>JAECWS010000086.1:11947500-14680000 GCA_018150905.1 Drosophila ambigua
TTGGCTTTTAATTATTTAAAACTGCAACCATGCCAGCTGCTGTTGACGTGTTCCGGAAAGGCGGCGTGGTGTGAAGTGGGGGGCACAGGTACCACAGCCACAAAATATTTGCAACAGCATCCACATAGCTGGGCTTCGGGTTTCGGCATTCGGGCTCCTGTTCCATGTTTCCTGTTGCCTGGCCTGCCAGCTCTGACTTGGCTAAAAATGGCTTTTCATAAATTCTGTGCAATTAGAAGCTGTCCAAGGGCATTGTTAAACCCGTACAAGCTTTCACACTTCCATCCACAATTGCACAAGAGAAATGAGATCCCCAGCCAGCTGCCGTTCGTTTGGCATTCTCCGTACCTTATTTAAATCACCACTCGGAATCGTAAATTGAATCGCAGTCGCACGTCCTGCTTGGCTGACAGGCGGCCTCCTGCAGGACGGGCATGGAAGTACATTCATAGGGCACTGTCATCGCAACTGAAATATCGAGCAACGGCGAGTGACGTCTGAGGCGAGTGCCTCACTTTGTGTCTAATCAACATTTAATTGTTGCTATTTGCTGTACAATATATTTTGTGGCTTTTATGCGTGTGTGTGCGTGTGTGTGTGTGAGTGTCTTATAAAAGTATTTCCAAAAATAAATATTTATTTTTCGTGGGCAAGTCCATTTGCATACGCCCCCAGCACACACTCATACAGGGGAGAGAGACAGAGAGGTCAGCCAAGGGGGATGGTGGTCAAGCGGAGTGAGACACAGAGTCAGTGGGGGTGGGGGTGGGTCGAGGCTGGATCATTTGCATATCATAAAAATTCATGTTGGAGCTTTTTTGTAGACTTTTTAAATTGGCGAACCGCAAAGTTTTGCATTGCATTATAAACAGCAAGTGGCATTCATATCCGGGCATTCCTCCGGCCCTCCTACGCACGTACTCGGAGTCGTACTCCAGATTTTGCAACAATATTTTTGAGAGCACTTTGCTTCGATCTGCCGACTGCTGCGGGGCCTCAGCACTCAGCACTCGGCACTGTGTCCATGTCCATGTCTGCATATAAATTACGCCAACTTGTAGTTGTAATTCCTTTCCACGTCTCAGTTTGTCGTGCCCGGATCCGGACCCGGCCCGGGCCCGGCCTCGGCCCCGGCACGCACATAAAATACATCAATGTGTGCGTAACTCGAGTTCCGTGGAGACACAACTGAAGGCACTGTCCAGTGTCTCTCTCTGGTCTCGGTTTGTGTCTCTACTTTCAGTTTTGATTTAGTGCCACTTGCGACAACTATGCCCGTTGCTCGGTTTTTCACTGGCCTCAACTTTAAGCCACTCCAGACACTTGAATTTTCTGGCAATTGAGGGCGTTGCCAGAGCTTAATGATGTTTTGCCTGTTGTCGGCTCTCCCTTTCGTGCGTTTCGTCCTTTCCGCCTGTCGCCCTTTTCCTCTTTCATTTGCCACTTGCAATGCCACCGCAGGGCAGTCGAGACCCAGGCCAATGACACAGATACAGGCGACACACAGCCACACCAGAGGCACACCTGGCGGAGGACTGCCTTCGGGACGTGGCAGAGCGAACGTTGAAATATTGTTTATTTACCCAATTAACGATAATTGCTCGGATCAATAAATTTATATTTGCTCAGCGCTCGAACAGAACCGCAGAGACCCGTAGTAGAGTGGTCTAGTCGTCGAGTAGTCGGCTGGTTGGCTGGTTGGCTGGTCGGCTGGCCAGTTGGTCAGTTGGAGCACCCGCCCAACTATCCAGTGAATTGATATTTGTGTTTCAATGAACCGAGCCGAATCTAAGGCACAAATTTATCATTATTATTCCCAATTGTGGGGTGACATTAATCATGTCTAACAACGCGCGACTCGCAGCCCATTAATGCAGTCATTACCATGTGCCAATCTTTCGCTTAGGCTCTGCCATATCCGTCCCCAGACTACAGACACATCAAACCCAAATGACATCCATTCGGGGGCCTAATCACAGCTGCAATTTCGAGAGATGGAGAGGGGGAGCCTCGTATCTGGCAATAAATTTGGAGGCGCGTATCTCGCGGTTGACATGCGGAAATGTCATTTGGCTGCCGCGCGGCAGCCTATGAGTGGGGCAACACTTTTTTAACTGCTTATTAAACTCGAAGGACGCCTAAGGACGAAGGCGTCACGTAGCAGCTAGCAGGGAGTAGGCGGAGGGCAGCCAAGCTTTAAGTTTAAGTGGCAATTTTATAAAATAGCTGAGCGTAAAACAAATTTCTTTTATGTACTCACAAATTGCTAGCCAAAGTTTTCATATAAATAAATATAAAAGCGACCGAACAAAGCGAATACAAAATACGCAGAAAGCGAAAGAAAACGAAAACGAAATCCAAAGTACAAAATGCCATCCGAGGGCACACTCTTGTAACAAGTGTCAATGGCGGCTGGTGCGGTGGGGGCGGACAGGACACTATAAACATAAAAATGTCTTGCCACACACACACACACACACACATATACGTACAGAAATGCTTTCTTTAAAAACTTGGCGAGGCGTGGCAGACGCGTTAGGCGTGTTTAGGAGAACACACACTTATTGTTGGCATTACTGTTGTTGCTCGTGCTACTGTTTGTTGCTGCTGCTGCTGTTACAGGGGGCACCGCTTAACGGCAATTGAATGCCGAGCTAAGTGGCAATGTGTGCGAAGGCGTTTTGCTTTTGCAATTTGCAATAACCAAAGCATGGCCATAAAAATATAGTTGCCTGGGCGGAAACCCTCGCTCGACATCACAATCTCCTCAACCCTGAATAAAGAGCGAGCGAAGAGAGGCCAAAGTGTGAGAGAGAGAGAGAGAGCGCGAGAGACAGTCAGATACTGAGCAAAAGAGATGGCAGCACAATGAGTTTTTGATTACTTTGAAATTTCTTATTTGCCTTTCACTAAGCCGTGCAACAAAAAAAAAAAAAAAAAAAAACCCGAAAGAGAAGGAGAAGGGAAAAATTCTCGCCTCGTTACTGTGCAAATATTGATAAGCGTCAGTCACGGGGCCGGCTGCCGGTCGCTGTTGCCCATTCTTGTTGGGCCAAAAAATTTATTTGTTTCGCAATCAGACTGTCAAGTGACATTCGACGGCTGTTTGTTCTCCAGGGCTTAATGCTGCCCAGATTAGGGACAGGCACTTACCGAGTCACATCTACCCGTGATCCTGCGCGCCTTGTAGCCGCATCCAATCGAAGCCAGCACACATACACAATCCTCCATTACTATAGTTGCAGAGTCGTGAACTAATTCAATCGATGGTTTCTTTGTCCTGTCAGCTAATTAAATAGTTTACCATGGGCTTCGGGGAAGCCATTTCGACCACAGCCACATCAGTGCATATTCTGGAGAAGTCAAACCCGTGTATATCAGCGGAACTTGGTGCGAGGTCCTTTGCCAAATTGAAGAATTTTTGTGTGTAATAAATTTGATACGTGACACGCGGTAAAGTACAAAAACAACTGCGACCTGTGCGCCTCGAGGCCTATTGATAGGGCAAAAAGGCATCCAAAGGAACAAACAAGGCCGCCGCTTCTCCTGTGCCTCCTGGTTATAGATATGCGCGTACGCATGTCAGGGAGAACCGAGACCCCCATCCCCGCGCTGACAGATCTGTCACCTGCTCACGTACGGGAAACATAAGCCATCGCTGGGGCCGGCGGGGGTAAAAAAAGAGACCTTTTGACGTTTGAGAAAAACATGATAACCTCAGCTAATAATTTATGAAATTTCCAATAATAAGCCTATGGGGCACAGCCAGGGTTTTCCATTTCCGCTGGCATTGACCAAGTTCATAAATTACCAAAGTCTTACCAAAGTCCAGGGCTCTGCCTAATGTGGGGCTGGGCCAGAGAGACAGAGTGGCTGGCACGTGCAACTAGTTTGCTGATTGATTAAACCACGCAAGCATCGCAGCATCAACTTCAAGCGGCATCAACTACAAGCGAGGGAACGTTCCTGGAATTGTTATTAGATCGTTTGCCAGTTTGCCCCTCCTCCAATTCTGCACACTTCGCAACGGTTGTGCTGGTGTCGTATGGGGATGTTGATTTCGGGTCTGAAGCTGATTGTGATGCTGATCTGACGTGGACGGCACACGTGCTAAAGTCACTTTTAACGGAACAACACGGCAGCACTTAACACGGTCCCAGCGCCAGACTGCTGTTCCATCCCTATGCTATCCTATCCTATGCTATCCTATCCTATCCAGCCCAGAAGCTAACCCCATGTTCATTGACTCAGACGTGACAAGTGCGGGCAATGGGCGATATCCAGAGCCGGAGACGGGACTGCGTCTCATTGTCATGTGTAACGCATAAATGGGGCCGCTGGGCGGGGCTAGTGCTGAGTGGCAGCCAGGAATAACCAATATGACAGCCTCGGGCAAGGTCGCTGCTTAAAGCAGTGTTATCAAGTATACGCACTGTGTACTTTCGCTCTCATTCTCGTACTTAAAGCCGAGCTTGCCATAAAATCAAATTCCAAACGGGCTGATGAAATTACTGGCAGGAATATTTAACAACTCAAGTGCGAGCATGCTAAAAATCCAAATTGTTGTCAACAGGCAAACACTCGAGCACATTGTGGAAACATTAGATGCTTCATCCTCGGGGAGCCCGGGGAGTCCTTAACAACGAAGTAATAAGAATACAATCTACCCTGCTTACACACACACCATGGATGGCATGGCTTAATTGTGAAAATATTTAACTCAATTGCCAGTGTTTAAAGGAAGGCAGAGCTACGCAAATATTTGGGTATTTATGTCGACATATTTCCCACAGCCTTACGTCGCGACGGGGTGCATCTCTCCACTCGAGCCATGAAATATATGTTAATTCCCTGATGGTTTGATTACAAAGCTCTCCGCTTGACCACTGCAGACGGGCGAGTTCTGGTGCTGCTGCTGCTGCTGTGAGTATTCATTAGAAATGCAAATCAGCCTGGCGACATCTTCAAGTTCAAGTTGCCAATAAATTTCGTGGTGCGTTGCGGGTGTGCGTGCCAGCTCTGGGGAAAAGGCCAGGCAAACCAGGTGACAGTTGTGGTGGTGCCAACCAGTTTTCTACTCTACGGCCAACCCGTTTCTGGCCAGAGGCCAACCGTCTGGTCTCGTTTATATAGTCCAATGGTGCGTACGGCGTTCTGCAGATACAGCCAGCCGCCGCCGCCTCCCTGTTTAATTGTTAGTGCTCTCTTTATGGCTTTCATTACGTATACGCAGTGCTGCGCAAAATTTATGTCAAGCAGAGAGGCGCAAATGGGCGCGCACTATGTGGATGTGCCTACTCGTATCTAGGTGTGTGTGTGTGTGTGGGTTTATTTTCTAATTACTCTCTTAGTGTGTGTGTGTGTGTTTGTTTGTGTGGATGAATGCATGTGTATTTGTAATTAGTGTTTTGTATTGTACGTTTAATATTCATATTAAAAGCCGTTGTCACTCGCTGCTTAATAAATTAAACGACAATTCGCACTTGGAAAATCCGCTGGCTGTTTTCTGTTGTCTGTAGCCGCTCGTTAAAGCGGCAGCCAGGACATAATGCCAGCATTAACAAGAGGCATGCTTGCAATTAAAATAAAAAGCAAAGCTCAAGTGTCGTCGACAATATGCACTACATACATATACACACATAAGAGCACTGTGTCTTGTGCTACATCTAGGCTTAGCACGCGTACTTAGGAGGCCTCGAAAATAATTCATTGCCTCCCTGTGTGCGCCCACAATAAGCTGGGAATTTATTCTCCTGTTTATCCTGTTCGTACGCTCCAGAAGGTGTAGCCGAACGAACGTGAATGTTCACATGCTCGTATATTTATTCGGAGAACAGCAAAGTCAACTTCCAAGAATCCAGGCATTTTCTACGCCCATCAATTCGGTTGCCAATTTGCCAGACATTATTTTTTCTGATTAACGAGTACAGACACCTCCTTTCTGCAAATTCTTTTTAATAAACAATCTGGGTAAAGGCTGAAAAAACAACCGACAAATAAATAATCAGCCACTGTCGTCGTTGCCATTTGATTGTCAATACAAAACGTTTTGATCGCTAATACAATTTGCCAAACAAATTGGCCAGCTCGGCGAAATTTGATTTGATTTATTCCTTTCGGCGTCCCTCGGCCAGTTATTAAAATGTTGCTTTTATTCGCGCCCACTTTCAGACTAGTTTAGTTTCAGTTTCAGTTGTAGTTCGCTTTGTGGTTTTTGTTGGTTTTATTCGCTGGCAATAATTGCTATCCCATCCGATATTTGCATATCAAATTTAATAAATTTGCATATCTCTTTTTTTTTTTTTTTTTCTGCAGACACCGGCCAATTTTATGGCTAACTGGCAACTGGCTGTTCTTTGTATTTTTTTATTTTTAGCTAGACCGTTTTTTGTGGCCTTTTTTGGCGCGGTATGCGGAAATATTTCGTTAAAATAGAATCAAAAGAGCGGCGGACAGCTCAGCTCGTAAAATGTTCTTAAAAGGCAGCCGCACAAACATTTCTGCAAAGAAAGGCAAGAAGCAAACAAACAGGTCGGACCACTATCAAAAACTGCAAATTATTGCACATAAACCTTGTGATTTAGAGAACTTACTAATGCCCCAATTTATGATGTGAGATGACAGTTTCGTTTTAGTGGTTTTTGCACCTGAAAGACAACGCCCCGCTCCGCTCCGCCCCGCCCCGCCCCGGTTTGACAGCTATTATGCCATATAATTTGAGTCTGCTCTTTCGGATTTTACTTTGTTTTCGGTTTGTTGTTTGCTGTCGCTACACTGGCAATAAAATAATACAGGGGGCAGGCTTATTGTGCAGAAGAAAGGGGGCCAGAAAAACATCAACAGTGACAGATTTTGTAAATAGATCGATTGACCCCAAAGGGCATTTGCATAAAGCGCTGTCCGGACGCCGGGGTTTCCTCCCGGAGCTTGGTCGATTTTGATTTTTTATTTATTTATTGATACGCCAACGTTGTCGGACCGCTATTATCGGCTGACTTTGTGGGGGGGACTGGAGGGACTGGAGGTCTGGTCGCTCGTATCTTGTCGCATTTTTATGTCGCCGCTGCGTGCATCTTTTATGTGCGTGTGGCGCCCGAGACCTTGAAATTGCGGCTGGCTTGTTTTATTAGGTTTACATTTGTTTAGTTTGCATATGACATTGCCACCAGCGACATGGAGAGTGGCAGAGCAGCCGCAGAGAGTCCGGCCATTGGTGGATCAGCAACAGCTGAATCCAATACGATTCAAGTGGATCGGGTTGGGCTGGGTTGGGTTTCGACCGTTGGGCTAGACAAAGACAAGACAAATTGCTTGTGAGTTCGATAGTGAACCTTGATTAGATGCCGATGAGCACGCTCCGACCGGGGGAGACCTAGAAAGATACACATAGAACGAGAGATGCGCAGTGACCTCACGAATGACTCCGCCATAGGCCTGCTCCATGACCCCCCGTCGTGGGGTTACTCATACTAGCTATAGTTATCCATGATATCAATCAATATTTGTTAGTCATAAGCCCGGCCAGCAGGCACAGCCATTGATTTGCAAATCTGCGCGTCTATCTTAAATATGGATCTTGGGTATTTCGCTCTGCTGAAACTCTTTAATTATGCAAATCGAATCAGTTTGGCGGCGGCAATGTTGTTGCTATTTCGCTCCTTCTACACCCGAAATTTGGTGTATCAATACGCGAAAAGCAATAATTTTTATGATATCAATAAACCATGATGAAAAACGTGATAATCGCTGATCAGATTAAATGGTCGCCTGGCGCCAGCTGATTACCGCCGCTTGGCTCTGGGCGATTGGTGGTCAACAGTAAAAAATCTCAAGGTCGCAACGGTTGTTAACTTTATGGCTTCTATTTGGCCGAACAGAGCCGTGTCTTTTTGCTACAGGTTAAATGGATGAGACCGATGGATAGATAGATGGATGGATGGATGGATGAATGGATGGGCAAAAAAGGCTGGCGAAAATTGATTTGGTCCATTGTTTCCCAAAAACCACCAGCCTCCAGCCAGCATTCCGGCCAATGTAACTTGATAAGCTCGGAAAGACCAGCCAAAGAGCAGCCAGTTCCAAATACCGAACACCAAAAAAAATAACGCTGCGGACGCAATAATCGTTTGGGAATTCCCAGCTAGAAATATGCGGCTGGGCAAACTAAAAAGTGTAGAAAAACCGAGCAGGTCTTCTCGTCTAGTTTCGTCTCGAACAACTCGTTTCGATGCTCCGCCAAATGTTTTAGCATATAAAATATGAAGAAAAACATTTCTTTTATTGAAAGCATGACCATTTTTAGTGGCATTTGCTAAACAAGTTTGATGCTCTGCTCTGCTGATGACCCGAGCCTGCCTGCCCTGATGCTGCTCCATCGATTTACAATCTGAGCGACCGCCAAAGTTTGTCGCATTAATGCGAGCCGCGCTAGGGCTGCTGCTGCTGCTGGTAGTTGGTACTGGCTCTGAGACTGGAAAATTATCATAATGATGGCAGCAACATTTGCAAGAATAGGGCCGCATGATGGCAATGCGCTTTGTCCGGAGCGTTGGCGCCATTGTTTTATCACTTTGGCGTCTCTGTCACAGGCGGATGGCCAGTCGAGAGACAAAGCCAGCAGAAGATGTCGCGCTGCCAAATGCTCCAAGCCCAAGCCCAAGCCGAGCAGAGCCGATCGGCGGCGGCTGAGGAAACGGCAGCAACAACCACACGGCCAGCCACGGAGCAGCCTCCGTGGCCACGGCAAAAGTCTGCATGAACTTGAGCGCAGTCTAGTGACACCGATCGCTGGTTTTCGTATAAATACTGGACTCTGCGGTGATGCAAACGTCAGACACAACTCAGTGGTCGAAGTCAAAGAACTAAATTCAAAATGCGTGCATTCATTGTAAGTATCCAGGACAGCCCGCAGGATTTCCAAGGATTACAGCGACGCTCCTCTCTCCCTAGGTTATGTGCTTGGTGGCAGTCGCCTGCGCCGACAAGCTCGGCTACAACTACCAGCCCGTGGGACACTCCAACGCCGGCCTGTCCTTCGCTCCTGGCAGCGGCAGCATTGGCGGTGGCAGCATCGGCGGTGGCAGCATCGGCGGTGGCAGCATTGGAGGACTCCAGGGACTCGGAGGTGGTCTCGGAGGTGGCAGCATTGGCGGCGGCAGCCTTGGTGGTGGTTCCATCGGCGGAGGATCCCTCGGCGGTGGCAACATTGGAGGCGGTTCCGGTCTGGGCGGCCTCGGTGGTCTGTCCGGCGATTCTCTGAGCGCTCCCGTCTCCTACAACGCCCCTGCCCCAGCTGCCGAGCTCGAGAAGGAGTTCTTCACCTTCTCTGCCAACGAACAGGACTTCGATGAGCCCCAGGCTTTGGAACGCGTCTCTAGCTCCCTGAACAAGGCCCTGCGCGTCGTCTTCATCAAGGGACCCGAGAACCGCGGCCTGGAGAACGCTGCCCTGGCCCTGGCCAAGCAGGCTGCCCAGCAGGAGACCGCCATCTACGTCCTGAACAAGCAGGCCGACATCGGAGATCTGGCCAACAAGCTGAATGCCATCCGCAGCAACAACAACAACAAGCCCGAGGTGCACTTCGTGAAGTACCGCACGCCCGAGGACGCTGCCAACGCCCAGCGCGCCATCCAGGGTCAGTACGATCAGCTCGGTGGATCCTCCCAGGCCACCAATGGCGGTGTTGCTCCCGTCCTGAACTTCGCCTCCGCTGGTCCAGTGCGTCAGGCTACTGCCCAGAACCCCGAAAACTCCTACCTGCCCTCTTCGGTCTTCCGTCGCGTCTAAGTTGCTCGTTTGATTCTGAGATTCTGAATCGGAAACGCCAGCGATCTTTGACTGATTTTAAATCCTAGTTATTGTTGACTAATGAATAAATAAATTCCAATTTTTTACATTTAAAACCAATGTAGTTTACCCCTTTTTGGTGGTGCTTCGATTCATTTCCAAATTATTCTTTCGCGAAATTACTATCTAAATTTACCCTTGTGACATACATATCTAAAATTTCATTAACTTTGATGTGTAGGAGGCCCAAGATTGATGTAAGCCTCTTGACTTGTCGACAGTTCTCACACTATGTATTATAATATACTGGTATCTCCACTGTTTATATTCCACGACTTAGTGGAAGATGCCAACGCGCGCTGCATATTATCTACATGCTATTTCTCTACATAGTTTCAGTGCTGAAATTATATTGCTGCACAACATATTCAAATAAACAAAAGTATTATTAAGTTTATTATTAAGTATTATTAAGCAAATATTATTAACCTAGTAATTTGTCCCGTGCGGCAGTATCCCGAGCGACAGAAGTTTAAATTTAATTTTTTTAAAACTGCAAATCATATTTTACCAGAAATTCGCATCAATATGTTGCCTCAACTGACGCTAAAATCTGAATTTGAATTGATCGAATAGTGACGAATAGTGGCTCAAAATCGACCTTCGCATGAGTTTTAGGGCTAATCAAAAGGTGCGTCATAATGGTGAACAAATTTTGAAAATCTTTCCTATTTTGACTACCACTTCCGAATGTCCATTCGACGCCAGAGAAATGCCCATATGTTGATACATTTGGTGGAACTTGACCTCCTTGTCTTCTACACTCAATCTACAGCTATCCACCGTCGAATTACTGAACTGCGAATCTTCCAATAAATTATATTGCCCAATGAATTACTCAATGTAATTTAAATTAAAAACAAAACTCAATCAATTTTTATTCGAAAACAACCTATAACAAATGGATCTGCTAGAAAGCTTTTCAGTGGCGCAGGCGATTGATGATGGAGGCGGGGAGGTAGTCGCTGATGGGCGCCTGAACCTGACCGGCACGGACTGGAGCAGGAGCACGGGAGGCAAAGTTCAGGGCTTTGGCTACTCCGCCGTTGATGGCCTGGGAGGATCCACCCAGATTGTCGTACTGCGACTGAATAGCGCGCTGGGCGTTGGCAGCGTCCTCGGGCGTGCGGTACTTCACGAAGTGCACCTCGGGCTTCTGGTTGGCGTTCTGGCGGACGGCATTGAACTTGTTGGCCAGCTCGTTGATGTCCGTCTGCTTGTGCAGGACGTAAATGGCGGTCTGCTGCTCGGCGGCCTGCTTGGCCAAGGCGAGGACAGCGTTCTCGTAGCCGCGGTTCTCCGGTCCCTTGATGAAGATGACGCGCACACTCTTCTTGAGGGAGGCGTCGATCTTCCGCTGGGCGTCGGGATCCTCGAAGTCAGCCTCGTTGGCGTAGAAGCTGTAGAACTCCTTGGTGACTCCGGCCTGGGGAGCGGCATTGTAGCTGACTGGTCCTCCTAGTCCCTTGCTGACTCCGACAATGCCACCGCCAAGGCTGCCACCGCCAATGCTGCCAATTCCTTGCGTGGTTCCCTGTCCGTAGCTGTAGCCGGACAAGCGTCCGGCGCTGACGGCCGCCACAAAGCATAAAACGATAAATGCACGCATTCTGATATTTTTTCGTGGTCCTATCGCTGCCGAACTGTTCTAATAGAATGCGGGATGTGTCTTTATTAACTAGCTTTTATACCGCCAACGCGTCGACGCTTAAAATTAGACCAGAAAATCTGGTCGAATTGAGCCGTCGCATATGGTCGGGTCGGCGCTGCGTTCCCGTCGCTTCTGGCGCTGCTGGCGGAAGACGAGGCGCATCGATCTCCGAGCGCGAATCGTGAATGGCCATCGGGTCTGTGGAATGTTGTTAATCTGCTAACATAATTTCGCTCTTAACACATTTAACACATTGTTTTGAGCAGAGAGACAGCTTCAATCGCGCCGCCTTTTAGCCCGAAGGCGAGCTGCACTCGGAGGTCCAATTCCAATTCCAACTCCGAGTCCCATTCCGATGTCGATGCCGAGTCCAGTCGCCGAGCTGATCCGAGCGGTGATTGGGTAGCCGTGATTCACCCATAATTGGCTTATAATTTATGCAGAAGACAGAGATCGGCTCGGCTCGGCTCACGCAACACTAGTGTGTGTTGAATATGTATACAGAACCGCTTATTTGTTAATGATTTCAACAAAAAAGTGATCGTCAGCTCAATAAAATTAATGATTAGATTTTTGTTTTTATGGCTAATCAGGTTTCGAGCGAGCATAAATCTTCTCCGCTTTGTCTTCGTATGTGGGTTGCACTTGAGATTCCTTTCTAATTGTACCTGACACACGGCAGGGCCACGCTCCGAAACCAGGTCACCTAACTGTTGTTGCCAGCTCGCAGACCTTCAGCCGTCACCGGCAAGGAATTAGTCAAGCGACTAACTGGGACCACGCAATTAATGCTGCCCCGGCGCCTAGCTGGGCGGAGCTGCGCGCGTAATCTTGTAGCTAATTTGTTCGCATCGGACAGGAAGGGAATCAGTCAAAAGCGTTTAGCGGAAAGTGAATCTGTTGCTTCTACGAAGAAACCTGTCTACAGTCTCTCGGAGTGACTTTATTCTAGTTCAAAGCAACTCAAACTATTTATAGCTTGAAGGGCGTTGTCTATATTTAACGCATCCGTTTGCAAACGAGATCACGCTGCTGATTTCATTGTATCAACGTGATTCTGAGCCATCGGAGATCTGCCATAAAACGGCACTTAGCCAAGCATTAAAAGGAACACCTTTGTCTGAATGTTCGGGGTCAAATATAAGTTTCAAATCTCAGATTTATTCGTGTAATTAGGCATTAGTCAACAATTTGTAACAAGTAGAGTCGGTCGCGACGCTTCTTCAGTCGGTTCACACTTAGGCTAAGTCCTGGAGTCCGCTTAGAAGCGCAGGCGACGGAAGACCGAAGTGGGCAGGTAGGAGTTGTCGGGGTTCTGGGCTGTAGCCTGACGCACTGGACCAGCGGAGGCGAAGTTCAGGGCTGGGGCCACACCACCATCGGTGGCCTGGGAGGATCCACCGAGCTGATCGTACTGCGACTGGATGGCGCGCTGGGCGTTGGCAGCGTCCTCGGGCGTGCGGTACTTGACGAAGTGCACCTCGGGCTTGTTGTTGGAGTTGCTGCGGATGGAGTTCAGCTTGTTGGCCAGGTCTCCGATGTCGGCCTGCTTGTTCAGGACGTAGATGGCGGTCTCCTGCTGGGCAGCCTGCTTGGCCAGGGCTAGGGCGGCGTTCTCCAGGCCACGGTTCTCGGGTCCCTTGATGAAGACGACGCGCAGACCCTTGTTGACTGAACCGGAAACGCGCTCCAATTCCTGGGGCTCATCGAAGTCCTGTTCGTTGGCAGAGAAGGTGAAGAACTCCTTCTCGAGCTCGGCAGTTGGGGCAGGGGCGTTGTAGGAGACGGGGGCGCTCAGAGAATCGCCAGACAGACCACCGAGGCCGCCCAGACCGGAACCGCCACCAATGATGCCACCGCCGAGGGATCCTCCTCCGATGGAACCACCACCAAGGCTGCCGCCGCCAATGCTGCCTCCTCCTAGACCACCGCCGAGTCCCTGGAGTCCACCGCCAATGCTGCCACCGCCAATGCTGCCGCTGCCAGGAGCGAAGGACAGGCCGGCGTTGGAGTGACCCACGGGCTGGTAGTTGTAGCCCAGCTTGTCGGCGCAGGCGACTGCCACCAAACACAAGACCTGCGGCACAGAGAAGAAGAGAAGAAGGAGGAGAAGGTAAGGGTTATCCATGGTTATCCTGGGGATGTGGCGGCTGCGGGACTTACGATGAATGCGCGCATCTTTCTGCTTCTTTTTTGGTTCTTTCAATTCGAGATATGAACTGCTTCTGTCTTTGGATGGGAGCGATCTTTATTATTTATACAAATCCATCTTCGAGGCTGGTAAAGACAAAGATACCGCCGCGGCGTCGTCGCTGCACGGAGATCGCTTTGATGCCACTGTGTTTTGCCGCCTACAAAGGTTTTTGCCTCTTTGGTTTTATGGTCGCAATGGAATTTTTGTTGCGTTCGGCTGGACAGCTGCTTGGAATGGCGCTGCGATCGGACAGCGACAGCGACAGCTGCTGGCCTGGCTTTGGGTTATTCAAATATTCGAGTTTTTATTCAATAATTTTACAAGAATTAATATTAAATTATAAAATTAATATGTCGCGAGCACATCGGAATGAGTTTATCATGCAGATGGGTCATAATTATGTATTATATAAAATAAATATCTCTCCCTCGCATTCTTCGGCAAGGCTATTCGGCTTGTTTTATGTAGGACATCTGCACTTGGTTTTCCCGATAGACCGACAGCGGTCCATCGCTTAGTTATCATAATCGATGTCGACACATCTTTATGCTTTTGAGTTATGGGCATGACACAAGCCCCATAATTAGAGGTGCATCTAATGAGGTGTTTAAGATGCCGCCTCTCTGATTTATCTATCGAATCATGCAGCTATTTTTAGTGCGAGATTCACATAAACTTCGAACGATATTGCTTTGGCTTAATACATATTATAATATCATTTTAGATCATCGACCTCCAAGGACAATCGAATTCTAAAATATCGCGCAACGGAAGAACTTTTGCTCTTTTCCTTATAATTATACTCAATGCTCATGAATAGGAATTCATATGGGAAGCTCAGACGTTTCAGAGCTAAACTAAATCCTTATAAATATATTCCTGCCTTCCCATCGATTTACGACGCCCATGATGCTTCGTATTTGTTCATTTAAAATAATTTGATTGTCAAAATTCAATGTGCTAAATTGTGCAAGAATATTTGAGCTGTAAGGCGGTTGGTATTGGTGAACTAGCAATAAGAATCCAACTGATAAATATATCAGAAACGGTAAACAAATCTCGTATGGTAAAGGTTCGATATTCGAGCCCATGCTCCTAAAATCGCCAAACAAAATTTCTTGATGGACAGCGATTTATCAAGAATTTACGTGCAAAGGAGCCGATTCGTAAAACACATTCTTACATAAGAATATAAGAAGTTTGAAGGACTTAAGAAGTTTGAAGGTAATGCGCCACAGTAGAGAATTTTTGTTCGCGTAATTTTTAACAACAAAATTCTGTGTTTGAACGAGGAGGAGGATAATGATTAGGGGCTAAAAGGTGAATATAAAAAGTGCGCAAATTCGGACATTTTATTCAAGAGCACACCTGATTTTGTACATTACATTTTGTATGGATCCAAATTATAGATCTGAGATTCCATTGCAAAAAACCCATGTCCGACCGCCAAATAATTTCCGCACGTAAATTCTTGATAAATCGCTGTCCGTCATCGTTTTTTTGTTGTGTTTTTCTTTTATCATGGGCCTGTATATATGGAACATTTGCCTCCATCTTCAAAGTAATTATTCCAGACTGTGTAAATTTGTATTTCGTTTTTATTTAATTTTATATTTATCAATAAGTTTCAACAATAATTCTTTAACAAGGACCAGAAGAAGTTTCGATTGCTCGAAACCATTCAGCAACACGATGCTTTGATGCTTAGTAGCGCAGGCGACGGAAGACCGAAGAGGGCAGGTAGGAGTTGTCGGGGTTCTGGGCAGTAGCCTGACGCACTGGACCAGCGGAGGCGAAGTTCAGGGCTGGGGCCACACCACCATCGGTGGCCTGGGAGGATCCACCCAACTGATCGTACTGCGACTGGATGGCGCGCTGGGCGTTGGCAGCGTCCTCGGGCGTGCGGTACTTGACGAAGTGCACCTCGGGCTTGTTGTTGGAGTTGCTGCGGATGGAGTTCAGCTTGTTGGCCAGGTCTCCGATGTCGGCCTGCTTGTTCAGGACGTAGATGGCGGTCTCCTGCTGGGCAGCCTGCTTGGCCAGGGCCAGGGCAGCGTTCTCCAGGCCACGGTTCTCGGGTCCCTTGATGAAGACGACGCGCAGGGCCTTGTTCACAGAGCTGGAGACGCGTTCCAATTCCTGGGGCTCATCGAAGTCCTGTTCGTTGGCAGAGAAGGTGAAGAACTCCTTCTCGAGCTCGGCAGTTGGGGCAGGGGCGTTGTAGGAGACGGGAGCGCTCAGAGAATCGCCAGACAGACCACCGAGGCCGCCCAGACCGGAACCGCCTCCAATGTTGCCACCGCCCAGGGATCCTCCTCCGATGGAGCCACCACCAAGGCCGCCAATGCTGCCTCCTCCTAGACCACCTCCGAGTCCTTGGAGTCCACCGCCGATGCTGCCACCGCCGATGCTGCCACCGCCAATGCTGCCGCTGCCAGGAGCGAAGGACAGGCCGGAGTTGGAGTGACCCACGGGCTGGTAGTTGTAGCCCAGCTTGTCGGCGCAGGCGACTGCGATCAGGCACATAACCTATGGTAAGTAAGTTGTGGGCGAGAGTAATCCATTAGTAAGTGCTGTTGGGATGGAGCTGCAGCTGCAGCAGTCGGCGTCGCCGTCGCTGATCCTGCCGGAGACTTACGATGAAGGCACGCATCTTGGATTCTGCTGCTTAGGTTCTCTTGGTTTGGAGCACGGTTGGCTTCTGGCTGTCTCTGCGGCGGCGATTATTATTTATACAAATCTGTCTTCGAGGCTGTCAGCGCAGCTTCTCGAAGACAAAGCGATGACGCCGCTAAATGTTTTTTTCCGCCTACAAAGTAGGCAGCGCTCGCTCTCGGCCTTTGTGTGCGCTCGGACCAGAGCAATTCGGCTTTGCATAAATGTTACTATAAGGAAAATCGATAAAAATAAAAAAACATGAGCATAAAAATGCAATAACCGCACACAATGCGGTCCAGCAGTCGTCCAGCAGTGCTGAACATGGAATGCGACCGCCACGGGTATTACACAAGATCACGACCACGACCACGATCACATCGACTGGGCTTGCTTTGGGTTTACATCGTTTTTCGTGTTTATTCGTTTAAAAATGGGTACAACTGGGCATAATATACAACAACAATCGGGGCGGGGCGGACCGGACTCCTCCTCAACTCCTTAACGGACGCGCAGGCGACGCAGGATGTTGGCGGGCAGGTAGGAGTTGCTCACGGCACCGGGTGGCGAGTAGTTGCCACCGGACTGGCGGGAAGGACCCGCCGGGGCCTGGGAGGCGAAGTTGATGGCATTGGCAATGCCTCCGTTGATCGACTGAGAGGATCCACCGAGGTTGTCATACTGTCCCTGGATGGCGCGCTGGGCGTTGGCAGCGTCCTCGGGCGTGCGGTACTTGACGAAGTGCACCTCGGGCTTGTTGTTGGCATTCTGGCGGACGGCATTCAGCTTGTTGGCCAGGTCTCCGATGTCGGCCTGCTTGTTCAGGACATAGATGGCGGTCCTCTGCTCGGCAGCCTGCTTGGCCAGGGCCAGGGCAGCGTTCTCCAGGCCGCGGTTCTCGGGTCCCTTGATGAAGACCACACGCAGACCCTTGTTGACGGAGCCGGCAATCTTCTGGTCGGCCAGAGGATCTTCGAAATCGTTCTCATCGGCCTCGAAGGTGTAGTATTCCTTGTTCAGCTCGCTGGAGGGCGCGTAGCTGTTCCTCTGGCTGCTGGGAGCGGCATCGTAGGAGCTGTCAGAGCCGCCGGAGTAGCTGGGAACGTTCTCGGAGGCGGAGCCAGTGTACTGTCCCGCACCGTAGTTGTACTGGGCGCATGCGGCGCCAATCAGGCAGAGAGCGATGAGGAAACGCATTGTCGAAGGTGGTTAGGTGGAATTGAGGTGTAGTGAACAGGCAAAGGCCAAGACTGAATCCTGAGGCTGCGGCGCGCACCTTTTATACGGAAGAACCGCAGCGGGATCGTCGTCAGAACAATAGCCGAAATGATTCCCGACGGGTTCGCTTCATAACTCAACTAGTTTTTTATGCAAAGTGTTGCGCTTATGAAATGATTATGCAAAACTATCTAATTCCTTAATAGAGCCGATCCAGTCGGCCACTCGGGCCCCAGACTTTCTGTCCAAATGCAGAGGCGCTTTGGGGGAGGACCGGTTACCGGCGCCAGGTTTGGCTCTATTCTTGGCCCAAACAGATCTGAAACAGATTGGAATTCGCTGTGCCGGGAAAATGCTGCAAAAACTATCGAACTCGTTTCGCAAAAGTAAGAGCCGGCAATAAATGTTCTCGCGGTCGTTAAATCCGACAAACAATGCGTTGCATTCTAGGAGTTCCGCCTACAAGTCCATAAAACTAATCTATGGATATGCTGATTCCACTGATAGTTTATGAATCTCTGCCTCGCCTCGCCACGAATCGCCTCGAATCGAAAGTGAGTTGGAATTCGAACAAGTTTCTTGCTCAAAGTACAACGTCAAGAAGAATGCTGTCGGAAGAGCTCTTTGAACTCGCCAGTCGGCCACGTATGTAGCTGGCAACTGGTTTCAGTTCGGCTGGGGAATGCCACACTAGTCCTCTACATAAGTCCCATCAGCATCCAATTGCGTCAGTGGGGAAACCGATCTCTCCGGGTCAGATCGCTTCGATCCGAATGGGACGAAAACTCAGATTACATCATTGTTCTGGCTGAGTTTCGTCTCCACAGCACAATGGTCTATTTATAAAGGAACCATGTCAGCATTGACATCACCCCGATTATATTTTATGATAACAGCTAATGATTTCCAATCTTATTAAGTCGTCTCAAATATATACAAAAAGAGCAAAACATTTCATCCGAGCTCCAACTTTACGGCAAGAGGTTTTTTAAAGCATATGTTTAGGAGTCAGTCAGCCATTTCATTCAGGCAGAATTTATCTTTAATTTTTTGTTTTTTTTGTTTGTGGCTGTGCACTAGGCTGGGCGCAAATTTTATCTAACAAATTTTGTTTTGTTTTTTTCAAGGGGACACACCTGTATTCTGAATCAGATCAGATCATAATTATAGCCAGAATGAAGAAAATAATTTTCAGCTGCTTCCCCCACTTAATCCAGCGCTGCTGACGCTAAACATTCTCGTTCTCAGAGAAGATGTAGAATCTACATTGTAGATGTATAATCTAAATTTCAGATGTAGATGTAGATGTCAGTGTTTGAAAATTCTACATAAATCTTAAGCTCAAAAATGTATGCATATATTGACGAAGTACGGGTATAAAAGTAGCTTTGCGTCCACAGAAGCGACTCACACGTTCCTTCTCTTTAGTTTTATGTTTTTGGGTTGCTACCACGAATAGATTATTACATATTATTTTGTTAAATATACATATATTTTTTTAAATAAATTCGTCGGTTTTTTTAAATATTATTGAAACCTAGAAAATAGTTCATATTAATAATTAGGTATTTTTATGAATTATTTGTATCTACTGTTAAAGAAGGAACGATTGCACTGTGGGTAAAAGCCCCGATTTTGATGCATAAACCTAATTATATTTTAAATTAATTTTTGAAAAGGACCCATATTAATCGAATCTAGATATCTTCATTTGCAAAACCACGCCTTCCGCCTTTTAACCAATCGATTGGTGAAAATCAGGAAGTTCTGCTAAGGTTTATATTTTCAGTTAGCTTATTCGCAAAAACTTATGCAGGTTTTTTGCTGCCAATAATTGATTGATGACGATATTGGTGATATCGATATAAATACAATAGATTTCACAGCCGATTAAAATGTATGGCAGAAAACAATTTGTTATGAAAATTTCTTATTTTAAACGTTTTTAAATATCGGGACCAACCCCGCAAAATCGAGCCCAAGATAACAACATTTGGAGTGTCCCATTCAAATACAAAAACAAATTATTTTTTGGCTCAACCTACTGCGCACATTTCAACAAAAGACAGCATAGAATATTAGATGAAACAACTCCAAGAGTTACGAAATTTCAACGAAATTTTAACGGCTGAACATAAAAGAGTTCCCAAAAATGTTGATTACATTTCAAGTGTTTCCTTTCGTATCCTAAGGCTCGGCTTATATATCAAAGAAAAAATGAATTTATAATTTCTGTGAAATTTTCATTTATTTAAACAACTAAGCAACAAATCAACAAGTTTCAGGTTCCGTCTTAGAAACGGTAGCGGCGGAAAATGTTGGCGGGCAAGTAGCTGGCGCCTGGAGCGCTGGCAGAGCCACCAATATTCTCTTGCGCGGGCGCTGGCTGCGAGGCGAAGTTCAGGGAGGAAGCGACACCACCGTCATGAGCCTGGGAGGATCCTCCCAGCTGATCGTACTGTCCCTGGATGGCTTTCTGGGCGTTGGCAGCGTCCTCGGGCGTGCGGTACTTGACGAAGTGCACCTCGGGCTTGTTGTTGGAGTTGCTGCGGATGGAGTTCAGCTTGTTGGCCAGATCGCCGATGTCGGCCTGCTTGTTCAGGACGTAGATGGCGGTCTCCTGCTGGGCAGCCTGCTTGGCCAGGGCCAGAGCAGCGTTCTCCAGGCCACGGTTCTCGGGTCCCTTGATGAAGACGACGCGCAGGGCCTTGTTCAGGGCACTGGACACCTGCTCGGAGGCAGCTGGATCGTAGAAGTCACCCTCGTCGGCGGTGTAGGTGAAGAACTCCTTCTCCAGCTCGGCCTGGGGAGCGGCGTAGTTGGGAGAACCAGATGAAGGGGCTCCAACGGGACCTTCGAGCGGTGCAGCGGGTCCAGCGGCAAAGCTGGGGGCCTCGTTGCTGGCCAATCCCGTCGGCTGGAAGCTGCTCAGTCCGGAAGGTTGGAAGCTGCTCACTCCCGATGGCTGGAAGCTGGGTCCCGCCGCAAAGCTGGGCGCCTCGTTGCTGGCCAGGCCCGAGGGCTGGAAGCTGAGTCCGGAGGGGGAGTGGGCCACGGGCTGGTAGTTGTAGCCCAGCTTGTCGGCGCTGGCCAGGGCCACGAGGCAAAGGACGATGAAGGCACGCATTGTGGTTCGTGGAGTGCGTCTGGTGACTTGGTGGATTGGAGAGATGATTTGTAACTGCCTTAGTTGGGGGCCCTCTGCGCTTTTATAAGTGCAAGATTCAGTTCTTCGATTTGGCCGAGTCTGAGGCGGGTGGCGACCAGTCGACTGCATTGTGAATATATATGAATTATGGCTCTAAAAATGCATAAATAATCTGCTTAAAATACGTTTTCTTTTCTTTTCTTTATTATATTTATATTTATTTGTATTTTATGATTTGTCACGCTGCCGTTCGGCCGCAAATCTTTGCCCAGCTCTGCGACATGAAACCATGTTTCGTGGAAGGCTCAATGCAAATCAGCCGATGGCCAGAACTGGGGATCGGAGTCTGGGCTGCGATTCCGATTCCGATTGCCAATTCAGATGGCGCCAAGTAATTTATTAATGCGAATAGTCCAATTATCAGATTGTCTTATTTGTCTTTCGGTGACAAGTCGCTGCAGTGCAGTTGTTAATTAGAGGCTAGGCAGCAGTCAAAGATGGCGGCTATATTTAGCGATGAAGTCGGAGTCGCACTTCCGGCGCTGGCGAGCGCAGACGAGCACAGACTGCGGAAGGTCGCCTCCACCCGCAACATTTGCATAAATCTGAGCATACAAATGGACACAAAAAAAACAGACAAAGCGAACAAAGACGCTGAAAAAGGCAATAATAATTTCGCGAATCGTTAAAATATTTATTTTTGGCTACGAAAAAACGCGACTAGGCGCGCCTCATTTGCATGTGAAACGGTCTGCCAAGCGTTTTGTTTGCTCGCGCACCAATTGTGGGCGACACTTGTCATTCCCGGCTGGCCAGGGGTGCGCTGCGGAGCCATCCCATGCCCGTGTGGGTGAGTAAGAGGCAATGAAATTGACCCGAATCGGTTTTACGATGCGTTCGCTCGCTTTTATTGATTTCAGCGATAAGGCTACGGTGTTAGAAGTCCATTTTGGCAAGGTTGAGCCGCGAATAAGAATAACGAAAATTGTCGATTAAAGCAGCACATAAGCATATTGAATTTAATATGAGTTTTATTATGGCGACAGCCATAATAACCGCATGCATACATACACATGGACATGGCCTCTTCCTGCCCAGCCACGGAGCTGACCGAGCAAGAACGACCAAGCCAAATAGCAGTGCAATCGAGTGGATCTCTTGCATATTTTAGCAGCCTGGGCTGTGGCTGTGCCGACCATAATTAGACCGCTTTATGCAAGAGCTTTTGCCAAAGAGTAAATGCCTCACAAAGCCACCTGCATAAAAGCAAAAGAATCATCTGCCACCAGCATCACACGCCTCCGCCAATCCGCCAGCTAAACATGCGTCAGTTCTGCCTCATCCTCTGCTTCTGCCTCGCCGCAGTGGCCAGCGCCGACAAGCTGGGCTACAACTACCAGCCCGTGGCCCACTCCCCCTCCGGACTCAGCTTCCAGCCCTCGGGCCTGGCCAGCAACGAGGCGCCCAGCTTCGCAGCGGGACCCAGCTTCCAGCCATCGGGAGCGAGCAGCTTCCAACCTTCCGGACTGAGCAGCTTCCAGCCGTCGGGATTGGCCAGCAACGAGGCCCCCAGTTTTGCCGCTGGACCCGCTGCACCGCTCGACGGTCCCGTTGGAGCCCCTTCATCTGGTTCCCCCAACTACGCCGCTCCCCAGGCCGAGCTGGAGAAGGAGTTCTTCACCTACACCGCCGACGAGGGTGACTTCTACGATCCAGCTGCCTCCGAGCAGGTGTCCAGTGCCCTGAACAAGGCCCTGCGCGTCGTCTTCATCAAGGGACCCGAGAACCGCGGCCTGGAGAACGCCGCCCTGGCACTAGCCAAGCAGGCTGCCCAGCAGGAGACCGCCATCTACGTCCTGAACAAGCAGGCCGACATCGGAGATCTGGCCAACAAGCTGAACTCGATCCGCAGCAACTCCAACAACAAGCCCGAGGTGCACTTCGTCAAGTACCGCACGCCCGAGGACGCTGCCAACGCCCAGAAGGCCATCCAGGGACAGTACGACCAGCTGGGAGGATCCTCCCAGTCCACCGATGGCGGTGTTGCTCCAGCCCTGAACTTCGCCTCGAGCGCTCCTGTGCCAGCTGCCGCTCCCGCAGGCGCTGCCATTGCCCCGGGCCCGTTCGTGCCCGCCGGCCTGCCCGAGGCCACTGCTCCGATCTCCTCCTATGTGCCCCCCGTGACGCCTGGAAGAAGCTACCTGCCCTCCAACATTCTGCGTCGCCTGCGCTTCTAAGATGCCCACCCTTGGGCGGGCATTCCTTTGTTACTGTTTTGCTAATGCTACGAAAATAAATTTGTTTGTTAAATCTAAATTGCCAAATCGTTTGCGGATCTGCTGAGCACATTCCTAGGCATGGAAATGACTCTGATTCGGAATTGGATTTTATTTGCGAGTTTCGGAATTCAGTTTCTTCTGCGTATTCCGCGTTGTCGTGTTTTTGAACTCCATTCCGCAGCTTGGGCGGCTGGCAAACGAGTCGGACGGGTGCGGCGCTGAATTATGAGTCCGCCGTCTAGGCTGTTTATGGAACTTGGCAAATGAGGAGCGGAAATACTCGTAGGGTAGCATGTTCTCTGCCAGCGTTTTGTCTAATCCGGTGTACAACACGCGGCTTATCGCGCATCTGCCTGCGACTTGGGGCCAGCGCAAAGCGCAGCGCAGCCCACGCACTCGGCAAATTGAATCTGTGCCGCTTCTGACAAATTGCAGCCGACAGCGGACAATGGCCAAGTCCGTGGCGCTGTGGCGGTGAGCAATTTAAACTTATTAAGCTGGAAAATTAGCCCAAAAAGCATTGGTCAGAGGCAGTCTTACTTTCAATCATCGCGCGGGGCAGCCAAGCCATTTGCATAACAAAATGAATGAACAAAGGGATCTGGCTACTGCACAGTCGAACAATTTGGAGCCCCAACCACAGCCCCAGCCCCATCCCTTTGTGTCTCTACAACTGAGCTGCTCGCGCCCCTGATTTGCATAAAGATTCGTTGGACTGAAAGCTGCAAGTTCATCAAATTTTAATCAACACCGTAGCCGCCAACGCCACCGCCACCGCCACCACCGCCAACGTCGCCGTCGCTGCTACTCGTACGGCTGTCGTTGTTGTGGCTTCTTGGGCTGCGACCAGGCCAAAACAGACGCCGCCAAACAAGAAGAAAAGCAAAACAGGTTGGCCCCAACAATGCGGACCTTATCGTGATCTCTGGCGTGATTGTCAAGCGCCTGTTCTGATTGACATCCGATGTATATAAATGGCCCAGCGGCCACCTCCGACATCATTCTCAATCGAGAGCTCCAAGTAGAACATCAAAGATGCGCGCCTTCATCGTCCTGTGCCTCGTGGCCGTCGCCTGCGCCGACAAGCTCGGCTACAACTACCAGCCCGTGGGCCACTCCAACTCCGGCCTGTCCTTCGCTCCTGGCAGCGGCAGCATCGGCGGTGGCAGCATCGGCGGTGGCAGCATTGGAGGAGGACTCCAAGGACTTGGAGGAGGCCTGGGAGGCGGTCTTGGAGGCGGTCTAGGAGGCGGTCTAGTAGGCGGCAGCAACTTCGGCAGCCTGGACAGCGGTCTGGGCGGTGGCTCCAGTGGACTGTCTGGACTGGGTCTCGGCTCATCCGGTCTGGGATCCTCCGGTCTGGGATCTTCCGGTCTTGGCGGTGCCATCAGTGGCCCCGTCAGCTACGAGGCTCCCGCTCCATCTGCCGAGCTCAACAAGGAGTTCTTCACCTTCTCCGCCAACGAGGAGGACTTCGATGAGCCCCAGGAACTGGAGCGCGTCTCCAGCGCTGTGAACAAGGGTCTGCGCGTCGTCTTCATCAAGGGACCCGAGAACCGTGGCCTGGAGAACGCCGCCCTGGCCCTGGCCAAGCAGGCTGCCCAGCAGGAGACCGCCATCTACGTCCTGAACAAGCAGGCCGACATCGGAGACCTGGCCAACAAGCTGAATGCCATCCGCAGCAACTCCAACAACAAGCCCGAGGTGCACTTCGTGAAGTACCGCACGCCCGAGGACGCTGCCAACGCCCAGCGCGCCATCCAGTCGCAGTACGATCAGTTGGGTGGATCCTCCCAGGCCCATGATGGTGGTGTGGCCAACGCCCTGAACTTCGCCTCCGCTGGTCCAGTGCGTCAGGCTACTGCCCAGATCCCCGAGAACTCGTACCTGCCCTCGTCGGTGCTGCGCCGCCTGCGCTTCCGTTACTAGGAGGCGAAGGCCATAGCCACGGCTCCTCCGGAGCTCTTCCATCTGCCATTTGTTAGCTGTTGTGTTATCTGTTGATTTGTCGAACGCCCCAAATACAATTATACTTTAAACCGAAGCAATCGCGTGTCTTACTGGGTGTGGGGCACGGCATGAAGTTGTCTGTGTCAAAAGTGAATGTCGATGGCGGGACGCAGATTACTCACGCGAAGCGGATTGAAAAATTGCAGATCGCGTCGTTTATTACATGCCCTGAGTGGCAATAAAAATTCCAAAGCGAACACAAGTGGAAATCAATATATAAATTAACATTTTTTTGTTTTCTTGAATGCAGGCGGAGGCAAAACAATCGACGAAATTTTTTTATCATAATTAAAATGTTAATCTGCGTGAAGTAAAAGGTTAGACAAACTATTAGCGCGTAAATTTATGGCAACTGCAAGACGGAACCGCAGATGGTTCGAGCCCAGATCGGATCGGGCCAGACCACGTCAGGGTAATACATAATGTATGAGTGATAACAGAGCGGCCGGATGAATGGCCAGCCAAAGCCAAAGCCGAAGCCAAAGCCGAACAAAGAGCAAAAGTGGACAGCGACGGCTCCGTTCAAGAGCACCCACTACGGCTGATTAGCATAAGCAGAAAAGTCACCAGAGTTTGTTAGAAAAATCATAAAAAATTATGCTCGTCGACAAATTATGCAAAACAACAGCCAGCAGAGCAGAGCCAAGAGCCAACCAAAACTAAGTCCAACATTTGGCAGCGACACTCGCACGAGTGGAAATACAATCAGCGAAAAACAACACGAAGAAGTAAACATTAAAAGTGGCCAAAAAGCGAATGGGGGGGGAATGGGCAAGAGCAGCCAAGAGCAGCGCTGCTGAAGCGCCGCTGAAGGAGCGAATGGCGACAGCAATCGCGACCTGCTCCAAATGAGGTGCAAAAACAAAAGACAACCAATTAAAAATGCCGAATGCTAATTGGCAGAGCTGCAAGCTGCAGTCCCCTTTTTTCGCATAAAAGACGTGGGCGTCTGGGACATCAGCAGACTCGAAGTTCACCCAGCAAAGCGATCGCAGTTATCCACCTACACCCACCCCCACACCAGTCCCAAGATGCGTTTCCTCATTGTAAGTCCTTCCCGATCGGTCGCTAATCATCCAAAGACTACTATAGAATCTGCTTCTTCCGCTGCTCCTTCAGGCCCTTTGCCTTGTGGCTGCTGCCAGCGCCGACTCGCTCGGCTACAACTACCAGCCATCCGCCTCCACCGGATCATCGTCCTATGCTCCGTCCGCTGCCGGACCCTCCTACGCCCAGTCTTCTGGCGGACAGTCCTACAGCCCCGCGGCGGCTGCCAGCCAGGAACAGCCCGCATTCAATGCCCCCTCTGAGTCCTTTGGCAGTGCGCCCGAAGCTGCGCCCTCGGCTGACGCCCCCAACTACTCCGCGCCCCAGACCGAGCTCCAGAAGGAGTTCTTCACCTACACCGCCGATGAGAGCGCCTTCAATGAGCCAGCGGGATCCGAGCAGGTGTCCAGCGCCCTGAACAAGGCCCTGCGCGTCATCTTCATCAAGGGACCCGAGAACCGCGGCCTGGAGAACGCTGCCCTGGCCCTGGCCAGGCAGGCCGGCCAGCAGGAGACCGCCATCTACGTCCTGAACAAGCAGGCCGACATCGGAGACCTGGCCAACAAGCTGAACTCCATCCGCAGCAACAACAACAACAAGCCCGAGGTGCACTTCGTGAAGTACCGCACGCCCGAGGACGCTGCCAACGCCCAGCAGGCCATCCAGGGACAGTACGATCAGCTGGGAGGATCCTCGTCCATCCAGAACGGCGGTGTGGCCCCCGTGCTGAACTTTGCCTCGCAGGCCCCCGCCCGTCCAGTGGCCGCTCCTTCCTCCCCGGAGAACTCGTACCTGCCCGCATCGGTGCTGCGTCACCGCCTGTAAGGGGCCATCGAACCGAACGACAGCGGCGTGAACCCGCTGACTGACCCCCCCACTGATTCCTACGCACTCGCTGCGACCATCTCCACATGGAGACCATCTCTGTTGAATAGTTTGTATTGCGATTTTCGAGACAAGTCCAAAATAAAAATAAAATAAAATAAAATAATATTAATGTGAAGTGTTGTAACCTTTGAGTCTGGGAATAGCTGGCGAAATTCGCGCGACATTGAACTATTTACCGTATAAGGCGGGGGCGAGTCATCCAGTCCCGATTTGGCGGGGTTGGGTCTGGCCAGCATGAGATTATAAAACGCTCCGGGGCTGGTTGGTTGCCAGACAAATGCCTGTAGCTCGTCGCAGTGGTTATATCATGCTGGGAATTGTGGTAAGCGGACTGAATACCACGGCAGGGAACTCGAAGATTTGATTGCTAATAAAATGTATTTCAGTTTGTTGTTTTACTGGCCAGCTGCTGCTGCTCGGCGGAGCTGGGGTACCAGTACCAGCAGAACAGTGCGCCCCTCAACAGCTATGGCGCTGCAGCTGAGGACTATGGACACGATGCAGCCTCCGCGGACGGCGGCTATCCGACTCTAGCTAATGAACACTACGATGACCATGCCGAGTTCCACAAGCACTTCTATGCCTTCGAAGCGCCGTACGACTCGGGCGAGGAGGCGGACCTGGTGGAGACCAAGCTGGCCTCCCTCGCGCAGAAGAACCTGCAGGTGGTGTTCATTAAGGCGCCGGAGAACAAGGCCGTGGTGGGCGCTCTCAGCGCACTGGCCAAGCAGAGCAACGAGGACAAGACGGCCATCTATGTGCTGAACAAGCAGACGGACTCGAACGAACTGGCAAGCCAACTGAGCGTCCTGAGGACGCAGCACAAACACAAGCCCCAAGTTCATTTTGTCAAATACAGGACGGAAGCGGAGGCAGTCCAGGCACAGCTGCACATTCAGGCGCAGTACGGAGGCACGGGCTCACCGCAGCCAGCACAGGCATCCTCATTGGGCTACTATCCGGAGCAGCAGCCGCAGCCGGAACAGGCCCAGGCCTACTATCCAGAGCCTCAGTTGCCAGCCTCACCGCCACCGCCGCGGCCACGGCCTGGTTACTTGCCACCATCTGCATCCGTTCAGGCCAGCTACTTGCCCACACCTCCTCCTCCTTTGGCCAGTTACTTGCCCACACCTTTGCCTCAGACGAGCTACCTGCCAGCAGCCGCACAGCCGAGCTACTTGCCCGGACCTCCGCCTCCTCGCGCTCAATCGAGTTACCTGCCAGCAGCTCCCCAATCGAGTTACCTGCCAGCACCAGCTGCTCCCCAGACGGGCTATCTGCCGTCCTTGCCCAACTATGCCTCCATTGCGCAGGGCTACAATGCGGCTGGATCTGGCGCTGGCACACTGGGCCAGATCGATCTGCCGCCTCTGCCTGAGCCACAGCAGGACCTTGGCTCCAGCTACGACGACTTGGACGAACGGTCCGGCCGATCGCTTCGCACCGGCTTCCGAGCCAACGAGAGACGCCGCTCGGGCAGTCGCATGGTCTTTCCCACAGAGTTATCCTCCTCCAACTATTATCGTTCCCAACAAGCCGCCAAGCGCCGCAGACGCGCCCACCACTAGCCTTAAATTCCGCCTCTAATTAAGACATTAAATTAGTTCCATAAGACTGCCCCCTCCCCCGCCCCAACCCTGCGTGTGTATCTAGTTGTAGCTGCAAATAAAAGTCGAGATATCAATGAATTGCCACCAGTGTTTTCCGCTTCTTTAGTGAGAGCTCAACGGATCGGATCGGAGCTCGTTGCTCGTTGCGAATTGTAAATTTGTTAAGCGGCTTATCAGATCCACGCCGAACCGGGCCTAGAGAAGCAGACTAAAGAAGACTCTGACACACAAAAAAAACACATCAAAATGACGTGTAAATTAACGAATCAGGTAGCCATAAAACGTCGACCATAAAAAATGTCTTCCAAGTGAAAGTAAAACTGCGGAGGTGTAAGCCGCCAGAGAGCAGAGCTGCTGCTGCCCCCCCGCTCCCCAGCAGTCACAACAAATGGCTGTGGCTATGACAAGCGACAACAATGGTGTGTGTGTGGTGTGTGTGTGGTGTGCCCCAATAGCATATGAAAATATTTTATAACTAATTCAAATTGGGAGCTCATTTGTAAATTTTATGCGAATTAAATTCAAGTTCACGCCGTACCCGGGCCCGGAGCCAGGCTTGGGTCAGAGCTGGCGCCTCCACACATGGGCTTCACGCATTTGGACTTGGCTTTTGTCTCGGGTGTCTTGCAAGCCCAGGAATTTGCATTTCAAAATTGAACGACATTAACATGGATAATCGGAGCAGCAGCAGCAGCAGCAGCAGCAGACACACAAAAACCAGAGCAGCGAAGAGCCACAGCCAGAGTCAGCGTTTGCAAAAATCTTTTATAAGTTCATAAAATAAAAAGAAGAAAAACGAATGCAAAAAACATTTGAAATAAAGCGAAATAATCATAAAGAGAGACAGACGACGCTGCCGAGAAGTCCGCTGGCTGGCGAGCATCGTCTTGTTGTTTGTGTCGTATATAAGGATGGTTTTGTTGCTGTGACTAGACTATAACCACACAGAGCTTCGAGCGGTGAAAATCAGCCGCGGCAGGCCGCCCATCCAGAGCACACCTCACCACAGATCCACTCAGCATGCGCACCCTCATGGTATGTAGGAGTACGATGATATCCGCAATCTGCTAACCGTAACCATATCCACAGTCCATTTCGCTGCTCTTCGGCATTAGCCATGCCCTGAACAACCTGCCCTACCTGCCGGCCAAGCGTCCTCTGGCCACGGAGTACTTCACCTACGCGGCACCGCCGGATGAGGACCAGGCAGCGCCCTGGCAGGCAGCCCGCGAGCTGGCCACGGCCCTGGCGCCGCCGCAGCAGGTCGTCTTCATTCGCACCCCGGAGACGAATCTGTTCACGCTGACGGCCAAGCAGCTGGCCTCCCAGAATCCACTGGACATTTATGTGCTGCAGCGGCAGGCGGACACGGCAGCTCTCGCCCAGCAGCAGGCCGCCATTCAGCAGCAGACGGAGCACAAGCCGTCGGTGCACTTCGTCAAGTACCGGACGCCCGCAGATGTCACACGGGCTCTGGCCAGCCTGCGCGGCGGCTACGATCAGCTGCCCGGCAACAGTATTAGCCATGCCATCGAGTCTGCCGATGTCTTCGAAGTGAAGCCGCAGCAGAGTGTGCCGCAGACCATGCGACAGCCGGAGCCAGTCATCTTCAAGATCCTGCCCAAGGGCGGCTCCGACTATGAAGTGCACGAGGAGGCCACCGAGCTGGAAATGGCGCGGCTGCAGGCACTGTTCCGGGACTACCTGCCGCCGGGCAAGCACTCCAGCTAGCACATAAGTAGACAGCGGGCCGCTGCCAAAGACTGCACAACAAAACTAAATTAAATTTTAATTGTAATTAGTAAATAAAGACAGAGTTCTCTGCACAATTTCTGGGAAATTTCTCCGCTCGCTTTATGGAAATTCACGTAATGCGGATAATTGTTTGCGCCCAGCAACAACGCCCATAAATTACTCAATGTATTTCGAGCGTTCGCTGTCTTTGCATTACTTGGCAAACAAATTTAATTGAAATTTCAATCAAAAAACATTTAGTTGCGGCGCTGCCAGGCCAAGGCACTGGAAAGGATGCAGAGCTGGCCCAGAGGACGCGGTGGGTGGCGTGGCCGATGTTTATCTATAGCTATTATGAATAATTAATTACACGGCACGGCTCCAGACTGAAACATTTTATCTTTGAGTTCTTCCCATAGCTCACACACTTCGTGGATTACGAGTATCTTGCAAGTATCTCGTAGATAATCATTAAGGTGTTGGTATCCAACTCTTCTTTGGCCCAACCATGCAAATGTTTTTACGTTTTCTTGAGCAAATGTCGCCGCTGCCGCTGCTGCCGCTGCCGCTGCTGCTGCCGTTGTCGCTGGGAAACTTTTTAATGAGCTGCGCTCAGAGTTTGCCCCCCACATGCGCCACCCACAAGGCTGTCGCATCCGCTGCCCCGCAACTGCTGTGTCGCCACGGATTTTGCGACAGGCGCTGCTTTAAGAATGTTTCAACTAAATTACGACCAGATGCAGGAGGAGGAGGAGAAGTGGCGCAGGAGTGGCGCAGAAGGACACTGAGCCTGACATCACTTCGCTTTGCAAATTGTTTTAGTGTCAAAGGTCAAACACACACTTCCACCTCCGTTGCCATATGACACGCTGAAAAGCAGCCGTAAAAAAAGCCGCCCGCCACTGCAAATCTGTTGAGCAAGTTTTAGTTTAAGCATTTTGGAGCAACACAGCGCAGAGCGAGGGGAGCGTCGCTCGTTAGCGGCGCCTGCCAAAAAGTTTGCCAGTCACGTCAAAGCTGCCGGTCTCACATTCTGCCCCAGAAGATGAGCTGGAGGAGGAGGAGCAGGTGGAGAATGTGGACGAGGAAACTGCTCTTTGTGTGCTAGCCAGCCGGCTGCAGCATGGAGCCCGAGGGCAAGAACTGCTTTAATCCTGGCTGCCAGGACAACTCATGACTGGCTGCAATTTCGGGACAGGTGTGTCCAAGGTCCAAGTCTTGGATCGGATTCCCTCCAGCAGCAGCTGCCAAGTTTGCGTGTTTTTCAATCTTTTCTCCATTTTTGCGGGGCGCCATCCCCAAATTAGGCGCAGTTTGGCGCTGGTTTTGCTTCTTGTTATTTTCACTCTAGGCGCCAAACTTTGCGAGGCAGGGGACCAGCAGGGGAACAGGAGACCAGGGATAATAAGCAGCATGAGTAGCTGAAACTTCAGAGATTCACTTTCGCTTGAATAATACATACATATAGCATATATACTCGTACTATCATAGTACACGTGGAAGCAAGCTGTGGAGCAGGGAGATCAGGCAGTCAAATCAGTATTAAATCAAGCAAACTTTGGCTTCGAATCACTGGCACTCAGTGGTAGTCAGGGCAAGCAAATGACTTGCCAGTGGAAATTGTAATTATGAGTTCTGGGAATTCCGTATGCCGTATGCCGCATCTGTTTGTATCTGGGCCGCGGCCCACGCAGCTGCTGATAAAAAATGTTAAATTCTTATTTTGCTTGGCCATCAAACGCTGCCAAAAAGTTTAAATTAGTTAAGGAACTTCATTAACTGAACCGTCGAAAGAGATTGACGTCCGCGGGAGCAATGGGAGCAGCAAACAGCCAACAGCCAACAGACAGCCGGCAGCCAGCAGTCAGCAGTCAGCAGCGCGCAAGCACAGCGAAGAAGCCAAGTTGTGGAAAATTATGAAAATTATAATTACCGGCTTAGCTGGGTCGGCTGGCAAGTGCCTGGGCCTGCGTCGGCGTCTGCACCCCAAAGACGCAAAGCCAGCAGCCAACTTCCAGATATTATCGACAAAGCCAGTAGCTGTTTATTTTCCAAGGCATTTCAACACAGTGGCAGCTGCCAGCTCCGCGCTGATGCCGTGCAGCATTCACTGAGAGTCTGTTTTATGGCCTGTCCCAGCCAACACAAATCAATTAGATAATGTGGCAGCAGCAGCAGCAGCATCAGCAGCATTCGCAATCGCAGATCGCTGCTCCATGCATATTTATAAATGTCGCAGAGTGCATTTAAATCAAAAACAAAACCAAAAGGCAAGACAGACTACCATGGATCGGGTCTAGGCCTAAGCCAGGGAAGACGCATGCATATTTAAACGGTCGAGGCATTTTAATGGCCATCGAATGGCATCGAAATCAACGGCAAGGTCACACCGAAACCAGGCGTTCCCCGCGCTTTGTGTTGTGGGAGGGGAATGAGTGTCAGACGTCCCAATGCAGGCATGGATCTGATCTCTCTGCCTCGCGCAACGTGTGGCTAGTGCCTATAAAAGCCAGACTTGGTCGAACTTCAAGCATTAGTTCCTCTTGTCACCTCCCGAGACCCAGCCACCAGCCCAGCCACCATGCGCGTCTTCATTGTAAGTCAAGCAGCCATTCGTGGACTGTATCAGCAACAGCTCTAACCACGCCACCTTCCCACAGCTTCTGTGCCTCTTGGCTGCCAGCTGCAGTGCCGACAAGCTGGGCTACAACTACCAGCCCGTGGCCCACGCCGACGAGGGCCTCTCCTTCCTACCAGGCAGCGGACAGATTCCCATCGAGATCCAGCAGCAGCTGCAGCAGGTGCAGCAGGTGCAGAGTGGAGAGGCTGTGCTCTCGCAGCCCATCGGAGCGCCCATCCAGGCGCCCATCATTCCCCAGGCTGCGCCTCTGGTCGAGGAGTTCCAGAAGGAGTTCTACAGCTACGCGGCGCCCGAGGAGCAGTTCGATGAGGGTGTCAACAGCCAGCAGATTGCCAGCTCGCTGAAGAAGAACCTGCGCGTCGTCTTCATCCGCACACCCGAGAACCAGGGCTTCGAGCAGGCCGCCCTGCAGCTGGCCAAGCAGTCCGCCCAGCAGGAGACCGCCATCTACGTGCTGACCAAGCAGGCCGACGTGGCCAACCTGGCCAAGCAGCTGAATGCCCTCAAGTCCACCTCCACCAACAAGCCCGAGGTGCACTTCGTCAAGTACCGCACTCCCGAGGACGCGGCCAACGCCCAGCTGGCCATCCAGAACCAGTACAACCAGCTGCCGGGCGTGTCCCGCATCTCCAACGAGGGCCGCGCTCCAGTGCTGAACTTTGCCTCACCAGCAGCAGCCCAGTCGGCACCCGCCAGCCTGTCGCGCGCCCCCAGCTCCGAGTATCTTCCCGCCAATGTGGTGGCCGGCCAGGATTATCTGCCACCCACTCTGCGTCGCTTCCGCCTCAAGTGAGTGCGCCGTACACGAGCTGCCACGACACGGTAACGTTTCCTAAGCGATCACATTGAATATTACCCCCCCACATCTTACATCTATTGCAGCGAATTAGCTTTTAAGTATCCATACGAGTGTCTAGGAATAAAATTTGTTAACTGACCAATTTCCAATGGGAACTCTCTCTCTCCGGTCTGCCGCTGGAAAACTCATTCGGTGGCGGCTAATTGGGCGAATCTTTGTGCGGATTCGGCCATTTCCACACTGCCTGTGGACCCGGGCCCTGCGCCCTTTGTCGTTGCTTTTGTGTGTGATTTGTTTTGCCAGGCAAAGCCCAGCCCAAGGCAATGGCAATGGCAACGGGAATGGCCATGGCGGGGGCAATGGCAGCGCCAGTACTGGTGCTGGTGCTGGTGGCATTGGCGTGTGGCTGTGCATTGTCCTTTCATATTAAATCCTTGAAATAATAGCCTGGATAAAGCGGCTGGCATGTCATAAAGTCCAGCAACAAGTTGAGCCACCCCCAACAGAAGGGCACCGCCCCGCCCTGCCATGCCCTGCACTGCCCTGGAAAACGAGCCCACACACTGGTAGATTCCACCCCTTCGCTTCGGTCGCATATGCACAACGAGTTTATCCCATCCGCCATTTGTAATTGGAGTTATTAGAATCGAAATGAAGTGGCTGCACAATGGCCCGGTCTAGGCCCGGTTCTCATTCGACCCAGTCCACACATTCCAGCACTCGTTGTAGCCTTTTCGGGCCGGTCCGTTGGTTGCCCATTGCCAGTTATGGTCCGTGTAAGTGGCAACGTCCTGTTGCAGGTGGAATTTGGCTGCTGGGCTGCTGCTCTGCTCTGCTCTGTTCTGTTCTACAAGCTGACACTCATCGGCCTCATCATGATTGTGTATACCTGTAGGTGTGTGGTGTATAGATGTAGATGAGTGAGTGTACAGAAGAGTGTGGCGGTGAGTGGGTGTGTGTGCCTTGATGGCTTCCTGCTTCCGTGGCAAGCAAACTCATCATGTGAAATGCCACCACCTGCCCCACACCAGCAACCCCATCAAGGCTACCCATGAACTATGCAGGGGATTTGCTGCGCTGTTGAGTGGAGTCCTTAAATTTCACTTAGATGTAACATAAGCCCGATATAAACGCAGCCCAACGGTGCATGTATTCATGGCCATCACGGCAGCTGTTCGACTGTGTCCGTGTGTGTGTGGTGCATGGGTGTATGGGTGTGTGTGTGCTAAGTGGGCGCCCCTGCAGGAATCGCACGCTTATCAGCAGTCGAGTGCAAACTGAATCCGTTGCTCTTTCTGTCGGGTACAGTAACGAATCGCTAAAGCGTAACGGCAGCGACAATATGGCTTGTACAAGTGGGGGCTGGGGCCTGGGAGCTGGGGGGAATGGCAATTTGGCCCACCATAAACGCTGTTAGCTTGTCTGCCATTTGCCGTCTGACTGCGCCCAGACTGCTGCCTGTAATTAAGGTGATATGCAGCAGTCAGCCGACCGAATCAACGCCGACGAGGCTGCCAAGTGCGTGTTCTATGCGTGTGTGTGTGTTTGTCATTCTGCGCTTGTATTTGTCTGTTAATGAGAAGCCTGCTGTGCAAGAAAAATAAATTATTAAAACGACATTCGCTGCGCTCTCGACTGTCGCCAAGGCAAAGCTGAAGCAGCATCTTCTTTGACACCCAGAAAGATATCACAAAATTTTTCCGCAAACTTGAAATGCTTTGGCGGGTCGGAAAGGCGCCCCCCCACAAGGGTTTTCACAGAGCGCGAATTATGGAGCGCATTTAAATACATATATCACAGTTGTATCTCTTTTTCTTAAAGTAATGTTGCTTAAGGCACGTTGGGGCACGTGTAAAGTGTGTAAAATTCACTGCAACACAGCAAATTTGATTTACCGCATTGCCCTGCAACATGCACAGTGACACGGGCCTTTGTTACACCGCCAGTTAAGTGCATTAAAAAGCGGCAATGAAAATTGTGCGGCCCTTGACTGGAGTGGCCCAAAAAGTAGTTGCACGTACGGCACGTTCAGCGCTGAAGTAAGTTGCGTATACGAGTCGTAGCCCGAAGAGCAGAGAAGGGGCGAAAAAAGCAAAAAAAGCGAAAAAGTATAGCCTGCTTTTGGGCTGCGTTTTTTATCCAGATTCCCCGCTCAAGTGACGTTTTTTTGCGGGCTTCTTGCGCACAATCCCAAATCAAATACATTTTTTTGTACGCGTGCAACCAAAAACCAAATACAAATCGCTGGTATTATGGAACTGTTTGCAAACAGGGGCACGGGTATTGTGCCGCTTTCAATCACAACAGCCGACAGCTGCGGTGAGCCAACAACACAGCGCCATTGCCATGTGGCTGTGTGGCAGTGTGGCAGCATGGCAGTGTGGCACAGAGGCAAATTGCAAGCAAACAATGCTCCCTATGCAGGCAGCAGGCAACAAACATTTTTATTTCGATTTAATTCGCAGAGCAAAAGTTTCGCCCGCTGTTGGTTCCTCTCGTGCTGCTCTCCCCACCCTTTTTCGGCTAACCAATATTTCTTTTCAATTTCTGAAAGCGCTCGCGTTCTGCTGCAAAAGTTTTGTTGTACAACTAAATATTTTGACATTTGTCCGCATGCAGGCGGCAACTTTGTTGGGTTCTGCTGGAAATAAGCGCAAATTGAAATGTGCTCGAGACAGTTGTGCAGTCGCCATTGTTTTTGGCCCCGCTCGCAGCGAGTCTCCTGTGCGGGCAACAAAGTTTCTGGAGTGCTGGAGTCGCAGTCGCAGTAGCTTGCCTTTGTTAATTTGGCAACCACAGCACTCCCCCATACAGCTGCAGGTGCAGGTACAGGTACAGGTGGCAATGAGCTGTGGGCCCCCAAGCCGAAGCCGAAGCTGAAGCCGGAGCCGGAGCCCAAACTAAAGCCCCAACCGTGGCCACAGCCAAATGCATTTGCAGTTGGCAGTTGTACGCCATGTTGTCGCTGTCAAAAAGTTTTACTGCGCCTGTCGCTGCCACTGCCGCTGCTGCAACTGCAACTGCTGTGGTTGCCTGCTGCTGCGGGGCATGGCTTGGATTTGTTGCAAAAAGTGTTTATTGGTGTTCCCCATGAGCGAGTGCGCGAGCACTCGAGCCGGGCCACTCAATGAAAATTGAGTTATTTTCGGGCATCATCGTCAGCAGCCCTCGGGCCATTACTAGTACGAGTACTCCGGCTGGCTGCCTTCTGCCTTCTGGCATCTCAATGTGTGCATGCCAAACAGACGCTTGACTGACTGTCGAAACTTCGTGGCACACATGCTGGGAGTCTCGGCTCATTAACCGTGCCACTCTCCGCCGGCTGACTGCTGCATATTAATTAGGCGACTTTTAGGCGCTGCCATGTATAATTAAGCAACGAACGAACCTCTTAACAAACCACATCCTGTTTGCCCCTGCCCCTGCCCCTGCCTCTCCTGGCATGGCCATGGCTCATTAACAGCAAAAGCAAAGGCCAAAAGCAGCAGTAGCAGCACTGCCAGCAGTGGCAGCAGAAGAAGAGCAGCTGCCGCTCTGCAGAGCTTACTACATCCTGGCTACATCCACTGCTAATTTAATATTTATACCTTAATCAAGATAGACAGACAGACAGGACAGAGCCAAAGATAGAGCCAGAGACAGGAGCAGGAGCAGGTGCAGAAGCAGAAGCGGAGAACCCTTTTGATGGGCCAAAAGAAAATCTGTTGATTCGTCAATATCCAGATTGGATGCCCAGGCGTTAATTGCTCATTTCCATGCAACGTTGTCGTTTGGCTGTGCTGTCCGCCCTGCCCCCCGATTCCAGCCTGACTTTCAGCTGGCTTGCCACACGAATTCGCAATCGATAGCGCGCATCTGTCACCAGACACACACCCATGCACCCACACTCAGCCCCCACACCCCCACTCTGCTGTCCTGTCCGCCCCAACCTGTGAATGTTTGTGTCCGTGTGTGTGTGTACAGGGCTTTGATTCCGTAATGAGCCAACCAGGACCGCTGCACCTTTGTGGGCATACAAACGAGTCGAGGCAGAGAGACATCACCGAGAAGAAGCAAAAAGAAAATACTCGACCATTGTGTCTTGGGCTTTGTTTGTGGCCCCCGATCCCCTTCTCAGTGCCGATTCCGACGCTGTGTCAGGCTCTGGGGCGGATGTGTTTTACGGCCATGATACCCTTGATTCGCCATTTATTTCGTAGTTTATCCTTTCGTTGATTATTGCAGGACATTTACGCCCGACCCTTTGGTAATTTTGCTGGGACTTTTGACCTTATGTGTCCTTACGTGGCCCGCCTTTATTTACGCACTTCGCAGGACAGCCATCTTGTCCCGCCCCGCCCCGGCTGTGGCTGTGCCTCTGGCTCTGGCTCCAGCTCATGCTGCTTCAATTTCCCTGCACATTTAAAAGGATTAAAAGGATATTCGTCAAGCTGAAAGTTACGCAAGTTTGTTTAACGCACTTGTGCGGTCCCGCACCGCAAAATGCTGTCCCCTGTCTCACCATCCCCCCATCCACATCAACCCCAGGGAAGAGCCCTACTCTACCCTGAGCCCGATTTTTGTGGCACTCTCTGTGGCTGCCACTTCGCTGTGTGTTATTCCACATTTGCCATTTTTGTGTGTGCTTTCGGGTCTTTGTTTGCCGGGTCCGCTTTAAGGGGGTTCTGGGCCTGCTCTGTCCTGTCCCTAAATGAAACGCCCTTGGCCGCTTGTTTTCAACATTTATTTTTTAGTTCGTTCTCTTTTTACCACAAATATTCGTACTCGTATTTCTGTATGTATATTTAATATGCTGTATATCTCTTCAGTATAGTAGATTGGCCAAGCAGTAGGCGCCATAATTTGGGTTGAGTTGTAATTATATTTATTTTTCTTGTTCTCTTCTTAGGGTGTTTGGTATTTTTTACATTTAAATTTTACATTTAGTTTGTGCTCCACACAGCACAATCCTCCTGCCCCTCTGCTCGGCAATGACAATGTACGTACACTCGTATTTTTGTTTGTTAATATTTAAATGTTAGTATTAGTACAATTATACACACAAATATTCCACGGTTACGATCGCGCATAATCTGCATAGGTTGCTTCTTTTTATTTACCCCCAGCAATTACAATTGCAACTGTGGCCAGCTATTCGTACTGGTACTGGTACTGGTATGTCTGTATCTATAAATAAATATGTTCGTTATTTTATTTTATCAATTTTAATTTGTCTTTTTTCCTCATTGGTTTTGTTTTTGTTTTGTTTTGTTTCGTTTCGTCAGTTATCCGCACTCGTGGTAGCCTCGAATTATGCTATTTATCTAGACCTTTTCTTACAGTAAAATATTTTATACAATACAAACGAGGTTAAGTCAAATAAAGACGTACAATATCGAATATGTTTGTATGTATGGTGTGTCCATGTGTATGTGCATGGGAATATATTAATGTTCGACAAACAATGGAAATGAAAAAGTTAAAGCTTTTTGTGGTGTAAGTGTTTAAAATTAATAAATTATGCCTTCATTTATAAATGTTTATACATATATGTATAAGTAAATATATATATATATATATCTTTTTTTTATACACCTTTTGTGAGGTTTTTCTCCTCCCTTCTTGTATACATACACATTTTAAATATATATTTTGTATAATTTCTTGCCGTTTGTTCAATATGCAATGATATGTGTGACTGGAAGAGTTTGATGCGAGTGATGTGATGTGGGGGTAACAGACCCGAGGCACAGACCCCGAACGAAACGAGTTGCTGTCTTTGTTTCTGACGATATGGCATTTTAATACTATTTATGTCTTATCAAACACACAGCATTACCAATATAATGTGATATCCATATGCATTGATCTGGCTAAGAGTATGGCCACCACTTGATTTAATGTACCCGGAGGAGAGGCCTCATGGAAAAACGATAATTGAATGACAAATACCATATGTTCGTCATGAAGAATGTCACTTGTCTCTCTGTTGGTTAACTGACACATGTTATAGAGAAAAAGTTACAACATTTATGATATGTTTTACGAATTGCTGCGACACTTAATGTACGTTAATTTGCTCTTTATAAATATCATCATTTTATCATATTTTGTGTGTGTTCCTTTGCACTTGACACTTACATGAATGCTTTTGTTTTCCATTACATAAATACACACTTATACGAGTATGCTGGATAGAGAGATACAATAATTAGCAGACACATGGCTGAGGGCTGGCCCATTACCAATTATGCATATTCATGCAGCTATTTGTGGGGACAACGGACTGAGATGACTGACTGATGGACAACGCACAGTGTGCATACTTAACAGACAGATACAGACAGATACCTACACATATGCTGGTAGAAAGAGAGAGTGCTGTAGGGAGTAGGGAGCGAGTGATGATGGGTACTGGGAGGTGCAAACTGTATTTATATGTGTCGCTGCGATGAGGTGCCGAGAGTTAAGATGTGTTTGCACTTGTTTATAGATTGGTGGGAAACATTTACGAGTGAGTCTCAAACGCATAACGAACAGGGAACCAGTTCCCATTATAATCTCACATAAATCAAGCGAAAATATCCAGAACTGAATAGTCTTGATGATGGAAAATCAGTGATAGTTTGAAACTTAATAGAATTAACTTAGTATTTGATCTTAAAGCATTATCATTTTTTTGTGTATAAGTGTTAATATTTTATTTGTTTTTTTTTTTTTTGGTTTTCATTAGTTTTTGTTTTGTTTTCTTTCACATACAGTAAACTTTGTATGCACACCTCTATTCATAATGTATAATTTATAAATGTAATTCATTTGTTCAGTTAATAATAGACAGCGTAGCATAGGAAGACGTCAATACCTGCATAAGACATTTTAGCCATATTTCTTTTATATGTAATATGAACTTTGTTTTGTTTTGTTTGGTTTTTTGTTTAATATTATTTTACTTGATGTTACCTTTGTCATAACTATAGTATATTTTCATTTATAAAAAATTGTTGTAGTTCGTTCAAGCAATATCCGGTTGCTGCACTCCCTCAGCCGCCACCAATGGACGTGAAACTACTCGTAATCGTATTCGTAATCGTAATCGTATTCGGACTAAGATCTGCTGCAGGTCCGATCACACTGAACAACCGTTTGGAAAGTGTCTCTCAACTGGGAAAAGTGTTTTTCGTTTTTGTTTGCAATTGTTTAACTGGTAATTGTCAATCGGTTGGTTTAGCTGATTTCGCTTAGGATAACTTCTGCAGGCTAAATTCTATACACTAATATTATTTTGGGTTTTGGTTGCGTTTCGCCGTCGATTTGAAGTCAAAAATAGAAGCCTAATTACACACATACACACAAAACAGATGCTCATGCTTGGGCAGGGTATATGTATTGTATATGTACGTACACGTATATAGTATAAGGTATATGGTATATGGTATATGGTATGTGTATGTATGGTATAGACTAGTCCGCTAATTGCTTTACATATATTTACTTTGCCGTGTTGTTTGTTTGTTGGTTTGTTGGTTTGTTACCGTTTCTACCGGCTACCGGTTGCTATCTTCTTGCTTTACATAGTTACATTGGTATGCTACTCGTATGTTTTGTTATGTGTCTAAAATTGTTCTCTAGCAAATATACGTAGACACTTAAAGCGCGTTTGAAAAAGGTTCTCCTAAATATACACCCATACATACACGTAATGCCTCCGCACTTGCCCTCAAGTGCGAACGCCTAGGATCCAATAAAAAACAAAACCTAAAACGAAAACAATTACAAACAAAAAAAACACAATTAATCGCAATGGCAAATATTTTCCTAACTACTCTCTAAACGATCCATTGCAACGATTACCATTTGTACACACACAACGAAACGAGAATAAGGGACCAAATGAATGTACTCGTAAATAAATAAGCGTCGTAATGTGCTGCGGCGGTCTGGGTCTGGGTCTGGGGCTGAGTTTGGTACTGGTTCTGCCCCGGGGAAACTCATTTATCCAGCCGGTCCAACACATTCGGAGTTGACCCTTTCGGGGGGGTTCACCACGTGCCACAGACGCGCCCATTGCGACGCCATTTTCTTGTGTCTCGTGTTCTTTGTTTCGTTTCGTTTGGTTTGGTTTTTCGTTTTTGTTTTTGTTTTGGTTTTCTCAAAATGTTTTCAACACTGATTGTTTTTGTAAGCTTCTTGGTTTAACTGTCTAATTATTTTACATTTAAACGTTTAATTTCCTTTGTGTTTTCGGGGGGTGGGGGTGGGGTACGAGGGCACGGGGTCCGGGTACTCGTATTTAGCGGAATGTGGCTGGCGCTTAAATTCAATTTGCCTTAATCTTAGCCTAACCCTCAGTGGCCACAGCCACATCCACATCCTGGACTAGCCGATGCGCTACAAACACCATCAAAAATAACTTTCATTTCGCTAAATTGTTTGTGTGCCTCTGTGGGGAGGGGATCTGTTCATCTGTTTGCTTGGATGCTGCATTCGGATGATGCGATGCATTTTAGGTACAAGCTTCGTAGCGACTAACTAGCTTGGAAACGCCTAAAAAACTTTGCTTCAATTATTCGTTATTCGTTTGCTTGGTTGGGGATTTATCAGGCATCAGGGGGCGGCATTCGCACAAACCTCTGACAAGGCCGGCGATGAAAAATCACTGGGTGGAATGCCACGCCCACTGTGCACTGACCTTGAATGGCACAAAAACTTTATTTCGCTCAGTTGGATTAGCCGGCCGCCCGATGGTCGAGCTTCTCCACAAAACTTATGTTCAATTAGCTATACAAAAATTTCGTTGCGCCATAAAAAAACGCCCGTCGGCGTCGGCTGCAATGGAATGGGAATGGGTACCGTGGTATCCAGTCCGACAGTCCGACTGCAACTTAATTACAAACATTTCTCTCTGGCATTGGTGCCGCACAAAAAACAAACACGGGGGGGAAATCAACACACTTTGCCCCGCGGCAATTTCAAGTTATCTACAAGTAAACTATTTAAATTGTCTGCCAAGGAGAGCAGCACAAAAATTGTACAAATTCTCTACTAAATCCACTCGCTCTGCATCGTGTCCTCCCCTCTTTGTTTTAATTTCTCTGTGCTGTGCTAATTTTCCTGCTCAATCGAGCTCATGCACATGGAAATAAATTAAAATTTTTGTGTACAATTTATAAAAACCCAACTTAGTTCTGCTACTGCTGCTGCTCCTGCTGCTGCTGCTGCTTCTGTCCTTGATGCTGACGACGACGACGACGATGATGATGATGATGATGATGTGGGCGCCCTTTGTTTTGGCGTAACTATGCCTTAGAATGTCGGTGGTCTGCTTCTCGCCAGCTGCTTCTGCTGCAGATGCACTCCTAGTAGCTCAGGGGCAGGAGCATGAGCAGCAGAAACTGCGCCAGAGACCACAGATGTGGCATTAGGGACCCGGCCGAGGTCTCGTTCCCGTGTCCATTACCGTTGCCCAGTGCCGCCATGCCGATGCTGGGCACTGCCGTCGACGTGGAGGAGGCCAATTGTCGCTCAACCTCAACTGCAGCAATCCGGAAAAAAAGAAGATTAATATAATATATATATATACTCGCGTACTAGGGGGCTTTAGACTGTGATAAACAATGCGGGGATCAGGTGAAAAGAAATACCAAGGTCCTTGCTGGCCTGCTGGCTAGCTGGAGCTGCCGGTCAAGGTTGGCAGGCAAAATTAATTGAACAGACTAAAAGCCATTACGGCAGGCGGAATGAGTACATCCGGACTGACAGGATGATTGCCCAAACCGTAAATAGAAGGGAAATCAATTTGGAGAGCAGCGCGCTGCAGCGGTCCCCTTGTAAGCTGAATAATTTAAATCACTGAAGAGCCCTTGAAAGTGACTAGCGGGAAACCACAGCAAAGGTCGCCGATCAGCCGCTGAAAAGTTTTGGCATAAACAAGGCGACCAGCAGCTAACTGATGGCAGCCCCTTAGGGCGACATAAGAAACAATTACAGTGTGCAGGAGCATTCTCGGCTGCGAAGTGCCCGAAACAAATGACGCCCTTCACGCAACATAAATAACACGCATACGCCCCTTGGTTCAAGTGACAGTTTGGCAGCCACTCCGGCTGGCAAAGAGGTCGAAAGACAAAGGAGTTGCCTCCGGCTAGACCACACCACGCCTGGGAGCCAACGACCAACGACCGCTGTGAGTCATGGGCCCTGTAATGTGTAAATTATTTCGTACAATTCGGCACAATTTACAACACTGGCCAAGTCGAGTCAACGACTGGGCTGGCAGCAAGTGTTAACAACCGGCTTGTAGGCAAACACTGTCGGCAAATATATAAATTAACCTTTGTTTGTGCCCTGCCCCGTCTCCGCTGTCTTCCCTGTCCCGTGGCGTGGGGTAAGTCGAAATTAAGCGAACATTCAGTGCACTCGGATAAAATACTCGGAGAGTAAGTCTTTCCCATTGGTCTTACTATCATGTACTTGGGGCATTCGAATATTCAGTGGATGGTTTTTTCACGGTGTAGACTTACGCCAGAGACAGGACATGAACCCGGCCAAAAGCAGCGCGGCAAACTCCAATGCAAATAGGGACAACATTTGAAATCTGCCAGCAAGACGAAATGGCAGGGACAACGTTGACTTTTGTTTATACATTTCTTGGCGGCTGCGGCAGACATTCTGACAGCCCGAGAAATAACAATAGGCACACACATACACTGTACCCCGAACAACACACACCAGCACACACACCCCAGCCATGCACATAACATCCCATTATCATGCTAATTTATTTTGTGAAATTCCATCCGTGATTCCCTTCTACATTTGATAATTTCGCCGCGCGTGCCTCCCCCGAGTGAAAGAGGAGCAGTTTTTGATGAGCTCACGGCTCGTCATTTTGCGAGAGTGTGGCCCCAAAGCAAATATTGTGCTTGCATAGCATTACCTTACAGAATAAATAAACCGACTGTGCACACACACGCACAATTCGTGCGAATCACGCGTAGGTCGCGTTGCCCCCACTCACCTTTCACGGAATACGTTTTGTAATCGGCATACTGTTCGCCCTGGCCCACTGTCGCCGGTATCGTGGACAGGCAGGTGATCTCCATGCGGCCATTGCTGCCGACATGCTCGTCGGTGAGCTCCAGGTTCAGTTGACTGATGCTGAACATGCCCTTCTCCTGCTGGGCTGCTGTGACAGCCGCTGCGGCTGCTGCCACGCCACTGCCGCCGCCCGGATGGGAGAGCGGACGCTGGTAGCCGGCCGCCAGCTGATTCATGGGCCCCGAATTCGAGGGTATGCCCAGCTCTTTGGCAATGTTGGGCGCCTGGGGGCCAAAGCCCCCACTGTTCAGGGTGCTCCGGATGATGCCGAGGGCGTTCTCGTTGATGTGCCGCCGATACTTGCGGCTGCTGCTGTTCCTGCAATAAAAAAGGGAGGCATTCGATTGAGTGTTGAGCGTTAGAGCCTGGGTTTAATGGGCGTGGGGGCCGGCAATTTGCACACAAATAAAATCGTAAATATTTGCATTTTATGATTGATGTGCGGCAACGTGAAAAGCAAAATAAGCGGCATGTGTAAGCCCGAAATTCGGGGCACGCACATCTGCCCAAAGAATCCCAGTCGATTGAAGCTGCGAGCTGTCATAATTTCCAGCAGAGCCCGCCCGAAAATAATTGATAATCGAATCTTATTCTGCAGTTCACAGACGTTGCCATGGATTGTTGTGTGTGTGTGTGTGTGTGTGTGGTGTTATTGATCATTCGAATTAAACTTTTACCGCTGAATGGGCGTGCCTACTAATGGTTCTGCTGCATTACTGGCCGATTAGTTTGCATTATTCAGGCGGCAGCAGCTTCTGCTTTGCCCAAGCCCACACAGACACATTCCAACTCTAATTAGCTTTTACGGCTCTGCCTCATATTTGATAAGAGATAAGAGATGCCTGAACGGCATACAAATGAACTCGGTTCCGCCGGCTGTGGTGGGGAGAGGAGCCGAGAGCCTGATCTGCTTCCCTGTAATTACCTTGGGCATCGCTGGGCTTAGGCTGCCACACAGGGGCTCTGACGATGTGTATGTGTGGCGACATGTTGCTTTATTACAAATGCAAAATGGCAGCGAAATTACCTGAGCAAACTCACAGTCGCCCACACACGTACACACACACATACACAAGGGTGTGCCGTGCCCCATGCCCCATGCCCCATGCCACATGCGCCGTGCGTGCCCAGACACTTGAGCAAATAATGTGGATGCCATAAAGTTTAATGCTGTGTTAGTTTATGGCCCGAGCCGCACTTTACGGCCCCTCACAGAACACACAGCATTCGATTTTGCGGCAAACTCGTTGCGAATGCCATTTGCAGGGCAGGAGCAAGGTGCTTACTTCCGTCTCATTTAAACAATTATTTCATTTGCATATCAACTCAGTCTGGACTTCCTCCATCTCTCTGTAGCATTATGTCTGGCTATGGCCATGGTTCTGCTCTGGTTCTGTCTCTGCCTCTTTGTCAGACTTGCCTGCTTATGCAAATTGGAAAGTAAATGGCATAGAATTTTAGCAAAATTATATTTAAATATTATTTGGCTTAAAGTGCAGCAGCAGCACCAGCAGCGGCAGCGGGAGTGCGGCAGGGGGAGAACTAAAAGCTGAATGAACTAAGGCAACGGATGCCGCAAGGAGTCCTGCAGATAGAGCAAGGTGTCAGCAAAAAGTTGCTTTTGTGTGCGAGTCTTTGCTTCTTTTGGCAATGTGTGTGTGTGTGTGTGTGTGCTTGTACTTCCTCTGCTGCTCGGAGAGCACTTGGTAACCGGAGGAGAGGAGTTGGGCAAATGTCATGCAAATTGTGAGAGCATATGACGGCACATGGATGCGCTGCCAGCAAAATGGAGAATATCGCCCCATCGCATAAACATAATCATAAAGAGCGCACAAAAATCGATTGCCATTATGCATTCCTTAAGGTTTTCGAATAAAGCAGGATTTGAATGGCTGTTGAGAGTTGCCAATGTCCGGAATGCCTGGGCTTGCTTACAGGGTATTCATTGCAAACTCTGGCACGCACGAAAAGTAAACAGCAGGAGGAGCAGCAGGAGCAACGGCTTGGGGAAAAACTTAAGCAACAGCAACAGTACGAGTACCAATAATAACGAAGAGATAGCCGGTCGCCTGGTAACTGTAGCTGGGAACGGAGTTACCGACAGCTCGAGGCAACAGTAAGCCAGTTAAACTAAGGGAGCAAACAAATGCTGGGCCAAACTCAAAGCAAATGCACATCATCCGCATAAGCCTTCGACAGCTCCGGCTCCTCGACGGTGGCTGATGACAGCAGCCTCCGAGACAGGGGCACCAGCTGCAGCACCAGCATCATCAACGCAGAGCTCTTGTTACTGTTGATGTTGCTGCTGCTGATGCTGCTGCTGCTGTTGCTACAGTTGTCTTAATAAAATTCCTTATGCAGCGCACTTTTCGCAGGAAGAGCCAGCTAGCACCGGTAGCGACAACAACGGCAAGGGAGCGACAGGACGGGACAGGACGAGGCAGCGTGGAGCAAGAAACAACAGCATCAGCACACCCGTGGCAGGAAGCTCAAGTTCGAAAACATAACAAACTTGCCAAGCAATTCAAATCAGACGGAAATGCGGCCCCCGGTGTACATACTTGTACAGTCGTGGAATACATGTTCGCAACTGAGTTCCCAAGTTATGAAACTGCTGTCTGGCATGACACTTTAAATTCCACTCAACTAAGGAAAAGAAACTGCCAAATGTCTTAACTCTCCACTGACATGCAAAACAGCCTGTGGGGCGGCCGTGCCCAGGGTGATAATTTGAGAAATTCGCTTAATTAATTGATAAGTCATGTAGATTCGTTGGGGCTGCTGCTGCTCGCTCTGGAGTGGCATATTTATGTGTCTCTTGGCCACAGAAACCGCAGCTTAATTTAGTTTTTAGAGGCAAGCAAACGAGCCGAAGGCAGCAAAACCTTTTAGCTATTTATGCTGGACAGGGCAGAGTGGGAAGAGCCCGAAATATTTCCAATACTTGAACAGAGGACAGAGCAGTCTGTGCTGTGCTCCATCCGTCCACTTAGCAGGAACAAGCAAAGCATTTTAGGTGGGCGCAAAGGCTGCGAGCAGGACCCTGAATATTTCGTGTACGGGTATGCACAGAAAGAGGTCTTGGAATCGGAAACCGGAACTTGGGGCGAACCGCAACTTGGCAGCACCAACTTGAAACAACAGCAAAAACAGAGCACAAGAAGCAGCAGAAGCAGCAGCAGCAGGAACCCAACCAGACACACAGATTACCAGTTTAACTTTTTGCTAGGTTAACTTTGCGAAAGCCCAGAACTGTGGGCCAAAATCAAAGCTTAGACCGGGGGGCAAAGAGCAGAACCCTGCCTCATCTCTCTCTCGCGCCGTCTTCGGTAAATTACATGGCACAATGCATGCAAATTTCGCTGGAAAGTAATTGCCTGGGGCCAGCTAATTTGTATTAACTATTCAGGGGTGTAAAATGTTTCGTCATCGGAAACGGGCACGGGTACGGGCACGGGCCCGGGCACGGGAACCAGGCCAAAGTCAAACTCTGGGATCGGATGCGCGCGCACAAAAGTATGCCACGAAATGGCTTTAAAACTGGGTTAGACGAGCACAAACAACAGCAACAACAACAGCAACAACAACAACAACGCCAGCAGAGCCGCAACAAAGAAAACAACATCGACTGACAGCGGCAACGCGTGTGAAATTATAACTGACAGCGAAGCTCCTTTTGTCGTCTCTGACTCGCTGTGGCATGCGGCCCATTGAATAATTTATGCACTATAAAGTGCCACAGCCCCTGGCCATGCCCTCGCGCTACGCTACGCTTCCTGCCACGGCGGCAGGTACTCGTATGTACAAGTCCAAAAATGTCAGAGTTACTGAGAGAGAGAGAGAGCGCGAGAGACATGAGACATGAGATACGCCGCGAGTTGTTTGGTATTGTGATGTAAATGCATTTGAATCGGACTTTTCGCGTGCGAGTCAGTTGTTCTGTCTGTGTGCTGCCCTGCTGCCCTTGGCGAACCTCATTTAGAAGTGTATTAATTGCATGCGTGTCACTCCGACCAGTTTCAGATGGGGCATGCAACTAATTAAAGGTGGACTGCGAGGTCAAACGGCAAATGGTATTTGTTATGCGGGAATTCCGTCATTTAACCTGACCAGCCAGCCAGCAATTAGGAGCAACAATTCGATAAATTAAGTTTAAATCAAATTATAGCAAAATATATATTTTGGCATTCCCACACTCACTCTCTGGCACTCGCCGTGTGCTCTCCTTGCACATGTTGCACGCGACAGGCAGACATTGAAGTTGCGCCCGCAGGGCCATGCGCCGGGTAATTGCCGTAATTGGCCATTTATCGTCAATCACAGAGAGTTGAGTTGCATGTTCATGTTTGACTTGAAAAATGCATATTTCCGTAATTAACTTGATTGCATTTCTATTGGCAGCGCTTGCAGGCAAACAGACAGGACGAACCCTGTCGCAGTTTAAGTTCAATGCCGCTGGGGCATACCCATATTATCCACTGCCTCTCTTGACAGTTTGACATTCACTTTTTACTTATTTAACTGCGACTTAATACATAGACTAGTGGCGCCCCCGTAGATCGGTTGCGTAGCGCGTAAAATGTAACAGGTAAAATGTATGTAAGCTTCATGTAGAATTGTTGTTGGAAGTCACGTTGGGCACGAAAAATTTACGTTACTGATCTGCAGCAAAATCCGTTTCTTTTATGAAAGTAAAATTAGAAATTTGCCATTTTCGGTTGTCATAATTTCCCAATTTTAAGTCGAATGGATCGTCCTTAGTGGGACATCAAAAATACTCGTAAATAAATTACTAATAAAAAAAGAACTGCATTTATTATCCGCAACCGCTTTAGAGCTTTTTGAATCCATAATTTCTCTCATCAACCATTTCTCCCCTTGAAATATAATCCTTTTCCTGTTATATAGTATGTGTTTGCATACCACGGCATGGAGAGTTCTCTCGCTCTCGGACACATCAAATGGTGCAATCAATGGAATAAATCAGTCATATATCAAATGCCACAATAAATGTTATCATAAATGCTTCAATAATATGCAGACAACAAGCCAAACAACAAACACACAACAGCAACAACAACAACAACGACAAAAAAACGAAACCCTAAACTATAAATGCCGCAAGCGACGCCAGCTAATTTGCATAAATAGGTCTTTTTGTGCCCACATGTGTATTGTGTCTGTTGCTTTTACGAAATAGATTCAAACCGTCACCCGTATGCAGATTCGGTACAGTGGACAGCCAGTCGAGCCACTCGTCGCTGGGACCATGATTGGTGGGCCACTGTAGCCAGTTGCCACTGCCCTCGTGCACTGTTAGCATTAATTAATTTTGAATTTTGCAAATCATTCCCAGAATTATATCTGATTGGATGAATGGATAGATGGATGGATGGGCTGTGCTGTGCCGTTGACATTGTAATTGATTTATTTATTTTTGTTTTGTTTTTCCATTTGGGTCTTTTTCTGCCGTTTCTTCATTGCTGTAATGCTTGCAATTAATTAATTACGTATCCACAAAACTGCCTGCCATGCAAATCATTTGGCATTGCTCCATTTGAACGCTGATATGTGTGGCCTATCGATGTCCAGCTCCAGCTCCAGCGCCATTTCCACTTTGCATTTGCATTTCATTCAGCGAAATTGGCAATACGCTTTCAATTTATGCAAACTAATGCGCTGGCGGATACAGTTGGTCCGTTTTACGCTTTGCGTCACTTGCAACGGTTTGCGGTTCACGGCTGAGGCGCAAAATCCAACCAAGACAACGGCAGCGGGCATGGGCATAGCCGCATCTCTTCTTGGCCTCGCTTTGGGCCGGGCTATAAAAACGCCCATCGGACGGCGGGGCCACAACATTGCCCGTTCACACCTCGAGGCGTGCCCACCAACGCGTCGACAGCACAGCCCCCAGCAGCGAAAAAGAGTTCAGCGAAAGCCGAAGAAGATGCGTGGATTAATCGTAAGTGAAATTGAGTTGGGTCGCAGCAGGCAGTTGGATTATACATGGGATGGGATTTCTTTGCCAGGTTCTGACCTTCTTGGCAGCAGTGGCCGTGCGTGCCGATGTGGGTGGCTACAACTACGCAGCCGGCCTGGGTGGCTCGTCTAGCGGCTCCCCGTCTGGCGGTTCATTTTCTGGTGGTTCCAGCGGCTCCCTTTCGGGAGCTTCTAGCTCTGGCGGCTCTCTGTCTGCCGGATCGCTTGGCTCCTCTGCGGGCTACTCGAATGAGTACGCGCCCGTCAACACCGATTTCAACAAGGAGTTCTTCACCTACACCGCCCCGGAGGCCGACTTTGAGGACAACACGAGCGTCAGTGACCTGGCCGCTTCGCTGAAGAAGAACCTGCGCGTGGTCTTCATCCGTGCGCCCGAGAACAAGGGCCTGGAGAACGCCGCCCTGGCTCTGGCCAAGCAGGCTGCCGAGCAGCAGACCGCCATCTATGTGCTGAGCAAGCAGGGTGACCTCTCCAGCCTGGCCAACCAGCTGCAGAACCTCAACCACGTGAGGGCCAGCAAGCCCGAGGTGCACTTTGTCAAGTACCGCACGCCGGAGGACGCTCTGAATGCCCAGCGTACCATCCAGCAGGAGTACGAGCGCCTGGGTGGCTCCTCTGCCTCTCACCATGGAGGCGTTGCCCCAGTGCTGGACTTCACCTCCAAGCGCCAGCAGCAGTTCCAACAACAGCAGCAGCAGCAACAGCAGCAAGTGCAGCTGGTGGATGAGCGTCGTGCCGCCAACATCAATGTCGCCTCGACAGGCAGTGCGTCGAACATTGGCGCTGAGCTGGAGGCTCCCTCCGCGTCCTACATCCCACCCGCGGCGGCCGCGCCCCAGGCCACTTACTTGCCTGTGAACAAGGTCAAATAGTTGCTCGCAGTGTAGCCTTATTAACAAATTAGCCAAATTGTGGAGTGCACCCTCCAGCCCCCTTCGTTATAAAATATAAGTTTAATTTTAATGTGTGCGCTTGCTGTTTTTGTTGAGATTAATGGGGCACGCCATTTCGACGTCTTGTAGCCGCATTCGACGAGCCACTTGCCCAGACATTCTGCTGCGACTCCGACTCCGCCCACAGCTTGCAATTAAAACTAAAAGCGCATTGGCATTGGACGCGTTTAAAAGTTGCCGTAAATTTAAGTGACTTGTCCCTTATCCGAGTGGCCCACTGTCCGAGTCCGAGTCCAAGTCCGAGTTCGAGTCCGGGCGTCTGGCCTTGTCCAGTTTCAGAGCCCCGGAGCCCGGCTCCATTATTGCCGCGGTTTATGGCACGTCAACGTTGGCCACCGTTGACCCGCCTTAAAGGATTACCGCCACACACGCGATCAGGGCTAGCAAAGTAGCTAATTACCGCCCCAGCCACACGGCCAGCCAATTTCTGGCGCTTCAAATACACCCGACCAGTCGCGACATTTAATGGCCGCCCTTTTGAGGGTCAAGTCAGTGGCAATTTGGTCTGGGATGGAAAAGGAAAGAGAAGGAAAAGGGAGAAAGGAGAGGAGATGGAAACCCACACTGAAAATTAAATGAAAATTACAAGCTGCATTTAGGGGCGCCCTGGCTATGGCTCCGGCACTGGCACTGCCTTTGTTTGTGCTTGGGAATTTCTTCGCGCAGAGGAAGCCTGAGAATTGTTGGCCAAAGTGCAGCAGTCCTTCACCGGAACAGTTGCTGTTTAAGTACTTGCCCAGACATCTCTCAAAATAATTTAGAAATTTACTTTTAATAGGAATTTCATTATGAACAAAGTGCAATCTACGAGTGGCAGCTCCACTGCACGGCTCCACGGGGACTGCTTAACCTCCATTTAAACAGACATTGAGGGCGCAGCAGCAGCATTCCACAGCACCTATTTAGGGGGAGTTTCCTGCGGCCGAGTTAGCTAGCCGTTTGCTGGCTTTTTGGATTGCTTTTCGGTTCTCGTGTGTGGGGGCTACCTGTTCGAGGGACACAAAGGAAGCGTGTAAGGGGCAGCCAAACGGCCCGGCCGGAATAAAAGGCAGCAGTCAGCCAAGTTGCAGCTAGACACCGACACTTCCCTTCCGCAGAATCAGAGGCAGAAGTGGAAACAGAAACAGAGACCTTCAGACCTGCACAGCACAACGCTTAGCTTGAATTCTGCTCTGGCCGAGCCTGCCACAAAAGGCCTTACGTGTTGCACAAACATAAATTGTGCAACAACGTGTAAACTACTTTTTGACTGCATGAAACGAGCCATTCCCTGGCCCAAGTCCTTGCCCAGGTCTGCTCTGAGCTCGGTATCCTATGGCACCTATTCCTGTATCTGCCGCTGCTGCTGCTGCTGCTCGTTGTTCATTCCCTCGGCAAGTGTTCATCCAAAGCTACGTGTTATGCCTTTTATAACCATGGAACGTCTGCTGCTGCTGCTGCTTTTGCTTTTGTTGCCCTGCTGCCTCATGGCTGTAGCTCTTCTTTTGTCTTTCGTGCTTTTCATGCTGCACTCTTAAAGTCATTTCAAGCTGCTCCACAGCAAAGAGGCGAGGGAGAGAGAGAGAACCAACCAACAATAACGAATTGTTGTGCGAATATTCTGCTTCATAATGCGGCAATGAGAGTATGAAAGCATTTTGATGTTCCGGCTTTTGAGTGGCACTCGACGATGCCTGTTTGTCGTCACTAATCACGTTAAGCGGTTAATTACTTTGCATGGCTTATATCGCACACACACACACTGACACATGAGCGGGCACACGACGTATACTCAATATTTTATGCTGTTGCCCATTGCAGGCAATAAATCTTGCAAGTCCGCTAGGCGGAGGCGTAGCAGTTCCTGACCCAGGGCGTGGCTTTTGTCTGGCTTGACATTAGCATTGCATTTGCATAAAATAACATGAATATTTTCGCCATTCTCCCGCCACCACACGAGGCGACAGTCACCCACCCGCCCCCACCCACGTTCGAGCGGCGCATAAGGCATAAACTTAATAAAGAGCGCAGTTTATTCCACGCCTGGACGGCCGAGCAGCCCAAGCCGTGCACCCACACTCTCACCCATGAATAAGCACACAAACACACACACATACACACATGCAAGGGAATTTATGCACATTGGCATTGGCATGCACATAAACGCTGCCCTGCCTGTTAGTGTTGCCGCCACTGCCGCCGCCCCTTTTGTTTCTGCTGTTCGTCCTTGTAATTGTTGCTTTTCTGTTGCCGTATTCCAGCGGGTATGCTCATTTGGTGTAGCTGTTTGCAATGCAGGAAGCGTATGGCCTGAGTCCAACTGGAAGGCATAACAATGTGCTGTACGTATCAAAGTTAAGCCCGCCCAGATGGCAACACTTAATCATTGCAAGACTTCCCCTGAAACCCTGGATCTGGCAGTGTATCTTAGGCTTCGGCGATGTCCAAAATGATATCTTTGTGTCTTGTTTTTGTGCAGTTTTTTTTTTTGATTGCATATGCACTTTATGGGTATCCATTTTTGCCGAGTTTACGCCAGACTGCTGCATAAATATGCAACGCTTTCCACATGCTTTTATGGCCAACGGTTGCCCACCTTCCAGTTTGCAGTTTTCAGTTTGCCGTTAAGGGCGAGTGTGAAATCACGCCCACATAAACCCATAACCGAAGCCGTCTACAGGTGTCTGTCTGTCCGTCTGTCTGGCTTAAAAAAGAATGGGTTCTGTAGCAGGTTAACGCTTTAATCTAATTTATTGCACAGGGCGCAAATCCTTCCCGTGCAGTGCACATCTTCTGCGCTATTCCCTCTGCACTTTGCATATAATTTATATCATATTGCCATTTGCTTTGCAGCGAAATTAGTTCTCCAGATCCCCCCCCCAACCACCCGCGTACGCCGGCTTACGTGTGCGCGTGTGGCACTATGAGTTGTGGGGAAATTATTTATAAAATAGTTTCGCATTTGGCCCGTGCATTTGGCGGAGCTGCCGCGCGTTCTGCTTACGGCAAATGCAATTAGCGTTTGCTGATTACCCGGCAAGGAAATGGCACGGGTGTAAATTATGGTTTTTACTTTATGGCAAATTAACCAAGTGGCTTTATCCCGCGCGCTCTCTCCACCCACACACATGCGAAGCTCGAACTTTTTACGGCCATAAACTGGGAATTCTATGGCGTGGGCGTTGGCGGAGGCTGAAGCAAACTTTAAGCTTATGCAAATGCAAAGGCAGGGCAAGGGCAAAGCCAAAGCAGCCAGTCCTTAAATGCCAAATTCATTTACCAATTACCAGCAGGGGCCTTGACATGTACAGTGTCCATCATCTGTCAGGGCACAGAATACCGACCAGTGGCCTGGCCAAGGCTGGCTGCAATATGGGCCATGAGCAGCGTATTTTTGTGAACCTCACCACACAACATAGCCCAAAAGTGTGGGACGTGGGACGTGCTACGTGCCTCGTGCCACGTGGCGTATGTGTAATATCAGGCACTACCAGGCAACTTCAAAGACGCAGGCAGCCACTTCGTGGAAACTCGCAGCGACTTGTGGCTTTCATTAAACTGACACCACACCACACCCACTCACCCACTCAGCCACACCCACTCACCAACACCTTCACCGCCCCCCGCCCACACAGACTTGCAGCCCAAAAGTTGTTATATTGGAAAAGTTTCAGTGCTTGATTTTTAATATCACAGGTGAACGTAAATAATTTATTGCGTTCATTTACGTTTCACATCCAATCGCGCCACGTGAAGATTTCGAATACCCAGCGCCATGGCCGTCGTGGAAGGGGGGAACGTAACAGTGCGGGGAGCCGTGCCACAGAATTGATTTATGCGCTACACAACAAAAAGCAAGCGAAGACGAAGAAGTCAGACAAACCAAGCAACCAACCAACCACAAGCGCCAACAAGCGCCAACAATGTGGCAACAGCCGTTGGCCTTAGCGGGGCGAAATCCTTTCAGACCATAGATAAGAAAACTTTAATAAACACGCCACACACGCAACCTGGGGAAATTGATAAGAATATGAAAAGTTTGCGCTGGGCACTGGCACTGAGCTGCTTGCCTGGCAACCTCCTGCATCATAGACGGGGGAAACTTTTCACATTCCTTCCTAGTTCTTCCAGGAAGTCTGTGAAGCGCGGGGGCTAAGCTGGGCTCGTGGCTGAAAGTTGCAGCTTTTTAATTTGTGTAGCTCATAAATATGGTTCAGAGAGCGGTCGCCGCGCCAGGTAATGGCGTTAAGGGTCCCGTTTCGTGATTAATGGGCGGCCCGGAGCCCATCGACACTTACCTGTGCTTCTTCAGCTCCATCTGCTGTTGCTTCTTCAGCTCGAGTTTCTTCTTGTTGATGTCATAGTTGCGCTGATGTATCTCATGGAACTCGCCCACGTCGTGGTAATTGGCCAGCGAGCCAAACGGATTGTTGTATATGTTGCTGCCTCCGCCAGCACCGCCGCCGCCGCCGCCATGGTGGTGGCCCTCGTGATGGTGTGCGGCAAAGTGCGGAAATTCATCTGCAGCGAAAAAGAGCGGACAAAGAGCAGGTCATCAGTGATCAAACAATCTAATTAACGTAAATGCTGCAGCAGTTTTCGGTTTCTGATGACTCCCACCGTCCGCTTTCCCGTTCTCCACAATTTGCAACTCAAATAACGACACACAGACAGCAATGTCACATCAGCGGCGCAGCACAAAAAAGTGATTACCATTGTCGGTCACTCCTGCACCCCCTTTCACTCTCTCTCTCTCTCCCCCGCCTGGTACTCACCCGCACGTGAGCCTGCCGGCCAACGGAGGCTCTTGTCGTAGCGGTCCATGAATTGGCCCATTGGGATGTGGTACTGCTGGTGGTACTGGTTGTAGTACTGGTGCTGGTAGTACTGCTGCTGCAGCTGCTGCTGACTCAGCTGAGTCTGTTGCTGCTGCTGCGTGCGTCGCGGGTGCTTGCCGTTGAACGAGAACACATGATGAGTGCGCACGTACTTCTCCTCCACCTGCCCAAAAAAAACACACCACAAAAAAAACAAACATGGGTTGAAATTCAGTGGGGGTTGGGCTGGGGTTGGGGCATGATAAGGGTACTCTCGGCTCATTGTAATTGCTACAATACGCTTTGCACAGAAGTCACTTCAATGTCAAACTGCTGGCCTCGCCACGACCCACACCAGCCGCTGGCGTGCAGCTTGAATTAAATATGGATCATGGCACAGCGGGTCAGTCGCACATCTGCTCTCCGGGACACCCAGCCACACACACGCTGCTGCATTTTGGGTCCTTGCAGGGCGGGGCGGGGCTGGTGGGGTGTTCAGTGTTGGTTTGTGACCCAGGGGCGCGTTTATGAATAAATTTCATTTTAGAGTTTTCCCATATTCCTCCATCCGCCACTGGCAGACATAATAAATTTATTTAAATTTCATTTCCTTTTCTCGCTCGCTCGCTTGCCGTATTTTCTTTTTTTGTATTTTTCTGCGAGGACAGCAGCATCTGGCTATGGCTTTTTGTAATTAAAATGAAAGCTGCCCTGACCGCTCGTGTAGGCCATAATTATGAAACGGCTTAAACTGATGTTAATCTGCATGCACTGCTCCCATGGACATGGGCACTGCAACTGCGACTGCCACTGCCGCCTGCCAGCTCCCCTGGCGGTAATTTTGAGTGCATTATACCACTGATTAACCAGAAGGCCAACTGCCCTTCGTGGCCCCCCCAAACATGTGATACTCGCCAATAATCGCATGGCAAATTGACTTCGGCTAGCGAGCAGCATTTACGCAATCAAATTGTTGTCGATATCCCTATCCCTGTGGCTCCATGCGAGACGTGAGACGAGTGACGAGAGGAGAGTTTCAAATATCACGCATACGCACCTTTTTCCCATTGATTAGCCACGTGATGTGCGGGGCAGGCCGGCCGCGAGTGGTGTTGCACAGTGCGAAAAGTTTCTCGCCCACCGCAAAGGGCGTGCGTTTGCGGAACTTAATTGTGGGCGGACCCGTCTGGGGCACTGCATGATAGATAGGTGGATAAAGAGACAGACAGATAGATGGAAATGTGGATGGAGATGGATGGGAAAGGAGACAATAATTAGAGTGGGCCTCTGGCATATGGTGGCGATAATCGTTACGCACAGAACACGCTCATCAGCTCGTCGGCGCTGGCCTTGGTGAAGATGGGTGTATCCGTGGAGACTTCGCAGTAGAACTGCCCGGAGAGATCGAACTGCACATCCTTGAGGGTCACCTGCTGCTCGTTCGAGTTGTCCCACTGTAAATGAGAGGGGAGCATACAGCAAACGAGCGGATTAAAGTGGCAGACAGAAAAAGTTCATTAGCAAATCAATTGATTCGGCCACATTCGTGCTCGCAGATGCGCTTAGATGTGTGGCACTTAAGTGTCTACCAATTAGCTGCGCTTTACTAGACCATTCTTCAATGCTTAACTCGAGGACAATTACTGCCAGCGATAATGATGATTGAGTAAATGAGTGAGCACGGCCCAGAGCACTTTGCGCAGAGGGGCCCAAGCCCTGTACTTACGTCAATTTCGGCTCCCTCGATGGTAGAATTGCGGAACGGCGGATTCCGGCCATTTATGAACTCGAAGAACTTGCCCTTGTCAACCTTCAGCCATGTCACCTGCAGAGCAAAACAAATTTTGCGCAATATTAAAATACATATAACGGAATGGCGGTTACGTATGGATTGCTGGCAGCAATCCCAATCCCAGGAAATCCCAGCCCCCAGCCCAGATTCAAGTCAATCCAGGGCTGTGCCTGACAGTGATTGAATGTGTCACGTTTGAAGGGCGGCAGCCCATGTCCAGGGCCCCATCCTGTAACTCAGTAACAGTGCGCGGCTCAGTTTATATTTCCAAAGTAAATTATTAAACTGTTTAAATTGCACAACTCGAATGCCAGCAAGCTCCCTGCATGCCCCTTCCCATACCCATTCCCATTCCCATCTTCGTCTCTGGGTCCCCTGGCGATGCAATTTAACTTTGCAACAAGTTGCAACAAACGTTGTTGTGCGAATTGTTTGCGCGTTAAACTGTAAAACTGTAAATAATAAAATGTTTTTATTGGAATGGCAATGGCAATGGCAAACTGGCGGAATGGCGAAATGAAGGGGGACTTTGCGCATGTCTCCCCTGCAATTAAAAGCAAAATCTACTCGTGCAAATGCCACTTGCAGCGCAAAGGATGCCACACAAAAAGTTGCAACATGGTGGCGCTGCAAGAGCAGGGGCTTAAATGTGCAACGTCAACGGCAAATATGAATAATGAAAATGGAAATTAATTTCCATGCGCAAGTTTTCCACATTCAACTTACAACTAACTGAGGGACAGAATGGCAGACATTCCGGACTACAGCCCGGATGGATGATGCTGATGGCACTGCCAGTGGTAGTGCTGGCCGGATGTGCGGCGGCTCTTGTTGCCAGTTTTTTAATTACAGCGAGCATTTATTTATTATGTATATTTTTTAACGCCAGTGCCCGCTCCTATGCGCTTGGTGTAATCATATTTGTGCATCGTTTTTGTGGTGCTGGACTACAGTTGAAAAGTAATTTACTTCGCTCTTTGGACATGGTCTTATCCGGCTGCCCCTCGGGGCAGTGACGACTCTGCGCTGTGCACTGTGGCCACTCACTCAGTTATTCCACGTGTGTCTCCCAGGCGTCTGCTGATTGCCCGATTGACACGCTCCCATCGAATTGCATTGATTGCACGCAACTTAATAATATTAATGTGCTCAGTGAATGTGTCCGCGGCCGGCGAGGCGTATGCGTAATGTCTACCGCAAGCCAGGCCATGACTGAGCCACTGATCCGTGTGTGTGTGTGTGCTTAGCGTTTTGTGGGTCGTTTGTTGTGCCGCTCAATCGATAAAGCACACACCCCTGCCATTTAATGAGAGGGCAAACACAAATATTGTTGCCACAGGCTGGGGGGAGTGCGGCACGAATGACCATGCGGCCATTACCGCACTCTAGAACCGCCAGACACGCATCAAATTTGATCAACCACTTGTGGTCGTTCCAAACATTTCCCTCGATTTGACATGCAGCAGCGTATCGTCATAATACCGCCAATGGATCTCTCAAAGTAATGAAAAACAAAGGCCTCGCCTCCCGCTCCCAATATTTGCCAACTCAGGACAGCTCGCGGGACACGGCAGTCGGCAGGCCAAGCGGCATGTGTTTGCTTTTGGCGTGTCTGCTGCTCGGCGCCCCATTCAGGGCTCCAGAGCTCCGGTGCTCGACTTTATTTCTTTTGCCTTTACCTTTTGTTCTTGATGTTGATGTTTGGGCTTATTAGCCCGCATATACGCGTTTATATGGTCGTGCGAGCCGGGCTTTGTTCCCAGGTCTCTTGTCACAAATGCTGAAAAGTGTCGTGCCTGGCAGGCGGCAAATCAAAAGCACATTACTGTGCACTGGCCCCGATTTCGGCGTCGATTCCCCCTGGCTTCTGGCGTAATTAGTTTATTTAATTTGTGTGCATAAATATTTTGCTGGCTTACATGCACAAATAATACCCAAAAATGTATGCTCTACATGTGTAAAGCGGTCCGTGCGGTCGACAGTATACGCATTCGCATTTGCGTTTTAATTACCTTTTTAGTGCCACTTCCACACAATTTGCCACGCTTCGGGCCACAATTCGAATGAGATCGGGCGTCGCTCACGAGTATATAGTTAATTATACTAATTGGCCATCGCACTGGCCACAACGCGACCAACTGGCCGAACAAACGAATGTCTACATCTGCATGCGGAGGCGGCGCTGCTATTTGGCTGTTTGGTTATTTGGTTAGCCAGCTAATTGTACATGTTACCCGTCCGTGGTCCCTGGTCCGTGGTGCCTGTTCCGTGGCCCCTGATCCTGAGCCGTGCCCACTCCCCGGAACACATTTCACATTTGTGCGGCTGAGCGGCGCATTAAACTTGTTCGCTGACACTTTGGCGGCAAATCGCCCAACGGAGCGTCGCACGAGCACGAACGAATTTCCATGCAAATGAGACACGAGACACAAACACACAAAGCCAGCTTAAAGCTGCCCCGGAACACGATTCGGCCAGGGGCCAAGGCACAAGCAGCAACAGAGCATGGAACAGCTCTCCCGCTCATTTCTATAATCAACTTTAGCGCACTAAATCCATCTTAGTTTCATCGAAAAAAAAAAAATCAATATTCGAGTAATGTAATCCACTGCTGACTGCCCCTGCCCTGCTCCTGCCAACGCCATTCCATCTTGATGTGCCATAAAAATTTGTACGCTTTTTTTATGGTACTTAGAGTGAACAAAACGTCACCGTCAACCGTTAACCTGGACGCAGAGGAGGCTTCTCGCTGGGCTGCTCTGGCGCTGGCCTTGAGTCGGAATGCCCGCTGGAGCTGTGCGAATTGTAGTTCCAAACTGCGCGCCCGCCACAAAGTTCCAAACTAAATTGAAAGTATGCGGCATGGAGGACATGGGCCACTGGGCCATTATGCGGTCAAGTTGCGCTGGACTCGGTGACTGGGGCAGTATGTGTGCCATAAATTCCACGGCTGCTCGTGAAGGGCCACGGATCAGGCGGAGTTCGAGGGCTTGGTAATGATTTCGCCTACGCAAGTGCGTGTCTGCTGATGTTTCGTGATGGAATTGAGTAAGCTGAAGTGAAATTAATTGCCGCGTCTGGGAAAGCCACAGCCGCGAACCAGGAGCCGCGAACCAGGAGCCGCGAACCAGGAGCCGATATTGAGACGGAAGTGGTAAACGGTTTACGACTCGATCCCTTCGATGGTGCCTTTAGAATGGCACTTTGAGTGCGAGTTAGTCCGCGATGCGGGATGCCTTTGACTGCCACAAAGTTGCGGCACGAAACTTGCTGAAATTTCTCCATGTTCTGTTCGGTTTTGTTTGTCACAGTGCCGGAAACTTTGGCCCACAAAGTAGCACAAGGCGAGCAAAGTTTCCATGTGAGATAGAAGAGAGAGAGAGGGAGAGGGAGGGGGGGAGCGAGCGAGAGTTTTTATTTTTCAATTTAAAGTTTTTAATGCGCTTTCCATAATTTATATCCCAAAGCCATGCATGGCCTGAGCCAGGTCACGGCACGCTAATGGACTGAGTCCATTCTAATCCATCGCCACTTACCTTGAAGAGTATTTCCGGTTGGACATTGTGCCGGCACTTGAATGTGGCGCTGGAGCCGCGCTCCACATACCGGGGTACCACCAGCTGCACCTCCACGTCCGATTGTCCATCTGTGGGCGGGGTAAACAAGCAGAAAGACTCGGTTATAGGTGCGGAACAAAAAGCAATTACAATGAAAATCATCGGCATCGACATCGACATCGATGCTCGCCCAATTGTGGCTTAATTGAAAAACCATTAAAAGGGCTTGGCCAAATAAAAAGGAAATCGAAAAATATACCGAGAATATGCAGGCAATTTAAAGTGGGGCATCCCCAGGCAAGTGCCGTACCCGTACCCCAAATATTTCGACTATTCTTCTGTGCAAATAAAGGAGGAGACACGGGACACACTCCCTGGACAGGCTAGGATGGGACACCCTGCCCACTCTGACCGATCTGCTGCTCGCCTGCTCTGAGCTGCCAGCTTACTGGACACCGTCCACCCAGGATTGTGACCCCGCCCTGGCTCAATAAATCTTAATTTGTTTGCCAAAGTGCACATGAGAAATTTTTGCGCCTGCATGCCGGAGTCCGGGGGGTGAACGCGCCTGGCTGGCTGGCAGCACGGGTGTCAAATATTTGTGCCTCGCTGTGCACTCTGTCTCCTTCGTTCGCCCTCTGATGGTGCCATGTGGGGCAAGGTGGCATTTAAACGACATTTTTTCCGGCTGCTCCACTGCTTCCAGTGGCCGGCACGTACGAGCAAAGGTGACGGCACTGAATTGAGCTTTAAAATTGAAAAATTTATATTTGTTCGCACTCGACACACTCGTCGGACCCCCGCTGCGTATACGTAATGTCTGCGCTGGACATTTTCGAGGCACTTGGTGACATTTAGTAGGTGTTCATGCAGTAACTTTTGAGTGATTTTATGAGCTATTTTACATAGTTATAATCTGTGTGATATTCCCCACTTTTCCTGGGACATCTGTTCTCAATTGGCAAGACTTTGGGAAATTGGGAAAATTAGGCGGAAATCGATAATTTAATTTGGCATGTGGCAACAGTCGCCGGGGAGCTTCCGCCTTTCGCAATCATAATTAAGACACAAAGTGGCAAAGGACGAGCGAACGAACACATTGCCAGAGTCAGGCGGAGGGCCTGCGCCTACGCCTACGCCCACGCCCACGCCAGCGGCGCCAATTTCGATTCCATTTTCGTTTTCATTTATTCACACCACGCGTCCATCGTCAGTCACGCAAAATGTCAACGACTGGAGTAAGTAAAAAACGTGTCTGACAGCGCGAAAAATATGGAAATAATCGGATAACGTGAGGCCAAAAGAACAAAACCCAATGAAATGAAGCGTGTCAAGTGCGAACGCCAGTGTGAATGTATGTTGCAGGGCGTGGGGCATGGTGGGACTGGTAGACTGCCACTGGAGCAGCTGGCAGCTGGCAACTTGTTGCCACTTGCCATATATGGCATAATGCCTGTGCCGGTCTGGTATCGTAGCCCCCAGCATGACGTACGTGTTCGTGCCGCACGCTAACGAGCCAAAATTTACGAAAATTCAATCATTGCCTCGGCCGGCCGGCCAGACTGAGACTCAGACCCAGACCCACAGACAGAACCAGAACCAGACCCAAAACCTAGACCAAGACTCACGGTAGACACAACCGCAGCCGTCAGCCACAGGCAAGAGGCACGGGCATCTGGCCGCAGGAAAAAGCAGCAGACGAGTACACAACGAGACGGGGCAGCAAACAGACACCAGAGGCTGCAGGGCCAAAGAGCTGCGACCCCACTGGCTTCTGGATTCCCACCCCCCACCCCTGGCTATATAATCATGTCGAATTTTTTGACATTAATGTCGCAATACTTTACGTCATTTTTTACCCAACTGCCAGACGGGAGACGAAAGACTTCGGCTGGCGGCTGGTGGCTGGCGGTTGTCAGTTGGCGGCTGGTGGCTGGCGGCTGGCCAATATATATCCAAGAAAAGACAATGAAAAACAGGGGAAAATAACGAATTTGAACTGCACGACGAGCCGCTGACAAGGAGCTCAGCAACCGCAATTATGCTCCGCTGACTGCCTCCCAGAAGGGCGCACAAAAAAATTCATTACAGGCAAAGAGAGGCGGCGACTTCTTTGGGTTTTGCAACAAGCCACGAGTCGCGTTGGCAGGCGGCTTTGCTCTCCACCGTTGCCAGCCCACTGCCTCGACTGCCTCGACTGGCTGACTGAGTGACTGGATGGCTGGGCAGATGTTTGGATGGGTGGATGCACGGATGGATGGATGGATGGATAGCTGGAAAAAACGAGGTTGCTTTGACAGCAGCTACGTTTTGTTGTACGTGTTGTTATTTTTTACAAGCGGAAATTGATGATTTTCCACGCGCTGAGCGACAATAAAGCGTGCATCATGTCAGAAAAACGCAAATAATCAATCAATCAACATTAATCAACGCTCTGGCCCCCAAGACAAGCCGCAGTGGGCAACTGTTGCAGCCTGCCTCGTCGGCTGCTGCTCCGTTCTGACTCTAACAACTAGATTAGGCCTCCAAGTCAATTGAAATTTATTGCCGAATGTAACAACAAATCCCATTCCGAGGGATATCAATTTTAAGTGCTTCAGAGAGATTCATCAAGAAGAACTTTATGGGTTTCCATATTCAATTCAATTCATTCCCAGATGGCAACAAACTTTTCCTTTCCTTGCAGGTGTTCAAAAATATCTCACCTCCCCCCACCAGCCACAGACCGGAATCATAATAACTGTTTACGAGCACGGTATTCGCTCCATTTCAACTTGGAGCTCCGGGCAACCACATGGCTGACCGCCACTCACAGTTGGGGCCTCTCGGCACTCCCTCCCATTGCTGAACGAATAGTCCTGAATGGGTGATTAATGAGCGCACTATTGAAGTCAATTATTGTTTGCCAGAGGATAATTTAAGAACTATTGAGCCGGTCAGGTGATTGATTGCCCACGAGCCACAGGCGGCCAAAGACAGGCCACAATAATTAAAGAGTTGCCCACCGACACCTTGCCGGGGCCCCAATTGTTTGCCCCTGCTCCACCGCTAATTGCAGCAAACACAAACTGCACACATGTGTCCGTTCGCACATGAAGATCATTGCCGAGCATTTGTGTGCACATTTTCAATTGATTTCCCAATCAATATTTGCATGTTGGCAGCTTCTCCATCGATGATTCAAGCTCGATGAACGATGCTCTAGCCTGAGGGCCAATCCACAGCGACTACGAGTTGGGTTCAATATGAATACGAATGCGAATACGAGTGGTAGGATATGTTGGAGAATGACTGTCGGTCGATGCCCGGCGCCTGTTGCAATGACAGGGCAAAACGCAATTATATCAACTCGAGCCGTTGTGGCCAGTCTCCTGTCTGTCTGTCTGTCCGTCCCACTGCCTGGCCGTTCGTCCAGCTGTCAGTCAGACTGTTAGACTGTTAGCCCCAGGGCGCTTTGAGCATTCTCGAAGCATTATGGTTGATTGGCAGACAGGGGTAGCCCCTGAACAGAACAATACAAAATACGAGCTTGGAGTGCAGCACATTCCATGGTGTTCATTAGACACGGGGCAGCTGCCAAACCGGCCTTCCTTCCTGTCTGACACCCTCCCACCCTCCGACTGTTCCCCAACAAATACTTTTCAAAACTGATTTCCTGTCCTCATTACCGCCGTTTGTGTGCGGCTCGCTCCAGTAACTTGGCCGAACTGTGCGGCCGAGCGTGACAGTCAATAATTTTTGAACGTGCAGCGTCTTACCCTGCCCTGCCAGGACACGGACACCAGCCATTTACTAATTGATTTGTGGCCATGTGGCTTTCCAATGTAAATATATGCTTGATTGGTGGCCCAAGGACTGATCCGGCCAGTCATGGCGTGGCTGGCAGAGCCGTTCGGGCGGCAAAAGTCCGCAAATGTTTTAAAGTTGACCGCACAAAAGCCAACATTTTTCTAGTCCCACAAACATGCACAGTGATACATACATACATACAATACATACTATATGTATATGTATATAGCGGAGTACGAATATATCTTAGGCTGGCACGCACACTATCAGGGAACATAAGCCAAACAATAAAACGGCAAACATCCGACATTTACCCACAGTTGCCCACACTTGGCCAACAAAAAGGATAAAGCCATAAGTCGTTATGCTGCCGAGGCGTTCGCTCAGAAAATGTAAGCACTGGCTTTGGTTTGGCTGGGGCGGGGGCGGGGGCGTGGGCAGAGGCCCACAGTGGCGGCTGTCCTTGCTGGGGCACGAAAACAAAAGCCCCAACAAGGTCCGCCAGCATGTTGGAGGCATAAAGTAATTTTATAGAACAAATCACAGGCATTAGCGGATATAAATCCAGTTTATCCTTGCCAGTGTATGCGCGCGTGAAATTCAAATATCTGAAACGGAGAAACGCAGAAACGGACCCCAAACCAATGGGGTGGGAGGGACACGCAACAATGGAGGGACGCAAGAAAAATGGCCGATTGTGGCCTGGACGTGGCCCTGCAGCCGAGTATCGCTGAGCATGTTTAGGGCTTGTAATTTCAGATTGGAAATGGAAAAATATTCATTCATACACACTCCACACACCGCCACGAACGAGTATATGAACCACTTTATCCCCCAGCAGATCCCCAGGGAATAGAAGAGAGTTTTAAATGGTGAAACTAGCGGGGAATACAAATTACTTTTACTCCGGCAAAAGGTAAGCTGGAATGGTTAAAATTTGGTTGGCTTTAAGCGTACGCGCCCCCAAATTGAATTGCCGCACAAGGGGCAATCTTTTATTTGATTCCGTAATTTTCACTCGCACATTTTAGTCACATTTTTGAAATTAAATCAAAGCCGAATGCTGCATGAATGAAATCAAAATCAAAAGAAAATGAAAATAGCCAGCGCGAATGTCTCCCACAGCCATACACAGAGACACACAGACACACGAACACCATCCTGTGCCCCCACACACAGAGGCATTCATGCACCATGACCGACAAAAAGTAGCCAATGTAATGGCCAAAACAAAATATGAAAGAAAATTGCGCACCGGCCAGGGTCGGTGCCAGTGCCAGAGCCCGAGTCAGTGCCTGAGCCTGAGTCAGTGCCAGCAGCAGAGCCGAAAGCAGCACCAGAGCGCCACAGGAAGCCAACTTCCTGGTTGAAAATTTTATCTGGTCGGTCCTGCTAGCGACTACCAAAACGGGAAGAGAAGGAAGAAGGCAAAAAGAACAGAATCCGTTTATATGTATGCGAACAAGTACGAGCATAAGAAAATGGCTTCAAGGACACCTCATGGTAGGGCTGTTGCTGGCGGCTGCACCACTACAGCCACAACTACAGCTACAGGGCCACAGCCATCCTCTAATGCTTAGGCCCTGGCCCAGCCCCAGCCCCAGTCGCGCCCACAGGGCTGCCCGGCACGTAAAGTACATACCCGGTAACACGCCCCGCGCCCATTTACAAGGCCATGGAGCAAACACATGTAGGCCATGAATCTCATAACGAGTGTTAGACATGCGCCACGACCCGATGTCTTTGTGTTTGTGTTTTCGTTTGTGTGCTGCGAGTGAGTGTCTCGTGTGTGTGTACATGACTGGCCAACAGTTGCCGCCTCAGTGAGCGCGACCTGGACTTTGCTGCCTCGTAAAGATGCAGACCATTAAAGAAATGAAAAGCAAACGCTGACGACGTCGCCACCGCCGCCACCAGCGACGACGAACCACACATAAAAATACTTAAATTACTTTTAAGGGGAATTATTTATTATTAATGGGCTCCTGTCCCACCAACCAGCATGGGGAATAGCAGCAAGACCGGCGCGGGGCAGAGTTTTGCTTTCAATTTCAATGTTTTGGTGCGCTGGCTAATGCGGTGGCTGCGTAATAAACATTTTCAATTTGCACATTTGCCCAGTTGAGCGGCGCAGCCCGAAAAATGCAATTTTCATTGAGGAATAATACTCCGGCTCACAAAAGGCGCCCCATTTCCGGTGGCTACATTTATTTATGTGCCACAAAAACACATTCCACGCACGGTTTGGGTTGGGTTGGGTTGGGTTAGCAAACACATTTAAATCATTCACGACAGCTGAAACCCAAAAACTGAGTTTGACAGTTTTCCTCGCCGCACATTTCTGTGGATGCCTCGATTTGTTTATTATCAAATCCGATTCAATTTCGACTCTGCCAACGGGTGCCACACAGCACGACACACACAGCAGTCTAGTGGCAAACAATTAAATGCGGAGTGTGGGAAGTATTATTTATATACATTTTTTTGTTTTGTTCGCGGCTACGATGTGGGAAAAGTGACACGCGCAGCTGTTTTACGGCTTTTCAAAATTGAAAACTTTTCCCCAGGACACAGAACAAATGACGATTGTAGGACAACCGCAGGTGTACACCAGGCAGGGATGGGGATGGGGATGGAGTGGCTGTGTCTGTGTCTGTGTCTGGTGGCAAACGCCCACCTTCACAATTAATGAAGGCTCTTGCCACGCGCTCTCTCCCAGCCATCCGTTCCTGACCGCCATCACGTTTGAGCCAGAGCCAAAGCCCAAGCCGCAGCCAGAGACAGCGCCACAGCCACAGCCAGAGTCACAATTTTGTTATGTATACGCAACGCAACGCAACGCAACGCAATTCACGTAAATAATATCCTCCTGGCCAGCTTTTTGAAGTTGCCCTAATCTCTAATCTACACAGGCATTAGTCCGCTGACACAAACATGGGTTGAGGGCGCCACGGCGCGGCACAGAGCAGAGCAGGGCAGAGCAGGAGATGACGATGACGCGACTGGGCCTGCAGCGTTTTGCGAGCCTGCTGATGATATTGACATTTATGCTTGACCCACAGTTGAGCATTTTTTTCGTGTTTCATTTTTCTGTTGCTCTTTATGCCCTTGCAGAGGGTATAGATAGCTCGTGTATATATTCTTAACTGTCTGCAAACTAGTTGCTACTTTCCTTTAAGCTATATATATATATTCATGACCGAAAGCAAGTAATCGTGAGAAATGATTATTTGTTTCTAGAGTTATTTCAAACCAATTCGAGTTTCACGTTTCTTGAATACGAACTGGATTTTTAATCATATAGCAATTACATCATATACAAAGTTCCTTCGATCTGGAAGGGTATCAAAAGCTAGCTTGTAGCTTGGGATTTTTTTTGGCTTCATCATTTTGATCAAAATGTGGAGCACAATTTTGGTTGACACTTGGCCGCACCTGGTTCTGCCACATACCCCCTGCCCACTGCCTCCTGTGCCACTTCCTCTGCCTGCCACTTGCCACCTGCCTGACTGCCTACCTGACAACTTGTTTGGCTGAAGTCTGCGGAAAAGGGGGCGAGGCGCACAGCCACAGAAACAGACACACCGAACATACAGAATGGACACTCTGGACATTTGCCGTGTGACTCCAAACTGACGGAAAATGCGCATTGGTCCCTGAGTCGAGCCACGTATGGCGCAGTGGCCCGGGCAGCGGCAAAAGCATGTTTGCTTAGTGCTAATAAGGAGCCGAACAGCATACTCATGGAGCCCTGGGGCGACAACTAAACCCTCGTCAACCTTGGCCAGAACTTGTTGAAACAATGCGCGCAGGACAAAAGGCCTTGCACAATCAATGCCAACTGGCCTTTGTTTGCATTCCAATTCCGATCCCGATCCCAATCTCAATCCGCATTCCAATTGCCGCTGCTCCCGCTGGCCCAAGGCGCCATTAAAAAATCAACGCCCGGCCGGCTATGGTCGGCTATGTAAAGTGCCTTCATTATGCGATTGCTTCCCGTCACCGATTTCGGGGCCCTTGTCCAGAGCCAGGGGCCCTCGAATATTTTTATTTTTATACCACCCAAAACCCCACTCCCAGGCAACACACACACGCACACACACACACACTCGAAGTATACGCACAAAAGGCGTAACAATCAGCTCAGGGCATCATAAAAAAGGCTATATATACGAGAATGAATATGGTATGGCATGGGCATGGGCATGGGCATGGCGAGTGGCGAGTGGCTGGGCCTTTATTTGGACTGCATGATTTCTGGCGATTGTAATCAATAATTTACGCATTTTCATTTTGCCCAGCCCCAAGGAGGCATTAGCATTGGGGCCGCAATTACAAAGACAGAAGTGCCAGCCATTCAAGTGTGTCCTTATGTGAATCCCTATCGCCTCGCCCCCTCTCACTCTCTCTCTCTCTCTCTCTCTCTCTCTGTCTATCGTTGTCTGTATTAGTGTCTGGGGCCTGTGCTCGTGGAAAGTTTTCCCTTTTCTTGCTTTTGTCTTCGTTTTCCTTTGGCTAAGGATACTCCCCAAACGCCTTTTCCCAACTCGTCGCTGCATACACTCGAGTGTGCGCCAAGTTGGATTTTGAGTTTGAAAGTGGAAAAATGTCTCTGGCTGGTTGGTTACAACCAACCTCATTTGCAGTCCTTCCAGATTGCTGCTGTTAATTTGCACACATTTCTGTGTTATTTATTTATATTTAATTTTTGCCACTGCCACTGCCGCTGCCGCTGACTCTGTGCATTTCCTTTTCGCGCTAAGCCCACAGATTCCATTATTATGAGGCAGGCAGCTCCATTGTTGCTGCCCCATTATTCAGCTGGTAATTCCTTGAGGATTGTGCTTACTCGAGTGCGCATGTGGCTGCCAATTGACGCGTATTTGGCTTTGTGCTTTGTGCTTTGCCGCCTGCTTACTTGCTCTCTTATATAATATACAATTATTGAGCGACGCCGTGATTGCCTTCTGCCCGTGCAGCCGTGAAGAAATGAGGAGAGGAGCTATGAGCAGCCATATAGCTTGTGGAATAATAAGCAGCTTAGCCTCAGCCCGAACGCTTAGCGTGGATTTTGTTCAGTGCTTGGCATTGAATTTTAAACGGCCGGCAAATAGCTGAGCAAAGAATAGCAATAGCAGGAGCAGTAGCTTGGCTTTAATTGGGCTCTCAGTATGCTTAAATATCGCAAATGTGGCAATTAATAAGGCGCTGAGGCGGAGCCAAGATTACGCATACGCACGTGAGCCGGGGGGCCCACAAGTCAAGTGGGCACGAAAGCGCATATTCATAAGCCTTCTACATTACCATTATTAATTCAATTTAACGCATGAAATATTTTATTCATACGCAAAGCAAGATCGTGCGCTGCTACGCACTGGTATAACTCCATCGTTAGCTTCCATGGGTGCTCATTAGCAGCTCTGGTACCCTCAGTGCTGAGTCACCTGCCGCATATTAACTGCAGGGATTGGATATTGTCGAGAGAGCCGCACAATCATTACAGCTGGATAAATTATTGCCCTTTCACACAAGCACACACTCAGAAGTATAAATGGCCAGGAGCAGCAGCAGCAGCAGCAGCAGCAGCATAAGGAGCCACATCATTGGCATAAGGACACGAAGAGTCAGTCCAATTAATTAAGCAGCTGCTTTGTGCTTTCTGGTAGGGCTGAGCAAAGCATAATACTACACAAAGCGCCCCGGGGATGAGTAGACACATGTATCCGATTTGCATGGTAACTTTAGATGTTCCGATGCCCAGAGACGCCCGCAGACATACGGCATGGACTAAATTGCTTAGCTGCTCAATTCCTAAGCGAGGATAAATGGAAAAGCTGTGTTTAAACAGCAGCACTTGGAGCAGATTATACGGCTTATGCTGCATAATTTATGAGTTTGTTCCACCATCCATAACTATTCAACGTTTGGCACTTGGTTCATTCCCAAAATCGGGATAATTTCCGAATTTGTATTCAACTTTTCACACTTTCGGCCCATGACAAACTGCAAGTTGTTTCAGCCGCTTGTCACACAATTCATGCGACTCACTCAATTTGCTGTAATCACACTTTATTTGTCTCATTTGTTGGTGTTCATAAAAAGGGAGAAAGAACTTCGGCCCCAAATCGTAGCTGGGGGCCCCAGCTCATTGTTTGTCATGCGTTTTGGGGCGCGTGTCTAGATTTCGGCTAGTGTTTTATTGCCTACTTTGGGGCGCCCCACTCATATGGGGCTTTGGAGCGGAGCTCCACTCGCCAGAGCTTGCCTTCTCCTTTTCTATACACTGCTTTTATGTGTCCCGCTAACAATACTTTCAAGTGAGCGCACACACACACACGCACTCGGAGGAAGGGGCAGACACGAGTGCAAAAACAAAACATTTGCCTTTCATTTGCGCCCCCTTTGCATAATAAAAATGTGTAGTTTACTTCGTTTTTTTTCTTATTTTTTACCCTTACAAAGGGTATTATGATTGGTACCATGTGTTGGCCAGGCAGGGCATATCCCACCATTCAATTCATTCGCCACAAGAGTACGAATCGAAGCTGCCATAATTCTCAGTCGATCCTCAGACATATCATCTCTCCTTCTCTCTTTATTGGCATCCACCTGAGGAGACTTAGCACTTAAGTCTACTTTTTTTTGTCCAGTACCGTGTGCTTCGATTCCATCTATCGAGTACAGTGTGAGCTGTCAGCTAATTTGCCAGGCTAATGCATGCAGCGGGTATCTCATTGTCGACTATGGGCTCTGCCTGGCTTTTGTTTTTTTTGGTTTTGTTTTTTGTCTTTGTTTGTTGGTTCACCCATTCACATTTCCCACTCCCGGGCGCTAGAAGCTCAGTCGGCCAACTTTGCTAGCCCTTTTTCCAGGCATTTGCTGTCGTTATTGTTTGTTTGTTCTTGTACCCTGCTTCCTGGCTGCCCGACTTCTCACTGCTGCGTCCTGCCTCCTGCCTCCTGGCTGTATCTCCGTGCGGCTGTGTGTGGGCCGCGAGTGGGTGCGGCTTGTACGTATGCATGTAAGTGTGTGTGTGTGACATTTCCGACTCTGTTTAATTTTCCATTCAGCCCGCTCCACTCTTTCGCAGAGACGTTCTTTTTTCGGGCATTTAATGCGAGTTCTTTTTACTTGGACGAGGGCTTACAATAATAAACTTTTTAGTGCCTAGACATGTTTTTATTTGGCTTGATAGGGATAGAGAGCTTGGCAGAGTTTGGGAGAGAGACACAGACAGGCACAGGCTTTTTTAATTAATTTTCTCCACTGGCGGCGTCGAATCGTTTGGATGTGCACCATGCGGCTTGACAGCGTGGGCCTGAATACGTATCGCGGCAATAAAATGAAATACTCCATGGCTGACTTAAAATTGTGCCATAGGCTTTGGCAGTGATTAAATTGTTATGACACTGCTCTGAGTGGGGCGAATGATGTTTTCGTTGATTCATGGAGCTCTGCATCGGGGTCTCTTCTGTGCCGTTCTGCCCACCGCAGAGCCAACAAATGCTCGGGCCGTAACCCGACTCCTAATGACCAGCACAGACATTTACAGATTGAACTTTTCCCATAACTGCCCGACTGTAGCCGCACTTCTATGATTTGAATAGAGCCGGGAACGGGAACAGGACCTGGACTTGGACCGGGTTCCAGTTCAATTTATGCGTTTTACTGTCATTTGTTTTCTTGACCACCTCGCTTATGGCTTAAGCTGTTTCGGATTGTGCCCAGAAATTTATGCGCCATCACTTTGGCCTTTGATCCCGGCTGTTTCTCGTATTTGTGTGCTTCCGCCTAAATCCCTTAAAACCTCAAAAAAGCAGAAACTTTCCTCCCACCAGGATGGCAGGCAGAGCAGGGAGGATCATTCATTCATTTTGTATGAATTGCCGGGAGCGTTTGACTCTGACTTTGGCTTCGGATTTAAACTGTTCTCGACCTTTGTCAAAAGTTTTGAGACCGAAAAACTTTGCGGCAAAAATCAAACTGTGGATAATGATGAATGCGGCCAGCACTTTGTGGCCTAGTGCCTGGCTGGGACCGCTTGGCCCTTGGCTCATGGCATGTGGGCCTGCTTCTGGTTCTGGTCCTGAATAATTAACGCCTCACTGGACAGCGCATCCCATCGATGTGCCCGGCTGTCATTGTGGGATGTCAATTTACATTTCGATTTTGCTGGTGGATTTCTATGCCTTTCCGCTTTTGTCAGCACTCGCCGACCCTCGCGTGTCGCTGGGCAATTTATGGATTTTTGCGAAATTTATTTCGGGTCGGGTCGGGTCCACTGATTCGGGTTCGCCGAGATTTATGCTGCAGTTGTTTCCTGCTGCGTGCCGCCTTATTAAGGCTCATTAAGGCCAACTTCGGTGTTGAAGTTCTGGCGAAAAAAAGTTCTCAAGTCCGTGGACAGGGCCGGCAGGGGCGGGGCAATAAAATATAAATATCATCAGCATTTCTCATGAAGAAACCGGGGCGCGATTTACTGTCAACGGCAACAGCGAGGATGATTCCTAATAAACTCATAAATTTATTGAAAAATGGCAAATCGATTCCGTTCCTTGTGCGGTCATTGTTATTACAAAACTGTCAGAGCAGACCAGGTTCCGGGTTCGGGTCCGAGTCCGGTTACCGGGGACAAGTGTAGGGCAAATTCATCCTCGTGCACGTTTGGGGCCAGCTTCGCAAATCCCCTTTGATAAAGTGCTTTCTTTCGGCAGACCTCTGGCATCCCGCAGCCAGTGACTGGCAAGTTGAAGCGCTTTTCCTCAAGTGTCGCATTATGGCCATTCTCGGTGGCAACGCCTCGATGGCTGCGCAGTTTCCAGCTCAGTTCGTTTTACTGGCGGATTTGGCAATGGGAGGCGACCAGATTTATGCAGCTGCTTTCATGCGTAATTATTTGCTGACATCTTAATAGTTTTTCCAAGTCCCTTTAGCCGCTTTGACTTTTATTCGTGAAACTTTACAGCCAAAATTGCTGACAATCGAATTGGCTCCGCTGCAAATGCGGGGCGCACAAGCGGGGCGAGGAGTGCATTGCAAAGTAAGCTTCATAAATATTTCAGATCCTACACTTAGGCATAATTGTTTCGCGGAAGCTTCCCATTTTTATTTGCCTGTTTGTGATCCGCTGTCTGCCGCTGCGGCGCACCGGCGCGTAGCTGCCAGCTGACATCTGTCACCCACACACACACTGGTGCCCAGAATGTATGGGATTTGTTTTTAATGGTCCGCCGTTTAACGACATTGCCAGAAGCAACATAAATAATACAAATAATAGGAAACGCAGAAATATAAAATTCGTTTTCCTTGTTCGAAGCCTCGTCTACCGCTCCCAGGGCCGCTCCTGGTCTCTGGTTCTGCTTCTGCTTCTGGCGCTGCCTCTCATGTAGCTCTGGCAATTTGTCGTGTGAGCAACTTTTTGATAGGCCGCACCACCACGCTTTGGCCGATAAACCCGGCGCTCTTCTTCGTTTCTCCATTTCGCTTTCCACTCTGCTTTCACTGCTTTTGCTCTCTCTCTCTCTCTCTCTCTCTCTGTCTCTTTAGGCCAAACCAAAAACAAGCTTAAGTCCTTGTCGTCCTTGGCAAGGCGACGCCACCTTGGGGCTTTTAAGTTTGACGCTCGTTTATAGACTTTGCACACTTTGCATTTACTTTACGGCGCCGCTGATGCGGCTGATAATAAGACCACGCGGTGCGGCGTGGCAAGGTGCGGTGCGGCGCGGTGCGGCGTATGCGCAATGCCAGCAAAGCCACGGCCCAAAACACAGCGCAACAATGGAAAAAAAACGAGAGTTGAGCAAAAGTTTTTACAGCCCGATACACACACGCCTCAGAGACACCTAGGCCAGCTTCAGTTCCAGCCGAAATGGAGATGGGGGATTGGGACTGGGTCTGAGTCTTGGTCTGAATTCAGCTTCCGGCTCTCTAGCATTGCTTTTGTTTTTACCGAAGCTTGTTTTATAACTTTTTGATTGTCTTTGCGCCAAATTTGTGCAAAATTGTTCAAAGTCCTGCTCCGAATTGCGCTCACCTGCGGCTGGCTTCAGCAAATTGCGGGTATGGGGCAAAGCCCCATGCATTATGGCGCCGCTGGTCTGGCTGCCATGTATGAGTATAATATTCGGCTTAATCTGATTTCTGCCACTCAACTTAACTTCGACTGCAAAGGCAGTGGCTGGGGCGTGGGTCGAAACTTTGCCCGTGGCAAAAGCAACAATTTATGGACCGCTTACAATATTTATTTCGATTGGTAAGGACAAGTTTTCTGCGCGTTTTCTTTCGAGTGGGGAGTCCATTAAAGTGCAATGTCAAACGGCTGTGACTGTGGGTGGGGCTGTGGGTGGGTCTGGCTGTGGCTGGGGCGCCAAAGGGCAGACTGCAAAAAAAAAACTTTCATTAGATATGCCAAAAGCGTCTTTGCACAGCACGGCCCTGGAGGAGGACGAGGAGCTGGCTTTGTCAAAGTCGTCACATGTCATACGGCAGACAGGCGAGGCTGGCAGGCAGGCAGGCAGTCAGGCAGTCGGCCAGGCACGGCCACGCAGTCAGTTAGTCTGCTGCAGGCTATGAGGGTCTATCTTGCTGCGTCTCGCTCTCCTCCGATCTGTCGTTGCCTGTCGCCTGTGTGATGTGTGTCCCCACACAGACGTTCACATCTACATTCACAATTACATCCACATCTCCGGCTAACCCGCGGGGCAGCAGGAGCAGGGACAGGAGCCCTGCCATTGAGGTTGCACCGAGTGCACACACTTGCCTTGTTATGGTCGTCCCAATCCCATTTGCCACAGCCACTGCTGGGGCTCACAATTATTACATTTGTATGGACATGTGGCCACATTAAGTATACGACGCGAAGGCCAGCCATTGCCTCAGGCTGTTGCCTCGCCTCTGCTCCCTTCGTCCCTCTGCTACTCTGCTGTCATCGTCGTCGTCGTCGACGCCGAAGTGGCTGTTAGCCAGTGGCTTGACATAATATTTATTCAAATGTAAATTTCATGATGCAGTTTACTGTTTAGTTAGTCAAATTGATTTATGTTTTGCTTTAATTTCGCAATGAAGTTCGCCATGCCATCAAGAGCAGCGCAAACAGTGAACGAGTTGGCTCTGCGGGGGGAAGCATTCGGTGCGGTGCGCGTATTCCCGTCACGTGCGCCTTTTGTTGCTTGTGTAAATAAGTGTTCGGCAGACTTCACAACTCAATTAAGCCGTCAGCCGAGTGGCCCCACTAACGAACCACACTCCACTCTGCAACCAACCCAGCACCCAGCACTCACCCAATAAATAATTCAATCAGAACAATTTCAGTACAGAAAATCAATAATAATCGCATCAAGTGTCTTCGGGCAGTTTCGATTCCACTTTCCGGAGCTCAAGCTCAAGCTGAAGCTGAAGCTGGAAGTGGAGTTGGAGTTGGAGTCGGAGATGGCAACGTGTTTAAATTCTTAAGAGCCCATACACTCAACCAACCACTCAACAGCCGGAGCTGCTAATCTTTGCGGGTCGGGGCAACTTTTCCTCTCGCTGGCATCCCGACGGCGGACGGGCGGGTGGATGGGGCTCCATAAAGATTCATTTCGTTTAATGACTTGAAATTGATTTCACTGTGGCATCGGCGCATTTTATATGACGCCACTCCATGTATCCCTGCTCCTTGGCCGACGCTGTGTTCTGGGGCAAAAATGGCAAAAACGTGCTTTACGACAGGATGATCTGCTTCGGGTTGGAGCTGCTGCTGATGATGCTGCCGCTCCTGCCGCGCTCCTTGGCGAATTAATTTTTCAGCAATTACGTTGCCAGCGACAACGTGTAATAGATACAAGCCAGGAGTAGGGAGTCAGCCAGTCAGGAGCCCGGAGCCAGTGGGGTCGGAGACGTTGAACCACTCCGCAGCCGCGCGCTGTTGTGTTTTATGAGCTGCTCATTGGGTTTTTGATTAACTTTCGCCCGAAATGAAGCTGTAATGAAATTTAATTTTGTGGCATACTTTCCGCCGCTCATTGGGTCGTTAATCAAATCAAATTGCCAAACGCAATTCCCATTAGCAGGGACATTTCGCATTCAGCGCGTTGCAAGTGCTGCAAGTGCTGCAAGTGGCGCTGCTAAACATTTACAATTTATTAAAATTAAACTTGTAAGCTGGCAGAACAGCCAAGGACACCCAAGGCGTGGGCACTGGCACTCCCTTCCCTTCCCATTCGGACCGTGAAGTTACGGGTATGTAGGTATGTTTATGGACTAAATAATCGAAGCGTGCACCATGAATAATTCATGAGTCTTATGGAAACGCAAGCAGCAGCAGCAGCAGAAGCAGCCAGCGGTGGCAGGTGCTGAGAATGTGTCCGGCTGCTGCCCCTGCCCCTGACCCAACCCATGCCCCGCCAAGTGCGTGACATTCGACTTTCTTCAGAGCCGAGGCTGGGCTGCTGACATGCCTGTGCTCCATTTGCAATTAGCCAGCGGCATGTTTGCTCTCAACTTTTTTGCATATGCCCAGCCCCAGCTAAATGCCAACAAATTTTATAAATAAATTTGCTGGTCAGACTTCTAAAAACTATTCATAAAATATTGATTGGCCAAGCCCCGGATGCTTGAGTTTTTGTAGTGGCCAACTAAAATTCTGGACAATCCATTCGGCAATCAAAGGCTGAAGGAACAAAACGACAAAACCAGCCACAAGCAGCCACAAAATGGGAAACCGAAACATGATTGCGTTATGTCGTTGGCAATGTACTTACTTATTGGCTGTGTATAAAGTAATCCTAAGAGTAAAACGATTATCCAAGAGCTATGCATATTTCTGTGTTGGTTTGTTCCAGCTGCACAAATTGCACCACCAACCGCTCTGCAATTGGGTTTAATTTCGGTTTGGGATGGGGTTCGGATTAGGTTTGCAATGGGATTCGCTTTGGATTTGCCTAGAAGCGCACACAACTCTTCGAACACAACGAGTCGCTGGCCATCAAAAATCGCATCGATCAGGCCACTGATTATCTGCACAGAATCACTAGCACGAAATCGGTGGCTTGTTTCTGGTTTCGCTGGGGGGTTCTACTTTGGCACCACCTCACAAATATCGATCGCAGAGTTACATGTTTGATGCACCCATTGATGCACGCGCGCAGCTAATTAGCTTTGGGGGCAATCGTATCGCGCATCCCCGGAGGAAAGGATTCGGACTTGGACTCGGATTCGGGGGGCAGATGTCCTGCCAGTCACTCACTCACTCACTCACTCACTCACTCTCACTCTTCTGATTGAATTCGCACTCGGAAATTTCACTGTCGCACTACACTACACAACAGGCTTGCGGAGCTGTTGAGTGACTCCGGACTGAGGATGGATCCGGGGCTGGTTGCATGCGCGCACTTGTTGTGCTCGTCGCAAGCGTTTATCCTAGACTGAAGTGGCAGGCGGAACGCAACGCACTGCCAGCCTGGAAAATCGACGGGCTAAGGATACTCGCACAGCGACGACGACGCCTCCACACCAGAGCCCCCGACGTGGGAGTCGAGCCGTTCCAGGGAAGTGCACACCCCACGAACCCGAGGCACGAGCACGCACCAGGCACGAGAGAGCAAAAGCTCAGGACTCGTGAGCTTTTGCTCTCACTTATCCGGCCAGTTGTTGCGCTACGGCAACAGTTCTTTGGCCTGTCCCCGCCCAACGCCGGTTCCAGGCGACCCCCTCCGCCACCCCACACTCTTCTGGAGAGCCCACTGAATCAACAGGCTGCTAGCTGGCCCAGGCCTCTCGGCCCTGTTCGACTGTGTGCGGCCAAAGCAGCCGCTTTAAATGCATTAAGTGTGGCCCGTTGCCGTTCCGTTGATGGCCACGTCCAGAAAATGGCTGTGTATTTTATAATTAGTTAAGCACTGGACTTTTATGGCTCTCTCCATTGTGCAGCACACATCGTGGTTTATTTTGCATTTGATAAGATTCCTTACTCCCGAATCATAAAAGTGCGGATTGGATTCGATTGCATTGCTTCCCTGGCCTACGTCGCTGCTGTTCTAGTTCAGTTCTAGTTCATTTTTTGATCAGCAATAACGAATTAAATTTCATTCAATGCTCGTTTGCCAGACCGTGAACCGTATTTTGTAGTCAACTGCTTCCGCACTACTTGATTCCGTTCTGCCGCCACATTATTGTTGCTGTGCAGGACCTTTGACAGCCCATTACTCATGCCCACTAATATATGTTCGGATCTGTTGACAGGTCCTGCCTACGGAACTGCCTCAAGCCCTGCCACTGCCACTGCCACTGTCTCGAGATGTTTCGCGTAACATTCAAGTTTTGATGCGACAAATGAGCAGGGAATTATTTATGCTAATTAACCATTTAAGGCGTCCCACATACAGAGCCACGCGTATGGCCGCAGATCCATCTCCGGCACGTGTTGTACCTGGCGGCGGTTTCCGTTTTATTAGATTTCTACTTTTTAAATTAACGACAGAGCTCCGCCATGGCGTCTGGCCGTAAACTTTTATGTCCGGCTTAACCGCAAACACACACACGACACAAACACCCACACACAGAAAAGTCTGACCCGGACGAGGATTGGCAGTGGCAGTACGACCTTTCGCATATCCCGCTGCATGGTCATTTAATTTTCGCCGCGTCTGTCCACTTTTAATTACAAACAATCAAATCTGTTTGCTTTTGTTTCCTTTTTTCCGCGACGACAGCAAACATCAGCCCCACCCCCCCGTTATGGTCGTAGTCCCAGCTGTGGTCGGACTGGCTGCCGGACATGGGCCACATCATTGTCATAGCTTCGGTGACAAGTGAGCAGCAAGGTCTCCGGACAAGGTTTCTGCATTGTGCACTGACCAGGCCAAAGCCGCTCAACGACCAGTGTGTCTGCGCGTGTGGCGTTCGGGCCAGGCTGTCATCATTAGGGACCACAACAGAAAAGTTAACATTGCGCTAAATGGGAACACGGTCGGTCAGTGCTCGGTCTGGATCCCGGTCCCTGTCCCTGCTCCATCCCATCCTTTCTGCCCGCTTTCTGTTTGTTCTTGTATGCTTGTGCTCGTGACATATATTTTGTCCAACGTATTAAGTCATAAAAGGCGTGGCCTCGGCTAATTTGTGCAATCATTTGGACGACCTATCATGAGAGGAAACTAACCTAAGAAATCATCCAATAAACCAACGAAAATGAAACTCGGTTTAGCCTGGATTTTCGCTGAAACCTGACGCTCATCCGTGCCTGATCACTGCCTTTTGTATTTTCGGCTTAACTAATTGGCGAGTGCTGCATAAAGCAGTGAAATCCATGGAACGGACTGCCCTGCGCTATGCATAAATCTGGAAATAAAATGGCAAAACAAATCATTTCACCAGCCCTGTCAGCACTCGGCCAGGGCCAGCCCATTCCAACCCGAACACGCTGCACAAATATGAGTTTCCTGTTAGTTTTCCGTCTGCACGGAGCATGGAGCACGGAGCATGGAAATGGGAAATGGAATAAATGCCAACAGTCAAATATTTATTCCTATTGCCGTTTCATATTTGCTTATGCAAATGCGTGGAAGGTTTTGATGGCTGAGTAATTTTGTGTTGAGTGATTTTAGCTGTCCTGCAATTAAAATGCAACTAAACACCATTTTAATTACGAAAACTTCCACCCCTCTTGGGTGCGAGTATCAATGCGGAAAAGGCTGCTGATGCGTCCGAATGGTGTCTCCGTTTGGGATTTCTGTGGAATTTCACCGCGTGCGAAGCCGAAAGAATACGCAATTTGGAAGTATTTTGGGGGGGACATTGCACGCGCTGAGCTGGGGGCGTAATACCCCATTGGCTGCGGGGCCATGAGAAATTTGTTCCAATAAAAAGCAAGCGCCTGGCATGCCCCCAAGCAATTTCCAGCGCTCAGCCACATAGAGACCGAGCCTCAGCGAGCATTTGCTTGGGATGTGTATGCAGGAGGCGCTGCAAGCCAGCCACGACCGAGGCGGCACACAAAAGCTCGGCCAGCTGAGGCTTTTTGGGGTCTCACTCGCTTAGTCGGGCAAAGCAACGGGAACAACGGCAAACAAAGCTCATTTACACGGGAAGTAGCCTAAGTGCAAAAACCATTTAAATGCAAATTAAGCACAAAGTGAAAACATGTGAACATAGCGCCAACACACACACTGCCATAGGCACGCACGCACGCACGCACACTGGCATGCATGGGGCAGGCCACACACTCGAATTCGGTGGCTTCGACGGAGCCTCTGGCTGTGCCCCAGCTTTGGGGCTGCTCTAAATGTAAAATAGTTTAGCGCTGCCAGCGCCACAACAAATGTTTTCGCCACCGCCATGGCCCCTGTCCAGGTACTGATTTGAATAAATTCATATGCATAAATGGGGCACAGTCTCAGTCTCTGCCGTGGAGTGCCACCACTGCCAGTTGGTGGTGGAAGTTTAAGTGGAAGTCAACTGCAGCTGACAATATCAACAACATGCCGCTTGCCAGTAATTGAGTCAAAGATCCAGGTCTAAAGATACGCGGCACAGAGCCACCGTGGGTCCAGTCCGTCCGGCCAGAAAACTTCACGAGCAATTTACTCGCTGCGTATCAGGGCCCGTGCTAATGAAGTTACCTCCGTCCAGTGGCAGCAGTAGTTGACTTTGCATTGGGCGTGGGAGTGGGAGCTAGAGCTGGAGTCGTCGGTCAGTTGTAGGTGCATTAAAGCGAGCACCCGGATCCGGCCAACGCACACCAGTTGAACGACTGAACGGCTGGCTGGGCAGCTGGCCACGTCCAGGAAATAGAATGGAATGGAATGGACTGGACTGGTGGGGGTATGCCATGCGATAGTCTTTGATTATATCACACCAGACGCAATCCGGACTCTGTCTGTGGGCGCACTGCGAGTGTGCTGCGTGAACCCGATGCCAGCGTTGTCCGAGTGTTTGCTTTATTTATGTGCCACAAACAAACAGCCGAACGCCCGGACACCGCTCCCCCGGGTGCTGCTGCCAGTGAGTGCAACGCCCAGCTGCTGCAAATTGAGCAGCCAGCCGCAATTATTTTTACCCTGCAGTCGTGTTGTGGCGGGACGGTGAGCGAAGGGTCAAGAGTTGTTTAAACACATTCCCCAAATGGAACTCCATTGCATTTGCCATTTCCAGCGGACCAGCACTGCATTCGAGTACTTTGTCGAGTGCTTCACCATTATGCACGATTGTCACTGCTCTCTGCGTGAGTATTCGTGTCGGGGGAGCTGCTACATTAAGTATATTAATTTTCAAATCAATTTATTGATTGCTCTCCAGGCAACACTTTGCCCATTACTACATTTCACATAATATCCCCCTTAAAGCCACATGAACAGCAATCTCTGATCCATCACATTCTATAAAGCTGTGATAAATCAAGCCGTTCCGAATCGTGCTCATGATACTTCACTCGACATTAGCTTGTTGATTTCGGGACCGTTTGGATGATGGCTTCGTTCTTGTAAAATCTTATTAACTTTCATTGTTGTTGCCACTGCCACTGCCAGTGGCACTGCTGCTGCTGCCGCCATGTATCAACTGTCAGGACAAAGTTTTGTCTCCCACGTTCTGGTGCCAAGGCATCAGAGAACGAGTAGAGTGGACCGAGCAGAGCAGACCCACATTCGGGGCCCGTCCGCAGTGCCCGACCTCATCATTGTGCTTACAGTTCATTTGATATTAATATAGACGCTCTCTGGTCAGTGGCTGCTGCTCTGATGTTGCCGCTACATATGTTTTCATTTGTTTGACGCTGATGATGACAACCCTCATCAAAAGTTTGCACCGATGGCCGCTCGATTGCCCGGGCGAGTGGTCAGCGGCTGTTGACAGGCCACTTTGACATCGTGTGGGTCCGGGGTCCCTGGGTCCGTGGCTCCTGTGGCAACAGTACGTGTGGGCGACTCTATGTATGTGTGTTTGAGAGAGGGTCCTGACAGTGATACATAATTAAAAAGTAGAGGCAAGCGGGTGGCTGAGATAACCATTTCGGGGGGCGGCGGCTGGTGGAGATCCCAGGACAAAGGCTAGCACAACTTTTGATGCCACTCACAGATACACATATGTACAGAGCACACACCCACACACACACACACACACACACACACACAATTTAACTTAATGGCTGAAAGGGACAAAAGTTTGTGATTTTCAACATAAAAGTAAACAAGTTGCTTCCAGGTAATTTATTAAGCTTCGGCCCCCCCCCCCGCTGCCGCTGTAACACAAATTGGCACAATTTTCATGGCCTGCAGAGAAGTCAAGCAAAATGAAGCAATTGAAAAAGGCAGGGAGAAAAAAAAGCATAAAGCAGAAAGCAGATAAAGGTGCAAAGTCAATGAAAATCAAGTGCCACAGAGCCCAGGCCCAAGCTCGATACCCCATCCCCGAAGCTGCGCCGAGCTGCAGGGGAGAAGCGAAACACACATAGAGAAATCATTTGTAGTAATTGAAATCGAACAAAGCAGAAGTTGCACAGTTCCAAGAGGAATGGGGAGAAGAGCGAAAAGCAAATGCTGAAGCTGAAGCTGCAGCTGAAGCTGAACCTGCCACTGGGGCTTCGAGCTCAAAAGCGAATGCACATATGCGGCGAGGGCTGGCTTTGTCTGGTCCCAGAATGATTTCTGGCTATACAAACTGACTTCTGCAGCACCACTCACTCACTCACTCGCTCACTCGCTGTTCCTCATTCGCCGTCAGCCTCGGGGTCGTGTGTGCCACCTCCAGTCACAGACGCCATGCGGGACATGTGTTGAGAACGTGTTGAACACGGCCAAGCGACGGCGACATCGCATCAGCTTGTATTGTATGCCATTTGTGCAGCCAGCACCAGCACCAGGGGCAGCAGCAGCAGCAGGAGCAGGAGGTGGAGAAGCCGGAGGAGCAGCTCCAAAATCAGCAACAATTCGAAGCAGCGTCGTCGTCTTTAGTCAAGTGTAAGCGGTGGGATGCAATCGTGCATGGCGGTGCTGGCGGCTTAGACGCGCATTTTGAATGACATTAATGCGACTAAGCGGGGGTCTTAACGCCACACTACGTACGTATATATTGTAGATGCAACCGTGCCACAATAGACACACGCTTGTCGAGCTGGTGCGAGCACATATTGATTTTGCTCAACGTCAGATGTCGTTGCGTATGCGTAATATTTGTCAAATGAATCAAAAATTATTCCCTCTGTGGCATAACTTGGCCAAGAGATCTGCTCTGTAATTGAATAGCTTTAATTGCAAATAAATTTTAAAATTAATTTAAGGCAGCTGGATTTTTCAATTACTGCCGGAGCTGCAGCTGCTGTTGCTGCTGCCACATGCCTCGTGTTCGCACTGACCCGCAGACTGGTGTATCCTTTTTCTGGCCACAGCTATATGGTTGCCGATGAAACTGTCGATGCCGGCAAGAAATGATTGGCAAAAGGATACAGCCACAGCAACGGCAACAGCAACAGCCACACGTATCCGTGCTGCAGATGCACACGCACACAGCTGTGGCGTGCTGTACATTTAAGGTTAATTATATTCACGAAATCGAATTGCTTTCAGATGAAATCAAAAGCACAGAAAGCAACCAACGTTCAGGGCCATGAAAACTGTGGCCACATACGCACAGGCGGGGCAACGAGGAGTACCAGCAACAAGTCGATAAAGTCCTAAAAAATTAATGCCACAGCAAAGACAAGGCTGCACAGTTGATTCGCATTTCAGATTCTGATTGGCACTTCAATTGGCGTCGCTCCTGATTGCTGTGTTTTCCTCTTTGCTCCGCTCTGGTGCTGTTTTGTTAAATGCCAACTGCAATGACTTTGCGCACAAACGTGCGTGTTAATTAACTGCTCGTATGGGTGCAGGCACGGGCACCGGAACTATAGTGGGTATGCATGCAGGTACTCACTCGTATGCTAATGCAAATAAAAATGCAATTTCCACTAACTGGGATGGTTATAGCCGCCTTTTGGTTGAGTTACGCTCACACGTGCCCGATGCATGCGGAGTGTGGCTGGGTGGCTGGGTGGATGTGCTCGCTTGAGTGCACTGAAACACTTTTGCTGCTCGGGCGATTTCAATAACGCAGCGTAACATCGATGGAGCAGCAGCAGCACGAGTGCAGGAGTGCAGGAGTGGTGTCGATTTGCTCTTTCAATGCTTTAACCATTTACCTCGGATGGTCAGATGGGGGCGCCCCGGTCAGACATAGACAATTGATGCTCCTGTGCATCGGTTGGCAGTGATGTTCGGTCCTGCCAGTTGCCCAGACGTGACTCTGTCCTCGATTTGTCCCTGTGCATGTGAATGCGAATAAAAAACGAGTGCGAAGCACTCAATGTGTGAGTGGCGATAAGTGCACACAATCCATTCGGCATTCAAATTACTTTAAATCGCATTTGTCTCGCGTCTGTTCAGCTCTTCCGTCGTGTCTTCCGGCGCCACCTGCAAAGGGCTGCATTTAAAGTCGGCAGCAGGGCCAAATCAAATTTAGTAAAAGTCACTAGTGCCACATCCACACTGAGGCAGTGCCAAGGACATGCACACACACACACACACAGATGCACAGCCACATGTGAGTGTGTATGCATTTGCTTGCTCTTCTGTCACAGACAGCATTTCCAGTTTGGTTTTCAATTAAATTTATGGCTGGTCATCGCAGGCGGGTGAGTGGAGGGTTATTGGTTTACAGAAAGCAGCGCTACCAAAGAAGGATAGATACGGAGGGCGAGAGTGAGTGAGAGAGGTTAGCCAGCCTGGAAGGACGCTCCTCTTTAATGGCAGAGCCGAGCAACCGAGTGAGCGAATAACCGATGGCAACGGCAGAGTTCATTTCGGCGTAAGAGGACGAAAATCGATTAGATTCAAATCTTTTAATAAGTTTCATTTCCGCTTTGTGCCTGCCTTTCGCTGTAGCCCTGCCACTGCCACTGCCCCCCGCCACTGCCCCCTGCCACTGCGGTTAGCAGTTCCCGCATCTTGCCTCTATGCAGCCGCTTCCATTTGCATTGCGGCTTTTTCGGCTGGCAAGGGGCAGCCCTCCCCCACCCTGCCCCAGTCTTAGCCGTCGCTCGTTTATTACGTGTATTAGGGTGCGATTTGGAAATTGCGGTTCAATTGAGTTTCGGGGTTTGTCGATTGCTGTCGGCAGTCAAGTGGTTACCGAGCAAATTAGGCCAAACAGAATACACATCCCAGCCAAGCACGCATGTCGCTTGCCACATGCCACATGCCACATGTGGCAGCGATTTATGATTGACTCGTGTGTCAAAGAGGGTCAGTCTATTGTCATCGATAATTCGATAGTGATTGGGCGATCCCCATGCGACCTGTCCCTGCCCCTGCCTCTGCCCCTGCCCCTACCTCTTGCCACTTGCCGCATGGGACATTAATGTTGCATGCGTCGGGCAGGGGCTGTGTGCTTGAATTAAAGAATTAACGAATCGATTCTCTGTGGCGGCTAATTGTCTGGGGACTGCCTGTCAGGCAGTTAATCAGACACACAATACACCTGTAATGGCCAACGGCCTGGCTGGCGCACCAGAATTACCAGCACATGGAAATCGCCCTTCACAATCAATTTGGTGGGGATGGCGGCCAAAACAAAAGGGATAATGATACCCGCAGCAGATTCTGAAGGATACGGCGCACGGCACACGGCACGCGGCACTCGGCACACATGGGCCACGCTTTCGACGGCTTTTGGTTACACTCCACTTTTGTTTGGGGGCTCCTTTTCTCCTTTCTCCTCTTTCGTTTTCTGCCTTGATTCCTTGCTGCCTTTCTGCCTTTCTTCTGGCTTAATTGGCTGGGATATGACAGCAACAGACACACTGAAGCAACACTGAGGCAACTGCTGCCATCACGGCATGCCGCGTCATCAAATCATTCACGCAGCCCCAAATGCGGCAAGCACTATTTTTATGCCACCGCAACACTCACATGCCCGCGCGGCTTACGATCCACTTTTAGTTTTATGCGAGTTTTTCATTACTTTGGCAAGCAAACGGCATGAATGATGTGCTGGCCGGGCAATCTGTCGTGATGCGCCCCATTCCCAATTCCGACTTCGATTCCGCTTTCTGTTTTCACTTTGTCCTGCGCCCGGAATTACATTTGGCACTTTTTGTTGTCCTCCATCGGGGCTTTTGGCACATTAACGGCATAAGCAGTTGCTGACAGTTGGCCGGGAGAGAGAATCGCTCCCCCGCTTCGTGGGCTTTAACTCGCTGGCTTTAATGTGAGTTCTTGCAACAGATTGAGGCCCCCACCCTAAACATATCCAACTAATAACATTTGTATGTATGTCCCCCAGGGGTACAGGAGAGGGAATGTCAAAGAGCATTTAAAAATAATCGATATTGTACCTCAAACCTCAAAACAATTAAATTTAGAGCAAAAGGCCGAACGAACGGACGGGTGGACGGATGTTCACCCCGTACCCTGGAGAACCCGAAACAATAACAATTTTTCACAAAGGATTAGAGCTGTCGGCAACACGTCGGCACTTGGCCCAGCCCTGGCGTTGTTTCTGCTGCAAATTACAATTCCCCTTGGCCAATTGCCGTTGCTGGCTCCAACCGCAGCAGCGCCAACTGTTTGTTTAATTAAATTGCAAAAGCAAATAGAAACAAAAATTTCTCCACTCTCCCACTGCCTTCTCCATTTCTCTACTTCTATATACACGTGTATATGTGTATGTATCTCTCCACATCGTTTCTCTGCACCGCTGGGATAGCTTTAGTTATGGTCGAAAGAGCTGACCCTCTGGCACTGGTCATTCGTATTAATTGAATAAGAATTACACTTTAATCCAATGTGGACGCGGCTCCCTGGCCAAATGGCAGACATTTTGTCGGCACTCCATTTAATGTCCTGCACTACGTTTTATTTCCACTTGCGCCGGCGTCTTGTTTTGTTTTATATCGCGTTTCCTTGAGTTACGCAACCCCAAGTCACGGCTAATGCCCCAGTCTCCCTACGACTGTGGCTGCAATTGCTTTTGATTCCGTCTGAATCAGCCGCAAGACTCCTCTCCTCTTGTGGCTTTCGCGGAGAGTAATTACGTAGCCCTGCTGTATATAGACACCTTTGTTTTATTCTGGTCTGGCGGCGTATACTTATCCAGACAGCTGTCCAAATGGGCCCCTAATTAGGCTAAAACGACTGGGCATATTTCACATTTTATCAATCCCGCTGGCCTGGGGGCCATTAGCAGGCCAAACTGTAAATTGTTTTCAATACTCGCAATTATTATGATATTATTAAATTATTCATGAGTGTGGGGGGCCATCGCCCCATCGCCCCATCTGCCCGGCGGGCCCATAAAATTTGAAATATGACAGAAACATGCGAGATAGAAATCAGAGTCGTGGTCGTGGTCGTGCGCTCGCTCTCGGTCTCGGTCGCCATCGCCGTAGCGGACAGGCAGAGAGACTGGGTACAGGAGAGCACATGGGAGGACCACCTCCTGCATGAACCCCACCAGATGAGATGGGTGGTCACGTACCCAGAAGCACATTGTCCTTGGAATATAATCGCCTCTAAAGTTTCCATGTGTCTTTTGGCATTTACAAGTCGGCAAAGTGGTTCTCTTCTTGTTGTATATATTTAAGGGCTAGGCTTAGGGGACTACGACCTACGATTAAGTTCCTATGGTTATCTATCCTAGTGGCCTACTATCTAACTGCTCGGAGCGACGCCGATGGCAAATACTTTGACGGGGGCGCCAGCTCTCCCTGATTCAGAGCCTGACTCTGGCCCTGCTCGTTAAGGGAGCCTGGAGCCGAGCTAAAGTCCAGCACGGGAGCCACACCCTCGTCGGAGCTGCGGGAGGAGCCGCCCAGGGCATCGAATTGCTGCTGGATGAGCTGCTGGGCCCGCACCGCCTCCTCGGGCGTGCGATACTTGACGAAGTGCACCTCTGGCTTGCTGCTCTGGCTCTGCGTCTCGCTCTGCAGCCGCTGGGCCAGCTCCCCGATGTCCGCCTGCTTGGTCAGCACGTAGACGGCCGTGCGCTGCTCACTGGCCTGCTTGGCCAGCTGTAGGGCGGCATTGGTGAGGCCTTGGTGCTCCGGCGACTTGATGAACAGCACGCGAAGATTGCGCTTCAGCATGGTGGCTATCTGCTCGGTGGCATCGTGGTCCGTAAAGTCCTCCTCGGGCGCGGCATAACTAAAGAACTCCTTGCTGAACTCTTCGGCGGCAGCTGGAATCTGTTGCTGCGGGTTATCCTGTTGCAACTGTTGCTGCTGCTGTTGCTGCTGCTGTTGCTGCTGCTGCTGCTGATGTCCCCCGTTCGTAGCACTAAATCCCGTGGCTTCTGCATCAATGAGTCCAGCAAAGCGGCGGTCGCCAGCAGTCGCCTGGTAATTGTAACCCAATTTGCCCGCTGCCACCACAGCAACGAAACTAAGTAGCTGCAAAGACGAGGGAATACCTTAGCTCACTCCGCCGGGCTGCAACTTTCTCGATGGCTTACCACAAGTCCACGCATCTTTTGCTTGGGTATATCTGTCTGATGGTGTCTGGTGCTGAGGATCTGTTTCACACTCTGCAAGCTCTGTAACTGGCGCCCAGCAACTGGAATTCGCGGATATTTATACCAGCCAGCGAAATGGGAAATTGTAAATATGACAAATGATGGGCAGCGCTTGCAATATGCCCGTATGATATCGGGATTCGGATCGGCAGCGATTTGGGTTTCATCTTCGGTTGTTGCAACGCCGCGCCACGAGCATTGCCAACAGTTAATCAAAGATAAATGAGCTTTTAAGCGTTGACACAAAACCCCCGTCTTGGGTTACGGCCCCCACTTCCACGGAGGGCTCTCTCTCAACCAGTTTTGTGTTGATTTTTTTTGTTGCCGCTTGCAACCTTAGGGCGTTGCTTGTCTTACATAAATCTGCGGAACTACTCGTGTTTGGGCGGACAGACATCAAAGCGATGCTTTCTGCCACAAAACAGCTACGCAAAATATGCATAATTAATTAATTAGTCGAAGAGATTGCGATTTGCATTTCTTGCGGCTGCTTATGAACCCGCTCCGAGCATTAGCTCCATCATCTGGGCACTCAAACTCCATCCCCAACTCCAGTACTCTTCAGAGCTTCGTCAGCAACAGTTGGGAGCAGGAAACTAAACAAAAGTGCCAGTCAAGCTTGCTTGTTGGATATTCCCGTGGTTACCTAGCACTCACTACTATGCTACACGGTTTGCTTTTGCTGCCTAATTTTCGCACATTGCCTCCGTTTAGTCGTCAACAAATGCTCCTGAATTAGGTATAAATGGTTCTCAGGAGACGCACACATGAACAGGCCACAAATGAAGAGCATTGCATAAGCAATATTTAACAATAAATACAAGCACAAACACACATCAGCCAGCAGACAGCAGCACACTTCCTCTGTCTACGGTTTCTGGTCCAGTTAATTGTTCTGACTGCCGTACATAAATCTCATGCGTGAGTGTGTGTGTGTGTGGGCGTTAAGGATGTGCTCTAATTGATAAAGACCAAGCAGCTACTTGGCTGCCAATTGAATAGATCATAAACCAGTTTAGATACACTCGCAAAACGATACTGAAAGCATTCATAGATGAATTTGTATTCTCGCTTTCAATTGCTGCTGTCTTAATGGGGCTATCATCAGCCATTGTAATTCGAAACGGAGGAGGTTTCTCTTGAAGTTCTTTACTCGAAGTAACCGAGTTCAATGAGTACTTTCTCCCAGTGGGCATAAGGCCCGATTTATTTGCCTAAATAACCGAAACATTTCATCAGACAGAGGAGCAAAAGGGCAGGGCCAAAAGGCACAACAGGAACAACAGCAGCGCAACAGGCTAGTAGGATGGTAGGATGGGCCGGACAATACCCATTTATGCACATAATGAGGAGTCATCCATCAGCGGATGACTACGAACAAGTACAGCTGCCGACGGCTGCCCATCAGCCAGATGAGAGTAGATCCGGAAGGCGGGGGTGGCGCTGCTTGGCCGAGGGTTGGCAATGGCCACTGGGCAGCATTTACATTTACATTTATAAATATGCATAATTTGTTAGAGGAAAAATTTAATCCTGCTTCGCCTTGAGGGGCATTTCAGCAAAGCGTTCACCTAATTTAATCATTTTGGCCATTGGCCATAAAGAGAATTCATTTAATTTGTGTCCGAGGAATGGAAAGTTCCTGGAGATTCGAAATGCGCTTACAAGTGGCCAAAGTGTCTGTGGGCGACGGCAAAATCAAACAGCCTATTGACAGCGACACCCGCAAAGAGCTGCGTATCCCAAAAGCAAATACACTGTCCCGGGGCGGGGTCCGAGCACAGGTTTCAGTTTTGGCCAGGTTGCCAGGACGCCTGTTGTCCTTGGCCATGGGTATCGGCGTTGCTGCGGCATCACTTGTTTACTGTTTATCTTCGCCCAGAAGACAAACAGAACTAGGCCCAAACAATGACAATAACAATTCGCCATGTCGAAAGTTTCGAGAGTGATAAGATTTATTTTTAGCCCCAAGTTGGAGTGATTGGCAGTATAAATTTTGCAGGGCTGGGCAGGACTGTGCTTTCGCTTGTGGCTGTGTTAATTAAAATTCTTTAAAGGCACGCGTACCGCCGGGTGCCGTATCCTTGGCAATAAATCATGACATCAGCAGCAGAAATTGACCCACCATCCAGGGGACTACAGTCACCGACAGATAATCATGGCAATTAAACGAAAATGCGGCGGGAAAAAAACACACAAATCACGACAGCATTCAAAGGAGCAGATCGGTCGGAATGGGGGTGGTTTGGATTGGAGTGGAGTGCCCAAAAGGTCAGCAGGCCTTTATTACACACATTATGCTGTCAGCCAAATGGGTGGAATTCGTCAATGAATGGCGGGAGAGAGAGGGTGGGGTGGAGAGCTGGTCAATTAAAGAGCAATTACTAAATATTAGCTAATGGCCGGCAACTGACAGTTGTGTCTGGCCCAGAGCGAATTGGTCTACAATTTTCGCATGGCGCAAGCCGTGGAGAAACGACAGAAAGAAAACAAAATACCCAGAGCATTAATATTAATGAACTGCTCACACACGCGACCCCGGGCAGTTCATTAAAGTGTCAAACACTTTGTCCAGCAGACATGTTTCAGCCAAGTCCCAAGACCGCAGAGAAATTGGTCAAAAGCAGCAGCAGCCGCAGCAGCCGCAGCAGCCAAAAACCTGTTGCCTCTTTGGGGAAGCTCATCTCGTATGGCTGCTTCTGCTGCTGATGCTGTTAGTGAAGACGACGAGACGCCCAACTGACCCTAAAACAGGGCTAGCTGTCACTATTAATGTGTCATAAATCATAAACTTGTTACCCTGTAACGTTAGCCCAACAAACCTTTGCATAATAGGAGCGCCTGCATGTAACCCAACATTTTTACGCGAATCTGTGGGCCGTGCCCTTGGCTCTGGTTCTGGTGTAACCGTCGATGAGCACATGCAGTTGCAGCGGCTAATTATGATTGATGATGGCCGCAGCACCGGGACGGACAGACTGCACTTGCAGAGCCTGCAGAACATTGACGAGTGTAAGGCCAAATGTTTCACCAGAAATTCCACAATTTAAGTGGAAAGTTCTTCAACAAATGAGAGTTGTGTTAAATGATAAGCAAAATTTGACAGGGCAAGTAAATGAGCTGGAAAATCGTTGGGCCATCGGCGTTTTAAAGCAGGCGTACGACACCCCACAACATTATTACGGCTCCTCCATGCTTCCGTTTCCTTTTTTTGCCCGGCCGGTGGCCGCACCGCGACGTGGCCTGTCTTGGACGCTAAAAACAATTAGTATGACAATTTATCATATGCCCGCAGCCAGATGATTTATGAAGGCCTATAGAGCCGATGGCTAAAAACAACATTGCGTATACGTATCGTTGGCGCCTGTCGGTTTGTTGCTCAGCGTGTGTGCGTGTGTGTGTGTGGGTAAAGGCAAACGTTTATTTGCTTTCGGAGGGTGCGTCATATGTTTGCTCGTTTCCTTCCTTCCTGTTGGCGGCCTGTACGCCTGCTTGTTGCCATTGTGCTATGCAATTTCTAGTTAATAAATATTTCCGGCTACAGCGAAAAAAGGAAAAGGACAAGAACCTGGCGGGACACGCCCGCAAATGGCTACCAGGATATAGCGCAATTAGTTGTGTCAACAACTGAAACTGTTGTTCTGCTGTTGTTCTTTTTGCATAGGGTTCCAAATTTAGACAGACTTTTGTATACGGCACATGGAAAATCCATAGAGTCCAGCGTAGAATCAATTGTTGGCCAGGCCATAAACGAAAATCAATAGCTATCATGATCAATAGCCAGATACGCGTGCATATTGCGTCATGTCCTTAATCATGCTATCCATAAACCGGACACTCAGTCGAGACCCGAACAGTAGCCACAGTGGCCAACAGGGGCACGGAGTGTAAAAGTAATCCCACGCACACTCACACATCCTGCTGCCTTTATCACATGCTTGTTCTGGCATATTAATTGGCGTTCATTAATTATATTTTGAAAGCGTGTCCGGGACGTGGCTAAAATGGAGCTGCATAATTAATTGATGTTGATAATATTAAGCAAATTTATATAAAGGTTGTCCATTGGCTGGGCTCGAAAGCTCCAGAGCTTCTTTTTCTCTATGTTGGAAGCTTTACTGAGGTGCAGGAAATCGCCACCAGGTTCAAAAGTTCTTTCCATATGCATATTCCATCTTTAAACTTTATTTAGGGTTCGAGTATGCTCCTGTGCTTGCTCTTAATAGCTTAGCTATGTGGCTTTTAAAAGCACCGCAAAAGCTGAACAGAAACTTTTTGTAGACTTGGCTTGGAGAGAAAAATAGCTGTGTAAGGGAGAAAAGCTTTGAAGCTTACACAATTGCTGAAAGAGATGTCCAAAGTCGTATCTACGAGTTCTAAAGTTGTTTTTAGACCCAAATCAAACACACTTTAAGCCGTTTCTTTTAACTTTTATTTACAAACTTAAATGATCTTCCTGTTCAATTACATGGAAATGGTAAAACCAAACCAAGGAGCGAAATCAAATTGAACGCTATGGAAAAACATGAAAATATGTAACCAAATATCGGTGTTCTCTGTGTGTGTGTGTGTGTTTGTGTGTGTTTAACATCTATCAACTACAACACATTTTTATCTAGGACTGATGGTCGTGGGTGTATGTGTATTTGTATCTGTGAGTGAGTACCGTTTGGGTTTTTGTATCTACAACATCAAAGATCAACTTAACAGCCACATAAGTTACTGCTTGCATTTATTCTTGTGGTATTTCGTATATATGTATATATATATATATATATGGATCATACATTTATGCATGCATGGCTATATATTTGGTGTATGTATATAATGTTTCTGTCCAAATCTGCGCATATGGTTTATCGATTAATAATTACACATGTACGTACTCATATACATATGTGTGTGTGTATATATGCTTTTGTATATATGTATATATATATATATTTGTATCCATTCCACGGCACATTCTCCATAAACTTAACAATGCGCTGTCGTTTAGTTATTAGACTAGGTAAAACAATCTCTTTATCTTTTTATCTTTATCTTTATCTGTATCTGTTACATGCTAAACACTCTGTTCTGAACTTGTACTTTAATACCTCTGCCTAACCATCGCTCCGTTCAACGTTACAATCGTTTTGTGATCTCTTCATCGTTTATCATTTATCGTTTATCGTGTCTCGTGTTGTTACTTTTTTTTACTCGTAATATTATATCATTATGTATGCTTGTTTTTGTTTTGGTTTTGGTTTTTAGTTTTGGTTTTGGTTTTGGCCCCCGAAAGAAACTGAAAGGAAAACTATGTATGTAAATGCATCTCACACGTACGAGCTTCGCAAGGAAATCAGAATCATCCGGCATGGAAGTTGCAACCGAACCGAACCGAACCGAATCGAGTCGAAGCGGCAACAAACTTGTTCTGCTGGCTTGATTACTGGGATTAACATTTTATGTTTTAGCTAAGATTTCGATAGATCTTTAGGTAAATATGTATATGCGTGTGGGTATATGTATATATATGTATATATAGTGTGTATATACGTTATGGAAAAATAGAATACGTAGCTTTAAAATATGTGTAAACACTCGTATTTCATACTAGATAGATATAGGAAGGAGTCTAACGGCATAGGACACAGCTAGAGCTAGTTAAGGGTATGTATACACATAGATATTACACATTTACATAGGGTTTTCGTTTCGTTTTATTATGCTATATACTCGTTCCACTACCTCCTCGATCGCCCAGCCATATATATATATATACTGCTATACCTGTTTCTCATTGTGGCTTGTCTCTCGGATATTCATTAAGGAGTTGCTCTCTGATCGTCTGCCTGAGCCTAGTATATTTAATAGATTTTCTAATGTGCGCTTTGCAAGTTCCAGAAGTATTGAATAGACCGAGAAATATTTATAGAATTATCAGTTAACTAATATAAACAGATCGAAAAAACATTAAAGACTTTCAATTGAAACATGAACTTTCAGTTCAGCAAAGCAAACTCGAAAAACTGCCAGAGTTTGAGGACAAATTAAATCAGAGATACGCAAGGAAATCAATAGTTTAATCTCAATCAATCCTACACCAAAATAAAACACAGCCAGCACTTTTATTGAACCTCTCTCCCTCCCTCTCCACGCCTCTCTACACTCGTTGATAAAACGCCAAGCTGCCTAACGGCCGTCGTCGGTACGGACCTGCCGGCTGGATAACCAGAACCGCCCTACTTCATCTTCTTGTCCTCGTGGGCCTTCTTCACGATGGCCAGCTTGGAGTGCGGCGAGGATGGGTGCAGAGTGCGGTAGGGCGCCTCCTTGGTGCCGTGCAGAACGAGAGACCATTCCAGCAGATTACCATGACGGGTTTGAGGCGAATTGAAACGTGCCTGTGGAAGTGGAATGGCATTGATTAGATAATGCAATCTAGCCATCTATCTTAAATGGTTTATATATCACCTCCAGTTTCCAGATTCCCTGCGGATACTCGCCCCACGAGTGGGTGGTCATGAAGGGCCACTTGGTGAAGCCATCGCGATGGTCATCATCGTTGGCGCGGCGCGACAGGATCATGGATCTGTGAATGAAATAAGGTGAACCTCTTGCTAACAGTGATTCAGGTTAGATTACTCACTTGGTGCCCATGGGGGATGTGAGGAAGAGTTCCAGGTCGCCGCGTCGCGAAGTGTTTGCCGAGATCACCGCCTGGACGTGCTCCAAGTAGTTCACCTCTGTGTCAGTGCCCTTGCAGGCATCGGTCTTAATTTCCCAGAACAGTGAGCGACCCATGATAATTGCCCTAAGAGCGAGGGAGAGAGGGAGAGCTGGGTAAAGCTGTCCTAATCCAGGCACAGATAGAAACACTCACTGCGATTGGGTTATCGCGCCCGCCTCGCAATGGTAGCGCGGTGGCACTGCATGCCACTGCTTGGAGAGCGTCACCATGGCACCAGCATCGAGCACGCCGAACCCGAAGAGGTGGTTGAACTCCAGACCCACGCCGTTCATTGTCCAGTGGAAGCGGTTCTTGGCATCGAACAGGGAGTTGCGTTTCGATGTCAGCACCGTCAGATGCTGGATGTCGCGCCAAGTGAGTTGTGGGCTGTGGACGTGGGTTAGCGAAATGGAGTCGGGTTGGATTAGCATAAATTCATAATGCTGCAGAGGGAGAGGAGTAAGGGAAGGACTGTACTCACTTTGCCTCCAGGGCCAAAGCAAAGACGCCCGCTGCTTCGGGCGCCGCCGCACTGGTGCCCGAGTGAGTGGTCGTGCACTTGCCGTACAGGTCAGTGGTGGCAACGCCCGTGTTGGGGTCCTTGGCACCGTTGCTGAACGTGGACGCCAGCGTGGAGCTGCAGCTCTCGTCGTAGTGAGCGTTCTGGCCGTCGTTAATGGCGCTGTTAATGGAAATCGTCCACATGGAGGCCGCATAGCCGTCACAGTTGCAGTCATCCTCCTCGCCGCCATCGCCCGACGCCCAGACATAGATGTTGCCCAGTCCATTTCGACCCTGCGGGTGGTGCCAAAGATTAGCACTAATGACCGGGGATCGGATTGGAGCTCTCTTTCGCAAATGGCATACCTCATTGACGCCCTGGACAATCGCCCTCATGGTGGCATTCCGGGGCCCGTCCACCGTCTTGCCATCGTCCGTGGGCCCCCAGGAGGCGCTGTATATGTGGATTTTGTGCGGCTCATGGCCCATGGAGTTGGCCTCGATTAGATCCGTCATATACGGCTGATCCAGCATGCGTATGCCTGCGGCGAATGCCAATGCGATAAGTATGCATTAATTCTAATGGCGGAAATTATAAATCAATATTTATATGACTCCCCCAGCCCACGCCACGCCACCCACCAGCCACCAGCCACTTTCACTCGCAGCTTTATGGCAATCGTAAAAGTTGCAATTCGACAGAGACAGGGCCAGGGCCAGAGCATTTTGCCCGATTTTTCACATGATTTCTCCCACTTGGGTTATAAAAATGACAGATAACTCGGCCCGATTTATATCCCCACTTGTTGCCGCCGCCTCGTCCTTGGGGAGCGCCCTCTTGCCCTCGGGACCCCCACCACAGTTTATGTGAAATCATTTCTGAAGCTCAATTTTCAATGACGACATGCGATCCATTAACTTTCACCCCGACGGCCAAACAAAAAGATTGTATCCGCAGCTGAGGCCGTAAATTGATTTCCCTGCGCTAGCCGAGGATTACGCGGCGTATGCGTAATGCGATTTATCAAGAGAAAAACTTGGTGGGACAGGCACTGTCAGAGCATTTGCATTATTAATCCTTTGCCATCTGTGAAAAGCCACTTACCTGCGATTTTGCTGTCATAAGCAACGCCGACACCGCAAATTCCATTATCTCTGGCAGCAGCCACCTCGCCGGCACAACGGGTTCCATGACTGCAAATAGAAGCACAAACAAGGGTTACACATTTGCGTATTTACGTGGAATTTGTGGGGGCCAGAAGCTCTCCATCCATTATGCAATAAACGGTATCGAAGGGGGCGAAACGAAACCTAGAAAAACGGTCTGCTGGCGGAGTCTGTTGGCTGCTGTTGACTTGGTTACAATTAAACACTTTATTATCTACCACCTGCAAGTGCATCCAATGGATAATAACTCTCTTATGTTCAGTTTATTGCTCTCAATTACACAACTACTGGCACTCTAGTTTCACTTGCCTGCTGCCGTTTAAGCCAATTAAAGCAGATACTGCAACCCAAGAATGCAATTGGAATCTCTACTGTGGCTTTGAACAAGGGATTGCGTAAATATCTGTCTACGTTTCTTCTGGCGTGGCACAACAATTCAGTGGAATTCTGCCTACGTTTATGCATGCTGTTCTGGCAAGGGCACTCCAAATCCTTTTTCCATCCACTTACCTGTTGAACCAGTCGTCAGTGTAGCGTGGATAGGGGAAGGGATCATTGCTGCTGAAGTCATAGCTGGCCTCCGCATTCTAAAAGACAAAAAATAACACAGAGCATGAGCGTCGCCGTTTGCCTAAATGTACATTTAAAAGTATGTATCTAAGTCCCGTGTGTCTGTGGTAAGTGCGTTTTGATGTAGCAGCCGATTAAGTCAGTCGTAAAAGGCATTTAAATTATTCCAATTTTCCATTTTGGGTATGGCTTTAAGAGACGACGGATTCAAGTCAGCACAGATCCCTTGGGGGTAAGGACCGTGGAAAGTTTTAATGACGTTATAAAAGTTTCAGCTTTCAGCTTCAATTTGCTGCAAACTTCCCGTGCACATATTAGGGCTTCGGAAAGTCTTTTGTTCGGCTGTTTAAAAGTTGAATTGTTTGCTTTGCACTAGATTGGGTGACGCAATTATTCTTCCGCAAGCAATCCTGCTGGCCTGCTCGCAGCTCGCTCGTATATTGATTTCCACACGTCTGCAGCTGCAGCTGCAGCTTCAGCTGACACTGCCACATGTCTCTAATTGAATTTCTCATCAAACCGAAATTTAATTAAAAATCGAGCGCTGCTCATCAACAGCATGAATTTCGCTTTAAAAGTGACCATCTGACCGTGACATCCGCTCTCAAAATGAATGAGCTTTTCAGCTCCGATAGCGAGAGCAGGGCGACTGGCCACAGGCCAGTCATAAATAAACAAAATATTCATGAAACTCTTTGTGTGTGTGTGTGTGTTCCGTACTCACATAATTAAATTTGAGGTCCGGATGCATATAGTCCACGCCTGCAGAAATGCGATGTAATAAAATTAAGTTTATTTGGAGCTGTAAATTAAATTTTTATATGCCATTCGCGAAGTACGCACCGTCATCCATGATTGCTGTGGTCACATTCTTGCCGGTGATGCCCTGGGCCCAGGCCGCCTGCACATTCAGATCGAGGCGCACCTTGCCCCCGTTCTGGCCGGTGTTCTTCAGGTACCATTGCATGGGGAAGTAGGGGTCCGTGGGCTCCTCCTCGATGCGGTTCGCGTTCGCCTCCCCCTGCTTCAAATCGAATTTCATGCCATGAATGGCGGGCACTGCCGGTCGCAGTCCCCGCTTGACGCGCTTGAATCCGGGCTGTTGCACAGCCGTGTGTACCTGTAGCATCAAAATGGAAATAGTTTTTTGTTCTGTTTGCTGTGAGTTACGTCAACAATCAGCACCCCATGCCGATACACAGCCAAGGCCGGGCCATATGGGTGATTGCTATGGCTGAATGCCTGAATGCCTGTCGAACCTGTAAACTTCTGTTGGCATTCTGGCCAGTGGCTCATTGGAAAGCACCCAACGACCTAGTTTGCCTGCCAATTTCCATACTGTCCTGTTCGTCCCCTGTTACCTGTCACGCTCTGTTTGCCCTCGGCATTTCGCATTTTGCATTGTAATTATCGTCGATGGCCTGATGGCACGTTCCACCCAAACAAAACGGACGCACGTCGCACTGCAATGCCCTGCAATCGATGTTCCCACTGCAGTTTGGACGGAAACAATGAAAGTCGCTAGCTGGAGCGTTCGTGCCATGTCCTGGCTGGACTATTTTGAGAACCACCTTTGTGCAGGAAATGAGGCTTAGCCGTGGCTGAACTCTGGCATTTGCCAGGACACAATCTTGCCGCTCGACACCTTTTTATGACCCACTGCGACGGTCCAACCCACTGACAATAAGTGTGTCAAGTGGATTGGCTGAACATAGTCGCACTTTTGTTGATTTTCATGCTGCTGTTTGTTGCAGGAAATCGACTTACCGAGGGATGGCTCTTGAGGGCACGCGTGTGCGTCAAGCTGCGTCTGGAGCGGGCGTGCGGCAGGGTCCGGTGCTTGAAATGATACTCGTGTCCGTCGGCGCCGACCAGCTGTAATGAATCCAGATACGAAATAGCGTTACATTAGACCCCGAGGCATTTTAATTGAGCAAAACACATTAATTCTCAGCTTGTTTTACGCCTAGAAGCGTGACCCTTAATTGCGCTCTAATTGAGTTTAGCCGGAGCTATTCCCTCGCCACTCGATCAACACACACATACTCCTACTCGCACTCGCATCCTGCGTGGGTGCACGCCCATAATTGTGCTCTAAATTGCCAGTCATAATCATGATGCGACGGAGCAGCAGCAGCCCAGCATCAGCAACATCTTCATCATTAGTTGGCTTTGGTAAATTGAGTGCCCGATGCTGATGCTTGGGCAAGCATCGCTCCCCGGGCCAAAGGCAGTGCCAGAGCGAGCGCCCAGTAATTTTCCGTTTTTCCCTGGTACAATTTCAGTGAAAGGAATCTCAAGTTTCACCACGATACGTGCCTGTGCCTGTGCCTGGCCTTCGACACACACACACGCTTTCGCTTGGCCCCAGCAAAAGTCTATATGGCCGAGCCCTTGGGATTTGCTCTCTGTCTCTCTCTCTCTCTGTCTGTGTGCCATGGTGCAGGCCCCCAGTTCCGCCTCTGGAACTGTTGCTCTTCTGTGCTGATTGCCATTGGAAACTCAAATGGGTATTGCCCAGCTGCTGGGCGTCGTTTAACTTTGCCCTTTTGTCCGTCGGCTTGTCCTGCATAATTCAGGCTTATGCTGAGATTAATTAGCAGCTGTATGGCGCTGAGTGCCATTAATGCCAAACTCGCACAAATTCGCGACAATAAAGCGTCCATTAATGCGCCCAGCGATGACAATACCATCAATTTCCTGGCAACAGTAGCTGGAACTAAAACTCTAGCTGAACTCGGGTCCCAGTTCCCTGCGTTGTTCTTGTGACGCAACTCATTAACCAAGCCAGAACAGAATTTATGCAGATTGGCACTTGAAAGGCTTTTGTTGGAACGATTCTGGAGAAAAAGAGAAGCATGAGAAACGCCAAGAACACGCGGGTAATTGTCTGAGACCAGCCCCTGAATGATTGACTAACTGGCTGACTGAGCGAATGAGTAACTCCACCACAGGATGGACTGCTGTCTGACAGGATTCCATCAACGTGAGCTTATGCAAAAGTGTGCCCACGCAGCTGTTTTAAGGATTCGCGGGACCCGTCCCGTCCCGCCCGTCTCACCTTGCAGGATTAAATATTAATAAAGCCAGTCGGGATATGCCCGACTGATGAATGCTTTTACATCTCGGGTTTTATAACGCTGACCGATGGCCCGGAATTTTCTTTGTGCTGAAAGGGGGAATGTAATTCTCAGAAAAAGCATTAAAAATGCTGCAGAAGAGTAAAATCAACAAGCGGAACAGAACTCCGTTCATTCCGTTTGTCTGTACAAATATGTCTGAAATTGTGCGGAAGAAACTTTGCCTTCATTCAGTAGTCGCGCCACCAAGAGCGTAGCAAACCAATAGAAGGACCCACCACGTTTTGGTTTACTTAGGCGACAAGTGCCAACAAACAAGGCGCGAAGCGAGGCTCGAGGGCCATCAATCCGTTGACTGTTGTCAATCAGAGCCCACTGACAGTTTGACAGTCGCGCCACTCCCGCCACTCGTGCCGGGAGCCAGCCGCTTTCCTGTTTAATGAGGGCAGTGGAGCGGCCGCGGCTTTGCCTATTTTTATGTTCTGTTAATTTGTGCGTAAATTACTGAATGGGTACTGCAACAGCTGTGCGCCCAACATCGAAGTTTAATGGACTTCCCAAGTAACTCATCAACAGAGAGAAAAAAGAGAAAAAGAGACAAGGGGACAGAGCAGCGGCCAACGCGAAATGCCCAAGAAAGTAGCGCAAACATTGCGCATACGCACAGTGGGCGCTGGGGAACTTTCTGCATACATAAGTGAATTAATCTGAGCGGCGGCGGCGGCGTCGGCGGCAGCGGCCACATGCCGATAAATTGCCGTCGTATTTTTAGATGGCTCTGGCATAATTTTTGGATTATTCTTCATGAGCACAACATATGGAGCCGCCAACAGATTACAACAGAGGAAAAAACTGTTATCCCCTGGCTTTGAGTGGGTCGAGCAAAACAGAAACAATGCGAATAAGAATGGCAGCAAAGTCAGCACAGGCTCAGCGGAGTCTAATGTAGCCATATTGTTGCCATTGTGTCTGCCCGTGTTAGTACTCCCGATGTATTAGGATATATGGGTGTGTGTGTGTGTGTGTGTGTATATGGTTCGCCATTATAAATATAATATGTCGCAATGGGTGATAACGGGGATGGCGGCCAGCAAGAGTGATCCCAGGACAAGCGGCAGAGGCAGAAGCTGAACCAGCACCAGCAACAGACACTGCGTGGCAAGTGGCAGCTGTTCTTTTTGTGTGCCCCACCAAACGTTGGCTTCTGTCTGCTTGTGTGAATTATTTAAGCTCAATGTCGCCCACACGCATTTAGCAAAAAGTTTGCCCAACGGGACGACGCCATTTTGCCCACACTTTCGGTGCTGCCAAAATGGTGTCTATAATTAGTTGCTTGCCGCATTTAAATAGCAAATTTTATTAATGATCATCAGGCAGCGAGAAGAAGCCGTTGGCAGCGACGCCACTTGTTGATTGGACCACTACACACACAACCAAACACTAGCGCAGACTTGACGTTCATTTGCATGCCAAGAGAGTGCCAGCCAGCTGTTGGTCGTGTAGTTACATCACAGGAACATGCTCCCCCCTCAGCGCTGCGTGGGTGTTCGCTGGATACATCTCCAGCCGGCCACCGCTGTGACACGTCATCTTTCATCTCCTGTCAGCAACAGAAATTTATGGATTCCCAGTCGGGTGCTGTTCGGGTTGGTCGAGCTCGTCGCAGAAATTCATGGAAGGTAAACGAATGATTGAAAAAATGTGGCACAATGCACCGAACGCAAAAACATCAGCGACGGCAGCTACGCTGGTACATGACACTGACAGGCTCCAATAGTTGGATGTCCCTGGGTCCATATATAGACGGATATATTTATACATCCGATGGGAGTACGAGTTTATTTCAGTGGGTGCACGCGGCACAACAATGGTCTGGCCATTGTGATTGTGCGCCCAAGGGCTCTGGGCCTGTGCACACAATAAGGGCTTAAACTCGTTCGAATCTGTCCCCTCCATTGTATACCTTAATCGAATTCTTATTGGACTGCCATTCAACAAGTTAAAAGGAAACAAAACGGGCCTTTTATTTTCCTGGAGGAAGAGGGGAATACCCAGAAATAGCAATAAATTCCCAAGCATCCAGCATAATCGAAAGAGTCTCGAAATATCTTCAAGGAAATGGCGGCTTTCGCGTTGCGGGCGATACATTTTGAGGGAATTAAGCGAATTCACATTCACCCACACAAGAAAATCCTATGACCTCTATTGGCACATTTTATGTGGAAAAATTCAATCCAAAAATAAATATCTTGCGTGCATTTGAAGTACTAAATTTGAGCTTCCACATGGATGCCATAATGCAAAAACAATCTTCTTAGAAATATGAAAATTGTGCAGTCTACATTTGCACATTCAATGGCAGGCCACACACACAGAGCAGCCCGGAGAAGCCTTTTGCACGCTCAAAGGAATTTCCAATCACAAAATTACATGTCTAATTTGAATGCCAGCATACATGTTCAGGAAATCCATCAGGCAATCAGAAGTGAACTCTTTTCTCTGAAAAGAAGGCTACAATTTATTTGCATAGAAAGCCCAATAAAAGCATATTACACAATGCATGCGTACTCGTACTCGTACTCGTATGTATATTCGCAACCAATATTGAGCACCAGAAAGGGAAAACCATTCATCAATTTCTGCCCCAGTGGTTCGACGTCAGCGGCATGAGCATGAGCAGCAGTTTATCATGGGCTGCTTGCTGGCCGTGTGGCAGTCACTTTATCAGTAGCTGGTGAACTTTTTCTGGTGGCATTAGCCGCCAATAACTCCTGCCATACACATAATATAGATACGCGCGCCGTTACAATGTGATAAATGTGTACTTGTATCTGGAAGCCCGGACCTCATTGCCATGCCGCTAATTAAGAAAAATCGTCCGCTGACCGATACCGCCACCCGCCCCTCTCCCGCATCGAATGCAATTTATCAATCAATCAATACGCGAATAAATTGCTGCAGGCTTTATAGTGTTTGCATAAATTATCACCACAGACGAGTCGATTTGTTGAGTTTGTTGAAATAAAATGAAAATCAAATCAGTAGCTTAGGGCGGTATCGGGGAAAACTTGCCTGAAAAATGCCTTCAAGGGCTCGCCACTTGACAGTTCCTATTGTGTCAGACTTTCATTCAAAACAACGTCTGTCTGCGTCGGTTTTTGGAAAACAATGCAAATAAATAAATGCGCGAGAACCAAGCAAATCCAAGGCATCAATAAATGGCATGCAAATTTGTGTAGCCTCGGAATTAGACGACTGCCTCGAATGAGAGAAATGCAAATGAGTGCTGGGCCCAGAGGTAGGGAACTGCTGAATAATTCAGCAGGATGCGCCGGGATGAGGCCAGGACAATGGCAGTGAAGGGAACGGCACCAAAGACAAACAGCTGTGCGAAACCGAACTAATAAGCTCTGATTGAGGCTTTTGGCATGTGCCGCTCGTTGCGGCATCCGATTTGTTGGCTCCGAAGACTGGCTGACAGAAGCCCCGAAGGTTAGTTAGCTGCCTGCCAACCTGTGTTGTCACGGCGCACAATGGGAAAAGTTGCGGAAAAGTTTCCCCTATCTGGAGTTTGCTCAAGTGAAAATTGAATTAGAAATAATAATGTCAGCGGAGGGAGCGGCTGCATTTCCATCCAAGGATAGCCAGAAAGCTGGTACCTTTTGTATTCAATATTCCAGCACGTAAAAGCTTACGACTGCAGCTGGAAAAACTTGTATTATCCGTAATTAAAAAGCGTTTAGACTGCCAGCGGGCAGCAATTTGCAACTGGGTCAACTGAAAGGCCACATGTACGGGCAGAAATGGAAGCAGATTGCGACCCGACCCCTCATAATCGCCCATAAGATGCTTTACTATTTGGCACAAAGACAGCTTTTCCGCCGCCCCCAGCCACATAATTATCTAGCGCACTGTTTTGACATTGACATGCTGGCGCGAGGGGCCGCCATTGCGTGTGAGCGATATTTTTGCAAAAGCAAACAAAGGGAGTCCATGCTGTAATTCCACGCTGCTCGTATTTACTGTTGCTCCGCTCCCCACTGCTCTCTGCACTGCCAGCTGGCAGTTTGCTAATGAAATTTCGAGATTTTCATCTAATTTTATCAAAATGAAATTTGCCGCATAGCAAACAAAACTTTTGCCCAATGCCCTTTGCCATTCCCGAAAAGACACACGAAAAATGGAAAATGTTTGCCAAAAAAATGTGTACAAACAGCTTTATACAAAGTATATATGACAGAATGCGGTTCACACACTCGTTTATCACACTGCAGACATCGCGGGAAGGGGAGGGAAGGGAACGGAACGGAACGGAAGGGAAAGGGAAGCCACGAGTGGGAGACTAAAAAGTTTTTTAATTATTTAGTACGAGCACCACTTTTGGTCTTTGTGTTTTGCCTCGCTTTTGGCCAGAATTTTTAGGGCATTCCAAGTATTTTCGTTGCCGTTCCGTGGCCAAAATATTTGACAGAACTTTAGCTGAAGTGTTGATATATTAAATTGTTTATCCACAGTGGCAGCCTGTCATCGTTGTCGGGTGTCGGCTGACGGGTGACGGGTTTGTGTGGCCCGAGCCAGAGGGTAGCATGCATTAGCGACACCTCCCAGCGACAGACTGGAGCACACCTGTCCGCTGTCCTCTCCTGGAGTACGGTCCATTGGCTCCGTTGTGTGAGCTGATCCGAGCTGAGCTTGTTTACCATCGCTTGGCTATTTATAGCGACTCCAATAAAATAATGCCCCTGAAAACACCTCGTCAACACGTTAACCAGGAGCTCCTGCCGCCCATCTCTAAACTAGTTAAAGCCCAAATGCTCTGACAGCAAAATAATGGAATTTATGAGTAGTATTTATTTGTGGCCGGACCCAGGCGGAACCCAAAAACTTTCTAATTATCATTAGGGGCTTAATGAAATCCATTCCCAGCTCTATGTGTCCAAATTTATAGTTGGAAATACATTTTATGAAATTACATTTCACCAAAAAGGAAGGGGGGGAGGCAGGAGGGAACGTGGGACAAGGTTGCGCAATGTAATTTGATATGTCCCAAAATGCAAACGAAAAGTTGTCAAATATTTGCCAAATGTGCCCCACAGCTGTCTGACTCATGGACAAGTGAAAAGTTATCGGGTGCAGGTTAATGTGCCGAGAGTGAAGTTACATTGGGCAAACATCAACTTTTTAATGGGATCTAAATTGAATTAAATCTCAAACAGAAAGGATGACTAATATGTATATGTCAGAAAGCGATGCAGCGATTAAATATATATGATAAATATATGTATGATTGGGATCATTAAATGTCAGCTGGATTAAGTTTTAAGGGAAATTGTGGAGCAAGGTAGAAGCTCTTGCTGTTCCGAATTTCTATTTCTAACATGCTGGGACTTAACTTTGTTAGGATGTGTCACAAACATGTGTATGCGTATGTAATATCTCTCCATTTCATTGACTATTAGGAAGCTCTAGTCTGAGGTAAATTACTGCTAGTTAGCGCAACTATTGAAAGAGCATTCAAGGCCAGTTGTTACTCGTACTCATAAGACTTCCATCTGGGAGAAGATTGGTGTCATATGGCACCAGGGGTGCTGCCTTTGTCCGGCAGTTCGCAGAGCTAAAAATAAATAAATAATGCGCCTTGGCTTGGCCCGGACACAACACTGCGTATACGTGATAGAGCATTGTGTGTGTGGGGAGATGTGTGCCTGTGGCTTTGGTCCCACGCTCTCTCTCTCTCCTTCTCCCGGGTAGACCTTTTTCCTCGGCCATCTTCAACTTCGACTGCGTCTCTGTTTGTCCACCAGAAATACTCGTACGAACGTATACGTTTATCTGTGTGGGTGGGGAGAGGGAGTGCCTCTTTTGTTTGTCTTGTATTTGCCAACATATGCTCGCCCTGGGTTACAAATGTCCGTGCCTTTAATTTGCAAGCCTCTGAACGAGCGGCCGCAGTGAATTTGTAAACTCGTTTTTCACTTGGCATAATAAATGAAAGGAAAACACAGCCAAACGGCGACGGAACGTTGATCGGCAAACGGAGATGAATGCTCCAGTGTCAAGCCACCGAGTCATTGCAACATTTGTCTTTACCAAGCTGCTGCCACAAAATAAAATGGGGTCTCGGTTCGTGGTGGCTGGGTGGCTGGATCCATGCAGGAGAACGATTCCTTGTCTCCGCTAATAAGGTCACAACAGTCTTGCATAATTTATGAGCAGAAACTTGTGGCGCGATATGAAACTACGCATATTTGATGAGAACTGACATTTCAGTGACAGTTGCACTGAAGAGATATTTTCCATTGAAGTGAATGCCGGAGTCGGAGACAATCAGGCGGAGGAGAGTCCTGTAATAAATGTTCACCTGACAAGTTGTTGCTGGGTTGGTCTTGGGGCTTATCACCGTTTGGCAAACAGCAGAAGCAAAAGCAAGAGCCCGGTTGGAGTGCAGGAACTAGCGCCTGCTGCCGGTTCCCTGTTGCCATTGGCCACGTCAAGGCAAGCCTTGACTTAGCGCTTTATGCAAGGATTTGCCCAACAGCTTCACATTGACGACAAGCGGCTCATGAGGCAGCAGCCTCAGAACCGCCAAGGGGTACCGAGGCAGGTGGGTTTTGTTAGCTTTTAAAGTTATTACACACACCGAGCCGCAGACAAACACCTGTCCTTTGTGTCCTGTCTGCTGTATGCACATGCTGCATGCTCAAAGGCTCAGCGGTGCCACAAAGTAAGTCGTAGGTAAACTTTTAAGCACCACAAAGGCGACGAGCCGCTTTGAGGCATTAGCCGAGGCTGTTGGAACAAGTAACAGCCGGCCATCAGCAAGCAGCAAGGAGCAGCAAGCATAAAATTACCCGACTCCATCATCATGGCCAAGTCCTCAGAGGGCGTACGTACAATCAGGGAGCATATGTATTTACCTAAGCACGAAATTGACTTTCTCGCCTCTCGTATTCAAATTGCCGGCCAGCAATTACATTAATCGAAGATCGAGATTTATATGGATTTGTGTGGGTCGACGTGTACTCTACTCGGACCAGCGTGGCAATAGCTGGCGGAATCTAACGTTTTACTGCCGATAAGGTCGTAACATCAAAGGCAATAAAATCTAAACACACTCAGATAAGACGCGGCGGCGTATACGCAATATCGATTGGAATGAGAACTGAAGTGTGTTTCGTGTCCCTGCCGCCTGTCTGCCTCGCTCCGCTCTTGCCGTGTGTTTGCCTTTGGAAAGCGAATATTTTGTTTAGGATACATTTTGATTTGTATTTGTAGATAGCGTTTGACGTAGGAAGCAACAGATTTGGTTCGCTTTTTTCTCTTTCCTTCGCTCTTTTTTTTTTTTGGTGCGTTACTGCTACATGTGCCGCAATTTTATTACACGCGCCCCGCCCCCACAAGGGACGAGGGAGTTTCAGGCCAATTATCGAAAGCCCAAAACGAAAAGCCCACAGAAACGGGCCAGCGAGCAGCAATTTTTAATTAAATTTGTGGTCTATTTAAAAAAAAAAGTTACCACTCAAATCAGTTAACTGAGCCATTGCTGGAAATGTTTTCTGCATAGCTGGTACTCGTCCCGAACAGATTACAGTCCGATTGATGGGAATGTGTTGTATATCTCTGCTTCACTGGCGAGTACACTATGATTGATGGAAAAGCTGAGTGTATCTCTACCACTGTTGCAAGTACGTGCGTGTCCCGATTGCTGCCAATGTTGTGTGTATCTCTGCCACTCTAGAGAGTGTATTTGTCTGCTAGCTTCACAGTACATTCCTTGGAATAAATTAGCGCGTAATAATCCCTGCATTTGAAACTTACAAAATGAAATGAATAAGCGAAAATTCAACTCGAGCTTAATTAAATGTCCCTCTTGAGCTGGAATGGAGAGCTCGAGCCAGGCCAGGCCAGGCAAGGCGTTTAATTAAAGGCGAATTGCTGTTGCCGCTGTTGTTGCAGGGCTCCTTGCTTCAGAGGCAGGGGCAGGGTCATGGGTGTGGGTGTGGGCAGCGAAACATCTCGACGCAATTAGTGGGAGAAAGGTTCGCTTTTCACAGACCCCGTCACCGACTCGCTATGCTATCTTTTGCAATGCACGCCCAGTGGCAGTGGCATGGCAACCGTGGCATGCAATCAGCTAGAGTGCGGGGCGGGTGACACAGATGAGATTGCGCCACTGCAAAAAGCATCGATGTCGCAATAAAGTCCCGAGATAACAAGGACGACTCCCGCATGGATAATGGATAATAGAGAACATAGCACTGAGTACGGAGCACGGCGCACGGAGCACGTAGAACGGAAAACGAATAGCGAAGGAGGGTGCAGATCAGGCCCGCAGCACCAAGTGGGTCTCAGGTGTTGGCCTCGGTATCAACTTTCCGATAAATCAGTCGTGGGCCGTGCTACCCACTTATAGAAGAAGAAAAAGTAATTGGTTTCAGCGCTTGCCTAACACAAGTATTTGCCTCTGACCCTGATGGATCGCAATGGTAATTGACGGCAGCCTAATTAATGGCACCCATTTGTTTCCCCATTTCCATGGAGTTGGATTAACCCGATCCCGATTGGGTATGCAACAAGTAATAGCTGTCAAATGCCAGTCCATATGCAGATTATACGAGTATTATGCAGCACCTTGATGAAGACACGAGTTTCTAAACGTCAGACACATTACGCTGCCGTCTCGAGCCACTGGGGTGTGCCTAAAAGGCTGTCTGCCAGTCGGCGGCAGGCAAGTGAAAGTACTCTCTCATATGTAATCATGTAGGTGGTTCTGGGTGCTGGTTCTGGTTCTGGGTGCTAGTGACCTTGTCCCGAATGCGATGGCTTGTTAGCATGCAATACGCGAATTTTCTGCCACAATTTGTTGCCTGCCGGGTATGCAGTGGAAATTGCTCTCGGCCGACGGAAGTTTTGTAAATGCCAAAGCCAGAAACTTTTGCGGTTGTTTCTCTGAAAGTGAAACATATTCTACACTCTAAAAAAAAGGGTTTCTGAATGCCCCTTCTACTCTGAAGACATTGTAAAATAATTGTTTATCTCTAAGAAAAAAAACTTCTCTTTCTAAAAATTCTTTCTGTCCGAAATTTTAAGTAAACCCAAGGAAAACTCTTTTAGAAATGTTCTGTCTTTCTTTGAGGAACTCTTCTTTCAACAATTGTTGAAGCCGTATATTTTGGTATACCTAATTCACAGAAACAAAAGTTCTGCAAATATACAACTCGAGCGTTACCATGACAGATGTATGATTGCTTTAGGGATGTTTGGGCTAAAAATCTGTTGGGTTAAAATATTTATTAATATTTTGTTTAGTGCATGGTTCTGTGGCACACACAGGAAGCATCACACACACACACAGGGACGCCTAAGTAGTCACAATTAACGCTTGACAGTTGCCTGACAACTGACTGCAGCGTGTTAGCAATGTCGTGTTGCCCGCTATCGCCCTCGCATATTTGGGCTGGCAGCCGCAGTAGGCACAAGTCGAGGCCCAAGTCGATGGCAAAGCCCAAGCCGACGGCAATAAAATAATTGATTTTTCGCACTCTTGCGGGCTCCTCGAACCTAAAATAATGAGCCTGCAGTGCAGGTGTACTGCTGTGCCATCCACAGGGATGGCTGTGGATTTGTTGGCATTGGTGTATTGATTGGTGGATCACTTACCGGCCCGAGATTGTCGAAACCATATTTGTCGGCCACCTGGTGGGCGAAGTCGTTGTCAACGTTGCGCCGGAAGCGCACCAGGAACGAGCTGGTGAAGACGGCCTGATTGCCCAATCCGCCGCTGGATCCAGCACCCGTCTCAGCGGCCAGCTGGAGCAGGCAGAGGGCCAGCAGTCCGGCGCTCAGCAGGCGCAATGAAGCAGCAGTGCAGCTCCAGGCGGCTGCTGCAATGAACATCTCACGCGTTGTTCTCCCGGCCTGTCCTCCTCTGGGGCTGTGCTGCGGCTATGGTTTCCTGACGATGGGGCAACGCTAACAGCACACTCTCGATGTCGTCTTGGTGGGCGGAATGCGGGAGCGGGGCAGCTTATAATTGTCGAAAATAAAAGCCGCGCTTCACTGCACACGCAAGAGGATTCCTTCTGCCACGCGAATCGCAGAGCAATGCACCGAAAATCAGTTTTGTCTTTGTTGTGGTTGAGGATTTGTTTTCCTATTTTGTTGGCTGGCTCTCTGAATGGTTGTTGTGGTGCGGCGGTGATGGTGATGGTTGGTGGTGGTTTTCCTTCCTGCAGAATTTTATGCGCTGCCACGAACTTCACTTTGGCGCTGCGCGCTGAAAACTGTTTGCCAGCGTCGTGAGCAGACGCCATTATGGATGTCCAAGTACGAGCCGCAGAAGAGAAAGCTTGGGAGAAAGCTCTCCGGAGAAGGAAAGCTCTCTGGCTCCCGCCCGCTGTGGGCGCTGGGCGCCCACTCAACGCGTTTCGATTCGTCGCTGGTGCTGTCCCTCTCTGGCCGCCTTCGCTGCTCAGCTGCTTTTTGCAGGGACTTAGCTTTGGCTTTAACTTACTTTGGGCTCCCTCCAGCCTGCTCCTCCCATTCTTGCTTTCCCTTTGCTTTTGCAGCATTTTTCGTGGCCTGTAGACGTCATCGTTTTGGCCACCCGCAGTGCCCCATCCCCAGCCCTGCCCTGCCCTGCCCCACTCTGTTCTAAACATCTAAAACTGTTACTGCCTCGGATTTGTGGCTCGGCTGCCATTGGTTTATGCTGCACTCCGTCAACATATGGCAGCGTACTTGGCTCTTGCCAGCTTCATTGCAGTGGCAATTCATAAAAGACGAACGGACTCTCGCACGCAATTGCCTGGCCCTCTTACGAGCGCTAGTATAATGGTCTGCCCCACACACAAGCGAAAGGGCTTCAACTTTGACCTTAGCCCAAATAGGTTCATAAAGTGCTGCTCGCCAAACCCTTTAAGCTGCAGCCGGCGGAAACTTTCTTGGCTTTTACGATTGTCTGGGCGCTCGAATCGGGAGCATATTTTGATTTCATTTCCCATAAATCCCGCGCACACTTTGCCTTCGTTTTATGTCCCTCATCTGCAGCACAATCCACATTTATAAGTAAACATAATTTAGGCAACTTTAATTATATGTAAGCAGCAGTTTCCTGGAATTCCAAATTAAGGATAAACATTACATATTCCCTACAGACTACAAAGAGTATACCCAAAACTTAAATACTTTGCTTACATCTCAATTATTTTACTCAAAGGAAGGCTTATCGCAGCCCCGCGGGGAGTCGAATCTTCCGCATTTCGAGCAGCCAGTTACAGCCACCTGACCAGGTGGGCGGCGCAACGCCTGACAGCGCAGCTTCTGCCACCCCCCCGATAATGCCGAGCATATGGCCGGTCGCATGCGCTGTTGTAGCCGGAACAGCCGCGTAATCATTACGACTGTCGATGGGCGAATGGCCGCGTAACGCTTTCATTTACAATTAACTCTTAATTAGCCTTAAATTTAAATTTATAAAGCAACTTCCGAGCTGCACAGATTCAATTATCTTGCTCGTATACACGCAGTACTGCAGAATGGTCATCCGTTTGGGGAATCGAAACTTAAAACCTAACATTTGCTCTCATCACAATTGGTACTCGCTGTGGAAGGGGGGAAGGCAAGGCTCGTGGGCTGTGCGCCTGTGGAGCGCTGATTCGGTGGCAGTAGCCGAATCGAGTTTCATTTCCGGCTGCCGAAAAGTTTGCCACGCGCTGCAGGGAACGCCATAAAATAAGTTAGTGCTCCTGGGAATGGGATTTCATTGACCACTTACCATGCGACGTGGCTGGGGACAGCGCGTGCGAGCTGGCATGTCGCTTGATGCGTGGCGTCTCCGCCATGCTGGACAATGCCGACGAAGTGCTGGCCCCTGCGGCAGATCCTTTGCTAGATCCGTTGTCACAACTACCATTACCGCCAGATGTGTCTCCAGTTGTGGGCATCGACTTGTAGCGCTGCAGCGAGGTGCGCGGCTTCTTGGGCATGGTCGCCTGATCGACAGCCTCCTCGAGGGCCGCCAGCCAGTCCTCGCTCTCACTCTCATCCTCCAGAAACTTCATGTAGAACGAGGGCCGCTTCGTCTTGTGATGACTGGTGGGTGTGGTTGTGGTTGTTGCCGCTGTCGATCCGGTCCCTTGGGTCACCATCTTCGACTCCAGCTGCTGCGAGGCCTCCAACAGGAACATGTCCGTCTCCGAGTCATTGAGAAAGTCTGCAAATGCTGGGTCTGGCACAGGTGCTGCCGGCTCTGGAGTAGGTCTCTTGCTGGCAGATCGTGTGCGTGCCGCCACTGGGGGAACCATCGCTGGCACAGGCTTGGGCGTCTCAGACACTGCCACTTGGTCCAGCTGTCGGTGCAGCTTGTCGCATCGCTCCTTGAGCAACTCTCTTGCGCGTATTTGCTTTGCGCGCCACAGGTCGTTGTCCTGCTGATTTCGTCGATCCTCGCAGCCCTTCATCGTCAGCTGCCGGCGGCGATCCTTTAGTTTGCCAGCAGCCAGCTCTGCGGAATCGAAGCCACTGTCTGTTGTGGTGTTTATCTTGTTGGGGTTCACGTTCACGCTGGCGTTGCTGTTGCGGTTCCAACGCCAGCCGACCTCCGGACTCTCGGTGGCCAGCGTCTGCGAGAAGAGGCAGTTGGGCGACAGGCTGATGTCCATGCGAGGCGAAAAGTCGACGCTATCGTCCAGACTCAACGACTTCTTGTTGGGGGGCGTGCACTCCACATCGTCTAGTGGGCCCACAATAGACGATGGAGAGCCAGGTGCATCTGATGTCACATCGTTTCCGCCGACAGGGCGCCCGCAGTTTTGCGGCGAGGCTGCTGGAAGAAGTCATTTTATAGAGGCTTCGGACGTGCCAATGCGTTGCAAACACTTACCGCTGTGGCGTTTGTTCAGCAGCCGGGCGCTGAGCGTCAGCGAGCGCCTTTTTATGAACCCGTTTTCCATTTTAAATGCATTTGTTTACTTTGCGTCGCAGAACCAGTGTGACCATGGATTAATCGACAAAATTTACCGTCTGGGCTTTAAAAATGTACCCAAATATACCGATGGACGCGACGAGCTATTCCTCAATTTTTATACTTGACAATTAATAATATGATTAGATCAGATAGATATGAATCGATTTCCTACAATTTGGCTTATTTTAAGAACTCCCATTTATTGGATTACTTATAAAATAAGACTACACAGTAACTACACATTTGCTACATAACAACGACTTATGATTGGAGTATGATGAAACTTTCCATACCCAATTTCCTTTAAAAAATGTTAAATTTTATTAACATGTTTTTGACCGTGATGAATTTAAAAAATGTATCAAATATCTGGACACAGACACTCTAAAAGCGACTTAACTCAAGTTTTTCTTCTGTTCAAATAGTGGGCGGTTAGGTGGGTTAAGTTCCTATTTTTACTCGGTATATTTACGGTATATACTGAAAATAATAAGGTATTTTGCGGTATATTCTGGTATATTTTTTAGGTTCAGTCACACTGGATGATGTGCTGATGTGGTGTTAAATGTTTATAGAATTTTGAAATCACTTTTTCCTCAAATTACACGGAAAGTACATAGCATCCAATAAGCAGAGTGGTCGGAGTTTGGCGCGATCAAGATGAACTACAATCCAAATGCGGGTATGCGGAATCGTAAGTGGGAAAACTGTAAGGAACAAGCAACGGCAAGCAAGTATACCACGAAGGCAGACCAGCCGCCGCCGCCACCGCCTCCTCCGAAATGCTGCTGACCAGAATGTCGGAACGGGCCGCGCCTGCAGCTGGACGTTAAATGTTTTATCCTGTTTCTATATCCCGCACTAACCCAATCCGTCCTGTTGCGCCTTTTTCCTGCTGTTTGCTGTTTGCGTTGTAGCTTGATTTTACTTGTTTCCATCACTTTCCCCACGTTTCCTTTGTGCCACCGGCTACTCTCGGGGCCTGCCATTAACCAGCCTCTTTTCCTCTTGACCAAAATAGCACAAGGTGGCGGTCGCCCGCGGCCAAACAAGCGCATCAGCGACATGAATGCGATGGGCCCGACAGCCCCGATGATGGGCGGACCTACCTTCATGCCCCCGACAGCCGGGCCCGGCATGTTGGATCCCAATGTGTACGGCGGCGTCCCAGCTGCTGCTGCTGCTCCGTCGACTAGCTACGGCTTCAATGTGGCACCATCTCAGCAGCCACAGCAGCAGCCGCCCCAGCAACATTATCAGCCACAGCAGCAACAGGCGCCCCAAAACTATCAGCAGCCGCCACAACAGCAGCAGCAGAGCTTCAGCTATGCGCAACCGCAACAGGGAGGGGCACCGCCACCATACGGCATGGGAGCACCGCAGGCAGGACCTGGTGGACAGTTTCCACAGTTCGGTATGCTCCAGCAGCCCATCGTGCAGGACATGGCCATGGAGTACGGTCAGCGGCTGGCCGATCAGGGAAGGCAGATGGTGGAGAATCAGTTCGAGAGATGGGTGCCCGTGGCCAAGCTGAGGTACTACTTTGCCGTGGACAATGCCTATGTGGGACGCAAGCTGCGATTGCTTTTCTTTCCGTATATACACAAGGTAAGGAGGGGCACACCAGACGTGTATGAAGCCCTGATGTAAATGCTTGAGTTCCTGTTTTAGGACTGGTCCTTGAAGTACGATCAAGAGCACCCCGTGCAGCCCAGGTACGATGTGAATGCGCCCGATCTGTATCTTCCAACGATGGGGTACATCACCTACGTGATTGTGGCCGGCCTGCTGTTGGGCATGCAGAAGAGATTTTCGCCCGAGCAGCTGGGCATTCAGGCCTCCAGTGCCATGGCCTACAGCATCTTCGAGCTGGTCATCTACTCGATAGCACTGTATGTGATGAATATCAAAACGAGCCTCAAGACCCTGGATCTGCTGGCGTTCACTGGCTACAAGTACGTGAACATTGTCGCCTGCCTGATGCTCAGCACGCTCTTCTACAGGTCTGGCTACTTCATAGCCTTGGCCTACACCAGTTTCTCCTTTGGTTTCTTTCTGGTGAGTCTCTCCATCTATCAATGCATCCATCAATTAATGTGAGTGCCCTGATCCCATCCCTTTGCAGCTGCGAACGTTACGAACGAAACTGCTGCAAGACAGCGCGCCAGCCGTCTCCAGCAATGCCATCAACTATGATCCCTATAGCAATCCGCAGGAGCTCGACTACAGCGGCGGACGCAAGCGGAAGCTCTACTTTCTGTTCATGGTTGTGGCCGGTCAGGCGGTGCTGGCGTTTCTGCTCTCGAAGCATTTATACCTACCAGAATCGGATGTCCTATTGTCGGTGCCCAAGGCCATGTAACTTTACCGATTGATAGATTAATTTGGTCAGACACACTGGGGTGGAGCCGAAATCATTTCCAGAATGTTAAATCTTCGTAGTTCTTCGTAGGTTATGAATGGTTAGCTGTTACTTAAGGATTGGATTGGGAGAGCGAGCGCATGCCTGGAACCGTGCGTCTGAGATTTGCATAAGAGAAACATATTTTTGTTAATAACGAAGCACATTTTATAAAATAAATAAATACAAGCTATGAAAACGATGCCACACATCCATCTCTCCTCTCCTCTCTGGGAGATCGCTTATCGATCATCCAGCTATTATTGATTTTGAATAGTTTTTCGTGTATGTATTTTTTATATATAATTTTATTGAAATTTTTAGTCTTTCTTTACTGTAACGTGTTTGTTTGTTGGTTGGTTGGTTGGTTGCTTCTGTTGTTTCTGATCTGCTTTTCGGATAAGCTTACTGCCTTCCAGTGGGGGATCCATCCCCTGCAAATTTGTCGTTTTTGTTTTTGTTTCTTTTCTTGATTTCGTTACAAAATATATATGTATGTATGTATGTTTGCATGTGTGTTGTGTGTGGCTGTGTTTGTATGCTGATGTTACGGGTTATCTATTTCCTATATCCGTTTCCTGTCGTCTGCTCTTTAGTCTAATTTGTTCGCATGCCAAAACCCCCTGCCCCGCCCTGCCATGGCAGGGGTATTGCATCAAAATAAGAGGCATAAGAATGCACAATAATAATAGTAGTAATAATAATAATAATAATAGTCCGTAATAGGTATAACAGTTCCTACGCTTTAGGTTTAGTTCTCTCGTGAGTCGTTTACATATATAGTACATATGTTTGCATGTATGTATGTAATGTAGTTCATATTCATAGTTTTATTCCATTCATTTATAATTTCTCATTCGATCTTTCGTTCGTTTAGTTACGTTACGTTACGTTACGTTACGTTACGTTAGTTTTGGGGGCCTCAGTTCATAGCACAAATGTAAAAAAACATTCGCTAAATCAGCATTCGCTTTGCTCTTCTCTTCTTTACTCCTGTTTCTGTTTCGATCCTTTTGCATGATTTTTGCTTTTATTTTATGTTCTTTTTGTTTTGTTTTTCGCTTTTATTCTCTGTGTGTGTGTGTTTGTGTGTGTGTAGGTGTAGTGTTCGTGTTGTAGGGCTAGGCGCTTAGTAAATAGTTATAAACATGCTTTTGCTTTGCATTTGTTTTCAACAAATTCCACGTACTAAAAAAATAATACATTTACAACTAATAATTTAGGTTTTTTCTCTGTTCTGTTCTGTTGCATATAAATTGTAGTTATGTTTTACATAGCTATATATATGTATACATATATATATATATATTAAAGTTGTGTGTGTGTGTGTGTAGGTGTGTGGGGGAGGGGGAGGTGCTACATTTAGGCTACATTTGGAATACAAAATACGCAACATAAAAAACCTTTAAAACTCTTTTCTCCTATCAATAAATTATCGAAATCAATCGCCTAGTTTTAATCCTAGATCACCAACTGCACTGCACCACCTGCTGCATCCACTTCCACTTTCGCTCCTCCTGCTCCTCCTCCAGCTTCTTCTGCTCCTTGACAAGATTACGCTGATAGTTTTGCTGTTTGCTGAACTACTAGATTACCGTCCCACCAGGTGCCGTCGACTGGCTGGGCGACAAGTGCTGCTGGTTGGTGTGCTGCAACAAAGGGGATGCAAATGCCACATGAATAAAGAAGGTCTCAAAGAGGTATTTAGTCCTTAGTGGGAGAACTTACTGTTGCATGACCAGGCCGCGCCCATGTGTAAATGAAACCGTCCTGGCATGCCGTCAAAAAGCAATCCTCGCGAAATATTAACGCCGTGAGACGCTCGTGGGCAATCTTCTTGCACACCAGCGGCTCCAGCAGCGGGCACTCGTCGAAGCGCGGACAGGCGGGCGTGCCGATCAGCTTCATGGGATCGAAGCTGCTCACACTGGCCGCCGACTGGGCGGCCGTCACCAGGGAGGAGGCATTGTGGGACGATTTGCTCAGCTTCAGCGATCCAAAGCTGTGCGCCGTCGAACTGCTGCCGATGGCGGCGCCCGACTCCTGGTTGCTGGAGTGCCCAAAGTTGGAGGAGCTGCTGTTGTTGCTGTGATTATTGCTGCTGTGATTGTTGTGTTGATTGTAGCTCTTCAGCATGCTCATGGCCTTGCGGTGCTGCCGATGCGCCGTCGAGTTGCTGCCCTCGTGGCCGACGGCGGACGACTTCTTGTCCGAGCTGCTCAGGAAATTCAAGTTCGACAGCCGCTGCGTGAGGCTGTTGAAGGCGCTGAAGCCGCTGCCCGAGTTCGAGGACTTGGTGGAGCTGTTGGAAGTCTTGCTGTTGTACCCGGACGTGGCATAGGATGTCCGTTGGCCACCGCCGGCGCTTCCGCTGATGCTCGCATTCCCATCGATGCTGTCCGACTTTGTGGCGCTGATGCAGTTGGGGAATTTGATCGAGTTGCTTGTCCCATGCGCCCGATTGTTCTGCTTGGAGGGTGCTGCTGCTGCTGCTGTTGCAGCCACAGGCGCCGCCGCCGCCGGCGTTGCTGCTGCAGTAGTTGCTGCCGCATTCGATGATGTGGAGGCCGGTGTGGCCGCCTCAGTTTCGCAGTCCTCGGGCGGGGTATTGGCGTTCGAGGACTGCGAGGATATCGTGCAGTTGGCGGTGGAGAACTTGCTGGAGCTGCTGTTGCTATTCTCGGTGGCTGCCCCACCCGCCGCCTCTCTGGTGGGACTGCAGCTGTCCGATTCCACCGCATGATTGTTTCCACCATTGCCGCCGCCAGCTCCATGTCCCATGGCAATGGGCCGTATCACTTTGATGCCGTCCGCATCGATGCCGCCGTTCAGGAAGCTGGTGTCATTCAGCTGCGTGCTGTTCACGCGCTGCCTCAGCGCCAGCGGATGCCGCAGCACATCCTCCGTGATGTCCCAGAGGCAGACCTGTGTGTCCTGGCTGACGGATCCCAGGCGATAGCTGATGGCCAGCTTGTCCGGCGCCAGCGCCGCCGACGAGGCATCCGACCGAAACGAGGCAGAGTGGGCCCGAGGCCGCGCGGCATGCACGGGCGTGGAATTCCGGTCGAAGCCCTCGAAGCCGCCGTTCGCCGTGGAGTCGCCTGAGAAGCGGGCTTCCCGCGAGGCCGTGTACTGCTCGTTCAGCTGGTTCTCGTCGTCGCTGAAGTCGCCGCCATCCCAGTTGGTGTAGGAGGTGGTGTAGGGGTCAAAGGCCACCACAGAGACCCAGGAACGATGGCCCTGGCCGCGAGCCACCACACGGCGCTCCTGCAGCGACCACACCGTCACGAGGTCATCCTCGCCGCCCACCACAATGTACTTGCCATCGGGGGACCAGCAGACGCAGAGGAAGCCCCCGAAATAGGAACGCGCGATGCCCAGCAGCTCCATGGTGTCGTAGTGAAAGACACGCAGGAAGCCGTCCTGCGAGACGACCGCCAGATTGGAGCCGCACGGCGAGAAGCAGAACTCATTGATGCAGCAGTTGTCGGTGCTGAAGACCCACTTGTAGAGCGGATTCCGCGTCGACTTGGACTTGCAGGTGAGTATCGTGTAGCCGTCGCCCATCTTGAACGGCTGGTAGCTGGGCGCCGTCGCCGCGCACGGCAGCTCCTCGTTGTACAGATACAAGTGGCCCGAGGAGTGGGAGGCGAGAAACAAATGGGCAGAATTCGGCAGCCACTTCAGGCAGGTCACTTTGGTCTTGTCGATAAGGCGCTGCAAATAGAATTTTGATTTTAGAATCGATTCTCGCCCCCTGCGTGTGCGTGTGCCCCACTCACCTCTTCGTTGAACAGCTTCCGCAGCTCCCGTGGCCCCATTTGCGGGGATACCAATTGGATTTGGCCCGTGGTGAAGCCCACCAGTAGCGGTGCGCCCGTGGGCGTGGCCGAGTTTGAGTTGAAGTCGTGGCAGCTGGGATTGGTGCCCTTGTAGAATTTCTTATCGATCGGTTTGCTCATCTCCGTGCCCTGCAACAACAAACCAGCGAAAACTATCATCTGAAACGCTGAAACACTGCAAAGAAAACCTCTCCGCTAACCCAATCTCAATCGCATACAAATTCACACATTTTGGAGGCTGCATGGAAATTAGCAGCTCGTTGCCGGAACCAGGCGGACCCCTGCCTATGGGCCCCTACAAACCCCAAACGTTTGCCAAGTTTTCTCAGATAACACACAGACAACAAAAAAGGCACAAACTAAATATGCAAAAGAATCGCCAAAGCACTAGAAACAGCTGCTACGCGGAAGGCAGGCTGGTGGCTACGTCCACAATGGTAGCGTAGCTGCTGCTGCGGAATGCAAACACAAGAGTGAGCTGCGGAACGAGCCTTCGAGTTCAAGTCGAACATGGCACACACTTACAAACCATGCATACATATGCACACATATGGAAAGACACTTTAAGACACTGCTCTCCAAGTAGCTCAGGGGATATAGATAACTGATAATTGATTGCTGATATATTTCCAGCTTTTGCCGAGTACAAATAATTGATGGGAATGGAATATTCCCGTGTACCTTATAACTGGCCTCATTGTGAGTACACAAACCCCGAACAGATTATCATCTGTCGGTGATAATTGATAGATTTCCATCAGATTTAAGTATCCCCTTTAAGACACCCAACAGAGTAGAGATTGTGAACGTTATACAGTGATATTCCTCTCGCTGATAATACTGATGGTACAAATTTCCCATAAACGAACAGACACATCAGAGTATCATCCACGGATCTGCTATTTACTTTGCAAATTTCCCAATAAAATACCCTACCCTTACGCAAATATGAATTCAATCCACGTTTCAAACGGTCAACTGCCACTGTTAATTGATAAATATTCTGCCTGTTTAATAGTCACGTGTTAACACTATCTAAATATATGTATTAGCATGTGTACTGGTAGAAGAAGAAATGCACATTTTCCAGTGAAAATGCCATCCCCCATTGTGCATCTCCGGCTACCTTCGAATGCAATAAACATTCATAAAAACGCCAAACAAGCGGAGAATTGATCAAACGCTGCTCGAAGTAGAGCAAATTAAGCGACCGACCCTCAAGGGGACACAGACACACCGACACATGGGGGATACATGCCGCTCCTGCCCCTCCTCATGGGTATGGGAATCCGCGGAACTATTTGGTTTGCCAATTGCAATCTGGTGCAATCTGCCGCCTGCCTACAATGCAATTGCGCGCTTATCTAGCAGCTCTCTAGTAGAGCATGCGCCCCTCCTCCACCTCCAGTGGCCTGATAAGCCCACCTGCTCGGCTCCTCCAAAGATTAAGGAGCGGTCACAGTGATGGGAAGGAGAAGTCGAAGTCGTACTGGCTACAGGGGCCACGTCACTCACCTTTTTGGCACCGCGAAAGGAATACACGTAGAGATCGCGGCCAAAGTTGAAGCAGATGCGATCCCCGCCCACAACCTGGCTGGTGGGCATCCCGTTCTGGTCCGTCACTCCCATTCCCCCATTCATCATCGAGTGCATGGAGATGCCGCCACCCAGGCGGGCGTCTACAGTGCTATTGCTGTTGTTGTAGTTGTTGTCTCCGCCAGCACCGCCATTGGAGATGTTTCCTCCCCCGCCACCGCCGCCAGATGTGCTTGTCGTTGGGGTGGTGGTAGTGCTGGTGGATGCTGCAGGTGTTGCCGTTGAGGCACCATTCGAATTCGTGCCGCGATTACCGCCGCTCGTTGTTGTAGTTGTTGTCGCCGCCGCTGCGGCTGCTGCTGTGGGCGATGCACCGCTCGCTGCAGCCGGCTCGTTGTTGGTCTTATTGCCATTGTTGTTGCTGTTGCCGGCATTGGTGCTGCCATGCGCCGGATTCGGCAGCGTCACAATGGAGACGCGCACCTGCGGCGAGCTCTGGTTGCTGCTGTAGCCGACACGATTGGGGCGCGAGTATTCGGAGAGGGTCAGCAGGCGGTAGGTGCCCTCGCGCGTTACGAATTGCGTTTTCAGATCGTCCTTGACATTGGCATCCAATTGGCTGGCCATTACGTAGGCGTCAGCCGTCCTCTGGCTGGCTGTGCGGTAATGTTGCTGCTTTGTGTTCCTCCTCCTGCTGCTGCTGCTGCTGCAGGTGCCTTGCCACACCTCTTCTCAGCCCATGCCTTGCGCGCCACACACGCAAAGGCTGCTGCTGCTGTCGCTGCTTCTACCTGCCGCTGCCGCTGCCACTGCCACCGCTGCTCCCTTGCTGTCTTTGCTTTTGTGTGTTTTCCTCTAAAAATCGTTAATTTTTCTGCCACTAATTAACCGCTCTATGTGCTTGCGGATGCCTGCGTGTGTGTGTGCGTTTGTGTAGATCGGATTCGCTTTGCGCTTGCACTTTTGTCTTCTTTTTGTTATAATTAGATTTATTCTCCCCCTGTCGTCACTGTCACTATAAACTACACGACACTACTGCATTTTCCATTCGTTGCAAGTGCAGCCTGGTCCCTGCATTTTAGCGCTCATGTGCGTCACTGTCAGGCGCTCTAAATTGACCGCACGCTCCGTTTTTATTCCGCAATTACTTAATTTAATTTATTTTATTTTATTTTTATAGGGACAGAGTGTGACCAGGCGCCCGGATCTAGAAAATAGCTGATGAACTGCAATCACTGATGAACTGGAACTACTTATCGAACTGGAGCTAGAACTACTAGCATTTTTCCGTATATTCTTAAGAAGTATTTTTTATTTGCATGGCGCTATTTTGGTATTTTTTTGTTACAATCCCATACAAGTTTTTTTGAAAATCTGGTATTTTTGGTTAGCCTGGTATTTAGAGCGTGACGTCATTGTTGCTGTTCAAGCAAGTTTCTTCTCTCCAGACAGCTGTTGCGCCAAACAGCACATTTAGAGTTAACAGTGGTTAGTAGCTGTTAAATAATGATGGGCAGCACTGTTGCATATTTGAATTTGAATTTTTTAAATATCCAATAGAAAATAAAACTGAGATTGACATAAATGTACTGTAATATGTTTGGGGAATAATTTTGACTAGGAACATATTTCCTTTAGCTTCCCATGGCAACAAACCTCCTTTTCCTGCACAACAGTTTGCGAATTGCATTTATTTGTTGGCCCTGTCAATGCCAATGCCAACGCAAACAAGCCACGACTTTTAGTACAACTTCTTAGCCATCTAGCAGATTGTGCGATTGCGTCGGTCCGCTCGGAAATGCATTTAACATGTCCAGCGAAATTGGCCAACGAAGTAGAATTGCCTGTGAAGGAGGAAGCTGCTTTGTTCTGCTTTGCTGCTGTGGGCGGGTGCCGGCTTAAGTCCGCCTTGTCGGACATCTACTGTCTGCCATTTCTCTGGCAGCTTAGCCCCTGACTGTGAACGCCGCTCAAGAGCGGGGGCACACATTTCCGAGTGGCAATCACACAAGCCGCGACCTCGGACGGCGCATCGAACCCGAATCAATTGCGATAAGTATAACCACTTGAGCCAGAACGATGACGAGGTGGGCCTATAAATGCCACCGCCGGGCACTGCAGCCACATCATTGCCACCGCCACCGCCACCATGCCACCGCAAGGCACGAGTACTAGTAAGTGGTCCATCTCCATCCGATTTAGCGATTAAGTTTTGTTTCCTCTGATTAGCCCCCTTCTGGCTGCTCGCCTCCTGCCTGGGACTCCTGCTGCTCCTGCTGCTGCCCCACCAGATGCCTGCGCAGTGCATCGACACCCACGAGCCGGGCTGCAGGCACCCCGCAGAGGTGGGAGTGCCGCAACGGCACTGCATTGATCCCACCAAGTTCTGGCTGTGCAACTCCCTGGGCAGCCAGGCACAGCTCAAAAAATGTCGCTCCAATCTGGCCTTCGATCAGGATCTCAATGCCTGTGTGCCCTGGATCGCATGGGTGTGGCAGCCCTGCCTGGAGCCCGTCAGTCGTCCGCCCGGATGGGAGGAATGCGATGGGAATAATCGATGATAAATCTTTTGAGTGACGCCCCGCCATTGACAAAAGAAGAAATGATCGAATAAGCGAATGATTTTTGCATGCTGGACAAAGTGAAGGAAACTCTAGATATTTTTGTTATATTTTAGCATCTTGGTAAATCAGTTAAATGTGCATTTAAACTACAGTTAATAATTCTATCATAAATTCTATAAATAAAATATTGTTACTTATTTTTGCGGACACGGAAAGCAGAAACTTTGAAAGGAAATATCAACTGCAAAGCGCTCAGAAATATATTTTAATCTCTTCAGAAATGAACAATAGAATAATGTGGTGTGAGAAATGAATAGAATGAGTACCAAATACACTTATATATTTTATCGTGCATAATTATAGTTCTCTCTTTCGCGTATGCACTGTAAAAATGTGTGATATGTGTCAATTAATCTGTTTACTTTGGCACAGCGGTGTACTGCTCAGTGCACTGCTCATAATTAGGTTCTCACCTCATTCTCAAGTGGCTGAATATTGTGCACCCCGGCATTCGCCTGCACTTATCTCGTCCACAATGTCAAGCGCAAGATCCGAGAAACCGATAAGCGAATATGTGCACATATCGCTGGGTTCAAGGAGACTTTTCCTATACCCTACCTATGATAGCGATATCCAATGATCTGCTGCTGTGACTCATATTTCTGAACTTGAACTTGTCCATCCCAATCCCATTAGAGATATAATTCATCGCTCTTTTATAACTGAATAATTTTTATGATTTTATTTGAACATTTTTCTCAGAGCTCTTCGTGTGAATTCCAAAGCCTTCTAGCAGTTTTCCTGCTGTTTTGGATCCACCTTAGTTAACTGCTTTCCTCTTCAGTTCTCTCGCACTGCTCTTTTCTGATATAAATCACATTTTCTACAATTTCTCTTCGTGTGAATCCCTTATATGAAGTAGTCTTCCCTTTTATTGCAGTGGTTATTCCAGCGGCATCCAAAAACAATATTTATACGATCTGATGATGGGCCACATGCAATTACAATTCGAATTGTTAACGTGTTTCTGCTGACAGCAGTTAAGGCAGCGCCCCCCTCCACCTGCCTGGGTGGCGGGAAAACTGTTTTTGGTTGACGCCAAAGCATTTGTCATAAATCAATATGCCGCGCTTGTCAGCCACAGACGCAGCGACAGAGAGAGACAGACCCGAACCGTGGCCCCCATGCTCCTGCCCCAGTCAACAGTTGGCAGACTCTCGCCCTGCCGCAATAAGTTGCACTATTTTTGATTCGCCCGGATCCGTCCGGCACTTTGTGAGAATGCCAGCATTTTATTTCGTTTCGCAGTTGTCCGTCAAAACGCTTTGTCAGGCCGGCGAGCACATCAATAAGCGGCAAAAAAATACGTTTCAATCGCAATTTTATTTCTCGATTTTCCCCGCCCACGGCCCCCGCCCCCACAATCCTCATACCAGTGCCGCCGCAGTGCGTGCGGATCCAACAAAATATTTGCATGTAAAAGAATTTTCCAACCCAGCTGCAGAAGAGAGGAGGAGGAGGAGCAAGCAATACACTGACAAGAGAAAACGCTGGTAAAATTGTGAAATGAAATTTTAGCATACGTGACGTATACGCAATATATTTAATTGCATTGGAAGGCAGCCCCCCTTCGCTTCGCTCGTGAAATAATTTGTATGAAGAGTGGCAAGTGTCAGTGCAAGAGATTGATATATAAATACTATACTATATATATAAAGATTAATCTGAATAGTAGCTGGAAATCAGCTTTAAAATGGCAGCACAGTGGCAGAAATCTCAACTTGAGTAGAGCAAAGTCTCTGCGAATCTCAAAATACTTACAAAATACTTACAAACGCCGCACGAATTAACATAAATCACTTCAGAAGGGCATGGGGGGCAGAGTGTGAGATAGAGGCAGTTACTACTTTTACGGCAGTGACAGAGACAGGGACAAGGACAAGGATTTTACAGCCAAGCAGCCTGCCAGCCAGCAAGCCATCCAGCCAGCCCGCTACGTAGCTTCATTTAATGGCAGACATTAATAACCCGATTTAATTTATGGCCCAAAACTAACAAAAGCCGAATGAGCACAAAATGAGCAACAAAGGCAAACGGGATGCCGATGCCCAGGCCCAGGCCCCGACCAGGAAGAGCCGGAAGAAGGCTCGACGCTGCAGCCGCAACGTAGTGCAGGGCTGTGCAGTGCATCGGCAATTACTCAAGGGGCACAAGAGGCCCCTAATATGCCTTAAGGCGCTACCAAAGCCAGCCGCCGTTGCCGCCGTTGAGTCAGGTGAAATTTGTTGGACCAGCCCCAAAAATGCCTTTGAGGCAGTGTTTTGAATTAATTAGCAGAGGCAGTGCCATGGACAGCCGCTGTGGAACGCTGTTTTGCGGCCTGCCCATGCCCATGCCCATGCCCATGTCTGGCTATCTCTCTTGGAAAATAATTTACAGCTGCCGTTGATGTCATGAATATGCAAGCAGGCAAGCGGCCCAAAGAGGGTGGAATTAGTGTTCTGAGGAGCTGCGCACCTGGAGCTCGACCTGCACCCCACTTGGCCGGAAGAAACAACAATCGGCTGAGCGGCGGGCAAACAAACAGCGCCATAAACTGCCTGCCAAATTGCAAACAGAAAGCGAGCCTGTGCGGTCTTATCGCCGCCACAGCATCGCACCTCAGTTCCGCTCGATAAGATTACACCCGGCCGCGGAGCGTATAAAAGAGGGGCAGAGCGATTAGCATAGGTCAGTCCAAGGAAAACCTCGAACCAAACCTCGAAAACCAAGATGAACTTCCTGCATTTGTTCGCCCTCTTCTTCGTCCTTTGCCTGGCCAGCCACTGCAGTGGCGCTTCTGTGGGCAAGCCCACGGGACAGCCAGGCTGCCAGACCGAGCAGGAGCTCGCGGTGGCCACATATCCCCATTTCTATCTGAAGAACTCCTACTGGATCTGCACCACTCAGGGTGTACCCGCCACACTGGCTGCCTGCCCCATCCCCTCCGCCTGGCTGGATGCTGCCAAGAGCTGCGTACCCTGGTCCGAATGGTACTGGACGCCCACAGCCCAGCCCCCCAGCGAGCCCCTGGCCACGGCCTAGGACTGCACAGATACAGAAAACAATATTAAATGAATCCGAAATTAATAAAGTGCAGATGCAAAAAGCGAAAAACTGCCCTGTTGCCGAGGGAATTATACGGGTAGTCATTTTTGCGGAAAGTACGAGGCTGCAAGCACCTTCTTATCGTATTCTGTATGCTGGATAAGTACTAAACAGCTGAGGCGATCTAACTATCAGCTTATCTGTATCTCTAGTCACTCAGTTGTAATGGGATCTAACTTTCATACAGTCAGTCAGTCTTTGCATCAAGTTAGGATCAGTTGAGAGCCTCTATTCACAGCGAGAAAAACGCTACAAATTACCCCACACTTTGCTTCAATATTGCATCCAAATCAGAGCTATAGAACTCCTTTCTTTTGTGAGTTTTCGGCTGAAGGAAATCTGATTTAGAATCCTGCTTTACTTTACAAAATATTAAAGTCTCTGGCATCTTTCTGCACTTCCTTCCAGCCATGTCTGAGCGGGACTACAATGGCGAGCCCGGCTGCCGCACTCCGGCGGAGCTGAACAAATCCTATCGCCACTTCTGGGACCCCACTGCCTACTGGCAGTGCTCCAAGGAGCAGGAGCAGGCGGCACAGCTGCAGCGCTGCCCCGCCAATGAGCTTTACTACGACAAGGCGCAGCGGTGTGTGCAGTGGAAGGATTGGCATTGGACGGAGCCGCAGGAGCCGCCCACAAAGCCACGCAAATAAAACATGGCGCATGTATTGAAACAAATTGTCGAAAATATAATTAAAAAGCGTTTTGTCTGGACGTTGATATGCAATGACTGCACCATCAAGTGGCCCATGCGACACCAAGCCGAAGCCTGTTACGCGCGGAACCCAGGCAGAAACGCAGCCCTCCTCCCGCCCAACCGACCGAGGGGCGCTGCCGCATGACGCGCGACGCGTGTTACCGAACCGATCGCGAGCATGCAGGAAAGATAGGTGTTAGACTAAAAATTCGAGGAAAATTAGAGCTAAACACAACTAAAAGAGCTAAACATGCAAAGATAGCTAAGAAATATAACTAATTACGGGAAAGGTATGTTATTATTAGTGATTTAAGAAGAGGAAGGGAATTAGTAGTTGATATTATGTGGTAGAGGGAATTAAAGTCCGAGCAAAGTACCCTAAATGGTTCGTGCAAGGAATAATTCGATCTACAAAGCGGAAGGAACAAAGGAATGAAGTTTCTAGTAGATCTAATAGGAATCGTAAAGTTTATGCGGCTCAACAAGTCAGGGCTATCTACGTCACCCTTGATCAGGTTGTGCATAAAAATCACACCAAGCATTTTTCTACGACTAACTAAGGTTGGAAGGTTTATTAAAAGCAATCTACGAGGATAAGATGGCAGTCTCACACCTGCATCCCAGTTAAGGCCACGCAGAGCAAAAAGTAAAAAGTTTTTCTGGACTGATTCTATACGGTCCTGGTGTACTTTGTACTGGGGGCACCATACACAAGAGCCGTACTCTAAAATCGGACGAACAAGCGAGACGTAGAGAGTCTTCGTTATATAGGGGTCGTCAAATTCCTTTGACCACCTCTTTATAAACCCAAGCACACCCATGGCCTTATTTACCATGGTAGAAATGTGTTCAGAAAACTTCAACTTTGGGTCTAATTTAACACCAAGATCATCAACCAAGGTAATTCTCTCAAGAGAACCACCGCAGAGGCTATAAGGAGCCAAAAGGGGGCTGGAGCGATGAAATGTCATTACTTTGCATTTCGAGGCATTTAGGTGTAACATATTTGCACAACACCATGATTGAAAGTTATTGAGATCGAAATTGCAAGCGAGAGTGAAATGAAATGTCCTTATACTGGACACAAAGTTTAACATCATCCGCATACATGAGTACTCGAGAGTTTGTTAATACTGAAGGCAGATCATTAATAAAGAGTGTGAATAGTAGGGGGCCTAGATGGCTGCCCTGTGGTACTCCAGAAGTAACCTTAACAGGTGAAGAGAAGGAGTTTTTGAAGAGGACTCTTTGAGACCTAGAACGAAGGTAGCTAGAAATCCATCTCAAAAGATTAGGTGGAAACCCTAAAAGGTCAAGTTTTTGTGCTAAAAGGGAATGGTTTACAGAATCGAATGCTTTACTAAAATCAGTGTAAATGACATCCGTCTGCAAGTTACCTTGAAAGCCTTTGATGATAAAAGAGGTAAACTCTAATAAATTCGTGGTTGTTGATCGACGCCTTATAAATCCGTGCTGGGACGGAGATATAAGTGATTTGCAGAGATGTTGCAAGTGCGGAGTTAAAATTTTTTCAAACATTTTAGGAATAGCGGATAACTTAGATATACCTCTATAATTATTTGCATCAGACTTGCTGCCTTTCTTATGGAGCGGAATAATAAAAGATTCCTTCCAGATGGGGGGGAAGCATGAAGAGTTAATGGATAGGGTGAATAGTTTAAGCAAGGGTCCACACAGAGCATCGGCACAGTACCTAAGTACACAGCCGGGAACTCCGTCGGGACCTGGTGAAAACACCGGCTTAACTAGTCGAAGATCATGAAGCAGTGAGCTTTCATTTAACAAGGGGCTGAAGATGCCATTCGACCTTGGTAAACTGTATGGATACGGTTGACCAGAGTAGCTTTCATGAGAATAGGTTGTTTGGAAAAATTTGGCAAAAAGATCGGCAATTGCCTGATCATTGTTTGCTGACATATTGAGAAAAGATAACGAGGATGGATGTGCGGACGTTCTACGCTTACTATTTACGAAGCTGTAAAACTGTTTAGGGTCCTGGGAAAATCGTATCCTGCATCGAGATAGGTAGTTTTTATAGCATTGAGCGTTAAGAACGGAGAAATTTGACCGAGCTATTACATAGTGAGAAAGAGAAGAGGGAGAACCAACTTCTCGAAATTTTTTATAAAGTCTTGATTTTAAATTTTTTAGACTGGATAACTCTTTGGTAAACCAAGGAGGCTTTCCAGATCTAACCGGACAAGAAAGTGGGACACAAGAATCAAAAAATGTGTCAAGTACATTGTAAAAAATGTTTGTGCCTTTCATAACGTCAGTGCACAAATACAGAGCGGACCAATCAAAATCCTTAATAAGGTTATTAAGCTTCGTAAACTCGGCTTTCCGCGCCGCGGGCGTGTGGGCTAATTTATGCACAGTGCGATTGGTGGGGTGGACATAAGCCGCTTTGGCTGCTACAGAAGGCCTCTCTGCAGCATGGGCACTGGCATGGGAACTGGGGACACAGCACAGCATGCTGATGCCGGCAAGGATTTGCGTTTGTTTGTGCCGTTGCCCGGGCCATACGTGCAACAATTACGAAGAGTGCGTGAGGACTTTGCCACCGATGGAGGCACTCATTGGACTGTGGAGTGTGGAGGGTGGAGCAGCAGCATCACTCTGCGGTGTCCACCTCCCACTGGACTCTGTTTGTTTGCGCAATTTGGTAAATTGACATGATGGCCATGGCCATTGCCATGGCGCTGGAGCATCCATGAGCCCCATGGACTTAACTTCTGGTGCTCGCTTTTAATAATTTGCAATTAGCCATCGCTTTGTGCCGTGCCTCCCAATCGTAAAGCAGCTTTCTATTCTCACTGTTTTCGTATTTGAATAAATTGCTATTGTAGCATAAATAAATAAATATACAAAGAATGCAGCAATTTCCATTAAAAAGTAACCACGGCAAAGCAACCCTTTTTTGTCTCATTTGCACCTATTTTTATGTTTACTTTGGGGCATGCAAATGTAGTCTAAAATTAAGCGTTTAAAGCGGCACTAATACATTATGAAAATGGTAAACAAAATTATATGAAATATATATATATTCAAATGTGGAGCTACGACCTGGTGGTACATGGCAGAGTACGAGTGAATGCGTACAATCAATATGGAAATCCGTGCCAGATTATATGTGGCTGTTGTTGCTGTTGCTGGGCAAAGCTATTGGCGTTTGCTGCAACACTGTGGCAAGCACACAGCTGTGGCAAAGCAGCACAATCTACGAGTAAGTTTTTGTTTGAATTTCAGCTTTGTGTGTGTTTCTTTTATGTCTTTTTGTGTGTACTGTTTGAAGCCCCACAATTTGATATACACAAATCGATTTACTTGCGCATGCAAATAACTTTATTTGCTTAGTGGGTGGCACAAATGGCAGGGAGTGGCAGCAGCGTGGGATTGGGGGGGCATGGACAAAGGGAAGAAAAACAGAAACTGTTAACAAAAAGTCGACAGCCTGGGTTGGCTCAGCAGCCAAACAAATTTGCATAAATCGCAGTTGGTAACACACATACACAGATACACCCACAACACAACACACACAACCGCAATCACACCCTTAGATACACACACACAGACACACACAACGTTGCGACGTTGGAGTGAGCAGCGCTCGTTGTGGCTTGTCTCTGGCCCACGCCCCCAGCCAACCCTTCCCCGCTCGTTCTATGTTCCATCCCATGCTTATATCCATATATGCATATGTAAATCAAGGTAAACAGAAATCTGTTACAGCATGATACCATTACAATGACATGCAACGGGCCACCCACACCCACACCAACAGTTGACGACGTTCCAGGCTCGACACAAGACACACGCCACACGCCCCCCAATCCAAACCCAATCTAAGACCCCCATCGTAAGCCCACACACACCCAAAGTAAACTAGATACTTATACACGTGTCTCATATTGACTGCGATATGTTATACAAATGAGATATTGATGCCGCACCATTACAACAGCAGCGACAACGGCAGCAGCAGCAGTAGCAGCAGCAGCAACCTGACAGCCAGCCAGCCAGCCAGACATACTCGAGTGACGGCAAACAAAGCAGCCAGCAGCAGCAGCAGCAGCAGGAAGGGCAGCAGGAAGAGCAGCAGCATGGGGAGGAGCGCTCGAGTAAGAGGAGCACTAGGAGCAGTAGCCATGTAGCCGTAATGGAATAGGCGGCCATCAAAGCCCCGCATCAGGGGCTGTAGGCATGGACACGGATTGTTTAACTTGCGGCTTCCCCTGCAACCAAAGACCCAAAGACCCAAACACCAGCATGGCCATTCTCATACGGTGTTCAATTGCGCAACCTGAGCAGAGGCACAGCTAAGTGAGAGAGAAATCCCAGCCTCGGACCATGTGCGTGTCCAATCATGAAGCAATCAAAGCGCACCGTACAAGGAACGAAGGAATGGCAACGAAAGCAAAGGAATGGAAAGCAAAGCAAACGAAAGGCAGGCAAGCAAGAGAGCTGCAATATCAAAGCCTAAAAAGAAGCTGCTGAATCTGAATCTGAATCAGATCGGATCAATATTATGGCCAGAATGAAGAAATTAATTTTCAGTTGCTTCCGCCTCGTCCTACTCGTTCTCTGCTTGCATCTTGACCTTTGCGGGGAAGATGTAGAATCTGCATTGTGTATAATTATGGTTGCCGGTTTCATGTTTACCACCATTAAGGTTTAAATATTTCGACAGCCACTGCACTCTTGTTGGAATTTAGGCTTTCTTTCTCCAACATTCAGAGTCACTTTGTTCCCTCGTTGTCGTTGCAGAGACCCCCACCAACTGCCGTTACGTTCTGTGGCCAAAGCTAATCAGCTGAACAGACATTTCAGAAATTGTCCTCTCATGCCATGCAAGCCATTTACCGATCAATATATTTACCCTGTTTGCCAGAGTTTCCACATTTTTGGGGGTACAAATACAAATAACAAGCGAAATTAAATTTGTCCCGACGAAAACACCTTCAAAGCGACCCTCAACCGCAAAAGCAACACAAAAAGAAGGGGCCAACAACAGCAACAACAACGAGTGAGAAATAGGGCAAAATGCAATAAGAGAATTCAAATTTGAAATGTGGCGGAAATTGAAATCGAAGGCGTTGAAGTGATTTCGTCTCGCAAAAATTCAATTGAAGCACCGCAAAACCCCCCCCACCAAAATGTCTCACACAACAACAGCAGCAGCAGCAGGAGGAGCAGCAGCAGGAGCAGTTGAACCACTTCACCACCAGAGCAGAGCTCTTCCTCCTCCTGCTACAGTGCCTCTCCAAGTCCTTATTGTGGCAAGGCTTCTGGTTCTGGTTACGCGATGCGGTGCTGGTTTTGCGGCTCCTTTCGCATGCAGCTCCTCGACTTGGGTGTACAATTTTTCCGCTGCATGCAATTTTAATGCGATTTTGGATTTGATTTGTAACCAAAAAATAAGCCAAACAAACTTTACCCTCTCTCAAAAGTGGTGCCGGGCTGTGGTTATTGTTGTAGCTGTCGTCGTTGCAGTTCCTATTCCTGTTCCGGCGACTCCCGATGCTCCTCCTCCGCCATTTGCTCCTCTTGTAACTCTTCTGTTGTTGCTCCTCTTGTTAAGTGCAAATATAAATTCAACGGCGCAGTAAACTGCGAGAGCAATGGAATGCTTTGCTGGGTTTCAGTTCTAGGGTGTTCTGGGGTTCTGCGGGTCAAATATTTATTTGTTGCAGAGCACAAATTTTATTCAGCATACTTTCATGCGCCGCTGCCACTGCAGCACAATGCACTATGGTCCCAACGACCACTTTTGTTGGCCAAAATTAATAACTCGCGAACGAAACAAGATTTTCTTATTTAGTTTTTTGTATTGGATATATAGAATTAATAGGAAGTGGATTTACCATAAAAAAGGGTGTGGCACCGCCTTTTTTTTAATAATGCATATTAAAAATAATTAATTGTAGGGAATAGCAAGTATTTATAACAGTTTTATTAAGAAATTAGTTGAATTAATTTTTATTAAAATTATAAAGGCGTAGCACACATAAAAACAACAAAAAATTTTGATTTGAAAAAATTATTTTTTAATTGTTGCCATCTAGAGAAAAACCCTTGTGTCAGGGTGGAAAACGCTTTTCATGGGTGCTCGTTGGGTCAGAAAGTTTGCGGCTTTCCTACTGGGTTCTGTACAGTCTTGCGAATCAATTTAGCATTCTCTGGGCATACAACTAATGGTTTTAGAACAAAATAGAACGCAAAACAACTCTGTATTTTTGATTTTGAGGTTATAATCTATTAATGAAAATTTTAAGATTTGTGGTCAAATGTGGTATTTCCTACTATATGCATTTCAACAAGAATTTATTAAGCTACGACACACAATAGATTTCAAGATGGGACTAGGTGGGACTCACTAAATATACTTTTTCAAAAATCAGTTTTCAATAAAAATTGGCTCAAAAAAGAACTCACTTTAACCTAAAAGTACGAAGACATCACAACTACTAGATGCAGTTAACAATACAAAACACGTAGTAAAAACACAACAAATTAAGATTCAATTAAAAAATTTGATCGGCTAATCGTATTTTTCAATTTATGAGAGATTTAAAACTGTAATTAAATTGACACTTTTTCACTGCGCGTGCTGTTCAGCAATAGCAGCTGGGTTGCACAGCTGATTTTGCGAATGTGGCGCCATCTATGGAAATTCCTGGTACGCAACTTATAAGCTCACTCTCTTCCTAATACATAGTGATCAAAACCGCGGTGTTTTTTTTACTTTTGTAAAATGGGTTTTGGCCAACAAAAGTGGTCGTTGGGACCATAGTGCAATGGGGCACAACTCGCGACGGAAACTGCACTCAGAATAAATTTAGATACCATTTCCAATGGAAATAATATCTAAATATTGGAGGGAATGTAAACAATTGAAAACTATGATGTGAAAAAATGTATTTAGGTTTCTAAAGTTTTTGTTTCCTTTAAAATACATTTTGTTTTTTTTTCCGTGTATAAATGGAACTGGAGCTGGTGCTGATCCTGGACTCCTGCTCCTGGGAAGTGCAACTGGAACTGAGGCGCATAAAACCTTCCGTTGCCATTCAAGTGGAAAAGTTTAAGCCAACTTTGTGCCCCCCATCCGAGGGCCCCGTTCCCGCTGAGTCCCAAACAATTCAAGCGCGAAAATGCGCGCACAGAAAAATCATTCAACGGAAGCCGCAGCAGGAAAAGGCCGGGGAGGAACGGGTTTCGCGGCGCGGTGCATGGGTGCACTGTCACCACTCGATGCGGCATGGACAGGGTCTAAAAATGCCAATTATGGCCACTAGAGAACGGTGGCGAGGAAATCCCTTGCCCCAGAGCACTACAACAATAGCAGTGAGAGCAGCAAAGTAAAGCAAAGGCAGGGAAAGAGTGGCAAAACTGTGGCATGCTTTTGAGCGCATTGCGTATGCGCCATGTTGTCGCAGACATGTTTGCGCCGCAGCCATGTTTATGGCAAGTTTATTTATGCAGCAGGCACACAGAACTTAATTAAAGTAGCAGTCGCCGTCAGCCCCAGGCAATGGGTCAGCGCTGATGGCAGTGGAGCACAACTCCGAACTGGTCAAAGTTGAAGGCAGGATCGGGACGGAGTGCAGTCGAGTGGCTGAGAACAGAACAGACCAGGCCACAAAACAATTGTAAACTCAATTAAATCCAAGCACCGCAGCGCCGTCAGTCCGGCTCTTAGCTACAGGCCCAAGTTCTCGACTCAAGCACTCTTTCCCTGCAACTCTTCGGCTGCCTCGTCCTCTGCCTGCCCCCCATTCTGGGGTACTCGTTGGCTCCTTCTGCTTCTGTGCCGATTTCCTGCCTCATTCTGTGACACTCTCCCGCTCCGGGCCGCTCCGGGCCGCTCTTCTGCCTCATTCTGTGGCACTCTCCCGGGGTGTGCTGATAACATACGACAGTTGAGACTTTAAAAATCCCTTTTCGCAATTTTTGCACAAAACTTGTGCAGGATTAATGGTCCGAACGGCCCAGGCAGCCATGCAATTAAAATGCAACAACAAGGGGCACAGGAAACGGGGGCACTGCCACTGCTAGTGGCAGCAGCTATAGCAGCAGCAGCAGCAACAGCTGCAGGAGTGGGCGGAAATGGAGCAGAAAGATTGCTGTGACTTCGGAGCGTTTGAAAATTCGCATGTGTGACGGGAACAGAGGGCCGACCGGAGATAGCGACGCCATTTTAAAGTGGCTGCCGAGGCAGCAAAACGAGCAGCACCACCACCACCAGCACCAGTCGCAGCAGAGAGGGGCTGCCACACTAGTTAGTGCCTCATGGGAGGCGACACAGCATTGTCCACACACACACGGATACACACTCCCGTAGAGTTGGAGCCGCCAGCATTGTACGGGTTTTTGCCCGCAATGGCCAAAGACAAATAATGCAATTTCCTGACTAACTCATTTGGGGCGGGCGTTGCCTCCCTCCCGTGTGTCAGACGAGGCGGCACAGTGGCGGGACAGTGTCGTGTCAGTGACACTTGGTCCCCACTCAGACATTCATTACCTAGGCGCAGAGTCTCGTCCGGCTGCCCCGAATGATCAAGGGGAGGCGTGAGAGAGGGATCTGCAAGAGACTAACCAAGAGTGATCACTGCAGGCCCTGGTTCATCCACATCCAATTTGAACTCCTCCGAGGCACCGGGGGCACATCTCCACTGCCACTGCTCCGTTGCTGATGCAATCATCGCCCACTCCAATGGCAACTTCTGGTTTCATGTTGCTGCAACTGCAAGATTAATGCGGTTCAGCATCGAACTTTAAACTCATTTTTAGCCCGGCCCCAGAACTTGATGCCGGCAGTCGTTGACACACGCACAAGCACATGGGGCAGAGCTCCGGAGTGCAGGACTCTAGCTTCTGTCTGGGACGGGACTCCATTCGGTGGCGGACGAAACACATGTTCAGCAAACCAGTGGCTGCTGGCCTGCCCGGCACTTGGTCCCTGGCCCTGTAATTTGTCCCTTACTTGTTGTTTGTTTTGCGCAAAAGTTTGCGGCGACAATTGTTTTGCGGTGTTGCAACAGCACAGAAGCACAGCAGCAGAGCAGCATGGAAGCACAGCAACACAACCCCCTAAGACACACTGCTGCAATGATTGCGAGTGCAATTTTCTTTTGAAATTTTCTTGCTGCCATGTTGTAATTTTTGGTTTTTGTCCGCATGGCTGCCTGCGGGAAAAGCTGAGATTTATGGCGCATCGATTTTTGCCCCAAGAACTATCGTGCGTGCGTGCGTGCGTGCGTGTGTGTATTTTTCAATAAGTATCAGAGACGCAAACGATCCATCCATCCATGTCGCGCTTATCATATCTGATGCCGCTCATATATCAATTATTTTGCAATCATTTTAAAATTAATAAACCATTCAGTTCGGACAGCTCGAATCGCGATAAGTGGGCGGCACGGAAGAATCCCAAATTAAAAGATAGAGCTGGTGATCCTTCCGCATCGTTAGATTAGTCATCGGTGCAGTTGCGCAGCTGGCGCCACTCCGCCCAGGGGAAGCAGCCCAGGTAGCCGTCCTCGTTGACAAAGGCCTTGCCGTCCGCGCAGGGCAGCTGCTTGACGCCCTCGTCGGTGCACACGTAGAAGTTGTTCAGCGTCTGGCAGGGCTGTGGCTCCACGGCGCTGAGGCCAGTGCAGTCGGGCACGACGGCGTCCAGATTGACGCACTGCGGATTCAACAGATCCGCCGGCAGACAGCCCGAGTAGGTGGCATTGTTCACAAAGTAACTGCCCGTGTCGCACTCATCCTCGATTACTTGATCGTTGAGGCAGAAGTAGAATTTGCGTATATCCTCGCCGCCCCACAGCTCGTCCTGGGACTGGCACACCTGTTGTTCCACCACGCTGGCGGACCAGCACACCGCCAATACGCCCAGGAACATCAAAAGAGCTGCAAAGGATAGTCAACACGGATATGTAAATTATGAATAATTTTAAATGAGAGCCAAAACATACTTTTTTGCATCGTGATTCGCTTTCCTGGGGGTTATCCAAAGCTAGTGTTCAATTTGAAGATCTGAAACAGACTAAACTATGTGAAGGCGAGTGCCTGGGCTTTTATAAAGTTCTATCCAATCAGCGCAACTTATCGAGGCACCATATCATTGTCAATAACACTTTGTTTCAGTGATGAGCGCCTTTCGAGGGCGACTTTCGGCTACTGATGTTCCTCTTGCGCAGTGCCGTGCGCTTATCGCCTTCTGCCATGCAGATAATGGCGAATTCTTGACTTAATTTTCGACTGTTCTTCAACTGATATCACGCCTCTCAAGTGGCCCAGGCCTGTACGAATTGATGAGCATTTTCCAAGAATCCGATCCACACCCGGATGTCTTAAAGGCGCCCAGAAAAAAAAATACATTTTTGGGTTACTTGGGCCCCCCATCTGCGGCTGTCTATTCCCAGCAGAAACTTTTAATTGAATTCTCGCCGCGGGCATGCATCGATGGCAAGCCTATTGGAATTTATGTCGATTATATTGTCAACTTTTTGCGTGCTCCACGAAGTTTCCCTATTTAAACTTGGCGGCACCGTAAATAGACTGCAAAAAGTGTCCGGACAGAGAGCGCCTTCTGCGGCAAAAGAAGTTCCAATTGACAACGTGACTTAACAACAAAAGTGTCTCCACTCCAGCAGCTGCTGGCGAACTTTTTTCCAGGTTACAGAGGCCGCAAAGTGGCTTCTTCGCAAGGCTCTTCTCAGGTTATTCTCGGGTTCTTCCCGCTTCTTAGCCAAATCAATTAGAAGTTTTGACAGCCGCCTGTGTCTGCAGCTGAACACAAAATCCATTCCATTTCATTATCAGGGCAGGGTGGCTTGGCATAGCACGGTTACACGCTGGTTCGTAATTAAATTTTCGTCTGATTTCTGCAGCAGTAATTTCCAAATTTACCTTCATTTGAAAGGCAATTAGTGTCCATGCTATCGCTTTGATAAGACCAGACCGATGGCTGTGTATCATCCAGCAGATGAAACAGTGTACAGTGGCTGTGTTTTCCTTGACAGTGAATCATTGTCAAAATGGGTAATTCTGAGGAAGAGCCATCGAACGATGACAGCGAGTCGGTCAGCTATGCATCAGTCTTGCCGGAGAGAGAGTTACAGCCCATGCCCGACTGTGGTGCCATTGATATCTCATATCAATCTCAGTGTTCGATTGCGGGGAGCAGCAGCAAACTTTAAACTCTTCTGCTTATCTAATCAAAAACTTGTCCACTGAGAGAGAGCTGAAAAGCGGGAGAGCGGCGACGTCACATCGGGCCAAAATAGAACAGAAAGGCCCAGAGCCAGACGCAGACCGGAGAGAACCCATGAAAAATGACTGTAAAAATAGCAATGATAGCGTTGCAGGGGCAACATCAGTAAAGTCATGCAATGGGCACGAGTACGAGTACTCCGCACCACAATGAGTATAAAAACCAAAGACAATGGCGACGCCATCAATCAGTCGAGTCGAGTCGAGTCGAGTTTTCTGTACGTTCGCACCAGAGCCGCATCCGAGTGATACCAGAGATACGGCAGCCGCCGTAGTGAGCATATAAATTTATTAACGAACACGGCTTATGGGCAAATGATGAAAAGCCGGCAAACGGAGAACAACACCAGCAGCATCCACAGCAGCAAATAATAGCAAATTGCAATACGGAAAAACCCCGGGGAGAGACAGAGAGAGAGAGGAGCGATAGAGGAGAACTTTGTGCGAGTATAATAAATGTTCTGGCTGCCGTTCGTGATGAAATTATTTATGAAAAATAAATGGAATATGTTGCTCTTGACGGTGATGGCGCTGGTGGTGCTACGGCCACCGTTGGGGGCGGCACGAGAGACTTTCGACCCTGACACGGCCACGAATGCAACATGCAAACACGCCACCGACATGTGGGGAGATCCGAATCCCAACTTATTCTACGTATGCTCCGCGGACGGACAGCAGCCGCTGCAGCTGCAGTGCCCGCAGGGACGTGGATTTTTCAACGGTCTCGGCTATTTGGGTTGTTTACCCTACGACCGCTGGCCGGCCTGTCAGTTGGCCACGGATGCTGCTGCCACACTTGCGACGGCGACGGCGACGGCTACAGCGACGACGGCTGGCTGTGACAGCGATAGCGAGCACTTTACACAACCCTGGCCTGCCCCGGATCCCAATCAATTCTACATGTGCCCCGCCGTGGCGGCCACACCGCTGCTGCTCAGCTGCGCCCCCGGCCAGGGCTTCGTGGCCACCTCGGATGCTGTGGGCTGTGCGGACTGGACCGTGTGGCGGCGCCAGATGCAGTGCGAGGATTACTATTGAGCAGCCTGCCCGAAATATGTATGACAATATCCCTGACAGCCACTGGCAATAATCATCCTTGTGCTGGCGACAGTTGTTGCCGCTACGCACACTCGACTCGAATCTTAATTTACTGGGCACATCTCTCGGACTCACCTACCATGCAATTTGCCAGTTCTATCTATAAATAAAGAAAAGTTTCCATATATATAAAAGGCGATAACAGCTTGAAAGATGTTTTTGTATCTGTTTTGCACAAACACTTTGCACCAACAACCTTGAGCAGTGACTTTGAAAGCGGTTGAGTGGCTGCCATTCGCATCCATTTATGGGATTAGCTTCATGCAAATTGTTTTCCATTTGTGGCAGATAATTTTCATTTGAATCGTTGCTCATTTAAGCATATTAAATGATTTCCTTGGATGCGGCATGTGGGGAAATCCTTTTAGTTCCCACACTCCTTCCAAAGCCACGCATTATCCTTTGCCATTACTCTCCTTTGTGCTGCCATTGGCCTTTTGCCTGCCGTTTACCGCCAGCCCACTGCCGCCTGCCTTTCAGTCGGCTGCTGTCTACCGTGCTCCGCCCCATGCCATGCCGGTCAGCAATGGCCCCGCATACCCGTGCCTCGCAGACAGCTTTGATGTGTTTTTTTTACTTTGTCATTCCCTTACGAGTATGTGGGGATACTTTTTACGGCCACTGTAGCAGCAGGAGCAGCTGCTGTCTCCTCCACTCACTTGCACTTACGAGTATAAGCCTTTGTTCTTGCCGTCATAAAACATAGCCCCGGCTCAGGTATACAGCAGCATGCGGCAGACATAAGGATGATGACACATGCAGCTGGATGGTGCATAAAAAACAGGCGAAAGAGCCGTGCGCTTTATCGGAAATTGCATTCTGCTTTGAGCGCGTCCAGATGCAGGAAATTACTGTCAACTGTTAACGGCCGTGGATAGGAGCACACGACCCAAAGACCCCAAGACCCCTAGACCCAGGGACAGAACCAGAACCTGCACCAGCACCAGAGCCAGCCTCAGGCTTTAATAAATCTTCAATTTGCATATATATATTTTTTTGCTTTCATTTGTGCGAGGCCATTAATCAATGGACCCTGGGGGCATTGGCAGGCAACATCACGTATACGTAATTTTAATTGCCACTGAAATAAAAGTGTTTAGACTGTGCGCGAGGTGGAGGAGGTGGAGGAGCAGGAAGAGGTGTGGGCCAGAGGATGGTCTTCAATTTAATTAAATGTTTGCTTGGATCTGCTGCTGCTGCTGCTGCTGCTGCTCTCAGCAGAAATCAATGAAGGCGACTTCTTATTTATTGCGTACCCTCGACCCGAGAGCAAGGACCCGCAGCAGAAGCCCGGGCATTCGCGTAATGCTGACACAGACAAGGACTTTCATCAGCGGAAAACTAATTAGACAATTGCCAATTGAAACGATGCTGATAATGTTAGGGGAGGAATTTCCTGGCAAATTAAATACTTTAATAAAAATTGTCAAGGGGAAAAAGCATAAATGAATGGAGTATAAAGTTGAATGCAACTGGGAATTAATATCTCTTGAACTCATCCGCATCATCCGTTGTCAGCTATCCGTTATGGAAGAGGAAACTCAACGATGGAGTTCATAGAAACCACAGGCACTGGCTCCCAGAGGGACGACGCATGACGCGACTCGCTGCTCTATTTTGGCGTGGGGCCATTGTAGAGGGACTCTTCATTTCGCTGATTGCCCCACCGCAGGCGCAATAATATTGATCGATCAGTTGCCCTTCAATTTATGTTCTCTCCTTGCTTTAAATTTAACAGAGCAGAGCAGAGCAGAGTGGAGTAGAGTAGAGTGGAGTAGACCGCATGCAGACCGAATGATGGAACGCCGGACTGAGAGGAGCGAGCAGGGTTAATGTGGCAATGCAAATCCCAACTGTGGACAAAAATCCAATACGAAGTGCAGCGAGCTGGCTGCCGACTCTCTGTGGGTATGGATGCGCATGTGGCACCAAGGCCAGTGCCGGTTAAGGCATGCGTAGCATGCAAACAACCTGCCTCACTGGGGGTCCATGGCTGCTGTTGCTGCTCCTGCTGTTGCCGCTGCTGTTGTGGCAGCTAATATGTGAGTTCCAGGTGCGGACTAACAGGCCCCATTATGGACACATGCTGCTGCATACAGCATTTACTTTCGATCAGTGGGTTTCCTCCTGTCAACGCGATCGAATAATGTTGATTAATGTTGAAAAAGAGTTTCAAGTGCCACTCCCTGCTGAAGGACACTCACACTCCGCTCCTGTGGCGGCTGGTTGTGCTGTGGCTTCAATCCATTTACAGGTGTTTGCCCAGAGTCAATGCAGACGCAGCCAGCCGTAAAACATTTGTCACATTTACATTAAAAGCAGCAGTAAACCAGGGACCCAGCTTCATCTGTGTTTGCACAGTGCACCGCCGCCGCCGCGCTGTTGCACCACCCACCCCACCCATGGCACCCATGCCACACATGCCACACAGTGCAGACCCGTACCCGGCTATGCAATTTATTTGCACACTGCACTTGCCAATTAATTCTTATCTCAGCAGCCATGCAGGTTGCCTTTCCCGGCGACTGCATAAATCAATGTGCCTGAAATGATAACTCATCCAAGGCAGGTCGCCCCTGCCTCATATGCTCCCTCTGCATACATTCTGATATTCCGGCACACAAATCTTGCTCTAGATCTGCCCCTTCGATTGGAAAGTTTGATTTGAGATGGAGAAGGATGCAGCAGCAGCAGCAGGAGCAGGAGCCGTAGGAGCAGCCATTGTGTGTGTGGGACCTATTGCAACTCACTTAATTTGATGCTGGCTCCTCTCCCATTACACCCCACCCCCCACCACAGGGCAAAGGCAAGGGCAAATGCTGCACTACGTCTTTACAAATACAGAGGTCTTTGGCCCGCCCACCCAGCGGTGGCGTCTAATTGAATTGCACTGCGATAATGGCCCTGGCACCTCATTCTCGGTGCTGTGCTGTGCCCTGCACTGTGCCTCTCTGTGCCGCCTAATTGAAAAGTGTTGTTACCACGGCCCAAATATCAGCTCCGATTTTGCGATAAATCTGCAATCAGTTTCGTCTGTGTACTACGTCTGCATCTCCATCGCCATCGCAGGCTCCATCAAAGATGAATGCCATGCGGAATTGCGAGCAGTTTGAGGTGAAAGTTGCCAATGAGATTATCAATTTAAATTGAATGCAGAGCGATGGAAAATCTTTTGCGTGCTGCTCGAATCATTTAATATTCCATTTGGGGTCACTCGACCCCTGTGTTTGCATTTGCAATGATTCCGAGGCAAGCGTTTGTGCAACACTTTGCTTTGGCATCATTTATGTATGTATGCTAATTGGATACAAAAACCGAGAGCATACAATCCGATTGGAGCTTTTGCCTACTCGCAGTGCTCCGCAAATCTCTTGGAATATTTTCAGGGACTTCTCAAAGGCGATGCGGGCGGTGTGTGGCGTGACAGGAAGATTTGTCAGGCCGTGTGGATTACAAACACAGGCACCGCAATAACGGACTGCCCCGCATAAATTCATATAATTAAAGCGATCCAATTATGGCGAGTCGCTGCCGCGCGGTGCTGCTGCCGACCCTCTTCCTGTCAGCAGCTCTGCCGCGCGCAAAATCTGTGGACGAGAGCACACGCTTCCTTATGCGAAGGCGGCCCTGGGCAGGGCAGTGGTGGCGGCGCCTCAGGTGAGGCGGCACGGCACACGCAGCCGCTGGGAAATGCTCGCGCGCTTGGGTAATTAATTATGTCAGCTGCAATGACGGGGCTGAAAACATCCGCCGTGTACTTCGAGAAGGGGCAAAAAATTGTGGCCACGGCCTCTGTCTGGGGTCTGGGTGCTGGGTGCTTGGTGCTTGGTGCTTGGAGCTGGGCCAGGGTCGCAGGGCTCCGGCCGGAAACGGAAATAAGCACAAACAGTTGGCGACGGCAGCCGAAACAAACAAGTCGCTCTGAATTTGCCGAAATGATTTATTAGAAACGACGTTTCAATTTTTCATTCGCCAAGTCGTGGGCCAAGGACGCCGACGAAATAAGAAATGCGTGGAAATAAATAACAAAATTTGCCTGTTGACAAAAATGTAACAATTTCACATGCAACTAAATGCGTATTTCCGGCCGGAAGGGCGCAGCGGTGGGTGCTGAGTGTGGCTCGTGGCTCGCCTGCCGGATGTAGTGACAGCACTTCCGCTCTGCCGCCATTTTACTGTTTGATTGAGCCTGTCCCACAGCCAGAGAGAGAAATCCCTTTGAAGGTGCCATGCCCATTAGGTTGAAGGAGCGCACAGGAGTATCCTCCAGAAGTGCTTGAAAAGGACAAGCAAAAGGACATCTAGCCACACACACGCACACGCACACACACACGCACACGAAACCCACAAGGAAACAATAAATTTGCAGCAATGCGAAGCGGAAATGTTTGTAACGGAAATAGAGGAAACGCAGCAAAGTGAAGTGCAGCAGGAGCAGGAGCAGGGCTGCGAATGGCAATGCCGGTGGCAGTAGCTGCAGCAGCAGCAGCAGGATAACAGGAGCACAGTGTCGTCCTGCCCGCAAGTTGTCGCATGGCGCACGGCAAACAAACAAAGTAATTGGTGCACACAAATTGGCTCTCCTCAAAAGAAGTGGCGCACCCAGAAGAAAAGGAAAAGGAAGATGCCAGCAACACGGAGGAAGAATGGCTGCTCGAAAGGATAGAGAGAGAGAGAGAGAGCAAGTAATGGCTAGTAAATTGTATTATGACCATCCATGATGTGGCTGCTTTCTTCGAGCCACCTAATGGCCAGGGTTGGCGCCCAGTCACCGGCACCGGCACCGGTACTGGCACATAAATTATGCATATTTAGCCGAGTGAAATTGAAAACTAATTAATTACACTTGCAGCCCGAAGCAGCGCGGCTAAGAGCTGCCGTGGAGCTGCTGCATAGCGGAGGAAAAATGTTGCTCAACTTTTTAATTGCCAGCATCAAGTGTTTTTCAAATTGCTCTTGGCTGTAATTATGGTCGAAAAGTGGCTGAAACGTGAGACATTCTGTGCCGGGCAAGGGTCGCGCAGGATTGCTAAGCTACAAGTCGCTGCAAAGGGAGCAAGAGCTCAAAGAGAAAGTTCAGACACTTGTTGGCTCCTGCGAGCAGCTTGACAAATGGCACTGGGTGGAGCAGGGGTCCCCCCCCTTTGAGGTGGATCTTCGCAGCATTTACATGGACTCTTGGCTTTGTATAGCAGGGCATATTTAATGAATTAATGTACGACGGATGTTGGCTGTCTGCCGTGAAATGCTTTTGGGGGTAAGCTAAGTTGAGTTCAGGCCGGGGCAACCGATTCTGTAGAGTTTACTAGCCCACATCTGGCCACTTCTCATGAAAGCTGCTGTCATGGCTATCCGGGCTAATTTAATGCTTTAAATTCAAAGTGCCAATCAAAGAAGGTATTGATCCTTACCATAGCCATAGCCATAGCCACAGCCACAGCCGGAGCTATAACCCCAGCCATGCACAGCTTAGACAGGAGCAGCAAAAGGCCAAAGGCAAATACAAAATACCAAGTAGCATAGGGCAAGAGTCACGTACAGTGGAGTGCCAAAGGGCAACCAGCCTTCCGTCGCATCGACTCTCACCTTTCGGTTCTCCATCACCTGTCGTTTGCCTTGGCTTTATATGTTTTGCATTGGATACGTAGGCACAATTCGACGCTACAGTTTTCCCGAGCGCTCTGCTAAGCCTTTTGGGTCTGGGCAATGTCGATCCCGGACTCCCGACCGGCCGGGAGGGCAATATTTCGTGTGGCAAGTGCCTGGCAGTTTTATTAGTTGGGGCGGCCGGCAGCAACCCTTTTCAAAAACATGATACTAATAAAAATCCATGTTAATGTTGCATGAATACCAAATAAATTGAGGCAGCCAACACGTACATATACATATATATACGTATGGCATTTCGCTGGCCGTATTTATTGATTGAACATAAAATTGGGCAATTTCATTGACGTTACAATTTTTGTGTGCCTAAACAGGCGACCGGGGAGCAGTTGCTGGAATTGCTCGGAGATGCCTCCGGGGCTCAAGGCAAACATTGTCTTCTGTAAATAATTTATACCCAACCAAGTGACAAATGAATGCCTTATCCCGGTCCCGGTCTTGGTCCCAGTCCCGGTCCTGGTCCCCACCTAAGTAGCTGTCACCGCCGCCAGCAGACTTACAGAGGAGACACACACCACACACTCTGGCTTATCGATTTCCATGACTCCTTCTCATTCTTTGTCGCGTTACAGCCTGGCTGGAAGCGGTCGGAAGCATGCCGCCCCATTTGAAATCAATGCAAGTGGCAGCTGTTGTGGTTGCAACATTGCTGTTTTTCCCACTCTGACGTGCCGCCTGTACGCGGATAAAGAGCGCTTGATGTTCGCGTAAATGCAGTCGGCGGAGCGTTGGCGACGCTTTCTACTCCTCATTGCCAGCCGCATTATTAATGCATGTGTCTCTGCGCGGGACGGGACTGTCACTTGTTTGAGCAGAGATTTTTAGCGCGAATCAATCAAATCACATGACTGCTTGACTAACAGCCAGTGATTTGATTGATGAACTGCGTCAACGTCAGCTCTGGAGTGCTGGATAACGCATAGCGGATAGCGGGCCAAGGGTGGCAGTCAAGTGTGGGTCCTGGCTGCACGACTGCCACTCGGGATGACACGCACAGAGCAAACAGCAAACAGCAGAGGAGCTCCAGCTGAATTAGCTTCATGAGGCTGTGGCTGGGGCTGAGTCTGAGGCGGCAGCCGCTTGAAGAGCAGCGCATTATTGATTAGTGGCTCAAGTCCTTATGGGGGCATTACAGATGCGGCATTAGATGCTTAATCAAAGTGCCCGACAGCTGAGAGGGTGTCGTCACGCCTGATCCCCTCCACTAATGAATATTTAATTTGCTGCTCGCTTCGAGCAGCTCGGCTTCATTTAAAGTCATTTCTACTTTTCAAAGAATTTCGCAAAAGTTCTCGACAAGAAATAAGTTTGCATATTTTCTATGTGCAGTTTGCTGTGTCGCAATAAAATATTTTATTACTTTTTAAGTGTATTTGCTACTCGTAAAATTCTGTTGCTTGGCAAATTCCCCACCCCACTCACCCCACTCACCCACTCCCCCACTCACCATTTCCCCATTTCATTGCCATTCATTTTTTTGTGGAATGTGGCATGCAATGTCACATGTGACGGAATGACTTGGCATCGTCCCGTTCTGGCTTCTGGCATGCAAATTCCAAGCTGACTTCGAGTCAAGTTAGCGAAAGTATGTAAATGTCAGCTCCGAATGCCTGGCAATGCCCTGCCCGTAATGTCCCAGTAATCCGAGCTCAGAATTGAAGGAAAGTGGTACGGCTGCTGATGAACTTTCCACGCTTGCACTTGATATGGTTTCAGAATGGATTTTGCAAGTGGCTGCTCCACTTACCAGCGATATACATGCGAGTTTATGGGAGTCCTGTGGATGCCCAACTTCGGTGTAGGGCATTCCACTCCGTCATATGAGATTCGGTGGCCTGGCCTCCAGCTGGGGGGACTCCTGTAATTCGACTGCATTCTCATGCCTGGCTCTTGGCCACATGCTCGCTCTTTCACATCTTTTTTATGTAAATGTGCGCAAATTTCATCGCACACATAGACATCAAATGAAATTGTATTTCTGCGGCAGGGAAAGTACATACAAAAAGTAAAGCTCCACAAAGACTCCACAGAGGCAGAGAGGATGAGACACAGAAATGTCTTATTCTCCCGTGCCACCGGTGCTGGCAGCTGGCAGCTGGCAGCCGGCAGCCGGCATCGTTGTCCATGGCAGCACTCCGTCTCTGCCGCTCCGTCTGGCAAAGCTCCTGCTGCCACTTCCAGCGATGCTGCTGCCTTTGCGGCTGCTGCTGCGGCTCATCATCATCATCAGCGAGCACGACGACGACGTCGTTCCCGTTTCATCATTGTCATAACTTTGTGTCACAATTTTACACTCCCCTGCCGCACCGCCTCCGCCTCCAGCAGACCCCATGTGTCCACGCTGCAAGCGGCATCAGTTTCCGACTCGAGAATGTAGACACTTTTTATTTTGTGGCTTTAGCCTGTCATAGATCCCGCCGCCAATAGAGGAAGGAATTTGATTTGTTTTCAGCTGCAGCCACACCATATTCTGCACATATGTTTTACTATATTTCGGCCTGGGAGCGGCATTTGTGCAACAACTGTGGCTGACACTGGGCAACAACCGGCGCCGCACTCTGCCCTGCCCTGGCCCAACAAATAAACAATTTCGGCATTGGGAAAAATGCTTTCATTCTGCATATGAATGGCACTTTCCTGGGGTTTTTGCTTGTTTGTGTCCTGTTGGACATTTTCAGCAATTTATTGTGTCATCAACAGGGAGAAGCTGCTCCCAAAATGCGCTTAGAAGCGTCGAGCGTATGCCTGGATACAGAAAGTTGCCTCCCAGTATTTGGCGCCGGCTGCAGAATGTTTTGCATCTTTGGACGAAACGAAACTTTGTTGCAAGCACAAACGACTCCATTGCATAATGTGATGATTGCGAAAATTGAAAGTAAACCGAAAATTCATGCCACCCAAAATGCAAGCTCCACAGCATCTCTGGAAGTTAACGCTTCCCCAGAACTGACTGACAAACTGCTTTAAGTGGCCCAAACTTTGGTCATGGCTTGGCTAAAAAAAGCCGAGAAGGGAACAACTGCAAGTAACTTTTACAATGTAAGTCCGCAGAGCGAGAGTGAGTGCCCAGGGAGATGGAGCTGCCGAGAAAGAGAGAGAGACAGAGAGAGAGAGAATAAATGTTAACAAGATGACTACGGGGCAAAAAATGTTCAGGCACTTTCATTGTTTCGCCTTTGAATGGAAAAAATTAACTGAACCGAACTGGACTAGACTCGAGTCCCTCGCAAGTACATTCGGTGGGCATGGGCATGCCACATTTGGTGTGGCAGCAGCGCCGTGGAATGCCAACTTTTATTCGCATTTGCCAGCCAATAAAACAAAGTTGGCCTGCGCGCATATTACGCGCAAATGAAACGCCCGGACGGACAGTCAATGGCATTGAAGGTTGTCGCCCGCCATTCGACCCGCACCCATTCATGCCCCCACCCCTTCTACTCATGCCCCCGCCAATCGCTGTCATTCGACCAAGCTTCTGGCGCATAAACTTTTGCTGCAACATTTGCCATCGCATTGTTTCCACAGCATTTCTTTGGCCGGAACTGCGAACTGGGTACATGGCACAGGGACTGCTGCTACTTTGGCTGTAGCTGAAGCTGGTGCTGGAGGGGCAGCGAAATTAAAGTGCATTGTATGCTAAAAGTTTTCCTCCAGCAAACCGGAACAATGAAAAGTTCATGAAAATTTTTGCTTCAACGCATAAACAATAAACATAAAACTTTTGACCATTAAAAACGCGCCACGGCCCAAGTGACAGTGGCTGTGCCTCTGGCGATGTTGTTGCTGGGTCTCTGAGGATTCAGTGAGTGTGGGAGGGGGAGGGGTCGGGCTCTTAGCCTGAAGAGTTTCCTTTCAAAGTTTTGTGTTGCTCTAATGACAGAAATCGGCGTGAATTTGATGTTTGGCCAAGAAGTTTCGCCCCTCCCAACAACCAATCTATTTTTGTTGCCTCTTAGCCAAGCCAAGTGAAATGCAATACCCGCAAAGGAGTGAATAATCCACTGGAATAAGAATAGGCAATACAAATATTGGAAATGAAATAATAATAATAATAATTCACTTCCACTGTTCCAAAGCCAAGCCAATTTCCCAATTTAATTATCCGCAATACTTATATCGATACATCGATACATCTCAGGTCGCTTTAAACTCAACCCTGGCAAGCGTCAACTTTATTCGAGAAATTATTTTTTTGTGTTAAAAAGTGCCGGCTAACGAAATAGAAATGGCTTGTTTCTCTTCCAGTAAAATGCCGCGATCCAATGGGAAGTGCAGCCCGGAGAAGGAAGAGCAGCTGCGCGACCAGATCCACAGCGAGCTGACCAAGGCCCGGTACTGCGCCAACCCCACATACACTTGCAGCTTGGTTCGTGTTGAAGGGTACAACTTCTGCATTCGCCACATTCTGTGGGATCCACTGGCTCCGTATCGGCGCTGCGCGTTTGAGTATTTGAACAAGCGGCAGTGCCTGAACGCGGTGCCCAAATTCGATGCCAAGCAAAACGAGATACTGACCCCCTTCTGCTTCGAGCACAACCGCCAGCTGCAAGTGCGCAAGACGCAGATGACCTTGGGTCGCTTTCGGTGTGGCGTGGAGACCAACGAGACGCTGCTCAATAGTCTTGCCCATCACTTAAATGTGAAGGAGCCCGAGGCTCCGAAACCCGTGCAGAATAATGGCGATGACGATGACGATGTGATTGATGTTGTGTCGCCGCAAGTGACCCCGTTTCGTAAGTCCATTTATTATTCCGCGACTGGGGTTCAAAACTTGGTATTTACTTTCCGTACAGTCTCGCAGGAGTATCGCAACAGTGTGGAGCATGTGGCAGAAGCGGTGGCTTCGCGTAAGCGCGTTATCGACTATGCATCCGATATTTCCAGCGATGACGAGGAGCCGCCGTGTGTGAGGAATACCCTGCCAGATATCGAGTTTGATGAGTCTGATTATGAGAGCATTGACTCGGACTACGATGATCCGCTGAAGTAAGATCAACCCCCAATTGTTGTGTTGTCTCTTAATGATGTGTTCATCCTTAGGCATGGCGGCGTCTACACTCGCGCCGAGGCTGTGAATAAAACTCTAAGAAAAGTGGAAAAACTGCAGACTCTTTACGGCGAGGAGCTCAAGTTTCTGGCACGACACATGAGGAAGCGCCGCCGCCAGTATTTAATTGACTTACGCAAAGAACAGGAAACCTACTGTAACGTTGACATATGTTTCCCGCCTGTGGCACGCGAATTCATGCTTTTTTGCCGTTTTGCAGGCAGCATTAAGGATCAGATTAAGAAGTCGCCGCACGAGATGAAGCTCTACAAAAAGCTGAGGGCTCTCATCACTTATCATCGTCGACAGGGCAAAGAGGCGTACTTCTACAAGAGATACAGAGAGAAGCGCGACCAGTCCAAGCCGGACTACGTACGCCAGACTTGCTACGTCTCAAAGTGCGTCTTCAATTTGTTTGGCCATCAGTGTGGAAAGCCAGCGATACAGTCCACCAAGCACTGCCGCAAGCACATCCTGTCGGACAGACGCCAGATGGTATTCCGCGATTGCGGCGGGGAACGTAGCGGTAATGTATGCGAGGAGCCCGTCTGGGACTTGGGGAACGAGACATGTGAACTACATAAGTGCTTGGAGCCGCCCAAGAAACAGTATAAACAAAAGGTGGGTTGAATATAATAAACAACTTTAACTAAACTAAACAAAAAACACTGAAAAAACGCAACTGCTAGAATAGTCTTTGTCCGTGAACCTGAATAAATTCCGCACCTATTATCCCCCAGTTCTATGAGCCACCGCCTAATGCGTCAGTAGAAAGTATTTTTGCCCCTCGATACACTGTCGTTAATCAGACAAGAGCTGATCCGACCCCAGCGGGTGAACACATAATGGATATATCAGATTGTGGACTTGAATACGATATGAAAACGGTAGCAGAGCTGGAGAACTTTATAACCCATGGGTTTGTTGATGAGGATAACGAAATAGGCTCAGGTGTCGAAAGTCCCCAGCCAAATGTTGCCAGCCCAGACACAGAAGCTCCAGCTTCAGCTTCAGACCCAGCCAGTGTCGCCAGTGAACCAGAACCAGAATTAGAACAGTCGGTAATTTTGTCTGCTGTTGGCGATGCCAACAGCACTTTCAATGATGTTTTGACAATGCTCGCAGGCATTGAAACAACTCCTTGGTATAAATCCACCAATGAAGGAGAAGAACACTAATCATAACACGCATGTAAATACTTCTAATTGCAATCATCCATATAATCATATATTTTCTTTCTATTTTCTTTTCTTATTAGCCAATAAATATAATATGTCTATTTCTTTTACAGATATCCAAGAAAGAAGACGAATATATTCCTTCTGAAAAACAGAAACTATCTGCCGACTTATTGGCTGCAACTGAAATTCTCAAGAAACTTTGCATACATGATTTAAAACCAATCTAAAAACGAACTTCAAAACAAATTACATTTTATAACTCGTGTGTGAACAAAAACATAGCTAACACCCAAGACTTTGTTCACTTTAAATACTACAGTTTCACACCTGACTCTTAGCGGTTGAAATAAAATTTAAAATGTACAAATGCTAAAAATGTAAGCCATATAAGACGCTACCTTCATGGACTTTCAGGTCTCTTGTCAAGGCAAACTTTGTCAATTCTTTTTATAAAATTCTCAGTTGGCTCAGAAAAGCTTTTCGATATGAGATACAAATACTGTGCCTAATCTTGGCAGCACGCACATGAAGCACAGTAAACCACAAACAGATTTAAGAAATAATTCCCATACAACAAAGAAAACACTCGCTGGGGAGCCTTTTTTCTTTGATAGCTCTGCGCATGCGTCGCGGACAGAGAATGGAACTCTCTTATACCGTCAGAGAGAACCAGATGCTGGAGCGTTATGGAGAGAGGCAGAACAAAAGTCTCTCTCTCGCTCTGTGACCAGTAACCAGTATTATTCAGTTTGTGTTTACATTGTGCACACAACAAGCGGCGACAAAGCCGATTTACACTTCCCAGACACTTGGCATTCGGCTCCGTTCCGCAGCCAGCATCTCCAGACGGACACGCACCGGGAGCAGCAGCCGTCGCCGGCAAACAGCTGATGAAAGTCGGGTCTTGGGGCATGGTTCGGGGTCGGGGGTCTGGTGTGGCACGGTAAACTTGCAGCGTCATACGAATTTTATGCACGGCAGCCATAAAATTGTCGAGTAATTCTGTAAAGCCGTTGCCGGGCTATTTAAATTTTGAGATACTCGTAACAATTCCGCAAAGGGAAGAAAACTTCCCTGGAGGGACTGAGGCGGGAGGGAGCTCTTAAATTTGCTCACAATGAGGCAAACTTTTCATCCGACTCGAAACATTTGTAACATGCCAGGGGAAAAAATATTTATTTCAGCTCGTATGTCATGCGAGTGCCGTGGAGAACGAAGATGGGGCACTAAAACTTTGAGCAATTTTTCAAATTTGTCGCGGTTGCCCAACGCCCCCCACAAGGTGGGGTACGAGGTCTGTGGGTGTGGCATCAACTTGATAATATCACTCTGACTCTGACTCCGAGCCACACGAGGTGGCTCCTGTACAAGTGCCCGGCAAGTTAATGCCTTATGACTGTGACCCGACGACGACCTGGCGAGGAGTGAAAACTTTCTGGCGCGCCACCGTCGTTCTGGCCACGTTAAGAAATGATTAATGATTATTTCAGCCAGCTGCGTGTGTCTGCGGCTGTGACCCACCGCCAAGTAAGCGTCCCAAAATATGTTAACGCTTTTTAAATCATCTGGTCCCTGCATGCGGAGAGGGGAGGGAGAGGAGAGCGATTGTGAGTGGTGGTTTTGTTTCAGAACTTTAATGGTTCCGGGCCAGAATTTGTTGGCCTGCACACTGATGGCCTTGCATAATAAATAATTGACTGCGCTGCGTTGAGATTGCGGCAATAAAACATTGTCCGAAGCTGAGCCGAAGGCCAGGAGTCGAGTTAAGTCGCTTAATCAAGAGTTAAAGAAGTGAGCTGGCTCTTCATTTGCCATTCCCTCTGTATATATGTATGCCAATCACCTTAGTTATAGTGGCACTGCATTAGACTGAATCAGGAAACAAAGTACAACAAGCAGATACAAATTGAAAGGGAATTCTTTTTGGTTTTTGGAGCAAGTTTATAAGCCAACGGGGGCGAAAACAAAAAAAAACCCTTAAAGGGAAATTGAAAATGAATATAGTTTTTGCTTCTTTGCTTCAGTTGCAGCTTAGACGTCTTCAAATAACAAGCCAAAGTCCGCTTCTCTACTCCTCATCCCATCCCATCCCATCCCATCCCATCTCCATCTCCAGCCATGAGTCTGGCTGGCTATATGGCTGGCTGGCAAAGCGCATTAAAGCAGAGTATTTTTGCCAGGATTTTGTTGCTTTCGCTTCTGGGTACACTTAAGCCTTGGCTGGGTATCAACAAACAGTACTTACCAAATCGTTTTCAGCAATGCTGCCAAAAAAGCCAGACAAAGTCCGAGACCAAAGGAGCCCCGGCAGGCGCCCTATGGGTGAGAGCAGGTCGGATGGTCGTTCGGTCGGTGGGTCGGTCGGTGGGTCTCTCGGTTTATAAATTGCATATCGAATTTAGTAATTTTCTGCATTGTGAGAATATCGTGCGTTGCCTGGGGCCCAAGCACATACTTTGGCTGGATCTGGGTCTGGGTGTGCGTCTGGTGGTGGTGCTGCTGCTGCTGCCTCTCCTTCTGGTGAGTCATTGGACAAGTGGCTTTGGCTCTGGCTCTGGCTACAGCAGTGGCTCTGGACTGCCGCTAATCATGCGATCGTCGGATGCATTGTTGGCTCCTGCATTATTCCCTGCCCAGGCACTCGCTGACAGGTTCTGTGCGCTTCCTTCCACGCCCCACTACACCCTCATCCCAGCTGCTGCTGCTGCTGCTGCTGTAGCTGCACATTTTTCATTTTCATTTAATATTTATGATTTATTTATGTGCGGATGTTTGCTGGCTGTTCTCATATCGTACGAGAATTTATGCTTTCCGCTTTGGCTACGGTCCTAGAACAGCCCATGGGTATATCTACCTCTCCCTCTCTCTCTCTCTCCTCATCGTATCTCCTTTCTAATTTTTAAGCCCAACCTGAAGGCAGACAACAATTTCATGCGCCGCTGGGCACCGGCCACCATGGACCGTAAGAGCAACTCTCCGGCTGTAACTGTTCTGTAACAATAACCGTAACTGGAGCCGTAGCCGTAGCCGTAGCCAAAGTCGCAGTCACAGTTCCATTCACATGGCTTATTATGCAAATGCCGACCTGGTCAAGAGCCTCCCCCCAACCCACCAAAAACTGGACCACAATTGTGTGCCTCCTCTCCCTCTCCCCCTGCTGCACAGGAACCATAATAATAACGATTTCTTGTTCTTGTATTTTGCGTTCTTTTTTTGTTGCTACCAACAATTTCTCGTTTTCCACTGACTAAACACGGCCCAAACAACATGAGCAATGCAACTTTTTCAATTAGCCGAGCGGGCGGCATTAGTCTTATCATATAGCCACAGCTATCTCTGCCTTCCAGCTCCCTGCCGCTGCCGTGCTCTCCAGCTTTAGCAGATCAGCTTCTATGGGGGCCAATGGCCTAGGGACTCAGTCCAGTTCGGTTTGGGCCTGGGCCTGGGCAAAGTTTTTAAACACGCCAGCTGACAGCTCTGCGCCAGGGGGCCCATTGTCTGTTGAAAGCGACCAAAATGTTGCTTACTCCTTGGCCACCTGACCGGGAGGGCTATAATCGATATTTATTTATTTGCCCATTGAAACAAAAGAGCCAACAAAAAGTGGCACAGAAAAGGCCAAGAATAGCGCCCAGGGAGGGGAATAGCTAACGGATATGGCTATCAAAAACAGTTAATTACCGATATACAAAATTGCATATTATTTTAAGGCATTTTGCTCGGATTTGTTTAAATACAAAGCTGCCTTTTTTCTGTATATCAGAAAACTCTCCATGCTGGCTGGATTTATGCCCGATTTTAGATAAATTTTACAATATTTTGTTCCAGTTGCTTTTGGCTGGCAATCAACCCATTGAGCTGCACACAATCCCACAGAATAAATAAAACATGGAGCTTATGGCCTGAAAATTACTCGACAGCAGCACTGACTCAGGCACTGCGACTGCCACAGCCACTGACCTTCCTTAAACCTCGACGTAATAGAAAACTAAATCTCATCTAATATTTAGGTTTGTCTGAACTTGAGAATTCCTTAGCCGCTGACCGGCTGACCGCTGTCAACCACAAGCCAGCGAAACATTAACGAAATTGTTCGCCGGCGAGTGGGAAAGACAACGGAGATACAATATTTTGTGGCCCGGTGGCCCGAGGCAGAGGCTAGCCCTTGCTCAAAAGCAGAACAAAAATTCCAATAAATTCAATGCGACACAGCAGACACTTGGGAGGACTTTGGGGCATGTCACAGCAGCATCAGTGGCAACCAGGCAACCAGGCAGCCACGATGTCAGGAGGCGGTCTTTGGGGTCTTTTGGGGTGACTGGAAGCTGGGCGTTGCTGTTTGTCTCTGTAGTTTGGCTGTCTGCCGGTCGGTCGGTCGGTCGGTTGGTCTGGGGGCTGTGAATGTGTGGCAAAGTTCAGACCCTTTGACATTTCTGTTTGGGCATGCATTACTCATACGCAACGGACTGCCGGCTCCAATATGAACTCAACTTTTCCCGCCAGCTGGCCAAGAATTTGCCTTCAAGTTTCCTTGTCCTCTTGTCCGGGTATTTAGAAATTTAATCAAAATCTCAGCTAATAGTTTTGCCCCGAACATAAATAACGTTGTCCTCTCTCACTCTCACTCGCACTGCCCCGGCGCCATCGTCTTGGCTGTTTCGCATCAAGTTCGGTTTTAAAGTATGTTCTGGTTGCCAGGGAGCATGTGTCACAATTTATATGCAAACTTATCAACGTCGCAATGTCTCCGAAGCATCGTTTGCATGCATACATGCTGCACATGTCTGGCCATTGAACAACGGGCCAACAAAAAAGTAAGAAAAAGCAACGCTTCAATGTGCTGTTAATTCCCAGGGCTATGCATGAAATGTTTCAGCTCCAGACTGCCTTCGATAAGGGCCAGAGCCAGCAGCAGGACGAGGAGGAGGACTAGGACTAGTAGCAGAAGCAGGCAATGTCAGCGCCATAAGTTTGGGGATTTTTATTTGGCGTCTGGCAGGAAATATTGCTCACAGGCTAACACATGACAAACGCAGCTGTTTGTCAAGCAGGCGGGCCATATGGCAGGAAGTCGGGTAGACGGGACCCAGAACTCAGGACTGGGAACGACTTGGTCCTTAAAGTTTCCACGCCCCGTAACGCGTTCACTTTTAAGCGAAAATAAAATAAAATTGCAATTATTGTTTACTTGTTTTCATTGTTTCTTCGTTTTTTTTCTTTTGTTGTTGTCCTGCTCTTTGTTTTGTTCTTTAGTGCAAAGCCCAGAAAACTTTTGCACATTAAGAAAGTTTTAAAGCCCTTTTGCCTTCGCTCTTGTTTCGGCCCCTTGTTTGTGTTTCTCATTCCCATCCCTGCCCCACTGCCCCGCATTGTTGTTGTTAATGCTGTTAACTTGAAGTTAACCCCAAAATGCTACTTTGTACAATTTTCTCCTGGCGGAAGGATTGTGCCCGAGCGAGTCAACTGAAAGCGGGGCCACTTGGGGCAGGGCAGCACTCGGCTGACGGCTGCGGAAAGAGTTTAAATTTAAGTGTGGTAATTATTTAAACATTTGTAAAAACATTTTTCCAACAATGCCTGGGAGAATCCGAGCTTAAGCCAGGGGGAAACAAAAATGTTAATGCAAATGTCCTTGAGTTCTATTTGAAGACTCAAAGCCACAAGCTGTCCAATTAAATTGAAAGAGAAGAACGTATTCCTCGGCAAATTCTATTAAATTCTGAAACGCGAAAATTCACTTGGCTATTAATTATTTAAATTCGCTCTAAAATGCTTTTATCATCAATGCCCCGTCAGGTGGCGGCGTGGAAGTCCAGGCCGTGTGCCACGCCCGGTACTCGCTTTTGGCCTGTGGGTCTCATCAAGGCGCGAACATCATGCATGCAAATGAGGCAACAGCCAGCAGCCAGCAGCTAGCAGCTAACAGGCAACCGCTGCCTGCCACTGCCACTGCCGACTGGCTGCCATTTTTGTGGCATACAAAACTATTTTGCATTTCAAATGCACGCAACTCCAGCCATTACGCATACGCACCGTGTGCGTGCGGATACCGGGAGGGTTTGTGGAATGTGGACTGGCCTGCGGGCCATTCTGTTTGTGCGGCTGTCGTTCGTGAAATTGAAAATAAATAATGTAAAATAGAGGCAGACTCTAAGTTTGCGTTTTGCACATGTTTAGTCCCGCAGTTGGTCTCTAATGAAGCGGCATTTTTGGGCGCTCACGAGAATGCGTGTGCACGTAAGGCTTTGCCATCCATTCAAAGGACTCGAGCAACAAATTAAGGCTCTAACCAGGCGTAAAGAGGTCCTCGGGGCCCTGATCTCAAACAAAAAGCTTGAATCCTGTAATGTTAACACTTAAAAAAGGATGAGATTTTATTACACACAAAGCATTCGCATTCAAATCTGAATCTCCATTAACATTAACATACAAATGCGAGGCAGCAGAAGCTGAATCTCTCCTCTTTCATCTTCTGAAACACACACACACACACGCACATTGAGAGGCAGGCGCACAGACAGGGATACGAGGGGAGAGCCCACTCTGCTGCTGCTGCTGCTGGCATTTAAACCAGGATTTTCACAAAGGAAAATTGCTTTTAATGTTACGCTTTTGCTTGGCTGAGTTTGTCTTAGACAGGCCGGAGGGTGTGAGGCCTTTACCCAGCCACCTTTCAGACCCTGTTAGAGGAAACTGATAGTCAGGCGGAAATTGAATAGAAATCACATGCCGAATAGTGCACCAGAGCATGAGTACATGTGACTGATATTTCCCATTAAAGCTTTGCTTATTAAAAGCGATCACGACTCAAGCTTGCTTTAAAATCAACTCTGCCACCTGCACTTAATTGAAATGTAAATAGATAACTTAAGCGAGTCCAGTGCGGCTTAATTGGCGCAGTAATTGCCACAAAGCACACGCCCACACACACACACACACTCACACTCGACACACAGGACAACGTACTATTTATACTAATGCGTGTCCACTCACGCATTCACACACACACACACACACTCACACATCAAGCAAAATGGCGGCGATCATTCTTGTGTGATTATGGGAGTCGGACAATCGATAAGCACTTTGCCGCCGTTCAGCGCACACATAAGGCAGCCAAATTAGTGCTCTCATATCATCGAATGAATGCGTTGCCCTGGCAGCTGACAGGACTCTCACACACACAGGCAGAGGCAGAGGCAGAGGAAGGAGGTAGGAGGAGAACTAAACAACGACAAGTGTTTTTGGGGCTTAATAGATGTGTTCGGATTGCAGCCAATGAAATTTATAGACGCATTTACCAGGGGGGGGCTAACGCAAAGGAGCTTATGAATTAACCATTACGTATTGTTATTTAACCAACTTAATGCATTTTACGCATTAAAAGCGCACAGGCATGAGACATAAAATCGAACCGCGTTCCGTTTTTGTTTCAATTGCTATCAATTAAACGGCTTGTTTCCATTGCATTAAGCTCATCCAGCCGATACGAGTGAGACGGGGCAAGCCTGGACAACGCCCAGACAGATGGTAGGAGGCATGCCTGCCACTGCTTTTAAAGAGAATTTAAATGCACGGCTCATTATATAAAGTGGCTGATTAAAAATGCTGCCGTGACTATTATGACGGGCACTGCTAGGCAACAGCTTAATGTGGCCGTGACAGGACAATGCGACGTGATTGCGGCATAATGAGTTTGGCCATAAACATTAATTTATTGCCCCTGGAATGTGTCTTCCAACAGGAGCATTCATAGAGCACGAATGTGCTGGTGTCAGTGACCCACTAGCTATTTCTTTCAGTGCCTGCCTGCCTGCCTGCCAGCCAGCTGCTGTGAGACTCATTAAAATTTGCATTTCAATTTGCTGGTGCCACATATTGGTGCAACAGTTGCATCGAAATCTGCATCTGGCCCACAGTCCAGGCATACGCTCTGCCGCTTTCGGCTTGAGTTAACAATTAATTAATTACGCATACGCCCCGACGACCGCAAAATCAATTAAGTATTGTGTACGCTGAGGGAACCCCGTCGGGTGATTTACTTTTTTTTGCACACAATTTTTGGCCATTTAGTTTTTTATGCACCGCCCATAAATCCGACAGTTCTGCCCGTTTACACAATGTAAATTAGTTTTTAATAACGAAAATATATCACAGCGCGAATTTATTGCGGCCGAGTGCGACCATTTTTGCCTCGAATTGCCGCGAACGCATTTCCCATTTTTGTTGTTTTTTTTTTCAACCCACCGAATGCATTTGCTTTGCCATTAAATTTGTTGGTTTTTCCTACGGCCACGCTTTGCTTTGTTATGAATAAAAATTTAACCGAAAAAAGCAAACTTTAGTTCCAAATTGAAAAAGTTCCATAAATATAGAAATACACAACACACACAAAAAATAAAAAAAAATGAAATACGAAGAAAAGTGGAGAGACGAGCAGCAAAAGAGAGGCGGACAAAAAAGTTCCAGTTAGAGTTGCCTCCTCCTTCTATTTTTTTTCAGCCATTTTTTTCATTTTTTTTGGCTAAAACTCAATTGTGTGACTGTATCCGTGTGTCCCGTGTGTTTGTTGGAGTGTATCTGTGTGGCAAAATTGTGCGGCGGTGGCAACGGCATCGGGCGTCGGCATAAAGTTTGCTACTTTGTGAAAATTTCATGTCTGCGGCACTCGATAGTGGCCACAGAAATATATAACCCCGGCAAGTGCTATGTCTGGATCGTGCTTTAACTGTTGCCAACTTATTTAGAGCTGAGCCGGAGAGGAGTTTGTTGCTGTTGCTGTTCGCAAAGTTTATTTTATATATGTATGTATCTGCTTCTCCCATTTTTGTGTGGGATACGTTTGATGGAAGCTGTGATTGCTCCTGCTGCAGGGAGAGGGCTGCGAAAGTTTGTAATGAAAGGGTTAGCTACTCGTACTTACAGCATTTGCATAGAAACTGTTTCTATCAAATACTCGAATGCAAACAGAGTTTATTCCCTGGGTAAATCAATCATTTCGACCCTCCTCTCGAAGTTTTACTAATTGAGACAGACGTTTGTCCTGAGCAGGGGCTACCCTTACTCCTATTGCGGATAATTAATATTGGCACGTTCCATTTGCTATGTAAAACTCAGGCAAACACTGAAAATGCATTATGACTACTGATTAAGCAGAAATTGAAGCGCAATGACTAATTAATGACCAATCACTCCATTTCGAAGGGAAACCTTAGATGATGGCCATTCATTTGTCATAGAAATCATTCTTTTCATAATTCCAAAGTTTTTTTTGTGACAAAACGTATGAAAACCGTGCGCGGAGAGAGAGTAGCACAGCAGCAGCTTATGTCAGATACACAGCCAAATGTATACTCACATTTGTGGGTCTGCCACAACGTAATCGAATTACCCCGGCATATCCTGTTGCACTGGTCATCCTGAAAGGAAGTTGCACGCTGTCCGGACATTCGGTGAATGCCCAGTAAAAAGGGGTGCTGGAGGAGGAGGAGGAGGAGGATTGTGAGGCGGAATACATGCACATCCCTGCAGAAACAAATATCGCGGCCAGGGAATTTAATTACAAGCGACTCACACATGCCCCTTTATATACCATATGTGTGTTTGTGTGTGTGTGTGTGTGGGTTCTGCGGTTACACTCTGCTCTGCTCCAAATGGTATTTTTCTGCACTTTTTACATTCGTTTTAGTTAAACAAAGAATTTAATTAAAAGTGAAACTGAAATTTTATGTTTTTTAGCTTATCCGCGGACATGAAATGCGGCTCCTAATTAAAACTTTAGCCACTCTTTCCACTGAACAGATTAAATATTAACTTTGACTCGGGATGGAGCTGTTTGGAATTTGCTCGGCCACAGTCTGGCCATTATTTTCCGTGGAGAAATCAGCAATGTCAAAGCAATCTTGGAGAGGTCCTACTGCTCCCATCTTGGCCGAGTTAATGCAGTGAGTTAATACAGGCTGTAACCTCTGGGGAAATGCGAGACTATTGCCCTCCCCCCCATCCTTGTGGGTAATGCAATTTACTCAAATATCTTTTATTCATATTTAATCCACTTTGTGGCAATTCTAGTCGTGCCCAGGGGCCAGGGGACGGGGACCGGGCCCCTACCACGGCCACGGCATCTGCTGCTGTGTCACCCCCAATGTCCTTATCGTCTGGCAGCCTGGTAACCCGACATCCAACCAGTCATCCAGGAAGCCTTCGAGTCTGCCTGCCGCTGACATCTGCAGCGCCATGTAATTGGCATTCGAGTCAAGTGCAATTTTGCTGGCAACTTGGCGCTCTCCTCAACTGAGGCTAACGCTGACACTGAAGCCTTGCAGAGGCCGGTGGAGGAGGAGGAGGCGGCTACAGTTTATTGCGGTAATGGTAATGCAACAGGACCGCCAGCTAGTCACCTCGTTAAAGGTAATTTGGCACAAATAATGCTCGTGACTCCATTCCCATTCCCATTCCCTCTCCATCTTCTGGGTTCCTTGTGCTATGCGTTTCCGTTTCAGTTTCCGTTGCCGTTGCCGTTTCAGTATCCGCGTTGGTCCACAGCAGACTGCCCGCTGGCGAACTCTGAGTTTGCATTTTCAATTGTTGCCACGACCCCGCCCCGTTTCTCCAGTGGCGGCTGGGTGTCGTATTGATGCCGCTAAGCTGACTTTTGGCCACCTTCCAGCCATGTTGCACTTGCAGCACATTGATTTTGCAATCAATGGTGCCTTTCCAATTCCAAGGGCCTTCTTATCAGCAGCAGAAGCACGAGCAGCAGCAGGAGCAGGAGCAGCATTTGTGCCTGGTCATACTCGGGCCTAATTTGCATAAGTGCTCGAGCTTACTCAGCAGAATTGTCATCTTTTGTTGGGTCGCCTCGTAATTCAATTACTTAGCCATTTGTCTTTTGGCGAGCAGCCGCATAAATCATAACAGCCCGGCCAATTGCTTGGCAAACAAATTTATGGCTTCTCCTGCACCTTTTCTTTCCATCCCACAGCAGCGCCGCGCCACCTTCGCTTTCCCGCTGATTGTGATTGTGTGACGTGTTTTTCATTACACAGCTGATTGCGTGTAAACAATAAATTCTGCAATTGAAAATGCATAATCCATGGAATGGAGGGGAATCCGTTGCATTTCATGGCGTGGCATTATATCCAGTCCTGGCTTCTGTTGTTCGTTCTTCCACTTCTATTAGAAATGCACGAGCCCGGGCTCCTTGTAAAGTATCACAGAGGGCTCCGCTCCGAATCGATATATGCAGAATACAAATATCACAGAAACCTCTACAGCTTCAAGGGGAACGTACTTCATGCTTATCCCTCTCGTTATTCTGCCTTCCATTTGTTCTATTTGTTCTACTTGTGTGTGATTGAGACCTGCTGCGAGGAGGGTTCAGACTTTAAGCCTCTTAGCGTTGCCATGGCGTCACTAATCCCCCCAATTGACATGGTCATCATCGCAGTTACTTACCATCTAGATTGGCATTTCTAATGAGCCCAATGGCCCCGAAATACTTGTTAATGAAATGCCAAATGTGGACCCGCCCGACCCGCACAAAATAAAGGTTTATGTTTTTGTCTGGCCATAATATCCGGCAATCGTCCAACCCCACTCACCCCCACTGACTGTCGTTCCCGCTCCCGCTCTGGCTTTTGCTCCATCTCCTGCCAATAGTTGAGCTGGCGAAATTGCTTTAATTGGGCTAACGAAATTCGCTGTTTGCCACGCCTCCTCCCTGTGTACTCTCCCATCGTTTCCAGGGAGCTTTGTATGTTTGCTCTTCTCAGTCCGCCTCAATGCGCGGCTCACTGGCTGCTCCTCTGCTTTCCTGATAGTCTGCTCTGCTGCTTGGGTGCTTTGCGGCTGCCTGCCTGCCTGCCGTTTTTGGCTTACGTACATCTTTCTGTGCCTGCTTTTGCTGCTGTTGCCGTTTTTGTTTGTTTACCAAAGCCAAAGTTTGGGTCGCGGGGGGCGCCGTTGAGAGGAAAAACTGGAGCTGACAGCCGCGTTAGCCGGATAGGTGCTAATAATCGATATTATTTTGTTTTCTCCGACAACAAAAGTTTTCAGCGAATGCTGTCGACGCTCCTGGCAGCAAAATTTAAATATAAAATCGAGTAATTGAATATGTGATGGTGCTTAAAGTGTAATTGAAAAGCGGATATAATGGTGGCAGGGATACGTATAATACGTAGAGTCTAGCGCCAATCAATAGTTAATGCTGTAATGTTCGGTTCAATCAAGGTTTCCTGAAGAGAATTTAAATTGAAAATTAGTTCTGTTCGGGGAAAAGAGTTTATATTTTTAGCTTTTAACTAGTTTCCAGCCAAACAGCCACTTTGGTTCCTACAAAATCAACATATTGAATGTGAGACGCTTTTTTTTGGAAATTTGTTATTGGAAATAATCGTTCATTTTACTAATTACATATTGTGAGCATTTATTTCTTTTTCCCAATCACTTTCCTACTTAATTGCCACGAATAATTAAATATGCCGTGCCAATGGGTTATAAATGGAAAAGGGGAAGGGTAGTGGAATGGGAGAGACTTTTTAGATAAGAAGTGTAAAATTGATTTTAAAATTGGGACAAGAAAGAACTGACCCCACTATGTGATAGCTAGTAAATGTGATTATTGGTAGTCTAACTCTCTAATTCCTAAACACTCTTACTGCTGAATCTGCTGAATTGCCATAGGAAAGCCATTGGAAATGCATTCAATTACAGATGAAAAATGTACTTCATGATTAATGCGATTCTGACTAGAAACTCAGGAAGAGAGAGTCATTCATTCTGCTTCTTAAACACTTTCCTGCTGAATTACCATTTTGCTTGGCTTCCTATCTGGATTGCCTCCTCCCCTACTATCTCTCGTACTAGCTAGTCCAGGGGAGGTTTGTGTATCATCCGACTCTATTCTGGAATTGTGCCTACGCAGCCGTTTTCGTTTTTTTTTTTTTGTTCATTTTTGGCCGCTCTCCCTTATGTCTTCTTTAATTGCTTTTGCGCACCAATAAAGCCTAACAAGCAGAGGTCATAAAAATACTTTAACCCCAAAAACTCTGCTTTATGTCTCTCTAACCCACGCTCACGTACTCGTATACATACTCCTTGCACACACACACACACACACACACTATGTAGACAGTCCGCCCCGAAGCTCCGCCATTTGGCTGAGGGAAACTTCCTGCTCTGTTTGCTGCATTGCTCTTTTTGTCAAGCGCTTATCATATTCTGCCCTTTGCTTCCTGCAAACGTTATCCAGCCAGGGCCCAATGCGCTTCCTGTGTTTGGGCAGGGAATCGGGGATCCAGTATCCAGGATCCATGGTTGGGGTGCTCTGCAGCCTGCATATGCCGGCATTTATACTCGTATCCATCTATATGGCTCAGGCATTTTAAATTTGACTTGGCCATTTTTTCCCCATATGCCCCCCTCTGCCTTTGGGCACGGGGACAGGATGAAAAACGCTTACTTAATGCTAAAAATTGCCTCCGTCACAAAAAAAAATATCCCATAAGTTGTCGGAGTAACTGAGCTGCAGAGCAGGCCCAAGCCCGGTCCCCGACTAAAGCCGGGCTTTGACGATGTTTATGATTCTGGAGGCAACTGCAATTTCGTGCCTCCAAAGTTGCTACAAATGGAATCCCGGCACACAGAGCACCAGCCGAGTGCTGGGTACATAAAATCCAAATTGAATTTTTGTCATCCCAGACAGGATTTTTTGCCCGCCCCCACCCCGGAACCATTTATGCAAACGCAGCTGCGGCGGCTCGGGCACGTCCTGCATTCCACCAGAACTATCATAAAAAGCCGGCCCCCAGCACGTGTCATTTCGTCCGTGGGTCCAGCACGGAATGCGAATGTGCCTCCATAAATCATGTAAAACAGTACAGTCATGCCCATGAATGAATCACTAGCACTAATTACAGCATCAACACTGCAATTGCAAATCCGCACTGATGCGAGCATAATATATTTGAGGAGGAAAAGCACAGCAAGAGAAGCTTACAAGAAATTGGATTTGTCAGCAGCTGTCCCTTGGAATGAATAGAAGATGAAATAACTATGCACGAGTCGCCTTGGGTCATTGATGTTAGTACTAGTAATCTTCCTGCTGCTGCTGCTGCTGCTGCTGCTCCCCGTCGACCTGCTGATGCTTTTGCTGCATTTGTTTGTTACCTTTGGGTGAAATTTGAGAAAAGCGCATTGTTGTCAGCGCGGAATGTCAACGCCACTGGGAAAGCGCCATTGTCACAAGATCTAACAAAAAAAGAAAAAGAAAACAAAACAAAAAAAAAGAGCACACACACAAAGACAAAAGTGAAGGCAGCAGGAAAGGATGCAGCGCGGAAAAAACTAGTTTTTCATTTGCGCCATTTGCTGCTGGTGGCACTGCTGCCGCCGAGTGGCATCAGCATCAACATCAGCAGAAGCAGCGGAAGCGGAAACGCAACGCCATTGTCCCTCTCTCGCGCTGTCTGTGTGCACCTCCCTAGCACCCTCCTTCTCTCCCTCTCTCTCTCTCTGGACAGTGTCCCGGCCACCATCTCCGGCCGCTTTTGGCTGCTGTTATTGTCATTGGAGCAAAACATTTCCGTTGACATGAATTTCGCTTTAGCGCTTGCCGTATTTTCCGTTTTTACTCCCTTTGTTATTTGTGCGCTCATTTTTCTCAACTAATTCTCTTCGCTCTGTGGTGAATGCGGGTCAGAGCAATTATCAAGATGTTCACATAATTAAAATTTAAATTCGCTGGCAAATACTGGCAGCACTCAGCGCATTTCCTGCCCCAAGGCGAACCAGACCGCACATTTAAAAATTAATTTAGACAAATTGAAACAACATTGGCCAGATTCCAACGATGCTGCTGAATGCAGATGGAGCTGCAGATGCAGAGATACAGCCACAGAGAGCACACAAATGGTACTACAAACCTTTTTAGCTGATTGAAATGCAAAAACCGAATTTGTTGAAATACACATTGGCAAACGAATGCAGCAGCAAATCAATCAGTTCCCATCTGGATGCTGTCCGTGTGGATGGGTGTGGTCACACACCTGGCTAACCCTGCGTCCATTCAACTAGCACACGTAATGTATCAATCTATTTTGTGGTTTATTCCATTGAACGGAAGGACCAGACCGTCTCCTTCCCAGCCAGCCAAACTCCGTGGCCGCCATTTGTATTAGCTGCAATTGGGGCCGGCAGCGGCGGGGAATTAAATTAGCAATCTGTTCAGACACCACGTAGTAAAAATGTCTAAAAGATTAAACCCAGTTGGACCTGCTGTGGCACCTACATAGCATCCAGTTTGACAAGTGATTAAATGCTTGTTTTAAAGTCATCTCGACCCGAATCGATCTGTACTCGTTAGAGCACTTTGATGGCACTTTGGACTGAGAGTTGACTGGCATTGTTAAGCACTCTTTGCACTGTCCTTTCCCTGTCCAATCTTTGGCAAACGCCTTAAATATGCATATTTTTGTAATTAGAAACCGACTGCCTGCCAGCCCGGGACGGCAGCTCACAGCCAAGTTGGCGCAAAACATTTTTTGCCGCCTCAATTAGTGCCAAGGCGTGGCAGGGCACGGACAGAAGGCTCTAGCACCAGCACCAGCTCCAGCTCCAGTACCAGTACCAGCAGCAGCTCCATCTACTGGCACGTAGTCTGCCAGTGAGATCTCATTAAAATTAAAAAGCTCCTCCAACACCCCATACACACAGACACACACTCAGACACACACAGAGAGGAAGGCCTGGCAAAACTCATGGCGAGGGATTTGTTCTTGGCAAAAGTTATATAGACAACATCGGGGCGTGTAAATTGAGGCAACACTTGAGTTCCAAGGGCATAGGGCTGTCAGGCAGCATTTAATGACTGAAATTGCACAAAGCAATGCTCGGCCAGGCCGAGGCGACAACCAACCAACGAAACCAACAGCTCAAACTGTTGCCTGCTGACCCCAGGAATGCCTTGAATCTCCTTGGTGCAACTTTAATTAAGTTCCCATTTAAGCCAAATATCGAACAGGAGCACACATTCAGCTTTAGGTCCGTCTCAAAATACTCTCCGAGTTGCCTACGCTATGCACATTGTTCCAGGGGCTTCAGTTGCTTTGTTCATGGAGCCCCAAAAAACATGCATAATGCAGTGGCAGGCCCAATCCACAACGAAATATCGAATTGCATGTGCAGCTGCCAGTTTATGGCAGGATTGGAACTGGGAGCCCTTGTTGAGAGCACAGACCCAGACCCAGAGGAGTTTATTAATTGAGGCCACTGGGCCCAGGGAGCAACAAGTACATTTCTCTGAAGGCAAAAATGAAACGGGAAAACTCGTAGCCTTCGTCTACGGCCAGTTTAATGAAGATTTATGAGAGTTCCCTGGTCAGATAAAATTCAAATTAATATGCAAGTCGTCATAATTTGCATTTAGGACGCCTTAAGTAATGGCAAAAGTTTTTTCATTAAAATGTCGGCTCGGGCTAACTAAATCTTTTCAGGGTCTGGCAGCAGTTGTTGCAGGCGTTGCAGGAGTAGCAGTAGCCAGAGAATGTCGAAATTGTGGCATGTAATTCCTATAATTTATCTTCAAATAGAATTTCTTCCACAGATTATTCTAATGTGTAACAAAATGTACGAGCACGCCCCGCCCGGTGTTGTTGGAGGGCCGTACGGGGCTGTATGGCAATTCAAAATGCCTTGTAAATATGACACAAATGGAATGCAGCTACAACATGCAATAATAAATTTGAATAAATGCTGCAACATGGCTAACAACAAATGCTCTTACCACAGGGGAACATCAACAGCATTCGTTGGTTATTAATTCTTGGGCCAACTGAAGCACTAAAGAAGGGCTGCAGGGCGGGCGTGGCGAGGCCTGGCCTGGCCGGGTCACTGTACTGCCAGTCGTAGCAATATAAATTGGTGTCATGTACAATGCACAAACAAAAACACAGAACACAGAACACATAGACACACAAGCACACACACAGCTACCGATGCACACACGTGCATCCATTTGTGGTTGTATTACCAGCAATTATAAAGCCTGTTCGCCCCATTCCAGCCATTGTTCTGCCGGTTATTGTTGCAACTTCTTTTCGTGTCTGCGTGAGTCTGTGCTGCAATTTCGGAATAGAATGAAATATAAATATTAAAAATTGTGCATATGCATAAAACAGAAATACTGAAAACAGCAGCAACAATGGGGGCTCCTATCTCCAACTCTATATCCATATCTAAACCAAAAACCAAATCCTCCTCACATTTCCGTAGCTTCTGTCTGTGTGCTCGCTTTCACTCGCTTGTCTCCCTCTCCCTCTCTCTCTGTCTGTTTTCGTGTTTATTTAGATGCATTACGGTTCGTTGCTATTTGCAGGCACTGTGCGTCCTGTCCGGTCCCTTTTGCCAGTTGTTTGCATATCCATTAGCTTAGTTTTTCATTTTTATTATTTTGTGTGGCTCGTCAGTTGTATTTTGAGCCAGCTCGCCCTTTCCCTGTCTGGGGACTTCTTCCATTTGGCTGCTGTTCGTTGGAGCACAGTGCCCCAGCTCTGGGAACGATGGTAAATATACTGCAAAATATTATTATTGCAATTTGCAAGGAGTACTCGTAGCCAGAGCACCCAGAGACCAGTGCCAGCACCATTACCATTAGCATTAGCATTTGCATATCAATAAGTTGCTCAAGGAAATTAACAGGAAAATCAATCGGATATTCATTGTGCCTTGCACGAGACGCAGTGGCCTAGGCATCGGCACCATCATTAGGATAACACATGAATTACTGATCGAAATTTGATATGTTCATTAGGGGCAAGGCATCTTATATATGAAATGAATATTCGCATATAATGCCAGCGCAGCGTGGAAACAGGCCAGAGTCTGTGGTTGGAATGCTTAATCATGGTCTTGGGTGGGGAATGAGATGAGAAACTACAGAAATCAATTTACTCTGATGAAAAACAGACTCTTAATTGGGTTCTTTTGGGCATTATTATCACCGTCTCTGATTGCCGGAGAGCGGAGCCCTTCGAGTATCCTGGAAAAGTTTCAAATTGTATTAAAATATTCGCAATTGGTGGAACTGTCTGCTTATTGGATGTTGGCTGGACACACTCGCTCCTGTAACACACTCTCCAGTGGCCACGTCAGCTCCGATTCCGCGTTATTCGCAGTAGTCTTCCGGCCTGTCCGGGTGCCATGTCAGGATTGTGATAAATGACGTAAAATGATGCCAGCGACAACGACAACGACAACGAGAAAGACCACGCTGCCAGTCCTTGTTGGCCCTTGTGCTCTCCACTCCACTCCCTTCCACTCCTTCCACTCCATTCCGATCTGTCTGGCTGCACTTCTGTGATATGTATTTTTTATATTTACTCAGAACACACACACACACTCAGAGAGGCTGTAATTTCGGGATATATAAAATGCAGCCTGCAATTTGCTGCCTTCATCGTTCGCTGGAGGAAGACTCCACTCCCCACTTCCCCCTCGCCACACCAACATCATCGTTTTCATTCTCATTCTCATGACTGAAGATGTAGCCAAAAATTGTACGTTGCTGCTCCTTCGACTTGTTTGCCTTCACGAAATTGAATTTCTTGTTGGCTCTCCCTCGCCTCTGTTAATATTTCAAACTTGTCGTGTTAAGGCGGCACACGCCCAAAAAAAAACTCGCACACACATCGTGAAACTTTTTCCGATTGTGCAATTAAATAAGCAAACACTCATGGTATGCGCCTTAATTAAAATGCAAAAGGCTTGCGAGCCCCAACATATTTGCGCTCTGCAGTACTCTCTGGGCGGCAGCGGGATGGGGCATGTGTGGGTTTGCTGTTTGGTTTTCGGCTTCAGCTAGGGCAGCTCTTGCTCGGTTTTTCTGATAAGAAAAAAACACCGAAGCAACCCAGCGGAAAAAAGTTACCGAGGGAAAGCCACTTGCTGCATGGAAACGAGCACATTACGTGGAGGGGGCAAAGGGGATAACCGCCAAGTGCTTAACTGTGGGAGGGTTGCATTTGGGAAATTGGCTGATAATACACCTTAACGGGAAAACTGGGGCGCAACTAAGGACTCGAGGGCACAGAACTCCCATTAATCGGGTCGAAAAGTAGCTGCACACAAATGGAAAGCTTGCTTATTGCCAGACAGACACCGACTGCTAGGTGGAAATGAGATTGAGACTTTCCTTACCCTCCACTGATCAGCTCCGGAAAAGCCCAGCTATATCTAGGCAAGAAGCATGGAAATCACGCACTCTAATTGAAATATTTATGCCTACCACGACGAACATTTGTCATTTACTGTGCTTTGCCAAGAGTCGACATTGAAATACCCATTAAAGAAGATATAACAGTGCTGCCATAGTCAGCGCAGAAGCAACCAACCAGTGCCTAGGCCCAAGTATTCGCTTGTCGGCATGCATGCCTTGTATCGCAATGAGAGACCACCTATAAATCATTAATTACAATTTATTGTTGCCAATTTGCACCTTGCAGAGGGCAATTTATGTCGCCCGCCTCGATGGGGCGTGAATGCCACACAAAGGAGCCGCCAGAAAGCCATTGGGAGAGTTGTTTACGGCAGCCAAGTGGCAGACCACGAAAATATGGGCTGTCAACAACTATTTGTGGCTTTGGCAATTTCCTATGGCAGCCATTCAAGTGTCATTGTTTGACAATTGCCACAGGGGGTGGCTAAGTGTGTCTAATGGGAATATTTAATGATTAATTATGAAGAGTTAATGGGAGTATTATCAAGCACAAAAACGATTCTCACGCCCAGCTCTGGCCTGGCTCTGGCTTTTGTATTGCACTTGCAGTTTGGTACTTCACTTCACACGTTTTGATATACAAAATGTACAGACGCCTGCGAGACGAGTCGAATCGCTCCTCTGGAAATTAGTTTTGAATATTTAACAAGGTCTTGCCGCCGCAGTCGCTCTGAGCCCTTGAATATTTCATTATCGTATAATTGAATGTATGAGGAAATTGTGGAATTTTATAAGAGCAGAAATTAAATATCGTATGCACACACACACACAAACACCCTCTGATGTTTTTACTGTCGTTTTGGCAATTGACAAAATATAATTTGTGTGCACACAAAGGAAATGCAAACTTTTTCATTTTACACCAATTGGCATTCATACGCACACGAGTATATGCTACACTCGTACGAGTATGTGTCTGTGTCTGTGTATGTGTATGTGCGAATGTGTTTACAATTGTCATGAATATTGCAATTTATTTGGCTTTTGCCGTCGTTGCTGCACCCAAAAAACATTTGTTTAACAACTATTTGTGGCCAGGTTAGCCGGTTGCTGCCATTGCCACTGCCACTGCCACAACTTTTGCAAACTGCCACTGATGCTCGCCTGCGCATCCGTGTTAATTTAATATTTTATTTATTGTTGTTCAATATTGATACATAATTGTGTTTGTGCTTTCACTTTTATGACCAATCGAGGTGCCGGCTCCACATCGTGCTCTTAAATCAATTAAATTATGCAATTGTTATGGACAGTCTCTCCCGCTTATTGCCTGAGCAGCTGGCTGACATCAGTTTTCAATTTCATATGATTTGATTTGAGTATCGCCAGCTTCGTGGAGCTATTCGATAACCGTACTGCGGTGGCTAGGGGTCTGTGTACCTGTCCGGACAACGCTGTGTAAAGTAATAGTAAACCTAAAATGATATCAATTCTGCTTCACAGCCTCTATCTGTGTATCGTTAATCGATTGTATTTTCATTTTGAACTCACATTGTTGGGTCTCAGATGAGTTCGAAGGTTGAGGAGTGCTTGCAAACCTAATTTCATTTCTGTCTATGCTCTACAGCATTTAATTAACGGGTTTTACTCTTTACACACGAAACACTGGAGATGAATCTGTCCTAGCTGAGTCCTGGAGATGGTAGGAGTGTGCCTGCTTTCCCAGTATTGATTGGAATATAATGGAATTAGCACAAACGTCAGATGAGTGCAGTTAATCTACGAGTAATATTGCATATTTTCCTTGCTCTAGCCTTTGGTATTAAGGTTCATTGGGATAATAAAAGAAAGCTCAAGCACAGCTTTACAACAGAATGATAAAAACTTCCCATGGATCCCAATACAAACTTAAGTAAAATCCCTTCAGTGCGCGCAGTTAATACCAATAAACGCGATTTTGCACTCCCACTCTATAAAGCGAATTCCAACAAAGGTCTCGCCATAAATTTTCAAATCGATTTTCATGCTAAAATCTAAAAGGAGATCTCAGGCTGGCGCTGTCAGCGCTTGAGTTGGGTAAATACGGCCCCAATCAGCTCGTCTACAGCGCTATCAACCCGATTTAGGGGCATAATTTTTATAGACCCCCGCAGTACAATCGACGCTGCAGGGTTTTGGGGGAAGAGGAGGCGTTGCTGTGATGTCTAGGGGTGGCGTTAGAACGTCATGTCAGAGCCAGCCGAGCAGAATGTGAATGCATTTTTATGGCCAGTTGAAAGCGTAACGTGATAAAATGCTTTGCGAAATTTTGTTGTACGCCAAAGTTTAGATGCCGCCAGTCCGCAACTTGCCCTTGGCACCATCACGAGAAAGGGGTGGTGGGAGGTTGCGGTGCGGTGCGGTGCGGTGCGTGTCTGTGTGCATATTAAAAGTCCTCACCTACGCAGACCCAGCCATATGCCAGACCGCGTTCCGGGGATGTCGGAAAATAGAGTGAACAAAACTTTTGCTGATAAGGTGGAAAAGTTGAAACGTTCATAAATCACGACACCAGAAAGTTGTTTTCCCTATAAATATCGCATGGAATGGCTCACTCAACCCTCGTTGACCCAACATTGTAGTGCAGTCGTTTGATTTGCTCATTTTCAGAGAGTCCTTCAGAGCAGCCAGGGCTTTGTGTGTGTGTGTGTGCGAATAAGTCAACCTGTTTATAATCCCCACACCGCGACATGTAAACTACTTTTCCAATCGGCAGGCTCTCAGCCAACTATCAGCCCGCCTAAGCCAAGGACTTACACTTGGCCAACTTCTGCTACAATCTGGGCCTCAGCCTGATGGCCCCTTCTTAGCCCCACAGCCCGTCGCTCGGCTTAGGGACAACCGCAGTCGGGGCAGCCAAAGAGATTTGCAACACTTGTAACACTTTGCCAACATGTTTACCTCGAAATGCTTTTGCATGTGCCCTGATTCGAAGGTGGTGCCTCCTGCCTTCTCCTACCTTCCATTGATTTAGAGCTGCCCCCTGCCTCACCTCCCATTGATTCTGCAGCGCCCATGGATTGGGTGCATCGGCAGCGGCAGGAGGCGCAGGCCTGCACCTTTTGTTGACCCTTCCCTCTATGCCAGCTAAGCAAGCCAGGCGCCCCAGTAGATCCATTGTCCGCTTTGTGTTTTTGTGCTGACATAAGTAATCGCTCCGATTCCCTGGCCTGGCCTGCCTCGGACCCGTCTTCCGATGCTCCCAATTGATTTATGTACAGCAAAGTGTTGTCGTTCACTTTTTGGTTTCTGTGAGCTCCTTTTGTGTGTGCTTAACCACATCCATATCCACATACACATACACATCCCCAGCGAGTATTCCTATAAAGTTTCTTTACTTGCGGCTGGCCATTAAGTTGTTAAGTTATCTATGTAGTATCGGCATTTGGTGCGGTTGCAAACAAACATTACATTATTTTGTTGTAAATGCCTGAAATTAGAAATTGCCAAACACAAAGAGATTGCGATTGGGGTATGGGAGAGGCAGTGGCAGTGGCAGAGTCATATTGACCGCAGTTTGTCTGTCTTGATGCTTGTATAGTTTGTGGCAGCCACTTTTTTCCTGTCGGCTAGGCCATAAAAGAGAGTCAAGAGGCGGTGGATGGAGAGGTAACAAGAGAGAGACAGAGAGAGAGAGAAGGAGAGACACCGAGTGAACGGTAATAAAGTAGAAACGTGCAAAAACTAGAAAAATGTGGTCAGAGCAAATAATAGAGAGAACTTGGCACAAAAATGCACAAAGAAAGAAGGAGAAGAAGGAGCAGAAGTAGCCCCAGAAAGCCAAAAGTGATGCTAAAACAAAAAGCAATCGAGAGAAGAGAAAAGAGAAAAGAAATTCGACTATGAGAAAGTACGAACAAGTTTTGGCTACGTGCAATTCCTGCTCTCAGGTCACTTCTGCTCCTGTGGCATGTCAAAGGAGGCAGCCTGGCGGACGAGCAGGAGTGGAGGTGGTGTCTGCGGAAAGAGTCGTGTTTTGTGGGCTGTGTCGGGATGTGTGGGCTGTGGCTTTTGGCCATAAACTTTCGCCTGTTGAAGCGAAGCGCAACAGAGAGCCAAGACCCCAGCAGGGGTAGTCGTGTGCGGAGAGTGCTCAACCTTGAGGTAGATTAGGTGAGGTCAAAGTGAAAATATCTTTTCATAAAGTTTATAATTCTTTGAGTTTCTCGCCCCTGGCAGAAATTTGCATTTTCTAGCCTCCCTCCGAGCATTTCTTATCAGGAATCACCCTCCTGGACAAGTTCTGGCCAGACTTTGGGGCATTTACACAGCCCTGTCCTGCAAGGACGTCAGTTAAACACGGCCAAGTGCTGTTAGTGCTGTAAGTCAATTACCTGCCCAAGAACGGAAATCTCCATCCGCCTCAATGATTATGGCTCCTCTCCTTCCCGTTAAACACTGTCTCTTTCGATCCCTCTCTCTCTCTCGCTCTTTGTCTCCTTCTGGCTCTGTCAGCGACAAAGCATATTCCCAATGCAACGACTGCATTATGATTGTCACTTCAAATCCTTGAAATCCTGATTGAGTGGACAGCCATTCGCTTGGAAAGCCATAGATGGTGGAGAGTCAGCCCCTGCTGAGCGCATCAAACATAAAATTGCAGCAGAACGTCACGCACTTGGCTGTCACCGTTTTTACGCTGCCAATAATTCAAAATGCAATACGAGAAATGCAAAATCGAGGCAGGAGCGATTGATTTAAAGGAGCTGTTGATGCTGTTGATACCCTTAAAAAAGCATCGAAAATACACTTAAAAATAAATTTTTTCAAACGAGTATTTCCATGAAAGGAAAGATTAAGGATTATGTTGCATAGAAATAAAGAAATATGTGGAAAAAAAACAGAAATACCCTTTGCAAGGGTATACAAAAATGACAAGCCAGCTCCTCGAGTGAGATGCGGCGTGAAGTGGAGTGGAATCGATGCCGGAGTCGACTGGAGTGCTCAGGAGTCAAGCATTGGGCGACACAAAGGAACGGAGGGCAGACTTGTGCATAGGTAGGAATAATAAATGAACTCGAAGCTCCCAGCCACGTCTCTTTTAATGCAATCGCAGCTGGCAAGAGAGTTGGCTCACAGGGCGTATAATTAATTTGTCATCTTTAATTTGAACCATAAATTTCCAGCACAGCACAATTTTCTTGACCGCTGTCAAAAGTTTTAGACTTAAACTAGCTAAATTTATTCAATTGGGAAACCTGGGAGCCTTCACAACTTTGACATGGGAAAATCTTTAAGAAAATCTACGGCATGAATGGGGAATAGAAATTCATAAAGAGGTTGGTTCGGCGTGCGGGGTTCGGGGGCCAAAGCAACAAAATGTCGAACCAGTTTAAAGTTTGGAACATGGTCAAAGCCCCGTCTGTGGCAGACACAAAAAGTTCTTAATTGAATTCTATGGAAAATAGTGAGAAATTCATTATGAATGGGCAACTTAAATTACTTGAGTCTGCGCTGCGTGGAGTGGAAGCCAAATGAAAATTTTTAATGATTGCAACTTTTGTCCCGGCCAAATTGTGTTTAAAAATGTTGTGTTTATCAAATTACTTTGCAAAATCAATTGAACAAACTTTCAACAACTTTTTCACTTTGCAGCTGCTTGGCTAATTAAAATCAAGTTACATTTCGTACTGAAAAAAAGAGAGACGGCTCAGTCAGAGTGGGAAGTTACAACGAAATGCAAACAGAGACGACTGGGGTTTTTTTTCCATTTCACTTCTCTGGCAATTCGCATGTCAATCATGATTTGCAAACGGAAGTTGGCTGGAAAAAAAGTGCAGAGAAAACTGTAGGTAGATTGGTACACAAGTACATAAAAGGTACAAGTGAGGCAGTTAACTCGGGCAACTCGGGCACGTTTTTCATTTATGCGCATCGTGGCCAAAAAGGCCAACTGACATTCCCAGTTGACATGCATTGAAATAGAAGTAAGTTGCCCAAGTCCTTGCCGCCACCTGCTACCAATTGGCACACTTGAGGGGAAAGTTTGACAAGGTGTTGACACGACACCAGCAGCAGCAGCAAGGAGCAGCAGCAAGGAGCAAGTGCCATGCGATACGAGATGTACTTCCCTGTTGTTACTGTACCTCGAGTGGAAATTATGGCTTAATTTAATTTCAACGCAACTCAATTGGCTGTTTCATTAGTTGGACAAAAGTTTGGCTTGCAAACAGGTTGTGCTAATTTCAATGCTGCAAACTGTTTTGATGTAATTAAATTGCAATTTGTTGGCCATTCAACTGAAAAGCCCATACAAAACTAATTTGTGCACGAAATTTGAATATTTCATGAACCGAATTATTCACACCTAAATCGACGCTAATTATAAATATTTGTTCTATAATAACGCCCCAAAATGTGGTTTGATTTGTATCCATTTCGGTTGTAAAACATTTTCCATAGCTGGGAATTTAGTTTCTAATTTTCTATGTCATTTGCATATTGATTATATTATACTCGTATAATACAATGGCAAGAAAAGCTCTCTCCCTCTCTCTCATTAGGCTCAAACATTTCCTGGCCTTAATTAAGTTTAAGCTTTTGCCACGCTGGCAATACTCGTAGTCTGGTACTCTCGGGCTGTAACCATTATTGTGATAAATAATTGAATATTGTTTCATTAGAAACCCCAACTTGCACAGCAAATGCATTGTGGCTTCTGCTCCTGCCAATGTTGCTGCTGCCATGTCTTTCTCCTGCTGCTGCGACGCTGCCAACATCAAAATGCAATTGACTTTTCACTATATTGCAACTTTGAGGTTTTGTCAGGGCAACTTCCATCGTGTCAGTGCATCCATGTGTCTGTGTGTATCTATGGGTGTTGATTACACCAGCAACGACAACACATTTGCAGCTGAAACATTTTCGAGTGCGTGTCTGCAGTTCCGCTGACGATGCCTCGCCAAGTGACATTGCTATGGCTCTTCCTACTGCTGCTGCTGCTCCTGCTGCTGCAACAGCAACGACCACAGCTGCCAGCGACAATTTGGAAGCGACATTTGTGCTGCAGCAGAAGCAGCAGCAGCAGCAGCACTTGCAATGGCGGATGGTGTTGCACCACCTCCTGTTGTCGTGACTGTTTTGTCTTCGAATTTAGAACAATCCAGCCAAAACTTTTCCACTGACTTGTACAGCGGCTGGCAGTGACAATGCCACTGCCACTGCCACTGCCGCTGCGACTTGCGGTGCCTGTTGCCATTGGACCGCAACACTTTGGATTAATTTACCGGAAACTTTATGCAGCAGCACATATGAGACGCCCAGCACTGTCGGTAAGTGGAAAGTTTTCCATTTTCATTCCGTTCTCCTCACATCCCATGCACATAAATTAGACTCATCTATTCCAGCAGCTGTCAATTGACAGTTTTCCCGCAGAATGAAGCCATTTAAGGCATTCGAGGCCAACAAGCCAGAGCCAATGGCAATCTTGCCTGGGCAAAAGTCATAAACCTTCTGCTCCGTTTGGCTGGGGGCATAATCGTTATTTATGTGAGCGCGTGAAATGTATAAAAATGTGCCCTTTAGCAGGCCATAAAATCCCCAGGGCCTCCAGGAGACAGGCCCCCCCACCGCCCATACCCACGCGGGCACATGCGGCCATTTTGTGCAGTAAGCCAGCGTGGCGGATGCGTAATATTGTGTAATGCAAAGCCCCCCGTTCTGCCAATGATTGTTTTTTCGGTATTTAAAAAACATTGAACCTATGGCGCGGGGCCAGGAGCAGAAGCCAGAAGCCAGGCAACAGCTTTGGCATAAATTCCCTTGCTGCTGCTTTCGCTGCTGTTGATATTGTTGTTCTCGCTTAGCAACATTTATCGCCATTTTGACATAAGCATACACACACACACATACACTCGCAGAGAGTGAGAGAGGAGAGAGTAGAGTAGAGTGAGAGCGAGGCAACAACACATGCTTGGCAGCCATTTTCACATTATTCTGTAAACAATTTTAAGTTGAATGGAAAATGTTTATGCTCCACGCCCGACGCTCATCGCATGCTGCACCCTATTTAACTTTTATTCCACACATTTTCCTCTGCCACACTGCCACACTGCTGCTGTTGCTTTTTTATTTGGATTTTCCTCTCGCGTGTGCGTGTGCGTGTGTGCTTAGGGTTTTAGTGTGCGTTATTAAATTTATTGGACTTGACATGAGCAGCCGTAAAGAGCCGCACTGCGCCGCTGAAATTATATACATTTTTTCACGATGTTTATTGTAATTGTGGAATAACTCTTTCCCTTGCGGCCACCAAACAGTGGGTCACTTTACTACGGGGGGGTGTAAATATTTGGCCAGCTTTTCATTATGCCAAAGCACACACACCCATGTTTATGCAAATGTTTGCTAAATAGTTTACATCTGCAGGTTCTGTGCTCTGTGCTCTGTGTGTGTTTGCTCGGCGCTCTGCGCTCGGCGAAAGTTTGACGAGCATCGTGTGTCCGCATCGAGCCTTGGGCATATTTGCATAAATAACCAAGGAATGGCAGACAACAATGGACCGACCGCCTGCCACTGGACAAGTCCATGCACATGTATGGCACTACCCTTTGCTACACACAAATGAAGTACCGCCGGTCGACAGTGAATGTTGCGTTTACCTGGCCTAAAAACATGCCCCGAACGAGTATTTTGCCGGTGTATCCTTAGTTTCTTGCGTCCGTGTACAGTTTCTGACAGCTCCGACAACAGACATATGCGTAATATGGCTGCGGATTGATATTGATTGATCTGGCACATGCGCTAACAGGAGTTGCACCCTCAGCTTCAAAATAAATTTGATTTTTTCCGCACTTGGCTCGCCTGTTTTTGACATGGCTCCAATTAAAGTAACGTATCACGTCGGCCCACCTACCACCTACCACCCATCACCGCCCGCCCGATTATTGATTGGTGGTTGGCCCAACTACAGTCGGTGGCTTCACGGATGGAAGCCTCTGCCTCTGCGACGCTGCCACTGGATACGGGACATTCTTGCTGCATGCTCGCACGGAGTTTTTTTAGCATGCGCTTAATTACATGGCACTAACAACTTACTGATGTGTGTATCTGTGTGAGAATTATGCGCGTCGAAAACGTTTTACTCCTGCCCTTTTCCTCTCCAGCCATGGCTGAGCTCACATTAATTGAACAAGTTTTTTAGCATATTTTTCCAGCTCATTTTAATACTCTTCCACTGGGGCCTGTCACATTGTGGGTATATTTGTCACTTGTTTAACTTCAACTACCAAAACAATTGTTAGGTAAAATATAATCCATATGTGATTACTGTGCAACGCTCTTAGCTTTCGATCGATCTGAAAGGGTAGCTGAAACTTCGCTTCTAATGTTATCCCATGATTCCTGTTGTTGACTATTATCGCCTGGAACTTGCAACGTTTTTTCCTCTTTTGCTGCTGCCACTGACCGCTGCACGTTCCTGGTGGCTTATTAAAGGGCGCCCCACCCAGGGCGCCTGGCGGGGCCTGCGTGTTTCTAATTCACACTTCTGTTGAATGCCACACGGTGTACGATATGCATTTCGCAATGCAATTTCTTGTCAGGATTAGGTGTTTCCTCGTGCTCCTTTTGTGTGGGGACTGGAGAATGAAGTCATTATGGCAGCAGGAGATTGGGTTCGGGTACCCGCCTATCGTTAGTCGCTTGTTTCGTTGCATGACAGACTTCAGTTGCCGCACAGTGCTGCCGGTAAGTCGACGCCTCTGCCTCTGCCATATGGCAGGGGCTCTCGCACCCACCCCCCAATTCCCGACCCAATTAAAACATTAGAGCCAAAGTAGCAGTAACCCATTTGCCGTGAATGTGTTCGAAATAACTCCCATAATTCACTCCGCTCCCGCGTTGCGTGTCTTTCGAGCACAGCGTGTGGGCCGCTTTTGACATTTAATATTAAATCCAGCATAAGTTTGCAAGTTGTTGAAAGCTTAGCAGTGGTGCCACGCTGTGCTTTTGAATGCCACACAAATGGAGTATGGAATAGATAGGTACACCGGCGGAAAGAGCAGACCTTGAATGTGAGATATATCACTTACCTTTGCCTGTGCAGCTGAAATTTCTCTCAGTGCAGTCGTGTGTATGCAAACAATAATGAACACAGTATCCTGTGGCGTTCTGGATTTGCGTATTTATTGCCGAAAGGCTCGAATGGCTGTATTTCTGTTGACGTTTAATGTAAACAAATGTTTATGCGTGACTTCCCTTTGTTTTCCATAATTTGCATTTGTTCTCCATTTCAAAATGACACAAATTTTGTCGAGCTTCTGTTTTTTGTTGTTTTTTTTTTTGTATTCTTGTTTACACTTGCCAAGTGGCACGGCCGGCGGCCATCTTGCACGGCCATTGTGCAGCAGCATTCGAGGAGGAGCCGCTTTTGTTTGGTCTCCTGCTTCTCCTACCCGGCGCTTAGCTCGTTAGGCGACTAGCCAAGCAACTTCTGGCTCTCAGCAATCACACGTACCAGTGGGACACGGACACACACACACACATGCATAAATATAGCAAAAACGAGGACAAGGATGAGGGTGCTAGTGTGTGCGAGAGCGCAGCACTTGAAAGCGACACGACTAATTGGAGCCGGCCGTCTTACATACGATTAGACGTTACGTATGCGCCCCGTGGTTCAGCGTGTGCAAAATTTATGAGCGGCCTTTTTAACCATTATTCCATAGAGCAATGGATACTGCCCACAAATGGGTCACAAAGCTGTCGTCGATGGGCGTTGTCGAGTGCCGGACAGCCTTCCAGTGCAGGCGACTTGGGTAATTAACAACGAGCCGGCGAGAGAACGACAAAAATGCTGAAATGGCGCTAATTGCAAAGCAATCGTCGCACGTGAAGGCCCCGCCAAATCACAGTCCAGTACCAAAGTCCTCTCACACATCCTAGCCCGCTGCCTTCTGTCCGCTGGGAGTTGGAGCTGGCCCGCTGCTGGCACTGATGAAGGTCAATATGCCTACACTTAGCCTGATTTGCTTTCGCTTTTAGGGTCACCTTCTTGGGGTTCCGTGTGTGCTTGGGCTTTTATTGACAAACGCATAAAATTCGCTTCAACCTTTTGTTAACCTTTCGGCCCACCTTTTGGGCCAGCTCCGGCACCGGCACCGGAGCTGGGTTCTCGCTATGCCATTTCCTGCCCAGGTCCCTTTTCGGGAGTACTAGGGCCTGCCTCTCATCTCGCTTGCTTAACTATTTATGAGCTAGCAATCCCTGGAATGCTGTGTGTCTTTATTTGTGCTGCTACTTTGCTGCCTTCGGGGCGTTAAATTGAGTTGGCCCACACACACGAGGGCCACACCTGAGCGGTCTTCGGAGTTCCCTTACTTAAGTGGAAATCTTTGGTTTCGGTTTCCGTTTCCGTTGGAGCCTCAGTCTCAGTCATAGTTCCGCTCTTGGCTCTTAAAGTGCTGGGCACTAGGACTTTAAAGGTTTCATTTGTAACCCCACGATTACAAACAACTCTGGCTGGTAATTTCTTAAATAAAATTTAGTGCCTTTGCTAATTTTCCAGCAGAAAAAGAGGGCGAAAAGTCTGCTAAAAGTGTAAGCCCAAACGGTTAACGTTTTTTATCGCCACTCCTGCGCCATAAATATGCCTATGGAGAGGAGCAAAGAGTATGGTTGGTATCCTGCCACCCAGCCCAGCTTGAACCACACAATGTCTCTAAGTAGCTACAGCACTCCGGGGACCAATTACTCTATAGAGCGGGCATCGAGTCAGGTAACAAGCTGGGTTTGACCCGCTATAGAAGCCAAAAAATTAAGTTACATTTAGGCCAGCGAAAAAGTTTTTGGGCCAAAGAAGAAGGTTCGCTCCGCTCTGCTCCAGCTGGCCATATGTTCCACTAATGGTCGCGCACATTGCGGCCATTAGAGGCAGGCCCGGCCCGGCTCGGCAGGTGGATCCAGCCGACAGTCCTCCCCATGGGTGGGTCCGGGCCAAGGGGTTTTCTTGGCAAGCCAGCCAAGTTTTCCACTGCGTTTTGCGAGGGAAGAAAGTTTGGCCAACCATATTTAATGCGAGTACGAGAGAGAGGGAGATTAAAGCAAAGGAAATATCTTGCAGGCGACTACCAAAGGCCATCTTTAATCGAAGTTTGTAGATTAAACATGAATGATTAGAAATTAGTTCTGGCTTCGAGTTGTTAGTGATTGGGATTATTCAGTATTTGAGGAAATATTTCATGGGCCAGGCTGTTAAATATCGCTTAAGACTCATATTGCAATTAGTTATAAAATTATTTGTTTGCTATGCAAATTGAAGCCAGTACGAGATGTGGTTAAGTGTCTGATGAACTAGAGACGCAATTTCGTCTCCGGCCTCAACGAAATTTCATTTGTTCATGACCAAATTACCAAAACTTGAGCAATCATAATAATAATTATGCAAAGCAGCAGCCAGAGACGCACAGGAAACACCTAAAATTACACAAGGCGAGGGCCGCCTGAGTGCAAATTACTTTGGCATTGTTGGTTTATTCGTGTCTGTGTTTATTTACTCATACTGCCAAGTTGTGCAATCCACAAACCTGTGCACACATGCACACACACGTGACTGGGTGTGTGGGTGTCTGGGTGTGTGTGTTGGTGTGTGGCGACTACAACCTTATCAATGTCTGGGTGTAAATGCAACTGACTTAAATGGCAACCGAGATACGAGTATACGAGTATCCCTGCTTGCCCTTTTGTAGTCGAAAAGTCAACTCAACTTGCCATTCAGTCGGATCATCAGACGACAAAGTTTGTCCAACTAATTTGGAAAACGCCCCGAAAGCCCCCTAATGTATGTGTGGGGAGGGGCTTTTGTGTGTATTTGGCAATTAAATAATTGTCATTATATGTGCCAATAAGCCCTGACAATGGCCATGCCATGGCAGCCAGCGATTTATGCCTTGTCAAGCACTCTGGAAATCAGGCAGAAACATTAATCAACTCGAGGCTTTTCCTTGTCTATGCACAACCAAAATCACAAAGTGGAAAATTATGCAAACACGGTTAGAGCTTCCTCCCGATAAGGATAACACAAGCACAAAATTGTATGCAAATTTAATGGCCGCACCTTTTTTTTTTTTTGTGTGTGCCTTACCTCTGCGTCTCTTTTGTATTTCAGGCCATATGCTGGTCCATTCCGTAGAGGGAAAGAGGCAACCCCATTGCTAATTATGATATATTAAGGTGAACCATTCAACGGGAAACACATAAAAAGTAATTCAAATTGATATTAATTGCGTTTCCAGAGCAACCAACAAGTCGTTGCAGGAGAGGATTTGCGTCTAATTGTTTTTTGGTCATTACATTTGGCCCCTGCCCTGTTCGGCTTTCTTTGCTGCTTACGCAGACAGCAAACATATTTCCACCACGTCATTAAATCACTGGGAAGAAGTAGAAGCACAAATAATCATTTAATTGCCTTTTCTAGACCCCGCTTCAGTCGCAGTCGTTAGCCAGGGAAAGCAAAGTGTTGGCCATAAATAGTAGCTAGTGCTCAAAACTGAAGGGCAGCGCGCCGCATCCTTTCCAGGGGTATATTGAGCACTTCTGCCATCCACGATGAATACGCTCGCAGGCGAGGGAATGCCAAAGTCGAGTCGAGTATCGGGATCCCCCTTATGGCTGATGAGTGGGCAAAAATGTTGCTGTTTAATCATGGCGGGGCGGCGGAAATGATGCTGGCTGGCAATTTATTTGAAACCGCATAAAACAAGCGACGAGTAAAAATGTAGCCGCCGCTCCTTTGCTGATGTTGCTCTTGCTGCTGTTGCTGCCGCTGCTGCTGCTGCTGCTTCTGCTGTTGCTGGTTGCCATGGACCGAGCGGCTAATGAACAAACAGAAAAGCACAGAAAAGCACAGATAGGGAAAGGATGATGGAAACCTCAGTAAACAACTGCAGTGCTGGTAAATAGACGGACTAAAGGACTTGGCCCGTAAACAGGCTGGCTGCATAAGCAATAAGAAACGAAGGTATGGTCTGGTGCCGCAAATGTGGATACCCTTGCAGAACCATCATTGGTCGCTACCATAACCAATGATGGTTGGATATTAAGTAAGTTAGTCGATCTTCGATAGATAGGCTGATAAATGGAATGAGTCTGCATGAGCTCCGAAGATAAATGATCAAGAATAATGGTTGAAATATATGCGCCACATTCCATAAGTGTCAAAATTCTCGTCAGAACCCAAATACCCTCAGCTAGGGTACCTTAATATGGGTATAAAAAGGGGAAACGGTAGAAGGCAAAAAGCAAACCAAAGCTGGCAACGAGAGCAACATTATTAACTTGAATAAAAATATTTACTGCCCGTCAAGCACTCCAGTTATCAATGGGGCTGCAGCTGCTGCAGCCGGGGATGACAAGGCGACAGGACGAAGAGCTCCCTCTGATACGACTGTTGACGATGATGAAATAGAGCACTTAGTGGAGCTGGTGCTTCCACTCATTCTCCATCTCCATCTCCTTCCGCTGCGCCGTTGCTCTCGGTGTTGGTGTCGCCATTTGCTTTGGCGCACAGAAGTATGCTACAGTTTTTTTCGCCTCTGTTTACCCGCCATGATTAAAGTTTATTTTAATTTGTTGCTGTTGTTCTTTGCCGTGTTGCTGCGGCTGCGGCTCGGCTTGGCTTTACTTTTGCCGTTGCTTTTATGCTGCTTCCGTTAAGTGGCACAATTTTGTGCCGCTCAAGTTATTCACCTGCCACCCCGTGAACGCCACTGCCACTGCCACTCCCACCGGCTTCGCCATCTTCATAACGCATCGTCGCTCAGGCGTGACCCAAAGTGCAACCGAGTTGAAAAAGAACCGCAACTGCCTGCCGCGGGGACGTGCCAAAAAGTGAGCTCCACCTGAAGACTGCCACCGCGATGGCATCTGGGCTCCAGACCCCCAGACCCCCGGACCTGAACGCAGCCAGGCTCAAGGTGCTGGGCTGGGAGTAAAGGCGCGAATTAATCTTAATTGAAATTCCTTGCCGCGCAGCTGTTTGGTTCTTTGGCCATATGCTGTTTGCCCGCTCATGCACATGCCAGGCCCGTAATGAAATATTAAAGCAAATTAAAATGCTCGCAAACACACAGCCATGCTGCAAAGTATTTGCACCGCATTAAATTTCATTTTCATATTTCTTTCATGTACCGAAGCAGCAATCTTGCGGGTGGGGTACATCCACATCTATGCAGAGGGGTTGCAGCCAACACACAAGCTCACTACATTCTCCATTAAAATGCTGGAGAATTCTATGCCACATGTGCTGGGTGGGGGCATGCCCACATGCCACATCTCAGCACTGTTCTCCCTCTCCGAACAATTAAGCAAGATGCTAATTGTTTCACAAAGCATTCGCACTTCGTCGCTTCCAAAGCACCAACCAAGCCAACGCTGCTGTTACACCGCCTTTCGCCTCTTCGAAGCCTTCGAAGCGTCCAGCTTAAATTGAAATTTAATGCCGGAGCAGTAGAAGGTTAAGCTTCGCTGGATGTGGCAGTACACATGTTAAACACTTTTTTGTCGGGCTCAACTTTCTTTATCGCCTCCAGCAGCTCCAGCTAGCTCCAGCCAGCTATCCTGCCATACAGAGAGCTAGAAATCCTTTGGCAGATTGCTTCTCCGACTGCCAGGAGAGCATCCTGCTTGTGCGCCAGCACATTCTAATTTGTATGCAAATCAAAATCAATAGGATTAACCGAGTTACATTGTTCTGGGTGCATTGTCGAGAAGTTTCTCTAGAGCCACCGAGCTGTTTTCGGGGGCAAAATTGTTTTCCCAAAAATACTTCATTGCCAAATCCGCACCATAGCTACCTTCGGCAGGTGTGCTTGTGTGTGTGTGTGTGTGTGTGTATGGGTGCCTGTCTGTCTATTACAGATAGTGTTTTGCCACTTTGCACTTTGCCAATTTAAGGGGGAGATTTACTTGTCTGAAGAATTAAGATTCAGAAGAGGGTGTGAATATCATTTTCAGGATAATTATTAAGGGGAAAACTTGAAAAGCTTTAAGCTTATAAGGGAAGCTGCTGCAGTTCGCAATTATATTTTCAGACTAATTAAGGTTCATAAAAGGTGTGCTAAGATCATATTCGAGGTAATTATTGAGTGCCAAGCTAGAACAACTCTAGAGTACGTAAACTTGAAGCCGTATTAAGCGCTAAACCCGCGAATCTTAATGCAAATTGTCTTTGAACAAGTTTCTTTCCGAGCACCCGACAAAGAGACACCTCTATTTATTTCCCTGGCCAAATTCACTCGTGGATGCTCGCATATGTGTAAATATTTAACAAGGGAAGAAAATCTGTGGCAGCCACAAGATTCGTATCTTTAAACTTAAAACTAAAACTAACGAGAAGGAACGTGTGAGTCGCTTCTGGGGACGCGACTCTACTTATACCCGTACTCAGTCAGTATATACATTTTTGAGCAAAATTTTTTATAATTAAAGAAAAAAAAAATAAATTTTACATTTTACATTTTTTTGCTACATCTGTTATCTACATCTACATCTACAATGTATATTTTACATCTAACATGTAGATTATAGATGTACCATTCATATTCTACATCACCTCCGCTAGGTTGCTCGCGCACTGAACGCAGCAGAGTGTGCGAGCGAGAAGGAGATAGAGTAACGTTTCTCTTGCAGGAGGCGGGGGAACCAACAGAAAATTAATTTCGTCATTCTGGCTATAATTATGATCCGATCTGATTCAGATTCGGCAATCTGGTAGATATGGGCATTCTCTATGATACTGCGTTTTTAGTTTTATCGTATCTTTAAAAATGTGTCTGCCACAGATTTTCGTCCTTTGTGGGGCGGAAGGGGGCGGGGCGAAATTTTGAAATACACTTGTAGCAGTGTGATATCACATGAGTCTGGAAACCAAATTTGGTTTCCCTAGCTCTTATAGTCTCTGAGATCCAGGCGCTCATGAAGACGGACAGACGGACAGACGGACAGACGGACAGACGGACGGACAGACGGACATGGCTTAATCGACTCGGCTATTGATGCTGATCAAGAATATATATACTTTATGGGGTCGGAAACGTTTCCTTCTCTGCGTTGCACACATCCACTTTTACCACAAATCTAATATACCCCTTAACTCTTTTTTGAGTACGGGTATAAAAAGTAGCGGCTGCCAGCAAAGAATAAAAGGAATTATGTCTGGGGTTCGAGAGCGGCTGCGACTGCGACTGCGAGTATGCGAGTGTGTGGCTTATGTTTAGCCAGCGGGTCGGTCTGCAGTGTATGCCACACTGACAGTTTGGGATTTCATACTAGTGCAGACATAATCCGCAGGTTATATATACACATATATTCCCATCTCTGTGTGTGTATGTGAGAGTGTTGCGATTCCTGCGGCTCCTGTTCCACTTTCAGCCCCATAATCGCTGATGTCGTCGCTTTGGATGCGGTTGGGCTTGCGGGTTCATTTCGGGATTGTGTCGGGACAGGTGTTGCCTCCATTGGGCGTGTATCTGCGTATCGGAAACTTAAATCAACAGCTGAACATCTGCAGCTAGGCCAGGATTGTGGCTGCATTGAAGTTTCACTTGCCCGGGCGCCTGATCGACCAATTAATTAATGTAATTAAGGCACAAATAGAAATAGCTTCAACCAAAAAAAAAAAAAATACTTTTGCTAATTTCATTAATTGTTTGCCCAGCTCGCAGAGCACAGCCGCGTACCATTTTCTGCGTACAAGTGGCGCATTTAATTAGACTAATAAAGTAATTCAGGCAGCGAGTGTAAATGAAACAAGCGAAGCGCGAATAGCTGTGGCTGGGGCGGGCCTGTGGCAGGGCTGTGGCGCCTTCTCGGATCGTACTCCTGCTGCTGGCTTCCCACCAGAGTTGGCTAATAAAACTGTTATAATGAGTTAGTAGTGGCTGCCAAAAGGAGGGTTCTATATTCTATTTCCTTGCGGTTGGTTCGTGCCAGCCTGAACAGAATTAAATTATCCTTATGTGTGTGTGCGCCTGTTAGCTGGGTGCGTGGATTGCTTAAATTTGTTGCAAGTGATAAAGTGATTAGCACACTGTCTGTGTGTGTGTGTGTGTGTGTGTGACTGCGCCATGTGTTTCCATCGATAGCCCCGTATGCAACATAATTTTAAAAGACCGCAATGCCGTGAGCACTGGGAGCAGTGGGAGCAGGCGCAGGAGACAGATACTGTTACCCATTGGAGGACGGTAAATCCATTTTTAATTAATTTCATAAATCAAGCTCAATGCATATATTTATGCATATAAATCATGTAATTAACAGGCGCATAGTCACGTATGGCGCCGAGGTCGAGCAGCGTGCCGTTACGGCCCGGTTCAAGTGGCGACCTGGGTCAACATATGGCCACGGCACACGGCCTGCACCATCATGCACCAACAGCAACAGCAGCAGCAGCCGTGGCCATGATAAACAAGATATTAACGACTTAATTTACTGCAATCGTGTGCCCCGGCGAGTGTCCGTGTGGCCGTAAAGTGCAAGCACGCAACACAAATATAAATTGTTGAATAAATAAAGTGAGCTAACGGCAAGTGTGCAACCTTTTGGCTGCCATCAGGGGGACAGGATCAACTCCTGGGAATGGAACTAATTTAAATAATTTATCGCCAGTCCACTAGCTAAGCTGAGGTCTTCATTAAGCTGGTTGTATGTACATGATCTCTGCTGCATTTATGCCGGCACTTGTACCTGGTAATTCGATCCATCTATATGCCTCATTCGGTGGCATGTAGCGCATTGCACTTTGCGTCTCTTGTGTGAAATTAAAATTCTTAACGGTCGTGCAAATTTCTCGGCTCCCTCTCTTTGTACTACTCGTACGTTGACTCCCCGCCACGGTTCACGATAACCGCCAATTTTTCAATAAACTGCAATAAATGTTTATCCATTTAAATGCTTGATGGAATTCTTCTGTACGTTGCTGCTTCTGTTGGTTTCCTTTAAGTGCCAAAGTTGCAATAAAAAATGGCCATATTAATGGCTGTTCTGCGCTGTGGAGCAACCACGAAACACCCCCCCGTTGAACCCACCGATCAACCACCCGTTCAACCACCCGTTCGACCAGTGGCAGTTCCACTCCCAATGCAATCGAAAAGTGCTGCAAACCCTTAAGTAATTAATGTGACAGATTCCAGCCAAATATATTAACGACAATCTGCCTCTACGCGACACTGGGGACTACAGCGATTTAATTACATTGAAGATTTAAACCAAAACCATCAGGAACAGATGAAAATAGGTCCCCACATATGTAGGGACTCTTATTTGAAAGCAAGCCCAAAGAAGGACACGGGCAGGAGCTGTGCCAACACTTGGGGGCGGGGAAAATGAATTTTGTGTAACGTATGCATAATCACCATAAGTCCTACAGGACCCAGGTTCTGGCCTTTGACTCTACGGCTTTTTACTTGATTTGAAATTAAATTAGAACGAAATTATAATTGCTGTAATACAGCATAAGAAAGAACCACCTCCGAGCTGAGGCAAGAAACGAAACAAAAGGAAAGGAAAGGAAACTTACAGCAACGAAACTCCATGGATGTTGCATGTGGCTCCTGGTGTTGGGGCTGGCCAACGGCTGCAAGGAAATGAAAACGCCCCCCATGTGAGGCAAGAAGCCAACGACCTGGGCAGGGCAGACGACCAGGACTAGCAGCAGGAACAGGGTGAAAAAAATAAACATACCAGAACTGCCTCAGAGTCAGGGCTGGATGGCCAGGCCATCCTGCCGCAGAGCAACTATAAAAAAAAAGCCCTCCGTGTGGGGTTCTGTTGGTGTCAGCCTGCAGCTTGCAGAGATCGGGGCAGGGGCAGTATGTACGAGTGTATGTACCATGTGCGGCCATTCAGACGCATGTGTGTGGTGAGTACGCTCCCAGCTTTTAAGTATAATTTTCCAGAGATAGAGAAGAGGGCGAGTCGAGTCGAGTCTGGACTCCAGGTACGAGAACGATAGACAAAACGATGTGCACGCCCCTTTGGGGCCCTATCCTCGATGGAGCTAAGCGAGTAGGTGGAGAAAATTTAATATGATTATGTTGAAGTAAATTTCTTGCAACAAATGTTGCATGGGCATCCACATCCACGTCCACCCTGTGATCCCCAGCCTTCGCCTATCTGCAGACACAACAGCCAGACGTTGTCGGTTGTTGACTGGATTCGGTTGGGGCCACCGCCCCGCCCCACCCCACCCCACTCAGCCTTTAAAAAGCAATTAAGGACAATACGATTCGGCACTTAAAGGCTTCAAACTGTCGTTCAACGAAAAGTATGGGCCAGCATGAGCAGCAGGCGTAAGTGGCCCGTTTATTATGTGGCCAATAAAATACGTTTTTCGGCCCCTTTTCAGCTTACAAACTTCTGTATGGGCATCTGTGAGGCTTTTCCCATAAACTTTATATATAAATAATTAATACTGAAAGGGGAAAACTGAAAATTTCATAGAGTTGTATCAGACTTTGGTCCAGGCTTCACGCAGAGGAGTGTACTGCTACTCAAAGGCCTGATAAGGGGCAGCCTGCTCAGCATGTGCCGCACCAGCACACCACCCTACATGGCTGGGTATGGTGTTGCAGCCACACAGTCGCTTGGATCCAATATTGGGCTGTATTCAATAGCCAAAGTCACAAAATTCCTGCCAACACAATCGCCACGGGGGGCCTGTTGTGCAAACAGGGATTTACGAGAGGGGTTTTTGGTGCCTGGCTATTCACAGTGAATGCCTCTTGCATTCGGTTTGCATTCAACGTACAACATTCATGTCGTATTCAACATTCAACAGCACATGGAAGCGTGTTTTGGATGGGAAGAAACCCTTAATGAGCGTTTCATGTGCCCAATTTTCGGATGATCACAATCGACGCATAGCGAGGTGGATAATTGTCAAAACAATAAGTGAAAAAGAGTATTGATTGGGAAGTCGAAGCCTTAAATACCCTTGAACATCCATCGTTACTACTGCACTGAGGTGATGGTGAACAAAATTCATTTGGGAGTATCTAAGCGCAAAAATCTTGGTAAATAATCTCTGAACGAATATTTGCCACTAATCACACTTCTCTGGATTATACCCATACTCCTCCAGCAAGGAAAGTGTATATTCGTAATGAGAGAAAAATCGCTTCGTTATTGCCGCATCAAAATTGGACACGAGACGAAATCACGCCAGAAAACCCTTTGGTTGGCCCACTATATTGGCCCATTCCGACTAATTGTCAAACGATGCGAAAAAGCCAACAATAGCAGCAGCAGAGCCAGTGGCAGTGGCAGTGGCAGCGGCAGCAAGAGCAGTAGTAACAGCAACCTGAGTGGCTGTGGCAGCAGCAACAATGTTGTCAATGTCTGGCATGTGGCATGCGGCTTGATGCCGCAGCCAAATCAATTGGCATGCCTAGGCATCGTCAAAAGCCCGATGCCAATGATAATTAAATTGCGCATTGAATTTTAATGCAATTCAATTAAAATATAAAATATTTTTCAATTTGATCACCGAGGTGGTTAGCCCCGCCCCGCCCCAACCCGACCCGCCCCACTCCACCCAATCGACAATCAGCGCCTGCCTTTGCGTCAGATAATTAAATTAATCAACGATGCTTTCTCTGGCTGCCATTTTGCAACAACCAACCTCCAGCCTCCAACAAATGAGACATTTTGGCAGTGGGCGTGGCACTGGAAATTCTCCTCGAATGCGCAATTGAATGGCTGATAATTCAGGCAAATATCTCTCATGAATTATTTAAATGCTTAATGCAATTTGGATCAAATTGCATAGGCAGCTGCTGACAAGAGGATACTTGAATTCCATGATGCGATCATATATAATTGCTCGATATGAAAAACGTAAAGGATGACCACGAAAAGGTAGACATTATTGGGTCATTGATAGTCATTAATGCTAGAATATTTATTGTAATTCTTTTCTTTATTCTTAAAACACGCAGTGCACACAATTCATAGGCAAATGTACACAAAAACATGAATTGGGGTGGAGAATAAACCCACACCACACTCTGGCATAGCCGCCAGACAAATCACAGACTCAGCATCGCAAAACCCCATTTAATCAGCTTATTGACTGTCTTAGGCAAAAACCAATAGCCATTAGCTTTCCCCTTTCTGTCTGTCTGTCTGTCTGTTGCTTCACGGCCCTCTGCGTTTTTCCGAATTGATTCAATTTTTTAATGGTTAACCGCTGTGCAGCTGCAATTGAATGTGCAAACCGAAACCAAACAGAAATTTGTGATGCTGTCTGTGGCTTTGCCTAATCGAAATTAGCTTTGGCCTCAAATAGGCGGTGGCGGCAATTAGTAAAATTCGAGGCTGATGTGGGGACTGGACAGCTGCTGTCACATTCAATTGAGAGCGAAATCCAACATCCATTAAGCCACTGCCACTGAGAGGCGGAGTCCTTTCACCCCGTTCCTTTTTGTAAATCCTTCCATTGAGCGACACGAATGCGAAACAAAATATTTTAAAGCCAACACACGTCACAGACACAGTCGGGAGCCTGGCAGCAAAAAAAAAAAAAAACAATTATCTTCGCACCAAAGCTGGCTCTGCCTGTGACTGGGGCAGTGGCAAATGATTGACACAAGGCCGACAGGCATTGCACACGCCTGACATGTGCAGGATCAGGATCATGGACAGAGCCATGACCAGGACCAGGTCTGGGACCCAACCCATGCGTATGTTGTGTCGTTTTGCCCTTGTTTTGTAATCTGCTTTAATGTAAAGTTAACAATTTCGCCCATTTGGCAGCAAAAAGTTTCGCCTGCCATCAACAGCCAAGTGCAAACTTTCAGGAAGGAATGCATATACATAGATTCAGATGCAGATGCAGGTACAGATAGAGATAGAGATACAGATAGAGATACAGTTAGAGATTCGGGCTATTTGCTCCTGTTTTTAGTAGCAGCTGTCTAAAAATGCATTCAAATGGGGGGCCATGCCCGTGAGTGCTGGCCATTTCAGGCTAGGCAGCACTTAGCCCTAGGATTCAGGTCAATGGATATGCATACAACCAAAATCACACACACACAGACACAGGAGGCATACATACGCAACCACTCAAACCAGCAACCACTTTGGGCCAACCACTCCCCCTGCCACCAGCAAACGCCACCAAAAGCAGCGCCACACGGCGCGTATGAGCAATGCTGGAGGAGCCGTGGCTGGGAAACACTTGAGATCATGGGGCGGGCGGCAGACGCGTCTGCGGGCTGTTAATTTGATTTCTTGTCAAAGCAAAACGGCAGGTGCCAGCCACCAGATGCCGAATGACAGAAGCCAAGACGTCTTGCCACACTTTTGACTTTCTATGGCTCTGGCTGCGGCGACGCTCCTCGCCGTGCCACGCCGTGCCATGCCGTTGACGTGACAATTTCACACGCAACGCACACACACATACGCGTTTGCTTTACATAAATAAACAATGGCTGACAGGAAGCGGGCGACTGGAGACAGGAAACAGGACTCAGGAGCAGATTCCCTGACAGCACGTCCCTTGTCTGGGCCTGGGTCTGGGTCTGGGTCTTGATTCTGCTGCTGTCGAATCGAAGCGTTAAAATGGTTAACTTCCCTCACTTAGGCACATTAAAGACTCGAGCATAAAGCGTTCAGCCGGATGGTTTTAAGACCCTATTGGATACCAAAAGTGCAAAAGTTTCCGAAGCCACGATGCAGTCCGAACTGCAGCTGCCAAAAGCACTTGCTTAATTATGCAAACTGCAGCATTTAATACATAATTAAATGACTTGGCCATGGCATTTGCATACAGATATGCCAGCCAACTGGAGTGGAGCATAAGCATAAGACCAGCTTGGACCCAATCCCAATTCCAATCTCCCTTCCACTCCCACTCCCTGGTCCTCTTCAGCACTTAAGTCTGCCGCTTACAAAACCGCGTTGCGCTTCATGAATTTCAAACGGAATGACAGGCGGATGGTAGTAGGGAGGCTGAGGCCGCTTGCCGGCTGATGCTGCTGCTGCTGCTGGCTTCATAAAAATGGCCAAAGCGCATTAAAATCATGAGCGCATAAAAAGAATTTTTTAAGCCAACAAAAAAATGGCCGCCATGCTGAAAGAGGCGGTGGCGGGTGAGGGGGAATATACTATACCAAAGAATGGTCGCTTAAGCTTAAACGCTTCCCCAAAATGGCCGACAGCAAAAAGAATGATAAGCGCTGCTTTTTATGGAGCTCTGGCCGTGCCGTGCCGTCCCGTAGCGTACCGTGCGAGCGGTGCATGCATAAAGCTACAAAATGGTGACACATTTCAATTGGCAGTCGGCGGCGATAAGCCCCAAAGCCAAGTCGAGGCGGGTACACTCTTCCTGCATGGCTCTGGGGCTCGAGCTGACACAGAGCTAATGAAATAACTGTAAGACCCTTTAATCGAGTGAGGCGTAAGTTCCGTAAATCTTCAACGATTAGGGGACTATTCCACCTGCTCTCAGTGCCGCTTAGTGCATAAATCGCTGGGTCCATCCACTGAAAAGCGCTGCAGTTTCATACCCTTTCATGCACATACTCGTGCGAGCAGAGCCCCCCGTGCATGGTTGTGAAATTGACAATATTTCACTGGGAAAAGCCAAATTTAGTTGCAGCTTGGCTTCCGTTTTGGCCCATTGAACTTTGCCGTTGATTGCGGCATTCCTCCCGCAAAAATAAAAATAGAATAAAAGAGGAAGACCCAGTCAATGCCTGCAGGGGCTGTACCAAAGTGGCAAACCACGTAGGACACTTTAAATGTTGGCCAACAACAACAAAAAAAGGAGCAGCCCCAATTCTATCCCACATTTCGCACTTGGCCTTTAAGATGGGCAAAAATAAAGTGCAGCCAGGCGTGTAAAATGTTATCGCAACATCAAATTTCATACATCATAAAACATATTGGCTTAGAAAGTAACAATTTTGATTGCGGTAAGACGGCACACCGAAAATGGTGGCGTCGGCGCAAGCAGGCGTGGCATGCAATGAGGCATATTCCAGGTCCCAGGAAAGTAAGCTCCTTTTGGGATTCCTTTTGGGTCTCGCTCCCCCCACACACAAATTTTTCTGCTTGTCTCCTTATCGCCGTCAATGAATCGGAGGCAGACCGGGCATCACGGCGCCTTCAAATGGGATCCTCTCCAGGCCATGGCGACGCCTTTTCGGGTAAAGTACATTTTCTGGGGCTGCGAAATGACTTTATAACTAGCTGCGACCCATAAACTTTCACCCACATTACACTGGCGAAAAAATTGCCATCCAAAGCACGATTTCGAGCATCGGTTTGGGAAGGGTTTGGGTTTTAGCACAGCACACATTTTGATAGTGTAATTAAGTCTACAAAATCGTTGTTGGGAACATTGATTGGGTACTCATAGGAACAGCAGCTCTTATCTGTTCTAAAAAAACAATTTTAGAACAAAATTTAATTTTAAACATTTTTTAGTTGCATAATTTACTTGGAAGTTCAGCTTAGAACGTCGAAAAACTAATCAGTCTGGTCATATAGGCGACACCTAGTTAAAACTGCTCATTAAAGCTCAAAAATATCATTCATAGGATATATGTAAATTTCTTTAATTGATCGAGGTGGATAATGGATCAAGTATATACGTATTCTATAATATCGGCCTGCTCTTATCTGTGATGGCTTCTGCACAGATGGCGATCAATCCAGGTTGCTTTCGGTGGAGCCATCCTTTATTTATCCTTTGACTATACAAAAATTTGACTGTTATTCCGAAATGAATCCTATTAGACAGAAAACTCAAAATTGTTTCAGCTCTCAGCCGTTTTTACTTGTAATTTATCTCGATTTCCACTGCACGGACTGAATCGATTTGGCTTCGCTTTCAATTTCAAGGCTGCTAATCATTGATTCAGACAGCCATCTCATCCATCTCCCTCACTCTTTCTCCCTCTCTCTCTCTCTCTCTCTCTGTCTGTTTCTGTAGCCCTATGGGAGTGGTCCCTGAGAAAGTTTTCACTTTTCAAAACTTTGGCAAAAGTCATGCAAATCGCAGGCGAGTGGAGTGGAGTGGGCATGGGGCACAAAACTTTCACCCGAGAAAACCGGAAGCGATCGTCTTTTGTGGCGTATGCCAGTCACTTCATTTCAGCGATGACGATGGCCAAAAGTTTGCGGCTGGCAGCAGATGCCACTGCCACTGCCACAGTCACAATCAAGTCTAAGAGCCCATGCATGCAATTAATTTGGTTGTGTGTGCAGTGTGGGCGTGTGCGTGTGCGTGTGGCACGTGTGGTAACCAGGTAACGGCAACCATCGGAAATAGTTCAAAAGTTCAGCACAGTGACAACAACCGGGTCGACAACCTGCCATCTAAGCCACCTCCTAGTCCTAGTCGTAGTCGTAGTCGTAGTCCTCGCCGTAGTCGTTTCACCCCCCGCCGCAGCATTGTCTGCTCGCATTGTTGTCGACATTTTTGTCGTTATCCCCATTGTCTGGCTGCAACTTGGCCCAGTGTGGCACACACACACACACACACACACCAGCTACATGCGTTGGATCTTCTGCTTAGACATCTGTGCATCTGTGCCACACACTTACTCTGTGGGTGTTGCTGCTTGTTCATTTGAATATTTTATCTAGCTTTGAGGCTGCACATTTACTTTCGTTGCTCCGTTCCGGGTGCACTTTAAGCAAGCTCCTTGCCAGTGTTTATGTCACCGGAAGTTAAGTTTTCACATGCGGTTAACGTCGCCTGGAGAGGCAGCATCTAACAGCTCCACTCGGGCTCCTTTTTTGACCTATTTGATAGGCGAGCAGACAGACGTAGCCACACTGCCGCTGTGGCAGCGGTGGCAGCAGTGGCAAACTGCTCCACTGTGTTCCTGTCTGTGGCCCCGTTTCAGTCATGCATATGAGGCCTGTCGGCTCCAGTGCACTCGCATCCAGTGTGGTTGTGGGTGACTGCTGGCTGCACCATGCAGCTTATATATTGTGTAAATATGAAAAGTACTTAGTGCAACAATGCCGGATTATAGTTAAATTTATTAGCTAGTCTGTGTGGCAGTCTTATGAGTGCTCTGGCTGCAGCTGCCACTGCGGCATATCTCTCTCTCTCTCTCTGTCTCTGTGTCTCTGTTTCTCTCTGAGCTGCGGTGCAATCAAAGCCAGAGGCAGACGCACATGCATACAACCTCGGGGAGTCGGCGAGTCGGTGAGTCGGCGGGTCGGTACCTCGGTGCCAGTGGCAGCTGAGTAAATTTTCTTGACTGACTTTGCTGCTAATTAGTTTTGCAAGTTGTGCATTCGGGCGGAAGCAGCTCGTCCTCTGCTCTGCGTTTGCGTTTGCCTTTGCCTTTGCCTTGGGCTCAGCCCAAGTGATAAGTGATAAGAGTTTAAGCCAAATTCAATTTGCGCTCCAGCCACAAAATGTTGTTTATCCATCAAATGCATCTCATCTCAGCCATTGTGGAACTTGCAGTTTGTTTGTTGTTTTGCTTTGTACTCCACAGCTTTGGTTTCATTTCCCTTCCTCATCCTCATCCTCAGCTTTCCTCTCGATTTTCATCTATTTTCCCACACCCATCGGATGGATAAACAATGTCTGTTAGTGGAGTGGGAAAACATACTCCCAGCCCCAGGAGCAACAACAGTTGAAGAAGTGGAGGCAGTCGGACCATAATTAATGATAAATACGCTTCCAACTAATTGACATGTGTCTGAAGGGGGACGTCGATGCTGGGGCACGTGCATGTGGCAGCTTGTGCTTCTCTGTACAGGAAGTAGAAGATGGCCTGGCCCCTTCCTTGTGCATCGAGCAACGAAATTAATCCCAAATTAATTCCCGAATAGACTGCATAAGTGATAAAATATAATTGGAAAATCCACTTGATGGCAAGTTCTCCTCTCAAGTGGGAGGGAGTCTGCTTTGCTTCAGCTTTAGGTTATTTTTTTGTGCCCCCCTCCCAGCCAGACCAGACAGAAGATACTTTTGCAAGCGATACTGTGTTTTTTCCGCTCAATGCTTTCCATTTGTATCTTTTATTCCGCCAACTGTCATCAGCAGAATCAGAATTTCTGTGTCACTAAACAGGCGACTGGCCCGTGCTCCGTTTTGCTGGCCATCAGCGTAATTGTCGTGCAATTGTATTGGGGGCTGCTGTATCCGCAGCAACAGGGCATTCCTATGCCCCTGTATCCCTGGGCTACGAAGCTACAAAAAGTGTACCTTCGGAGCGATAAGTTGTCGTTCAGAAGTTCCTTTTTTCGCTTTGATTTCTGTTGCGATTTATTGTGTGACAATCGCAAGTTTTATCCCTGACATTTTTTCCTCCTCGCATTCGCATTCCCATTTTGCTCGTGATTGTTGCGATTATTATGATTCTTCAGTTGACTGCCAGTCCGTTTTTTAATAAATCATTTCCGCTGCTTGAGCTGGGGAATATTATTTCCGTTTCCGCTTCGCCTCCGCTTCGCTCCGCTACGTTACGTTACGTTATGTCCCATTCGGCCTCATTCCGCTTCAGCATTTTGCATCTTGACAAAGCTTTGGATCCGGACAGGAATCAGACCCCCAGGCGGAGCCATGAAATTGCTAGAAAAAAAAGAACCCTGAATGGAAACGAGTACCACAGAAAGAGAGAACGAGTCCGAGTCCGAGGCCGAGAGAGAAATGTTTCGAATTATTGAAATAATTGGCCAGAGAAATGGGAAATCGATTGAAAAGGGGATTGGAATCAACACGACCATTAGCAGATTAAAAACTAGCCAAAGCTCACAATTAACCAAATGGAGGAGCGAACCAACCCACCAGCCAGCTGCGCTGCCATCCTCCGATTCTAAAGAGGAATCCAGCAGCAATCCTTGGCTGTAAAAATAAACCACTCTGGTGAGGGTGGGGGTGTGGGTCGATTGGTGGCACAGACACAGCATGTGGCAGCAGGCAGCAGGCGGCAGCGAGGCAATAACTGTAACCATTTATTTTTTTGGCAAAGACACAAACGGAATCGTCGCAGCAGACAGACGCACAGTGGGTGTCCTCTGGTAATGTCACCGCAATACAAACGCAACACGATCTGACCTCAATGAGCGTCTGGATTTGTTTTGGATGAGCCCAGAGGACGGACGCCTCATGGGTATGGGTATGGGTATGGGTACACGGAAAAGAATGTGCTAAAAATAGTTCAAGTGGGTGGAAATTTAATTCCTTTGTTTGCCAACAGTGGAATAGAGAATTTCCCAGCAAAAACCAAGCAATAAAACTCCGCCAAGAGAATCGACAGTTGGGCGGCAGAAACTTCTGTCGCTTCTGCTGCCAATTCCTCGAGCTGAATGTAAGCGCTAAATGCATTAAACTTGCAAGCTCCTGCAGAATCGTGCACAGGAAGTGCCAGCTGAGTTCAATGCAAACGGTAAGCGGAAACGGAAACTGCTAAATAAGCTTACCCCCATCCCCACGACAGCAGTGGGACAGCGAGAGATTTGTTGAGATGGCGGCGGCATCACTGCCATTACCTGTTGTCTGCTGTCTGTTGGCAGGTGCAAAAGTGGAGTCTCGGCCAACTTTAACCACCCATAACCACACCATCACCGGAGCACCGTGGCCAGGCAGCCGTCTCGCAGTTTGATTGTTTAAATATTTGATGAGATTTTATGGCATGAACATGGATGGCTCCACCCCCACCCCCAACGCCACCTCCGCCCAGCCCTCTAAAATATTGATTCGATGTGATGCTCGCGTGTTGCACATTCTGGGAAATAAAATGAACAGCTTCCACTTGAGGACTCCGCCTCCAGGAAGCTGCTTCCGCTCTCGAAAAAAGTTCATTTAAAAATTAACAACCCATCATAAAAGAGGGCCAACAACCCGGAGAGCAAGTCTTGGTCTTGGCCATAAAACAAAGTTGGCTCCGAACTGAGCACTTTTCTCTGCAAATAAAATATTAATTTACTTATTTTACTTTTTTGTTTGTTTTTTATGGTTCTCATAAAATGCGTTCAAGTTGTGGCAACATAAATTTTAATTTCTGCTTGAATTTTATGGTTAAAGTCCTTCTGTTAAGCAAGTGGGTGGGTGGGGGCTAACTTCCTTGAGGTCATCATCCTTGATGCTGTTTAACAGGAAAACTCTCCTTTCCTTTGAGCAAAGTTTCTGTCCACACTTTTTGTTTTGGTTTATCTGGCAAGACTTTGCCGACAGGTTTATGGAACTTTGGCTATCAATAGCGCATCCCCCACCACCCAGCAGCCAGCACCCATTTAGTGGGGCCACCCGCGGGACATTCAGCAATTAAACGATTAACTCAAGTGCAGTTTCAATGGCAGCAACTTAATTTACCGCAAACAACCGCAGCAGAAGCAGCAGTTGCAACTGCGGCACAAACAAACAACTCGTGATGACGGGGCAATGGGATTGGAATCGGGATGGCAGTGCCAGTGTGTGGGTGTGGGTGTATGCCAGTATCCATGGCAACTGTCCGAAAGTTGTCGAAAAGTTTTCAAGTGAAATATCAGCAAAAGGAGGAGAAGATCGGGCTAAAAGGATGAGCACTCCTGCTCCCGGTGAACCCCCTGAAAGTTGGCTTGCACTTTCGCTGCTGCGGTGCTGGTGCTGGTGTTGGTGGTGTAGGTGGCACTGCTAAAAGCCAACTAAGAACCCAGTCACGTTATGCACATTTCGTTGCACTCGGGGCAAGTAGAGCGCAGGCGGACACCCCACCAGAGGACAGAGGACAGCGAACGGCGGACATGAAAAACAATAAGCGCAGAGCAAGGGGCAGCAGCAGCAAAAGCAAAAGCAACAACTGCGGCAAACAAGGACAACGCTCACGTACAAAGGCCAAAAAACGCATTTCATGCACCCAAAGCGGGGAAGAGCACGAAACACCAGCAGCAGCAACAAAAACAAGCAGCAATGAAGACGCGGCTAAAATCAACGGCCAACATGGCCAGAAATATTGGTGGCAACAGTTTCGCCAACGTAAATTACCTGGAAAATACGTGACTTTGCCGCGGAACGTGAGAGGCGGCCAGAGAGTCGTGGCAGTGTCGGATTCAGGGTGCGGGGTACGGAGTACGGGTTACGGGGCTCCTTTTCGCCCGAGCTGGACGTGAGTGAAAGGACGAAGAGCACAAGGCTGGAAAGGACAAACAAACAACTGCAAGTTGGCGTCGGCACATCCTGGCTTGGACGCCTTCGCCTGCTGTTGTTTGCTTACCTTTATTCGAAGAGGCGAAGGCAAGAGGCAGGGGAGCAATGATATGATGCGGCAGCTCCGGGGATCGACTGAAATACAAAGCGGTGGCGGATGGTGGCAGGCCTCTGTCGGTAGGGGCTGTGTAAAAGTAAGAGTATGCCTTTGTTTCGGTTCCGGAATGCACGTGATTTTTTAGCGGGCAGTGCACTTAATTGAATTTGAGGCCTCTTCCGCCTGCACCGCCGATGAGCCAAAAGTGTGTGCCCCCGCCAGGCACCGCTGCACCACGTGCCTCTCTACTGATGCTGCACACTCGATAGGAGTTTTCCATAATTCCTTGCTCCCCTTAAATCAATTAAAGCACTTTGAGCCGCCATCATAAATGTCAGAATTAATCCACTTCTCCCCTAGTCCGCTTTCCCCCAGCTGCAGCAGCACTTTCGACCCCCTTTTTCCAGGCCCTTGGACTTTTCTTCATTTCTATATCATTCATGCATGCCTCGCACTTCGGAACAGTTCGCCCCCCGTCCCATCATAGGAGGAGCAGCAGCAGCAGCAGCTGTAATGACTCTTGAACTTGACATTTTCCTTTCGGGCTGCCAGATAAAACAGTTTCCCTGGCCCTGTGTCTGCCTGTCACTTATATTTTTAATCTGCTGCAGCAGCAGCAGGCGACACACTGAGAAATGCTACAAAAAAATGTGTGTAGCCGTACTTCTAGATATATTTAGAAATACACTGAGCAAAAGGGGTGCGTTCAGATGAAGAATTTGAGAAACATTTTTTATTGAAACCTGAGACCTTAATTGAATGTATTTTACATTTCTGTCAGTGCAGTGGAAAGTGACTGAGAAGTCAAGTTAAGTCTGCTTCCATGGAGATCTTTCTCGGCTCCCTCTTTGGCCGTGTCCCTCTTTTTTTAGGGCGATTAACGCGAATGCGCAATTGAAATTAATTGTCAGTCAAAGTGGCATTGCGGCTCATCGCCGTAGAGCGGGATCTGCCATTCGCGTTGGAGTGGCACATACTCCCGTTTTGGAGCCCAGCTGAGACCAGGACTCCGACCCCGAAGGGCCCTGTGGCAGCACATACGGAAAAACTTCTCGCTGCTCGCACGTGTTTGAAACGTATTTTTATTTTTAATTTCTTTGCCGTTTCCATGGCTGCCGGTAACCGTATGCCACAGTCTGCTGTTGCTGTTGCTCACACATGCGGCGCAAATTATGTCAACGTGGATTTGTGAAGTCAACTCCGCTTTAGGGGATATCTGTGGCACACACAGACAATCCCTGGCACAGCTACTCCTCCACAGCATTCACATTTTGTTTATTTTCATGCATCATCCAGCGACTGCACAACCAACTCTTCTGAAATGGGGCATGCAGCACAATCTGAATTAATAAATTCTCTTATAAATTACAATTTCCAGAGGAAGACTCCTTCTGTCTGGCTGTTTATAAAACGCGCCTTGATCTCTGACAGAGGCGGAAACATCAATTAAGCATTGGGAAAATTTATGAAATGCCCATGGAAAATGCCTGAATCACTTCCAGTTGTTGCTGCTAACAAACGGCTCCTAATTGCTGTAGATGATGTGAGGCATGGCACGCGACAGGATGTTTATGGGTGTGTGTCTATGTCTATGCATGAGCATCGATTGTGGCACCTGCAACCAGTTGGCACTTCTAATTTGATAAGCCCTAGCATCTACATGCATGCATAATAACTAGATGACGGTCTGAACCAGTTTTCGGAGTCGACTGCAGCTGCCTGCTTATGCATTAGTCCCCCCCCCACTGCTCGTCCCTTTACGCTTCATTTCATTCGAGATTTGCATTTGCCCCATGCTGCAAAAATTATTTTTACATTTGCTGCAAATGTAACTTGAAGTTGGGGCACTCGGAATCCGGCTGTGGCATCTGCAGATGCGGCTCAGAGATGTGCAAACTTCCGGCCAAGCGGCACAACAGCACTGCAAGTTGCAAGATGCAACTGTGCAACATTCACACATGTTGCGCATGTGCCGCGGTCTCTAATGTGCCAGTCACTCGAGACTCGAAACAGGAAAAGATTGGAGTAGGAGTAGGAGTAGCAGTAGCAGTAGGAGGAGGCGGAGACGACGGCTCATATGCATATTTCAACGCCTTTTTATGAAAACACAAATATGAGACGACTCCGAACGATGCTAGACGGTAGCTGGCATGTTGCTGGAGAGCCTCATCCGAAGGGAACTCGAAATCGTATCAGATATCGAAAGGAAGCTGATGAAAATGAGACTAAAACAAAACACACGCAAAATATGGAAAAACAATAAGGCAGAAATGTGAAAATAGAAATGGAAATGGCAGTGGAAGGGGAACGCAAAAGGGAAAGGGATTGGGATGATGAGTGCCAGTGGGAAATGGATGCCATGCCCAGCACAAAGAGTGTCCAAAGTAGCCACCAGACCCACCAGTCAAAGCCATTTACACTTGCGAATACGTGAGATAAACGATAGTTTCTCTTAGCTCGAAAAATCAAGATATGTAAAAGTCGATGCCTAACCAGCCATTCAGTATAATTATAATTAAGAAGCGTAGAGTAATACCAACTGCTCTAAAGTCTATAAACCAAATGCTTTCTCACAGACAAGGCTGGAATAAAACCCTGAAATACCTTCGAGAACATGTCGAGAATGATAGTAGCACCATACACTTTTGTCTGGTTGCAGAAGACAAAGGCAGTGACAGACAAGTGCAAGTTGTGTTTGCCTCCCGTGTACCCACTGGAGATCCATTTCCAAGCCTTTGTTTGTTCCTTTCTCTGGCTATATGCTGGCGTGTGAGTGTTTGTTTTTGTGTGTGTGTGTGTTTACCGAAACTTGGTAACTTTTCATTTGCATTTCCCACGTTGTCAAGAGAAAGAAAAAGATAAAACTTCCGAGTAACGAAAGTCAAAGTCAGCGTCAAAGTTGAACGTGTCAGATACAATTTCAGATGTAGTTGTTACATCTTTGTAGTAAGGCGAGAGAAATGGCTGGCAAAGCGGTGCTGCCAACTGTTAATTGGAATTGGGACTGCCACTGCCACAGCCCCTGTCCTCCTCTTGTGTGATCCCTAGGTCCCATCTGACATCCTCGTTTACGATGAAATTTATACAATCTTTCTATTTGGCAGCGCAGTAACCAGCAAAACAGAAACAGAAAGATAAATATACAAAATTAACACGTACTCAGGTGAAAATGAGCAGGTAGATACCCATGTGTGTGTGTGTGTGTGTGAAAGGACCGCCGCTCTCACAAATCCAGCTGGAGAGTGGGAGAGCGAGACTCGTAGAGCAAATAACCCTAATAAATAAGCCAAGTTGCCACAATTGAGGGGGGAATTGGGTTCCCGATCCCGTTCCCGTTCCCTTTCCCGGCCAAGATGTTCATGAAAAAAGTTAATTAAGGTGTTTGCCCAACAACAACGTCGTGCATTATATGCGAGATATTTATCTGCCTTATGAGAAGACGCTGAGGGAGGGTGGGAGGTAGCGAGGTAGAGTAACTGGTTACGGCGTTGCATGCCCCAGAGTGTTTGCCTTTGAAATGTTTGTCATTATCGTCGTTAACTTTTTGATGAGTCGAACGTGTGTGATAAAAGTGTCATAGGGATTGAAAAAGAGAAGGCCAAGTGAAAGGAAAAACTAATAACACAAGGAATTCTGTTCGTGACAGACAGGAGAGAGAGAGAGAGAGAGAGCGAGAGCGAGTGTGAGTGTGAGTGCGGGCAGCGCATCGAATGTATCTTTCGGATACAAATTGCCATTAGTTTATTGAGAATCTCGAAATTTATGGCTCGGCGTGTCGTGGCCAACCACGCACAAATGGTCACAAATCTGTGTGCCAGCGACACATGTGGGTCTATCCAGCCTCCCCCTCCCCACCTCCGCGTCCCTTTCTCCTTCCTCGTTAGCTGTCTCCTTTGGCATTTGTGGCACGTACAAAATTCATTTGTTGCACTATTTATGTGTGTGTCTCTGATGAAAATGAAATCAAATTAAATTTTCGGCACAATTCAAAGTGAGATTTTGCTTCGACCATAAACAAAACAAATTATATAGCATAAATCTCTCATGGAAATCGCTCACGTGTTCGTGTGTGTGTGTGCGCGTGTGTTTTGTGTGGGTGCGGGAAATTGCAGGGATTTTCCACAAACTGCGGGGGCCTCTATTGGGAGTTATTCAAAGAATTCCACGTGTGTAGACAGCAGCAGATTCTATGCACAAATTTGCGGCAGGGAAATGAACCAACAAGAACGCTTTATGGCTGACTGCTATGTTGGGATACCATTTAGCACCCGCTGATAGTTTTTTTTGTACCTTTTAGCTATTTTTTTTGCTAGCTTATTTAATTGAAATATAAAAAACTGTTGGAGTGTAACGATTTGAAGTATGTAGATGCTTTTGCTAGTTACGTTTTCAATTAAATAAAAATAAAAACCTTTCATCATCACCTCGATTGCCGTTTAAACCTATTCGATCGTTATGCTTTTTTATTAAATATTATAGATAAATACTCATACATGTCTTCGTGGAAATGGGGAAACCCGGGGGCTCACTAGATTTCTATTAAAATTTAGAATAACTCAAGGAGTGAAACCATAAAGTTTATTCTCCCCATGGGGGATTCCCATCCTCCCATCCTAATCAGCACCATCATAATATTCCACAGCAGCCTAAATACTCAGCAAATAGACACATAAAACCATGCAGACGATTCCACTCCATTTAAATCATATGATAGAGAAAGAGAGGGGAATAGAAAGAGAGGCAGAGACAGAGACAGTACTTTATGTAGCTATGGATGGAGTGTAAATTTAATTGCTGCAACAACGCTCTCATACGTGCTGGCAATTACAGTTAACATTCCGCTAGGGTGTGCGTGTGTGCGGGGGAGGATGAGTGGCGGGAGAAACTAATCAACTAATAAATCCATAATAACTGTTATTATGCTGGGCACTGGCACCCTGCCTCTGCAGCGCTCTCTGTCTCTGGGATGCGATGCGTTGGAGCCCAACCGGTCCCCAAGTTGGGTAATAGTTTTCCCGAATAGCAAGAACTAACGGGGAAATCACTTAAACAACAACAAATGCCGGCATTTATCCCCAAAAACAAAACAAAACAGAGAACGCGAGAGCGCAAAACTCTTATACAAAGTACAACCAAAACTCTCTTATATGAATAAAAAACCCCGTATTTCACTCTCTCTCTCTCCATATCCGATGAAACAAACAGTGCAACGAACGCCAGAAACGAAGGCAAAACCCGCCATGGAACTCGGCTCACTCTCTGGACATTTTGGTGGCAACGTAGCGATGGCTGCGATGTGCTCTGAGTATTCTCTCAGCCGCCGCCGTGGACGCACCTAAACGCGCTCGTCGTAATTTTATGTTGAGACTGGAACCTGGGTTCAAGCCAGGCCGCGTTTCGTGTGTGTTTCGCCGCTTTTGTTTGTCTCTTTTTCGTGGCCAACAATATTTGGCAAGTGATGCATAGAGAGACCGCCCCCACGCAGCAGCAGCAGCAGCAGCAGTCAGACACAAAACGTAATTAAATGCAAATGTGTGAAAGTGTAGCATAAAAAGTGCGAACAAGCGGAGTGGAAGAAACGGCCAAATACTCGTATAATTCCATGTTTTGCAGCGTTTCATTGTTTCAACTATTTTCGGCCGAGTACCAGTGCGTGATGGAGCCACACAAGTTATAAGTTAAAGCATTGAAAACTAAACAGAAAAACTTGAGCTTCAAATTGAACAGAGATCCCAAATAGAGATAACCTCCAAGCGGACGGAGCAAGCGGCCAACATTCGACTATTTAAAACGGTAAGTATTTTACATGCGATTGCACTCATTGCCCTCTCTCCCGTTCTGACATCGTTGTGCTTTGTGCTCCTCCTCCTCATCCTCATCCACCGCCAATCTCTCCCCTCCCTGTCACGCACTTGCTTTGTGGAGCTAAGATTTGCTTGGTGTGCGTGTCGCTCCCTCTCTATCTCCTACGTATTCGCTTTGTGCTTTGCGCTAAGCTTCGCTTTGGCGCGCGCTAAAATCCATCCGAGTGATCTCTGTGTTTCTGTGTGTCTCCCTCACACTCGCAATTTTATACAGATCACTCAATTGTGCTTTTTGCGCGGTTCATTTGCCTCTCTGCTGTCTCCTCTCTCTTCTTCCATAGCAGTGCAATGTAACTGCACATTAGTACCGTTGCACAATCCCCACACTCTTACTTGCTGTTGCTTTTCCCCTTTGGTTTCTCTGTATGTCACTTGTTTTCGCGGTCATTCCTTGCGGGTGTGAACTGTGGTACAGTGGAAACTCTGTGTAGCAGCCGCAAAGTGCATTCCGGCCTTGAGTTTGAGGTCTGTTTGAGGTTTTTCCTGGCCAAAAGCCGCCGCACACGCACTTGGAGCGCGCTTCGGCTTTGACTTGGCCCAAAAGCTTCAAGCCACATTAGCATTGCCATGGCTTTTTTTTATTGTAATTTTTGTGTCCAAAAAACCCGTTTCGAAAAAACCACAAGCAAAAAGTTTATTTACTCCAACGAGAGCTTCGGTTCAACAGGTTTTTTTTTCTCTGCGCCTCACACGAGTGACTTTTGAGGGGGAATTTCTTGGTAAAATGTTATCAACAAGCTGGCTTAAAGCGGTTTTCGAATCGTGCAATTAAATGGCCACTGATTTGGACAATTATTTATAGAAGTTTTCCTGTACTAAACATTTTCCATGTGACGTGCACAGAGAATCCCGATAAGAGGCTTCCGTTTGTTGTGTATTTGTGCATTCCCATGCTCCTAAATGCTGGGCCACGACTTAACAGCTTTAATCAATACTAAATGCGCGATTCGACATAAATTTATATTTTTTTAAAACGCAGATAAGTCCGGGAGTCCTCCTATCAGAGGTTCAAAGCTTATCATTTTCATTGCCAGTGCACTCCAGCACACTCATAAATTATTACAGATGAATGTCCCAGAATATACCCAGAAGAACAATCTATTATTAAACTAAAATGAAACACAGTTTATAGCTCTGTTTCACTACTTTAGATAAAGATTATTGTGCATTGTGGGTGCCCTCCTGTCAGCCTTAGACTTAATCTTCAACCAAGATTAAGGCTAAAATATTTCCAAAGCTAAGAAGCTCCTCCTAAAAACCTCTGCCCCCACAGAGCTCTGCAGAGGGGGGGCTTTTAACAATAGAAACCAAAAGGTAAAACTGCGGAAGTCATTTAACAGTCTACTTAGTTTTCTTGCCAAAAAAAAAAAAAATTAAAGAAAAGTAGCAAACGGCAGACTGTGAAAACGTTCAAGATGGTTCGCTCTCTGGCCTTCTGGTCACGTTAGAAAGTAGCAGTAATTGCGGCTCCGTTATTGTTATGGTTACTGTTACGCGCTCGACTGCAGGCGGCCAGGCGGTAAAAGTTGCCCCAAAATAAAACTAAAACGAATTGTCATACAGCGCCACAAAGGTTTTTGGCTATATTTCTGCACTCTCCCTGTCCCCGTCCCTGTCCTTCCTGCAATGACACTCTCCTACAACCAGTTGCTGATTTCTGCCTGTCTGTCTGTCTGTCTTTCTGTATGTTTGGGGCTTACACATTTGAAATTTTCGATTCATTGTTATGTTTCTTTCTCTCTTTGTCGGTTGCTGTGGGCGTTTGCCCCACACTGAGAGCTTCTCTTTGTTTCGTTTTCAAGACTTTCAGCAAACTGATAAACAGACAGCAAAATACAGCAAAAACAAAGCTTATTTTGTGTCGAGAGCCGATGTTTGTGTACCCTAGAATTGTGGAGTGTAGTTAAATTTGTTTTTTCTTGTTGTATTGAAAGTGGATTTTTACAAGAACAAAATTTGTTTTTTCTTTCCCCACATCATTACAAAAACATTTTTATATATTCATTGAAATTGATTAAATTTTCATACAGCTTATCAGAATTATTAAAACAGGGAATTTTTTACAGAAATTAAGCTTCATACAATACCAGTAAAATTATTTCAATAAATAATCCCATTCCCATAGTTAATGTAGCTGTTTTAGTCATGCATTTTGCCACACAACTGGGACAAAAAATATTTTAAAATGTATTATTTTAACCAATTTGAATTTTTGCTTTCATTTAATAAACTTAATAAGCAAAACATGTTTTCATATTGAAATTATAAGTTCTATGATTTTTATACTGTTAAAATATCAGTCTCCGACTGATTCTCATTTGAAATCAATATAAATAAGACTTGAAGGGAGACTAGAAAATGGGCAGAGTAAACTGCACAGAAAACTTGGCAAATTCGTAGATCCATTCTGCTTTGAATCTTTTTCAGAATCTTGCATGCTCTTAGGCAAGTTCTGCTTTCTTTTCCTATTTAATGGATCGTTTGTAGAGGGTATTTGAAGATTAAATCTCCAAATTAATTAAAAGGCAGCTTCCTAGGGCTGCTTTCTGTCTCGAGTTGTGTTTTTTTCCATCTGCCAAGTGTTTTTTTCGCGCTCGTCACTTCATTATCGGCGGCTTGTGTTTATAATTAGCAGCAACTTGGCTTTTGAGTCTTTCTATTGTATGACGGGGCGCTATTTGGATTTGGATGCGGAGTGAGACTGCCATTCAGAGAGCACTCACCACAGCTTTACACTCGACTAAAGATGAGTCAGCAGCAGCTGAGCAAGCCATGCGATTGGATTCTCTCTCTCTCTATCTCAAATAAGTATCTGACTCTGTCTCAAATATGTGTATCTCTCTCTTGATTGACTCTCCATCTGATCAGACATTGGATTAACCCAAAGTCAATCCATGACGTCAATGGGAGAGAGAGAGGTAGAGCTCTACTACGTGTGAGGTTTTTTACTCTTTCATTAGATGGAAATCGTCGGGAGAGGGGGAGAGGGGCGAGACCCGTTTATTACGCTGCCATTCAATTAATTCGCTTTTTAATTTAATTTATTGCCATCCGACCTATAGGTTTCCCGCTGCGACTGCAACTGCAACTGCGACAGCAACATTCTTCTCGCAAATGAAGTCGTTGCAGCAGGTTTTCCCTGCTCTCGTTGCCCTTTGTCCCACCTAATGCCTTCATCACACACAAAAATCTCATTAATTTTCGGCTCTCTTTCTATCTTTTGGGTCTAATCTCCCTATTGTGTGTGCCTGGGATTCTACCTGCTTCACTTAGGACATGCACATGCACACAGCGGACTGTCCTGTGTCCCTTCATCCCTATACTGTGACTCTCGCGGTTGTGCCTCCATTTAGTGGTTTAACTTTGCAGCGTAATCGATGCTCATAATCAAACAGCTGTCGCCTCCCACTCCCAGTCTGTGTCCCTTTGGGCAGACTCTATTCCTGAATAAGTTATAAAAAATTAACCACAGCAAATGTTGATATAATAAACCTCGTGGTTTCAAGGCAATTAGCGGCCCAAAACCACCCTCTCCCTTGGCCACATTTCTAACATATTTTCCCATTTGAATAAAGAATGAAAGAAACAGCGCGGAAAACATTAGACTCGCGCCTAAATGTTGGAAATTAGCGGCCACGAAACCAAACAGAAAAAAAGAGAAATTTAATTAAAGCAACATGAAAAAAATGCATAAATGTAGTCACCCAAAAGAAGGAAAAACACCCACCTGGCCAGGAAAGCCTCTCCCCTTCCATCCCTTGAAAAACGTGTAATTTTCATGCTGCCTGGCGATTCGGGGCGCCCCCTGCCCTTCGACGCTTCTCACTAACTTTGGCGGCGGGTCAGTCCGGTCCGCCGTACGGGGGCATAATGATTAGGGTCCAGGGCACAGAACGGACATTTGTGGAGGCCCTGAATGGGCCAGCAGAAGTAGCAGCAGCAGCAGCAGGTTGCCAACACAAATTTTGCTTATAATTTTTGGTTCGTTTTCCGTTTCTCTCTCGAGATAAAAGCATTTGTCATTAGCATAAAATGTTCCTGGGGCTTGATCCGAGAAAAAAACGAATATTTGAACTTCATTAGTGAGCCAGAGATAGAGCCAAAGACAGAGCCAAAGACAGATCCAAAGACAGAGCCAAAGACATAGACAGAGACAAAGACAAAGACCGAACCTTCTATAATTAAAAATTTAAAGTAATTTTTAGGGTCAGTAAGTCACGAAGCAACACAGAACAGAAACACAATCTGTGGCAGATACAAAGAGAATTATTGAGACGCCTGATTGCACTTTAATGCCCAGAAGATATGGGAAAAGTAGGGACAAAGAAAAGCCCACGCGCATTCAATGGGCATGCAACTGAGAGCCGTCGAGGGGCAGCCGAAGGGCAGCCCACGCAGGAAAAGCCTGTAAAAGGCGATCGCCGACCCGTCCGTCCATCATGCCTCGCTGCACACCGAGTGGCACTTGTGGCTCTTGAAAGAAGAAGACCCTTTAAAGTGCATTATTGTAGAAGATTCCAAGATACTGATAAGCCCCATAACCATACACGTACGTCGAGCCCTCAATATGATGGCCAAGATGCGACTCTCAGATAGGCAGCCGTTCCATTTGAATCCCTTGGGCCGCCACTCAACGCTACGGCAACGGCCACGGCAATGGCAACGCCTGGCTGGTCAACAATTACAGGAGGTTCGACCCCTGACTCTCCATTGGTTAATGATTGATATCCGCCTCGGGAGATATCCGAAAGGGCGGAGAAGGGCTGGGAAAATGTCCCACGAATTTCCACATCAAATTTGATATCCAGTTGAAAATTTAATGGCACTGACATTTGCATTCCTAATGAGGCTGCAAGCCCAAGGACTACAATTGCTGTGAAAATTATATGGCAATTTGTTGTAGGACTCAAATGTGTCAATAGTGGAACCCCCAGGACCCCCAGTACTCCATCTGTCTGCACTTTTTAATGCACTAAATGAGAGGAAAGAGAATGGTAGCCCCTGTTCCCACCACAGGGCATGTAAATCAATAGGCAAACAAATTATGAACGCAAACAGAGAGATCCCAGACAGGACGAAAGATAGGGCAGACAGACTGACAGGAACGACAGTGAAATGTCCAAGTGTTTGAACAGATTGACGCCATTAAAATCAACATATGACTTGGTTTTTTATATAGTCTGGACTCTGGAACTCCAACCTCCAAGACGATTAAACTGGAACCCAACCCAAAACGCGATTCAGAACCAGAATCAACGAAACCCAAACCCAAAGCCAAGTCCGAGGCAGAGACAGGGCTGTGGCTGTGGCTGCTGCCCCGCTGAGTGGCATCGTAAAAACCACACACAAAAAGTGTCATAAACATAAAATTGATTTTGGATTTTGTTTGTCTCTGGGAAAGACCCAAAACTCTCTCTCCGCTCTGTCGCTGTTTGAATTTCATTATAGAATCTGTTTTTTTTTTTTTGGTGTTCTGTTGTTTAATTTTTAATCATCGTCGTGTCGCGTGGGCCGTGTGGAGACCCGTAGAATATTGATTTAAGATTCTTAATCTAAAATTCCCCTACACATTAATTGCTGTTATTATTAGTAGAATGTGCATTAATTATGGAATACACTTACCGCAATGGCCTGAGTGGTCCAAGCGGCAGCAGCGGCCCAGCGGCGTGTAGAAGATTATATCACAAGTGCCATAAAAATACACGCACGCATATATGTGGGGAGGGGGGCGCATGGCACCATCGTAATCGTAGGGGAAACGCACAACCTCATGGTTTTTAATGGCTCAGAAAAAGAGAGTGTGGGCTCCAGAACATTATCGATAGATAGATATTTCGTGTGCGTACATACGAGTACGTATACCTAATTTATGGCCTAGTCAGCAAATAGAAAGTTTAATGAACCTCCGCCTACTTAAAGAAGAATCAGAACTTTAGAATTTCGGCTACCTATCAGCCACTCCCATGGGGGGAGTTATTAAAAATGAGAAATGCCGCCGCCACAATGGAGCCAAGAGTCCAACACTGAAACACGACCGGCAATACAGTGCGTTACATGAGAGAATTGTGAGAAAATCAAACATGACTGTGCAAACACTGAAACATCTCTGAAAATAAAACATATTTGAGATACTTTTTGAGACATTAAATGATGCTCTTAATTCAACAAATTATTTTAAAAATCGCCTGCTAAAATGAAAAATCATTGTTTGGTCGTAGACTGAAGTTATACCCCTGTTCCACACTGTATCTACTGTTTGGAAAAGACATGCCACTGTGCAACAGGGAAATGACTGTGGCTTCCACTCACTCATAACGGAGTCATGAGGTTTCTCTTGTTGTTGTTGCTGTTGTGGTTGCATCGTGCAACGCTATGTGGCAACACCTTCGAAGCCGTGGCTGCGCATGCGCTGCTTGTGGAATGTTTCCCAAAATAATTCAATTAGCAATAAAAAGTTAGAGGGTAAAAAAAGGCAAGAGATACATGAAATTGATGCGATTACTGATGGATGCTCTCTGTCTCTCTGCCTACGATTCTCCCTTCTCTGATGCTCCTTCGATTATGTTAATCGCCGAATGAATACCGAGTGAATACTCGAATTCGTGTTTCCGTGGGAATGTGCCCCAGCAGCGCCCTACACAAGAAGCTGAGAAGTAGCAGGCGGAGATTTCCCTTATAAGCCGCTTTAAGTCCCAAAACAAGTGGCGGGAGCAGAGAGATTTTCTTGATTTTCTTTCATTTTATTTTTTGATTCGTTTGCCACCGAGAGACAAGAGAGAGACTCTTGCCACAGAGGAATTGAAATGATTCTTGCCACAGAGGAGTCCAAACACAGAAGCAGCATTTATTTTCTGGCAGTGGCAGTCAGCGTCTCCATGTCTCCATTTCTGGCCCCCTCATTTCGGCATTGCTCTTGCCTCCTCATCTTGTAATTACTCTCGCATTTTCGTTGCCAGTTTTCCATGACAAACTGTCAAAGAGAGAGGCCAAATACTAAAAGCCAGACAGACACAAGATAAATAAAGCACTTGCTTATTGCTGCTGTCCTTTCAGGACGAAAACACACACAGGACATGCGCCTCAAAAATAGAGAAAAATATGAGAGAGAAAATCCCTCGAAGAGAAAACTTTCAGCTGACGGAAAATTAATTAAAAGATAATGATGATTTTCGCTATTTGAGTTTCTCACACACACACAAACAGGAAATGAGACAAAAGTTAAATGAAAAGTGCAGAAAATTCAGAAAATGTCAGAAAGCAATTAAATGAAGGCACACAATTATTTGAGGCACTGTAAAGGTTCAAGGAATGGGGGGGATGGGAATGGCAATGTGGCCCCGTCCAATCACTCTTTTCCGTGCCACACAGAGTCCTGCCTCTGACTACTGATGACCTGTTTGCATGTCTGCCACTTTGCCTGTCGACACAATGCCACAACAGGGGGGCAACAGCAACCGACTGTGCCCTGGCACTGTTCCCTGTGTACTGTGCTAAATATTAGTTCAATTATGCGGGGGCGGCTCCAGTGGCGGCAGACTCTATCTAGCAATTTGAGCTGTCGCTAAATTCATCATTCAATCCTCCCAACATTCAGTCATTCCCTGCTTGAAACTTTTATCCATTCATTCACTCATTTAACCATCTATCCATCCATCATTTTGAAGCTTGTTCTAATCCAGCTTTTGTCTTTTTTTTCTTCTCAGGTAAGCATTTTGGAAAAGAAGAGCTTCAAGTGTTTTCGTTCTTCAATTGTTTGCCGTAAGTACGAGCATTGTTGTGTGTGATGTGGAGACTCCAAACTCCATGCCACTGTCCAAGCAGCAGAAGCTCCCACGTTTTGACGAGAGCTTTTGTTTGGAGATTTTTGTGCCGCTTCCTGCTTGAAACTTGATGCCAATTTAAAAAATGGTTCACCTCTGGGATGAGAACCAAAGCCACAGCCACAAGACTTTGTTTCCCACAGACAGTACGAGCAACCATAATGGATCATCATTATCATCCTTTTTATCCATTTGGACTGGGATAGAGAGGCCTTTTGGCTCTTACAATCATCAGAGTGGCAGTACGATGGCGTATAAGTGGAAGTGCAGTGCGAGGTATTAGTCTTAAGAGGGAAAACTGCAACAATAAATGGATGAAAAGCTAAACTCCTAATACTTATAGCCCTCTAAGATGCTTCATTTTAAAGAGCTGTTTTCCACCACTGTATCCCCGGGTATTATAAATGAAACCCTTTTCTGTAGAGGCCTCTGTCATTACAGCAGAACCTGCCTTACAGCCACATGGTACTCGTAAATGTTGTTAATTAACATTCGCATCTCGCTCACTCACACTCGATCTCTGTCTCTGTCTCGTTTCGAGTGTTGTTTGGTCTGGCATTTAAGTTAACTCTCGAAGCCAAAAACTTCCTCTCGCACTTGGAACTAACCTTTTATTCCGCTTGGCCATGGACAAGTGAGGGATTACATGGCCCACAGATGAGCAGAATGAAAATTTCACGCATCACCAGGAAAATATCGACTTGAAAAAGCCTTCAAATTTCAATTATCATCAAGGGACAAAAAGGTCCCCACAAATGCCTCCCAAAATATAAAGACTTTCCTTCCAGATGATGACAATGACGGGGTCATGGGTTGAGAGGGTGGGGAGGGGGGCATGTGAAACGTGAATTGCATAAAAATTCCACACAAAATTTTGCTGACTTTCTGGCATTGGGATTTTTGGAAATTGGGATTCTTGTACGCCCTTTTTGGTCGATTGATGCGCCAATAAAATGAAATAAAACAAAATTAATGAGCAGCCGGTCGTGCCGCAGTCAGGAAGGCGAAGGAAAACGAGGAAAACATTGAAGTAAAATGGCTGCAAAATAAATTAAATTAAGCGTTTGTTTCTCCCAAGATTTTCTCATGGCAGACGACAGGCCCCGTAATCGAATCGAATGGAATTGAAGGCGAAAAACAGGCGAAGATGTATGGCATTTTCCACAGAGGTTTTTAGCCCCCAATTTAGAGAGCAGTTTGATGGTAAATAAGCAGAAGGAGGCACAACCATCCGCAAAGAGGCCGAGGGGTGACAGCGGGAGGCAGAGGCATTCGGCCCCATCTGCAAGTGGCAGCATTAGAGGAGATGAACGACATCTTCCAAAAAGCAAAGCAAATCGAAAATCGTGACGGGAATGCATGAAACGAGAGCCCAGAAATACACCAAAGACACCCCAGATATTGCTGCTGCTCCTTCTACTGCTGCCATTTATCCTTCAGGATCGCCTTAATTGCAGGCACACATTTGATTCAATCAAAAAACACACTCATTGATTTTGTGTCTTGATATTTTCCTCTCCTGCCTTTCCTTCTTGTTGAAAATTGACTTCTTCTTATAATTGAAATTGCTTTTACTTTCCTTTTTTTTCTTGTTTCGTTGACGCTTTTCGTTGGGAAATTTATTTAAAGCGCCAAGTATTTTCAATTAATTTCGCCAGCAGCGACGGTTTTTTGGTTTTTGTAACACCGCAAAACCAGCCGCAAAGAATTTTATTTATTTATATTGAGAGGCAAAGCCAGTGAGGAGGGGCCAGGGGCGCCACAAAGGAGGAGGCCAGAAGCGGAGACTGGGGACAAAAGGAGGAGCCGATTCTGGGTTAAAAGCGGCGGCAGAAAGAGATCCAACACCCAGTACCCCCACCAGCAAAAGTGTCAACGAGAGAGAGAGAGGGAGCGATTGCCATGAGGCAAGGACTCCACAGCCTCATTTTTCCATCTTTTCATGTAGATTTTATTTGCGCCAAGCAGCCGCGAGTCAACAAACATAAGCACACACACACAGCACACAGCAGAGCACAGCATACAGTCTCCCCCATAAATATATGTACGGGTACACAAAAAGAAATTGAATTTTACATGTATTTTTAATATTTACCAAGCGACAGGCGGCGCCCCGCAACAACAATAAAAGTGAAGCAGAAGGGACGAGTCGGGCGGCATGGGGCTGGGGAACTTGTGTTTGCTTTTTTGTGTTTGTGTGGCCCAAAGGCTCTGCCACAGTTTTTTGATGTACGAGTATGAAGTAATATCCTTTCGAGCGGCGAAAGGATACATTGAATCAACGATGAAGTTTGTTTTGTATCTAAAAATAAAAGCGAAATCTAAGACTCGTAAACTTTTAATTGTTTGAAGGAGTCTTTGAGTTCCACCCGGGCAAGGAAAGTGTAAAGAATATTCAATGTCCTGCGTCTGGAGAAAGCCAAAACCATATTGAATTTCATGCCGCCTTTGTTTTGTTTTCATATTTTTTGTCTACTTGTTCTTGGGGTTCCTTGGAGTTTCGTCTGGAAAATATTTGCCAACGTTTTTTATGCAAATCAATGACGTTGCTTTTGTTGTTGTTGCTGTTCACCACCCCAAAAGCTGAACGCCGCAGAACGCGGCCACAGCCAACGAATTTTATAATAAACATTTTTGACATGGCGACAGGACGGACACACAGGACTTGACAGCCATAAAACATCAAAAAGTTATCGTCTCCATCCATCGCACATCTCCCATCGCCATCGCCCATCCTCCGTCGCCATTTCGTTGGACGCCCAGCACCAGGACTCCACAATTCGCCTGAGGGCAGGACATGTGTCCCTGCGCGACTGCTCAAACGTTTCTTGCGTTTTCTCTCTTTTTCTTTTCTAAAATCAAGAATATTCAGGAATTACGTTTGTTTTTTTTTTTGTCAGCTTCCTCTCGCTTTCTTTTCGCTTTTCTTTAACTTGATTCTTATTTTCATCATCAGGCAGGGAAATGCATAAAGTTTTTGCTCCAAAGTTGCAAAGGGTCGCGACGCGCATCAAAAGCAAGACTGTGTGGGGGGTGTGGACACTGCTACTGGAGCCTGTGAAAGTTTGCCGCTCTGCTTTGCGCAGGGATTTTCTTGGGGTATTAGCATTGTTAGCCCCACATTTTGACTGTGTGTTATGCTTGATTTTGCTTTAGCACTGTTTCTCTGCTGCTTTCCCTTTCCCTTTGCCTGACTTTTTCTTTTTCACTGGCGTAAAATGTTCCCTTCCTTTGCACAACGATTTTTTGTGGCACTGGCGGAGGGTTTTGTGCGTGTGTGGGGGAGGCGGCGGAGGAGATTTGTCAGCGAAAGTCAAAAAGGCTCGAGAATTTTTCCGTTTTGCGGTTTAGAGGCGAAACCAATTTGTAGATTTGAAAAGTTTCTCCATCTCAAACACTGTTAACAGGACACTTTGAATATTACGCTGCAGGACGGGCACCGAGGGGAGTGGAAATGGAAAATCTCTGGCTTTTCTTTTTATGGGAAAGCGAGGACAGCTGGAAAAGCTGAGAAGTTGACGGCGTTGGCAGCTGACAGACGGCGAGAAGTTGCTTTTATTGGCCCCTGAGAGACTGAAAGACCCTTCAAGCATAAGTTTGGCGCAGCAAGGACATGATAAGGATGATAATCGCGGAGTGACCTTGCAACCCCCCCTGAGCTGTGGCCATGCCTCCGCTATTGTCATCCAATTTCCATGCCGTATGCCTTCGCTTTTGTCTGCCCATAACCCACATGCCACATGCCCCCTCGCTTGCCTGCCTATAACCATTCCTCATGGCTCTGCTTTGTCTTCCTTTAACCATGCCGCCTTTTGCACCTCTGTCTCTCTGCATGCCACCATGCCACCTCTTTGTCTGGGCGTCCAATGCAAATATGGTACAATCCTCGATAAAAATCTATATAGAGGGCAGATTTCGCGCACCTTTGCAAGGGCTTTTTCTCGCGATGTGCTGGCATAATTCTTGTTTTACAGCACGCCACAAGGATCCCAAGGATAATGCCATCGGATTGCCATGCCACAAGACTCGTACTCGTACTCTCATTCGTACGTTTTGAAAAAGAATCAAAAGGAAGCCGGGCCCAGCGTTGATTTAAGATTCACCAAAACGATAAATTGCGGTAAAAGGTGTCTTTCATTCACACACACAAACACACACACATATATATATATATATACAGGTCGAGGAATCCTTTTGCGGGGATAACCGAAATCTTTAGCATTCGGAAAATATGATTTTTAACTGAAAGACTGAACTGAAGGACCGAGCCGACAGGCATCCTTCCATACGTGTGTGTTTTTGTTTGCACGGCAAATGAAATGAGATTTCCCAGCAGAGATAGAAAATATGCACACACACACACACACACCCATGGGTACTATGTGTTTCCATGTGTGTGCTGTATCTATAGCTGTGTGTGTATCCCTCCATTCATGTGGTAGGATAGGAGAGATTCTCAATTTGAATGCAAAAACATGTTGGATTATTATGATTTTCTTTCCATTCCTACTCGTTGCACGGGGCGGTTTTTCATCTTCTGCTGAATGCTGCCACTGCCTCTGCCTCAGTGTGGTGGCATGCCCCATGCTTGAGGTAACATAGTACACGTATTTATCTATCCTTGTGTGTGTGTGTGTGTGTGCGACAAGTATTAAGTGCAATCAAAAGAAGATTTACAAGCATCATGAATGAAATATTTGCACCACATATGGCAGCCGCTTACAGATCTGTATTTTCTGTGTGTGTTTGTGTGTGTCGCTATCTGTATCTGCATCTGCATCTGCGTGGAGGGTAGCGCGCTCGCTTGCGCATAAAAAAACCCATTTGACATGGTTGATATTTATGGTGGCATGAAGCAGCATCATCCACTCGCAACGTCGTGGCTAATAGAAAGCCATGAAGTTACCCCCATTCTGCTCCATGACGGGAGTATCTTTCCATCTGGCTATCTTGATCAGTCCAGAAGGTGAGCTTAATTATTGATTATGTCGCTGGGGAAAGGCAACAGGCCACAGGCAACCAGCCAGTCATCACCCGGGGGTCAACTGTGTGCCGTTCCCACAAGTGAAAGGATATATACATATGTTGTGTGTGTGTGTGTGTGCGTCATGACTGTCAGCGCGCTAATAAATTTGTAGCCTTCCATCTGTGAAAGCGTGTGCGCTTGGTTTTTGGGCTCTTTTTTTTCCGAGTTTTTTGTTACAATTTTCCCAGGCGGCGGCATGACTTTTGACTAACCTTTCCCACAATTGTTTGCGCGCTTGTTGTGCACCAAATTGCATAGACAATTGTGCTGCAAAATCCACCAAGTCGCCCCATCCCCCCTGAAACACACGACAACCAGCAGTTTGAGATGCAGATACGAGTAAGGCAGACGTAGAGAAGAGTCTCTGGGTAAAGGCTGCATGAGGAAGCTTCACAAAGAGAGAGAGAGAGAGACTACACTGCTACACAACTACAGCTACAGTTTCAACTATAACATAACATCATGTTCAGTTTCAGCTATAGCTATAGCTTCAGTTTCAGCATTCAGCTTCAGCTTCCACTATTCAGTTGATTGGCGCAACTCTTGGTATCAGCTTTTGGCGTCGTCTTCGTCGTCGTCGCCGTCTCATTCGCATATTCATGATGACACACATGCGCATGCATAACTAAGCAATCCATTGGTTGCCAGTGCCAGTGCCAGTGGTAGTGCCAGTACCGTTCCACAGAGTACGCTTCCATGATTTAGCAATTGAGAAACACGATGAGGAGGCATGCGGCATGTATGGCATAGGAGGCATGGGAGGCATGGACCGGGGCAGCAGCTTTATGAACTGATGCGACGATTAAGATGCGCCGCCATCTGGCTGGATTACATTGAATTGACTTTCGGGGGCCTTGTAATTGATGGCTTTCCAATGCACACACCAAACACACTCACACACAGCGGGGGGTGGCAGGCGGCAGCAGGGGCAACCAATAGGTGGTAGGCTCTTGTGGTGTGGCAACAGCAGGAGGAGTAGCAGCCAGTAGCTCTGATATTGCACCTTCCCGTATTCCCCTTTGATGTAATACAATGCGCACATCTCTCTCTCTGTCTCTGTCTCTCTCTCGTTTGACACTCTCCAAAAATTAATGATCTGGCAAGCCGCAGCAGCAGGAGCCGCAGCAACCAATGTATGCCCCATCGAGTGGTGCCTCCACCGACTACTACTCATACTCCTGCTGGGAGTTAATAAACGGGAATCGAGCGGAGTGTGGAGTAGAAGTGCCGCTACAAGTGCTCTCATGTGTGCATGTGCTTGAGGCTCTTCTGGTTTTTCCGTTTAAGTTTCAAGTTTTTTGGCTTTAAACTTCTTTAGACGAAGTTTTTTTGCTTAAATTGATTGCCTTTTAACAGAGGTTTTCTTTAATTGATAATCGATGGGGCATTAACAACAGATAGAACAGAAATAAAGGACTCCCGGACACTGGAAGAGCGAGAACAAAGCGATTCAACTTCTTCCAAGTCTGCCTTTATCTCTCCGCTCCCTCTGCTGCCACAAAAGATAACTCCTCCGCCATTTTGCGGCCAATATTTATAGTTGAAACTTTAACCATTTAAACAATCGATTTGTGCCAAATAAAATCATTCTGCGATGCGGAAAGTTTATCGTAAGCTAATGGCTTGGCTGATAACTTCGCCCAAAATGATTTTCCTGCTACTTGGGAGCATAATTTACGCATCGTTGGAGTTGGAGTCCGAAATGTGGGGTGCATGTGGCATGTGAGAGGCTCATAAAGAGGCACACACACACACACAAAAAAAAACGAAATGTGGCTGTAAAAATCGATGCACAACAGACACCAGGCAGCAGACAGCAGTACAGGGTATGTGTGTGTCTGGTGTATGTATTTATGAGCAATTTGGCAGAGTACTTTAAAGTGTAAAGAATGGTGGTGGAGGTGGCGGTGGAGGGGTGCCAGAACCCAAAAGGTGCGGTTAAATGTAAAAATGGTGAAAAGCAAGGCAAACAAAACATTGCGCATACGCCGTGTGTTAATTTGCATTGTTATCAGACGCCGCCACTGCCACTGCCGCTGCGTATGCTGCGGTTCGCTGATGCGCGTCTTGGGGCAGGCAGTCAGGCAGCGAGGCATCCAGGGGAGGAAGTCCTGACAGTGGCATTGGCAACATCCACATGCCGTATGCGTAATATGGACCAAGACCCAACGTTCTGTGCGATGTTTGTTTTTCCCGTATGCCGTATGCCGCATACCGTACCCCGTATGCCGTATGCGTTATTAAATTTATTTGACTTGACGTGCGCACAGAAGGCAACATGAGAAGCGATAGAGTGGGCAAGGCGGCAGGAGGAAAGAGGAAAGAGGGTTTATGCGGATGAGGAGGGTTTTAGGGTGGATGGGGCATAGGGGTATAGGGATATGGCCAAATGGGAAGGAAAGAAAGGAAAGGACATGGGATACCAAGCCGCACAAACATCGACAGCAGCAGACAGGCAGACGAAAGTTGAGCTTAAGGTTTCGCACATCAAAGAGAGGAGAGGGGTATAAACGTTAGACAGAGAAAGAGCGAGAGTGAGAGAGAGAGACCAAGAGGAAGGGAAACCCTGCATGTGTGTGTGTGTGTGTATCTGAGTGTATGGGATTCCATTTAATATTTAAATTGCTTGAGGTTAAAATATCTCATGTTTCCTCTTCTGGCAATTTATATTTTCAATTATTAATTCTGCTTTATTACATTACACATTTCCCTCTCATTTTTTCAAGCTTGAGTTCATCTTTCGAAACACACACGCACACACACACACATATGTACATAAATAAATAAATAGATACAGACATAAACATGAGTTAGATATTTCTGAAGGATTTGCTCTGGGATTCTATCTGCAATTTGCATTTCAAACAGAATTTTCAATTAAAATGTCAATACAACTTAGCCATACAATTCAAGAAATCTATTCATTTCACTCGAAATGCAAATGGGAAATGGAAATCCTGGAAAATGTTCCACAAAAAGCTGCTTAATTCAATTAATGTGTAAAATGTCCTGCAAATTTGTCATGTAACATATTAGAGTATGATGTCAGCTGTTTTTTTTTAGGAAGGAACAAGAACTAGAACAGACATGAGAATAAAACTAATTAGATTTATAAATATCCAAAGATATCCAAAGTATATCCAAAGATATCCAGCCAGAATGTTGAAAAAAAGCTCCCTGTCTGCATTTTTCCCTATTTTCACGGCCTTGTAACCACTGTGCAGCTATTCTTAGAGTTCTTAGTGCAGTAACTATCCCAAAATCACTAACTTTACTCCTTTAGTAGCATTTATGTCTTGATTTTTGCTCTTTACTTGTAATCCTTTTATTTCTCCTGCCTTTTAAAATGTAGCAATGCATTGCCTTTTGACTTTATTTCTCCTCTAAAATCAAATACTATTTGTAATCCAAATAAATTTTATGATGCTTTGGCTTTGGCATTTTCACTATTATTTATTTGTGTTTATTTTCTTTGAATTCATGTAAAATAGTGATAAGTACAATTTAGAATATATTTTATTGCAACTTTACTCTGCTTTTAATAAATGCAAACAATTTTGTTTGGTTTTCCTTAATTTCTCAGTTTAATATTTCGAATATCAGAGGGAGGCAAAGAAATGCTGAATGCTGCTCCCTGCAGCTATCGTTTTCCGACTCCTTATGCGTCTCTGTACCTGCCTCCCTATCTTTGTTTTACTCAGTCTCCCTAGTGACTCCCTTTTATTCTCATTTCCCGCCCTGATGCACACTCCATATGTCCCCTATATATCCATCATGCTCCCTCTCTCTCTCTCTCGCCCTGTGTGTGTCCCTGGATGCGTATTAAAAACAAATAAATTTTATTCATGGCTGCGTGTCAAAGTTTTTGGGAAATATTTATATCATCGCCCGCTCTTCTCTTTTTGGGGGCTTTGTATTTCCACATTTTTTGATGGAAACTTTTTCGCCGGTTTTTCTGTTTTGTTGTTTTGTTGTATGCCCCACACACATGTGCATTTTATATGCTTTATTTACGCATAACTTGTGTGCCGCACAAACCACCACCATATCCCAATGCCCCTGCAACCGGTTGCCACAACAAAGTTGTGGGTGGCAAAGCCGCTGAAAATGCATTTGCCACAGAAAATACACCCGCCGACTCAGCGCATCCCAGCTGCGTGGAAAAAATGAATGTTTTATTCGTTATTTATGAATGAATTTCAGGCAGGGTTCATCATTCGAAGGATTCAAAGGTTCTTGTTTTAAGCAGATTGTTCGCTAATTGCACAGATCCCACAAATTACTGATTCTAAGCCGCTTAGACGCCTGCGACGACCGCCCGCTCGCCCGCTCGCTCCCTCCTCTTTGTCACAAATTCCATATTAAAGCTCATCAAATGCTTATCTGCCATCAGCACCACTCCCGAAGGATCCACAGAAGGAAGTCCTGGCAACGCATTAACCAACACAAGCACACAGACGACACACAGGACAAAAAAAAACGGATCCTTAAATGTCACATAATCATATGGGTGCGTTTCAGTGTAAGGGAGTGGGAGCGGGAGCGGGAGTGCGCGTGACAAATGATACGTACAGACCTCGTCCTCGCCCTCGACTGGAATTTAGCAGTTCATAGAACCATCATAAGTAAACGAGGTCCTTCTTCTGCCACTTCTCTCTGGGGCTGTGGGACCTCTGCTTACCCTCTGATGGGGCACAGGGACCCCTGCATTCCCACTCTGATTTCTGCTGTATTTTTCATTAGGCGCGAAAAATATTAAACAGACGACAGGCGGCTGAAATTATTATCCTGAATCTGGTTGCCTGGCGGTGGCGATGATAACAAATTACACATACGCCACGCTGCCTCATCATTTCTCTTATTTTTTTTTTCTGCTTAAGCATCGTTTTAGCCGCCCCCGTGTGTGGGGGCTCTCTCTGGCTGTGGCTGTGGCTGTGCCAGTGGTTCAGACTACCCCAACCACTCGTCAAAAGCTGTTGTGATTGTCAGTTGCGTTGCTAAGCCGTGACGCAGAGGATTCCACGAGGAGGTTCCACGAACAGAACAATTGTTTACTCTACTCCATGGGCCATGTGTGTCGGGCCCCGAGTCCTACGGCAGTTTATTATATTTGTAATATGTATTATGACATTTCTTTTATAGGGATTTCTCCTCCCTCTCTCTCGCTCTCGCTCTTGGCCAATGATTTGTCGATACGTAGAATGCGTTAAGAGCGAAAAGAGAGCAAGTGGAAATAAAAAGCAAACTTATGGGCCCCGCACACGGGTCCTGCTTGGCTTTCCTTCCCGCTCGTTAGCTCTTGCCAGGCGCTGTAGGATGTGGGCGTAATTGCGTTTCTATGTTTGCTATTTGTAGGCCTTCATGTGTTCATTTCCGCACGCAAATAAAAACAGGATAAACATTGGGCGCATAAAGCCTCGAAGCACCAAGGACGAAGCACGAACACCCTCAACTTTTGAACTTTTTCTCTCGCAAATGATCCCAGAAATAAATATATTTTTTATGAAACCCAAGCAGGCACACGCAGCGCCGCCCCAAAATCCTTTCGAATTGGAAAAGGGGTGTTGACAAATCCTTCGTCCTTGGGCGAAGATTCTGCCGGACCTGCGGCACTTCATAAAACGTAATCCTGGGGTATAGCGCTACGCTTATGACAAACATAATCATTAAGCCATTATTATTATTACACTTATGCCAGGGCTCTGGGTCTGGGTATGGGTGTTGGTGTGGGGTGTGGCTCTGGTCTCTTTTCTCTCGCTCACATGCCCATAAATTACTGCAGGAAAGGAGTAAGGCACGGGGTTGGTCCTGCTGCCAACTGAAGCAATATTCAATGATTTACGGTCCATATTCCGATTGCCAGCGCGAAAAGAAGAACCGGAGGCGTCGTTCTCGTCCTTCGTTGCTGCTGCGTTTTTATCGATAAACAACTTGAAATGAAATGCAATGCAATTCAAAATGCGAAAGGAATCTACAGGAGGACCTTCTTGGACAGAGCACCCAGAGATGCCTCTGCAATGGAGTGCGTTTGTCCTCTGGCAACTGTGCGGAGTGGAGGGGCAAAGGAACGAATAACGAGGCGTCCGTCCAGGCTATCTGTTTGTCGATATTGGAAATCTGATTTTGTGGATTTTTATTTCGTTTGACTTTGCGCTGATTTTCAATTGCACTGCCGCTCCATTCCAACCAACCCATCCAGCACCCCATCCTTCGTTTTCCCTTCATTTTTCTTCCCTCTTTTTTCGTCCTTTTTTTTAATAATAATAACTTTTTACCCTGCTGGTGCATACGATTCGAAGAGGACCTGCTCCACGTATTCCCTTTCATCCCAGGCCTTTCTTCCTCGCTCTCTCCCTCTCCTGCAGACTGTTGTTTGTCTTTCATTCTCTTTGCGGTGTGTGGCAAGGACTACCAGGACTAACAGGTCTCTCTGGGGTTACCTTATTTTTGATTTTTATGAAATATTTATGCCCTGGTCTTTGGTCAACAGAGAAATTGATTTACTCCCACCGCTCGTCTCTCACGTGCTGTTCCGTTTCGTTTCCCTTTCCCCCTGTCTCCGGGCATTACTTTGCTGTCACGCCCATTCGTCTGGACAGGCTGTTGAGAAACAATTACCGCCACGCCCCCTAGGACTCGCACCCCCCGCCGGACAGGTGGGTCGTACACAGCTGAACAGGTGCTGACATGTGTCATGATGTCTGCTGCGGCTCGAGGGCGATGGTGGGGGGAGTAAACAATAAATATTTTATTATTTGTATAAACACAACATTTCATTAATTTTTATGCCACACAGCCACCCACTTTTTGCAGCCTCTATTCTCTGGAATATTCTTGTTAATTAATCGCCCGTGTCCGCACAGGCATGGCCATATCCTTTGTGTAAAATGATTGGTAAATGCAGCAAGCAATTAAATACTTAATGCCCCCAAAAGTGAAATGATAAAAAGCCACAAGAGAGCGTCAGAGCGATACAATGCTAGGGATGAAAGCGATGGCACAGGCAGGCAGGGACCTAGGCGGGATTGGATAGAGATGGCAGCACACAGAATACATAACTTAAGGAAAAAATATGGCAACAGGCAACACGAATAGCCAAAGGAATAGCCATGAACGGAACGGGGACTGCAGCAGAACAAAGAGAGACAGAAAGAGGGACGGACTCATATGCACAGAGAAAGCGCCTTCAATATCGGCAGACACTCGCATAGAAAGAGGCAGCAACAGAAAGCAGAGACAAAGATAAAAGGCTGCTGCCTGGTGGCATTGTCAAACATCAACAACAGACAGCAGCAGGACATTGCAGGACAATTATCGTTATATTAATGGAGTGTCCCGCCTCCTGCTCCCAACGATAAACGATGGCCATAATTATTATAATAATATAAATAATAATGATAACGATAAGAACAATAATGATAATGTGCGACAAACACTTGCTGCCTGCATATTTCATTTCATTTATTATCAAAAATGCTTTCAATTGGCTTTGAGCCAATTAATTTTCATAATGACCCGATGGCCAGGACGCATTCCATTTAACATTTTCAATAATAATAATTTTAATTAACAGCCACACAGAGTACTTCAAAGGCCGACACGGCACACAGCCCACGTTTAACTTTTGCTAATCCTCATTTTTGGAATCCTCTCATGGTATATCGCATATCCTTGCATTTGACACTCGAATTGCTTTCGTGGATATTAAAACCATCATTTTTTATCAGCAAGAGCAGCAGAGGAGTGCCTGCCACATGCCACAGTGAGCACACACGACACACGCAACACACGGAACGACAGTCATCCGTCAGTTGGTTAACTCGTTGTGCGGCGGGTGGCCAATGGGGAGGGGTGGCTGCCGCTCTATGCGCTTAAGTGCTTGTTTGAGGTTTACTCGCAGTGTGACCATAATCTGCCACAGACACTTACACACACACACACACACACAGACGGACAGAGTGGGGCAACAACGTCAACAGATAAATAAACAGGCAACAGACAGAGTCAGCCTGCATGAGTGAGGCAGAGAGAGAGACAGAGAGAGCGTGTCCCTGGCATATCCTCTGATTAATGATGTTGCGACAATAATTAATTATATGCCTGCACCATAAGCAAAAGCAGGGGGAGGAGGTGCAAAAAAGAAGGTTAAAAGTGTGGCAGACACGGGGGGCAGGCGTACAGGCAGTGTTTTACTTGCCTGCCACAAGTATTTCATTTCATTTGCGCGGCATTTTACAGGGCTAAGACCACAAAAGCCGCTAAATGTGGCCTAGGCCATGTCAAACTGTATTAGACTCGGATTGTTATCTGCGGAGCAACCTTTTTGGGGCAGGGCAGCCTTGATGCCAGCTACCAACTGCCTTTGGGGGCACAGCAATTAAACAGCAATTTAAGTTATTTTTGCATGTCCTTTTGCCTCAAGCATTCCTTGCGCTTGTTTTGCCGCGTTCATTGCCACGGTGCTTTCGCTGCTTTCTCCGTGTTTGTGTGTGCTTGTGTGTGTGTGTGTGTGGCATGATTTAGACATTTCAATTTGCATGTGTTAACATGCAATGCAAAAAGGATTCGATTCTTATCGCGCTAGCATTCGCCAGAAGCCAAAGGCCAAAGCCAGAACCTGGCCAGAACAGAACCTCCCCCACTCCCCCTACACACACACACACACACACACACACAAAAGAGCCAGCGCTTGGCTACTTTCTTTCTTTCTTTCGCCATTTCTCCCATTGCCACATTGCGGGAGTTTTGCTTTTGAGTTGAGGTTTATTATGTGGCGCTGCATGCACATGCCACACACCAACACACACACAGTCATGCTCTGGCCTTACCTTCACCGCCGCAATGTGGAAATTTGAATATCCTGCGGTAATTTCCACTATTTTTAGTACTTTGTTGCCCTTTTGAACTGCCATTACTGTGGCTTCTGGGGGGGAAGAACATTAAGAGGCGCAAAGAGCGGTGAGGGTTTGACGGTGTCGCGGCAAACTCTGGTGTACACACTCGTATGTGTGGGAAAGGGTTAAGTGACTGCCACTTGCTGTGGGGCGCATCTTTTGTGCGGCATTCATTTCTTTTTCGCTTCGGCCCCGACGAGAGCATTTGCATGCGAATGAAAGTTGCTTTTTGTGCAGAGCCACCGCAGAACTTGGCCAACTCTTGCGAGTAGAACTTTGATGACTGCCAGCGCCATCAATTGTGGCTCTCGTTTAAGCTCTCTCAGGCTGCTCTTCATCTGCGCTCTTCTAATGCGCAATTAGAGAGCCATTCGTTGATTGGGAAATTAGCCAAGTTAGTATCTTCACCCGTCCATGGTCCACAGTCCACAGTCCAGTCGTCCAGGACTTATGTGCCCTTCTGACTGCGGACATGGCCAAAAGGGGAAGCATCTCCGTGCGTGACAATTGGAAGGAAACATTTGCGGCAGCAGCCTCATGTGTGTGTGCCCCATAATGTGGGCTGTTAACTAACAAATCTCCCGCGCCTTACCTAATCATGTCCCGTTTCTGGCGAACTGATGAGAAAATTGGTTAAATTAAGGCTGGGTCAACCGCAGCGTCGCGTCTCAATCGAACGAACACCGAACGGTAAGCGGGAAACGGGTAGCGGAGCGGAGCCATTAACCTGGGAAATCGGTTAAAGCCACACACAAAATTGGCACGTTAAAGCGTCTATAAAATGCATGTGTAAACAAGGCACAAACTCGTGTCCAATTATGGCCAACACACATGCACGCACACACACACAAATGAAGGCGAAAGAGTGGCAGAAGCAGAAGCAGCCAAAAGCAAACTTTTATCTAAACAAACAGCTCGTTGGGTATGGGGCCAAAATGCTGGACAGAATGAGGAGCGGAGCAGAGGGCCAGGGCCAGAACCACAATGACGGACAGGAGCCACAGTCAGAGCCATGGCCAAGAGCGGTTAGGGCCCCATCGAGGCGCGGCGGCATGCTAAAAATAAATGAAGACATTAGCGACGCTCAAATGACATGTTATCGACTTTGAGGGCAGACGCCGCCGCCGCGGCGGTGGGGCTCCAGCGATGGCGGACGCCGCAATTACCGTTAGCCACACACACACACACACATGCATGCATGCGCGTCTCTGGGATCGTAAACAAAAAAACTGGCTATAATGGAGGTAACCTTTTCGGCCAGGCCAGGTGCTGCGTTTGCCTTTCAGCTTGGTTTTTTTTTAAGTCCTCATTTTGGCGCGCTTGAGATTCTTGCGAATGATATAGGAACATGCAAACTTCCGGCGGAAGTGCAGGCGTGTGACAGAGACAGCGCGAGAGTGAGTGAGAGAAAGAGAGAGCAGCAGCTACACCGACATGGAAAACCCATTAACACACATACAGAGAGGGAATGAGTGAGAGAGGAAGTGCTCCCGCTTCGCCCTTTCGCCATCTCACTCTCTCTCTCTCTCTCTCTCTCTCTCTCTCTCCCCAGTGCATCTTAGCCGTAAAGGGTGCGCATTCATGCACTCGTTTTTCATGTGTTTGGCGATAAATTTTCATTTCGTTGAGCTGCGCTTTTTCGCCGCAATCAGTTTTTCGATTGGAGGCTACATAAATATTTTACCAAGCAGACATCCATTCTGACGGACAGACACATAGACGGAGGGACTAGCAGACAGACCTTCAACCAGATCGACAGATAGACAGACAGACAATCATTCCCTTAGACACAACGAAGAAGGCTCTTGCTCTCTGGCTGTCTGGCTGTCTGGGCGCAAAAGGCCACCACATAAAGTTACAAAAGTTGCGGCGGCTAGGCTATTTTGAAATGCAAATTACCATGTACGGGAGGGCGCTCCTTGGACTCCTTGTCGTCTTCGGCCAGCTTTCTCCTGCACAGCAATGCCATGAACACTCCTCCTGCTCCTGCTCCTGCTCCTGCAGTCTGCTGGCTGGCACTCAATCAACCCACACGAGCCCATCAATTAAAGGTCATTTACATGTCAATGCAGTCGGGCGAACGCCCTGCAACAACAATACATGGCAACAGAAACAACGCAAACCGCAAAAGTTTTGCACCCCAGCAAAAACTAAACTCCCCAGTAATTGAAGCATTTAAGCCCACGTCATTCTTCAGATTTGCAGCGCTCGCTGCCTGCCAAGGCAGGTGCTGGGGGTTAGCAAGGGGGTCCTAAAGAATGGGGAATGATTTTTAAGAACGGAAACAAGTTTCTGATAGGTGAGTTGTCTTGAGAGAAACAAGCTAGAAGCGAATTAAATGGAAAGGGTTTTTCAACTAGAATGGATTTAATATAATTAATATTTAAAAGGTAAATGGAAATAATTCAATATTCCATTGCTAAATACATTTTCTATGAAAAAACATAAGAGGCCTAAATGCTCTTTTAGTACATTCCGAGTACAGGAAGCCTGGATAAACCTTTACTGCTAAGCCACACTGTGAGAGCTCTCTTCATGGTCTCTCTCTCTCTCTCTCCTCTCTCTGTTTAGTGAATGGAGTAAGTTTCACAATTCCTTGAGCACCTTCCTCTGGCTACGCCACTGTCCCCGAGGGCACTTACATGGGCATGCACATGCATTCCATGGCCCCCTGCTGCTCCTTGCCCCACTTTTCGCGGTGGTGTGGCAAGTGCTAAAGACCTTTTGTTACGAAATTGCATTTGCTGTTGCCAAATACTTTGCAGTTTTGTAATTTTTACTGCGTTTTGTAATTTGTTAAGTGCAAGGCTCCGTGGCATACACTTTTTTGTGGCTTTTTTATTTACTATTTTTATGTTTTTATGGGAACTAAGTTGTTAAAGCCACGGGAGGCGAAACCCTTTCGGCTTGAAGCTTCTACAGAGGTCTGGGCGGGGTAACAGTGGAGCCTTTTGTCACGTCAACTGCTGCTTCCGCGACATTGCCCCAGGCGACACTTCCGCGCTCAACCCCACACAAATACACCCACAAATACGATTACGAGTACGATTGCGAGTGCTGTGCTCTAACCTTCTCTGACGATTTGCATTTTCGACATTGTTTGGGCTGCTGCTGCCACACGCCTCCATGCCCATCGAAAAGCCCTTCCTCGCGCCCGTCCTCTTCCTTTCCAGTTTGCCAGCAATTTATGTGTTGCATTGTTTATGACAGATTTATCGCAAGTTAATGACATGCGACCGACCAACGGACCGACCGACCGACCGGCCCACCGCTGATTTATATGGACAGCAGACAAATATGCCAGCGGAATGATGGACAAACAGAACAGAACAGAACAAACAAAGCAGACGCAACAGAAAACAGGCCAACAAACCCACACAGAGTGACAGATGCACGCGGACAGCAGAACGGGCCACCCAGTGGACGGACGCTAATGAGGACATACCTGAGGATCGAAGAGGACGGATATTCCATTAAGAGAATTCAAAAAGATGAAGGATGGAGAATGCATGAAATCATTTTCGCATTTACACGCAGTTCACACAACTGTCATCTCTTTCTCGCTCTCCCTCTCTCTCTTACACTCTCTATACTCTCTCTTTCTCCCTTTTAACCTGGTTCTCTGCGTCCTGCCTCCGCTAGATTGCTCCGCTGTGGGCTCTGTAATTTTAATAATGAGAAATTGTCAGCGCATAAAATGAAGTCCAGACAACGACAGCTGACACAACAGCAGCCCCCAATGTCCCTTAGTGTCACTCCCCCACGCCAAAAGTTTTTCATCCGACCATTGTCATGCCCCCCATTTCCAGCAGCCCCTTTTTGTTGGCGTTAATTTAAAGCTTTTGCACATTTACGCGTCAGCTGGCCATCTCTTGCTGTTTGTTACTGTTCTTACCGTTGTTTCTCGCATATAATGAGTAAGCGGCCAAGTCCTTACTGTGCTGTTCTTCGTCATCATCGCCTGAACTTCCTTTCAGGGCGCTCCTTACCCAAGCCAAGCAAATATTTATGTGCCAGAGTCAGCGTTCAACTTTTTGTTGATTGCAAAAAAACAAAATGGAAAATGGAAAAAAGAACAAAGCTGAAGACAGGGAAAAGTAAAAAGTATTTTTTTTGGTCTCCTTCAAAAGGGTATAAGAACAAGCAGAAGGTAATAAGTCACAAAAGTTGGGAAATGTAAAACGGAAAGCATTTGTGATCGAAGAATTAATGATATAAATAGGATTCAAAAATAACTGTAGCTATAGAATGAAACGTGTGATACACTGTATATTTTTAATCGAAAATTTTGCTAGTTTTGGAAGTAAATAAAATCAAACTTATTAGTGTTTAGCCTTACACATGTCAAGATGTGCTTCAAATCTAAATCGCACTAAAATCGGACCTAAAGAATCGCAACAAAACGATGTATCTCCACAAACGGCCTCTTCTTTCTTAATTTGTTTATTATACTTTACTCTTAAGAATTTTTATTAGTGGTAGCAGGCTAAGAAGATTTGATTTGAAGATTTAATAAGGAAAAACCTTGGCTTTCATTTTGGCTTTCATTTGTTGTCAAAAGTCAAAAGGTCAAGTGAAATTTACTTGCAAGAGACGAGACTCCAACATGTGAATCTACTCGTACTCGTATCACATGGTGCCTTGTATTTTCCACACGAATATGATCCTTTTGCGTGCCGTGGCTCTGAGAAATGGCCAAAAGCCAACTGGAATGTACATTTCTTTTCTTTTTTTTTGGGTCAGTCATATATTTCAATTAAGGCTGGGGAAACATGCAAAGCGAATAAAGCATTTTCGGTGGCAGGCGATGCGAAATCCGAGCCTCGGGGCTCATCGTGTGTTAATACTAATAAAAAATGATTTATGCGAAGTACGCGAAATTCTTCAGGCGACTTCCCAGGGAACTTTGTTGCGGTTAATGCGTGCAACTCAACTTCCTGGCCGGGCAGGCGGTTAGTCGACTTTCTACACCACACAAAAGGTAATTAACACGATGCACAACACAGGCAGCCAGAGCCACTATAGAGCCACTAAAGAGCCACTAGAACCACTGGAACCACTAGAACCGCCAACACGAAGAATGAAGCACCAAGAACAATGCATAAATCAACTTTCCTGGTTCAATGCGCTGGCTGTGTGTGGCAGCGTGGCAGTGGCAGTGGCCGTGTGGCAACTTGATTAGAGAAGAAAACCAAAAGGCGAGGGAGAGCTGGAGAAAAGGAAAAGCAGAACAAGAACTAGTTTTCTTTTACCTTTAATATAATGGGAAATCGAAGCCGCAACAAACGGTAAAAGGCAGCAGCACAGCAGCAGCCACAAAGAACTGTGGCTCTAATGAGCAGAGAGGAGGAGAAGGAGACTAGATGAGAAGAGAAGAAGCCGCAGAAAGTGCCGCACGAACAGTGCCGCCTGGAAACCAAAGCAGGGCACACTGTGAAATGAATCTGCTGCTGCTGCTGCTGCTGCTGCCGCTGCTTTTGCAACAGTTAAAAGGCTTTGTTTTCGACCAGGCCAAGGCGCACCGAAGCGCGAATTATGTATGCCCCTGCAACATGTGTAAAATTGTGTAAAAGATACACACACAAAAAAAGAACCCAACTAAAAGGAGTTTTTGCAATTGAAGTAATTACAATTTGAAAGCGAACAAAGACTGCTGCAGAACATATCCGCCAGATACATTCTAATGTGTGGAACAAAAGCAGAAATTGCTGAAAAATGCATACAAAAGAAATGAGCAAAGAGTGGGGCCGAGTGGGGCAGAGTGGGAGGCAGAATAAAGACAGAAGTGGAGGCAGCGTATGGGCCACAGTGGAGTGGAACAGAAGCTGTATGTTGCATGAATGAAAACCCATGCAGAGAGCGAGAAGGAGAGACCCAAATGCATATACAAATAAATTAGCAACTAAACAGAAAAAAGCAAAAAAAAAAAAAAAAAACAAAAGCCAAATGCAAGGCCTGCAGGGGAGCTGCAATGTAATTACGTAAAAAATGCAGAGCGCGTGCATCCATAAGATACAAACACACACACACACACACACACATTGATGCACAGATGCAGTGCTCTATGGAGTGCCGCCGCTCGAGAATGGGGAATGGGGACTGGGGGATGGGGGATGCATCTGAAAAACACATTTGCACATTTCATTATTAAACAAAAAGAGAAGATAGAAGAGAATGTTGGTGCTGGTGTGGTGATAGAATGGCGGTGGGGGGTAGGCAATAAAATTATGCATGCCATACTTTTATTAACATCCATTGAAAGCTGCCTTGCCTGCTGGAGCCCTAAGCGCAGCGCTCATTATGCTCAACAGGGCGGGCCCCCATGTCTATTAAAATTAAAATGCGCCCCACTCGGTACGTTCTTCTCCTTTTTTTTATAAACAAGAAGAACCAAAACTGCCACACAAAAGTCATAAAAGAGAGTCAGAGGCAGGGGAGAGAGAAAGAGACAGAGCCGTAACTGGTCTGCCACTTCAGTGATTTTCAATATGAAAATGCAGCCAGACAGAGCTGACAGACAGGCAGACGTAGAAGCAGACTGCAAGACAGACAGAGTGAGCGAAGGAGCGGGAGTTGTTTGAGCTGAATGCATGTTACCGCATGCTTGGATGAATACGAATGCAGAGGCAGCACACATAATGTGGCAACAACAGCAACAAGGGATTGCGGTTTTTGGCCTATGCAAATTAGCTGATATGTCCGCACATACATACACGTACGGCCCGAAAGCAGAAACAGCGAGAGGCGTACTTCCACAAGAAGCGGCTTACAGCAGATTAACTGCTGGAATATAAGTGAACTTAAATGTTTCAAAAGATATTCCATCTATAGATGAAAGAGGATAAGTGGCAGATAGTTGGCCAGCCAGAATATTCACATGATTCCACAAACATTCTACGGTTCTGGAGATACAACAGGGAGACATGCCGCAGCATATGGGAGCTGGCGGAAAAGGGTTGTCCGCAGAGACGGTTAATTGAGGGAACTCTCAGTATATATGCAAGAGAAATTTAAAGCGAAAAACGGGCAAGAATCTAATGAGATTTAATGGCGAAGAAGAGAGCAGTTGTCCATTGGAATATTACTAGAGGAACATTTCTACAATAAAGAAAAACATTCTAAAGTGGCATGCAGATAAATAACCCAGAAAAAGAAGACCTCAAAGCCGTTACTACAGAAAGTAGAAACAGCATCAAGATGTGGCATGTGAAAAGGTGGTGAAACTGCAGCGTTCCGAATGCCAAACGATAATCCATATTAAACATGCAATCGGAGATTGGTTAACATGGAGAAATCAATGTCAAGACCATCAGCATCATCCCCATCCGAATCTGAATATATAACAAATTTGATATTCATTCAATTTTGTGCCCCCAATTCATTGTCACTGCCACCACCACTGCCACACAAAGGAGCAATTTGATTACGAATTCCTGAACAGTTCTCCAGAGTTTAGATAACTGGCAATTTGCATATGCGTCCGACCAGCAATTAGACATTTTTCGGTAGTGGACTTGGACTTGCACAAAGAAATATGAGTAAATACAGCAGACAGACAGACAGACTGACGGACTGGGCTGGGCTGAGAGCCATGCGATAAGAGATGAGAACTGATGAATTTAGTGAGGAAAGAGCTGGACATGCATATAAAATAAACAACAACAAAAACAAAACCAGAAGATACAAAGATGCAGAAGATGTTTTGCTTATTTATGACTAGGCCCGAAACATACATATATTCAAATATGTAAATTTAGGCAAAGTTTACTCTTGGCCTTTTTACATTTTTGTAATCAAATTACAAGATTTGACCTAACCCCAGGTCTTGGTCCTGATCCTGCTACTGTCATGTCCTCCGTTGACCCCCCAAGAGATAACCAGACTAGAGACTGCCTTAAAACTGAATTTGTTATTTATTTGCAATCTGGGGCTTTGTTCTTAATTATTTTCTTGAATAAATAGAAACAGTTTTGCAATAAAAGCAGATTGTCTCTCCACTGAATTGTTTTCTTGCTTGATTCGATTGCTTGGAAATCCTCAACAGCAGCAGAAAATTGAATAAAATTATATTTCAGGCTCTTGAATATGTATGTGGACACAAGTGGGGTGGGGAGGGTGTACTATTATTTTAGCATAGTTTGCCAGCCATTCCAAATGGAATCCCATCCTGCCATCCATCTCTGGCTCATCTCGAGCATCAACTCTGATGTTTTCAGGCTAGAGATGGGTCAGAGGATTCGAACTTGTTTTCTTTTTTCTGGATATGATTATTTCGGGAATTTTGTTGGAACATACATCGATAAAATAGAATTTAATATAAATACAAAATTTCGGTGGATATATAAAAACATTTAACGTCCCAACAGTCTCCGCTTCTCGTGCCTTTCGTGTCATTGATGCTGGCACGAAGCATGCAGTTTTCCAGCACTGTTCTGAAATGCACATCTCCATTTGCAACACTTACAGTCAGTCGTCGCTGTCTGCTGTACAACGCACTTGACTTGCAAATTGTTTGCGGTGATGTCTGTGATGGTGATGGTGATGTTGATGACTTGCATTGCAAATTCTAAGTACGAGTAACAGCGAAGCTTAATTAAATTAAGCGTACACGCCCTCTGGGTGATGGGTTGGCGAATGGTGGCGGGTGGAGGGTGGAGCAGGACTCATGAATAGGCATTAGGTATGCGTTAAAATTTAAGTGGCTTACACACACGTGTCATGTATACACCACTTGAGCCACCACACCAGCAGCACCCACCGATGGGAAACAGTCAGGACAGACGGATAGACACGGGTTGTTTGCTACTTTTGCATATGTATGACATAATTAGTGTCATAATGACAGCACAACCACCCATCCACCCACACACATATGCATACAGGCACTTGTCTGGCAGAAAGCTGAAAAGTCGCTAAAGAAATGGCACGGACCGGCCTGGCCCGGCCCGGCTATGCCACGCCCGGCCTCCGACACTCATTTGAAATGCTAATCAGCTATGCCCCACATCATGCCATGCCCCCGGTTCTTGTTTTGTGGCACCATCAACTAATTTGCATATTTTTCACGCTTTTTTGTTGCAGTAAATTACTTAAAAATACATTAAAAATGTACAAAAAGCTGCAACGTCAGTAGAAGAAAGCAGCCGATTGCAGAAGCAGCAGGACAAGAAAATTCAAGGATTCTGGTTATTCTTTCCATTAAGCAGCAAACAAAGGCTCGACAGCCGAAAGGTAAGTGAAAATAAATATTTTGACAGCGCTCTGCTTATAAATATTCATTAAAAATTATAATTTATTAAACCAACGAAGAGCAGTCATAAAAAATGCATTTGGCATCCAATTATTTATATATATGATTACGTATTAAATATCACACAAAACTCAGTTTTGAGTGCAGTCTTCATTTAATCTGATATGTTTTTTTGTATGTTTGCATTTTTTCTGCGGTTGTCTGTTTAATTGAGCAAAGAACGAATGTGGAAAACATAAATAAATTGCATTAAATAAATATGTTTTAGCGCCGAGTTGTTGTAAGGGTCGCACGCTGCCCAGGAAATGGAGCAAAATCAAACAAAATCGCAAAAAAAACAAACAAACAAAAAAACACAGCAATGGAAAACCGCAATTATATTGCATAAATGTGCAACGCTCTCTCCTCTCTCTCTCCCCAAAAAGAATATGACACTTTGAAAATATATGGCAACAGGATGCATGCCCGCACACACACAACGCTTCTAACACTTGTACATTTTTTAGTGAATTTCCCAAAGAGTTCATAACTTTTATCACTCACTGTCAGCCACACACAACACATAAAGAATTTGACATACCTTTCATGCTGGTGTATGACGAGTCTGAAGAGATGTTATTCCCGCTGAAAATGAAGCTTTTGCATGCCAATGAACTAAAACATATTTCCTCATCATCATAGATCTTTCAATATATCTTGAACAATCCTTTTTGCTAAGGAAACCTTTTTTATTTCTGGTGAAAGTCGCAGAAAATGTATCTTTCTGCAATTTCATGCCAAAATCTGATACCTGATAGTTCAGTTGTCAGACTTTTACACTGGCTTGTTCTATATTCCAGGATATCGCACCCTAGAAGCCATTCTGGTTTTCATTGTTTTATTGCCACTTCTGGTGGCACCACCCCGCCTCCACGCCCTCGGTTTGCTCTCTTTGCGGATGCAAAATGCGAAAATGCATTGTGACAGACACAATTTTTTGTTTGTTTTAAAATGTCAACAGTACGGGCATGAAACAGGGGGGCACACTACGAGTATATGCCACAAACACTTTGTCGTGGCTGTTGCATAAGGAAAAACACTTTTTAAACATTTTCTGGCGGCACTTTTATGGGCGTCTAAAACAAATGCCACAAAAAGTGGCACTAAAAAAATGGCTGCAAAGGCTTTATTGTGGTGATGGCGGTGGTAGGGACAGGCGGAGGCGCCACAGCAACTATTAATATACTTCTGTGGTGCAGGCAGGCACTCACACACGAGTGAGAGCCATGCCCCAAGCTGTATGCAACACTCTGGCAATATATGTGGATATATGTACATATGTATGCATGAATGTGTCTATCTTTGCGCTTTTTTTGTGCGCTTTGTTGCATGCAACTGCTGCATATCATCAGCATACAGCACTCAACTGGCAGACAAATTATGCGCTAAGAGTGCATCCCTGTGTCCCAGTCTCCCTGCGGCTCAAAGAGCTAAAGAATTTAATTAAATTTTCGCACAAAGTTAGCAGCAATGGCAATGAAAAAACAGAAAACCGAAAAAAAAACAAAGGCCGCAAAAACGGTTAAACGTTCTCAAATGGTTTTCAATTTGACGCGCCTCCCAGAACCGTAGTCTATACTCGTATGCGGCTCTCGCTGGCCAAGCTTTAGAGCCCACTTAATTGGTTTTGCCAGTGACCAGTGACGCCGCCAAACCGGTGACCGGTGACCCCGACCGAACCCGGAAAACCCTGGCAACCCTCTGCAACTGGAGCAGGGCTAACCGCAAATTAAAATGAAAGCATTTCGGGCTCTGTACTCCAAATGCCACCCACAAGAATAAGCAAGAGGCAAACTCTATACAAAAATGTAAATTGCATTTGGAAATGGCAATGAAATTGCAGCCCTGCACTGGAAGCCAAAGCCCTGACCCATAGACCACCAACAACAGAGCAACAACAATGTTCATCAGTTTATTTGACTTTATGCAAATTGATTGCACAAATAAATAATATATTATTAAAGAACGAGGCAATAATTTGCCAATTTAAATGCGCAATTAGTTTAATTGATGCCATGTCACCCCCGAAAAGGCGGAAAAAGAACCAGCTGTAGGTGAAGTGCATCGACAATGTGCTACCTGGTACTCAGGCGTAAATTGGTGGGGATGTGCTCGATTCAAGTTTAGCTGGAAAGCGATTGAACGTGGCGTTCTTAGTGAATGTTAAAATCTCCCAAAGCATCAGAAACCACTTTCTGGTACAGTGTGCACGTATAGTATATACCCTGGTATCCTTTGGCATACCGTGTATTAAAAAAACAGCATTTCATTTCACTACATTCCACTCCAAAAAAAAACACCAAAAACCACATGGCACATTGACCTCCGGCGGCTGACTATGTACGAGTATTTGTCAAATAAATAATAAAATGTTTATTTGGATAAGCGCCATGGCACATGCCATGTTGACAGTCGGCCAATGGCCAATGCATAATTATGCAAAATACAACAAAATAAATAAGATAAAACTTTAAACAAGCGACTGCAATTAAAATTAAAAATTAACCAAAAATGTTCAACAGAAAATAAGCAAAAATTAACACCCGCACAAGCACATGCACCAACGCACACACACACAAACACACACACATACACATGACAGAGTCGCAGCCCCAGCGTTGGGTTAAAGCTCATTAAATTTGCATTTGCATATAAAATTGCATAGTTTTCAACACCTCTGCCTGGCGGGTACTCGGGTTTGGGTTTGGGTCTCTTAACCCCAACGGCCGACCGACCCTTGTTGGCCAGAAAATATTTTAACGAAAAACCAATTAATGCAGCAGAGCGAAAGAGCGAGCAAGCAGCGAGCGACTGCTGCTCCTGCAACTGAAATATTTTCCTCGGGATAATATGTGCACATTATGTAAATATACGACAATTTTATGCGTATTACCAGGAAATTATTTTTGTTTGGTTTTCAAGTGTCACCACTGCGGCCAGCGCCAGCTTTTCCCCCGCATTTGGCTCACCGCTCTGGCCAAGGGCTTCGGCTGGAATTTCTAGCCAACAATTATGCTAAATATTTGGATGACAGAGAGTGGGTGTGGATGTGTGTAATTATTGTTGGTCTAAATATTAAAGCATAATTAAAGGGAAATTAACAGCCAAAAGATGTCACATAGGAAAATGCATAATGATGTAATTAGCCATGTTAAATTTTGGATTAGATATAGAGATACCGAAACTGTACGAATCCTAGCTATTCCAAATAATTAACTATCAGTTAAAGCAACATTAAAATGCAGGATCATGGCCTTGCTTTAATTTTTCTCCTTTCGTCGTGTAAAACAATCCCATTATGCACATTGAACCTTCAATCAGTTGCTCAAGAGCTCTCGCCAGGTTATTTCGTGCTCACGCACACACTCTTCTCTCTTATCCCTCATCATCAATCCCACTTGTTTATTCATTTTCTTGATGCAATATTCCCACCAGTGGAAAGGACTGTGTGGCATGCCCCATAGTCCGTTCATTACGTGTGGGAGTGGTGGATGCGGGCGCGGATGCGGGCGCTGGTCACAAACGTAGCGCATAAAGTGCACTTTACGAATTCTCGCATTTTTATGACAAGATTTCAGCATTTCATTTGTGAACCAAAAGGCCAGCAGGTCCCCCCCACCCCCTCCCAACACCACTCCCTTTCCACTCCTACCTCTGGCTACACCTCTATTAAGGTTGTAACAAATTTTTTTATTTACTTTCTTTTATTTGCACTTTGATTTAATGGCCATAAAAATGCAAACAACGGCAAAAACTGAAAGTGTCCAGAAGCAAATGGTAGGGTAGGGTGGCACGCGCGTGCATAAAAATCGGAAGGCACGCTGTGAATTTTAATACTCGGTACCACTCGGCGTATACATAATGTTTTTACTTTCAGCTCGGGCGCCATTTTGATTTTTCACTTGCGCCCAGTAATGGCGCCTTTTGCTCTTGTTGTTGGTCCTCCCGTAATGGGCAGACTCCACGGGTTGACTTTCGCTCCCTTTTTTTGTTGTTGTTTGTTTGCAATTGAAACATGAAATTGCATTTATTGTGTGGGAACAATGCAAATAAATGCACGCACAAGACCCCAGACACCAGCCAGGGACCTCTGGAATATATCTTTATGACGCCAAAAAGTATGCAGCCATTTTTGATTTATCACTGCACAACCTCCAGTTTACGAGTGTCGGTGTGTGCGCAAATGCATGTGCGTTGCCATATAAATACTTGTGTGCATAAATTGAAATGAAGTGCCAGGGCACTTTTGTGAACATTTCCCAGAAATTTTAATCTTTATTTATCGCCACTGTGGTCGGTCGTTCGCTCGGTCCGTCCGTCCGTCCATGGTGCTCATCCTTCTCAGGCTGCTCGGCAATTGGCGAATTTATGTTAAGCAGTGGATCCCCACTGGAAAAGCTATGATAAATGTTAATGTCTCTATAAATGCGCACATATTTCAGCACATATTCGAGAGAGTTTTAAATGTTAATCAAAGCCCCGCCGGATTCCGTCAATATTTATGCATTTTTAATGCCCAACGAATCCAAAAGAGCCCTATAAAATAAAACCATAACAAAAATTGACCTTAAAACAATAAATAACCCGAAAATCAACGGGGGAAATCAAATAAAATGAAAAGAAAATGCATATAAATTTAAGCCAAAATCGGTTTTAAACGGATGTGGTCGCGCACTGCATGCCCCAAATATTGCACATTTTTACATATATATTTGTTTCGAACTGGGATTAAATCCTGTCACAGCTAAGTCCATTCGAATGAAAATACTCGTATGTTCTCAAAGAGAACATATACCAATATGTATTTGAACTAATTTACCGGCTAACTGTCGACTGAAACTAATCCCAAAAACTAATCAGCGTGATTTACTCGGTTCGCATCTGCTTTTTGTCTGTGGGAAAAACTTGGAAAACTTTGTCGACGCCATGGCTAAGAAGACGACTGGCGCCGGGCCAAATGCGCTAATGTCTCTTAATTATCGCCAGAGACTGAGTGCATCTCAGTGCGGGTTTTTTCTTTTGGGTAATAGTAGCGACCAAAAGCTGCCAAAAATGATGCCATGCCACCATATTGAACCCCAAAGAGCAACAGTAACACAAACACAAACAAACAAAAATAGCTAAACCAACAAAATCGTGTGCGTTTATTTATAACAAGCGCAAAATGTTCACAATTAGTGCTATATATGGGGCTGGGCTGTACACTGCATGGAGGATGGGAGGGAACGACGCGTCCTCCTCTTCTGCCACCATAATCATGGAGTGGCATACCATTTAAGGCCCCAGAGTGCGGAGCAGACGAAAACAACTTTAAACGTGACTCACATTTAAACAACAAGCAGAACTAAAACAGAACACAATCGAAAGAACAAAAGAAGGGATTGGGAAGGGGCTTCAGAGCTGTTACTGAGGGTACGCGAATTAAACTGCATACAATACAAGGCGTAGGAATGCTAGCGACTCATGGATACCCACTAATTGGGAAGCAACATATCTAAAGAACATTCTGCTAATGATTTGGCTACCCTCTTGAATATTGTGGCAGAAGTGAAATTTCAAAACAAATATTCTCTCCATGATCCATGATCCCCAGACGTTCCTTTCTTCGGCCTGTTACATGCTCATCCACAAATACAAATACACCCTTTTTGCTTTGCGATTAATGGGTAAAACAAAGCGCAAATTATGAGGGCCGGCAGCAGACAGGAAAACAGTAAACAAACAGAGCGGGCAACGACGACTGCCACTGCCGCTGCCGCTGCTGCTAGCATTGCGACAACGACAGGCAGAATAAATAGAAATCAAGAAAGCATAAAATGCCCAGAGAGACAGAGGCAAAGGCAAAGGCAATGGTAACAGCAACAGCAAAAGTTTGAATGCAGTAAGCGGCAGTAAGCAGGCTGTGGGCTGGGTATACGAAAAATTAAGTAGTTGTAGAACCTGTCCCAGTGGATTGAAGACAGCCCCAAAGGCTAGTTCTCCCCAGTCCTTCTCCGATATCGCGCACTCGTTCTCGTCCTCGTCTTCGTCTTCGTCGTTGTCGTTGTCGGTAATTGAAGAGTACGCGCGTGCGTCCCATGGCAATCGCAGCAAGTTGTGGCCGCCGCCGCCGCCACACTCTGGCGGATTGTCGGACCGACTGCGGACTGTTGGTGCAAGGGGGCATTATGCTGTATTATTTACAATACGAGTATGAGTGGCCCGGTGGTTGGGACTGCCACTTAGATATACTCATGGCATTGCTGGCCCATAAAATGTTGTTCAAATGAACGCTGAACGGACGAGCGTGCAGCTTGGACGACATTTTCATTTACGATGATGCCTGCGCCGTCTCCTCCTCAGCCAACTGAAAGGAGAGTTGAAGGGAAAAATTGAATGTGGAACCGAGGACTGGGTGTCTATTATTTTATTCCCATTCCTGCTGACTGCCTGCCTATGTCCCTGTTCGTATCCCTGTCCCTGTCCCTGCCAGCCAGCTGTCCGAGCGTACCCCCAGTTGTTTATTTATGTGATGGACTGTGCGTGTGTGGAAGTTTCAGATAAATTTACTTAGTCGCTTAAGGAGCGCTCCAGAACCAGCACAAAACTAAGCCCTGGCTTAAGGAAATGACAAGTTGGCAGTGGAATAGTAGAATAGTGGAAGAGTGGACCTGCCGCTAAAGATTGATGATGGAATGTGTGGAATAATCAAGCGCTGAGTAAACGAGAATTCTTTTCACCTTTTGTTCGGCTCACTCGGAATGGGAGTACTTGTAGATCCTCTTGAGTACATCATCGGTTGGGCGAGTGGAAATCAATTTACGTTAAATGTTTGCTCTTCCAGCGAAACTAAGCTGAGCAACAACAAGAGGGCTGCCAGTCGGGGCCAGTCAGGATGTGCGCTAAGTAAGCAGGGGCATGGGCATGGGCATGGGCATGGGTATGAGAATGACTATGAGTGGCAGCCAAGTCAACCGCAGAGTATCCATTTGAGTGGCCTAAGCTCCGCCTGGTCAAAACGGTCGAAACGTTCGAAACGGTCGAAGCGTTGGGGCACCGGCACCCATTCTAAAGCAAACAACAATCAGCGCCACCAGGCGCTTCGGCGTTCTGGTCAACCTCAAAGGCATGCGGCGGACAGGAGCCGCAGCAACAACAACAACATCATCGTCAACATCATCATCATCGACCTGGGCCAACAATGGGCCAACTATTAAGCATGAATGCGTCACGCATGCCTGGCCTCAATCCACGCCATGGCTCCACTCCCTGTGCACCACTCCACGGATCATGATGACGATGATGATGACGATGAAGGCCCTGGCTCAACAAGTTTCTGCATTTGTCCCGGGCACGAGCGCATTATGCTAAAACTTTGCGCAGCAACTTGGGGACGACAACATGATTAACAGACAAATGACATTACAAAGCCTTTCACTTGGCAAGTTCTGCCTCCTGCCCCGTGCCCCGTGCCGCCCCGTGACTCTTCGCTGACTTGGCAACGCGAAAAAAAGTCAAGAAGACAAAAAAAAGCTGCATCGGCATCGTCTTGCCAGCCTTTCTTTTTCTCAGACAATGAGCGCGGCTCTGGCTTTCAAACAGATCTGAAGAGAGGAGGCCCTTCGCACTCCCTGGGTGTGTGTGTGTGTGTGTGTGCCTCAAATCAGGTCTTAACCCCTTTTTCTTTCATCTGCTTAGCAGCTGAAGCTGCCGCCGCCTCAGCCTCTTGCTTGCAACTTGAACTTTCAGCGCGTTGTGCAGCTGGTGGGAGTAGTGACTTCTCCTCTGCCAAATGAGAGAATGAGTGTCTTATGGATTTGTCGTTGACTTTGAAGTTGAGCTACGACGCGCCACTCCGCTTTTTGTCTGCTTAAAAGTTGAGCAGCTGCTGGGATGCATTTACTAATAGAAATTTTACATTTAAATGAGAGCATTTCGAGGCACAGTCTCCCATCTCTTCCAGTGCACTGTCTGTGTGTATTTTTCCATCTCTCTCACTCTCTCTCTCTCTCTCTCTGTCTGTCTCTCTCTCTCCCACCAGTAGCCTTGCACTTGAGCGAATCGCCAAGCCGGCGGCGGTTTGCACTTAAGCAGAGGCGTCATCGCGTAAGCAGCTTCGAGATATTTTTACACCCTCTGCACCCTCACACACCGAACGAGGGTATGCTGTTTTTCCAGAGGCGTGTGCAAGGCAGTGCGGGGAACATATTTTCTTAATTGCTCTAACAGACAAAGCTCCTTTAATCGTACAGATAACTGCATATACAAAATCCCTCGAACCGATTACAATATTATATCAAAAGCCATTCAAAAGCCGTTCAAATTTTACATTTTTCATACGAAATACTTTGTCGTATCTATATATAATTCGAGCACAGTTTGACAATCATATATCTCAATCGCTCAACTATAATCTTTAATCACAAAAAACTATACAAAATAATCCTTCTTTGAGGGTATAAGCTACTTCGGCTCTGATGGTCGAACTTGCTTTCTTGTTTCACGTTCACTTTGTCTGCAGTGCTGGCAGAGTTCTCATCCTCGACTGTCTGCCTGCCAGTCTGTCTGTCTGTCTGTCTTGTGTTCTCTGGAATGCGCTTTACGCTTAAGCATAAAATTCTGCAGAAAGTGTAAGCCATAAATAATGAAGGCAGGATTTAATGAATTCATTTCAAGAGGCTTCAACCTTTCGGATGCGATTTCTGGCGCATAATTAGCTGCAAGGGCTTTACCTTTTTGGGGCTAAAGTTTCAGCAGGAAGCCGCCACATGCTGGACTCTGGACTCTGGGCCCTCGTAAACCTCAAACTAAATCGACTGGATGTTTCACTATACTTTTGTGGAGTGCCTTGAGGTTGCATCTGCAGCATGGCATTTGAGTGTGTACTGCCCAGCGTTTGAGTGGCCACCCCATGGCATTTGTATCTAGTGGCATTGCCACTGCCACTGCAGTTGCAACATGACCAATCACATATTGAACAATTTCCAATATTAAGACCCGCTTAGAAGGACCCACACACACATTTCCATCATGGGAGCACAGATGTTTACTCAGAGCTTTGGTTGCCAATACACTCAACCCCATCCCAATATTACAAGCAATACTAGCTGGCTATATAAACATGCCTCGCAGCTGCCTGCCGTGCACCGAAAGTGTTTATGCAGCGAGTGAGTGGGAGAGAGAGTCGGAGAGAGGGGGGTGCAGTGTGTAAAACCAGAAACATGGGAGTGGAAGTGGAATGTTAGAGATGTGTGGGAAGGGGACCCAAAGACTTGCAAAAGTTTTTGGGGGAATTGAAATCCTTTGGCAAACAAGCAGCAGCAGCACACACACACACACACACATGTATACTTCCCATGACAGGACGAAGGGGGAAAAATGAAAACATTTCGGTGCAATAAGATACAAAAACCCACAGTTGTGGGCCAAGAGCTTACCCTCACGATGCGTGTAAGAACTTTTCGCTCTCCAAGCATTTGTAAGTTTTTAATAAGAAATTGTTAAACAACTTGTACGATTTTCTTTTTCTCTCTCTTGAGCTCTCTCTCTCTCTCTCATCCCCCCTGCCCAGAGTGGCAGGCAGGACAACAGAAGTCTCCTGCTGCTGCTGCTGTTGCCGTTTGGCAGAAATTGTAGTAATTAGTCATGTTGATTGATGAATGCTTGTGTGTGCGTGTGCGTATACAAGTAAGTGTGTGGCACTTCCATAGCTGCCACTGCCACAGCCACTGCTGCTGCTGCTGCTGCTTCTGTTCTGCTGCTGCTGTTTTTATTTTCGAAAATTTCTCATTAAAGGAACGAAACAATATGTCAACGCCATTAAAAACGCTTTGGCACTGCCTTAATCCCCGGCTCTGCAGGCATTAAGAAAAGTTCACCATTAAATGGGGCCGCCGTGCAATAAGACGCGCAAAATGCTTTCACTGCCACAGGCAGGCAGCCCGAAAGCCAATTTTCCAAGAGCACGCGGTGGGCGGTATCCTGCGACTATTAAATAACAGCAGGATATACACATACATATACCCTCTTACATTGTGGGTACTCTGTCGTACATGTGTACACTCCTTGGGTGAGCAATAAAAATTCAAGGTAACAGGGAGAGGATACCCCTAACCAGCGCATGCCAGGCTCCACTCAATGGGAGACTTTCTGCTCCTCTAGGCAGCTGCTTGGGTGGCTGGCAACATCATCATGCCGCACACTGTGGCGTAGCATGCCTGTGGTTGTAATTTAGTGTGCCTAATGAATTTAGTACCGTTACATACCGGAAACGGAAGCGCGGCAGGGGCATGTGAGTGCAAAAATGCGCACACAACCGGAATGTCTGTGAATCTCTGCGACGGGGAATGAGAATCGAGTGCGAGGAATGGTATATTGTGTGTGTGTGTGTGTGTGTGTGATATTGAGGTTTCTCTCAGCGTGTGTGTGTGTGTGTGGGTGAAAATGTGTGAAAAATCTGAGCGGCTTGGATGTTAAACTTTGCTAACCTTTATTAACGACACCTAGAGCACCAAGCGAGCGTCTAATTAAAACAGACAAAAATTTTAAATCGAGCGCAACGCGTGCGGGGGCTCCCCTGGCTGGCAAGGTGGCTTCATAATTTTCCAAAGGCATTTCGTAGGCATGTGGAAAATTAACAATTATTTTTAATGACTAAGCAAGGCTTTGGCACTGGGAGAACAATTAATTTTGAGGATGGCCCCGCGAGTGGTTGGAGTAGGAAAACACTTGAAGCCCTTGATGGTCCCTCCAGATCGAATGACACTTTGCCGCACGCGTTCCGCTTGAGGCAAGCTGTCAGCAAAGAAAAGCCACACTTTCGCCCACCCCGCCCACAGATTAGATTGCATAAACAAACGCGTTCGGGATACCAATGTGGATGTGGATGTGAGTGTGGATTGAAGCCAGGTTCCAGCTCGTTGCAGGATATTTACACGGCCAGCGTCGCATAAAAGCGAAAAGTAATTTTCCTAAGTGAATATAAATGTTTAAAATCTTGGCAAAAGAACAGCAACAGCAACTACGGCAGCACCCGAACACAACAATAGCCAACTTGGCCAAGGTGGTCAGGTCGGTGGGTCGGTCGGTCGGTTTGCTGCCTCCTTGGCTTGCCCTGGCTAAATGAAAAAAGCCGAAGCCAGTTAAGATAAGAAATTTAAAAGGCAAAACACAGCAGGCGAGGGCTGGCTCATTGGGTGAAAAAGTGTGCTTAAAGTTTTATGCGAAATTGAAGTTGGCTGCACAAATAGGAGAGTAGTGCCACAAGCCATGGCCCAGCACAAGGTGTTGAGCTCGAAATGAACTTCTGCTGATGCTGCTCCTGTCAGACGTGCCACTTCCTCCAACTAACAGCTCAAAGATTCAAGAGTTTTCCTGCTCGATTTCGCATGGAAAATATCGAAAAGCAAACATTTGGGATACAAAACTATTAAAATTCAAGCAAATTTTGGACAGAAGAATACTTGAGAAAATAAATAAAACTTTGCCTTTCAAAGTAAACATCAACAAGTTGCATGGAATAACTGATATTTGTAAAAGGTAATAGTATTTTTACAACCTTAAACGATACGTCAAACAGGATGTTCCAAGTATAGGCCCACTTTTGTCTAGGGTATATGAATATCTATCGACTTAAGGCATTGTTTTCTGCATGGCAAATACAAAGAAAAATAATCTTTAAAATGGCTAAAATGTGTTTATCGTTGTTTAGGCCTGGCTTATCAAATGTATCAAATTAACAAAGCGAAACTAAGACAATTGTCCCAGGGAATGGCAGGAAAATCAATATGATTTTCCACTGCCCCACTTGCCGCGCGCTGCCAGGGGCAGTAGCCAGAGGCGACACTGTAAATTTCATCATTGTTGGCCCCTCTAATTAATGGAAAAGTCACCAATTTGGAAATCAAATTACGGCGCGCATAATTAAATTGCCTTATCAAAATTTCATTCAAAAGCCTCCCGGAGGAGACAGAGAACATTTTTGCGTCCGGGTAGATGCAATAGATGCCCTGAAGTTGCCTTTCTATGGCCTAAAGTAAAGTGACAGACGGGCAAGAAGGCAGCCAACAGCCAACAGCCGAAAAACTTTTAATTGAATTCCTTTCAAATTGTTCGTAATGGGCACAATTAGATTGTCAGCATCTGAAAGAGATAGTACGTGGGAATACTTCGAAGGGACAAAGACAGAGACGACAGAACTGCTCGTCCTGTCTGTCGCTCAAGTTGATCTAGAAGCTTTAAGCAAAATCTCGTGCTCGTATTATGCAGCACTCGAGTGCATGACAAATTCATTAAATGCACAAAGAGCGGTGGAGTGGCCACACGTAGAATATGCATACGAGGATACGAGGATACCGGGATACAGACACTGGCCCGGACAGCGGACAACGGACATCCGTACAATGGAGCTGATGGACGGAACGGACCGTATACGGATAAGAAGTACATGCACTCGTAGTTGAAGAAGCACCAGAACGCTTTACAAAATTGTATACACTCTCTGACCGTAATTACACCACATGGGCGGCGGGAGGTAGCCGGTAGGAAGGGATTACGGGCGTACACTAGTGGGGCGTGGTTTCGAGGTGAGCCATCCATGAAATGCAACATTGCTTGCCGCACAAACGCACGCACGTTGGCTGTGGAGGCCAGGCCAGTCGAGAGATTCCTCGTGCGTGATTTTAAGAGATGTTAGCACTTCTGTGGGGCACTCTGGTTGCGAGAAAATAATACTGCCATACTCGTATGTATTTGATTTCGTGAATCACATGACCCAGCAACCGTAGAATCTGCAGAAAATGAACTGTCATAGGAAAAGAATTTCATTTTAAAAAAATGCTGAGAAATGTAGATACATAACTATTCTAATAACTAGCAGATTATTCACTGATCTATAACAATATCTAATCAGCACTTTCTACTAATATTTATAGTGTGTGTTCTACACCATTTAGCACCATTTTCTATTCCATTTTCTATTATTTTGTGGATGAACAGCAAAGACTTATCATTCCAAACTGATTTTAATTCAGGAAAATCCCCTCATAAATCACATTCAGGGTATACCCCATCCAAGTTCGTTCCAAGTACTTCCGAGTTCGTGCCTATAATGCCTGATGATCCCTTTCGTTCGCTCACGATACCCCACAGCCACACAAAGTGCGCATCTCTAAGGCGTGCTTTATTTATACACCTGCTGTTGCCGCTAGGTGTCGCTTTGGAGCTGTGACACGGCGCTCTGTGTGCTGTTTGCTTGTGTTCCTGTTCGTGTGTGTGCGTGTGTGTGTTTGCACGTAATGGCCCAGGACAACGGCACTCCAAAGGCTTTTTCAGCCCCCAAATGTAGACTACATTTAAATTGAATTCATTTTTCAGAAAGGCTTTGCGCTTGTATGCGTGTGCTTGTGCGTGTGTGTGTGTGCTGCTAATGAAATATTTTTGCTGGATTGTCAAAAATGTTGACTTGCGCGCTTAATTAACTGTCTTTTTATTAAGCGACATTTCGAATATACTTTGCCAGAGCCATCTAATGAGCAGGTGCTATTCTTTTTTAAGGCTACAAAAGGATGTACGTGTGTATGTATGTACATATAATCATTTATCAAAGAGCAAACATTTTCATTTAAATTGTGTTTTGTTTTTACTCTTACTCATCGTTCCATATAATTAACTAAAAGTCGTGCTGGCGCTCAGTCCTTGGCTGGCTGCCTTGTCATTACATTTTCGAATACTCGTTACGGCTGTCGTGTCATTATGATAATGACAAATGTCCTCCGTTGTGCCTGGGCCTCCTACCCCGAAGTTTTAATCAAAAACTTGACGGTTATTAATTACAGCCGCAATTAGATTTACTTCTTTGCTAATTATGCGCCTCTCCCTTTCCACTTGCAGCAAAAGGAATCCCATAGAGACAGAACACAGACAGAATCATCAGCAGCGCCATGAGTCGACTGAGAGCGGCCTTGAAGCTGCTGCTGGTAGTGCTGCTGCAGCTGTTGCAGTGGCAAGCCGGCGAGGCGGCCTTCGGGCGGGACGAGTGCAACGAACTGAGCGTCAGCTCGTCCTGCCAGTGCGCACCGTCGATGGCCGAATACGAGATCTACTGCCCCGCGAATGCCTACAATGTGTATCCGAAATTCCGACTGGCCATCCGGCCCAATTCGAATGTCCAGATCGAGTGCAATCTGACGGATGCGAACGAGTACAAGCAGCTGCCGCCACTGCGGATCGGAGAGATCGAACGGGTGCAAATCCAGCGATGCCCACTGCCCGGACACACGCCGATTGCGGGCATACTGGAGCACCTGGGCATCCGGAGTCCCAAGATGCTCATCTTTGAGAGCGACAACCTGGGAGTGAACATCACGCGTCGGCACTTGGATCGCCTGCAGAACCTCAAGCGTCTGCGGTTTACCTCTCGTCGGTTCACCTACATACCGGCGGACTTTCTGGCGGATCTGCGTAACCTCAGTTGGCTGGATCTTCGGGCGAATATCGTGGAACTGCCAGCGCATCTGTTTGACAACCTGGAGAATCTGGAGTCCCTCGAATTGGGCAGCAATGGCCTGAAGCACCTGCCCCACGGCGTGTTCAGTAGGATGCCCAAGCTGCGCCACCTGAATCTGTGGAGCAATCAGCTGCACAATCTGACCAAGCACGACTTTGAGGGCGCCAGCTCTGTGGTGGATGTCGATCTGCATGCGAACGGCATTGAGCAGCTGCCCCACGATGTCTTCTCGCTGCTCACAAATCTCACGGAGATCAATCTGAGCGCGAATCACTTCCGATCGCTGCCCGAGGGCCTCTTCGAGCACAACAAACAGCTGAGGCAGGTGCGTCTGCTGAACAACCGTGTGCCCCTGTCCACGCTGCCCGCCCGCCTGTTTGCCAATCAGCCAGAGCTGAGGGTCCTGCTCCTTCGCTGTGACCTCGAGACACTGCCCAGCGACCTCTTGGAGCAGTCCACGGAGATCACCAACATCTCGCTGCGCGACAACTATCTGAGCACGTTGCCAGCCAAGCTGCTGGAGCATCAGGCGAACCTTTTGAGTCTGGATTTGAGCAACAATAAACTGACATATCTGCCGGACACGTTCTTCGAGCACACCACCAAGTTGGTGGACTTGAATCTGGCTGAGAATATGATCACAGACATAAGCAGGTGGGTTTTGCATGCCAAAAGGTTTCTCTCTCTCTCTCTGATCCGCCACTAATCACATTTCTCTGTGTGCTTGTCCCTCCTCTCTCTCATCCCCTCTGCAGTGACATATTCAGCAAATTGGAGAAACTGGAAACGCTCAACATGAACAACAATCTGGTGAAAACCATCGCCCAGAATGCCTTTGCCGCGAACACGGAACTGCTGCAGATCAGCATGGAGCATAATCTGATTGACTTGCAGCAGCCGCTGCTCAGCAGCATACTCCAGGAGCAGCTGAACTCCCCGTTCAGTCACTTGGCCAAACTGCAGAGCCTCAATCTGCGCAACAACTCCATTATGTTCATCTATCGGGACTGGAACTTCAATCTGGTCAAGCTGCAGGAGCTCGATCTGAGCTACAACAACATCAGCTCCCTGATCTACGAAGATCTGCAGTTCCTGTCCAAGGCCAATTTGCTGGTGAACATCACCCACAATCAGATCAGCCGAATCAACTTCTATCAGGAGCTGCCGGTGATGCCCGATGGCGAGATGTCCACGAGTGTCCTGCGCATGGATCTGAACGATAATCCTCTGGTGTGCGACTGCACTCTGCTGTGGTTCGTGCAGCTGGTGCGCGGCGCCCATGTGCCGGAGTATGCCAAACAGTTCAGGTTCTACACGGATCGACTCACCTGCAGTCAGCCGCACAACCTGCTGGATCTGCCTGTGCGGATGGTGCCGCCGAAGGAGCTCATCTGTTCCATCGGCAGTGCAGAGGAGCCCGGCCAGCGGCGGTGTCCGCGCGGCTGCAGGTGCTGGGTGCGCACCTTCGACAAGGCGCTGGTCATCAAATGCCACGAGGGCAATCTCACCCAGGTGCCCGAGCTGCCCACCCTCTACGACAATCTGCACATCATGGAACTCCATCTGGACAACAATACGCTGCTCAGCCTGCCGCCGGCCCGCTCGCCCGGCTACGAGAACGTAACGAGCCTCCACCTGGCCGGCAACAACCTCACCCACATCGATGTGGACCGACTGCCGCCCAATTTGAAGCACCTCGATGTGCGCCGGAACCATCTGCAGGCACTGAACACCTCTGTGCTGGGCTTCCTCAATCGCACGATGCCCAGACGCTCGCTGATGCTGTCGGGCAATCCGTGGAACTGCAACTGCGCGGCCAAGCCGCTGCTGCTCTTCACGCAGAGCAACTACGAGAGGATCGGGGATCGCGCTGAGATGCTGTGCATGGACGCCGAGATGCCCACGCGAATGGCGGAGCTCTCGACGAACGACATCTGTCCGGAGGAGAAGGGCGTCTTCATTGCGATGGCTGTGGTCATCTCTCTGGCCGGATTCCTGGCCGGCATCACGGCCGCTCTCTACTACAAATACCAGACGGAGATCAAGATCTGGCTGTACGCGCACAACATGTTCCTGTGGTTCGTCACCGAGGAGGAGCTGGATAAGGACAAGAAGTTCGATGCCTTCATCTCGTACTCGCACAAGGATCAGAGCTTCATCGAGCAGTACCTCGTCCCCCAGCTGGAGCACGGTCCCCAGAAGTTCCAGCTGTGTGTGCACGAACGCGACTGGCTGGTCGGCGGCTTCATACCCGAGAATATCGTGCGCTCTGTGGCGGACTCGCGACGCACCATCATCGTGCTCAGCCAGAACTTCATCGAGTCGGAGTGGGCGCGCATGGAGTTCCGGGCGGCCCACAGAGCGGCCCTGAACGAGGGACGGGCCCGCATCATTGTGGTCATCTACTCGGACATCGGAGACGTGGAGAAGCTGGACGAGGAGCTGAAGGCCTACCTCAAGATGAACACCTACCTGAAGTGGGGCGATCCGTGGTTCTGGGATAAGCTGCGCTTCGCCCTGCCCCACCGCAAGCCGCTTGGTAATGTCGGCCATGGAGCACTGGTCAAGTCGCCGCTGAAGGGCTCCACAGACGACAAGCTGGAGCTGATCAAACCGTCGCCGGTGACGCCGCCGCTGACCACACCGCCGGCGGAGGCCACAAAGAATCCGCTGGTGGCACAGCTGAACGGTGGCACGCCCCACACGGCCATCATGATTGCCAATGGCAAGAATGGCCTGACGAATCTCTACACGCCACACAATGGCAAATCGCATGCCAATGGCCACATCAACGGGGCCTTCATCATCAACACGAACGCCAAGCAGAGCGACGTATAGGACTGGGAGAAGGCGGAACTATTCCAGTTCGAGCCCGACGATGAGCTATTGTTCCGTTGAAGAATGATGGATGTCAGAGCCACAGCAGTAGCCGCAGCAGCAGCCACAGCCGCAGCCACAGAGAGCATCCACAGCTGAATGTAAAAAGTCTATAGAAAATTATTGATTATTCTGCATGTTTTGGTCAAGTTTTCTGCTCCCTCTGCATCCCCCTGCCTCCCTTCCTGGTTTTAATTATCTCTCTGGGGGAGGAAAAGTTTATGAAAATTTCAATTTTCAATATTTCATGTGGCCTTGCGTTGAGACGAGAAACGAATGAGAAAACAAAAGAGAAATACTATAGTAAGGATGGTAATGAATCTCTCTAGCTCTGTGTTAAGTGTTATTTGTAAGCCTAGCGCCTAGACCCTGTGCAGACTCTTGTAGAACATAAGCAATCTCAATTATTTAGTGATTATTTGTACATTTAAATTATTGTTAATTCATCAGTTTAAGCTGCCTTTATTCTACACATACATCTGTTTTACACATTGAACGAATCTCAGCAACGATTGAGAATCCATTGAGAACTTTTCGAACAAAAATCGAGCTTTATTTTGAACGAACTATTTGACACTTAAAGAAACCCCTCCACCACCCATAACACACACAAACACACACACACACACAACATGCAATACACATATGACGTATCCAAATAGTAGATCTAACAAATCAGAAAGAGATATACAAATTGCCTTTAATGTATGTATGTATGTATTCTATAGCCTAAGTAAACTGTAGCCTACTCTCCCACACTCATATCCTCATACATATTCGATTGCAAATACACCATAGACTACCACATATACATATACTACCACAACTACTGTACATATGCTGAATATGAGAATTTCTGTACTTTTTTCCAAGCAAGCAAATGTATCGCACCAGATTCTCCTTCATTCACAAAACCTACTATCACAAATATCAATTATGCGTACATATATATCTATAAGTATGTATGTACATCGTACCAGTATATTCGACCCCTCCCCTATCTATCGTCATGACCATTTAAACGACGCTATATGCATAAGCTATACTGTATGAACTGTACGGCCTCCTGCCACATTATCACACATCGCTAGCGACAGACTCCTCCATTTCATACACAGGACACAAGATATCGTTTATGATACGTAAATGTAATTAAGCTTAAATATAGTACCGAGTATATACATACACACTACCGTCTAAGCTATGTGTAGATTGTCTCTACTGATACAGAATGTAATTGCCTAAGGTACCTACAACATTTGTGCAGACTCTCATCTACATGCATCATTCTGTGTGCACATATGTGTATGAATCTGAATCCGAAACTGAATCTGATTGTATATGGAAACACACACACACACACATAAAACGTAAATAAAATATATTTTAAAAATTGAAAACAGTGTTTATTATCTCGGCAGGTTTTCGAAACAGTTTCAGGCTGAATGATCATCAAAAAATAAACTTTGGATCGTGTATAATTTCACATTCGATGGATACTCTTTTCAATATAGCCTTGGATCAGTCTTCAGTTTGGTCTTCAGTCTCCAAAAATTTCTCTGATTAGAATTTGGAAGGATTCCTATACCTAACTTATCGGCTACTTGGTAGGTATAACAATCTGCCCCATAAAAGCACGAAGCATAAACAATCCTCGTGAACAAGTGAGAAATTAAGCAAAAGAACTTCTAACATATTTCTTAAAATTTTGAAAGAGCATTCACAAATTATTTGGCTCATAAAGCTCAGTACTTTTGATGGATTACGTCTGCAATTTTAAGAGTAAAGAAATGTTGAGTTCTGCTTGCCAAGCCAAAGAAGGAATAATCTTTTAATATTTGTATGCTATCAGTAGATATTATTTTCAGTTAGGACCCACAAAGGCGGTTTAAAAGCCTTCACTTACCTGGCAGACTACGCAGACTAAATCCAAAAAATATTGCGCCTTAAGCACCATGTTTCTTCGTTTATATGTTATTAAATTTTCAATATATTTGTATACACATTCAAAGTTGTACAATTATTAAAATATTATCGACCTTAATCATTAGGGAAAACACATACAGAACAAATGAAAATAATAAGTTTTGCCTACAAAATAAAAACATCGTTGCAGGGGAATGAATACCTTTAACGTTGCACAAACAGGGCGCAGACACACGCCAAGTGGTTTAAGTACTCGTAAATGATCGCATAAAAGCAAAGCTGCCTGCGAAAATACTATTCAAATTCATAAGCAATTGTGCCATGCTTCTCTTTGGGTTAACTACATATAGCTAAAGGGCTTCGGGGCTTCGGATTGGGGGGGATTCTTCTTTGTTATATGAAGTGTATATAAAATATATAATATATGTATATATATATATATATGTAGGTCCATTAATTTGTTGTCGTTGTAGCCTATGCGTATTGTACAATTTTATATATCAACATCCTTTAGCAGTTCTCTTCTCCACACATCGTCACATGTTCAATCTTATTCAAGGTTTATCCCTACATTTCCTTACTACAGTTTTAGTTTGTTTTGTTTTTTAGCTCACAATCAGTTCCGGTTTCAGTTATGTCTTTGGTGTTCAATTTTCAGCACTTTGGGCTGCTGCTGGCTGCTGGCTCCAAGTACACCTTCATTGTCTCTGCCACATTATCCACATTTAATGGCGAAGACGTGTTGCCATGGATGCCACCTAAAGCAGCATGTCATCATCGCTTTCGGTAAACTCGCCATTGGGCTCCAGCAGCAGATTGGCCTCCTCGTTCGACTGTACCTGCAGGCGAGAGTGGGATGGGGCGGGGTTGGTATTGGGGTTGGCCATTAGCTCTTTGAGTGCTGTTGCCACGGCCAGGGCCATTCACTTACTCGGGAATATCTGACGGCGGAGTTGCTGCGCCGGAAGAGGCGACGCACGCGATGCCTTCGCGCCGGCGAAAAGGCAAACAGTCCCAGGCACGTCACACAGAATGTCACCGATAGAATGGCCGCCAGGATGGCTGTAAAAGGGAAACATGAGCGTTACAAGTGACGGATGCCAGGCGGTAGATCTGTTGGCCAGCAGTTATGTTGCACTTACTGCCCACGGAGGCCGTTGGCCCGATGGGAGCAGCCGCCGGCTCGGGGCCAGCTGTTGTTGTCGTTGTCGACGTGGCTGACGTGTCTGCTGGCGTGACGGCTGCTGCCTTGGTTGGCTTACCCGCTGGCGATGCTTGTGTCGTGGTGCTGGTGGTGGTGGTGGTGCTACTGCTGGAGCTGGAGCTGCCACTGCTGCTGCTGCCACCTCCGGCATCCTGCTGGGGCACACTGAGGGCCAGGAACTGGCAGATGCTCGGCGTGCGCTGTACATAAAGCAAATTGCATTGCTGGTCCTGCAAGAAAACGGATTCTTGTAATTAGAAACTTTCTTCATTAAGTGCAAAAGAAAATAAATAAATAAATTGATATGGAGAAAGGCATAAATTCCCAGCTAAAATACGAGTGGACTGGACGGCCCACCCTGGCGCAAATTTGTGGCGCAACAACTGCTCGCAACTTGTTTCCGGCAACCCAGGCAGGCCCTTCCTTCGCCCTTCGTCCAGCGTTGTTCGTTGTTCGGCGCTCGTCCTGTTGTAACACTTTCACCCAAAGACCATTTCCGTCGCGACCAGCGCTCCACCGGGCAGAATGAAACGGCAAATGTGCGCATAATTTAAAAACTTTTGCGGCCCGAAACTGCAGCTGCAACTGGCAACTGCAAGTGGCAAAAACGGCAGCCAGCCAGCCAACCAACCAGCGAACCAGCCAGCCAGCCAACAACTGGGGGAAACTTTCCCGTCACGGCGAGGCGCCGCGCCAGACACGAACATGTCCAGGAGGAGCAGCACAGCTCCACTGCAGCCAGTGGGACAGAGCGAACGGATGGTGAAGCAGTGGAGCACAGGACCTCCCTCCAAACGACGACGCATTAAAAAGTTTGCAGCCATTTAAAATCCCATTTCATTGAATCGCTAATTTTCCTACAGCGTCGTCGCCATGTTGCCTCCTTTATTTTTGTTGTTGCTGGCCAAAAGTTGTCGTTCATGGGATATACTCGTACATATCCTAGAGAGTGTTATTTTCCGCTCTACAGTTCAAGGATTAAAACGTGTTGGGCGTGTTGTTTTTGGGGTGATGTTTTCGCGTTGAGCTTGAGTTGAGTTTTAGTTTTTTCCCACGTTTCCTGCGTTGAATGCTAACCGGACAGAAACCATCATCATGTTCAGCTTAACCTGTTGATTTAGTCCGATCAATTAGCCAGCATCCAGTAAGCAACAAATAATATTCAAACAAAATTAGCACAGATTCAAACAGCAACAGACAGTGGATGTGGGATGTGCCTGTGCCTGTGACTGTGCATCCCCCTCATTGACAGAGATTGCATATGGGGGGAACAGACAGAGCCCCGCTGGCAATTCGATTTTGAAATGTTTGTCAGAGGTGGCAAACAGCTTGCAGCTTGGTTTAAATTTAGGTCAATTGCCTGGGTGCCACAAATGCAAAATCGAAACCAAACAGAAGGCACAGAGAAGGCTGAGCGAGTGCCAGCTACCCAATCGATGGGTGGCAATGGGTAGCTCTGCGAACGAAATATAAAACAATCGAACTACAAAACACTCTGGCACTTTGGCACTCTGGAAGTCTGATAGTCGGATGGTCTGATGGTCTGGCATTCTGGCAAATGTTTTCAATCAGCACTGATTCCTCTGGTAATTTTTGGGGGTAATGGACTACAAATGCGGTTAGATGATATGGGCTGAATGGGTGTACGGGTTTACGGGTATCGTAAGCACTAATTGCAAAACATTTTTCGTGAAGCTGGCTATAATGCAACGCTGGAGCTGGGACTGGGGCTGGAGCTGGGACTGGGCCACTAATTGCGATGCATTGTGCCTGGCATGGGGGCGCATGCTACCTGCGGTTAATTGTCGTATAAGCAACGCAAACAAATATTAATTAGCTTAAAGAGAGAACTTTCAGAGCACACCCATACCCATATACATATACATATGGGCATGCTAATGATGCTGAAGGTCCTGCCAGCAACAGCAGCAGCAGCCGGACCACAGCAAAGTCAGAGTCATAGCCATAGCCATGGTCATTAGTCAAAGTGCTGCAGGCGAATGCAACTTAATTATATTACAAGTAAGTACATACATACGAGTATGTGCACGTGCGGGAGAAAAGGTTGCAGCTTGGTTTGTAATTAAATTTCAAGCCCTGCCGACTGCTGTCTGTTGGCATCAGAATCATTTGCTAATAGCACACCAGAAGATCATCAGGAGGCCAGGAGGTCACAGCAGCATTCCCAGCAGCAGCAGGAGCAGCAAGGCGAAGGCGAAGGCTGCCTGATCTGTTGGCCATCTGCATTTCAGACTGCTGCGATTGTTATGGAAACAAAGGCTTAGGCGGCAGCAACACCCGCCAAACAGGCGACCCAAAGAAACAAAAGCCCCAACCGAGGCATTGGGGGCAAGAGCTATGTGAAAGCAATAGACAAGAGGAAAGACATGCAAAGCGAACCGCAAAAACAAAAAAGGGAAATGACATCGAGGCCGCAAAGCACAAAGCAGCACGGACGCCCGCTGCGGGAGCAGGAGTGTACCCAGGAGCAGCTGCAGGACCCTGGCGCCGCAGTACAAGCCCGAGCAGAAGCACGGCAAAGCCGATTGCCAAGTGGTAAGCATAACAAAGGACACCTGCCACGTTTTGCTTTCAACCCAGGACCCACCTCAGTTGGTCCCTGGTTGCCCTTTTCCGCACACATATTTCTTACATTTTCACTTTGAAGCCCAAGTCCTTGCCTTGTGGCAAGACTTTGAGAAAAGGAGCACCAAGACACAACACAAAAAAAGCACAGAGAATATATATATATATATATACATATATATATACATGCAAAGTGTACAGGATCTCCATCTGCCATTGTTGTTTGGGGCACCGCCCGCGTTTGCTTTGATGCGCATTTGGCGGGGCTCGCAAAAGTATGCCACACTCTGTGTGTAATCCTTTGCGGAAGGCGAGGATAAGCCGCAGAGATGTGAGGGTTGTGGCTTTACCCGATGAGCTTCTACTTACACTGGAGATGGTGCTGGAACTCTGCGTCTCGTTGCTGCATATCAGACGTATCTGGACATTCATCGTGCCTGAAAGTGTAGCAAGTAATGTGAATTAGTCGTGCGCCAACGAAAGAATCAGTTTAATTAGTTCAAATGAACCCACATTCACAGCAATGTGAACCCTAATAAAATGCAGACCGAACCCACAGCCAAATCCGAGCCCCGGTTCATTCTGTTTTAATTGGCCCAGACAGCAGGATATAGCCTGCCATCCACCGGACCACAAAACATCAACGCTGTATCCTTATCAAAATTTCAAATGATAGGAGACTCTCAAAAGTGGCTTTGGATGGGACTGGGAATGGGGATGGGCCTGGACACCGCAAAGTTATCGCATAAAAGCCAAAAATAATTATCACCACAGACACAGAAACAGAAACAAAAGCTCTACGGTTCGGTTACGTTCCGGGTTGTGCTTAGGCCACTGCTCCTCCTCCATCTGGAGGGTCAGGCTGCCACTCTTGTCGGTCAAATGCTCAGCATGAAATGTGTTGCCCACGAGCAGCTGTGTGTGTGTGTGTGTGGAAAGGGATCCAGAGTCGCAAAGCCACACAAAATCTGCATGCCAACAACTCGATGGGATTTGGGCATTGTCTGTAAGCTGGCACACACTCCTCCGCAGCAATCCACAGGCACGGCACGGCACAGCACCAAATCCTCCGACTGTTCCGACTGTTTCCGAAACATTTCTGGTATCTGCTAGCGCCTGTCACTGTGCGGCACATTAAAATTGTCTGATCGCTTGCAGATTGCGCATTGTGCTCCAACAATGGAATGGCCAAAAAAACAACAAAAACAAGCCCAAACACACACACACACACACATAGAATTTCTGTGGCCAAAAGAGTTTTAAAATAATTTCATTTTATGCCCCAGGAGGAGGCAGGAGCAGAGGCAGAATCACAGACAGAGAGACAGGGCCAGAGAATGTGTCATAATTAAATCGTCGTCAGTTTTATTTGTCAAAACAAAAAGTTTTGCGTTTTAATGGCAAAGTTTTAAGTGCCATGCAATGGGTCGAATAAAAATCATTGTGCTCCCCATATATAAGGCAGGCTCCAGGTCCCTGGAGGGGCAAGGAGTCCCAGCACTGAGCCACTCACCCACGTTTTGTCTGTTTCTGGTTCCCCACTCTCTGTTCTCCACTCTCCACTCTGCATGCATTAAATATTCATGCAGTAGTATCACATCATCACACACAAAAAAATAAAAAAATCAGTAAAAACCGGAAAACCCCCGGAGAAACCCGAAAAAAAATACAGAGATATTCTCAAGTGCAGCAAGATTATTTTACCGCATTATCTCGTAGACAGTTTTTTCTCTTTTTTGCTCCATTTGCCACTTTTTGTACCCTTTATTTTGGGTATTAGGATTTTAGACAGATGTTGGCAATGCAGAAGATGAAGAGTTTTTGGCCTATAAGAAGGAATTAACAGTCGAAAGGATATAGCATCTATGGATGAAGCTATGCTACAGAATTTAGGTTAATCGGATCCAGAAAAATCTCAAAAGTATTACTATCGGATGTAGCTTCCGTAGGACTCAACGGTCAAAAAACTAAATCTTAGATCATTCAAAAAGGAATTTCATAAAGTCTCGATCGTGTTTTGATATGTTTTTTTCTCTACATCCAAAGCAGATCCCTTTATAGCCGCCACCATGGGTAGCATGGATCAGCAAGGGTATCGAAGACTCCGGCACGCGTTTGTGTCGCCTGCTTCCTTGTTTTATTTGTATAATTTCCAACATGCTGCTGCTTCCTTTTTATTTCCACCGCAGACAGACAAAAAGAATCTCAGTTAAAAGGCAAACAACTAGAAAAGCAGCAGCCCCCAAAAAAAACGAGTCGCAGCTGCAAAAAACACGCCGATCCGGCTCCGACATAGTGGTGCTGGCGGTGGAGGCACTAAAAAAAAAACTAGCGACAAAAATGACGCGATAAAATGCCAGCAGGGCGAGGCGAAGGGATAAGCGCGAAGAAAGTGCATTGGGCTGTGCGCCAATTCTAATGCGATTTCCCCCACCGTTTTTACGGGCAAAAAAACGCCCCACGGAGCGGTGCATGTACGGAGACCCACGAAAAAGTTGCAAAGCAGACAAAGAAAGGCATACAAAATGGCGGCAACGCGCGTGTTGCGCCAGCGGAACGGGAAGCGGAAGCGGAAACGGAAGCGACAAGCGACAACGTTCTCTCCAGCTCTCCAGCTCTCGGGTGGGTTCTCCTGAGCAAGAACAAAGTGCCAGGATATGTAAATCGAATTAAATCCGTTGACCCCACCTCCGGTAGACTCGGCCTCACCTTCCTTGCCACAATTAGGGGCATCGTGTGTGAAGAAAATGTTGACCAGCGCCTGGGAATAGTCCGTCATGGCCTTGCGATGCTGTCCGCATAGATCCAGCGACAGCTTGGTACTGTTGTAGTCCACCTGCAGGGCGGTAGGGTAGACATTGATTATGGAACAGGCACTTGAGACGACTTCCTATTATCATCCACTCACCTCGATCTTTCCGTCCTTGGTGAACGGCGCACTCTTGAAGTTGAATCGCTGGCCAAGCTCGTCGTGCACCAGGTCGCAGGTCTCTGCACTGACAGTGCACTCGTGCGGCGGGCAAAAGACATTCGTCTCCCATTCAAAATCATAGGCACAGTCCTCAATCGAACGGAGCACGGGTTGCCCCTAAATGGCGGAGGAGGAGTAAACAGTTGTCAGTAAGAAAGGTGAACGGACCAAGGGGGGGTAAATAAAAGCACTTTGCTATTGAGCAGACACCATCGGACATGCCACAACTGGACAGGCAGGCAGATGGCAGATCAAATGTCGATGCCAAATGGCGAAATCGCCGCTCTCTGGTCCTTTGCGCTACTTACACGACCCGCACGCATATTGCAGTTGAACAGGATGCGTGTGGACAGCTCCGCCTTCTTGTCCGTGGGACAGGGGTCTCCGTTCACGTACAGCAGCTCGGCGGAGGTACGATTCACACGCGACAGCGAAACCAAAGGGAATCCGAGACTCTGCAACAAGAATGAGAGAAAGAGGGAGAGAGAGAAATGTAGAGCGGTTTAAAGTAAGCTGTGGCCGAATGAAATGTTTAACTTTGTGTCTGAGATTGCGGCAAATAACTTTGAAATCCCCTGTCTGAGCCGAGCACACGTTCACATACTTGTACGCTCCTCCACGTTGTTATCGTTGTGTCAGCGTTGTCCAGGCCAACCAGCAGAACATCACTTGGAGTGGAAAGTAAAGGAAAGGAAAGGAAAGGCCGGACCTGCACATCGATGCGATGCGATGCGATGCGATGATAACTGGCTCCCAGCCATTGGGCTGGTTGGGATGAGAGACAAGGCCGGACACACGGGTACAGCACACCGAAGAGCCAGCATTAAACGACAATTTAATGGATAGTTCAATGGCACAGCCAGGCGACAAAATGACAGTAAACGCAGCTGGAATCATCTCTAATTAGGGAGAGCACTCGGGGCACTCTTTGGCTCTCGACTTTATTCAAATTCATCCTATCCCGAGTGCAAAATAGTACCTACATAAAATCGATATAAAGTTAACTCCTATCCCATTTCCGATATTAACATGGAAGTGGTGCCGAATATAATCTGATTCCTGCTTTAAAATACTTTTTAAAACAGAAATATTTGTAGATATTTTCGCTATTCTGCTCTTTGCACTTAGAAGTATTTGCCACACAGATTGAATCAGATTTCACCCTCCAAATTTTTGTGCATAAGAAATTAGAATTTCTTCACAGAAGATTGAGCGACCAAGTCTCAGTCTCTGCCTCCAACTGCATTTGATCAATATTTAAAGACATTCAGGAAGTTGTCGAGTCAGTTATTCTTCCGAACAGTTTGTCGCCTGGACAGCTAGCTGTTGCTGGTTGCATCGATGGGAGCACACTAACTGCCACTATTGGCAATCAGGCAGCTTAAACGCTGTCAGCCATCCAACTAGCCGGCCAGCGACGTGAGTTTAATGCGCAAAAAGCAGACGCAGAGTGGCAGTCAGAGGGTTGCAAGCACCAAATGCAACTGGGAGTACCATGGAGGCAGCAAATGGTAGCTGGGTTCCGGGAGCAGGAAGCCAGAGACAGGGTCAGAGACAGAGCCAGAGCCAGAACCAGAGCCAGGGCCATGGCAAGTGCATTGGCGTTCGAGTGGCTGAAGATTTATGCTCGGGTCAACAGGGTCGATGGCGGCAAGCGTTGCACATGTTGTCGTCTCATCTTAAACGTATTAGCAAACGGAGGGTAAGAGCAGGGCAGCGCTCGTCCGTCCCAGAGCCCCAGTTTCGATCTCATTTTGTATGCAGCACTGGCAATGTTTTAGCAGTTTGCTCTATTATTTATTGCTAACCGTTTCACTGGAAATTTTCCCTTTTTCGCCCACCCACAGCCAGCGCTTGTGTGTTGGGTAAATCCATTGGAAAATCTAAATCCAAGCTAATGCGCCATCAGCAAACATGCAGGACACAAGGACCATGGCTGACCTTCAGCAGGCAATCCTCATTAGCATTGAGTTTGGCTCTGGATTGGGTCCCAGACACCGAGCGCACTTTTGTCTGGGGCGCCAGCTTACCGACTTAGAACAACGCCCAACGACAGGCAGGACAGAGAGACAGAGAGAGAGTGAGAGGCTGGGGTGCCGTGCCGTAAGTTTTAGCCAGTAACTTGCTGTGCAAAATTTATTGAAAAACTTTCTTATCGCATTTGAACAAGCAACTAACTTCCTACTGGCATGCTATATATGTGTGTGTGTGTGTGGGAGTGTGCATCCGCCGGGGTATTTGTGATTATTTTTTTAAGTTTCGCACAACTTTTCTCTATGGGAAAAAACAGTGGAAAAAGTAAATACAAGCGACGACTGGGGGCACAGGCCAAACCGAAAGTAACTTAATTGTTTGCAGATACAAATAAATGAGTTGGACAAAAAGAACACACACACACACAGGGAGAGAAAACACGAAAAGGCCAAGGAAAACAAGAAGAAAATCTTGACTTGATTGTTGGAAAATCTCATCTGGGAAGGGGCAGCAGCAGCAGCAGCAGGACTCAACAACAACAAAAGTTTAAGGAAAGAAATGGGGAAAAAGATTAAGAGAACTGTGCGGAAATCTCCAAAAGGATTTCAGGACACGAAATTTATTTAAGAACCTTGGACAGACAGAGACAGAGACAGAGAGAGAGAGAGAGAGAGATCTCGTCTAATTGGTAGGGACAAGGCGGCCCACTACCTGTGCCCTGCCGAGTCCTTGCTCTGCCTCTGCCATCAGCATTGTTTGAGTGAAATAAAAGTCCAGCTTCCAGAAGCTCTATTAGAATGAAATATACTCCATAGCCATCGAATTTGTAAGAGGCAGCCGAACAAGGACCTGCTTAAGTTCAAAAGCAATAAAGATTTGTGCAGGTTCAGCGTTTGAGGGCCGAGATTCCAGCCGGAATACCTCTTGCAGCTACAACAATAATAGGAGTGGAAGGGGCCAACAGCACAACAATGAGCTGCATGAAGGGATGACACACGGGCCGCAGGACAAGCACTGGGATGGATAATCAGAGGGGCACAATGGCAGTAGCCGGAACTATGGCCCAGCATTATGGCCCAGCAACACAATGGCAGCTCAGGGGGGGTGGGGGGGGAGGGTGGAACGCTCGTTCATGTCCCAAGGAATTCAGCTGTTTGCCCAACAATTTGATCAATTTCATTATTAATGCCATTTGATGGGAGTGTAGACCCCCAGCCGACCACCGACCCAAGAATACCCAGACTGGCAAGCAATTTGATGATTTTCTGGTTATTGTCGGAAGTGCAAAATGCAAATGTGTGCAGCCTTAGGACCCCGAGCAGAGGATGAGGCAGGATTGCCATGCCAGTCACATGGCCGTTGCCAAATTTGCACTGGCACAAGTCAAATGCTGCAACCAAGTTGACAATGGAGTCGCTGAATGCACAATGAATAGACTTCGATTCCAGCTACGACGGCAGACTCCCAACTTCACTTCGATGCGATGCGATGCGACTGGCAATCCAACGAAAAAAATCAAACGTGTCGGGCCAAACACGGATCCGGGAGCATCCTCCAAGTCAAGCGCGTAAGACGACAAATGTCTACAGTGGAAAGCCATTTTTGGGGGAATCTCAAAAGGATTCGACGCTACTTGAAGTCAAGTAGTTGGATCGCTTCGTAAGCAATACAGGCATAGATTTTAAAATAGCCCCGAAATTCCATAAAAGTAGAGCTACAATTCGATTTGAATCTACTTTTATCTGACGAAGAGAAGGAGATACGCTAGAAATTGTCTCTGAATATAACTTCATACAACTGAGTGCATGTCCTCGTTGCGAATTCCATTCCATTTAAAGATTCTAATAAATATTTTAGCTGATTTCAAGTCCCGATTCCTAGATACTTTACACACGATTTTAGCTATGCTCTTTAGCACTTAAAATCTGCTGTATCCCTGGCTGTAACCCCCTTCCGTTTACTGGGGTTACCACTGTACCGGCCAAAGCCCTGGGGATATGCAATGGCAGCACATTAAAATATGTGCATGCGATAAAGGCAAGCACAGAGTATGGTTTGTCAGCGACAGGGGACAGGGGAGGGGCGAGTGCACTGCCAGCGGGAATGGAAGCCAATGGAGGCGACAACGTTCGACAACTGTCAATGAGTGGGCGTGGCAGGCAGCCAGAAGAGCGAGTCAGAGGGATGCCAAGCAATCAGCTCGAGGGGTTGAGTGAGGGTGCAGCAGGGGGGTGTTCGGGGGTCTGTTCAAGTGCGCGTCAGCAGCTAGCAGCACATTTCCGTTTCCGCACACGAAATGCTCTGAAAACGGAGCATTTTCAAAATGCAAAACGTGGCGCAAAATGTCAACCGCGGAGAGGGGGGAGTGGGAGAGCAAGGGGCTACGAAATATAAAAAAAATAAAGCAATAGAAATTTTATAAAAATATATTTACCATGACTGCGTTACGAGTATATTTCTAGGCCAGCGGCATGCAAACAAAGCCGATGGCACTTAAAGCCTGCTTCCCATGGCCACAGAGGAACCATTCATCGCACCACCCCGCCCTGGGGCACCCACCCAGCCGACCGCTCATCCATCCAGACATCCCCTGATCTAACGGAAATGCTTTACAGAGCACGTCGCCGGTGAACCTTCGCCCCAACCCCCCACCCCCACACACCCATAGACATTCGCATAAATACACACATGGATGGATGATGGCCGCTAAAAGCTGTTTTTGCAGATATTTTTGCACCACTCCTCTCCCAGTGGAACAGTTCCCAGGCCCCCGCCTTTACAGCCACATTTTTCCATATCCTTCCGTTCCGTCTCGTTACGTAACGCGATGTTACGTTGCACTGACCTTACGTTATGCTGAAATATTTCACTCGCGTGCCGCCGAGCCCCAGACCCTAACCACAGATCCACTTAGCTCCCACCATTACCAAGAAACACTGCGAGAAAACTCTGACTCAATAACACAGCAAGGAACAGCTGAAACAGCTATGCGAACCTATTCTGGATAATTGAAACATTAAGTGGGTGAAAATTGAATATTTCATGGCTACTAGCGTTGGCTAATGACTGACAGAGAGACGGAATCTATCAGGCAATCGTTATAATACGTACTCAAAATAGAAATTCATAATCTCTACTTTAGTCAGCATTTTCGCGCAGTGTATTGCTCCCAACTCAAGCGCGCATTGCCATTTGCAACGCGTACGTGCTTATTTTTTAGCAACTTGAACAATGTTTTTGCTCCCGGGAAATTTGTGCAGCTTGTGATAAAAGTTCAGACCGGAAGGTGTGAGCTGTGTGTGAGCTGTGTGTGTGTGTGTGTGTTATGGTGCTACGTGGAGGCAGGCAGCTAGAATGGTGAATGGAAAGCGAGGTCGGGCCAGCAGCGGCATATGGCAAGTGAGCTAGAAAGATTGCCTCCACCTAGTGGCATGCATCCATTGTCGCATGCAATTATTGTGGCCATTGGAGTGGCATGTGGGGGTGGGGGGGAGTGGGAAATGGAACATTATAATTCATTCCAACTTTCGCATCAAAAGCCAGCCAAAACCAGACTTTGCCCCCAGGGTTAAGTGGCAGTGGGATTCTTTTCAACATTATAATCCGTACGTGCATGTGTGTATGTATGTATGTATGTATGAATGTGCGCATGGCATAGGTGTGTCAGAGGTCTTAACGTGTCTGTATGAATTATTGAGTGGGTGAGTGGGGGGTGCGGGGCGGCCTGCAAATCCCCAGCAATTATCTCATTCATTTGCAAAGATTCAGGGCAGGGCCTGGGAATTAGGGATAACACCGATTGCTGACCATTTTGTGGCCTGGGCCAGAAATCTCATTTCAAGCAAATTTCATAGCATACTTTTGTGGGCTTAAGTATTTAAGCACAGGAGGAACCCTGCACTATGGGGAAAATTCCAAATTTTCGGGTATTAATTAATAACTTTTTAACTAAGCAAGATTTTTCGATGCGGTTTTTTGATTAATGTTATGTACACCCTAGAAACATTTTTGGAAAAGTGGGCGTGTTACCGCCCACAGATTAAAAAAAAAATTTTATTTTTTAATAATATTAAAAATTGTAATATCTTCATTAATATTTATTGACTATAATACTCCTTTATACATAAAAATAAAGTCTTACTTTTGGAAAACTTAATTTCGATGAAATTCAGGAGCTAAAGAAACAATAGTTGATATTAATAGAAATTTTCTTAATTTTTCTTAATTCATCTTCGAAATCCTCAAAAGTTTGATATGTGCCTTCAATTTCACATAATAAGAGTATTTAAAAATAGATGGGAAAGGCAAGGCTTTTATGCTTGCTGCTTGAATCAACAAGAGACATTGCTCTTGAGTTTTATAGAGCTGCTGCTTGTTTTTGTTAGCTCCTACTCCTTTCAACAAGTAAACCAACTTTGGATGACCAATTTGTCGATTATTGTTCCTATTTGAGTAGCATTTGCATAATTTTTCTGTGCTCATTAACCAATTTTTCAAAATTTTTTTGTTCCGCATTCCTTTTTCTATTTTGCATACAAAGTTGGCAAAAATTTGAGTTTTGCTTTTAAATATAAAACATGTCTTAAAACATGAACGTTTTTATTAAATCTACTCTTAAAAAATCAAGAAAAGCAATTTCTTGGTTAGATTTGCCTTTTCCTTGACCCATACATCAAACCGATCCGCGATTGAAACTCGAAGTCCCTTGCAAAAACTAATTTGGCAGTTAGTGCGGAAAAGTGCATTGAGACAAAATGCCTTTAAATCAAAATTAATAGTTCTACGACATACATTGGACGTACACTTATGGACCCTTCTGGACGTTTTTTATGTTTCCACGAACTTGAAATATATTTCCAAGAAATATGCTTTGGGAACGTTTCCTACTTTTACAATATATTAATAGAAAACGCACACCTACAAAGTATTAGTACAACCTTTTCATAGTTAAACCCCGTGTGATTGCTATCCTTTTTAAATTTCACAAAAAGATTGTTTCGCGTTTGAATATTGGCAATTTGAAAATAGGCTGCAAAAATGTTGTAATCTTAAAGCAAGTGATTTCTACAGCAACAGCTGACTTTAACAGCTGTTATACTTAACAGTGTTCTGTTAAATAACATTTTGGTATGGGACTTTACAGATTGAAGTTTTCTTAATATGTTACTAAAATAAAACAACCAATTTTAATACTTTGAGAAAATGACTAAATACCCGAAAAATGGGAATTTTCCCCATAGTGCCCTGGGACCCCGTACCATCCCATTCCATCCCAATCCCAAGTACCCATCACACCAGTCGGCCCGACAGTTGGACAGTTGGAACACTAGCCATGTGGCCAGCGATGCGAGAGCCAAGAGCCAAGAGTGGGATTTTTGGCATTAAACAACTTTTGGCTGCTGTCAACGGCAGACAGTCCGGAGTCCCTGTTCCTCTTAATGAAGCAAGCAAATCCAGTGGTCACTCCACTGGGGACTTGCGGCTAAGGGCAGCGGCCAGCAGGCAGAGCCGAGGTTCGGACTTCTTTTTGGGTCGGGTCTGGGGCGGGGTGCGGGAGCAAAGCTTAGCAATTAGATTGCTGCATATTTAATGCATGAATGGCGCCACAATTTTGCGGAGCATTTGACCAAACGGCCAACGCCATTACATTGAGGCGTTTACGAGGCTCGGCTCCATTTTCGATCCAAAAGGTGGTGCAATTTACGACCGATCCCCAGGGTATACATCGGATACGTAAATGCATGGCTGGGCAAAGAGTTTTAAGCACATAAGCGGCTTTCTTTCACTCGTTCTTTCGTTCTTTTAGGTGGGCAACATCGTCGCTTTGTGTTAGCCTTTTGTGGTACTTACATGCTCCTCCTCGGGGGCACCGGAGGCCGCCACTTTGGCCATGCAGGCACCAGAGCCGCCGGCACAGCCTAATTGGTATTTCGGCACTAATGGGCGGCACACATTCAAAAAGAACTGCAAAGATAGCAGGACAGAGAGTTAGAGATAGAGAATTGAAGTGCCTGGAATGGAATTGGAGTGGGGAATGGGGAATGGGGATGGGAATGGGATGGGTAGCCTCAAAGTACGAGTGCTCGTAAAGGCTTGGCAAAGACAAAAGCCAGCAAATTACACTCCAGGTACAGTGCAGGACATGGGGGAAATCAGGGAAACGACAGTGCAGAATCTCGGGGCCTCACCTTTGTCGTTTTGGGCACCAGGTGCTCCATGCTGGCCGGCAGCTCCACCCGTGCCTCGTAGTTGTCGCTGGCGCTAATCAAGGGCGTCAAGTCGATCAGCTCGTCGCCGCTGCTTCCAACGCCGTCGGTGGTGTGGTCCACATAGATGGTGGTCTTGCATTTAATCTGCTCCTGGCAGGCGTACGGTGTCTGATATTGGATCAACAGCTGACAATTGGAGTCCTCAATTATTTGGAGAGCATTGCCGTTTCCAACGGCGGCGGTGCCATTGTCCTTTGTGGCATTGTTCGCACACACAAATTCGATTTTAGTCGACCAGAGCGACGTAGTGCCCGATCCAGTGGGACATTTGGCGCCGTTCTCGTAGAGCAAATAGAGCGAGCCGCTCTGATTGAAGCGCAGATGCGAATTGACGTTACCCAGGCTGATGGTCTCCGCGTTCTGTTCGTAGCAGGCGCCTGCAAGTGGACAAGAAGTGTGCACGCATCAATTGAGTGTTCGGCCGTAGACACAAAGCGTCAAAAAATCAAAGGGAAAAAAACAACAGGCAAACAGAGACCAGCGCGATTCCTGGCCAGGCCCAAAAGCCTCTGCTAAGAATTCAGCAGAACCAGGCTTAGGTTGCAGAAGGGGACACAAGGAAGCAGCGACAACAACAGCAGCAGCAGCAGCAGCAGGCTGCCATGGTCCATCAGTATCCATCAAAGGCGAAATTAATTGTTCTCGTTGTTTGTCCGCTTGGGAGACGGTTTTTTTTTTTGCCAGGGCCCTCCCGCTAAGCAAAGGGGCAGAAGCAAAAGCTTTTAGAGACCATCCACAAGAGGAGCATTCCACTCTGCCGATTTAATTGCTCGAACAAGGCTTAAAGTTATTTCTGTGGGGCTAAAAAAAAAAAGAACAATGCCACAACTCAATTTTATGGAATAAACAGTCGTCGTACCCCCACACTGATTGGTGCTTTTCCCTTTTCAATCTTCCATTTCACTTACGAAACCCGAACAGAACAATTTTGAGCAACGTCACTCACATTTTGCCAGATTTTGATTGAGAGCCCTCGAGCAGACAGCATTGTGATTGTGATTTGACTAGAGTATGGTAATTTCATTCATCCCTCTCTTGGTATATCTGTATGTGTATGTGTGTATCTCCCACCTCTATGCATACCCATGTCCATCTGCAGTGTGGAACATTTTTATGGTTTATTGCAGACATTGGTGGACACACCACCCACCACACCCCACATGACTCTCTAGGATCAAGAGCCATGACCAACACAACAAGAAAATCAAAATCAAAATGTTGAAAAAGAGAAGAAAAAGACCAATTGAGGTGGTGGCTTTTTTTCAAATCGAAAAAGAAATCGACTGTCAACTAAATTGATAAATGACATTGTGGGTAACTGCGTGACAATATATGTACGGTCTGTACGGTCTGTACGGTCTGTATGTCAATGTCTGGGATGTCCCAGTGTAAACATCTATGGCAGCAGCAGGACCGCCCCTGTGAGTGTCCTGCGGAAGCTTGCAATTGAATTTAGCCGACCACAAGCAGCAACAGAAGACATCCTCTGAAGATTTATATGTATATGCTTTCAGCACTGAGCGAAATACTAACTGGAAATCACTTTTGGAATAATAAAACGAATTTTACTACTTATTTCTTTGTTTCCTTCTATTAAAATATTCTCCAACACTCAGAAATTAATACCTATTTATAAATTCCCTTTTAGCACTGCTTGTTTACTATTTTTTAAATATATTCCAGAACTTGAACCATTTTTTGTCAGTGTATACCACTTCAACCAGTGTCTACCTAAGGTGAAAATCATTTCCTTGTCAGGATTATCCAACGAGATTGACCTGATCACACACTCTCACACAGACCCGGACACCCACACACTGACATTAATTCAATCCCAATGCAATCTCCGTTCGAATAAGACTTGGGGGGTACCTCGGGCCCACCGCAGCTCGCATTGTGGCCAAGAAACAAAAACATTGTTTAAATTCCTGACATTGCATGAAAGGGTTAAATATAAACGAGGCGGCCCCTCGGAGGACTTGCATGAAAGGGTTAAATATATATACATATATTGTATTGTATTAAGCGGGGTGGGGGACCCTTCAAGGAGTTGACTTTGTGGCATTGATAGGGCGTAGTGGAAATGTTTTCGGCAAAATATATTTCATGGCGCATATGCGGGCCCCAGGGCACGGTGCTTTGGCAGAGGCCATTGCCAGACCATTGCCAAAATGGCTAAGAAAACTCAAGCAAATTGAATTTCAATAGGAAAACAACCGTCAAGAAAGGTCCCAGGAATCCCTAAAAACATTGACCAGCAGCCGGCTACCAGGCAGCCGGCGGCAACAAAAAAAACCGAAGAGAAAAGCGAGAAAAACAAATATAAAACGATTTAGTAGCTGCCTGATGCCACTTGGATGGCGCATCCTGGCCAAACAGCTGCCGGCAAGTGTTAGTTACGGTCGGGGGGGCCAGCAGCAGCAGCAGTAGGAGCACCAGGAGGGGGGTTCTTGTTCTGGTCAGAATATGGTGTTGCTGCAAATTGAATCTGCCCCGACAGAAGCAGCAGCACCAGAAGCAGCAACACAAATAACCAAAGGAAACCGAGGGCAGCACATAAAAAGGAGTAAAATACACAACAACAACAAAACGAAGCATAAAAACAGCAAATTGAAAATTATAAACATTGAAGCGTTGCATATTCGGAAAAGCAACAAAAGTTGCTGCTTTCGTTGTAGAATTTTGATAAACTGCTGCTTAAGGGCTTGGTAGCTTTGATTAGAAGTCAGAAGCTCATTGAAGCAAGGGTGTTCAACCCTTAGGGGGCAGACACCAAATTTGTGACCCTTTCTTACAGAATGACAATCCAATTTAAATAAACATTGCGTCTTTAGGTCTGCGGCTATGGGAAATTTCCAAGTAAAACATCGCAGATCATGGAAACTTCTCCTTCAGTTGTAATCAGTTATAATTTTAGTAATTGATTTACTCACTGCGGGTTTAAACCCAACTTGGATTTGATCTACGTAAAGCGGAACTGAACGAGAACTTCGCAAAAAAAGCAACGTGTGTATATCACTCGTTACCTTTCATACCCGAGTATGGCTTGCTTGAGCATATTTATCAGCCTCCCTTTTACTCGGGCTTTCGCTTGCAAAAACAACGACAAAAAACCTTGAAACCAAAATTTACCAATACATTTACAATGCTAATGTTAATTTGTGTGACAGAGCGAGATAGCATCTTTAACCGTTGTCGTTGAGTGGCGACACGAGAGCATCCAGAAAGACACAGATAGATAGATATTGTCAACAAGTACATAATATACATATGTACATACATATGTATGCACGAAATATAATTGCTTGCCATATGGCAATTCTTCCACTACACCTCAACATCATTTTTGCGTTCCCACTGCCTCAGCTTGAAGTGCAGTGGAATAGCGTTTAAATATTAAAATACTAAAAATTTTATCCGCAACGCTGCTCCCAGCTTAATTGGTAAGCCAGCTGGACGCACATACTTCTCTCGCTCTGACTGCAGTCATTTCCCAAAGGGCCGTCTCTATATTTTCAGCTAGTCAGTTGGCAAAGTCGAATGTCATAGCACCATAAGCACTTAATATGTAATACAATATACTGTATATGGGCTTTCTCTGACGAGGTCCACCGAGACCAATTAAATTAATTCTGTTGCGATATTATAGTCTGAATTTAATGAACGAAAACTAATTTACCCAATTGACATACAATTTCATTCCTTTTAATGTAAAAACCTATTCAAATAAGCTTAAGTTCACGTGTTTGGTATTTTTTGATATTTTTTGGTATTTTTATAGACATGTATTCTTTAATTATGATCACCTATGAACAACAGAAGATTCTTGATAAAAAGTTTCTCCTTAAAGTCTTTCTTACATACTGAACTACCTAAAAAAAAGTATCAGAACATTTGTCCCACCTCGGCTAACAGTATATTTTTTGTCTTTTATTATCGCGGAATTTGGTAACGGGCCGTAACGCTCATCAAATGCCTCCGCATACTTATAGCACAAAACAGATACTTTTTTACATTAAATAACTTTGAAAATGAGCACTACATATTTCACCAATAATTTGTATACAGATAGAACTGACAAATTCACAGAGTTTTGCCATTTAGTACCCTAACCTCGGAACCCACTTCTGTAACGCAATTATAGGTTATGTTTTAGCTTATATCTTTAAAACCGTATGCTCGATTATTGCCATTTTTCTGCTGAATGATAACCCTGTCATGTTCAACAAGAATAATCTTTTTCCAAGTTTCGGCATATATTGACTATATTTTTCAACATTTTCTCCTACGAATGTAAAGTATCGCCAGATAGGAACAGCCCATATGCACGTAATAATACTGCTTACCATATGGCAAGTATTCCACCACACTTCAATAACAATTTGCGTTTTGACTGCGTTCCCACTGCCTAAGCTTGAAATGCAGGGGAATAAATATAAAAATACTCATTGACGCACGTTTCGATAGCTAACGCGATGAACATCACCAGCAACAGTGTTGCAATTTTGAATTTCGATACCAAGGGACGTCTTATTTCATTTCATTTTTTGCGCCTGTTACAGCGGCAACTGCACAGCGTTTTCATACAAAAATTCGGAATATATTTCAGAACCCTTTCGTCGAATTTATGGTGCACTATATAAACCGATTTGTGTTTACTAAAAACCAACCTATACTGTTTTTTCCCGCAAAATATTGTCCAACAACCAGTTCTAAAAGAAATACACTTTTCCCGATGTGGGCGCCGCCGCCACATCCAAAACTGCCGCAGAACCAGCAGCGGAATGTTTCATCCACAGCGTCGCCACCGCATCTGGCCAAAGCGGGTAAGTGATTGTTTTGTTCCTATTAAATGATAAAATATCGTTAGCTAAGCAACCAACAACCGCAATCCACAGATTTTAAGAAGCCAGAGACGGCCTTCTCCACAGAGAACGTATGGCGCTCGACTTTCGCTCAATGGAACGGTAACAGTAAACCATCTTTGGCGCAGACGGAAACCGCGAAGCCCTTAGAGCTGCAAAAAGCCCATCTGTCAGCTCTTCCTCGATGGAGCAGCCAGTTGACTAGACCCACCAAAAATGATGGCGAAAACAAATCCGTCGGGGATCAATTCGTAGTGAAAAAGTCGACCCCAGCAGAACCAACAAAAAGGGCATATAAGCGACGTTATACAACGTATACGCGACCAGAAGATTTATCGAAATTGAGCACCAGAGAGAAATATCTGAGCGTTGAGCCCGTGAAGAGAGTCCGACGACCTACGGTCGCCAAGAAGCCCAAGGATAATTTAACAACGGAGCAAAAGCGACTGGCCGCCGATGCTGCTTATTGGGAGAAGGATCTATGCCGTATTACACCCGCGGTGGGGGGCCAGGGCACGTTCCTACGTGTTTTGGACCTGGCCAACATCCAACAGTTGGCAGCATTCAGAAAGCTACGCTCAAAACGCTTGACTCGCTATACGATCGATGTTCACTTTTAAGTTTTCTTTTTAAGAAATTTAATTTCAATTTGAGACACTAAATGCAAGCACCTTTCGTACACAAACATAATTACTGTCGTTATTTAGATGGCAATCCAACCACCACAAAGTCCTAGATATGTTGGCAAATAATTGCAAATTTACTTAGACATATAGACAGATGGAAAAGCGTAAAATTGATATTGACAGGACGGGCTGGGGCTGTGGCTGTGGCTGATGCTGGGGCTGGTGCTGCTGCACATGTGTCATGTCAACGTGATATCTGTAGCATCGGGTTACGTGTTGCAACAGCAGCACACGCATAACCCCAGAGCGAGCGCAGGTCCACTCAAAAATACAATTTGCTGGGGTGCCGCGCCATAAATAAATAGAAATGTAGAATGTAGGAAAATTACACAAAATGACAGTGCAACGCATGCTGCATAAGCAATTAACAGCAGTTGGAGGCGTGGATTCTGTGTGGCGGGATTAGGTAGGAAGCTTTTGGGTTACGGGGGGCGTGGCCATAATTCAGTTGCAGGCAGAGAGCCAGAGCCAGGGCCAGGGCCACTGCCACTGCCAAATGCGTTCAAATATTGAATTCCACTATGTAAACCAGGAGATTTAAATGGAGAGGACTGGCAGGAGGCAGCAGCAATATGCTGTCTGCGCGTGTCAGCTGGGCGCCAAACAGCGAACTTGCAACGCGTATCCACGTATTTCTGTGTGTGTTTACAAACGTTCTGCTGCCATGTACCGAGCCCCACATTTTGTGTGTGAGTGTGTCTGCTATTTGCCTAACAAATGAAAATTTCATGTATGCAGCCATGGCCTCCTGGACATCAGTTTTGGCAAAAGGGAGCGCACACTTATTTATTTGTTTAGGCGAAGGTCCCAGCAGTGGGCCACTGGTATCTGCTGTGTGCCTCTAACTCGCGAGTTGCGAGCTGCGCGCCCCACTCCGCCGTGCAGAGAGCCAGCGAACCAAAAAGGGATATGCGTCTGCAGTCAACTATGAATGCAGGACAACACACAGACGCTGCGTGACGTGCCGCGTTTGCCATGCCAACAGGCCATGCCACATCACGAAAAGTTGTTATTTGCAATACGGCGGCAACGTATGGCCCTCATGTGGCTGCAGGTTATACAACGGATAATAAAATACGGGAACAAATAGGGAAGAGATTGTGATATGTGGGGGGGCCGCCCATAAAGCAGTACCGTACATCCAATAGTTGGAAAAAGGATTGATATGAAAGAACCAAGGAAAATATTCATATTGGATCAAGGGATTGACCACTTTAAGGGCAACAGAGTCCACTTTAAATAGCGCACGTAAACATCCACTTAAATACTTTACTTATTATTGAAAAATACGTAATGTAAATTTAATTTCCAGTGGGATTCATAAGCGGAATGGAATGGGTAGGTGGTGCCACACGCACACGCAGCACCGTAAATTATGTAAATATATGAATGTATAATACATGAAAAAACGCAAACCTAAATATCATCATCGTCATATCCGTCCCCCGGCTCACTTACACAACAGCAAAACATATAACTATATATGTATGTTTGTGCGCTAAGGGCCACCCACATACATACACACATATGTCCACGCATGAGCGCACTAATGCAAAACGGATGAAAATGGCCAACACTTGACCACCGCTACCGAACCCATCTCTGTCTTTTTTTTTTTTTTTTGCACCGTATGTTGGATAGGTTGCCAAGACGATTATTGCTTGCAAAGGCTACTCGAGCGAAAGGGCCATAAAAGGTCATTAATCCGAAAGTGTTGTAAGCGTTTTAAAGCCAGCTTTTTTTTCCTAAATTAAACTCTGGAAAACATTTTAGAAACAATTCCTTCAGGCGGAACACATTTTCGGTTGCACTTTGCACATTAATTAATATTTCGGAACACTAATGGCAGACTTACCGCCATTCTCCTGGCAGGGATTTCCTGCACTGGCGCACACGGCTACCGTGTAGTTGCGACCATCTTTGGACAAGTGATGCGCTGGCTGGCTACTAAGCGAACTGAGATCCAAGCTATTGCAGAACGAGAGTTGTTTGTTAGGTTTGCACATTATGTTTATAATTCGGCGCACTCACAGCTCATTTGTAGAGGTAAGGGCCGTGCAGGGCTTGAGATCATTGCAGGCCAGCGGCGTTACAAAATTGAACTGGTACGTGCACTCATCTGCTCCGAGTCCCGCGAACTCAGGATGCGCATTCTGCAAGGCAAACAAAATGGTTAGTTCTTCTCCAAGACGTTGCAAAACGTAGTGGGCACACACCATAACGTTCTTGTCACAGCTGAAGTAAATGACGCTGGTGTAATTCACGCTGGAATTCCGAGCGCACGGCGTTGGCGACTCGTGTCGCAGCAGGAGCTGTCCGTTCTCCACAACTGGATGCGACTGCACAGTGCCGAAATTGATGAATCTACAAGAAGTGTATAGCTTTAGATATCCAATCATTATTTTATGAGCAAAGAACACCCACCGCTCTGAGTTATTTGTGGCATGGGGAGAGTAGAGGCATATGCTGCTGCCAGGCGGACACATGCTATTCTCGCCATAGAGCACGGGCTTGCACACGTTAATCAGAAACACAGAGCCCTGCCGATTGCTGGTCCTGTAATTGGTGTCGCTCAAAGGCAGCAGATCCAATGTTCCATCCGTTTTGGTGTCCCTCACGCTGCAGCTGTTCGACTGCACCGCATCCGGAATGGGCAGGCAGGCCAGCGGCGTCTCGTAGGTAATGTAATAGGAACAGGCATCGTTGGCCTACGGGGGCAAACATGAAAATCAGTACACACTCGACTCCAATAATCTCTATAATATCCTCACATATCGCGTAATATGCAGGGGACTGGCATCCAAGGTGTAATCGCAGCTGAGGATCACATGAAGCTGATAGTTTGGTTTCTCTGCGGTACCATTTTCGCATTTTGCACCGCTTAAATATTCAAAGTACATCTTGCCCTTCGAGTAGTGCAGCTCGTGTTGGCGTCCTGGTGGAAGATTGGATTTAATTTGGATTCATTTCAGATAACTCATTGCACCGGCTTACCCAGCACATACTCCTTGTCCTGTTTCTTGAGACAGGCCGCCACATTGCTCTCGCCATTGCAGGTCTTGGTGAGATTGCCGCACACATTAAACTCGAATTTGTCATCCCCATTGCCTGCACTCGTCACCACATGAGCGAGGTCCGAGTGGAGGGCACTAAAGTCGAATGTATTGCCATAAATGGGTTCCTTGAGCTTGCATTCTGTGGTGGAAAAGTTCTGCAAGAAATGTGCAAATGTTATTTTAGCCATTAACAGAGTGAATAACAGTTCCAGCAACAGTTGGAGCTGTTATCGCGTCTATTGCGACTTGATTGATTCCTAATTGGCCAAGAAACAAAGACTGGCACAGAGAGATAAAGCTATGCACTGGCCCTCCCCTCCCAATGTCTTGTTCTTTCTTGGCCACAAAAATAGGGGCAACAAGTGCGCAATCACAGCTGTTTGGGGCGCCACAAACCAGGGCAAACAAATGCAGCGCACCAAGCTAATAGCCAAACATACCAGCTGATCGGCCGTAGAACCACCGCATTGGAAGAGTAGGAGAAGTGAAACCACAACTATAGATGGAAAGCCGCAACGCAGTTTTATCTGTAAGAGATAGCGAAAATTACCCTGCAGATGTGTCACCAGCTAGCAGTCATGTAAATATCACATCACTCACCCGCCGCTTCGGCGTATCCTGAGCCGCGTCACAGTACATTTTCGTCAACTGCCAGGGCCTAAACGAAATTACAGAAATTATGAGAAAATTTGAGGTGCTCTACGGCAGGTCGTTGTTTCTGCACTTGGATCTATTAGTAATGCCCCGAAAAGATTAACACTTTTGCACACAAAGCAATTTGATCAGTCCGGCCTTATCACTACGTACGTCTTGTTAACTGTTTATTTTGACAGAGAGCAGCCCGCGAGCGAGCGAGTGTTATTGTTGCGCCTCTCTTCGATTTTTCAACGGACTCGAGAGTGAGATTTGGATGTTCTGGCTGTTCCAGTGCAGGGGGCTGCACTGCGACGCAATAACACGACTCGATTCACACGGAGCCTATATGGCAAACAATGGCCCACTATTAGGGCGAAATACCTGGTTATTTTCGGCTTAATTATATTGGCAGCAGAGCCAGCGCCGAATCGAACTGTTATTTTGTGTGCGAGTGTGTGTGTGTGTGTGTGGGTGAATAGCAACGGCCTAGAAGAAGAAGCACCACGCGGAGCAGAGACGACAACCCTGGTCGGAAAACAGCTGTTGCGCCTGCAAAGAAGTTCTCGAATTATTACAATTTCATTTAAAAAGATTCAAATAATCACTTGCAATGGCTGCCAATATAGCCGCAGCGGTTGCGGTGCCCCAGGAAGTCGATCCTGTGCTGAAGAAAGCCATCAAGCTGCTGCACTCCAGCAATTCGACGTCTGCAGCCGAACTTCGCCTGTTGCTGGACGAGGCACTGAGGGCGAGGTACGGCCCGGAGAAGAGCATAACGCATAACATGACCCAGCGCATGATGGACGATGAGATGAGTTTTCCCGGTCGTGCGCCCACCCCGCCGCAGCCCATCAACACGGATGAGATCATCAATCTGACCAATTCGCCGGACAAGGATCCCTCGGACTCCGTGGACACCATTATCGATTCGGACGAGTGCCTCAGTGCGGCGGGCATTGTAAACACGGGCGACACGGGCGATTTTGGCGATTTGAATTGCTGTGTCTGCGGCGAGATGATGTTCACGGCCACCAACCGGTTGATTGAGTGCTCCAAATGCGGGGCCATGTACCATCAGGAGTGCCACAAGCCGCCCATCACCAAGGAGGAGGCGGCCGACGATCAGGAGCAGACCTGGCAATGCGACACCTGTTGCAACAAGCCCACAAGCAGTCGGTCAGTGGTCCCTGCGGCGGCGGCGACGTCACTCCCGCCATCAATCTTCATAGCCGACGATCCCAATGCCGCTGGCAGCCAGCAAGACGAGCAAAACGGCATCGGGCGCATCCTCACGATCCTCCACATCCTCCAACTCATCCTCGCCCTTCTACAGGCCAGAGCCGAGCAGCTCGACCAATGCGAGCAGCAGCAGTAGCAGCAAACAAGGCCACAAGTCATCATCATCATCCTCCTCCAAGTCGCACAAAGAGGAGCGAGCCAGCAAGTCGGTGGTAGCTCCCTCATTGACGGCCATTAGTGGTGTGGAGAAGCATGCCAGTGGGCCCTCCTCATCCACATCGCGACGGAGCAGCTCGAATACGAAATCCAGTTCGAGCAAGAGCAGCTCCTCCTCCAAGCACCACGAAAGCAGCAGTGGCGGCGGCAGCAAGCGACGATCGAAGCAATGACGAAACTACTACTATTGAATGGTTCTCCCCACACCCATTCAATAGTCCATGATTTACATTCATTTAGTTGTAGGCTAACACATAGATATCTTAAGTAACAAATTTAAATACGAATTCCTGGAAAATATTCAATGCATCTGCGCACTTTTATTCAAGCTTTAGTTTCTACGTAAATATTCAAAAAACAATGAAGGGGCGACGACTCTAGCGCCTGTACTTTCGCACAGTTACTGCTGGCGTCCTGGGACTGCGACTGTTGCTGCTGCTGCCGGAGGCGGCTAGCGGGGAATCGGAGGCACCCTCTCCATTCACCTTGCGCAGATTCACTCTGGTCACGGGCGTATCCGCCTTGGAGGTGGCCAGACTCCGGGCTGAAGGTGTTCTCACATCTTCCTCGCCAACGGGCTGCTCCTTGGCCTTCTTCTTGCGCTTCACATTCACAATGACATTGGCGTCCATGCTGACGTCCAGCTCAAAGTTGAATTCGTACGTCTTGTTGGAGCGCGGCTTGGGCGTCAGGTCATCGTTGACGACAGTCTTGCCGTTCTTGCCGCGCAGAGAGATCGCTGGACTGAAATTTATCTTGGCGCTGGCTGCGCTTGGCGTCCGGGCTTTAGGACTTGCTGCAGATCTGGGAGAGGCTCGAGCCCTGGGACTTGCTGCTGCTCTGGGAGTGGCTCGATCTCTGGGGCTTGCTGCTGCTCTGGGAGTGGCTCGTGCCTTCGGCGTATCAATCGGCTCAGTCTTCACTCGCTTCTGTGAGGTCTCTGCTGGCGAGGCAGCTGCATTTCGTTTCCTGGGCGAGATGGTCGGCGTAACTTTGGCGTTCCTACGAGGCGCTGCCGCAGCCTTGACCTGTGGCTTCTTGCGTGGAGATTCCTCCTCTTCCTCGCTGGCGGAAATGATGTCAGGGGAGGCCACCTTCTTGGCCCTCTTGGCTGTTGTTGCTACTGCCTTGCTGGTGCCTGGTGGACTGTGGTTGTTGTTGCTGCTGCTCTGTGGCTTCAGCTTAAAGTCCAAGTCGCCGCTGTTTGGGATCTTCATTTGCTTGAGCGCCGCCGAGAACCAATTGCGGCACTTGTCATAGTCTGGCTCCTCGTTGTGCTTGAGCTTGGCAACATACTTCATGTACTCCCCCACGGGAACGGGCACTCCCTTGGGGAATAGAGCCTTTAGTGCCCCACCGACATCCTCCATGAAGGCCTCTTTGGCCTTCTGTACTTTCAGTGGCACCGCCAGCAGTTTCTGTTTGACCCAGGGCAGTTCCACGCCCAGCCATTCGATGATGTTGTAGCCGAGAATCTCGAGGTCCGCTCGCCTGGTGGGCACACCCAAATGGGCGTCCCGCGATGTATACTCGATGGTGCCGTTGTGCATTTTCTTGGGATCCGGCTTAAAGTCACCGGTGACAAAATGCGAGGCCAGGCCAAAGTCCACCAAGTAGGCCTGGGCCGCACCACCCTTGCCCATGCCCAGCAGGATATTTGCCGCCTTGAGATCTGCATGAACATAGCCAGTGCTGTGCATGAACTGGTAGACATCCAGCATCTGTAGGGCCAGGCGATAGACAGTTCCCTCCGGCAGTCGCTTGTCGTTCTCCTTCAAGAACTTGGATATATCGTTGCCGTAGCGCGGCATCACAATGAAACGATGCTTCTGGCCGTTGACATCCGCCGACCCGCTGGCCAGGATGTACGGCATGCCCAGGGTCTTGAGGCCGCGCTGCTGCTTGAACTGTTTAATGTCGTCCTGCTTGGCATTGCGCAAGTAGAAATGCATCTCCACGAACAGCGGCCCATTGCCATGAGGCTCCTGCAACCAAAAAGAGTAGGGTTCGAGAACAAAGGCTCCACGGCGGCTCATTGCTGGCTACTGTACTCACGCATTTCACAACCGCGTCGTAGTTCTTCTCCCCCCCGCGAGCGGCCGCATATATCTCGCCAAAGCCACCAATTCCAATCGACGGACCAATGCGCCACTGCCCCTTGGCCAGGTCCTGCAGAACGGTGCCCTCCACCAACTTCTCCGGCATAGCATACAGTTTTCCCTTGGGCTTTCTGGCCGGCGCTGAGCCGGCAGCTGCTTTGGGTTTCACGGCGCGCGGCATTTTATGTGCGCTGCGTTTGTTGTTTGTAGGAATCTAATTAAATGCAAAGTTTTTGCTCAAAATGCCGCCACAAACGGCAGTGTTATCGGCATTTGTTATCCACGTCTGGTATTATATTTTAAATACTACGAAACGTTGGTATTCTGTGCGATAAATACGTGGTCACACTTCGCCAGAGACTGCGGGGCCAGGTAATTCTACCTTTTGGTTTAGTTTGACGTAAATTATTGAGTTCATATGTAAACTCAATCTCACCACCAAATTCATATTTGAGGTATATTATGGAACATAGGGTGTCCAGACTTCCATTAGCAGGTTTTTTAATGTGAATAAGGAGCTTGGAAAACGGAATTTTAACAGAAATTATAGGAGGTAGGGTATTCAAATTCCCATACTCATAGCGTGGCTGTTTCTTCCATAAACACTAACACGTTTTATTTGGCCGTTTTTGTTTATACGTTTACTAAGAAGTCCAATAAAAAGGAGTCCTGAAAACTAGCCAATCTTGTGGAGAATTGATTCAACAAACGGATAAAATGATATGTTGAGTGGTGAGAGTTGAAGCCGGCTAGTTATATTAGATGGAATATCAAAATTGAGGAATATGATTTTCCTCGGTATATTTACGGTATATCTTTAAAATGAAAAGGTATATTATCGGTATAATTCTGCTGTATTTTAAAGCTCATTCTTGTAACGCAATGAAACCCTATTTTATAAACAATTCTATCAATTTAATCTTCAAAGGCACACAATCTTGAAAAAATTAGATTCATCAATCGGATAAAATTATGGTGTTAAATCGAATATCAGAATTCAGGAATATGATTTTCCTCGGTATATTTTTAAAAGTGAAAAGGTATTTTTCGGTAGCTTTCTGAGGGTCAGCCGGTATGTTTGGTCGATACTCCCGCGGTCACACTGTTCGCTGACGGCGTCGTGTAAATTTTTTCGACGCGTCTAGTGTCATCGATATTTGAAATGTTTTGAAAAAAAACAGTCGATAGTATCGGGCTCAAATAATAATTATTATTTATTAATTTTTTTTTTTTATTTACTGGTTACTAACCTGAATAGCTATTTAATTCAGCTATTTTTTTCGTGGTGGGTTTTTAAAATTTGATCTCTTTTGAGTGGTGAAGAGAGCGTTTTAGTGGTGACTTTCCCCTCATTTTCGTGGTGTGAGAAATCCATACGCGTTCGTTTAATACATTTTATTTGTATAGCAGCGATTGAGATTTTGTTTGTAATTTCAGGCACCAATTAATGCAAAAACTACTCAGTCTCTGTTTTAAAGATATTAACGAAATTTTGTAGCTCACGGGTACCAATAAAAGTAATCAGAACCGGGATAAATGTATATATAAAGCACAAAAACATATGCATAGATAGGTAAAAAACAACTTAATCTAACAGAAATGCAATATTAATGTTTCAAAGCAGCCTGAAACAACAAATTTAACATCAATTAAATGAAATAGGTATACAAAAGCCCATACGCACAGAAGTATCTTGGTTGACCAGCAACATTGACGTCACATTTAAGTTTTATGCTTTGGCCGTTTTTGTTTGAACCTTTTCATGCAAACAATCTAATGAAAACGAGTTCTGAAAACTAGCCTTTCTTGTAGAAAATTGATGTATCTATCGAATAAAATTATTTTTTCATGGCTGAGAGGGCCAACTATCAAGTAATATTAAACTGAATATCAAAATTGACGAATTTCATATCACAAAATATCGTGTATGGCAGCCAGCAGCAACGATTCTGGCAACGCCACAAAACGACGTCACATTTTATGTTGTTTTTGTTTTAACCTTAATATGTAAATAATCCAATAAAAAGGACTTCTGAAAACCTGCCAATCAGGTAGAAAATTGATGTATCTATCGGATAAAATTATTTTTTTAGGGCTGAGAGTCCCAGCTAGTTAGTAATATTAAATGGAATATCAAATTTAAGGAATATCAACGTTGAATGTTTTGAAAAAAACAATCGATTCTATCGTGATAGTATCGGGCTCAAATAATTATTAATAAACCATTGAAACCTTTTAAGATCTTGTCCATTGTAAAAATTAGGTGCCGCCTGTCGTTTTTTTTACAAATGTGTCTTCGTATTTTATCAAAAGCGCAACGACTGTAGTTCGATACTATCATGATGATAGTCGCAAAACCGTCGATAGTAGAGGCTAGTAGTAAAATATCGATAGTATCGATAGTGCCCTGGATGGTTTGACACCTCTAGCGTCTAGTAAAGTTAAAGGCAACAGCAATTACGCTTCGATTCGGTTTTAATAATCATTCCAAGACGCGCAAGTAACCAAAGTGCCTTTGAGCAGTTCACATTTTCCTACGAAAGCGAAAAATCGATTGAAATAAAATGGTAATTTATTGCAAAAGTTGTCGTGTTGCTTCGTGGTGGCGGTGGCGGCGGTTGACATTCTGTACTTTATTGCGCGTGCCCCGTCGAACGGCGGGGGGAACCAGCGAATCAAATATTGATGCCCACGTAGCGCGAAAATTGAAAATCTGCCCGCGCTCTCCCCGCAAATTGTTTAGTTTCGTGAAATACGCACAATTGTTGTGTTTGGTGGCGGCGACAATTTCATCGTGTTTAACCTCACACTTTGGCCAGCCAGCGACCGCCTCCATCTTGTCAGCTACGCGTATTCTTGCTGCTGGCGGCTTCTGTTCTGTGTTTAACTAATTGTGTGTGTGTTTTGTTCTCGCATTCGACAGGCTGGAGGTAAAGCAGGCAAGGATTCGGGCAAAGCAAAGGCGAAGGCAGTTTCCCGCTCAGCGCGCGCTGGTCTTCAGGTGAGTAATTTCCCATTATATATATATTTGTTGTTGTCTGCTGTACATTTTGGCGCCTTTTTGTGTTTTCACCGCGCTGAGCATAATCCACCACACACGTACAGGGTGCGCTTCGCCGACTGTGTGTGTGTGTGTGTGTGTGTGTATGCGTGTGTTTATTTTGAGGGTAGCAAAACATAAACAAGCAAGTAATTATTTTATGGTGTTCTCTTTTTTGCATATCATGTACTTAGTTCCCCGTTGGCCGTATCCATCGTCATCTGAAGAGTCGTACTACATCCCATGGACGCGTTGGCGCCACCGCAGCCGTTTACTCTGCTGCCATATTGGAATATTTGACTGCTGAGGTAAGTGCATCCACATACATTTCTTGATTTTTCCCGCCTCTCTTTTACTGAGAGCATCTATAGCGGTACTATCTCGCTGCATCGGTGTTTTACATGCAATGTAAACGCTTAACAGATGGCTGCGCTGTTGCAGGTTTTTCCCCATGTTAACAGCCGACTAATTCGAGGTTTTCTGTTTTTCTATTGGATTTCAGGTTCTGGAATTGGCAGGAAACGCATCGAAAGATCTTAAAGTGAAACGTATCACACCGCGCCACTTACAGCTCGCCATTCGCGGAGACGAGGAGCTGGACAGCCTGATCAAGGCAACCATCGCTGGCGGCGGTGTCATTCCCCATATTCACAAGTCGCTGATCGGCAAGAAAGAGGACACCGTCCAGGATCCACAGCGAAAGGGCAATGTGATCCTGTCGCAGGCCTACTAACTGCCACACCCCTTTTGACACCCACTTTTAAAAATATGAAGAATTAAGATTAGTGTCCGAAGAAACTGCGTGTAGAGAGAAACAGAAAGAGAGAGAGAGAGATCCAAACTTACCGACAAAAACGAAAATGAAATGTGTAATTTTAATAATTTCTGTGCGTTGGCAACGCATATTTACCCACAAAATAATGCATAATTATATGTAATTATATACATCCGTCTCCCCAGCCCAGCCCAGCCCCGCACAACACAACACACACACCCCTCAAGCACCCACAACCCCCTCCACACACACATCCATAAAATACATACGCGCACGCATTATATTTTATAATCTTAACAAACAAACAAAACAAAACAAGAAAATGTGAAAGGATAAAATAAATGCAATGAGCGAAGGAGGATAATAAAACAGATGAAAACAGAAATTAAAGGATAGATAAGGATAAGCGCCGAGTAATTACACGAATAAATTTAATAAAAATTATAATAAAAACTCAAATCCTGTTATTTCCCCAAACAACAATTTATTAGAGACATTTTACAAATATTATTGAATGTTGCAATAAACTTTGTGCACGAAATGTGTTGAAAAATTAGGATTGTTAAACGGATATATGCAGCGGGCGTCGTTGCGCTAGCCCATGAGATGCGGCTGTGCCTTCTGGACATCGTCGCACCGCTCCATGAGGTCATCGGCATCCAGCTCCAGGCAGGCGCCCCACTCGATCAGTGTGATGCGATGATCGCTGTTCGAGTCGCAGCTCTCCAGGAACGGGGCAATGCAATGCTCGAGGCTCACCAGCGGCGCCCGGATGGGGAACAGCTCGTGACGGGACACGGAACGATCGGTGTCGCCATCCAGATCGCACCACTTCCAAACGGCGGCATTGGACCAGCGACGGGAGTGGTTTGTCTCCGCCTCCAGCTCCATTTGCATGTAGTGTTCGGTGAGCTCGTCGCGCTCGGCCAGATCGCGCATCACGTTGAACAGCCAGTCGCGCATGCGGCGCGGGAAGTCCTTCAGATCCTCGCCGTCGCAGGTCCGTGGCTCGTGGCAGGTGCCGTAGTAGTCGATGTGCATGTGAGCGTTGTCCGGATTGCGGCAGCCTTCGTGCTGGATGTCGCACCAGCAGCGCTGCTGATAGACGGAACAATCCGAGGGCCAGGTCTCGTTCGTGTTGGTGCAGACAAGACGACGCGTGTCCACCTCCTCGGGACAGTCGGGAATGCACACGCACTCGGGCTTCTCGTTGGTCAGCTGGCAGATGCGACCGGCACCGCAAGGCATGGTCTCGCACAGATCCACCTCCACGACGGGATTGAGGAGATTATGCTGCACGGTGGCCAATTTGCTGGCAATCTCATTCTCACGCTCCACATCCTTGATCTGTGAACGAGTCGCAAAATGTTTGAGTTTCGAATGTGGAGAAGTCTGTTTGCAGTCATGATCCCACCTTGGCCTTCTCCTCTAGCAGGCGCAGGAACTCCTCTTCGTTCTCATCCATGTCGGACAAGTCCAGATCTGAGAGATCCAGATCCTCCTCTTCGGCGGCTTGGACCTGCGACAAGGCCAGCAGAGCCAATCCGAGCAACAGCCAGATGGAACGCATCTTCTAGCAGATCTTAAGAGTGAAGGAGAGGTTCATTTTAAAAAGCGTTTGCCTTCTGCCCTGCCTGCCAAAACGCAACTGTACCGCTCAAGGATCGTAACGATCTTTGGTTGTAACCGTAACCAACCCCTACCCTCAAGGGGTGGTTTACATGCCTTAACTCATGTCGGAAGCAGCGCTGATGCATCGGCATTAGCGGCTCCTTTCTTCCCATCAAAGACAATTGAAGACGCCACAGGGTTCAAGAGTTCAAACGCGTTTATTTTCGTACAGTTGCAGCAGCAGATGGAGATGGAGATGGCGAGAACTCTGTCCATCTATCAGGGAAGTGAATTTATGGATCTGTGCAAAAACACAAATGCAAACAATGCAAACACATTGTGTTCATGGGAAAGACGGGCAGTGGAGTGGGATGAGTGGGCCTTATTTTAGATTGGGGTGGACCCGCCGTTGAATATTGGAAATTGGAAAAGTTTTCTATGAAACTAAAGCAATAAGAACCAAGAGAAATCCAACTGAACGTTTAGAAATATCTGAATTTGAGGAGTTGCAGAAAGATGACCATTAAAAGAGATAGTGCAGTGTTAAGTGTATATAAATATATATAGATTCACATAGATTGAAGATAGTTCAAGTAAAGCTATAGAAATCGATCTAGATTTGTAATAGGAATAAATGTAAATGTAATCTGGTAAAATCCCCCTATAAATGTTGAATATTTCTGCTACACATCCACTAAACAATTCTCAACAAACTGCAACCTCAAGAAAATTGTCCATAATTCCATATGGACCGCGGAAAGCATGTCGAACACATGGCAAAAAGCTTTATGAAGTCATCTTTAAATGGAATACATATGTATGTATTTTTGAGGCATATGCATATATAAACGATGTTTCCATGTACTATACATAGGTGAACTGCCACTGCCCCTGATTAAAACTGACCTTAATGTTAGAAATGAAACCATATTGCCATAGATCCATTATAATCAGCTCAAGATGTCGCCCCAATTCAAACGTCCCGCGAGCACTATATGGATTGCCCAACGAAAAATGTATGATTATCGCAAGGCCTGACTTGGCCCCAGTCAGCACACTACTGCTGCTGCTTATCAGGATCGGCTGCTTCCGTTTTCGGGGCGACTGAGATTTGCTTAATCGTCGCTTTTTGTGCTCAATCTCAGAGAAGTAATGCGCCACAGAAAACAAGAGAATACAGACAGACAGCTGCACTACGAGTAGCATTGCAGTAATTTCCAGGAATATACCCAAGAGTTGGATGCTGAAATGTATTCCATAGATGCATATATGTGCATTCATACAGAGATGTGTCGGCTGCACTGCACTTATGGATACATTTGTTGTGTTTGCAGTTTAATTATAACGAAAAACCTAGCAACAATGACGTGATGCGGCGAGTATATAGCCGCACAGATATTTATGTTGGGAGGCTGATGAAACGAAGAGGAATGACTTCTCCTGCTACCCCTCCTCAAGCAAAACAATTTAGATTAATTTGCGGAACTGCATAAGCTGCTAACGATGATGATGATGATGATGACACTTCTAAGGGGCACTCTTGACCTTGCAACACACTGAACAAAACCGACTTGACATGCGAATGAAAGTAGCTCTAAATTGATTGGCAAATTTCCACAAAAAATTAAGCTCAATTAATCATCAATAGATTCGCTGACCAATTTGCCAATACTGCAAAACATTGAACTTGAAGCGGAAACTTGAGACAAAACCAAAGCAGGGCAGCGATTGCAGTAATCCAAAACGATCCAATGAACTTTGAACACTTCTTACGTACCACTCGTATTATTCACTCCGTTCCTTAAAGTATGTACTCACTGTATTATTCAAGTGTAATTCCCTTTTGTCAAATATGTCTAAGCGCGTTGGGGGATGGCGAATGAGTGAATTGGTTTCGAATGATTGTGGATGCCGCTGTAAAAAAAAACTGGAGCACATCCAACATTGGGGATTGGGGTCCGTGCCGTCGCCTCAAACATGCTGCTTGCAACATGTTCGCTCGCAGAGAAAACGCAATAAGTGTTCAGTTTTTTATAGTGCTTTGTTTTTATTAGTTATACTTTTTTTTTATAGAGAACATATCAGTAAATAATCTATAACTTACCTGCAATGTAGCTCCAAGTGTTCGTTTGGTTCTGCCCCTCTCCAGCATGGTCTCAGGGTTTTAGAGTTGGTTTTTTTTTTTGGGAAAAGAAATATTGTGATTTGTTTTAGAAATAATCTGCTTAGAGATTTGTGGTATAAAGATTTGAATTGCTAGTTGTATAAGCAAGGTACTTAAGCGCACTTATAGAAAAGTCTACATCGATATTGTATCCTATGCGAATGTTACGATCTGAAGTACGAGTACACCTGGTGGGTGGTTGCCTCTTCGCTAACTTACCTTAAGGCTACACAACAAGCTTGTCTCAAGCGTTTTAAGGGCTTAGAATTCATGGTAAATATGTTTAAAATTAGTTCGAAAATTGTGTATGGACTTGCGTTTACGTTTTGCGTACCTAGAATTGCATTAAAAATTAACTAAACCTTTATGATAGTATTACAGATTAGTGACTACTTAGACTTGCATTCACTGCTTGGACGGGAGAGAGATAGAGAGAAGGAGAGAGAAAGAGACTTACAGCTGGATAGTAGCTCAAAATAAATGTTTAGATACAGATACATAGTGTTGGTTTTTCAGGTTTTATTTATTTTAAATAAATACGAATTTTCATATATTTTCGGTTAAGTGATTAGTGGTGTTTTTTGTATTCGTAAATGTAGAGAGTAGAGGAGGACTGGCTCTAACTGAAGCTGGCAAAGTGGACCTGTGGACTGAGCCTCTTTGCATATTTGTTCACTTATTCTCAATACATAATTAATAGTATATATAATATATAGTATATAATATAATTCATAGATCAAATTCAAAGCCTTTGGCGTGAGCTACAGAACGTAAGCATACATATAATATAGTAATAATATTGTAGAAAGAGAGAATAATGTTTCATACATCTAGTTAAACTGTTGATCTAAACTTAACTTAGAGTTGCGTTTGTCGTGGTTCGTACTCAAACTCAACATACATATATATAATTTCTATATTTCTCATCGTTTGTCAAACAAAAACAAGGGAATTCTGCCCAAAAGCTGGACCTCCAAACGTCAAAAGCAACAAAATAATAGTAAAAAAAAAATCATGCGCGTATTATCGTAATTCTACTGATTAACCGGATTAATGGTAATGGTAATTAATGATAAATTCAAATTTTTCAACACCATCCGATGATGCTCAACACTATAAGTTCCAGTACTTTTGCATTTTGCAATAAATTTCTGGTGATAAATGAAAAAAAAAGATTAAATGTCTTCTGGGAAATGATTAAAATCGATTCGAACGAACTTACTCAACACTGTTACATTACACAAAACTTTTCTTGTATTAAATGGGCAATTGAATGTTTTTATCGTTAATGTTTTTAAACCTTTTATCTATGAAATCAATTTGGGCAGATTCTAGACATTTTAATGATTGCAAATTTTGGTTAAAATGACCTATTTTGATCATTAATTAACCATATATCTACTTAAACGTAGCCTATACGCTGTCATATTGTGTTAATCCGGTCAATCAATGGAAAGTACGGGTAGTTCAATGACATTTGGTGTGGAGAAACCTTTTTACAGCATTATAGAATCATGTTTGGGGTGTCTTGTATAGCAGATAGTAGTAGTCGAGTCGTATATGGTGTATATAATCTTTTTGCTCTATAAAAATTGACAATAGTTTTGATATCAACTCGTGTGTACATCGATAGGTTAAGGCCACCCACACACCCGTGCTACGCCCGCCAGCTTAGCGTTTGGTTTGATTACGATTTGATTTTTTGTTTTGTATTTTGTTTACGTTTATATTATTTCTGGACGTATCTTTTTTTTGCTTTTGTTTGTATGTTTGTTTGCTTTTCTTTTCTCTTTTAGGTAATACAAAGGCTCTATTATCTAGCTATACGAATTATGGCCAATAAGCTCAGGCTAAAGCTGCGTATTTTGTAACTAATTACTAATTTATTTATTGCTTCCATTGTGTCAATCCTTAGTAAATATTTTTGCAAGCAAAACGCGCGCTGCACGGACGCTTGGTTTCGAAAATGTACAGAGATTGGGAGGCTTGTTAAGATAGAGAGCACTGGTAATCGCCATCCATCCGATTAGATTTTAAATAAATTCATTCCGGGCATATTCCCCCCCCGTTCGAAATGGGTAAGCATTCCCACATACATACATGCATTCAGATGTATGCAAAAATGGTTAAGGGACCGACCTATGGACCTCCCAAACATTGTTATAGAAAATATTTATACATATAGTCTGTGGCTTAGATCGATAGTTAAATTATCAATGGTATAGCTTAGGTGTAGAGTAAAAACCGTAGTTAGTTGTCCTATGATAGATAGAGAGACAATGCGTTAAGTGTCCTGTTTTGTTTTTTCTGTGTGTTTTTTTCTGTTTCTGTTTCTGTTTTTACGTAACTCTAAGCGAGTGTGTGTTGCTATCTTAACAGTATCTTGATTCTTTTGCTGCACAAAGTGCGCACAAAAAGGCATCTAAATCAAAAAGAATTGTACACATTAGTTCATACGTTAAACATTTTTGAAACATACATATGGGGGGGTCGGCAAGACGTATCTGGCGGGGGCGTTGTTTGGATTTCTTATGACTTAAACGACATCTAAATGGCGGGAGGGACGGGATGCGGCCGCAGGGCGCTCTACTTACCGGCGATCTAGCGGCGATACTTGCTATTGGCACTGCCCCCAACGGCCACCGAGCCGTTGGACACGCCCTTCGGCAGCGGTGCGTTTCCATTCGGCGGAGGAGCTGGAGAATTGTACGATCCATAGCCAGCAGCTGGCGGCTGTGCATTGTCTGTGGACGAAACGTAAATTCATGAGGCATACACTTTACGCACCAGGCGAATCCACTCACGGTAATTGTTGGGGGGAGCTGCCGCATAGGGGTTCATGCGATTCGCATTCATATTGTTGTGCTTGGTAGGGCCCCCGCCGTAGCTCTGCTGATAGCCGCTGCCGAAATTTGGAGGCGGTTGCTGGTGTGGCGGCGGACCCTGCGGCAGCGGTGCTCCTGGTACGGGTGGCGGGGCATTGGGCGGCATGTTCCAGTTGCCCGGTGCTGGCGGGGGCGGCCCGTTGCGATGATGATCCATTGGTGGACCCCCTGCACCTGCCGGTGGCTGCACCGGTGGTGGACAGCCCCATTGACTGGGATGCCACTGTTGCGGGCCTGGCGGTGGCGGCGGCGGAGCATTCCAGCCATTCTGTGGATAGCCGTTCCAGCCGTTCATTTGCGGCGGTGGCTGCTGGTAGTAGCCCTGCATCGGTGGCGGCGGGCCCCAGTAGTTGTAGTTGGGTGGCGGGGCATTGATTGGTGGCGGCGGCTGGTGTGGATACGGTGGCATTGCTTGCTGTGGCGGCACAGGCGGACGGTAGCCGGGCGCCTGCATATTGCCATTGTGCGGCTGTGGCGGCTGCTGTGGCTGTTGCTGGGGCGGCTTGCTGCCATTGGTCGGCGGTCCCTGGGACTGTTTGTCTTTCTTCTCCAAGTTATAAATAGATTTCTTAACATCCACGTGCACGTATTTAATGGAATGTTGCTTTTGAACTAGCGGAGAAATATACATTAGAGGGATATGCGGGAGGAGGACACTATCTACTCACGTATTGCCTTATCCACAGCATCGTAATCATCGAATTCTATAAATGCGAATCCCCGACGCTTGCCGGTGGTTTTGTCGGTGAGCAGCTTGACGGAAACGACCCGGCCAAACTGCACGAAATACTCCCGCAGGCAGTCCTCATCATGATTGTCCTTTAGGCCGCCGACAAATAACTTTTTCACGGATATGTTGGTCTCACGGGTCTCACGCTCCGGGCGTGGTAGCGCCCGCTTGGCCTCCACCGTTCTGCAAGCAATAAACAATAATCGTTTTTATCCCATTCGGAGAATAAATGTGTATAAATAGCACAACATACTTGCCGTCGATGATATGGGGCCGGTTCTCCTGTGCTTTGTCTACCATCGTGGACTTTGTGTAGGTAATAAAGCCGAAACCACGCGAACGTTTCGTGGCGGCATCGCGCATCACCACCACATCGACCACCTTGCCCCACTGGCCGTAGAACACCTTGAGGCCTTCCTCTGTGGTGTAGGGCGCCAGGCCACCGATAAATAGCTTACGCAAGTGCTCCAATTCACATATGTCCTGCTGGGCGCATGACGTAGATACAGCAACGGGTGCGGGGCGGGCGGGAGTAAAACGCATTAAAGATGCGTCACAGTGAGACATTGCCATATAAACATATACACACAAACACAGGAACACAAGAGCACCCATACCCCATACTATGGGGCTGGGTGTGTGTATGTGCGGCTAGAATGCCGAAATCTCAGCTTTGATACTTACATCATCCTCCCGATCGGGTATTTCGATGGTTTCCGTGGTGGGGGGATCTTCACCGGATGTCTCCTCCTTGATTCGCATTGGATTTGCCATGGTTATCAGCTATTATAACCAAATTAACAAACACAAAAACTGCAGGTTGAGAAGACGACGAAAGAAGAAGAGCTGTAAACAGTGTGGCAGTGGCATGCCGAAGTTCTTCTTAGCCCATGTAACCCACCAATTTAAAACATCTATTCAAACTGAATAACTTGAGTTAAATCGTACTAATACTGTTTGTAAATCTTCTTGTAGATCCATTACCACGATATCTTTCATTTCACCTGAACTGCGTCCAATATTCTTCAAGTTTCACGGATATATTTTTAATATGGTCCAAAATGGGTTAATTTCTCAAGTGACTATTTTCTGAAACGATATTGCTTGATTTTAATGTTCGGTTTAATTATACTAGCTGGTTAGCGTGCTCAGCAATAAAAGTATAGTTTTATCCAATAAATTAATTAATTTATTACCAGAGTGATTAGTTTACGTGCTCGCTTTTTATTGGATTGTTTGTAAAATAAGATTTAAATAAAAAAGAAAATGACAATTTTAGGCTGCGTCTGGCAGATGCATTGTGTTAACGCTAACATTGTGCTTAACATTTCACAGTTGCACTTTACATGCCTCTGTGAAGCAACAGCTGTTTGCCCCGCAGGGCTGCATTATTGTTTGTTAGTTTTTCTTGTATTTGTTAAAAACAAAAATTCCTCGTCTATTTTCTTATATAAAGAGTGTGCAAATGTTCTATATAAACTTTCACGTCTAAAAGGTGCGAAAAGCAAAGAAATACGTTGGTTTGAGTGTTTTGTTGTTCAGCTAAATTTATTCGGTAATTAGCTTAAGCTGATGATTAGTTTAGTGGCTAAATCTAAGTTAAAGCTCAATTAAAACTAGCTGCCTAGTTAATTGCTAGCAAGTATTGACTGCTCGACTGCTGTCACTGCCACTGCCGCCACCGACGCTGCTGCTGTGGCTGTGGCTGTTGCTGTTGCTGATATTGAAGGGAAGGCGTCGGCGTGGCTGCGTCTCGTATCGCTCATCGATGTCTATATAATTAGCATCTGGATGTCCTCCTCCATTGTTGTTTACGTGCCCCTGCGTGCTGTCCTTTGGCAGCGCTGCCGTCGCCGCTGGCGTTGGATAGTAGCCGAGGCCCACGCCGATGCCTCCTCCATGTGTAAGGGACGGCGTCGCACTGCTGGCCGGGGCGGCGTAACTCGCTGTAGTCTGATGACCCATTATAGAGCTCATAAAACCATTGGCCACGACAAAGTTTCTGAAAAATTGATTACATCAAATAATACTCGCATTTGGCTTGAGGAAAACGACCAACACCACAACCCAACCCAGCTCCCCCATGATAAGGATATGTCCCCGCTGTCTAATTGCGTTTGTGTGCGCATAAATGTCGTAAAATTAATTTCGTGTTAATTTTATGTGGGAGGGACATCAATTAAAATTGTGACATTTCCTTGAATTACTTCCGTTTCAAAGGGAAACCCATTCCCATTTACATTCCCCATTTTTCGGTGCTCCACTCACCTGTAGTGCTGATCGATTTGCGCCTTCTCTATCCGTTTATCCTTTGCCCTACGATTCTGAAACCAGATCTTGATTTGCGTCTCTGTGAGCCGCAGCGTTTCAGCCAGCTCGAAGCGGCGACTCCTGGAGATGTACTCGTTCCGATGGAACTCCACTTCGAGGCGCAGTGTTTGCTCGGTGCTGAAGGTGGTACGCTGGCGACGCTGTCTTCCCTCTTTGCGACGACGGCGTGCCACTAAAATGAAGAAGATTTGGTGTTGAAGAGTATTCAAGTGATGTGCCATAACTTTTTTAGTGCAGGAATTGGGGTAGAAATGGTTGCCATTAGAGATATTTTTAGGCATAAGCTAAAGAGATGATCATATCTATTCACAATTAACTTTAACTCGATGTATTCCCTCGTATTTCTGGCCATATCTTTTCTCAATTGACTGCAAATTCAATTCGTAACTATACTAAATTTTTGCCCCTTGCTGTGTATTTTATTCATGGCCAAAACATTCATCGAATATTATAAATTTCCATTTAATTCTTGAAAAATTGGTAGCAAAATGTTGTAGGTATTAGATATTAAAATTTCCATCTATTCCTTGGCCTGTTCATGTATCTCAATGGGATGTTCATAGTTCAAATATATATCAGAGACCCACAGTAAATGAGATATTCATAGCTGAAATATATATACATTTTTCTTAGTCCTTTACCGAATGGGATGTTCCAATCCTCACAAAATACCCCACGAATCATCATTCGCATTAATTCTAAAGGCATTTTCAAAGCCATAAGTATTCCCCATGCCCGACAAATGGCTCACCAAATAGATAAAACAGATCACCATTTGATTTCCCCTCAAATTTCTAAACGTTTATTCATAGCCGGAACTATTTCCCTTCCCTTCCCAGTCCCCTGCCTATTCATATGCCCTCACACAATAGAGATGTTAGAGCGAAATTAATCTTACATTAACAAACCATTCAGCCAAGTCCTCGGGGAACTAAACGATTACGAATGTGGCTTGCGTGTTTGTTAAGTTAAACAAATAATTAACCACCGCCTTGGGCCGGTGGGGCTGTTCTTCATCGCGTTGGTGCTGCACATTAGTGAATGCATTTTACACGTGTTTTCCAGTCCGCTCAAAGTTTCCTCTTTTTTACAACATCTTCTTCTTTTTGTATTGGGCAAGCAATCCTATGCTGCTGATCCGGGAAACTTTTAACAATGCCAACAGCTGCCCAGCCCAGCCCTCCCCTCCGCACTCCCCTCCCCTATCACCCTCATCATCATCATTATCATCATCATCCGTGAGGACTCTCATTCATATTTTCCATCCATCCGTCCGACTATTCGTTTGTTTGCATTTGCTGACTGTGCGGTGTCGTATCGGGCTCTGTCGTTGTCGCCGAATCGGTCCAACCAACCGCACATTATGCCGCCCCCCCACTGCATACCTTCCCCGTGTGGCGTGGCGGCACCATCCACACCGCTTAGCGCACAATATTGTTTGGTGGGCTTTAGAGACTTCTAATTGATTCAACAAGGCGAAGCTGACAAGTTGTTTCCGTGGGTGTTGAAAGGGGCGCAGTGGAAGCTCTGGGAAAAGTGTCGACTCTGATTTTGGGTGCTACGGATTGCCAGGGGAGGGGCGTACATTGCTAATCTCTGCGAGTAGTTTTTGCTTGATTACCCCTTTTGCCTCAAAACAGGCTTACGTTTTCTGCTTTCCGTCAGCCTTCTTCCTTTCTGGCTCTCACTTTTTGTTGTTGTTGTTCGTCTTTGAAATCACGTGTGAAATTCGATATGCAAGTGTCCTTTCGACGGTTCTGTTGTGGTTCCCCCTACCTCTGCTGCTTTGGCCAGAGTGTGCGTCCGTCTGTTTTTTTAGGTTTCCTGTCGAGCTCTCAATTACAATGCTAATTTTTTGTTGGCTTACTTATGATTTGTACAAGTTTTGCTTGGAGCTAAATGAATATTGTAAATGAATATGTGACGCAGTACGGTGGGAGGGGGGTATGGATTTCATAGATTTTCGTTTGATTTACTTTTTCTATATAAAAAAGAATGCCTAATTTTCTTTATTTTACTCAATGGGAATTTGTTTTACGAAAATGCTGTATCCATATTTCATGCACTTTTTTAAAGAAGAATAAAGGATGGAATTAGATTGGATTTATTTTAGGATATTCTTTTCTTCTATTCTTCAAGATATTGATTTTTATGGATATATAAAAAAAATATATGAACTCGAACGAACATCAACGAGAATGTCTTTAGGCAATAAAAAAATGTATCTCATATAAGATATCACTAAAAACGTTCGAATTTAAATTTATTTTAATGAAAATTTAAATATAAATATATTTAAAAGGAAGTTTTTCCCATTAAATGTTATTTTTGTAACGTGAAAAATCCAAATCATTTAAGTCATGATGATGTTTCTTTAGAGCTCCCTCCAATAACTTAACCTTTTGCACCGGCAAACAAATTCATCAATTGCTTCCATGATTACCCATCCATTTGCCTCGCTGCCTTCAGTGCTGCATGATCCCTTTTCATTATCCTTCTTGCAACACCTGAATCCAATCCCCCCCACCACAAGCCGCAAACCGCAAACCCCATCAACCGCATAAGAAAACGAAAATGCCGCAAGTAAACGAAAACTTTCACGGCTGAATGCATTTTAATTTTTTTCCTTTCATTCATATTTTTTTCTCATATTTTTGCTGCCCCAACTAATTTCTTTTCCCCATTTCGCATTGTGTGGCCAATTCCGCCCCACGGCCATACTTTCGAGCTTTTTTCATTGCTGATTTCTGCATAATCCTTGCTGAAAGGATATTCAATATCACTTGCACTTAATCAGGGTTTTTTCTGCATCCGATTTTTTGTAGTTCCTGCGGAACTAAGTTTTTTGCTGGCCTACTCTCGGCGGCACCTGTCTTTCGGAGGAGGCGTGTGAAATGCTCATCACTTCCTCAGCGCCTTTCCAGTCATAGTGTTTCGGAGCTATTCCCGGGATCTGGTTTGCAGCAAAATGCTGGCTCCTCTGGGCTTCAGTTGCCCGCGCTGTTTGCTCCTCAGGCGCGGAGGAGGTGGAGGAAGACGCTGGACCATCGCTTCCCTGGCCAGGCACTTGGCCGACAAAACGCCCAAGGACATTGTGGTAAGTGTTGTACAAGATCTAAGCTTTGCAAGAGAAATTTTGCAAGAGATATTTATACTTTCAGATACCCCCAGAGCCCACCACATGCTGCATGTCCGGGTGTGCCAATTGCGTCTGGCTGGACTACGCCCAGACGCTGGCCAAACTGCTCGACAACAATGATGAGCGTGCCCGTGAGATAGTGCTCAACAAGATCACCGATCCGAACCTGAAGATGTTCCTCAGCCTGGAGCTACGCAACATGAAGCTGCTGCACGAGGAGAAGCAACCAGCAGGAGCCACCGAGGACCCGAACACTCCAAAGACGCCCTCAAAGTAGTACAAAAATAATCACACCAAAACTTATGGTTTTTACAATATGTAGTTAGGAAACATTTCGTAGTAGCTGAAATTTACTCATGTACTTAGCGTTTAAGAACAACAAACCTCATAATAAGATCTAAGGGTTGAGAAGCAAAGAAGCAGAAAATGTGTTGCTCATTGATCTGAGCTATGATTCCAATCAAAGAAGCATTGGGAAATATGTTCTCTGGGAAACTACAGGGAATTTTGCAGGAGTGGGTTAGCTGAGATTTTTCGTACAGTTTTCCTGTAGCTATTTATCTATCTATCATATTTCCACTGGTAATTTATTATCTTTTCGGACTAGATAGCGTCCACAGTAATTTCAGGCGCAATTTAAGGACGCTCTTTCTTTGGGGCAGCCACAAGAACTTCTTAATTGAAATCTAAATCACGCGTACCTCGACATCAAGATATCCGACACTCAATCCCTAGTAAAATATCTATTTAATTTTATCGTTAGCATTATCCTTAAATATCCGTAGGCTATTCCATCTACAATCTTCAATCTGCTGGCAAGCACAACTCCATCTTAGCTTAGATCTTTATGCACCCTGAACTATATTTCTACTCACAAAAGGCAGTAAATCCAGCGCTGAAATGCGGATCACCAGGAAAGCCGGGTGGAAATCCAGCTGGCAGTACGGGCACCGGAGCTCCATGTCCCGGCGTAATTCCAGGCAGGGTATTGCCGTAGCTGTGCTTCTGCGGCGAGTCTTTGGAGCCGCCATAAAAGTCATATGTGGGAAATCCAACGAGGGACACGCGCTCGTCGCTGATTGAAATGTCCGGTGAGGAGACGCTGCCTCCATCGCTGTGGTAGGGTGTGTCGCAGGCAGGCGGAGGCTTGTGGTGGGTGCCCACCACATCGATGTCGCCGCTCTCGCTGCTGCGCGTCTCGAGGTGCCCGTAGAGTCTCTCGAAGAACTGTCGCGGCGACGATGGACGCTGCGGAGGATTCGTCGTGATTAGAGTGTCTGTCTGCGACGGAATGGGACTGGACTGGGTCGTGATGCGATCCAGAGCATTTCCCTCCACGGCAGTCACCAGATCTTGGTGTTGGCGTTGCATTTGAGGCGGTTCGGTTCGGAGCTAAATGGACGACTAATCGCTTGTATAATCGGCGAGCGACTGAAATTGGCGTTACTTCCGATGGCCGGCAGTGGGACACCTCTTTGGTCAAGCAACGGCGACGGCGACAGCGACGCTTATCCTGCGCTGACGCTGCCGGCGCTAGCAAAAACAAACAAATTATGCGCCACATCAAAAAAATTAACAGCAAAGACGCCTTAAATTCTGCTTAATAAAAAAACTTCGTCCTGCAGCAACCTGCAGCCAAGGGCTGCGAGGCGCTGATTGGCTGGACTCTTAATGAAACTTAACCCCGCACGTTAGGGGTGTTGTACGAAGGCCTTGCATGAGGTCCTTTTTCCCGGAAGGGCGTGCGCATTTTCAAATCAAATTGGTGTGACCAGCCAGCCAAATAAACTAGTGTGACCTGTTCAAAAAAATACTATCTGATTTTGCCAATTTCCTATTGGTTGATTTTCATTGGTTACAAATGTCAAGGCTTTTCATTGGTCGAAAAGCGTAAAAGTTTATAATATTTTAGAATTTAAAAACGTTCACTTTAACATGTCCGATATTAAATGTGTAATGTTTTGCATTAATTTTGTTTTGTAACCATTGCGAAAATATTTTTATTCCATTTTCCACATGTTCTTTTAAATTTTGGCGCCACTTTCAAGCAAGCAGAATAGACAAGCAGTGTTCGCAATCAGTATTTTCTGTTAGATTAACAGTATTGCTTTTTAACGTGCTATGCCTTACATTCGCACGTAAGAGTCAGGTAACTACCAACAGATGGCGTTGATCAAAATTGAAAACTGACAGTTAAGTTTTCGCCCTTATGTAATGGCACGGAATGAGAAACTATCTGCATACCTTGGGAAAATGGCTACTATTGACTTAATATATTGTTTGTAATTTCAGGCTCCAATTAATGCAGAAACTACTCACTCTCTGTTTTAAAGATATTAACGAAATTTTGCAGCTCACGGGTTCCAAAAATAGGTATCAGAACCGGGATAGGTCATTTGACAAAACAAATCAAGTGAAATATATATTTTTCCATATATTAAGACACATTTCAAATTGACCGCCAAATTTAGCGCACAAAAATATCGATATTATTCGCTCTCAATTCGTGGAGAGTTTGCAAAATTTGCACTCAATTTTCCCCTCATTTTCATGGTGTGGCAACATGTTGCTGAAATTTTTCCCATACAAAATCAAATGTATCTTACGGGAACGCGTATGGAATAAAGATTCATTGTTGCGTCATTCCATACGCGTTCCCGTAAGATGCATTTGATTTGTATGGGAAAACTTTCAGCAACATGGGGAAATGAATTAGTAACATTGTTGTGCAACTTTGGCACGGAATGAGCAACAATCTGAATACCTTGGGAAAATGGATATTATGGACCTGAGATATAGTTTGTAATTCCAGGGTCCAATTAGTGCAGAAACTAGTCGGTATCTTTTTTAAAGACATCAACGAAATTTTGTAGCTCACGGGTACCAATAATAGGTATCAGAACCAGGATAAATGTATATATATATAAAAAAAAACTTATGCATTAATAGGTAAACAACATGCCAATCTAGGATAAAATCATAAATAATGTTTCAATGGAGCTCGGAACAAAACATTTAACATCAATTAAAAGAAATAAGGTATACAAAAATCCGTACGCATAGAAGAAACTTTGTTGACCAGCAACATGTGACGTCACATTTAGTCAACATTTACGTTTTATGCTTTGGCCGCTTTTGTATTAACCTTTTTATGTAAACAATTTAATGAAGAAGCGCTCTGAAAACTAGCTCATCTTGTAGTAAATTTATTTATCTATCAGATGAAATTGTTTGTTTAGGGCAGAGAGGGCCATCTAGCTAGTAATATTAAACTGAATATCAAAATTATGGAATGCGATTTCAATCATAAAATAGCACGTTATCCCATTATCGACCGCGGGGGTATTTAATATATTCACGAATTTATGTAACTTTAACATATTTTACGCATTACAGGTGAAAGATGTCGGCGGTCATTTTTGTTTTGTAAGTTAAGAGGAGGATGGAGTTACAAGGAGCATTTACAAACAGTATTATTTTCAGCGGTTTAACAAAGTGGGCTCAACTTTTTAAATAGAGGGTTGTTAAGTGGGTTAAGTCTCGTTTGATCGATACTATCATGATAGTCGCAAAACTGTCGATAGTAGGATAGCAGTAAAATATCGATACTATCGATAGTACCCTGGATGGTTTGACATCTCTATCAAGATAGTTTGAAAAAAAATTTTAGATCTTGCGGTTCGTTGCGCGCGCTCGTTTGGTTGTTGGTCGAGATACTCATTTGGACCAAAAATTTCGTATTGTGGAATTACGAACTGTTTGTCATCCCAGTTAACAACAAAAGCGATCGGTCGTTTTGCGGCTATGAATTTGTCGTTGGCTTCGCGTGCGCCATACGTTTCGTGCATTCACCGTTAGTTCGAAAAGACAGTGAGACGAAAGTGCAAAAAGGAATAAACAAATTTAATGAAAAGTTGTTTAAGAAACACAAACAAATAAGGTATGGGTCACAGCCCGAAGGAAAGTTCTCTTGCCAATTTCGTTTTGTGGCACAAATAAGCATCGGACAGGCAAAGACATGCAATAACAAACATTGCACTTGCCTGTGCATGCCGCTATTTCTCTTGCTCCTCTTGCCCGGCCCTTTTGGCGGATATGACTTAAAAGGGTTATTGTCTCGATATTGCCTTTTTGTTTGTTGGTTGGTTGTGCGCGTGCGAGTGGAGTGTGTTTGTTTTTTGTGCAATGCAAAAATATTTTGTTAAAACTCGTTTTTATTCAAAGCCTTTTTGGGTTTGTGTGAGTGTGTTCATCCATCAGTTTTTATTGTTGTTTTTAATTATATTCTCCCCCTAAGCGCTGTTAGAGCGAGACAGCAGCTGTCATGTGTTTGTGCCTCCGCTGCGCCTCGTTTCCCTCTCTCTCTCTTACCGATTCCATTGATATTTTTATGAGCGGCGCTAAGGGCGCATCTCTCCCTCGCACACGCACAACATCATATCATTGTGAGCGGGGCGTGGGAGAGGCTGGGATTATTGTGGGATTTTACTTCTGATTTACTTAATGCCCATTGCGGGAATTTTCATGGGCTTATATCCGCTCTTCCATGTCCTGTTCCGTCCCGTCCCGCGCATGCCCGCCAGATTATGGGGAAATTTATATGGAAATTAACGTGGCTGTTTTTTTGATTGATAGCAAATATCGCTGAAACGGCGCTTGCGCCTGCGCTCGTAGTATATGTCAACATAACTGCATTTCGAACAGCTGTCGGCAATGTGTTCCGTTAGGAATGAGAATGAGAGAATGGAATAGGCAGAAAGTACCGCTATATGTGGACATACATAAGTATGTATGTACAGTAAACTACATTATTCAATAAGTGATATGGGATAGTTTTGTTGTTAGATTACCCTTTCTGGCAGTTTTATAGTTCGGGGAAGTTGGCCATGCGTAGAGAAGGAATTTCCTACCCTGCCCCATTACTCTCATTTCTCCAATCTATCGGTCGGAAAGTCGGATTCACAACAAAAATAGTTTAACCTTATAGATCCAGTTTATTAGCAAGTGAAATCGTGCCAAATTTGACCAAAATCAGAAAAATCAGCTTCCATAAAAGTGATACGTTGTATGACCCTGTGTTTGTGAAAAATATTCCAATAAAACTTTCCAAATTAAACAAAACTTCGATAAAAATCACACTTAACGATCGGTCTGCAGGGTTATTTGAATTCTAGTGTTTGTTCTGTTGCCTAAATGTTTTTTTTTAAAGTGATTTGCATGCATATTATCTTCGCTTCCGTAAAGCCATACTAATCGTATATCCCCATCTCTGTTATCTTTTGCAGTGCCCAACATCGTGTGACACACTTAAGGCCCTGGCCAGCCCCTGGCTTTGACGGACGGACGGGCGGCGGTCGTCTCCACTAATTGCTGACACACATAATTTCACTAACTGGCGGAACATAAGAAAAAAAGAAAAAATAAAAGCGCCGCAAAAAGAGAGCAAAATTGAATTTACGGTCCGCATCAAAGTCAAGTCACTGTCGGCGGTGTCGCGCTGCTCGACTTTAACTAATTTAATGATCAAAAGTTATACATTTTTTTTCGCACACTCCGTGATCTGTGTTCGGTGTTAATTGAAAGTGTCACGCGTCGTCTAAATTATAATTCCCCCCATAGACTGGAGCGTCGTTTTCCCTCCCCCCTTGTAAATTGTATGAGTGTCTGTGTGTGGGGTGCAACCTGTATGCAAGCTGTCCACGATGTGGCCGAGAGAAGTGGCTCAAAGTGAAATAATGTGCCAGATTGTGTGGCTAGTAGTAATGGTCTCGGGGGCGGCCCAGGCGGCGACACCCTTTGCAAAGGAGTACCGCAGCGCGGGGCTTTTCAAGGGCAACACCCTCGTCGAATTGGATGGATCCACCACACTGGATATGGCAATGGAGAAGCCAACGAGCAGCAGTGGTCTACAGACGGGAGGCTTCAAAGCGGAATCGTCGGTGATTTTGCCGGGCATCCATTTGAGTTCAGGTAAGCGGGGGAAATATCATACTGTTCACATAAGTATTCTTTTAGGGAATTCTATACAGAAGTTCCAAACTAATTTGAAAGAAATCTCTTCTCCACTTCCCATCTTCATGGGTAACTATTTGATATCTCATATTAGTAAAAACAACACCAAATGGATGTTCTCTTTCCACTTCTTCCAGGAAATTGTAAACCATCCAACATCCAAAAGACAAAAACTATACAACTTTCATTCATCGCTTCTCTCCTTATCAATAAACCAAAGAACTTTTATTTTTGAGAAAAAATAGGAAGTGTTCACTTTTGGGGCTCCACACACTCCACGATCCACTCTTTGCACTTCTCCCCTCTTGCATTCTCCAGGTACATAGTACATATGTCTCCCCTGTCCCGGCGCTTATCTAACGCTTATCTTACAACACTTTCCTGCCTTCCATGGGTACACTCTCCATCGCTCTTCCTCTCTGTCTTTCGATCGTGTCTTTGGTTTATTTATGACCTGCGCCTTGTCGGCATCATATTTCAGAAACATACAACAACAGAAGAACAGATTACCCGAACAAGTGTATTTGCTCGGTCCGTTGTGTCTTCTCGTTGTCTCCTTCGTTTGTCTTTTCGGTTTCGGTTGGATCTCTTTCCCTCCCTTTTCATACCCTTGGAAAGAGTATATTTTAACGTTGACAGAAGTTAGGCGTAAAGGCATAACATATACACATTCCTGATAAACATAAATAGCCGAATCCAAATATGTAGTTCAATCTCGGTCTGTTTACATGTAAAACTAGTCTCTTGTATTTGTATGTCATTTATTGGTCCCTTAACTTTAAAGGGCATACAATCTTCGGCACGGCAGTGTCTTGTAGTTTTCTTACTGCTTTGCATTGTGTCTGGGATTCGAGGGTCTGTCTGTTCTCTCAGAGCGTCTTTAGTCTCAGAGGAGGGTTCGCTCCTCTTCTCCCTTTCTTCCCTTCTGTCAACGTATATCCCCCCGAACCTGGTAATCCAATCTCTGCTGCACTTGAAAGATGAATGGTGGCCCACAGCTGGCAACCAGGATGTCAACCACAGCTTTGGCGCTCACTCTCAGTCGGGAGTCTCATTCCTGCTTCAAGGCACGCTCGCAGCACATCCGTTGGAGTAATTTTCCTGCCTCATTATAACCAGATTAAAGTGTAATCACAGAGCCCCAGACGTGTGCTTGGGACGTGATTCTCTCTGTCTCTCCCTCCCCAGGGGTTGCTTTTTTAATTTTCATATTTCTCAAGAGTATTTCTTTTTTTGGGGTTCGGTTTGGTTCTCTTCTTCGAACATTTTGGCAAAGTGCAAACTTCCACTTCCTGTCCCTCGGCACTCACTCACGATGATGGAGTGAAAGGGATCTCTTCCAGTCTCGAGTATCGACTCGAAAGGTAGTCTTTGCCTTTCTGTCTGGTGGGCTCCCCTTGACCTCCTCTTTGGGGAGGGAGGGAGTTTATTTAAATGACATTTAAGCCGCTTAAATGCTGTGTCGCTTCGTACGTTTTTGATTTTTTTATGACAACATTTTCAAGTTTATGCGAGTCCCATTTTATGAGCGTGAAAATGAAAGTACTTTCGTCATGTCTCTAAAGAGAGAGGAAGGAGCGGGAGAGGTCGGGGTCTTTCTCTGTCTCCATCTCTATCCCTTTCTCCGGCACTACCGAGTAGATCTTTGGCCGACTCTTTCTCTATCTCTGTGCGGCGGCCTTTTCCTTTGGAGTTTTGCGGCCTTAAACTTATGGATGACTCGGCAGCATTTAAGAGTCGCCTTACATTTTCGGGGGCTTTCTTAAATGTGTCATAATTAAAAACAGACCCCAACAGACTCCCAGACATTGTCGTGGGCAGCAGCTCCTGATGAGTAAGCGGTGGAGTCACATTTGTGGGGGACAGCTTTAAGCAGATTATAGAATGTATCTGAAAGAACAACAGACAAGATTATGTTTTAGTTCTTAAAGTGCTTGAAATTAAGGCTAAAGCCAAGAAAATATCAAATTTCCAGAACATCTTCTAAGGAAAAGACGAATTCTTCTTTATTTACGTGAGACAGAAAGCATTTTGTGATTTTATTATTCGTTCTAATGGAACTTACAGGCCTAAAAAATGAGAAACTTACAGAACCTCATAGGGGCGGCCCCCTATATTAGACAAATACCATTCCCAACGTTCAAATATTTGCACGCCTTCCTGAATAAATTGCCAAGCAGAGAAAACAGAAACATTCCTCAATCTCTTATTTATTCTACAATTCCTGAAAAACTATGAAATATTATTGGCCCCCGAGGCCACATCTTAGACAGTGGCTACTAGGGCTGCTACTACCTGAATGAATCTCCCCTGCCCACCAATGTCAAAGCCGAAACCAAAGAAGAGTTGGTTTATTTTTTGTTGTTCGTTTTTGGGATCTTTTTCAGCAAACAAAACACGCAAACTTTGGCCCAAGCCAGGGACCAGTTTTTGGTAGCATTTTGGAGTTGGAGTCGCGCGATTGCGCACAGTCCCCGGTTCTTCCTGGAGAGTACAGTACGCAGAAGATCTTAGCAGGAGGCTGTTGGTTGTTGGCTGTTGGCTGTGGCCGCTTCTTGGGGTCTCTCCACTGGCACTTCAACTCTTCAGCATGTATTTAGATAGAGCTGAAACGTTGAAAGATACAACGCTGTACGGAGAGTATCTGTGTGTGTGTGCCAGTCAGGCCATGTCCATGTGTCTCTTAGTCTGCGTGTTTGCCTGAACCAAACAAAGCCAGCCGACAATCGTAAAAACTAAACGACGAGAGAATTTATGAGGCCTCAAAACTTAGCAGGAGAGACGAAGACAGACCCTGGAATCTGCTCTCTCTCTCTCTCTCTCTCTGGGTCTTTAGAGTTGGGTTCTTCTGTGTGTAGATCAAGTGCCAAAGTCAGGCCAGGCATTCTTCGAGTTAGATAACAGCCCAAGGTTTTCTGTCTCTGTTACTGTCATGCAAATGCAGATACAGATAAAAACTGAATGCAGTTTTTGCAGTTGAAATATATATAAATCACAGGTAGCAGACGAACACTAGACGGGATGGAATCCCAAAGGCAAAGTGCGAAATATCCCACAGAGCAACGATCACCAGACGACAGACAGAGTGCAGTGCAGTGCAGAGCAGTGCAGTGCTGTGGTGCACATGTTGCACGAGGGGGAAACACAGAATCACAGAATGCATCTGTTAGATGCTGTGTGTGTGTGCTGCATCCAGGGTCCATCCATCGTTAACGTTGCCACGCTAATTTGACGAAAGCAAAGCCCATTTCATGGCATATCTTTTCCAACAATTTCATGCTGCTTGCCCTCCTCCCAACTGGGTCTGCAGACCCTGTTGCAGTCACTCTGGTTGCTGGATTCATCTGTGTATCTTACAGGTAGTTTTTAACACTTTAAAACTCAATCCGTTTAGGGGCGGTGTGTGAGTGTGTGTTGTGCACTCCTTCCCCTTATTTCCTACCATTTGTTTACACCTTTTGCGAAAAGTCAAGAAAATGAAACGGTTTTATGGCCTGAAAACCTGTGCCTATCGCCTATGCATGCCCCCGATGCTGTTGACCCCTCTTCCTTCCTTTCTTTCATTCCCTGCTGATTCAACTTTATGTTGTTGTTGTTGTTGATGGTGCCCTGTAATTGCAGAGTATTGTCAGGGTATGCTTTGTGTGTAAAATGATTTGTAGCACGGGAGAAGAAAGCATTTCCGAAACCAGAAAATGTATTTTATTTTAATCGGTTGGAAAATACAGAATTAGCGACACGAAATTGCTGAAAATAACCTATTGAATCCCTAACTACAGGGTATCTGCATTGTCCACACAATACCATAAAGGCCGTCCTTTCTTGTTTTTTGTTTATTTTCTCAATCGTTTGTTGTTGCTATTTATTTGTTTTTAATTTTACAGACAAAAAAAAATACAAAAATGAAAAGCAAATGGAAAATTGTGCAATGCTTTTTGGGAGAACATTTCGGTTTTTGTTTATTGAGTGTGGGGGGAATGGGGAGAGGGTGTTTTTCTTTTATGAACTTTTTGTTGTCTGCAGATCTCGGTTAGATCTGAAAACGGAACTTTCTAACATTTACCAAAAGAAATAGGCAAATTTACCAGTAGATTCGTATCAAGAAACCATTGTTCAACAAACGCGATATTGTGGCAAACAATTTGAGGCCACAAAGCAAACCCACCCACCTACGTGGTGTTGGTGGAAACTGCTTCAAACTCTTTTTCTATTTTCATTTTTGGTTATCCAAATTGCATTGGCATACAATAGATACTCGCGTACAAGCCATAAACAGGTGTCTAGTTATGTTTTTCCTCTGTGGCTTTTACTTATTTCGTTAATTTGAAAAGTAAACCCCAACAAACAAAAAAAAAGACTTTTGTCTTATGCGGCCAACGCATGCTGTTCCTCCATCCACCCACTCCTCACAATCCACGACGCAGACTTTCGATTAGAAAGAAAGTGCCACACAACACATCGAAAAAAAGTGAATGTTTTTTTCTTCTTTTTTTTTTGGGAAAACAACACAAGTTTTGAATAAAAGGCAATAAAAATATGTGCCATAAAACAAAAATTCAAACGCTGAACAGAGAGAATTCCGGCAACTGGTGTCACCAGTAAAGCGAGGGCGTTGCTTCTTCGTGGGCGTTACGATTCGTTGCCTATAATGATATTACCCGCCTGGTAACTTGTTTTCCACCATACCTTTCTGTATGTAACCGATCGATCGATCGATGGCTGGAGCGATGGCTATAGATGGCTGTAGATCCAAAGAGCTTTGTTGCTGGCCATAAACATCTCGTAAATCGAAAAAGCTAAAGTCATAAAATTCAAAGCAGTTTGAAGTTCATTGGAATACAGAGATGCGGGCCAGTGCCAGCTGCAGAGATGCAGATGCGGATGCTGATGCAGAGCATGTGCAGCCACAGAATAAATAAAATTAACAACATTATTGTGTATTCATTATGGAGTTCTGACATCCCCCACATTTCACAGTATTCTTCAGTATTCTGTATTCCATCTAATTGAAATAGAAATCTCCGCAGATGTTTTATGTCTATCTCTTTCTTTGACATTTGAACTTCAGGCGTGTGTGCGATGCAACCGCAGAGAATTCTTCAGGCGGCCACAAGTTGCATAAATAACTTTTAGTTCCCGTGAAAGACAACAACGCTTTTTTGTTTGTTTATCTTCTTGGTTTTTTTCTTTTTTGCCTTTATTCATATACAATGACCTAGAAATTTGGCTTTCCTTGCCTTTTCTCCTTTGTGGCTTTTGTATGCACAATGCTCTGGCACAAGTCTCATAAATTGATGAAATACCTCTCTTTTTTCTCTTTTTGGGGGCTTCTTCTTAATGTCCATCAATCCATGCGATTCATTTTACCCATTAAATATTCTGCTCCAACTTCTTTTAGTTGCAAATCTTGGCCAAAAAATAATAGTTTAAAATATTTCCTTAAAATTTCTTTTACACCTCAAAATTTCGCTGCTTTTTTAACAATCATTTGACCCCCCTCCACACACCTGAGGCGCTTGGTTGCTGGGGCACCCACACGGAAATCAAAGTCAAAGCCACAATTATTGTCTATAAAAATATATGCAACGAAAGAGAGAAACAAATTACCAATTTTTTGTGCAGTTGGTGGAAAAACGCTTCCGCACTGAGCAATTTGTCATGGCAACACACCCTGAGGGCCAACAGATCCGTCTGAGCGGACGTTGAGGCGCCATATGACACCATAGGCGTGTAGAGGCGGCAAAAATATAAACCCCTGGTACGAATCCGATAAATGATCAAAAGGCCAGAAAGCCGACGTTTGACTTCGACTTGGATGATGTTGCCAATAAACAGTCAATTATTGCAGACTGAGCGATGCAAGTGCATAAAATTATATTTGAAATGGGGCTGGCTGTTTGGCACCGTCACCATCACCATCACCAACCATCCATCACCAGTCATGCAGTCAGTCATTCAATCACTAACTAAATCAGTCTGTCAGTCAGTCAGTCAATCATTTGGGTGTTACGAAACGAAGCTGAAAACAAGAAAATTTGCATGGTGGCAGCTTCTGGCTAATTTCAACCATCGACTGACTGAATTTATGGCAATTTATGATACCCTACAGAGGGTATGATAATAATACGCTTTGTTTGTGCAACACTCTTGTTGCTCGCGGGAGCATCTTCCGCTGTAAGCCGCTTACAAGGTAATCCCTGAAGAGAGAGGGGCCGGGGCCGGCGCCTCAATGGGGCGACTTGTCGCAATATTTTGATCAGCATTTTAGATATCTTTTATCCACATTTCACATTCAACAAGAAATATACGTAAATCCCACAAAATATTTTCGGGCTATTAAAAACTTTTTCTTTCAATTAAATGCTTCAAAAATACAAAGTAGTTTTTCTTTCCAAATATTTGTGTGTTGGCGCCAATGAAAATTTCACCATCCTCTGCTGGCGACAAACTTATTTTTGGGTCTCTTTGCTCCTCTCTGCATTTTGCTCTTCTCTTTGCTGTTTCAGCATCGCCTTAAAATTAGTTATTTAAACGACTTTTTAGTTACAGCTTGTTTTGTGGGGTGCCATCGCGGGAGAGAGAGGTCGCGGATGGTATGGGGCTCTGTGTTGAGTCATAAAATTGTTATTTTATAGCAGCGTTTACATGCTTGAAAATTGTTGAAGACTGCACTCGTGAGGCGCAGAGGAGGGACATTTCAACGCACCAAAGTGCTTCATTAAAATGTAGTAATATTTATCAGAAAATATTCCAAAGAAAATACCAATTTTTATTGGTTGTTTGTTTAAGGTTAAGATATTTCAAAAACGTTCAGGAATTTGTAGATCGTTGTTTAAGTACCAAAAATGTCTCTTATTTGAATGAATTTTTTTAATCAATTAATTGGCCCTTCTTTATCTCTATAAAATTTAATAAATATCTTTTTTATTTACTGCAGTTTACAGAAAGTTTTTTTGTTAAGATAATTTCACCAAAAAACGGAAAGAAATATTTTACTTATGAATATAAATTAATTTAATTAAATTTCGTATTCAATTTCCAAAATATCTTAACTGCGTAGGTTTAAAAAATAGCCTAATCCATCCCAAAACTGATTGACTTTCATTTTGGGCTAAGAAAACACTTCTATAAATATCAAAAATCTCTCGCAACATTTGATATCCGTTGACAAGTTTTGTAACCCTATCTTCCCCGCATCATATCCCCCAATGAAATCTTCGCTCCAATCATTGATATGCAAATGAGAAAGAACTTTCCTTCAGCGGCTTATCAGGGGCTTTAATTTCATTCAGAACGATCATCGTTTTATTTTGGAGTGCCATCAATATCAGTATCAATTGATATTGATTGGGTGGACGGACACATGCTCCATGCTGATAATTTCCCCCACTTATCCCACTTGATAAGGCGGGGCCTATATATAGGAATTTCTTCCTATTTACCCTGTGGTTCTTCCACTCTTCCCCGTTGTGTTTTTGTCATAATTTTAACCACAATTTATGCACATTTCCCCCTCCCCGCTGTTTCACTGTACAGAATGTACCGTTTGGCGTGCCAGCACATGGCTTATCTACGTTTCTAACGGTACTTGAGTTGAGTGTCACTCTGGAGGTTCTCCTCCATTGGGTTGTCTAGTTCTAGGTCCCCCCTCCTCCACCATCGTCTCTTTCTGTCTGTTTGTTCCGCATACGATTAAAACTGACCGCTCCATGCTCTCCGCTCTGTGCTGTCCGCTGCTCTCCCATGTCCACGGTTCCTTCACTGCTGTCTGCTCTCCGCTGGCGTCTCTCTTCTGTCTCTGTCCCTTTTCTGTAGATCGGTGAACAGGTGAACGAACCTCAGTTTTTCGAATGACTTTTCGAAATGATTCAATCGATTGTTTTTTCGCCGACTTTTTTGTTTCAGACGCGCAACCTCTTTCGGGGTCTCTGTTTCTGCTATTTCTCCCTGTCATTATATATTTCACAAGTGGCTTTTATTTATGAAATATATTGTATAATTTATGCACCAAACTTTTAGCTAATGAGACTCTCTGACATCCAAAATTAATGGTAAATTATCTATCGAGAGCAGTGGCCACTAAAATTTAAAGTTACGTTTTGGGGGATAATTAAATCGGATTTATGGCAAAAAGTTCCCTGAACTTTAGAACTTTCACCACGAAACCAATTTGACAGTTGAAGTGGCATGAAAATGGGAATTTATAAGCGTGCCACACAGGGCCCCCGCACCCACGCCACGATATTTGGTAGAACAAAAGTGTTAAAACGAGAAAGAAATGTAGCCTACAAGTTAATTAGCCACAGAAATAGACGAAGAGAGAAGAACATGGAAAAAGAAACAACAAAATGAAAGCCCAGTGCAGCAGTTACAGGCTACAGATACACGCATGTATCCATGGGATACAATTCTCAGCTCCCAGGCCCGGGCAGCCGTCCAGTCCATGTCAACAAACAGTTCGACACGCTCGATCGACCATTAAAATCGTCTGTAGAAATGAATTTCATGTTCCATTGGCAAGCAAGAACTCTTTCTCGATCGAAAAAATCTCTCTGTCTTTCTGTGTCTGTGTCTCTCTGTATCTCTTAAGTACCCGTCTATCTATCACATTCTTTGGCTTCATTTTGACAGCCAGTCCAAGAAGAAGTGTGAAGAAGCTTTCAGCAATCATAAATCTCTCAGCACTTGAGAGATCTGATCTAAATTTATGCTTAAATAATAAACTCTCATTCTGCTCCTCCTCCTCACAAGTGAAGATTTTAATGAGCCCGCATCCGTTGTGGGTTCTGCTCTCATACTTTTAACATAATTGCAACAATCTCTTTGGCCAAGGCCCTTGTCCACCGGGAAAGTGCTTCAAAATGAGACATGGCCAAAACGCGCTCACAGCACATACATATATAGACAGATCTTTTTTGGGCCACATTGCGGTGATTGATCGTTCGTGTGGCACTCGTAACAAAACAAGAAGAGCCACGAATGGGAAAGAGATATATGTACGATTATAGACGGTGGAAAGGGGCCATGCAGATCTATGTAGATACGTACATATGTAGATCTATAGAGACGGGTACAGTGGCGGAGGCGAAACTTGATTTAACTTCTGTTTTGTAGGCTTTTGATTTTTGGATCTTTTCATGTTTTATTGTCTTTCGAGAGCGTTGACATTCGATTGCTGCTTGGCCATGGTGCGCAAACAACGCACAACAACCAAGCGATCATCGATATTGGATATCTGCTGGATAAAGTGCTTTCAAAAGCATATGTTTATTATGTGAAATATGTTCATTTTAAAGTAATTTAAACTCTGTCATAATTGCAGTTGGAAATCATAAATTTAATTGTTCATTTTTAATTTTTTATTTGGATTACAATTTACTTTTCCTTGAAATGGATATTCATTAAATATTTGATATAATCTGTGTTTTTGCCAGAGCTGCCTTCAGTATTTATTTCCTGTTACATTCTTTATTAATTGCACAGTTTAATCTCTGAATCTGTTTGTAAATTATTGTTAAAACCACTTTTTATTGCCTACAGATTATTCGATATTATTCTCAGAAAACAGCACTTGTTAGAATATTAAACAGACATTCAATCGATGATATTTAATACCGCACTTCCATTTTGTTGCACATTCCCTGAGCGAATGAAATCGGTATCCGTTTGCTTTTGGGAAATTTCCGCAATCACTCTACAAATATTTACTGGTGGAAAAAGAGAGATATGCAATCCGTGATGTCTTATAGTTTTGTCACGCACTGTCTCCCACATGTATCTGTATCTCTTGATCTAAATATAACAAGCATCTTGGCACTTGACTATTCCGTATCTCAGACGGCGCTTGACCATGTGCGGACCAGTTTGTGGGCGTGCCAGCAGGCGTGCGATTCAATAAATGTCTTGGCCAGAGACAGAGGTTAATGCAAATTGTGGCCAAGGAGAGTCGTAGCATCCAAAAGCATCAATAATTTGTAGCTCAGTGTAAATTAATGTGTGTCTGCCCCCATTCACAGTTACAGTTTCGGCGACTGCCTTTGTGCCTCGTGTGTCATTGCCGCCCCTTGGGATCCCATCATCTGGCAGCATATCAAATTTCGCGTCTGTAATGTCTGTAAGCCAAGATAATTGATTGGTGGAAGAGTTGGGGGCCACAGCCACAGCCAGCGCTTCGGTTCTGGCTCTGTCTTTGGCTCAAAGTCAAAGCCGCACGCCCGCAAGTGCTGACATTTGTTCAGTGTCACGACTTCCTTCCCAAAAGAGGCAGACAACACAGCCACAGAGAGGAGTCGGAGAGGTGAATAGACAAAACTCCAAGCAGCAAGTTCGGGTTCTAACTGCCAGTTAGACTCTGTCGTTCAGTTTGTCTGCCAGTCAGTCCACCAGTCAGTCAGTCACTTTGTCACTCACGACTGCAACGGCGAGAGAGGGACCTTTCTTTCGTGCCGCACAATGACAGGCATTGCTGCTGCTGCTGCTGCTGCTGCAGCATCCCAAGGAGGCAGCTTCCACCCAAATGCTCATCATGGTGTCATTGATCTCGCTGGCTGTGGCATGCAACAGGCAACAGGGAAGCAGCATTGTTCTGAAAGCCAGGAGTCAGGCCGGGCTCTCTCCCTCTCTGTGGGTTTTATCGCCAGTTGCTGATCTTCTGGCTGCTGTCTGCTGGCTGCTTGCTTGCTGCCTACAGCTTGCGGTACTTGCTCTCTCGGTTCAAGAGTGCACCAGCATTCACTGTCGTCTGTGCCACATGCAGAGGCAGGCAGGCAGGCAGCCACAGGAGGAGCAACTGGAGGAGCAGTGGCATGCCACACTGCCAGATGTAACTTGCAACAGTTTCTTGGACTCTTGCATTTTTGCGGAAATTAATTTTACATGAACTGCCAACTAATTTGGAAAGTGTGGCACTGCCCCCCTCTGCCCCAAGTCGCCTGCTCCTTTCGGAAACCCCACAAAAATTTCCATTCTAAAGAAATTTCTTTGCATTTATGGCTTCATATGGGGCTTCCAGACAGCTGCAAACTTCGGCGCTTCGACGCTTTAATAGCCACAACTTTTGGCAGAAAAAAAAAAAACTGAAACGAAACGAAAACCCAAACTTGTTTTTGGCCACAAAAAACAAAAACAACAAAAAAACTGGTTCTTGGCCAAAGAAGAAGTCTTTTCTGTTGTTATTTTTTTGTTTCGTATATTTTGTAGAATTTTCGTGAATTTCTAAGCTTTATCTTGGAACAAAAGGAACACTGTCCAGAGCCATTGGCAGAGATATTAACTAAATGATAATGCTTAGCAGGTAGTTAAGGGCTTGGCCACAGATTTGCCTCTGCCTTGGACACTCTGTCTCCACCTTTAAGTCAAGATCTGCCTTTGAAGCTGCCTCTGACTCTAAGCGAAGTTCTGCCTCTGACTTTTAGCCAAGTTCTGCCCCTGTATCCACCTTTAAGCCAAGTTATGTCTACGCCGCTGTCTGCATCTTTAAGCCAAGCTTCAGCTTCTTTCATTCTCCCCATTTTCAGGGCGGAAGTTTTCATTTTTGTTGCGGCTTTGGCTACCACTTCTTGGTCGCTACGTGCCTCGCTTGCAGTCGTTGGAATTTTCGTTAGTCTACCAATTTCCGCTTCTATTTCTGCTTCAGTTTCCACCACACAAAACTCTGATTGACACAATGCTGGATCATTGAACCAACAAGAACTGAAAACAAGAAAGGAAGCAAAGCGGTAGGAGGACTTATGATTCGAAAGTCGAAGTATTTTATACCCTTGAAATTATGTATTGCCCTTCCATGACAGTTTTTGCTCGAGAATGTCGTTTTAGATGCGAATTCTATGGTATTTAAGTTAATTATTCGAAAACTAACAATTAAATGGCGTTCCAGTGGTGTTTGCCATCACAATACCCTCTTCAAGGGTATCGACATAACCAGCAGCAGCAGCAGCAGCAGCAGCAGCAATAACGAGGAGAACGTGAAAATCAACTTGGGGAAATCCACTGACCGATCTGTCTATAGCGGCGGCGAGTGCTTCGCGCAATGAAAATTCATTTTCAACGCCTCAATCAACAATTTAATTCAATTAAATTTTGAAATGTTTGTGGGACGTGGAGCGTACTATTCGAAAAAACAAAAACAAAAAACAATAACAGCAACAGCCAACGAAAAGGAGAACAGGCCATCGAAAGAATGCAATTGCAGCACACCACAACAAAATGTGTGTTTAATTATTTGGAAACGGAATTTTCATGAGGCCAAAAGCCTCAGCAAAACAAATGCCAATAAAATGTGCATAAATTTCAAAGACAGGTCTCTGTTGCAAGGCGGCAGAACCCCAGAACGTACTGCGGTTGGTGCCCCCTAGTTGGTGCTGGCGTTGCCCCACAATCTGCAAGACAAGAAAAACGTTTTCCCAGGCACAAGTTCAACAAAAAATGTGTGTGTGCGCATGGTGCAGGCGGCAAAAACGTTTTCGCAAATTCTACACTGAGACAGAATGGTATTTGTATCTGCAGTTGTGGGAATACGTATCTCAGAGGTTACACTCGCATGTATCATGTTGATTTATGGGAATAACTTCCAGGCAAAATGGTAATTATTCACCTGACTTATTGAACTTGAATTAAATATGCATTTAATTAATGCACATGTGTACGAGTTTGTATCTAATAATTTCACAGATATTCGTAGTTAATTACACTTTCAAAGGCTTTACCGAATGCTTTTTCTACTGAAATGTCTAATTATTTCATACGAGTATCGGGTAGAACAATAATCTTAGCTTTTTCAACTCTATCAATGTCTACACTGCGAAATTGAATATTTTTGCGAACAAAAAATCCATTCTTATCCAAAGGTAGAAAGAAAATCGAACACTCAAAAGCTTATTTGTTACATAGCTTTTGTATTAATACAGATCAAAAAAGTTAGAGTATTTTCTAACTTTCCACAGAAAAATATGTAAAAATGAACACCAAAATATTTTGATAAACCTTCGCTAAATTTTATCAAGATAAAGTAAAATTCTTCTATAATTCGCGAAATTTAACTAAAAAATCTACGTAAAGTAAAGATTTAAGTAGATTCATAAAAAGTCATTCCATATTTCTGTGACTAAATTTCTCCATATAAAATGATTAGCAAATCAACCGTAAGCGGAAATAGTTCCCAAATAAAGGGCCCATCGCTTATTTATTTTCACACAAATTTCTCCATAAAATCATCAACAAATTAACCTTTTGGGTAGTCTATGTAGAGTCAATAAAAATACACCCACAATCAAGAAAATCAATTCTCTAAAAAATCATAAGTAATCATTAAGAATGTTACCAAAAATCTTTAAAGCAAAGGAATTTGCATAATCGATTTGCCATTTCATAAGTGGAGTGTTCTTTTTTGCAAGATGATTAATGAATATGCGTGTATTAATACCACATTAATGACTTTGTAGCTGGGGACATAAATTCTAGAATGGCCACAGATTATGTCTCTTTCGGTTTGATGTCATCCACAAAGCACAGAAAAAATCTGGTTCTTAGATTTCTATTCGCGAAACTTGTTTTCGCTCTTCTATTTAAAGGCAACATTTCAATTTTGCCAACTGTATGCCGCTAAGTTGCAAGTGCAACTGTTGCATGGAGCAGGGGGCTAATCGGCTTCTCGATCTCGACATGTATCTTATAAATACTCAACAATTTATGCATTTGCTTGCATTTGCTTAAGCAAAGAACCGTTAAATGTTCGCGAGCCTCTTAATTAAAGGCCATGGAATGGAAAATGGAATCGATTCGGTGGCTGCCACAAAAAACTGAAGAAGGAAGAGGAGCAGTAGCAGCAGCCACACCACCATTACTTGCTGGCGAGAATGATTGCCCCTTTACACGCCCGAAAAAACGTTGCCCAATTTATATAGATGAGAAAAAGCAGAGACTGAGATACAGATACTTGCAGCCTATAGCCATATACAGGCTACAGATACTTATAGATACCGATACGAAAATCCAATTTAAACAAACGCCACATGACATTGAACGGTGCTCGGCGGCGGCATCTACTCATTTCCTCCATAAATATTTGTTGCTGATCAGTTTTGTAATATTTTGGCCATAAACAAAAAAGAGACTGTTGTGAAATCATATTTATTTCGTTTCTGCTTAAATAATTGAGTGTGCAATAAATCAAGTTCATTTGGCCTGCCATTATTTACGGGTCTCTCGAGCGATCTCGGGGGAGAAACCCCTGGAGAATGCATTGCCAGAGTGCTACAATTTGCAATGATTTAATGATGATATCATTATGATGATAATGATGATGATGATGGGGGAGCAGTTGTTTCAGTTTTGCAATTAGCCAAGCTACTCGTGTGTATTTGTTTGCAGTCATTGGGTATTCAGTAGTCGGGTGCGAGAATGAGAACGGGAACGAGAACTCCCCTATTACTGGGCCTGGGCTGCGGCTGGGCTCGGAGCTGCACTGCAAGTGGTCTTATATAATCGACTGGGATCGTGACTAATGGCTCAAGCTCTCTTACTAATATCCAGTATGTGGCTTATCGTTACTTTACCAGACTCTGAAGTGTCATAAATGAAGCAAGAATGATACTGGGGGAGTGGGATTGACTTGGGCATACTTTGGAACTGTGATTACGGAGAAGGAGTGCTTGATATTCGAATATTTCAGAAGGTGCAGAGCACGGATGCTTTTAAACTTAGAGACCCTGAGAATTAAAATATATGGGAGATCCATTGCTCATATCTGCATAATATTTATTTGAAGCTGCAGAGATGATAAAACATAGCTAGCCCGTACCAAGCGAGAGTGCAGGGTATCAATTTTTTGGTTGCATTGCATTTTAGTGCGCAAATTATTCTCTCTCTACCTTTCTCGAGTGTGCTCTTTACCTGCACCAGATTTGCTGCTCGCACCCAATGCACATTTCGTTTCCGCAATTTCTTATCTATCCTCGATTGCTCTCTCTCAGCAGCAGCAGCAACAACAACAATGCGCACCTTGGCCTGGCATAGTCTCTCGCTTTTAGCAAAAATAAAACACTTGCGCAAAGTGTAAGGAATAACCAACGGGACTCTAATTTGCTGCGTAAATTTCTTTGTCGCTATTTTTATATACCGCTTCGCTATACATTTTCAAGGTTGACTCGACAACTATTAATACCCTTTGTTCTTAATCTAGGACAGATTTACGAAAGATTATGTTCATCTATACAAATATCCACAGGAATTCCTTCACACATTCACGATAACCCAATGATCCCGTATGCAAGTCTCATTAGCTTTCAAAGATATTGACCTAAATACAGACAGGCCTTATCTAAAAAAATATTAGATTTGAATCTCTTGCAGTATAATCTACATCTCAGCAGTAGCAACTTTAAGACAAACTTGATAATCAGCAAAATTAACATAATAAAAACTCTTGATAACTAGAACGTTTGTGGGTCATCATCCACCTCTGAATAGATACCCTTGAATCGAATGGAGACACAAAACACATGTGATCAGCAGAAGAGCAATGAACCTGTAAACTTTTGTATTGTTTCTACTCACTTTTTTTTATGACTTTTGGAAGTTTCCATTTTGAATACATTTTTATACTCCCGTATGCCCTCAGCGTAACAAGTGGAATTTTAAGTATGTATAGTGTAAAGGAAAAATGGTGGAAAAGGCAATGAAAAGGTGTCTGAAAATTAATTAAATAATCAAAAAAAAAAAAGAAGAAGCTACGAATGGGATTTACATTCAATTAAAATTCTTTATAAAGCTTTTGGCTGTTGAATCATCATTATAATCGTTGAATCGTTTCTAAACAAACGATGACTATGAGTGGGATAATACTACGATTAGTTATGCAGAGTTCCTCTTGATCCATAGAATTGAAACAGATGTTTATGACACATATGTAGGCTGTTCGACTCTCTCTCTCTCTCTCCCAGTGTGGCTTAGTCGTTCTTCTATTTTATAGAAGATGGCAAGAGCACTATAGGAATATTTCTAAATTAAATTAAGCTTGAAAGACTCTGAAATTCCCAAAGTCTCCCTATCGGCATCATGTAAATTTCCGCTCCGTTAAGAAGGCATTCCAACGAACACCCACTTTTATTGATTATTTATGAACAATTTTACACAATTTACGCATGATTTCATGCTCACGACAGCCTGAACCCAGAGTTCAAGTTCATTTTCAGGCGACAGCCGGCGTGCCGATGAAATATAATTAAAAATTATTATGTCACGCAATGTTTACGAATGTTTGCGCAATACTCTGTATTCGTATTCGTATTTGTATTCGTATTCACATTCATATTCCTGTTGGTTTCTATAAATTGAAAATCAGAAATTGATGTAATGCGTTTTTGATTGAACATTTTATTTTATTTGGGGCATGTTTCAATGGCAATACGAGTACCAATAACCAATCAACAATAACCGATAACCATTTCCATAGCCAAATCAGGCGCCCCAATGAGTTGCAAAATCACAAAAACTGCCCAACAATTTATGAATGAATAGCTTTAAATTGGCGTGTTAATGACAACAACAACAAAAAAAAAACAACAACAATTAACTGTAAAAATAATAATTTTTTCCACAATTTTTCGCAATTTTGTTTTGTTTTTGTTGTTTGTTTGTCGTTGTCGTTTCGGGCTGAATTTTGCTTTCGTCAGTCAGCAACAGCAGCGCGCGCTTGACCCCAAAATGAGACTTTTTCCCCCAATTGATTTTCATTATTTCTTCAACTTTTTGAACCCAATCAATTAGCTAGAGATAACTTGATGTGGGTGTCAACCCTGGCAAATTGTTTTAAATTGTAGTGCTGAAAAAAGAGGGGTCGGCACTGGGTTAAATTTTTTAAATTACTCAAAATAATGTTTTCTCTTTTGCCTTTTTTCATTGCAGGTAAACGTATTTTCCAATTGGAATTCTTGGGTTTACAAAGATGATTACCGATTATATTTTCTAACGGTAATTGACAGAACTGTTTTCATAAATGTTTACAAGCACAATCCAGTGAATATTTGCAGTTAGACTTTTTTATGGAATGCTGTTTTTTTCTTAAAACAAAATGTGGTTCATAGTTTATTATTTTCCTATATTTTCGTTAGTTTTCCTCAAAAATGATCGGCAGAAAACCTATCGTGCTGCAGCAGCTAGTCTCAATGCACGCTTAGCCATAAGGAAAAGCTAAAAGTACTGTAAAATTATTCATTAGCAAAGTGCCAAAAGCATATTCAAATTAAGTTGCTTAAGCGAAAAGCCACAAAACTAACCAAAAAACCGAAACATGTGTCAGCCGCCATGTCAATGCGTTTGGCCCAAAGCAAAAGCCGTTTAAAGCCACAATCACAGTCTGGCCAAAATGCAGTTGAAAGTTGGACTGCACCATTAAAGTGCCCCCTCCAATCCGAAAGTAATCTTTGAGCTTGACTTTTAACCAATTTGCCGGCGGAAATTTCATAATCATTGAACGAATAAAATGAAAATGTTATATTTTAATGAAAATGTATTATTATGTCCATCATAAAAATGTCATTGAATGACACTTGCGCTTGCGTTTGTGCTACGCTGCACTCCAATCTGCCTCTGCCTCTGCCCATGTGTCTGTGTCTCTGTGCCACAGATTATTTTGACAGCAGAAATTTCGTATCCCCCCATTTGCCTCCCCTCTAAATCTCTGTGATTGTGGGGGCCCTCTGCTAATTTTTGTTGGTTTATTTTCATTGCTGCACCAACGCAGACCCAAATTAATAAAAGTGAAAAATCAACTATAATTGAAATTTGTAATTTTTTTATTTTTTGATTCAGGCACTGATTTTGCTGTTTGCTGCAGCGTTGACGTGCGATCGCAATTATTGCCACAATTTGCGGCCATTTCCGCTTGGCTGCAGAGCGCTGCGCATGCGCATGATGATGAGGTTTTGGCCAAGTGGGGAGGGGGCATGGGACTGGTGTCTGCGGAGGATTGTGTGTGGTTTTAAATGCACACTTTCAGTAAAGACCTTCTAGTTAACAGTGGTGAACATTTTATGATAAACTGTGGGATTTTTTTGGTAGATTAAATTAATTGGAATCATAATTTTGATGATTTCTAAATTTTTAATGTTTTATAAGTGTATAAATCAGTTGGAAATTGTTACGAAAAAAAAGATGAACTCCATAGATAGGAGAAAGGAGAGTTTTGTGCAAGTTTTATGTAAGCCTCAGCTATAGGAATATTCTGGTGAATAGATATCAGCAATGACTGGCTTACGTCTCTGATTTGGAAACATTACTGTGAAAAATGACTGCACCATATAGTGAACCAAGTAACACGAAGACAACGCTTGCCATGCAAAAAACGCAGACAGAAACTCAGACCATCAAGTGAGGGGTGCTTCCGCATGACGCGCGACACTAGTAACAGAAATGGTCACGTACATGAACAGAGGCATCTCTATATGTTGAAACAATATTCTTTGAAACGTATTCAAATCCGCTCTAATATAACTCACAGACTTATGTTTACCTGTGAAAAATCTACTTTAGTAAGAAACCATATGCTAGTTTTAAAACACTTTTCATAGTCCTCGTACCACTATTCTTGGATACAAAGCCGCCCAACAACTTGCCCATTTACTTTGGCTTGGGCTTTTGGGCAAGGTTGTTACCTTTTCTGTTGCAGCCTGTCTGCCGCTCACTTTGAAATCCCGTTTTCTACTCCTTCCGTACTCTGTGCAACTTGCAACTTTTTGTTCTCTATTCCACCAGTTTCTGTCGTTTGTTTTTTTTGGGTAATTAAAAGCCACGTTCAAAGTGCAATTGTGCTGTGGGTTGCATTTACATTTGCATAGACATGTGTTCAAACATTTGCGTTTCGCTCTACGGCTTTCTGACAAGTGTGGTTAATGTTGCTGCCGCTTTTGCTATTGCTGTTGCTGTTGCAGTGTTGTCGTTTTTTTGTGGAACTTTCCGCTGCAGTCGCGTGGGCGTTTCAATTTAAACAAAATTTCCAGTCTACCGGCTACGGTTTAATGGTATTAACAATATAGACAACGACACCACGCCCAGATCCCAGACTTGCGGCTGTCTGACTGACTGACTGACTGACTGCATGACTGAGTGACCTACTGCACTCAAAATGAACGGCGACAAGCAACAGCCAGCAACAGGCTGTCTGTACAACATGTTTTCATGCCGCAACACATTCTGACACCTAAATTTGCTACGCATGTTCCACAGGGCATCATTAATTAGTCAAAGTTCGAAAGCTTTTTTTCTTCACCATTTGGTGGTATTTTTTTGTTTTTTTTTTCGGGTGAAAGTTGCAGCAGGAATTCATGCCCGAATTCAGCTCAGTTTATTTTTTTTGTGTATTGTGCGGTCGCAGGCCTAGACTTCATTTTTCATTATTACCAAATCGAAAACTTCCATTACCTTGAGCTCAAACTGCCAATCCGAAAAAACAAAAAATAAAACAAACACACAGAGAAAAGGTTGGATGCATCTTTCAAGTATTTTTCATATTTTCAGTGCTCCTCTCTGAAGAGTGCTTTTGAAGTCGTGTGGTGTCTGTTGTGGAGCAAATACTATATTTTGTGTGTGCATGATGTGTGAGGCGTACCCTGGGGCTTAAAGAGTACTTGGGGGATATTATCATCGGTTACTGAACGGCATTCGGGAATATGTTCGATCGCTGTACTAAATTCTCATCAGGTTTTTTTTAAGGTGATTCTGCTGCTGTTCAACAGTCATTCTGTGATTATTCCGCTGAGAGTTTTCGTTTACTTTTATACTTATTTGTATACTCCTACGCTCATCTTCGGCGTAATTTACAGGGTATTCGTCTGGCTGAATTCCCTCTTCCATTGCAGCATTCTTATGCTCTTGCTCTTTTTTTGTGTTTGTTCGAAATGCACTTCAAGCTGCAAGTTTTGAAGGCTCAAGTGGCACTGGAGCTATCAGCTGTGGTCCATGGAATGGCTGTCGTCTCTTGTCGTGTGTGTGGCTCAAAATGCAGCTGCGGTTTATTGTGGCTATGGCTCTGGCTCGGGCTCTGGCTTTCTGGATTTCTTGGAGGTGGCCCGATCTGGACTGGGGACTGAGGACTGAGGGACTGCAGACTGGGGGCTTTGCGAGCCATTAGAAGCGCATGTCTGTGGTCGCGTCGACAACAATCAATTGCCTTTGAGCGCATTTTATTGGCGTCATCAAATTGCCTTTCCATTGAAATCCGCATTGCAGCAGCAGCCAAGCCAGCACTCAGTCGTTGGACTTTCCAATAGAACTTCAAAGCCAAAATGGTCATCATCATCATCAGCATCAGCATTATATGTGGTATAGTATAGCGATGCGATGATCATCCTCTCAGATACTTGTCCAATGTAAAGAGCCATAAAATACAAGCTGGCATCTCTCTCTCTCTCTATCTCTCTCCAGTCTGAAGCGTCTTGTGCCCGCATTCTGGTGCGACAGAGCCAGAGTTTTCATCTGGAAAATCCCCAACCAAAAAGCAAAATTAATTGTTCAAACATGCTCAAACACACTGGCAAACGGACACACACTCACTCGTGTGTACCTTTCAAGGAAGCATTTTCCTAGTTTTCCACATATGTATGCCACAATGTGTGTTTGCTTTATTTTGCACGATTTTTGCCATATTTTTGCGCCGTCTTTGGGAGGCACGATCAGTGGAGCGGAGCTACTCCACCTCGGTCCCCTCATATGGTGGCGACATTGTGACGTCGTCGTGTTTGCCGGCCAGATTATGATCAAACATATATAGGAGTACAAGTATATATACATATCTTTTGGTGTTGCTGGTTTTGTCTTTTCCTTTAACCATGACAACGAAATATTTGCTGACATGTGTGAAAATATTTATTTTACTTCATAGCTTTTCATGCGGGTATCGGATCGAGCTGCAATGGGAATGCAAAGCTTTTTGTTCTTCTTTTACGAATTGGAATACATAAAACAAATCTTGGAAGATCTTTAGCTTTATTTTCATGGTTTCTTGAGTGCGGCTTTGGGGGCAAAGCTTCAACTTTAAATGGATAATGAATGAATGCACTTTTGAGTGTGATTTCATCGGTCGAAGGAGGTTAAGAGGTTAAGGGTTTCATTCCAGATTTGCAGGCTAATGGATGAACTATATTTCTTTTTAGGTTGAATTGCTTCAAATAAAGATTATACAGTACTTTAATGGATGTTAAAGTATAGTTTACGTTCAGCAACGTTTGATTAATTATAACTTTAACAATCTCTGACCAATTCAACAAATTCTTGTTAAATAAACTTTGACATTTTCCAAAGTATTATCAAATAAAGTGTCCAAGAGTCAGAGGTTTGTTTGATTTACAAATTGCAGGCTATCTGCAAAGCTCCACACAAAGATCTTACAGCCATGTAGAGAGAGAGAGAGAGAGAAGAGAAGAGAAGTGGAGAGACAAGGAAAGAAGTGTAGAAGTGGCAAAGAGAGGGAGTCTCAAGTGAAGGCTACCTCTCAGCCCGAAAACTGGCCATAATTATGCACATGCCGTGCTTGTTCGTGTGGCAGTTGCAAGTTCTGCCTGTGGCAGGCTGTGCATATGCATGGCGTTTTTTCAGCTGCTGCTTATTCGATTTTTTTTGTGTTCGTTGTCTGGCGATGGAATTCGGTCAAGTACTCTTTGGTGGGGGTTTTTGTTTGATTTGATTTGTGTGACATGTGGAAGCTGCTGTCGGCTGCCTGCAGCAGGCCGCATTATTGACACTCAATCTATCAGGCGTTGCAGAGACCCTTTTCCCGATTTCCCGAGTGTGCTGCATATATGCAGATGATGAGTGGAAAACCAGTGGCAAATGCAACTTTCTACGCATTTGTTACAGTTTGTTCGAGTATTTCTCCCCTGTCGCTTATCATTCGCTCAAAAATTTAATTATTTCGCCTGTCAGTCTGTAGTCCCCCTCCACCCCTTCAAGCGAGTGAGAGACGTAAAATATTTTTTAATGAGCCGCACGCTGCTACCGACCTTAAAAAGAAAGTCAAGCGACAAGTCTGCACCTTTGGCAGCCGATAGCTGGACTTTGTTCGTGCCAACATGTTTCATGGTTGTACGAGTGGGGAGACGTCTCCCCAGAGTCGACTCCCGTTACCCCTGTCCATCAATCGATGACTCGACTCATTTGTGGCAGGCCCAGGGTTTTGTATTTTTTGGAAATTACGGAAGCTGTCGCTTGCTCGCTGTCTGTTGTTACTCTCATTTTGGTGGCACGTTGTAAATAAAAAATTTGTAGCTACCGTTTGTCGAACTCGTATTTACCATGACAGTGTCGGGCGAAACAAAGGCTGGGAGGGAGGGGGTTTGTAATATAGAAAGATCTAAATAATTTCAAATGATTTCCTATTCTTTTGAAGATTTTGGTTTAAAATTGATTAAAATTGGAAGTTGGAAACTTAACAAAAAATGTGCAAGTTTATAAGAACTTTTGTCTTGAAAGATATCCAAGGGAAATGAAAGATAAAAATGATTTTTCCATATTTTTTTTTTTTTAAAAATCGTGATCAAATAGGGAACGAGTTAAATCTACTCTCTCGCTTAATTGCTTTACCGCTTGAACTTGCTTTGGGCGTATATATTTACATGTTTTGTTGTTGCATTCTGAGGCTTGAATAACCGTTTGTTTTTGTGCATTTCTGCATTGTCTTTCACATTCTCTTCTCTGCTGAAGCCATGACTCAAGGCCTGTTTAAACGGGACAGCAGAGGACTGGGCAGCACTTGAAATGAATTTGATCTTGCTTTGTGATAATGTGCGTATCTGTAATTGTATCAGACTGCTGCTGGGCCTGTTTAAATAGCGCTTAATAACAACAAACGGGCAGTGCATTCAGGAATATATATTGCTTTGCTTTGCTCACGGCACGATATATTATCGCTTATCGCTCCCATCACGCCTCTGTATTCAGAGTGGCTTACCCATCAAAGGAAGACGCAGCTTTCACTGTGTCTGTCTATCATTCCTTACCCAAACCATTTTGTATGTCTCTTCCATACAAAATATACCATTATACATCTCACACACAAGAATTTAAATTACCCCCCAGAAAAAAGGGTCTGGCATTTGAAATTCGCTTTCATTTCGTTGGAGATTTTTTTGTTGTCCGGCGACTCTTTTTGCAAGTGCAATTATTCGGCAATGACTTCTTTTTGCCTCATTATCACGTGTGGCACTTTCCCCACGGAGCCAACGGAGTGGCAAACGAGCAGCCAACGGAGCTGTCAACTTCATTAGATTTCATTTCAACAAGAAATATCATTGAAAACATTAAACGCCTCTGAATAAATTCAAATTAATTGATAAACACACGAAACCGGAATGTGCCACAACGAGAAGCTGAGAGAGAGACAGAGAGAGAGAGAGGCAGCAGCACACACAGCATTATCGTTGTTGCCACGTTTTGTGGCTATCGAGGCAGTCAACGTTTAGGCCAATTTGCAGACCGAAAAGTGCAACCGTTTGGGAGGGGAGCAAGTGGAACGGGGCTTGCCAGTGCTTGCGCATGCGTGGCGGGATTGCGCAAGTCCGTTGTGCAGTCCGTGGCGTCCACTCGGTGAACCGGTCTCCGTCTGTCGGCCTCTGCGTGGCGTGTGTTTAACTTTTGCGGCAGATTTTGTCGCATTTTATTCCAGCGCTCACTCTACAGGTATTTGTTTTCACAGAGCTCCCCAATGTAGAGATACATGCCTCTCCGCTCCTCCCTGCTGGCCATATCCTGATCTATCAATGACTTTATTTGATGTAAACCGCCTTTTGCCTTTTGGACGGCGTTGTGTCGAGCTCTTTTGAACCATTTGAACTTTTGGCTTTTGCTGTTTTGTGTGTTGGTTTCTGTTGGATTTCTGTAGTATCTGTTACTCTCTTGCCCCACCATTCCACCCACCCCATGGGGCAGCATGTTTTATTTGAGATTTTTTGTTGCTGCGTTGTTATTTCCTTTCCTTTGCCTCTGCACCAAACCAAATGCTACGACATTTCGTCATGCTAATCAGCATGGAGTCACTCGCTGGCTAATTGGCTTAGACGTTGACTCCACTCTTGGATTCGGCTTTGGACCTGGACGCATAATCCATGCGTCGTGTGTGTTGGCTGTCTTGGCTATCAGATTACTTGAAATGTTGCAAAATTAAGCAGATTTATATACATAGTATGTATGGTAGATGGAACTAGAAATTGTGCAATATATCAATGGAATTAAGGTGGCAATTGTTGATGAATAGCTGAAAAAAGTTTGTGGGAAACGTTAGGACATCCAGTAAATAATTGAAATTAATTTTATAAGCTCTTCTAAAGGTCACATCTGTGTATGGAAAACACATGTCCCAACAACCAACTGGAGTCCTGACTTACAGATTGGCAATCAACGGCTGTTTTTGTGGGTACTTTTAAAGTAAATCACTATGAAAACATCTGACAATAGGTTTTTTAACCGAAATACTCATTTCTTCTTGTTGAATTCTAGACATTCTTTTGTAAGAAACATTCATTAAACATTTCTCTGTTTTGGTCTGCTTGCTGTGACTCTGGTGATAAAATTTAATTTAACCATGCAAAAGTCCATTAATTAAAAGTATTTTTTCTAATGAACCAAAGTACTTATTTTAATGATGTTTTTAAGCGCAAACACTTCAAATGGAATCTTTCAGCTATTAAGGCTAAAAACTAGTTTTCTGTTTGTTAATGATGCTAAAATATCTTTCGATGGGTTCACACTTGAAATTTTGGCTTAAAAAGAATTTTGTTGAAAAAAAAGCTAATGGTTTTAATGCAAATTTTGTTGGTAAGAAAGAAAAAGGTTTTTAGAGAATGATTTATTCTGTTGTATGCCTAAAAAGTGAATGAAAAAAAGATTGGAAGAACTTGTCAAAGGTAACATTCTGTAAACGTTCTGTAAACTTTCTTTGGTTTTTATTAATTTTCAGTCTCTCCATAGATGACATTATTCTGCCAACCTATTCCATTTAATGATTCTCATCAAGTTCTGCATCGTAGAATTCTTTATAGAAGACATCGCGTCATAAAGTTCCGGTGGGATTACGATGACCTACGCAAGCTGTGCATTTCCTTATTGGGTTTCCCACATATAGACCATAACTGTTCACCCCGCCCTGCCACCCATTCGCCCCCACTCTTTGCGCCTGCTGACTGATTGAATTTCGTTGTAGTTTTCCCTCTCCTCTCCACTCCGCTCAATCAAGCAATCAACGGACGGTACAATGCCAAAGTCAACTCAAAAGTTGTCATTATTATCGCTTATTATTACGATTTCTACTTACTACTATTTTTGCATTTTGTTGCATTTTTATTTGCATTTTTGCTAATTTATTTATTTACTTGTCTGCCTATCGCTGGAATATCTCTTTATTATGCAAACGCAAATGCAGGTGTGTGTTTGTGTGTGTGTGGCCTATCTAGAAATTATGCAAATATCAGTGGGTCGTCGATTGCGTCGCCTTTTGTGACTTGCAAGCAAATTAAATTTGCGACATTTGCTTAAACAATTTTTCCACGTAAGAACATTTCGCCCTTGCCCCCTCCTCCCATGCTGAAATGTCTGTGTGGGGCACTGGGGAACGGATGGCAAGGGGCAGAGCGAGTGGCCACAAGGAACTTGCGTCTACATGAAACAATTAAACCCCAACCATGCATTTATGCCAAGTTATTCGCGCTGCCCCGGCAATTAAGAGACCAAAAGGCGACTCCAAGTGGGCTCCAACTCCGTGTCTGGAACACGAGCACGAGCGCACATTGGGCAGTAAATTAACCCAAAGAAGTGGCAAGAAAGGCCAGAACTAAAGGAAAACGAAGCTGTGGATACTCTACCTATGTAAATATACGTGAAGGGATACGATGTGGTGCTACAGTGACTTATATTTTATTTATTTATTTTTTATTTATTTGACTTGTTTATTTCTCTTTGGACCAAAACTTGCATTCTAACCTCTAGGACTCCTCACGATTAAGAGTATAACAACTACTTTAAACAACAAAACAGAAACAAAAACCTCCGCTAATGTCAGTGCAGTGCTCAACCGACAGCTATAGTTGTAAATTTGATTTTTATGGGTGGAAACATGTTGCCAATTTGGCGGCAACTGGCCAAACAAGTTGGCTAAAACGTAACAGCAAACGGCACACACACACCAAATTGTTTGCGCTTTTCCAATCAGTTTTCCCGATATCTGTCACCGCAGCAGTCCACTCATTGGCAGAAGGAAACTTTGCCGACTTCGGTGACTTTTGAGGTGTTAATTTGGCCACATGCCCAAAAGCTTTGGCCATAAATCCACTTCGTGTTCATGTCGCCGGCAATTAGCCGGCCGAACAAAATGTACGAGCCTTGTGTTTCCGATTCTTTTGGGGGTAGTACTTAGCACGAAATGTTTGGAGATCAAAGACAACAAGAGAGTGGAACTTTTAGCAGAATGTGTCTACGAAATAGTTGGAATGTAAAAAATGAAGATTAATTGGCAGATATTAATACAAAAATATTAGAGACAAAAATATAAGAACGAACCTATGGAAAACTACAGAATTAGTTGTATAGCAAAATCAGTGAATGGGAGATAACTTAAGATCATGTTCAAGATATGCAGCAATAGAAATATCAGGATATTTCAGGGAAGTTTATTCGAAAAAATAAGAGAGATTGTCGAAAGAATCCATATAAAGATTGAGAATAATAATTCAACTTATCCAAAGAAATCGACCTAGAAAGAAACCATTTCTAACTATTATTATTGTTTTATCTTTAAGATTTATGTTCTCTTAAAGCCGAAAATTAGTCAGCAATCCACAATTGCATCTTTAGTTTTGAATTAAACAATAAAGGAATATTCATCAGCCTTGCAACTTAATTTTCAATAATATTCTCATACATAAAGAATACATACACTTTTAGTCAGTTTTTTGGAGTGCATGTTAAATGTTTGTGTCTGCACGACAAACTTTATTTTGTCAGCTGCATTTTAATTACTTTTTGTCGCTACGGAGAATCGACAAACGAAAACAAAAATTAAGATTTGTGCAAATTTGTGTGCTGTTGAGAGTCTCCAGAGTCTCAGACTTTGAATCGAAGTCAGAGTCGAAGTCTCCAGAGTCTCAGTGTTTCTGTTGAAGTCTCAGACTCTTGGCTGTCTTGTCCAGCAATAAAATCGTGACAATCATGACAAAAAATCGAACGGATGTTTGAAATAAAAAAAAATACGATCTTTTTTTTTCTTTGTTATCCGTCTGTCCTGTCTATCTGTTGTATGAATTTTGAGCAGCGCACAAAAATCTAAAAAAAAAAAAAAATAAACGTTTGTTAACCAAAAATAAAAATAAATACCAAAATAATAATTCATAATAAATTGTCATTTGACGTGTTTGAAATGTATTGGCAATTAAAAAGCACACCATTGAAGCACGGCGCTCCTTACTCCAATGAATCGTTCTCTTGAAGATATATACGAGTATGCTCGTATTTATGAGTAGCCACAAATTTATGGAGTTCATGAACTTAAATACTTTTGGGGTGTGTTGAAGTGGATCATGGAGTGGATACCCGCAGCACTCGAATCAAAATCAAATCAAATAAAATCTGGCAAAGAAAAGGCAGGGCGCTATCGACCGTAAAAGACTAAAGTTCGAGTTGAAAACAATGCGCTGGTAAGACAGATTGTAGTACATTCTAATAAAACAAAGCAAACAAAAACTGTTTTTATGTCATTTTTGATGGATTGAGCAGATATTTTAGAAAAGGTTCCTATAGAATTGGTTAAAGCAGCAAAATAGTTTCAAACCTTATTGTACGAGTAAAGATATCATCCATCTATAAAGATTCTGAAATTCTATCGCAAAACTTCTTCATGAAAAAATTTCCGCAACTTTTTTTCTGTAGAATTTTGCATTAATTTATTAATTATTCACATATTTACGAGTGTAGTTTATCCAAGGGTTTTATCTTCGAGAATCTTTGAAAACTTTTGTCTGCTTTAGCAATTTTCATTTCTAAAGAAGATCACAAATTTGTTGCTCCCATATTATTATTATTATGGTCCATATTTTTTTCTGTGGGTCCCTCTCGCTCTCTCTCTCTCTCTCTAAAATGCTTATTAAAGCTCTTTTTTTCTGTGTCCCCTTCGGTGCTGGGCTTTTTGCTGTGTGGCATGTTTCCCGTTGTCCCAAGACCCGCCCATGCTCAAGTTTTTTGTGGTTGTGTTTTTTTTTTTTTTGGCGTATTTTGGTTTTTTTTGTTGCATGTTGCATGTTGGGCTGGCCTTAACTTTGATTGCAGTTTGCTTAGGGCGCACTTAAGTACCGTTATTTTAATAAACGCCATTTGCTGAGGGCCCCATCCAGGCATTGCTGTTCTCCTTTTTTTTTGTCTTAAATTCTCTTTGGGTTCAAGTTGGGGCCTTTAATTTTCGTTGTGGGGAAAGGCTTTCTTTCTTTAGGAAATTGAATTGCTGCTGCTGTTGGCAGATACAAAATAAATGCTTGCCTGCAGTTGGTAAACCCTTTTCTGCACAGGGTACAGAAGCGGATGACTATATATTGAGGCTTGAGCCCGAGTGGCCCAAGCGACACCCAAACAACGTTTGTTAGGCGGCGGATTCCAGGCAGAAACAAAACCAACCAAGGGGCGCTGCCGCATGACGTGAGACACGTGTAAACGTATAAATTATAGCTTTCATTTGGAATAATTGATCTTGAAGGTTATTGAATGTTTCGTACACTGAAACTATGCCTCTTCTGTAGTGTTTTTTTTTTGTGGAATATCCTACAAGGGATGGGGCCGGAACTGCCTCATAAACTATAGTTGTTTCTTCTTTGCATAATACTATTTATTTGCTCTTTCCGTCGATTGCATAGAACTTTTGTTTGCTGTTTTTTTATTTTTTTTTTTTTTGTCATTTTGCTTTGCTTCGTTTCGTTTCTTCTTTTGTTTTTGCATAAACATTTATGCAAATGTCAAATGCCTAATTGACAAACAAGAGCCAAGTGTTGCCAGTTGCCTCCACTAGTTGCCACACCCCTCCACCCTCTGCAAGCCATGGAACTGACTGCTGGTACCTCCTCCTCTCTGAAAGCCATGACATTGACGAGGGGGCCATTGTCTATGCTGGAAACGACGGATGACAATCAGCGATTGACGATCGTCAACGACAGCACAAGAGAGAGAGAGAGAGAGACAGCTCCACATTTTGTCAGCTTTTTTGTGCTGCTGTGGGATTCTCTGATTTGGAACGACCTTGAGCGGCAGTCCCCCCCACCCAACACAGTCAACCCAGTTGTCAGAGTTGAGTCAATTATCTAGATATACGAGTATTATAAAGTGATCTAATGAATCTACTTTATGCGTGTTTCATTTGTGTTCATTTGCGATTGTCCGATAAACATTTTATTTCGTTTTTACGGTCCCCTGGTCGCCTGTTCTCCACTGCTGCCTTCCACGTTTGTTTGCTGTGAGTGAAAGTAATTTGTTGTTTGATTATCTGGTTATAGTTTTTTGTCGTATCTACGGGACACGCCTAGATATATGTGTGTGGTGCTAAAAGCCCAAAACTCGTGGCTGTGATGGCTACAACGTTCGGTGGCAGATTCTCTCTGACTCATTCTGAGCGAAAAGAAAGTTTAAATATGGCTTACAAGATGATGATGATGATGATGATGAGGCCCAACGATGATGGACGTAAATATAGTTGTAGTCATCAGAGTTTTAATGTCATGTTTAAGCCCCACGGCCGCTTATTTAGTTAATCATTTGACAGTGAAGCCACAAGAAGGTAGAAACACGTGAAGGCGAAGAGAAATTTATCAATGAGGCGTGTCCCCACGTGATTTTTCGAGGAGGAATCGATAATGGTTAATGGGGTTGGCCCCTCAAAATTACTCTTCAAACGATCGATAATGGAATAATTTGAGATAATAAGTGTTGTTCATTTGATGAATATTTCCTGCAGATTGCAGATACTCACATACATACATGCATACATACATATGTACATATCGATAGATTAAGAATCTGTCAGTTCCAGTAATTGCCAAGAGATTGATCTTGCGCTGTGTCTCTCTCTAAGTGAATCTGAATCCTCTCTCTTTCTTCCTCTCAATCTCCAAACCCATCTCAATCTCCCATGCTGATCTTCATGCTTTTATTTCACTGGACAAATTGTTTTACCCATATACGAGTGTGCACCATTGAGATTGGTATCCTTTGAGGACCAATCGAGATATCATTATTTATATCGATTCGATCACAGCCCCAGACTGTAATTCCAGGCCATTTACATGAAGCCAACTACTCGTAAAAGAAGAGCCACGCAGTGGGGATGTGGTAGACAGCATTGACAGGCGGAATAAAGGCAATCTTCCATTTAATAACCAATTATCATTGATCAACTGCACGCCCCGAACAGAAAGCCAGCAGAGCATCCAGAGCCCAGAACCCAGAACCAGATCGAGACCAATCCATCGGGAGAAGTGGAGGACGGAATAAAGAGGGTGACCAGAAGGAATACCGCGATTCAGAGACACACAGAAACAGAAACCCATAAAGACAGACAGACAGACAGAAATGCACTGAACAATATCAATTACGAATTACATCTGATTATCCCCGAGTCTGGACTGCCAATGCAGTTCTTATTGCCTGGGAATTGGCCATGGCCATGGCCAAGGTGATCCTCAATCGTGGACTCCAGCCCGGGGCCCGTGTGTGTGTGTCTGATTAGCGCATAAACAAGTTAATGCCATTGATGATGACGACGATGCTGAGAGAAAGAGCCACCTGAAACACAGAGAGACACAGACACAGACCAGGGCAGCGGCAGGAGACGCCAAGTGCATTGCAATCGAATGGGCTGGGGGCCCCCAGGAAGCGTACGTGGTGCAATGTTATTGTTTCTACCCGCAGCTCCTGCTGTTGTTTTGGGGGCTGGAAATCAAAAACTTTTGTCCAAGATAAATGGGGCCGGGCTGTCCGACCGACCAGATAGCGAAAGATGGAGAGCTCTGGAGGAGCTGTTTGGGAGTCTCACGGCGTCGTTTGGATGTTGACAACACATACGCGACGGCGGCAGCGGCGGCGGCTCTAAAAAGCTTTTGATCTTCACAACGCTTTAGCCCGATGGCTCTGCTCTCTGTGTTACCACGGAGTATCAGTGTGTCTGCCGCATGTGTGTTTGGACCATGTTGAACTTTCTGCGGCCGCCTTCCTAGAATATGTAGCCCTCTGTTTGCCCAACACTTTGACGATGGTGGTGGAGGTGGAGGCGTAGCAAAAGGTTGGACACGGGGCGGTACAAGTAGGCGGATCGCCATATGCTAATGTTGTTTATGAAAAACCAAAAGTCAAACACGATGCTCTGCTTGTTGACTTTACCTTGAAATTTCCCTGCGAGTCGCAACCAAACCACACACAGAAATGTCACAGAGTTACAGCGAAAATAAAGCAGCAGTGAATAGAGATGTTTCACGATGGGTTGCAAGAATGGTTAGTGGCCTGTCAGGGAGTAGAGCAGAGCAGAGGCAGACCATGGACATCATGTGGTTATGGTTCATTAGCATAGGGATTCTCGCTGGTTTGTTGACAAACTTTTAAGTCAAACACTTAGTTCTAAGATGCTTTAAATGGAATGAATGGGCGATCTCTCAAGGGGTTAATTGGTATTCATAAGCGCCTAAAGAGAACTAAGTGGCTTGGGATCGGAAAACACTAAGCAGCAAGCTAGTTTTATGCAAAGAAATCTTCTCTTAATGGATAGAATTAAACATTTTCTTATTCTTAGGCATAGTCGATCCCTTTCTAAGCAACAGGTTGCAATCTTTCGCTCTTTCTCAAGTATTTTTGACAATTTTCCAAAGAATTACCTTGGAAAACTTTGTTTAAATATTGCTTGCGGGTTGTTTGCTACCCAATCTGGTTGTCCAGTGTAATTTAGATGTTTCGGGAAGTCTGGGGAAGATTTAATTTGAGGGCATTAACGTTGACAATTGTCTGTGGGAGAGCCAGCAGCCGCAGCAGCAGCAGCAGCTCCTATGCAAATGAGGGGACAATTATGCTGATCAGCACTAATTGGGGGGTACGACTACGACGTTGGCGATGACAGAGAGTGACCCACAGCGTGACTAACCCAGTTTCCCCATCCATTTGTTTCGTCTACTTGCAGGCTGCCCCGCATCGACGAGTTCCCACTGCCTGCGCTGCAACAAGGCCGGTTGCATCAAGTGTCCCATGTACCTGGTGACCGACACCCGCCAGTGCGTGGATCAATGCCCCACCGGCTACCTGGATCAGTGGTCAGCGCACACAGAGTTCATGGGTCGTGTGTGTGTGCCCAATGGCTACTCCGGGCCTCTGATGGCCGCCCTGGCTGGTCTACTGGGTGGATTTCTTGTGTGCCTCTCCCTGCTGGCCGTGGCCGTGATGCTGGTGCGACGCAAGCGGCGAAGGAAGTCCGTCAAGCAGAAGCTCATCAATGAGAACACCATGGACCGGGCGGACTTTATGCGGCAGCTGAACGAGATGCGTCCCAATGCCGAGTACTTTCTGGCCATGCTGAACGACACCCGGCGCCAGATACGCAAGCTCTACTTGTCCGGCGAGGTGGCGGCGGCCAATTCGTACCGCCCCATCGTACGGGACTTGGCCAAGCTGCTGATTCTGCTGAATCGTCCCATTGAGCTGATTCCGACGCCGCCGCACGACTGGTCGCGGCTGCATGCCTGGTCGGAGCAGGCCCTGGAGCGGTACAAGCCGCAGGTGGGCCAACTGATTGACTTCTTCCAGGCCTCGCATGGCGGCGTTGGCGGCCTGCGTGGCGGCCACCAGGAGGTGCTCTATGCAGCGCCCAACAAGAAGTCGCAGGCGAGCATCTTCAGGCACCAGCAGGTGACACCAGTGTCGTCGGCGCCCCAGGGGGTTGCCGGGGATCTGCTGGCGGGCGATCGCAACAGCAGCGCCTCCGCACAGCAGAAGCTGCATCTGTTCGGATCGCTGATCAGCCTGCACGAGTTCGAGGAGCCGCGCGCCTCGGATCCCTTTGGCAGCAGCTTCAATACGCTGAAGAGCGGCAATCTCATTTCAGATCTCAATGCCAGCTCGCTCTGGCTGGAGGATGAGTTCTACAAGCTGGGCTTTCGACCGCAGGACGAGATCACCACCGAGCTGTAGGTGGCGCTGCAGCAGCGCACACGCTCAAAACGTAAAGAAGTATTACTATCCTGGCTGACGACGCTACACGGGACATGTCTAGCGTCTGTTTCAGCTGTGGGGAGGAGGGAGGCAGCATTTGCGTGCACATTCCGCCAGGCCATCGTCACAAATCATCATCATTGATCATCGAACAAGCAAACTGAGACGCCATTTAGCTGCAGCCGCTAAATGTCCACGTTTAGTTTAGTTAAATCAGTTAAGCAAGCATAAAAACTAGTCACGTAAAATCACAAAACAAAACGATGCCTGCCACGGGTAGTGGCAGAGGGAGTGGAGGCGAATGGAAAAGCAAATGGAAATCGCGTGGAAAATGAATTTAGTTTTTATAGATTTTACAAAAATCGCAAACTTCATGTAACGAACAATATTCAATATACATACTATATGGATACAGATACCATTCAGATAAAGATATAGATAATGATTAAAGTAAAGATATTTAACTGTAGATTGTATGGTATACTTATAGCTATAGCCTACGACTAAATAGACAGAGATTATAATGCTTAGTGAATACAGAATGGAAAATAAATTCATGTGCCTTAAGATAATTAAATGTTTAACAATTTGTATTAATATCCACCAGGCGCCGCCATTTGCCGACACTTTTGGCCAGCGCTAAGGCTCCTCATACTGCCAGAGTATGTCGTCGGGCTCTGCCTTGATCGCATTGTCGCCCTGTCATGTGTCCTCTTGCAACGCGTCCAGTGACTGTGCGCTCTCCAATGATCGTTTGCGTTCGTTCACGAGCCGCGACAATTCGCGGGCATCGTAGCCGATCAGCAGCTTCAGATCGCAGTCGAATTTATAGGCAAACCGCTTGCCTGAGACCTTGGAGATCATATCACCATCGTAGTAGTAGCGCAGGGCGCGCGACAGCTTCTCATAGTTCATGGCAGGCTTGTTCTTCTTCTCGCCCCACAGACGGGCCACGCGATCGGGCTCCACGAGCTTGAACTCGCCCTCGGTGCCCACCCACTCGATGATGTCCGAGTGGTCGCAGTCCGTGAGTATTTCGAGCAGGAATTGCCACAGCTGCACCTGGCCATTGTTGCCGGAACCAACTGCGGTGTAATTGATGGGGCTCTGTGGAGCCGGAGAACTGTCGGCTATAAAAAGGGTGACACATTGATCAGTGGGAGGCCTTGGCTTGGCTTGGGAGTGGTTCTACTCACAATCCGTACTCTTGACGCTCTGGTAGGACTTCCTCATAATCCGCTGTTCGAGGGACGCCGCCGCCGTAGTCGCAGCCGTATTGGCGGAAATCGCGATCTTGGGTTGCTTGGGCTTCCGCTGCTCCTCGACCTGTTTGTGAACGACAGACACAAAGTTGCACTCCTTGAGCAGCTGCAGGTGTGTCCAGAAGACATTGCCCGGATCACGGGGCAGCTTCTGGGTGAACTCCTCGTGCGTCATGGCGCACAGCTCTTCTCCGTTGATGTGCCAGTCGCTCATGTCGATGTCGACGAGCTCAAACTGCTTCACGGCCCACTCCAGCCAGTGGGTCACATGGGCCTGGGTCCATTCGCTGGCCACCTCGGGGATATTTAGACGCGTCTGCTCCCGCTTGAACTTGCTGTCCAGTACCCAATTGAGAACGGGCTTCACACACTTGACAGGCTCCACAGACTCCTCCTCCGACTCATCCCTTGGCCTTATGCGCTTGAGGCTTTCCGTTTTCACGGGACTGTCACTGGGCGAACCTTCAACGCTCAATGAATCGGGTGGCGAGAGCTGCGCCGTCACCGTTGAGGTGGTCTCCTCTGGGCCCTGATCGGCCAGCGCGTCATCTGTGGGCTTCAGGACATCCACAATGTTGATTCTTTTCTGTATGGTTTGAATTTGGACGTTGATCTGCACCAGGCCCTCGCCTTTGACACACTGATCCACAAGATTCTTGTGCGGTTCCAGCTGTAAAGATGAAAGAGTCTTAGCTGGGGGAACTCCTGGAGACCAGCACTCACCTCTTGGGCATCCTGCAGCCAAAACGAATAGTAGAGCAGTTCCACGTCAATTTTGTCCTCAACAAGTTTCCTGCAACAGGAAGAAGAAGAAACGTTTTGGTCAGTGCGCTGTCCATGTGGTCCCGACGCAGTTCGGGTTCGGTTTGGTTCTCTTACTTCAGCGACGTCAGTGGCTCCCTGATGTCCATGTGCACCACGATAATGTCATCGGCATCCGCAAAGTGCGTCTTCTCGAACATCTCGCTGTCGATCACCTCCTCTGCAATTAATTGTTTACGGAGAAACTTGTTACAACAGGTGCGTCCGCATGTTGGGCGATTTCCGCTGCTTCCCCACTCACCCAAGGTCACGCCATCGCTCAGACGCCGCATCAGTTCGTCCGCGAGCACATTGGCGCCTTCCATTGCTGTGTTAATTGGATAAATACCCCGCCTTTTTAATATTTATTTTTTTTTTTATCTCGTGGTTTTAATGTTGATGTCAGTGTGACCGCGCCGTAAACACTAAAAAATACCATCCGGCCCACACAGAAATACCATCAAATACCATCTCAGCTTCGAGAAATACCATTTAAATACCATCAATGAAAGAACAACGAAAGTGATGTCGTTTTGTGGCGTTGCCAGACTCGTGGAATTCGTAGTTGCTGCGGGCTGCCATACCATGATATTTTGTGACCCGTTTCATTCGCTTTCAACTGATCTGGCAGCCCTAAAAACAAAAACCGCAAAAAAAGAACTAGTTAAAAAAGTTCCTTTGAGAACTGAACAATTGCAGAGTTGGAAAAACAGGCGCAGCGGGTAATTTCAAATTTGGCGCCACTGAGCAATCGAATCTTCCATACAATTTGTTGTGAAAATCTGGTATATTAAGGAACATTTATAATTAATTAATTTTTATAATAATTAATACAGATAAATTCAGATAATAAGGAACATTTATAATTAATTAATTTTTATAATAAATTCAGATAATAAGGAACTTTTATAATAATAAATACAGATAAATTCAGATAATAAGGAACTTTTATAATTAATTAATTAATTATAATAATAATTTATAATAATTAATACTGATAAATTAACGAGTAATTTCTGCGAATTTGGGCGTGTTTAACAACAATATTATGCCAACAATACGTGTGACGTAGTATAATTGGTCATCTCTTAGCTCTGCCATGTGCTTCTTCAGGATGCGGCCCATCATCTCAAATTTGCTGGAGTCGATGCGGGAAACATTTAGTGGAGATCTATTCGGCGTGGAGAAGTACTTCTCCACCATCTTCCGGATGGCCTGCACCTCCGCCCAATTAAGGGCAGTATATTGTTGCTCGTATAACTTCTGTACCGTTGCATCGGTGTTCAGGTGTAATGCGGCAACATTACGCTGGGGGAAGACATCCCAAATGACTGGGAACTCCTGTGCAGCCGACCTTAGGGCATCCATATTCGATTTATTGTGATCGGACACAACAATCGATCTAATTTTTTCTTTCCCAAGCTTGGATTTACGGTTTAAAGCTATATCAACATATACTGGGACCTGTGGAAATATAGCACCTTAAAATCGAACATGATTTACGATTAATGTCTGAGCATATTATTATGTCGAAGCCAGACAGTCAGTGTATATTTAAAACAAGGCCATAGAGGCCCCACTTCCTTTCTTGATTAAAATTGATATGAACGACGAATCCGCCCCACAGCATGTCACCCTGGAAATCGGCCACAACAACGTACAATCATGCCAAGATCTGATTCGCTAACCGAAATGCGTGCCCTGCCCTGCCCTGTCCTGATGCTGCTGCTGCTGATGGGGGGGAAATGATAATTAGTGTAAGCCTGCAGACATGCGTAAGTTTTATGGAAAAACGTACATAAATAGTAACAATCTCATTTAAAAATCTCCACCGAGAGCCTAATGAGCGCTGGGCGAGCGGAAGCGGGACTGAGGCCAGGGCGAACAGGCACGGCACAGAAATGTAATTATATCGCATTATTTGTCATTTCGAGCAAATGAATTGAAACAAATTTAGTGTGACAAATGAATTGTTCACATAGTATACGTACATCCAAATGTACATACATATGTACATATATATGGATACGACTGTGTATGGAGAGATTGGGCGGGGCTGCGGTTGTGTTGTGGTTTTGGGGCTGCTAATGTTGCCATCCACTGAGCTGGGACGGGACAGAAATAAGTACACACACGATTACTGGTACGGGTACCTTATAGACACACTCAATTTGCCGTCTCTCTAGTCAATTTCATTTCATTTGCATGAAGTTCTCTGTGCCTGTGTCTGTGTCTGTGCCTCTGCCCCTTTCTCTGTTTCTCTTCCCACATGGTATGTACATGGTCGTGTGCTATCTCTGTGATATCTCTAGGCCATCGGCAATATGCCTTTTGCCTAATTCAGCTTTATGAGCCATGTCTAATTACCAAATGAATTGTGCAATTATTTATTTTTGTTTATTAATTGGCTTCCTCACTAATGAGCCTAATGACCAGATATCTACAAGTACTATATGTATACATATATATGTATATTATGTGTATATTTGTGGGTACATACCCAGCCTACTCGATGCAGATTTGATGAGTCAGAGCAGAGATGATCGCCCCGACTGGCTGCCTCGGCCTGACATGGCCAACATAAATGTCATGAGTTATGAGGCATTGATGCTGATCGGCCAAGTTTGCGGTTGCCAGACCCAGACCCATGGCATAGCCTTTTTGGTGCAATCTGCCACGTCGCCAGTCGCAAGTTATTTGCGGTTCGCCTCGTAACGAGCACTTTTCACACAAAGTTGCCAACGCCAGCGGAAGCTGCAGCTATTGACAGGCCAGAAGGGCCACAGCCCAAGAAGGAACCATTTACGCAACTATTTTTTATGATTTCTGACAGGGATGAGAGCTCAGCAAAAAGAACTGGCAGATGCTCTGACAAGCAAACTTTATAATTTTACACTTCAAATCGAATAAGGAAATGCAGCAGAGGAAATATATATTCCCCGATTTATTCGATGCTTAAATAATATTATTGCTATAGCCTCTGCCTGCATTAGTAAAAATTGTATGGGGAAAACTTGCGGTTATCTTGGTCTTCAGACGAATGCGTCTCTGGTTGGTGCAACGCAACCCATTAGCACTTATTAAAACTAAGTGCTGAGAGGGAGCTGAGCTGAGCTGGCTCTGGGGAGCGCATCCATTGCTGAGCGGAAATGGGCTTGGATTTGAAGTGCTGGTTACCAATGGACTGGTGACAGCTGCGCCAGTTTGTAATCAACATTTCAGCAATTGTCTGTGGCAGTTGGAACTGCAGTTGCAGTGGCATTCTACCGGTTTCCAGGTCGAGCTTAGCGGCGCGTGTCGCTGGCAGACAGACAGAAAGCGAAACAAAAAAAGAAATGAAATAAACTGAAATGAAATGCAACTCAAAATGGCTGCCAATTATGTGTGGCTGCCATATTTGTTTGCTTGTGGGCTATCGCTTTCTGCTGTTGCTGGGCAATAAAACATTTTGTTTTATTAGCCGCCACCACCACCGCCCCGAACTCAGCCCAGGCAGGTCAAAGAGTGCCCACAAAGCAAAACAAAAACAAAAACAAACCGCCACTGATTCCCATGTGAGTTAGCTCAAATTGGCCAAATTGCGGCAAAAAGTTTTTTGTTTTCTCGTGTCTGCAAGCCGTTAGTGGAGCTGAGCTGAGCTGGGCACCTGCTCCAAGGCGCACTCATCAGGACACGCCCCATGCCGAGCCACGAACACTTCACACTTTCACAGGCCAAACAAAGGATGCGGCCAGCCAGGGTGAATCGTCCAAATTAAATAACAAATTGGTCAACACAACAGCACAATTTCATTATAAAGGCAATAGCCAAGAAGCACACACATGAATAACCCTTCATCAGATTAGGGGCAGCTGCAGGCGCCGCGACGCGACGCAACGCATCGATGTCGATGCCCAAATCGATTATACTTTGGCCAATCCTTTTGCATACCCTTAGCCGTACGTGCCGCACCTGTTGTCATGGCCTAATCGAGCTCTCAAGTTGCGCTTCTAAGTGCTGGCTGCCATGCGAACTGGCGGCTGGCCATCTCTTGATGGCTATCGACTCTAATGGCGTCCAGGGCATCAAATTGGTGGACAGCTTTGATGGTAAGAGGGAGACAGCTAACTGGAAATTGGACACGGCCAACAGGATATGCTTGGAGAGCACGCAGTGGCAGTGGCAGCGGCGGGTCGGGTAGGTGTGAACTTCCAAAAACTGTGGACCTTGTTGCATAATTATATGCAATTTATCCCCGAATGCACTGCACTGCACACAGGTGAGGGTCGGCCGTTGTCCTTCCTAGAAAAGGCATCGACATTGACTGCCGGCTACCGAGTTACCTGCTGGGAGGCAGAGCCCTGCCGCTCCTCCCGATCGAAAGGTTCAATGAATGAAAAGCCGCCGTCTATTTGCGGGCGTGCGATCGAGCAGGCAGCTGCCCGAGAACACTCTGAACTCTGCTCTGAACGAGTACGCGATCAGATTGCACTGGGCGCACTTTTGAATGCTCTCAGGCATTGGGCGCGCGTGCTCCAGCGCCACTAACTTGGCTATAACTTGCTTAATTAGCAGTCAATATCACGCACTTCATATCGTCCAATTAATTTAGCATATTACTGCGGCTAACTACGAGTTACAAGCTGTTGTTAGTGGCATCGTTGCTGTTGCTGTTTGCTCGCTGTGTGGCAATTACTGTGTGGCACACAACATCGTTGCTCCGGAGTTGACGGCTTCGTTTGTTGCAGCCAACGCCAGCCCAGTCCCCAGTCCCCAGTCCGACCAGGCCGACATGCAAAACTGAAATCAGCATATTGCATGTTGTCATACTCCCCCGTGCCGCGCAGTCCGCCCCTGCCGAGCTATGTATTCCCAATGCCTAATGATAGAGCTGACGGGCGGTGCAGTAAACGTCAAAACGTCAAGCGTCTATTAGCCTGATTTTTGCATGCGTCGCAGCTCCCTTCTCTGCCCGGATCCTAGGGCCTAGAGTTTTTCCACAAAAATCGCCTGCGGCCCAATGCTTCATTATAATCTTAGACCAATAAGTTTATATTGCAAATGCACTAGGAAAAATGCATGCCACATCCCTGAATATAAATTAAAGTTCAGCATTTCATATGGGCCCCTAGCTAGGCAGGGAATTTCTCTCAGTGCATATGCCTTGCATGCAATGCGCTATTTTAAATCAGCTAACGAAACTCTGGGCATGCCCGCCTCCTTTTCCTTGCACGTTGCCCAGATCCCAGCATCGACTTTGTTTGTTCGTTAACATTCTGCGCCTAAATGGCATAGTTGGGGTGTTGCATGCAACCAGCCAACGTGTAACCTGCTTACATTGTTGTTGCACTCGGTAACAATATTTAGTAAATTTAGTTGGTTTTTTGTGTGCTGTTTTTTTTGTCAGCGTGTCTCGCAGATTCGTGTCATGTGCCTGTGCAATTTAGCGTTTAATGAGAAGGCGTTCGTTGGTCATTAAAATACAGTGGCCGCCACTGGTGTGGTGTACCCCTGCCCTCCCGATACCACCCGTATCGACGCTGTAGTCCGGCACGTAATTGTGAGTTGACTCTTTTTTTTTTGTGTAGTTGAATTTTCGTACGGCTGCTTATTAATGCCGGGCCGGGCCGGGCCGGGCCCTCTAAGCAGCCAACGTTAGGCCACTCGCGTGACACTTCGATGCTCTGTTTTGTGCATCGCCAATGTAATTACGGGTTGGGAGACACTCCGCGTGAGGGGCAGGCACTTCGGCGCAAACAAGCCGAATCGATAAGTTTGCCCATCAACGTCATCAGCGTTACTAGCCGCTAGTTGTGTCATGTCTATTTAGCAGTGACTAAAGAAAAGGTCGAGATATGCATAATATTGTGCAATTTACATGGCAACACAAAAGGGAAACTTAAATCGATTTGGGGTCTCTTTTTGTGAAGAGTTTTCAAACAATATTTCAATCTGTTTCTCACGAATAGAATCTGTTTTATTTGAGCTTTACTTTCGAATTTACTGGCCCGAACCGCCATCGGCTGGAGGTACGGAGTAACCACAGCACAACAATCATATCATGACACCTTCATCTACCTAATTTACATTCGAATAATTCAGCCATTAAACAGAATAATAATGGGACCTCGTACTGACACACAAATTGTAGCTGATGCCAATCGAGCAAATGAGATTCTGTTAGCTTCGGTTTATCTAATGCCAGACATTGGCTTGCCCAGCGCGAAACACTCGCTGTTCGGCGACTAATGGCAATTTGAAAAATCACATAAATAATAACAGCAATTAATTTTGATGCAAAATACCAAAATGCCGAATCCAAAAGCCGTGTGAAATGCAATTAATTCAAGAGCCAACAGCGAACAGCCACCACCACTGCACCCACACCCACACCCACAGCCACACCAGGCAGAACCACAATGGCAGCCAGCAGAGCAACAAAGTGGTAACAACAATACAAGATAAATATAATGATAGCGTTGACGTTGCTGCCGCCATATTTGAAATTGTGCCAGCAAATGTGGCTGTTTGGTGGTGTCGCTGGTGCTGGTGCTGGCACTGGCACTGGCCCTGCATTTGTATTCGTATTAATTATAGCCCTGGCAACACACAAAAGTATCTCATTTTCCAAATTACATACGCTAAACAAAACGCAAACCAACTCCATTCCCATTCCCATTTCCATCCCCCAGTGCCGATGCCGATGCCAATTCCAATTCCATTTTCATTTCCAATTCAACTTCAACTGCCATTTAAGTTAAATATTTTGTCTGTTTTGCTGTTGCTGCATTTAAATTGGCGCATTAGTTGGCTAAATGCATTTCCCTGAAGCCGCATTCAGAACGAGACGAGCGTCCATGACGAATGGCAGAGACACTGGCAGAAATCTGCTACAAGTATGCCCCAATCTTTGGGCAATAAAATACTAGATGAGTAAATAAATATAAATGGAATATTTACGAGCAGAAATATAGCAATTCAAACGGGTTTGGCTGAAGATTTCAGAATTTTAGAATGGGAATGTTTTTGGCCGCGTTATCTTAATTAGGCCATAATGAACTGAATAAATAATCGAAATTTCGCTTTCTATAAATTCCAGTTAGAGGTTTAATCAGCGATTTAATTTTTTTGCACATCCAAGGCTATGCTGATTCCCATTCCCAAGTTGTTCAATGGGTTTCTGTTTCTCCCAGTGGAACCTTTCTCCCACTGGAGCTGCTCCTTTTGGCCTGGCTCTGGTCGGGGTGTATGCAGATGCGGTGGCCACGCCCACCTGGGACCATTTCATTGCCTGGTCGCCTGATCGCCTGGTTGCCTGGTTATTTGTAATTCATAAGCTTGACGGCGGCTTTTTGATGTTTCCTTGTCCGTTTTGGCGCATGCATTTGTCATTTGGCGGCAAAACTTTTCCTCCAATTACACGTTGCAACGATATAATAATGACATAATGTGTCAGGCGATGTCGGTCGACGGTCGTCGTGCCACATCCCCATCCCCATCCACCTCTGCCTCCACCTCTACTCTGTGTGTGTTTATGCAAATTTTTGTGCAATTGCGTTCCACAGAAACTTATCCCATGGCAATCCTTTCCAGCAAAAGGTACGCTGTACTCCAGTCTGCCATTTGAAGCTGCATGCAGCGCAAATTCACTCCACTAACTTGGCTGGCGGGCAAAGCAAGTGGCAAACTGGATATTGGCCGCTTTGATTGGTCAGTCTGGTGCGCAGGCGGCCATTGCCTTGGCTCGAAAGCGCCGCTTTAAAGGCTTTGCTGGAAATTTGTTTAAACGGCGAGCAGGCGCCGCCGCCATGTTGCAGGTCACTGTGAGAAAATTCACTTGGGAAATGCCTGGAAAATACATTTAATAATTATTGGAAAAGCAGTAAAGGAATCGTAGAAACAACAGAATTTGAGCAACTGATTTTACACCTAACAATGCAACAAAGTCTATGAATTGTGAATAAGCGGCAGATGAATAGAGGATATATATTTATGCAGATATATATCCTTTTTCAATTGCTTTCGTACTTGTTTTCTCTGAGTGCATCATTAGCCCAGCTCAGGCCCGAGACTTTAACCGTTTTCCATTCTGCTCTCGGATCGTCTTAATTGCTTTTTGTTTGGTTCTGTAGCCATGTTAACGTAAGGCGAAACTAAATCAAAGTGCTAATTCGATCATGTGTATGCCCGTATACGACTGTGGAAGCGATCATAATTATCAAGTGGGTTTGTCATGTGCTGCCACAGCGCTGCGTAATGCTCGTGATAGTGGAGAGCTGGAGGAACAGAAAGTTGAGTCAGCTGCCCAGCTTGAGGTTGAGCCGACCATTTTTGGTTGGGAAAGACAAACATGAAAATAAATCAATTAGCTTAAGCCTGGCTGTGTTTGGACTTTGCCATTGATTTGGCTGTGGCTGTGACTGTGGCTTTTGTGCTGGTGTTGGCCTAATGGCTGGCTGACTAATTAGTTGGACTCTATTTTTGTGGCGAATGGCGCAAATTAATTTGTTTAAAGTTTCACCAATTAGCACATTATGTTTATGGTAATTTCGATAGCCCCAGTAGATCACACCGCAGATATATTTGCATTAGTATTAATAGTCCGACGTATATGACTTTAATTTGCACATTTCAAAAATATCACGTCCCCGCCACAGCCACAAAAAGCCGCTAATCAAAATTAGTTAAAACCCACTTGAACCCATTTTAGCATTGCGCAAATCACGCCCCAATCAGACGCCAGCCCAGGCCAGGCCAGCCCAGACCGGGGCCTGAGACAGCATTCCTCAGTCACTTGTTTTTATGCTCTCATATGAGTTTCATTAGCAGCCTGGCCATAATCAAGCTAAACAATTAAGCCGAAACAATAGTCATACTTGATCCATAGCAACAGGCGGCGACTGGCGGGTCTGAGGCCCGGGTCCAGCCCCAGCCACAGACAGCTGCCAATTAGCGTTAATATTCGTCAACAATATTTGAGGTAACTAGAAATCATAACCCAATGACTGAACGAGTGAATGACAGTTGGCGCCAACTGTACCCCGATTGAAATACGGCAAACAAAGGCTGAATAAAAAGCCTGCTGGCTGCCTGCCTTTGTATGGTTATTTATTCGAGTTTTATTCAAAATAATTGATGTCTGCTTAATAAAACTTAACGTTTCGTATAATTCCTAAGAATTCGGCAGTGATGCGTGCAATGGAGGAGTCTTTGACGGTGCCCCAGACGGGGGCGTGACTTCCACAGGCTTTCTGCTTGGCTGGGGGCCTGGGAATCGCTCTGGATCCGATATGTTCATTTTTTTTTTTGGCGTTGGTGGCACTTAAAATTCATGCATATATATGAATACTTCTGCATTGACCGATGTGCTGCTTTGGGGGCGATTCATGACATCCGGCCCCGATATGGATACGAGATATACACATGTACCGAGCACAGCTCTCCCTCCTATGTGTATATGGATTTGTGTGTGCTTAACGTTGCTAATTGGACTGTCAGTTTGGAGCACTCCGAGAGATGCTGAGTGGTTTCGGTGTTTGGCGCATTTAACTGGCATAAATTTCACTTTGGTTAGCAGCGCTGACCAAATACGGCAAAAGATTAGCAGAGCTGCTGGCTGAACGAGAGGGCCACATTTATTTATATATACCAAATTACACTGCCACAAACTGGGAGCTGACTAGAAGATTCCAGATATTTTTGGATAATATTTCGAACGTTTGAGCAACATTTCAATGTGTAAAATACAGCTGAAGCGGAGAACGTGTCTGGCCTGCTAATTAATGATTTGGGCTGTGATTCTAGTAAATTTTGTTCAGTTTCCTATTTGTAAGTAAATCACGTTAGCTAATACGTAGCTAAAGTTTATCAGACAATCCATAATATATTAAATTATATTCCCATAATTTTTAATGTTCAGTAAATATATCTTTAATATATGTATATGCTTACAAAAATTGAAATTAGTCTGCCCCATGGCCGCGTCATTTATTAGACATCGTTCTATCTGAGCACCCAGAAAACCAAGCGAATTTTCGTTTGATCTTTATAAAAACTATTTGGGAACAGCAATAAATCTGCCCAATTTCCTTTGAATACTCGCATATAATTCGTGCAGTTTCCTTTTCCAATCAGCTAATATGCAGCGTTTTCCTTGGCACATTTTGCCTCATGCTTTGCGTACGCCTCAGTGCCGTGGCACAGTTGTTAATTAAGTGCCATTAACTGAAGGATATAAACGCAATTAGCGCCGAGTGGATCTCAAGCAAATCGCCAGGGCCCCCTCCCTTCTGCCTGTCCGCCCAGCCCAGCCAAGTAACACACACCCCCGAGCCTCATAAACACGGCCGGCGCTGTTGCTGATGTGGCATGGCCGCCGCGGCCGTTGCAGAGTGCAGTCTGCTTAATTAGTCTGCCTCATCCTCATCCACATGCACAGCTCCTGCTGCCTGCTCCCTGCTCCCTGCTCATGCCACTGCCCCGCTGTATAGACCGCCTGTGACATCGACTGTGTGTCCCAACTCATTTAAGTCGCATTTAATAAAATCAAAATCCATTATGCGCAATTTTGATTAAAACATTGCCTCGCAGCGCTGCCAGAGAGTGCTCATTAAATTGTCACGCATGTTGTGCGTTCTCCGCGCAGTTGGGCCCCGACGCAGTAGATGGGTCCTAGAAGCGGGGAGCAGCAGGAGCGAGCCGGCACGGGAGCACTTTGAAGTCGCGCCTCGCCCCGAAACGGACCGCCAAATGCTTGACACTTGCCTGACATGCCGGTTGACAGTTTGCATGGCGGCATGACACTCTTCACACGTCGACTGCTTTTTCATAGTGTTCTGGTTTTACCCCACACCCGCCCGTTTTACACCCCCCCTTTGACACCACCCGCAGCACAGCAGCCAAACGGCTCGTTCTGATTGGTTTGTGTCTGTGGCAGCGTCACCTCAATCTATTTCCAACATCTGTCAGGGTGGCTCTGAAGGGCAGCCAAACTGCTGTGCGCTGTGCTGCTCTGCAGCTCTGGCGGGTGGACCGCCATGGGGATCGCTATGAAAAGCGATTTAATTTAATTTTTATTGTTGACATAAACGTAATTGTCAGACCATTTATCCGCATTAAGTGTTTTGAAGCGTAAGGATAACAACAGCACCCCGCAACAGCACCCCGCACCAGCAACAGCAACAACACCAACGGAACAATGACGATGACAATAATAAGAGTGGCAACAACAGAGAACCAACATGGCGCCGAAGGGAGCGGAAGGTGAGGTTACAGTGGGCCGAAACTTACTTTTGGCGAGTACATACTGAAACGCAACAGGAGAAATAAATACTAGATCAGCATTTAGCATCTAGCATTTTTATTTAATGGAATCTTTATTTAAAGATTTTATTTGGTTCCTTTTATTTATTTAATATATATTTATTTTTATTTATTTAACTTTGGTAAATTTTATTTTTATCTACATAATTCTGAATTTAGTATGTACTTTTCTTACTTATAATATGTATTAAGGCAGCGCACATTTTTATATTTTTATGGCACACCGAAAAGTGCCTACCATTTCCACCGTGGCGGCCTTATCTGGTAGCATCCCTTGCCCACCAGCCAGCAGTCACCAGACCATTGGACACGTTAGCAGCGAGTAACATAAACATTTACAATTTCGCACACCGTAAAATGAGTTTAACTTTATCTGTGTTTGTGGTTGTTTGCCAAATACGGAAACCGAAAATATTTCGTTTGCTTTTCGTTGGTTATTTATATGCCAGTCAGGTTCTGGCTGCCGCCCGGCAACAAAACGCAGCGCATAATGGCGTCAGGAGCGACCTCACGGTCCCATCATCGCATCAATCGCCTGACTGGACACTAATGGAAAAATCCAACGACCCCCGGCAGGAATGGCCTCGTACTGCACGGAGCGGAGCGTAGTCCACCCCTTTTGGGCAGGGCTTAACACTCCACTTGAATGGCAGGGCAAATGGCTTAAATAGGCTTAAAGCGAACGACCAGCAAACCGCCTCGCACCCCTTTCGAATATGCCCTGGATTACTTGACATCCGCCATATTGATTGGTTGCCTTGTATCGATTGGAATCGAATCGTACTCCTATCATTAAGTTGCTTCAATATCTGGCTGCTGCCTTATTTGTTTTAATTTGCAATTTGCGGCATGCCACATGCTGAGTCTTCAAATTTCCGCTGGGTGCGGCACGTGGCTTTGTCAGGTACGGGGGAATGCGCCTGGCTCATGTTACACACACACACACACCACACATAGTCGTATGTGTGGTGGGGCTTTGGGGAGCTCCTAAACGATACCTTGGCATATGCCGAGTAATTGCTCGTGCGAGTATGCAAAGTTTCCTCGACCTCTAATGATGATGTAATCGCATAGGCAACTCATTATGTAAAGATCATTTACAGGCTGTGCCTGCCCCACGAGTTGCCTATATTAAAATCTAATTAAACGCAAATAGCGTTCGTTTGTGTGAGCCAAGCATAATAGGCTCGCAATCAGCCCTTAATGCTGCTCCGAATAATGGCATTAATGAAAGCTGCGATAATTGCTAGTCTAAGTTGAGCGTAAAGGCAGCCATTCTACGGCAAGACACCCTCTGACATGCCCCACGACTGTGGAGCACATGAAACAGCAAGTAAGCATTTACATTTACATACATCCAAACAAAATGGGGGCCAAGTGGCTCTTCTTCTGTGCTGTGCTGTGTGTGTGTGGTCGCCCCTTATTGGCAGGGAAGTCAGGGCAGGGCAGGGCGTTGGCATGGGCCCAACGTGGCGTATAATTAATAATTTGTACACGCGCTGGGAACGAGTGTTTTTCTATATAAATTCCATATTTCATGTCGCTGCTTCGGCTGCTGGCGTTAATTGCACAAATTCGTTTTTTGAGCAGTCCATTTCTGGACTTTCTCAGGTCATCACCGCACGGCACCGCACCTCCCCCTCCAGAGGATACTTTTTGTGGCACCGGAGTCGAAGAGTCGGAGAGAGTGCGAGCGCGCGTCAAAAGCGGAAATTTGTTTATAATCGTTGTTGGCGTGTGGTGTGGCAGTATGGCAACGTGGCAACGTGGCAGTGTGGCAGTGTGGCAGGGGGGGAGCCAGACCAAGAACGGCTATATTTAACCAAAGCCATATCAATTTCCTAAATGATTCCGTTCGGTGCGAGCCCTAAGCGCACCAATCAAGCCCGCAACCAAATTGATACATTACCCCCAGGGCCGCCGCTAAGAGCGATATTTCAATTTCTGGGTTGGGTTTTGTTTCTTTCGGTTTTCCTTCATCGCTTCTGGGTGTTCCACTGGGCCATATGACATGCCACTTTCTTTGCCTCTGTTTCATTGTGTGGCAGTGTTTCAGTTGTGTCTGTTTTTCTTTTTGTTTTTTTAATTTGTGCGTTGTGTAATTTTCCCTGCCTTTCTTTAATAAATTTTTTATTGTTTGTTTGAGTGCCACAGTTTGATGGCCATTGAGCACGCTCCGCTCTGCACCGCTCTGCAGCATTGTAAAACGTATCTATTAGGCATTGTATCTATTAGCGGGCCCTTTCCATCGCTCTTCCTTTCCATCTTTTCTTCATAGCGGAGGGGATGTGGTAGGGAAGAACAGCGAACCCTTTTGTGTGGCTGGCCATTGTTTTGATAAAGGATTTCATTGGTCTAATTGCCCGTTGCCAGGGCAGGGTAAATTGCCGCTCAGAAACCGCAACGAAAATGCACGGGGCAACATATGTACGAGCGTCATTAGAAAATTGTTTTGCCAAATGGTTTTTAAATTGTTTGTACTCCTAATGCAGCCGCTTTCTATTCGGCTCTGCCCCGGCCAACTGTTGTTTGTTAACCGCTCAAAATGAGTTAATCTCCTGACTTGTGGTTCCGTCTCCGACTCCATCCGACTCGTCCACGACTTGGACTTTGTGCTGGTAACATTTTGGGCCAGCCAGCCAGCCAGCAAGCCAGCCAGCCGATCCAACAACTGTCATGTATTTGGAAACGGCACCGGTGGCCAGTGGCTAGTGGCTAGTCGCATCATCGTCATCATTGTCGTGGCGTCTTTGATTGGCATTAATTAGAGAGCCACAGAATCGTCAATTATATATGTTTAGATCAACTGGTACCAGTTGAAGGATGTGCTAATCTGCGACGACGCGGCCCAACTTATAGGCATGACTTGGGCTGAGCAGCTTCGTTCGTCACAGATGCTAAACAATCGCTGCTTGTTCCGGCAAAGCGTTCGGCGGCCCCCCGGCCATAAATACTCGTATCTGGCAGATATGCTAAATCAAATGCTCGCCTCTGGCCTTTTCTCTTACTCATCAATCGACCATAAAAAGATACTTTTCAGAAGTAATTCAATTAACTGTAAAAGCCGTCATTAAGGCCCTATAAACCACTCTCTGACCATCAACCACCGCACACCGCACACCGACCAGCGACCAGCGACCCACTGTAAGTAAGTAGCCCAGCGGAGGCATCATAAAGCCGCACAACAAAGTCACAGTCACACCTCGTGGCGGTCAGATAAATCAGATCCAGGGACTGAAACATTTTGAGAGGAGATGGGCGCGTGAGTGCATAACAAAGATGGTAGGGAAGTGGATTTTTTGCCACATATATTTACTTATATCTTAGCAGAGTTATGGCTCAGTTTCGAACGTATTTTAATCCAAACTAATATTCCATCACGAACCCATCGCTAAGAATTTCCAATCTATACCGAGCAACGCTTGCGGGCGGCCAATTTTAATTATCAAAATTATGACAAAGTTGTTTATGACATTTTAACGTGAGTTTTTAGGAACGCACTCACCGGCAGAAATTTGACTGGGAATTTATTGATTTTTAAGAGTCTGCGGCAGGGTTATGGCAATTTATGCGCATATAGATCCGCTTAGTCGTTGTGCCCATCAATAAACAACATTTGGGGTAGCCATAAACCAACAGCAGAAAACACCAGAAAACAACAGACAACAAAAAGCGTTAAACTGTTGCGGCTGCTGTGGGTTTCGATTGGTTTCTTCGTCGCCGGATGGTCGATGGTGGATGGATGTTGGATGGTTTGCTGCTGGCTACCGTTCCGTGGTGCCTATGGGGACCCCGAAGCGTTGTAATTTTCATAAGCGTTCTGCTAAAGATGTTTCCGACTTGGGCCCAAAAGTCAGGCGACTTGGGTCGACTCTCCCCCGATCCCATCAGGCCACACGAATTCATAATTTGAGAACAAACGAAAATCATGACCGAGTTGCGGCTACATAAAATCGATTTAATCCTTGCCAGCACCTTGGTCTGCCGCCATGGAGCGCGCACGCTCGCCCAGATTAATTGCCCACAAGCAGATGAAGGATGGGACGGACTAAGATGGGTATGGGTATGGGTATGGGATGGGTAGGCTGGAATGGAGAGCCGAGAACGGATTGGAGATGGGATGGAGGAGAAATGGAGACCTACAGCAGCGCATCGAAACATGCAGCAGACATATGTATGTGGTATGCCATGCAGGAGAATCCAATAAAGCCGAAATTATCAATTTATTTCACGCCTCGAAATCACAACACAGCCACAGCAATCGATGCAGCAGCCCGCTGATGCTGATGCTCACTAAGGATTAGAAGAGGAGTGGTGGACCCCAGACTACAGCCAGATCAGCGCGCTCCCCGATCGGCGATTGAAGGCAACGGCTTAATTACGTCTGGGGGTGTTTCCGACGTACTGTGTGGCCATGGCCATGGGATGGGTAGGAAGTCGATGATAGTAATGAGTAAGGCACATGGGAAAGGATTGGATTTTGGATGGGCAGGGCCCACTGCCCATGCAGTGCTGAGGGTGTCTGGGCCAATCAGGATTCAGTAGTCTCCAACCGCCAGAGTTTCCTTCTATTTTTTATATAAATTCTTCCTTAATATCTCATAATCCTTTTGCTGCCGCCACCCAAGTGTCATTCAATTGATTTTATTCAGAAAATAAATATAAATAAAATAAAATAAAGACATAAATAAATAAACCAATCTCCATCGATCCTGCCTGATCGGAGACTTAACCAATTCATCAATTGTTGTCTGCCGATCCATTTCCATTTCCCTTTTCTTTTCCTTTCTTTTCTTTTCTTTTCTTTCCATCAATGACTTTTGAATGCTTTCTGGGCACTGGGTTCACTTTCAATTTGCCGCAGCAGAACACACAACAATGTGCCTGGAGGTGTTAAGAAGGTGTTATCCTTTAGCGCCTTCGCTTTATAACTGACAAGACGCAACAAAGGGCCAGGATCTGCCTTTCCTTTTGGCCGCTCCACATGCGGTAATGCCTACGTATATACTTATAATTGCAACCTTTAGTCGCAACATGGGACTCCGGACTCCTCAAATACAAAAGAGAATTTACAATGCCCGCAAGGACACAAGAAGAAGAACACCAACAACAACAACAAGAACATTGGCAACGACAAGCGGAAGATGGCCCAGACGAGGAGGGCCGTTGAGGTCCATTGTTGCCAATTCGAAAGTGAGCCGAGCCGAGCCGGGCCGAGCCGAGCTCTTTGGCTGCTTTGTGGCCCCATAATGAATGAATTCCATTAAAGATTTATGTCAGTTTGATGATGCCGCACAAGGATCGCCGAACAACGCCCCGACAGCTCGCTCGCTGGCTCGCTGGTATGTGCGGTGTGCGGTTGTCTTGATTGAAGGTTGATTTGTTGCATTTAGTGGCTCGGACTGGGCTACCTGGTCGGTTGTTTTGATGAGATTAGCACACGTGTTGAACACGCACGCCATTGTGGGACAGTCGGCCACAGCCATTGGCAGCAGCTCAGCGATCGGATCTGTCTGGGGTGCGGCTGTGGGAGAGGTGAGGGCGTTGCAGCGGCGGCGGCGGCTTGAAAGGCCCTTAAATTTATTTTGACAAATGACATTTCAATCGCAATTGTCGGCCCAGCGTGAGACCTGGCACCCCGCCCCCGCCCGCCATCACCATCGTATCGTATCGTAAGTCAAAATTGAAACGGCGCAATTCATTTGGCCAAATCAAACAAATCGTAAAAGGCAAGAAGCGCGCGAAAAAGAAAAAAAAATACGAAAAACAGCACACAGCTAAAACGTGATTGGAGCCACCTCAAGCTGACGCCAGCAGGTCGGCACTCCCCCGACCACCCCGTGGTCTGCAGCCAGCATGCGGCATGCGGCATCCACCTTGTGGTCGTCCGTCTGCAGTCTACCTACAGCAAAGCTGTGCGGCCACAAAGTGATTTGATCTTTGCACCAAAGTGGTAATCCGCATCTAATAATGTGAAGCGGTGCATTCGGCGCACGATCTGCAGCCCAGCCGTTGCAAGATGGCAACGAAACGGTTGGCTCCGAGGCAAAGAGACCTCCCAGTCGGCTCCGGCTCTGTGTGGCGACTCTGCGGCCCGAAAGTTGATTGGAGTCAACGATGGAGTTATTTGTACGATTGGACCCGACCATCACTGGACGACCATCTGCTGCTGCCGCTGCTGCTGTGGCTCCTACTCCTTATCCTCCTCCTCCTGCTCCCTCCACTGCTGCTGCTGCCGCTGCTGCTGCTGCTGCTGCTGCTGCTGTGGTCGCTATCGATGCGCACGTTGATTGTGGCGCGAATAACAACAACAACAACAAATTATATGCGTGGCGCAGAATTGAGAAATATTGAGACATTATTGCCACAGGGCAGGGGGGGGCTGGGTCTCCAGGTGTGGCCCTGATTTCATCTGGCGTTCTTTCTAATTGCAATTATCGATACAAATAAGACTTATGGATACCAAAAGTTATGCTGACACATCACTCCTGAAACTGTGAGAAAGAAGAACAGAAAAGCAGAGAGAGAGAGAGAATGAAAGCAAGCAAGAGAACGGTGATTTTCTTTCATAGATAATTCGCTTAAATTATGGCGCAGCAAGATCAACATTCAACATTAATGCCCCAAAGCGACCTACAGCAGCGATTGAATCGATCCACATTGATATCGAAGACAACATCAATCAGTGCGGGCATGAAAGATATACACATACACACTCGTGTGTAGAGAGAGAGAAAGAGCAAGGAGTATGGAGACAGGGACAGGGAGAGAGAGAGCTTTACATTGAAGTACTTCGTTTGTTTATTATGAAATTGAGAAAGTCTGTCATGCATATTTTATATGACAATGCTGGGCCATTTAGCGGAATTAAAACACTGCCATAGACCCACCCAACATGACCCGCCCAAGGGACCAAAAGTAACACCACACAGAGAGAGAGAGAGAGAGGGAGAGAGAGAGAGTAAGAGGAACGGGAAGTGAAACAGAGACTGGGAGATTGACAAATTGAAATGAATGTGTGTCCATTCACTTGGAAATGTCCATTAAATGGCACTCCCCTTCTGGGCAGGCACCCGAGGCCAGCGGCGGCATCATAAAACGCCCGGAACAGAGACAGAGCCAGGGACAGGGCCCAGGGCCGTGGCCATGGCCAGGATACATGAACATTATGACACCTCACCTCAAATGACATGCACATGATTGCCTAACTGGTCGCTCGCACTCGCAGCTCATCCTCTTGAAATTGAAAATTCTTCATAGTCATCAAGCCACCAGAGTCATCCAAGTTGATGCCTCTCTGCGCACTCCTGCTCCCCAGCCCACCCCACCCCATTCGGGCATAAAAAGCGTGACGTATTTCCGCTTCCCATTTGCACCTGCATTCATTATCCTGCGGTGGTGTGCGTTGTGCGTTCTGCTGGTGCGTGTAGTGCTTGCCGCTCTCCAGTGTGTGGCATGCGTAACTAAACTTTCGCAGTTGTAAGTTTTGACATTCGCCTCAGAGGGTTGCTCCTGAAACTGAATGGCCCTCGCCTGGGGAGGGGTTGCAGATGGAGTTGCTGTCCGGATTTCGGTACAAGTGCGCGTGTCCAATGCGATTTGATGTAGTCAAGTGACTTTATTTTTATTAGCACAACTTAATGAACTTGAAACTTTCAACATTTATCACAATGTACAGGCATACACGGGCTTTTTGTTGCCTCTCCGACTTGGCGAAATTAGAAAGTAAAGTGATTTATGAACGTGCCGTGACTGAAGATGAAGTCTGGCACTGGCCTAGCAAAAGTTAATTGCTGCCAACGGATTAGACGGGATTCAGACGGGATATGCCAATGGAAACTGTACCGAGAGCTGCTGCTTTTGAACTGAATATCCAGACAATAGAAACTGGAGAATGAAAATACGAGACACAGTCGAAAATTATCATAATCAAATTAAAAGGTCAGACAATGAATGTGAACAAAAAGAGAAAGATTCCAGGAGTTTTGACTCCCAAAACACACAATGTATATGCAATATCTACAAATATCAAATTATTGTGACGTAAAACCATGGCGTATTAGCATGAAACACACACATATTTAAAGTGAATATTCAGTTCTTGGTTGTATATATAAATATATACCTACTGTAGTCACTGTCATGTCCGTATTTACGGCTGATTGCATATAATCAAACACGTGTCTCCGCTTTAAAGCTATTTTCTTAATGAATCATTTATCGAAATCACTCAGATGGCACCACTGTATCGTACATATACATATATATAGCTGCTATAGTAACGATGGGTCATAAAACAAGTCACTCTGACTTGTTTTTAAGGAAATTTAAAATACATATATTTTTATTCAGCAAAGCCTCAGCATTTGGACTCTGAGATCTAACATGAGAATCCAGACAGACATATGGCAAATGCTCTGCGATTATTGTATTAATATTTTCTGTTCTATTCGCCAGTTTCATGGGTAATGGATATTGTATTGGCCCCGCCTCAAGTTCAATGGAATATATCCTATTCCCATATTTCTTGATATATTGTAAATTAACGAGCGCTCTTTGCACATACAGTAAACACAGTGAAGAGCTTACTAAGCAACTTGAACTTTGCAGTCATTTGGCAGTCGGTTTGCACCCACACACTCGACTTTCCACCCATTAATTAGAGCAAACGACACATTTTATGGCAATGCAATCAGCGGACAAAACAGCGCGAAAGTTTAATTGCAGCCTTTTGGCTTGAGCAATAAGAGTATGCCATTATGGCATGCCCCTGGGACGGGGGGGGGAGGGTCGTTGCATGACGCATGCGCGTAATTGCAATGCACACGAAAATTGCATTGCAAGAGCCAGCACACAGGGGTGCTATTTATATGGCCCGCACTGTGGGCTGGTCATGGCAGCCAATGCCAAAGCCAAAGCCAATCGCATTCTCATTATAGAGAGGGGCTCCGGCTTAACCCGGCTCCGGTTCCAATCCCAATCCCAGTCGCAGTCCAGGGACGGGACCCCATTAACGTCAGCCTCGCGTTAAAAATCGATAGATGGATTGGGCACTGGCCACTACCGACGCTGGGGCATCGCTGTCGCCGTCGTTGTCTTCTTCGTGGCCGTCACTGTGGTCTCTGCGACTCTTGAAGAGTCTCGGCGGCTCGCGGACTTGCCTTGGCCGCGGCAAAGATCAAAGCTCGCGAAAAACCACCATCATCTTCTTAAAGGTGGTAATTATGCCTCACTTTGCTCGTATATGCTCGCCACACTGCGATCCGATGCGATCCGATGCGATGCCATCCGAGCGATGCGTTTGCGTTGTTCTCTGCACTGCGTTCCGTTCCTCTCTTCTGTACGAGTATTTTTGTGTCCAGTTCTCTCGTTGATAAAGAACTTGGAGTGGCAGTGGAAGTGGAAGTGGCCTTGTTTGGGTATCTGTCTTGTTGTCTCGGTGAAAGCTTCGCAGCAAATTTATACGCACTTCTGTCCAGTCCCAAAACATGGCCGCCGGCTGCAAAATCGCACATAACCCCAAATTTGGGTTTAAGTAGCCCGATATCAAAGTGGAGCTACAGTTTTGGGGATGGAGTTGGAGCTGTAGCTGGAGCTGGAGTAGCCCTTCATCATAACTCAGCTGTCAGCTGCATGTCACTTTTGCGGCTACCGATCGATGTCGATCGGCCGCACTTTGAAATTGTAGACGCAATTAGTTTGAAATATTATTATCGACACGTACTCTCCCCAGCTCGGAATGGTATGGCATGGCATGGCATGGAGATGGAGCTGTTGCTGGTGGAGGGGGGCTCTTGTGGTCGGTCTACAATTAGCCTTAATTGAGGAATTTCATTCGTGTTAAACTCTTTGACCGCATCTCTCTCTCGCTATCTCTATCTCTGTCTCAGGCTGATTTCTCTCGCACCCCGAAAACCAGAACATAAAACAGCATACCCCAATCTGGAGGAGCAGACCGATTGTACGCTCAATTGAAAAGCTGCTGACAAAAGCTGTCATTGATGATGGCTTGCCGGACTCCGACTCCGGCTCGGACTTGTACCCCGAACCGCTATTTGAAAATCAAATTGCGCCATTAACTGGCGGCAATTAGTAGACGTAGACGACGCTCGAATCCAACTGGCAACTGGCTGGCCACAGACATTGGTCTGTCAAACGGTAGTGAGTGGAACGTTACTTTTTCAATTATGAATAGCGAATGATTGTTTTGTGCCGTCAAAGATGACGAATGCGAGCTCGACACTGAGAGAAATTGCAAGTTGAATTACTACAAAAATTACTATAAATTTAACTACCAAAATTGGCTGGGGAAAATGGTTCGGTTCGGTTGTCTGAAATTAGGCAAGGAGGAGCACAGGAGCAGGAGCAAAATTCTAAATATATAGCGCAGATTTTACCGCCAAAAATATAAATAAAACTAATCTAACACTTTTCTCAGTGTAGCATTGGACAATGTTAAGCCGAAAGGCTTTTTGTTCAATCGAATACAAATCCCCCAGCGAAGTCATAAAGCCTAATGGATTACAATGCTTCTGTACGCGTTCGTTGGCGGCGTTAATTAATTTGTGACTGCCTGAGAGCCAGGTCTAATTAATTAGACAATGAGCCTCGACTGGGCTCCACTCCTCCTCACCACCCTCCAGCCCAGCCAGGGCCCACGGGGAGAGAGCTGATGGATTTGCTCGATCAGCTAAAAGCTGAAAGGCAAACGCGCCATTATCATTAATAATATGACATTATGGGTAAAGTAAATTTATGTCTGGCTGGCATATACATACGTATACGTATGCGTATATGTATGTAATTTCTGGCCCCAAATTATAGCTTAGCGCTGGCTCCACTCTGCAACACTCTACACCACTTTCTGATATTGATATTGAAATGAGCAAAGACCGTCCCGTCCAACTGTCGCAATGACACACTCGTCTCTGCTGCCATGTGAACTGAGTTCATTAATTTATTTATGAGTTGATTGTGTCGAGTGAGTGAGTGCGGAGGGGGGACGGAATTGGCACACGGCAAAGGGCAGCAGCGCAGCGCTGCCACGGAAACAGAAACAACAGAAGAAAATTACACTGAAATTATGGCAACAATTATTTTAAAATTGAATTACGTCCAATTACAAATGAAATGAAATGCAGATGGCATCAAGATACCGCTCGCTCTCCTTCGGCCTTCATGATGGCCGCCTGAATTTCGGCTCTTTCGGGCTTGTGGCTTCAGTTGCCGGCCAGGAGGGAAGGGCGCTGTCTGCTGTGGAGGCGGTAGTGGGTGACTCCCCGGCTCGGGCTAAACAACAACGAAGAAAGAAGAAGAAGAAACGAAACGAAAGTAACGCAACAAAAAAACCAATTACGTGGCTGAGAATCGGGCCTGGGCGGTGGCCGTGTCAGGACGTAAGTTATTATCCTGCAATTAATTTGGCTAAATGTTCTGCTCTCCTCTGTGCGAGTACGAGTCGGTATAATACGTGTATCCCGTGCTACTCGTGCGCAAGCGCTTCGCTCTGGCCTGCGCTGATTGGCTGGCAGCCACAGTGACGTCACTGTTGCAAGTGGCAAGCAAGACACGCCTGCAACAGCTAAAGAGAGCGAGAGTCAGCAAAAGAGAGAGAGAGAGAGAGGGAGCGAAAGAGAGAGAGTGGCTGCTGTGGCGGAAGATGTTGCAGCAGCGAGGGAGAGAGAGAGTGCCACAATGTTTATATTTAAGGAACTTATTGTTTAAATTGGAATTAAAAGGACTCTATTTTATTTTAGCATAGATTCTTCGGAGAGGTTAAGGAAAGTGAAAGGAATTTTTATTCTTTCACGGTGTGGAATAAGTTAGTTTTAGTGAAGAATTTTGTTTAATAATAAATAAATAAATATATTAAAATTCATACCATTACCATTAGTACCAATTTACACTTCTTGGTGGTCTTTCAAGTGTGTGTTTTTGAGCACCTCTCTGCAGGCTAAAACCAAATGAAGCCTCCATCTTGCTATCAATTTGTATCTCTTCAAATGAAACCAATTCCTTGATTATACCAATCGCCCATACACACATTAATTGAGTTGAGCGTTCTGGTCTAATCTAAACTTTCCTTCACTAATTTCTCCAGGCTTAAATGCATTTGGACAGTGGACTAATTTGGACCCAAAGCCTCTCCACTCATTTAGCTATCTGAAATAGTGGCTGCCCGATGTAGCGCCCACTGGATCGGGTGCAACGCCACACGCAGTGGTCCCCTGATATGGCGAGGGACTGGGGGCAGCCATCAACTAAATTAATTTTCGAATTGGTTGCCCATCACGCTTATCGAAAATGGCTGAAAGTGGAAACCTTTTAGGCGGGCCTCGCAACTTGGCAACGTCTTGTGTGGCAAATTAAAATTCAATTTTTCAAACAGATCAAATCCCATCCCATCCAATCCAATCGAATCGCAGACGGACAGCGGAGAACGCGAACAAAACCTCCGTCCATCCGTGCCGATGCACCGATTATGGCCTAGGGCACAAATTGAATGGCAGTCCACTTAATTCGATTTACTTTAATTTACTTTATTTTTCGTCTTTTCTTTTCTTGTCATGGCTTTCCACTGTTTTTCCCCTGGTTTGTTGATGCTCTCCTGCGTCAGCGCGTGGGTTAATGACGCTTTACAAATGCAGCACAATCCTTGGACGCTGGTGTGAAGCTCCTTTGTGTCGGGATGCGTAACAAATGTCCTGCACAAAGGGAATTGGAATTGGAATAGGAATTGGCACAGGTTTGCCAGCAGGTCTGGGTCGGTGTCAGAGTCGGGAAAACTCATTACAAAGCGTGTGATAATCCACAGATCGGCACAAAAGGCTGAGGGCTGAAGGCTGGCGGCATTATGCACACGTAGTTAGCGCAAGGTAGGTCCTTGGTCCTTGGTCCTTGCATGCCAAGCCATCCTTCATCCCATCCTTCTTCGGCGTTGGTGGCTAATGGACTCGGGTTCGAGCCCAGGCACAGGCACTGAGCCCTTTAGTCTTGGTCAATGCCTTTCACACCCAACACTCGGCTGAGCGTGAAGAATCGCAGAAGCGTAGGAAGGGAGAGTAGAGATTCGTCCTTTAGCTCGTCCTCTCTATCTTTGATCAGTGCCGACTCACACAGGTGCCGCTTAGCCCCGGCCACAATTAGGCGTTAATACGCCGAAGAGATTTATAATTGTGTTAAAATCCCGCAACTCAAATTTCATGAGAACGGGATCGAGAATCGCTGCATTCTTAATATCGATATGGATCTGCCTTTATTCCCGCGCCCGCACTCAAACCCATTTTCTATTTTCCATTTCCATTGCCACTCGAGGGCGTTGCTGTATTTGCTGTTGAAATTTTAAGCTAATTTACACATTTCCCTACAACAATCGATGAGCGGAGCGAAAAATGTGGCGTCACTGTGTTAATTGCTGCCCCTGCCCAGTCATTCTGCCCAAATGCCTCCATGCCCCTATCAGACTCGCGAGTCTCTTCCTTCTGTTACTTCTTTTCCTGCCATCCAGATCCATCTATGCCCTATCAGGCGCTCCCTCTCACATCCTTCACATCTGCCTATCCCCCGCCCGAATCACGCCCCAAAAATTAATCTCCATTAGTTGGGGGACCAAATCGTGAGCCCAAAACAGATGAAAATCATTCAACTGCTTTCAACGCGGAAGCAATAAAATCTCAAATTACTTTTCGTTTACATCCTGGCAAGACTGGCTGCCGGACTAAACACCCCCGACATTTCCCTGTTAATGATAGCAATTAATTTTCCTACACCCACAGAGACAACAACAACAGAGGAGGGGGAGAGGGAAAGAAAATGAGGGAGCAAAGCCAAAAGTCAAAGATAAACAAATCGGAAAACATATTTTTATTGTCTCATCGCAAAAATGCCGCTGGGTGCCATTAATTACTCAAAAAGGCAAGAACCGACCCCAAGAACCGACCCCGAACCCCCCACGCCCCCGCCCCCACCACTAGAGTGTGGCGAATTCTTATCCCTTTTCAATTTGAGCAAACTTTCATCGCTGTTTGTGCCTCTCGCCCACACACAGAAGTGTCGCCGTGATTTATTGCTGGGGCCATAATAAATTTCTTCACTCCAGGTGATAACACATAAATCAATCCATTAGTTTTTGCTCACTCACATGTATCATCGCCGTCGATTTGTTGACTCTGACTTTTATTTACCCTGGGGGTTAGTTGAGGGTTGTTCGTGGGTTCTAGGCGGTGGGAGCTGCGTTCTGTGCGGGTGGTGTGGGGACGGAGTTTATTGTGCTGAATTCGTTGCGCAGCTTTTGGCTTTGCACTGGAGTGACAATAAATTATTGGCATGATTAGTCTGAATTTGCCACTGCGGAAGCGGCGAGTTCCCACAGCGGGTCCCCCAAAGCCATTGCCCTAATCGCTTGCAAAAGAAATCCAAACGAAACGAAGCGAAACAAAACTTTCCCAAGATTTGGCCGAAACACATTTCCCATGGCATGGCAGAAGTTGGGGACAAATTGAAAGACGCCGAAAGATTAGCAAACATCAATAGTAATGTGCAATGTGACAAAATGATGGGGCACAACCAAATGAACTGGCAGACGCCCCAAGGTATGCAGCAGCCAGTGTCCAAGGGCCACTCAACCCGCTCTCATTTCTGTATGTGTGTGTGCGTGTGCGTGAGCAACACAGGTGGCAATGTAGCCATTATGGCTAATGGGTAAAATGCCTGGCGGCCAAATGAGTTAAGCCAACAAGAACAACTACCAACAGCAACAGCAACATCAGAGCTCAGCTCAGCTCTGCTCAGCCCCGCTCCGAAGCGTTAAAGTAAGCCATAAAAAAGACAAAGCCGTCATTTTTCTAATGAACCAGCAGCCAACGAAGAAGATGAAGTTGAAGCTGGCTCTGGAGCTGCAAATGCTGCCCCAGTGGAAGGCAGTTAAAAGACGTTGGCCAATCAGGCCGCTGCGCTGAACTTCAAAGCCAAATGAGACTGAGGCGCAGATATGAGCCGCTTAACGCATCCAATGGACCCCCAGAAATGAGAGAGACACGCACATAGGCTCCAACTCGAACTCTCGGACTTCGACTCGCGTCTGTGGCTCCAACTTCGACTCAGCTCAGCCGACTCGGCCAGCTTTGATAAATGAGCAGACAGGCGTACAAAGTGGAGAATAACGAGCGAAAACAGGCTCTGAGACTCGACTGGCATCGAAGCTGCACAGCCATCTGAGTGAAGGTAACGAGGCCCCAATGGGCTCCATGTGTGAGTGGTGTGTGTGTGGTGTGTGAGAGTGCCATTCGGCGGAGTGTGTGTGTGGAATGTGAGTGAGTGTCAGTGAGTGCCGCAAAGCAGGCTTAATCACATTGCTTGGCCATTGGCCAGACGGCGGCAGATCAAAGCGCGCCTTGGCTGTTAGACGCGGCTAGCTTGGTGGTCGCCCTGCCCAGGCTTTGTGGCTGTGGCTGTGGCTTTGGGCCTGGTCGGGGCCTAGAATGATATGGCTAGGTAATTGGCAGGTAGTCGCGCGGCATCGTCCAAATGACATGCCAATGCTGTGTGGCACAAGCAGTAGTCCAGCCAAAAGAAACCAGCAAATAAAACTAAGAAAAAAAAAGCTCTTCCTCTTGTGGATCTCAGTCTGGGGGAGACAGGGGCAGCCGCTGCCACCAAATGTGATATTTTTCACATTCCCATGACATTCTGCAGGCCTCGAACCGAGAGGACGCCAGCGGAAGTGGCAAAATGAGTGGCGTTTCAAGACGCCGCCGCCAAGCCACGACTCTCGATTTGGGTGGATATATACATATGTACATATGTATGTGTATGTGGTATAAGTTTCGCATGTGAAATGCGACAAAGTGACATGCAAAATTCTGTCAAATTAAAGTCAGTCATTCGGGGCAATAACTCTGAAGCGAAGCCCCAAATCCCCCCCAAGTATCATTAGCATAACTGTCAAAAGCCCGGACAGAGGCACAGCACATCACAGCACATCAAAGGCGTCCCCCTCTGACACGCATCGTCGACAAGCAGACAAATATCTGCTAAATAAATTCGCGGTAAACATTAAAACGAGCCTCGGCGATCAGTGGCAAGCTGGGAGGGGAAACGGCCAACTCAATCAACTAACTGAAAACCGATTCCCAGTTCCATTCATGCGAGTACTTACTTCCTGACTTTGATAGCCGCCGCCGCCGCCGCCGTCGAGTGGCAAAAATGAGCAACATCCTGACTGAGTGACGGCTGCAGAGTCGGTGACTCCCGTGCAAATGCCACCAAAGAAGCGTGGAAAATTCGAAAGTAATTACATAACTACAACTACAATGCAACACAATCAAAACACACTTGCAACGCCCTCTCCTCTCTCCTATCTCGCAGCCCTTCTCACTAGCCTAAAACAACAAATAAAGCAATCAAAGCGAAGGAACCAGAAGATCCCGAGAGCGACACATGTTCTGTTCCCACACAAAACGGAAACCTTTCTCCATCAGCATTACGTCAGGGGGACAGAGGGACAGAGGGACCTGGGACCTGAAAGAACAACAAATTGTTGGATATTTATAAACGTCAAAATAGGCAAAAGTCAAGATCCCTCGAGATATTTTATGGCCACAAGAAGAGAACACATTCCGCCTACATAGATATGGAGCTCCTTGACCAGCAGCAGCAGCAGCACCAAGTCCAAGTTCAGGTCAGTGCGTGGACTTGGATTGGGCACTTGTCAAATGCGTGTGAATGGAAACGTCAAACAGGATAGTCGAGGAGTAGGAGTTGGAGGCGGAGGCGTAGGCAGCGAAGAGAATCAAAGGGATTCCACATGCGAACGGGAACGGGAATGGGAATCGTAAAAACGCCGACGATTTCACACTCACCTCTTTGGGGCGTAATAAAAATTAAACGGTAGCTAGTTAGGGTTAGGAGGCATTCTTAGATCTTCGATCTGCCATGGCATAGCTATTGTTTGCATTGATCTCAATGGCGGTGGCGGTTATTTCTGTTTTATGTACAATATTTTCATTAAGAAACTGACTTTTCGTGGAAATATGAAGGCGACTACGGCGACGGCGCTTTTGAAGCCCCTGACCTGAGCGCAACACTTCCCAGAAAGGGGATTCAGATTGGGTCTGGGATTCGGCATAGAATATATGTGGGATAGAAATAGGAGCCCCTGGCCACCGAGAGGTCTGCTAATTAAAGCACACAAAAAATCTTTATTTGTGGATTTGTTCCGGGACAGTCGTTGATGGCAATCAATCGCAATGCCACACACGTGCACAGAGAGAGCCGAGGCAGAGACGACCTGCCTGCCACATGATCATGATCGAATGCTCATTCAACCATCGATTGCCGATGAGCAGTGCTGCTCCGTTGATTGATCGCCCTCCGTTTCGCATCTGCTTGGCCGGAACCAGGCCAAACATCAAGATCATGTCCGATGCAGGGCGAGCAAATAAATAACCGACTAATCATCAAAAATTAATCGCAAGAGCCAAAAGTCGGCTGTAAATTAAAATGTTTACGCAGATAAATTATTGCGTTGATCCCAATGAATATTCATGGACCGTCTTTCGAGAGCGGAATTTTAAATTAAATTAAAATAAATTAAGCCCAGCTAGATCCACACGTCTCTCTTGTATCTCACTAATCAAATTAATTAATTATTTACTTTAGAAGCTACAGATGCCGACAGCGAACGGAGACGGAGACTGCGGCTGCGACTGGGCCATAATAAATTCAATATAACGATTCAAAATCAGTGGCAACAGCCCAATGGCTGGCCACATGGCACTAATCACAGTTTATTAGCTGAATAAAATATATATAAATTAAATTTGCATGTGCTGATATTTCTGCTCCATGACAACAGATAAATTGCAATGATATAAACATCGAAAATGAGTTGTCAAATATTTGCTAGATGCGCAAGATAAGTCAATTTGTGAGGGTACAGGAGGCACAGATATAAAAAATACAAAAAACAAAATAAATATACGGATAAATATACAAAATTAGATTTATGAATAGAAAGAAAAGCTAATAAAAGCGACAGATAATTTCAAGATCCACTTAAACAAGGACTTAGGGGTATTCCCTCTTAACTGGTGTGCCCTGTACTGGACTTGCTTGCCAACTCAATGCTGAACATTTAATTTCGTTCACATTTAATTGCCTGAAATGAGCGAATGGCACTAAATAAAAACGAAGAGGAGATTTATGCTGCAATTCGCGTAAAATTATGTTAATTGCTGCAAGACGGCTAGACGGGAACGGAGTGGAACGGTGTCGGAAAAGTGCCCCGCGGGGGCGGTGGTGCAGCAGCACTTCAGGTTTTCAGGCGCTTGAGCGCGAAAAAAAATATCATTGATTTAAATTAATGGACATGTCAGGCAATTAATAAATGCAAAAAGCATGGCAAGCCATTCCGATTCCGACTAGGCGAACATAGACAGAGCAGCAGCACTGTGAGGATGATGATGATGGTGGTGGTAGTGTTGGTAGTGTCTGTAGACAAGTGGAGCAAGGAAGCTGCAAATGAAAATCCGGTGAAAGTGGAAAGACAAATTGCATGTGGGCATTCGTATTTAAAGGGGAGAAGGAAAATACATCATCAGCAAGGGGCAGAGGGTTTATTATTATATTGTATTTGCTACAAATAAATACATGCATTAAAAACACTAATGGTAAAAACATTAATGCAGCCTTCAATGATTTATACGTACGTATAATTTCGCTATTAATATTTATGATATATTTGATCAATTTTATTCACCCTTGTTCTTCCCTGATGTGCCTGCCTCTAATTAATAATTATATTCCGCATGGTTCCGCTCCCATGTGCCCCGTAATTGAGCCCAATTGGGAGTGTCTGGTGTGAGATGGAACTGCGAATCCTCGCAAATGTGCGATGTGCATTGTTTATTAATTTCAGCTGAATTTCTCATTCTCATGCTACGCGTTGGACACGCTGACAATCAAAGCCATGTCGAGCCCTCAATCGGCAACTGATGAACGGTAAACGGTGCAGGAATCAGGGGAAAAACTCACCCCTCCGTAGCGACGGTGCCACTCATGAATTTAATAGAGTCATAAATATGGACTGCAGATTTCTATCGCCCAGCTGCATTTGCTGGCGATTTCACGCTGGCAATCAGTTTGGCTTTTCCCTGCCCCAGTGCCCAGCCTGCCAGTGTCAGTGCCAGTGCCAGTGCCCGCCTCGTATTGTCTCCTCCTGCCCGCAGACCACTCGAGTCGCTCCTGCCCCGAGGCTCTAATGAGTTTTCAATTAAGTGTGACATCGGCATTGTCTGTGAAGTGAATGACTATGATGCGACTCGCTCGCCCAGACCAGACCAGACCAGCCCTGGCCGTAGCTAGAGCTGGAGCTGGAGCAGACCAAAGCAGACCAGCTCGGGCCACCACCACCCCAATTGGCAATATCACGTATACGCCGCATTCGTAACGCGTCTGGAACCCTTTTCGGCCCTGATTTCCACTCGAGTGCCACCATTTAATTTGTTTGCATTAAAATGACATAAATTCAGGCACAGCCGAGTGGGTGGCTGGCACATAGCAGGCACCCCACTCGACTCCACCCCGAAAGTGTCCACTCATCTCGCATGCGCCAAGAACTCAACCCACCAAAGACAGACAAACTTTCAGCCCGTTTCCGGTGTGTGTTCCGGCTGTGTCAGGCACTCGCCATTTTCACACTCATGCAGCTAATGAGCAATAGAATTAAATGAAAATGCCACAAGAGGAAAAGCCAGCAAGCACCGGCCACAAAAAGCTGCTGCTGCTGCTACCCAAGAGAGCCCAGCGATAGCGATGCCAACAAATCGATTTGGTCAATTTGTTATTGTTGCAGTTTGCAGCCTTCTGCTGGACGCTGTCTCCGCTGTTCTGCGGCTCTGCTGCTCTCCGCGCCTTGCGCCCTGCCGCAGCAAAACCTTTTTGCCAAGAACGAAGCGCGCAAATCTGGAGTCGTCTCGGCTTTGGCGGCTCAGTTGAAACGTGTCGGCGTCCTTTGATCAGTTCATATTATAAAATACTATGGTCACGCCTTAAAGGCATTAAACGAGATGGCGCTCAGCTCCACACAACAACAGCAACAGAGAGTCACAGAGAGAGAGAGAGAGAGAGAGAGAGAGGCAGCTTGGTGTGGAGCAAGCAATAGATTCCAGCCTGCAAGTTCTTTGTTGCATCGGCTTCCTCGTGCAACGAGAACCAGAACGCGCCACAGCCGCAGCCGCAGCATCGGGCTCAGCATCATCATCGTCTCGTCTGGTCTCGTCTCATCATGATGGGGCCAGACCTGAAGCCAGTTCGTTCGGCGGCTCGGCTCGGCTCTGGTCTCCTCTCCTCCCCTCTTAGCAGCGCAGCAGAAGAGTAGGGCAGGGGGCACAGGAATCGCTGCTTCCACATATGGGCTCGCAAAAAAGAAGAGGAGAGGAGAACAAAAACCAGATGAAAAAAACCTTTCCTCGCTTCCTGCCTACCTCTCCCGACTTTGGCTCTGAGCTCCGATCTCCGGGGCAGCGCAGCAGCCCAGCATCGCAAATGCAACGTCATCTCGTGAGGCGCACGGCAATCAAGCAATGTGGTCCCAGTGCTGGCCCTCAGTCCTCAGTCCGCTCTCCCCTTAATGCTCTTCGGGGCGTTCTGGACCACCAAACGAGCGAATGCACCTCAAAGGTGTTTGAAATGTGCTTTTTAACTGCAATGTAGTTGATTTGATATTCATACGTGCGCCGGCCCCTGGCCGCGGAGGCCCGTCTCCCGTTCTGTAATTGTGTAGGTCTGTTGGGCTTTTTAGCAACAATGGCAGCACAATGCAAACCAGATAGTGGCCTAGGAATACCCTTTCTGCAGTAGCTCTCGTACAATTAGAAAACATTCCAATGGAAATTGGGGCTGTAGAAGATATCAACAAAAAAAGAGATTTCAGAGACCATTTTGCGCTATTAAAGATCAGTAAACTAATAGCTTAAGCTTCCACTTAGAGTACTTATGTACAGGCGGAATGTTACAGCTCTTCCCACTCCTTCACGGAGTTTATATGCTTACCCCATGGAAAGTATAGCCGCATCGTCAATGGCCAGCCGCGCGGTCATATAATTACTTCTTTTTTGCATGCAAATGTTGATTACAATGGAGTTGCGTTGCTGAAGAAAGAACATTACATATTTCCTCTGCTCAGAGCAGTGAGTCAGTCAGTGGCGGTCAGAGGGGTTGTGGTCCCGATTCCGGGCCGGAGAGCTACTGTAATTTCCACTCGCATTAATTATGTTAAACACAAGTCTCAATATTTAAACAAGCGAGCCCCCGAAAAAAGCGCAGTCCAAATGAACCACTGAACCGTTTGTTTGAGCACGGCCAACGCAAGAGTCAAAGACAAAGAGGCCGCCACCGGTGCGGTGCGGTGCGGTGATGTGGCTGCCACCTTGGACCATCCACCATCCACCATACAGCAGCAGCATCAGGTTCAGCTTTAGTGGCAGCAGCATCGACAGACTCATCAAAGCGGCCGCAGCTGGGGCAGCGTTGTAATTATCACACGTCGGTCAAAATCAACGCCGGCCACGCGCACTCTCGTCCAACTCTATTAACTCAATTAAGAAGCCAACGCACAAATATTTGTGTGCGGCATTCAGTCGAAAAAGTATCCAAACAGTTCTCTATCCCATGTAAATACGAGACTGCCGCAGGCTCCTCGGGGAGCGGAACGTCTGGTGGTGGAGCATGGGGCCCATGTTGACAGAGCTGCAGATACATAGTGCCCATACGCCGTGTGGCACGCCACTCACGTGTGTAGACTCGCCACAACACTGAACAAAATTAAGAGAAGTCTCTAGAAGATTCTTAAGCCCTTAGCTGCCAAGGAGGTTATCCCATGAAAGTTCAAGAGTGCTAAGTACAAGTGTCCCAATTTATATATATATTTAGAATGTATTTTTAATTTGCATCCTTCATTCTTCAAGGCTTTTTCCCATTATCATTACTTTGGCTAAACGAATAATCATTTTCCTCAGTGCATAACTGTCGGCCCGGATCGAACTGCTCTGCTGCGGTTCGCTTGGCCCACTCACTCACCAAAGCCAAAGCACAAAAAAACCAACGAAAAAACCCAAAAGAGTAGACAACGAAAAGCACAAGACCCGAAAATAGAAACGAAGATGAAAAACTTAAACATTTCAATTTGAGCATCGCTTTAATTAGCATGCGCTTGTTCATTGTTTTCCGTTTTTGTGCTTTCCATCGAGCGTTTGATTTGTTGTCTCGCTGTTAGTTTTTTTTGGCTCTTAGCTCTTGGCTTTTAGCCGGCTTGATTAGCGTGCCCCGCACAGGCCTTACATTGCTGCCCAGCTTGGCCCGAAAGCAGGCCGAGAGGCCCTAGGTCTTTGACAGCGACTCTGGTCGGCAGCGCTCTCTTTGTGGGTGGCCCCCCTAAACGGCTTAGTTCGCTTTGCTACTTTTTCCTCTGGGCCACCTTTTGTTCGGTTAGGGGGCTTTCTTGGCCATGCTGATGATTGCTGTGAAATTGGCAATGTTTAATGGTCGCTCGCCCCAGCTCAAGTGTCTTTTGTGTGTCTTTGGCCCTAACTACTTTCCTCTTTGATGAGTTTTCTTTTCTGAATTTTTTTAAACTTTTCGGCACAAAACGACATAAGCGTAGGACTTTCTCTTCGATTCTCTGGCCAGGGATAGAAATTTTAGCTGCAGACAATGGACTGCACATTGAACTAATGACTAAAACTTGGCTAATCAAGATTTAAGCTGTATTGTCGAATTGGTTACGGAAATCTCAGCTGATTCAGTTACATGAATAAAATAAGAAAAAAAGAAATATCTTAAATTATTTCAATTGAATGTTTCCATTTAAAATCTGTTTAAATTCCGAAATTAGTTCTTTTGATATTTTCCCAATTCCTTTCTAAGCTAACTCCAATCAAAGTCTGATATCGCCTCGTGAATTCCACCCATTTTGGGTCAGACGAACACACCCAAAAAAATCCAAATCAAGCGGGCAACTTGAAGGCGTGTCAATCCATAATTATTGTCTAGCTATCGGTAGTAATACAGTTTTCGATATGCTACCAAGCGGCAGGCATCAGGCCAATCCATTCCATTGCAATCTGCGCCACAAGTTTCTATCTGCCGCACAACATCAAGTGGAAGTGACGGGCATGTGTCAATGCTGCGTGGGTCGCTCGCCCAGCTCCCGCCCAGCTGTAAATGTGAACCGAAAGCGACTCCATCCGTGGCATATGCAAATTGCTCGAGGCTGGAAAATCACAGCAGCCAGAAAATGCACAACAACAATAACAACAACAACAAAATAAATATATGCTCGTATATATGGAAGCTGTGACTACACGGCGGTCGGCGGGGCTGCTGTTGAAAGATTGCTAATTGACAATTATAGTCAAGTTATTGTTGTTGCTGGGAAGTTTTATGACACCGGTTGCACTGCCTCAGGGAATAGTTTAAAAGACTTGGGCGTATGCCATGGCTGGCAGCACCACACGACAAATCGTAAGTGAAAATAGAACAGCAAACTGTTGGGAACAATAATTCCAATTGTATATGGTACATAATTTAAGGATTTATTTACATTAATTCTCCAAAATTATCATTGGTTTGTTCTGGAATTCGTAGCTAATATGCTGTAAAACTATCGGTAACAATCGTATTGTGCATCTGACACATCGCTAAATGCACAGCAAATCCAAATGTGGGCGGGATCGTGGCTTCCCGACGTGGCTTAGCCAGCCCGCCGATTAATACAAACTCAAAATGAAATGGCTTTGAAGCGATTATTTAGGCGGTATCTGGCGATAGGAGCGACCATCTAAATTATAGAAAATTTAGCATTTCCGGGAGTATCAGCTGCAGCGGTGCTGCTGGCCGCTGTTGTCGGGCAGCTGCCGCGATAAATCAATGAAATCGTCGCCCGGCATTTGAATATTAATGAACCCTTTCCTTGCACTTTCACCGCCGATAGAGGGGCTCCAGTTTATCAGCGTGTGAATGAAGCCACACACACAGCATATAGGGACCGCGGCAGAGCCCCTGAGGCTGAGGGGGCACAGGTGTAAATTGACTCTCCCCTTGAAGGATACTTCGACTCAAGGACCTGGTCGACGGGGCATAATTAACACCGCGGCTTTTCCCACGCAGCATGCGTGTGTATCTAATAGATACACTAATAGCCGCCGAGAACAAAGAGCCAGATATATAGAGAAGAAATTAGAATTATAAAAAATACAGAAGCGCTAAACTGGGAATCAAACGCACCGCTCCATTCCGCTGCACTGCGGCGAAACTCAATCACAAGCCGAATGCTCAAATATTTGTGTGATTAGTCCTTATCAATAGCCAGGTAGCCCTGCTGCCGGGGATCCGGCCGCTTGGGACACGGAACAGCACCCGGGTCGGACCGATCGCAGCCGAGCTGGGACCCACTGTGGCTAAAGTCGAGCGCTGAGCCTGCGGTGGTCGCCGCCGCCGTCGATTCCTTTCTCGTTTAGCATCCTGCTGCGACGGCAATTGGCTTCGATTTTCGATTTTTCTTTAATAGACCTTTGCCCTTTGTCTTCAGACGCCTTGACGCCTTTTGTGCTGCCGTCTCAGCCCCTGCGGCTGCCGCTGCCGCTGCTTCTGCCGTGGCCTTTGTTCTCTGCTGATTGTTGCAACAATTCACATTTGTTTCAATTAAAAGGATTTGGAGATGTTTGTTGGGCCCGTACGTGTCAGCATTTCAAGTTGGCTAAAATGTGTGGACAATTGCAAATTGGCTTAAATACGAACTGCTGCACGATGCACTGCGAGACTGATCAGACAAGCAGAAAACAAAAACAAAACCAAAAATAATTTCTAATTTTCTTTAATCTACGCTTGTTTTAGGTGCTGGATTCTTCCGCTAAGCAATTTTATGCTTTTAGTACTATGGATTATATACAAAATACATAAAACTAACAAACTTAAATTAATAATTCGTAAATGTGGATAAGTGGATAATTTAAGCTTTTATTTTTGTTTTTATTTGCTTAGCAAGTGAATTGCAAAATGGTGTCAAAAGTAGCTGTCGTAATAAGTAGGAGATAGTTCTAAAATATATTTCCAAATATATGCAGATAGCTTACTTTTTTGACTATAAATAATGCTAAACGGGTAAGGAAAGACTAATGCTGTCCACTACAAGGTTTGCTTTATTTCTAGATATATTTAGTATATATCATTGTTAGACCAATGCAAATAATGGCTATAAATGTTGTCAGCCTTTTGAAACCTGTATTCCGGAGTCTGAGTTTTAAATGAATTTTAACCATTTAATCTTGCACGTAGACAACATTAAATAATAATATTTCCGAACAGACATTGGATGTTACTATGAGAGTCCTATAATATGTATATTATATAACTTTAATGGACAAACTTTCGCATTGGAATTAATGTACGTAAAATGTGAAAAAGCCGTCGGCTCTGGCGTAGCAGCATTTCTTCCGCTGTATATTAACCACAAGTCACACAAGTTCCACCAATAAAACTATTATAATTTCATTATCGCACTAACTGAACAATTAGGAGTAACCAACCAAGCAATTTGTCTCTATTAAGTAAGGCTGCACTTAACCAATATCCACTGTAACCCCATGTCCATCCATCCATCCATCCAAAGAGATAGCTGCGTGAAACTCGGACCCAAATTAATTTCCAAATGTCTTCGAATTTATGCACATTTTATATTTCCCCTACTCGCGTTATTGTTTCTCTTTTTTTTCGGGGCTTTTGTCTTTCTCCCAAATTAATGGTTCGTTTTTCTTGCAGCAAATTAATTGCAAACGCTTGACAATTAAACGCGGGCTGCCTCCGGGGGCTCTGTTGGGTGCGGGTCATCGTCATTATGCTTAAGCGGGGTGGTGATGTTGGGGAGAAGGTGAAGAGGCAGGGGGAGCATAGACGACAACTCTCTGCCTCTGCATCTGCCTCTGCCATGGCCTCTGTCGCTGGGCTTTGGAGTTGTGAAAACTTTGCAGCGACTAAAATACTAAATACAGTCTCGTTACAAGCTGAGGAGCGTCGCTAGTGCCGTCTCGCTTGCACGCCAGCCGCATGATGAACGCCATAATTACCGTTACGTATACGCCACCATTGCTATTTTTTTGTTGCTGTAGCCGATTGGTGGCGAACAGGCCGGTCAGAGCGAGATAGTGCATCTTTCCACCCGACTCGCTCTGACCCACGCGGCCGATGGAAACCGGTTCTCTCACAGAGAGAGAAAGAGAGAGTGAGAGAGCGCGCTGCGGCTTGTTGTGCAGTTATGATTTGATTGCCGAACGAGACACGAAACGACGCGCCGAGGAGACGAGAGAGCGTCTGAGCAACAGAGCGAGACAGACACACACAAAGAGAGAGAGACACGGTGGGGGAGAGAGAGAGAGAGTGAGCAGAGCGTGTTAGCGCTGAGTGGAGCGGAGTGACGCGACGGCGGGCAGCAAAAGAACTGAAGAAATATCGACGTGTCTAGTTAGCGAACCAATCTTCAAATCTATTTCGAACGTCGAGTTGAGAGGTCCTCCTATTGGATCAGCGTCGTCGTCGTTCTCTCGTTAATCGTCTATCGCTTACCGCCTGACACTCACAGACTTGAGCTTGCATCGAGATACATACGTCCCGAGATACGTACCGTGTTCGTTGGCTGAGTACACGAATTCGTTAGGAAACCCAAACGCAAAGTGAAGAAATCGAATCAGTGCAACGTCGCTTCTGGCACCTGCAAGAAGGCCACAACACAGTTTAGTGCTTTGAGCGATAGCAAAGTGACAGCAAGTAATCCCCGCCAGACCGAAGCTTAAATGCTCTGTCCTCCAACGATGCGACCGGCCAGCCCCGCCGAATCGGAGATCTCCGTCGGAGGAGCCCCCAGCCCGCTGCCCACGCAGCTGCAGCTGCAGCATCAGCAACAGCTCCATCCTCATCCGCATGCCCACCAGCTGCACCATCCGCGTGCCAGCACCATCGACTTGCTCCAGCAGCAGCAGTTCCTGATGCAGCATCATGCCGCCGCCGCAGCAGCAGCTGCCGCCGGACTCACACGCGGGGCCGTCGGCAGTCTGCCGGAGGACTACTTTCAGCCGCTGAAGCGTCTGCGCATGTCCTCCTCCTCGTCGGAGACGCGCGAGCACACGCCCAGTCCGCCAGCCCTGGCTCCGGCCCCCGCTGCCGCCGAGTCCCAGCAGCAGACCACCACCAAGGCGTCCATTGAGGGCGTCAAGAGCTTTTCCATTGCCGACATTTTGGGGCACTCGCAAAAGCAGCGCTCGGACTCGGTGTCGCCACCGCCGGCTGCCACACTGCTGGCCCCACCCGCCAACCGACCGTCCTCTGGTCTCCTCCAGCCCCGCACCGAGCCCTTGGACGCACATCACGCTGCGGCAGCCATGCTCCTGCCCGGAGCACAGATTGTACGCCCCTGGGATCACCTGCTTGGCCCCATGCCCGTGCGCCCCTTCATTCCCTCCGCCCTGCTGCACTACGAGCAGCGCCTGGCCCTGGACTACCACCGACAGCTGCAGGAGCACTTCAACGCCCAGGCCCAGCTGCTGCGCCACATGGGCATGGACATCATTCCCTCGGAGAGCGGCTCGGACCGTTCCAGTTCCGCGGCCAGCGATTGCTGTTCTCCGGAAATTTCCCGGGACTCGGCCGCTGCTGCCGCCGCCGCCGCTGCCCGCCACAGCCACAGCCCGCAGTCCTCAGCCCAGGTGTCGGCTGAGCGGGAGCGCCACCATTCGGCAGGATCGGCGAGTGCCTCCAGTCCGTCACAGAACAGCAGTGGAGCCTCCAGTGGGGGAAACGCTGCCGCAGTCGCTGCTGCCGCTGCCAAGGCCAAGGCCAATGGCACGCCCCTGGACGCCCTGTTCCAGATGACCACCAAGGATTTCGACGAGTCTCAAGGTAGGTTTCCCTTTCCCTTTCCCTCACCAAATTCGAATTCAAATCCAAACCACATCTGCCATCCCATCCACATCTGTCCGTCCGCTGCGATTGACAAATGTCTCAATTCCCGAAATGAATTTATGCGATTCTCAATTAGAATAAAAGGCCTTCAATTTGTTCTCGAATGCAAATGGAACCCATGGCATTCCAGAGGCTGGAGCTGAATATTTAGCTTATTACTGCCCGATGTTTGCCATTTATCAAGCAGCAAATTCGTGTTCGTATTTCGTTTAATTGAAATAAACGGCCAACAGATCGACTCACCCCCTCCCCCAACTCAACGAGCGTCTCTCCAGAGTCAATCGATCTGAGTGGGGGTCTTTTGATATGTAAATTTCCCTAACCGATTCGATTTTGGGCTTTTAATTAATTAGCAGCATGCGCCACAGACAGCAACCAATTACTGTGGGGGGAATTATTTGGAAACGGAACAAGCTAAAGATAATTTATAGATGATTATTTCAGCAACAGAACTTTCTCGAAAGCCACTGGAACCCAATCTATGTACTGCCCGTGGCATGGAATTAAGTCACAGTTGAAGTTCGACACTCATCCAGAGTGCATTTAGTGGGCGTTTTAGTACTGTCTCACACACCCCCCCAACACCCCCTTTGCACCGCTTGTGCTAGTGGGCGAGCCAGTGATTTCATGGCAATTAATGTTTAATAGTCCCAACTGTCCGCATTAGTACTTGCCCGTTGTGTATTTGTGTATTCGTGTCGATTCTGCAGCGATTAGCAGCAATTTTCCAGCGGCTCCAAGTGCCAAGTGTGCCCCGTGTGCATTACCTAATCGAGTCTTGCCGGGCTCGGGCATTTGTATTTGTTGCTATTCCTCATCGAACAATTAACATGCCGTTTCCATTTGTTGCTACTCAAAACTAATGGCCGACCAACTCTGGCCCCAGCTGGAGCCACCCGTCGTAAACATGTTTTAAAATACAGAAAGAGCGATTAGCAGAGACACCCGGTCTTATACAACACTATAAGGCAGACACAAAATATATATTACTGTTTATCAAATATTGTATAATCGAGAGACGAAATATTTACGATGAGCAGCTATGCATGTATTTTGGTGTCGTCGTTAGTCAATCAGCAGCGTGGGTCCAATCGAGAGGCAGATGCAGTTGCAGTTGCAGCGGAAATGCCATAAATATGGGGAGTGTGCACATTAATATCTGTGGCACTCTCTAAAGATAGTTGCTCCCACTTCTTTCGGAATCTTTGGGCATGTAATGACCCCTGACCTGCCAGACAACTAGTCGCCCTGGGCCTAACCTTATCCCAACTGGAGTTCCCAGTACTAGCGCCAAATTAATACATAAAATCCCAGGGGCCAACTGTTGCCGTACGTTCCAGGGAAATCGATCGAATTTCCAGACCAAGCCTAAACCATATTTGAACATACGTTGAGCACGGAACCCTGACAAATGTGACCAAAACAAACCTGCCCCTAACTAAGGCAACGATTTACGAGTGCGGCCCTGTAAGTGGACACCTGAGACTGAGAACCGAGAGCTGAGAGGGCACTGGCACAGGATACCCAAGTGGCCTGCACATTTCTCTTTCGACTTCGACTTGGAGTTCCAGTTTTTCCCTTGCTGTAAAGATAAGTCAGGGAAATTACTTAATGAGTCTCTGATAAAAAGAAAAAAAAAACAAATACATGGAATGAAAAAGAGAAATAGCCAGAGAGAGAGTGGAGAGAGTGTACGGTGGTGAGAGGCGTGCAGGCAGTCAAGTGCCTAATGGGTTTTGGGTTACAAAACGCGCTCGAGATAACGAATGGCCAAATTATGCGTTTGCATTTCGAATAACCCGACCAGGGTATAGCCACACCACACTCATACGGGTATTCATGTGGCATTCATTTGAGTTTGAGTTCGAGTTTGAGTCTGCCTGACGCTGGCGGGCATTTAATTAGTTTTTAATGTTGATCTAGTTTGTTTGACAAGCAATCGGAATGGGTGTGAAACTATCGGATGTCGAACCGGTTGGCTTGGCCAATATTCGATAAATAAATATTTATGCTGATGATCGGCCTAAGCTGCTGCCTTGACTGGGGTGGGGGCCGCTCCTGGAGACTTTGCCTCTGAACCAGGAAATGTTATGCAAGCTTGATCAGATAGAGCAAGCTGCATTTTAAGTACGGGCCAGTGGCTCATTAATCAAGCCCGGCTAGGTGTACTGTACCACTTAAAACTGATTTGTAGGTGTCAATAATTATTATAAATCACACGGCAAACGAGACAAATGAGCGCTCCAAAGATTGCATAAGGCCGGGGGAGTCATTAGATTCGCTCACTCAATGAACGCCCACAACTCGCGCAATCAATCAACTCGAAATTATACACTCTGGCAACGGAACGGAACTGACTCGCTGAAGCTGGGGCTGAAGCTGAGGCTGAGGAGTCTGGGAACGCGCATTGGCAATCGGAATCGGAATGGCAATTGCACTTCCAATTGCATTATTAAAATGTATCAATCGCTTGGCATTTAAATTAACGCCTGCCCTGCCCCTGCCCCGTGCCCGTCCGGCAATTAAAACTTAAGTCAAAGCTGCTTGTTAGCATGAGGCATGAGGCAACCGGTTCAACCACACCTGAACACCACCTTTAAGCGGACTTGAACTAACCATTTCCTCTTTTCCTCTCTCTATTTCCGAATTGCAGACAAATCCCATTTGGACATCTTCTCGAACCGTCCGCAGCCAAAGAAGAAACGCAAGTCCCGCACTGCCTTCACCAACCATCAGATCTTTGAGCTGGAAAAGCGTTTCCTCTACCAGAAGTATCTGTCGCCAGCCGATCGGGATGAGATCGCCGCCTCGCTGGGCCTCTCCAATGCCCAGGTGATCACCTGGTTCCAGAACCGGCGAGCCAAGCAGAAGCGCGACATCGAGGAGCTGAAGAAGGACTTTGACAGCGTGAAAGTCTTCTCCGCACACAAGTCCTTCCTGGAGAACGTCAACGATCTGAGCATCCTCAAGAAGAAGCCCATGCACGAGGCGGATATGGTGGGATTGGCTGCTGCTGCCGCCGCGGCGGGCATGGTGACGGTTCAACTGCCCGGATCGGCTGGCACGACTCTGGGCGGTGCACCACCCAAATGAAGGCGCGGCCTGGTGCGCATAGAAACCGCATATTCAACCTGATGAATGGTACAGAAAGTGAGCAACGAGGAGTCGAGTATTTTGTTTAATTTTGAGTCGAGTGCGAGGGAGTCGGGCGCAGCTCCCACACGAAAGAGTTCCCCGACCCAGCACTGGGCTTAGGCCGCCAGGAAGTGCCAGGAGAGCCTGAAGTTCTTCCGAGGCCAATACAAAAAGGGCAAAGGCAACGTGTAAGGCCAGCCAGCAACTGAGAGAGACACACAGAGTAGCTCAGCCAGGACCAAGGTCACTGTTGGCCAGCGAACCAGCCAGAAGCAGAAGCAGAACCAGGCTCAGCACCGAGCCAGAGCTCATCAACACACCGATAAGAACACACACCCAAACGGCTCTTTTCAGAGCCACCAAACTGTTGGCCAGAGAGCATTTCAAATTTCCCCACACAAATATCCCCACTGTAGCCGGCCCAATTAGCGCCGAAAGGCCAAATTTGTTTTACTCCAATTAATAATTTCAGCAAAACACACAGACAAAAAAAAGCACAAAAGACCACAAATTGTTGTCAATAAATTTGAACATATTTAAGCAAACAATGATCGAGTCGAAACGAGAGCTACCAGCTCCCATTTGGCTGTTGTCGGTGAGTTCAATTCGGAATTGGGATTCTGAGTTTAAATTTAAATTTAAATATTGTGCCGCGAATGCCTCGAACAATCTTAATGATGTTGCTACGTATTTTGTTGGATCTGCGTCTCCGCTTGAGCTGGAATTCGAATCAGAATCGGAATGGAATCGGAATCCGCCTTAAAATAAAAGAAATCTTTTTTAATTTTTATTAATGATTATTTACAGCCGTTATTCATAAACTAAAACAAATTAATTATTAATTTAATCACTTGCCACAATCGAAAACGAGTCGAACGGACCCAAGCTGGAACGCCGCTTCAAGTGTCTAAAGCTTTGCAGATTTGTGCACGGCGCCAATTTGCATATGAAATTCACTGAAATTATTTCGATATTTATTAATTTTGGAAGCGATCATTTTCATAAATACCCAACTGGAACGGCTGGCGGGGAGCTGCGCCGGCTACCGTTTGCGGCGCAGTTCAAAGTTAGCCAGCGTCGCCATCGGCGCACACATTTTTCACTCCCGAACTGGCGGGACGGGGAACGGGGAGCGGGGACTGAGGATGACCTGCGAGCCCTCCTAAACTGAAGTGCGCCATCAATCTCGCTCTCCCCAAACGATTCCCAAAACGATCTCAACGAACTCCGCTGAGCGGCGTCCAAGCCAGCCGCCGATCGTTTGTTAATCATTTGAATAATCAAGCTATCAATTCCGCTGCTAATGATGCCGACCGATTGCAAGAACTGGTCCAAGCCGCTCGCTCGATTCTCTCTCACAGTTCGTAAAGCAGCCGGGAAAAACCTCTTGCATATGCATGAGATGCAGATCGAACAGCCACATCTCCAACTTAGTTAAAGGCAATTTATTTTCATTTCCAAATGTGTGACAATGCAACGCATGTGCCGCGATAAAGAAACTTAAAAGACACTCACCCGCAAAACCCCCATCTAGTTCAGTATCCGTCATCCCTTTTCTTGGGTGTTATTAATACCCCCCTTTGAGAGTGCTGCGGCGAAAGTAAAAGACCTAAAAAACCATTTTATTGAAATTAAGTTGTACTCCAGGGCGAGTATCACACACCAGCTGGGAATGGGTGGGGAAGCACTCATTACTGCAGCCATTACCGGTGGCATTAGGTTTTAGTAGCTGAGAAAATTCGCCCGGCAAATCGGACTAAACTGCGGCGGCGACTGCGGCTCTAATTATGGGAAAATCTCTCAGCACTTCCGTGAAAACAAACACACAAAAATGCGTAAATGTCGAAACCCATTAATCGAATCAACTAAAAATGACTAATGAACCAACCGCACGATGAGTTGAGTGGATGTGCCTCATGAGCCTTACTCTACCCGGCACCGGCTTTAATGAGGCCCCGGCCAGATGCTCGGCCTAATGTTTTCTTCTTGTAAGTTTGAGAATCGACCTGCTAATAGAATTAATTGAGTATTTAGATGGTAGATACTTCCAACCAAAAGTACCAGCACACAAAAGAAGTAGAAGTCGTAGCTAAATTTAACGTAAATTAAATTAAACTGCACTCTAAATGGGTTACAAGTAAAGAAAAGCGGATGGACTAACTTAACTGAACAATTTGTTGCATGAATTACAACATAAAGATAAAATATAATTAAGTTTGCCTGTGTAAAATGGTGTCCCCATAAATATTTAAACATAAATAATAATTCTTTTTAAATCCCAATATAATTATCTTCTTATTTGTCTTTCATGGATCCTTTCTGGGGCATATCAGCAGAAAATGTGGACGCTGAATAGTTTTGAAATTTCGAAAAGTGCAAGTTGCAATCCATCAAATAAAAACATCAGAACAGCAGTGCAGCAGTTCAGTAATTTCGCAAAGTTTGGGGTATCTGGAGCGCCTTTAAGTTCGTCTGGGGTGACTGTTGCCGTGCCCGTTCCCCAACTAAATGTTCTGTCTTCCCTGCTCAGCCATATTGTCAGCAATTACTCAACATTTCCCTCGTCAGAGGAGGACAGATCACACGATCAAGTGCTGGCTGCTCTCACACAAAGAGGGCTCACACTCGACCTACATCAAGCTGCAGTCGAAGTCGCAGTCGGAGACGGAGATGGAGATGCAGTCGGACTCCCCATAGACGGAGACGGAGATGGAGTCAATGTTGGACTTTCAGTTCCAGTTTAACTGGCGCCGCGTTGCCAAAAGATGAAAAGTTGCCCTCGCGGCGGTTACAAACGACTCCGCTTCCACGTCCCCTCACTGCTGATTATGATAAATGCAAACAATTCCGCTTGGCACACAAATGCAATCAAAGGACTGCAATTTTACAACTTAGTTGTGAGAGGGAACAAACCAGTTAAGAGCGAGGGCCAGAGAGAACGAGACTCAGAGAAGCTCAGCTCAGCTCTTCTCTCTCTGTGTCTCTTGCGGATCGTGTCGCCCCCCAAGAGGCACAACTACTCGCAACATCCGCGTCTCGGTTCCTGGCCAATGCACTCGTGTGCGTGTGTATCTATGCGTCTTGTGTGTGTGTGTGTGTATGTGCGATAGAGATATAAAAGCTAAATTGGTAACTCATACTTAATTTGTTGGCGGCACCTTTGAACACGCTTCCAATTAGCTTACAGCCGACACCTCGGGCCGGGGCCCCCGACTGCCGCTCTGCCGCGTTTTGGGCCACAGGATAATACCAAATGGAAATGATACAGCAGAAATGCCATGGTACCCATGGATGCGAGGCGCACTGAGAGCGCAATTTGTTTTTGCTTTATGTCCACTGATTTCTGTTTCATTCATCCCAGAGAAGTTGATCGTGATGCGGCATATTTCGATCAAAGAATCCAAAAACAAGAAAAACAAAATAAACACAATACTACTTGCACATTCACTTTCTGAATCATGAATCATGAATGAAATTTTATGATTCCTTGAAACTTTAATGAAGTTGTAAATTATGAGAGGCAACATTAACATTTTCTTCAAAGAAGTTGGATCTGAAAAAAGCGCACAAGAAGTGTTATCCACATATACAAAATTACTTTTGGGTTGATATAATTATGATCAAATTATTTAAACATTTAATCCTAAAAAATTTAAAAAATCTCCATGAATTTTTGACACTTTAAAAAAATCAAGTATTGTCTCTGCAATTTCGATGTTCTTACAGTATTGGTACTTTTCTTTCACCAAAGGTAATGATAGATATTAGAATTAATATTATTATATTAATAACTCTTTAAAAGCACTTAAACAACTCATCCAAACCATTTTTCTATCTGTTTATACTTCTTAAGTATGCTTAAACCAATTTCGAAGTCCTCCCTCAACTCAGAACTCTTTGCTTCTTCTCCAGTACTGATTTTTCTTTCAAATTCCTTCGCTTCCCAGCTGAATTTGAGCTGATATGCTAATCCTCAATCTGGTAGCGGTTAATTTTTATCACGATAAGATCACACACAAAGAACCGCCATGTCCATACTCAGATTCCTACATTTCCATTCCTCCAATCCATCGCATCCCATCGCATCCGAGACCAATCAGCCACTTAGCCCCATCTCGTACAGAACACACACGTAGGCGCCTCCAGCGTGAGGTTCAGTGTCCATCAACATCGTTGGATTTTGCGTTGGACTCGTTCGCGGACAAAGTTCGATGGTATTGTGGCTGCTGCTGCTGCTCTGGCTCTGGCTCCGGCTGAGGCCACTTAATTCGTTTGATGGCAATGCGTTGACGCCAGTGCCAGTTGCTGTACCGCTATATCATCGATAAGGGAACGCTTTGGCCTCGTCAGAAATTTGGAAAATCGAAAGATTCACAGCTCCTACAAACTGAAAAGTGTTAATGGGTGTCACTTTTGTTGGACTCCCCGCACTAGTCTCTACCCCAGCACCAGCCCCTGCCCCTGCCGCTGCCTCTTTCCACCGCCGTGTGTCTCGATCGATTCGTTTGGCTGACATTAAGCTTCATCAGACATTCAACTCGATGCTGAATTAGCATACAAATTACACACGAGCACTAGCACTCAAAAATGCTTTTGGGATTTTCTGTTTTCGGTTTTTGGTTTTCGGTTTTCTCCGGCACCTTCTCTGCTCTGCCTCGGCTCTGACCACAACCAAAAAGCCGACAAAATTCGCCCCAAACGCTTCCAAGTGGCAAACGGCTACCGATTTTATTATTGATAATGTTTTGATTTATCACAAAGATATACAAATTGCCACTGCTTCGACTCCAACTCCAACTCCGACTCCAACTCCGACCGCGGTCCAGGCTGTACGATACGACATGTTGCCCCAAGGCGCGGCACTTTTGTGTATCTTGTGGATAAACGCTAAGGCATTTCGTTTGAGACCATAATTTTCGTGTGCGGTAGCCCAAAGATGTCGGCTCGGCTGGCGTTGGTGTCATTTTGGTTTTGCGGCTTCTTGGGAACCCTTGAGTTGACCGAGCTCTCCGAGCTGCTCTTAATAGATGCATCCAGATCCGATCCGATACGTTTCGAGCCGTGTGACACAAAGTGTTCGTTTAGCAAATTGTCTGCGACATTTTGCGAGTCGTCTTTGTGGTCAAAATCTGCATAATGAGTTGGCCAAATGTTGACAGCTGTCCCAAGTGTCGAAGAGGACTGGCTGATGATGATGTGGTGTTGGCCAGGCCGGGAATCGCATCGGATCGGATCGTTCTGCCACAGCGACTCAACCTCAGCATCAGCATCAGCCCGCAGTCATAAGCGGATTCGTCACAGATTCTTTTTGGGTGCAGCTGAGGTTCGTGCTGAGGTTGGAGTTGAAGCCTTCGAGCTGCCTTTAATTGGCATGCATTTCGGTTCGCATTGGGATGGCAGCCACAGTCCCTGGGCTGGGATTCATTCGGCGTTGATAGTTGACAACTGCCTGGCACAACTTCATCATCATCATCATCGTCAGGCAGGGCAACAGGAACAGGAACATCGGGTTCGGGTTCGGGGGTTTCGGAGCATCAGCAAAACAAAAGGCGACATTAATGCATCGCCAGCAGCCAGCAGCCACCTCGTACCCGCCGAAGGGGCGTGACAAATTTGACAACAACAGCAATGACTTTATTACCAAGTGACTCCCTGCTCCCCTCCTCCTCCAGTGACAATGTACTCAAATACGAGGGCCGCACTGAAGAGCCCTCTCCCGCCCAGGAGCAACAGACCCCGGGGAATCGGGCCCGGCCTGCCAGATGCAGATGTGTGGCTCTCAGTGAATCGTATTGTATGTGTGCCTATGTACGCTTGCCACAATAAACACTTTGGCTATTTATGAGGTTTTAATGAACACGGAGACTACGCCGATCGCCATCTTGGGCGGACTAATGAAAGGATATAACCGCACGGAGCGGAGGGAGGGAGGAAGAGAGGACTGATATATTTGGCTTATGAGTTTGCAGAATTAGAGGCGTGTCGAATGCTCCGAGTGTATATGGATATGGATATGGATATGGATACGAGTGTCAGCGTCAGTGTGAACATGAGCAGGAGGAATGGGAACGGGAGTGAGCACGGGCAGGGGAATGGATATCGAGTGGATGGCCTGGCTGGGCTAGGGGCACAAGCTAATTATGATTGACAGGGCGTGTCGCGTCTATTGAGGCGCCCAATTAAGAGGCATTTTATAATTGATTTTGAATACGAATGTGCACACGATTCCCAGCAGCGATTCGCGGCCAAGGCGGCATTCAATTTAGAGAAATTAGCGCAGCCAGAGAGCGAGCAAAAACCGAGCCACACTCGAGTCAGTCAAGAGTCCATCAAGTCTGTCAAGTGCAGGCATTAATCAAGCACAACAGCGCGGCCATCTTGCAGCTGAATGCAGAGGAAGGTGGCAGGCGCAAAGGCCAAAACTAACGGCGACTACTGTGCAAGTGCCCAAACGGCATTGAAAGTGAAAATGGATGGGCACGAAGGGACTAAAAGTCGACGCTTGCAGACCCTTTGGGGACAACAGAATATATTAATTCCTTAATTTATTATCTGGCTAAAAAAAAGTGCGAAATTTTTTTTTAATTCGGCTTTAAATTCTATTAAAATAAAATTCATTCTTAAATGCATTTAAGCTTAATTCATTATATGGTTAAGCTTCTGAATGATTCGTATTTCATTTTTTATTTATTTAATTATTATTATTAATTTAGTATATTTATTATTATATTTCATAGCATATATAGCATAGAATTTGGTGATCGAAAGCCTCGCCATTTTGTTGCTCTGCATTTTTTGGAAGTAAACAATTATACCCATTTCTCGTGAGGGCAAGGCAGGGGCAAAAGTAGAAGCAGGGTCTACTATCGATTACGGCTGAGCAGTTACATCATTTCACTTAGCCGAATGCACAGTGCCCTGCCCCCCAGGCCGCCCCTACCCCACCGGCACGTCCATCGACAAAGGGCGCATTGCAGTTAAATAGACACTTGCATGCAAAATGCAGGAAAAGCGAGGCAAAATAAAAGAAAACGAGGACAAACAGCGAGGCGAAATTGAATAAAAAACTGACACTGACAAACAAATGAAGTGGGGAACGGAACGGACATGATGTTGCAAGCGGAGCAGAGAGTTGCAATCAATTTGCTGGTGCACTCCAGCAGGGGAGGGGGTGGGTTTGGCTTTGGCTTTGGAATACTGCAAGCCAAACGAAACGTAAAATGTGTGCCACCAGGATGGAGGGAGGGGACAGTGGAAAACTTTAATTTAAAGACGTTTCTTTTTTGTTCAGCGAATTCATCAGCGGCACAAATGGATGAGGAGGAGAGCCAACGGTACCAGACTCCGTCTCCGTCTGCGACTTCGACTCTGACTCTGAACTAGACATCATTATTGATGACAATTGAGTGGGCCAACAGCCAACAGCCAGGCGGCTGAATTGGGCCCAAAAGAGGGACAGCGTCGGCGTCAACGTCGGCAATTACGATAATTAACGCAGCCAGCCAGCCGCTTGGAAACCGAGCAAGAAAGAGACAGTGAATCGTGCAAAGAAAGAGTGAGGTATAGAGAGAGAGAGCTAGAGAGAGAGAGCGAGAGCGAGAGAGCTTGCTGAGCGCATGTCAAATTGTACAAATTGATGACGTTCGCACGTTGACAGCGTCGCGTCGAGGGCGGGGTAGGTGGACTTTGATTGGTCCGCGTACGTTCTCTTTTGTCTCTCTGGCACCGCCTCCCTCTGCGGCCAGAGGGAGCAGCTGCGGCCGTGACGTCATCGCGCGAGCAGGACAAACAAGTTTGGGCCCCAAAAACCGGTCGGGAGAGCCAAACACAGGCACCGCGAGCGACAGGGAGGTCTGGCCAGAAGAGAGCAGCGCAACTAACGACAGCCAGCGACACAGAGCCACGGAGAGAACAGCCCGGCCCGGCCCGGCTCGGCCTGGGCCACAGCCACGAGCCATTTTCGTTGTTGGTGTTTGTGTTGCACGTTGTGCCGTGTTTCGTGTTGCTGCCGCGCCACAACTCTGCGCGCTTTTGCCGACGCGTTTTTCGGCCGCCTCCAACAGTGTTGAAGATCGGAAAATGTGCTGAACGCCCCCCCATAAGCGGATCAGAGCCAGAACCTAAACGATGCCCCAACGCACTCCGAGCCCCGACGGCATGACCTCGCCGCGCTGCTGCAGTAGTCCGGCCGTGTCCGATATCTCCGTGGGCTCGCCCAGCCCGCCCCCGCCAGCCGCCACGATGCGGGCCCTCAACATGAAGCGCCTGCGACTCCTGCGCAGTCCCACGCCCCTCCAGAACGGTCGCCTCAAGGCCAGTCAGCCCGGCGAGGGGGGCATCCGCATCAAGAGCTTCTCCATTGCGGACATCCTGGGACGGGCCGACGATGAGCAGGATCGGAAGGCAGCCACGCCCAATCCAGTGGGCGCCGCTACGTCCTGTGTCGCCCCTGTTGCCGCACCTGTCCATGCGGCCGCTCCAGTGGTGCTCATCCATGAGCGTCTGCAGGCGCCGGCTGCTGGTCAGCTGATCCATTGCCCCGCTCCAGGCGGACTCCATCCGTTCCTATCGCCCGCCCTGCTCCACAGCTATGAGCAGCGCCTCGCCTGGGACTACCAGCGCCAGCTGCAGGAGCACTTCCAGGCACAGGCGCAGCTCCTGCGCCAGATGAGCATGAATCCCGCCATAATACCGTCCGAGGATGGCAGCTCGGAGCACTCGCATCGCTCCAGCAGCAGCAACGGCAGCACCGACTGCTGCAGCCCCAAGGAGAAGCAGTCGCCGCCAGAGGGGCCGCCGCCGCCGCCCAACATGGGCCAGAAGAAGCCTGAAGCTGGGGCAGACACACCGCTGGACGCGCTGTTCCAGCTGTCCACCAAGAACTTTGACGAGGAGCAAGGTGAGTTGCGAGTCAGCCTGCCTGCCACCTGGCTGATGAAACCGCAGCCAAATTACATTTTAATATAAACAAGAGCTACCGGTGGAGCAGACCCCAATGGCGATGCCCATACCGTCATAAGCATTAGCCTGGCCAGCGATTGATCAATTGTTGTCATTACCTCTTGATGAGATTCTGCTTAAGGCGTAAAAACAGTAGTAAGGTCAGGCGGGCCGAGGTGGCTAAATCAATTTCAGGCATTACCATTACCATTGCCACAGTGCCTGGCTGGCCATTCTCCATCTCGGCATCCACTTTGATTGCGATTGCCTTTCCCAGAGTCAGATCCAGAGCCAGTGCCAGTGCCAGACCCCAGATGGGTCTCTGGCGCATGCGTATCGTTCGGCATAATTTGCTTAGCGGCGTTGATTTCTCGTTAAGCCGCGGACCCATCCATCCATCCAACTACTCAGACCGACCACCATCCCATCCATCAGCAGCCGCAACTCAAGCTGAGCTTCGTGGGTCGCTACTGAAATTGAATTTACGCGGCGCACGTACAACAGCCAATTGGTTCGTGCCCCGCTCTGGATTGCCACAATGCCAGCCAGCCAGCCAGCCAGCCATCCGTCTAATCAGCTGATCGGTTGATCGGTTGATCAACTGCTACTGGCATTGAGTGCACTCCCAGCCCCAGCCCCAGAGATGATTATGATTATCGCACAGATGCTGCAGCAAGAGCCGCAAGCAACTTGCTTGCTCTTACTTAAGCGCCACAGTTTGTGAAAATATATTTTCCCAAGACAGCGCAGGCATCCGGTCTGGGTCTGGAAGAAGATCCTCCTGTCGCCCATTCTTTCGCAATTGCAAATTGCGATATTGATCAAAAGCCGTAACCGGCATGGCCCGTTGAGGGAATGATCTGCGGCACTTCCGCCTGGTAATTAGGAGCAACGACAGCCCAACCCCATTCTTCAGTGCCCCACAGTTTCCCCACAGCACTCGCTGCTCAGGCCACATGACGATTGCCGGCAGATACGGCAAAGACCAGTCAGATACTCGCACTAAATAATTACAATGAAAATGGCTGAAAAGTTGTATCCATTTGAACAATGGACCTGTCGTTAGGTCTCGTCAATTACATACATAGTGCAACTGTGGGGCAAAGGAAACTGCACGTACACATAAGCAGATCCGAATGATGCATACTCTTTTATTTGAATGGTATTTCTGCATATTTATTGGGATGTATCAGTCTATGTATCTCTCTCTATAAAGAATATTTGATGAAGTATCTCTTAGGTTTCAGCCCCATGTATATTGAAATATACTTGAACCAATGTACACACAGATGTTACCATTAAGAGTGCCCTTCGCAGGGTATGTTCATAAATGTAATGGGCCGAATGGGAGGCAGGCTTGGTCATAGACCTAAGGATGGTGGTGGTGGTGATCAGCACGGGCTGCCGCTTCTGCTGCCACTTCTGGCTGATGGCTGCTGGCTGATGAAACGCCAAGACAATTGGCAGAGACAGTCGCATTATTGAACGCACAAACGGCACAAAGTAGCAGCAAAGGCGGCGGATGCATCCCTAATTACAATTTAATTACTGAAACTTTTCCCACTTGACAAAAGACTGGGGCCCAGCGGAGCATGAACCACAAAACGCACCACAAGCAAACACACACACACGTTCGTAGAGAGAGAGAGAGAGAGAGAGCGAGCACGTACAGCGGCTACAATGATGATGGCTGGCTGGGCTCTTTGGGTTGACAGTTGATTTGACAGATAGCAGTGTAAACATTTTACAACATGCGGGTCTGGGGTCGCGGTCTGGGGCGTGGTCTGGGTCTAGGTCTGGTCTGGTCTGGTCTGGCCGAACCGGGTGTGAGGTTGCTTTCAGCCAAAGAAAACGCCACAGAGTCGAAACTAATTAGTTCAACTAGACGTATACTTAATTTGGAATGGTGATGGTGGTGCTGGGAGTGGGTAAATAAATGCAAGATTAAGCATAAATTATATAATTATAATTGGAAATCGGCAAGGGAACGGGAATGGCTAATATATAGCAGCTCGTGTGCTAACTACCATGCAAATGGAACCCAACAAAAAGCTGTTGTTAGAAGGCAATTGGCAGTCACGCCAAATCAGCCGATCCATAACCGGTCCATAAACATATATAAATATAAATACACATGCGAGTGGTGTATATAATATACGGACATTTCTTTGGTTGGGTGATGGCCTTTTGCCTGCCGCCTGACATGGCATTTCGAATAGCGTGCCGTGACTATCCGCTGGTATCGGCTGGTGCAGCCACGCCTCTTTATGGTAGGTATGTGGTGTATCTGGTGCGCCAGCTAGATTCTATCTGTCACATTAGTGACCACTTGGCCAGTAATTGTTGTTTAAATATTTGCCCTGAGATCGTTGGGTATTAAAAATCAAATCCACCGATAAGACAAATGGAATTGGTGTGTATCTGAAAGCACGAACGCCTTAGCACACAGCTGCATGGATAATTGAAAATGTTCCACACTGTATGGATTGTGTAGATTGTGTTGATTATAAAGGGCAAAGATTGCTCGCTTTTATTTGATTGCTTTGTATAATTTTTTATGATTTATAATAGCTACAAGGAACTACTTTTAAGCTTTTAAGACTAACCCATTGGGTGCCCTGAGGACTGATCAGTCCAGTCCCCTGGCAGTTATACATATATAAAACTATTGTATATCTCATCCTAATGGTTCTTTATTTTACAAAAGAATTCATCAAAATTCCCTAAACATTATGCAGGTTTTTCTGTTGCAGTTGCAATTACAATTGCCGTTGCCATTGCAATTTCATTCATTTTAAATGCTTCCCAGGAAAATCATTCAATAGATCAAGCCCAATGCAAGAGTCAACAAGCAGCGAGAAGTCTGGCGAAAACATAAATCAAGCAAACAAAAAGAAATCCCGCCGAAGTGTAAAATATAATAAAAATTCATTTCAAATGATTAATAGCTGCGCAGCACAGCGTTTCAACGAAATTCGCTAATGACATTAAAACCGCGCGACTGCTCAAGAATATTTCCACACATAGATATACGAGTCTACAGATTAAATACTAAGTATATATAGTATATAGCGGGGAGACTCGTTTGCCTCAATAAAATCGAGAAAATGACTTCGGGCACAAACTGTTCTGGCATCTGCGTAGGCATCTGTGAGGTGTTTGACTGCGGTTTGTGGGCAGGTGGCAGGGCGCATAAAATATGCATGAAATATTGCAAAAGAACAAAAAACAAAAAAATGCCTCGAAGCGGGGGTTCTGGCACAGCCGAAACAAGTTGACAAGACGGCGCTCGCATAAATTCTCTAATTAACGGTTGCGCCTCAAATAATTTATTAAAAATTATAATTTGCCATAGTAAAAGTGGCAGAGAAATATGAGTTGAGTTTGCGTGCCGACCATCCATAAAGCATTAGCATTAATACAGCTAGGGAAAACTACAAACTGAAAAAAAAACATAAACAGAAATGAGACTTGCGTGGCGGCAGTTTTCGGCTTAGCTTTCAAAAATGGATAACTGCCTGATTTGCTTTCACTGAGCGGAGCCCCGAGGGCTGCACACTACGAGCCCAAGCACGGGTGGTCCATCACTGGGAGACCCTCGCAGCAAATTGCATACCTCGGCTCGGTCCTCGGTTGGAGTCAAGGCAAGAACAAGAACAAGTGACGCCTTGCTAAAAGGCACCAACACTGCCGCCAGAGCACACACAGATGCAATACAGACAAAGAGACATACACACAGATAGTCGGCGAAGAGGTGTGCAAAAGCAACGCACTGAAGGTGTTACCTGCACGCTTTTGATGAGCACTAATTGAGCTCGAGTTGCATTTTTCTTCCCTTCCCATTACCCGCGACTCCGCGAGGGGGTTGGGAGGGGGCAGACCTGACTTGGACAGGGAACAGGGAACTGGTAGCGGGACCAAGACAGGAACACTGGACGGGGTAGCGGCGTCAAGATCAAAGCCAGCAAGCCGATCATAAAGACAAGCGAAAATCAAGCATCGACAGTTGCACAAGAGACAGCAAATGAGAGAATTAGCAATGCAGAGAGGGAAGCACCAGAGCGACACCGAGAGCAGCAGCGAGAGCGAAAGCGCTGCGCCAGAGAGTGTGTGAGAACTACATTTTGGTAATAACTTTATCAGGGCCATATGGGAGGCCCAAGCTAAGTCCGAGCCTCTCAAACGAGTCCAACTGTTACCAAAAAAGGAAGCCAGCACAAATGTGTTTGGTAAGAAAAAAAAGAGCGGAAAAAGGGGAAGAACCTGGCCGAGTCAGGACCTTGTCAAAGTTCTTAAAAGCGCATTCGCATTCTCATTCGCATTCTCTCATTTGTATTCGCGTTTCTGCCAAACATTAATCACAGGCCCGAGCAGAGCGGCCACCGCCAGAGCTGTGAATTTTCGGCATGTGTCGAACATCAAAAGCCCGCGCCACGCATAAAAAGCCATTTAAAAACGCATTTTCTGCCTGGCCCCATGCCCCCAAAGAGCACTCCCCGCGTGACCCCCAGGGGCCAGCTGAGGCGTCTTTTGCCATTGCCAGAGACTGGCCAGGAAATGCAGCACAGTGCGCGAGATTGATGCGTTCACAGACAGCCCCGCCGGACTACTGGCACAGGAATGCGGCGAGGCCGGGGTCAAGTGGGGAGAGCGCTGGAAAACGCATTTCCTCGCGGGCTGCTTTTCCAGCTGGCCGGGTCATTATCGGGTGGCTGGCGTGCAGTGTGCAGAATTATATGGGTCAGCTGGCGCCTTGACTGGCAAAACCCGTTCGCCCGGCTAGGTGTTGGCCAGCAGCGGATCCCAGACAACGGATGGTGCGCAAAAGGTGGATGAGGGCAGCGCGGCAGTGGCAGTGTCTACGTATATATGATAATGCACAGCGACAAATCATATTTACGAGTAAATGTATGCTGCCTTCGGAGGCCAGGAGTCTTTTGATGATAAATGTGGAAAAGCCAGCATAAATTAAAGCATTTAAATCATTAGCAGCGATGCCGAACAAACGAGCGGGCAGCGCGCATGGAGCAGGGGAGGAGGAGTGCGAGTGCCCATCCCAGCGGATGGGGAAATTATTCACAGCTACGGATCAGGCGACATTAATGCGAGTGCAACCCAGGGGCAGACACAGTGCATTTCCTTCGCAACGGCTGGTGTCCCGATCCAGGTCCCAGGTCCCAGCTCCAGCGCTCCAGCGCAAGGTGCTCTCTTTTTGGCCATTCGCTGCGCCGACAGGTGCCGCCGCCGCCGACTCTGCCCTGTCCACTTCTCCGAAGTCTGCACTTCGCTTTTGACGAGATCTCCAAGTATCGTTTGATGCATTGTGATGCAAAAGTGGATTGGTTCTGGCTCGTCATCAGGCTGCCCCGTTGCCGATTCCAGCGAAAGATGTTCCAAATTGAAGCATGGCTAATCGTTGATGTCTGATGGTAAAAATATTGAGTGTTGGCGATCACGATAAGTTACGGATAGATGGAAGATATTTAAAAGGAAATTAATGCACTTTTTAACGTAAAACATTTTATGGCTTTTGCTTCGCATTGACTGAACGGAAATTGTAATAGAAGACTAAAGAAATATAGAATATTTCTACTCATTGAATGCACTCCGACTTAGCCATCAAGGAAGTCCATTGGCTCTGTGTTTGTTCATTCATTTCTTTATTCGTTCACTTCCGATTTAAAATTTCTCAAATAAAAACATTTACTTGCCGGCAATTTCGATTCTAAAGCGAATGCCATAAAAATCATTTCCTTCCCGACGATTGACTTACTCTAATTAGTGTAGTAAGTCATTTTCACGCCCTACCGCCCCCATTCGTCACTCCCCCCGCATTGTCAGTGCACATCAAAGAACATATTCCACCCATTCATTGGAACATATTCGAGGGATTAACCCAATAGCATAGGAAAGGCATAACAAATGCGCAGCAGGAAGGGGGAATGCGGCGATTTGGAAGAACATTTGTTGGTTTGGCTGCTGTTGCTGCTGCTGCTGTTGCTGCTGTGATTGTTGTGGATGTTGCTGTTTACACGCAACTCGACTAAGAACCAACAACCACCAACACACAGTCACCGCAATAAAGCAGGGAACGAACGACAAACTTCACGCTAAAATCGAGGGAAGCTGTGAAAAATGTTTTTCTGTTTTTCCTTCTTCCCCCGAATTGTTTCCCGCATAAGAATGGGAAATGGTGTTGCTGCTGCTGTTGCTGCTGCTGTTGGCAATGTCAACAAAACATTTAACACCTTCATCGAGCAACAACCCCAAGATACGGCCTCATCTCAGTCAGCCCTCTTTGTCTGTTTGTATGTGTGTGTGTGTGTGTATGTCTGAGTACGTGTATTTGTATAATCGTTTATTAAAGTGTGAAGTAAATTAATTTGACTATTTGAGATGTTTGCTGCTGTTGCCACGGCAAATGACTTGCAATCGTTGACAAGATTAATTAATCCCCCTGGGCATGGCAGTGGGTGAAGGCAATCAGCGCGGGTAGCGGGGAGCGGGGGGAGCAGACGACACCCCAACGAAAGGAAAAGGAAAATGCACATAATAATTGATTTTATTTTCTTGTTCATTGCATTGCATTTCTTTTCGCTTTCAGCTGCGTTTCCTGCTCCTTTTTGCAGTGCAGTGCAGTGCAGAATTGTTGTGACAAGCCTCGTTATGCCAACGAAAGGCGTTGTTCGAGTGTGCGATGGGCTAGCTGCATGCCAGTGTGTTGGTGTATGCAGATGAGGTGTTGCAGTGTGTGTGTGTGTGTGTGTGTGCAGGGGCTGTTTCATGTCCGCCGACATTGGAACGCCCTCTTCCTCGTTCGACGAGGCTCAGGCTTACCAGGCTCGTGTATGCACTTTTGACAAGTAATTTAATAAAGCCAGCGACATGACGCGCTTTCTTGTTGCTGTTGCAAGCATTATTGAAGGTGGTTGTTGCAAGTGTTGTTGTTGCTGCTGCTTAAACATGCATAAGCCAAAGTCTGAGCCAAAGCCAGAGCCACACAGCCGCAGAGCCGCCGCCGCCGCTGGCTGGGGTGCCAGTCAGTCAGTTAGTCAGTCAGTCAAAACCTCGAACCCACCTTTATTTTATTTTTTATTTTACTCTTTTTTCATTTTGGTTTTTTTGCAGTTTGATTGCAGCTTGTAATCACAATTAAAGTGTTAAACATAAATGCCAGGGGGGGCCAACTGGCCAACTAACAAAAGGCCAAAAAAAAAAACAGCAACAACAACACAAGAGAGGAAGGTGCACAAGGGTTGCTCAAGTGGCACTCAGGGATCGGCCGAGGCGACGGTTTTGCTGGTCTGGGTTTGGGCTTGGTTTGGGGAGTTTATCATTTCACGGACATGTCTGCCGGCTGACAGCCACGGAATTTCGGCAGTTTTTCGATTAATTAATTGACTGTCAACCAGTCAAGTTCAACTGCATTTTGCATTTGGCATTTTACACAAGTCACAACCGAAGAGCAGATACTCTCAGCAGTTGCTGTAACCTGCCAGAGCTGCAACTGATTTTGAATGTTAATGTCAACCCATTAATGCTGGGAGTAGAATCGTTTACAATGCAAAACGTTTGTGTAATGAAGCGTCGAGGCAGGCCAAGCAACACCTTTTCGAATCATCAGTCAGATGTAAATTTAAATGGCCATAAATGTTAATGACATACTCGCACTAAATGATCAGGCGGGCAATCGGGCGGGCAAACGGGCGGGCTCATTAAGATGCCAAACGAAGATCAGAAGCAGAGGATTGTCCGCTCAGTTGTGCCAGCAGTTACAGCTACAACTCCATGATCCAGCAGCAATACCAGTTCCACTCCCCAGCCATGTCCATGTCCATCAATGTCTGGCGCTTTAATTGATTTTAATGTGGCCAGTATCCTGACTGGATCGATTCTATCTGGCTGCTGCTGCTGCTGCTCACCCAAACAGACCAAACACAAACCATGTGCACCCGATATGGATCGGCACTTTTCATTATTCGGTTTGGTGTTAATTTATGGCGTATCTTTTGGATGCTGCCTGGGGTCTGCCCTGGAGCCGGCCTGCCTGCGATTGCTTCCGTCTTGGCGGCCATATTGGCGGTGCAGCCAGAAAACAACAGCCAGAAGAATCAACAGCCGCAGATGAGAAGGAGACGTCACTTCAGAATGCACTTGAATATCTTTCCAGCTCCCAGTTCTCGCTAATTACGGCAATTAAAATCCACTAAATATCAGAAACGAAACGAAAATTTTCTAAGGCGCGTCGCCGTTGCCGTCGCCGTCAAGTGCTCGCCAGCCAGTTGAGTTCAAGTGGAGCCCGTGGCTCGGCCTGCAGTCCATTCCCGTAATGAAAATTGCATCTTAATAAAGCATAATTACGCAGTCTCACAAATGGAAGCCTAAAGTGTTTTTTTTTGTCAAGTACACGCGGCCAGGCAGCAGCGGTATCCTTTGGCGGCGCTGCCTGGGAGGATATGCGTTAGACGTTCGATGATATACCCGCTGATTAGCCAAGTGCCAGTTCGGTTGGAAGTGCATTAGTGGCAGCGGCAGTGGCAGTTGCAGTCCCAATTGCATTACATTATTGAACCTGAGGAACGGCAGGCAGACAGCGGACAGCAACAACTGCAAGTCATAAACAATTTCAATTGCCGTTGCACATTCGCAACACTCAATTAACGCTTTTCAACAAAAGCCCAACAAAGTACGGGCCACGGCAGCAACAATAACAATAATAATAATGCATTCATCACCTTATGACAGGCCCACAGACAAGCCTGGCCCGGACAATAGTGTCAACCATAAAGAGATTGCAAAGCCCCAGCCGCGTATCTATTAAATTATGCTTAACTATGCCCCTTTGTTGGCCCAGTCAACAGCCGCAGGCCCCGAGTCGGCTGGCTACGCTACAATGTCTGTACGTAGTTGTTGCTGCTGCTGCTGCTGCTCCGACTGTTGTTGTTGATGGTCGCCGGACAAAGGCCAGGCCACTTAAGAGCGCGAAGGCAGGAGGCAGCAGGCAGCTGGCAGCAGGCAGCAACAAAGGAGCCCACAATTCCTTTGCTTCTGCCTCAGCATTAGCCCTACAGCCTAGTCTGGCTATCACATGCAGCACTTCTTCATAAACAATCAGCACATTTATGCACATACATATATACATACATATGTATATACATGCGAGCAAGATCGGTAACATGAAATCAATTGGTAACCCAATTCGAGGCTGCCACACGCCGTAAATTGGCCAAAAATAGTCGTCCCACGTAACAAGTTTTGACAGCCACTCTTTCCCTCACACCTGAGTGTGTGTATGTGTGCATGTGAGTGTATCGAATTGACTCGACTGAATGTATTCATGGTTGTATAAGAAATACGTAGGAAATAACACGAATTCTTCATAAATTCTGCCTTAGCAGCGAGGCGTGGGGGTCTTGTTCGCTCGTGGGCAATGCGTAAGCGGTGAACACCTTCGAAATGCCCTACCCTACCTACCTGAACGGCAGTTAACAATCTGCTACTGCTGCTCCATTTTTAAAAGAGAGAAGGCAAAAAAACATATACTCTTTTCGGTCCGAGAAGAAGTACAATACGATATAAATATGAGTGTTTTCTATCCGTTCTCATAAATATAGAATACATTTATTTTTAATATAAATAATTCTATGCAATTAAAGCTTTTTGTTTCCATTTATCCACTCACCCTCTGAGCATCGAAGTATCCTCAGAAAACTCTCCGCAAAATTCTCAAACGTCTCTCTTGTGGCCTGTTAATCAGTGTTAACGGACATTTCGTGATCACACTATCAGCCATGCTCTAAACTAGACCCATTGCCATTCTCTGGGCACGAGTGCCATTCACATCCTACTCCGATGCCAGAATGACAGCATTTTTATGCCAATTCAATTGGAACATTTCCCAAGCACTTCGTCTGACAGTGACCGCTGGCAGTGAGTCCTCTTTCCTACGCTCCCCCCTTTGGGTGCATGCACATTTGTAAACGCCAACGAAATTGTCAACGGACATAATTTTTAACTGGGTTTTCTGCGGGCTTTTCTTGGGGGCACGGCGCACAGCCGCTCAACGCGGCGTATGCGTAATGGCTGCTTGAGCGGACTGCGCCTGCGGCTGCCGCTGCGCCAATCCATAAAATGCTAAATTTATGCGCCTCTGGTGGATGGGGGGGAGAGCCAGGATGAGAGGGGCTGTGCCACAGCAAGACAAGGCGGCTGCCGACGGGGCGTAGATTTAATTAAATAAATTCCAAGAGCGACGCATTCGGCGTCGTCGCGTTTTTACATATTTGTGCGTAAATTTGTATTATAACTGTGCCACAGCGTCTCTGTCTGCTGGTGTGTTGCACGTTTCGGTATCATATGTGTGTGTGAGTGTGTGTTTGTGTCGCCAGTAATTAAATAAATCTGCGCATTGTTTGCGACGCCGCCACAGCTGCGAGCACGAGTGAAATAACATTGAAAGCGGCCAATTATTACTCGTATGCTCTTTCCTTTGCGGTAGATGGAGTTTGTCAACGAACTGGAAGCCAATTCGAATGAGAATAAGAATTTTAATCGGTTGCCTCTGAGCAAAAGAAATTAAACGAACGTAAAAGGGGAAATAACTATATTATATTCTTATTAGTAGCTCAAGTTCTATGCAATGTCCATGTTGCACAGTACACAGTTCACTTCCTCCACATCTTCTGTGTATTATATATTTTTTAAAATTAATTTCTTTTCATTTTAATCCTTTTTAGAATATTCCCAGGGTATGTGTAACTTGCATTACGTTTCATGTGCCTTGCACATTTTTCATTGTTAATTTATTTTATTTGTCATCCGGGGAGCCTTGCAATTACAAAGTCAAAATGTGTGACACGCCCACAGCCACCACAAAGTTGCATGCACACGCACACACATACACACAAAGACACACACATGCACATACATATGTACGAGCAGGCAGGCATATATCAACGGCTTAACAATTGGCTCAGACTTGTCGTCAGGTGGCCATTGCCGTTAAGCCGAGCAGCCACCGTCGTTGACTCCACCGTCGCCCCCGTCCGAACCTTTTCAATCCCGTTCTCCATTGCTCACTCTTGACGCTTTGCATGTCTGCCCCCTGCCACTGCCCCTGCCCCCGCCCCGTCTCCCATCACCACCACCCCTCCTCACACGCATTCTGATACTATAATTTATGGTCTCGCTCGCAGTTTATTTGTCATGCCAACGGCCTGTCGCTGTAATTATACACCTAACCGTGACTAGTTTTTTGGTGCAACATGCAAAATGTTTTTACGGCCCTCGCAACACGAACGCACATCAAAAGCGCCATGCCATGCAAATGGTCGCTTGTTACGGCTAATGGCCCGGATCGCGCTTAAGACTGAGAAAACCGAACCCGTTCTCAGGCCCCAGCCAATGGAGGATGCAAGCAACGGTTATTGGAGGAGGACAAAAAACCAACGCATATTCAATTCACATAAATGTTGATTAGGCGGCGTATTCCAATGCTCGTTTGTGTGCTCCAACATGTGCAAATTGTTTTTATTTTACGTACTGAATTTAATTCAACTTTTTTGCTTATTTTATAATTATTTTTCCTTTGAGGATTTTTCTCCTATATCCTTATCCTCACTATTCTTCCCTTTACTAACTCAAAAATGAACTGATTGCTGGGCTATAATTAACCCATTTGCTAATTCCCAGTGTATCTGTATCCAATGGCCTCCTCGGGTTATGCCATTTGGCAGCGAGCCACCTTTTGGCACCGCTCACTGGGAAACCAAACGACTTGTTTCCACCTTCACAAAACAGCGGCAACCGGCACTGAACTTTCATTTTACGGCTCTCACTAAAAACAAAACCTACGAGCGCACCTTTCCTATACATTTCCTTTGGCCGCTGCTGCTGCTCCCAAAAGCATAAAGCTGCTTATCTGGTCGGCTATATCGATAAACATAAATAAAATGATATTGTCGTTGTCGTTGTCGCCCCGATGCGGCGACTACAAGCTGCCAACTGCCGTGTGCCGCCGACTGGTAACTGCAATCGGGTCGTTCGTACCGGGCCAACGCCTTTTCGAAAAAAAAAAGCTGGCAGTCAACATGAATGCGCACATAAAAATGCACCATAATGATAACGATAACGATGCGCAGCAGCCGCAGCAGCAGCAGCAGCGGCGGTTTGTTGTTTTACAAGAAAATTATGTATTATTAACATACATATACAAAGACAAGCGCTGCCCATACGATGAGGCAGAGGGAGATGCACTTGTTTGTCGTCCTGCTGCGTGCGCAGCGTTATAAAGATGCCAGCTTTATCACAGCCAGCCCCATAGACGGGGGATCCAGTATCGGGAACGTTCGAACGGGTGGAAGATCAGCGCAAGGGGGGTACATATATGTGGGGGTATATGTGGGGTATCCTCTGCAAATTAACTTGTTTCTGAATTGTGAGTTCTCCGCTTCCCCGGGTTAAGGCTGCGTGCGAGCATTAACGGAAATTTATCATAAATTCCAATACCTTACTACCTAATGGGCGTTGATTAGCTAATTTGCTGCGCTCGTTTCATTTTCCACTCATGGCTCTGCCGCTGCCTCTGTCCCTGCCTCTGTCCCTGCCCCTGGCGGAAAGTCATTTCAAATACTTAATGCTGTTGCTGTTGCTGCTGCCTTGCTTTTCGTCGTCATCGTCGCTCGATCAAAATCGTCGTCTATATATTTGCCACGTCCCCGTCATCGGCTGCCCCCTGCCTGGGCCAGCGTTGTCTGCCAGCTCCTTTTGGCCGTATTAGCCGGCGGCATGTTTACTTTGATCTCACGTTAGGAACAACAACAACAGCAGCAACAACAACATCTTTGGCAACTGATTTGCTTTGCTCGAAGCAGGCCCAGGCCCAGGCCCGCTCTATCGCTGGCCAAAATAATGAATGAAATCAAATCGGAGCCAAAGCCAAAGCCCAGTCCGAATTAAATGCCGTTTTAGCTTTGTGCGTTAACAGAGCCTGGTTAGGCCACGAACGGATTAGCATAGCGTGTTGTTTTTGGCACGCATGTGCACCCTCCCTCCCTCCCGCTCTCCCTCACTCACTCTCTCTATCCTGGCATGCTCTCTCCCCTTGCCTGTGCCCAACAATGAGAAGATTAATTTATGTTATTAAGTCGGCACCGCCGTCTTTGATCTTCGCTTCTCCGAGGTGTAAGGTAGGCAAGTCAATGCGGTGGCAATGCCGGCACCTGAAGATACACCTGAAGACCGGCCCAGAACCATAGCCACAGACAATCGATGAGCATCGAGATCGAATCCGAGATCGAGATCGCCACGATCGATCGCACGACCCTGAGACCACTGCAGCTACCTGCAGCGCCTTAGATTGCCCGTGGTCCTGGTCTGCTATGGTCTGCTATGTTCTGCTATATTCTGCTGTAGAACTGATGTTGAGGAAGTCATTGAATGAGGGCAACCCCGAGTGTATCCTGGCTCTTGTGCTGACTCCGACTTAGGCTCTCTGCCCTTGCCTTATTACATTAATTTGTAATTTATGACAGCTTGTCATAATATCAACCGCATTTATGGCTGTTGCAATGCTTAGTTGAGGCATGCACTGAGAGAAATTTGAAACCTTCTGCCAGCCTTTTGCTAGAGAAAGAATTTTTGGCAAAAGAATAATCTTAGAAGAATGTTAAATAATGGAATGTTAAATGAATACGCCACAAAACATTTAGAGAACTTAATTTGATAATCGCAAACAAGATATTGAGAATATTTGCATATAAATTATGTTCGATATTTCCGAACAAAACGTTCGACATACATTCGTGTATACTCGTAGTACGAGTGAGTGAGTGAGTGAGTATATGCTTCCATAATACTCATCTCATATTCATATATTTATATAAACCCATCAAATATTGATTTGATTTTTAACTAATTCTTTTTTATGGTGTGTGTGTGCCCAATTAATAAGCCGCCGCTTTGCTTCGCGGCGTTTTCTTGTTTGCCGCCGCATCGGTTTCGCTGAGTTGTCAAAACTATCGTACAATGTCTTTGGGGCAATTTTAGCGGCCCGCTCGCCGCCGCCGATCCAATCACCATTCATGATGATCATCATCAGCAGCAGCAGCAGCATCAGCAACGCATCAGCATCAGCTTCAGTCGTACCTATCCATTCCGTATTCCATTCATCTAGTTGGCTGCTGGGGGCATTGTTGGCTTTACATACACTCGGATGGGATGCTGTTGTCAACGCTCTTTGTTGTGCCACCAATGAGGCGGCGGTGCCTTTGATTGTGCGGCCAGTTCAAAGCCCCCACGAACTTCTAACTCAATTAGTTTGTAGTTTTTTAAACGGTTTTGATTACAGCGCATATTTCTTGCCCGGCCCAGCCCCCGCCATCCCCCACCCCACTAACGTAGAATACATGCTACTTATAAAGACATTAAGAGAGCTAACTCATCCCGTGGCCCGGTCCAGCCTCCGTTTGGCCTACATTGCAGCAGCAGCAGTAGAGATGGATATGGAGCTGGATGTGGAGATGGAGATGGAAATGGAGATGGGGGAAGGTCACTCAATCAGGACCCGACCATCCTCAGAACCAGAACCAGAACCACCGCCACCGCCACCGCCGCCGCCGCTGCCTTTGATCGCCTTTTAATGATGATGACCATTGTTAGCTGATGTTAGCGATTGCAAACTCAGATTTTCACTTAACAACGCCGCCAAATGCTGCCGCCCAGGCCAGCACAGCCCAGGCCTGGCCCCACCGCCAGCTTCGGACCAGATTCGGAGAGCTTAAAGGGCATGCAAACATAAAAATGATGTAGTAGAGTCCGCCAGGGGAGGGCAGTGCCAAGTGCAGTGCAATCAGAGGAGGGAGCAGCCTGAGCAGCTTCATCGGCTGCTCACCGTCCAAATTGCAATGCCTGGTAATTTTTATTATTTCGCACAGACCAAACGATGGCCGCACAGTGGTGCAAAGTCTGGCAAAGACAGCAGGGAAATACAAGAGATTGGAAATAATTTTATTCAAGAATTAAATATTGATTAAATGCTTTTGATATTACACAATAATGGATAGACATTCTTGATATTTAAATATCGCAATTACATGCCACAAAATAAAATAAATCGGTTAAAAAAAAAGATCCAATGGCTAAAAATGTAAAGTTAAAATAATATACTCATGGGAAAACCTTCCCTTTTTGTATCAGCTTAACTCTAAATAAGTTTTCTTCCTGTCGTTGCTATTCCCACACTTTATGAGTTGACCTTGCTCTACTGTCCAGTGAAGAACTGCAGAGCAGACCCAGTGCGCCTCGGGATGCAGGCAAACGTGCCTCTTGCAGACATCCCAGTCGTCTACCGTCTGCAGCCCAAGACTTTGCCTCCAAAACCTCTCTTTCTGCCTCCCCATTTGCGTCTGTGGCCCCAACGGGCTGTGCATCCTCGTCTTGGTGGCTGACTGACTGACTTCATTGCTCTTTACGTTACGTTAAGTTTAAGTATACGTTTGCCCACTGCCCGAGCGCCATCTCGTTTAATCTACCTTTTAAAGGGCGTGGCCATAGTATTTTATATGTGTTGATCAAAGAGCGCCGACGCTTTGTCCCGATGCCGCCGCCGCCGCGGACATCGCGTTCTTCTTTTTCTCCCAGCTCGGCTTTTGCGTAGCGCAAAGCGCAGGGCGGCGCATGCGCAACGGACCGATCGTGAATCATGTGTCGGTTGCCCAGGATTGGGGCGATTCTGGTGGGAAGGAGGATCGGTGGTGTGTGGCCATGGCATGGCCAAGTTCGGCCCGGCCTGGGCTTTACGTATTCATTATTGAATTAAGGATGACCACGTTTTCGGCGCTTTGTTGCGCTGCGTCGGAGTTGCAATTGATTTGCCATCCATTAAAATCAATCAAAATATGCCGTCGAGGGTCGCCCAAAGAGTTCACGTGTAATTACATGTGAAAGTCGCCAGTCGCTGCCCAGAACGCTAATGAACTGCATTTGCATCTGAATCTGAGTTTTTTTTTCCTTTTTCGGTGGCCATCTAAAGTGAGTGAGCATCGTGCTCAAACGGTTTGTTTGGTTTTGCCTTACTCGAAGCTCAGCCTGGGGTGGGGTCCCGGTCCCGGTCCCGTCTCCAGCGGACGCATGTCAGGGGGCTGTTCCGAAATCGAAGAAGAAAGTCGCCGCCAAACGGCTCGACCAGTGCCCGTATCCGATGCATGCGTACACTTGTATGAAGAAATTAACCCGCAATGGGATGGCTACGACAACATCTCTGATTACAGCCCCCGGGGCCGTTGACGTGTTCCTCGGCTCCGCAAATTGCCGTCCAGGCTGGCCCAAATTATTGGCCATGTTTACAAGATGTAATGTCGTAATGCCGCAATCAAAATAGCTGCGGGCCAACATGAACGGAACATTTACGCTCGGCAAGGGGCAGTGGCAGTGGCATTGGCAGTGGCAGTGGCGTTTTGTTTAAAGCAATTCGCTAAATGTTTAAGGTTTCCACCTGGGGCTGAATGGGGAAAGGGCAGAGAGCAGAGCATGGAGTAGATCAGTGCCAGAGAAAGTTCGTCCCTTATGCCCAGAACATAATTTGTTATTGTTTTTTCTCAGGGTATTCCTCTGAGCACTCGTATGAACCCTTTGAATTTTATTATTCTATTATTTCCATGAGTACCAAAAATTTCCACTTCAAGCCAATCCCTTCAGCAGCTTCCAAGTAACTTCCATTTTGAGATTAAAATAAGTTCCATCTGTGGCCCAGCTACCTGAGCTGCGATCTGCTGGCAGCATCCCAACTTCGGGGCGGGGCGGTACAAATGACAACAAAATACAAAAAGTTATTGGTGGCATTACGAGCGTGTAAACAAGCAGCCAACAATGACAGTCACCGAGCCGGAGACAAGACCGACCAAGACCCCACCAGTCGAGGTCTGAGCTCAGCTCCAGAATCCATATCGAAAGGAAAATACCAAAATTTATAACTTTCTCGTTATGGAGAGCTGCGCTGCGCTGCGCCCCCTCCTCGCACTCAATGCAATGGGAATGAGTCTCTTTCACAAGGCAGCGGAGCGGAGCAGAGAGAAGAGAGGAGCAGCGCGGAGATCACTTTGTCGGCGGCTAAATTTGTCTCATCTTCTTATATTAATTTGTGTTATTGTATTTCGGCTTTTCGTAGCTCCAGCAACAGCGCAGGGCAGCGCAGCAATAATAATAATAAAAGAGGCAGCAAACAAAGGTAGCCAAAAGGTATCGGGTTTTATAACCTGCTCGAACTCATCAATTTCATTGCTAACAACACGCAGACACGCCAAAGTGAGAAAAATATGCAGGGCCTGGGACTGGGCTGGGACCCAGGCCCGCCATCGACTTTGATCCGGTCTGAATCATCATCTCGATTCGAGTCGGACTATGCTGGAATTTTGTGGTTACGTTTTTTGGGAAGCGTCGCTGTCTCCGTCGCTGTCTCTGCTCGGTCTCTGCTCTGCCAGCGTCATAAGTAAATTTCTCGTGTTGTTGCGGGGATTTCAAAAAGCCATTTAGAATAAATTAACTCGGACCTACCGCTAAAAAGATCTGATCCGAACCGATCGGATCACCGCGGAGACCCTCTCCCTCTCTCTCTTCCTCTCTGCATTTTCGTTTTCATTTTCGTTCTGGGTTTTTCGGCGCGGGAGCGAGTGAGTGCGCCGCCGCCTTAATCTGATCCTCATCAGCGTTGCCCCAAACAGGATTAAAATTAGTTTTTGATTACGCTTTCGAGCTTCTGGACAACGCAATTTGTGGTCTTTCCACTTCTCCCCCTCAAGCGGCATGTAATTAGCGCTTATAGCCGAATTCTTACCCCCAGGGGGGGACTCTTTTGCATTCGAAGGTCGAGCCTGTCTTTGTCGGCAGCGGTTTGTCATAATTTTGTGATGGCGGCAAACTTATAAAGCTATTGGCAGGTATTTAGCCAGTACGGGCCTGGACTCGGGCCCGGGCACTGCTCCTGCTGCTAGTCTCAGTCCCAGTCCCAAGCTCCAAGCTTTGGATATGTGAATGTGAAATTCCTGGTGCTCATAAATCCCCACAAAAAGTCCGTCCCAAACTTCTAATTGAGTCTTCCGTTGGAGGCACCCCAAATCACATTCCACATGTCATGCTCCTGGCCATGGCCTGGACCTGGACTGGCTACCTACTCGTACCTACGCCACGGCCTCTCGTCTTTCAAAGACTCCGCTGGCATCCCATGCGATGTGCGGCATTTGAAGAGCGTGTGAACAGCAGGCACCTTGTGTTAAAATATTTTCTGGGCATTAGCATTAGCATTATCCGAGCGATACGCATCTCGGTGGCTACCATGCTACCAGGCAGCCACACAGTATCTCAAGATCTTGATCTCAGCTGGCTTTTATTATGACGTTGCTCGGATTTTATTCTCCCCTCTTAAGGCCTGCACTCGAGTAGGGGCTTAGGGCCTGGACATTACCATTACCACAACCTCTGCTCCGCTCGGCTCGGCTCGGCTCCATTTGCCCTGCCCGCTGGCTGATCCCGGCTGATTGATTTGGAGCTGGCTTTAATTGAATCGTTTGCTCGCTCTCTCCGCGTTCGACTCAATTAACATAATGGCTCTGGGCCCAGCACTTTGAAGTGGGGCTGGCTTCTAAGCAGCTCGCTCGATTTCCAATATGCAGAGTTCGATGGGTACCGAGAGTGACCAAGAGGACGAGCATTTAATTAATTGCTGCTAATTTATGGGCCTCCCAGCAGCAGTAGCTCCCAGTCCAGCTAATTTGCCTAATTACCAGCCACACCATTAGCCATGCGCACTGCTGCTACAAGTCGTCGGGGGCCTCAGATCAGCCGGCGATAAGGCACGCCATATCGTGTCGTACCAGTACACTGACAGAAACCACACCGGATGCGGCCACATTTGTTCCTTAATCACTAATCATAATCGCAGTTAGTTCAGGGAAATCTAAATATTTTTTAAGTTTACTGAAAATTAATCTGGAATGAGCTGTGGAACTGCCTCAAAGCAAAACTCAACAATTTAAAAGGATAAAAAAAGATTGAATATATCTATAGTTGATATTTACACATTCCCTTTGTATATCATATTTTCTTTGAGTGCACAGCTCTTTGTATTAGAAGCAAGAGCCAGCCCAACCCAATCTAGATACTTGTGTAAGGACAATACGTCATTTTGTTTGTGTCTCAATTAGCAACGCTGCCAGCCAGGCACAAGTTATGCTCAGCTCAGCTCACCTTAGCTCACCTCTGCCAGACATCCCATATACATACAGCTCCATGGCTCCGCTGGACTCCATTGTGCTGGCTGTCGACCGGTGGTGTGGTGTGGTGTCACCGTCCAACTCCCTGCCGCCTGTCACCATGATTAGTTATGCTGATGACATTGTTTGTTTGGCTGCAGACCGCCGCTGGTGTGGGTGCTCAGGTCGTAATTCTTTCGGCAAACATGTCCCTATACAACTCCATCTGGACGGCTGCCACTCGAACTTGTTAGTAGCTCAGCGGCAGCTGCCACAGCGTCGGCCGTGGTCTCTGCCTCTGCCCCGGCATGTGGGTTAAGCCATAGCTATTAGCCCCATGTCCGACTTGGTCCAGCCCCTCAGTGGAACTTTCATAATTAATAAAGCTGAGCAAATGACCCAGAGCACACCCACTAAACTAGGCTCAGGCACGAACCGTTTTTGGCCAAGAGAAGCCATGCCTTGGCTTTTGATTAGAGGCGTGGCTGTGTTGCCTGGCCACGGCTTAGATCACTGGCTCAAACGGTTTAATTATAGAAATCGATTAGATCCGAAATCGTTTTCCCTGATACGGATATCGATCAGGAATGTAATGGGGAATGTGAGATTAAGAAATAATGTTTGCAGAGTTTTATTCTTTAATCTGAGGAATAAATTTGCTTAAAATATAATTAGCAATATAAACATTGAACGTTTAATGCACATTTCCGTTTGGCAACATCCACAAATATCCTTCATGGCTTTATTTAGTTGAAGTTTTAAAAGGTTGTTCGACATGTAAACTGAAAATGATGACACAACTCAGGCACAGCCCATTCGATTGCTGCTTCGCGTACCAGTATTCCGGCTCCTTTCGTAGGGGAAGGAAATATGCGTGCTTCCTGGCCCTAGAGCTGTACAACCCCAAAGTACTGCTCGAAAAGGGGCGTGTGCACAACAGCAGATAATCTAACCTCACAATAAACACATCAAAATGGCTCTGGGTTGGACTGCGACATCAACCGCAGGGCCGCACGAAAAACAGGCAGGGAGGGAAACAACCCCTGCCATTATACGGAATGTCCTTGCCACACTCAGGGACCCAGTTTGGGCGTCTTAATTGTTAATTGTCGGACATGTTTAACAGCAACAAAGTTGCTGACTCTGCAGGGAGCAAGGAGCAGCTGCCACTTCCTTGCCTCATCTTTGAGCCCATCGCTACACCACAAGCAATTGAAAAAGAACAGCCATTTCCGTTGATACTTTGGCTGGCGAGATCATTCGCCCCGCGTATAAATATTGAGCATTAATAAAAAGCCCCGCCGAGTGGCGCAAAATTGAATTACGCGCGATAAATAAACAATTTCTAATGGGATTGGCTCGGGGTCGGGGTAGGGGGTTCAACTGGGTTTGAGGCGATTTCCGCCGCGGTATACTTTCCAAAACATCAATCAGCGGACGTATTACCCTTAAACATGCCAAAAACAAATACCGGCAATCAAAGTCCCAGCACCGAGCAAGGCCCCAATCGAATCGCTTACACAAACAGCTCTGCTCTCGCACTCACAGAGGAAATCATTCAACTCGGACGGTCCGGGCCGGGCCGGGCCAATAAAAGGCGTCGGCAAAGAATCCAGCGGGTTTTTACGAGCACAGATTTGTTATTGTTTATTGTCTATTATGAATTCCATCGAATTATGTTTTGAAATTGTTTCAACGACGAGCACGGGCTTTCAGGCTCACTGATTGAATCGAAAGTGCCAGCGAATGCGTAGAGATTATAGAAGGCGATCATTAAAACTAGGCAACAACAAAACGATGGTTAGCTCAACGATGGGGATGGTGGGGATGGGTATGGGGATACACGAATGCGCGGGAGAAAGGTTAAACGAATGCGAGAAGAGCCAAAAGCCCCATAAAGTTGCCGTTTTATGATCAGCTGTGTGTGAAGCGCATAAAAAGGTGACTGATAGCTTGACTGAATACTCGTAATTTACGATGCCATCACACCTTTTTGAACTCATTCTGATGCTGTTGCTGATGCTGTTTGCTGATCCATTCCAGATCCCTCAACGCTGAACATCTTTGCAACACGCTCCAATCCAAAGAAGAAACGCAAGTCCCGCACAGCCTTCACCAATCAGCAGATCTTTGAGCTGGAAAAGCGTTTCCTATACCAAAAATATCTCTCACCAGCGGATCGCGATGAGATTGCCGGCGGACTGGGACTCTCCAACGCACAGGTGAGTATGCACTGCCCATAGACAAGATCAGAACTGATTGATTGCAACTCAACAGGTGATCACTTGGTTCCAAAATCGGCGCGCCAAGCTCAAGCGCGACATGGAGGAGCTCAAGAAGGATGTGCAGATCACGAAACAATTGTCAGCGAACAAAAGCTTTTTAGAGAATGTTAATGACTTGAGTATTTTAAAGACCCGACCAGTCAGCAGATCCCCTGCGACCCCTACACCACCACCAGCACCAGCAGCAGCAACAGCACCACCACCACCCACATCAGCACCGCCTCGGGCCGAGCTCCCAGACGGCGAGCAGCATTGGCTCGGAAAAGGATAAGGACAAGAACAAGGAGGACCTGCGGATGCTTAAGCTGATGACTCTGATGCGCTACTCGGATGGCAAGTTGCTCTACCAGCAACCTCCTCCCCTGCCACCAGCCTCAGCACCACCACCCCCGCAGATAATGCTGCCCCACATGCCACCGCCCACATAGCCGACAGACAGCACCGCTCAGCGATTAGCCTAATTTGTAAATTACTGACTACACACGCTTTCCATTTGCGTCTAATTTGCCAAAAAAAGAAACAAAAAAAAAGATATAAACGCAAACATGATTTCACATGATTTTCCTAATTGTAGTATTAAATTTCGAGAAAATTGCTTGTGATTTTGTCTCTTTATAACGTATGTATGTGCTTTCCCCCGGCACAGGTAGCAACGCAACAGCAGCACGGAACGGATCTACTACCCTTAACTTATGCCTATATTTAATGCAATTAATTATGTATGATATTAAACCATTTGTATCTTGTAATTTTATATGTCAATAGTAAACGAATATCTGCCGTTAAAAGTCCCATTTAGTATGAAATATATGCACCTGATAGTGTGGATATAGAGCATCGATATTTTGGAAGGAACAACAATGAAAAGATATAATATTTAAAAAATATTTAAGCCCCCATTTCGTCGGCCAAGATGATCCGGAAGGGCCCAAAGGCTGTTGGGCAACCCCGCAGGGCGCCTCTAGCGGACAGTGTTTGAACGTTGTCTTACATTCATTTTACAGTGCTGCCATATGTAAACATTTTCGGTGCTGCCACTAGTTGCGAGGCAGAAATCATGTAGATTACATCTCTGTGTCGTTGCCATGTAGAAAACGAGGTTTTTTTATACGATACTATCGGCACGATATTTTTGTGGCCAATTATATCTACTGAAAACTAACAGAAATTCAAACAAGAACAAGAAGGATGAGCCGGGCACTGTTTCGGTCAAAAGTCTGGGCTGGATTAGACTAAAAATAACCATAAACCTTAACCTTATAGTTCGAGTACTTTAAGCAGCCCCTAGATAAGCAAGACCAGTTCTGTGTATCATTTATTTAAAAATTAATAGATTAGTTTTATTTGGATTGCGAATTGCCTTAGCCTAAATATTTTATGCACGTATGAAGGATACGAGAATCTGTAGGTACATATGCATATGTACATATGTATGTATGCATGCCTGTACATATAGTACACAAGTCTCTCCACCGATATGATGTGTGTAGGGGTGTATACAAAAATGAACACCATCGATTTTTGCGCTGGCTGAGCACTGTCTCCAATGAGGCGCGACTGCAGCTGTAAAATGGCAGAACTTTTCAAAAGTTTTCTTTTTTCTCGAAAGTTTTGTGGAATTTTGAGTTAGAGGACGACAGCGACTCGCTCTAGGACGCCGATCCGTCGGTAACGTTGAGTTTCTCTGAAAGATTCACAGGACAAGACAGTTGAATGTAATTCATTTGGCGATCAGTACAGTGAAGCTCCATGCGATGGCTTCGCTACAGTTGAGTACAGGATTCAAAGAATATGATATGTTATTTACGTACAGCATTTATTTACAGAAGCGAAGCTCTGGGTCGATGAGGCTTACGAACTAGAAAGCATTGAAAAGCAGAAACGAACTCAACTACAGGTGGGTGTGGGTATGGGACTGCGGATGGGAGTGCGGCGAATGTAAGCGTGTCTTAGTCATGCTATTCGAATACAAAATAACTCTATTACCCTATTAACCTATGGAATAGTGCAGAGTAGGCAAATACGAGTGAGCGAACCAGTCTACCAGTCAGGATTTATGAAATGGAGTGAAGGGTCGGGTCGGGTCGGGTTAATAGACGGAATAGTTATAGCGACGCTTCTTGGTATCGGTGCCGTCCCTCAATGGCATGGACATGCTGGACCCAGGACCAAGAAGGGCTGTGCGCGAGCAGCTGGGCAGAGGAGAGCCCGGGTTAGTGGTATAAATCGAGCTACGGGTATGATCGCAAGCGGCCGAGACAGAGCGAGCAGTAATACTAGGGAATGCGTCGCTGGGAGGACAAAGTGAAGCAGAGTACAAACCAGTTCCGTTGTCCACATGTCCGTTGCTGAGTGCCGTCCCTGAGACTCCGTTAACTCCGTTGGTGGCCGCTCCCATGAGAGGAGCGCTGGACTTGGTGCCTGTCGAGTAGATAACGTGGTTAAAAATATACAGACATACGCATGCGATTATGCTCACCACTCGACAGATAATTTCCATTGCTGGCAATCTCAATGTCGCCGTTGGGCAGGGCCGCAGCGCGAATCGGACTGGCGGCGGCGTTGCTGTCATCCTTCACGCACTTGATGAGGAACAGCAGCGAGGAGCCCACCAACGGCGGCAGTCCAGCCAATATAAATGGGACCGTGTACGATCCCGTGCTGTCGAAGATCATGCCGGCCACGGGCGGACCCACGGTGAGGGGAATGGAGCTCAGTCCCAGCAGGAAGCCAATCGCCTGTGTGGCACCCGACGGACCACAGATCTCATAGGCAATGGGCCCCAGCAGGGAGATGAAGCAGCCATCGAAGAGGCCCATAACCAGGGTGAAGGAGACGAGCACCACATAGGAGCTGGTCAGTGGCAGCAGCAGCGTCACCAGGCCAATGGACACCAGCGACAGCTGCTGCAGATACATGCGATTCACGCCGGGCATGTCGGCAATGATGCCGAATATCAGGCGTCCAATGCCCGAAGTGATGCCAATGCACATGACCGGCAGATTGACATCCTCGCCCGGGAACGTTGTCTTCACGAACTCCATCATGTGGACGTAGGGCACAAAGTACCCGAACAGGGCCAGCGGCACGCAGAGCGCCCAGATAACGAAACGCTTGCGCTTCCAGATCTCCACGTTGACAATGGAGCGCAGGAAGAGGTTGATGCGCGATCGCCCTGGCTTCTTTTTGGGCGGCTCCGGCGGCGGATGCAGCGGCTTGTACACGAACGAACACACAATGATGAAGGCCGACATGAGACTCATAATCTGTGGAAAATTTACGGCTCAAGTTCACTGGGAGAAAAGTCTGATGCGAATCACTCACCCTGAGGGTGGCCTCCAGGCCATAGCCCACCAGCAGACTGTCCAGGCAGGGCGGCAGTATCACAGTGAAGACGCTGGAGCCAGCTGTCACGAAGCCGCTCACCTTGCCCAGGTACCGCTTGAAGTAGTGCCCCAGAATGGCAAGAGTGGGCGTGTAGGCCAGGGCCGCCCCAAGACCAAACATGATCCCATAGCTGAAGTACAGGGCACTGATGTTCTCGGTGAAGAACGAGGAGAGCAACAGCCCCCAGCCGAGAGAACTCCACCCGCGAAGGTGGTCAGTCGGAGTCCGATCTTGTCCGTCAGACAGCCGGCGACTGTTGAGAAGAGGAATGTGGTGCCAATCGCCAGGGAGCCAACGAGAGCTGCAAGAGAATAGCAAAATACAAATTTTAATACCTCAAATACTCCTAAAGTGAACCCTCCGATCTGTCGGATTGGCTAAGATGAATGCAAAGGCATTTCCAACTGTCGCTTCGGCTCAGACCAGATCACTTTCGTTTGACAAATCGAATCTCACGCAAGTGCGGTTAATTGTGAAACGAGCTGGGGACTGGGGCTGGGGCTGTGGCTCCTAAATGTCTGGCAGTCAGCTGAGATTCCAGGCTTCTGCTTGGCACTTTCAGGTAGGTGATGTGATGGCTGGTAACTCGATCGGGCCACAGTTGGTGGGAATCGCGGGCTGTAGCATGTTCGTATGGGAATGAATTTGGATTTAAATTTTAGTCCGCTCGTCAATAATTTTCCGCTGAACTCTGCGCGCACAAGTGGGGGAAAATCGACGAGTAGCTGTGGGCATCGGGTAAACACTTTCGTTTGTTCCACTTTGGCCGCTCAAATTGATATTCGATTGACAGAATCAGGTTAATTCTTTGTTCGCTTCATCCACAGCGCCGATCTAATGCTGAGATAATCCATCACAACTGCCTGTGAAGCCCCACACTGCTCTGATGAGCAATTGTCATCATCAGCCGAACGAGTGGCCATTGTCCCAAAGTCCACCGCGACGGAGACGCCTCAAACTCACTGCACAAAATAGTTTTGGATTGCCAACTAACTTGTAGTACAATTGCCACTATCAGAGTCAAACAAAATACGAGGTATTCCAAGGTATAACAAAATGTGTATATAAAAAAACTTCAGGCTGAAGTTCAAGGAACTTTCGTATCGCCAGTTCAATTTAGAAGAAATATCAACAGAAATTACTGAGAATCCACTTGCCCCACACACGTACTGCTAAGCGAAAAGCTTATCTCTAGTTCCGGTCGATTTTGAATAGAAAATAATTGTGTAGAACAGAAATACAAATTCTATGCCTAGTTCAGCTGTACCCAAAGTATACGCCTAAAATTGCAGTGTCTGTGAGAAGAATATTCTGAGATTCTACAATAGAATTTCACCTACTTTCGACGATTTATAAATATTTATTGAACATTCGATATGGCACCAATACCAGAGAAAACAGCAACGCAAGGCGTGCGGCGCCATTCCACATATTTATATTATAATTCTTACAGTGCACACTCGATAGCAGGCTCTAGTTAAGGGGTTGTCTGTCTGGCAAATGTATTCCCATTGCTTTTCTCTTGCGGCAGCCCAGTTTAATCTCTCAAAAGTGCGTACAACCAAGTATTCACTGTAGGTGGAAGCAATCTGCCACTCTCCAAGTCGAGCAGCAGCTATGTACTCGTATCTCGACAAAGGCAACAGTCAATGTCAATGCCACAGACGATGGCCGCTGCCGCTGCCGCTGTTCGGTTGCATGCCACCCCAGCACTCCTCGCAGCTAGTCAATGGCATTGTGCCTGAGAGCCAGCGAAAGTGGCAGAGAGTGGGAGAGAGGTAAAGAGCTACGCAGAGAATTATTAGATAATAGCCCCAACGAATGCCTCTTGAACAGAAGCCAAAAATTCTAAAAAAGAAACCGAGACGGAAGAGATTACATGAGAGATATCTGGCGGCCGGCGTCTAGCGATTGTCTGTCTGAGTGTGTGACAGAGGGAGGACTAACCAAAATAAATCAGAGTATTTTTAGGATGCCTCATATTCAATGCGGGGGGACAGCAGCTAGCAACATGCAATATCTGACGCAATCTGCAACGGAATTGCATCGGCGCTGGCCAATGATCTATGGCTAATTGAATGATTGATCCTGACCTCTGGGCAAGTGCTCTGATATACATGGATAAGCCACAGCAACAGCTTATTGCGCACCATTAAGTGATTGTTATGTGCCCATAGAAGTGTATAATTGGCGAATTGAAACTGAGGGATGGCACGTAGTGGACCGAGACTGAAAAGCGATAAAAGTCGCAAAATATGGCACACTCAACACCTCCTAGCCGAGCCGTCGCGGACGGCTCAGGTTCGGATTACGTCAAGTTTTAATCATATTGCGGAACTAAAGCCAGTCAGCCGCTGCTTCTGCCACTGTATCTGCGCCGGCAGCTCCAGCCCCATGCCGGAGGATCGCTGTCAAGCAGCGGCACTTGCTGGGCTTCGACGGCAGCGGCAGCGACAGTGGCAGAGCCAGTCGACCAAGTAACTGGGTCAGTGGCGGGTGCACTCTTACCACTCTTGGCTGGCTGCATGCCGTTTGGCGTCTTTGTTTGCGGCTTTTGTCTTCTGCTTTCCGGGCATCTGGGTGTTGCGCCTCTGCCAAACGGTCCGTCGTTTGTGCCCCCATTGAGCTCCACGCTGCGTATGCGTAATGCAGGCCACCACCAAACCTTGACAAACACTCATAACCGATTTGAACTTTGCTCGACATTCCGCCAATCCAAACATGCGCACTGTCGCTTTAGGCCTAGGCCTACACTCCAGCTGATTCTGCCCCGATGTCTGCGGGACGGTCCGGCTATTGTTTGGCACGCAAAATTGTTCCCTTTATTTCGAGCAAACTCAACTCTAGCCGACTCCAACAGACTTGACATCGCCCTCGCCCTGGGCCGCGCCGGGTGTTGAATAATGCTTTGTGATCCAATCAACTTTTAGCAATTTAATTCACTTGATGGCGGCACGTTGGATTCCCATATCGTCATTCCTACTACGTACTACAATGTTTTATTGAACCCAGCAAAAAACAGCAACAACAGCAGCTGCCACGATTCGCGTTGAACGGGGCAGGATTGGGGGTAAAGTTTACCCAGCAGCAATGCACTCGAAATGTCCGTTAAATTCGGCAATGATAAATAAAATATTATGCATAGATGTTCCACTTAAGGACCCTTCTTATTTCATTTAAAATATGGAAGCCACACATTAATTTCCTATCCATAAACCCATAAATACAATCCTATATTAGCCATAATTTAACTTCCTAATCTAACAGAAATTCTGTGGCTGGAGCAGCTGCTCAATAATGGCCTATAAAAATATTATTCACAAATGAAATCAAATCTTTGCGAAGCATTCAACTGCGACGAAGCAGAATATGAATGTGAATCAATTTTAGGTTTCTTCAATAAAACGAATCAAAACCTAAGACCCCCTCAGGGTGCTATCAAAGCCATAGAAAATATATTGCACATTATACATGTACATACATATGTACGTGCAATATAGGCTGACTTGGTGCCTATACAGCAGATAGCGGCTTGAAAAACAACTGTCCAGTTCCCATCTAATCTCATTTGCGCTCTCCTTCTGCATAATTACAATCACAACGCAAGAAATTTGTCATAAATTCAGAATTAATTTGCCGCTGGCCCATCTGCCGTTGACTGAAGGGATTACGCCCGCAAATTGCTAGGTCTGTCTTGGGGCCAGCCCAAGACCCATCCACACCGACAACTCGCCATGAGACTCAGACTCACCCGCTTTGCTGGAGGCCTCCGGGTCGCCCAATGCTTTGAGCCGGTCGCTTAACAGTGAGTGCAGAACGCCGTAGGTATTGATGAAACCGAAGATGATGCCGTTGCAGAGAAAGGCACTGACCATGACGAGCCAGGCCCGGGCACCACCATCCGGCGGCTCCTTGCCGTGTATGTCTCGACAGCAGGGCGCCTCGATGTGTGTGCCGTTGGCAGATCCGTTCCCATTCGCCTGGGACGGCGTCTTTACCAGGCTCTTGCCATTGGCATGCACCTGGCCATTGCTGACTGCCGGCGATATGTGTCCGTTACTGGGCAGGATGCGACCATTCACCTGCTTCTGTGTCTCGTTCAGCGGCTCGTTCTCTGCCATGGCTGCTGCTTCTCTTCCTGAGTGCTGACTGCAAATATGTTCAAGTGGGTGGATAAGTGTTCGAGTGCGTGTCAAGTATGCTGGGCGTAAATGTGCATCTTAATGCCATTGCATTGCACACAAATATGCTGTTGACAGACAACTGCCGAAATGCTGTCGCCGCCCCCATTTACTGGAAAATTATCACAGACTGAGCGAATTGGCTAGCCAAATATTTGAGCACTTTTATCTGTGTTTGCCACTCTCGCACATGGAAATACAATGTACATAGCCAACACTCCAGAATCCAACTAAATGAGCCAGACAGCCAGACAAAGGAAGTAGTAGAACTAAAGTATACGCATATAAAGATAGGTAGCGAAATAGGCATATAAATCTATCAAAGGTTTAATTATGGGAATCTTGGAAACTGCAAAAACTTTACTGAGGAAAATAAAGCTACCCAGGATACATATGTATATCCTCTTATAAAAATCCTAGAATATTATTTCAATAAGAAAAAATTCTGAATTTTTATTTGTAATTATTTAATATTTTATTCAAGTGGGTTCTACGCGTTTTCGAGTGTACAAAAATAATCTTGATTTTACATCGTCTGTTTCCCCTTTCGCGCCTTATATCTGGACAGCATTATATCACATTCCTTGGGCTGAACAAAATTTAGATTGCATTACATGCGATAACAGAATTACTGAATTTGTCGCATTCCAAACGATATGTACTCGCACATATGTACTGTGTAAATATGCATATGCATGCCCTTGCTTAGAGCACGGCGTTTACGTTTCTTGCCCCTCCCACGGCGGGGCAGACAGACAGCGGCAGCCGAAAAAAAGATTCCGCCGACAAGCGAAAATTCAATGTAATGCGAACTGCTACACAGAATAAAAACCAAACCACATTTGTGCTCGACTATCAAAGACATTCGTACTATCGTGCACGTGTCTGCTTGAATATGCGACGCACCGGCGGGCCGGCAACCCAACGGGTGGGGAGGGGTCACAACCGAAATCGAAGGTCACGTCACTGGCTGCCATTATGCAACTGGCAGCGAAAAAGAGCGACAGGACGATAAACGGTGCAGAGGCCTCTTTACGTACATGTAAGCCTGGATTAACTCCAAACGTAAGAACCGCTTCAAGACTCCGGGGCGAAGACACTAAGGGAATCGCGCACTCAAACCGCCTGCCACTGGCCGAAGTGGTGTCGTGTCGTCGAGACAAAGACAGAGACGGAGACACAGGCGGAGACACAGACGGAGACCAATCGAGCGAGCACACAACCGACCGCTTGCGTTGTCGGCAGCGGAATGAAGAAAAATTGAATTATTTTCCACGAGCTAGTTGCAAAAATGTTCCGATACTTCGGCGTTCTCTGGCGTAAACAAATTTCACCTAGGCAACGACGAAGATGGGCACAAAAACAAACGAGGCGCTAAAAGCTCCACCAGTTCCCAGCTCCCATCAGCTCTGGGTCTGAGCGATGGATAGAATGTCGGGTGTATAGTTTTGGGCTGGCCCAGAAGCCCCAGACGCCAGCTCCAGTGGCAGACAAAAGACAAATCACATGATCGACAGACCGGTGTCTATTCAATTTGGACGCAACGGAATCGAAAAAGGCCTCTAATTGATCAATTCCCAGAATTAGAAACTGAAGCATCTCGGGTGGACCAGAGGCCACTGCGCAGTGCCATCAATTGGGAGGTGACGTTGACTTCGACAACTCTAAAGTGAGCATATCCGTTGCCGTCAAAGAAAACCCGGCGTCCGATGCCGCCTCTTCACAGGCGCTCAACAAGTTGACCCCAACTGACTCATCCGGCGAATTGTTCTGTCGCTCCCTCCTTTCGCCTGTGGGACTGGCACTGGCGCCGGCGCCGACGCTATAGCTGGATGAAAATCGCGTACTACAGTGGCTTCGGGTACGAGTATTTGAATATATTTTGACTGGACTCCCGGCTGGGAGCAAAGGCCGCATGTATTAGACACAATACAGAATAGAATATAAAACTTACGTGTTAGTGGAAGCAGATTTGTTTCAATTAATTTATAATAATACTAACTACTGATAGCTCAACGGTTTCACATGCTCTCTGGAACGGCATCAAGGGACATGGCTGTGACTGAAGCTGTGGCTGTGGTTATGGGCAGCGTCGACTCCGGCTGGTCCAGAATCAGCCTTAGGTTTTTGTCGGGCCAGTCAAACTGCAGGCGTTGGCTCAGCTCGGTGTTCTCGTCCAGATTTGCATTGCGGAAGTCCTCCATCATGCGCGGCACGAGATCATTTGGTATAAGCACCTGAATCCAATAGCCCAAGACGCCGTATGGCTCATGGACGTTGACAGCGGCTCCGGTCACCGTCTCAGCCACCAGCGTCAGGGCCAGATGCTGAGCCTTGAAGGTGAAGTGGCGGCCGTGCCGTATGCGGTCCTTGATGGCCAGCAGCAAGTACTTGGCCACAGTTGGGGCCAAGATTATTTCGATGCCATCCAGTGAAATGCAGTCCGGTGCCTGGGGCTGAAAGTCCAGGGGACAGGACTTGTGCAGGGAATTGCTGCTGAGGGACATCGATTGGGGAAAGCTCGGCTCCTCCCGCTTCATTTGCGACTCCGTCATCGGTCGATTGTTCTCCTCGGTGGCACACCGTTCGCTGAGGGACTGGAAATCGACCTCCTGCTTGATGGTCGGCTTCATTTCCTTAAAAGTGAAATCTGCATTAACACCCGCCAAGTCAGAGCCCTGCTTCTCGAGGTCGTCTTGCAGATTGATTAACGTCTCGGGGAACAACTCGAAAACACTCATCGTTCGTTCCATGTTTGTGACCAGCCACTCGCCGCCAGTCTGGATATCCTCGCGCAGGAAGTTCAGAACCCCGCGCCCGTTCCAGCGCGAAGCCTGCTCCAGCTCATGCTCGAAGACGCCAACAATCTGACAAAAGTCCACGGTGCCAAACGGTGTCTCGATGCAGCCCAGCTGAGCATCCTGTGCGACCAGCAGACTTTGCAGCATGGAGTTCTCGCTGCCATCCAGACTCTTGCGCCATGGAATGTTGTCGCCAAAGCACAAGCCGTTGCCAGTTTGGAAACAGTACCGGCCAATTGCCTGCAGCAGATTGGCTGGCCATGTGGGTGGCCGAAGGGGCTTCTCCGGGCTATCCTGTTCCTGCTGCAGCTCAGCCTCGGTCTTTGCCAGCCGGAACGTCAGCTCGAACCCCATGCCAGACCGATGCGACTGCTCCTCCTGCAGATGGACACGCTCGTCGCCGTGCAGGTCGCTCAGACCAAAGCTGATGTAGTGCCAATGCGGAGGGACATTCTTCTCGGCATCTCCTTTGTTGTTGTACATGCTGATGTAGTCCAGCGGATCCTGGCCTCCCAGCCAGTACTTCAGCAGCGTGGTCACCTGCAGGGGGTTCGGCTGGTCGGGATACACCTGCAAGAGGTGATCTATGATGGCCTTCAGCCCAGGAGGCGGCTTCACATCCGGTTTTTTATCCAAATTTGACGCAGACATTGCATTAAAAAAATGAAAACAATAATACTAGGGGTGGGTAAAAAGTATCGCTCCAGTGAATGGGTCACTGGGAAGGGAACAAATATCCTGGTGTCACAGTTAGTTACAGTGTAGTTACCATGTAAAAAATAAAAATTGCAGATGAGCTTTTTTGATTAAACCTTATTTCATAAGTAATACAACAAATGGGAATCTTTAGAATGAACCAGATTGTGGAAAATCAATTCATCTATTTGAAAAAATTATATTTTTAGTTGTTAAAGTCCTAACTAGCTAGTTATACACAATCAAATATCAAAATTGATTATATGATTTTCCTCGGTATATTTAGGGTATACTTTGATAATGCAAGGGAATATTTTGGTATTTTCTGAGTGTCAGGCGGTATATTTGATCGATAAGTCCCATCGGAATATCGGTTTTTTTTACGGTCACGACGGTCACACTGAACGCTATTTATTAAAGAAATTTGCAAATTTTAAAAAACGCAAAACGCACAAAATGGAGCCTTATGATGTCGTTGTAAACCAGCCCGTCGTAATAGATAACGTAAGTGGAAAGTTGCACATAGATCGTTGTCCCTAGGGCTCCGTACTTCAAGTTTCCTGCGATTTAGAAACTAGTGACATCACCTACCTACTGCCCGTCCCTTTGTCAGTAAGCTTTTTCAAGCCGTATTCAGGTGGTGGCAACCATGACTAATGCAGGAACATATTGGGACAACCACATTTAATTTGGTTTTATTTGAACAGAAGATTTAAAATATTGATTACATCTCCGTCCTTATCCTTTGACGCCACCTGCATGCGTGTGTTTTCGCAAGTTTGTGTGTATGTGTCGGCTGCTTCATCGTAAGAAGGACGTGTCATGGTATCTGCTGTTGCGCTCCACCATTTGGAAGCCCCTGCCCAAAGTCGAATGCCTGCCATATTCCATGGGAAACACCAGCGGCTTACTCTCCTGATGCCATGACATCGGCATGCTCAGCAAATCCGGTTTGACGGGGCGTCTTCCCGTGCGTACAAAAGTCTGCGGCCGTAGCAATTTGTCATAGGGGTCCCGGTAGTAATCCCTGTGTTTCTGGCACTCCATGTAGAATGAATCCACCCCGTACAGATCCTGGTAGTTGACAATCGACAGTTTGGGAATTTTGGGAGCAAATCCAAACAGCGATTCGCGTGTTTTCTGGCAACTTTTCGACACGTTCCACATGTCTACTTCGGGAAATCGGAAGGACATGGCGATTTCAAAAATAAATCAATAAAAAAAACTTGAAATTTGTTGTTGACTGTAAACGTTTGAGTTTAGAACTGACTAATTTTAATATAAACATATATTTTTCCAGGGCTCCGGTGTTATCAAAGCCGGCTTTGCTGGTGAGCACATTCCAAAATGCAGGTTTCCCAATTAGTAAGTACAAAAGTCTGAATGATGCAAAAGAGAAAAACTGATAGATTGTGTGTCTCCCGTAGCATTGGCAGACCCAAGCATATTCGGGTAATGGCTGGTGCCCTGGAGGGCGACATATTTGTTGGTCCAAAGGCGGAGGAACACCGCGGTCTGCTCAGCATACGGTATCCCATGGAGCACGGCATTGTGACGGACTGGAACGATATGGAGCGAATATGGAGTTACATTTATAGCAAAGTAAGATCCATTAGAGTCGGTTTAGCGTATCAAGCTGAGCTTCACATCCATTCATATTTAGGAACAACTAGCCACCTTCACGGAAGATCATCCGGTACTGCTCACAGAGGCTCCACTAAATCCACGCCGCAATCGTGAAAAGACTGCCGAATTCTTCTTTGAAAGCATCAATGCACCTGCGCTGTTTGTGTCAATGCAGGCAGTCCTCAGTCTGTATGCCACTGGAAGGGTAACTGGCGTGGTGCTGGACTCGGGTGACGGTGTGACGCATGCGGTTCCCATCTACGAGGGATTCGCCATGCCTCACAGTATTATGCGTGTGGACATTGCCGGTCGCGATGTGACGCGGTACCTGAAGACACTCTTACGCCGGGAGGGCTTCAACTTTCGGTCAACCGCCGAATTTGAGATTGTGCGCTCGATCAAGGAGAAGGTCTGCTACTTGGCCACCAATCCGCAGAAGGAGGAAACTGTGGAGACGGAAAAGTTTGCATACAAACTGCCCGACGGCAAGACCTTCGAGATCGGACCGGCACGTTTCCGGGCCCCAGAGGTGCTCTTCCGCCCGGACCTGCTGGGCGAAGAGTGCGAGGGCATACACGACGTTCTGATGTACTCCATTGAAAAGTCGGATATGGATCTCAGGAAAATGCTCTACCAGAACATTGTCCTCTCGGGTGGCTCAACTCTGTTCAAGGGATTCGGCGATCGGCTATTGTCCGAGCTGAGAAAGCATTCAGCCAAGGATCTTAAGATCAGGGTAACTATGTCCAACTGGCATGCCACTTGTCTTGTATTGACACACCTTTTGTTCCTCAGATTGCCGCCCCACAAGAGCGACTGTACTCCACATGGATGGGCGGCTCGATTCTGGCATCGCTAGACACCTTCAAGAAAATGTGGATATCGAAGCGGGAATACGAGGAAGAGGGCCACCGGGCCGTGCATAGAAAGACTTTTTAGCGTGTTTATTGACTTAAACGCAGTGTGTGAAAGGCTTATTAAAATCTATATCAAACATCAAGTAAACCTAACCCGTACTCCATACCCCCCAGAGATTCGAAGCAAATTGTGTGTGTGTATGTATGTCTTACGCATAACAGGGCGCAAAGTATTTAAAATGCTATTTATTGAAACTGCTTCTCAGCCTAGAAAATAAAGTACTAAAATTTATAAAAACGAAAAAAAAAACCCCTCCAGCTGTACCCGATTGGACCGACAGATCGCTGGATAGCGGCTAACTAAAAATAAATCAATAAATCCCATTTTACTGCACTGAGCTCCTGCAATTAGTCATGTCCCCCGAGCTCCAAGCCAAGTCGAGGCGGAAACGCTCTCTCTACCGCGGGCGCAGAGAGCTCGCGAGCTCCAGTGGCTTCGCTACGCAACGGGCACTCTCTTGGCTGGGAATCATTTCAGTTGGCTTTCAGTTGTTTAATCGTTTGGTTGTGTCGCCAGCCGTCGCCACGACAACGACGCTTCAGGTTTCGACAATTGTGTTGCCAATTAGAGAAGACAATGAAACCCGCCCGAACAGCTTGAATTGGATATTTTGAGCTTTATTTTGGATGTGGTTGCAAGCGAATCAAAAGTGCATCGTTGTGTGACCGAAGAACGAAAATCAAATTGAAAGCGAAATCAAATACAAATCCAAATGGCTCAGGTTGTGGCTGTGAATGAGCGGGTGAACGAAACTGAGGTAAGTCTACAAATATTCCCGACTATTACGCTTCAAACTCACTTGCACACTACTGCCCTTGATCTTCCACATATTCCTGTTCATAAATAATTTATTAATTTGTGTGAGCCGCTGCCGCACTACCAGCACATCCCATCTCCATTGGTTTCCCCCTGCCCAGTAATTGTCATTCCATTCTGCTGTTGCTGCTGTTGTTGTTGTCTTTGTTCTGACTGTTGCCATTCGTGCTGCAATTAAATATGATATGTACGCGACTCGTTTGCCTCATGCACCTTATACTCTAAACTGACTGACTGACGAGCCGTGCGAAAAAGTTTTCAAACTTCCGTCTGCTGTTTGTTCCCATATTGATTTTCTAGTTTAAACACCAATGATAGATGTTATCCTTACCATCATTTGTATGTTATTTTTAGTATATTTCTTTCTATTGCAGCAACCCGTTAAGAATGCATGGCAGGTAATTCAGAATTAACTTTTGAGTTTCAACTAAATCATCCTTGCTCCCAATGTTGTTCCCCTTTTGTTTAATTATTGTGAGTAGATGTTGTTCTGTGTTATCAGCGCACAAGACTCGCACAGATAACGTCTAACTATTGAATCGATCTGCCAGAATCAGTCGTCACTCTGAACTCAGCACTTGGCCTGACAAAATGGTATCGTTCTTCGACAATGTACATATCGTTCATGTTCCACATTTAGTAATTTATACAAGTACTTGCTGATCTAATGATAGTAAACTTTCCATTATTTCAGATGAAAGCCATGGATGCCAATCGGTATGCCACAAAGAAGACGATCGCCCAGGGCATGCTGGATATAGCCCTGCTGACTGCCAATGCCTCCCAGCTGAAGTACATCCTGCAGGTGGGGGAACAGCATCAGTTTTACAAGCTAATGCTGATACTCATCAGTCTGTCGATCGTGATGCAGGTGAGTTTTGCCTATCCTTGTTGGCATGGGGTAGTAACGGCCTCGTTCTTCACATGTCCCCAGATACTGTCGGGTGTGCTAAGCCTGTCGCTGAGTTTGTTGCGCGACTGCCGACTCCACCAGCCAGAGTTTCACCAATCGGCTAATGTTATCAATCACGTTCGCACTGCATTCGCGTTTTTCACAACGATGCTGAATCTCTTTATCTCGGCTTTCGACAGTCGTCTGCCCCCGCCACAAGGCGACTTTTTGAATAACGTGAATTAGTGTGGGGGCCCCATAAAGATCCTTAGATTCGTTTGCTTGATTTTAACAATCTCAATATCCATTTTGACAGCTTTTGGTTGGAATTCTGTTTGTGGCCATCGGCAGTCTCAACATTAACCGGCAGAAAGATCAGACGGCGGCGATCATCTTGAACGATATCATCTTGGTGGTGATATTCGTGATATCCGTTCTGAATGTAATCATTTCGGGTTTCGGCATTGAGTACTCGTCACAGCCGCTCAGACTCCTCGATCCGCATGCAAAGACACCCTAGAACTAAGAAATATCCAACGATTTACATACCTGTAACATTATCATAAGGCTAACTAACCATGTACTCTGTAAGATCTATAAGCAAATAAATAAATGTATGGACAGATTTGAATATATGCAACTTCTTTACCTTCACATGCAGGTGGCAGCTGGAATTCTGCTAGTCATTCAATCGCTTATCAGCATTCACAATGCGAAGGATCGTTCCATTGGGTACACCATCAATTATTTCGTAGATGCCTTTATATTCCTGTCTGTGTTCTGTGACGTTATGAAGATGAATTTCGGACTAGACCCGGCAATACCCCTCCTACAAAGCGAAGACGAAGTCGAGGTTTTTAAACCTTAATTATTTCATATCTGCGTAGGCTAAGGTTTCAAATTTGCTTGCGACTTTATAAAAAACTAAATCGTGTATTATTGGAATTCAAATTTTTGGAATTTCGTATATTTTATAGATCAAACTTTATCGGGATATTAAGCATTCTTTATAGAACTTTAATAGCGATTTTCCGATGTCGCGCCTTGAATCTGGAGATGGGTGAGCATAAGAAATTGTTGCACGACTGTTTTATACGCCGGAGGTGAGACCGTTATAGCGGTTAAAAAATTATACCTTTCGCTATACTTTTAAGGAGTTTAAGGAGTTAAAGTTATATATACGGTATGTCCGAAGTTTGTAGTAAGCTCGTTAGTCTATCTGGCCAGTGCTGAGGGTCCAGGCTAGCTAAATATATTAAACTGTATCTATCGGATACAGTTATTTGTTTAGTATTGAGAGGGCCAGCTAGCTAGTAATATTAAACTGAATATCAAAATTGACGAATTTCATATCGCAAAATATCACGGTATGGCAGCCCGCCGCAACTACGAATTGCACGAGTCTGGCAATGCCACTAAACGACGACACATTCGTTTTATGTTGTTTTTGTTTGAACCTTAATATGTAAATAGTCCAACAAAAAGGACTTCTAAAAACTTGCCAATACTGTAGAAAATGTATGTATCTATCGGATAAAATTATTTGTTTAGGGCAGAAAGTCTCAGCTAGCTAGTAATATTAAACGGAATATCAAAATCGAGGAATATCAACGTTGAATGTTTTGAAAAAACAATCGATACTATCGTGATAGCTCTAAATAATTATTAAAAAACCATTGAAACCATTCAGGAACTTGTCCATTGTAAAAATTAGATGCTACCTGTCGATTTGTTTACAAATGTGTCTTCGTATTTTATAGCAGCCAATCCAAACATATTAAAAGCGCAACGACTGTAGCTCGATACTATCATGATAGTCTCAAAACCATCGATAGTAGAGGCTAGAAACAAAATATCGATACTATCGATAGTGCCCTCGATGGTTTGACACCTCTAGTTTACACATTTAAGTCCAAAAATAATACGTACGCGCCCGTGAATCATAGCCGCCAGCAGCAGCCAGCCCCTCGTCCAGCGTACAAAAATATAGTGTACATACAGATATATAAAAAGTTATTCGCGTAAATATTACACGTACGCTCGTCGTGGCCCACCCCTGGATCCCAACTGTGCGCGAGACGAGACCCGCATCCGCATATTGTTTTAGTTTAGTAATTGTTATTTCTGTGTAAAATGTTCAGTTTTCTGAAGCGCGAGCAGAAAAACCAGGAGGTGGTGGAGAATGTGATTGGTGAGCTGAAAAAGATCTACAGGAGCAAGCTGCTGCCCCTGGAGGAGCACTACCAGTTCCATGACTTTCACTCGCCCAAGCTGGAGGACCCGGACTTCGATGCCAAGCCCATGATACTGCTGGTGGGGCAGTATTCCACGGGCAAGACGACCTTCATTCGATACCTGCTGGAGCGAGACTTTCCCGGCATTCGGATTGGTCCGGAGCCCACAACAGATCGGTTTATTGCCGTGATGTACGATGACAAGGAGGGCGTCATACCCGGCAATGCTCTGGTGGTGGACCCCAAGAAACAGTTCCGTCCACTGTCCAAGTACGGTAACGCGTTCCTCAATCGCTTGCAGTGCTCCAGCGTGGCCTCGCCGGTGCTGAACGCCATCTCCATTGTGGACACGCCCGGCATCTTGTCCGGCGAGAAGCAGCGCATCGATCGTGGCTACGACTTCACAGGAGTGCTGGAGTGGTTCGCGGAGCGTGTCGATCGGATCATCCTGCTGTTCGATGCCCACAAGCTGGACATCTCCGACGAGTTCCGGCGCTCGATCGAGGCCCTCAAGGGACACGACGACAAGATTCGCATCATCCTCAACAAGGCGGACATGATCGATCACCAGCAGCTCATGCGCGTCTATGGTGCGCTCATGTGGTCCCTGGGCAAGGTGCTGCAGACGCCGGAGGTGGCCCGCGTCTACATTGGCTCGTTCTGGGACCAGCCGCTGCGGTTCGATGCCAACCGACGGCTGTTCGAGGACGAGGAACAGGATCTTTTCCGCGACCTGCAATCCCTGCCCCGCAATGCCGCCCTGCGCAAGCTGAACGATCTGATCAAGAGGGCGCGCCTGGCCAAGGTGCACGCCTTCATCATCGCTGAACTGCGCAAGGACATGCCCTCGGTGTTTGGCAAGGACAGCAAGAAGAAGGATCTGATCAAGAACCTGGGCCAGGTCTACGACCGCATTCAGCGCGAGCATTCGATATCGCCCGGCGACTTTCCGGACATTAAGAAAATGCAGGATGTCCTGCAGCATCAGGACTTTACCAAGTTCCACTCGCTCAAGCCCCATCTGCTGGACATTGTCGACAACATGCTGGCCAAGGACATAGCGCGACTCATGGAAATGATACCCCAGGAGGAGATGACGCTCGTCAACGAGCCCATCGTTAAGGGTAAGTCATCCAAGTCACTCCATTCCCGGATTCCCGAATCCCGGTTCTCGATTTCCGATAATTTGCCAGTGCGAGCAAAGTGCACAGCTCATTTAGCCTCCACTTGATCACATTCGTCACGCTGTAATTATCGCACTCTCTGGTGGGTCCCCTCCCCTCCCGTTCACAGTGATATATGTGTGGATACACTCATATGTTTAATAGAAAATATGTATGTAAATGTCGTGAGATTTTCCAAGAGAATTTCACTGGTTTTTTTCCTTTCCCAGAGGCAACAGATTGCGCGTGCGCGAATGTTGCAGACAGAAAGAAATACCCAAGTTAACCCAGTTAGCAAATAGTATGCCAAATTGCAATGGAAAACAAGTTTTGTTGGCACAGTCAGAGAGTGAAATACAGAGATACTTTAGAGGGAGAGAAACATTGAGAGTTGGAGCTGTGTCTGTTGGAGCTGTACAACTGTCGAGGAAAGCCTTGCCAAAAATGGGCATTTGAAGACTCACTTTCGTGGTTCATCTTCCGAGAGTTTTCCCTGGCCCACATCCACATCCACATCGCAGCTTCCTATTTCTGTTTTGCGCGGTTATGCAATGCCCTAGCATACGCGTCTCTATATATACTTTTTATATTCATATACGAATAAATGTCTGTGTGTCTGCTATATAAACAAAGCGATAAGCGCTGCCCCACAAAACTGATAAGCGGCATAGATTCGACGCGGCTTCTGCTGCCTTCGCGTTTAGGTGACATTCACGCACTTTTTTTCAGTGCAAAATCCCCCCAGTGCTTCCCCACTGCCTCCCCCAATTCAGTTGGAAGCAAAAAGTGCACAAAGACACGTACTATGCCCCACATCATATCTTGCTTAAATATTGTAAAGTGATAAGCAATTACTTGATGACTTGAAACTAGGCGAGTACTCCATGGGGCGTGGCAGTCGTAGCACGAGTATGTCAAAATAATTATCAAAGCAGTCTGCGCTTTCGTCATTTCCTTTCCCCTTATACCTTATACCTTCTATTGATAACAGAGCCAACCCACTACTACTGGCTGCCACATGATGTAAGCATTGGAAAATATCGATGGAGAATGCTCTCTCTCTGTGTTAGCGGCAAGGTTGCTGTTGTTGGTTGGTTGTTGGTTCTAATTGGGGTCCGGACTGTGGCATGACTCATCCGAAAACTAGGCGTACAGTTTGAGCATGATAAATATTTTACACTTGGTTGAATCACATCTGATGGCAGCAGCAGCACACAAACGCATCCAGGCAACCATGACGTCTATGACCACGCATTCCCCCATTACCCATTCCACTCCCATTCGAAATGAAACTCGAACTAAAACGCCCAGCAAAAGCACAAGCGAATCAACGAATGAAGGAGAGGGAATAAAGTTTTAATCAGAAACTAGACGCCTTGGCCTGCGTACTTCAGAGGCATCCATAATTCTATTATAATCATACACATGAGCAGTCTACTATTCTACTGAAAGGTAATTCCATTTGAAGTAAGCGAACTGGCGGGCAACCGGTTTACTTTCGACCTGTGAACTTTTGCGTGTGTGGTGGCGGGCAGCCAACAGTTCCAACAGTTCAGGCGTAGAGTTCAAGGCCTAATTACACTTTCCCAGCTGGCAGGGAGCACCTGTTTGTGTTCTCCCCATGAATGCGTTAGTGAGGCCAGTAGGCCAGTCGGAAAGTGGTTTGTTTTTCAAACCTTATCGCGTTGCCAGGCACTGTTATAGATTCATGCATGCGTACATACATACGTATATGTAGACACAACAGTATAAACAGTCTTCTGTTAGATAAAAATCAATTTAAGGCCAAGTCAGCGGTGCCATCATCGGTTTTTTGCTTATCAGCTGCCGGGTTCTAGCAAACTTAAAAAAAATAATAAAAAAAACCTGTGCAGCCGTCGGGACGACTGCTCTAATTTTCGTTTATCTGTTAAGTAAATACGAGTATGCCATACAATTAAGTAATATTTATGACACAGTAGCCACTCACACAAGCGGAAACTTGTGGAATATTCTGAGAATATTCGTAGCAGAGTTGATCCGAAAATAAAACCACAAATTATTGGGCTACCTCAATGTTTCCTTGATTACTTTTATATGCAGCTAAAAAGGGTCCCCCCAGCCACAGAAGGGAGCACAGTAAATAATTAATTGCTTAAAAGGCAAAGCAATTAAAGTGGAAAATAATTATAATATTGAATAGAAATATGGCCTGCCTTTTGGGAGATGATAGGGTCTTATACAAGTGATTGTCTGCTGCATAAGTTCCATGCGTCAAGCTGCTCAAATAAAAGCCCCAGTCCCCAGATCGAGGCACCAGATCCACACCCAGACCCGCTCCCAGTTTCAGCTCCCGGTAAGCCGAACCGCCGAACCGGTTACTGCCAGTTATGTATGTACATATGAAATGTACTTTTGATGGCGTTGGCAACCTGAGGCCGCGTATCAATTGGCCACTACTCACCGTAGCTGACTTGGGGCGTGTGGCATTAAGTGGATCATCCTCTGGTCTAATCCAAAAAGAGAAAAATATAGAAAGAAAGAAACTGAGACGGGGGCGCTTGCATAGCAAACGAACTACAACTAAGTGCAGGAAGAAAGCATTTACCCGAGAGTTATTCCACAATAATATGGCCATTGTCTGTGGCGAAACTTATCTGCAACTGTGCCTGTGCCTGTGTGTGTGTGTGTGGATCCGTTGGGGGCTGCTGATCTTTTTAGTTTGGATGTGGCTCTGAGGCTGTGGCTGTGGCTGGGGGCCACTTGAGTGGCAATTTAATTCAACTATTAGCGCATTTCTCATGACCTTGGGCGTGTGGAACTGTGGAATCTATGCAAATACCAAAAGAAAGTCCAAAAACGATCAACTGATGTCATGGGATAATTATTTCTGATTTCTGACTGAATGTGAATGTGTCATCGAAATTAGTTAATGTTGCTCCCCGCACACACACACACACACACACACACGCAAGCACACACACTCACTCGCACTCAGTTTCAGATTCACATTCGTTGGCACTCGAGTGAATGAACTCCTTGTTTATTATTACACCCAGAGAAGAGGAGAAGGCGCCGCGCAGCGTCAAGACAATGACCAAACCAAACCCCTCCCTTCCTCCCTCCAAAAGGGAACAAGAATGCGTTGATAAAGCGAATCACGATCAAACAGCACGAAATCAAAGTCAAGAACGCGTGAACTCTAATTTATTTCTAAATAAATGTCTTCGTACGTACAGAGACTCACGTATCTGTGGGTACTCTCGCTCTCCCTCTCGCTCCCTCTGTACATTAATGTTTTGTTCGATTTTCTGTGCATTTCCGTTGCTTTGTTTTTGGGATAATTGACGCGGGCACAAGTATTTCAATTACACAGCAAACAAGAAAGAGAGAAGTGAGCGATAAAAGCATAAAAGACAGTGTATGCTGATAGTTTGTGTCCCACACATAATCATTCATTTAGCAAACTGATCCTAGAACTAATGTGGATCAGGGGTTCGCCTTTCATTTGAGTCATCCAACCCAACCAGCACCACCTGCTTGCACCTCCGCTCATGAGGTTGGGGGAGGTGGGGCATCACATGTTTAGCAATATGTCGCTAAATAGTTTATACACACACACAAACACACATTCATCCACAGCCACACGATCTTGCAGAAATAAGCTGTTCGCTTGCTTCGTTCCTTTATCTTCGTTTTCGCCATTGGCACACTAATTTTTGTTGGTTTTTTGAGTTTTTGGCTTGTTTCTGCCATGTCCGAGTCGATTATTGTATACGCCCTGCTTTGTCACCCACTGTTGCCGCACCGGGGAGATCATTGCGGAGATCTTCCATTGTCAAACCCTTTGAAAATGTTCCCTGCTCTGTCAACGTTCTTTCTCGTTCTCTTTCTTGCATACCAAAGTGGACTCAGACGAGGATTTCGATCTGGCTGACGAGCCCGATAATATCCTGAGCCCCAGCTCGCAGAGAGCACTATTTGCGGATCGCTTTGATCGCTGGCTGCAGAACCTGCGCCAGCAGCAGCAGCGGTTGTTCAGCAGTTGTACTAGTAGGGTGGGCCATGTCGAGAACGATAAAGAGATCGAGCCAGCAGCCGAGCCAGAGACAGAGCCACAGGCAGAGCCAGAGACAGAGCCAGAGCCAGAGAAGGAGCCAAATGCAGACCCTGAGGCAGGTTCAGAGCAGGAGGCAAAAGCTGAGCCTGAGCCAGAGACAGATGCAGATCCAGAGACAAAGGCAGAGGAGGCAGAAGCAGAGGCAGGGACAGACATGGATGTAAGCACACACCTAGTTGTATGTTGATCTCAAAGGCAGAGTGGCCTTCTCAATTCTCAATTCTAGTGTCTGACAACAAGACGCCGCAAATAAATTGAGCAAAAGATCAAAAGTGGCAACTTCAAATAATGCAATGAAATTCCACTTGGCCGCATGCACCACATGCAACAATCTCAATTGGTCGCCTGAATGCAGCATTCAGGGGCAATTGTTTGCCATTTTCCGTTCGCTGTTTGCTGTTAATGTAGGTAGGCAAAGTACGTTCTTAAGTCGGTCAGTCAGCAGACCTCAATTGGAGCCAAAACGATCTGAAGGTTTTAATTGCTTCAAATTGAATGTGTACGAAGTACCGCGACTATGTGCACGGCGACGCACCGATCTGCTTAGACTACTTGCTTAATTAGTGCAAATTTATGTGGAGACAAGCCCCAATCCCCCCTAGGCTTAGATGGAACAAGACTGAACTGAACGAAACTAAACATTTCTTTGGATTACAGGTGGTGCCTTCGAGGGTGTCATCGACGACCACGTCTCGCCATTTGGCTACATGAAGGGCGAGGGCATTGATGCCGGCTGCGGAGAACACGAATGGATTTGCAACAAGGATAAACCACGCACAGACACCATCTTCGAAGGCCTGAGCCCGGTCGATGGCAAAATATCCGGTGCCAGTAAGTAGACGACGCGCGATGCGAGCGCCATCGAAGGCCATTCCTAATTATATCCCTTGCTCAATTACAGCTGCCAAGCAGGAGCTTATCAAATCGAAACTGCCCAACTCGGTGCTTAGTAAAATCTGGAAACTGTCCGATGTCGATGGGGATGGCTTCCTGGACTCTGAGGAATTTGCGCTGGCTTTGCACTTAATCAATGTCAAGCTGGAAGGCTGTGAGCTACCCACAGTATTGCCGGAACACTTAGTACCACCGTCGAAGCGCTATGCCTAAATACATACCCTATAATATAAAACACACACAAATCAATCGAAGACGGCGGCCAGCTGGCCAACTCCCACGATGCACCATGTTCGACTCTGCCTTTTTATATGTACTATATGTACTCGTACTCGTACTCGCATAAAACTGCGCCAACTGCTGGGTATTAAAACACACACATACACACACAAACACACACAAAAACAAATGGCAATGCAAGCATTGCAATAGAAACAAAAAAATATATATATATACATATATATCAATCATAATAGATTCACAGAATTTACACAATGCCCACATCACATGCATATTTTTGAACAATCGACTGTTATGTCATGCAATGTGGAATGTAACGAAAGGATCCGATCCGATCGGAACAGATTAATTTAGTGAATTTATAAAAGAGAAGTAAGTGTGTATATGGGGCCCCCATACCATGTCGTTCGTTGTTGACTTAAGGAAAATATAATGAAGTGAAGAATAATTCAATGCCAGCAAAGAGAAACGCATGAAGTTAACGTGTAAACAATATTTAGGTTAAATATCGATCGTGCAGCAGCTTGTAAGGTTTTCTAATTTTGCAACCGAACCACTTTGGATATACGTACATAAATGAACATAAATATTTTATATAGAAATATACAATTCTAGAATGTGGGCCAATCTTATTTGCAATCTTATTTATGTTTTGGAAATGCTCCCCCACTCATCTCCTCTCCACAAGGAATGATAAATGTTGTGCAATTTAAATATTGGTTTATTCAATTTAATTATTTAGTAAATTAAATCTATTTAATTTAGTAAATTCTTGAATATTATTAAATGTTAACTTAAAACTGATTGATAAATTGTAAAAAAAAACCTTAAATAAAATGAACAATTTTTGATATGCTCGATATTATAATATTGCAGATCCTATGTACATATGTAGGTACAGATACATACATATGTGTTCTTCATCAACAATGCTGCCATGCAGTATAATTATTCGATGTACAACTTATAATCTAGTCGGATCGAATAGATAACATAATTATTTATGATTCTGCGTTTTGGCTTTTCTCGTATTTTCCGAATTGTGGATTCCACTTGCTATCAGCTGTGAATTTGATACTCTAAACATAAAACAATCATGATTGGCATTAGTCTTGATCTTTCCACTCATCAGCGGTAAGCTATTAAATCGGAGTGAATAGGGACGTGGCCAAGCACCTACTTTCGAAAGAATGGGGTGCTGTCACCTCAAATCTTGAGGGTCCGATTTCTTAGTACATGGTACTAGATACTGTATGGTTAGTGGTCACACTCAAAACGATTAAGTTTGTTGGTAATCGATAGTTATAGTTTGCAATCGGCGAACATTTTTATTGACAGATAAGCTTTTGCCTTTTGGGTTTTCATTTGAAATTTCTACGCCAATAAAATTCTCTGTGATGGCCACCTACGAGGAAGTGAAGGATGCTCCAAATCAGCCAGACAAGTACCTGTTTGATGTGCGCAACAAGTCCGAGTTGGAGGAGACTGGCGTCTTGCCAGCCAGCATTAATATACCTCGTGAGTAGAGTTAGTCGAGAGATTAGTAGAGGGTTTAATGGCCACACCTTTTGGTTCACAGTGCCCGAGCTGGAGAGGGCCCTTAATTTGCCAGAGGAAGCATTCACCAAGGCCTACGGCCGGAATAAGCCGGCGATTGATGCGGTCCTAATCTTTTCATGCAAGGCAGGAGGACGCGCTGCTCGAGCCAGCAATATAGCCCAAACCCTGGGCTTTGTCAAGTAATTTATAGCTTGCACTCATCTATCAATGTACATAATTACATTTTTTCAATTCAATTGCAGTGCCAAAGCGTATGCCGGCTCCTGGACCGAATGGCAGGAGAAGCAAGGAGTTCAATAACAAAGCAGCACAAAAGATTATTTAAAAATTCTAAAAATATATTAAAAAACCTTAACTAATCACAACCTTGGCAGCTATACCTGAATTTCATGCATTTCGCCCCAACTGCTACCCATTTTAACCTTGACTTTCAGCGGCACACTCAGCTTCCCCTTGCCAACGTTCGCCATGGTCAGACTGAGGAGTTTGCCAATCTTCTTGGCCTTGGCTACGGGCACCTCGTAGACCAGCTCATCGTGAATGTGCAGAACCAATTTTATGGCGTTCTCCTCGACACCGAGCTTCCCCCAATACCGGCAGATGTTCTTCTCCATATCCAGCATTGCTTTCTTGGCAATGTCCGCCGCCGAGCCTTGAATGGTCGTATTTATGGCCTGTCGCTCGGCCTGCTCTGGTTGGGGGTAAACAGAAAAGATATGTTACAATTTAAGTGATCTCGGGCATCAATAGAATAGCCGACATACTTATTAGATTTTGTTCGCCACCTTTGATGTGGTCCAGGTAACGCCTTCGACCCGTTATGGTCTCAACAAAGCCCTCTGTTCTGGCGAACCTCACGACTTTATCCGTGTATGCTCTGATGGCTGGATAGGCCTGGTGGAACTGTTCACATGTCAATTGCGCTTCCGACTCGGTGCATTGGAGAGCATCGCTCAAGCTCCGCATGCCCATGCCATATACAATTCCATAGCAAATCTGCTTGGTGCCACTGCGCATTTGTTCGTTGACTTCCGACTCGGCTATTTTGTTCCAGTGGGCAGCAATGGCCGTAAACAGATCCTGCGGGGAGTTCATCACAGACACCAGAGCCTTGTCCTCCGACAAATGGGCCAATATGCGCATCTCCAGCTGACAGTAGTCCGCCGATAGCAGACAGCGGTTCTCGTCCATGCACTTGAACACTGATCGCGGCGAAATAAGAATCGATTCCGGTCCCATTCGAATGTCAAAGTCCTTGGCCACGTTCTGCAGATTTGGCTCACTCATGGATATTCGTCCCGTGGCTGTGTACGTTATGCTGTGGCCATGTATCCTATTCGCCTTGCAGCATTTAATCAGCGGCTGCATGCCCTTGTCTATTTGCATGCTCAGCTTGCGATGGCTCAGTATAAGCTCGGATATGGGTGAGCCCAGCTTCTCCAGAACCTGACGCGAAGTGCCCACGCGACCGGTGGGCTTCTTGTGAATCCCCAGCACGGTGGCAACGGCCTGCGAGGAGCCCAGATTGAAGTACGAGCCATTCACCGCATAGATCTTGCTCTCCAGCTTCTTCAAGGTTTCCATCATGTGCTTAACCAGCCTACTCATCCGCTGCTGCTTGGCCGGAAAGCCGGCGCACTCCATTTTGCAGAGTACCAGTTGAATGGGCATTTCCACCTCTGCGAACACAACAAATTAAAGATAAAGCACAGAAATTGTGTGGCACTCACCTCTGAAGATGGTTACCAGCTGACCGATTCTCTCCAGAGCCTCGATCTGCCCTTGGAGTATGTGCACGGTAACGCAGGCCTCTATGGATGCACGCAACTTGGGCAAGATGGCGCTGGCGCTATCAAGCCCATGGCTGCTGTATCCGCGTCCGCTGCCACAGAGATTGACCAGTGCTGTGCACTCGGGCGCGAACTGCTGGCACTAGAAAAGGAAACGTTAATGGGCGTACGCGAATATTGTGTGGCCGCCAGTTACCATGTTCTTAAAGCAGGTTGCCTTCTCCGGCTCCAGCAGCCAGTTGCCCACCTTGGGATCCTCCACCTTAGCTGCGATGTTGTGCAGCTCGGGCACGCCATGCAGCAGCGCTTTCAGCTGTTCCTTCGCATCGTGCACTAGGAGGGTGAGTTCTGGGCGATTCATCAGCTGGCACAGCTGCTGCACTTTGAGGCTGGTTGGGGTTTCGCTGCCCTCCTCCTCCTGCATGCACATATAATAAACAACATTGTCGGCCAGGCAGAAGGATACGCCTGCTATGAAGCTGCCATCGTCCACCTGGAAGAGCGCCGGTTTGCCGGCAGCAGCTTCACGCTGCTTCGCCGCAGCCAACTGATTGATCAGCAGGTTGGCTCCGATCAGTGGCTTTCCCTTTCCCGCCTGCGATTGAAGGCCCACACTGAATCCACAGCGCGGGGCGGCCTGCAGTTCGCTGAGAGCCAATTGGAACAGCTGTCGATTGGCGCAAATGTCGATTATTTCGACTCTGTCGAAGCTCAGCGCTTTGTCATCCGTCGTGGAGTAGCTCAGTATGTGCGAAGCGTTCAGCTGCTGGGGATGCTTCATCAAAGAGTTTCCCGAGGACATGTCAGAAAGTTGAATGGAAGAGGCTTCCTTTGAGTCCATCCCAGCTCCATTGGAAATATCCGAGGCCCCCTTCGATCCCGAGTCTATCGCAGGTACACGGGGCGTGATATTCGTTGAACTAAGCAATGATCCAGAGCCCTGCGTGCTCCTTCCAGTGGAACTTGGCGATGATCTTGGACTTTGCAAGCGCTGCGTGCGCAGCTTCTGGTAGGAACTCATGAACTTGTCGCTATGCGGTGTCGTGGGATGGCTATGGGTCTCTTCCTCCTCCTCCTCCCTGGGTTGCGAGCTGGGTATCTCATCCGCCTCCGTGTTCGTAGTGCCAACAGTTTGCCTACTCTCAGCGGCGGTTAGAGCAGCAGTCACCCCTGTGCTCTGCAGAAACGAATCGTCGCCCATAAATATATCCTCCTCCATGGCGGAGGCTTTTATAGATGGCTTTTCTGTTTGCGATACCATTAGCGGGTCATATTTCCTACTCAATCGTGGATCCCTGCTGCTTATTACAGCTCGCGTCTTTCCAGCCACAGTGGGCGTCTCTGCAGGTGCATCCTTTGTGTGCACGGTCTCCATCTTGTCTCGCCTCTGGTTTAACTTCATAACTGCAATCCGACGGTTCTCCTCAATCTGTTTTTTCTGTAACGCTTCGCGAAGAGCTTTACTGGTGCTGGGCATTGCCGCATCGAAACTGGGAGAACAAATTCTATTTTCCTTTTCGGCACTGACATCTACTGTATTCCGACGTACCATCATCCTCGTATTTACCGATTGATGGAGATTCTTTTCCAGGGTGTTCGCTGCCTGTTTTTCGGGCATCTTACTCACTGGCGTATTTGCTGATCGACTGTCCATCTGTCGCTCGGGGTTCACAGCCGATTTGGGGGTTTGATTCTGTACTTTTTGGTGGGGCACACGGCTCAAGTTTTCTTTCAGTACTGTGGGACTCGCTCCCTTTGAGATTTTGTTAGTTTGCTGTTTATTCTTTGGAGTATTCAAATTAGAAGCGGCAGGTGCATTCGCTGTCTTTTGCTCAATGATGTCTACTGTTTGCCGTCGTGTCATTATCGGAGTATTTACTGATCGGCTGTCTTTTTTTGGTACCGTCAGTTTGGGTGCTTGGCTCTGTACTTTTTGGTGGGGCACACGATTCAAGTTTTCTTTCAGTACCTCAGTGGAGACTCCCTTCAAGATGGTGCTAGTTTTTTCCTTTGGCTGAGCTTCTGTGTTCCCTGACATCACTTTTGGAGCATTTACTGATCGCTTTTCTTCTGTCTTTGGATTGGGGTTCTCTGCCGGTTTTTGTGGCATGTTTTTAAGAGCGTTGTGGGCCTCCGTAGGATTTATCTTCGTGTTTTTCGGTGGCGTTACATTTCCTCCCTCGTCACCTGTCGATTTTCGTTTTGATTGCGGCATTTGCTCCGATTGCTCATCCTCCAACGACATGTGCAACTCAACCTCCATCCCGCTGTCTGCTGACTTGGGCAATCCACCGCTCTCTGTTCGATTTTGTGACCACTTAATGCTGCCCACGCCCATCTCATGCTGCAGATGTTTCTGCGCCTGATCAATCAGCAGTTTGGCAGCCTCAGCCACGGTCATGCCCGCCTTGCCGGTGATGAAGAAATTCCTAACCATATTCCGCTTGGCCGCCTCGTGGGCATTTTCGTGGTCGTGCTGCTTGGCCGAGTCAAAGCTGAGAGAGTTGTAGAGGACTTTCTCGAGGACCAGGGCATCGGCACCAGCCAGCTCCACGACGCTGGTGAAGCCAGCATCGAAGATGGCACGAGCACGCTTCTGTGACAGGTCTGGCAGCCGCATCAGATCAATGAGGTCCCTGTGTATGCCGAAGAACAGCCTGTCCTTGAACTGCGACACAATCAGGGCAATGGTGGACCACTGCAGCGAATTGCAAAAGGCCGTCACAATGCCAGCAAAGGTTGAGGAGATCTGCTGCAGTCCCTGCAGTACGCCGCGGTTGCACTTGAATTTGTGGGCCACCACATTGATGGGCGTCTCGTTAACCAGTTCTTGCAGGGCTAGAGCCGTGTAGAAGCTGAATGAATATGAAATCTGGTAAGTTAAATAGTTCTCAAATCAATATCTACCCACCGCTTGTGTATCTGCATCTGCTTGTAGTCCAGCTTGCTCTGGCCTCTCATGGCCTTTATTAGAAAGGCCTCCTTGACGCCAACCAGCTCCCCCACTTTCTTCATCGATGGACTGAGCTTCTCCCACATGTCGAGGTACAGCAGCCAGTCGAGATCCTGCAGCTGGTAGCACACTGAATAGGGAGTCACGAGATACACAGCATGCAGGTCAGTCTCCAGCACAAAGGAGCGCCGTGATTTCTGCAGCTCTGCGAAGAGAATGAGGCCATCGCCGGGCGGCATGGAAGATGCCAAGCAGGCGGCACCCAGCCGAGTGGCCACATAGTTCGCTGTCGCAGCCTCCTCGTCCACTTGATGGCGAATGAACTCGTAGTCAATGAGAAAGTCCAGTGCTTCGGCAATGAATTGCGAGTCGCAGTCCTCGCCACTCTGCGGCTGCTGCTGCTGCTCTTCGGACAACTTGGCCATTGCCTTTTCAGCACTCAGCAGAGTGCAGTTGACGAAGCTATCAATTTCCTCTCTGGTGCTGGCCACACCAGAAGAAATCACCTCGAGGAGCGCTCGTTTTAGGTGCGTCTGCAATTGGAAATTCGTTAATTTTCGTGGCTGCTCTTTCCCAATGATACACAATGAAACATACGCTGTCGTCCATTCCGAGACAAGAAGAAATGGGCTGCAGCTGCGCCTGGACAAGTTCGCGGCCCACTCTTTGATTGGATTCGGTGCAAATCAGTATGGACTCGCCCAGCGTATCCTTTCCGGTGCGACCAGCTCTGCCGATCATCTGGCGATATGTGAGGGAACTCATCTGGTTCTTGCCAAAGAGGGGGGAGCGTATGATCACGCGACGCGCGGGCAGATTGACACCCGAACTTAGTGTGCTTGTGGCCACGAGCACCTTCAGGGCTCCAGCCTTGAAGCAGGCCTCGACAATGTCGCGCTCTTCTGTGGTAAGCCCGGCATGGTGGAAGGCGCAGGCATAGGTAACGGCCTTGCCCATGGTACTATCGAGTCCTGGAAGGGAAAGATTGATACATTTCGAGATAGCTCCAAATGAGTTAACGAAGAAACAAACCAACCTGTGGGAATATCCCGCAGCTGCTGCTTCACATCCTGAATGGCCTCTGGATTGAGATTAGAGCGAAGGCGTCGGCTCAGTTCAGTGTCGGATTTGATGAGACCGTGGATGGCTGTGGCCAGCTGCACCGCAAGGCTCTCGCACCAGTCCCTCGATGGGCAGAATACAACGACGGAACAGCCCTCGAGCAGCGTTTCGATGCACAGCTGGGCCACATGATCCGGATCGTTGCTCAGGCTTGGCACCTGCGACTGCCGGGAGATATCGCGCAGAAATTCCAGCCGCTGGTCATAGATTTTGGTGCCCACCTTGATCATCTCCTGCAGCGCCACTGGGCGATAGTTTGTGATGTACAGCTCGGCATCCAGCCAACGGCGCAGCAGTTCCACATTCGCCAGGGTGGCCGACATGGTGATCACTTGGATCTGCAGGGCATTCTTGCGGGACATGTACAGAATCTTGGCCAGCAAGAGCTCCAGAATATAGCCGCGACCCTTTTCAGATATGAGATGCACCTCGTCCACCACCACTGTGCCGATTACATCCAACTTCCCCTGCTCCAGCAGCTTGTTGACTATGGAATTGGCCTTTTCTATGGTGCAAATGGCGACGTGGATGCTGTCGAAGCCGCCGGGTGGGGTGTAGCCCCCGAAGAAGCCTTCCACCCTGTAGCCAGCGGGCGTCAGCAGATCCTGCAGATAGAATGTCTTCTCGCGCACCACCGAGATGAAGGGCAGGATGAGGAGCACCTTCTTGCCGCGCTCCAGGACCGTTTTCAGGAGTAGTATCTCACTAACAAGCGTCTTGCCCGCCGATGTGGGCGCCGAGTAGACCAGATTGCAGTGCTCAAAGACAACGCGAGGCTTGCTCAGGCACTCGGCCTGCCAGTCGAACATTTGGACAACGCCCTTCCTCTTGTACTCGGCCAGGACACTGTGTGGCAGATTCCAGGCTGCGAGCGACTTGAGGGCTTCCACATCTACGGCTACATTGCTACTATTCACTGCCTCGCGAATACTCGCGTTTTGTTGGCTTGGCGAGACCAGCAGCTGGTTGGGGGGCATGCTGCTGAGATTCTGCGTTATTGTAGTTTCCCCGGGCGCTTCTACCATGGCCATCGTTCGACTATTCAGTAGATCCAGCTCGAACTGCCTGGAGGACTCCCTATCTCTAACGGGACAGAGAAAACTGCTCTCATCCAGATTGGGCGCCTCCTCAGCTTCTTCATTGCGCTCCGAGCAGACGTCTTCTGGGCACACCTGAGCCTCGAAAACCGACGAGACGTCGTCATTTTCCTTAATCTCCTTCTCCTGTATCACATAGGAAAATTCATCCTGAAAATACTCTGAATAATTTTCCCGGCATTCGGCTGCAGCTGCTGGTGGCGCAACAACCAAACGTTGTTCCAGCTCCCGCAAGGCGCTCTCGTCGAGGTCCAATGATTGCGAGAACGCCATTCAAACTAGCAATTACTTTACAAAATAAGTATGAATAAATAAATAAATAAATAATGTAAAAATATATTTTAAAAAAGACACCGCGACGGATTCAACTGCGACAGTGTTGTAAAGTGTAAAATTGTAAACTAGTGATGGGACATCGTAAGCATCGTTTGTAACAGAAACGGAACGACGAAGAAACAATTTTTGCTGTATCAGCTGCATTTGTTTTGTTAGAACACCATAACATTGGTTTGGTTATTGTAGGAAAATAATAGATTATCAACATTTTTGATGGCTATATACAACAGAAATAAAAATTTTGTAGTTATCGACGGCTTTTACGAGAATAATCGTGTTCAAAATAAAATATCGTTTGCCGAAACGTACATAAACCCCGACCCTGCCAACTTTCTGCAATATGTAGGTGCAACAGAAATCAGCTGTGTGCAGAAGAAAATCCAGGTAGTTGTTTACCTCCAAAGTATACCATATTTTGCATTTGCTGCAAAAAATGGACGAGTTTAAGGTGCCCGCGCCATTGCCGAAATACAAACCCACTGTGGTTGAGAATCCGCTATGGCTGCAGATAGAAACCACCGAGGAGCCGGCCAATTCGAGGAATATAATACCAGCAATTTGTCCGTACAAGGTGCCCCGATGGTCTGCACCACCGCCCGCAGACCAAAGCTACAAATTTGAGGTGCTCAAGTCGGGGCAGATCATTGACGAGGTGAGACAGTTGCAGCAACAGGCTATTTGGACATTTGGGCGGCTGCCCGAGAACGATGTGTCCGCCGCGCATCCCACAATTTCTCGCTTCCACGCCGTGCTGCAGTACAAGCCGAAGGCGTCTCACGACCACCATTACGAGGACGAGGAGCATCATTCCGAGAAGCCAGCCAAGCCCGAGAGGCCCGAGGGTTGGTACATCTATGACCTTGACAGCACCCATGGCACATACCTCAACAAACAGCGCGTGCCCTCCAAGGTATACATACGAATGCGTGTTGGACACATGCTCAAGCTGGGCGGCAGCTCGCGCATCTACATACTGCAAGGACCCAACGCGGATGCGGAGCCCGAGTCGGAGTTGTCGATCAGCGAGCTGCGGGAGAAGCGCGAACGGGAGGTGGCTGCCGCTGCGGCCGAGAAACAGCGCAAATTACTGGAGGCACAGGAAAGCGAACGCAACGAGGGCGTCAGCTGGGGAATGGGAGAGGATGCCGACGAGGAAACCGATCTCACACACAACCCGTTTGCCAGCTTCAACAACGACGACCTCTTCTTCGACGATCCCAAGAAGACTCTGCGGGGATTCTTCGAGCGCGAGGGTCTAAATCTGGAATACAAGTGCGATGAGCTATCGCAGGGATCGTTTGTTTGTCGCGTGGAGCTGCCGCTGGACGATTTCAATGGCAGGCCTATTGTCGTAGAGGTCAACCACAAGGGACGCAAGAAGGATTGCGTGGCGCAGTGCGCCCTGGAGGCATGTCGCACTCTGGACAGACACGGCGTGCTGCGGCAGGCCAACCAGGAGGGACAAAAGCGCAAGATTTTGAAAGCTGGAGACTCGGATGACGAGGATGAGTTCTGGGATCGCACTGGAGATGTTGCGCGCAAGAAGCAGCGCAAGGCAACAGCGGGCTCCAGCGGCCCCCTCACATACGAGCATTTGGTAAGTCTAAAAAAGATAATTCCAAAGAAAATTGACTTAATGTTGCCTTTTCCGAACAGTTGAAACAGCAAACAGATCTCCTGTCGGAGTTGGGCAAGGTGGAGTTCGAGATTGCCACTTACCAGCTGAAAGAGAAACGAGCCAAGGAAGAGGCCGCCAAGCAGCTGAGTGCCAGCTACGATCTGGACAACTTTATGAACAGTCTCAGCGTGGATATATGGCAAGTGGACAAAACGGAGATCAAAAAGCTTCGGGTTAGTAGCTAGAAATTCCCATTGAACTTTGCTTGACTGACCATTCATTCCCCCTTCTCATCCATTCTCTAGCTGGAGCTGCAGCGCATCAAAGGGGAGCAACTGAGAGTGCAACGCCTCATCCAAATAGCAAAGCCAGCTTGTATACCCTACACTACGAGCAGTGCTACGGCCACCATCACATCGTCGGCACAGGAGGGCAACGGCGCCAAAAAGCAGCTGCCCATGATTGGCAAGCGGAACCAGTTTAGCAAATTCAAAGTGGTCACAGCTTTGCCCAGCTCACGCGCCACAGTGCAATCGAATGCCTTTGCTCCGGATGAGGAGGAAGTCGAAGAGGAAGAGGTGAAGGGAAAGCTGGCAAAAATGGACATGGAAATGGGAATGGAAATGGAAACTGCTGCAAAGCCGTCGACTACACCAAATCAGAATCTACCGGAAAGCGAGCCAACTGCCGAAGCGGCAATGGCCCCGGCAGCAGCACCGGCAGCGAGCAAACCAACAGCAACCTCCGAGGAGGAAGTCGGACAGGAGTACAACTTTTTGTCAACAGCAGCGCTATCCGAAGTGGCCACTTTTCCTACAGAACTTTTCCTGGCTTTCCCGCTGACAGAGGCGATTGATGACATCAGTACTACGCTGGCAGGCCCCACTCCGACCGAGGAGAGTGCAGAAGATGCAGCACAGAAGAAGCGCCGGCAACGCGCACCGCGACAGCGCAACAACAAGCAGCGTCAGGATGTGGACATGGACATGAATGAGCTTTTCGAGCATGAGGATACCGAAAAGTACGCAAAGTGGGTGCCACCAACCAATCAAAGTGGCGACGGCATCACACATTTGAATGAGAAATTCGGCTACTAAAGTTTCAATAGTAGCGCCTAGAAATAAGCCCATTCGTCTATGTAAGCATTCTTTTAGACTACTCGTAGGTATTGTAATGTTTAACAGCTTATTGATATAAATGTTGTGACCCTGTCTGGAAATGCCAATTGGCAACTAAACGAAGCGACGTTATTAATTACCCCACAATATGAGTAGTACTCCCACGGGCTAAGCTCTCTTGCACTCCTGCAACTCCCACCAGCCCTTGGAAGCTTTTCAACACACTTCCACTGCTGGGATGTGGTTGATGGTTCCCCTTTTGCTGGCGCTGATAAGCTGCTACCCCTGCTGATTCCACGAAAACGTTCACCCAATAAATCCAATGAAAATTCCTGCGCACATACACAAAATGAACTCCAACATTCGGGCACGACGACTAGCGTGGGCCATCGGGCCATTGGGCCCGTCGGGCACGTCGTCTCGTTGCCGAGACTCCAGTACTTGAACTTCCAATTCAGTTATAATTTTGTCACTCTAACCGTCAGCACGGAGGAACGGCTGAGCGTGAAATACCATTTCAGTTTCGATAGCCAATAGCCAATAGCCGGACTTACATGTGTACTTTTGTTTATCAAACACGAATTGATTTGGCTTAGCCAGCAAGATTAATTAGTCCATATCGATCCGGTTTCGCCCACCTTGAAGTTCAATTTGTATGGGAAATCGAATCCAAACCGACCAAAGTCAGTCCTTCAAGGCATCGCCACGAGCGACGGCACCGCTCCGCCGCCACATATATTGGGCTCGTGTATAGCATAGCCATAGCCATAGCCATAGCCATAGCCATTGAATACTCGTAGTTTGTGCGCGCATTCAAACGGAATTATTTATATAACTTCTCAGGTGTAGAGCCCACAAAACAGAGCGAAGAGTGTGTGTGTTTTTAATGCGGCCATCACGTGGATTCCCAACAGACGGAGCACATGTCCGGGCTACACTTTAAGACTCGTAACAGTCCGTCTCAGAAGACGTCCCTTCGTTGGGGCGACTGCTGCCTCACATAGATTGTGTGTCTGCGTGTGTGTGTGTTCCTAAAACGTATTCCTGGCCAGACTTTACGTTGATTCCTATTTAATTAGCGTAGACGTAGACTCCTCTGAGATCTGTGATCTGCGACTGGGACAAAAAAGCGAAGACGGTGACTCCAAACGCGCACTCGTTCGTGCAGGAAATGTTGCATAAGCTGAGGCGCATTTGATTGGCGCGCGCTACAGACCAGAAGCCTCTTCTACTTCAGATTCTTGCGGCCACGCTGGGCGCACAAAGTGGCGTCTGCTTTTGAACTTGGCGTACATATTACACAGCAAAGGTGAGTCGATTGCCCACAAATGCGCTGGGACATGCGCAGAGAACACCCTAGGGGGTCGGTGAGGGGGTGATTTTCTCTCCGTCCCTCTCGGGCTTTCCAATTGCTGCGCTCTGCGCCCAGTGCTTTGTTAATTTTTTGTGAATGAACTCAGCCGAGTGGGTGGATGGGTGGGTGGGTGGGTGCCCACTGTCTATGACGTACTTGCCTTGCCTTGACTCTCTCCCCATTCGACGGCGTATTTTGATGGCAATGATTTAGCCTAATTGTGGACCTACTGGCTGTTATGTATCCAGGCTGTACATAGTGCGTGCGAATGCCCCTATAAATAATGCCCAAGTAGCTGCAACTGCAAGTTAATTGCGCGCCATTAGCAAGGACACAGACTGTCACAGACAGGAAAAGGAGGCGGGCACAGGGACTACCTCCCATTATAGCAACCTCGGCTATCCTTGTACACAAAGGTCAGCACCACGGATGGCCATGACAAGCCACTGCAATGGCTTAATATTTAATGCTGCGTGGGGCTAGTTAATTGAAGAGCGGGCGAAAATAAACGCGTGCACCCGTCCACGTCCCCAGGCGACGCATGCAACAGTATTCACAATTATGCTCATGAACATTACTTCTCTGCTCTCTCCCACCCCCAACCCACCCGATGCCAAACGCGTATCACATTGCAGCTTACAGCTAAAGGTCGAATCCGTTGTGAGGTCGGTAAATTAATTTGCGCCACAAGCAGAGCGGCGAGAAGGAGCCCCGACTTGATTTCCATAACCAAGCCAAGGACGCGGGTCGATTTCCAAGGATGATTAATATTGCTGGCTGTGTGAGCATTGGGCTCTTCTATGGCCTCATCCTGGTGGTGGGCATTTGGGCAGGTCGCAAGAAGCAGGCGGGCAATGATTCCGAGGAGGAGGTGATGCTGGCCGGACGCTCCATTGGCCTGTTCGTTGGCATCTTCACCATGACGGCCACCTGGGTGGGTGGCGGCTATATCAATGGCACGGCAGAGGCCATCTACACATCGGGTCTGGTCTGGTGCCAGGCGCCCTTTGGCTATGCTCTCAGCTTGGTTTTCGGTAAGTTTTCATAAGGAATTTCTTAACCAAGTTCCCCTGAGGTCACTGCTGATGCTTTTGCCGCTCTCTTCCGCAGGTGGCATCTTCTTTGCCAATCCCATGCGCAAGCAGGGCTACATCACAATGCTGGATCCGCTGCAGGACTCGTTCGGGGAGCGCATGGGTGGCCTGCTCTTTCTGCCCGCTCTCTGCGGCGAGGTCTTCTGGGCAGCTGGCATTTTGGCAGCGTTGGGCGCCACCTTGTCGGTCATCATAGACATGGATCATCGCACCTCGGTCATTCTGTCCTCCTGCATTGCCATTTTCTACACACTCTTCGGCGGCCTCTATTCCGTGGCCTACACGGACGTGATTCAGCTGTTCTGCATCTTCATCGGCCTGTGGATGTGCATACCGTTCGCCTGGACCAACGAGCACGTGGGCAGCCTGAGCGACCTCGAGGTGGACTGGATAGGGCATGTGGAGCCCAAAAAGCACTGGTTGTACATAGACTACGGCCTGCTGCTCGTCTTCGGGGGCATTCCCTGGCAGGTGTACTTCCAGCGGGTGCTCTCCAGCAAGACGGCTGGACGGGCTCAGCTGCTGTCCTATGTGGCCGCTGCCGGATGCATTCTGATGGCCATTCCACCTGTCCTCATTGGTGCCATTGCCAAGGCCACACGTGAGTTAAGCGAGATCCCAATTTGACTGTGACTGACGTCTCCTGATTTCTGATTTCCATAGCTTGGAACGAGACGGACTACAAGGGTCCCTATCCGCTGACTGTGGACGAGACGAGCATGATACTGCCCATGGTGCTGCAGTATCTGACGCCCGACTTTGTGTCCTTCTTTGGGCTGGGCGCCGTCTCCGCCGCTGTCATGTCCTCCGCCGACTCCTCCGTGCTGTCGGCCGCCTCCATGTTTGCACGCAACGTTTACAAATTGATTTTCCGTCAGAAGGCATCCGAAATGGAAATCATTTGGGTAATGCGCGTGGCCATCGTTGTGGTTGGCATTCTGGCCACCATTATGGCCCTCACAATTCCCTCCATATACGGCTTGTGGTACGTCCAATTCTACATAATTCAGCCCGATTGGCAGCTCATCTGCTTAAGTGCATTCCCCGCTCTCCGCCTGACAGGTCCATGTGCTCGGATCTGGTCTACGTCATTCTGTTCCCCCAGCTGCTGATGGTGGTGCACTTCAAGAAGCATTGCAATACGTACGGCAGCCTGGCCGCCTACATTCTGGCACTGCTCATCCGGCTGTCGGGTGGCGAGGCGATCATCGGACTGCCCGCCCTCATCAAATATCCCGGCTACGACGAGGAGACCAAGGAGCAGATGTTCCCCTTCCGCACAATGGCCATGCTGCTCAGCCTCATAACCCTCGTCTTTGTCTCCTGGTGGACCAAGTAAGTCCAAAAAATCTTCTTATTTAGCCCTACCTTACCCTCCCGCCCTCACGCATCTTTCTCCGTCAGAATGATGTTCGAGTCGGGCAAGTTGCCGCCCAGCTACGACTATTTCCGTTGCGTGGTCAACATACCCGAGGATGTGCAGCGCGTGGGCGATCCCTCGGAGTCCGGCGAGCAGCTGTCGGTGATGGCCGGGCCACTGGCACGTTCCTATGGCGCTGCCACCATGGCGGGCAAGGACGAGCGCAACGGACGCATCAATCCTGCCCTCGAGTCCGACGACGATCTACCCGTGGCGGAGGCGCGACGCTTGAACCAGCAGACGGCACAGGCGCAGGTGAAGAAGATGCTGGACACGGCCACTGGCAGCGGCGGCGGGCAGTTGAGCCAGTCCGGCATGGCCATGGCCATGCCCACGCCCGAGCAGGACAATACGGCCTTCTGAGTGGAGTCCCAGCAGATGTGGATGTGTCCCGGGTCGTAAGATTAGAGCCTGCAAGTATGCTAACGTTTTGTTTTATTGAGTTTTTCCACTTTAAGTTGCGCTTGTTAGGGATAGGATGGCAATGGGATTGGCTGGAGTGAAGAGTGGAGAGTGAAGTGGTACAGAAAGTATTTTGAAACGTACGTTAAACACACAAGTGCTCAGGTATAAAGTGCAGAAAGCTGATTGTAAAACTTACATATAATTTAGCCAATTTATATATATATATGTATCGCGTATGTATGTATTATGTATAGGTTTCCACATGCTTAAAGCGTTTTACATACATATCTATTCTATGGATTTCGAAACTTGATTTCTGTTGTTGAATTTTATGTTGCTAGTAGCGAAAGTAGTTACAATATAAATGTTAAATCCGAAATGCGATAATCGATTAACTGAATAATCTGATTCAGTAGTCGACGAACTCAATACATATCAAATGCCTTTTCCATTGAAGAAAGAGAATTGCATTCAAATCTAGCTGAAAAGGTCGAAGGGGAGAGCAGGCCAATACTTGGGCGAATCGGTATACAATCCGGATTGGCATATCGGATCTGCATACACACAGAAACGCGTACTAAGCAGATGCATTAAATGTGAATCATGTGTCCTTCCAGAACGAACAAAGAGAAAGCAAAGCAAAACTACATACGAGTATCAACAAAAATATAAAACGCAAACGAAACATATCAAAACCAAAGCCGGAACTAATATACCAATATATTATAGCAAACGAAAAGGAATACATATCATTTGTGTAACTGTTGTTTTGTAAGCTACACATATAGGAGATACTATATACATGCCTACCATATATTGTATTGTATATGTAAATGATGCAAAACAACAAAAAACGTAGCTGTGTAAGCGTAAGAGGCGGGCATATTGAGGCATATTGAGTTATATAGACAAATGAATTTTAGCTGCTCTCAAAGAGCAAAAACCACACAAGATTACAGTACAGACATATGTAAAATGTTGCGTCGTAGTACCTAATAATATACCTATAAATACAACCATACATACATATAAATATATATACATACCCATGATATATTAAAGACAGACACTGAATTTAGAAAGTTATACCCTGCGACGCCCACTGGTCCCAGACAAATGAAATTCTAATCGAACGATGTACACACGCTGCCTAAAACCCCAAACATGAACCTGAATCTAAATCTGAACCTATGTAGTAAATCTAAATCTAAACATAATTACGATTACTGGCAAGAGGGTTTGTTTCAGATATTTCTAATCGAGAGATGTGCGTTGGTTCCTCTATTTTTGTCATTTGTTAAAGTTACGTCCCGTTGGCAAGAAGAACTCAACTAAAACTCAACTCAACTCAACTAAGCATTAAATATATGCATTAACTAACTTGATAAAGAGTGTTAAACCCGTCTATATATATATATAACTCACATAAGTGTAATAAATGTTGACTGCTTTTTGATTGAGCCTCATATGTTTGTTGTATTGGGGATTAAATGTTTTTTAACGTTTACAAACGAGTACTAAGTGGAACTGAAAAGTGTTTGAGCCACACATACACTCACACACACACACACGTATATATATATATGATATCATACCAAATCTGTTCGTTGTTATTGTTATTATCTATTACTTTATTAGATCTGAGTGTGTACCTTTCGATAAAGTTCAAAGCAAATTCCGTTTTAACCAGAATTTTTAAACTAAATTGCAGCAAAAACTACTCATACTTATACTCGTACTCGTATAAATATACATAACCTCGTCTGAATGTATTTTAATTTCTGATTTAAGAGTTCTTTCGCAGCAGTTGAATCCACTTTGTACATACATAATCAAGTTACTTGAATTGTTTGTAATGTTACTACTATCAACCGAAACTAAAACTAAAACCACCAAATAATAATTTATGCATTAAACGAGACGATCCTGCAAAGCGAGTTTGCATCCAAAATAAACCAAAACTAAAACTACAACTAAAATAAACAAATCGATCAATTTTGTTGTGCAATTAGTTGAGAAAAATGTATTTACGTTACGTTACTGTTATTAGTATACCGGGATCGGGATCTACCGATTCCAAAATAACTTACCTTTTAGTGGCATTATGTTAACCAAAGAAAAAAGCGAGGGGCTGCAGCCCATGAGGAGGGCAGATTAAACGGAATACATATCAATGTTTTAAGCATAGCAAAATGGCATAAAAAGAAAACCAAACCGTAAAATCGTAAAATCGAAACGAAACAAAAGTATTTAATAAATAAAAATTATATATATATACATACAAATAATATTAAAATGGTTTCTCTGTTGACGCAAATGCAAATGCAAAACTTTGTCTGGTTATTTATTCTATTTCTCAGTACTTGCTGACTTTTGGGCTTGTGTAATAAACACACACATTACGGCCCAACAAAAGCCGCCAAGTGACAATACCCAGACAATGCGATTATATTACAGCGAGTGGAAATTTCTCAGCCGAAAGAGCAGACTGGTGACGGTGACGCTGACGGCTGACGGTGCAAGACAATGCAGTTTTCGGGCGGATGTTGATCCCATGCCCAAAAGAGACGCAAGAAGATCTGCGAGCATGAGGCAATGATGCGACAGTTAATTATTTTATTTAGAAGAAAATCAGATAGTTTAAGTGCCAAACTGGCAGCACTGATCTCTGCCAGGCAACACTACTCGCAATTAGCATGCTAATTATGCTGCTGCTGTTGTAGCTGTAATTAAGTTGTAATCCCAATTAGATACGAATCTTAGATTGAGCGCTCTCCATCATAAGCCCATAACTTGTGTCGCTCGAGAATCGCCCCCTAATAGTGGCTGCAGCTTCAGTGGCCTGGCCTGGCTGGCGTGGCTGTCGTCTCTGTGGATGTTTGCTGCCATGTCAGTGGATGTGGCTGGCCTGTTGCTTGTTGTGGCAGCTGTACGAGTATATCCGGTATTTTCGTACATTTTCCATTTGCATTGTTAGCCGCAGCCGAACCTTCAACTGTCATTTGGCTTTGGCTGGCCGCTTGCTGGGTGTCTTTTTCTCCTCATGCCAATTAGGCAAGACGAAGAATTTCACGAATGTCGCGGATGAGGCGAATGTGAAGGTAAGCGATCGCCCAGAACTGATTGCCCCAAGCCACTAACCATACAGTATATAGATGTGCCAGTATATACTGTATAGATGTGCCAGTATATACTGTATGGTTAGTGGCTGTGCGGACGTATTGTGGAGAGAATTGATATTGAATTATAAAACACAAGTGCAGTGCTAATAAAATAGAAAATACGCATAAATAACAACACGAAAGGAAACCTTACAATCTATTTAACATATTTTTATACTGGTGGAATGCGGAAAACAACGGATGCATAAGATACACACGGATTAAATATTCGACGCACGTTTCTTTTAATTGAAATTATTTCAACAGTTTATTTAACAAACATTTTGTTATATCTAATGGTACAATGAGTTACGGCTAGAGTTCAATGGGAGACAAGAAAAAAAGGACGGACTGTGCGCCGTTCGGGGAATAATTTACAGATACGAAATACGAATAAAAATGGCGACGCATTAGAGATGAAAGCGATGACATGATGGGCTCGAGAGTATTCGAAGGCACGTGGCGGATGCGATGCAGCGGCTCACTTCTTGCGGTAGGTGTAGCCGCCGTTGGAGCTGTAGCCCTGCTGGATGGTCTCGGGCACTTGGCTTTGGCTGGGACCGGAGTAGTTGTAGCCGGAGTCCTCAGCGGGTGAGCCGTAAGAGGACGAGGGCGCACTGGGATACGAGCCAGAGCTGGACGAACCGCTGGCAGGCGCAGCGCTATAGCTGGACGAGGGACCACTGGGAAAGCCGTCATCGGCAGCAGGTGCTCCATACGAGCTGGAAGGAGCGCTATATGAGGAGGACGGACCCGAGGGATAGCCGCCGCCTGCCGAGGCGGACGAAGACGAGCCGAATGCAGGAGCTGCCGAAAAGGATGGGGCGGCAGGATAAGGTCCATCACTGTTCGAACTGCTGCTGGGTGCAGAGTACGAAGAGGACGGGGCAGCAGGGTAGGGTCCGCCGCTGTTCGAGCTACCACTGGGAGCACCGTAAGAGCTGGATGGGGCCGATGGATACGGTCCGCCGCTGTTGGCGCTAGGGCTTGGCGCGAAATACGAGGAAGAGGGTGCAGCTGGGTAAGATCCTCCACTGTTGGCACTGGCACTTGGCGCGGAGTACGAGGAGGAGGGTGCAGCTGGGTAAGATCCTCCACTGTTGGCACTGGCACTTGGCGCGGAGTACGAGGAGGAGGGTGCAGCTGGGTAAGATCCTCCGCTGTTGGCGCTAGGGCTTGGCGCGGAGTACGAGGAAGAGGGTGCAGCTGGGTAAGATCCTCCACTGTTGGCGCTAGGGCTTGGCGCGGAGTACGAGGAAGAGGGTGCAGCTGGGTAAGATCCTCCACTGTTGGCACTGGCACTTGGCGCGGAGTACGAGGAGGAGGGTGCAGCTGGGTAAGATCCTCCACTGTTGGCGCTAGGGCTTGGCGCGGAGTACGAGGAAGAGGGTGCAGCTGGGTAAGATCCTCCACTGTTGGCACTGGCACTTGGCGCGGAGTACGAGGACGACGGAGCAGAAGGATAGGATCCTCCGCTGCCGGAACCCTTGCTTGGCGCACCGTATGACGAGGAAGGTGCCGAGGAGAAGCTGCCAGAGCCGGATGGTCCCGAGGTGTATCCACTGCTTCCCAGAGACTGGGTCTTCGACGGAGTCCCCGTAGCTGGTCGCGGGCGCCGTTGCCAGTGGAACGAAGCTGCTCACGCTGGGCGCATTGTAGGCCGCGGAAGGCTTCGAGGGCCGCGAGATGGGAGGCAGGTACGAGTTCGTGGGGCCTTGGGAAGGTGCTCCATATGAAGATGAAGGTGGTGCAGGTGCTCCGTAAGATTGGGAAGGTGGTGCGGGTGCTCCATATGAAGATGAAGGTGCTGCAGGGGCTCCGTAAGATTTGGAAGGTGGTGCAGGGGCTCCGTAGGATTTGGAAGGTGGTGCAGGTGCTCCGTAGGATTTGGAAGGTGGTGCAGGCGCTCCATATGAAGATGAAGGTGCTGCAGGTGCTCCGTAAGATTGGGAAGGTGCTGCAGGTGCTCCATATGAAGATGAAGGTGGTGCAGGTGCTCCGTAAGATTTGGAAGGTGGTGCGGGTGCTCCATATGAAGATGAAGGTGTTGCAGGTGCTCCGTAAGATTGGGATGGTGCTGCAGGTGCTCCGTAAGATTGGGAAGGAGATGCAGGTGCTCCATATGAAGATGGAGGTGCTGAAGGGGCTCCGTAAGATTTGGAAGGTGGTGCGGGTGCTCCATATGAAGATGAAGGTGCTGCAGGGGCTCCGTAAGATTGGGAAGGTGCTGCAGGTGCTCCATATGAAGATGAAGGTGCTGCAGGGGCTCCGTAAGATTTGGAAGGTGGTGCGGGTGCTCCATATGAAGATGAAGGTGCTGCAGGGGCTCCGTAAGATTTGGAAGGTGGTGCAGGGGCTCCGTAGGATTTGGAAGGTGGTGCAGGCGCTCCATATGAAGATGAAGGCGGTGCTGGCCGCGGGGCCCCGTAGCTGGAAGACGGACGACGCTGGTGATGTTTCTTGGCCTGTGGTGGAGGTCCGTACGATTGGCTGGGGCGACTGGGCGGTGCGCCGTAACTGGAGGAGGGTCGCTGGGCTGGGGCTCCATAGGAGCTAGACGGACGTGGCGCTGCAGCCGGATATGGACCACCCGACGAACTGCTCTGGGGAGGAGCGCCATAGCTGCTGGATGGACCAGCATTGAAGGAGGGGGCTGGGCCAGAGGCTGGGGGCAGATAGGAGCTGGGCGGTGGTGGGCCGTACTTGGAGGATGGCCTTTGTGCCAAGGACGATGAGGGCGGCAGGTAGCCGTTGTTCAGCGGCGCCTCACGTTTCGCGGCTGCCGCATCGTGGACCAGGGCGACGCCAACGACGACGACGGCGATGACACCAAAAAGCTGCAACAAAAACGAGGAAATTAGTTTTTTTGTGGCGCTTGGGTCGATGCTCTGCTCTGCTCTGCTTACCAATCGCATGACTGATGCTGCTGCTTCTTCTGCTGCTGTGGACGCGTTTCAAATGCAAATTAATCAAGCTGCAACGAGACGAAGAGATGGAGGATGAGGCGCTGTGGAAAGTGAATCTGTGCGTCCAGCAGGCGAGATATAAATTGTATAGATAAATTACGTTAATGTTGCATAAGTTTTGCTTATTTTTTCGCAACATTACGGCTAGCTAGCTGACCGATAAATGTTGGGGGCCACACGGGGCACAGACTTCAATCGGCAATCAATCTTGGTGCGGCCTGGCTGGCTGGCAGGCAATGCCAAGAACTGGCCCAGCTGCCGGAGCGTGTCGCCTGGCATTGAAAAATATTCATTCGCATTTAATTGGGTTTTGGCCAAATGCCCAGAAGCCGAAGATCATGGCTCTGAGCTCCAACAAGCTTTTGTGGCTGCCACAGCTCTGCATTACTGGCCAAAAATTCCCATTTTAAATAAAGTGAAACTTTTCTTTCTTTCTCTACATTTTCATTTCCCTTTCCCTATCATTTGTGGCCGAAAGCCTCCAAATTGAACAAAAGCCAGCAGCTAAGGGCCCGGCACAAAGCGCTGCGGGGGCGTGATCATCCGCTGTGGCACTAACAGGGGGGTGGGCTGGTGGTGGTGGTGGGTGCACAAGTGTCATAGATTTTTATGACATTGCAAAATCGCAAACAGTGAGAAATTGCCAACTGTCTTGGATGACTTCTCTGTGGCACTGCTACTCCTACTCTTTCGGTGCGGCTTGTGGCATGTGCAGTAACTGATTGGCACATATTTTCCTTTGCTTGCCTTTCCAGCTAGCTACTGGGTGCCAATTATTATCTCTCCTTTTTGGCCACACTCACTCGCACACTCGGATTCGGTTTGGTTTGGTTCGGTTTTCGTTTTTCATTTTTTGTTTGGCTTTCTGCACTTTCCGTTATTTTTTGTGTTGGCTTAAGGCACGGGCCCGACGACTCGTGTTACTCCTCCGCCTGCCGTTGTTGCCACAAGAATTTTAATTGTTTTTCGAAGCTCGCCAAACTACTTTGACTTCTTTGACCCGTGCGGTGTGGAAACAACAATTGGAAATGCAATGCCAATGCTTCTTATGCAAGAATCAGACGCAAAGAATCTCTTGGGGGGGAATCTCTGGATTATCCTTTGGGGGCACTAACCGTTCTGTGGGCAGCTTCTGTGTTGTTGGGGATGGGGCGGAAACTGAACTGAACTGGAGATGTAATGCTCCACCGATGGACAAATGCGAACTATACTGCTGTCTGATGCGCAGCATGCACTTTTATACAAAATCATAACCGCGCAAAGCCACAAAAAGCCAAAAAAAAAAACACACACACACGAAAACCAAAAAGCTTCCAGCACTGCGAAGAAGACGCTGGCAGAGCACCATCAGGCAGCAGCAGCAGCAGGCAGCAGCGCCAGCAGAGGTAGAGCTATTTTTTCCCCCGTTTCGGTACTTTATGTAACTCTTCAAATGCACTCACTCTCCAAAAGCGAACAGCAACGGTAACGGCAACGGCAGCGTCAGCGGCAGAAACAGAAAGAAGGCAACAAGTGCCCGCCTAGAGCTGTGGCGCATGCGCAGCGTCGCTGCCAGCGTTGCGCATCTGCCATGCCAGAGCGAATCATAAAAGCAAAACCAAAAACAAAAACAAAAACCAAAAGACGCCAGCGGGGAAGCTTTTTGCGGTTTTGTCTTTTTGTTGTTGCGGCTTTGTTTTTGCATTGATAAAAAGAAATGGGATCGTGGGCTGCCGCAGCGGCTGTCAAGTTCAGTGGCAACATCTGTCAGTGGTAAATATGTAAATACACCTCTATGTACATAAGTTTGGGGTAGGTTACAGACTTACCCGCTGGATCCTTTGTATAGAAATATTTACATTTCATTTGCTTTCCTGATCCTTGTCACTTTGATCAAAATGCTCGTTCAATTTTCGTTTGACGCTTCTTTGTTCGGTCGCGCGGGGTATTTCTTCCATTCTCCTTTATGCTAGAATTTGGCACTGCTTTCGGCTTCGTCAATACCTCGGGACGCGTCGAGTCGAGCGACAGAATACAGCAACAAAATATGAAGTCTTTGACGACGAGAATGGGTCCAGGGCCAGATTAGCCCTTAGGCAGTTGCCTAGGCCCCCGATTCAAGGGCTATCATAAAAATTTGTTAAAAAAAACATAACTCCAAAAAATAAATAAACAATATAATAGCCACGCCACTGAGAAACATACAAATTAATCAAACAAGCATATAATTTGTAAGTTTTTATTTCAAATGAGAGAAGAAGGGAACTAACGTGAAAAAAGGAGGGCCCCCCACTGATGGGCCGCCCCTGAACGAAAGAATGCAAAAAGAACTACATTGCTTGGGCATGAGTCAGCAGCGCATTGATGCTCGACTCGAATTTGGTTTTAAAGTTGTTGATCACAAAATTAAATTAAAATTAAAGTTGTTAATCACACAATTCTGTTGGGGTTATTGATGGTTGTTTGGGCATAGATCGGTCATCATTAATGATAAATATTCTTCCGTTCTGTGCTAAATTGCAACAAAGACGCTGATTACCGTATTCAAACCAAAAATTAATTTCAATTTCACTAAAAAAATTAAGCATCAAAAAATTCCAAGCCAAATAAATCTTCCCACACGTTTAATCGGTTAAAGTAACTTATTACTGGAATAAAAAGGAAAAAACCATTGCAGCATATGAAAATCGTTTGGATTTAGAGTTTATTGTTAGGCAACTGTTGGCGGCATCTCTGGCTTCTTCCAGATGTAGCTGGCCCAGGGAATGCACTCCTTGAGCAGATGCATATACGCCAGACCATGGGGGCAGTCCACCTCGGTGGCGGGTTCGCCCAGAGTCTCGCACAGCCAGTACTTTGCGGCATCGAAGTGATGTGTGTAGGTCTGTCCCAGCTCGGACTCATCCTTGCAGGCCGAGCGTCCGGCGTCCGCACTTACGCCACCCATCAGCATGGCGGCCAGGAAGATGGCGCAAAGAGCAACAGAGACTGCAAGCCATAGAAAAATCGATACGGTCAATATGTATGAAGAAACGCCATTGGAGACTGGCTCCCACACCCACCAGAATTCATTTTGTGAGCAGTAAAACAATGAAAGTTTCTCCGTAGAAAGAAGCAACTGTGAGTGGGACACTCTCCAGACGCCACTTTTATAGGTCGGGGACAACAAAAAGAATAATTCAAAAGAATAACAAAAGTATTGACATTTTGACACACGCGCACATCCGTTGATTATTATCTGGGGAATCGAACACTGCGCGTCGGAGTCTCACAGAGGGGAGCTGATGGTATCATAGGAAATCAGGAGTGAGCAGAAGAGAAACGAAGGCAACTTCAACATATATGTAAATATATTAAATTGGACTCTCACATACCCTCGACATTATTTGATTGAAATTCAAGGACAGGAGCAATGCCTTCATTTTCGGGACTCGGATTCAATATATTCTGGAATAAATATTAATTTGCTCGAACTGCTGCATACGCTATCAGAAATACAATATACCCCTCAACACAGGAGAAATGTGCCCAAAAGAGCAGGTCGGAAACCAGCATCGATGTCAAGATAAGAAAGACAGACTGCCAAATGATTGTCCCAGGTGCGCGAAGGGGGAAGTAAGCAAAAAGATATTAGATAAATTGAAACTTTTGTGGGTGCATCCAAATTGAGATGCCACACTGCATTCGGATGTTGTTCTCTAATTGATGTGAACATGCTCAAATTACCAGTGCATGATTTGGCGCACAGCACGCGCCGTTCTCCAGCATCATTATCATCATTAATATTTTCATTATCATTATCATATTTGTTGACTCATCCGAGTGCATATTGATTGACAGTTTTTCGAGCGTAACTTGAGTAATGCTCATTCATGCCGAAACCATAATCGGATCGCGTCGAATCGAATGGAATCGAATCGGATGTTTTCATAATTCATAAACAAATGCCGAAATGTGAATCCGTTTAAATTGTGCAACATTTAGGTCTATCGGCCCATTCATTAATTAATTGCTGACCATTTGCTTGCCGTGGCAGTTTTTTTTTTGTTTGTATTTTTCTTTTTGTTTTGTCATTTTGCAAAGTATTTTACATTTATGTTAACTGTTTGTTTCTCTGTGGCTTTTTGTCTGGTTTCGGTATTGGCCGATTGCCGATTGTCCGTTGGCCGCCTCAAGCATTTTTGAGCGCCAGCCCAGACCAAGCCACTTGACCAACATAAATACTCGTAGCGAAAAAAAAACCCAGCAAAATTCAAAGACAGCAACAAATATCACGAAATGCGACAGCGTCTTGCCAAGAAAGAAAAACGAAACAAAAACCGTTTAGTAGCAAAAGTTTGACGAAAACAAAAACCCTGAAAATCGCTTACAAAATGTCTTAAAGTGTAATTACAGTTTCCGCGTTGAAGTAGCAAGCCCATCACGGCTAGCAGATGCCGTAGATAGCAGCTGGGGAGAGGCTGGGGTTGCAGTGGCTCGGTCAGAGGTGTTGCCAATCAGCAGGGAGCCCCAGCAGTAGCTAACGATGGGCCCAGGAGACACAACAACACAGCCGAGATGACGCTGCTTGTTGGCTCTTCTGCAAAGCCGCTGATTATTTTATTTTGACCAAGACGAGACTAGTATGAAGGCTACGCAGCAGTGCAGCGGCTAATTATCGATTAAGTCGAGTCGACACGGTCTCGGGCTCCCAGCCAAGTCCAATTAAGGTGGCCAAGAGAAATGCGGCTAGTTATGATTGCTCAAATGCGACGGTGTGAGGGGGGCTGCTGGGCTGGCACCGTCGCATCGAATCGCTGGCTAAAAATAAGTCAAAACTCATTTGGACTAAGTGATTTTGCGTGTGCCACCAATGTCGGGGAAACAAATGTCACGGAAATGGCGATAAGAAGAGTCACCAAAAAAGAGAGAAAAGAGAAGAATATCTGCAATAAATTGAACCCTATAAATATGCCATTCCCCAGTCTTCGATTGCAATATTGTCATTGTCGAGCATTCACATCATGTACAAGGGTGAGGCAGCTACACGGATCTGCAGACTGCACAAGGTTTTTCATTCTCAATTCCGATTCCTTTGCAGCCACGCTATTATGCTGCCTGCTTCTGGGCCTCTTCCTGGCCCTCAGCACGGCCTACAGAGGTCAGGATATCTACGCCGAACCGGACTGCAGCATCGTTGAGGATCATGCCCGCAAATTCCGCGACATCTCCGATCCCACCCACTACTGGGTGTGCCCCGAGGGACAGGAGAAGGCCGACTACATCCAGTGCCCCGACAACTATGCCTTCATGGAGCCCGAGCAGGGATGCGTGGTGTGGGAGGCGTGGAAGTGGCTTGAGCCATACACTAAATAAAGAGACACAACGACTCAACTTTGGTCCTTAGCCCCGGCCAGAGAACGTCCGATTCGTTCTTATTTCCGCCAAGTTTTGATTGGATTTTATGGAGGTCTTTGGGTGTGGTGTGGGGCTGCTTATTGAACATCGGAGTCTCACATAAATAAATTAATTATATGTTCTAACTTTCGGCTCTGGCTGAACCTGAACGTGAACCTGAACCTGAGGCTGAGCCGAAATGAAAGAGAAAACCGAACGTGGACCACTGAGGGAGAACTTTTAATTAAGCGAGGCAGACACACGGACAGCAGCTGGCCTGGCAGCGTTTCCCAGGCCAGACCCAGGCCAGACCCTGACTCGTCATTTGATATATGTGTGTGTCTGATAAACGATAATTAGGCAGTGCGTGTCTGTTGCGCTTGTAATGTTATCTAACACCTTCGATTGCCAATCAAAAGCTGTTGCCGCTGCCTGCTACTACAATCAATCAACTGGTATTGTGACTGCTCTGCTCTGCTCTGCTCTGACTCGAGGCTCATTCAAAACTACCAAAAAAATTACAAAAAAAAAAGAGCTATGATCGTACGAGCTGCAGACAGACGGACAAACAGACGGACAGACTCGCACTCCAGTGCTCCAATTTGGAGCTTAACAAACTATAAATTTTGGGGAGCTTGGAAATGTATGTATTTATGTTTCTTCTCTTTTTTTTGGGTTTTACAAGTAAAAGTCATAAATATCAAAGCGACGGCCCCGAACGCGGCGCGGCGCGTTCACATTAAAAGTGAAAAGTACTTCAATAAATTTAGTTAGAAATCATTGCCGCAATGCAAACACCGGCCGGGGCTGAAGAGGTCGTGAGCTCGTTGTAGGTGCCCCGCGGGCAGTTGAAGTGGCCATCGATGGCATCACATAATGAATTTCAGATGGTTACCATGGCTGCCTGCCTTGCAGCTTTGAAGAAAGTTAACACGGCCTTGACAAGGCAAGGAAGTTCCATTATCTGCATAGAGATAAAGGGGCTCTTTACCACCAACTCCGACCACCAGCTAATGGCAATGACAATGGTAATGGTAATGGCAACTCGCTATCGGTGGGCATAAAATAAAAACAAAGCACTTGCAGCACTCCCATCGTCCCATCGGCCCATCTTCATTTGCCAATACCCGTATACCACAATCTAGGTTCATTTCAGGGTGCTGTGGTGTGGTGTGGGTTTATCAGCGGCTGCTAGAGGCTCGTCTAGTATACTCATTCGTACTCGTATTTCTGGGTTAAGTTGAGCTGCATCAGCAATTGGCGCGCACTTGGCCAGCAATTACAGCGACTATGGCAATGGCAATGACAACGACAACGACACGAGAGCCATAATTATTTCCATTATGTATTTATGATCATTTCCATATATTCGTATCTTACCCGGTTGTGTAAATAAATCAGATATTTATCAAGCTGCGACATTGAACCACATTAATTTGTGTAATAATAAATAAACACATAAATGCCAAAACGTTTTTGTGGCGGCACCACTTACTCACTCATAAAGAACATTTGGATGGTGTATTAATCATCAAAGTGGGCAATAATTCTGATTTTTGAACACTTAAACAGAATGAGATTCACGACCAGGAAATGTTAGATGATTATATAAGGGAAATGCGAAAATAGAAAACAATTCATCCTGTCCCATGCCAGGGAATATTTTCTAGTTCACTTCCCAATTTAGGAACTTTTCCAAGTGCAAGTTTTTCTTGTGTACTCCGCACTTTCCTCCATTTTTTGCGATGCCAGTCTTCCCCTAATTACGTGTGTGTTTGTATCCCAATCTATCTCAATCCATCCGTAAAGCAAGCACTCCGCCCCGCCTGGCTTTGATTGATGGCTTCACTGATTTGACTGATAAGAAAACATATGTACAATGTATCCTCTATATACACATACACCCACACACACACACGATTGTTTGGCTGATATATGGGCTGTCAGGCCAGGTGAGTGACAAATTGACATGTCGCAAAAATGATGAATTTTACACGAGAACATACGGACGGAGACGGAGCTGGAGACGGATATAGAGATAGAAAGAGACAGAATGGTGACGAACCGACTCACTGCCAGACAGACAGACGGACGGAGAACGCTGCAAGAAACAAAATCAAAAATGACCTTTCATCAGGCTAACAAATAAATTCAAAGCGACACGGCTCAAAAAAAGACAGAGAAAAAAACACCACCAGCGATCTAACAAATTATATTTTCAGTGCCGGAGAATCTGCTTTGGCATAGGTCAAAGTTCGCAGCTGAAGCGGGTCCAATTCACAGATTTTGAGTTCAAGTCCATTGCTGACGTCAGAGCGTGCCAGAGTCAGAGCCTGAGCCAGAGCATTGAACGTAGCTGGGCATGGCCTCGTGTACCGTATACCCACATCAGGAATAATAATGGCCGTTGAAGCCGGAGCTGTGGCATCAAAGCCGCAGCGCATCTCGCCTGTCAGTTCTCACCTGAGGGCCTGGGCTGCCCTGCCAGATGGGGGATGCGAGTGTGGGTGGATATTGGGGTATTCCTTTTTCGTTGGCGGCCCATTAATATTTCAGAATCTTACCCGCTTTAAGTATACGCAATTTATATGCATTAAAATTTGATTCCTCTGAAGTGGGAGCAATGAAATGTCGCTACTTATTTCAGATGCTTCTCAGTGGCTGTGTCCTTCGTGTGAGTGAGGTCTGCCCAGGTCTGGCGGCTGCTAATTGAATAAAACATATCAAGACAAAGACCCCGTCCAAGCTGTTAAATAATCCAACACTCAGCATCATCCTACATGATACACTTCTCTAGCTCTGAAAAATAATTAGAAAATTGTTTGCCATTACATTTCGCAATCCCCAGTCCCCCCCCAGTCCCGCCAACCATTACCACCCACTATCAGGTAATGTCTTCCCATTTCCCTGCCATAACCGCGTCCGCACACAAGTTGTACCCCCGCGCCGACAAATCCCGAACAAATTGCAGCAACTTTTTATTGACTCAAATGGGAAAGAAGCAGAAATTGCAGGCAAATTGCTTTGACCCCTCTGGGCGAGCTTTCACCACGGCCTACCCCTGAGTTCCAGCCAAGCTGAACAGCTGACGACCAGCTGGAAGGCACAGATGTCTCTTGGAGAGCCACTGGAAGTCTACCCACGCCTGGAAGGCGCTTCGATTCGGTTCATTCTGCAAGGCAAGGAAATTTGACGAGCGCCAGAGAGCTCCGCCTACCGGAGAACCGGAGCCACATCCAGTCGTCTCCTGGCCCCCCGTGTAGGTGTGTGTGTGTGTGTGTGACAAGGCCACACCCACGCGGCCATGTTTGAATGAAAGAATGAAAAAAGCAAAAGCAAACGGCAAATGGCAAAGTCAATAAGGAATAAGGAATGAAAGATGGAGAAGAGAAGAGAAACAGCACAGAGCCAGCGGAAGGAAACCGAAACGGCAAATGGAACATGTTCCAGCAACGATTGAGAAATGGAACAGCCACACAGTAATATGAATTTAGGTTACCGCAAAAGCAAAAAACACACACAGAGACAGTGACAGTGGGCGAGTGTTGGGTGAGGGGGGAGAGTGGGGCTAGAAATTAACTGCAAGTGCGCGCCCTGCTTGTCGTTTTGTAGCTAACTTAGTTAAGGTCATCGAAATGTCAAAAGTTGCATTCTGCCGATTTGACAGCGACAAAAACAGCAGCGATAGTGATAGGAGGAGCTGTAGGTGGAGGAGGGGCAGCACGCACATACAAGCGTGTTGGTTCCGTTGACATTACATTGCTGTTGACTCACACACACACAGCGAGAGTGAGTGTGTGTGTGTGTGTGTGTTTGTTTGTGCGTGTCTCCAACATTTTTAGCAATTAATTTTTGTAGACCTTTGCTTTGCCTTCTCGTACTCGCCAACTCAATGGATGGAATTATTGATCGCAAGGCAGCACTTTTTTTTTTGGGCAATCAGCTGCAGCTGCAGCCGCAGCTCCCCTTTTCCCAGCTCCTCAGAGAGTGGCTTTGATGTCGGCCATTGTTAGTTTCTTTTGGCTCGCTTACACACTTCAACACTTTCGGCAGCCATTTTGATGGCGGCATGCTGCTCCCTCCTGCAAGGCGCTCTCGGAATTCCACCACTCGTGACACTCACACACACAGACGCCCACACAGTCACGCACACTTTGAAGTAAATTCCTCAATAGATTTTCGCTGTGCTGTTCCTGCCTCTTTCCCACCCACACCCACCATTGCCAGGCACCCACCTCTCTTTCTCTTTCTCGCTCTGTACTCCTACCGATGGACGGATTTGTGCGCAAAGATTGGACTTAATTTTAATGCTATTGATATTATTCTGTTGGCCATTTGATTTGATTGCCCTTCGCATAAAATGTGCATTCGGTGCAATTTGGCCCCATAATTTGTTTTACATGACCAGCATGGGCTCCGTTCTCCGCCCCTGAATGCAACGGGGTCCAGCTTAATTGACTGGTAACTCAATACTGAAAAATCGACCTCCCCATCCGCTGATTGAATTGAGTTCTTGGCTGACTCCCACACCCACTCCCACACCCACTCGTTACCTTTGCCCTTTGCCTAACGAGGCGGCAGCTCGTGTTACGCTGCCATCTTGCCGCTCGCAGCTGTTGGAACCATTTCGTTAGCTGCCACACAAAGTGCGCAATCAATTGCAACTATTAGTACAAGTAATTAGGAGCTCCCGGGGGCTTATGCAATTATTGCAAATGAAACGGATGGACAATATGCATGTGAATGAAAAAGATTTCAGCTCGTGCTCTCCCCTTTGTGAATGAATTATAAATGAAGGCTGCAATCAGTTTCAGATCGATACGGATACGGAAAAGGTTAACAGATTATTGCAAAATCAAGCGGTGCATTAAAGGATATGTGTTGTTGGGTATGAGATTCATTCGCACTGGAATGAATACTAAAAGTATCTGCCTCTCTCTTTAAAGATTTCCTTGTGCTAGTGCCGATTCTGTTTTTCTGCTTTTATCCACAAATTAAATATTAAGAGAGTTCTCCGACTGCACATCACACACAGACAGCTCTCTGGCTGACTCTCTCTGTCGTCTAAATCATATCAGAGAGAGAAAACTTTAGTTTCTCTCGTGTTTCACCTTCTCAGCTAATAATCTCCGTTAGCATCAATATTTGATTTAAGGCATGAACATTTTGATGCTGCAACTAAAGCATTTACCATCTATCAATCACAGTTCTCTTTGGCTCAACAGCCACATCAATCACTCAGCTACTCGTTCCACTATTAAGATAGATTCCGAATTCCTTTCATTTCTCAGTGTTTTATCCCTAGAAAAAAGCTAAAATTTCGACTGTTGTCTCACCTGCAGAATCTCTGGAGTACATGGCTCAGAATCAATTTCTATCATAAGTTGTTTTTGTTTGGCTGCCGTTTCTTGACACCGTTCTCAGAAACGAGTCTAGAATGAACTTCGTCACAGCGGGATATTGTTGGCTCTCGTTCCGCTTGAGTCGCCGCCCGTAGATGCGGATGTGGATGTGGCTGCCATCAAATGTTGCGCCCTGGGGGAGCTTCAGCGCAGCTAGAGACCAAATCCAGACACTGGCAATGACAGCACCAACAGGCAGGACCACAACAAAATCCAAACCCAGCCCAACCCACAGCAGAGGCGGCAGCCCCAGCAGGTATCCTGCTGTCTATCAGGCTGTCAATATCAGCAGACACTGAAAGGATCAACGGCAATATGAAGCCATCAAGCCAGCAGACGCCAGCAGTGGAAATATTTTAAGGTAAATATAAATTTAAACCAACTCTGACAGCAGACAGGGAACATGGACAGGGCAGGACACGGCAGGATGGGTTACTGGCTCTGGCAGAGGATATGCGCTGCGGTTGGAGCAATCCAATTAGGCCAGGACCATATACTCGTATGTGTGGCACGGTCCTGCAAGATTTAAACCATTTACAGTAAGTTCTTATTACGAATACGTACAAACTGATGTATCCCCCCGACCACCCACCCGCGACGTGGTGTTCTCTCCTCCCACAGACAGTTTGCAGGTGCCGATAGGTAGATATTCAAAAATACACCGAAAAAACCAACCACACACATATCCAGGCACGTATGTACATATATCCAGACATGCTAACGGTATAAAAATCGATGGAATCTAACGAGGGGTTGGGTGGACGAGCAGAGGGTGTGGGTGTGCATGGCGGGGCGTGGAAGGAAGACGAAGGCGGCTTACCTTGGCCAAGCCCAGAGCCCAGAGCCCTAAGGCGCAGCGTGATATTTTACAAGTGTTGTTCTGATACCCTTCCCAAGAGTAGTCCGGTTTGGCCAGACGTCTGCAGGAAAAGATATCCAGCCCATTGCTCATAGCTGCCACAAGGGTATCTAAGGTTGCAGCGCCCGAAAGCCTTTCTCACTCTTGTGTAAGTATTGTTTTTGTTTCTGTTTTTTCCCCCTCTCGCTGCTGGTGCTCGTGGCGGCGGTGGTGGTGGTTGGATAGTGGGAGTGGGTCCACTGCTGCTGCTGCTGCTGGGGGTGGTGGTGGTGGCTCGTTTACATCCAAGCAGATGCCAGTCTAACCCATCCTCTAATTGGCCAAAGGCGTACACATTACAAGTGCGAGTATGCCCGGCATTATGCCACTTTCCCGGGGATGAGTGAATTCCTAATTGAAAATAAATATTAGGGCATGGAAATGGTTGTTGTTGTTCTGGTTTCAGGTTCTTGCTGCCATCGGTTAGGGGTTCATAATTGGGCCAAGTATCGCTTTGAAGTCGCTCTACCTAACCGCTGAAATATCCCAGCATTATCCCACTCCGAGTTGACAGTTTCGATTGCCTGGAGCGGCTTGGGACTAGCATTTTGCCGTTGACTTTCAGTCACCTCTCGGTGTCACATTTCAATTGTCTGTGCTCCACTTTGGCCCGCGAAACATTAATTAATCGTAGATACCAGGGGGAGAGCCAGTGCCAGTACCGGCCATGAAAAATGACGGCACATCTCCCGGGGTCAAACAATTAGCTGTAAATTAAAATTGAATTAAGTTTGAGTGCTGTGCAAATCGACTACGGATACAAAAGTCGCAATTCTTCTATATATAGACCACTCCCACCCCACCCCACTGACCCACAGCATTGTTTTTTCGGTTCTTGTGTACCTGCGGCATACTTGGCTTTGTTTGGTCTGTTGTGGTGGGCCCTCTTGACGCGGTTGCCTTTCTTCTTGCCATTTCTTTTTAGCTCGTTTGCCTTGCGTGCCCTGTAGACATTTTTCTGGGCCTGCCCGGGACGGGCCTGGCCGGGCCGGATGGGTGGGTGGATGGTGCGTACCACGTACCGCGCCGCGGGCCAGTAACAACCTTGTTTTCAACCACTTTTGGATAACCCAAAGTACGTTGGCCCGACACAGCCACAGCCACAGCTACAGCTACAGTCGCAGCCAGAGGCAGAGCCTGAGCCTGAGCCCGAGCCACAGAAACGACAACGCTGATGATGGCTGTGCTATATAATTTGGCCTCACCATACATATAGTGTTTTTATATTTAAGCCGCCGTGCAAACATCCGCAGCAGGCACACCCACCCACGCCCAAGTCCTACGCCCACGCCCACCCACCACAACCCACGACACGCACACTACCACCAGGACAGGCACACCTTGATTTACCTTTGAGCAGGAGAGGAGCAGACTTCTACAACTTTCTGCTGCCGAGGCTCATATCGATCGCTGCTGCTGCTGCTGCATTAAAAGTTGCCTCAAAATAAGCACCACAAAAAGAAGAAATTCTCGCACTAGTTTTAGCAAGAATTTTACACTCGTAATTGCTTTTACGTGGCTGGATCTTAAAGGTTCTCAGCAGAAATGCCTCAAAGAAAAAGTTTCAAAGAACTGTGGCGCACTGTGAATCCACTGGGAGCTGTCGTTGGAGTCATTTCTATGCACTTCCGTTCAATAATCAATCAATAAAACTGCCATAACCTTGACATGACTTCCAGCTTAGGTGCGAGCCTCATTTGCACTGGGAAATTGGTAGCAATCAAAGCGAATCAACGGATATCGAGTATCCACAGTGGCAGTTGTTCTGGTGGCTGAGGTTGCTGAATGCTGAAAAACTTTCAGCATTAAAACTCAATCAATCAATATAGAACAAGAACGAGTACGAGTACAATTAAAGTTCTACATTAAACTCTGAATTGTCCTCCGAACATCTCTGGCCCAGATATCCAGATTATCCAGATTATAAAGGTTTTCTTGGGTTCAACTTCAAACAGAATTCTGTCCCACTGAATGCCAACCGCCCTAATCACCTACAGAAACTTGCCAAGCGCTGAATAAATTACAAACCCACTTTTTTTCCGTGAGTTTTGCGCATAAAAAATGAAACAGCGCGAAGGAAAAAAGAGTTGGCGACAACAGACAGCAGAAGAATGGGACCAAAGCAGACAAAAGGTGCGTGAAAAAAGGCGAGCAGCAAGACAGAGGAAAGAACTTTTGTAATTTTTTCATCTGCCAATGAATATTAAATGTATGCGCTGTCTTATGGCGAATCGTGGCACAAAAGTCTCTGCATAAGTGCGTGGCCTTTGAGCCGGGGAGCACAAGTTAAGTCTTGATAAATTGCAGAAAGTGCCTGTCCGATGATAAATGACAACGAAATTGGCAAATTGTGTGACAGTTGCTGCTGGTGTTGCCAAAAATATAACAAAGCCAGCGTGGATCTTGGCTGTGGAGGGTGGACACCTCTGCATTGCAGTCCTCGGCAGATATTAATCAGAAGTCCGATTCCGCTTCCGCTTGCGAGTCCATTGTTCGGGGCACTTGAGAGACACATTTGTATGTGCATATATGTGTGTATAGAGAGTGAGCAAGAAATTGCTGTTTATTGCTTGGGCAATTGCTGGAATTAACAAAGAAATCGCCCGATTGTCCTTCCGAGAGTACGGCAAGGCAATGTTGTTGTAAAATAATTACATTGTGTGTGTGTTTGTTTTAGTGCCAAAGCAGAAAATCCAGCAACTCAAGTGAGGACCATCCATCCATCCAGAGGCTCCCTCCCACCCATGCCTGCCTTACATAAGACCCAAAATGTATGCTACGGAAAAACGGAAGCGAAGAACACGCATAGGCGCCGCACCAAGCGCCAAGCCAAGCCAAGAAACGGAACGGAACATTAAAGAAAAGAACTGCGAAACATCTGAACCAGTGAAGAGAAGAGCAGAGCAGAGAGAGGCGGAGAAGACCAGAGCTGAGAAGAGTGGACAGACAGGTACGAATGTTTGAGAGAAATTGATTTTGGTCGCCTTGCGCGAATAGAAATTTATTCAAATGTGCTCAACTGGGCGAGAGTAATGTGCATGGGAACAGGCCTGTCCGTGTGGCAGCTCCGCCAGAGCCCAGCCAATTGGTTGACTGCCCCTTGGAGGCGCATGCGTCGTATCCTGCGCCGTGGAAAGCTCACGTTTGTGAGCCAGGGGGCAAACGGACGGACGGTCTTCGGGCAGAGACGCCTCAGACATTCCAGGCTGAATACCGACAAAATAACGGTGTACGCAGAGAGCCGAGCCGAGCAGAGCAGAGCAGAGCTGAGGCAGCAGCAGCAGCAGCAGCGGCAGAGCCAGCGCCAGTGCCAGACAGAAGTTACCTTTGCTCCTGCCCGGACGATACAACGCACGTTGCTGCCTCCGTAGTCGTTGTCTGTCGTTGTCCTTTGGTGGTGCTGCCAGAGAGAGAGTTTTGCTTCTTTTTGTGTGTCTCCCCCCGCCGCACGGTGTGGTAACGGTGAACGGGTAGAGTGTCAGTGTGTTCGGTGTGTGGATTGGCGCGCGTTTCCTTCGTTTCACTTACATAATAGCGCGCAATACGCAAATTTGTTGGCCCAAGAGGAGTCCTGATACCTGGGAAGAAAGTCGCGCGCGCTTGATTATCCCCCTTTGAAAAGGATCCCAGTGCAAGGAGCGAACGTGGCGTCCAACGAGGGCAACAGCAGCGCCGCGGGCAGTGGCGCGGAGTCTGCCGCCCTGTTCTCCAAATTGCGTAGCTTCTCCATTGGCAGTGGGCCGAACTCGCCGCAGCGAGTTGTCTCCAATTTGCGCGGTTTCCTCACCCATCGCCTCAGCAATATCACACCGAGCGACACAGGTAAGCAGTGCCTGTCCATATCCTAATCCACCCACTAGCCAGTAGCCAGTAGCACCAGCAGCACCCTGCCCCACTTGCCACGGCGAACCTTTGCCATCTATTTCGAGTGCTTACATAATGTGAGACGCCTCTAAAAAGGCATATAATTAAAATTAAACAACATCTCGCCAGCAAACACTGCAGCAGAATAGTTCTCCGTGCAAGTGTTTCGTCCTCGTCCTCGTGCTCGTCATCGTCATCGTTATAGTCAAAAGCCTCCACCCCAGCGCTGTCCTTTGCTATATTTATATACATATATATATATACCGTATAAGGTGTACATTTCTGTGCCCGGGTGTGTGTGTGCCTCGACACTTGCCACATTTCACAGGGTAGACACATTTTATTTATGGCCCCAAAAATGAGACTCGCTCGTAGGTTCGCTTTTTCACTGAATGAACGCCACGGAACAAACTGGAATGGAACGGCAGTCACCGTTAGGCTGCCTACCTCGTGAGCTGCCACAGCGGCCTGCCTTCTTATGTAACACGAACGAGGGCAAGCCAGGTGCCATGTCCACAGCTAGCATGAAACTCGCTTGGAATTAAATTGGGTAGTTGCTCTAAGTGTTCTTAGTAGTTTTAGGTATAACTTGTAATTAGTTATTGTCTTATATGCAAGTTTCTGCTTGTTAATTGGGGTACATATTCGATAGAATATCAAAGCAAGTGCATAAGGAACTTTCTCATTTTAAATCAAGAACTGAACACGAAACGCGAATGACTTTTCTTAGCTCAATAAACAATTGACTCGTTAATATTCGAAATATTAAATATTTTAAAATTAATGGAACACTTAGGGCTAACGTACAGATATTTTTTGAAAGTAACTTAATTTATCATAATGATAAACAAGAAATTACTGAAGAAATTAAACCATGGTGCATACAAATCAAAGTCGAAGAGGAAAAGAAAAGAAAACTATTTTAACTCACTTCCTAAATTGCATAAAATTTGTTGATCACATCAACAGAATATTTCCAATTTTATTTTCAGCCATGCATTTTTTATTTGCCAAGTTCTTTGCGCAACTTTTCACCGCAAAACTTTCTTTTCTGCTGGACTCTCTAGCTCCTGCTGTTGGCCTAAAACCCATCAATAGCTGTGGACAAGGCAAACGACTTAACGATCTTTGCGGGCTGCAGATGGTGTAGAAGATTCTTGCGGCCAGCAATTGACAAACAATTAGGCAGGAAAGGCAAGCAGATTTCGTTATTAGATTGCGCTGACTAATCAAATTTGTGTCGGTTGGCCCATTAAACCATTACAAGTCTCGTCTTGGCTCGGTCTAGTTCGAGTTCATCAATGTGCAGACACCATCAGCCATCGTCTATGCGACCATGCGGCCATGCGCCACCTGCCACAGCGAAGAAGAATTTTCTCTGGTACTGCGGCTGCTGCATAATGAAGGCAATAAATATAAATTTCACACACAAACATAGGACGCCACGACACGACTACAAACAAGAGAGCGCCGTTGTCATTAGATTGTTTGCCTTGTAGACGCGTTTGTAGCGCTGATGTGTTCATAGCGGTTTCATGTCAAAACAAAGGGGGCGCACCAACCACTGCCACATCCCCCGCCAGATTCAGAGCCAGGCCCAGCCACCGCCTGAGGGGATGGAAACGCCAGAAACAAAGGCTGACAGGAAGGTAGCTCGTAATAAGCTAAACGAGAAACAAGTAACGCATTTGTCTTGATGCTGTCTGATAAAAGTGTGCCCGGACCCGGGACCCGGGACCCGGACTCAGACCCCGAACAGGCCGACTGCTTCTTGAGGGTTGCGAACATTGAGCCATCAGCAGCAGAAATGGGGGGACTGTTTTAGGCAGGGTGGGACACGGAACAGCAGCAGGAGCAGGAGCAGGAGTAGCGACATCAAAAGTCGTAAACCGGGCACTGATGGTGTTGTTGATTGCTCCGCATTTGCACGGCTACAAATGGTTACATTTTCTGAATTCTGAATGCTGGATTTTCTGCACCCAAAGTTCGATGCTTCAAATTAGCAATTTGATAGTGCGGACAGGCTCTACGATTAATCAAAAACTATATATATAATACACGGCCAGAACTTGCAGATCCTGCGTAAATTAACTGTCGAATGGGAAACGTCTTGGTCGAGCATAAAGGTAATTTATTTTCTCGGTAGATACAAAGAGCCATAAATGCTCCAGGTCCAAGTAATTTATGTGCAAATCAATTTGTAATCCGAGGCTCGAGGCTGACCACGTCCAGGAGGGTTGGGTCGAGGGTTGTGGAGGGCGAAGAAAAGTGCACATGTGTGCGAAAAAGACACGGACATTAGACACGCACTCGCACTCGAAGTTGGGGGAGAAAAGAACATTTGAGAGTCACTCCCCATTATTATAGACAACTGCCATTGTGCGTAGGGCACCTCCCGGATCCGCCCAGTTAATGTTTTGATTTATAGGCAGCCCCAGCTCATACGCCCCGTGGTCCCCAGCAGAGCCAACCCAAAATGGCGCCTCAGCGCTGCCTTTTGTTTTGTTTTCTCCTCTGCATTTGCCATGACTATGCGAGCAAGTTTGAAACGGATCCTCGGGCTAAGTGGCTGCTGGTCCGCTGGGAGTTGATAAAAGCACATCAGCATCGGAGCACTAGAGCAGCAATAAAAGCGGCAGCCATCCTGTGAAGAGGGTTGCGGACATATTTCCTTTTCTCAGATATATATACCGGAGAGACGTTTTTGTGGACCTTAAAATGGTCTTTTCCGTTTTCGGCTGCGAAACTTTTGCAATTAACCAAATTCGCTGGCCTCAGGCTTAGCTAACCCAGTTGAAAGGGGAAATCGATGCAAGCCAAGACAGTTAAACTTGAAACAGAAATGTCACCAAGAAACTAACACTGGGCAGTCGAAAGGGGGTTAAGGCTGCAAGTAAATCGAACCAGAGCAGCGGCACAAGGTGAGGCGGCGCCTCATTAGCTGGCCACAGTTCATTAGATACAATTGGGACTGGGTTCGGTTCTGGCCCACAAATATGCGCACACGCCTCAGCGAATTATCCAAAGAGCAGCGAAGGTTCAGCCGGAGCTTTCGAGCAGACAATCGAACAGAGAATGGCCTGGTAAACTCTTGTATCACCCTGCCCCCCTCGCCGCACCAGACCCAGAAGTGTGGCTATAACAGAACTTTGCCGCATCAACCCTTCGCAAGGCCGCCACTTGAACAAAGCTGCTTACAACACTTGCGGGGAGTTTTACAAGCCCCGTCAAAGCAGGGTGGGGGTGGGGGGTTCTGCTTTGTGTTGCTAGGGGGGGTTGCGGGTAGGTCGAACACTTGTGAGGATTTTCCGCTGCCTTTTGTCAAGTGGCAGGCGGCGTGTGAAATGCGGCTTACCATAAATATTATGATATATTTTATTTGCTGTTTATTTAAGCAAGCGCACCCCGCACCCAGCACCCTACACTCCCCTCAAATATCAGCAGATGATATTTCTCTAGATTATTAATTTTAATGATATTCGGACAGGTGGTGTGGGTGGGGGTGTGGAATGGCTATACATAAAACATAATATCTGTTGCCCTGGCAAAGCTCCCAAATTTCTGCCATTTTTCGTGCCATCTCATTGTGAATGCAAACGGCCTCGACAGGACCAGGTCGGCGGCGGCGGCAGGCCCAGAATGTTTGCTATATTGTATCGCATTTTTTTATGTCTTACCCTTCAGGAAAATGAAATTTTATTTTACGCTGATTACCTCGTCAGACAGACGACGGCGGCACACCCACACCCACCCCCCATCCAGACATCTATCCACACCCCCGCAGCGCAGCAAAAGAAAAAATTGAATGTAATTTCATTCCCCTTTTTCCGCTGGAAAAGCAAACAACCCAAACGGAGCGCTTGTTGGTGTCTTCCTATGGAGAATATATATGGCTGGAGCAGGCTGCGAATTTTCCCATGGCAACGAGAACGGAAAGCGGCAAAAGTCGAGGATCATCTTGGAGATGAAGTGGGTGAAACTCTAAGCCTCTGAATGCTACGAGTTTCCTTCAATTGCTGTGCACAAAATCCCATTTTGGAGCTAGCGAAAGTGCACTTTTGTTGTCTGGCAGCAGTAGATTGAATTTCCATTCAAAGTCGTCCGAGATGACTGGCACTGGCACTGGCTCCCACTCACTCAGCTCATCTCTTAAAGCTGCCTGAATAATTCATGTGCAGACAGACGTCTCTGGCCGGAGCACCTGTAGTCCGAAGCAGGTCGAGCCCCAGGCGGTACATTTATAATGGGGCCATGCAGCAGAAACTAAAGTTGCTTGCCTCATGCCCTGCCATAATTCACTGCGGTGGAAGCTGCATAAAATATGAACGCTCTGCCGACTAATTGAGCCAGTCGGAAGCTGCTCCTGCTCCTGCTCCTGGGGTTGCGTTGCCGCATGAAAACATGAAACGGAAACCAAATAGTGCCACAGCACAGCGCGCCCCCACAGTACGAGTATAATGAAGGCAGAGGGAAACATAAACTCAGTGTTTGGGCTGGGAAATTCGTCAGCTGTCCGCGAGGCCCTTTGCCAGACAGAGCGGAAAAATCAATAAAATTATAAAAGCGTAAATATATTCGTAAATTATGCTGCGTGTGTGCTTATACCCGTAATGTTGCACGGCATTTCCCTTAGATATATGTATTTTGAATGGTGTTGTTACAATCAACATGTAGGCACACGTTTCTGCACTTGACTCGAGCCGCTGCAGCCGCTACAGATCGGGCGCTGGCGAACAACCCCTGATTGAGATAAAAGCTCGCCAGCCAGCCTCCCCAACCCACAGGGTCAAGTGCGGCCACCCACCTGGCCCAGGCCTCACAGTACTCACTCAGTGCTCCCAGTTCTCCCATTCCCATTTCCCATTGTGGTAGTTAGGGGAAGCTCAAAAATTAAAGTCTCTGGCAAAAAAGTCTCGTACACACACACAGCCACAGAGCATAATTGACTCACGGACATCACGGGGGCTGTTAGTATCCATGTACATGTGGGGTGTATGTGTGTGTGGGTATACCCGCCCTCGATCAAGGCAGGACCCAAGGCTGATGTGGCGGCTGGGGGGCACTGGCAGGGCATATACACGAACGTGGTCATGAAAATTTAATGATAAAACGAAATGTTTTTGTTACGTCTCGCGCCCGATGAGGGGGCGGCTCTGCTCTAGGTAGGGGCAGGAGAAGGTGGTTAGAGTGGGAGCGGTGGTATGGTAGTCATATTTATACCCTGCACACGTCGCATATTCATGTTTTCCGATTTTGGGGGTGGCTGGTGGTCGCCCGCCGAGCGATACAAGGTAGATAAATGTTGAAATTGGATCAGCATTGATAGCGCCAGCAGAGCAGCGAAAGAATAATCTTTAAAGGCGTGAATCCAAAATGATGGCAAGCAGACTCAACGCACTTTTCCTGGAAAAATATGGCTGTAGCCTGTGTGGGTTCAGTTTTTGGTGTTCCTCTTTGCTGCAGTTCATGTTTGGGTCCTTGCGTGCGGGTCGAGTGGAGCGACCTTTTTGTGTGTGGCAAAAGCAAAAATTATAATTACAGCAGAGCGTAGGCTTTGGGCTTCAATGAGTACAACCACGTGGCCGTAAGGGTCCTCCACTCGACTCCACTTCAATCCACTCCGTTCCACTCCGCTTGGGCTGGGCGGGCAGGGGGGACAGACTCCATTTGAATGAATGGCCACATTTGAAGCGAATTTTTGCCGCACAATCCAATTAAAATAATTGCTTGATTATTATGCTCGCCGGCGGCGGCACATTCAATGACTTAATTGTAGAATTTACTTACTTTTTGTTCGGTATTTGTTTTATGATTGAAATGTGTGTCACTCGAAAAGAAAAGAAAAGAAAAACTAATCTTATGTAATGAAAAACCATCCGAATGCTGTGCGCGCGCCCATGCCACAAAGAACTAATCCTAAATCCTAACAATACAATTTCTGTTCACCAGCAGGCAGCCTTTTGCAACACAGAAACAACATTTCAATCATAAAAGCAATCGAATTACTAAAACTAAATACTAATCCTTGTTAGCGGGAGGATGGGAGCGAGCGAGCGAGCGCGAACAGAAGGATTATTATTCAATAATTAATGAGAAAAGAAAAGACTAACGAAATCTTGTTTCTGTGTCGTTAAAGGTTGTTCACTGGCATGCCCACAACTCGTACAACTACAACTACAACAACCACACGAAAACATGTAAAAAAACCACACAGCAACAGCAACAACTACAAACAACAAGAACAACTTTAAACCACCTCAAAGCAAAAGCAAAAGCATAAGCCAAAGGCAAAAAGTGAGAGGGCAAAGGCAATTAGCGCAACGGAAACGGAAGCAGCCATATTTGTAGCCAGTGCTAAGCAATTTCCGGCTGTGACCATGAATTTGACAGGCCACGCGCTCCACCAAAAGCACTAATAAAGCAGTGCAAAGCGAGCAGTGCAAGCAGTGAAAGCAAGCAGCGAGCAAGTGCAGCAGAGAGACGGCAACTTTGAGTACAAAACGGCAAACAGGAAACAGCGAAACAGGAAACAGGAAGGAGACACAGAGAAGAACCCATCATACACCCTCAGAGATTAAGTAAGAGCTAGCAACATGGCCTCCTCATTCCAAATACCTGTTATCAATCTGGAGCTGCGCGAGGTGAAGGAGATCGTGTGGGAGAAGATCCAGGAGCCGGTGAACCAGCGTCGCCTTATTCTGGTCATCGTGTCCATAGCCCTGCTGCTGGACAACATGCTGTACATGGTGATAGTGCCCATCATACCCGACTATCTGCGCGAGATCAGCAACTTCGACGAGGGCCCCACGCCACCCCCGCTGCGGGACAATGTGACGGGCCTGATCATACCCGTGCATCACGACCACCATGGCCAGGACTCGGCCACGGGCATACTGTTCGCCTCCAAGGCCATCGTGCAGCTGATGGTGAACCCGTTCTCGGGCGGGCTGATCGACAAGATCGGCTACGACCTGCCCATGATGATTGGCCTCACCATCATGTTCTTCTCGACGGCCGTCTTCGCCTGCGGCAGAAGCTACAGCGTCCTGTTCTTCGCCCGCTCGCTGCAGGGCGCCGGCTCGGCCTTTGCGGACACAGCGGGCCTGGCCATGATCGCCGACCGCTTCACCGAAGAGAATGAGCGATCGCAGGCGCTGGGCATTGCGCTGGCGTTCATTAGCTTTGGCTGCCTGGTGGCGCCGCCCTTTGGCGGAGCCCTGTACCAGTTTGCCGGCAAGGAGGTGCCTTTCCTGATTTTGGCCTTCGTCTGCGCACTCGACGGCCTGATGCTGCTGCTGGTGATGAAGCCCCTGAAGGAGCAGATCAGACAGAGCAAGGAGGTGCAGGACCAGGTCATACCCATCTGGCGCCTCCTCATGGACCCGTACATTGCTGTGTGCGCCGGAGCGCTCACCATGTCGAATGTGGCACTCGCCTTCCTGGAGCCCACCATCTCGCTGTGGATGGAGGACAACATGACCACGGAGAACTGGAAGATCGGCATGGTGTGGCTGCCCGCCTTCTTTCCGCACGTGCTGGGCGTGGTAATCACGGTGAAGATGGCCCGCAAGTATCCGCAACACCAGTGGCTGATGGCTGCCGGTGGCCTGGCACTCGAGGGCTTCTCCTGCTTCATCATACCCTTCTGCACCGGCTACAAGATGCTGATGCTGCCCATCTGCGTCATCTGCTTCGGCATCGCGCTCATCGACACTGCCCTGCTGCCGATGCTCGGCTACCTGGTGGACGTGCGCTACGTGTCCGTCTACGGCAGCATCTACGCCATCGCGGACATCTCCTACTCGATCGCGTACGCCGTGGGCCCGATCATCGCCGGCGGCGTCGTGGAGGCCATTGGATTCACTGCCCTCAACTTCATGATCGCCTTCTCCAACCTGGCCTATGTGCCCGTGCTGCGCAAGCTGCGCAACATCTACGACTTCAAGCCGTTCGAGAACGAGGCCAACATCCTGATGCAGGATCCGCCCAACAAGGAGTACCAGACGTACGTCATGCACGACCAGAAGCCCGTCGAGGGCGAGGTCAAGAATCATCTGGAGTACGGCCAGCAGTATCAGCAGGAGCAGGAGACCAATCTCGACGATCAGCAGTACGAGTACCAGCAGCAGCAGCAGCAGCACAACCAGCAGGGATACCAGCAGACGGGTGGCTACCAGCAGGATCAGGGCTACCAGCCGGGCTACCAGGAGCAGGGCGGCAGCTACGCCCAGCAAGGACAGCAGCCCCGAGTGGCCAATCCCTTCCAGCAGCAACAACAGCAGCAGCAGCAGCAGCAGAGCAGAGGTCCAGGCGCACCGGCGAATCCCTTCAGACAAGGATTTTAAACTGTTGTCTGAGACAAAGCCTAGCTCCATAGTACGTTAATTCATGTTCATTTGTACGTCTCTGTGGGCAGTGTTCACAGTGGCACACAGTTCTCGTTGGTTATTTGGTTTGTTTAGTTGTTGAACCCACTACGCATATAATTCTATACAGACACAGACATACCTACATAATATATATACATATAGGCAAGTGGTACGTACACTATAACAAGCATTGACATGCAGATAGTTAATACAGCAGCTAGTTAATGCCATGCACCGCCGCACCAACGTTTTGTATTATACACGGAGTTAAAACCAACTACATATACATACGTACGCGTATTTTGTATGTAGGTGGTAGCAGCAGCTATATAGAGCGGCCCGATCGGGACGCCTATGCCCTATACTCAGTACTCAAGCAGCCGTTTTCGTGTCTATCAGTCAGTGAAGCTAGAGAAACCAAAGTCAGTCATAGTTAGGTATAATGATAGGAGGGATCATCCCCATATCAAATATATATATCAGATATTATATACACACATACACACACACACACACACACATATATATATATATTGTATTTGTATACAAATTAGTTTGTAAGCGGCTTAGCTGGACCCGGACCACTCTCACCCAAGTGCCGCCGTCCTACAGGCAATGGCATCCATATCGCAGACATATCACAAGATGCACAAACAAAATGGAAATCCTACCCCCCCGCCGCTGAACAAAAGGAACTCTTTCGGTTGCCATTGTGGCGGACCTGGGGCCCGAGAGTGGATTCGCGACCAGATAAACCATATGATTTTCGATTAAACCGGACGCAGAGGAGAATGTGAATTTGAGTTATGTGTTTCGCAACATAAGACACAACCAAGGTAACGATACATATCAGAGTCTCGATGGCTCGCCTGTTAAAATTACCAAAAGTGATATTACTTATTGCTACTAGTCTACATATTATATATAACATATATCTTATCATATCGATAACATACACAACCCTACTTTTAGGTCGTACATAGACTGTACATACATATATAACTTATACAACAACAGAAAACAAAACCCGAAACCGAAGAAATCAATTTGAAATTATTCAAAGTTTCATAGTTACCTACCAATCAATTATTATTTGCTTGTTGACTCTATGGGCAATGCGGTGGGTCCCCGGAGTCCCCGATCAGGGGACTTGGACTGCCGCCATAGCAGATCATCTATAGCATAGCATAAATGTGTGTACCTTGTCTATAAGATAAAGATAAACGAAAAGCTATACCTAAAACCTAAACATAAACGATTATTGTATGCCTACTCGTATAATGCGCGTACAAAATATTTGATTCATTTCGATGGCACCACTTTTTTGACGGCAGTTTACTGTCCCTATATTATACACCTTTTAGCGGAATCTTAGGATCTACTCATATGCCTACATACAGAGAGATATATGGAGTATATGTATCGATAAGCAAACTGATCTTTTATATACAACTATGTAGGATGCATACGTATTTATGTACATTTCTCTCAGATGTGTTCTAGTCAGCAATTACAGTTACGTATGTATATCTCAGACTTTCTATATCGGTGCACATATCAGTGGGAAATCGCCATTTTGGAACTGCTATCGGAAAATATATACAAACAAATATACATACATATGTATCTTATGAATTACAAGAGCAATTGGTTAAATCAGCTTGCCTGCATACATACATAGATATAGCATATAGAAAAAGTACTCGTATACATGTGAAATGCACTGATTTTTACTAAAGAATTATTACGAATTTTGTTCAAGAATTAATGGGAATAAAAAAGATCTAATTCGGGTATGGAAAGAATTTGATGTTATAATTTTTGTATCATTAAATGTACCTATCATATCCCACATTTTTCACTCAAAGTTATTAAATGTTCAAACTTTTTCTTTGATTTTTTTATGTGTTAATAAAATGTTAAATATTTTTTAATAATTAAAAAAACAGAAAGCAGGAAGATCCGAAATATTTTAATATTTTATATACTTTATTTGTGAAAATCTTTACTTGAGATTTATTTGTATGAACTAAAATATTTTCAAGTGAATTTATTTACTATCGTTTTTCTTACAAATTCCTTTAAATTATATTGCATAATTTTCAATGATTTTACAGAGCAAAAAACATACACACACACAACTCGAATATATGTATACACAGTTCTACATATTTACAGAAACTGTAGAAATACTCTTAACTATAAAAATGAATTAAACTCATGAAAAAATCTCCCATCAAAAGTATCAATTAAAAGGAAGGACAAAGGAAGAGGCGATGAATAGAGAGTTAAAGCAAATTAACATATTTATATATACATATACATATATGATGAATAGAAAAACAGTAATTAAAATAGTCAATAAAGAATATAGAATTATGTACCATATTATCAATAGAATTTTTGTTTAAGTAGCTAACAAATAGAATTTTAAATGCGAGTAACCATATAAATATTTAACATAAACATAAATGTAATACCCAAAAGCAATATTTCTGAAGGATGTCTCAAACATCAGCATAAAGCATCATTAGCCATGGACATGTAGGGTATTCCCTCAAATCTTTGTTCAATTCTCTTTCAAAAACTTTCAATGAACTTTACATGTGTATTTGGCTGCATATAAAATAGACAGATGTCGGACAGAGGGCATAATGTATATGAAGAATCTTCCAACTTGGGTTTACAAATATTTCTAAAAGCTAATAATAACCATCACATCATAGTGTAGTCAACCCAGTACTCCTGGGTACCTGGGTTAGGGTCAGAGTAGGTCGATAGTGCCGGAAAATGTGTAATAACTTACCGAAAGAGTAAGAAGAGCGTCAGGAGTGCATCAACTGCAGTGTGTTGCAAGCATAAAAACAAAAATATATAAATATATAAATACGAGTATAAATTAATAAATATGTATGATAAAATAGTATATGATTATATGCAAATGAATATAACAGGCGATAGAAGTTAATTGAATTGAATGGTTATACTCTGCGTATTACAAGTGTTAAATGTTCAATGGCATTATATAAATTATATGAATTAAATAAATGATACACACAGCACTGTGCGCTATTCATGATTAATGACTAAAACCAACTAAAAAAAAACATAAATATCTAAAGCAAAACAAAATACTATACGATATAGGTACGTACATATATTCTTTTGGGGCAGCAAAATCAGTTCGTAGCACAGAAAGATAATTTATATTTTTTCGTATATGCATGACAAATGCCTCTCGACAGTTTCTATGTGTTGTGTGAAAGTTTAGAAAATTTTAATGTATCCCCTAGATGAAATGGAAAGACAGAACCCACAGTTCAGTTTCGTATTGTATATAAGACATATCGTTAGTTTCGAAATGTAATTTTTGGTCAAAGTCAAATACAAAAATGTTTCAAAGTACATAAATACTCGTACAAAATCGCATACTTATGCGACTTTGCAGTTTTGTTTCGGCTAATGTTATAGGCGTTTCTGTTATATATTTAAACAATAATTATTATTATAAACAGTGGACAAACTATTATACCAAATAAGTAAGCGGAAGACAACAACTCTTACTCTAACTCTAACTCTAACCAGTATCGAAAATCCCAGTTCTGTAACGTTGCTGTTCAATTTCCAAGTCTATCCATCTATATTCTATACGTAATTATGTTTGTATCGGATGAGTATATCGACAGACCTTAACTACTATCCCCCCAAAAACTAAATGAAAAACACTAAATGCTATGCATATCAAAACGAAAAGCGAATCAATGATCGAATAAATGAGCGACAAAATGTACTAGAGCATACAATATTTTCAAAAATGGAATACCATACCCCAGAAGTCTCCTCTATAATCAAATGTATACAGGATGGTATAGAGGCAGGAAACTGGTTCGGACTGCCGACCCTCAAATATCCTTGGAATTCGGTTCAAGTCACTGACAAGTCTGAAAAGTGCTTTTGGCCGGACATTTCAAGGATATTTCTAATCAAACACAAATACAGTTACCACTCACACATTCGGCATTGGTCTATGAATTTGTGGCCGTATTTGAACAGCATCCAATGAGATTTTCTGTGGGGAGTGCTTCGGGCCAGAGACAAATGTTATGAATTGTGAATTGAACCAACAGCAACTACTCGTATAACCGAATGTATAAGCACTGGCAAGAGCTATAAAGGAACGATATTGAATAATTACAGAGCGACACACACACAAGAACACACCAATACACACACACCAACACACACAGATACACACTCAAACAAAAACAAACATGTACTATTGAAATATAATTGTTAACCATGGAAAAAAGTGTCTTTCAATGGCGACAGAGACGCAAACTGACAGCTGTAGCTCATCCGATCTATTAACAATTAATGCAATTAATTAGCTAATGAATAGCACAGGGGATGAGCATGTCCAGTTCGGGGTGGAATGGGGCTGGAGGTGGATGGACCTTTCAGCTGGGATAAAAATCGAGCCGCATTGTACATCAATTCGAGCAAAGGTTGAAGGAAGGTGGAGCGAAAACTTTTGCATGAATCTCCCTGTTTTATGGGGGGGAGGTTACTTTGCTGGGGGTCTGGGGATATTGTGTGCGTGCCCTGGGGCCAGAGATTCGTGTGGAAAATGATTTTATGTTTGCAATTTCCATTAGCAACTTTCGGCTGCGTCACGAACAGCAAACACGTGGAGGCTGGGACAAAAAGTTTCTGCCATTTTTCTGGGGAGGATTTGGCTTCGGGGCGAGTGCCTGGCGCCCAAACCACAACCACAGACAGAGGTGAATCAGCTGAATCCTCCGAGTGTGTGTGTGTGTATGTGTGTATCTTTTGGAAAAGTTGCCTGAAACTACAGAAGCTAAGCCGCAAACAGGGCACCAAGTCAATGCAGTCGCCGCCCTGCTCCCAATTCCGGCCACAATTGTTTCAGCCACAATACGTTAGCAATTTGCGCTTTCCGCTTGTTTCAATTCGAACAATTACAAAAATCTCCTCAATGCCTCAATGCGGCAGTTAATTTGAGTTTGGCGCACAAAAGTATGCCAGGCATTTGCCAGCAACTGAAACGGAAAATAAAGCCAAGCGAAGACAGGACCCCGGCCAGGCCACAAAAGAGCAACGAAGTACGGAAAGTACAGCAGCCGCTAAGACCGTAAAGGATTTACGGCTCAATTGTGATGTGCGTGCGAAGGGGCGACAGGCCCACCCTTGCAACGGCATAAAGCCCTTTACGAGCAGCCAAAACGAACCGAACAAAGGAGCAAAAACTCATTCATTCATTCATCCATCCATTCATGGCCCGGCTTCGACAATGTTATGACCCTCTGCGAGCATCCGGGAACCCTGCATCCCAGCATCCCAGGACCCCTGGAACCCGGCCTGGTACCAGCAGCAATACTGCGGTTGGGGTCACAGCTTGTTCCGCTGGTGTTTTATGTAGTCGCAACGTGTCGCGTGGGCGGAGCGGAGCGGCGTCCCCTCGCCTCGTTTGGGCACGGGATTTGTTTTGCCTTTTTAAATTCTTCTCCTTCATTTGCTTCGGTTAGCAGCTGCCATCCCATGCCATGCCATGCCCTGCCATGCAATTCCCGGCTACGTTCTAATGAGCTACGGTCTTGGGGTTGACTGTTGCTAAATTGGAATCATGCCAGCAGAAACATTATTTTTCATTGGGATTACATTTTTATCGCATTGTCTGACAGGCGGCAGCAGTTGCCTGTCGTGGGGCAAGAGAAATGGGAATGTGGGCTGTTGGCTGGGGCGGAATGCTATGATTTCGAGCGTGATTTTTGCAGCTTAATAATGAGCCGCTCGGTTTACTGACGCGTTTTATTGGAGCGGCATTTAAGGAAGAGGCGTGTCGGACATAAGCCCCCGCTTTGTGACCGGCAATGTGTGAATTGTCGCGGGCATAAGTTATCCCCATCTCGCCGTCGGCCCGCAATCATAATGCATCGATCTGTTGCCGCAAAAGTTATGGGCCCCGGTCCCAATCGAATCATGATTTGCCACAAAAAACTGACAGAATCGAACAAATTGAAGCTGACACAAAGGGGAGCGATGCCTGGGGGTGGCTGGGTGTCTGCGTTGTGTTCTTGGATCCGGAACTGGGCTCCGTCTGCCCTTGTAATGGTGCATGAATATCTGATTAGCCGTCTGTCGCTCTAATCAGAACTGCCGGCCATCAATCAATCAATCAATCAATTGGAAAAGTGTCGCCGCCAATGCACATAATTGAAGGTGACACACCGCCGAATCCTAATGGAAAATGCTTTAAATTGCAGCCTGTCAGCGGCAGCAAAAAGTGTCAGTTAGATGGACACACCCAGGCCAGGACTGGGTGCCGGCTGCGCAGGTAATTGCAGCGCAAAGAAAACGCCAGCAGATAACAGCCCCAAGTCGGGGCCAGTACGCTTCATAATTAAAATCTATATCTATGCATCAGGCGAGGTAATGAAATATTTGCTCTATTAAATGGAAAATATTAGCCAGATCCCGGAGGGTAACCAACCCCAAACCAGAGCTTTAATTACTTAATTTGAATTGCTCTGCGCCGCTGCAGATGAGACGGCGGCACGGGCTGGTTACGGACTGGTTACGGCCCGGTTTGTGGTTGCTGCTGGCTGTTGTTCCAGCAGTGGCAACAATGGAGCGGACGGACGCTCAAATTGCTGCCACGTGACTCCATTGTGTGATTACCTCCGCCAGCTAGTTGGTTGTGCTGGTGGGGGCATCTTTAGCGAGATAATGAAAAAAGGATAATAAATTGCATTAAATTTGACATCGTTGTGGGGCGACGCGTGCCACCGCTAACCTAAGCCGATGGAGTGCGAGTAGGAGCAGGGGTAGGAGGGAATGGGCCAATCCACTCGTTTCCCTTTCATCCCGATATTGTCATAGAACGACTTTTATTAATAACATTATGATTGTGCCCCAAAGGTGGGTGTGTGCAGAGTCAGCCCGAGAGCGGGCCATGTCACTCTACTCCTCCTCAGAGCTCGGAACGGAAGTGCTTCAAACGGAAAGCGGTCAAGTGCTCGGTATATGGCGCTTCCTTGCTTCCCTCTCAAGTGACGACCATTTTTGATTAGATTTTGATTGGATACCCCGCAGTACGTGGAGAGCCGAGGTATGCTGTACCCGCATGTAATCGGAAGAAGGAAGCGCATCCAATATCTGATATTTATGGTTTAAAATGAGCTGGAACAGGGCAGCCTCTCCGTTTTGGAGTACACAAATAAGTACGTTGAGAATAAAGTATTTTGTATGCAGTTCTCATTTGTATTTGGCACTGACAATACCCGTAAATCGCGCCGCAGCCTCAGCCTCGGGGCCATGCGAACTAATGCCGGATATTTGCTGCTCTGCACGCTAGTCGGTAGGGGAATGGCAGCCGGAAGTGCTTATACAGTTGAGTTACATCAATGGCAAAGGAAAGTTTTATGGGGTAAATCAAGACGGACGGCTCAAAGGAAATGGACGGACGAGGGTTTAAGCTCGAGAGTTTTCAGTTTCCTCTGACCAGTTTTATTGCATTTCGTGAGCGGATGCCTGGCCCAGACAATAAATGGCAAACTTGCACGAATCCTGCTCTGAATCGTGTGTTGCTGTGTGGGGATGGGGAATGGGGAGTAATTTGAACTTGAGATAGAGTGAAACCAAATCAAGGGCTGGCTTCCACAGCTCTGTGGAATTTCTCCAATGCTCCAGTCGCAATGGTGACGCATGGGCGATACGTCTTGCTGTTCAGCGATGCCTGTCATTCAATAGCCGATAGCATGGGGCACCTTTTTGGGATATAACCAGCTAAACGGCGGCGTAGTCACTTGAGATTTGTGACAGTGATTAACTAGCTGCTCGGTATCGGTATCGTTGTGGTAGTCTGGGGTTCTGCTGCCAACGATTACTAAATGTGACACCCTCAACAATGAAATTACACAACAATTAAATTTGTGGTTCAACAAGCTCTTAATCAACGATCGACTTGTGTGTTGTTTTCTTTGTTCTTCTAGGATGGAAAGACTCGATTCTGTCGATTCCCAAGAAATGGCTCTCCACGGCCGAGTCCGTGGACGAATTTGGATTCCCTGACGTGAGTAAAATTGATTAAACAAATTCCCATTTCCCTTCCCTTTTCTCTTTCTTTCTTTTGCTTTGTTTGACTCAAATATTTGCCCAAAGGCTGAACATGCCCGCTACTAGTAGTTGAATAATTCAAAGACCAAACTCGAACGCACACACACAGATACACACGCAGATAGACAGACAAACAGACAGACAGACTAATCCTGTTTGTTATAATTACAAATGCAAATAACAAGCGCTTTTGTACGTCCCCAGTCCGTGGGGGCAGGCAAAGGCAAAGGCAACCCACTGGCTGCCTGGCAACGCGACCTGCGAGCCCACAACCTGGGCAAACAAACCTGCCAGCCCGAACCCGAACCCTAACCCTAGCCCCACCCTCTCACACTCACCTGACAAAAAGCACAGCAGCCGTAGCAACCCCCAAAAAATAGAGATTGTAAAGCGTTAAAGCCAAAGGGGAGGGGCGGATGACTCGCCTGACAAAGGCGAGTGACAGGATATGCAGGAGCAGCAGTTCCAGTCGCTTCCTTTGAAAACTGAGCACCGGCAAGCTCGGAAAGTCAACGACAACAAAAAAAGTGACACTTTTTCAACGTTTCGACTGTTTTTTGTTAAGTGGGAAATTGTGTTTTGCAACACCAGCTAGAAGAAACCCAAGGTTGGGTTTCCCCATCCCCATTTCTACCCAAACATCTCCGAATTTCCCCGAATGCGCTGCAACAGATTCATGGAAATCGATGGGAATGCAGGCACCGGCACCCCCCACAGCGACTGTGGAATTTCAAGTGCAGAACTCTCAATTAAGTTCTCCGCGGCAGTTCGGGGGTGGCTGGATGGATACATACTCGGAAATGAAAGGAAAGAAATTTCAAGCACTCAGGGACCAGGGGGCGGACAATGTCAGATTCGTGCCAATGCCATTTTCTTTCCCCTCGTTTTTGTGTGATTTGCGATTTGGTTCCCTCGGGGATTGAGTTGCTGTGTTGCCGCTGGCAGGAGCTGGAAACTTTCTATTTGGAGCTCGATAATGTCATGCATACAAATGAGGAAAATGAGGGAAAACGACGCAGGAGGAAATGGGGAAAACGCCAAATCCAGCTTGCCAAGTGCTTGAGATGACACGAAACGAAACGAAATGAAATTTTCAGCCGATGGGCCAGCGAACCCTTAACTTTGCCGATTGAGAACCCTTTGCCTTTTGTCCATTGCAGACTCTACCCAAGATACCCGTCCCACCGCTGGAGGAAACGATGGCCGACTATGTGCGCGCCCTGGAGCCCATTACGACGCCGGCGCAGCTGGAGCGGACCAAGGAGCTGATCAGGCAGTTTACGGCACCGCAGGGCCTCGGCGGACGCCTGCACCAGTATCTGCTGGACAAGCGCGAGGTCGACGATAACTGGGTAAGATTCTGTTCCCATTGTGTTGGATCATTGTTCTGCGAACACTTTATTCAGCATAGAGCATAGGTATATCGGTACATCTGTATCTGTACTATGCATGCGGAGATGCGCAAGTACTGAACGGATTTACGTGCGATTTACTTGCGGCCTGTTGGGGCTTCGGTGATGGTTGGGGGAGTGACTTCGATGTTCGGGGCAGTGGGCACGGGCGTAACCGGGCTGGGCACATTGCTCTCACCGGGGGAGGGAGGCTGGGGAACGAAAACGGTGCTGCCTGCAGGTGAATCGCCGGCCTCGGTTGGGGCGCTGGGTCCCTCAGTGGGTGGCTGTGGAGCAGCTGTGGTGGTGATCTGGCTGGTGGTGGGTGCCGTAGTTGTTGATTTTGTCGTTGCTGCGGCCGTGGTATTGGTCACACCGGCGGTAGTTGAACTATTGGTGGTCGGCGGTGCGGCAGTGGTGTTCGTCGGTGCGGCAGTGGTGTTCGCCGGTGAGCTGGACCCAATGTCCACGCATGGGGGCTTGAAGGGCAGTGTCGAGCACTGTGCGGAGGGCAGATACGAGTCGCAGGGTGCGCAGTTCTGCTTCACGTAGCTGAAGAAGTTTCCGCTGGGACAGGACGTCAGCGTGCCATTGCTGCCCGCTGTGGAGCACTGGTAGTAGGTCTGGGCATCGGCGTAGTTGGGCAGCTTAATCCCGGCCGTCGGGCAGCTGACCGGCTCGATCTTCTGCGTGTACTCCGGCGTTCTGTAACACGTACTCTGGGCATGGACAGCCACGATGGCGGCCAGCACGAAGATCACTTTTGAACGGAGCAGACGAATGGATATTAATGTGTGGCTGCGTTCTTGCCGAATCCTGTATCCTGTTTCTGGCTTACCTGTTTTCATGTTGCTGCTGGTTTTGGGGTTCGGTTGGGTTCGATTCGGTTCGACTGACTCGCTCCTAACTCGGCTAACTGATCACTGATGCATTCCCCAGCGCTGGCAAAGCCTTTTTATGCCACCGAATCGGGCATGTTAGACATTTGTAATCAGCCCGCTGCTAGATTAATTCATGTCTTGTCAGGCGCGGCGGTGCGGTGCGAAATTAAAATCAGAAATGCCAAACGCCAAACGAAATAATTGAACTGAAATGCGCCTTAGAACTCTCGTCTCTCCCGTCTCTCCCCGCTCTCTCTCTCCGTCTGTAAGTTTTGGTAATCTTCAAACACCCAAGCGAAGATAACAAATGGCGGAAACTACTCGATACTCGCGACTCTGTCCCTGACTCTGTTCCAATTGCCGGCTCTGGCAGCATGACAATTAGCATGACTGCGGAAGATCATCTACGTGTATGGGTGTAGCGGTGGGGGGCTGCTGGGCTGCTGGCCTCCCATGGCAATGACTTCATGGCATTTTCTGCCGAATTGAAATTCTCGGCACTTTATCTTTGGCACGCAGATAACAGAATCGTTCACGCTGGGAATCACATTGGGCTGCCATCACTTAAAATTTAAATGCTTGAGTGGCAGCAGTCTCCGGATATCTCCACTGAACCAATTAGAGCTTCAAATTCCACCTACGAGCCTTTGTTGGCTTTGTCCCTAGCTGTTCCTGACGCCCCACCATTTTTTGTTTTATTTTATTTCTGTTTCGTTTTACATTATCGGAAACAAATGTCAGTTGGCTGTTCCGAAAATAACAAGAAATCGCAATCAATTAAAATGTTGACTCCCCGCCCCGATAAGGCAGCACTCTGCTGACAGGCAGCACTCGATGCCTCTCCTTTCCTCTTCCCACTCCCCTTAGCCACACAAAATGTACTCCCATGCTGGTTGCAGGTGGATATTTAATTACTTTCTTTTACTGCTATTTGCTATTTTGAGTTGTGAATGGATTTCCGCTTGCTGTAACGATGGTTCGGACGCTTAGGCAGTCGCTGTCTTCTTCTGGGCCTTGCTGGCCGGCGTGGGCTTCTTGGCGGCCTTGGATGGGATGGGAGCCACCGGCTTCTTGGCCGCAGCGACGGGCTTCTTGGCGGGCACTGGTGCGACGGGTTTCTTGGCGCCACTGAGCTTGTGGGGGGGCATGGGCACGGGCTTGGCGGCAGACTCGACAACTGGTGGCTCGGGTGCTGGGGTCGGGGGAATTGGGTGCAGCACAACAGCCTCCTCCTCGGACTTGTGCTCGTGGTGCTCGTGGAGTTCGTGGTGCTCGGCAGTCTCATGCTGCTCCAACAGGCTGGGCGCGGCAGCCATCACTGGCGGTGCGTCCTCCACGACGGTCATTGTGATGGGAGCGGCCGTGGGCAGGACATCGATTGGCGGGGCCGGGATGTAGTGGGCGGGCGAGGCGCACTGCTGCAGGACAAAGGTGAAGACCTCGCCGGGCGGGCAGTGGATGGTCAGCTGGCTGCCGTAGACGCCCTGGCACACAAAGTACTCGGAGTTGCTGTGGTAGCTGGGCCAGCGGATGCCGATCTCGCCGCGGGCGCACTGCAGCTTGTAGCTGACATGGGCCTGTGCCACGGCAGCCAGGCAGAGCAGAGTCAGGGCAAATACTGCAAGCAACGGAATGTTTTTAGGTGTTCTGCAACGCCATGACAGAGACGAAGAGGAGTCCTACCTTTCATGTTGTGGGCTTGGTTGGGGTATCCGTGAATGCTGAGTGGGGCTCTGGTACGGGTGCTGCTGCTGCTGCTGGTACTGATTTCTGATCGCAGCAGCTGCCATTATTTATAGTGCTGCGCATCTCGTTGCGTATCAGTCGATCGATCTGTGCACGGAATGCCAGATAAGGTCTCCGATTCGGGTCTGATGGAAGGCTGATTCTGGCTGCCACACCCACGGCCCCGAAACTTCGGGGCCTAATTGAATTTGTGTCGAACATGAAGCGGAAATGGCTCCAATAATATCGTTTCCATGTTACATTATACCCACCCACCCTTGCCCACTTCTCCTATGCCCATTCAGGCCTACTACTACTGGCTCAACGACATGTACATGAATGTGCGCATTCCCTTGCCGATCAACTCGAATCCTGGGATGGTGTTCCCGCCGCGCTGCTTCAAGACCGTCCACGATGTGGCCCACTTTGCGGCCCGACTGCTCGACGGCATTTTGGCGCACAAGGAAATGCTGGACAGCGGCGAGCTGCCGCTGGAGCGGACCGCCTCGCGTGAGAAGAACCAGCCGCTGTGCATGGCCCAGTACTATCGTCTGTTGGGCTCCTGTCGCCGGCCCGGCGTCGAGCGCGACTCCCAGTACCTGCCGTCGCGCGAGCGAACCACCGACGAGGACCGCCATGTGGTTGTCATTTGCCGCAATCAGATGTACTGCGTGGTGCTGCAGGCCTCGGACCGGGGCAAGCTCTCGGAGAGCGAGATCGCCTCCCAGATCCTCTACGTGCTGAGCGATGCCCCCTGTCTGCCGGCGAAGCCAGTGCCCGTTGGGCTGCTCACCGCCGAGCCGCGGACACGCTGGGCTCGGGATCGCGAGGCTCTGCAGGCGGATGAGCGCAATCAGCGCAATCTGGAGCTGATTGAGACGGCCCAGGTGGTGCTGTGCCTGGACGAGCCACTGGCCGGCAACTTCAATGCACGCGGCTTCAGCGGAGCCACGCCCACCATGCACAGGGCCGGCGACCGCGACGAGACGAACATGGCGCACGAGATGATCCACGGCGGCGGCAGTGACTACAACTCGGGCAATCGCTGGTTCGACAAGACAATGCAGGTGAGTTTTGCTCGGGTTCCACATGGGAATTGTCCCCTCGATGGGCTAACATTTGCTCCTCTGCTGCCCCCCCCAGCTGATCATCTGCACCGACGGCAGCTGGGGCCTGTGCTACGAGCACTCCACCTCCGAGGGCATTGCCGTGGTGCAGTTGCTGGAGAAGATCTACAAGAACATTGTCGAGCATCCGGCCGAGGACAACGGCCTGCCGCAGCACCATCTGCCGCCGCCCGAGCGCCTCGAGTGGCATGTGAGTGGAGCGCAGCTGCAGCTGCGCTTCGGCCAGGCGGCCAAGAGCGTGGACAAGGCCATCGATGATCTGGACTTTTACGTGTACCGCTATCGGGGCTACGGCAAGACGTTCATCAAGTCCTGCCAGGTCAGTCCGGATGTGTACATTCAGCTGGCCCTGCAGCTGGCCCACTACAAGCTCTATGGCCGTCTGGTGGCCACCTACGAGAGTGCATCCACCAGGCGATTCTTGCATGTGAGTGGAACAAGTGGAGACAAATCTTAAAAGCATTTCTGATTATTTTTTAATAATTATTTGCCATCTTTCCGTGTGATCAACAGGGACGTGTGGACTGCATTCGGGCGGCCAGTACGGAGGCACTGGAATGGGCCAAGGCCATGTGCCAGGGTGAGGGCGCCAATGTGACGCTGGAGAGCGACCGCGAGGACGAGGAAGAGTCGCGCAAGGTCACGTTTAGCATTTACAGTGTGGGTATTCGAGTGGCTGCCAGCCCATCCAAGCGAATGTCTAGCGAATGTCACTTTTGTCACTTGCAGAAGGATCATTTGCGGGAGCTGTTCCGCTGCGCCGTGGCCCGCCAGACGGAGGTGATGGTCAAGAACATCCTGGGCAGCGGCATCGACATACCGCTGCTGGGACTGCGTGAGGCCAGTGTGGAGGTCACCGGCGAACTGCACGAACTGTTCACGGACGAGTCCTACAGTATCTCGCAGTGCTTCTTGCTCTCCACCAGTCAGGTAGTAACATGCAGCTAACAGCACCCGCACCTGCACCCGCACCTCTCACTCTCTCACCTCTGTTTGCACCACTTAATCAATTCTTGCACCACAATCCACCACCACCACCACAGCACAGCAAAGCACTCACCCGCTGCACAAGTACGTATCAGCTAGTCGCACCAAGGCTAAGAGGCTAAGAGTCGCCCCATCGCCCCATGTTAATGCTGCTGCTCGTCCTCGTCCACAGGTTGCCTGCAGCACGGACAGCTTTATGGGCTATGGACCGGTGACGCCACGTGGCTACGGCTGCTCCTACAATCCGCAGCCCGAGCAGATTGTCTTCTGTGTGTCGGCATTCTACTCGTGCGAGGACACGAGCGCCTCCCGGTATGCCAAGTCGCTGCAGGACTCGCTGGACATCATGCGGGATCTGTTGCAGAACTAAGAGGGAGCGCGACGGAACGAAGGGAATATAATACATATATACCATATACATATCAGTAAATGTACCTTAGCAAATTAGCGAACGAAACTAAATGTAAATCTGTGGTTAACTGGCGTCTGCGACCGCCTCCTCCTGGCGTTTCATTTGTGACCAAATCACCACCAAGCGAAGCCACCCAACGAGCGGGTTGGGTCCGAACGCAATCGAAAACTAATGTCAATCATTATAGCATCATGTTGCAAGCCATTGCCCCGCCCCATCCTTACCCTACTGACGGTAGAAAGTACTCCTCGTAGCTGGTCACCAGAGCCACTCTAGTCAATTAAATGTTTTAGAGCAATTTTATGCGCGTCAAATCGTTAACGCTGTTATCTGAGTGTGTTAATAACATATGCAATATAATCGTAAATATGAATATGCATTAGCCAACACTAAATTAGCCGAGCTTAGCCCCCCTTGTTTACCACCACCCCCCAAAAGCAGACTAAGCAGTTTGGCCATGCCGCCCACAAGTATGCAATACTTTCGTTACGTTGCGTTGAGTTCAAATAATTCAAATAAAATACTAAACAAAAGAAAAGAAGGGAAAAAGAAAGTACTAGTACTATGTTAGTAGCTGCAACTATGCTCTATGCTTGTTACTGAAATTTCGTTGCTTGTTAAATTAAAACAATTATTATTACTCGTATATGCTGCATATCTAGAGATATCATGTGTTTAGCGAGCAAAATGGTATACTATACCCCGTAACTAAAGGCTTTTTGGAGGAATATATCTATATATATATATATATACTATACATACATATCAGAGAAATACGAAATACGAGAGTATGTAGCGGGGAATTTAGAGCGAAATCATTGTACGCGTATAGACTTGAGACGTAACAATACATATCAATAAATTTACATATGCCCGCCCCAGTAGGGGTGTGGAGCAGCAAGGGGAAGAAAGGAAGGAAATACGTGGAAAAGGAAATTATATACTATACATAGAATATATATATATATATGTTTGTCTGTTTGAAATGTTAGTGACACGTGTGTTTTGGTAGTGATTGCGATCGCTATCAATCAATATTCTATACAACAACAAAAACAATACATATATACGTATGTTATTTACATGAGAAACTATATATAAATATGGAAAAAAACTGTTAGAGGACAACCCAGATACTACTTGTAGTTGTATGTGTATATCAAACTAGTTGCTGTGTTCATTGTTGCTACTTATATATTCTATTGTATGTTTGGCTATTGTTTCAACTTTAAACTGTTAACTGGAATATCGCTACATGTATCAACGAGTTCAAATGTGTATCTACCTATCTATTTATCTATCTATCTACATGCGAGTAGTCTATCCCGTCTATCCGAACTATGTTACGTTACTGTTTGTCGTTAAGTTTGACTTGATCTGGATTCGATCGATGTATTCTATGCAAAAATAATCACCAAAAATGGAAAAAGCTAAGATAAATAAATAAAATGCATTACCAATCAAACGCATTCATTATTCCTGACCTACAATCGGCACTGATCCGACACTGTGCACACACTATTATACATATATATTTAAAGCAATATTTAAAGCAATATGTTAGCGAAGTGTGCGTCATGTGCACACCACATGTGGCTGTACATGGCCGTACATATATGCATGGGTGGATGTGTTTATTTCCAAGAACAGATATCCGCCTTCAGCGATTATCTTCTTATGGGAAAAATATATTTATTATTTATTGGGTGAAACTACGGCGACGTTAGCCAGTATTTCCATATCCAAGTATCCGAGTTTTGATAAGCCCAATGCCACAGTGCCACAGAGATTAACTTTGAAATTTAATTAATAAGTCATCAGCGCTTTTTTTTCGGGCATAAAAGCCCCTCGAAGGAGGCGCCAGGCCAACAGTCTTTGTCACGCCATCGCCATGAAATGTAAGTACGAGAATATATCGTGATCGAATAGGACTTAGCACCAATATCCACTTGTAAATCGTTTGCAGTCCTGTATCTGCTGCTGAGCATTTGCCTCTTCCTGGTGTGCACCCCCTGGACTACGGCCGAGACCGTACCCACCCTGGCTCCGCCGAATCCAACTCCTCCAAATGGAGCTCCCGTAGAGGGCGGTTCAACGGCAGGCTACCCCGGACCACCGAGCGCAGCAAGCACAGAGCCTACTCCTCCAATAGACACCACATATCCAATTTATTAATGCAGTATCTGATGATATTTGAATTAAAAATTGAATTGCAAGCTTAGTGGCTTAGTTTTGGCTTCGATTAAAATAACTGGGATGCGGCATATTTTGGCTTTTCACTAAATTGGGATATTTATTGTCCAACATACAACTAGGCGCAGCCATTAAGTTAATCGACACTCACATAAATTAAAACACTCCACAAAGTGCACACCCGTTTACATATGCCTCACACTGCACTGCACAGTGTACATATGTAGGGGTAGGCCAAGATATAGATTTGCGTTCTATAATCGTACTGCAAGCACGGGGCCGCGATTAGCTGGTTGCCACGTTCCGGCGAAAGGAGCCACGCACCTGCATCTGCAGCTGCTCGCTGCTGCACTCGTCCCGGCCATACTGTGTGGTGGGTAGAACAGAACAGAACGAACAAGTTAATTAATTTCACTTAGATTCATGTTTTGTGGCACTACCAACCTTGCAGAAATTGTGCTCCAGCAGCTCCATGGCCGTCAGACGCTGCTTGGGATCATGCTGCAGGCAATGATCGACAAAGTCATGTCCCTCCTGCGATAGGCTCTCCGGCGCCTTGGGCTTCTCGCCCATGCCCACTTTGAACATGATTTGGAAATTGGAATCAAATTGTGCCCACGGACGCTAAACGAATATTAAATGACCAACAAAAGAATATAGATAATTATTAATGAATCAAATATATGGGAAATGTATATGGAAAGCGAAAATAAGTCTATTCTTTTTGGCTATTCTTCTACTGATTTGATCGATTTAGCTACAAGTTCTACAATTTAACTGGTTGACTGTCCTGTGGCAACCATTTGCTGAGTATCATCAGACATATAGAAATATTCCCTCAACTAATAATAACAATATATCTGTTCATAAATTGCAAAAGGAAATTATTTGTGCTCCTACATTTAACATGTTGGCGACCTGCACAGTATCTGAATGGAGACGGGCGTTACGAAACATTGTGAAATGAGCAATAACTGAACGCGCTGCTTATCTGCATACAAGTGGAATACCACAGTGGGAGCGCTCACCTTGCCCGAGGCCATCTCCACAACAACACAGCCCACGGACCAGATATCGGCGGCACGCCCATGGCCATCGCTGTTCGTCTTGGTAAACACCTCTGGGGCCATATAGGCCTGCGTGCCGACGTAGCCCTGCAGTTCGCCGGGAACGGTGGTGTGGGCCTGGATCTTGACGGCGGAGCCAAAGTCGCCCAGCTTGAGACTGTTGCTGCCATCGACCAGGAAGATGTTCGCCGTCTTGATGTCGCGATGCACAATGCCGTGCTTGTGCAGCTCGGAGACACCCGAGAGGAGCTGGGCGGTGAAGCGGCGAGCCAGAGCCTCGGGCAGACCGGCGGTCAGCTCCACCAGCGACTCCAGGGTGCCTTCGGAGCAGAGCTCCATGAAAATGAGCAGCTCCTCGCGATGCACCTCGATGCCGTAGTAGCGCACCAGATTTTTGTGCTTGATGCCCTCGAGGATCTTCAGCTCCTCGGCGACGTTCTTAAGGGCCCGCGTCTCGCCCGGCTGTATGGCGATCTCCTTCATAGCCATCAGCTCGCCGGTGTTGTTGTTGACCGCCGTGTAGACCTTGCCGAATCGCCCCTGGCCGATCTTGATGCCGCGATGCCAGCGGAAGTGGACGCTGCGCGCACGGATGTGCACCTTGTCGCACGAGTTTAGGGCCTTGACCTGGCCGATAAGTCGCCGCTCGCGCAGCTGCTCCTCCAGATCGAGGTCCAGTCGATTGACGGCATCGCGCACCCGTTCCTGCCGCAGCGCCAGCGGTGTGCTCTCAATGCTGCCCTTGCCCGAGGCGGCCGGCGTGGGCGGCGTCTGTGGTACCAGCAGGCGCAACTCCCCGTTGGGACTGCTCCGGCACGGCGTGTCCACATAGTCGCCGCTGTCCACGGAACTGTACGCGTTGGAGGACTGCTGCAGCAAGTCCTCCTTGAGGCTGAACTGCGGGTGCAGCAGTTTGTTGTATGGCGGCGACTGCAGGGGCGGCGTGTTGGGATTCAGCACAATGCCGGCCGACATGGGGGTGCGGGTGGGCGTCCGGGAACGTGAGGTGGCCGGCGATGAGGTCTTGCGGGTGCGTGGCGATGCCTTCTTGCGGGCCACCTTCTCCGGCTCCGAGGTGATGCCAATCACGTGCGAGATGCAGCGATCCATTTGTTGCTTCAGCTCCTCGAACTGATGCTCGGCCAGGTGCTGGGTGATCTGCGGATCGCAGGCAAGAATCAGGAACTCCAGACCCTGGGAGGCCCAGCGTGGCCGCATGCCACGCCCCCGCTCGCAGCGCTCCATCACAAAGTGCATCCACATCTTGGCGTAAGTAATGATGCCCAGCGCCAGGTCCACCGTGTGCGCTCCACTGTCCTTCTGGTCCATGATGCGCTGCTCGAACAGCCTGATCACATCCTTGTGGTACTCAAAGCCGAACTTGTAGCCCTGGTGCAGTATCTCGCGGGTGCGCGACAGCACCGCCTGCCGGTCCTGCTCGTCCAGGTCGCGCATGTTGCTCAGACAGCAGCGTGTTTGGACGCCCTCGATGATCTCGGTCAGCTTGTTGCGCACATCGAGCACATCCTGCTGCAGCAGCTTGAAGGCCGCCTTCACGTCCGAGCAGATGAAGTCGTGCTGCTGATTGGCCACGTCGTCCTCGTAGTGCTCCCGATGGAAGTCCGTGGTCTCGACGTCGCGGCAGAAGGTCTTGGCAAAGAAGAGCACCTTAATGGATCGCTCGCGCTCGACGGTGAGCAGCGACTGTGTCTCCCGGCAGATGGTGAGCAGTTGCCACTTCAGCTCCTCGTTGTCATCGTTGTCGGCGGTGCCCTCGATCTTCTGGTCCAGCTCGACGGAGCGCTTCACCAGCCTCTCGGAGATGCTGCGCAACAGCTTGCTGATGATGCCGCAGAACTTCTGGGAGGCCAGGGTGTGCATGCCCGTGATCATGGGACTGATCAGCTTGGTGAACATCCACTCCTTCTCGAGCACCGACTTCTGGTTCGTCTCCGGCACGGCCACCAGCACCAGCTGATCGATGTAGTCGAGGTACAGCTCAAAGGTCTTGCGCACCGTGGCATCGTACTGATTGAGGATCAGCATGTAGCTGCCCAGCTCCGACTCGTTCTCGACCAGAGCCGTCGTAATGTGCCGCTGGTAGCGCTCGCGATGGGTCAGCGCCAGGGTCAGGCCCTCGCGCAGCTCCTTCATGAGTTGGCCCAGGCTGAGCGGATTGGGCCGGACGGGCCGCGTCTCCAGACGCATGCGCAGAAACTCGTGCATGAACTGCAGCGGAATGCCGCTCAGGAACACAAAGGTGGGAATGTATGAGGGTAGATTGATCGACTGCGCCTCCTCGCTCCAGTACCCGTATGTCCGCAGCTCGATCACCTGCTCGCGACTTATCTGCGGATCCAGCCGCGGCACATCCTCCTCAATCGCCTCCGCATCCAGCTCAAAGTCAAAGTCCTCGGCCCCCGGCTTCTCCAGTGCAATGTGCGCCTTGTACAGCGCCACATTGTGCAGCTTGTGCAGGAACGCCAGCGACTTGGCCAGTCCCCGGCTCTTCAGCACATTCTCAATGAACTTCCGGTACAGGGCCGACGAGCCATCGCCACCGCTGACATCGTTGCTGCAGGTGCCCAGTGGCTCAACGCTGAATATGTTGATGTCGTGCATCGATCCCTTGCGCAATCCATGACCGTGCAGACACTCGCCGGACAACTGGCTGACCTCAGTCGACGTGGATCTGAAATGGATGGGATTGGGATCATGTGATATTTTGGCAAGACGAAATCCACTTACTCGTTGCTGCTGGACGTCTCGCCGGGCACGTGGGCGGCGTCGTTCAGCATGAACTGAACCTTATGACTGGATGTGACGCTGCCGTTGCGGCAGCCCTTGCGCGCAACTGGACAGCTGGGCGGCTTGGCAGAGTCCATCGAATTCACCGCCGAATCATCATTATCCACGCCGGAAGCAGACGAGTTGCCGCTGTCCGAGGCAGCGGGGCACGCAGTTTGCACGGGCCATGAAAACTTTTCGTCCTGCAGCCTACAAGGGACACAGGGGGTTTGGGTATAGTTGCATGGAATGCATAGCGGATCATCTGTCTCACCTGGCCAAAATCATGCCCAAAATACTGAGCTTCAGTTTGTTCTGCTTGGTTATGTTGTACCACAGGCACATGGACTTGATGCGGCCCACAAAGCTCTGCGACTTGTATATGGGATGCAGGGCGCCCATGGCCTGCGACGAGGGATAGAGCGCTTCGGCGGCCTCCAGTCGTGTCAGCATGCCCTCCACTTCGCGCAGCGCCAGCTCCTGCTGCTCCATGCAGTCCTTGCAGTACAGCGACATGCAGCCCTGGCACAGTTTGCTGGGCAATGGAGCTGCCCAAGCAGATACATACACATGAAGGAGCCACTAAATTACCATATAAGCGCATAAAATATATGTGCACACTTACAGCTGGCATTGGAATTGCTCTCGGAATGGATGCCACTGTCCAGGCTTATCAGGCTCGGCTCACGGCGATAGCGCGGCTGGAATTTGTAGCTGATGATTTGGGTGAGCAGATCGGAGACGCCCTGGCGGGACTCGAACAGGTACTTGTCCTGCTGCTCAACGGTGCGATCGGCCTGCCAGGCCTGCAGCTCCAGCCATATGAGATCCTTTAGCTCCGTCTGCCAGGTGTGCTCCTCCTGCGACGGCTTCGCATCCTGCCGGTCCACACTGCCCAGCTTGATCAGGTTGGCAAACGTCTCGTGGAAGTCCTTCCGCTTGCCCAGCCCAACCGTCTGTTGCTTCCCATGGCAGCCGCTCAGCAGACCTGCCGGCAGCTGGGCGGCAAAGGCCAGCGGCGGCGCCGACGAGCGGTAGCCAATGGGTCGCGAGGACACACAGCGATAGCGATTGCAGCTCTCTACCACCTTGGAGGCAATGCGCAGCGGCAGTGGCGCCGGCATCGCCTCCGAGCTGAGCGGCATGATCTTGTCCAGCGACTCCAGTGGATGGACGCTCTCATGGAAGCTGGTCCCCCGTGGCGGCGCCACGGCCGTTGTCGCCAGCGAGTTCTTCATCTCCCGCTCCGAGTCGCGCAGCAGCGACTGCAGCCGCTTGTCCGTCCGCTTGTTCTCCTCGTTCACGAACATCTCGTTGAGCAGGGCACAGTCCATGGTGTTGCGGCGCAGGACCCGCGATCGAGCCATCCGCGACATTCCCTTCTTGGGCGTGCCCCCCACGCTGGCAGGCAGATCTGGGGAACTGCGAGAATCAATCAGTAAGCGAGCTCGAAGTTGGTTTCCCCATAATGATAATGATAATGATGAAGATGATCATCACATATTGTTAGTGAGTTCACGCACCCAGCTGAATCGAAAGTGCGGCATATGGCAGCATATGGAGAGTCGATTATGGCGTCTGCTTTCGACACTAGACACTCGTGCCCAGCCCAGCCCAATCCAATTCCGTGCACGCTTAGCCCGGACGCAAACCCTTATCGAGCCGCGAACTCTCATATCTGTGCGCATAATTTGTGGGCAGCCAAAGGGTACCTGTGTATCTGTCACTATGCAAAACCTGCACCTGTTCCAGTAGGGCACCGGTTAGACGGTTGCCACTGACGTTAATTGGCTGCTGAAATTTCCCATAATAGAACAGACAACAGAGGGAACATTCGCCACGAGCGATTGCGGAGTTTTATGATGAAATACCAACGATAAAATATGCAAATTGATGAGCACCGATTGGGATTGGAATAACTACCAGCTGTAGATGTTACATGATTTTTTGGGGGTTTTATTGTACTGTTTGAACACAAAAAAACCCCCGAATGTAACATCGCAAGTATGCTTACGGCAGTGGTGCCCCATCTCGAAAATTACAGCAACTAGAAACATCCAACTATACAGAACACAGCTCCTACAGATTGGACACGGACACACACACACATTCGCCATGAGGATGATGATGATATAATGGGATTGGGAATGGGGATGAAAGGCACTTGATCTGGGGCATTTACTTACGCCGCAACATTGGACACCTTCTGCTTGCGCTCCCAGTCTCGATTCTTGATCTTGAGCCGTGTGCGGGGTGGCGTTGTGCCGAATTCCGCATAGTGGGCGGCCAGCTCATCCTCGGGCGCCATGTCCTCCTCGAGGGCCCCAATGCGGGCATTGGACATTTGCAGTGGCCGCGTGGGCGTCTGTTTGACACGGTACTCCACTCTGCAAGATGAGACAAGATGAGACAACGGAGAGGCAGAGATTTAGTGTTTGACTAACACGGAGGACTATCTAAAGGCCAAGGGCTTGCTCTAATTGGCCGCTAATTGGGGCACCAGAAGCATGTGTCGCACGCAGCCTAATCGCCGATGTGTACCGATAAATCGAATGGACCACCCCATTGCCCCACTCCCATGCGCCATGCAAATGCGTTTATCTTATCGCACTGGCTGCAGACAGCCGCTTGTCACGCCCATGATTATGGTTTAATTTGAGGGCAGGTTTGATTTATTTCATCGGCTGGCAATTATGCCTCCGTCGCTGTCGTCGCTCCACATAGCACCACATTCTTTCATCAGCCAATTTCATGATTTCAGCTTGAAAAATCACCAGAGAAAACTAAACTCTCGTTTGTACTTACTTTTTTCGACCCATTGCTGCGTACAAAGTGGGCTCCACGGGCCTACAGTTTTAACAGCACAGCAATTGCTCTGAAACTCTTCGCGCGATCACCGAATCGCAGCGAAACGCGAGAGCTGTCCGTACGTCCAAATATGGTATTACTCTTTCGCGCAGAGCTTAAAAATGGTGGGGGGGTAGGGAGCAGGCTCCCCAGGCAGGCTATTACTTTTGAACAGTACTCTGTGCCCCGTAAAATTTATGTACATCTAATTGTACGGCTCGGCTCGGCTCACTGTACACGGTCTACACGGCCGACTGCCGACTGTGACAATGTGTAAAAAAGAAAAACAATAAAAAGCACAATCGAAAAGTAAATACAAATTACTGAGAGGCAGAGGGAGTCCGAGAGAGAAGAACTTTAGACGCGAACGAACGATGACTGGACTTTGTTGGCGGGGGTGATTCCGATTCCGAATCTGAGTGCGATTTCTTTTACTTAGTACTTATGCACTATCTTTAGTGGAGGCTCCACGACGTTATAGTTTTACTGTTTATCAGCGCGCCCTGCAACAAAGGCCATAGTTCACACGCCTCTTTGCTTTGCTTTGCTTTGCTTCCTTTGCGCGCCGGCCATTGTTTTGGGGGATTTCATAACGCGCTGGAAATCCGCACCGTACCGACATTTGTCGTGCAAGGCGAAATGCTGCGCGGCGGCAGGCAGTCAATTTATTAGCACTTTTACCAAGAATTTACCCCATCGAGTCGTCTGTCTCTCGTCGATATACCGATATATACTAGATGGAATACGCTTCGGTGTCGAGTCTATGTGTATCGCGTGTACCCCCGACGATGGCGTCGCCTCTCGAACGACTGCTAGCTGAGTGCCGAGTGCAAACGGCGGCAAACTAAAAGCGCGAGCGCCCATCCAATTGTTTATGGGCCCCATCTGCCCGAGAGAGTGTTGGAGAGAGTAGTTTAGTGGGTGGTTGGCCATGCCAATCGAGAGACAGCGAGAGGACGCATAAAGAGAGTCGAGCGTGAGAGAGAGAGAGAGGCAATCTGCCGATCAGCTTGCCATTCGTTTGTTTTGTGGTTTGTAATTGGCTTCGCGCCTGCTGGCGAATATTAAATATTAATTTATTGAATTTTATTATGTACGCGCTCGTTACTTAATTAGCTTTGTTTACCCACACACGCAGTGGGTGGTGTGTGATGGCTGGTGGGTGGTGTGGGCTCAATATAAACAATAGTGTTCTACAGCTGGAAATCGAAACCTGCCTGTCTGCCAGTGGCCTGCGTGCCACCAATCGAAGGGAAAATCAATTCCAACCGGTTAAATCAAGTGGCTGCGAGTCAGGCATTCCCATTCCCCCTGTTCATGTTCCGCTACGTCACGTGACCGACAGGGCGTATTCTTGATATGTAACACCCTTTGTTACACATACGCACTGTGAGCATCATTCATGAGGCATAGAAAAGTCGTCAGGAGGCGATCGCGATGAGTAATTGATCAGTTTGCCCCCACAACGATCACGGTCGATCGTTAGCACTGGTAACCGGCATTGGGGCCCTTCCTGTAGTTTATTTTTAAAAAAGACGCCTCATACAAAATATCAAATCAATTTGCACAGAGATTTTGGGAGACTTATAAATCGAATTACTGTTGCCCATCGCTACCATAGCAACGATCGATCGATCGATCAGCAAGGGTCTCAAAAGCTTCGGCTGCCGCTGGTAGTGCATATTTTGTTTTTGTTTTTGTTAATTTTCTTCTCAATTATATTAGAGCCAATAAAACGATCACTGCCACTCTGTAGCGTAAACAGAAGTCCACGAAGCACACAAAATATTCAAAAATCGAAATTTAAGACACGTGTGCGTGTGTGTGTGGGGGGCATGCGGAAATGTTTTCTGTTATGTACACGCCAGTAGTTATGCTTATCAAAGCAACTGATCGTATCACCGGGCGGCATGCCAGTCGATAACCCACAGAGAGAGAGAGAGAGAGAGACACATGAAAAGAAGTCTGCGAGTTGCAAGTTCAAGTACGAATGTGGCAAGAGCGTGGCTCACTCTTTAGAGTTTCGGCCGAGTGACCAACAACAGTTAGGAAAGACCTTCGGCCATTGGAATTCCATTCATTCCGGCAAGAGACAAGAGCTCCGGTAACGGTGGGTAACTTGAGAAGAAAGCGAATTTGATTTCAAAACAGAATTGCCCCGCTATAACGACGCTATAACGAAAGAGGTTACAAAGCAGAATGTGCAAGCGCACGTATTAAACGCGTTTTAACTGGTCGTAGTGTCTCCCTCTCTCTCTCTCTCTCTCTGTCCCCCTCCCCGCACAACAACAAACTGGTATGCGAGGTGAAGAAGAACAAGACGTAGATAGAAGACGGCAGAGACGCAGCAGCAAAGGAATGGGACAACGAGCGAGCAGGTGCCAGCCGCCAGCCAAAAATCAAAATTTATGTTTGCCAAGATTTTCCCGCTAACTGCGTACAGACATGCGACATGCGACATGCGAAAATGAATAGAACTTTTCCTGCGAATGCGAATGTCTCACCCTCTGCTGGCGTACCTTACCGGAAAAATCAAATCAAATTTAAACAAATTATGAATAAGCAGAAAGCGAAGAAAAAAATAAAAAGTAACCAGAGAATGCCATAGATATGCGTTGTATGTGTGTGTGTATGCGTTGTCTTATCAGGCAAAAGCCGAAGGCGTTATCAGCAAATGTCTTGGCAGACTCACTCCCACTCCCTGTGGCTGAAGTACCCCCCCAAAAATGGTGGTTATGATAAATGTTCACCCATACACAGAACAGGCCCAGGGAACAGCAGATCACGGGGCAGAAGAGTGTGTGGTGCTGCATAATTGTAATTGCTCCCACCGGCCAAGAACAACAAAATAAGAAGGTATTCAATTTCACGCAAACTTCACAGTTTTTGGAATTTTTTGCTTTATGACTGTCTTGCAGAAAATTCGTATGGGTTCGTTGAGCGGCAGCAAAACACGTTGTTTACGTTTTAACAATTAAAAAACTGGTGAAATGCGCTTAAAACAGGGCAGAAAGAGAGAGAGAAGAGTGAAGCGACTGAAGACTGAAGTTGCTGCAGCGCAACATTTCTGGTTCGCTTGGAAAATCCCGAAAAATTCCACTACTCTACTTGGCCGGGCGCTCACCTTGCAACATCCTCATCCACGCTTTGCTCGCGTCGTAACCGCATTGGGGGCACCGGCGGTGGGCTGGTTGTGGTAGTGGTTTCTGCTCCATCTTCATCCTCCTCCTGCGCTCCTGCTGCTGCTGCTGGGGCTTCTGTATTGTTTCTAGCCGGCGTCGTTTGCAGCTGCAGGCTCTGGAGGGCGACGTAATCAATTGTGCGCACTCTTCGCCGATTGTTTGACATTTTTGCACTGTTTGTTGTTGCTGCTTTTGTTATTCTTGGAAATCTTTACACACATACATCTGTATAAACACACACACACGAGCACTGGTAGCACGCGCTGCTGCTGCGGCTGGTACTGCTGTTGTTTTTGCTGTTGCTGTTGCTGTTGCTGTGGCTAAAGCAGCCGGATGATAATCAGATTTATTTTAATTTAACTTTCACGGCAAACAAACACACAGATGCGGCTACGCATACGGGCGGCGCTCATAACGAAAACAAAATGGGTCTCAGCTTTGAAAGCGTTCAATTTGTTCCCGAACACGACCCGCAACCAGGTGACGCGTCTTACCTGGGCCCACAAAAATACAGTAATCAGTGAAGAGGCTTTGGAGCTCTGGCTCCAACACACACACACATACAATCCAATTCGAAACAGCTGTTTCCCCGACGGTGCTCAACACTATTCGGTTTGATATCGATGTGGCGCAAATATTTCTGCAAAATTCCAAATTATTATTTAACAATAACTCGTAACATGCCTGGCTACAAAACATTATAGAGGCTATAAAGCAGGGGTCGGCACGCACATCTATGCATATTATTTTAGTGCGTATGACAGGGTTCCCGATATTGCTAACCAACACTGTTGAAATTATTGGGCGCAGTGAAATTGTTTCCTTTAAAAATTCACTTTATTGTTTAACAAATTCTAAACTGTGTACAAAACTAACCATTTACAGCAGTGTAAACCACACACACACACACATGCATGCCCAAGGCAATAATTAAACACGATTTAAACACTAGAGTAACTGGTACGATGGGGGACAATTGAACTAACAATTTGAATAGTCTAGAAAAAGTTCCTGAATATGCGTACAACGGCCTGCACCCAACGAGGCACGACCCGCTTAACAATCTCCCGCTCCGCCGTCTGAGACAGATCATAGAGGCGATCCGCCTCGGCCTGCAGCCGCTGGCTCAGCTCCGTGTTGGTCGTCACGAGGCACACCTGTGTCTCCAGGTCGCGATTTACCGACCGCTCTCCGAAATTTGAGGAGCCGATGAGCGTTAGGTTCGGCAGCCGCGCCTCGGGCAGGTAGTACCAGAGGCCTTTGGCATGGTACGTCCAGCCGGTCTTCTGGTATTCGAAGAAATTGACGCGATGATTCTGCTTCCGACGCACCAGACTCTCGTAGAAGCTCTTCGCTATCAGGGTGTATGCAGCCGGAATTCCTCCGGCAGGCCCCTTGGCGCCCTGGAAGCCATTTGCCTGTGAATATCGATATATGTTATGAAGGAAACAACTCAAAAGTGCAGCTTACGTTCGGATGGGCCATTAGAATGCTGCACTGCGCCATGCACTTGTGCGTGATGGTGTCCATGTAGTCCTGCGTCAGGTTGAAGTAGCCGGTGGCGAGTTTGAGGCGGGAGCCGGCAATGCAGCTGGAGAGCAGACGCTTTGTCACCACACTGTCGTGATGAATGCCAATCTGGCCCATCTCGAACAGCGGGAACACCCAGGTGTCTGCCTGCGTGTTCAGTTCCCTGACCTGACTCTGCCGCTGATAGGTCTCCTGTACAAAGTCTGCTATCCGCTTGCGGGCCTGCTGAATGAACTGCTGCTTGGTGCCCTCGTAGGGCAAGATGCGCCAGTTGCGATGCAGCCCCTCTGTGGCGTCTGGGCTGACGGCCAGACTGAACTCCTGCACCCGCTCAATGAACTGCGCATAAAAGTCCGCCAAGGGCTTATCCTCGATCAGGATGTAGCGGTCTTGTCGATTGGTGAAATAGTCGTTCGAGAGGTTCGCCCCGGATATGATGACCGCATCGTCGAACAGGTAGACCTTCATGTGCTGCAGGCCCAGGAGCTCGTTCCAGCGCGGTGGCGCCAGTCGTTTCGTCATTCCCCGCAGATCTGGCGTGTGGTACAGCGACAGTTGTACCTGCTCCTTGAAGTCGCGGACCAGCGGCAGCAGCATGGTCTTTGAATTGAGATCGCCACGTGTACCGCGTGTGAAATCCAACAGCACATTCAGGCGCAGCGACGACTGCGATTGGAGGCGGTGACGCAACGTCTGGACCATGGCATTCTCCAGCTGGCCCGTGCCCAGATAGAGGCTGGCCAGCACGATGCGCTTCTTTGCCTTGGCAATGCGCTGGACCAACGTGTCGTAGAAGTGCTGGGGCTCGTGTATCACCTGGATCTGGTCGCCGCGCAGCGGGAAACAGGGAGCCAGATTGTGTAACCAGGAAAGACTCTCCAGGGCGGGGGATCCGGCAAAGCCATTGGTTAGCAGTTGTGGCGCCTGTTGCAGGCAGCCCAGGAAATCCGTTTGTGCGGCAGGACTCAGCTCCTGGCTGAACAATCGGCGGAGATATAGCATCATTTCAGCGCGCGTTTCTCTTGCGACTTCTTCGCAGACTGCTTACTGATAAACGTTGCGCGGTAGCTACAAGGGCCCCTCAGACATTGTTTACTGTTGTTGGACTCCTGTTTTGGCACCACTTCCATTCATCAAAGCGCGATTTAATGCGGAAAGAACTGGCAATTTCAAGAAATAAATATATCTAATCTAAGTTCTAAGTTTATCCAAATTACAAGTGTTGGAAAGTGTCCGTTCGACCAGCTGATTTCAAAGAATAAAATCGATATCACAGAAATGCACCACTGAAAATCACAGCCGTGATTTAAAATCGGTAGTCGATGTTATCGGTATCAAGATTGCACGAGTCTGGCAAGGCCACGAACAACGACATCCCATTCGTTTTATGTTGTTTTTGTTTGAACATTTTTATGTAAACAATCCAATGAAAAAGATTCTGAAAACTAGCCAATCCTAAACAAAATTTATTGAGGAATTGGATAAAATTATTTGTTCAGTGCTGAAAGGGCCAACTAGCCAGTAATATTAAACCGAATATCAAAATCGAGGAATATCAACACATCTGGACGTGTCCGTCGGTATATTTGGTAGTGACATGGTATAAATTGGTATATTTCTGGGGGTCAGGCGGTATATTTTATCGTTAGCTCCGCGGTCACACTATATAGAAAATCTTGGATTAAAACGAAAAAAAATTTATTAGTCAATCAAACGATAGAAATTCGCCGTTAGCCCCAGCCCAGGTCCACGAAAGGCGACCACAGCAAGCGCAACCATGTCCTGGACAGAGAAAGTCGACCCGGAGCTAATTTTCACGAAACAGGAGCGCATAGGCAAGGGTTCGTTCGGTGAGGTTTTCAAAGGCATCGACAATCGCACCCAGCAGGTGGTGGCCATAAAGATAATCGATTTGGAGGAGGCCGAGGATGAGATCGACGACATCCAGCAGGAGATAATGGTGTTGTCGCAGTGCGACTCGCCGTATGTGACCAAGTACTATGGGTCGTTTTTGAAGGGCACCAAGCTATGGATCATCATGGAGTATCTGGGTGGCGGCTCGGCCTTGGATCTGATGAAGGCTGGCTCCTTCGAGGAGATGCACATCGGGATCATACTGAGGGAGGTCCTCAAGGGTCTCGACTACTTGCACTCGGAGAGAAAGCTGCATCGAGATATCAAGGCAGCCAATGTTCTATTGAGCGAGCAGGGGGACGTGAAGCTGGCTGACTTCGGAGTGGCTGGCCAGCTGACAAACACCACCTCGAAGAGGAACACCTTCGTGGGCACGCCCTTCTGGATGGCCCCGGAGGTGATTAAGCAATCGCAGTACGATTCGAAGGCCGACATCTGGTCGCTTGGAATCACTGCGATTGAGCTGGCCAAAGGCGAACCGCCCAACTCTGAGCTGCATCCGATGCGCGTCCTCTTCCTCATACCCAAGAACAATCCGCCCCAGCTGACTGGCAACTACACCAAGTCGTTCAAGGACTTTGTCGAGGCCTGCCTCAACAAGGACCCGGAGAACCGGCCCACGGCCAAGGAGCTGCTCAAGTATCCGTTCATCAAGAAGGCCAAGAAGAACGCCTACCTGATCGATCTGATTGACCGCTTCAAGAAGTGGAAGGTCTCCAAGGGCGACGAGAGCGAGACGGAGTCCGAGAACTCCGACTCGGACTCGGATGCCAAGCAGAGCGGCAGCAGCCAGGACGAGCCCTGGATCATGACAGTCAAGGGGCTGCACATCAACAGTGCTCCGCGAGCGGGCGTCAACAGCTTCCAGCTGCAGGAGCACGAGCTGACCATGCAGAAGCTGATGCAGACCACACAATCCCCGGCCGGCGGGAATTCCGTCTCGTCTGTGTCCGTCATCTCTACATCCAACTCCAACGAAGCGTCAGCGTCCACGGCGTCTGCCCTGGCGCCCCAGGCGAACCACAACCATAGCCACAGCCACAACAACAACAACAATAACTTGAGCAACAAACATGCCACGACCACGACTATGCTTAATGCTCCGCCTCCGAGCTCGGCCGGAGTGACGGCATCGGGTGTGACCACTTCCTCCTCGGCGAACGAACTCATCCAGAAGCGGTCCAGCTCCAAGCCGGAGTTACGTCAGTCCCGTTCTGCAGCTCCTTTGGATCAGGTGGAGGAGCGTCGTGCCTCTCTGGGATTGCCAATGGCTGCTGCGGAGCAGCAGCACCACCATCAGCAGCAGCAGCTCCACCACCAACAGCAGCAGCACCACCACCAACAGCAGCAGCAGCACCACCAACAGCAGCAGCAACTACAACTACAACAGCAGCAGCAGCAGCAACGTCGCAGCAGCCAACGTGAATCATTCCATGCAACAAACGCCAGCAGCGGCAGCAGCAGCAGCAACAGCAACAACATCAACGACGACCATCCCTCTTCCAATCATGTGAAACAGCCGCCAACGGGCCAACGCATAATCCACACGAACAGTGCCTGTTTGAACAACTTCCTCTTCCCCGTACTGAGCGACATCCAGAGGAAGTACTCTGGCGGCAGCGGCAGCGCCAGCAAGAACATGGGCGTCGGCAGCGACATTGGCGACCTCAAGTCCGTGTTCGAGCTGGCCGAACGGTCCAGCCCGGGAGTGAGTGATCTGTTCATGAAGGAGCTTATCCATATGCTCGTGCCGGGCTACTCGGAGACGCGCATTAACAATATCATGGACCGCGCCATACGCAATCGCAAGTAGGGCCGTCCAACGGCCAACCAATTCCAAACAACCAACCTATATATATATATAAAATTATTAACACAACCCGACACGAACAGAAAAACAAAAGAAGAGGAGCGAAGAAATGAATAGAGAAACACCAGAAATAGACATGTATTGTATTCCGACATTTAGTGGCCAATGGAGCAGCAGCAGGAGATATGTATATGTATTTCAATTGAACAGTTATTTAAGCATACAATATGTATTCGTTTGTTTATCTGCAATATTAATCTAATGTAAAACATATATAACTTCAAAATAAAAACGACAGAAAATATCATTTCAAACTCCCGCCAATTCACACTTGATGTGTCTGGCAGCACACTCTGGCCAATTCGAATTACCATCTGAGAGTTGCCAGACTTGCGAAAGTACTCGATTTTTTTTTATCGAATAGGCAACTTTTTGGTATAATTCTGAAGATTCATTGTTGCGTCATTCCATACGCGTTCCCGTTAAGAACATTTGATTTGTATGGGAAAAATTTCAGCAACATGGGGAAATGAAGTAGCAGCATTGTTGTGCAACTTTGGCACGAAATAAGCAACAATCCGCATACCTTGGGAAAATGGATATTATGGGCTTGAGATATTGTTTGTAATTCCAGGGTCCAATTAATGCCGAAACTAGTCAGTCTCTGTTTTAAAGACATCAACGAAATTTTGTAGCTCACGGGTACCAATAATAGGTATCAGAACCGGGATAAATGTATATATAAAACACAAAAATATGCATTAAGAGGTAAAAAACATATCAATCTATGATAAAATCATAAATAATGTTTAAATGGAGCTTGGAACAACAAAATAAGCATCAATTAAAAGAAATAAGGTATACAAAAGCCCATACGCATAAAGGTAACTTGGTTGACCAGCAACATGTGACGTCACATTTAGTCAACATTTACGTTTTATGCTTTGGCCGTTTTTGTTTGAACCTTAATATGTAAACAATCCAATCGAAAATAGTTCTGAAAACTAACCCATCCTAAGAAAAATTCATTGAGGAATTGGATAAAATAATTTTTTTACGGCTGAGAGGGCCAACTATCTAGTAATATTAAACTGAATATCAAAATTGACAAATTTCATATCATATAATATCACGGTATGGCAGCCCGCAGCAACTACGAATTGCACGAGTCTGGCAACGCCACAAATCGACGTCACATTCGTTTAATGTTGTTTTCGTTTAAACCTTAATATGTAAGCCAATAAAAAGGACTTCTAAAAACTTGCCAATCTTGTAGAAAATTGATGTATCTATCGGATAAAATTATGTGTTTAGGGCTGAAAGTCTCAGCTAGCTACTAATATTAAACGGAATATCAAAATCGAGGAATATCAACGTTGAATGTTTCGAAAAAACAATCGATACTATCATGATAGTCGCAAAATCTTCGATAGTAGCAGTAAAATATCGATTTGACACCTCTGTTCTGGCGCGTTTTTTTGTTAAATAAATAAATAAATTAGCAGAACGCTGCACATGCAAAGATGTCGCACGCCCTATTGGACGAGGAAACATTGGAGGCACTGGTCTACGAGCGGTCCAAAAGCTGGTCCAGTATGATGAAGGTGAGACTCTTTTGCTTTGCAGCCAAATGGCGCTCCGAATGCTAAGCGATTTCTTTGCAGCACTGGGGGGAAATAGGCGATGGCAATGAGGTTGAGTTGGAGAACATTGAGAAACTGTACAAGGGCGAGGAAAGAGACCCGGATGTGCAGGAGGATGAGGAGGCGGCCGAGGATGAACTGCTGGAAGCGGACCTGGGCATGGGGAACGTAAATGCAACGGCAGCCATGAGCAAGGCGGAGCTGACGATGATTTTGTGCGCAGGGGAGAACAAAGAGAAAACGGCCGAAATGGAGGAGATTCTGAATCAAACGAGGCCCATTGTTCAGGAGCACAAGCGCAAGTGGAAGGCGGCTGGGCTGGATCAAATACTGGACACCTTCGATGCGCAAAAGATTGAACAGCATGTGGGCCAATGGATGCGCCGCAACAACAGTGTCTATCTGGAGGAGAGTTCCCAGAGGTACGATTGCAGTCATGAACGTTCCCATTCCGATCCCAGCGACAACGAGTCGCTGCACTCCATCGACACGGCCCGCTATATAATGCAGAGTCGCAAACGCAGCACACCCATCTCCAAGATGACCAACATGACCACCATCAAGATGTATCGCACCCACTCGCGCAAGCGCGACGAGCTGCGTGCCAAGTACTCCTACGACGATGAACAGGAGCACCGCCATCACATGCAGGCTTTGCTGCATCGCCGCCGTGAAAGGGAGCGGAAGCTTGCCTATCTCGCCAGCAGTCCCAGGCACTACTCCTACAGCAGCAGCAGCAGCCGCCACAGCCATCACACGCGACTCAAGCATCTGCGTAAGCGTCGTGCCGATTCATCGCTGTTTGGGTCGCCGTCGAGCGAGGACGAGGATGCCACAATAAGTGGCTGCGACTGCAGATCGTGCCTGAGACGTGTGATGACCAGAAGCGCATATGAATGCTGTTCATATCGCGGCCAGCGCGAATATCATCACCAAGCAGCATCATCACGGTCCATGCACCGCGTGCGACGTCCACACAGCTTCCAGGAGGAGCTGGACCTGCGTCCACGTCTCCTGGAGAACGAGTGCAGCTGCTGCAACAGCGACCGGCTGTGCGCGGACGTGGTGCACATTGCCAACAGCTCGACGGAGGAATGGGTTGTGGAGAACTGCAACAGTCCCGTGCCCACCGAGACGCCTACCAAGTGTAGCAACCGTCTTACCTGCATAAAGAAACATTTCACGCTGCGGAAAACACCACAGACCGTTCGCTCCAAGTGCCGAGACCGTGTCATGGGTGCAACCCCGCATAGATTGATTAGGAAGGCAACTTCCGCTGCAGCATCATATACTCCACGGCGTGAGGGGACTCGTCTAGTGATAAGAAATTTAATTGACAGCGACACTTCCGATGAAGACGCACGCAAGGAGCGCAGGAAGCCATTGAGTGGCGCCGAAGGAAGGGACCCACACACTCCAGCGATCTCATCTGTGGAAAAGGCATCCAGAAAGAAAGCCATTTCATCAGCCAAGCCAATGAATTTGCCTCCCATCAGCGAAATCGTGGCCAAGAAAACAAATTCCGAAGACGAAATGGCTGCCCACGAACTTCAGGCGGTGCCAGAGGCTGATTCTTCAGATGAAAACGAATTCCGAGGCAGAAGCCGTTTAATGAGTTTCTCGGAGGTAAAACAGAAAAAGGTGGCCAAAACTAGGAAAGCGGTCAAAACCAAAGTGGAAAAGGCGCCAGAAGAAGAAAACTGTGTTGTCCGGCAAGTCAAAGAGTTTGCCTCCAATCAGCGAAGACGTGGCCAAGACAAAAGACGTGGCCTCAAGTTTGCCTGAAATCCCCGACGAAGATGGAGCCAAGCCAGTGAGGGGATTAACGCCAGAAGTTGGAAGGATCAAGAGCGTTACCTCTGAAGATGAAAAAAGTTTAATGGAACCAAAAAAGATGGGACCAGCCAAAGATATTCCGAAAGCCAGTGTCACCAAGAAGAAGCCCTGCCTTGATCCAACAATTCCCACCACCGATGGCAACTTCTTTAATTCCCAGAATATCGTAAAAACAGAATCACCCGTAGAGATCTCCACACCTGTCGCGACCAAGGAGAAGCGATCGAAACCCAGATCATCCGCCAAGAAGAAAATGAATTCGAATTCTGCTTCAAGTTTGCCTCAAATCAGCGAAGAAGTGGATCATTCGCCAGATTCTCAATTCACACCCAATGGACAGACGGTAAAGATGCCAGTGGTAAAACTACAACGATGCACCGTGCCAAAGAATGCCGAAACAGCCAGTTCCAGCAGCTCTGATGGAGATGAATGGCCTCTGAGTACGTCCAGAATGAAGAGAATGGGCCAAAATACGACGACATTAAATGACACAGATGAGGAGATGTGCCGTGCCATGGCCTTGTCAAAGGCAACATATAGAAAGGAGCAGTTGAAGCGCCGACCAGACCAGAGGTCCAAGCCGGACCCACAATCGACAGCGCAGCAGCATGGAGACTGCTCGCAGTCGCTCTTCCACAACAACAGCGTGGCCTGCAACTCCACCGCCCTGGCCAATGACACGGCCTGTACTCGGGTGCTACCAAACAAGCAGAGAGTGAAAAGGCGCTCTGCCGTGAGCAGTTCGGAGCAGGAAACGAAACCCGACGCAATTATCATACTGGATTCATCAACGGAGACCGTGCCAGACGAGGAATCAAACAAAGCGGGCGGTGAGGCGGACTGCACTGTGGTGACATCCACAACCAGCTGTGAGGCAAAGGAGGAAAAGCCGCCGCCACTTAAAATCACCAAGAGGGGCATTCTGCTGCACAGCAGCAGCACCTCAGTCGGGTCGGGCAACTTTACGCTCAACGAGCAGGATCTTGGTCGGATCATTGGAGAGCGGCGGGCCAGAAAATATCTCAAGTACCACATTGGCAGTCGAAGCTTTGACTGCCGGCACTCGGTCTATTATCGCCCCACTCCCAAGCTGGCGGCCGCTCTGACTGCCAGCCCGGACTCTGCCCACACTCTGGTGCACGAGCTACATACCTCCAGTTCGTCTAGTTCCAGCGAAGAGGACATCTTCGAGCACATCCAGCGTTATGGGGAAGTGTACAGCGTTCTGGGGAATCCCAAAGAGGATTGATTCGCCAGTTTTAAATATAAATACATGTATGTAACTTTAAGTTTACCCCTTTCGATTTAAAATATTGTTCTTTAGTTATATTATATTATGTTCTTGTATTTTGGGGGTGTTTTCAAAACATCCGTTGCGTGAGAGAGCGAAAGAGAGTTTTGGAATTATTTTGTAGATTTTGTTTGATTTATTTCACGTAAATTACAATGTCGATAGGTGATAATAAAAAACATAATACGCCATAATAATCATAATAATCCATCATAAATGTGTTCTTAAGTATTAAATAATTGTTTAAGAGATTTATTCGCATTGCAATAGTAGTCGTACTGTACTTCTTGTGTGCCCAAAAATATATATGTGTCGAAATATCCATTGCTTTTTTGTTTGCATTTATTTGCGAGTAGCTTTATCAAATCAATCTGTACGTATTGAGCTTGGCTTAGTGTCAATGTATTCACAAGAAAACATAAACGAATCAAATAAAATTCAAGTTGAAAAATGGCGCGTCGCGTTTACCTTCTCGAGTCGAAAAACAAAAAAAAACCAGAAGCTTCTTCCATGTATATACAAATAACAAAAAAACTTACCTAATATAAGTAGCGCGATACAGCAAGAAATTAAAATTAAACAAAGAGAATTATGATGAAAACAAGAGAGAGAGAGAGAGGGAGGGAGATAAAATTGAAAACAGACACACGAATTTTGACCCTGGAACATGCGGATGCGGTACATAATGAAGCGTACTCGTACTCGTACTCATACGACGGGGAAGGAGAGGCATATATCCTACTTTACGATACATATATGCCGCCTGGCTAGATCTAGACATCAATCTGGAATGGGGAGCCGGGTATATGCTCCTCGCCCCATTTGATCAGCAGCACATACTGTCCGCGATCGCGCACCAGATACTGCACATTGTAGTTGTTGTGGCCAGCATGCTTGACATGGAACTCCTCGCAGGGTCCCTTCGGTCCGTACATGCCCACATACAAGATGTTGTTGCCTAAACAGAGGAATGTACAGAGGTTAGTGCTGGTACAGAATGACTGATGATAATGCACTTACCCGCATCGGTGGCACAGATGCTGAACTGATTCTGCTTGCCAATGTAGGCCCTGTTCAGGCCCATGCCCTTGGGCACCACCTTGCTGGCATCGGACTTGAAGGCGGGCAGATGAACGCCGGTGTTCTTGCCACCCTTGGCCGACTTCTGCACCGTTTCGAGGATGACGGACGACGTTTCCTGAGCACCCTCATCGGCCAGCTTCTCGCCAATGGCGTCCACCTTGAAAGGCGATCCCACAATATGCACGTTGTTGTATTTGACCGTGATGTAGTGCTCGCCAGGCAGCAGGGGAGTGTAGCGGACTTTGTAGCCCTCCTCGACCTCTGTGCAGTCCATGGCCACCTTGGAGGGGCCATCGATGGAGACGGCTAGCGTGCCAACGCCGGCATTGCAGGTGTTGATAATGAAGTCGGCCTTGTGTCCAGTCTTGACCTCTTGCAGGCCATTGCCGGTGGCATGGACAGCGGCTGGGTCGGCCACATTCTTGCCGACCTTGATTCTGAAGGGGGAGTCGGGTATGTGGACGCCATTGAACTTGACGTGGATGGCATGGATTCCGTTCTCGCGTGGATAGAAGCGCACCGAGGTCATCTCGCCGTCGATCGCCTGGATGAAGCAATCGTCGTCGGTGCCCGATGGGGCCACAATTCTGGCATCCAGATCGCCCTTGGCTCCGTTCTTGCGCACCATAAACTGGTAGGGGGCATCCGCCTGGATGTTGCCCTGCGGGAACTGCTGCACCTCCAGCTTGTGGGCATCACCCGCATCCGGGGAGACGTACACCTTGAAGGGTGAGTCGGGTATGTGCCGATCGTTGAACTTCAGCCCCACGCGGTACTCTCCCGGCTCCGTCACCTTGTACGAGACATCGCAGCTGCCGTCCTTGCGGTCCTTGAACTCGATATCTGCCTTGCTGGGACCCTCCACGGAGATGGCCAGCGAGCCACCGCCCGCCTCGCGGGTCCACACATTGAACTCGGCTGCCTCCCCGACGACGCCGCGCTCCAGGCCAGAGCCTCCGGCCTTGACCAAATGGCTGCCCGAGTCGCGCAGGGGACCGACAGTGAACTGGAAGGGAGAGCCGGGTATGTGCATCTCGGAGTAGCGCACCGAGACGGTGTGCACGCCCAGCTCCTTGGGCACAAAGTGCACAGAGTAGAGGCCGTCCTCGATCTCCTGGATCTCGGCATCCTCGGTGACGTTGCTGGGCGAGGTGACGCAGGCGGCCAGATCGAACGAGGTGATGCCGGGCATCTTGAACGTCAGCTTGCACTGGCTGCCGATCTCCGTGATGGGCACGGCGTCGCGCTCGCGCTGGATCTTCTCCCGCTTCCGGTTGCTGCCCTCGCCGGCCACCTTGACGGTGAAGGGTGATCCCTCCACGTGATGATCGGCGAACTTCAGGTTGACAATATAGTAGCCCGGCTCGGTGGGCTTGTACGAGATGTTGAGTGTGCCATCGTCCTTGTCCGTGCACTGGATCTCGGCCTTGCTGGGACCCTCGATCGAGACGGAGAGACCGCCAAAGCCGGCGTTGCGTGTGTCCACCGAGAAGATGTTGTCCGCGTGCGTTTGGCCCTCCTTGAGTCCGGGTCCGCTCACCTTCACCTTCTTGGCGTCGCCCACCTCGCGCTCACAGACGGTCACCTTGAAGGGGGAGTTGCTGATGTGCTTGCCCAGGCGCTTCACCGAGACCAGATGCTCGCCGGTCTCGCGGGGTGTGAACGAAATGCCAATGTTGCCGGTGGGCATGCGCTTGAGGAAGCACGGCTCCTCCAGGCCACTGGGCGCCTGGATGGAGGCGTTCAGGGCGCGCAGATCATCGTCGGTGATGTCGCCGGGCATGGTCACTTCCGAGCAAGAGCCCACCGAGATCTGGTTGCGCTTGCGACCCTCGCCAGTGATCTTGGCAAAGTAGGGCGATCCCTTGATGTGCCTGTCGCCGAAGCGTACCGACACCTGGTACTCGCCGGGCGCCGTGGGCAGGTACTGCACCGACACAGTGCCGTCTTTGTTGTCATGGTAGTTGATCTGTAAGTAGAGAATCCACCCGCTACAGAGGCACACACGGAATCCACAATGTGAGCGCACTTACGACTGCCTTGCTGGGTCCCTCGACGGCCATGGTCAGGCCACCGGCGCTGGCTCCCTTGGTCGAGATGGTGAAGTTGGCTGGCTCGCCCGTGATGCCGTGGGTCAGGCCGGGTCCGTAGGCCGTCACATAGCCCGAGGTGATCGAGTCGACGTGGAATTTGAAGGGAGAACCTGCAGAATCACCAACTCTATGAGTAAATCCATGGAAATCATGTGGCAGCGTTTCACTTACCTTGGACGGGTTCGCCATTGTATTTGACGACCAGCTCGTGGGAGCCCTCTTCGCGGGGGTCGTACTTCACCGAGACGGTACCGTCACGGTTGTCCTGGATAACGGGTTTGTCTACCTTACCGCTTGGCATTTTGACTTCAGCTGCAAGTAGAAGGAAGGCAAGGCCGCACACGATCAGCAATTGCTCTCTGGAAAAGTACAGTACACACCCCCCAGGAACTATGGGCCACACCCATCCCATCCATGCACACTCTATTGGGAAACGCAAAATGATGTCACCAAAAAAACAGATACTATTTTTCTTTGCAGTTAGTATTCGGCGTGGGCGAGTTGTGGCCCGACAAGTTGGAAGAAATCATAATTTCGTTTTTATGTTCTAATTTGCGTGCCATTTTTTATTCCACAGAATCTATTTTCGGTCTCCACATACAGAGCACAGAACACAGAGCACAGATCCAAAGATCGAAGATGTCGCACGGCAAAGTAAATTAATTGCAGCAAATGTTTCTGCCATCCGCAGATTCCAAAGATTTCAAAAGTTTCGCGAACAGGATCGCATAACTTTTGCGCTCACTAATAAATTCTTTCGTATTTTTATATCGAATATATTTCATTAATTTACACATACTTTAGCAGCACACAAAAACGAATATATGCGATCACGTTGTGCTTATTGGTTTTTGGGCTGATGAGTGAGTTATCCTTTTGCGAATATCCTTGGTAGTTTTTTGGGGGCACGCCGGGGTAAAAATTCACTTCTCAACTGAACGAATGCTTTGCATCGACTGAGGGGCCAGTAATCTTGTGGCTTTCCAAAGAAATTTCCCACAACGCCTACAATTGCTTTTATACTTTCCCACGCCGTCCGTCAGGCGCGCAGGCAGAACGACAACAACATCGAAGCGACCATCGTTCCCGAATCTCTTTGAGGTCAAATATAGGACAAACACTTTATGTTTTCTATTGGTTCTCCACTATATACAGATGTACATAGGTGGGCTATACATACATAGGTACATCTCCTCTTCCCCTCTTCCTTTATATGCCACACAAAATGCATAAAGTTCTGCTATTTATATACTGTTCGATATCTGTCCTCCATATGCTGGACAAACTTAATGGAGCACGTGCCTAAAATTATATTTATATTCGGTTCTTTTTTATAAAATCTCGGGATGCGTATTCATGGGAGTATGCAGCAGGAAATATGTATTCATATACCCAAACACCAGCATTCCCATGAGTATTTTCGTCAGTCAAAATATCATCTCTTATATACAACAATGTGGGGGAAAGATTGGGGATCATTAGTTTCAGATGTTGACAAGAAATTCACACAATTCCCATGGAGGGGTAAACAAAATAAATGAATATAAACTGGTGGATGGCATGGAAGCAGTTGAATCATCACTGCTCCTAGGAATGCTCTGAATCTATTTATTGTCAAGTATTTTATGCCGAAAGTATTCAATTTTTAGTTAATTATAGCCAGGGATGTCATATGCTTGGCAGTCCATAAGATCATTAGCATAAATTTGAAATTTAATTTAAAAAAAATATGATGTCAAAATCATCATAAATATGTACGTTCCCAGCAGTTGATAAGCCTTCCCATTTTCGTATAAATTAAATGGCACTGATCCGATCCATCCAGAATTAATGACTAGCCGCCGCCACACATGCCACATGACGAGCAATGCCGAGTCCAAACAAAACAAAAGGCGGCAGTAAACAGAGATAAATCAGAGGAGCGTGTCGCGTGCCCAGTCCAATGTTTAGGCCAAGACACTTTTCAAAATAAACTAATCGGCTAGGAAAGCAAGCAAACACCCCGAAGACAATGGGGGGGCCTGCCAGCAGAGAATTCGGAAATGAAAGATGGCAAAATGTATAGCCAACTTATGCGCTGACAAAAGGCTGCCTGCCACTCGTGCTTCCGTTTGATGAACTCGAAAGCATTTATGCTTAAATAACTAACCTTATTAGAGATGATCTTACAGCTTCTGAAGCCCAAGAATGTATCTGCTAATGAACCCTTTCTAGAAACCCATTATTCACTTCATAAACGGACCAACAGCCGCTTTCAGCTGTTCAATTTCTTGATTTTAATGGCATGTAAAATTCTAAAAAGCAATTCGAAAAAATGTTCAAATAGAATTCTTGCAAATTAACGATAAAATATTGTGTCGAGTGCGTGCATTTGATGGAAAACAGAGAGAAGAGAACTCTTTATAAAAAATGCGCAAGAAATTGAACGAATTAAAAAGTGGCTGCCAAGAAAACTATGTCCACAGATCTGTGTGTGTGTGTGTATATCCATGGCTACTATATCCCAGAGCCCTCTTCAAAAAACAAAAATATGATTATTTATGTTTGAACATTTGCTGCTGTCCGTCGGTCTACGATCCGACCCCCCGCTCCACCCACTCTGGCCAATATCACCTGCCAGCACCGCCCATTGAAGCATGAGAAACGACTGAGACTGCGAAGAAAGAGACACAGACGGTGGACGCGGGGCGTCAGGGGCATCTTTGGCATCTAATGGACGCTGGCAATACAAATGAAAGATTTAATGACTCTCAGGCTGCCGCCTAGGCATGCGAAGGGTCTGCGGGAAGTGGATACTCGCACAAGTGTGATTCTCGATATCTCAACGCAACTTTGCCATTTGCAAAAAGCAACAAAATAATTTGTACACTAGTCAACAGAGCAGCGGCCAGAAGAAATTGCCCAATAAATCCGTTGAATATCGGTGTGCTCTACAAAATCCTTTCCAAATGTAAGCCTTTCGGTAAGCAGAATAAAAATAAAATATGAAGAAAAATATCCCTCATATTCAGTTGGTCTTTAAGTTAATACAACCTACTTTCTAATCTTTAGAGAGCTTAACTAAGTACCTAATTATCCGGCAATCGGCAGAGAAAGTCCTTTCCCTTGAGCGCCGCCTGCTAAATGCATGCAACAGAAGACTCTTTCCCTTTGTGAGGTGCCTTCAAAGTTTAGCAAAATTAATATGTATTTTTTTCTCTCAATGAGACACAATAAACCCCTCGTAATTTTACTAGGTATATCCCTTGTTGTACAGTGTGTGTATGGCTATCATGGTGGCGCATGCGAGTGGAATGAAACCATTGAGAAATCGCATGTGCGAGAGCCAAACGAATTTTACGCTTTGTTGCAGATTCTGATAATAAATCATAGAAAATAATTTGCAGACAAATGGCTTGCATTGCCTTGGGCTTGGGGCCTAGAAGAGGATCCATTCGGGGGACTTTTGGGTAATAATTCAAAATTCTTAGCACTGGCAAACGGACAGCGCTCTGTGTGGTGTGTGTGTGTGGCCTGCCTGGCGCTTGACCGGGGAGGACAGCACTTGATTTCAATTGAACTGAAAATATGAATGCGAATTTGGTGTCAGTTTTGTCATTAACACAAATGAAACATTCTTCGGGCTTTAGTCAGGAGGATTGCATTGCCTGGTGGCTGCCAGTGCCAGTGACATTTTGGCATTACGGACGTCATTTCGTTTGGCAAACTATCAAGAATAAAAGGAGGGGTCTTGCGCTCCCACTGAGATGCTTCCAGAGTGTGCCACAGATTTCATTGAGATTGAAGCTCTCCACAAATTATTGTTGTCTTTTTGCGTGGATTTACCTTGATGTGTTATAATTGAAAACGATGATTTGAAATTCAATGGCATAAAATCACAACCATTTATTCCCTGATTCTGCGGTATGATCGTCTCATTGAAGTACACGTGTGTCCGTTCCGGGTGATCGCTCTCGGAGACGGTCACTTTGTAGTATTGCGGTCGGAAGAAGTATGAGTGATCTGCCCAGGTGGCTAGCGGCGCTGCTGCTTTCTCCGTCAACCAACTGAAGTGCATTTTTCCGTAATTCGATTAATTTGTTTAGAGTTTCAATTGGAAAACACAATCGACAATCGATAATCGTTAATCGCACGCACGTTCGATGTTTGATATTGAAATAAAGACACTTAAAATTTAGAACAATTTAATTTAACAACGAAAGAACTGCTTGTTTTACTCTGGTCCAGGCAGGTCTGGGCTGCAGCAAGGATATGCCACAAAACTCAAAAAAAGGAATGAAAAAATTTTGCGGCACAGTGGTGCTCAAAACACTAGCACTCCTGGCGCTCTGTGCCACGCATGTCCTTGCTGACCAGAATCCGAAACCCAGAACAGAGGACACTCAAAATGGCAATTGCAAATGGAACAGATCGGCGACCGGACACTCACACTAAAAATTGGTTATATAATTGCTTCTTGGCAATTATTGTAAGATCTTAATGGCTCTGTAAATGTAAATGTCTTTTAGCTGAATGTCCTGCACTGGCCGGGTAAGAGATAGAGAGTAAGTGATAGAGAGAGAGGAAAGTCCTTAACCGGTAGTAATCGATTGCAATGCACTTGAATTTTGGATATTTTGAATATTTTTGCTTAATTATTGTATGTATTTGTGTATGTCATTTGGTTGCGAACGTTTTATTTTGTTAATTGCCAGCGACGGTTTCTAGGTCCACGCGTCTCCACGTCCCGATTTCGAGTGAGCATCGACAGTTCCAAATCGAAATTAAGGCCAAAATATAAAATCACATCGGCTCCTACCACAAAGATGCGTCTGCTGCTGTGGGCCAGAAGCAGCGCAGCATCAGCAACAGCAGCAGCAGCACACTCATACACTCTCAGATACAGTGGTGGATTTTCGAAAGTATGGCCGCCATCATATTATCTGCTATACGGCTGCTAGCCGAGCCAATGAACGGCATATGAAAGATAAAAAGATAGAAAATTGGAAATATTTGCTGTGCGGACCGAATCTATGATTTCCACCTCCCTGCCCCCCACCCCATGAGTGTGTGAGCGTGTATATAATTTCTATATACTCGGAATAACATAAGCTGCATCATATTGGTATTGGTATTGAGATTCAAACAGTTGCCATTTCGAATTTTCGAAAACGAAAGGTGCAAATTGGACTTCGGGTCAAAAGCATACGAGTATTACACACAGATTGAGATTTTCAGATTCTTCGGCGGGCATTGAGATTGAGATTCCATGTGTATGTGTGTGTGCGTGTGTGAAAAGATCGTCAGGGCAGTCAAATTTATTACTTATTGCAGCAAAAATGACAGAGAATTTATTAATATTTTACCATTAAAGAGACGGGGAAATGTTTAAAAATAAAACGAACAAACATATACATAATTCTATATTTTATTTTATTGGCGTGGAATCACAGATTCGACCATAAAACCGATACAGCACAAATACAGTATTTGCGCTGGTATGCCAAAAATGTGTTAATCATTTCGCTGCTACATACATATGCACATATATGTACGTATGTATATATATCTGTATTATGTCATTTTAATCGATGTGCCCAGAGTTGCTAGGTTGGAAAATATTGTGTCCAAGATGCTTTTTCGCCCCCCAAGAGGTACTTATGCAATGGTTTATGGCAATTGGAAATCAATTTGCTGCCATTGAGATTGTGATTCGTGTGCTCCAATGGATGCGACACTACACTGTCAAGCTATATTCGAAAATCAATCGAATTCTGTCATCTGGGATCTTTGCTATGAATCACACAAAACGATCGATTGATGACAAATCCAAATGTACATGAGAAAAGGCAAATATTTAAATGCCAAGCCACAGCATTTGTACAAATTATTCAAGTTCTTCAAACTCAAAGACATCCAAACTTATGGCAAAATAAATATTAATATTAATATTGCAATATTAATACGAAAAAAAAATATTTATAAACTTTCTCTAGCATATCCAAGTACACATTAATCCACCAACATATTGTTTTTTCTATATCTGGCCATTATACAGTTATGCATATAGTCTGTATGCCTTTCATTTGACGGGCAATGAAAAATCAATGCAACAAATGCGCAACAAATCTATGTCGTTTGGCCAAAACGAATCATTTACAATAAACCATCTTCAAAGCAAATGGAGCGCGACATCGAACCAAAATCAAAACCAAAACCAAAGCCTCAGCCGCAGCCGCAGCGCAGCAGCTCCTCCCACAACTATGCTGGGCGGACACTTGACTCAAATCCATTGAGAAGATCATGGATGCGAGTGCCTACCAAATGAAACGTGTCGCGTCTTCTGATCTTAATGATGATGTCTCGACCAGGCCAACAGGAGCCGAAAATGTTTCAATATTGCATGGAAGCGTGAAAAATCGAACAAATATCTGTGCTTTTGAGTGCAGTGAAGAAACTGCAGAATTCTGTTCATTGATTTGCAGCCAGAGAGTGAAAATCGCCATTAATCATTCTGAAAATGTTCATTAAATTGTGGCCGGACACTTTGCAACCCGTAAATCGCTCCTCCGCTCAGCCCAAACATGGCCGAATAAATTTTAGGTAATTACCCGGCCATATGCATGTTGAATACCCAATTATTGTTCACGAGCCACGAGTGGCGGGCGGCCGCCAGTCAATGAACGCCACGGAATGGAAAACAAAAGAAAATCCTAACGAGAAATCAAGTGAAAGTATTGCCTGCACAAATTGCAGCCAAAATATGAGAGAGAGAGACCCCCAAAATGTCGCCACAGGCGCATTGTCTAATTAAGTTGTCGCCTGTCAACGTTTAGCCTGATAACCCGTCAGTCAGTCGTCTATGGCCCCGTCATCTGTTCTGGCCTCCGTCTCTGTGTCGGTGTCTGTCCGGGGTGCGTTGCCACTTGTCTGTCCATTGTGTCTCATCTAAATGCGACGCCTCGCAAACGACATTTTGGTGAAAATTCATAGATATATTCTGGTGTTTATGTATATTTCTATGTATATATTTCAGAGATTTACGACACCTGGGCTGGTCCCAAATATTTTGGTCTGACAATGGCCGTTCCCCCCCACCATTCAGTCGGTTTTGGGTGAGCTACATTTTGCAATTATTAGAGATTATTGCGAGCAGACCGCTTTTAATGGCGCATAAATGTTTTTTAGATTAAACAAATAAACTGCTTTACGAGTATATTCTAGTTTAATTAAATACGTCGCTGCGCACTGTTGCTCACGATATGTTCTTTTTTGTTTTGTTTTGGGTTTTATATGAAAATACACCCAAGTCTACAGTATTTTATTTGTTATGTTTGGGTAATGGGGGACGACTGTACGCACCTGTAACGTTGCCGCCTGTTGTGGGTAGTGGCAATTTCTCAAAGGCAACACTTCGGTAGGAGATCTCGGATTTTCCGTTTACAAGTTCGCTCTGCAAAGGAATAAATGTGAACAAAGAAATATGTTACTGAATATTAAAAAAACAAATGCTTATTTCTTGAAATACTTTTCACCATTTCGTTGTGCGTTTTCATATTAAAACTTGTGGTTTTCAGAAATATTTTTCTCATACATTTTGGCTTTAATATAAAACAATTTTTAAAAGGAATAGCCAAGAAGGAGATTTTTAACAACACTTCGAAAAATATTATTTAAACATAAAATCTATTATTTTTCTGTTCCCTGTTCTACTGCAAATTTTAATCAATCTAATTCGTGAATATTTTGTTCTAACAACAGTAATAAAAATGTTTTTCTTTTTTAATAATTTTTTAAAGTTAAAATAAAATTTATATGAACTTACCTGCGTTGTTTTCTGAACCACTTTGGTTGTGTGCTCCTCGATGTATTCGCTGCGCGAGTATTCCTCGATGCTTTCGACAGCCTGAGGTCAATGGAAATAAAATGGAAAATTAGGAAGGCCCAAAAGTGTTTCAATGGGGTGAAAATCCAGAACAAATAGAACAACACACACTCAGCCGAACAGCCCAATGGCCGAAACTTGATTGGTTGGCACTCGGCTGGATCTGGGATCTGGGTTACTTGGAGGCCCATCATACTGCCATACTTTGCACTTGTGAAGAGATGTGAACAAATATTGAGGAACTACCGCATCTGGTCTGCTTATTATTAAGACTCGGGGGCACTGATTGATATAGGAAAACTTGAAAGTGTGAAACTATGGAACACAATACACTCCTGGCACTCACATTTGCACACAAACAGAAATGATTGGAGAGGAAGTGAAATTGATTGATGCGGACACGATTGTGCAAAAGAATTTCCACAATTGCAGCTGTTACATAAGCACTCAATAACGAATGCCAACACATATGTATGCACATACATATTTATATAAATATATGTACATATATGTATATCGAAATGATTTCGTGCCATGCTGGTCTGATTTTGGTATCCGTGGCCAAATCGGAAAAAGTCAAAGATACAAATCTCTATAAAATATTTGGGCTATTAATAAGAAGTACGCCAATGCACGGCCAATCAATAGACCAGCAAGGAAAAATCGCATCGAGTCGCCAGCGGGCGGGCGGGCGACAGTTGTTCCTTCTGCTGCGTATAGTATTTTCGCCCCACTCGCACGAGTACGCGTATGTGGCACATTGATTGGCCAGGCCATGTGGAATATCCCCAGCCACAATCAAATTGAAATCTTTTGCACCGTTTTTCTGCACCTTCCAGTTGCCGCTGCGGAACGATCACGTCGACGACGAATACAGGACAATCTCTGACTAACAATCGGTGAGTGGTGCTAGCTGCTGCCACTACTAGTGGCACGTCTTGACTAGTGTGGTCTTCTTCTTGCCACATCTTTATGGCAGCAGAAATCAGCACAATCCCACTTTGCGCCATTTTCATTATAAATTCGTTTTCTTATTTTAATTACTTGCGAATTTTGTGTGTTGGCCGCAGCAAAAATTCATTTTCATATGCACTCGCCGTGCAATACGGCGTGGCGTATACGTGATTTTGTTGCAACCTGTGGAAAGAACAGAACAGCCACAACAACCATACACACACACACAGCACATGCTGAATCAGCATGGGTTGTCATCGTGGCATGGCGCCCCTCCCTCAAACCATTTACATCCTCTATGAGCAACAGTGGCGTAGACGGAGGCCTGTGTTTGTTGGGGGAATTTACATCTACCAAGTGTTGATGTTTTCCATTTTCGGGTATACCCTATCTAAGCCGTTAGTCTTTTGAAACCTTCTGGGAGCTGAATTTTCAACGCAAAGAAATTGCAAAGAATATATGACATTTCCCTACGAGTCCCAGATTATTCCTTTTTGTTCAAAATCAAATAATTTCATCGTAAATGTTCCCCTTTGGCTGCGCGTGCGATAAATATATATATTTTTTTGTATATATATTAACGTATTTTATATATAATTGTGAATATAATTTCGAAATTCCTCCAAGAGAATGGACTCCACTCATTTTGTTGTTGGCTGGGAGAGACCAAATGTCCGCGTGGAATTCATAATTCAATTATTTTTTTTTTGGCCAAAACAACGTGTTAATTTATGTTCTATTTCTAATGTTTATAAAGAGCCAACGGAAAAAAAGCTTGTCTGCTTTCATTCAACTTTGATATGTCTTGGGAGAAGAAGTGCCATAAATAGCATTTGAGGTTTCTGTTTTTTGTGTACGCGTGTGTACGACGTGCATCGGATCACGTAGATAATGAAGTTGCTGCTGTCAGAATTGGACGGCAGCAAAGGGTCCCTTAACAAAGTGAGAAATGTGGACATAATTAATTTTACAGCCGGCTAATTGTGCATATCTGTTAAACGTAAATTTTGTGCGAAAACAACAGACAACTCAATTAATCTTGGGTTCAAAAATCGAGCACTCGAGCACAGAAAATGTATTTCATTTTGGGCAATATGCCCGAAAGTGTCGGTCTCCGACTTTTTCAATCCCCAAACCCAGTGATGTGCATTGTTGTTGGGCGCCTGCGGTTGTCAGGTCCCATGATTCTGGCCATGTATTTATGTGGTTTCATTTCTCAACCTGTCAACATGAGCGACACGTGAATGGGACTCGCCATTCTACATACTTACAATCCCCGTTGCCACCCGCTGCTCATTCCCTCCCACGCTGAAAGATAATATTTTTTAAAGCAAGTGCAAAGTATATGCTGCAAGTGGGGTTAGGAAAATTGTTGTTAAATTAGCAATTATTCAGATATTAATTAATACTTTTTGGCAAAATTTGTATGTGCTGAAGCGAGTGGTTCTACGAGTACTCAATATTGGAGGCTGTTTTGTTTTTTGGTGTTTTTTTTCTCGTGTTAAGTGCGTTCCAGTCAGTGTGCAACAGTCAACAATTAAATACAATTATACAGACAATTAATCAATCGCACGCACACACACAAACAACTTACATAGACTAAGGGCTGGCTGGCTGACAAACAAAAGAAGCATTAAACAATTGAATTGAATAATTTGTTCATTAAATGCATAATATGTAAAACAAAGCGCAATTTGCAATTTAGCATAGCAGAAATAATTTTGAGAACGAAATAATTTTCATGCAATTAATTTTAGAATTTCTTGTCGAAAAGATTTTTATGTTTGAAATTGTTTTGTTTGAATTTTCCTTGTTTTTGTTTTTTTTGTTTTTTGGTTTTTTTTTTTATTTGTTGTTTTTGTTGTCATGTTTTACAATGTTGCACTTAAATTGTATTCTTTGCTTTCCTCTTTTGTTGAGCGCCCGCTGCTCTCTTAATCGTATGTAAAAATTGTTTGCGTGTTTTCTCTGCTGCATTTAGGGAATTTTAACAAAATATATAGTATAGATATCCAAACAATTTGCTTGGTGGGTGTAGAGGGGGGGACGCACGAAACACAAACACAAAACAATGACGACTAGGGACAGGACAGACATTATGTATGTATACATTGATGATGTATCTATAGATCTATACGTATGTATGTAGGTATATGTGGACTAGAGAAACGTTTCGATATATGTAGATAGACTCTATAATAATTGCTAATTTTCAACAATTAATTCCCAGCTGTGACTAGATTTGGCTTTGGCTTTGGCTGTGTCTGGGTTTTAGAGTGTGATTTAGTTGTTGCTGTTGGTGTAAATGTTGAGTCTGTTCAGGCTACCTTGATGGAGAAGCTGCCATTGGGTATGTCTTTGCCGCCAAACTTCACATTGATGTCGTAGTCCCCGGGATCGTTCAGGGCGTACAGAATATCGAACAAGCCATCCTTCTCGATCACATCGATGCCCACGATTTCGCTATAGCAAAAATATTCAAGTACTTGAGCATACAAAACCATATGTATCCTCCGTCCAGTGATGTCTCTTACCTGCCCTCCTTGTTGGTTATCTTGCAGGTGACGGCCCCATCGCCGGCCTCACGTGCATCCACCGTCAGGTGCGACTGACTGCCCGAGGGCTGTATCTTGGGCGCCTGCTCGACCAGCTTGCACTTCTTGGCCTCGCCGGTGGGGAATGCTTCGAGTTTGAACGGCGAGCCCTCGATCTCCTTGTCGCCGTACTTGATGCTGCACTGATAGGTGCCGCACTCGTCGGGCACAAACGACACCACATAGGTGCCTGTGGACACCTCCTCTAGCCGTGGCTGCATGGCCTTGCCCTTGGGATTCTTGATGGCCACATTGATGTCCGCCTGGCCGGCCTGCTTGGTGTCAATCTCAAACTCGGCTGGCCGCGAGGCAGGTGTCTTCTTCCGCTCATTGACACCCTTCACCTTGACCTTGGTGGCCTCCGACTTGGGGAAGACGGTCATCACAAATGGACTGAAGAGCGAATGGGAATGGAAATGGAAATGGTAGATTGGAATGCAGCTATGTGGCTGGGCTCGTGACTAACTCACCTGCATGGCACCTCCACCTCGGAGAACTTCACCTGGCACGTGAGCACAGAGCCCGCCTTGGGCGGCACATAGTGGACCGCGTAAATGCAATTGCCCTTGTCCTCGACGCGCAGATTGTCCACGGGTATGCCCTCGGAATTGGTGAGCTTGACGGCGATGCGGCCAGGACCAGCCTCGCCCACATCCACATTGAAGAAGGTCGGCACGCTCTCGCGCACCTGGCCGTGCTCGATGCCCGGGCCGTACACCTTCACCCTGCTGGGGTCCACCGTCTCCTCGACGAGCACGCGGAACGGCGAGCCGGGTATGTGCTTGTCCGCAAAACGAATGGTGATGTCATACTCCCCCGGATCGGTGGCCAGGTAGTCCACATCGCAGCTGCCGTCGCGATTGTCCGTGCAGGTCATTTTCGCCTCGGAAGGTCCTTCGATGGCTAGCGACAGGCCACCATTGCCAGCGCCCTTGGTCTCCACAGTGAACTTGTTCTTCTGGTTGGTCAGACCCTTCTCCAGGCCCGGGCCGTACGCCTTGCAGCGTGCCGGATCACAGCCGCTCTTCACATTCACCACGAACGGGGAGCCCGGCACCGGTATGTTGTCGTACATCAGCTCGATGGTGTGGCGACCCGCCTCGAAGGGCGTGTACATGATGCGGAAGATGTCGTCGGTGGGTCCCTGCACAATCTTGCTGGGCAGCACATGGCCCATGGGATCGAAGATGGCGCACGATAGCTTCCCCGAGTCAATGTCGCTGCCCACCTTGCTCATGTCCACCATAAAGTCGGTGGCCGCATTCATGATGACACCTGAACGGGATACACAAATGAGGATTAGCGAGGGGCAGCAGTGGTGGGGGATGGTTTCAGTATCCAACCAACAATCAAGGCACAAAATCAACAAGATTACGATGCGATTAGTGTATCAAATGGGTTTAGTTATCAAAACGAACGAGCGAGCGAACAATCAAGAAAGGGACAACAGACGCAACAACATTAAGATCAACGCAAAAGGGCGGGGCGAGGCGAGGCGTGGCGTGGCATGTCGAGGCGTTTGCTGGGTAGTAGAGGCTTAGATTGGTGGATTAGATTGGCGGCGGCAACACTCGGAACACGGGAACACTCGGAACACTCCTTTCATAGCCTACCATGCGGCTGGATGCCGATGCCGCTCACTCGTGTATTCTTCAGATTCGGCACGGGCACAATCAGCGGCTGGAACGGCGACCCATTGATGTGCCGATCATTGAACGTTATGTTGACGGTGTAGTCTCCGGATTCGGTGGGCAGATAGGCCACATTGCAGGTGCCATCTCCATTGTCGCGGCAGTTAATGGCCGCCTCGCAGGGCCCCTCAACGGTGACGCCCAGACCGCCCTGCCCAGCACCGCGCGTATCGATCATAAACTCCGCCGGCTGGCCCACAATGCCACGCTCCAGGCCCGGCCCGAAGGCCTGCACCTTGTTGGAGTCGCTGCCCGTGAGGCACTGCAGCCGGAATGGACGCGGCGTGATGGGTGTGCCGCCAAAGCAAATGCTCAGCAGATACTCGCCCAGCTGGGTGGGCGTAAAGTTGACCAGAAATCCCTCGGCTGTGGGTATTATGTGGGCTTTGACACGATTACCCGACGGACTGGTGATGGTCACCGCCAGATCGGCCTTGGGCAGGCCGTGGGTGATGATGCGGAACTGCTGCAAACTGTTCAGGGGCGCGGCTTTTGTGGGTGGGGGGCAAATGAAATGACTTGGACTTAGACCATGAGGCACTCACAATGGACACTTGTACTCCATATAGAAGAGAGAGAGGAGGGGCGGCACACCGCAACAGGGATGAATACTTACTCGGCTCGAGTCCGTCCACCTTGATCTTGGACACATCCACGGTCTGCTCGACGACGACCTTCTGGCCGAGGGGCACTCGCTGGCCCCCATAAGTCATGGTCGTGGTGTAGGCGCCCTTCGCTGGCGGCATGACCTCCACCGAGTAGGTGCTGTCCTCGTTGTCGATGATTCTGCAGGGCACCTCGATCTTGGTCTCCTCGTGGATGATCTTCACCTTCAGCTCGGCCTCGCCTGCCTCGCGTGCGTCCACATTGAAGTGGGTGGGCACATTGGGACGCACTCCTGGCTGCAGCCAGGGACCAAACGCCTGCACCTTGGCCGCATCCACGGGCACGCCCACGTACACGCGATGCGGCGAGTTGGGCGTGGAAACGCCTCCATAATTGACTGCAAACCAAGAGGAATTTCAATATCGGAGCAGAAACAGGGGGAGAGGGCGAGCTGGGTACGAACCTTCAACGGTGTGTGGCACGCCAGAGGTGGGCGTGTAGGTGGCCTTCTTGGTGCCATCGGGATTGGTGGCCAGCTGCACGGGCAGCTTTGTGCCGTAGACATCCTGCACGACAACATCCAAGGGCGCATTGCCCGCCTGGCTGGTGTCCACATCGAAGCTGGTCGGCTGGCTGATGGTCACGCCGTTCTTCTCGAGGCCCGGCCCACTGGCCTTCACCAGCTCCGGATGGAAGTCGGTGCGCGGCAGGATCTGGGCAATGAACGGCGACTTGGGTATGTCCTCGTTGTCGCACAGGATGTGGACGGCATACTCGCCCACAGCAGTCGGATGATACTTGACGAGTGCGGAGCCATCGCCATTGTCGTGGCACTCGATCTCCGCCTGCGAGGGGCCGGCCACAGTGAAGCCGAGGGCGCCCGTCTCTCCATTGGTCTCCACCACAAAGGCGGCCGGATAGCCAATGACGCCGCTGCTCAGTCCCGGCCCGTAGGCCACAATGGAGGACTCCTTCTTCGGTCCCACCTTCACCTCGAACGGCGACTTGGGCACTTCCTGCCCGGCAAAGGTCACCATGATCACGTAGCGCCCCTCCTTGGTGGGGTAGTAGTGGCAGTCGTAGGTGTTGCCGTCGATCTTTGACTGCATGACGTTCTGGTTCATGCCGCCGGGACCAATGACGCGCACCTCGGGCACACCCTCGCCGGCTCCCTCGGTGTGGATCTTGAAGTCGGCATCGTCCCCAACACGTACGCCCGTGGCCTGGAGGCCGCGTCCGGAGGCGCGCACCTTGCGGGCATCCGACAGCGGCGCCACCTTCACGGGGAACGGACTGTTCGGTATGGGAGTGCCTGCATAGAACACATTGACGGAGTGCAGACCCTGCAGGGCCGTGACGTATTCGCAGCGCCAAGTATCGTTCTCCAACTGACGCACCTTGGCCGCCACCGAAGTCTTGTGGTTGGCCGGATCGATGATGATCACCTCGGGCACGCCGCGACCCGCATCCTTGGCCAGGATGTCGAAGAAGGTGGCCTTCTTGATGGTCACACCGGTGGGCTGGATGCCGGGCCCGGTTACCTTCACTTTGGAGGCGTCGCCAGCATGTCCCTCCACCTTGACGGGGAACGGAGACTTGGGTATGTCGCGGCCAGAGTACTGCACGGTCACCTTGTGCGGCCCCTCGGCCTTGGGTATGTACGACACGGTGTATGTGAGATTCTTGTCATTGTTGAACCGCACATCGGCCTTTTCGATCTCTCCGTTGGGTCCCTCGACGTCCACATCGACAGCACCTGCGTTAAACAATGATGAGAGTGAGTTACTGTATCTTTGGTAGCGATCTGCTGCACAAGAGAGACTCACCCTTGCCTGCGGAGAAGGTTTCCACTGTGAAATTGGCTGGGGCACCAACCACAGGACCGATCGGCTCGATTCCAGGACCATAAGCACGCACTCTGCGAAAAGGAGAAACGGATGCGGATGAGAATGTGCCATCAGTTGGGGGAGAACAGAAAGTTACAGAAAGGTAAACACATTTAATTCTCGCAGACAGCCCAGAGCAGAGGTTTTTTCATGCGGCTCCAATTATGCATATTCGTTATTACAATGACAGAAAAGTTTATATTTACAACAAGCAGTATCCATGGGGATACTAAAACATACTAGTTCTTCTTTAAGCAACAACAGCAGCAAAATAGCGCTTAAATTAAAGTTTTATATTGTGAATTTCAATTGTCAGCAGTGGCGCCGCTACAGATCACAATGGCCATTTTTGGTACTACAAGTGTCGAATGTATCATGGCATGTAAAAAGTAAGTCAATGTATAATACATCTACATGCAGGCTACACGATTTCGATTGATATACAAATATTCCGATAATTGCAATCGATATTTAAAACGGTGAAAGAGAAATTTGAATGTTCAAAAATTAAATGCAACGAATAAGCAGCTAAAGAATCTACAGATTTTGGCTTCATTTGTTACACTTTACAGATATTTAATGTAGATATGGTCAAATACTAGAAATAATTGCCGGAACATGTGATGGCCGCTCAGGCGGTGTTTCAGGTTAAATCACAAATCAACGTAGCTTAGCAGAGCAGCAAATCCAATCTGAAATTATAGCCGCTTTGGCCAAGAAATATGCGTTTAGTGAGCGCTAATTGAAGCCAACAAAAGCCAGCGAGCCAGCAAGAGCAAGAACAAACAGGCAAGCAGCAGTCAGCAGGCAGCCTGTCAGTCGGCGTTGAAGTATCCATTAGATACGCATAGCGCTCAAGGCTAGAGCGCTGCTTGGCTCAAAGCCGGCAACGGGCAACAAACGTAACCGAAAAGAAGACAAACTGCCCAGCAGAACATTTAAATCAAAATCAAAAATCATCGAAAGCTAAAACACAAAAACACAAAAAAAAAGGAAGCCGAAGAAAGAAAAACCAAAAACGGAACGAGAAAGAACGTTGGGGCCAAAAGTAGAAGGCCAGAACGGAACGAGAAGAGTGGAGAAGAAAGGGCATGCCGAAAACTTACCGCGGCGGAGGAATGCTGAGTTTTGCATTTATTTTTGAGGCATTTAATAAAAAAATACAAGGTACGATATATACACGTATATATAGGAGACAGAGAGAGAGAGAGCGCGGGTAGGGAGTACAAGAACAATATCCAAAATACATTAAAAGGTTGCTCAAAAAGATAAAGAAAGATAAGGGGAGAGACAGAGAGAGAGAAGACAGAAAAGAGTGTTTGAGATTCGAGATTAGAATCGGAATAATGCAATTAGCCGAAAAGAGAGATAGAGAGGGAGAGTATTACAGCAAGAGACAGATGTACGTATGTATTCAATCAGAGACAAACATGCCCCACTCACCTGTTGGGATTTGTCTTGGGCCTCAATGGAGCTCCGGTCTTCAGCTTGGAGTTGGGATACTGCGACAAGTATGTCATCATGGACTGCTCATCGACATTGGGATTGACCAGCTCCTCTGGCTTGATCAGCTGGCGCACATTCAGCCAATCATCGGCCAGACCCATGGCCTCCGAGGCATTCTGCACAGCATCCTTCGGATCCCACATCTCCCAGTCGGGGCACAGCCCTGGGGCGACGGCATCAACCAGAGCGCCCACCGCCTTGCCAGTGGTCCAGTCATTGGTGAAGTTATTGATGGGCAAATCGGGTATCCTGGCATGTATCCAGTTCAGTAGGCTGCAAGCACACGAGAGCGTGAGATTAAGTATCGAAAGAGTCGCTGGAGTAGCTGGGGAGAATGAGTATCGTGATCAGATGATCCCTTACCGCTGCTTGGGCGTCGGTCCGGAGCCATTCAGCTGCTTCTCATCCTCGCCATCCCACATGGGCATCGATATCGAGTAGTGGAGAATGAGCGTCCATATCAGGCCCAGTATCAGTTTCAGCTTGCAGTCCACAATGTCCGAGGAGTCTGCAAAAAACAATGTGGAGTGTTTTAAATCGGATTGAATGGCGGAAAAACGGGAAGAACGGCAAGAACGGGACGAACGGCAACCGTTAACAGTGGCTCCAAAAGCCGTCGTAAGCCTAATGTATCTATTAATTGCCTTAAGCATCTCTGTGGCTGCCACTGCCACTGCAATTGCTGCAGGCATCTGTCAATGCCAACACTTTGCTGCCTACCGTTCTGGTTGCTGCCTGCTGCCTGCTGTAAACCTGTTGCCATTCATTCGGGCCGGTCTGGGGTCGACAAGCTGCCAATTATGTACAAAGATGTCCGCTAACTGTTACAGCCACTTTGCCCCATCCTCCTCCTGCTCCTCCTCCGCCGCCTCCTTTGCCGGTCAAGTTCAGGGCTGCGCTTGCACGTCACACGCAACTTGTCTGGCCGGTTTTCTGTCTGGCCAAGTTTAAGGTCACAAACTCTTTTGGCCGAAAAGCGTCTCGTCTCGGCTCGGCTCGCGCAGCTCTGACTTCGCTTGTCTTTTGTCATGCTAAACAATTTAAAATAGTCGAACGGAAAACGCCTCTTTGTATGGGTTTATTGAACCTACTCCCGACATAAGAATGGACTCGTTTCTTTTTTTTTTATAGCCGTAACACCGCAAAGTGAAAGGCAACGCATCCCCAAGCAGCAATCGGCATAATTGCCTATCATCAGATTAGTCCACACGCGGACCCTCTTTGGGGTTACTCGCGAATGCATTTGCCACGCACTGAACCATGGCATCGAATCGAATCGAATGGAATTCCATGTCCAACATACGGGGGAAAGTTGCCACGGGCAGCAACAACATTGTGGCGCTGCACTGCTGGTAACTGATGCTAGCAAAAGTGACGACAAATCCAAGTACTTAAGTGACGTGCTATATGTTTCACATTGCTCTTCCGGTACCCTGTAACGCACACGAGAATACAACAGAATGCCAGGGAATGCAAAAACACAATGCATACAGTGTGTATGACGAGTCTCGTTTAGTCACGCTGATAAGATATATTTTGTTGTTGTTGTTGTTAAACTGCTGCCAAATTCCAAGTAAAATGAGTCGAAAGAATTGCCCATAAATGGTGGCTTCCTCTCGCACTGGTAGGGTATCCATATAGTCGGCACTATACGCATATCTTGCAGAGCTTTTCTAGTACCCGAAAACTTTTATCTGCTTTTATCTATCAGTTTTTTTTGGGGGCTGTTCAACGAGCCGTTAAACGATTGCTGGCTGATAGAGTCGCCTTTGCCGCCGCCTCTCCACCACCCCAGCCTGTGCTTGACTCGGACGGACACCCACAAAAGCAATATCAACTCTTTTTAAAGCTAAATTTGCAACTTGTCTTTGTTCAGTTTGTGGCTCTGGCTGGACATAGGAAACCGGCTGGATTGGTTGCTTGAATGGTGGCGTGGCGTGGCCTGGCCTGGCCTGGCTCCTAAAAGCCAACAAATTGTCAGGCATGTCCATCACTACGTTTGACCAGGTTTTAAATACGCTTTTACACTTTTAGCAAAATGCCTTGGACAAATGACAAATTAGCTGCCTGCCCGGCTGACTGCCTGCCAATCTGTATGCTCAGCCTGTTGACATATTTATGAAAAATTACATCGAATGGTAAGCAAGCAGCATTGAGATGACCGGCGGCGAGTGCAACAACTCCATTCCATGCCATTCCATCGAAATTCCATCCATAATTCCACTCTGCTCCTCTGCTGGCAGTTCCATTTGGCGAGTCGAAAGAAAGCACACAAACAATTAAAACGGCACAAAATAAAAAAACAAATGGGCAGATGGAAGATGGATAAATAAATAAAATACTCGTAGCTAGAAATGATTTGGCTAATTAGGCAGCAGTCGGAGTCGGTTGGCATGCCAATCTCCAAGACTCTCGGGGAGACTGGACTCCAACTCTGGATGTGGTTGTGGCTCTGCTCACTCTGTGGTACCCAAACTGGTTGTCAACCCCAAAGTTTGTATTTGGCACGACAGCGCGAACATGAAAATGGGCTGTAAATTATTAAGAAATATGCTAATGTCCGTCCGTGTGGCAGAGGTAGCAGGGTAACAGTCAGGCAGGCAGGCAGGCAGATGCCATAACTGCGATAGAGAATGCAGACACTCCATCGCCAACTCAAACTGCAGTCGGGAGCCATGCATAAAAATGTGTGGGGAAAATTTCCTATGCTGTTTACATTATATCCATAATAGCTATGTTTATTATCCATATATGCAGACTCCCCTCTGGCATTAATCATGGGAACAAAAACAGTCAGTTCTTGAATTAATCTTTATCTGGGGAAGATATGGCCAGATAAGATCTTGTTTAAATGGAAGCATGATATCATCTAGTGATTATAAAGATTATGCACCATCTATAAGTATTCTTTAGATAGCTGCCAGAATCCGCAATTAAAGTTGAAAGCAATGGAGAAATGAATCGGAGCATCCTCTCTACAATTGGAAGCCGCATCCATCATCATTTTGCTGTCATTGTCCAGGTCCCAGTCCATTCCATGGCAATCGGATATGCCCACCCCGCCCATGTCCGTCCTCCGGAGTGCGGAGTGCGGAGCGACCTGCTACAATGTTTCCAATGCCATGCCAAATGATGACTTGACATGATTTATATGCTCTGCAGATTGCCCCAAGAATTATTATGATGTTAAGTGCTGCAGACTGCAGTGGAAAAGTATTTAACATTCAGATAAACAAGACTCCAGAGGGGCGCGGGCGCAGTCGCAGTCGCAGCCACTGCTGCTGATGCTGAGGCTGCAACTTCTCAGATTCTGGAGGCCACAGAACCGACTTGCAACCGGCTTTGGTGTGGGTCACAGTCGCCAGACACGTTCTTTGAGCGGCACGCGCATACCAGAGTTAGAGCCAGAGCCACAGCCACAGCCAGAGACGGAGTGCAATGTCTTTGTAGATTTTCCCAACGGAAAAACCAGTTTCCACTCGCATCCAGACTGAAAGTCATCGTCTAACTGTTGCGTGGCTAATTAAATTGGAGTCAGGGCAACAGGCAGGGCATGTGGCATGTGGCAGCCTAAGCTTCAACTCCAACTCCATTTCCAGCTGCTTAGAAAGTTGGAGCCTGCCTGGGCAGGCCAAATTAATGCCTTTACTCCCTCTTGACACTTTAAGCCGCTTCAAGCTTCATTTTGGGTGATCTTCTCGATGTGGGTTGTTTTGTTTTCTTGCCCCACATTTGTGTGCCTCTGTCTCTGTTGCTGTCGCTGTCCCTGACTCTGTAATTTTGTCACTTGTTTTGGGGTTAATTGAGCCTCTCTCGATCTCTCCTGCTAATTTGAATAAATCACCGAGACATGCCAGAGAGGCAGAGAGAGAGAGAGAGAGAGAGTGAAATTCCAGCAGTACAGGCAATAAAAAATGTTTATAAAAACTTAATCTAATCACAATTTCCTTTGCTATTCCATCAATCCATCATTTCTATTTATATTTGTATTTCCATTGAGTGCATCAGAATCCAAGGGTTATGCCATATCGGTGACGTGTTCAAACTCCGATTCGATGGCGTAATGTCACGGCTTGCTGCAAATGACTTATGAACACCGGATGAGTACGTGCTGACTGCATGCCAGTCACCAGGTGATCGGTGATCAATACAGCTACAAGGCAACTTCTGAGGAATTCAGCAAAAATTCAACGGAAATTCAGGCTGATATTCAGAGTCTCTATGATTCATCTGAGGGTTGAGAGTTTGGCTTTTAAAAATATGTATACAAAGATACGCCAAATTATCAAAATATGTTGGGCAAAGCGGAAGCTTGTTTATGAGTACGAAAAAACACTAACGAATTTCTACTGAATTTATCAACATTTCTTGTTTGCCTGTTTTTAAATGAATGTTCTAGGAAGAATGTGTGCGATAAGAATGGTTTGGGGTTATTCTCTTCAGAAGAAAAAATACACACATATTTCTTAATTAGTTTTAAAATTATACGAACAATTTATTTGAACAAATAATTAACAAGCAATCGACAGAAACCGAATTTGGGTCAAATGGTTCATAAAGAGCGGGCCAGGCCTTTTCCATTAAATGAAATTGTAGACATATTTATTTGCTGCTTGACTCATCCCTAGGAAAATCTGTAATGTTGATGATGTTTAGTGTTTGGTGTTGATTTTGCTATGAAGATGATGGCGTCATCAATAACAATCAATTGCCTGTGACAAATTGAGCCTGACTTTGGAGTTTCATTCCCTGGCAACCATCCAACTTCGTTCCATCCCGTTCCAGTCGCCCATTCTCAGACCCCCAGATGTGTGTGTGGATTGTATGATGTCATGGGAAGTCCGCTCGGTCTGAGCGACTTTCTTTATCTCTACTCCAACACCGCTCACGTACGTAGTAGGGGTATTATGTATGTAGGTTTGTTCTTCTCTCTGTTTCGTACTTTTAATTTTAATTTTTGTTTTTTTTTATTTTTATTTGCTTATTTCTTAGCTTTTTTTATGGCCCGACTCTGCGTCCCGTGCCGAGTGCTTTGTTATTGTTTCTGTAGATCTTTTAGCGCAAACATTTGGCAGAGCAGATACACGTACGATGGAAATCTACAAACCCCTGAAGCTTGGAGCTGGGGCTGGGACTGGGACCCACCCGGCAGCTTAGCTCTTGTGCCAGCCGCAGCAGCTGCGTGGAGCCACAAAATTTCGCGCTAATTCAATTGACAGCACAAAAGCACGAAAAATACAAAAAATAGAAAAAAGAAACTGAGAAGGAAATACTCGAGTAGAAATGAATTGTGGCTGTGGATGGAGATGGAGAGATACAGTGGAAACCCAGAAAGCAGGAATGTCACTAAAGTTTTTCCTCTGCACAGAATCAAATTTCTCTTTTGGCAGCTTTCACTGTTCCAACGGGAAACACACATACACAGCACAGGAAGAGGTGCGGTCGTCGTCTCGTTAAATTAATTAAATCTATTTGCTTAAAAGATTTCATTTCTTTCGTTGCAAAACGATTATCGCCAAAATAACGCATCCATTATCTGTTTTTTGGCAAACATTTGACTTGATGACAAACCCCATTTATGGCTGAAATTCCTGGTTAAATGAGCAATTAAGCACAAATTTAGTCAATGACTAACCTAAATAGTTGAGTGAATCATACCAAAGCCTTGCAAAATTTACGTGCACTTGAATTTTGCGAAATTTAATCCTCAAATTTCGCAACAAACGAACGGCCAAGTTTTTTCTGTTTTTTTTGGCAGTTTGATATGGAAACAGCCTTATCGGTATCGAAGCGAAAGTGCCCCACCAATGCTGATTAGCTTTTAAAATAACTCCAATGCGATTGTGCCGGTGGGGAAAGAAAGGTGGCGTAAAGGTGGGGAGAGTCGCTTAAGAAACTGTCTCCAAGGCGAACCCTCATTTCATTTCGTTGATAAAAAAAAAGGCAAAGAGAAGCGAAGCGAAGAAAAAGAGTATGTAAACATTTCTGTAAACATTATTTACCTAGCTGTCAATTATTGACAAACGCGTTTTTTTTCTGAAATATACATATGTACATATGTATGTATATATCTCCAAGAGCTTATCTTGTTTGTTGTAGCAAGCACCTACTGAATGATCGTCTGTGTGTGATCGTCTAAATGTGTGCCCTGGTAATTGAATAACGGCGTGTAGGGGGGGTGTACGGGCGGCGTATTCTCGAAGATGGAACAAACAAAATTGTGTGGAAAGGAAAGTCTTATCAAAAGCGTCACGGGGTCACCGTTACAATGTGCGCTTGGAAATGTAATACCCGAGAGAATCATCCAGCCAGCCGCTGAATGCCGCTGAATGGAATGCCTCCACTCAATGACCGACTGACTGACTCATAAGACCCTCATATCACATGCCACATCTGGTGGATTTCATTGTAGTTCTCGCTCAATCAATACAAATTAGCAGATGCAGCAGGTTTCGGCATTGAGTGTGGGGACTCGTATTCTGCCACGCTCGTGATTTGGCAATGGCACTTGGTTTGGTCTATGAATATGATAGCTCTACGTAGTATACGCTCGTATCTAATGAAATTAACCTTCCCATTTGTCCACGCCTCGTTGGTGCTCTCTTGTGGAAAAGTAGACACGTACATGCCAGTATTTGATGGTATTGCATATCAAATTTATAGCCGAAAGTGTGAAGTAAAATAAAACAAAAGGGAAAGAAAGATAACTATTGCTATGCATCGAGGCAATGGTACCCTAAGAATATCGAAATTAAGTGTATATGTACAGTACAGTACGTGCCAAATCAGCCTCAAACTGCCTCTCAAATCCAGCTTAGGGTACTATGAACACAACAAGTTGTCGCATACTGTCGCACACAGGGATACTTCCAATAGCCCCATTGCTAACTCACAATCTTGAATTATGCATATGAATCGTACAATCGTACAACAAATGAAAGTAAAATCGCATTGAAGCTGGCGCTTTGAATAAAAGCGGCAATGACATCATTTTGTGTGTGTTTTTTGTAGTCTGGAAGCGAATCAACTAAATAATACAACAAGAATCGCATCCACACTGAAACAGTGTGTGGAATGCAGCAGCAGCAAGCATCGGAGATGACTCCCACTCCGCTCTTGTGGCGTTGGCGAGGCGCATCTTTGGTTGGATCTTCGTTTCTATGTATCTCCACATTGAAAAGGCAAACTATGCAATTTTCAATGGAAAGAATTTCAATTTCCATTATTAATTTATACAGTTAGTTGACTCATTCATTACCACAGGGGGTTGTGGTTTGCTCTGACCCCACCCCACCCATCAATTCTACGCTTAAAGATAATCCGAGAATTCTGGGAACAACAGATATGGCGGGAATAAAATTTGACTACTTACCAATGTTAACGATTTTGATGCCCTCATCCTGAAGGAATTTCAGGGCCACCGACACATTCTCCAATTTCTGGCTGCGGAATGTTGGGCGTTTGTTATACTTGGGCAAACGCTTCTGGGACAGCACCTCGAGGAGGGCAATCAGCCGCAGGCCATCGGACAGATCCGTTTCCAGATTGTTTATGGAGCGATCGATCGTCTTCAGGTGCTCGTTGGCCCAGCGTGTGAAGGTGTTCTGTTGGATCTTCTTCCACTGCGCATCCTCGGCAAGATCACGTTCGGCCTCCATGTCTTCGTCGAAGTTCTCCTCGTACTGATCCGCCTGCTGCTGATTCGGCTGCTGATTTGGCTGCTGCTGCTGCTGGTAATAGTCGTTTGGCTGTGGGTTAGCGATTGGTCAGATATCAAGTTAGTACCGGCGAGTACTACTATGAATGGGTGTGGGTTTCATGTGGTGTGTGCGTGGGATTTTCAAAATCACTTGACAGTTATGCAAAAGCGATCTCCATTAAAACAGTCAACTCAACTCCACTCCTGGAGCCAAATACCGCAGCGAATCGAAAAAGGTGTGGCCTGTGGGCTCCGAGCCAGACTTGTTCCAGTTTCAGGTTACGGATGCCAAGCAGAACAACTCCTATCTCACTCGACAGTCGAGTGTCTGTCCACACATGTCCCACCCCAAGTGGCAGAGCAAGACGAGGGGAATCAGAGGAACATTTCGGTGGCAGAGTCGACAAATTTATACACTCTACAAGGGACGAGAGGAGTATTATTCTCAATGGGTTTATGTCTTCTTTACTTGCATAGGCGCTTTACTGCAATAATAAAAGTGCTAATAACTCTAATTATATTTCTGAGAACTGCCATATTTCGTTTTATCCCTAGTGGTAAAAGACGGGGTTCCCCTATCTGCCGGCATTTTTTAATCGGAGTTCTTTTACTCCCCATAATAATTTAGAATTTCAGATCTCAGAAAATTTCATATCTGCGGGCAAACGAAACAAGTTCCCAGGTATCTTTTACGCCCTTCATTGCCTAACCGCGATCCAAAAGTTTCGAAACAACCTCCGAAAACGGTGTAGAGTGCCGAGAAGAATGCCCACGAAGAACGAGCACAAAAGGAGACCAAAGAGAGCGAACCAAGTTCGCGTGCCACACAGAAGACAAACTTTTGGACAAAAAACTAACAGAAATAGAGAGCGCGGCTGGCAGACAGCCCACACCGCCCGCGAGGCCCCTTCTCTGTCTGGTTTGTTGGTATAGAAAATAAAGGAAATTGGAGTGGCGGCGGCCAAGGCGACCACTGCGACAGCGATCGCTCAGGCCGAGTGCGCAGCGTGTGAAGTTCATTAACATTTTCATTAATTGCAAAAGGCCGCGAGCGACAAAACGCAATGCAAAGGAGTGCAGCAATTAAACGATAAATGACCAAATCTTCAATACTCTCTCTCCTTCTTGAAGGCATACAAATTGTCGTAAATCCACACACACACACACACAAACAACCGTTGGAATGCTGGAAAAGAGATAACACACACACGGCACCTGTGGCGGACAGTGAATTGAAAAAAGTTTAGCCACTCAAAGTTTCTTTTGATCTATTAATTAAAAATTCACTTCTGTAACAATATTTTAAATTTGGAGCTCAAATGAAGGGTACCAAGAGATTTCGGTGGAATTTAATATCCTTTTTTAAACATATCACTTTCCACTTTGCTGTATTTTTTTCATTCACTGTACGTGCAGAGGTGTGACAGGGAAAAAGATCACACGCAGGACCTAAGGACACACTCACGCACACGCAACCTGAACGGGTGAAGAAGAGGGGGACGGGACACACGCACACACACCTGTTGATGGCAAACTTCGTGGTTGTTGTTGTTGTTGTTGGCGTAAAAATTTAAATTGCTAAAATTTGGCACAAATTGCGATGCGTTCTGCTCTGGATGGGTGTTGTTGCTGTTGCTGCTGCTGCTGCCGTTGCCGTTGACACACGCGTTTGGCTGGAAATTTGTCGGGTTTTTTCTATTGTTGAGATGGCTATTGTTGCTGTGGCTGAGGAATATGGTCGCCTGTGTCGCCGCCGTCTGACCGTTTGTATAATTCGCGTTAACGGATATTGGGACTGGGACGGGACCGTCGTCAGCGTCGTTACTGTTGCGCGTCGAAAATGCTTTTGACGCGACGATCTCTCGCGCACCGGCATTTTCGCGTCTCTCTATCTCTCCGTTGTACATTTTGATAGCCGGTTTTGTTGTTGCTGTTGTTCTTCTGCTGCTGCTGCTGCTGCTGTTTCTGCTCTCCTCTCCACTTTGCTCACCACTTCGCTCTCGATCTTTCGTATTTTGTTTTCGTTTGGCTTTGTAGCTTTTCACGTTTGTTTACGCTCTCTCTGTTATTCAGCGCGGCATATTATACACTCTGTGGAAAATGTTCGTGCACATACATACATGTGGGAACCGGTTTTTTGGACAACAAAAAATTCAAGTTCAGTGCGAGAACGTAAAATCTTTATATTTCTTGGTATATTCAGTATTTGGCAGTATTTTTTGTATATTAATTATTAAGAAATTTATTTTTTTCCTGTGTGTGTTAAGTTTAAGCTGTGAGCCGCAAAGTATGCATTGTCTGAGCCTTTGAAAGAGCTTATCAATTTGAAAGTTTCAACGGATGTTCAACCATACATACATACATATATTTATAGTTGATTCATTCAATTTTTAAAGAACCTTTTGATACAATTTTAAGTAATACACGAGTATAGAAGCTAGCTTCTGAGTGACGAATGGTGTAATACCCTAAGACGACCAAGTTTTATATCTTTTAATTAAGTTTTCAAAAATTCACCTCTTCATGCTGATCAAGTTTGATTCTTTCTGACCTAGATTAATATTAAAAGTAAAAATGTATAAATGAACTTCTACCTACGCAAACAATGTGCAAATCAAACCGTAGTCAAACTTTTGACTCATTAAGTGGCTATCATGAAAATGTTTCGCTTTTCTATTCGTTTATTTGTTCAGTAGAAAGATTTACCTTTGAACCAATCCCCCAAACGACCATCCACTGACCCTTGTCAAACAAAAAACCAACACACGATATGCATTTCATACGAGTATAAGTCCCATCAAAGAACATGATTCATAAACACACCCAAGTCCCAAAGGGGAACAAATAATTCTGGTAAATATTTGGCATTTTTGTGGATTGCTTTTGGCAATGCCTTTTGGATTCCCATTGGGTCCCGCCCCGGTCCCCCTGCAACGAGGCGATCCGCCTGATCAAATGCAAAAACGAAAGGCAGACACAAATGCACTGCGACGAGTGGAGCGAAGACAAGTGAATGAGCGAAGCAAATGGGGCTGGCTGACAGCAAACGACCTTCTCAATATGGTTAGAAATTGTTAATTTTAGCCAAATGAGTCAAAAATCGGGCAGCACAACCGGCTCGGCTCGACTCGCTGATCGATGGCAAATCGGTGCTTGGGGACTACGTAATCAGATTTTTGGAAGCTCATCCTTCACGGCATTCCACAAGGGAGTGCGGCTTTGGCTTTGGGACCCCCATACTCGGCCACCCATTCACCTATTGTATGCCCTAATATGGAAATATATACGTTCCATTCGGACCGGGCCAAATGCGGTAGCCAGGCTGCGACTGCGACTGCCACTGCCACTGCGATGACTATTGAACGTGAGGCGCCACTTGCATCGTTGGCTGGCTGGCTGGCTCGTTGTCGCGGGGGCATGGCGTGAATCAGCACCCAATGAAATGCTAAATAAATTTTCACTTCCATTTTAATTAATTTGAATTTATTTGAGACTAAAATTACACACAACATTTACACACCGCAGGCACAGCTGAGCCCAAAATTGGCTGCGTCTCTACGACTAAAAATAAATTGGCAAATATTTTATGTGTTTTTATGAAAAGGTAATGAAAGCCACATGTCCTCCATTTTGGCTCGCACGAGTCTATCCCCAAATGGAAAATTGTGTGGTGGAAAATGCAGGAGAGATGAGGGAAGGAAGGACAAGGGACCCCATCCAAACTCACTTTTCTGGACGCCATGCTGACGGTGGATTGTTTGTTGAATGATCCCAAGTCGGTAATACTTCGATGAATGATGGCTAATACTGATGTTCACTTGATTGCCTGCTAATTACACAATGCCTGGCAGGTCGAGCACGTTTCTCACAAACAAAACACACACGGCGCACACACACACACACACCGTAAGAGCAATTCTCTAATGAGTTTTCTTTTTTCGTAAACAAATTTTTGAAATTTTGGTTTTTGAAAATAATTTGCACGAGCTGCGCGCGTTTGGTATGCCGTTGCCTCGGCTCCACTTGGTTGGGTTCTGTGTTCTGTGCTCTGTTGTCTTAGGTTGGGTTGGGGCTGTGGCGTCGTCACCGACGTTGTAATGTGTACTGCTGGTCGCGACAAATTTTCAACTCGACTGAGTTGCTTGCGCCTCCTTGCTCAAAGTTTTAATGCAGCCAAACGCGCGCAGCTTTTTTTTTGCTCAATTTCTTTATTATTATTTGCTCAGAAGAATCATACAGCAGCGGATATGCGAATAGGCGCGGGTGACGGCACGGCAGGATTTTTTTGGAATGAGAAATGGGTGAATATATAGAATACACAACTACCACGATAATTTAATTGATTTAAAATTATATACTTGGATAAATTATTCTTTATTTAGGAAATTAACATATAGATGTTTTATTAAAAGAGAAATTTTTCATGGGAATGGGAATGTGGGAATGTACATCTGCAGAGATGAAGGATCGTTTGATACGGTTTGCATGGAACTTATCCAAATTAGTATCCCTAGTGGGAATAAATAGGTCTCCAAATATGAGATCTGAATGATATATTTACTATTAGCGAATTTAGCTAATGGGCAGAAACTAACATTGCCTTGCCTGTACCTATGCCACCATCCCCGACTGTATAACATCTTCAATACATAATTTCTTCAATATTTGTTTCGCCTTATGCTTTGTGTTGTGTTTTTGGTATTGCTTGTGACGTTGACTTTGACGTCGACGCGGACGCGGACGCTGACGTCGACTGCAGTCTTGACTCTGTTTGGCAGGTTTTTGGCGACGCGTTGCTGCTCTGGCCCCGCCCCCCTCGTGGCCCCTGACCCATCGCTCTGTCCCACGAATGTGATGTTCAGCGCGCAGCTGATTTTGTTGGTGTTCTATTCATAGAACTACTCATCCGATTAGACGTTGTCTTCTGTCTGTTGTTGGCCAAAACTGAAAGTGCCTCCTGGCCATGCTTCATTTGTTGCCACTGTTGTTGGCGGTCGCGGTCGCCCCAAGTGCAATGCGCAATGCGCATTCCGTGTTCCCCCGCCAGTTGACTCATCCCACCATGCAACATAATTTGGCAGACATATGTATATGTACATATATGAATATATGTACATATATGTATATTAAAATCAAAATCATAAATCAAATTAAATTAAAGAGAAAAATCAACAAAATTTGACACGCCGAAACGCATATACCCTTACGGCTCGACTACCATCAAGAGGTCTTTTTATGTCTTCCCTAAATCGTATTTTGTTTTTTATTATAAACAATGGATGGATGAATGGATTCCTCTCCGGCATGCAATCTTTCGCTAAAAATGATATTACCCCTTGAAAGGGTATAACCATCATGTTCTTGTGGCTAGTTTCGCCTTAGGATATGACTAAGACTCTCCGGACCAATCAGCTGTCATAAATTCTTTGATTTTATTTCGCTTGGGTCGAAAGACTTTTGTTGCTAGATAAAAAATAAGGCAGAACACTGAGAGCGCGATAAAAATATCGTAAATTAAATTTTGATTACGTGATTGGAATGCTGGATGCCGGCGCAAAGACTGATTGCCAACAATATCTTAAGATGGCTTAATAAACAATCCAAGTACTAAAATATATCAAAATAAACAAACTAAAAGTGCAGCCATTTCTGATCCTTCTAGGATCCTTCTGCACGAATTCGAATGAGTTTATGTCCCAAATTAAATAATGGGTCACACGCGTGTGTTATTTTAAACAAATTTAATTTCTATTATGCATAATTATTCATGCCATAATTTATGAATTTCCTCCAACAGCTGTTTCGGCTGTTACTTTTTCATGTTCCGCATACGCCCCATTGCCGCCAAGGCATTTCACGTGTGTACGATTTCCCCTTTCTCTTGCCGGTTTCTTATGTACATATCTGCTACTAAAATATTGTACGCCCGAAAATAAATGGAATTCTATTAAGAAAAACTCAGCGGGATCTCAGAGAATTTCAACACAGAAATGTTAAACAAAAGAAATATTGAAAGTTTTGCTTTGTTCAACAATTAGATAGCAGAATACAGCGATAAATATTTGTCAATCTACGCAAACGGTTACAATTGTATCAATATTTGGCTTCCAAGAAGAAATTTAGTGTATAAAATCTGGAAATTTCTCTGCCAAAATATCAGTTCCAATCGAAAGATAGAAAAATGAAGTTCTTCACAGTCCTTTTCCTTCTGTGTGCCATGGCTGGATGCTCCGTTGGCGCTACGGGCACTGTATGGGAGACAACGACAGCACAGAGCTACGATACAACTACTTCACCGCAGCCCGCTTCTACCTCTGGACCATGTGGAAACAATCAAATTGGAGGACCTTGCGGCCAGATTGTACGCAATGCCCGAAAATTATACTTCTTTTATTAATAAATATTGAGCTGCAAATGTAATACACATTTTTGTTTCTGACTAATCATCATTGTCTGTGGTATTGCCGATTGCCTCTAGCGAATTCTCTTTTGTGGCTTTAAAGCTTACACCTCACTAAAGGTACAAAACAAAAAAGTTTAGGACATTTTTGTGGAGTAAAGTGGAGCGGAGAAATATGTAAACACTTGACACTTGGTTTCATGATGCCTGTACCCCAGTACTTCTAGATGAAAAAGTTCAATCTGATTTTATCTGATCTGAGTCTCTGCTAATAAGTGAAGTAGCGATAAGTTCGTGTTCGTTACACTCCACCAAGTCTTATCTATACAAAGTTGAACAAATTTATTCAACAAAATTAAATATTTGACCAACTGTTTTTTTGAGAGGTTCAGCGATTTACTACGAAAAGTTTAAATGCCTGAAATTTCTGTAACGAAATGGCAGTTTCGATTGAGGGATAGATACACCCACACCAACACCCATTGAATACGTTGCTTGTGCTTCAAATAGAATAAAAAATCTACAGAAAATGCTGCTAGCTTTCCGAATTTCTCAGGTGCGCCAGAGCGTGCGACCGATGCTAAAAAAAGACCAGCAGCAAGGTAAACATCGCATCTGGCTATGGGCAGACAAATGCATTTGATCGGTCTCACAGCCAAAACAATTAAAGGCACTCGACGCGCGGGTCCAGTGGAAAGGCGACCCTTAATCGCACTGTGGCCAGCATAGCGCAAAATATCTCACAAAATGTACGCCATATTTCACACGAAAATACTCGCACAAGCAGCCAGACATGAAATATTTTGGCTTTGCTTGTCCGCGGAATATATTATATTTATGCATGCATATATCACACACGAGTATGTACGTATGCATGTATTTGTAGAGTATTATTCATCACTTTCTGTTGGCTATATATGTATGTGTATCGGCTGTAGATATTTCATCACGCAACTGCCTTTATTGGAGACATTCTTTCACATACTTTATCATTTTCACTTGTTCTTCCACCAATTTCCCAATGACTTGTTGGAAATTGCGAAATTTCTTTCGTTCTCTCTCGCTATGAATATATAAAATATACAAATGTATATGTAAAATGTACGACACACGCGCCTACATATGAGTAGTGCTATATGGACACTGCGTATACGCCGCGTATTCCAAGGAGAACAGAACTCGAGACCCGCACCGCACACGTCCAAGTCAATGCAGCAACTGAAAGAATCTTTTCGAAAATGCCAAGATCCAACTGATACACAACTGAGTGAGTGTTTTCCCCGCTCCTCCAACGTGGTTGTTGTTGTTGTTTTTGGTAGCTGAATGGCGAGCGCGCAAAAGAAATATTTTCAGAATTTCCATGCGCCGCCACTCGTTACTCTCGAGATCCGTGAGCGATTTCTATCAGCAGCAGCAGCAGCATCAGCACGAGCGTTATTCTCCTCCACCTGCAAGAGCATGACTAAGAGATGGTTGGTTGTCTGGGCCCTCTACCTGATTCTAATTAGAGCAGCCTCAGCCTCAGCCCCAGCCCCACACGTGCAGAGCATGGGCGACATTTGCCCATCTCGAGCGCTGACATAAATCAGTTGGGGGAGGGATGACTCAGTCGGATTCCTGCCTGTCTGTCTGCCAGCAAAAAATTCACAACGAATGTTTTTCCTATATTTATTTAGCCAATTTGCTGCTCATGGACCGCGGCACATTTTCCATTGCCGCTCATGGTCTGCCGCATCCAGTCCCTGTAGTACATGATATTCATGAATAGATCGGGCACGTCCCGGGCGCACGGCACAAAGAAGTTTAGGATGCCCACCAAGATGCCCTCGTACACCAGCGGACCGCCCGAGTCGCCGTGACAGGCTCCAATGTTCGCCTGCCGATAGGCACACACGTGACAGGCGCCCAGCTGCACATCCTCGTAGGCGGCGAGCAGACCCGCGCACACCGGGCTGGTGATGTGCTGCTGCTGGACACGCTGCAGCTGGGCGGGAAGGCTGCCAGCCGCCGACTGTGACCCCCAGCCAGTGAAGAGGAGCTGCGCAGTGCCCGGGGGAAAGGCTGCAGTGGGCAGAGCCACGGGCTGGGTCAGGGCATCGAAGACAATGCTCTCGTTCAGCCGCAGCAGGGCAATGTCGTTGTGGTACTTGGGAGTGTCGTAGTTGCAGTGCAGGTAAATGGACTCCGGATGGTATACGGCGCCGGGCAGCGTATAGCGAATGCTGCCAGTGGCCACTCGCAGCCTGTCCGCCGGATAGCCCTTCACGCAGTGTCCAGCGGTGAGTATCCAGCGCTCCGCGACAATGGCTCCGCCACACAGATGACTGCCCGGCAGCGTCTGCAGCGAGATCTGGTACGGGGCATCGCCCTCGGCGGCATTCTGACCGCCCACTATGAACTGCTCTGGCGTCGCCACAGAACGTCCAGCGAATAGGCAGAGCACGACGACGAGTCGTGGCAATGTCATGGCTGATATCCAAACAAAGACTGGGCTTGGATAGCCGCTAGGTTCTTGGTTATACGCACCCTTCGGCGTTTCTGGTTGATATCGTAAAGCAAAGTGGCCTGACCAAAGGTGCGGTTCCGATTCGCCCAATCGCTGCCATAAACATATATCTTTGATAGCTTTGATAAGTGGCAAGAGAAAAGTGGTTCCAGCCGAGCTTTCAACTGTCATTAGCTGCCCAGGCACAGACCCAAGATGACAGCATTGGCTCTGCGTCTCCTAGTGGCCATCAGCGCCTTCTGCTGCATTTCAGGCATTCGCATCAAGAGCAACTCCACCAGCAGCAGCAGCAGCAGCATCTACAAGGATCAGCGCATTATTGGCGGCGAGGCAGCCCCTGAGGGATTTGCTCCCTACCAGATCTCCCTGCAGACCTTCTCCGGGGCCCACTCCTGCGGCGGTGCAATCATTGCCGAAAAGTGGGTCCTGACCGCCGCCCATTGTGTCCTGCGCGCAGATCCCCAGCTGCTGGTGGTTGTCTCCGGCACCAACCAGTACAACAACAGGACCAATCGCAACTTTGTCCAGGCCGTGCACATCCACTGCAACTACGACAACCCGCCGATGCACAACGACATCGCCTTGCTGCAGCTCAACGCCTCCATTGCGTGGAACGAGCGCACACAGCCGATCCCGCTGCCTGTGGCGCCCATGCTGCCGGGCGCCGACGTGGTTCTCACTGGCTGGGGCTCCACCATATTGTGGGGCAGCGCACCCATCGATCTGCAGATTCTCCATCTGCAGTACGTGCCGCATCGCGAGTGCAAAGCGGCCCTGAACGACGACGAGGACTGCGATGTGGGGCACATCTGCACATTCTCGCGCGAGGGCGAGGGCGCATGCCATGGCGACTCGGGCGGACCGCTGGTCAGCGACGGCTATCTGGTGGGACTCGTCAACTGGGGCTGGCCCTGCGGCATCGGCGTACCGGTAAGAGCTCGTCAATCTCGTTAATCTCTGCCGCAAAGCGCAAACTTTATCCAAATGAAATCTCTGTGTGTCCTTGCAGGATGTCCACGCCAACACGTACTTCTACACGGACTGGATACGCCAGGTCATGGGCGGCAACACGAAGTGCGGAGGCTACGCCACCACAGAGCGCTAGGCGCGGACGTGACCATATCGTGGCTATCGAGACCATAAAACAGTAACGAAAAACGATAAATGTGAAGCCACTGCGATAAGACAAGCCCCTTAATAAAAATAAAGCATTTATAGGGATGGGAGTACCTTTGGGTCTTCAGTTCAGTGTGCTTAGAAACGTTCGAGATGCAGTTGCTTTACCCTTGCCTGATATTCCTCCTGCTCCAGTCGGGCCAGAGCCAGGCCAAGCGGGTGGTGGGAGTGGGACCGGGACCTGTTGGCCCCTCGAGCCGCATCAAGGGCGGACAGGACGCAGAGATCGGATTTGCACCCTACCAGGTGTCGCTGCAGCCCGTGGTGGGCGCCCACAACTGCGGCGGGGCCATTCTCAACGAGCAGTGGATCCTCACCGCCGGCCACTGCGTGGAGACCTTCGCGCCGGCGCTGGTCAATGTGATAACGGGCACCAATCGCTGGGCCGAGCCCGGAGCGGTGTACTACACCGCGGAGATTCACCTGCACTGCCTGTACGACCAGCCCTACATGCACAACGACATTGCCCTGGTGAAGCTCACCCAGAACATCACCTTCGACGAGTTCACCCAGCCCATCGGGCTGCCCGCGCGGCCTGTCCGCGAGGGCGATGAGATCGTCCTCACCGGCTGGGGGGCGGAGGAGGCCTATGGCAGCTCCGCGGAGAACCTGCAGAAGCTGACCCTGGGCTTTGTGCCGCTCGACGAGTGCCTGCGCATCTTCAACCAGACCACCAGCATGGGCGTGGGCCACATCTGCACCTATTCCCGCGAGGGCGAGGGCGCCTGTCACGGCGACTCGGGCGGACCGCTGGTCAGCGATGGCCAGCTGGTGGGACTGGTTAACTGGGGTCGTCCCTGCGGCGTGGGCCTGCCCGACGTGCAGGCCAATGTGTACTACTACCTGGACTGGATACGCCGCCGGATCAGCGGCAACGCCAAGTGCACCGCCTAGAGAACTTAGTGTACAATAAATATCCGGAGTTTATCCCCGACACTGGCTTTATTTGTTCATCAGAGACTGGGGTAGTTGCTGGCGTAGCAGTGGCAGCTCTTGCAGGGGCCGTTCATCATGGATCGGATCCAGTCCAAGTAGAAGTAGACGGAGGCATGGCTGTCGGGGTAGCCGACGGCGCACGGATAGCCCCAGTTGACCAGCCCGTACAGCGTTCCGTTGGCTGTCAGCGGACCGCCCGAGTCGCCGTGGCAGGCGCCCTGTCCGCCGGTCGTCAGGGTGCACACGTGGCAGTGGGCGCTCATCGGGTCGTTGTTCGTTATCTGCTGGCAGGTGGGGTAGTCCACGTAGGTGAGGGATGCCTGCTGCAGCACCTCGGGGGTGTCGCCCCACAGCACGGTCGAGCCCCAGCCGGTGAGCAGCAGCTCTGTGCCGTTGGCCAGCGGCTGCGTGGGCAGGGCCACGGGCTGTGTGAACTCGTTGAACACAATCGAGGCGTTCAGCTTGATCAGCGCAATGTCGTTGGAGTAGTTGGGCACGTTGTAGTTGCAGTGCACCCAGTACTCCTCCACGAAGTACCGCGCATCGGGCTCTTGCCAGCGCACGGTGCCGGTGGCCACCCGCAGGTAGCTGGAACTAAATCCGTACACACAGTGGGCCGCCGTCACGACCCACCGATCGTTGAGGATCGCGCCGCCGCACATGTGGTCGTGGTAGTAGCTGCCCTGCAGCGAGATCTGGTACTTGGCCAGGCCCGGCTCCGCGTCGCTGCCATCTATGACGCGACCTTCGAACGCTCTGGTGGCCGCCCCCTGGGACAGCCTCTCCTGCTGCTGGGCGCTCAGCGGTGCCACGCGAATGGCGCTGGCCGGACCGCCGAGCAGGATCAGCAGGATCGTCGTAGCAAGTGCCAGGCGAACCAGCATAGTGAATGGTTGAGTTTGTACGCGCTTATTAGGCGTATCCACGGGTCGTGATTTTGCTTTTATACTCGGCCCAAATCTTGGATTGGATACACATATCGTAAGTGTTTTATCGTAAATCGGAATCGATGTTCCGCCTGTGGATGTCGCTGTTGTATCTGTGCCATAAAGCAGACACCATAAAGTGATATAGACGCACTCTGATTATGATTTTGTGGCGGGGCTATCAATGTCACACCCGCGTCAATGGACATGGTCCGGAACCGGCCAGTATGTGGACAATGTCACAGGGAAAGGCCCAGCCAGGGAGGCAGTGCCACGAACTAATGTTGACCAGCATTATTGAGAATTATGGTGGAGTATGCAATAAGATATCTCTGGAGTTTCCTGCACTAGATTGAAGTTTATTTATTTATTTAAATTTATTTATTTAAATGTATTTTGCACGAGACAAAAATTAGGTTGTAGGCCGAGATGAGCAGATCACTCATACTTATACTCCTACTCATACACTCATACTTATACTTAGAATTTGCCATATAAATAGAACCCCAAAATCGTTTTTAAAAATTTAAATGCAGCGATTGGGTGACTATTTGCATTTTTATAATTTTTACTCAGAACCTGCAGCGCGGATATGCAACAAAAATAGTAAGTAGACAAAAAAATTGTACTACCTTACACAGGGTTTTTGATTGGTGGTGATAGAAGGGATTTAGAGTGAAGATATAGCGGCTCAAAGTTGAAGTTTTCTACCATTTTTAATGTTTCTGCAACTGCGGCATTTAAAAACAAATTTTCTTAATGGTTCATCGAATTGCAACGTTGCGCTTAAATATTAATATTATCTGCACCCAATCGAGTATCTAGTAAATAATGGAATTCAGCATTTATAACTCATTGTCTGCATTCATCTCTGATTTCCCCTAGTAAATTTCACTTAAATCCGTCTCCAAAGAATCTCCATGGCACTCCTGAAGCAACGTTTATTTCCTGCTTGAAATACCACAGCCCTGCCCTGTGCAATCGATCGCATAACGCTTATATCTTATGTCATGCTGGCATTTGTGTACAAACAGATCCATAAAGGCATTGATTGCCCGTCTAAAGGCGAAGTATGACCAGCAAATAAATGGTCATGGCCCATGTCCGCCCTCCCGCTGTCCATTGATCACAATTATTATCGATAAATATATTTATATTTCACATATCCCTCTGGCGCTATCTTTATGCTAGTTGACCCGATTCTTGCAGCCCGTGGGCGTCCTGCGGATCCAATCCTGATAGTAAACCGTGTTGGCGTACCTGGAAAATGATAATTGGGGGAAATTCTATAGAGTTGGTAACCAAAGGAGAGAGAGAGAGAGTTGCGCCACTTACATGTCTGGCAGACCCACACCGCAGGGCCGGCCCCAGTTGACCAGACCCACCAGCTTGCCCTGCCACATGATGGGACCGCCAGAGTCGCCGGAGCAGGCGCCCTCTCCGGCGCTGGTGTAGGTGCAGAGGTGGCCAATGTCGATGCCCTCGTGGTAGTCCCAGGCCTGGCGGCACTCCTCGTGCCCGATGATCGTCAGGTTGAGGGTCTGCAGACGTTCCACGGTCGGATAGCCATTCTCGGGCGCACCCCAACCCGTGAGGGTCACCGTGGCCCCAGCCGGTGGCTGCTCGGAGCTGAGCTGCACGCTCTGGGTGCGCTCGTTCATGATGATCGACTCGTTCACGTGGATCAGGCCGATGTCGTTGTTGTAGAGGTGCGGCACGTCGTACAGGCAGTGGACGAGAGCCTCATCCGGAATGAGTGTTTGTCCGGGCTGCAGGCGGTTGTTGGTGCCCACCACGATCCTGATGTCGTTGATGCTGTAGTCGAGGGCACAGTGGCCGGCGGTGAGGATCCATTCGTGGTCGAGGATGACACCGCCGCAGATGTGCGTCTGCCAGATGGTTTGTATGGACACCTGATAAGGGGCCGCTCCCTCCGCGGCCTCGTGGCCGCCCACAATGCGGTTGTCCGACAGTTTACGATCCAAGCGTTTCGATTGCGTGACGTCAATGGAACTTCCCAGCAGAAGCAGCCAAACGAAAGACAAACGTCCAGGCCAGGGCATGATGGAAGCGACGCGACAGAGACACAAAGAGACGGCGGACGATGGACGGGGACAGATCCAGCCGAATTAATGACCAGCAATGGAAAATTGTATGACCCAACTGGGCGTTTTTATATGGATTCGCCATATAAACCGATGTTATCGCTCGGCTCGGGTCTTTCCACTGACCACTGGCCGAATCTATATGGCCCTCCTGCAGCGATATCTTTACGGCTGGAAGGATAAAACCCAATCGGTATCGGCGCACGGGCCCTAATTGGAGCCCAGGCCATAAACTGATTCAATTCCGCGCTGACTGGCCGCTTTGGGTGAGCTGTCAAATCTCAGTCGTGTATAAATGCACGGGCCAAACTAGTTGGCCAGCTCACAATGCCCACAGGCCGCCATGCCGAGGGACACCACTTATCGCCTCTTGTACCGCCCCGACCCCAGCCCCGGCCACAGCCACAGCCCCATAAAATATGTACCCTATTATCCAACTTGTCCGCGCCGATAAGATCTCTGCTAGAACTGTAATTATAAGGTGGACAAAAACAAGCGGCTTCAGTTGCGATTCCACGGCACAGCAATGAGAACTTTGTGGAAAATTACGGGGCTGGTCGGTCTGCTACTCCTGACGCTTCAGGCAGCTCAAGCACTGCGATTGCGCGGCGAGCAGCTTCCGGGTCTGGCTGGCATCAGCAGACATCGGACAGGCGAGGCTACGACTACGGCTACGGCCAGGAGTGGCCCTGAGGGACGTGTGACTGGCGGCACGACAGCAGCGGAGGACAGCTGGCCCTCGATTGTCTCGCTGCAGAATGTGTACGGCTATCACCTGTGCGGCGGGGCGATCATTGACCAGGAATGGATTGTGACGGCCGCCAGCTGTGTGTCGGGCCTGAGGCCGCGCAACGTGGTTGTGGTCACGGGCACCACCGACTGGTGGAGCCTGTACGCCATCTACTACTTTGTGGACAGCATCCATGTGCACTGCAACTTCGACAAGCCGCTCTACTACAACGATATCGCGCTGCTGCACCTGTCCGCAGCCATCGAGTACAACGCGAACACCACCAGCATCGCCCTGGCCGACATCGACGAGCTGCAGGAGGGCGACTCGCTGACCTTCGCCGGCTGGGGCAGTCCGACTGCGAGCGGCACCTACGAGCGCTATCTGCAGGAGGCCTCCGGCGACTACGTGTCGGTGGAGAAGTGCCGCACGGAGCTGGGCGACACCGATGACGTGGACCTGGGACATGTCTGCCTGCAGCTGCCGGCCGGTAAAGGTGCCTGCCATGGCGACACCGGCGGACCGCTCATCGACAGCCAGGGTCGTCTCGTGGGCATTGGCAACTGGGGCGTGCCCTGCGGTCTCGGCTATCCGGTAAGTGCATATTTTGCGACTGTCCATCGGCTGTTTAATTGCTGAAACTAATTTCCAACCAGGATGTCTATGCACGGACCGCCTTCTACCACGATTGGATCCGCACCACCATGAACGGCTGCACCATCGGCTAGTCCGTCCGGACATTGGTCAGCCATCCCACTTATTACCCCTAACCTATCAGTTCTGTGCTCTTGAGTTGTATTGCTGATTTAATAAAAATTATGGGATTTTTACGAGGCCCAGAGTTCTGGGTTTTCTATGGTCACCCATGTTTCAGATTGCACAATGGCTTTATGGCCTCTTCATTAATATCACGCCAGCCACCATATACCAAATATCGTGTATCGTATATTGGATATCTGGATATCTGGATATCGTATATTGCATGGCGCATATCGGACTAGGCGCGGCTAGCTGCTTGGTATCCACACGCGCCTCAAATCAGTCCAACTTCTACTGGTTGTCCAACATGTCTTGCCGCATCCGAGCACTCTCTGTGGCTGTCTGCCTCCTCCTGCTGCTGCTGGTGTCCTGCACCCAGGCGGATCTGCGACGTCGCGCCTTTACCGCCGCCTCCGCGGACAAGTTTGAGTTCGCGCATCGCGGGCGGCCAAGTGTCCGACGTGAAGGCGGCCCCGTATCAGGTGTCGCTGCAGAACTCCTACGGGTAGCTAGCAAATTTAGTTTATAATTTTACAAATTTAAGGAGCAGCTGCAAAATAATCTGAAACTATCTGTGAGACACAATCGATACAGGATCATTCCTAACTATTTATTTTAAGAACTCACAACTGTCAGGCTGCAGTGGTATTGAGCCATGAAATGATAAATCCAGCGTCACAGATTACCACTAAATCCCACTTCAATATCCTGCCAAACTCAACTCAAATCTGATATAAATTTAACGGCCTCGAAATCGTGTTCCAAATTTACTTAATTCCTTTTTTTTAACATTTTGCTGCAGTGGATTTTTGCCTCATTAAATCGCATCCCAAATTAATCCTTAATCCTCCCCAGCAATCACTTCTGTGGCGGTGTCATCATTCACAATCAGTATGTGGTCACCGCGGCCAGCTGTTTGGCTGGACTGCGCAAGAGCAACGTGAAGGTGGTGACCACCACGTACAACGACTGGGGCCTGGACGGCTGGGAGTACGCAGTGGAGGAGATCATACCCCACTGCAACTTCGATCAGCCGCTGTACCACAACGACATTGCCCTGATCAAGACGCAGCACCTGTTCGCCTACGACGACGTGACGCAGAACATTACCATTGCCCCGCTGGAGGATCTGGTGGAGGGCGAGAAGCTCACGATGTACGGCTGGGGCAGCGCCTCGGCTGGCGGCGACTTCGAGTGGGAGTTGCAGCAGCTCGACCTGACCTATGTGCCCACGGCGAAGTGCAATGCCACCTACGGCGGCACCGAGGATCTGGATCTGGGACATCTGTGTGCCGTCGGGCGGCTGGGCGCTGGTGCCTGCCACGGTGATGCCGGCGGACCGCTGGTCGACAGCCTGGGCCGCCTCGTCGGCGTCGGCAACTGGGGCGTGCCCTGTGGCTACGGATTCCCCGATGTTTTCGCCCGCATTAGCTTCTACTACAGCTGGATACAGGCCACCATCAACGGCTGCACCCTTTCCTAAGCAATAAAATGTGTTTCCCTTTGTTGTCCGTCTTTTCCTTGGGGGTCTTTCCTACATTTAATTGCATATCATGGCCCTAGTTTTTCCTGTCATTGATTTCGTTCAAACTGATTTGTCAGCCTTCATAGCCTTCATTTTAACTGGGCTAAAGTCTACTCCAAACTGTAGACCACGGCAACCATTCATGATTTAGACACACGAAATATTGGCAACAAATCGGATCTTAATCGTGACAATCGCTAGACCAGACGTCTGAACGGATTATCATCGAAGTGGTTGTAACCAGGGCAGATAAGTGAATTGTCAGAATCGTTGACTATGCACCCAAAAAAAATGCTGCTGGCTTTTATTTTGTACGCAGAAATAAATACCCTAAAGCCTGCGGGAAGTTTGTTAAATGGTAAAAGAGATCCCAATCCCAAGCTCAGATGATAATTATGCGCGAGAGAATGGTAAATAACCTGGAGGAGCACAGCAAAAATATTTCTTATTACAAGATATATATTCTATTAATTTATTTGATTAATTTACATTTAATTTAGAGTGCCCGAACTATTTCCCATTTGAATAGTTTTACTTTCAATTGGCAGAGAAATTAACTGTTCAATTGAATGAATTTATTATTAGTTAATTTTGTTTACCCTTCCGCTATCTGTGGACTGCAAATCACAGCGCAATGTGATTTACTTCGAGGGTATGCCAGCTACTGTATCTGCACGCTGATTGTTGGAAACAAACACTCGTACGCCTGTTAATTATTCCGGGCCGAATGTGGAGTAAAGTTCCACTGGCAGCCGACGCCGATTACGGCATTATCAGCCGTCTACGTCTGCAGATCACTGAAAGTGTTCGGGCACTCCGTTCAAAGTGCGCCCCCACATTACGTATGAGTAATATTTTGTTGTGTGCCCTGCGGCTGGCAGCCACCTGCCCGAGCAATGCTGTTTTCCCCCACAGCCCATTTATCAGGTAGTTCTGCGCGTATTGGCTATGGTAATTGTCATTATCAAAGCTTCCCCCGAACGGGGCCGCTTATCGCAGATAGTATTCAAAGAAAGTCTCCGTTGATAAGGAAATTTCGCACAGAGCCTTGGCCGCCCGCTATAAAAGCAAAAGAGGAGCCGCAGCACGCTCAAACCGCAGTCGAAAGTTGAAGCAAGCAGAGCACAGAGAAAAAGCGTTAAGGGATTCAAAGCGAAGATGAAGTTCCTTCTGTTGATCGGTGTCCTGGTGATCGTCGGGCAGTGTGCAGCGCGAGAGGTGGGCGCTGGAGTCGTGCGCCGCCAGCAGCGGCCGCATCATCTGGGCAGCGTGAAGGCCGAGACGCGGGTGGTGGGCGGCAGCGATGCCCCAGTTGGCTTTGCGCCCTACCAGGTGTCCATTATGAGCACCTTTGGCGAGCATGTGTGCGGCGGCAGCATCATCGCGGAGCGCTGGATACTGACGGCTGCCCACTGCCTGGAGTGGCCCACACAGTACCTGAAGATCGTCACCGGCAGCAATGACTACACCAAGCCCGGCGCCGAGTATCTGGTGGATGGGGCCAAGGTTCACTGCGGCCACGACAAGCCCGCCTATCACAATGACATTGCACTCATCCACACGGCGAAGCCGATTGTCTACGATGCGCTGACGCAGCCCATCCGGCTGGCCAGCAGGGGCAGCCTGCCCAAGGCCGGGGACAAGCTGACGCTGACCGGCTGGGGCAGCACCCGCACCTGGGGCCGCTACGTCACCGATCTGCAGAGGATCGAGCTGAAGTACGTGGAGCATTCGGTGTGCGAGTCCAAAGTGCGCAACGTCAACTGGCTGGGCGAGGGACACCTGTGCACGTTCACGCAGGACGGCGAGGGCTCCTGCCACGGCGATTCCGGCGGCCCGCTGGTGGACGAGAACCAAACCCTCGTGGGCGTCGTCAACTGGGGCGAGGCATGCGCCATCGGCTATCCGGATGTGTATGGCTCGGTGGCCTACTATCTGGACTGGATAAATGAGATGATGACAGCAGCGGGCACCGCGTGCTAAACTCACCCCACCGGCTGGCCTGGGCCTGGGCCTGGCCTGGTGTGGGGTTCAAAAGCCACGACGAACAAGAATAGCAGCTGCCATATAAGTGGCGGTTGCGCATCGATCAAAGTAGCCAGTAAATTTTATCACACAAATATCGTAGCCATTAAATAATTTATGAACAAATAAAACAAAAAACAAAACAGAACGCAATTGCGTTTCACATACTCTACGCAAATACTTTCTATTTCTATGGAAAAACAGAATTCCACGCTGGAAAACTTTCGAACATCTGCACAGAAATCCCTACCCCCCACTCGAAGCTGTCCAGAGATAAGTCCAGTCCAGTCAGTCGCTGCTCTGATCCAGCAAGATACGAGTAGGCCAGTAGTTCAGTTCTGGGAAATGACTCAACGCGAAGACAGCAAACAAACAAACAAGCGACAGGCACAGTCCCATGCCCAGGCCAATAATGTTTGGTGGAATCAAAGTATCAGGAAGCTCGTGTTATCACACGCCCAAAACGAACTGCCGAATGCATGGTGGGAAGTAGATTACAAGACTGAGGTTCATTGTGCGGCTAGAACCAATTAAATGGCATTGAATGGGCAGGGCACTTGAATTATGCTCCAGAGCTGCCGCAGCAGGCGCTCAAACTCCATTGAGGGGGCCATTGCTCGTATCACTCAGCTGGAAACAGCACGAAACGTGACTGGCCTGCAAAGGGCTTGCCACAGCCAACATATAAGAATCAGTGCCAGAGGAGCTGCAACTTCAGTGGCTGTCATTATGTGGCCGTTTCTGTGCATTCTTCTGACTGTCGCCGGCAGCTGCTGCGTCGCCGGCCAGGTGCTGTATCCGCCGCAGTACACAAACACTCGCATTGTGGGTGGCGAGGAGGCCGCCGAGGGCGTGGCTCCCTACCAGATATCGCTGCAGCGAGCGGCCAGCGGGCAGCACTCCTGCGGCGGCGCCATCATCGATGAGCGCTGGATCATCACGGCGGCCCACTGCACACGGGGCAAGCACGCGACGGACTTCCGTGTGCTGGCGGGCACGCAGGATCTGCAGCAGAATGCCACCAAGTACTACTATCCGGACAGGATCGTCGAGCACTGCAACTACGAGGCGCGCAAGTACCGCAACGACATTGCGCTGCTGCACCTGAACGAGTCGATTGTGCTCGACAATGCCACGCAGCCGGTGGAGCTGGATCACGAGCCACTGGTGCCCGGCGCCCGGCTGCTGCTCACCGGCTGGGGCACTCTCTCGCTGGGCGGCGACGTGCCCACGCGCCTGCAGAGCCTGGAGGTCACGTATGTGCCCTACGAGCAGTGCCGCGCCGCCCACGACAACAGCACGCGCGTGGACATTGGCCATGTCTGCACCTACAACGACAAGGGACGGGGCGCCTGTCATGGCGACTCTGGCGGACCCCTGGTCCACAACGGACGGCTGGTGGCGCTGGTCAACTGGGGCATGCCCTGCGCCCGCGGCTATCCAGGTGAGTGTGAAACTGCAACTATTTTCCTTGAGTGTGTCTGATGCTATCCACTGTCCTCATCATTAGATGCGCATGCCTCCATCGCCTACTATCACGACTTTATACGCACTCACCTGAGTCTCTCCGAAGCGGAGATTGCCGAGGGAAATCCGGAGGAAGTCAATGCGGCCAAGAGCAGCAGACATTGCAGCTGAAAAGGGCAAAGACTTGCAATATTTTTTACTTAATTTAATAAAGTGAAAATGTAAGCCAAAACTGGCTCCCTTTCGTTGCGGATTAGTTGCGCCAATTGGTTTGGACTTGGTTCGTAAATAGATTTCAGTTGCATTCAGAGCCTCAGTATGATCGGAGCTACGCGTACAAGGTGCTGGCTGTGGCCACTGCTAGTCTGGCTGGCGGCACAGGGAGTATCGGCCCGACAAGGCCAAGGCTGGCAACGCTATGTAAGCAGCCTGAACAACTCAGCGGAGGAGGAAGATGGCATTGGGGACGTGGTAGCGCCCAGGAACCTGTCGCCGTGGCAAGTGTCCATACAGAATGCCAAGGGCAGGCACAAGTGCAGTGGCGCCATACTGGCAAAGGACTGGGTCGTGACGACGGCCAACTGCATGCGGGGCTTCAAAATAAAAGGCTCGCGCTTGGTCGTCGGCGCCCAGATACTGGGCAAATCGAACAAAAACATCTACAAAATTGAATACGTGATCGCCCATCCGCACTTTGACAAGCCCAAGAAGGCGAACGACATCGCCCTGATCTACACGCACACGAGCATTGAGTTCAGCTGGAAGATCAAAGCCATTCCGGTGCTGGGCGCGCCGCTGCCCAGGGATACGCTCCTGCTGCACACGGGCTGGTCGTGGCGGAAGGGCGTGGATGCGAACAAGATGCGCACCGTCTACCATCGGGTCATACCGTACAAGATCTGCTTGAGTTACTTCAACCAGCGGGTCCGCAATCCCATTGCGCCCGGCCACCTGTGCCTGAACCTGCCCAAGGACAGTGACTACTGCCTCAGGGAATCGGGCGGCCTGCTGGTGCACAAAAACAAGCTGGCGGGGCTCAGCAGCTTCGGTGCGACCTGTGCCAATGGCGACCCTTTTGTGGGCACCCGAATCTCCTTCTACTTTGACTTCATACGCACCACAATGGAGGGCTGCAGCCGCTGCACGCCGGAGTACAACTTCGAAGCGCGCTTCTTTGATTTGTAGCCCAAATAAACACCCAACTAATCCAACTGAATGCGATTTTGGATACGAATTCGAATCTATGCAATCAAAAAACTGTGCCATAAATTTCTCAACTTTTAATACGAAATGCGGCAGCCATGGGCAAGGCATTGAGGAATCTCTTGCAGAAACTACCACACATAATCAAACACTTAAAACTTAGGCAACATTGGGTGCGAGTTCTATGGGGGGGATGACAGCTAACTAACTAGGATCTGGATGTGGCGAGCAATGAGAGGAATACTTAGAACTGGTTCGCGGGCAGATAATGATTGCCGATGGCAGCTGCGCCGTTATTGCCAGCGCCATTATCGATGAAGTTGCCTTCGCCCTGCTGCTGCAGCTGCTGCTGCTGCTGCTGCTGCTCCTCTTCGTCCTCCTCTTGGGGATCCAGAGAGCCAACCACGGAGGTAATGGGCGCCACACCCTCGTCGGTGATGGTGGAGCTGCCGCCGAGGGTGTCGTACTGCGACTGAATCTGGCGCTGAGCATTGAGGGCCTCCTCGGGCGTGCGGTACTTGATGAAGAACACCTCCGGCTTGTTGACGTGCTGCGGCGCGTCGGCGATGGCGTCCTGCAGGTCGGTGGCCGTCGTCTTCTTGGCCAGCACATAGACGACCGTCTTCTCCTGCTTCAGGCTCTTGGCCAGATTGAGGGCGGCGGCGCGGTTCGTCTGGGCGGGGGTCTTCACGAACAGCACGTTGTAGTGGTTGCGCGGCTGCTGGGCCAGCTGGTTGAGCTCGTCCTGGACCTCATCGTCGGACTCCTCGGGTGCCGAGTGGATGAAGAAGTTCTTGGTGACGATCGGCCGCTTGGGTATCCTCACACGTGGCCGGGGACGGCGGTGCTGCTGCGCGGGAGCTGTCTGGAAATTGATGGGGAATCCAGCTGGCATTGGGAACGAGGCAGAGGTGGGGCGAACGGCAGCCTGCGACTGGTACTGGCCCGCAGGTGGCAGATACGGCAGTGGCAGAGGCGGCAGCACCGGATGTGACGACTGCTGCTGCTGCTGCTGCTGGAGCTGCTGGTTGAGCAAATGCGCCACAACGGGAGGCTGGAACTGCTGCTGCTGCGACTGCTGCTGCTGCTGCTGCTGGATGCGGTAGTTGTACCCCGCCTGGGTGAGGCTGATGTCAGCCCGGGCCAGCGCCAAGGCGCCCATCAGAACCGTCTGCAAGAGAGAGAGAGAGAGATTAGGTAATCCATTGGTGTCCACTCGGGTAGGGTAATCCGCGGGCAAACGCACCACAAATATCTTCATGCTGCTGCTTGGCTTGGTCTCTCGCTCTGGTTAGCTGTCTGCGCTGGATGCTCCTCTCGGGCCGTGTGTCTCTGTGGCTGTGATGATGGGTCAAGTGGCACAGACTCTTTTTATACGGCTCTGCGGTCATAACAAGTTTATAATCGGAAACAAATAATGAAACAGCAGCAGCAGCAGCAGCACCCAAGAGTTGCAACAGTTTTGGGCCATAAAACACAAACAACATTCGGTTTTTTTTTTTGTTATTTGTTATTTGTTATGCGTGGCAACGGAGGCGAAAGAAGATGTTGGATCTCCGCCTGGCTGGGTGGCAAGTGGCAGTGGGAGCTTTTGTGTGGCTGTCTGTCCGCCGGAGACGCCTAACAAAGGTCGAGCGAGAGGCAATTTTTACAATGCTCAAAAACTGAAAGATATCTGTCCGTGGGGCCAAAATAGATCGAGCGACTAAATGGATAAATGTGACCCGACACGGAGCTAAATATCAGCATCACGTGGATATTGATCGCAGGTTTAGAATGGCGTTTCTGTGTTAGTTGTGGCTATTTTAATAATAAATTTAGCTACGAGCATGTGTTGTGAATTTATGGCGAATATTCAAACCCCAGCAAAGTAGTCCCAAAAAGAGTGATCAGCACTTGCGAAAATTATGATGGAACAATCCAAATATTTGTGAGAAATTTCACTTTTATTTTCTCTCCTTTCCCACTTTGTAAACTTCGATTCCTTTTTCCAAATAAAGGCCCAAAAATGTATTGGTTTGCATTGCTGCATCCCATTTAAAAGGTTAATTCGCTGTAAGTTTTTCCCCCATGAAGTTGAATGACCCAAATTGATACACATCGCCATAGATGCTTAGTATGTATATTAAACAGTGGGTATACATATGTATGTGGATGATGCTGAGGTTACAAACTTGCTTTTAAATGCACTTTTGTCCGAGCAGCCCTTTTGTCTGCGCCTTTGTGCTATTGTCTGCAACTGGAACTATCAAATGTAAATTGAATATTTCGGGGACTGTATTTCGCATTTGCGGCGACGAGGGCCAAGGTCTGGGTGTTTTTTATTTGTTTGTTTGCTGGTGATTGGGCGTAGGATATTTGTCAGCTCTAAATGTGCCAAATTGATACGAAATACTCGTAAGTTCGGTTTTGGTCGCTGGCCCATTGACGGAAAAGTGAAGGTAAGTGAGCCAATAAATCTGAAAGTATTAACTCGTATGGGGATTCAGCCTGACAATTGGCTGTGCTGCTCAGCTGCCAACGGAAATGAGTTGTCATAACAAAACACAACCAAACAGAAATGAAATAGATGCATACCGAATGAGTCCGGATGAACTGACTGCCATATAAAGCTAATTGGCATTGGCTGCCCGTCTGCTGTTGGGTGAATGTAAGCTGGCTAATAGATGGGAGGGAGCTTCCCATTTGCTTTCCAATTTCGATTCAGACAACTTCTTGGACGTCGTGGTTGCACCCACTCGCGTACCGGACCTTATGCAAGAACTGAATGTGCACCGGCTGCATTTGGGGGGCAGCCAACCTTCACGCTGATAAGTTAGCCCACATTTGTGATAGGGGTTGGCCGACTGACTCAAAAGCGTAAACCAAAACTGGTTTCACACTTTCTCACGCCAATTTCGTGAGCCATGACGCAAAGCAGCAAGGGGCAGAGCAATGCAAATGGAAATGATACCATAACTTTTTGGCTTTTTAATTTTGAGAGTGTGCGGGCGGGCAGGGGCAGGTGCAGGCATTAAAGATGCAGAAGATATGTCAAAGAAGTGTACGATAAATTTCGTGTTGGTAATGCGAAACCAGGAATTACTTTGTCATTAATTAATAGACATGGACGAGAGTGGCTTTTTAAAATATATAATATATAGTATGAAATGAAATGAAGTGGTGTCTGGCCAAAAAAGAGTTGACCTGACCCCCCTGATTAATGGGTGTCCAGCGTTGCCGCACTTTGCATATTTTATGCAAATCGAATTGGTTGCTAAAATGCCCATCCAGTAAATTGAATGCAAAAGACCTAGACTGGGTGCCCAGCATTAGCCAAAGCATAAAAGTGAATGTTGACGGGGGCATACAAATTATGATTTTGCGTAACAAAACTATTTTTTTAATTTATTAATTCACACCATGCGAGATTTGGACATTGGCGGGCCTTTGTCCGCTTCTATGCATAGCATTAGCAACCGATTCCGAATCCGAATCCAACTCAAACTCCAGACTACGAATCCGCAGCGCACACAAATCCATCAGTGGCACATTTGATTGGGCGCTAAACGCCCCTTCGAGGCCTATCAGCCGCAAAAAAAAAGAATTACAAATGCATTTTTGATTATTGGCCCAAAAGTGAGTCAAAATTAATTATGGAACGAACATCTTGCACTCACAGCCAAATATTTTGCATTTTTTTTTGTTTATTTTAGGCAGGTGGAACGAATTCGGCTTTGTCTTTGTCTTTGCCGGGCTTTAAGCTGACAGTTTGAACTTGGGCTTAGGCATAAATGTAGACAAATGAATGGGGATCTGGGGATTGGAAATATATTTGGGGAGTTGTTTTCACATAATCTATGAGCGGGGGTATCGAATGAGCATTGGCAGTTTTGATTAATGCTTCAAGCGAATCCAAGCCGTGTCTTTGGTGCCACAGAAAGAGGAACTAAGATGGCCAAAATACAGATATTAGCTGCTTGTTAATGTCAAAGCGCACTTAAGTCAGTAATTAATTGTTGCACACTTTGAAATTTTTTAAACTGATTTTTATTTGAATGAAACCAAAAGTCACCTCTGCACAGCGACAAAAAAGTATAAAAGTATTGCACAAAGTTGCTTCAAATAAATAAAATTATTGTACTATAAATAAATACGTAAATAAATCCTGCTCCTATGCAGCATACTCGAATGTTGGCTGCGCTGCTCTCCGTATAGTAGAAAACCTGTCGCGTGTTGGTATCCTGCATCTCGCGATAGCTCATGTGAGCCCGTGCCAAACTGTAGCCCGCTCCCACCTGGCACAAGGTGTCCATCTGTGGTAGACATCAGAGTTACATGTGAGCCGACAGGCAGCAAAATACCAACCTGATCCCGTGTCAATGTCTGCACCTGGGCCTTGACGATCCACTCAACATTCTCGCCACAGCCGGGCACTGTCAGGGAGCCGCGATACTGGTAGTAGGCTCCTATTTCACCGTACAGCTCGCGCATGAGGAATATCGAGTTCATTTCGTTGACCTTCCATGTGGACTCATTCACCATGGGCTGACCCCGCAGCGTATCCACAATGGCGGCCATGGCCCGGCTGGGCACATTGGAGACCGTGAAGACGACGCCTACGATGACCAGACCCTTCGTCTGGTTCAGGGCCTCTGCCAGATTGGCGGCAGACTCGCGGCGGAACACGATTTGCACCTCCATGTCGTGGCGCTCGTGCTCCAGCACATGCTCGGCCCCGCAGTGGAAGTGGATCTGCTCCGCCACATAGCTCAGTTCCCTGAACTCCATGCCGCCACTCAGCCGAACCCTGTGCGTGAAGTTGTACATAATCACTGGGAAGGAAGGAAGGAAGGAAGGTTTCTCTGCCGATTAAACGGATGAATTATTCCCAGTGCCACCCAGACTCACCCACATAGCCGTTGTAGAGCAGGGCCAAATGGGGCTGTTCCACGGCATCGTCCACTATGCTCAGCTTCGTGGGTATGTGTATGGCATAAGCCTCGTTCACCTCAATGGGGCTCTGTATATTGCCGGTTCTACAAGCACTCGGCCAATCACTTTGAGCTGCAAGTTACATTGGCATTGAATTGAATACCAAAAATATAAAATAGTGCGCTGATAGCTTACAAAATTTCTCCTTTGTGGTGTGCTCCAAGTCCAGCCAATTCTCTTGAGCTGCCACACTAGACAGTTGAACTGCGAGGATCACAACAAACGTCATTTTATTCATTTTAAGGCTTTAATGTTTTGACAAGACAAGACTTTCAAGGCTTATTCATGCACATTTTCAAATTTTAAAAGAGAAAAAATCCTCTATAAAAATTGGTTAATATTAGTATGCAAACATCAGCTCGGCACAAAAATTAATTATTTTATTGCACTATAAAATATCTGTGTATTAATTTTGCGCTAAATATTAGTTTTTGCCCCAAAGTATGCCACAAAAGGGAAATATCAGATGGGTGTAGAAAATGTATTTTTACATTTATATGTGTACAAAGCGGCAGCTACCGGAAAGCGAAGGCGTTCCAAATTAAGTCAGGGAGGGGACTGGGCACATCCGGCTACTCAGTTCATGCTACCAAAGGTCGGACCGCCCGAATCATTCATACTCGAGTCCCACAAGGCAGTGTTCTCTGTTCTATTTAAGGGCATTGAAACTTGCTCAGAAGGTGGGCCTTCACGCTCTTTCACAACTTCCTGCCATTCTGTTAGCCCAATGAGAACTTTATTTTGATCAAATATTAAATATTCTTTATTTTAAATGATTAATACAGAGCTAATATAATTCGTAAGGAAACATTTGGTTTCCAAAAAGTATGCAACGGAAATAAACTATTTCACTGTGACACATTTATTGCTAAGGTTAAACAAAAAAAAAACATGCGAACATAAATCATGTGTTCAGTCATTATACGTATATTAATGAAACAGCATTAGATTAAACAGTTTAGAAAAGGTTAGACCTCGCGCAGTATTCTTATTTCGTGCTCGTATCATTTTGTGATAATGCTATCAGGTTATTCAGCTTAGGAATTATTCAGTCCAAAAGAAAACAATAAATGTATATTCCTATCTGATCCGTGCCACCGATTAGTTAGGAGTACTTGTCTGCAGGAATACGAAATTGCACACCTAATCTGATCGGTGCCACCGATTAGTTAGGAGTACTTTAGATTAAAGTATTTAGATCCAAAATGTACGGAAATTAATTGGAACCATTTTATTGCATTATTACAGGGCGCCGTTGCAGTGTGCCCGCGCTGAGTTAGTCTTGGACTGTGGGATATATTCCGAAGGAAATACATATGTTCTCCGTAAAAGGCAGGACACAATCGTAGAATATGTTATTATATTTCCTAGTCGCACACAGAAATTTAAAGCTATAAAACTCTGCTAATTATTCAATGCGCCATTAGATATTATTTTTCGCTCTGTATTTCGTCTTTTTTAATTTATTTTTCCCAGTGATTTTCTGACCATAACAAGTCCAACTTTTACAAAGCCAATATAGACAATATTCCTGTGCAGGTACTTGTATTTAATAGCCTGTGTTACACTCGCAAAATTGACTTTTAAAATCATTTCTCCATCGTCTGGAGGGTACCCTGATTACTTTACTTTGCTATATATGGGCAGATAAGATTGCTTTTGAGCTTGTGCATGCAGTTTATGGTGATTATTACTGTCCCATCAATAACTCAATGGCCCATCGGACACAGGCCGCAATCACATTAAGTGCGTCCAAGTGTCATTTCAAAATGAACAACGATGATGAAGTGTGGCACCGGCACCATAAGTCCAAATCAAATTCCTCGACCGACGACATGGCTCATAAAGTTGATATAAAACCTAGATGCTTGCTGCCTGGGTTGTTGTTGTGTGATTTAGCATCAGTGCAATATCAATTAGTGTTATCAGGCAACGCAATTGGTCAGTTGACGATACCATTATCAGTGATTTGCGAATTATATTTGGCCATAACACTTTTTATGCGCACCCCAAGAGTCCCGCTCGAGGAATCACACTGACCAATGGCCCTAAAAATACGAGAGTGTACTTTGCTTGTGATATAGTAAGATATTCAGAAGAACGGCACACAATGGCTCAGCGCCTATTTTTGGATACGGGCCATAAAGGTTTACTGGTCAGTTTGAACTTTCAGCGGAGCACAATGGAGGCGAGCGGCCACTTTCAAGTTTCAATCGCAATTCCAGGGGATACGAATCGAAGCAATGCGAATGTGTGTAAAATAGTTTGGTTTTATTGCGATTGTTATATTTTCGTGAACTTAGCACTCAATGAATCTAACATAAGCTGACTAGCTGACTTGTTCTGCATTATAACTAATGAGTATTTGAACTCTGCGTCTCTCCCTGTCCTGTCATGGATATCTTCTCAAGAAATTCGTTGTAGCTGCACTTCAGAGAACTTCAGTGCATTCTTTGGTACGAGTATGTCTATGGCTGCTCCTCATCATCATCATCATCCTCTCTCTGCTCGGCTCAGCTCCAGTCCCGCATCTACAGGAAGAGCTTCTGGGCCGCCAGTCCGAGTATCAGGATGAGGCCTATTGATGCCGTGCGTCCAGCTGCGGCGTTTGTGCGTTCCTCAGCCTCGACCAGGACCACGGCTCGGTTGTTCATGCTCTGCAGATTCCTGTAGTTGTTGTGCAACTGCTTGCCATTGGAGTACTCGATCTCTTTGAACTCTTCGACCTGATCCAGCGTCACGGGTAGCGTCTCGGTGAGCACAATCCAGATGACGGACTCCGCACACGAGGGCGTGGTCAGCGAGCCAGGATAGGTGTAGTAGTTGCCCTTCGATGCTGGCATCAGGTCGCTCACCGCCAGCGAGTTGGCCACCGTAACGGGCTTGTTGACGCGACTGTAGGCCTTCACGTCCCCCAGATTCTTGAGGATGCTGGCGATGGCCTCGTTGGGTGTGTTCGAAACATGGAAGAGCACCCCGATGACCACGATGCCGTCCTTGAAGTTGGTCGCCATCGTCATGTTGGGGTACAGCCTGTTGCGGTGCACGATGTGCACTTCCAGTGGGTAGCGCACGCTGTTGATGGTGTGCTCCGACCACCAATGCAAGTGGATCTGCTCCACCTCGTACTCATGCGCCAGTCCGCCACCATTCAGCATGAGCACATCGTCAAAATCATCGATTTGTACTATAAAATAAGTCAGTTGGATTAGGCAAACTATTCCACAAATATTAATGCAGTGCTCCACTCACTTGAATGGCCATTGTTGACCATTTCCAGATTTTTCTGATGCGTGTCGTAGCCGTGGAACTTCAGTTCATCAAACTTGCCCCTCAGGGCCCACTTGGCCTCCAGATTGATGGGGCTCTGTCTCTTGCCACTGTCGCACAGACCGCCCCAATCGGGAAACGCTGTAGGGATAAAATTGAACAGACGGGAATTAGCCATGTGTCAGTGTCAAAATTTAAATGAAGCTTATGGCAAATCAATTTCAATTATTAGACATATTCCGACGGTTTTTATTCGAAATTAAATGCTCATAAATCAAAATTTATGCAATTGAAAGAATAACTCTATGCCCGGAATTCGGTTTCCGCAGAATTTTCGCTGAAAGTTAGGCAGCCTAAATTGAACATCATTGATATATTGTATATATATATTTGTATATTCGTAGTACTCTGTCCAATTTGCATTTTGGCGCAGCAATTTGGCGCAATTTAACTAAGCTACGACTCAAGCTCGACCCGGAGCGTGCACGTTAAGTGACCCGGACACACACAAAAATGAACGTATGCGAATATGTATACATATGTAGCTATGTATGTACATAGACCTCTAATATGTCTGTGGATATGCAAAGCACTTGACAATGGGAATGGGCCGAGTAACCTACTCCCCGAACCATCACAAAAAAAATACGAGGGTCTCTGGCTCTGGCGTTGATTAAGTAATTTTAGCAAATAAACTTGAATGGCAATCTGCAGATTGGCATTACTTACCGGCATCCGTATTGTCGTCCAAGTCCGGATAGCCCCAGTCGTTGGCCCAGCTGAGGCCCAGCGAGCAGCAAACTGCAATGCGAGAAAGGTTGTCATATTTTAATATCAAGTATACGCACAGTGCAAACGTTTTAATGGCAACAAATTACAAAACGTGTAAACTTCAACTTGACCGACAATGTCGACGAAATGCTCTCAGGGCCGAACACACTGAAACACTGCAGTTGGGTCTGATGATGGGGCCATAAAATCGCCTGAGAAGCAAAGAGAGAGCGACGACAGTGGAACTGACAGAGGGTCAATCTATAGAATGTTTTGGCAGCGTCAGCAGACGACAGCACCTTGCACTTGAATTTGAATTTGGGCTAAAAATACACGAGAAATTTATGATTTCCACCAGCACTATATATAAACGCGATTATATTATTTCAATCAACTGCTGCTGCTGCTGCTGCTGCCGATGGCATATATGTTTCATTAACCTGTACCAAAAATTGGACCAAAATCATTTATTTTCTCGACTGCCGCTGTTGGCTTTCTCCTTCTTCTGTGGCTAAAAGCATTTTGACATCTGCACATCAAAATATCAACACAATTTTATGCGTGCGATGCGATGTGGTCTGAGCAAATTTTACGATCCATTTGGGAATTAAAAAGCGACTGAGCCATCGCATAACTTTGCACCAATGCGATCTGGTGATCTGTGACCAGATATATGTGTTTATTAAGACATAACCAGCATTAATGGGTTAATATAAAAGTCGTCAAATGAACTCTGTGAATTTATTGCCATGTTCTGTCTCTAATCTTTGGCAAATTTATGCTCTCTGTTTGACAATTTTGCAAGTTTTCCTGCAAACAGACAAACGACAACGGCAGCTGTGAAAGTTGAGTACTACATATACACATTCCCTCCGCAGTATAAATATATTAATATACTTTTGCCAGGGGGGAACGTGTTCATCGGCTGATGTATGCATAGTCTAGTACGCGTAGCCTCTTGGGTCGCCTCCTGTGACGCAATGGTTTCGAGCGAAAGATTTCCAAGTTGTGCGATTAGACAGTACCCAATAATAATATTTCATTTCGAGTCTATTCTGACCTGTAGCGCGAGACTTTAATGAGTTTTTTAGTATTTATTTTCGAGCACATGGTAAGCCGGCAGCGTGTACTTAGAGATCTGAGTGGCACACTGCCTGAATACTTGAATTTGTAGTGAATGATGGATAATAAAGCAATAAATTTCATTTGGAAATTTAATGAAGAAATGATCACAAGACCCACAAGGCATATCATGCGGTTATATAATTATTATTTGATGATATTTCCGACAGATCAAACGCCGACGGGGCACTGTTGAAAGAATCACTGCATCTTGGTCGCCTCCGAAGTGTTTCCCGTCCGGGGGTGGGGGTAGCATGCCACAAATGTCGAGCAACAATTTAAATGGCAATTAAATTTTTGCACATGCAAAGCCAAAGCCCCCGGACAATTACATTTGAGTGGATAAAAGCTGAGTGATAGCTGATAATGGGAATAATGCTCTGTAATTTGAGAGTCCCGGGGTGTAAAAGTTAACAAAACTGTAATTGCATACGGGCAATGCAAATGACGGATAATCATGTGAAAATCAGCACAAAACAAACAACGCCCGATGGAAATGCGAAATGGGAAATGCCTAGCACCCCCAACCAACGAGAGCGTCAAGTGAAAAATATCTCCTCCAGTCGAGATTCGAGACTGGAATAGAATCGCAATTCTGCATCATGTTGCACTCTGTGGCTGCTGCTGTTCGCTATCTGCCGGTCGTCAAGTGGCTGTGTGGCATTACCCTGACTTGTCTCGGCTGTTTATTATGACACGGCCATTTCGGCCATGTCAGCTAAATTATAATTGAAACGATTTCGCATAGCTCAGCAGAGGCGATAAAGACTCTTGGCTGTGGCTCTGTGGCTCTGTGGCTGTGGCTCTGCTCGTGTTTCTGTGTTTCTGTCAAATCACTGCGGTATTGAGATCCCCCCGTTCGCACTCAGTGATTTTCCAGACTGAGTTTTATAAAGGCGCTATAATCAAAGATATATATTCCCCACCACCGATAAAGAATTTCGGGAGTGCGCAGAGTTTTATATTCAATTGTCATTATTATATCGTATAGGGAGGCGTGTGAAGACTGCGATAAGCTCTGTGATATACCGCTGGTCATGTGAATGAAGACAATTGGAATCGATTGGGGGGAGGAGTTCTCCTGCAAATACAATTTATAATTTATCTATTGAGCCCTCTGCAACGGACTTAAGATATTTTTATGCTATAACTTCCTGACTAATCTTCGGAGAATTGAGAAATCCCCGCGCTGTTTGAAGAAGAACTCCCCCCCATGTAACACAGAAAATAATCTAATCTGTTGCCGGGTGACTGTGGCTGTGGCTGAGCGCACATAATTCGTATGGAATGGCCCCAACATTCTGACGTTTTGTCTGGATTGCTTACCATAAACTTTTGTTGTGATTGCTTTAGGGTTTGGTGCATGGATTGGATGATCGATTGTGAGAGTAGGCTGCAAAATTTTCCATCCACAAGGCAAAGGCAGTTGACTGGACTTTGGGCCCTGCAGAGTGCATGGGGAAAGACCGCGAAAGGAAGTTGATTAAAGTGCTGAGAACAAACAGCGCAGATAGTGAGTGCCGCTGGCACAAGCCAAAGATCTTTGTAAACAAAAGTTCAGTCGCATCATCAGCATACAGTAATCGAGTATCAAGTAGGAAGCGGCGGCTATCACGAAAGCGAAATGATATTCACGCACTGCAAATTGCAGTTTCCCTTTCGATCGGCCAGACAATGGAGAGCGCCGAGCAGAACGCTTCAGTGGCTGCCGATGGAAATAAATGGAGCCCATCTGGAGGGTGTGTACTCAGAGTCGGATCCACGTCACAACAAGAGGGGTAACCCCAATCAGACCCAGGCAACCACTGTGACAGAAAAGAGAAGTCACAAGCCAGAATCGGTGGTAGCATGAAGTAGCAAGTGTATTTATATATATTTAATCACTCGCCGACATATGACAGTCATATATCTTGGGCAGAAATCGCAGCTAATCAGAGGTTAGCTGACGCACAGCTGCACACAGCGATAGGGGGCGCCATGTGATTGTGCTTCAGTGGATCGATTAGGCTTAATCGAATCGCTCGGAGATCCATAAACCGAATGTGGTTAATTGGCAGTTAATCGTTTAATATTCATTGCACCTCTCAGACTCGCACCCCCGGTCACTTTCTTCGCTCTCTTCAGATTCGCTAATCAAAGTGGTAAATCTACAGCTAATGCATCTTATCGATGATTTCCTGAAGCTACTTCTAGTACGTCTAGTTTATAGCCCAGCTTTCGATTATCTCGTTTAGGTCAGCAGTTTTTCCCGCAGCTATAAATTTACACTTACTACCCGCCACCCCCCCGCAGCGTGTACAAATATTTAACTTTCGGCGACCCCATCGTACGGGATGACCGCTGTGATGCGTCGAGTGTTTGTCTGTCTCTGGGTCTGTGTCTGTCTCTGTCACTGCTATCTATTGGGTGTTAAGCGAATTAAATGGTTATTTTCCGAAAAGGCCCGCACCCCTCAAAAAAGGCAAACAAGCCGGCAATAGATTGGCTCTTATTCTGATATCTGCTCGGCTGGGCGCGTGATCCATGACCAAAGTGCTTCTCTTCTCAAGTGCTCTGGATGTGGCTGTGCGAGTTCGAGTTGTTTGATAGGCTCGCTGTATTACATGTTCAAATGATTGAACAAGGGCAACATTAATCACTTGGAAAAATCCCGAAACTCTATCGAATTACACGAGCAGTATGACACACATTTAGAGTAGTGAATATCTTTGGCGCTACTTAACTGAATGTGTGTGCCGTGGAAATTTGAACCCTTACCCTAATTATTCTAGTAAATGTAACAAATAAATATTTGTTTGATTTGCAATTTACGAGCCCATAAGCACATTCCTGACCTTTCTTCTTGGCCTATTTGCTGATGATTCACCTATTTGCCCCCATGGGACTGATTTCGGGTATGATGATTCACATTTTTATTGCAAGTAAAGAGTTGCCAATCGAACATGACAAACAACAGTAACAATACTTTGAAATTCAAAGTTTGAATGATAACAAAAAACCACTAAAGCAACCAGCTGATCTATCTAAGTACTTCCTATGGCAATGAGCACTTCCCCTAGTCTGGGATTGCACATACGAAGTGAGGTCTACGATCTATTGTCAAGCATAAAAGGCATAAAAGGTTTAGTTGTAATTTACGATCACAAAATGTGCGGTGCAAGTATCACAGGCACAGTTGTCTCTGGCATCTTATCAACTCAAATGATCGAAATAATTACAGAACAAATGGCAGGAATAGCAGCAGTAGCTACAATTTGAGTCCAAGCCAAGACGTGACATTTTCGATGTCCATAAGTTAACGAATGCAATCAATCAATGGCATTTGCCGATTGGAACACCGATTTAAGGGGAAGTCGGACTGGCTCTGGGCTATGTACTCGTATGTTTAATCACTGCCGTGAGAAGTCCGACGACTCCATTCAATTCCCATTGAATGTCTCACAGGTGTTTAGCACACAAGAAATTAAAGTAGAAATTGTTAGAAATTTACCTAGTATCGAGAAGGTAACGAAATGCATTTTCCCGGCTTGGATTGTGTTGAATATTTTCAGCAGTAATTTCACTTTAAATGCTCTGCTCCTTCAATGACACTCTTTAGCTTTCTTTCAGTTATTTTAGTTTCACTTGCAATTTTTTTGTTGGGTTATTTTTTTTAGAGGCTGCCAGGCAGGACACTGAACCTTTGCGGTCTCGAAGAGAACTCCATCAATGTGTGGCACGGCACGCGTCTTTTATAACGGAACCTCGGGATGGGCGGCCAAGAACAGAACCCGCAGCGGAGCGGTCAGGCACAGAATGATTACTGAAATGCGATGTGAGCATCGGGCAACTGCACACACATACAGGCACACACACACACACCCACTCTCCCACACACTTAAATCACACACACACGCGACATAGTCATGTGCACTCACACACCCGAAAGCGAGCGAATTGAATTGAGTTATGGCAACGATACTCGTACGAGTATACTCAGGTTGGTGTGCTCTTTATTTTTTGGGTTTTAGGTTTTCCGCTTTCCGCTCTCGCCCGATAAAATTGACAATAAAATGGAGCAGATTTTAACGGTTTGCCTGTTGCCGTTGCCAGCCCGAGAACACGGCAACGAACGCACACCGAAGCAGCAGCAGCAGCAGCTGCAGCAGCAGCAACAACTTACAGCAGCAATGCAAAATAGTAGCCAAATCAGCCCTAGCGAATTTTCCATTCCCGAACAAGGCGCTAAGCTCCGCAGTCAACGACGGAGGCAACGTCGCGGTTTAGAAGCTGATTAATTGATAAGCAGGTAGAACATGTTCTAAGGCCTAGGCGGGATTTCGTTGCTCAGAGTTCCCTTGAATGCTGTAGGTAGAATCAACAGACTTGTGGTCCCTCGCTCGGCAATAACAGAGTGCGGGTGCGGATTGGTCTGCTGCCCAGCAACATAAAGAGATGATCCTGAAGCCAACATTTGCGTAATTTTAAACCACTTTACTAATGGCCAAAGAGCCTGTTCTTGTATGGCATATTTTCACAGCTAACGGTAAACGGTATGGAACATAAAGGAGAGCTGCCTGACAGCTGAGAGAGTAGAAATGGCACACGCCGCACGCTCTCAACACACACAGACACACACCTGCAGATGTGGGAGCAGAGAGTGGGCGAGAGTGAAATGCAGCACAGGAAATGACGTTTACGTTTATCACACAAATCTCCAGATCGAACAAATCATTTTGACACAGTTCTGAGGATAAATTGTAATTGAATTGAAATTGGAATTAGAATTAATATTAATATTAATTAAGTGTTCCGTGCTGAGCAGCAGCCAAATTGTTGCACCCATGTGCATTTTGAGAGCGAGAGAGAGAGAGAGAAAGAGAGAGCGCTGAGCTGAGAGACAAATGCTAATTGAACAGACAAATTCTTGTTGATAGCAATTGCAGTGCCTGCCGTGTGCGAGCAAGGGAGAGGCAATGCCACAGCTGCTGTCGTCGCTAATGTTGCTGTCTTTTGTTGGCCATTCGACGTCGCGACGTCATTAGAGTGGTGCAGTTAATGTGCCAAAAGGCAGAACAAAAGTCAATGTCAAACGGCAGCTGCAGAAGGAGACACAATGACAGAGAGAGAGACGGATAAGTGGGTGGGGTGGGTGTTTCTAAGGGTGAGTGAGAGGGCAGAAAATTGGAATGCATTTCCATTTCCGCAACAAATCGCCTCTTGACAGTAATTACTGTCAGCGCAAATGGCAATTTATGACTATCAGAATCACAGATCTTGATACCCTGTAGCTATAGCTACAGCCTTTAAGGGCAGCATACGAAAAGTTTATTTGGGTCAAAGATTTCTGTGAATCTTCTCTTTGAATCTCTGCATATATTCCGGTATTTATTTCATTCTAGATCACCTAGATTATTAACCTGCTTAGTTATAGTTCTGGAATCTGCAATATCTATATTGTTCTATTATTTTGACAGCAGGTGTATATCGACTCGGCGATTGATTCTGTTCATTAAACATATTTTTAGCATGGTGTCGGGACTGCCTTTTTGGATCTTTGCAAACATTTTTGTTTTCAATCAATGCCTCACTTACCGATTAGACTGGACCACACGTGCATCAGCGCCCAATTCAAGTCTGGCATTAGTTGATGATAAGATTAGACCGGGCTTTTTATTTTCGATAGAAAATATTCTTTTTTAAACTGCAGATTATTTGCATTTGATTGTTGTCTCTGTCTTCACAAAAGAAAATCCGATAAATTGGCAGAACGCCTGCAGATGATCAGCCAGTAAAACGATTTTGAGCAGAATTTCGTTGAGATTTAAAACTGAGAGACTTGTCTAATGTTCTGCTGCCTGCTCTGAATTGCTTTCCAACTGGAATATCTTGGCATCCTCGAGTACAGGGTGTTCCACTAGCAGATATACATGAGTCCATAGCTGGTCCTTAAACATTTAATGCTTCCAATATGGTTTGTGGCCATGAAATTGTTGCACTTGGTTGATATTTTGTTGATGGATAGGTATAATCGCTTAACAAATAGGAATATTGCATGTTGTCGAACGCAGGTCTTTCGTTTGCTGTGCTTCCTCCGACCCGATCCCAAATGTTCAGCCAGATATAATGGGGCTATAAATAGACACCACTGCACTGCACCTTTTACTACCGCACTTTTATCAGGCATTCACCATCAGCTGAGTGTGTGAATGCATTTTATGAATAGGCGAAAAACACATCAACAGAAACGAAACGCAAATTCAACAAGCGCGTTGACTAAAGGCCCGGCAACGTCACGCGATTGGATTGGATGGGGCGTGGGGTGGGTGCATGAATGAACCATGAATGAACCCCCCAGTCCATGTGACAAATTGTGCAAATGATTGACCTCAAAACTCGTTACAATTACATTAAGCGGCAAAGGGCCAACGAGCATTGTATGTATGTATGTGTGTGTGTGTGTGTGTGTGTTAGAGGTCCGTTCCCGTTTTGTTGAACAAGTGTCAATCGGTGGCGCCAAATGGCAATATTTGCAAATTAAAATCGAATTGAAATCAATTGAAGTGCGGAGCACGGAGAACATGTGATTTTATTTTATGAGATGCCCCAAGGGGGTGAACAATTCAATTACGTTGTTAAATTTGGGACGCAAAGTGAGCAATATCTGTTAAGATCAATCAGAATAATATCACAGACAGACGGACGGGCAGACAGATACGAAATGGCTATTAATGCAGATCAGGAATATACATACATACATACATATATGTAGGCATACTTCATGGGGTCGGCAGCACGCTTCTCTATGGCTATATATTTGCCCATAGTCAGCTTCATATTTTTCCCGCATTATTTTATTTTATTTCAATTTCAAAATGCAACCGATGCTGCGCCTGAAATATTTCAACCATCTAATATATCGATATATTAGTGCGATAAATCTTATCGAACTCGCCAATCAACAAATGCTGCACTTTTGGTATTTTGATTTTTTCCGTTTCCTGTCACATTGAAAATACGAACTTTTGTGTGGTATTTTTTTAAATTTAAGTTTCGGTCACATGCAAACGCTGCGAAAGAGGTGTAAAGCAAAAACGAAGAGAACGCAGCGCAGCCGAAAAAAAATTTGAAGCAGCACTGCACGCGTTATATTTCTATTTTCAAAAGTTTATAGCTACATTTAAAGTGATTTGCCAGTCGAAGTCAAGGGATAAAAGTGCCGGGCAGCCGTAAGTTAACAAATCTTTACAGCATTTGTCGTATTGCAGCCGCTTTGGGCAATTCGAAAATTTACCAAGAACCGAAAAGCGAAAAAATTTTGCACAGCGGCGGCGACGTCGGCGGCAGAAGTTGAAGCAGAAGCAGCGGCTGCGGCGAATATGAATGTGTGATGGCAAAAGGGAGCGGGAGCAGCTGAAAGATGAAAAACGGCTACGCAACGAAGTGATAATATAGTAAAATAGAATTTACACCGCCATCCCAGGGTATCAGTTAAAGTTTTGGAGTGTAATTATGTGTAAATTTGATATGTAAAATCGGCATGTGTCGTGGAGGGGTGTGTGCGGTGAGTGCTAGTGTGTGTGGTGTGTATGTGAAATTCTTATTGGAAAAGCGTGTTCATCAGTGTGAACGAACGAAACATTTCGGCGGCGGCTGCTGCTCTGCCGCTGTGGTGGTGTGTGTGCGTGAGAGGGAGAGCGCGCCGCACACGCTTTTTTAAGGTGGTGTGGAAGACACAAAAGAAAGACAAAGAGGAAGAGGAAGCACGCCGCCGCAGCGCTGCCGGCAAAAGCGTGCTGTGCTGCCGACGTCGCTGCATTTTGTTTAGCCAGGAATTTCTGGCGCTGGCCCCAAAATAACTTCAAAAACTGTGAAACTTCTTGATTGCCAATGCGCCGCTGCTCATGTTATCATGCGGCATTTGTCAATATGTATACACAATCAAAATATCTGTCAATTTTGTTTTCATTGTTGCGCTCCTGTGCTAATTGCATTCGATTTCCAGGAACCTCCGCAGAAGCAAGCGAAAAGACTGATTACAAAGTAGTAGAAGCATCCAGAAGCAGGAATTGTCAAAAGGAGAGGATCAAATTGAAGAATTTATTCATCTGCAACCGAGAACTGTCACCGTCATCATCGTCACTAACCCCCAAAAGGCAGCCACAACAAGAAGGAGCGGGAAACGGGAACACAGCAAACTGCATTCGGCTAGGATAAGCCGTGCGTGAGAGTGCCGGAGGAGGTGCAGTCGGGAAGGACATCAGGATAACAAGATAACCCGAAGCACTGCTTCACTAGTGATACCATCAGGAGCAGCAGCATGGAAGATCTATTGGTAGAAGTCCGGCTCGAAAATGGCGCCTACTACAAGGTGAGGGTGATGGTGAGGGTGGGATAGTGCCTGTTCCCCGTGTGGAAAGGGAGTTTCGGGCGCCCTGCCCCATGGCGGCCGCCTCAGTTTCTAATTTCGTGAATTTTAGCTTTATTTCTATAAATAACAGCAACATTTGTTGAGTGGAGTCTCTCTACATCATCGCCTCACCACGCACACCAGTGCACAGCGATGCTGACGCCGCTGCTTGCCGCGCAGCGTGGGGGTGATAGCGTTGGCAGCGCTGCTTACTGCGCTGCCCCATTGACGCGATTTAGTTATATTCGAATTTGATGGATTTCCCCCTTTCTATGGCACGAGATCTGCAATTAATTTAAGTTGGATCTGCAAATCTCTGAGGCCGGTTCCGTCATCGAAATGTTCTGAAACTCGACCCGCAATTACATTTTGCTTGGATCCGATGATTCGTAAACAAACAAACAAAAATATACTCTATTGAGTATTGATGAGCCAGCAGCATCGAGACAAAAGAAAAGATCATCGTCAGCAAAGATGTAGAAAAGATCTTGGAGCTCTCGCAATTTATAATTTCTAGAAAACATAAGAGAATATATATAAAAATCGTGGATGTGCGCGGTGTAACGTGGGACATTTCCCAATCTTACATTGTTAATATTTACGTTCGGTCGGGGGTAATCATAAAAATATCATTTATATATAGCTAAATGAAAAATATCATAGGCATAGCCCACATTAATGACACACATTTTTCTCTCTGTTTTTCCTCGTGCCCTGCCTGTGCCCGCCGCCCTGTGTCGTCTACGTTGTTGTGTTTCCTTCATACCCGGCTACGTCAATGCAACAACCAACTACAACAAAAACAACTACAACACCTGCAACTGCGAATGCAACAAAAACAGGGCCATGTGACAGCTGTCGCCGATGATGGCATCTTTGTGGATGTGGATGGGTAAGTTAGTCGAAAAAAAAACTCCAACCTCCAACTGAGTGGGAATGCTCGAGCGAAATTTGTAAAATGTATTTTCCAACTAATTTGCAACAATTAATATAATCAGAGCGGCAACAGGAACAACAACGACTGAGCTGAGGGTCGTCTTTTTGGCATCGAAATTAGAAATTAGAGATGCCGGCCACGCATCATTTGCGAGTATGTTGCTCGGTCCTGCCCTGCCCTGTCCGGCCCTGCTCCTGCCATCCACCATTCCCTGCAGTCTGGCAATGTTTAATTTGTCGCAATTTGTTAAACGCCGCGCTGTAGGCTCCTTGGCGGCGACAAACCTGCTGACTGACGACAGACAGACAGACTGACTGACTGTCCAAGGCGATGCTCGACTGTCCACCACTGTCCGCCCCACTCTGACAGCTTTTCAAAGGCAATAACTGTGTAGTGTGTTGCAGAGAGAGAGGCGGCAAGCGGTGTACGGCAGGCCAGGCCGTCTCTGCCAGAACTGTCAAGTGCGAGCGACAAATGCCACTAAGCAGCGCCGCTGCTGCCGCCTCGGCCAGCGTCAAAGGCGAGACTATTTTTAACCGCGGAAAGAAACCATTTATATATATTTATTTATTTCTAATCTGGTTATGAGACTCCCTTCATGCAGTTTGTAACGACAGGAGAGAGAGGAAAGCTATAATGAAGGATTAAACATATAGATTGGCAACACAATCTCTACACATTCTAGATTAGATATAAACGTATGATTAATTCTTATAGAAAGTGTATACAAATATCGTTCTGCAAGGGATAGTCTCCCTGGTTCTTTCAGAGTTCTTTAGGCAATGCATTTCGTGTGACATTTTTGGAACGAAAGTTGTTCGGTTTTTGGGTTTAATTTAGTTGTTGTCCTCCATCTTCCATCGGCGCATCTTCCCGCCTGAGATTCACTTGATCGAAGAGCAGCTGGATCTAAAATTAGGTGCACCACTATCCTGTCCGACGTCTTCTGTGTGGCATTTCCGATCTGAGATCTGTGTCTCGTGGCGGGACTCGGGACACGTACTGCCGGCCACCCCCACAATGGTTCTTGTTCACACAGTTGTTGTTGCTGCTGTTAGCTGCTTGCTCTCGCTTGGCCCTCTGCCAGTGGCAGCAGCCAGAGCCAAGGCAGCTGCTGATGCTGCGTGGTGCCTGCTGCTTGCTGCCTGCTGCCTCTGCCGGCGTTGGCAAACACCTGTCTGCGGATTCTCTTTATAATTTGGGAAATGCATTTTAATTAAATGGGGTTTCTTTTGGTCGCACACACACACACAAACCAACCGATTGTTAACCGATTGCAGCGTGACCGAAGTGAGGAAGTATCCGTTTGTGAGCGTACGCCTGCCCCCAGAGGAGACCGTTGAGGTGGCGGCGCCCACCTTTGAGGAGGGCATGGAGGTGGAGGTGTTCACGCGCACAAACGAGCGCGAGACCTGCGGCTGGTGGGTGGCCATCATCAAAATGCTCAAAGCGGACATCTGTGCGGTGGCCTACATTGGTTTTGAGACGCCCTACACCGAGATCTGTGAACTGGGGCGACTGCGCGCCAAAAACTCAAATCCCCCAATCACAGCCAAGTCGTTCTACCAGTTCACGCTGCCTGTTCCCGAAGAGTTGCGCGAAGAGTGAGTAAACATCGCAAATATGTCAATGCAAATATATCCAACTATAGTGTGCCCTTTCCCATTTGCCCTTGTCCATTTTCCAGAGCCCAGAAGGATGGCATACACAAGGAGTTTCAGCGCAGAATCGATGCCGGCGTCTGCAACTACAACCGCGACCTGACCGCCCTGATTGTCCTGTCAAAATTTGAGCACACTCAGAAGCGTGCCAGCATGCTCAAGGATATGCATTTTCGTAATCTCTCACAGAAGGTTCGTTCGCTCCTCGCATCGCATCCTCCTCTCTTTAAACTTGCACTAAATTGATGCCTCTCTGCCTTCTGTGTTCCTCCCGTTCAGGTTATGCTCTTGAAAAGGACTGAAGAAGCTGCCCGTCAGCTCGAAACGACTAAACTGATGAGCCGTGGGTAAGTGCTGCTGGCAACCACACATTCGGCTCTGTTTTCTATCTGCACTGGTAAATTGTTGTAGGAATTATGTTGAGGAATTCCGAGTGCGCGACGATCTCATGGGCCTGGCCATTGGTTCGCATGGCTCGAATATACAGGCGGCACGCACGCTGGTCGGCGTCACCAATATCGAGCTGGAGGAGAAGTCCTGCACATTCAAGATCAGTGGCGAGACCGAGGAGTCAGTGCAGCGGGCGCGAGCCATGCTCGAGTATGCCGAGGAGTTCTTTCAGGTGCCCAGGGAGCTGGTGGGCAAGGTAATCGGCAAGAATGGCCGCATCATTCAGGAGATTGTGGACAAGAGCGGCGTGTTTCGAATCAAGGTGAGTGCTGTGAGTATTGTACGCTAGCAAAGAGCCCCAGGCCTAATCTGTCCCTCGCCCTTCGTCGATCCACACACAGATCGCTGGCGATGACGAGCAGGATCAGAACATCCCCCGTGCGCCGGCGCATGTACCCTTTGTGTTCATTGGCACCGTGGAGAGCATTGCGAATGCCAAAGTGCTGCTGGAGTATCATCTGTCGCATCTGAAGGTGAGTGCCTGAAACGGCTACTGGTGGGTTGGGTGCTGGATGTTTGATATTCACTCAAAATGAAAATCCTGCCAGGAAGTGGAACAGCTGCGCCAGGAGAAAATGGAGATCGATCAGCAGCTGCGAGCCATACAGGAATCCTCCATGGGCTCCACCACAAGCTTCCCCGTCTCAAGGCGCTCCGAGCGCGGCTACAGCAGCGATATTGAGTCGGTGCGCTCTATGCGCGGCGGTGGCGGCGGCCAGCGTGGTCGTGGACGTGGACGCGGTGGCGGCGGTCCTGGTGGCAATGGCGGCCTCAACCAGCGTTATCACAACAATCGACGCGACGAGGACGACTACAACTCCCGCGGTGACCATCAGCGCGACCAGCGAGGCTACAACAACGATCGTGGTGGCAGCGCAGGTGACGGCACTGGCAACTATCGTGGCGCCGGCAACAACCGTCGCGGTGGCATCAATCGCCGGCCGCCACGCAACGAGCAGCAGAACGGCAGAGACTATCAGCACCACAATCACACCGAGGAGGTGCGAGAGACGCGCGAAGTGAGCAGCGTGGAGAGGGGTAGGTTAAATGAAACAATCAACCAATTAACCAATTGGTTCAATTTCAATGTTTATTTCGTAAGTAATAGTCGAAATTGTCACAACTCATCGTCCTTATTCCCGCAGCAGACAGCAACTCGTCGTACGAGGGCAGCTCGAGGAGGCGCAGAAAGCAGAAGAGCAACAACGGGCCCAGCAGCAGTAAGTAATTCCTGACGGTAATCCTTGCCTGATGTAATCTTGGATCCTTTCGGTCTGACAGCAAACGGTGCGGTGGCCAACAGCAGCATCAAACCACAGCAGCAGCAGCAGGCGCAACAGTTGCCACAGCAGACTCCGGCGCAGCCGGGCAAGGCGTCGCTGAATGCTGCCGCCGGGGAAAACAGCAAACAGAGCAGCATCGGCAATGCGAGCACCGCCAGCGGTACGAGCAAGGCCAAGGATCCATCGCGTAATAGCGACAAACAGCAGGCGGGCACACAGCCGCAGCAGGCGCCACAACAACAACCACCGCAGCCCCAGGCAGCGCAGCAGTTGCAGCAGCAGCAGCAAATAGCTCCACTGCAGCAGCAGCAGTCGAAACCGCGCCGAAACAACAAAAACCGCAGCAACAATCACACAGATCAGCAGGTCGGCCCACAGCAGCAGCAGCAGCCCCAACAGCAGCAGCAGCAGCTGACGGAGAACATCAAGAAGGAAGGTCTGGTCAACGGCACGTCCTAGGCGGAGAAAGGGTAATCACGAACAACACAAATGGCACATCGTTCGAGTGACCGAAACGATGCTGTATGCGCAGCGGGCAGAGGAATAAATATTAATGTTTATATCGTTAAAATCGTCGCCGCCTTCTCATTACCGAACAACCGCAACAACACCAACAACAGACACTGAAACAACACCAACAACAAGAACAACAACATCTATGGGCAACAAGATCCGCTACTAACAACATGTTGCAGAAGAGAAACTAAATGAGTAACTAAAAAGGAAATCATAAATCATAAAATAAATATACATGAGATATGTAATAATTGTAACAGCATATACTAACACACACATACACACCAACACACTCACTCACACATATACATACACACCCCCCCCCACACACAGTTCGAATTATACACAAAAGAATTATTAAATAAAATTCATGGCTAGGCTTATAATTTAAAATGAAAGTAAAAGTTGCTACGGATAACAATCAAAATGAAAAATGAATTATATTTATGTACGAATATAAAACCAAATTCAAAAGCAATTTTAATCATGCGAAACGAATTGAATCGAATTGAGACAAAAAGGCAAATTAACCGTGTAACTAAAACTTAAACTCTAATCCAGGCAATTAGCGTAGTTTTTGCTAAAGGAAAAATCGATTGAAAGCCGACGGAGACGAGCTTCTAAAGCGCCCCCCTCTCGTCGACTTGAAAAGTCTCTAGTTGTATGCATATTGTAATTGAAAAGGAACAATTTAATTGCAATTTTCTGTTCTGTTTTTTTTCGGTTAAATTATTGTGTTAAGTTCGTCAGTTTTTTGTGTATAATTCGTGCGAAAAAAAAAACACTAAATCGCCCAGCAGTTTCTTAATTTTTTGTAAACATAATTTTTTTGTATTATTATTGTTTAGTTTACAAGTGTAAAGTGCTAACCAGCGAACGAACCATCCTCCAAGCTTAAGGCCACGACAAACAAAAGGGAATTTTTGGAGACGAGTGCTTGCAAGAAAAGTGTTTAGAGTTGTGCTTTTGCAGCGTTTTATTGTTTCTTTTGTGCGTTACAACATAGGAAATCCTCTCTTATTTGTATAATGTTGTATTTATTCACTATATTATTAACACACACACACACACACACACACACTCACGAATATACATTTATACATACACTCATGCACGCGCTCGCTCATGCAAACGAACATATTTGAGGGAATTGCATTGAATTTGATTTTGTTTTATGAATATACTTATAATTTAGTTGCCAAACCTACAACGCGTATACTAACTTAGTCCTCTATTGAATACTCTTAAATTATTTAAACACCACGCAACCAACAACCACAAACAAGCGCCGAACATTAAACACAATCAACATGAAGTGGTAAACATTTAGAGCAAACCATAATAATGGTAGCCACTAACATAATTTAAACTTAGTTGAAGTTGAGGCAAATGGAAAGCAGCCAACAAAAATAAATGTAAAGCAAATACAAACATAAACATAAACCAGAATGCAAAAACCCATCTAAGAACATAAAGAGAAACAAAAACAACAACTGGAAACCAGAAGCAGAAAGAAAGCAGAAGAATGGAATTGTTCCATTTATTTGAAGAACAGTGTCAATAATATGTAAGAAAAATCAAAAGAAAACATTTTAGCATTCATCTGAGGAAGGAGAGATAATGGTTAACATAACGGTACAGATAAAGATAAAGCTAATGCTAAATAAAAGTAATGTTGTGTAATTCAGATTAAATACGAGTAAAACAAAACAAAACAAAAACTGCATAAAACATAAACACAAAACACATAATAATATAAATTTAATGAGAACAAAAATGTGCGATTTAAAATTATTATTTATATGAGGATGAACTTATAAAGAATAGAAATATAGCAAGTAAATTTTATTAAATTAAAATTTATATATATAAAACCAACAACAAAAAACATCAAACAAAACCCATGCGAATTTTTATGAATATTTCTTTAAGATGTTCTGGCCTTGGACCTTGGTTATCTTTGGATCACTCGTCGCATGTGGATCATGTTGGAGATTTTTCAACGTGGTCCTATACTGAAACCATTTTCAGATACACAAACTATGGCTAAAGTCAGAATAGGACCACGTTGGAACATTCTCATTGGGTGCACTGAATTTGGGTTCTGTTCTCTGATGCTTTGTTGGATTTTCACATTGTGCGATTTTATAGATTAGCTCTACAGTTTCTGGAGAAGTTAGTTATAATGCGTAAAGATTTTTAGGTACTTGGGTGATAATGAAGTTTTATTCGCAGTGGAAATAGCAGTCTGTATCACCCTGGACAGGGCTGGACAAACCTACGTGTCGTGAACCAACCAAAAAAGGAAAACAAATTTAAATATTTTATAAATATATTGATAAAATAAATACAAAATTGTGTAAGACCATTATTCCGTGCGAAGCGTGTTTTTTCCTGTCGCTGGGTTTCGTACCGGTCCCATCTCTAATGCTATGTTACTGTTACATCGTCGAATTCGCCGCCATACAGCACTTGGTTTTGGCTTCCAGAAAAATCCGCGATTATGCTGCTTTTCGTTGTAATGGCTTGTCGCGGCGGCAGTGAAGATAGTGGCTGTGAATGGTCAAAGGCAATATTTTGGCTACACAACCAGCTAACCACACTGCCAAAGCGCATAGCCAATTGAATTTTCGTGATTTGATTTGGGTAAAACTGATTTTCGAATTTCGTACATTTGGAATTGTTGGTGGATTAATTCGATAGTTGGTACAACAGAGCATTCAAACTGAACAGGGGGGTAGGGTTGGGTATATAAAAAAAACATTTACATGAACACTGATAAACACCGAAAATCTCTTTCCTCTCACCCGCTGCGGTGGGGTTCGGTGCGAAGCTTTTCGGTACGCCATCTTTTGGCTGGTGTTGGGTAGCTGCTTGCGGTGAACGGCGGTGGGCACGGCGGTTGCTTGTCGTTTCGGGGGATTTCCCTCTATGCTGCTTTTTATGCTACGTTGCGTGTTCTTTCGTTTTCGGTCGAAAGCTCTTGCTGTGTTCGCTGTAAAATATGCAATATTAGCTTTTAGTTATCGAGCCGTTAAATAAGGATTATGTTTGGAATACTATGGGGAGGCATTGTTAAACTATTTCCCTGCCATGCTCTGATTTATGCTCACACTAAAACATCCAATTTAGCTTGCGGCAGCTTTGGTCCGTATACGTATATTTTTAAGGTTGATTGCCACATGCCACAAGACCTGCTTAAAAGTGCGGTTATTATGTTAATTATAGCTAGCTGCTCCCATTAGAGTCGCAGTATTCAAGGTCATCGAAAGCTTGACTAAGCGTCATAGTTCAAAGCAGTTGCAGGTGAATGCTTTATAATATATGGAGCTATTTCTGTAGATGGATTTACTGCTCGATAAATGCAAACTTCCCCTTGAGTAAAATAAAACCACAAAGTATGTATATACGAGTATATATATGTATATATAATAAACAAGCTCTTCATGGAAGACAAATCGTTTTTATTTCATTTATTTATTGAATTGAAAATCTCTTACAAATATAATGCGTATCTCTTACAGTAACTTATTTATTTCTAGTTATTAAATTATAAATCAGTTTTGAGAAATTGTATCACACTATCACAAAAATTGCATATTTCGTTTTGTTATTCGCATTTTCTTGCATTCGGGAAGATTTTACGTTCTGGAATGTCGTACCAGATAGTGCATTTACAAGCTTCAGAATGTTTCAGTGCAAATGCACTCCTGACACGCAACCCAAAACATTCAAAGGATGCTTTGCTATGTTCAGTTAATCGTTTATCGTTGTCGCAGATATATTTATCGGTTTATCGTTAGATTTGTTTGTTTTAAACTGAAACAGAATACAAAATGTATGTGGAGCCCGTCGCGGTCGCGAGGCAGTATCATTGAGCATGGGCGTGGGCGTGGCAGCGACTCTGGCAGTCAGTGGATTTTCCTGCGGCTGTTACTGGATTTGGCAGAACAAAATCAAAAACAAAAAAGGGAAGGGAAGGGAAACGAGGGAACAGAAAGAAAGAATAACATCCATAACTAAACCAAACTCAAACACATGCGGAATAAAGCTGAACATGTGGGGCAAACGAGAAGGTGCAATGAACCAGCAGCGATTGCTGTGCGATCAGCTCCCCCCCCTAAAATGGAATCCATGTCAGCCAGCCCCCTCGAAAATGATGTGATAAGCCGCAATCGCAGGTGCCAAGGTGCGGAGCCGATAATGATTACAAACTAAGGCCCCAGTGCTGATGGTGATGGTGTTGGCGGTATTGGTGCTGAAAGTGGGTCGATGCGGATTGCTGATTGGCGATCCACCGATCGGTTATACAAGTCATTTGTATGTCACAAAATGTCGTTTGTTCTGGCTACAGTTTCCACTGAGCATGTTTGGCCCGGCCCATCAGTCACCGGTAAAATCCATGCGGAAATTGACAAAGTAAAACCTGAATGGCTCCCCACATCGGACCGCGTACCTCGTACCGCTTGCCTGCCCAGGAGATAAGATAGGAGAGACGATTATAAACTGAAATAAAGTGCAGACACCGTCCCAATGAGGGGAACTGAAAGGGCAATTCCCAGTCGGCATGTGGGGGACTCCGCACAGTAAGTTTGATGAGGGTTGCCATTGCATTCACCATTTATTCACCCTGCCCAACCGAACAGTTCCAAATGTTATTTGGAGCAAAGATTCGTTTTGTATTCTGCCAAACGCAGCCTTCGATCTCGACTTGCATGGCTGCCTCTTACTCGACTCGGGGTGTGGCAAAATAAATCCAAAACGAGGCCAAACATTGAGCAGGCATTGGGCTCAAATTAACGAAAAATAAAAAGTAGACAACAAAAAAAAAACCCAAAAAGAAACGGCAAAAAGTAGAAAAAGAAAAGCAGCAAATTAAAGAAACAAAATCCATATTTTTGGACCCGGAAAAGTAACAGAATTTTCGCAATTAAATAGAAAAAACTGTTGCAACACGCTGCGCTGTGCTGTGCTGCGTATACGCGATGCGTCATCTGTGGTACGAGCACGAGAATTTGGACTAAGCTTTGTCGTACGACAGAGTGCCATATAGCGTGGAAAGACTGACAGCCAATAAAAAGTTGCTGCTTATAAAATTCATAATACTACGAGTGTGTGTAAACCATTTAGTTTTTAATCGCGTGCCAGCAAACAGAGTGCGAGATTCTCTCCGGGTCTGGGTCTGGGTGTGTGAGTGTGTGTATGTGTTCTAATTTCGAAAGAACAAGAGCTCGGTCAATTAAATAAATTATTGTTCATTACTGTCGCTGTGTGAGTGCTGTGTGAGTTCTGTGCTGTGTGAGTGCTTAGCTGTATCGATAAATGAAAAGCTAGCTCATGAGCTTATAAAGCGTTAAATAAATAAAGCAACGAAATGCGGTTCCATGTGCTTGTCCAATTGTTGGTCGGGTTGGTTTGGTTCGGTTTCTATGTGCGTTAAATGGGCTACACGCTCGACCTGCCGACGAAAATTTCTAAAATGCCCCAAAACATTAGTACGCCAGTTCTATTCCTACCCCCACCCTTACCCCTATCGTACTCTTTGCCCTGCTCTTTATGGCGCACTTAGTGGCTCAGTTATAATTTCATTAGGCAAATGCTGAGCATTTTTCATTAGCACTTTATGAACAACCCAACCCGTGCCCCCGCGTAGCTTCGCCCCCCTGCTGCTGTATGTGTCGACCAACACGTTTACTTCCACTATCTGGGTCATCAAAGCAGCCACTGCCAACAAAAGTTTCGGAGAAGTGTTGTCGTCACCGGAAGTGGCCCATAGCGCTACTTAAATAAATTACAGTTTGACTTGGCCAAAAAATATTTGCCAATTGCAAATGCGAATGCAAAACAAGACACCAGACACTGCTCTGAACTGGGGGAAAAACAGAATATTCCCGTTCGACGTTGAGATGCCCTTTTTGCTATATTCCTCTCTAATTTAATACGTAAACTCGCCAACACATACACTCAATGAAAAGTAATCATTAGAAAGAATGTGTTTCCCCCCTTTTTAAACAATTTGGTAGGTCGCATGATCAGCTCGACCGAGTCACCAACACGCACGCGGACTCTGGCACTTATTATCTGCTAAACAGACACACAGACACATGCCCACTGAAATATACAATATATATTTATACATATGTACATATATATCTGTATATATGTGGCAATATGTAGGTATACTCGTAGAAGCTAACGAACGCGCGCGCACACGCAACAGTCTGAGGAACGCGCAAAAAATACAGCGAAGAAAAGCATATCGCATGGAGAACGCTGCGTATACGTAATACCAAAAGCGGAATGTTTGCTATTCCGTGCTGTGCTTTGGTGCTTTATCTGCAGACGCAGACGGGGGAAACAACAACGACCAGACATGAAGACAGGCAGACAGACGGGACAACGGACAACTGACTGGCAAAATATTTCACTTCCCCAAAAATTTTATGAATGATTTTTCGGTGAGCATGGATCGCTTAGCAACAGTCGCAGTTACAGCGATATGGAAGTATGCTCGCGATTCGCTGGAAATAAGAAATTCCATGTATTCCAATGTATTCCTGGCAGCATTTACGCGTTTTGCCTTTGCCCCAGCGTCATTTATAAATATCCAACAATTGACGCAGCTAACCAATGACGACTGATGTGGAAGCATAAGGCGGTATATCGCTTTTGTTTTATGGGGATTTTGTCTAAAATTAAACACAACAACAAAACTGAGTCACGCGCCAAAGGCGTGATAGATAATGAGTATATATTTCAATGACCGAAAGATCAACTGGGCATTGCGTTAGAGACCAAAGAGAATGGGTTTGGCGGTAGAGAGAAATGTCAGAGACCAACGAAAGGCGGTGGAGATTATGCTGAATGTGTATATTCGAAGGGTGTGATCCTAACTCCGCCCTGACACACTTAAATCTTTAATGTTCTGACTAACTTTCCCTTCATGCAGTTTAAAGAACTTTTGTTTGGCCAAGTACAACAAAAGTGACTTCGACTAGGACTATAGTCGCATAAACTCATCGACAAAACCTGATACCTAAGAGTGTTGGTGTCGCTGTATGTCTGTCCGTGTATCTGTGAAGATTTGTTGGCAGGCTCAGGTTGACCCAAATCGGTAAAGGCCTCAAGCAAAGTCTATCCGTATCGTGTCGTTTCTGCCTTCTCGGTGATGTAATAAGTGGCAGAGCGAAGTGACACACAAGTGTGCATTCAATGTGCCACAGAATAGAAGGGTAGACGGCGAGGGGTAGGGGGTGGGAGCGAGCGGGTCAGAGGTGGGCAATAGATGAGTTATGCAGTTGGCCATAAATTTGTCAGTTGAGTGCATTTTGGCCATATTTATAGAGCACTTCTCGGCTTGCTTTTACGGGGCAGCAAACTAATAAATGTCAGCTCTATGGCAAATACATACATATAAAATATATAGGTATGGATGGGATGCTCTTGTTCTTTGCACTTTGCATGGCAACATTTCACTTTTCATTTTAGCCTGCAGCACTGCCAGCACCCAACCGCCCCGCACTTTCATCCCTTTTGCAAATGTGCATTGGAATATTGGCCCAGTGCCAAAATTAATCTTTATTTTTGGCTCCTTGGCTAAGCTCGCGAACTGCAGCCAGGCAGGCTATGGCTATGGCTGTGGCTGTGGCTATGGGTGTATGCGATGGATACTTATAGTCAGTCGTACACTCTTGGGCCATGCCAAAGTTATCTAGGTTGGCTATACTAGATACATACATACACTACAGCGCATAACTGGCGGCCGCACCGACTTAAAATCAATAGCCAGGCAGCGCGGCGCGGCACGGCACGAAGCGGCCCGTGAAGCCCACATCCAGCTGTAATTATAGGAGGTGCCAAAAACACACATTTCAAACTAATCAAACTGCCGCCAAGGATGGGGCACGGAATGAGGCTGGGTACGAGATTCACTACCCACTGAGAAACTGGGTCATAACACTGACCCACTTCCGTCTTTACATAACTGCTTGCTGGCTGTGCTGTGCTGTGAAGGACGAAGGGAAGTCGCGTTGCAGGCGGTCGGGTCGAGATTGACCTCCATTTAGAATAGTTTTGCAGGCTGCTGCAACGGAATGGAATCTCCTCACATATGACCTTGCGGCCCGGGCTGAAGGTCGCCGTTTGGCAGCCACAAAACAGCAAAAACGTTTCGAAACGAAACAACAATTAAAAAAAACACATCTGAAGGTATATTTCAACACTTTGAAACTTTCCTATGCTGGGGATACGATTCGAATCTTCTAAAACACGTGATTCATTAAAAAAAAAACACAAACAAACAAAACAAAAGCAAAAGCTTAAGAAATGCTAGACAGGCTTATCAGCCACAGCAGAAAATACTCAGCTCGTCTCGTACATTTCAGAGATTATTTAAACATCTTCTTAGGAATCCAAATAGACGCTGACTAACATACGCACGATTATGTACATATGTACGTTGTATATGCACACGTAAATCGCTAATATAGCTAACGATCCATCACTAAATGACGCCGGCAATGATGTCATAACGATATCTGCTCATGACAGTCGTCGAGGTGTTTTGCGTTTGCGTCTGGCGCTGCCCGAATGCTGATACCAGTTAAAGTTCAAATTCCAAATGCAAATTTATCGGAGAACATTTTCGGTAGACTGGCCAAATGTTTCTGAATATATAAAATATATATGCATATAGGTTTTGTGTTCTATATACCTATATAATATAATTTAAACAAAAGGAGCGCACCACAAAGTCCAGCGGCATAGCTATCAACATTTGATATGCTAAATATATTTTTGTGAAATGTTTTGTTTGCTTTTTGTTTCAAAACTTTTATGGGAAAAACTTCTGGGGGTCTCTGGATGCTTGTGGAGATTTCTCTTGCTTGTATATCGTTTTTTCCATAGCTTTTGTAGCTTGAAGTTGAAGGCCTCAAACTGGTTTTGCGACTCGCGAAATGTATGCAACTTGTGCCTCAAATCAATCAGCGGTCTACCATTCGGGATTCGGGGGGGCTACTTTGGACTATTGCCATGAATCATTAAATATTTGTAAGATATTTATGCACATTTGAATTATTTAGGGCAATATCTGATTCATGGGAGTGTTCAATGTGATACATTTATGTTTTTCATCTATTTCTACAACATTTTGCGTGGCTATGACAATTTTTGTTTGCTGCTCTGGCTGTGTGTTTTCTGTGTCAAATGCATTTTTCAGTCATCCACCCCCGCACTCGCACTGGCACTCGTATAAATATACACATATCAAAGTGAGTGTTTGCCTCTCTACATGCTTGTACATTTTACATATATGAAAAACCAACAAAATTCGACCTCATGGCAGAGGCATTGCAGTCATTTCATCACCCACCCACACAGAAACACACCTACACCCACACGGTTGCAGTACTCCCAGTGTGTGTGTGTGTGTGTGTGTGGGGGGCCTTATATAAAATTCTGTGGCTGTGGCTGCTCTGTTCTATTCTATTCTGTTCGTTATTTTACACGAAAATATTGCAATTGGCTGTTACCTCTACACATGTTTGAATTGTATCTTGTATGTGTTTTATATATATATATAAATGTTTTTTGTTTGTATTGCAAAAACCGTGCAAGGTCAAGTGATTACGTATGTGAGTCTGTAAGTGTGTGTCCGTGCATTGTTTTTGTTGCTGTGAATCTCTCAAATTGCAAGTGCTCGTCTCTCGCTCGCTCTGTCTTTCATACTATAGTCGTTATTTTATAGCTTGTTGTTTTTATTTTTTGTGTAGCTATTTGTGCCTTTCATCTGGTGCCGCCGCCGCTGCCTGCCAAAGCTGTGTTTTAATTGCGCCAAGACTTTGTTTCACCTGGGAAATTAAAACCGATTTTTGTGTGCAATTAACTTCACTCCATCTCTGGCTCTGGCTCTGTGACCCTGTCTCCGTTTCTGTGTTAGCCCTTTCTCTGTCAGCCCATTGCCTGACATTGTTTGACCAAAATGTTGCCTGCATCTTATATAAGATACGTAATACGTGTACGAGAAAGAAGAACAGCCAGAAATTTGGGTTACAAGCAAGTGCAGAAAAACTAAATTTAAAACATTCAGCCAACGAGCGAGAGGGCAACACACCGCACGACTGCAACGAACGCAAGAGAGGGAGGGAAGAGGCCCGCACAGTGGCCGTTGATTGTTTTAAACAAATTGTCAGGCCAGACGCCAAAACACTACACAGTGTGTGGGGGGTTTGAGCTATTTATGTGTGCGTGAACGTATCTGTATCTGTTTCTGTCTCTGTGTCTGACTGAGTGTGTGGGTCGGTCCCGTAAAATTGTTCACATTGCATTGGCATTGTTTCGTGCTGTGGCAATTACAGGGTGTCTCTCTAACAACAGTGTTGTTGTTCTTGTTGTTGTTGCAGTTGCAGTTGCCAGTGCAATTGCATAATGCCCAGGGAAGTACTACAACAAATTATAATGCAATTGCAGAGCAGATGTGCCGTGCCGTGCCGTGCTGTGGCGTTCCCAACCGAACTGAACTGAACTGAACTGAGCTGAGCTGAAATGATGTTACGTATACGAAAAGCCAAATGTTGCTGCTGGTTTATGCAATCCCATGCAATCGCAGCCAAGGGAAACAAACACAAAGAAAACACTTGCGGGGAAAACTCAAAAGAAAACTGTGGATAGACTGTGGGAGAAAACCAAAAAACAGCTGTGGAGCGACGGCTGTATCTGCTGACACTGCCTCCAAATCCGTGCTCGAGTCCGCCAAATCAGCAACGAAATCCACAACTGACTGTCGATGCCTCTGTCCTCCACACCGTCCACACCTGCCGTTGGACACCTGCCTCAGTTGGCCGCCTCCTGCCCGTGTGGCCGACTCGATGGGGAAATGAACACTGACGCTGGCCGGGAGCAGGCCAGCAGCCGACAGCGGCCGCAGCCAGCGGCAGGCCCCACATCGTCAGCGTTAGCGACAGCGCCAGCGTCGACTGCAGCAGCAGCAGCCGCAGCAGCAGCAGCAACGACTGCAGCGTTATTTTGGCGTTTCGTTGCAAAGGAAAACTGTTACAATTTTAGGCCGATTTTCTTTTTAGCCGAACGTTGCAGCGCAACGCGATGCGATGCGATGCGACGCGACGCGACGCGAACCGACAATGCTTTCCGTTTTGATGGCCACGCGGACGTGAATGAAAGAAACTTGCAGCGCTTTTTGAGACCGTGTGTGGCGTGTGTGTGTGTGCATGTGTGTGAGAGGGTTTTGTGTGTGTGTGTTAGTGTGTGGCAGACCAAAGACGCTCTAAGGTGAAATATACTAAATGCAGGGCAGAATGTATTTCTGTACGGTCTGCTCTCGCTGCAACGCCTGCAAATGCAGCAGCAGCAGCAGCTGCCACAACAGCAACACACACACACACACACACATTGAGACGCCAACACATGGACACGCACACGCACACTTGTCGGCAAACTTTTCATTTCGTTTCGCGTTTCGAAAAACTAAAAAAGTCAAACTACTTGGTCTAATGCTGAAGCTCAACTGTCAGCTGCTCGATTCCGTTCAAAAGCTAACACTCGGCATTCATTCGCTACGAAGCGACACGACACGGAAAGATGCAGAGCGTGAGAGAGAGAGGGAGAGCGAGAGAGAGAGAGCGTGCTTTTGTGGTAAAGCTTTTGTCAAGCAGCTGCTGTCTCTCTTTTTATCTAGCGCTCTCGCACAAGCTCCGAAGTGAGCCTGCATCTCCCTCACACCTACGAGTATCTCTCATGGCAGTTGCAGCTTGCATTGGGGCGTTAATGTTCAAGGTCTCGGTATGTATTTCTCTTTGTGTGTCAGTGTGGATGGGTTTCTCTCTCTCTCTCTCCCTCTCTCTGTGTGTGTGCATGTCACAGTTTTTTTTTTTTTCCAAGAGAGCCCACCCAATTATGCGAAATTATCGATCAAATTTTGCTCTAAGGTCAACCTTAAATTGAAAATTCAGTTTTCCACTGCGATTATTTTGTTTGAGGCCAGACGCCAACAGCTGGTATCGCAATTGTTAATCTTGTCATGCACGGCCCGAAGCCTTTCGTGTGGCGATTAGTTTGCCCCCTCCCCCTGCCATGTTACTACTATTATTTCGATACTAATTTAATCTGACACATTTGTGTGTTAAATGATTTTTAAAGCGAGAGCCGAGACCGATAAAATTACAGAAGATTTTTAACACTACAGAATTTTGTTTGTGGTTGCAAAAGTTATCTAATGCTGCAATTGGAATTAAAGAAATTTTCCACTTAAGTGTACATAAATAGTAGTTTAAGCTTTGTTTATTTTAGTTCTGTGTAATTAAGGGAGTCCCCTTTGTTCTAATGTATATTAATTACTACGATTGTACATAGATAAATAAGAAGAGTGGTTGGGAAATTGTTTCTGAATATTGCCCATTGTAAGGGTATAAAATAAATGCATATAATATTTGTCAAGACGTTTCAATCCCCTAACCACAAATGAATAAATAAAATGTGCACCTTTCGTTCTTCCCTAAGCTATTGATTCGATCTTTAACCCACCATCAACTTGTTGTTGTCTCACGTTTCTAAGAATAGCGACTAGCTTTAATCCCAAGTTAACTGTTAGCTGGAACTTGATTTCTATTTCATGCGATTGCGTAAGTTATAGTTTTTTTTAATTTTTTTTTTATTGAATTTGATGGCATTTTATAGGCGAACAGCGTATTTCATCATCGACTTGTCATGAGGTCATCGGGTTGGACAGCCAAGAAAACTGCGTCGAATACACTGCACACAAGCCGATGGGAATGGGATGGTGATAATTGCTTGATTTTTCCATCACACTTTATTGCATTGACAAAACCCAGCGATTGCATAACGTGAAAAAGAAAATGCACACAATATATACTCGTACGTACCTACTATTAGATGTAGAGAGGCAGAGAGGGGACAAAGAAGAAACGTGTTCGAGCAGAAAATCAATTTCGTTTTCCTTGACCTCATGCGGCCCAGAGTGCCCAGTCCCCAGTCCGCCAAGAAGCACATCCAAAAAAGCACCAACCAGAGGTTGGGAAAGAGACAGAGCGATGGGGCAGCTACTGGGAGAGTGTCGACAAAGGATAATTGACGGTCATTTGAAATGCAAAGTGACAAAAGTGGCTGCAACAAATGTCGAAATAATGTCACCAGCAGCATGCCTTTGCCTTTGCAGTTGCTTTTGTCACAGCCAGAACCCACTCGTAGATGGCCAATTCACACCGTGGCACCCACAGCAAAACCCCTCAATCCGAGCATTGTCAGTGAGCCAAAAAGGCAAAGCGAAACGAAAATAGAAAATGCCAAACCAAATGGTTTTCATTTTGCAGCAGTTGCAGCCAAGCCACGCGATTGGGAGAAAACCGAAGCAGCGAAAAAAAAAAAAAACAGCGGGCGGGGCAGGGAAAGAAGAGAGGCAAATAAATATAAATAACAAACCAAATCAATTTGCAGCATGAAAATCTTTTTAATTGTTTCTGCCAGAGATTTCGCTGCTTTGAAAATTTCACTCATTACTACGGACGGGTTGCTTTTGGTGTGTGTGGCATAATTAATGTTTTCAGGCGTTTTCAGAGCGTTGCGTTGGCTTGCATGCACCCACCCCCCGCCCTGATGGATGGATGAGCGCCTGCAAGTGAGTGTGTGGAGAAGGTGTGTGGGAAAAGCAGTAAAATCAAATCAAATCGTACGAAAATGTAAATCAAATTCGAAACGAAATATTATAAATGGGTAACAAGAAGATGCTGAATAGAATCATATGCAATTTTTGTTTTCTCACTGATTATTTTCTTAAACGATGCTTAACTCTTAAGATTATTTTACTCAAATTCCAATTTATCGTTGTTTTTTTTTCACCCTTCTTTGGTTTTGTTTTTTTTAAGGGGCGGGTTTTAAATGAATCGAACTGAAGCTTATGGCTAAGGAAATTTCATTTTAGTATGGCAAAATCAAAGTTCGTAACTAAATGTTGTATCAAACAAAGTAAAACAAATGAAAACTGTTGATAAATTGGACTTGCGAAACAAAATACTATTTTAAAATAGAATCAACGAAATATTCAACTCTGGCATGACTCACCCTGTAAGTTGTTCCCGTTGTTGCTGTTGCTGTTGCTGCTGTTGCTGGTGTTCTTTCTGATGTTGCATTGTTGCAGAACGGCCACTGGGTATACCACCAGCTGTGTTCACTTGCTTGCACCATATTCAAAGCGAGCACAGGGTGGTATCCCAGCGGCAGTTGCACATGGAAGATACGAGACGGTAGAGAGCTTTCATTTCAGCTAAAAGCTTAGCGCGGACACAAACATTTCTCGCTCTGCTCTCGATGTGGTTGCAGTCCGTGCTGTTTCATGTTCTGTAGGGGAGTCACTTCCTATTCATATGTATGAACAATGCATATATGCATATCACACAGATGCAATTGCAATGAGGCACAACTAGGTAACTCTTGAATTTCACAATTTCCAGCTGATCTAATTCATCTGTAATCCATATTTCACAACCTTTTGAAACTAAAACTTAGGGCTTTGAGCACAGTTAAAGAATGCTGTAATTAATGCTGTATCTAATCGGTATGCACCGATTGAGTTTTGTTTTATATTATTATTATATTATATTATTACTTATTGCCATCGGTTTGATCACTGTCAAACCACTGTCCGATTGCGACCGATTCCATGCGCTCGCGGCTCCAACAGCTGCCAGCCGACTTGTGGGTTGTTTTATATACTCCCAATAATACATATGTGCATGCATACATACATACATACATATATATGTACGTATGTATTGGTGTTTTAGCTGCCTACGCAGTTTGCTGCACGGGCGTGGAAAGGTCAAGGCTCAGAATAGCAAACAATCCAGGAAATATGGAAGTGTTGCATACATATTCCAAAAGAGAGACTGCAAGGGTCTCTCTCTGTCTCTTTCTAAATGTGCGTGTTTAAGGAGAGTGAGTGTTCGTTCTGCTTGTGTGCGTGTCTGTGTGAGTGTGGGTGACTTTTCCTGTAAAACTCAGCTGCTAAATAATTCAATTTTAATTGCCATATGCTTGCCACCAAAACGTGCGTCACACGGATTTTATGTTCACACTCCCCACAGCTCCTACACACACACAAAAACACGCGCCAGCAGCGGGGGTGGCATGGCATGGCATTGTTTGTGGTGTTTATTTTCGGGCTTCGCTAATCAATTTTCCACACCTGATTCAACTATTTAGGCGACGCGCCTTTAAAATGAACTTGGACACGGTCACACTCACTCGAACAAAGGGCGCACTGGTCGCATACTTAATCTCGGAACTGTGGCTGACCTCATCGGAGGCCTGCCTGTCACTGAATGGAAATGCCCGTTCCCGTGCGAAAGCAAGGAAGCCACTCGGCCAGCATCCGGAAGCTGCAGCCAGCCTGTGAAATGTGGGCGTATGGGTGCGGGTCGTGGGCGTGGGCGTGGGCTCGCACAGGTGTACTGGTCCCCTGACGTCGGATCCCGAAAATATGCAACAGTATTCGACAGAGTCGGGGTGGCAGTGGCAGCAGTTGGAGGCCAAGAGCAGCAGAAAGCAAACAGTTGGCTGCCGTCGACAGCGATGCCGATGCCGACGTCGACGCTGACAGCAGAGCAGCACGGTGTCGTTAAGTCGCCCACGCAAAAGCTGTGCAGAGGAAAAGCTCTGGCCAACTCTCTCGCTCTTTTTTCCCTCTCAGCTGGTGCTTTGCTTTCATTTGTTTTTGTTTTACTTAATCAATTGCATTCACAGACATACATACATACCTGCTTTGCTCTCTCACTCTGGACTGTTTCTCACTCTCTCGGTTTGCCGGTTTTCAAGTTCAAGTTTCTCAGAGAGTGCGCATGTCTGCGCCATATTTGTTTGTCCACTTGCTCTTTCTTTCTCACTGTCTCTTTCGCACGTTGCAGTGTGGGCCGTGTGGTGCAGTTCGATTGTTTTCCCGTCGCTTGCTTTTTGCTGTCGTCATGCAAAAATCAACAAAATTGTTTTGTGTGCTCCACCACCCTCTTCTCCAGTGGCGCGTCCCGCATGCGGGAATGGTGATTGAGCCTGGCCACTGGTTCGGTTGAGTTCGGATCAGCCTCTGTCTCCGCTCAGCTGCACTGAGCTGTCGCTAATTAAATTTCCATGCTGACGCAGTGCCCCGCACTAAAAATAAATAAAGGGATTTTTGTTGAAAATTCCATCGATTAAATGGCAACATCAAAAGCAGACAAACATTATCGATTGCCAGTAGCTGGCGATATACAAAAAAAATGTCTTTTTTTCCATTTTGCTGTCATACTTTGTATGGGGGCGTGAATTTGAGCACACACTAACAACCTTTTCTTAACCTTTTATAAAATAATAAAAACAAATTTAAAAAAAGAATATTGGCAGAAAATTTGGTAAATTATAGTCTTACTGTCAAGATATGTACATGGCAAATACGGGAGATGCTACGCTGGAGAGTCGAGCTGTCACATTTAAGTTAAATGATTTAACTAAAATCTGATTGCGATGAATTTTAATGCATCAGTAAATATTTCCAAATCGAATGATTTAGCTACCATTTTTATTAATGAGTGTTCCGCATTGATGGTGATTACTTCCACTCTAAAATCAATTAAATGCTACAATGAAAACTGAAAACTGGAAAAACAGTCCACAATTAGATCTAGAAAAATGAGTACATCATCCAAAAGTACTCGCGAGAGTTGGAATAGTTTTAGTTTTAATCCTTTTTGTCCAAAGTACACACGGCCTGTTCAAAGCGACCAACATCAAGTGCAAGTGCTATGACAAAGCATTTTGTGACTTTACACAATGCGAATTAAAGGTAGTTGGACGGGGCCTGGTGGCCATCAATATATACGTTAAGATCCATCAACTGCCGGTGAAGAAAGTGCTCGTGAGTGATTCGATAGCAAAATCAAGAAATAAACTTTGATTGAACTTCCCCCAATTCTAGGTAAATGCAAGCCTCTATCGAAGATTTAATGGCTATCGGCCGTTTCTTTACAATATTACCGTGGACTTTTGTGAGTTCTTCAAACATTCGAAACGCTTTCCCTGGTTTGACATTGCTTACAAACAAATTTCTAGTTTCTCTAATCTAAATCATAGCTGTCCCTACAATGTGAGTGCCCAAATGCAATGAATAACCCAAAATAATTGAGCCTGTATTTATCTTTGCTTTCAGCATGATGTTATTGTATCGAATTTCGTACTGAATGATGCCATGCTGGAGAAGACTCCATTCCCCACCGGATCTTACATGCTTCAGCTGTCTGTCGGTAGTCCCGAGTGGCGTGGCATAACCCAAGTTATGGTCGATATTGTAGAGACCTAGTTGGCGATTTAATTTAAATGAAGTTCTTGTTTATTGTTTGAGGGCAATTATGTTAAATGGTATTAATTTGTTATTATTAATTATCCTTTATAAATGTCCTTCGCCCTTCTTGAATTTTCTCTCTGGCGAATTAAAGCGAATCACCCTAGTGAATAAATCAGCGGGAAAAATTGCATTTCATTTTCTAGTATTTTTTTGCATGAAATTCACCCGCTCTCAAGGTCTTATCGAGTGCATTGCATTGCACACGGCCGTCGTTCGGGTCGTTGAGACTGGTGCAACGAACTCGGAACTAGTATGAAATATGCGGGGGCAATGAGTTAAATGTGTTATGGGGCAATAAAACATGGCTCGCCTTTGGCAGTGGAAATTTTGTAGCAGTGCATAAATATTTACATACAGAAGATGCATTCATATTAAAACTGTAGTTATATTTTTACTGAATTAAAAATAGGGAATTAATTAAATAATACATGTGTGAAATCGATTTTCGATATTATTTTTTGGCTTAGTAGAGGGAGGGCATTTTTTTTGGCTTTTTCTGGTAAAGCTGCAATGAAATTAACTCAAGAACAAGGAGCCGATTAATAAAATAGCCAACAGAAATTCTCGTCTTGCTTTCGCAGGTAGTTGGACTGGTCAGCGTGGGGTGAGGGTGGTGGGGGGATACACGGGAATGATTGCACTCGCCACTGAGCCTAATCATCAACATCAATTCAATTAAAGCTGCTCGTATACATACATATGTACAAATCCATACATACATATGTGGTGTACTGCCGTATGTGTCTGCGAGCGAAAGATAATAAAACTGAAAGGCTAAACAAAACGCGTAGGGCAATAAGTGCGAATAAGTGTGGCAAAGCGTGTGGTGCAAAAACGTTTTTGTTGCTGCCTTTTGCGCTTTTATCAGCCTGCCAGAGCGAGATAGCCATATCAGAGAAGTCTTTCGGTTTTTTTTTTTTTGCAATGTTTGCCCGGCTTCCCCTCCCCCACTGCTTTTATTTGATGTTTGGCGCGGTCTCGTTTTGTTTTTTATTGTTGCTTTTGGCTTTGCCTCTGCTTTTGCTTCCTCTTTGTTTGACGGCGGCTCGGCTGTTTCTGCTCCTCTGCTCTCAGAAAGAATCGAAATAAAACGTGTGGCCGTCTCGCTCTCGCACAGAAACGTGCCAAACTGGTTTCCACACCACACCAGACCACAGACACACACACACACATGCAGGTACAGCACAGCACTATGGCAACTACGTATGAACATCAAGCTCTATCTCTATCTCTCTCTCCCTCATTCGCTAGAGGCTGGCCGGTCTGTATGTACAACTAGTATCTTAACCTTGAACTTGAAACACATATACACAGACGCAGAAACACACACAAACATACAAACACACACACGCGCATATACAGCAAAGAGCGCACGACGGCGACACACTGAAGCACGCGATGCTAACGCCGACCGCCGATGCCGACGCTGACTGCGACAGAGCGAAAGCGCTTTTATTTATGCCTTGTCTGTTTGCCTATATGTCTGTTTGTGTGTGAGTTTCGCTTTCTATCTCGCTCTCTCGATACTTTTACTGACATTTTGGGAAGTGCAGCTTACGCCATGCATACGTAATACAACGAACACCTGGGCCGAGACATCAGCTTCCTCTAACCTTATTTAGACTGCCACCCAGCCGTCCGTCCCATGCACGCAAACAGCAGGATGACGACACTCTCGGCAATTAAAGCGCTAGCCATGAAGATGATTTTTCCTAATCCAACCCATTTTTCCTGCTTCCGTAATGAGCATTCTCTCGGTGTGTGTGTGGGGGGGCTTCTGTGGAGATGGGGCGAAACTTACGTAAACGAATTCCAAAATCACACTCATTCATCCACATCGATTTCAGATCCAAAGACCCATTCCGAAGGGGCTTGGTAAGTTTGCAATACCCTCTTGAAAGGGTATATCTTATTGTTTTTATTATCGGAACCCTGCGGTCTGCCAACTATGGCTAGGAGTCTGGCAACAGGCTTGATTGAGTGCAATCCCATTGCAATATTTTGTGGGAGTGAATTGTCGTCTACAATTTCACAAAATTGTTTACCGCATTCTACTGATCGTGTGTCCGCAGATAATCTGAGCAACAAATACATTTAAATAGTATATGCACACATTCGCTGTGTTCAGTAGTCATTTACTTCTGTGTGTGAGCATGAATATTGCGGCTTTGATCTTCTCTCGGGACACGTGAGGCAATGGGAATTCAACGGGCTGACTGGTCCGTATAATTCTAAAGTTGACAAAATGTTGAAACGGCTCTATGAATAAACAAACATTCATATGCATAAATGAATGAATATCTCATAACCAGACGATAGATGCATAGATCGGCAGATAGATGAATGCATTGATTGATATAATCAATGCAGTGCAACTTGAAGGTCTCTTAAAACTGAAACACTCATTTAAATAATATTTAATTACAGTACATATCGTTATATGCAACTGCTATTAATGGATCAATAATTTTTCATATAGAAACTGGTCTCTGGACCAGATACAGATCTCTAGAATCTAGATCTACGTGTATGCCATTTCTTTTTAATTCCATTAGGCCAAAGTGTCGCACTTAATAATTTAACTGAAATTTTTACTTCTCACTTGCACAGATGGTGGTTATACATATGGTGTGATGAAATGTGTAGAGCGTCTAATAAACAAGTTGAAAATCAGTCAAACTTAATGGCAACACACACACACACATACACATCATTCGATTTTCGCGCAAAGTTCCTAAAATTAATAAATCCCTTTATGCCAAATTCCGGAACTGTTTTTAAGCTCTTTTTCGCATTTGTTTTGTTTGTTTCGTTTGGGTTTTGCAAATAATTTGTTTCTCTTTCTTTTTTCTTAATTCGTGTTGTTTATGTTATAAATAAATTTTGATATTTCTGCAAATTCCGGGGGCAAAAAAAAACACACAAAAGATTGGGAGAAAATCGCTCGAGCCATATTGTGGGGGGAGTGTATGGGTGTTTCTGTGTGGTGTGGAGAGAGCTTCCGCATTAGTGTGTGTGTGTGTTTGCCAACTTTGCTCTTCGCAATTGTTGACTGTATTTTCCGCAATCAAAACAAAATGTATCGTGATGTTAGAGCCCAGGGAATGGCAACGGGAACGGGAACGAAACGGGCCTCTTGATGACGCCGTCGAAAAAATGTTAACTACGACGCAATTTCGTTTACTCACATTTCTCTCAGTTACTCTCTGGTTTCGTTTCGTTGCGGCTTTTATGTCTGCTTTTTTTTCCATTGTCAAACACTTTGTTTTTAGTTAACTAAGGGTTCAGGATATTTATGCGTCACAGGAAAACACGAAACGCGTAGTATTTATTGTATTATTACCGAGGGTCGTGGGGTTTGTGGGCCTTGCGATCGGTTGAAGGTGCTGCCGCTGCAATGTCTGTCTGCCAGGCCGCATGGAAAGTTCTCGCGTTGTTGCGGCCTTCCTCTGCTGCGAGCTCTGTCGCTGCCAGCGCCGGCAGAGTTTCTATCTTCTAGTTTGGCTTTTGAGCGCCGCTCGCTCTCTCTCGCTCTCTGCTCTCTGCCTATCTCTCTTTTTGACGCTGCCTCAGTTTCGTCAAGTTTTTTAATTTTTCCTGTTCCTGATTCTTTGATTTTGTGCTGCCTTTGCTGTATCCCGCTGTTCCTGTTGCTGTTTCGCTTTTGCTTGCCACCTTTTGGGGCACACCACGCTTTTGCCCTACTGCCCCACACACCGACGTTGCCTACACTACAACCACATGACGACGGCCTTCAATTGGCTCTTCTGCTCTCTTTTTCTCTCTATGCTTCGCTCTCCTTTTCCCTATCACGCTCTCTCTCTCTCTCTCTCTGTATCGCTGTTGATTCCACTACCATTCCTTCATTCATTATTCTCCACGTTCTTTTTTTCCCTCATACGTTGCACTTTTTTTTTCAGCTCTTTTTTTTTGACGAATTTAAGTTCTCTCCTCTCCTTTGCAAACTTTTATCTTTGCCTCTACGTGTGGGTGTGTGTTTGTGTTTGTGTGATGACTTTTGCTTTTCGCGAATTCCTGCTTTTGTTGCGACGCTTTTCTAGCCGAAACAAAACAAAATTTCCCAAAACATCTGAGATCCGTATCCTCTGAACGCGCGACACTTCGCCAGATCCAGATACTTTTTGTATGGGAATGGGTTTTACAATATCACTCTTAAAGTCCAATCTCTCTATTAGATGTCTCAGAGAATTAATATGATTTTTTGCTTATTTCACACTAGCACGAAAATTTACTAAAGGGTATTTTTTAGAAGTACATCGTACGTTTCCTTTTCCCACGTTTCATCGGTAGACCAAGCCAGACTAAAACTCAGCCCATTGACTGAGAAAACGAAGACGCAGAAGGCTTTTCTACTTTCCCAGTCACGTGTGTGTTTTGATATATGTATTTCTGAGTGAGCTCACATGTATTCGTCATATGTACATATATTATGATAATATCGCCTGTTTTAGTCCCATTCCACTTGAAGGGAATCCCAAAAACCAACTTTAATTTCCAGTGAATTTATGGATATAATAATGGGGTTTTTGAAATCCTACAGTGGCTAGTGATAAAAATCTGTATGTATCTAAACTTACCTTTGATCAGCAGATGCAAAGTAATTACCCTCCATTCCATTCCACTTTGATGATGCAATTTTTTTGCTTTTCCATTTCATTTTCACTGACATTTACCTTTTTTTGTGTGCAAGTATTTCGTATCTTTGTTGTTGTTTCTCTTGTTTTATATAACCAGAACTCACATGTTTTGGGTCACGGCACGTAAGGCAACATTGTTGGAATTTTGTTTTGTGAAATTAATTTACATTTGTATTTTCTTCCGCAAACACACATATAAATGCACTTCTAATTACGTTGATTTCGAACAGGAATTGAACAAGTTGAGGTACAAAATTTTTTAATTTCAAAATATTCTTAATTGATTTTTGTACATGCTTATTTGACAGGCACTTCTCATGTTATTATTGTTTAATTAATTATTCCTCAATTATTTTTTTTGTATTGTTATTATTTGGCCAATTTTGGCAAATTCAATTTCCCTGTTGATGTCATTTGCGTGTCCAATTGATAGCAAACCAATGGGGAATTGTTTGGGTTTCTTTTTGTTTTTTGTTTTACTTTTTGTTAGAATTCTTCTGATGGGGTTGGTTGGTGTTGGTTGGGCTGCTGGGGAATGGAGCGTTGTTCGCAGCTCGCTTGTCGCACTTTCAATGCCAACGCGCAGCCCAGCAGAAAGTAGCAGAGCTGTCGTTGTCGCCGCTGCTGCTGCCTGTAGCCGAGCTGAAAGCTCTACGAAACGAAAACAGAGATGAAACGAACAAGTGTGGGTTGGTTGGCACACTGCAGGCGGGAATGAGAGGGCGAAAGATGAATAGAGCGAGATGGGGCTAGAAAGGAGCACGGCGCGTCCCACTGCCAAAATCCAATAACAAAATAAAGACAGAAGTCGCAAAAAAAAAGGAAAGAGAAGCTGAGCTCAAGTTCAAGGATGTTATGTAATGAAGAAAAGCGAATGGCAAGTGAAGTAGGTGAGTGGTGAGAGGGAGAGAGTGAGAGTGCATTGAGTGTGGGCGGGAGCGACAGCGAGGAGGGAGGCCGGGTCTTTCTCGCTCTCTCGTATGACCTATACCAATGTAGAATGATCTCCCCTCTCGCACTCGCACTCGCATTCTTCTCTCTTTCTTTCCCTTTGCTGACATGATGTACTTGCAATTTAAGTTGTGCAGTCTACCCTGACGGCGCCTTAGTTACTGCCCCTATACAGTGGATACTCGATAAGCAAGGAAATACGAGGGTAACCCGTAATCGTATTCGATCGTTTATTGTACAATTTACTGTACCGAAAATTAATAAATTCCAAACGATCAGCATTTGGATTTCACCAGCCATAGCATTAGAGGGAGCTTTTCTTGTATTTACTTTATTTTTTGCTTACTGAAAATGTTTTTTTGAAACATGTTTCTTTTATGGAGTGACTACTGTATATGCACTTTCTGTGTGGTGTGTATTTGTTGGGCATGGGGATGGGGCTTTTGGGTTCGTATTCGTGTGCTGGGACTGGGATTGGGATTGGGCCTGGGGGCAGCGAATTGTATATAATTAGCGCACTTATTGACTAACTGCCGTTTGCAACACATAACAACAATCATTACGTAGCTTACTTGCTGACTTACTTCACATTGTATACAGATATTACAGAGGCTTATGTACATCCTGTGTACATATATATGTACATATGTACATATGTATATGCCTTGCGATTTCGATTGACTAATGTGCGTGTGCTGCAATTTTCGACTGACTGATACACTATCAGACCCTTTCCAGTCGCTATCTCTGTATCACCTTTTTTTTATAGTGAAACAATTTCTGCGCTGTGCTGTTCGTTTTTCGATTTTAATTTCTTAATTGAATTTGTTTGGGGGCGCAAGTATGTATATGGCGAAGAGAGAGAGAGAGAGCGCACAGTCCGCCATGTTTGTTTAATTGTTTAATTTAATTAAATGCCTTGACTGCAGGCGTTTGCATGCCTTTGCATATTGTAGATACATATGTACATTAATATGTATGTACATCACCAGATACATACACGTGCACATGTGTGTGTGTGTGTGTTCTATATCTTGGCTCGGCTATATGCAACAGATGTTATTGCATGCCGTGTGCTGGGCGCTTTCATAAGTTACCCATCTGCTGCTGCGCATCTTATGTCATGCGCATCGCAACGCTTTAAAGGGTACTAAGATACACAGATACATACTAACATAGTTGCAAGCACATAGCCCACTACATACATATACACAGCTGCCACACGTACACGGATTGCACATTTACAGTGGCACTCGCTCGTGTGCGGCCACTTTGCTTGCCCAGCTGAAGTGGGAAACTTTCATCTTATTACCACTGTGTGGGAAACAAAATTCAGTTACAAGTTTCCGCAAATGTAATTTAGTTAGATTAAAGTTAAGGCTGGCTTAAAGCGGATAGTGGATTTATTGAAATAAATTTAATATCCTCAGAGGAGAAAAGTTATAAAACTTTAAGCATTCTTTCTAATCAATATTCGAACTTTAAAGTAGGAAAAAAGAAGATAACAATTATTTAGTATATATAAATTATATAGTATGACACACGAAAGCTGCCAAAAATATCAAGCGATAATAAAAATAGCTTAAGCTTACCTCAGTGCGGGCCACAACTGTCTTTACATATCGGTAGCTTAGGTAGTATGTGTATGTAGTTAGTATTTATAGTGAGCACAAACAAATTTGTACATACAATTGCACTTGCTCCGAGACTGAACTTGTTCAGACGCGTATGTGAGAGTATTTAGCGGTGAGTCATATCTATTATAAATTGTGTATACACAATACTTTGGGAAAAACTGGAACGAGCTGGCGAATCGAAAGCGCAGCTCTCAATGCATTTGCTGAGTGGGAGAGAGTGCGAGGAATAGTGTGGAAAATTGGGTTAGGGGGAGTACGAGGAGACCAGACCACGTACATTCAGCCAGCACTGTGTAGGTAGAAGCGACATGCAAAGCTGCTGTTCCTGCTGCTGCTGCTGCTGCAACATTTGCCCCTTACCCTTCTCACGTGAGCGGCCAGGCAGCGCATGACAAGAGTAGGTGACCTTGACAGTGAACTTGAAATAATGCTGCTACACAAGGATTCCAAGCCTGCATGTGTGTGTGTGTGTGTGTGTTATGTTTGTGAGAGCTTGCACAAAACGCGAGAGCCAGAGACACAGAGAGCGAGTGAGTGTCGGAAAGCTTTTGCTCTTGCATCTGGTCGAGTGAGTGTGTGCGGGGGTGGAGGTGAAGTGCAGGGCAACCTCTCATCCCGTATTGGTTCTATATATGGCAAGGCAAGCTTTTCTCTCTCTCTGTCTCTCAGCCTGGCGGTGGCTTTTTTGCCATCTCGCTTCCACAAATGGGAATGAATCATCGCGCGACGTGCGACGGTTTGTCTGCAGTCGTCCACATTTGTGAAATATGTGCCAGAAATTTCGCTTTCGACGGCGACGAATAGCAAGAGCAAAAGCAGGACAGAGAGGGAGGCGAGTAGTTTATGCAACGGCCAGGCAGCCAGGCCCAACGGCTAATGTCGAGCATATGTTGGCTGTTGCACTGGACGGACAAGTGGCAAATAATTCCCGTTCCCAATGCCATTACTATTCCCATTCCCATTCCCATTTCGATTTCATTTGCTGTTTTCCTTTTCATTTCCTTCTACTTCTGTTTTGTGCATTCAACTTTGACATTTGGGAATCTACATGGCCTGAGACAGGGTTGATTTTATGCACATACATACATACATACATACCTATGTATATACATATGTACATATGTATCTGTTGACCATATTACTGTCGATGCATTTGGCATTGCCTTGCGTCAGCACAGATTAAGGGATTGAGAGTTAAGGGCTGACTGGATACTGTCCCCAATGATGCCTTCTGCACTCCGACAACATGGCTTATAGACGATTCCCAGGCTCTGTTCAATTTACAATTTGCATAATGACAGATTAAGACGCTCTGGGAAAATTGCACAGCAAGTTGACCCACTTCTTGTATATGGAAAATATGGAAGCTATAAGATAGCACAATTAATCGATAAGCTGTAAACCTAGAATCTAAGCAATCTCCCCAAACTATAAATATTTCAAAACTCAACACAGACACACAGACATAATCGCCTGTAGAGCAATGAATACAGAATAAACTCTGGGAGTTGTTTCCGTGTCATCAGCTTGCTAAAATTAAAAATAAAAAAATCTAAAACAGCTATGAGAATTTTGTACCACCATAGAGTCTCTCCCCTTGCAAAGGCAAGCCACTAAACATGCGATAAAGGTAGTAATAAAAGTTAACAGATGCACTCTAAAATCTGCTCTCAAAATTGTCCCGAAAGTATGCAGAAATAAATAGGAATAAATAGAAATATAATTTGGTTTTAAATAACTATTTGCAGTGTTATTTTAATATTTAATATGTGCTCGCAAAATCGTTTCTCTGAGTGTGGGATCAGGTGCGATGTGCCAGAATTATAGATAGTTTGAGTGGGCTGACAACCTGAAATTGCATTTGAGAATTCAATTCTTTTCGGTACTTTTCCATATCTGCCAAATATCTGAACTGAAATGTGCAAACAGTGCGCTGGGCGAGTGGGAGGGGATGCATAGAGCCAGGCCAGGGATCGTAGGGGTAGAGAAAAATATAGAGGTAGAGAGCTGTATGCGGTAACCTTGAGAAAGCTTTGAATTTTTAGTTGGGACAAAGGGTGTGGTGTGCGTCATTGAGAGAGCAGAGAGTGAGAGCGAGCGAGCGGGAAGTGCAGTTGCAGCGGCGCCGTGCATGTACATACGTATGTACATAGTATGTGTGTGTGTGTGTGCTTTCAAACTTTTCGCTTCGGCACATTTCTTTGCCGACGAACCTCTAGCCCTCTCGCTCGCACCCTGGCTATCTTTCACTCTTTCTTCTGCCCTCTGCCACCCACTCTCTTCTGCTCAGTGAGCATCTCGTTGTTGCTTGTTTTTCGTTTAGTTTTCGTTTTACTCTTCTTTTTTGTGCGCAAATGCAATTCACGTTCAAGGCCAGCACCAAATGCATGTGTGTGTGTGTTTGTGTGTGTGTGTGTGCTATGTACATGAACAGGCTCGTATGTGGTACTCTGTGGATTTATGTACATGTGCATATGTATGCATGTGCTGTCGTCAGTTGTCAACTGTATTTTCAGTACAGGCACACACAGATACAGACACAGATGCAAAAGCACAAATATACATAGACAAATGATATACACACACACACACACACACAATCAATAAACTGCAATTTCACTGCTTTATCTGTATATTCCGTTCCGTACCGTTTTGCTGCCTCGCCTCTGCTTTAATGTTATCTCTGCTCTTCTTCGTATTTCTGGCACATCTTCGTGTTTGTCAAACATTATTAAGAGCAAACGGAAGAGGGAGAGAATTAAGGAAGATAAGATAAATGGCAGCAGATGACTTAACCAACCAGAATAAACCATCTGGGAGGAGCAGGTACCTTTTTTTTTTGGTATACATTATTTTCCATAAATATTGTAAAAATGGAAGATTGAACAGCATTTTCCAAACATTTTAATTGGATTATTTTAAGCTAATTTGTTCTTTAATTTAGTTGGATTTATTTTTAAATCTATTTAAAAACTTCGTTAAGTGGAATATTGGAATGGAAATTTTAAAATTTTAAAACCTTGTGAAATCTTTAATTTTAAACTATTTAGATTGAACACACAACCAATTTATTCAAAAGATGATCAACTCAATATGTTGAAAATTCCCAGTAAATGCATATGAATGCATAATTTTCCATCCCACTGCATCAGTTATTGCACCCACGAGGAAACAAGACAAGGAACGCCATAACACGTCTCTCCGCCTCAATTTCCCTGCTCTGGAATTATATAATTTGCCATCAATGGCAATGAAAATGCCATGCAATCAAGCGTAAAATATAGAGAATTCCCAATTATAGAAAATAATACAATATGTGTGGGTTAACTGGAAAACTCTTATCATAATAACGCAATAGAGGGTGACCTTAGGATGGGTGGCACACTACTCTGATCAGGCACACAATTTTTCTTCCCAAACGGAATAACTTTTGCTTCTCAATAATTTTTGTTTAACTGTCTGGTATACTATTATTTAGCTCGTGCTTTTTTTAAGAAACTATTTTTATTGCCAGTCCATTAAGAAGAGTACAAAGCGGCGCATTGATGACTTCAGGGTATTCCATATTCGATATGTGATACTAAAACGTTCGTAATGGATTTCCAGTGTTATTCCCCAATACGGAGGAGGCAGATGATGCGGTAATCGACATCAACACAAAGCTGAGTAATAACATTTCTCAGCTTCAAAACCAAGTTAAATGCAGGGAAGTGCAACCAAAAGGGGGTCCAAGTTAAAAACAAAAATATACGCATTTATTTTTAAAAAGATTTTCTCCAAAAACCGAATCAGTTACTGAAAATAAGCCAAAGGCATAAAAAGGAGGCTCATACATTGCATGGGAAGACATCTTCTCGGAACAAGCAAGCTATATAAATCCCCTCTTTTTTTTTTTGCTGAATGACAACCACGCCCGTGACATTGTTTGATAGAAGCCGATGCGATTGTACACAATCAAGTTGTGTGTAAACTACTTACTGCGTTGCATTTAATGGCGAGCGTAAAGTTTAATTGCTCACACAAAAATTACGCGAAATTTCAATCGAAATGTTTTTTAAATTCGCTTTTGGCTTAACTAATTAAAATTTTATTGGGATTTCTCGCATAAATACTTGGCCTGGATTGGCTTGGCTTGGCTCTTTTTCCTTGAATATGTGACGGAAATCGCCCGTGCCATATGGAAAGCGGGCGGGGAAAACGTTTTAGGCAGGCGCCATTGGAATGCAAACAACACTCGAATGATTGAAATATTCTATTTAGAGGGCAAGGTCAGGCACAAGGCTGTAGTGCTGCAGCTCGCTCACACTCTCTCTCGCCCAGGCTCTCATTTGGAAAGAGAGTATTCCTCTTGGGCGCATATGTTCGTGTCTCGGTGGGACGTGGGACGTGGGCGTCGCCGTCGGCTGTGGCTTTGGCAGCTGCAGCAGCTGGATGCTCCGTCCTGCAAATGCCAAACAAAGTGACCCATATGCGTCATTCCCGTCAGGCACTGCTGTTGCCAACTAAACCACTTTTCCTGGCCATGTTCCCCCTTGTGTCGCCGTGCCCCGCCTCGATGGCCAGGCTGCTGCAGCTTGATGGCCACTCGACGCTAATTGTGTCCTGTGGCGCTTGTCAAATGCATACGCGATACGAGATACCATTCCAATCCTGCGCTGCGAGCTCCTTGACGTAAGCTGCACCAGATTTCAGCAGCTGTTTTGTGCTTCATCCATTTTTAATTAAATTTCCATGTGCACATCAAAATTGAGATGGATATCGATTGGGGAACAAATTGCAATTTTCAAACATTTTTTTAAAGATCTTTACGAACTGTAAATAGCAATTGTAGTCTCAAAGGAAATGTAGATTTTATTATTATTTATTAATTATTTATTTAGGGTTTATTTATTAATTTATTTATTTTTAAGAGAATAAAACTTGTGTATTCGTAGCATCCTTTTTTCCCCGATTATCCAGAGAATACTTATGTAGAAAATTTTAAAGTTTACAGAAAAAACGGTTGTTTGACTTGCACGCATCTGCCAATAGAGGGCGCTACAAAAAGCTTACCAGCTCTGTTAATGTAACATAAAAGCTTTTCGACTCTGTTAACTTTGCAGAATAGCTTTTGTTGGCTCCGATGTTTATGGCTGCTTTATGCTGGCAAATTGAAAGAGAAACTACTAGTGTGGGGATCCTGTTTCACCCCCAACCTTTTGGCTAAGAGCAGAGCTCCCCCCCCACAGTGCAGGACCTACGCATAGTGTATTTTTTTCAAGTACATAAGTTACAGCTATGGCAGACCGGAAGAAACCCCCACTACTCATATAAACATTACGCATACGCAATGTGGGCGATTGCCTGACAAGGTAAATGAAAAATCACAGCATGATTGAAAAATTGTGATTGAAATTGGTCAGGCAGTTGCGTGAGCATTTGCTCAGACCCGTCAAGTCGTAGGGAAAATAAAATAAACATACGATACGAGTGGACCCCAAACAGATGAATAGACAAACCGATAATCAAAGTGATACCCCCCCCGACCGATTGAGGAGTCCACAACTGCAATTGTCAGTTCAGTGGGATTCGAATGGAAATTGTGACAGTTCGACTGGACTGGACTGGGGGATAAAACTGACCACATGTCAATGCAAAGCAACTTCAAAGCGACGAAATGATGGACAGTTCACAGGGCGCGCAGGGCGCACAGGGGAGAGGGTGTGTGTGCCGTAAATACAGGTTAATGGCGGGTAATTGAGGAAAACAATTTCGCATTCGCATAACTGGCAAGTGAACAAACCGTTTCTCTCAGCGAATTTAATTGGGGAAAGAGAATTCATAACCGGAATATGAAGTTCGTCGATAGGGGGTGCAAACTGGAAATGGCATGGTATTTGAATGCCAAATGACAATTAGTATTTTCCAGGGCCAAACTTACAAATCAATTCTCACACACACAAACACTCACACATACACATACACCATTTGCATATGAGAAATAGTTAATGACCAAAACAGAGACGTTGTTGACCCCTCAAAACAGCAATTGAACTTTGAATTCGAACGGAATTTCCAATGCAAATACACTGAGAGATACCGAGTAAGCAAGTGGTGCGAAGAAATAAAAATAAAATAAAAAAAAATATAAAAAATAATAATAAAATAAATAAAAACTAAATAATAAAAATATAGTAGAGAAAGCTTTAGATTTGAAACTACTCAATTCCATTGGATATATTATTTTGGGATGTATTTTTTTTGTCCTGTTATCTGATCAGAGACTCACCTCAACCTCAGCCTTAGTTTCGCTCAGTGTACTTGCATTAGTTTGCATGCCAATTAGTGCACAAATAATTTATGAAGTTTGTTAATTGCCGCCCTCAAACTGAACCAGTTGGCCTGGCCTACGTCTTCCTGGCTTTTCAAGACGATAACATGGAGAAAAGACAAGACCAATCGGACCGAGAATTCCTTTCAAATTAAATTGATTAAAGTTAAGGAACTTGGCGCTAGCGTCAAGGGTAAATTGGTTTTGAGACATTTGTATGGCAGTGCGGGGGATTGGATGGTTAAAATGGGACTAAATCAGAAAGTATTCCCTCCAAAATTGGACAGCATTGTGTTGCACAATTAGTCGGGTGCGAAAAGATGTTTCGGGCTGATACAAAACAAAATCCATGGCAAGTGCAACCTATTTTGGATTATCTCGATTTCTTAAGGGTTTTTTTGGTAGGTGGACAGAGTTAGCCTCAACTCTTCTACGAGAGGTAAAATCCTTGGGAGCATCCTGAGATTTAAAACTGTTCGAAAACATGGTGAACAAAACCTTATTGGATGTAACCTCCGCTTTGGCAACCTAAGCTGGCAGACAAGTCTGGCTTTTAGCACACAGCTTTTAGTTAGCTGATGAAGTCTGCAAAAATCCCCTGTGCTGCCGGAACAGCCATTGCTATTTTGGAATGCATTTTGTCAGCCGAATGTGGCAACAGAATGCTTTATTTTTTTTGTGTATTGACTTCGAGTTAAGCTGCGATAATTTTTCGTTGGAGATGGAAACCCTTTACCATTGAAAGACTTTGTTAGGTGAGATATTAAACTTTAACTAGAGATCTGTTTTGAATGCTTCTAATGGTTTGTAAGTCACATAATAACGTTGCCGCCGGACTCGATGGCCGGCACGACGCCCGCCGCTGGCGTTGATGGTGCCACCCAGTTGAAGGCATGCCCAGCCGCTGGCGCCGCCGCTGCCGCTGCTATCTCCACCTGGCTGTGCCTCGTCAGCGTGGCCGTCACCGTCGGACCTGCTGTGGTGCTGGCTGCTATACGTGGCACGGGCCGCAGCACGTTCGTGCTGGTGTTGGGTCATTTGACGGGCAGCGGTGGCAGCAGATTTTGGGCCACATTCGACAGCTGCCTCAGATGATTCGCCTGGACGTACTGAAAGGCCGAGGAGCGCTCCAAGTGCTGCGACAAATAGAACTCGCCCAGCGAGTAGAAGCGCCGCTGATCGAAGGGCTGGAAGGGAAAGCCGGGAAAGCGCTGTCCACCCGCATAACTTTTTGCTGCCGCTGCTGCTGCTGCCGCCGGGGGATAAATGGGTATTCCGTGCGGTGGGCGTGGCAATGCACCATAGGCTGTGGCAGTGGCTGGGCCGTGCGCCGACGACTGTTGCAGTTGTGGATGCTCTGGTAGTGCATGTTGATGCTGCTGCTGCTGCTGCTGGTGCTGCTGCTGCTGTTGGGCCTTGAAGAAGTCCAGGTTCTTGAGATTCTCCAGCATCTGGTGGGAAGCCTGATGTTTCTTTAGATAGGCATGGCTATCAGGGAGAAGATAATAGAGGAAATTTATGAATAGATTTTACTAATAAAGATTTTATTTTTTATTTAGTGCTTCGGTGTGGAAGGAACTACTCACCGTCGGAAGGTCTTGCCGCACAGATGACACGGATATATGCCATCGCTAGCTTCATCGCTGGCTCTGGCCGACTCCTGATTGATGTCGGTAGATTCGCCGAGGCTACCCAGCCGCTTCTTGCCGGGATTGGCCGTTCCAGCAGCCGCCTCCGCTTTGGGCTTGTGCCAGCGCCGGTGGGAGGCCAAGTTGGCTGGGCAATTGAAGACCTGCGGGGGAGAGAGTCGAATCAGAAAGTCCCGGATGCTGTAGGCCGGCGCAGTGACTTGCCTTCTCGCACTCGGAGCACTTGTACTCGATGTGAACGATGCGGGGACAGCGGTGCTGGGCCAGCATGAAGGCGTCGTCGTAGACGGTGCGACAAAGCTGGCACAAGTAGTCGCCAATCTTATTATCGATGCTGGCCAGTATGGCCTTGGCCTCCTCGGTGATTTCCACCACATTGAAAGCCGGATCAATGTCACCTTTGCGCACGACCAGCTCCTCATCGTCGCGCAGCTTGCGTATGATGGTGCCGGACACGGGACTTATGGTCTCCTCGTCAATGGCCGTGTGCTTGCGTAGCTTGGCCCTCTTCCTTTCGGCCTTGTGTGGCCGCATTGGGGGAGCGGCTGCTGCTGCTGGCAGGGGAAGGCGGCGGCGGCGCGGGGAACGAAGCAATCAGTTGCGATGGCTGAAATGGAGGACCACCAGGACGCTCGGCCCCAGCGCCCACACAACTCAGATCCGTGTAGGTTTTCTCGTTGCGAAGCTCTTCCCTGGCCGCGGCCAGCTCCTCCTTGGCCGCCTCCACCTCTGGCTGTGGAAAGTCCCTTTCAAACAGTCGCGCCAAGCCGTCCACGGCTTGATTGTGCAACTCCTCGTCCTCGTACAGCAGCTCATTGCGTTTCAGGGCCTTGGGGTCGAGAAGTTCGGCCTGCAGCCTCAGAGCGGGGCTCTGCAGGTCCACAGTCTCATCATCGTCACTGCCCAGGACATCGACAAAGACCTCCTCATCATCATCATCGTCGGTCACCACACCAGCACCAGCAGCAGCATCAGCACCAGCATCAATCTGAACCTCTTGGGTCTCGTCGCTGACTTGTACCTGGACCGTCTCGTCATCAGCGTCGTTGACTTCCTCCGTGTCCGTGGCCTCCTCATTGTAGTCATGGGAACTGACAACTGTTTCATCCTCGTCCTCGGTCAACACGATGGTCGTCTCGTCCTCATCGTCCACGTAGATGGGCGAGCTGGCAACGGGAATGGGGCGGCTCACGCTCGATTGACTTGCCGGAATTTGCTCAAAGTTATTTTTCGCCGTCTCGTGAAAATGACTTTTATTAAAGGACGACGACGACGACGCCCCCTCAAAGCCGCGCATGCCATAGCAGTTTCCCCCCTGATGAGGCAGCTGCTGCTGATGGTGGTGAAGATGATGAAAGTAGCTCGTGGCTGGCTGCAGCCCGTGCAGAGCATGAGAAGCTGTTGCTGTTGCAGGAACTGGAACTGGGATTGGGAGTGGAACTGGAACTGGGACTGGGGCTGGTGTGTTCACCATGTGCGGCCGCCACAGGTAATTCTCCTCGGACATTAATCTCTGGCGCTTGCGGGGTGGCGAGGGCGTCGATGGCGGCGTAATTGGCACAATGCTGGCCGCTGCACGCAGCGACAGATCCAGCGGGGAGAGCAGCGAAGTAGCCGGACGATGTTGGCTAAATTGCGGAAATGTCTCGTTGATTGCTGGTAATGCCCGCGACTGGGACTGCGACTGGGACTCGGCGTAATGGTTTGCTTGGCTGTGATGCAGTGGCTGGGTCTGTAGCTGATGCTGCTGGTGCTGCTGCTGTTGCTGGCTTAGATGTGGATGCGACAGAGACAGTGACTGAGGATGGGTATGTGACAGTGGATTCATGTTCATCATTTTTCCTCGCTCTCTTGGTTTTTGCTATTCTTTTACGGAGCACAACACTTGTGATTTCATTTAGGGTTTCCGCTTAGCCTCTTTCATGGACAATCTAATGTTGCTTGGCTGATTTAACTGCAACAACAGGATAATTGCATTCAAACTTTAAGTATTCAGTGTGAGTTTTTATATCAGAGAGGGTTATTGCTCAATTTTGGTTGGCCTTAATACGTTAGTGCACTCCAAAAAGTTTTTTAAGATTTACTGGGTGAAGTCAGCCACACACACACATACACATGCAAAATTAAAACTAAATAAAATTTAAATTTAATTGAATGTAAACTTAAGACTGAGATTGGCTTATACATATATATTTAAATACCCAATAATAATATGCTGCGTTATAATTTCCATTGTGATTTCTGTCTATAAATTGTGAACTCCTCTTCAAAACTCTTTGTGAAAACTATTCCTGGTATGGATGAAATATTTTTGTTTGTTGTGTGTTTTTATGAAATTATTGGTGATATCCTCAGAGGATTGAGTTATTCAGAGGCACATAATGTGAAGATAATATTGAATAGCTCCTATCTTTAAATTTCAAGTCTGGCGGCAACAAACTTTAAATAAAAAATATTAACAAAGATTTTGTCACTCCACTAAACACCTTTGCCCATAAAAGTTTCAATATTTAAACTCAATGAAGAGAACGATAAATAATAAATTATAGGAAAACAAATAACTAGATGTGTGCTCCGCCTGAGGGAGATCTTTCCAAAGGATAACTTTCACTTGAATTATTTCTTTCGACGGAAATAAGCGTACTCGTAATTAGGTCATTTCAAAACTAATTCAAACTTTATTATTTTAACGGAATAATATTAGTTTTCTTCGTATCAGAAAATAATATATTTTTAAAGCACAAAGTCTTTCAGTATTCGGATGGTAAATTCATTTCCTATAGCTCAACGCTATATTTCTGATAAAATTGTGAATGCTGTAATTCATTTTAATTTAGTTTTATTAACACTCTTTAGTCTTCAGTCTTTAGTCTAACTTTTAGCTTTATTGTAACTTTTATTTGCTGAGAATGTTCTGGGAATATTTTTGGGGAATATTCCCTGTCCACCTGCAATGCCAAACTATTTAGATCAGTCTTTAAAAACTATTTCCAAACTAATATTGAATCACTGTTGGAATCCTTGCGACCTTTCGGCCGTTCGACCGTTAGATGGTTGATTTACCGTTACACGCAACTTTCTCGTGGCAACCGTCGAAACGAACTGAACGGAGGACGCCACGCGGCACCGTGTCCGTGGCTGGCTGGGAACGCTGTCGCACTCACTGCGGCTGGTCACCTGTCGCAATGCTCTGCGCTGAAATTGGGTTTGAATGCGAGGAAGCCAATGGAAGCCGCCACACACCACCACCCACCATCCACCACCCACCACACACCGAGGTCAGCCACCCAACTCACCCAGCGCTGGCCTGGCGAGAGATGCCCATGGCCCGCACGGCTCTCGCTCGCACACAGCTGCGGAATCCTGAGCGAGCTGCTCTGGGATTCGCCCGTCGCTCGCATAGCTTGACTTGACAATCCCACCCCCAGCGCCCACGCAGCCGCTGGGCGCATGCGCCGACACGCCCCTGAAGGAACGTGCCACTCGGCGAATGTGTTTTTGGGGACATGGGGCTGGCATCTGTTGCTCTGCTCTGGCATCGCCCATTGGCAGCAGCACGCAGAGAAGGCCGGAGCAGAGCAGCGCAGAGCATGTCCATGGCCATGCCACGCCTTCGCAAACCAGAAACCAGCAACCAGAATGGAATGTCATTCAATTGAAAATGAAGAATTTCATTGCAGTGCATTGGAGTTTTCCCCCAACCCCTGCCCACACACCGCCCTCTGTACGGGTGGAGGAGGATGAGCATAAGGACTGGATGGGGCAGGTGATTGAGCCTTTTGTTGCCTTGCTACCTGTACTTTGTTCCTCTCGCCCTTGCTCTTCCTCCTCATGCTCATCTTCATCATCATGGTCATCTTTGTTCAGACATTTTAAGAACCAAAGGATTCTTTTTGTGGTTTTGAAATTTTAATGTAGCTTCAACGTTGCGACTGGGTTTTCCAAAATGGCGTCAGCTATGGAAAAATCAACTTGTCTTAGCCAGGGATGGATTTTAAATTGAAGAAAGTTCCAAATTATGTTACATATTATTTTTAGATGATTTCTTTTTAATTACTTTACATAATTATACAGTTATTTTATGGTTTTTTTTTTACTTCCATAAACTGGGTAAGAAAGTTAAATTTCTGCTGGTAAAAATCTGCCTTAAGTGTTGCCTTTACTCTTAATTTGCAAACAATTTTACTCGAATGAAAACAGACTTGAAAATATATTTATTTTATTTATTTATATTTTAAAATATATTTATTTTTGTATTTCCTAAAACTGATTACTAATTCATGCTAAAAATGTTTCCAGTGTTCCGCTTCACCCAGCCCACTGGCTCCAATTTCGTCCTTGCACGCACGCAGCCCTGCACTCGACTGCAACTGAATGCAATTAATTAGAGCAAAAGGTCTACAAAAACTTAATTAAATTGTTGCGTCGGGACGCCAGCGACAGCAGCAGCAGCCTCCACAGACTCCGCACCCAAAAACCATTCAGCGACTAATAAACAGGAATTTAATTATGAACTTTTATATCCTGCCGCACAGCCGCTGCTCTCCCCCACATCACAATGGGAGGTACTGGGAGGCTGAAAAAAAAGTGAGATCGGTTCATTAAGGTTTGAGACTTGCTAAGATTTGCTGTGGCAACGAGGTCAACAGGTCTCACTTTGTGGTTTTTTCCTGGCCGTCGGCTAATTGTCAGTTTGTCGGGGGCTCATTAGCATAGCTGGGGCCTTTGTGAGATGCTCAGACGTTGCCCGCCGCCTTGCCTGCTCCTGACATTTGTCTAAGGAAATGTTCTTGACGAGAATGAAAAACATTTTCCGCTCATTTGCATGAAGATTTCGTGGGCTAATTGCCCATGTTGTTGTCGTTGCTGTAAACATGTTCAAGTGTCGAATTACACACGTAACAATTCAGAGCACCATTGCCCCCTGCCGCCCATCAACCGCAACACGTTGCATGCCACCCCGTAGCCTCGATGGGCAGGGTGGGTTCAGTTCGGCTCGTTTGTTTGGCCCATGGGTTTTGGGTTGGCTGACTTGCGGTCTGCGGTGTCTGTTTACATAGCGAGGGTTGGGTAATGGGCTCTCAATTAGGCTCATATGATGATGATTTTTGGATTTTTGAAAACGGATTTGCGATACGTTTCGGCGCGAGGAAATGAAGTGCGGCAAGTGCAGATAATATCCGAGTTATGCGCTTCATTGGACCAGGTCTGAAATCAATAGAATGTGATTGATAAACGAAGAATCCCACCCACATGCGAGAGGAAATCTTTATTCGGCAGCTGTTTCGCCTGCACATGCACCCAAAACCTGGAACTCGTATTCGTGTACTCGAAAAATGATTTCTCATGGCACATGCACTTGCAATTTGTATTCCTGGAGGAGACTGGAGACCGGTAAAAGGGTATTTCAGGTCTGTAATATAATTAAAATCCATATCAGCAGCCATTTAACAAGTGAGTAAATAACCGCCAAACGCTAATGATTTGGATATCAATTTGTAGTAAATATATATCACAAAACAATACTTAAAACTGCATCAAAAGCTGATTAAACTTTGATCAGACAAACAGTTCACTAAATCACGCAAATACCTGAAATAATTCGCCCAACGAACACTTTTTTCACACACCAAAGCGCTTTTTTCTCCTGCAGCTTAAGTTCCCTATTGAATTGCGCTTCGAGGAACATTAAAGACTTCCTGGGTGCCACGCAGAGGACAAAACGCTATTGACAAACCATAAGCCCAACTGCAATCGACTGGGCAGGAAGGGAGTGGAGTGGAGTGCAGCGTCGCCTCGCTGGAGATGTTGATGACCTTTGAGGGAGTACCAGGACCAGGACCAAGCAGAGCCGAGCCGACCAGCGCTGACGGGGCCAGTTTTAATTAGAGTGGCATGAAAGTATGCCCGAGGCTGGGGATTGCTGGCTGATTGGCTCTATGCGATTCTTATGCAAATGCTTTTAATTACAAAACTGTGAAACTGAATTACGCAACATTGCGTTATTTAAGTGAATTATTTTGCGGCAGGTTCGTGTGTTTAATTGCCCAACTCAACGCCTTTTTAATTGCCAGAACCGCTGAGCCTCGAAAAGAAATGGCCAGATGGATGGGCGACCTGCCCATCAAGGCACAGGGCACACACACACAATTTTTCGTTTTATTTTAAAATTCGTTTTAAGTCGCCTCTAAATTGAATTCGACGTTAGCTTGGCTGTGTCTAAAATCGATTTTGATTGATTCAATTTTAATACGAATATGGGGACATGTGAGAGCATGCGGAGGTGTTTGGAAAATCATTTCCAATCTTGCCTACTAGAAACAGTTGAAAGACCCCCATCTAAATCTCAGAAATCTCCATCCAATCAAGTTTAAAATCTTTCAAATAGTCGGAGGTACAGAAAGTACCAGACACCCAAATCTTGTGCAATGCAGCTTCGATTTTCTGAGTGAAATCTGAAGCTATTGACCTCTCTCCAGCACATGAAATTGAAAAGTTTTCCTCGTCGCATCGACAAGGCTAATAGAAAATATTTTTAGATAAAAAGGCGACAAATTGAATTTGCAAAGGTCACACATAAGTGCGACACTTGATAGCAGGCATTGGCACTTCACGTGAGGTCCGTGAGGCCCATTCCCATCCCCCCTGCCTGCTACTTGAAATTGTTGGAATTTTCTTAGCTCTGCAGCCTGCCGGTTGGGATTTCCATTTGCCCATCCCCAAGATATTCACATTATTTTCGCCAAATTGAATTGGCAAAGTGATTTGATTGTGCGTGAATAAAGACATTTCCGATCAGAGGGTGTGTGTGTGGGCCAACCCCTTTAACGCAAAAAAATAAAAATAAACTGTAGAAAATAATACGGCGTGGAAACCGCATTACGGATTTTAATTAACCGGGCCAGGAATATTTCAACATCCATTAAAATATCATATTACATTCAGAGAGACGGAAAGAGACAGAAAGAGTGAAAGGGAAAGTCAAAAGAATGCTTTTTACGAACTTGACTTGGGGAAAGGGTTTTAGTGGCTTATGTGGCCAACAAGCAAAGGAGCTTTTATCATTAAATAAATGTGCATAAATGTATATAAAAGATAGTTGCCTGACTGGCTTGACTTGGCTTCCCCATTGATTGGCCATTGAACATATTGTTTTTCTATTAATTATACGAAAATTACGCCAACAAAGAGCACATATGGCTTCCGAATACCGCAAGTATCCCGCGGGAAATCCAAAAAAAAAACCACACAGAGACAACCTCAAAGAGAGACACGCAAGTCTCGATAGTCTACAGATAATCACCATAATCGGACTCTGCACTTTAAGCGATTTTCAATACAATACAATACGAGCAGGGGGGGAGGAAATGCCACCAAGAACGAGGCGAGGAGCGGCATGACGCATAATGGAAAAACTGAAAGCGGAAAATGCGAATTGCTAGGGGAAAAATCGTCGGGCAATCCGCTTACAATACAAGCCGCGGGGGGGGGAGGTTGCAGCAGGAGGGTGACGGACACCGGGACGTACAAGGCTGGGGATGGGATGTGCCGTAATTACATGTGTGTCCGTGTCCTTTGTTCGCACACACTCTGCACGGCTTTGCAGTTTATTCTTGGCCCGGCACTGTGATGTCCGTGGTCACCTGTAGAGCGAAAACCTTGGCAATCTCTCCGGTGCCCTCGACGACCTCCGCGAAGAACTTGTAGGTGCCATTCTGCAGATTCGCCGGATAGAGGTCGTACGCACTGATATTCGCCAGCGAGAAGTTGCCCACACGCACGGGACACCGAATGACCTCGCTCATCTGCATGTTCGATTTGAGGAAATACCGCAGCATGGGACTGCCGGAAAAGTCGTACAGGAAGCCGCACAGATCCAGGTTCCTCATCTGCAGCAGAGTCACGAAAATCGCGCCACCCGCGGGCCTGGCGCGCACCTTCACATTGAAGATGAGAAAGTTGCTGCCCAGCTCCTGCTTGAGCCGCATATTCAGATCGAAGTGGTAGCGATCGTCATGGATGTAGGTGAACGACTTCATATAGCGCGACTCGCCGTAAACGTGGATGTTGCTGATGCGCAGAATGGGTCTCTGTAAGGCAGGGCAACGCCATGAGAGATCGTTCAACCATGGAGAAGCTACAATACCTGATACGAGGAATCTTCCTCATCCCACAACGATTTCGAACCATTTTCAGTGGCGAATATCAGCTGGAACAGCGACAAAAACAATGCGATCTGAATGAGTTTCATGGCGCAATGGGAACCAACTGCCAGAGGGCAGATCAGCGGCAGATCAGCGACAGATCTCCGTTCTGCTCCATGCAGCAGCTTAATGTCAGCCATTTATTTGATAACCATAATTCCAGCAACAGAAACAGAAATCACTCGTCATTTTCTGGCGGCTCTGTGATATGTACAATCGAGGTGATCTGCATGGCAAACACTTTGGCTATCTCTCCGCTCTCCTCGACAATTTCCGTGAAGAAGTTGTAGGTGCCATTCTGCACGCCATCCGTTGAGATATTCTCGGCCATATCGGCGTTCAGCATGGAGTAGTTGCCCACGCGGATGGGGCACTCAATGATGTCGCTCAGTATGACCGTTTTCTTGAACAACATCCGCAGCATGGGGCTGGCATTGTACTCGCTGAGGAAGCCACAGAAATTGATGCGTTTCAGCTCGAACAAGCGGACGAACTCAGCCCGGCCGTCGGGCCGCACCCGCACCTTGACATTCATCACCAGATGGTTGCTGCCCAGCTGCCGCACCAGGCGCACATTCAGATCGAAATGGGTGCGATCCTCGTGTATGCGCACCTTGACCCTCATGTAGCGCGACTCGCCGAACACCTTGATGCGCTGGATGGACACGATGGCTTTCTGCGACAAGGAGTTCAGATTACTTTTGCTGGATTAGAACTAAAAATAAACTTGAAACTTGATACCTTTTGATATGGTTCAATTTCGTAGAAGGAGCTCTCATCGCCAGCCACTTGGTTGGTTAGCTGTAACCACCACACGCAGGCCAAGAGCCAACCGATCCGAATGAGCTTCATCGTGCAATGAGCGCCACAGATAGAGGATCATCTCCAATGTAAACAACATGAACTATTAATTATTTGGGTTCTATTTTTAAATAGAATAATTTGCTAAATTTGAACCATCAGCAGATCGTTTCGATTGACTGCATTTCACTTCCCAGTACAGCTGAACTTAAACCCAACAGAGTGTACTTTTGGGGGTGGAGAGTTGCCTGCGGATGGGTTCCAGTTTGCAGCCCCTGGCAGCACATGTTATATGTCAGCACCTAGTCAACGACTCAATTAGCTAACCGACGGATATGCGCCGCCATCAGAGCTTATTCATTAGAGCCCATCATCGAAGCAGTCGAGTCGACTTGAGTCGAGTCGAGTCGGAAGCTCCAAAGTGTTGAAAAGCCAATTAGCGCGCTGCAGGCAGGAAGGAAGCCATAGGTGCCATGGCCCATGGCCCATGGCCCTGCGTGTAAATGGAAGAGCCAGCCCAATGAAAAGTTTACAATTTTATGAAAGGAGCTGCTGCTGGAAAAAACCGCACGCACCACCTGAAAGTTAAGACTTGTCCTCGCTCCCCCTTTTGAGCTGCGGTGTTGCGTAATTTTCTGCGTCATTTAATTAAGCCGATTCATAGCGCCTCCTCCGCCCCCCAAGGAGTTGTGTGTGGGTCCAGCTAAGCTGCCGTAGTCGTAGTCTGGCACACACACAGCAACTCACATGTGAAAGTAATTAGCTGAGATGTTCATGTTTATTATTCATAATGCTTTCCCCCTTATTATTTATTCATAGCTGCTAATAGTGTTTGTCGGGCTTAGGGCCACAACAACTTACGCCTATTAATTGGCATCACCCGATGCTCAGTGCAGAAACATTGATGCAATGTCTCGACTTAGCCTAGTCTCCTCCACACAGTTCACAGCCATCAGTTCATCCTACACTGAGCTGGGCTTCTTGACGCGCGTATCGGCCACGAAGCAGGACACCACCCGATTGCCGTTCTCCACATCGAGCAGTCGAACCTCCAGGCGTGTGGGCACCTCCGGTTGGCTGCTGGCCACGGGCAGCAGCAGCTCGTAGGTGACATCCTCGCCGGCATCCAGGGGACAGTAGGCGCCGTGCAGGAGATTCTGGCACACATTTCCACGGCTGGCCTCCAGATCGTAGGGTATGGTCATGCCCAGCGAGGTCAGACGCACTTCGGCGGACAGCTGCTTCATGGAATTGCGAGCTACAAGAAGGCAAAGCAGGTAAATCGACCAGTTAGCATTTATATTTATGGTCAGACTTACTGGCAACGAACTGGATGTCGATCTTGGCCTCGGATCCCTTCCACAGGTCGCAGGGCAGCGTATCGCACTCATCGATCTGCACCATCAGCGGCAGGGGAATGCTGGCATCCGCACAGTGTCTGATGGGAGTATCCGCACTGATCAGCGTCCACGCCAGGGACAGCATTAGGCATACACAAAACTTCTTAATGTTGGACATTTTCTTGGCTTGGTGATTTGTTGGCTGCGTTCACTTGGCTTCTGTTCTCTTTGCAGGCACTTTGGTTTGTGTTGCCCGAACTGGGCTATCGGAGGGGTATTTATACCCCAACTGATGGCTGGCCAACAGTTGGTGCTCTTGCACTCGGATCATAATCTAATCCGTTCTGCACTGAGTTTGAATCAGGGAACATTGAACAGCCTTTATGACTCTCAGTGCGTCTTAATCGAACTCAAAGTGGGATGAAGCAGGGAACACCGCGTCAATGTTTTCGAATGTAGTTCCAAATGCCAGAAAGATTGATTAACGTTCGCTCGGAAATGCCTGAGATTATTCTAATCGGTACGCAAATGGGTATATATAAATATAATAATGCAGCCAGCCTGTCTGTCTGCCTGTTTTGAGTTGTAGAATCATAATTAAAGTTCACATTTAGTGTAGAATATGGAGCAGATATAATCATGCAGGATAAAAAAGACTTCTTGCCGTTGCTGAGACCGGAGATATAACGAGCAAGATGTACCGATCGGTTAGTAATTCGTTGCTGAAGATATAGAGAGCTAGAATATAATGCATTATGGAGAAAGAGGATGGGCAAGCAAATATATAAACCGATTACCCAGTAGTATGGTGTTGGGTCACGTGTGCCGCTTGCACTGTCTTTAAGTGGGAAGCCTCACTATCGCTGGCTATATTTTAATGAATTATGTATGACTCCTCCTGATTGCCATGCGAACAAACATCGCCGAAGATAAGGCGCAACATTAGTCACGCCAGAAGCGCCACAATCGATGGTCATAGTGCGCAAACAGTGGCCCGTCCAGTACATTCGTACTTTCCGAGTGCAAACCCAGTTTATTTTGGGGCACTGATAAGGTCGCCCATTGCGTACAAACACCTGTTGCGGTCTGGGGGATTGGGGCCTCGGGTGCAGGCCAACTAGCAAACGATAGCCAGGTGGACCGGCACACAAGATTAGGACAAGATTCGAGTGCGGGAATTACGATTTGCGTGGCATACTCTTGGGCTAGCGGCCGGACTGGAGCAACCCTAAGCATTCTGTAAAGCGGCGCATTAACATCAATTTATATGCATAGCCAATTTGTAGCAAGTTTTATACAATTTCTTACACCCACTTGACTCGACGAGAGCGCCCGACCAGCACCAGACCAGAGCCGAGCAGCGCGGGAAGTCAGTGTAAAGTCAAGGGTGACTGCAGCAGGGCAGAGCTCCTTGTGCCCAAATTTCATCAATATTTTCAGATTTTGTTCGCAAATTCAACTGTTTTATATGCAAATTAGCTAAGCGATTTCGCTCCCAGCCGGCAATTGATTTCCAAAATATTTACGTTCCACATCCAGCAAATGGGTAAATGATTGCGGCACATGACATGCGAAGGGGATGTGCGCATTCAATTGGCCGAACAGTTTGTTTAATTTGCATTTTTTTTACATGTAATTAATTTGTGCGTTAATGAGGATTTAATACATTTTACGTGACATTTTAGTACCAGAAAATAGCTCCGGGGGTGGATCTGGAAGTGCTCTTGAAAGTGATTGAATTAGTTGAGCAATGCGATGCATAATCTGCTTACTGAAAATACTTTTATTCGATTTTAAAATCGGTCTAGGTCGGTTTAAAATTTTGGATTTTGGTAGCTCTGCCACTTGCCACCCGCTGCCGAAATTTACTCGTTTTGGTAATATTTTCTCATACGTTTCCTTTGACATTTCTCCATCAAGAAAATTCCCTAAATAAAACAGAAAAGTTTATTTAATCCCAAAACTAATTTCACTTGCATTTAAGCAACTTTGTAAGCTTCTACTTCTAACGCGAGTTCCTTTAATATTTCCTTGGAAATGGCAAAGTATTTTCCTTGGAATTCCTGCCTTGTACTGGGGGCCACCCATCAACATCAACATCAATGCCAGGGAAGTGGAAATTATAGCCTCTCAAATTATGTATTGCCAGGCTTCAAACTAACATTTTAATTATACTCGTACTTACCAGCGAGTGAGAGCTTGCAGGGGAAAGCAAACCTGTACATTATTATGCAAATGCATTGAACTTCTTTTCGCTTGAAGCGGTCACATTTCTCAGGTGGAAATTGTGTGGGCAGGCGGGGAAGGGTACGGGGGACGCATGCCCACAAATGCCAGCACGTCAGGGGAGAAATTACTCAACAGCTAGAACTTGTTGAAACGCATGTTTCTCTTGATTTCGGGAAACATGAATTTTGCATTCATTTAATTACACAGCCCCCCAGTGCAGACTCACAGCGGGGCAGGGCAGGGCAGGGCAGGACAAGGCATGGCAGCGGGCTGTGAGCAAATTAATTAGCATCCCTGGCAGGGCCTGGGCCTGACATGCTGGAAATATTTAATAAAAACCATTTTTGCATGACGGCATATGCAAATTGCAATTTGGCAAAAAAGGCGACGAGGCGAGGCGAGTCTCTATGTAGGAGTGCGACCATATCAAAGTGTGCAGCAAAGCGAAAAGGACCTTCCTTCCTTCCTTTCTTCGTAGTAATGCAGGTGGAAAAATTGTGGAAAAATTGTCTCAAGGCCAGTTGGTCAGTGGACACTGGCCGCTGGCCACAAAACAAATACATGCCACACACGTTCGTTGCCTTGTTAAAACGGAAACAGCTGAATGCACTCGAATAGTTACAACTACACACAGACAGAGTCCAGGCCCAGCCACAGCCTGAGAGCATAAGGGTTGCCTCTGACCTGACCCCAATCACAGGCACCTGTTGAGGGGGGGGCATGGAAAGGTACTGGGGTTCCTGCGCAATTGGGCGTGACTCTCAGAAATTCCTCTATTAATTGACAACACACGGCGGCGCCGGGAACTCTCGGGTTCCCAAAAATTTAATGAAAAATTAACAACACGAAAATCAAATTGTCGCCTAATTGAGACACAAAGAATCACCAGCCAGCCAGCCAGCCAGTCAGCCAGTTTGTCATTCGGTATTGAATTACGTACAAACAAATATCAAATTGAAATAGAACAGGCAGCGGAGTGGGTGGGTGTGTGGGAGCAGGATGGGGGGCCGGCTGTCAGGGCTGTAAGGCCAACGGGATTGGCGTGACAAATTGTTTGGCTTTGGCGCTGGCATTTGATGTCGGACTTGATTTGACAAATTAATTGAGTTAACTGTGGCACTGTGGGGCTGCAGCTGCAGCCGGGTAGCTAACCAGTCTATTCAAATATTAAAACAACCGAATTCCCCTTCCAAACCAAACAATTTTAGTCAACTTTCGTAGCATACTTTTCCTCAGCCAAGAGAAAATCAATAAATATAAAAAGCTCGCGCACCTTATCGATGCGAAGGAGAAAGCAAAGAAAAAAAATGGTACATCAAAGATAAGCCGAATATCCGGGCAATACATTTGGGAATATGCAAAATCGAAGGACGAAGGGGCGAAACATTTTTGGCACACAAAAGTGCAAACGGAAACCGGACTAAGTGGAAATGTTTGCCTGCAAAAGTATGCTGGCATCAGATTTTCCGGCCCCGGCCCCGGCCTGGCCCGGATAATTGCATTACTTAGATGCTGCCGTAAATAGAATCGAGCCAGTCGCTGGGAGAATCAATGAATCAAGGCTCTGGCTGACTGATGCTAATCAAATATTGCGGTTCCCATTGTCGGCGAAAGGTGAAAGCGCCCCCGAAGATACATTTCCCACTCGCTTGTGTTTGGGGTGGGGCTGGGGTCTATATTCTGTCGTGCAGGATTTTCCATTGCTTTGACATATTAAATAATGTCACAACAATTACATGTGAGAAGCGGCGACAGTTTCCCAGCAAGAGAGGCCATATGGGAAAGGGAGGCACAGGGGACCGATGGCAAGTTCAAAAGCATTTTGAGGAAATCTCATGCTGCGCTGAAGCTGTCCTGTCCTGTCCCGTCCACATGCCAAACGAAGTCACCAAACCAACCCCCATCCACAGCCCACCATCCAAAAGGTTGCGCAAAAATCCGCAAGGGTGGATCGAAGCGGAACCACTGCTCAAGGATTTCCATAACCTATCATTCAATCTCCGGAGCTGCGGCACATTGACAACATTTGAAGCTCACCTCGCTGCTTACCTTGCGCCAACAATTTTTGGCAAGGGCAGAATTATATTTTCCAGCTTACTTTTAGTCTGTTTCTTTTATACATTTTCCCTTCCTGTGTGCCGTAGAAGTTCCATTGTCAGTGGCTTTGGCCGAGAACGAAATGTCTGTGGGTTTTTTTTTTGTATGTCCATTGCCATCGACAGGCTTAGTGGCCTGCCTGCCTGTGGTGGCTGCTCAAGGATTTATTTTTGCACTGCTCCCTGGCCCTGGCCCTGTGTGCGTGTGTGTGAGGGGAGCTCGAAGATGAAGTGATAAAATTCTGTTGCCCGATTTCGATGATTTCTCTCTCCATTCGCAAGGTTTCAAGTGATTTCCTGTAATATATGTAGGAAAATATGTACATAGATCGTCGCACTACAAATTGGTGAATTTTTAGCACTAGCATTGGGGCATTGGGTACAGCTCTCAGCTCTAATATTTCAAGTCACCTAAAGGTTGAGCTCTACTTTATGCACTTCAAAGGAAATGCACTCCCTAATCCCTGCCCTTAGTTTGGGCGGAGATGCGATCGAGTGCCACAGCAGCCACCTTCACTAGGCCAAAGAACGAACACGACCAATTCGAGTCTAATGCCAGCGATTAGATAAACCAAATCCGACAAAAATTCACTCAATAGCCGTTCGGCTTTGGCTATAAAACGATGTCCGCACGGTTGGCCGAAACCAATGCAAACGTGGAACCATGCAGGCCAAGTTGTTGATTTGTATCTCTCTGGGATTGTTGGCCACGGTCCGGGCCGCCAGCGAGTTAGCCACGGAAGTTAAGCGCTGTGAGTACCACCAGCTCTCATGGCTTCCATGCTCAGAGTACTAACTGAAATCTTTGCACAGGCTCCGGCAGTAAGCCCTTTCCCCTGGAGGTGCGCGTAGCCAACTGCATCAAGCCGCCCTGCTACGTCGTAAAAGGATCCATTCAGTATTTCGAGATCGATTTCGCCGTGGCGAAGTATATAACGAGCATGAAGGCGATGGTTAAGGCGACGACCTTGGGCATCATCACGGTGCCCTACGAGCTGCCTCCCGAAGTGGCTGCCGTTTGCCCGAACCTCATGTATGGGGCCTACTGTCCGCTGTACCCCACGGAGGATGTCACCTATCTGTTTGTCTTCCCCATTGGCGAGTATCCCGAGATTGGGGTGAAGGTCGAGATCTATCTGGTGGATCAGGATGGGGACGTTGCCACGTGCTTCGTTTGCGACATCAAGGTGGTCAAGGGCAATGCCAATGGCAACGGCACCATCAGCTGAACCTAGAAGCACCGTACGAAGTAGAGCAAAACTCTTTCATTTATTGGCCTTAAATTCTGTGATATACGTATGGCGTGCATTTGCATCTGAGAGCAAACCAAATCAACCAAGTCCCAATCCCTCAGCTTACCTTACCCGCGAGGTCTCATGAATATTTAATAAAATTTTAAAAGCCCTGCCATACATCTCGTATGGGGGGGTGATTTGCCCATTACCCATGTATTTTACCTTGTGTATTCTTTTATTGCAAAACCAAAAACAGAAGAGCTGCATACAGCCAACCAGAAGGGACACTCGCGTGCTCTTCGATTATAATCTCAACTTTCCATTGGTCATTGCTATCTGCCACACAGTGCCAATAAAGTGTAAATTTGAGTGGTCGGGAAGCTACCTACTCGTATAATCGAATCAAATAAAATAATTCGCAAATCTCGAGCCTGATTAGCGCCGACATCGACACACCTGGTCAGCCAGCTAAAGTATTCAGGTAGTGATCGCTTTTAGACCACAAGAAGAAGACAAATGTACCGAGCTATCTGCTAATTGCTGCTTGCTACTTGCTAATTTCCCAAAAACAAACGACGAATCAGCAAGCTTATCAGATTTCCTTTCAATACAAAATGCACTGTGAATAGTTTTTCCAAAATTTATGATTCATTTCCAGACACAAAGGAAAGATTAAGCAGAGCTTTCATTCACATAAGATCTATTAGATTTAAATTAAAGTTTCAGTACCACTTGAGAAAAATCATTATTCCTGTTTTACACTATATAATATTTATTTAAAATCAAATGAAAATAAAATATAATATACAAATAGGAAAGAAAATCCATTCAGTGAATTACACTACACAAAATCCAATTGCTCGAAAAGTCTCTGATATTAGACGTCAAATTGAAGAAACTGAAGCAGAATATTTTTATATAGTAAATAAATGACAAATATTAAAAACTAGACTCATAAAATCTGCGCATAAAAATGTTCTCTGGCGCTCCCTGGACTCCTCCCTTTGTCTCCTGCAAATTCGAACGCCTCTCGTGCGAGTATCCAAGTGAACAACCAATAAAAGTTAGTGATAGGTCAGGATTAGCAAACTAAAATTACTAGTTAATAAGAAAAAACACTGACGAACAGATCATTCGAGAAGCATTTAATTACTTTCACGACAAAAGGTGAAACGCTTCAGTTGGATAAACTGTCGGCACAAAAGAAAATGCTATTAAAAATCAAAAATCCCTTGGATTAATATATACGCACATAGTTAAATCTAATTGATTTTTGTATAGTTTCTTTTACTGCGTATTTTTCCTAGAATTTAGACAAGTGTACATTTGCACCCAGTTAAAAATGTATCAGGGGCGGTGGGGCGATAAGGGGAGCCCAACTTTTGACCATATGGCCAATGCGAGCTATACGCTGGCTGGCGGTCAATAAATGATTACCAAATCGCTTTTAATTGCCCATTCAACTGGTCAAATCAGTGAAATAAATTACCGGGCCTTCGGTGCAAATCGCAACGTCACCGATGACTGTATATAAATATATATACTGTGCTATATCTTATCGAAGTCGGCTGGACGATTCGTCGGGTACACTGGAATCCATGACGTGCTCAGGGTAAACAAATGGTTTTTAATCTTTGGGAATGGTTTTTGCATTTATTGGCCAGTAGAAGTGGGTTAGATTCAGTCAGGCCACACGAGTGGCGTCGCGTACTACGACCGTGTGTCTATGCCTTCAGTTCGCTTTGATTGTCGCGCCAGTCCAGGAGATATTCCTGCTTGGTGGCCACCGTACCCCTGCGCAGCTTGCAGCTGCAGATAAAGCACGTGATGACTTCGCCTTGGGCATCGTCGAGCGTTACGGTTACATCGGCGGTAATCTCCGGAAAACTGGGCTCCACATAGAAGTTGAACTGGTAGGTGACGTCCTCGCCTTTGTCGATGGGACACATGGCGCCGTACATCAGATTGGAGCACACATTGGACACCTCTTCGGGCAGATCGTAGGGCAGATTCATGCCCAACACCTTGGCCGTGGTCTTGGCTGTAATGTTCCGGATGTTGTTGTTATCTGCAAATATCATGGGTAAGTTTTCAATTATGTTCAGTGTTTGCGCGGGGCCAAGAACTTACTGCCCAGGAACTGTACTTCCATGACTACGGTGGTGCCCTTGTACACAATGCATGGTGGCTCTTCGCAATCCTGCACTCTGACGGTCAAGGGAAATGGTTTGCCTTTGCCTGAAAGTATAAGCATAAAAGTTGGCTACATTTTGTGGCAAAACATTCAAAAGATTAGAACATGATAAGCGCTATCAAAACTGGGTTACTCTCTTGAGTGACAACTGTTTGAACTGCGCAGAAAAATAGGCTACACTGCGTGCAGCTATCAAAATGTGGAGCAGAGGACTTACACTCTTGAGTTCTTTGCAGTATCAAAGCGGAAGACTCTCTTGAGTACCACTCAAACATTGCTTTGAATCAGTTGCAAGTTATCACCTCTAGATTGTTGAGGACAGCTAAACCTAAAGTCTAGCACGTAATTCACTCGATTAAAACTCACAGACGACAATAAACTTTGAAAAGAGGCTTCAGAGCAATAAATTTGCGGCCTGATCTTTCATCGTACAACTGAGAAGGGAATCCTTTTGAATTGTTTTTGATGTGAACTTACATTGCTTTACATTCGTGGAGTTCACTGCAGCGGCAAGAAATGCCAGAGCCAAAACGATTCGCAGCATTTTTAGATTCGTGGAATTTCCTGTAATCTTTCACTTGGACGAGAGATTGTGTTGGTACGCGCGCCCGCAGCTGATCGGTTGATGGCCGTGAATGGAACTACTGGGGCAAGTGGAGAAGTTTAAATAGCAGACGCTTTGCATGTGGCTTGACCGAGCGATGACCAATTGGATGAGGTGAGAGGGTTTATCAAACTCGTTGGGGATTGATACCAGACAGCCACGCAGGTGTTACAAATGAAAACAGAGTGGGGCTTGCAGGTGTTGCGCTCTGACGAAGAGTAAATACGTCTCAATCAAATCAGTACATAACGTAAATTCGACTGATAAGCCCGCGGAGAGGCCGCCAAAACTATGGGGCAGAGTTGTCGCATTGTAGCGGAAACAGCCGCCAAACAGTTCCCAAACTATACATTTATGTATTTCCTATGCCATTTTGATCATATAGAAACGGAATACCTTTCCGTGCATTTAAATCTGATAGAAAATTTCCAATATGCCGGTTTTTTTTGCACTATCGATAACAGTCGCTATCGATGCTGTTATCGGTGGTATCTTACCACCTCTAGTGCGAATAGTTTAAATTATTTAATTTGTTGTTTTGGCGTTTTTTAGACCTGATGATGAACAGCGAGGGGACCAATTTGGAGCAGTTCCTGGCAGTGAAGTTCCCCGGCCTCACCGCAGAACGAAACAAGGGCGGTGCCATCATAATCCGCGGCGTGACGTGCAGCGAGGTAAAGTACCAAGTGGGCACATTTTCCCGCTCAATTAAAATATGGTTTTTTTTCGCAGGGAAAGTGGCGTCGCCTGAAGCTCTATTTGCCCCATCATCCGGCCTTGAAGGGCTTTCAGTTATATGTGCAGGAGCAACTGGAGTACAAGTGCTACACCGGCAGCAACCTGAAGGTGCAGACCGACTGGGTGCTGGAGGATTTGTTGTCGCATCTGCCGCAGCTGCTGCCGCCCACGGAATCATTCTCCACCATAAATAATGCCGCCCAGCGCAGCAATATATACGCCGATATCCTGGCGCTGCACAAGCCCCAGGAGTACCGCTTGCAGATGGACGCAGGCTACTCGCGGATTCGATTCAGTCAATTTCCCGATTTTGAGCAGCACTATCTGGAGCTGGAGGTGCCCTCGATGCGTCTGCTGGAGCACAGTCTGCCTGACTGCGTGATGTTGGGCGAAAAGTTGGCCAAGAGCGCACGAACGCTCAGTGACGGACTAAATCTGTTCCGGAAGCTGCTGGACGACCTGCGCCCGTTCTACGACAACTTCATGGACATTGATGAGCTGTGCCATGTGCTGCAGCCATCGCCCATTACCCCCAAGCACAACACACGCGTATTCCCCTTAAAAGATCGCGTCTACCTCAAGATCACCATTGTGGATCCGTTCGCCAGCATTACCTCCATGGCGCTGAAGATCATTGGGCCCACAGACGAGGTGGCCCGTCTGCGGGATGTCCTGAGAGACGGTCTCGGCAATTGGGACGCAGAACTGGACATGCACAAGAATCTGCTGCGCATCTTTGATCTCTGCTACTTTCCCATGCCCGACTGGAACGAGACTGGCAAGCCGGAGGAGGAGCAGGAGAAGCATTGCAATATTTGCTTTGTCTACCGCTTGGACAGTGGCGAGGTGCCCATTGTCTCCTGCGACAATCCGCGCTGTGTGCTCCTGTGTCATGCCGCCTGCCTGGACGAATGGTTCAAGACGCTGCTGGATGGCAAAACCTATCTGGACGTGTCCTTTGGCCTCTGTCCGTACTGCAAGGCGGTGAGTGGCGCGTACCAAACGAACTTCAGTACAGAATCGAATAAACATTTTGTTATCTCCCCCACAGAGGCTGTCCACCTCCTTCGCTGCACTGCTGGACGCAGCGTGAGGCCAGGCCAAAACAAACAAAAAGAGAAACCATTTGTTAGGATGGAGCAGCGTTTGTTCTAATTTATCTTAAACATCAATTAAATATAATTTACTTTAACTAAATCAATATCTCCGTTTGCACTTACGCCCGCAGATTGGATCGTGTATAAACCGATCCTCAAGTATCCTCTAAGTATATTTTGTGGGTTGTGTAGACAATTAGATTTTAGTTTTTAAATTTTTAAATGTTTTTTATGAAACAAGTCCTATCTGATGTGTCCTTATTCCATTTCACTGGAAATGACCCTCAGCATGTTGCGCACCACAAAGTTGTTGCCATTGACGGTGGCACTGTCGCCCGTCTTGCCAATCCGCACACTGGAGCCGGCCAGGCCGTAGAACATCTTGGGTGCCAGATTGGGTTCGACTGCCTTGAATTCCCAGCCAACATGCTGGGCACAGAATTTGCACAGAATGACGTGCCACTGATAGCCGGGGAACCAGCTAAATATGGTCGATGGCTCACCGCTATAGCCGATGGCATGGGATATCACCCGATACACGGTGTTCGTCTCGTGTATGTAGCCGCCTGCCAAAAGCATGCCAGAAGCATTCAGATAATGATTTAGAGTGGATTTTGTACGGTTGTTGCACCAAGACGACACTCACCAGGATTGCAGTACTGTGTCTGCACGCCGTGCTTGGACATGGCAAAGAGATCTGAGCAGTAGGCAAGGCTGCTGTTGCAGTAGCGGCAGTAGAAGAGCGTCTCCTCCTTTAGGATGCCGCCTATGAACTGCAGGCGCAGGTTGACCGAGTTCGTGAGGAACATTTGGCTCATCATTTTCTCGGTTAGATGGAGATTGCGCACCAGCCAGAATGACAGCTGTATGGGGCACTTTGGCATTGTGTCGATCTTGTGTACCTCGAGCTTCTTGCGCGCCCGCTCCACAATGTCCGCGTAGCCGTACTCCTGGCAGGCATCGGCCGGCCAGGGCGTGCTCGAGATCTGATAGCGGAGATACTTGTCCCGCATTGAGGGTATGTCCCGGAAGCGACTCATCGAGCCCATGTCGATGCACTTGAGGGGCTCGGGCAGAAAGTACTCCGGCAGTATCTTCACCTTGCTGTGGCACTTGTTGGTCGGATTCTGTGCAATGTACTGGGGCAGGCTGAAACGGCTCCCGCAGATTAGACATGGGACGGTGAACAGTGGACAGGGACAATCTCCACTCACCCCTTGATGTCGTTGCTGTTGATGACAATGCGCTGGAGGGCCCGGGACTTGTAGAACTTCATGGTGTGTCCGCTGTCGCCCTTCTCATAGATCTGGCAGGTGACGCCGTACAATTTTTGGCAATCATCGGGCGGCTTCATCAGGGGAAAAGCGATGGCAAATATCAGACCATCCAGTCCGGGCATTTCGTTGTCGAAGAGGCTGCCATTAAACATCATGAAGGGCAGCACCTCGCCGGGAAACAGGATGTGCTGGTGCAGAAAGATGAGCATGTGGTGAGTGCTGCCCACCTCCAGGTAGTCCACGCCGGGCACACGATTCAGATTCGGGCCAAAATACGAGTGCTCTGCCGGCAGATTGGTATCGAAATGCACTCCCTCCTCCATGTCGATATCTATGGGTGGTGGCCTCGGTGGCGGAGGCGGCGGCTGCAGTTGCTGCTGATTCTGCGGCTGCAGCTGCTGCTGGAGTGCAGCTTCCTCGGCATCCTGGCTGTTCTCATCGCTGGTGCGACTCCGTCGCCTCTCCTGGCTAAAGACCATGCTGCGGACGCGCTGCAAGAAGTTGTCCCTGTTCAAGAGGGCAGCGATTCCGCCGTCCTGATTGCGAGCCTGCGACACCATCATGTCCACGGCGTAACGCAAGCGATTCTGTGGTATCATCCAGCGGGGCAAGGCTTCCACATCCGAGTCGTCTGGGTTGGGATGTGTCGAATGTAGTTGAGCATCAGAATGAGACCATCCACTTACCCTCACTGTTTGGACTGTCCAGGGACATGTCACTGCTTGGGCGGACGGGGCTGTCATCACTCTCGATACCATCATCCGCCACTCTGTCCTCCCCGCTGGGCCTCTCGCCCGCATTGGCGGAGCCGCCCACGTCAGCTGGACCTGGTCCCGGTCCAGGTACTGGTGGCATCTGCTCCTCAGCGGCGGCGTCGGCGGAAGGCTGTCCAAAGAAGCGTTCAATCATGGCCGCTTCCATTTCGGCCGTCTCCTCGAAGACGTCTATGACCCTCTCCACATCGCTCGGCTGCAGTTCCGCCACACTCGGACCTGCCTCCCCCGCAGAGTCAGCAACCTCCTCCTCTAGATCATTGATTTCTGCGCAGTAAATGTGTATAAGGTGTGGCTGCAGTTTGGGTTTTGTCGTAAGATTCAGTTGCGTCCTACCTGCTGTGCCTTCCTCATCCATTTTGGGTGTTTGGGTGGCTATGATGTATTATTATTTATTGTTTTATTTTTGGACTTAATTTGTAAAAGTGTCAAACCAAAGAGGGCACTATCGATAGTATCGATATTTTACTGCTAGTCTCTACTATCGATGGTTTTAAGACTATCATTGGCTGCTATAAAATACAAAGACAAATTTGTAAACAAATCGACAGGTGGCATCTAATTTTTACAATGAACAAGATCCTAAAAGGTTTCAATAAGGTTTAATAATTATTTGAGCCCGATACTATTACGATAGTATCGATTCATTTTTCAAAAGATTGAAAGTTGATATTCCTCGATTTTGATATTCCGTTTAATATTACTAGCTAGCTGGGACTCTCAGCCCTAAACAAATCATTTTATCCGATAGATACATACATTTTCTACAAGACTGGCAAGTTTTCAAAAGTGCTTTTTATTGGATCATTTACATATTAAAGTTTAAAGCGAAAACAACATAAAACGAATGTGACGTCGTTTTGTGGCGCTGCCAGACCCCCACAACGGGCCGCACAATATCAGCTGTTCCGATCCACAGACTGTTTATATATAAAAGATCGACGCGCAAAGTTGCGCCCACATAAGTTGGATCCACAAAAGGGGAAAGTCGCGACTGTTCTGCTTTTCGTTATCGTGCAAAGGCCGACCATATCGACCTGTTTTACATAGCTATAAATCACACACAAAAATCAGAGAGAATGATCAAGACGAAACTGTTGCTGCTGTGGGCGCTATCGGAGTTTCTCATGGGCATCGAGGCGCAAATAGCCTTCGTGGAGGATGCGGACACTGATAAGAAGAAAGTTAACTTGGCGGTAAGCTTCCTGAAAGAGAGAGACGATACGAGCCAAGACCAACAAAGCGGAGCTTTGTCCCTGCTCTGTTTTGATAAGGCAACGAAAAATAAGTGAAAGCTAGGTTCGGGACACCGAAGTTTCGTATACCCTTGGGGTTCTAATATATTTGCAAGTCTTGAAAAATGGCGCCAAGCTAACAAAAATTATGAATATCAGATTAGACTGAAGTGTTAAATTAAATTCTCTCTAAAAAACAAGTTATTCCTGTAAAGACTTGTTTTTTGTGGGTATGATATGATTTAAAAATTTCATTCGCATAGGAATGCTTTCAATGGATCATTCCCGGAAATATAGAACATTTTGCTACATAAACGATCCACAGCAGAAATATTTTAAGCTGAAGGACCTTTTGCCTCCCTTTGTGCTGTACCAAGAGCATATCCCAACTAGAACACTCTCAGATAGGGTACAACAGAGCTTCATATTTATAAATAATTCTAATTGATTGTAATCAATCATTGCTCTCCCACTTTGCACAGGGTCGCAAGCCGCTCTATTCGCCGGCGCGTTGCCCGCGGTACCAGCTTCTATATCCAGGGGATCAGCCGCAAGATTGGGTCTGTGACTGTGCGCCAGGTGAGCATGTGGAGAAGATGCGAGCATCAGCATTTTGCGAGCGATGACATAATATGCCCGCCCGCGTACTGGTACTTCCCCCAGCCACGCTCTACTATCCAGAGACGGACGCCTGCTATCCCGCCTACAGGCAGGGCCCGTGCGAGCAGGGCCAAATGCTGGTCCTGTACAAGGAGAAGATCATACCCGAGTGCGTGAAGAATCCCTGCGACACGGACGGCCAGTTTATGATACGCGACACCTGCTACGAGTTCGGCAACACCAAGCACGAGGGCAATCCGTGCCCCTTCAAGGAGTACACCTATGTGCTGGGCGTGAACCCAATCAATCTGATGGTCGACTGCGTGAAGCTGTCGGTGCAGCTGGAGACGCGCATTTCGCTGGACGAAGCCGTTGCACCACCGGACTACCACATTGATGTGGCCGAGAAGTGCTCGCGCGGCAGCCGACTGCTCGTCCAGGGAAAATGCTCATAGGAAGTGGAGACGAGACGAGCAGAGACAAATCGAATCAAATTCAAAGAGATTTTAACTTTAATCATAACAATAAAAATTCCTAATGTACAACAAAAATCTATGCGACTTTGGCCTTCTGCCGGTCCGTGGCTGGTTCGGGTTTGACCTCGTCGAGCAGCTCCTCCGCCCCGATGTCATCCTCCTCGGGCAGATTGACGACATCCTCAAGGCTCTGCTCATCGTTGGACGCCTCCATCTTGAGCAGCGCGTTCTCCATGGAGGCCAGGAAAGAGCTCTCTTGGTACTCCGGCCACTGGCGGAACTGTGTGAACAGTGTCAGCATCTGGCTGGGCCTGAGGTCGCCAAACTGCGTGTATATATTGATGCCCGGAAAGTAGTCTTTTGTGCTCATCGTGGTGCCCTGTGTGGTGTATTGCGGCAGCTTCTGTGGCGATTCATCCGGGTAAGTGGGCAAAATCGGCTCTGAGGCTTGCGGATTGATGATCAGCCTGGGCCCACAGCCGGGCACCCACTTTCTGCAAGAGAGAGAGAGAAAACATCAATTGAAGGCCGCCCTGGCCGGAGATTCCGCCATACTCACTCGAGATTGGGTATTATGCGATTCCGCCGGCTCACGTAATTCTGCTTGACGAAGAACCAGAGCGCCACCAGGTCTTGGGGCGAGCACAGCTCGTGAAGATTGCGCCTGGGCACAAATTTAACCAGATACAAGTACTCCGGATTGACGGCACGCACCTTGCCCAGCTTGCTGCTCTTCGTGAGCTTATATTCGGCCTGCAGCGGCAGGAAGTCCTCCCGCGGCACCTTGGCAATGAACCGATGCTCGAAGAGTATCTGGAACAGCACCGTGGTGGAGCGGTAGATGAGGTAGCCCACATCATTGTTGCACGTCAGGTGCTGCAGGAGTGTAAATTGATGATCACGTATCAGAATGTGGGGGCTGGGTGCTTGATTGTAGTTACTATATAAATGGGAGGAGGCATCGCCAGGATCATTTCACAGCGACCGAGGGTGTAGAGACTCGTCTGGAACACGAGCGAATTGATCAGATGTTTGAAGAACGAATACGAGCCCACGTTGCCAAAGACCAGCATGTTGATATCTACCAAAATAAGCAATGGCTTGGTTAGTGGGGATAGCCCTAGAAATGTGTGTTGCCTCACCGTCGTTGAACGCCCTCTGGGGCACATCGTGCAGCAGCTCGGCCGCCCGCACGCCGTTGTCCATCTTGTCCATGAAGACCAGCTTCCAGAGGTTGACCATGTCCCCTTGGCGCACCTTCACCCGCTCCGGGTACAATGTGTGCAGCTCCTGCAGCCGTGGCATAAAGTATTCCATGCTCTCCATGAGAATAATCTTGCGAAACTGCGACTCGCGGTCGAGCAGGTGCCGGGTGAAGTGACCCACGCCAGGATTCAGCTCCAGCACGGTGTCGCAGCTGGTCTGCTGCAGGTGCGGCTCCAGGTACTGGCCAATTCGCTGTGCCGCCTCCGCATTGGCCACATACATGTGGGCGGGCGTCTTCTGTTTCTTGCTGAGCAGCTTCTCTGGGTACTCGCCGCTGTACCGGGCGACAAATTCGCGCTTGGCCTTGCTGCTGAAGCAGGCGACGCTCCTGCCGAGCCTCCAGCTGGAACGCAGTGGCAGCATGGCGGTATTAATTTAATAAACAAAATCAAATAAAATAATAGCCGGGCCGGGTTTTGTTTACAAGCAACAGTTGGACCATTAGCGTTTTGCAGCACTAGAAACCCACAACAGCTGTGTGACGTGGAAAGTTTACCAGCACTTGTTGTTTTTGGTTATGTTTACATAGAATTTTCATTTTAATCGAATCTTATGCATATTTTGGTGAATTGTTAATTAAACTCGAAGTGTTGCGGCCATGGGACAGGTAGCTTCGATGATTGCTCGCCGGGCGAATCGCTTCAATGCCGAGAATCGCGCCCACCGCGTCATTGAGCGCGAGAAACCCACACCGGCGCCCAAATTCGATTCCAATCTGAGGGACATGGAACGCACCCTAGAATGTATGCTATTGGGACACTGACAGTGGTTAGTGGGTGTTTTGGGCCAAAGTCTAATCTCCATTTTGCTTGCAGTGGATCCCAAGTTTGTGGACAAACTCAACCTTAAGGACTCCAGTTTGGACACGCGACTAAAAGACGTTTATGTAACGTCAAAGGATCGATTTGTGGGTTAAAAACAGGAAAACACTGACCAGTTGGACACATACTGATGATTGATATCCTCTATCCTAGATTGCACGCGTGCAGGAGCGTCAGGCGGCAGAGGCTGCGGCGGACATCAAAGAGCAGCGACCCCTTCCCTTGGAGCGCAAAACGCCGGATGACTTTGAGTATGGCTGCAAGGAGCCCAGTCGCATCCTCAGCGGCCGTTGCACCCTGCGACAGGCGCTGAAGTTCATCAACGATCATCAGATCGAACCGGAATCGTGGCCAGCCAAGAAAATAGCCGACGAGTACAAGTTGAAGGAGACGAATGTTGGTAAGCACGGAGAGAGGACTCTTCTCTGAGGACTGGCCCTTTAACTCGTTTCCCCGCATTCTCAGAGAACATTCTGCACTACTTCAAGACGTTTAATGTGTACATACCCGACCAGAAGTACAAGGACAAACTGCTGACGCAGGCAAAGCAGAAGATAAATCTCCTCAAAGAGAAGTCCAGTGTCTCGGACAGTAGTTCATAGTTCATAGCCGCCACTACCATAAATAGAAACCAATTGTTGTGTTAACCCTACCTCTACGATTTATTGTACAAATCTGGATCAGACCATTGCATTCGGTGGGCATTCGTAAACGTTGAGTGATTTGTCCTCGGAGGCGGATATCACCTTATCGTTGCCGGGGCTGTAGCGCACGCTCCACACCTGATCGCTGTGCTCGTTGAATGTGTGCAGGCACTTGCGCTCTGAGGAGTCCCAAACTTTCACCGTGCGGTCGCTGGAGGAGCTGGCAAAGCGCTTGCCATCCTCCGAGAATGAGACGCACAACACCCAGGAGGCATGGCCCGACAGTGTGCCCACCACATCAGAGTGTGCTCTACAATGGGTGGAAAGTGGGTTACAAATGGCTCGTTCAATCCTGCCCTGTGGCTAGCACTACTTACACATCGTAGAGCTTCATGTGGCCGTCGTCGGAGCCGGTTAGCAGCATCTGCGAGTTTGGGGAGAAGCACAAGCTGCGCACGGGCATGGCATGTCCTTCCAGTGTCTGCGCCACTTTGCCAGCGGCCACATCAAAGATGGTAATGATGCCATCAATCGCTCCACTGGCAATGTATTTACCATCTGGACTCTGCAATGCAAAAGGGGGGAAAAGTGTCATGAGCCTGGTCTCTCGGGGGTTCAGGTGTCCGTCATATGCGTACATATGCAATGCTCAGTGTGTATTTGCCATTCTGGGCATCCAGCACCTGCTCCGCCTTGCCCGTCTCCACGCTGTACATAGATATCTTGCCATCGTTCAGACCAGATATCACGTATTTGTCGCACGGTGAAAAGCCCACTGTCCACAGGTCCACTGGCCCAAAGGTCAGCAAATGTTTCTTGTCCCCAGTCCTGGCATCCCACAGACACATCGTAGAGTCCAGTGAGCTGCTGGCAATGGCTATAATGGCGACAGCTTTTATTTGAGCTCTAAAAATATATATTCAACACTCACTCTGGCCATCGGAACTGACGGCAACGGAGACGACGCCCAGGGCATGCCCCTTCAAACGCGTGGCGCAGCTTCAGTGTGTTGTCCTCGCGAATGTCCCAAACTTTTACCAGATCATCGAGCCCTCCCGTAACAATAAACTCTTTTGGCTTGGGCTCCTTTTTATCAAAGTCAAAGGGGTTCTCCTCTTCCGGTTCCTTGCCGGCATCGTCTTTCTCAGCCGGCAGTGGGTCGCGGCCCCAGGTACAACTCCACAGCGAATTGTCATGCGCATTCTCCTCTCTGTGCAGCAGCGAGAACTGCAATTGATTGTTCAACAATAGTCGCACGAATAGCATATCAGGGGACTCACCATCGTAAACAAATAACTTAATATAAACGAAAAAACTTATTTACGCGAAAATGCAAAAACAAATGGGTAAACAGTGCTATACAACGTCAACATATTTTTTGCTCGTTCTTGAAACTCAGAAATGAGTCGGGAGAGCGTAAAAATCTTAAGGCGTAAACCTTATTTTATATGCAATTTGGTCAAAAAGAGGCCTTAAATTTAACCAATCTTGTAGAAAATTGAAAGGTATATTTCGCTATATTTTTGAGTTTCCAGACACACTGGACAGCACCGACAAAATAAATCAAGTCAAATATTTAATTTTCAATACATTAAGATACTTTTCAAAATGACCGCCATACGCATAGAAGAATATTTGTTGACGAGCAACAATGACGTCACATTTAGTCAACATTTACGTTTTATACTTTGGCCGTTTTTGTTTGAAAATTTTTATGTAAACAATGCAATGAAAAAAACATCTGAAAACCAGCCAATCTTTTAGAAAATTGATGTATCCATGGGATGAAATTATTTGTTTAGGGATAAGAGGGCCAACTAGCTAGTAATATTAAACTGAATATCAAATCGAAGAGTATCAACTTGTCCGTCAGTATATTTACGGTATATTTTGATGATGACAAGGTATATTTGGGTATATTTCTGTGGGTCAGGCGGGTAAATTTAACAATTAAATCCGCTGCCACACTGATGGCAGAGACCATTTTTCGCCGCGCCAACGAAACAACGTAAAGATATCGTCGAATTTTGCCCGGAAAATCAAAACAAGTGCAAGTGAGTTGCAGTGCTCTGAAGTAGTGTAAAAATGCAATCGAATTGAATGCAAGTGTCGTTATATAATGCTAATGCTAAATAAAAACGCACCCAAAGTGTGGTTCTTTAAAAAGGAACAGTGCGGTTGCTGTCGCCGACGATTTTGATGACCAACAACGAAAAACGGACCAACGCGCGTGTTCTTTATTTTAGTTGATTTTTTTCGTTCGTATTTTGTCTGTGTCCGGGAGCCTCGTGTCTGGAATATATTAATAACATTTATAGTGAAACTTTAAATGTGTGTGTGCGAGAGTGCGGTGGGGGGCGTCTGCGTGTGTGTGTGTGCAGCAGCAGCAGAAGCTGAAGCATATTTTATCATTCATATCTTTGGCAAAAAGCGAAAAGAAAACCAAATGTGATTCACTTTAATGCCAGGATTTTGCCGCTGACTTTCCTTGTTCTCTCTCTCTCTTTCTCTGTCTGCCGCTGCACACGCATTTCTCCCTCTCACGGTCACCCATTTGTGCAATTAACCGGAGAGGAGAATAAGAAGAAAATAATAATAATACCTAAATTCGCCGCACTTTCTTCCATGTGTTTTATGTGTTGTGTTTGTTTTATTGATTCCATCTCGCTCCGTTCGCGTTTCGTCCCCCTCCCACAAATCCTGTTTAACTGTTCTCGTTCTCTATCTCCCTCACTCCCTCTCCCATTCGATTCGGTCCGGTGTAAACAAGTTTATCTTTAATTTTGTCTCTTCTCATCTTCTATTCTTGTTTTTGTTGTGGTTCTTCCACGCGACTGAATTTTAATCGCGAATTTCACTTGGTGTTTTAATTTTACTCACTTGAAAAATAAATCAAATCAAACAGTTTATTTTAGCTGAATTTGTTATTCATAAAGGTGAGTGAAATCCGATGATAAATACTAATTATTTTATGTGTGTTTTAAGCAGATTTACATAACTTGGTTTTATGTAATCAAATGTGTTTTTTATGCAAAAATATTCGGTATAGGCGCTGTGTGTTTCTACTAAAATTCCTATTAGATAGATGATATATTCAAGATGTTATTGCTTGCCTTCACTGCTTGTTTGGCTTGATTTATTTTCTCCCCTTTTCTGAAATTACAAAACAAATTGAGTTGCACTGCTTGCTAACGGGGGATTTACAAGCTGGCATGGATTCCTTTAAAGTTTAAACTTACAGCTGAAAAGTGAACTGCTTGCATGAAATATTAAATGTAGTGTAGTTTTTTGTCCATACCCCCCTTAGAGAGACCCATCCAATCCAACATCCAACACTAGCTCGGGCTGTTGCTTTGCCTCAGCCTTCACACATATGTAAATGGTATTTATGGATAAGTAAAAACGCTGTCCCCTAAGAGGTGCTCCACACACAACAAACAGCAAAAAACGCAGTGGAAAAAGAAATGGGATGTGGAAAAACTAGACCATAAAACATAAATGCATTCACGGACTGCCTGCTGCCATTAGTGTGAAAACTTTTCACAATATCATGCCGGAAAAAAACAAATGGAAATCCAGGGCAGGCCCAGAGGGGAAAGGGGGCGAAAAAAAAACACAGAAAAAGCCTAAGCCGATGAGCAACTGTGGGCCGTCTAGTGCTTGTGCCTGCCCTCTCGGAATGTGAGCGACGACGACGACAAAAACAAAGTTATTAGTCGAGAGCGCAGAGCGGAGAGAGCCTTGATCGAGGGTTGGGAGACGTGGAGTCAAGTGCGGAAAACTGCTGTCTGGGAAAAGCGTGACAAAGTCAAAAGCAAGTCATAAAAACTGGAGCAATATTTTTTGGGCCAAAAACACCATCTCCATATTCCATATGACATCATTGCAAGGGGGGAGACGACAATGACAGAGCCAGTTTTGAAGTCTGCCAAAAACGAAAAGAAAAGCCAAGAAAAGAAAAGAGTAAAATGCTGTTGAGCTAGCGAAAAGCGTTCGCAAAAGATTTGACGGCACTAGCCTTGACATTATTTCAAAGAAAAGTGCAACACAGAGAGTCGGAGGAGGAAACAAAGAGTGAGAGAGTGGGAATAATCAATGTAGAATTTGATCCAAAGTATTTCATAGAATAAAAAAAGAAATAAAATAAATAGTTCTGTAGGGAGAGACAATCACAAGCCACTATCATCCTCTGGTCCAGGGACCCATTCGACCATCCATTCCCCCACTGATAACAATACTCGCGTATCATTGTAAAATAATCAACGGCATTCATTGAACTCTCTCTCACTCTCTGGCCACATTTATATTGTAAGGGCATTGCCCAGACATCTTCACGCAACAAAGACTTGAAGATCTCGAAAGTGTCTCTACCAAATGGCAGTGGAAATGTCCCCTCTGATCGGAGCGGGAGGGGTAAAGAAAATGGCACCATAAGTACTTTTGCTTTTGCCGCCTTATATAGCCATGGTCAAAGTGGCTTTCAGCCATAGATAAGATAATTATTTCACTGCTATTTTTAGCCCATAAATTTCATAAACGTAAACTCCCCATTCATTTCGTTTTGTAGAATGCAGAAGGTTATTCCTCAAATATGGAATCCCACAATGAAATTAGGGCCACAATAAACGGCATTTGTTCCGACATTTGTTTGCCGTAGGCTTAGGCAGAAGAATTGTTGTGAAATATTTTCAGTAACCATTTGTAGAGCCAACCTTATGGCACTAACCAAGAGGCGTTAATGGCATTAGCGTTGGCTCTGGCTCTGGATGATGGCTAATGATGGTTAATGATTCTTGGACAAATGTTTGATTCATTTAAAATGCGACAGATAGATATGATTACTTTATTTGATATTACATTACTTTTTGGTCAAGAGAGACACCACACAAAGCGTTCTATTAAATTATGAACTTACTCCCTTTTCTACCCTTCTTAACACACAAACCAATCGGCACTTAACCCATCTATAACCCTGCTGATCTCTTACCCTTGACCTTGCCCCAATGCAAAATGCCATCAAGTATGTGCGCTTAGTTTAAGGGAAGAATATAAAAACGTACAAGAAATGAGATCCTGCGACCTCTTCCCTCGAAGCACTTGAAAATCGAGTGTTTCTACCCCATAAAAAAATTGTTATTCTGTTGATATATTTTTTTTTGAAATTTGAGCAGTTGCTGTTGCCTCTCGCTGCCCCCTGTCTTTGGGTTATGTTACGCTGCCTCTGTACCCTCTCTTTGGGTAGTGTGTTTCTTCCCGGCGAACCCCTAAAAAGGCAAATTGATATCGCTTAAGTCTACAACTGATAAAATGTCAAACAAATTAGATAAAGTTGCGGCCAAGGTTATATGTATATTCTCGTATATAACACTCGCCTAATCAATCTACATTATCTGAATGCTATATACAGAGATCCATACCAGAATCTAATACTTTTATTAGTGCTTAGTTTTATTTCTTTTATTTCTGAACATTTTGTGTATCTCTTAGACTGATGCCCAGAGTTCATACAACATTTTGCTTGTTTTTGTTTGGCCATTCTGCTTTCTATTTGTTGTTGTCTCTATCTTACAGAGAGTTTTTTTTCCAGAGACAAAGAAAGTTTCTAAGGTTTCTTCTTTTACTGCCTTCAGAATATACAAATTGGAACCCCAATATAATGAAAATATGCTGATTATATTAATGACGATATACCAATAAAACCTGTAACCCATACATAATTAAATAGATAATAAAATAAATATTACTGGTATGCTCGTGTGCGGTACTTCACGACTATTTATTTTCAGTCTGCGACTGTTGTCTTTTGGTAATCGCTGCTCTTGAATTAGAATGTGTATTAGGGCATTCCACATTAATAGATTTCAACGCTTTTTACATTCAATATTGCTGCCAACATTCTTTACATTTATTTTATATATTTTATAGCCTTTGCTAATGAAATGATCTCCCAGATCTGTTAGAGTACACAAAACTTTAGCCACGAGATGAGGCCTTTCTTTCTTTTCTTTTTCACGCCTTTCACGTGCTTTGGCCCCCACTCCCTAACCCCCTTTTATGTGTGTGTGTGTTTGTGTTTGCTTCAATATTAATCGCATTTTTAACGCCACTTTTAATAGCATACGAGTGCGAGTGATGCCGGCCGCTGTGATGGTGTGTGCTGTACTGCCAGTGGGCGAAGAGGGCGAATGGAGGGGAGGTAGGCCGTTTGGGTGGGGTGGGGGTTAGAGGTGCAAAAGAAGGCGTCAATTGGCTGTCGTCTGGGCCCAAAAAACACTTTCACAATTTATCAAAAAAAAAAGAAAGAAAAAAAAGAAACATCAAAATGTTCAATGTTCGTTTACAATTTTACACTTTTTGTTGCTGGTTGCTGTTGTTTGTTGTCTGAAGTTTTTTTTTTTTTTTCTTTTGTGCCGGAGCCTGTCTACGGAGTTTTATTATTAATTAAAAAAACACCCTGACAGACAGACAGACATGATGAAGATGATAATGATGACCGTGACCCCCCAAGAGTGGGTCTGAGCTTTGGTTTTCCTTTGTTTGCATTTCTTTTGTGATGTTTCACATTTCCCGCTGAAAGTTCGCTGATCTGACTGAATCAGAATTTGTATATTATACCTGACTAAAAAACACATCACCGATTAGGCCACGCCCCCCCATGAGTTGTTGCATTTTTAATTGGAGCCTCCGCCCCACAATTGATGCACATTTTCCAGACATAGAGTGAGAGGCATTCACTCCGCTCATTCAAATCATTTATTCAGCAGAGGCCCTAGACCTCAAAGCCGACCGGTTTCCAAGCTTAATATGATAAAGTTGGTTATGCTTCGACAGTGCTCGGATCGTGCATATTTTTAGCTACATACTCGCATAACTTTTTCAATTCCAACCCCCAAAGTGGGAGTGCGTGGCGGGGGAATGTCCAAGGAGCTTCTTGATGTCATGGAATATTTGAAATTAAATGTGACATGTGACTGTGCAGCAGTGTGCGCTAAAAGTATACTCGTAGCTGATCTAATCATTGCTTAAAATTATAGTTTAGAAATGAAGTTAGATCTTTGCCTGTAGAGATAACGAAATGCCTCAGCTGGCGATTGTGGGGTTAAAGCGACTGTCAGAGAGAGAGAGAGAAAAGTTCAATGCAAAGAGCGAAAGTGAATAAGACATAAGACAGCAGAAATGGATACCGTTAAAGAGATCATCAAGTGCAGGATGAAGCAAACGGGAAGAGTGTGGGAGAGGGAATAAGATCAAACGAGCAGGAGAGAGGAAAGTGGATAGTGGAAAGCCGAAAGAATTAGTCGCTCTCTTCCTTACAGCCCAAAGCCTTAGCCCTCCAGAATAATTCCAATCAACATCAGCTTTTTTATACTTCTAACTTATTTTGCCTATCATTTTGCATAGTTTTCTACACTCTATAGTTCAAGCATAGTTCAAGTTCATGTGAATCTGTACATCTGTAAACTTTTTCGCCCTTGCCATTTGCTATTGTGCTTACAAACTTATTGACTAAACACTTTTTTGCGATCTATTGATTTGAATCACCATGCAAACAGCAAACAGCACACAGCTCCCCCACCCTCTGTCAAATGGTTTTCATTTCAATTTTTCAATTGAAGCCCGTCCAAACAAATTGCATTTGGCCCCCCCACACACTTGCCCTGGCATTGAGAGGGGAAAGAAGTCTAGTCGAAGGCCAATTAATGGAATAGAACAAAACGTTCCCATGGAACCAAACGAAATGCAAATTCAAAGTACTGACAGGCGACAATGTCAAATCGGAAGAGAGAGGGGGAGTGGAGTGGAGTGGATGTGTCCATTATGTATAAGCATATAAATAGATATCAAAATTGAGTTCATGTCATTGGCACATCATTCTTGAAAAATTCGACAGTCGCCGGATGTGTGGCGGGACTAAAACAAAAGGCAGGAACCGCTGGCCATAACCAAACATATTTTATTTACCTATCGAAGGAAGGAAGGAACGGTGGTATCCCATCTAATTGTACGATATACGATGTGTTAGTTCTCAATATATATGTATGTACGAGTAGCACGAGTTTAGTTTAGTTTCTGGCCACATGAATCACATTCTCTAATTATACAGAAAAACAGTCAGAACCAGAGATCACAAGATGACGTCTTTTGGCCTTGACTGAAGGCAAAATACTCACCTCAAAATCAAGTCATATAATTTGTACACTTGGAAAAAATTCTGCCAGAGAATTTCTCGAAAAATTCAATTATTTTCCCAATATTTGAATCAAAATATTTACAAATTATATATTCCCAAAATTACATGTAATAAATTTTTCAACTCTTTCATTTTTTTTTATTTTCAGCAAACTAAAAACGCAAACCTCAACAAATCATAATTTTTGGCCTTCCTCCCTCCCTGCAACACCACAAATGTTTTCGGCCAACAAATCAGCTTATTAAGGTGAGTTGTTAACCATAATTATATATTGTGTATCAAGAGAGCCATCGTGTCGTGTATTAGTGTCGATTGGCGCATGTGTCAGTGACTAAGTGAGTGCCGCATTTAATGACTGATAATTGCTGACGGACAAGAGCTTTGTTTTGCCTTGTCCTCTCTCTCTCGCTCTCTAGCTGTTTTGGGCATACACTATAATAGATTAGATAATGCCACTCGATGTGTGGGGCAATCTTTAGGGGGTAAGACTGCAGCAAAAGAAGATTTCGCAAAAGGTAAAAAACGGCTGTGAGTTTATATAATAATAAAATAAATACAAATTTGAATATTTGTGTGTCCGAAGGGAAGAAGATCTTCATCTTTTGATCATCTTGTTGGGAAAAAATCTTCTCCGAAAAGGGATGGGGGAGAACGTCTCTTTTTATCCACCGTTTAATGACAGTGAAAAGCATTCGTTTGGGTCTGCGTCTGTACGACGAGCAGAGAAGATTTAAGATCGCTTTAGGCCCACATTGTCGAATTGTATTGCCTATTCCATGCCTCGTGGATCAAGGTGCAATAATTATTCCGCAAACACCTTCCTACGTCACTGGCTGCACCTGACGATAACCCCCCTGACAGGCGGACAGCCTGACAAACAGACAGACAGCTTGAGTGGTTGCTCGGTGGCCCACCTGCAGTTGTCCCATCAATCTTCTGGCCCCGTGGTCTCTCTACTACTCTACTCCCTCATAACCATAGCTCAGGGGTGGGGGCTATTGTGGCTCATGGCTCATGGCTGAGGCATTTTTAATTAGCAAATGCTGCCACAACCCCCAATGAAAAGTTGACCGGTGCTGCTGCTGCTGGTGCTGCTGGTGCTGTTTTTATTGGCCCAGGGCCAGCTTGAAAAGCGTGAAAAGTGCAAAGTTTATTGGGCCAATCGAATAATCGAACAAGAATCGAAATCGAAACCAAAGGCACCAACAGCAGCAGCAGCAGCCCCCAAAAAGCGAATGACAGGGCAGGGACTATTTTTAATTGCTGCTGCTGCGCCTGCCGCTGTGACAGTTTCAATTTCAATTTCTAGTTTCGGTTTTTCAATTTGCTGTGTAATTGATTGCCTTTGGGGGCATGCCACTTGGACTGCCACTCGGCGGTGGCCATGGTTAGCCACAAAGAAAGAGATCCCAAACAAGAAATGAAAAGCTGTGCAAAGCTGCGAAAACTTAGACAGATTCAATAAACAAAAGTCAGAAAAAGGCAATTTAAATGAAAGGAAAAACTTTCCTTTTGAATATGTGAAAATCAGTGTGAAATTTACTCAACAGGCTGGGAAGGTAGGGGGAGGCATGCTGCTAATTTTAGCACTGCATGAGGCATGTGTGGTGGCAAGAAGGGGTTTTTATTTATATATCTAAATTTGCAGAGAGAACTCTTTCTGAACGGACGTGTTGTTTTTGTTGCCATTAATTGAGCAAACTATCGTGCTAGCTCTCCTACTCCGCCCATAGCATCGGTTCTGGTTCAGAACTATTTCTGGGTGTGCTCCCCCCGAATATTATTTTGTAGTTAGATTTTAATTTTAGTTCATTGTTGTAGTGTTTTTTTTTTTGTGGTGAGTTTATTGAACTACACATAGGTTGCCGCCTGCTCACAAAAAAACTACAACATCGGACATGTTTATGCGTCTCGTCGGTGGCGGCTATTTATGGCCAAGGGCCGGTTGGGGGCACCAAAAGCCACAGACACACACGAAACACATTTTGATGGTTCATTGCCATATGCCTGGATATTGTCAGTAGATGACGCCAGTTTTAGGTACATGTGTGTGCGTGTGTGTCTGCCCCCGTTTCGCGTTATGCGGGGTAGCGGGAACTGGAGTTGAACTGGTTCATTCATTGATCTAATGACTCCCCCACGCCTGTAATTACACTTTGAGGATAGAAGTTATTGGCTTTAAATTTATTCTGATTTATTGGGTTTGCAAAAGTTTAATCGCATTTTTTTTGGTTGTACAGATTTTGTGCATAATTTTTTATGATTATAGATGTTTTTCTAATAATTAGTAGTAGAATTAGTAGAGAATTTAATTAAATATTTACTTAGAACTTTAATTTAAACTTAAAATCTTTGAATTGTTTTTATGTTCTTAGGGGAATCAACTATTTTATTTATTTACTAAGATATTTATACCCTATTTATTTTTTTTATAGAATTTATAAACAAAGATTTTATTCTCTTCAATGCAATTAAAATGGCTAAAAACTGTGAAAATAATTCTATACAAATAATTGCATGCTGAAAAAATGAAAACAAATTGCGATTTCCCATTTGGCCTGCCTTATCTCAAATATTTGTACTTTAATTTAATGATCGCGAGGCGTGAGGCGCCACAGCACAAACAATACTTACATATGTACATATGTATATTCCTATATATATGTACAGATATATGTATATCTTTCTATAGCGAGGGTATGTACTGCTCTCTACAATCCCATATATGGCAATAAATTCTGGACTCTCATTATTCGCCTGTTGCAATCAAGCGGCCGCTGATAGCGATAACGATTAGAAATCGACCTGCGGAAGGTGTGTTGCTGTTTTGGTCGCAGATAAGAACGTTTACGAATTTGGAGCAAACGATCGTAAACCTTGACCAGCAATAAATTGGGGCTAATGAATCAGCTGACGATGATCGTTCAGCGGCTGGATCTATGCTAGTGGGGGGATCCCTGGTGGAGTCAATTTCGAAAGGCATTTTCTTACGTTCGATGCCGCCGCCACTTCGTTTTTCCAATCAGCAAACGCAAAAGCAAATCCAATTATCAATTGGATCAATTGGAAAGTCGCGCGGCGAAGGCAACCGCAAAAGGAGGCTGACAATCCAATAAACGGGGCGTGTCAATGCAATTAAGGATGGGTGTTCGGTTCGGCTCGGTTCGGCTAAGGAAAGTTGGGCAAAGTTGCGCTGTGGAAACCTTTGGGTTGGGTTCTTTCCTTCTCCCGGCGGCACCCTGCTCTCCGTCGGATCTGTGATGCTCCGTTGCCTCGTGCCTGGGTTTAGTAAACAAGTTTTTCTCTTCTTACTCTCTATTTATGTTACTCTTTTCACTGTTTCTGTTTTTGGTTGCGCATGAATCACTCTTTTAATACCCTTCAGCTGTAGAGTTCAAGGGCATATTCTGTTTTGGAAAAAATGCCCGGTGGACACGCCAAATAAATTGTTAAATATCAGAATTTAATATATTTAGATTCTTTGTAACAAATCATTCGTGTATTTACTCTCAGGATCTGTAAAAACATAATCATCTCTGCATGGATTATTTCGAGTCCAGGATATCACTTTAGTCGAGACTGTTATCAAAGTTCTTGCTTGTTGGTTCTCTGCTTTGCTTTTGTGCTTTGTGCTGCTTTGTCTTTCCGAAAGGTAACTAAACAATGTACATACACACATACACAGGCGCATACACACATAGCAATGTACAGTTAAAGGGCAGGCTGCACAGACGGAGAGAGAGAGAGAGAGAAATTGTGTTTATGACGTTTGCACTTAACCCCCGCCATGCCGTACTGGTTCTTGCACCATGGCACAGTTATCATTCCAGCCACCGCCACCGTCACCGCTGCTCACCAAGCTTCGACGAGCTTTCTGCCCAGCCGCCAGCAGCAGGCGGAAGCAGCGTGCGTGAATGAATATTGGATCCATCCCCACGCAGAGCAGCGCGCAGCAGCTCTCGTTCTGTCATTCTGTGCCTCTGGCAGTGGCATCACTTATTCATTCACTCCACTCAGTCAGTCAGTCAGTCAATCAGTCCGTCCGTCAATCAATGGAATTTGGTTTTTTCGTTACCGTTTTGTTTTCGTTTGATGCTTGATTGCATTGCCAGCGGATATCAACGATGCATTGGGGAGAATCCATATAGCCCCTGCCTTTTTGGGCTCTGCGGGTCATGCCGGAACCTTCAGAATTCGATCACAGTGAAATACTTAATTCGTGTATGCAACGTCTCTTGTATAATACTACCACATTTCCATTGGCAGAATAACCCCACCGTTGCAGATGATGCCAACGTGCTTTAAATATAAAATTTTTTTTTTTTTTAAATTCCCCTTTAAAAAGGTTTCACTTTTTAAACGTTAACCCTATAATTATCTGAATAAAATAAAATTCAATTAAAGAAAACGAAAGAGAATAAAAAAAAATAGTAATAACAAATAAAAAAAAACCGTCACTGGTTCATGGTCAACTCGTGCGCCTAATGGCTGCCAACGATTTTCCAAGCCGCATAATTACACCAACAACAACAGTAACATTTAAACAAAGGCAACTGCTACCACCACAATAACAACAAAAGCAACAACAGAAAAATTGTTTCATTTACATTGTGCAGCGTCATGGAATCTGGTCAATGAATCAGTCAGAAATGCTCCTCAGAAATGGCACAAAGCACGCCAACGCACACGACAAGCAACCATTAAAAAGTCTGCACACGCGATGCCAAATCTTACATACATATATGGGATACATATTATATAGTAGTAGCTTGCCACGCCCACGCTCGAATCAGGCTTATTATGGGGGCAACATTTATTGGCAACCAAAAACCGCAACTTGTCCAAATGGAAAGGTGGGAAGGTGAACAGGTGTCGCGTCTCCCCACGGGGCTGAGTGGGAGAATGTGTGTGTGTTTGTGTGGGCTGTAAGCGCCAAAAGTTAACCATTATTGACAGATTATTAAAAACAACTCAAGTGGCCAAGGGAAGGCACATAAACAAATAAAGGTAAAGGAGATCAGCATAAGCCGAAGACGAAGCACGTGCTGCATTAAACAGAGCAAACAAATTGAAAGAAAAGAGAGTCAATGAAGGCAAAGAATGCCAGATTGTGCTTCGGGTATGGGGTAACTCTAAATTCGAGGAGATATTTATGTAAATGGCTGTCGGAGATTGCAGAATAAAGGGTATTTGTATAGGATCCTGTTCGTTTATTCTTGATGCATTACGAATTTGCTGAGAGCAAGGCCTTTGAGAGAGGATTGAGCTCTGCCAAGTAAAGCTCATTGTGCTGAGAGAGCGATAGACTCAGCACAGAATGAGTAGGCATAAAGCGATAGCGAGAGTAAAATGGAGATCAAAAGATAACAAAATTGTGCAGTGGCGCTCGAGGCAACAAATAGACGAAATGCCAGGGAAATCATATTTGATATTTACAGATTCCCAGTCCAATATATTCACTTTCATATGTTCATTTTCGGGGTTCGGGTACCGTTATTCTTTACCATTGTTTCTGTACGTCTGCGGCTGTCGCCTGTCAATATTTTGGTAATTTTATAGGCTTCAATTTTATTTTTATTTTAGATGAACCTCTTTTAAAAGGCTCTGCTAAATCGAAAGCAAAACCCATCGAAGCAAAGCAATATATTTATTTATGTACATACATATGTACATATGTAGATATGTACATAATGTACATAGTTTTTAAAGTGCAACTGCAACTATTTTTAAATTTGTACGAGTATTTTATTTATAATCTAGGCGCTATTTTGATTCGATTTCTATGCCCCTGTGGCATTTCCATTGCAACAACAGAAGCAGAAGCAGCAGCACACCCCAGCAATTGTTTAGCTACTAATTCGAACTACTCGAACATATCCGAGGCCTGTTGTTAGACAATTTCATTTGCAGTTTGTATTGCAGTTCGCAAATATTTGCACAATCCTCGGGCCGCTGCAACTGCCACTGCCAGTGCAATTGTTGCAGTTGCAGTTTCTGTTTCTGTTTCGGTCCTCTGAACGCTAATTGAGTGAGCACACGACAAGCAGGCAGTCCCCCGTCAGTCCGTCAGTCAGTTAGACGCACCGCACTGTCCGTCTGTCCGACTGTCCGTCAGGCAGCGGGCTCTAGAGGAGAAATGAAAAACGCAGCAAGGCCTGTGGCTGCTTGCAGAGATGCAGAGAGCCCCCATACATGCATATAATGTGGGGCATACCACATCTAGCCATCGGGGCATCGTGTGCTCCACACTTTGTTTCTGCCTCATGCAGCACGAGGCATGCAATAGCATACAGGCAACATGCAACACACGCCATAAACTTTAAGGAAGTTGCCCAAACGATCAAAAAAAAAATATATATAAAATTCATCATCGTCTTTATGTCTGGTACCGCGTAGATTATGCGGGGGTATATGGGGCATGTGGTGGATATGCACTTCCCCGAAGTCTATCGAAGAATTCCACAAAAACTTTCTTGTTTCCAAGGCATTTTGATGCAAAGCCCCCCACAAAAACCTCCAAGCCACAGTCCAAAAATCCCCTTGGACCGCCCATGTCCACTCTCCAGTCGTAAAAATTGTCATAAATTTAATCCGATAAAGAGTTTCATTTCATTTAGTGGCTGACAAGACTGACCAGAGGCTCTTGTGCCGGAGCCGCAGCCACAGCCAGCGCCGGCACAGTCTGATCGTCTAATCAGCATCATCAACGTCATTATGATTATTATTATTATTTTTATTATGATTATTTTTATTATGATTGTTACTATTATATATATGCCTGTACATGTGTATTTATGTGTCGCTGCAGCTGTGGCTAGTGGCTGATGCTGCTGTCAGACGATGACAGTTCATGTCGCTTCCATTTCCACTGCGCATCAACAATTTTCCAAGCTTCCTTTTTGGGTCAAATGTTTGCCTTAAAGTCAGTGAACTTTTGTGGCATAAAATATTGAGGAAAATTCTGTTTGTGTTTGACAGAATGATTGAGCGATGGAATGACGGACTGCCTGATTGATGGCGATTTCAAGCAATCAAATTTTGTTGCCATGGGAAAACGTTTTCACTTAAATGAAATTATCTGAAAATTAAATTGCATAATTGATTCATGGGGCGGCAGTCCATAGGCAAACGGGTCCACCAGTGGCAACAAGTTTTGCCTGAAATCGAAATCGATAAAACGTTGCAGCTCCTCTCTCGTGTGCGAGACTCTCGATTATTGCTCCGTCTCTCTCTCTCTCTCTCTCTTTCTCTGTCATGTGCGAGACTCCCTCTCTCTATAAAGAATCTTGTTCTCGCTTAAACATTTCTCAGAGTCTGAGTCTGTCTGCTATTTTGCTACGGAAACGATCAGCATTGCTCATACGACAAGTTGCAAAATGTTGCTGTTGAAGGAAAAAGCCTTTTTCAGAATTTCTCAATGAGAAGTTTATAAAGGAAAGAGTTTAAGTAATGATTGGAAATTTATACAGGAAATTCAGATTCAGAAGCAAATATCTTAACTGAGAGTGCTCCAAGTCCAAAAGAGATCATTGCACTTATGCAATATATTAGAGTGAATCAGGTGCTATAACTTACAAATGGAGAGAGGGCACAATATATCTAGACCTGTTTTTTTTCAGAGAAAAATAATAATGGGAAGCTGGCAAGGCTTTTATATGCTGAGATCATCTTAAAGGAATGCCAAAATTGCTGCTACACCTACAAAAAAAGCAACAAAAACTCGCTTAAATTGTAAAAAAATAAGCTACCTAATAGCGTGCATTAATTGCCATCCAAGCAATTCCCTTGGCATCGAATAATTACTATCGGCAATTATTTATATAATTTGTGCAATATTACTCATACGCCTCGACTGTTCTTGCTGCTAGGCTGCTACTGTGATTCAAAAACAATTCCAAAGAAACATTGTATTCTACAATTCTCTCAATAAAGGAGAAAACTCTGCTGCAGGGTTCTCTCTCTCTCTCTCTCGTTTGGACTTCGTTTTGGGGCAAATGCAATAGAAAGTGAAATTTTGTAAGTGACATGTGTCCAAGACCCTGTAGTAAGCCTTCATTGGCGGACAAGTGGGAATTGGTAAGCAAAGTGGAGCGGTTGGGGCTTGGCAGATGGAGAAACAAACACGTTGGCCCAACAAATAAACACGCAAGTCGATCCAGCAGCAGATGTCTCATTTCATTTCGTTTCGTTTCGAATCGGGAATTGGCTGCCATTTGAGAGCAATTTGCAAAGCAAACCAAAATCATTTTCAGTCTTTTGTTTGTTTTCATTATCGATAAATGTTTGCCTATTGTTATCGCGATGCGACTGCGTCTGTCAGTGCCCCTGCCCCTGCCACTGTCAACGCCACACAAGGCGAGCTGGCTTGCCTTGCCTTGGCCCGGCTTGCTTTTTCCATTGAAAATGCCAGGCCCCAATTTTGGTGCGCTTACTTTCCTGTCTAACCATTTTCGTTGGGAAATTCGCTTGTCAGCCAAGGATATTTTGCATTGCAATGGCAATTCATCAACACCATCCGATTTGTCATGCGGCAGACGCATAATTAAATACTTTCACCTGTGCACCACAGATGAACAAATGCAGCAGGTAGCAGCCCCAGCAGCAGCCCCAGCAGCAGCCCCAGCAGCAGTAGATGCAGATACATTTTCATGGCCAACAGCCTGGCAAGCTGGCAAGCTGGCATTGCACGAAGCCAATGGCACTAAAAATAGTCGCGCATTGCCTTTGCGAGAGACACATTTTGTCTTAATAGCCGCACTTCACGCACACTCAGAGCGACATCAAAGAGTGGCGGAGTGGCAAGTGTCGGTTGCAGGTGCAGTGGTTTGTGGCAAGCAGCAGCAGCAGCATCTGAGGGGTAATGCGTGAAATTGGCAATTTCTCACCTCAAAGCCTTGTCACTTCTCTGGAGGTCGCTGCTTGTCTTTGTCCGACTTTCGCAAAAGAGTAAATCTTAAAGATAATAATTAAAGACTTATTTTATGTTGCCTTAAAGATTAAAAATGGCTTACCACAAAATATTTGTATTGTTTTTATCAAATTGAAAACATTTTAAAATTTTTCGCCAATCAATAAACGTTTCTTAGTTTCTTCTTTCCCATCGAATGTGTCCGTTTGAAAATGAAAATTTTTGTGTTAATTTTATCCCAAATGGATAATGTTATACAGATGTACATATATCTGATTTGAAACATCTTTAAGTGTTAGAACAGAACAGATTGATGCTAGTTTCTAGGATTATTCTTATAGTTTCGAATGTTTGGAAAAACAATTTCCATTTGATTTAAGTCGAAAAAAGTTCTGATCGGAATGAGCTTCAGAGTTTGCCCACACACATCCAACATCCACATCCGTTGCTGCTGCTGCCGATGAATGAGATTTCTCCAGAAGAGCCAAATGTTTACACTAGCCACAGCCCCACCCTTAAAAAAAACACCCATCCTCCCATTGGGTGGCAGCGACAGCAGCCGCAGCCGCAGCTGTGTGCGTCGAGTGGGCCCAGTTGCCGGCGCGGCGCGTATCTTTCGGATAGAAGATACTGCATCGCAGGCGAAGATACATTTTTCTTATTTTCTTGTTATTTTTAAACAAAGTGCACGACCCAAGGAGCTCCGCTGCGTTGCTGCGTTATGTAAGTGTGTGTGTGTGAGTGTGTTTATTTTGTTGTTGCCCGTTTGTTTGTTGGCTCTGTTCTGACTTTCCTTTGTGCATCTCGCAGATACTCAATGCTGGGGCGGTGGCTAGAAAATGGTTTTGATGAGCGTCGAGCGGCCCCCAGGAAAACTCAATACAGTGTTTGACACAAAAAAAAGATACAAGATACTAGATACTAGATGCGATCCCATACGATGCTGCACTGCGGCAATGAACTCTCAATGAAAGTGCAATTAAGTGGGGGCCTGCAATGGCTGTGTCTGTGCCTGCCTGCCTGCCTGCTAATTACATTTATCGTTTAGATGTTAATTACAAAGAGAGGGAGGGATGGAGCGAGAGAGCGAGAGAGGACGGGTGGAGCGACCTCTCAGACTGATTATGCAGCAGCCACACACACCCTCGAATGTTCAGGGGGCGAGGTCAATGATATAACACTGATTAACTGCCAGCAGTTTCAGCTTTGTCTCTGTCTCTGTCCCTGGCTAAAGGTCAGGTCACCCAGCTCTGACGGTCTCCCTTCCACTCACTTCCACTTTGCTCTCCTCTCTCAATCCATTCTGTGCCACGCCATTGATACATCTCGTATCTCTACTTTGGGCATCTCTAGAGACTTTTATCTCCATTGTCTGTTTGGCTTACTCGCAGTTTGTTTATAGTTTATAGAGACTGTTGGCAGCTGCCGCATTTGGAACGGGCTTAAACTGGCATAAAATAGTTAAGCCACAAGATACAGCCACATACTCGCATGAGTCATGGCACACGAGAGATAAACATTGTATGAAAATGAAAGTAGCACTCGTTCAAGTCTTAGATATGCCGTATTTGCACACACTGGCGGGGCACACTATTCGTAACCAGTGTGGCCATTCGCCCTAGGGGTAATTTGTACATTGTTAATTAATAATAAAACACTTTCAAATAAATATAAATATAATATATTAAATATGTAGGTAACAATTTATTTTAACAATATCCCCTACATTTTTTTATTCTGAGTATAAATATTAAAATTTCAGTTATTTTTATCTCCGGCTGTAGCTCCTCTATCTTGCCTCTTTTATGTATTTATTTTATTAGCTTTAGAAAATTTGCATATATGTTTTTTTTGCTGAAAAATATACATGTCTAAACATATTTTTTGGGTGTGGTCGAACATGATATGGGAGTACTATATACTCGTAGAATCGGTTATCCAGGCAAGTGCCATGACTCGCGCTTTTGGCAGCCCACAAATGGTAGACCCAAAACGCGTCTCAATTCGAAAAAGGGGAAAAGTCTGCAGCGGCGGCTGGGGGCAAGTAGTGAAAGCGCCAACATCTTTTACGTGGTATCTTGTCGTTGGTTTTCCTTAAGGCCCAGGCCCCCAGACGAGACTGCAATCATATTTCACCTCTGCGCCAGAGTTTGCTGCACTTGTCGTGGTCGTGGTTGCAGTTTTTTGTTTTTTGTTTTTCTATCCGTTTGTTTGCTGCGGTGGCTATAAAAATAACTGAACACCCGAACAACCGAACAGCCGCACACTTGCCATTGCCACACTCTTGGCCAAGTTTGGCAACGGTTTTGACGGCTGCCAGAGCCCAGAAATCCACCGAAAACCGGCAGCAGCCCCTACCAAAAACGAGTTGTTGCCGTTTGTTGTTTGGCTGATTGTACGAAATACTCGTACTAGTACGAATACTAGTATTTCTAACTATTTTTGTTGTCCACCATTTAATTTCATTCATTCGAAGTTAAGCGGCAAACGAACAAAACTACCAAAAAGCAGACGCAAAACTGTGGTTGCCGTTTTTTCCACTGTACCCTTTTTTGTATGGAGTATTATTAACTTATTAAATCTTTTACTACACATAACATTTGGTAAATTCGGGTCCCCATGTCAAACTTCCACCTTCAATGTCACAACTTTATATTAAATATAATTTCCATCTCTAAAATGTTTTTGTGAATACAATATGTCCATCCCGAATATCTCTATATGGATCTTCAAATAGCCAAGCTACGAAAATGTTATTTTTTTTTAATATTTTCCCCCCATATCTTTTCTTCTCTTCTTAGGGCATTTCAACTTCGAACTTATTCACTTATTTTGTTTTCTTCTCTCCTTCCAACCTTGTATCTGTCTGATTTTGGTTTTCTTTTGGTCTTCCCTCTCGCTCGTTGTCGATGGAGGGGTTTTTCTGGCTGCATTTTCCGCTGGGGACTGGGGACTACTCGCAAGTGATTTTCATCAACGTCGTCTCCACTGGGTTTTTAATGCCATTTTCGTGCCTTGGCTGTTGCTTTGTTGCTTTCGATAAATGCCCACAGCCTACAGAGTTGAGTTTTTCCGGCTGCAGTTTTCCCCTGGTGTCTGGTGCGCAATTCAATTGCTCGATGATGGCAGGGTTGGTTGGCAAAGGGGAACGGTAGGACAATGGCAATTGGGATGTGGTAATTACCGCAGGTAGCTGACGTATGTTGCACGTTACTCAAGCAGGTGTTTACGTGCGTCTGCGGATTTGCTGTTTCTGTTTTTCATATGGAATTGCACACATAACATGGAATCGAAAGGTTTTTTTTAATGGAAAATCGTAGACAATATTTTCATAATTAATATTTGCATTTTATATCCAGTCTTCCCGTTAACATGAGGATTTTTTCGTAAAAATCTGACACTAAAACTAACTCTGTTTTGCTAAGCCAGGAGAGAAAAGGAGCGCCCGAAGCGTGACAGAGTTTTATTGTGGCATTAAAGAATTTCGATTGGTATTTTTAGGGTATTTCTTTCTTCATCAAGTTGTTCTTCTCCTTTCCCTTCCATTCTCTAAGACATTACATTGTATATTCCCGATGTTTTAGCATTATTCTTGGTCTTATATTGACGACCCACGCGCCTCGAAGAATAAAAAGAAAAACCTGAAATCTGTCATAAGCCTGAAAGACATTTATAAATTGGTTTTTGAGTTGCGTTTTTGTTGCTTTTGTGGTTCGCTTTTCGAGCAAACAACCCACATGATTATATACAATAATGAATGGAGGCCCCCTCGCACATACCCCCCGCATGCCGCCCGATATCTTTAATTGGCCTCAACATTGAAATGTCACACGAGTGAGTAGTCGGTAGCATAATAATTATACACAATAAATTATGATCATAGGCTATTTGCAAGCCATGTACGAGTACTGCGAGTATTACCTTACTTATTTAGATTATATTTCCTTTATGTCATTCCAGTTAATGCTGCATATATGACAGACCCACACGACATCGACAGCGACAGCGACTGAGAGACACGTAAGTTGAGAGCACGAAGCGTGCAATTAAACCCCCCCGCATAAACTATAGAATATTTATGTAAATTTGTAAATGTATATACATATACATACACACGTATGTATGTATTTTTATTCAAGAGTAAAACTTTGTCTCTGGCCTGACCCCAATCCGAGATGTAATGCTGCAAATGGAGCAGACAGCGGGAGGACTTGAGGGTAGGATTAGGGTAGGGTACAAGCACTCCTCCACTCCCATTTCCCAGTTGGGTTCCTGTGCAGGCGGGCATAGTTTCCTATTTAATATAAAAAGCGATTTCAATGTATGCGGATAACCTTTTGGTGCTCCAAAAACAAAGACGATCGCTACGGGTGTTTTAGATTTTCTTTGTACTTTAATATTTATTATGGGTGTTGCATATTTGTATGTGCATAAATCCTTGCACATATACGTTAAAATTTAAATTTTAAAAAGCAAATTTTTTGTAAGCCATATACATTTTCAAATGATAGAGTTTAACTTCTTTAAATACACTGAACACTAATTGTATATACATTTTTTGATTATATTTGTATTCTTGTACAATCTATTTTTGGTTTAATTTTTCTTCATAAGATCCTCTACGAACACAAAACTCACATTCGTATCAAACTGTAACTTCTTATCAAAGTGCCACTGAATCGACAATAAATAATCGCCCGTCGGCAAGGGAAGAGGCATCAGCTCCGTTCTCAGATAAAAATCCTTAACAATCTGTGGTCCCTGTAATGGAAATTTTAGATGTTTATATGCTAAAGTACTGAAATACCAGTACGAGTATTATCTTACCACATAGGGGCATGTGTGATTAATATTGGAAAACTGTTTGACAAGCCCATAGAATATTGCAACAAAGGGATTATTTGGCTTTCGTAAATACCGACAGGCATCAAATGTAACGTCATAAAGCCAAGGCCTATAGCCGTTTGCCCTTTTGAACATCCTTCCACGAACTGATATATCGTTTACCGGATATAATACTGTTCCATTTAAATTAAACAGCACTTTATTTCGACTGACTGCCTTCAGTCGACAGTTGTGAAACACGAACCAGGATTGATTGTAGCTCTCGCACACCAAGTTTGTAAGCTTGAAGACCACCGCATCCTGGAATTAACTATGATTAAAGCAGGACCCACATATTTCACATAAAACGTAGGGAATTTACTTACATTATAATCGAAAATTGAAGTTAGAAATATTCCGAATAAAACACAGAGGATTAGTTTGGACTGCATCGCTACTATACGAATGATCAACGAATGGCCGTTTAATCCCAATGGTGGAACATTCTTCTACATATTTTTTTTTCGCATGAGTAGTTTTTGTCTTAATTGCTTGTTATTTTTAAATGTACCATATCAGAATGCAAACCATGTCCATCTGTGTATCCGTTTATTAGGCATTGCATGGTTGAAAATACGTTTACACATAAAACAAACCCGAATAAACTCGCTTAGATAACAGACAAACATTTAAGACCGCTGCGTTCCCTCCTCTTGGTGGGGAAAAAAAACATTTAAAAACATTGCCTGTTTTATGTTAAGTAGAATTCCGCATAATCGAATTTAATTGCTTTAAGCACACTGAACACTGATTGTATATAAATTTTTTGATTTTAATTGTAGAGATATAAAATATTATGTACAAAACCAAAAAGGTTTAATTTTTCTTCATAAGATCCTCTACGAACACAAAACTCACATTCGTATCAAACTGTAACTTCTTATCAAACAGCCACTGAAGCGATAATAAATAATCGCCCGTCGGCAAGGGAAGAGGCATCAGATCGGTTCTCAGATAAAAATCCTTAATAATCTGTGGTCCCTGTAATGGAAATTTTAGATGTTTATATGCTAAAGTACTGAAATACCAGTACGAGTATTATCTTACCACATATGGACATGTGTGATTCATATTGGAAAACTGTTTGAAAAGCCCATAGACCATTGAAACAAGGGGATTATTTGGCTTTCGTACATACTGACAGGCATCAAATGTAACGTCATAAAGCCAAGGCCTATAGCCGTTTGCCCTTTTGAAAACCCTTCCACGAATTGAAATATCGTTGACCGGATATAATACTGTTCCATTTAAATTAAAGAGCACTTTATTTCGACTGACCGCCTTCAGTCGACAGTTGTGAAACACGAACCAGGATTGATTGTAGCTCTCGCACACCAAGTTTGTAAGCTTGAAGACCACCGCATCCTGGAATTAACTATGATTAAAGCAGGACCCACTTATTTCACATAAAACGTAGGGAATTTACTTACATTATAATCGAATATTGAAGCTAGAAATATTCCGAATAAAACACAGAGGAATTGTTTGGACTGCATCGCTACTATACGAATGATCAACGAATGGCCGTTTAAGCCCAATGATGGAATAGTCTTATACATATTTTTTTTTGCATGAGTAGTTTTTGTTTTATTTACTTGTTATTTTAAATTAACCATATCGGAATGTATCTGTGTATCCGTTTATATATCTGAAAATTGTTTCTGGATCAGAGAACGGCATTAGGTGGTTAAAAAAACGTTTACACATAAAAATCACCCGAATAAAGTCGCGTAGATAACAGAACAACAGATTAAATTTTTTTAAATACACTAAAATCTGATGGTATATAAATTTTGATTACAATTGTAGAGGTATGTATACAATATTCTGTACAAAACCAAAAAGGTTTAATTTTTCTTCATAAGATCCTCTACGAACGCAAAACTCACATTCGTATCAAACTGTAACTTCTTATCAAACAGCCACTGAAGCGACAATAAATAATCGCCCGTCGGCAAGGGAAGAGGCATCAGATCGGTTCTCAGATAAAAATCCTTAATAATCTGTGGTCCCTGTAATGGAAATTTTAGATGTTTATATGATAAAGTACTGAAATACCAGTACGAGTATTATCTTACCACATATGGACATGTGTGATTCATATTGGAAAACTGTTTGAAAAGCCCATAGACCATTGAAACAAGGGGATTATTTGGCTTTCGTACATACTGACAGGCATCAAATGTAATGTCATAAAGCCAAGGCCTATAGCCGTTTGCCCTTTTGAAAACCCTTCCACGAATTGAAATATCGTTGACCGGATATAATACTGTTCCATTTAAATTAAAGAGCACTTTATTTCGACTGACCGCCTTCAGTCGACAGTTGTGAAACACGAACCAGGATTGATTGTAGCTCTCGCACACCAAGTTTGTAAACTTGAAAACCACCGCATCCTGGAATTAACTATGATTAAAGCAGGACCCACATATTTCACATAAAACGTAGGGAATTTACTTACATTATAATCGAATATTGAAGCTAGAAATATTCCGAATAAAACACAGAGGAATTGTTTGGACTGCATCGCTACTATACGAATGATCAACGAATGGCCGTTTAAGCCCAATGATGGAATAATCTTACATATATTTTTTTTTCGCATGTGTTGTTTTTGTTTTATTTACTTGTTATTTTAAATTAACCATATCGGAATGTATCTGTGTATCCGTTTATATATCTGAAAATCGTTTCTGAATCAGAGAACGGCATTAGGTGGTTAAAAAATCGTTTATACATAAAAATCAGCCGAATAAACTCGGCTAGATAACAGAACAACAGATTAAATTTTTGTAAATACACTAAAATCTGATGGTAAAGAAATTTTAATTACAATTGTAGAGGTACACAATATTCTGTACAAAACCAAAAAGGTTTAATTTTTCTTCATAAGATCCTCTACGAACGCAAAACTAACATTCGTATCAAACTGTAACTTCTTATCAAAGTGCCACTGAATCGACAATAAATAATCGCCCGTCGGCAAGGGAAGAGGCATCAGCTCCGTTCTCAGATAAAAATCCTTAACAATCTGTGGTCCCTGTAATGGAAATTTTAGATGTTTATATGCTAAAGTACTGAAATACCAGTACGAGTATTATCTTACCACATAGGGGCATGTGTGATTAATATTGGAAAACTGTTTGACAAGCCCATAGACTATTGCAACAATGGGATTATTTGGCTTTCGTAAATACTGACAAGCATCAAATGTAATGTCGTAAAGCCAAGGCCTATAGCCGTTTGCCCTTTTGAACGACCTTGCACGAACTGATATATCGTTCACCGGATATAATACCGTTCCATTTAAATTAAAGAGCACTTTATTTCGACCGACCGCTTTAAGTCGACAGTTGTGAAACACGAACCAGGATTGATTGTAGCTCTCGCACACCAAGTTTGTAAACTTGAAAACAACCGCATCCTGGAATTAACTATGACCCACATATTTCACATAAAACGTAGGGAATTTACTTACATTATAATCGAATATTGAAGCTAGAAATATTCCGAATAAAACACAGAGGATTAGTTTGGACTGCATCGCTACTATACAAATGATCAACGAATGGCCGTTTAATCCCAATGATGGAATAGTCTTATACATATTTTTTTTTGCATGAGTAGTTTTTGTGTTAATTACTTGTTATTTTTAAATTTACCATATCAAAAGGTAAACCCATGTCCATCTGTGTATCCGTTTATATATCTGCAAATCGTTTCTGGATCAGAGAACGGCATTAGGTGGTTGAAAATACGTTTACACATAAAAATCACCCGAATAAAGTCGCGTAGATAACAGAACAACAGATTAAATTTTTGTAAATACACTTAAATCTGATGGTATATAAATTTTGATTACAATTGTAGAGGTATACAATATTCTTTACAAAACCAAAAAGGTTTAATTTTTCTTCATAAGATCCTCTACGAACGCAAAACTCACATTCGTATCAAACTGTAACTTCTTATCAAACAGCCACTGAAGCGACAATAAATAATCGCCCGTCGGCAAGGGAAGAGGCATCAGATCGGTTCTCAGATAAAAGTCCTTAACAATCTGTGGTCCCTGTAATGGAAATTTTAGATGTTTGGATGCTAAAGTACTGAAATACCCGTATGAGTCATCTTACCACAAAGGGGCATGTGTGATTAATATTGGAATACTGTTTGAAAAGCCCATAGACCATTGCAACAAGGGGATTATTTGGCTTTCGTAAATACCGACAAGCATCAAATGTAACGTCATAAAGCCAAGGCCTATAGCCGTTTGCCCTTTTGAAAATCCTTCCACGAACTGATATATCGTTGACCGGATATAATACCGTCCCATTTGCATTAAAGACCACTTTATTTCGACCGACTGCCTTCAGTCGACAGTGGTGAAACACGAACCAGGATTGATTGTAGCTCTCGCACACCAAGTTTGTAAATTTGAAAACAACCGCATCCTGACATTAGCTCTGATTAAATCAGGACCCAAATATTTCACATAAAACTTAGGGGATTTACTTACATTATAATCGAATATTGAAGTTAGAAATATTCCGAATAAAACAAAGAGTATCGACTGCATTGCTACTAAACGAATGATCAACGAATGTCCATTGAATCGCAATGATAGAATAATCTTAGCCATATATTTTTCCGCATGAGTAGGATTTTTATCCATTTCCATTTGTCTGTGCATCCATTTAGCTGTTCGGAAATCGTTATGGGATTGCCTTCATTCATATGGTATAATATAAATAGTAATTAAAACTGATTTAACTTATAATTTTCTGTCGCGTTTTTTTTAGATAGATACATTAAAATAATGTGTCTATAAATCCCAACATTATCTACGTATGCACCCAAAAGCTCATTGCTCTGGCATTAATACAGTTCAACAACCACTTTTTAAAAAGCTAAACGACAGTTGCGCTTCATTTATTCAAGCTTATTTAAACCCTGTTTAAATATATTTCCGATCGCAAGCTAATTTTCTGTGTACAGCTGACAAAAATTGACTATGAATTTATTCTCAGTGTGGGATCTTCTGTTGACTTAATTTACTCGTATTTTGTTGTGCGCTTCGATCCCACAAAGGATGCTGCGCTGAGCGGCTGGGAAATTGCATCGTTTGGGAAGATACTCTCTCTCTCTCTATCTTTCGTATCGTACCACATTGATGATGTCACTGGAGGGGGTTGGCAGGCTTGCGGCAGGCTATAAAATTGATTTTGCATTAAAATTCGTTTAAGAAGCAAATTCCGTTTTCTGTGTACCGAAGTGCGAAACAAAATTCGAGGCGTGGAAGCAACACTAAAAATCAATTAAATTCCTATTTATATAAATAATATAAATTTAAAAAAAAGTAAATACAAATTTGAAAGAGGCGCCTCGCAGATTCTTATTCGCTCTCTCTCTCTCTGTGTGCCTCTCAATCTGTGGCTATGGCTGTGGATGGGAAAATGTTTGGCTCGTGGCTCTGTTGGGTTGCTGTTGGCCAACCGCATCGTTTGCTGACCCAATTTTCACCGGCTAAGAATAGCGAAAAAAATGCTTGTCGGTTTCGAGCATCGTTCTGCGTCAAATTACACACGAGAGAAGTGCAGCAGCAGTGACATCTCTCAGATACTCGTACTTTCAGTTTACAAAATTATACAAATACATTGCTACACCATCAATTTTATCAAGCATATTCATTCTTGCTCATTCTTTAGGGATTATCCCACTGAAAGTTGTATTTTCTAAATTTCTTCTAATTCCTTCTGTTGGGATAATTATTACATGCATCAAAGATTCTACAAGCTCATACTACTAGAGCAGTTTCCCCCATATTAAATCCCATCCAATAGCATATTTTTGTCATCTTAAATCTAAACTATTTGAAATTTTGTATAATTTATTATTCCCATTCTGTCATCGCTGTGACTATCTCTAATTAATTAAATGCAAATAATTTATTTATTCACATCCCCCGTTTGCTGCCAAGTGAATTACATGAACAAATTTATAACAATGAGACCTACCCAGTCCGAGTACCATTTTGTTGGCGCCCAACCAAAAGCCGGCGACAAGTTTTATTCCAATCACAAAAACTATACGAATTTTGTCATCATTTTTCACTTGCCATCTTGTTGCAAAGAGGCCAAAAGAAAAGCGCCAGGGGGCGTGTGCTTCTTTCTGTACGTCTCTTTAATTGTCACACTCGAATGAATATGTATTTCCATTTATTTTGGTTTTTCTTTAAGCCTATTCCCAATATAAATCCGAAAATGTTTCTGAGGCATTTCCGCATTGTTCTTTTCGTCATAAATCAATTGGCTGCAATCTAAACAATTCTTCGTGAATGTGTCTGCGTGTCGATCAATTGAGGCGTAGGTACCAAAATTAGCGAACAACACAGAGAGACGAGACACACACAAATCAATCAAGCGTCTCCCTATTTGCATATTTCTTTATGCCCCCAGAGGCGAGAATTCTCTAGTCCCCACAGAGCTCTATAGTTCTATAGAGAGAGGAGGTGGGGGAGCCTCTACAAAAACTTGATTTGAAATCGAGCTGTGAATTATTTGCAAATAAACTTTATTATAAATTCTATATATCAATCAGTAGAGAAATATTCATCCGTTGCTGTTTTTCTGTTGCCAAAAATTACTTGAAATGGTTTCGAATTTATTGCTAAACTTAGGACTGTAATTACCAAATTTCTATATACAAATTTAAGGAAATATAAGCCCAAATATACATAAACTAAAACTAATAGGAACGTTGAGTCACAGGGGAAACTGTTAGGGATACTTGAATACAATTTTGTAACATTGATAATATTAAAAAAGTTCGATGTTTTTTTTCCCTAAAAGTAAAAGAAACGCTTTAAAATTTTCGTCACATTTCTCGTAAATGCATTCGGTGATTCTTGCTTAAAAAAAATGAACAAATTAAAATAAGAAAAATATATTCAAATTACGTGACTTTCATGAGCAAATCACAGAAATGGATTAGAAAGTGTTCATGAGCTTTCTTATCGCCCATTGCATGTGCCCGTCTGTCCTCCTTTGGTTCCACTATGCTGGAAACATTTTTTCGATGCGTTCTGGCGTGTAGATACAATATCTATAAATCTATAATTAGAGTTTTCTTCATGTTTTACGTTATTTTTGTTGGTCGATTGTGACAAAAGTTCTCACGTTGCTTGTTCTGGATTGAATTCCCTTGTTGGTGGTTGTGGGTTGGGGTTGGCTTTTCCTGACTTTTGTTCGATCTGTATCTCCATTGTATCTTTGTCAGTTTGCAGGGGAATATTGCCTTAAATATGATGCCATAGCAGGGCAAAGCCTCATTACCGATCAAGTGGCTCCTCCATGCACAACGTCATGCAAAGGACTTGAAAATTTCCGCAAATAAATAAATACAAAAATTATCAATTAATAAATACTACAAAAATATTGTGACAAAACGCGGCACAAACTTAAAAAAGATTTTATCAGGTGAGAGACAAAACATTGCGTAAAAATTAAATTGCGGAACCGAAGAAAATCAATCGATTTGTTTATAAATTTTGGGAATTGTTCGACAGCGACCGATGGCTGGGTATGGTGTATTTCAAATAATTATTAAAATTCTCCTGGCCCCAGGCCAAGTTTTCTTTTCCGTTGCTTTTGGAATTTTCAATTTAAATTTCTTTTCTCTCTCTCTCTCGAGAGAGAGTGAACCTTGATCTTGTCCGGCAACAGCAGGGGCCATGTGCAACACTTTATAAACTATGAAATGTGTTTTATATCCATTTCTCTACATAAGTATAGCGGCTTCTGTTTTGTATCTCTGAGTAATTTTTGTGGATATTTGTGTGCCGCCTACCCTTGAAAAATGTGGCCAAAGATGAGTCATTTCGGTCGTTTCAGTGTTAGCCACCCAGAATGGAAATGTGTCCACCCTTGTCGCGGGTCGTGGTCTGGGGTTGTGGTTCTCCCTGTTTAATTTGAATTTGAATTTCCCTTCCTGCCTCAACAAACAAGGCGTTGTGCGACGACAGACTCTCCCCAGAGATGCAAAACAGACGACAAAAATCGATAAGCGCTAAAGTTCTTTTTGTGTTTATTCTTTGGACTTTAATTTTCATCCGACCAACCCCCCTCCACTCGCGAACCCCTTGGAGGCGTCACCCACACAGTGACATAATATTCTGGCTACTCCCCCCCAGAAGAGTGTCCCACAAGGCTGTTGTTTAAAGAGCGAAAAACTGGGAACTCATAAACAGAAAGAGAAAGAAAAAGAGAAAGAGAGAGTGGTAGGCGTCGAGTTGTCGCCAATTGCCTGTACCTCCTGGGTGGGGTTTTCCCAAGAGCTTAGCACTGCGAGCTCCTTTTACGACTTTCTTGGCGCCAATACCATCCGTTCGGTAATTTAATCGACGATGAGACATCAGGAATTAGAAATGTGCTTGGCATTGAGCAAGGGAGTTTTGTTGACAGGAATTTGTCGGAAATAGAATACAAAAAAAAAAGGATTTACATATCCCGTGGCATTGCCGGGAGCAGGATTTTCTCTTTCTAATTGAAGAAGCCCGCGCCCCCGAAACTGATCTTCTTTTGTGGGATTTCTGAATAGACCCAGCAACCTTTTCTAGTGCAATCCCCTGTCAAACGGATTCACCAACATATTCGGCAGTGTACTGAAAATCCTGAACAGAGGCGGAAAGCTCTACAGAAATCTCTTTAGCGTAATTTCTAAATTTTCAAATGAAAATATCTTGGAAATTGTTTGGAAATCTTTTGATAATGAATCGGAATCCACAAGCTCCCACAAATTTGGGCAAGCAGAATGGAGCCCTGGTGCTGGAGGTGCTCAATGTGTTGGGTCGTCCCGCCAGCATCTCGGAGGTGGCCCAACGGGTATCCACGGTGTACAAGCTGCCGCTGCAGCCCATCCAACCTGTTGTGGCCGATGTGCTCAGGGCGGGCGTGGCCTACGGTTTCTTCAGTTGCCGCTTCGGTTGCTATTCGGTGGTGCAGCGCGTGGTGGAGCAATTGAGTCGCGATATTGATGAGTACGCTGTCAAAGTTATTACCGGGCACACGCCTCAGATGTCGCCGCTGATGCTGAAGCTCCAGCAGTTGGACGAATCCCCGCTGGTACCGGGGAACAGCCATCGCTTGGTGTATATGCATGACCCAAACTATCCCCAGTGGAGAGCAGTCACCGATAATCCCTGAGAGTCCGAGTCCTTTAATTGAAGTGTTCCCAAATCAAATCCAATTCGCATTGTAGTCCAATAAAACAGAATTCTTTGAAGCGTTGAAAATGGGGCAATGACTCGTCCTTGTTTGTGGAACTGCCCCCCTACTTGCAGCTCCCCCGCAGTTCACTGCTCGCGGGGGCTATTGTCCTTTGTGTGCGGGACATTCACATCATTCCACAGTCCACATTCCACATTCAACAAACACTCACTACCGTTACGCGCACAAAGAACAAACAGCTGCGGTCTTGTGGTTTACTTTTTATTATATTTTTTTCCATTTCTACTACTCCACTTTAGAGTTCCCCCCATTCCGCGCACCCAATCTAGGTCTCAGTTCCCAGTAGCCTGCACCCCTTCTCCTGCCACTTCCCCCTCCCCCTGTGTCCTGTGTTCATTGTCAGGTTGTTGCCTGTCTAGGAAAAAAACCCAAGGAAAAGTTCAAACTCGAGTTGCAGCGTTTCACTGGCTCATTTGCCTTTGGCTTTTGTCTGGTTCACTTGTCAGAGCGCTCTTCAGGTGATACCCTACATCAGAGCAGGTATGCCAGTTGGTAATCCATTGAATTAAATTTGGATATAAATTTGGGTATACTATTTATGGGAAAAATTATAATTCCTACCCCAGGAGCAAAATTATCGAATTTTCCAAAGGCAAATGGAGACTGATATTTTAAGAAGAATTCCGCAACATGTTTACAGGGTATTTAATGGGTGCGAAGGCTGCTCTTCGTTCAATAGTTCGAGCACTTCCTTAATGGCAGCACAGTTTTCCTTTCTTTTGCTTTGTTTGCGGGTTTATTTGCGTCCCCTGACCCATCGTCGCCGTCCGCTTCTTCGTCATCTCATTAGCGGGTGGCCTTTTGCATTTGTCATGAGTGTTTTATTCTCTCAGCTCTCAGCTGATTCAATTAATTGAAGAATAATCGTGTTCCACACGAAATCTCTGCTGTCATTCCGAAATCTGAAAGCGAAACAGAAACATATGTATATGTAGTACATACAAATGTATGTAAATAAATATGTAAATTGTAGATATGTACAATGTGCAGCAGAAAGAAAGCAAAACCAAGAAAAAATCAGAGTAAAATGATGACAAAGACTAAAGTTGAATGAAAAATCTTTTTGTTTTGCGAGTAGGAGATGCAGAGAGCAAGAGGATGTGATTTAAAGAGAGTGAGCGAAACAGAGATAGAGATCTGACATTAAATGAGTGGGCGGGGGGATTACACATTTCTGAGAATATTTAAAAAGTAAAACGTGCACTTTGTTTACATTCGTAATGAGAAAGTTAAATCCCGACTAAGTGGTCAGATATGATGATGATGCTGATGATGATGGTTCGTTGACTTCCCAGCTGGACAGAAGCAGGAACACATCAAGGAAGGGTACAACTATCTCTTAAACTAAAGCTGCAGTTTATAGCTGAGCGTTGAGCTGGTCCCGATAATTCAATAACAGAAAGAAGAACAAATAAATAATACTCCCAGATTTTAGCAATGCTGTAAAACAGTCACAAAATTAATATGACAGAAAAATCAAATTAAAAAAATATACCAGAGAGAGATATTCGGTTCTTAAAACAAACAAAAAATTGATGTCAAATTATAGGGTTGAAGGTTTGGCTAAACTTATTTTGAAATATGCGTGAGATATATGCCCCGTATTCAGATAAATTGCAAGTTACACTCTAAGATCTCCGATCTGTGCTCGTTTCTCGTACTAATTGTTCGTTTTTCCCTTCTTTCTCTCCGCTTCTCTGCCGTAGAATGAGCCGCCAACATCAGCGGCACCACCAGACGCAGCAGCAGCAGCAGTTGCAGCAACAGCAGCAGCAGCTGACGGTGCAACAGCAGCAGCAGCAACAGCTGCTGATGGCCGAACATGCGGCGGCTGCCGAGGCCGCGGAGCTGTTCGATCTGCTCTGCGTGGCCACGACAATGCGCCAGATCCTGGCCCTCCATCGGGCCATGTGCGAGGCGGTGGGTCTGCGGCCGTCGCCCCTCAACGACTACTACCCGAAGCTGAAGGCGAAGGTGCGCTCCTGGAAGGCCGCCGCGCTGTGGAAGAAGTTCGATGCACGGGCCGCCCATCGGGTGTACGGCAAGGGCACCGCCTGCACGGGCACCCGCGTGCTGGTCATCGGGGCGGGGCCGTGCGGCCTGCGCACGGCCATCGAGGCGCAGCTGCTGGGCGCCAAAGTTGTGGTGCTGGAGAAGCGCGACCGGATCAGCCGCAACAATGTGCTGCACCTGTGGCCCTTCGTGATCACCGATCTGCGCAATCTCGGGGCCAAGAAGTTCTACGGCAAGTTCTGTGCCGGGTCCATCGATCACATCTCCATTCGGCAGCTGCAGTGCATGCTGCTGAAGGTGGCGCTGCTGCTGGGCGTCGAGATCCACGAGGGCGTGAGCTTCGAGCATGCCCTGGAGCCCAGCGGCGATGCCAACGGCTGGCGGGCGGCCGTCACACCGGCGGATCATCCGGTCTCCCACTACGAGTTCGATGTACTGATCGGGGCGGATGGCAAGCGCAATATGCTGGACTTTCGGCGCAAGGAGTTCCGCGGCAAGCTGGCCATCGCCATCACGGCCAATTTCATCAACAAGAAGACCGAGGCGGAGGCCAAGGTGGAGGAGATCAGCGGCGTGGCGTTCATCTTCAACCAGGCCTTCTTCAAGGAGCTGTACGGCAAGACGGGCATCGATCTGGAGAACATCGTCTACTACAAGGACGAGACGCACTACTTTGTGATGACCGCCAAGAAGCACAGCCTGATCGACAAGGGTGTCATCATCGAGGACATGGCCGATCCCGCCGAACTGCTGGCCGGCCCCAATGTCGACACCCAGAAGCTGCACGACTATGCCCGCGAGGCGGCCGAGTTCTCCACCCAATACCAGATGCCCAATCTCGAGTTTGCCGTCAATCACTACGGCAAGCCGGACGTGGCCATGTTCGATTTCACCTCGATGTTCGCCGCCGAAATGTCCTGCCGTGTGATTGTGCGCAAGGGCTGCCGCCTGATGCAGTGCCTCGTCGGCGACAGCCTCCTGGAGCCGTTCTGGCCCACCGGCTCCGGCTGTGCCCGTGGCTTTCTCTCCAGCATGGACGCTGCCTACGCCATCAAGCTGTGGTCGAATCCACAGAACAGCACATTGGGGGTGCTGGCGCAGCGCGAGAGCATCTATCGGCTGCTCAACCAGACCACGCCGGACACGCTGCAGCGGGATATCAGCGCCTACACCGTGGATCCGGCCACACGCTATCCGAATCTCAATCGGGATTCGGTCAACAGCTGGCAGGTGAAGCATCTGATCGACACCGATGATCCGTCGGTGCTGGAGCAGACCTTCATGGACACGCAGCATGCCACGCTGCAGGCGCCGCATGTGGAGACGCCTGGCAGGCGGAAGCGACGCAGCGGAGGTGAGTTCAGGCGAGTGTCAGGCGCGATGCAGCACCATTTAATGTTGTTTCTTGTTGTACTCCACACAGATTCGCTGCCGCAGGGCGCCTCGCTGCTGCGTTGGATCGCCGCCCAACTGCATTCGCATCAATTTGTGCCTGAGCTCAAGGAGCCATCCGATGTGCTGCGCAATGGACGTGTCCTCTGTGGCCTGATCAGTCGGTAAGTCCTTTTCCTGCCTTGTTCTGATCTGTGAAACTTGTTTATTAATTCTCTTTTGTGTGGGTTCTTTCTGCATCCTGCAGATATCGTCCCGATCTAATCGACTTTGCGGCCACCAAGGATATGAGTCCGTTGGAGTGCAACGAGCTGGCCTTTGCCGTGCTGGAGCGCGAGCTGAACGTCAAGCGGATTATGAGTGCCAAGCAATCGCTCGAACTGTCGGACGTCGAGTCGCGGCTGTGGCTGAACTACTTGGATCAGATCTGTGAGCTGTTCCGCGGCGAGATACCGCACATCAAGCACCCCAAGATGGACTTTAGCGACCTGCGACAGAAGTACCGCATCAATCACACGCACGCGCCGCCGGACTTCTCCAAGCTGCTGCAGACCAAGCCCAAGGCCAAGTCGCCCATGCAGGATGCCGTCGATGTGCCCATCACGGTGCAGCGACGCTCGGTGCTGGATGAGGAGCGGGCCAAGCGGCAGCGGCGACACGAGCAGCTGTTGAACAGCGGTGGAGTGGCAGCCGTCGCAGGTGCGACCGGAGCAGCAGGATCAGGAGTAGGAGGAGGAGCTGCACTCAGCGGCACCAATGCAGGGGGCAGCAATCTGCACGCGGGTGTGTTGATAACCATCATCCATCGTCACCTAACAGAAAAATAATGATCTCAGAGTGGGTGCCGTGGTTTAAATTTTGTAATAAAATTCAATTCAAAAGAGGTGCATACCCCGCCCGCCTTCTTGTATTTGTATTTGATTGATTCACGCACTCTGGATCATTGTTTTTGCTGACCCACGCCCTGAATACATGGCCTTACATTGTGCTCTCGTCTCGTCTCGTCTTTGCAGGCCAAAATGATACGCCACGTCGATCGAAGAAGCGTCGCCAGACCTCAGACAAAACGGCCAACATTGTGAGTAGATGCTGGAGATTGATATTAGCATGGCTGGGTTGGGCTGAGAACGCACACAATCTGGATGAAAAGTGATTCGAATGGGCATCACTTTTCAGCCAAATATTATGTGCATTTATCTCTCGATACATTATTTCATACCCGATTGCGCAATGTGTGGCGCAATCGTTCGGCGTTCGCACACATTCGAAATTGATATGTAAAAAAATTGCATAAACTGTATTACCATAAAATAATATCTCATATCCATAAAAAACATGAAACATGAAACCAAAGCAAAAGCAAAACCAACAAGAGAATAATCTGTTCCCCAAAGGTTCAGCTAATACTGAGAACAGCTCTCTGTCATGAACTCTCGACCGCCATTAGTGCATTCGAATCATCCATCAATGAGGTCAGTTCGATCAGTGTCCAAGTGGTGTCCCACCCCCACCCCCCGCCCATCCCAGCTGTAGAAAACGCTCCACCCCCCGCCCCCCAGTGTCCCATGGTGTGATATGTAACCCTTCACCCCACAATTACTAACACCCTTAGCCATCAAGTAGCTCTTAGACTTAGTCTAATGTTTTGTGTCTGTTTCATGCAATGCACCCGACAATCAATCAATCAATCACACACACACACACACACACACACACACCCCACCCCCAACCAACCTCGTACCCGAATCCGAATCCGATTCTGAATCCGATTCTGTCTTATGACGCGCACAGGAGGAGCGCCAGCAGCGTTTGCAAAACATCGAAGAGAATCGACAGGAGCGGATGAGCAAGCGTCGGCAGCAGCGCTACCATCAGACGCAGAACTTCTACAAGAGCCTGCAGCTGCTGCAGGCGGGCAAGCTGCTGCGCGAGGGCGAGGATGGTGTGGCCGAGGATGGCACCGCCTTTGAGGATTACTCCATATTCCTGTACAGGCAGCAGGCGCCCATTTTCAATGATCGCGTCAAGGAACTCGAACGCAAGCTGCTCTTTCCCGTAAGCAATGGACGCCCGCTGCACGCTGCCTGCTCTCTTTCTCGATTGTTTTGTTGTGTCCCCAAACTGAACAAGAACTAACTGCTTTTGCGTTAACTTTTGGCCAACACACACGTACGCACTCGTATGTGTGACTACCGAGAAAATTTCGTTGTTGTTTTCCCCACTGATATCTGCGTTGTTTTTGGGAATCCTTTGGGTTCCTGTTTACGAAAATGTTTGCGCTCCGCTCTAATATTTGTTGTAAAAAAACCCTAAAATATATTAATAATTACACTTGGACTTAAAAACGGATATGGCAAAAAGAAAGATATTACTCGATATTTGATATATTTGACTCGAAATATGAACATTTTTGGATTAAATGATTTTTGTACATTAAAAATCCAAATATTTCATATTTAAATATTTAATATTTAAATAAAATATATTTAATATTTAAATGAAATATATTTAATATTTAAATGAAATATATTTCATACATAAATTAGATATATTTCATGCTCAAATAAAATATATATCACATTTAAACGAAATATATTTCACATGTAAAATAAATATTAAATATATTATATTTATTTTAAGCGGTTTTATATTTCGATTTAAATATGTATGTGCCGAATATTAAATTGCGAATTTAAATTTGATAGTTCAAGAGCCATTTATCGCCGAGTGTAAGAATAACCTGCCAGCTGCTCGTACTAATTGTAATCCCTAGGCTAGGCTAAGTCTCTAACTAGTCTTTAATCGAGGCAGAAAAGAATTTCGCTGTTTCCGTTGTTCGTTTTTGTTTTGATTGAGTTTTGATTTTTGATTGATGATCGTTTGTTGTTTTTGGTTTCGTTGCGTTACGTTCTTTAGACCTTAAGTATTTAAATATCAATAAAATTTTGATTTCTTCAACCCCCCTCTCCAACCCAATCCTGATAATACCCCAAAAAAAAAACAAAAACAAAAAGGATCGCGAACGCGGCGACATACCCTCGGCGCTGCCGCGTAGTGCCGCCGATGAACAATTCAGCGATCGCATCAAGAGCATGGAGCAACGGATGACGGGCCGTGGCGGCCTGGGCGGCGACAAGAAGCCCAAGGATCTGATGCGGGCCATCGGGAAGATCGACTCGAGCGACTGGAATGTGCGCGAGATCGAGAAGAAGATCGAACTGTCCAAGAAGACGGAGATCCATGGGCCCAAGGGGCGCGAGAAGGTGCCCAAGTGGAGCAAGGAGCAGTTCCAGGCCCGCCAGCACAAGATGTCCAAGCCGCAGCGGCAGGATTCGCGCGAGGCCGAAAAGTTCAAGGACATCGACCAGACAATCAAGAATCTGGACAAGCAGCTGAAGGAGGGCCACAATCTGGATGTGGGCGAACGGGGCCGCAACAAGGTCGCCTCCATAGCCGGCCAATTCGTGCGCAAGGACGACGCCAATTCGGACGAGGCCAGCAACAGCGTCGCTCAGTCCAATACAGTCATACCCAAATCAGTGAGTAACTCAACGTACCGTACCGTTTTCCATGTCAATGTTGGGTTTGCCCCACCCCCCTTTTAATTTTTTCCGCGCGTATAAATTATTTTATTTTATTATTTTATTTTCTTTGATTTTTTGTGGCTATTCTTTTTTGTGGTTTCTGTGCTGCTGCAGTTGTTGTTGTAGTGGTTGTGGGGAATATCCCCCAGTATCCCAATCTTATACCCCCATTCGCCTGCTCCTTAAACCTATTCCCTGCCCGTTGTTGCTGTTGCTCGCTTAGGCGCTTCCACATCTCTCACTCACGACTCACATGCCATCGACACACTTAACATTCATCGCAATGCAATGCAGAAATAACCCCAGTGATTGTGTAACTGTTGCTGTCCACATCCTTGTGTTTGGAACAGCCCGAAACTAATGCTGAATCCTGCCTCGTGTTTTGCCCGCAGAGCTCGAAGGTGGCGCTGGCGTTTAAGAAGCAGGCCGCCTCGGAGAAGTGCCGCTTCTGCAAGCAGACCGTCTACCTCATGGAGAAGACCACTGTGGAGGGTCTGGTGCTGCATCGCAATTGCCTCAAGTGTCATCACTGCCACACGAATCTGCGACTGGGCGGCTACGCCTTCGATCGGGACGATCCGCAGGGCCGCTTCTACTGCACACAGCACTTCCGGCTGCCGCCCAAACCACTGCCACAGCGCAGCAACAAGGCCAGAGTGAGTATCCACATCGGAATGCATATGCATAAATCCACAAATAATCCCTAATTTATTCTCGTGCAGAAATCTGCTGCCGCTGCCGCTGCTGCTGCTCAGGCTGCCTCGCCTGCGGCTCCACCCAGCGGTGGAGCTGCTGCAGCTGCGACAGTCGAGCGCATGGACACCAACCAGGAGGGCCAGCTGGTCAGGGACCAAGTGGACCTGCTGGAGACGACAGTGCCCGCGGATGGCATGTCCGACGATGAGGCCAATGTGATTGATGAGCACGAGTGGTCGGGCCGCAATTTCCTGCCCGAATCCAACAACGACTCGCAGTCGGAGCTCTCCAGCTCGGACGAGTCGGACACGGAATCCGATTCGGAGGTGTACGAGGAGGCGGACGACTCACCGTTCGGGGCACAAACCCTCCAGCTGGCCTCCGATTGGATTGGCAAGCAGTACTGCGCGGACGATAGCGATGATACGACCGATTCGTATGATTCCAGCGATGGCATTGCGGGTATGCAGAGTGCACAAGCTGGCGGAGGCTTAGGACATGCCTAAAATTCTTTCCCTCTGTTACAGATGACGGCAAGGACGACACCGAGGGCGAGGACTTTAAGAAGGCTCGCGAACGGAGACGCGAGGAGGTGCGCCTGCAGCCGCTGCCCGCCAATCTGCCCACGGACACGGAGACCGAGGTGAGGCACTCAGCGACAGGCACTCCGCTGTCCGCTGTCCACCGGCTGTGGCAAGAGACTAACCTGATATTCATTATTCTCATTTATTTCTCTCTGACTCTTAATACTTGACCCCATCTGACCCACCCCTGACCCACCTCTGACTCTCTGCCCCCTGCCCCTGTTGTGGTGTTGGTTTCTCTTTATCCCTGATTGAATCCCCATAGAAGCTTCAGCTGAACGCTGAGAACGATAAGGAGAATGTGGAGCGCAGTTCTCTGCGTTCGGCCAACTCCTTTGAGTCGGCGCGCAGTCAGCCGGCGACACCCACAGCAGCCACAGCCACGACCACGCCCACGCGCGCGGAGATGGAGCAGCTGGAGCGGAATGCACCGCGCAAGTTCAGCAGCGAGATCGAGGCCATCAGCGAGAAGCTCTACCACATGACCAACATGGTCAAGATGAACAAGGATCTCGAGCTGCTGGCCAAGGAGAATCTTGTCAAGAGCGACATTCTGCGCAAGCTGACGCTCAAGGAGAAGTGGCTGGCCGAGAATGCGGCCATAGCAGCGGGAATGGCCAATGCCAATCCCAATGGCACGCAACAAAAGGTTCCAGCTGCAGCTGCTGCTCCTCCTGCTGCTCCTACCGCTGCTGCTGTGAAGCCCAAATCGCAGTTTGAGCAGAAATACGAGAAGCTGCAGTCGATGGCTGAGGCAAAGCCCAAGCCCAAGCCCGTGATAGACTTCGATTTGGATGAGCTGCGGCCACGCAAGCCCAACTTTGAGGAGCGGCCCAAGGAGCTGCTGCCGCGGCCAGCGAAGAGCCTGAAGAGTCCCAGGAGCAGTGCCAATGTCAGCCGCTCCAGCAGCCTCAAGAGCAATGCCAGCACGGGCGGCAGTCCACGCGTCCAGAAGAAGGACACCAACGACACCAAAATGAACATTGAGGGGATTCTGGGCACGATCAAGAAACTGCAGCGACAGCAAAGCAGCTCCAACCAGCAGCAGAACCAAGACGGGGACGAGGATGAGGCTATGGATGTGGATGTGGACATGGAAGTGGATGAGAAGGAGCTGCAGGGAAAGAAGGAGCTGAACAGCAAGCTGAAGGAGATCCAGGCCAGCAGCTTTGCGGGCACCATGGATCACATTCGGTCCCAACTGACAATGCCCACGGTGAGTGCCCAGGCAGATCCGGCCTCCGTGGATCTGGCCAAATACTTTCCCAACCAGAAGCTGGAGAAGAGCGCCGCCCTCAACACGAACAAGAACCAGAAGACGCTGAAGGACGTGGATCTGGCCAAGTACTTTCCCAGCAGTCCGGCACCGCAGCGCCGAACCGTGGAGACGGTGGCCGATCGACTAAAGAAATCACAGACAGAGGCCTCGCTGGCCAAGACCCAGGCACAGGCACAGTCGAAGCCTGCCAAGGAGGGCGAGGAAAAGGCAAAGGAAAGGGAAAGGGAGAAGCCAGTGCCACCCAAAAGGCAGGCGTCGCTGAACACTTTCAGCTTGCGAGAGCACCAAATGGATGGGGCACTGGATCTGACCAAAAAGAAGGCGGCGCCCGTGAAGGTGCCCAAGACACCCGGCAAACAGCTGGCAGGAGCCACAGCAACCGCAACAGCCACCGCAACAGCCACCGCAACAGCCACAGCCACAGGCAAAGGCAAGATTAAGATCATTAAGAAAATTGTGCCCAAGGGAACGAAGGCCAAGAAGGCGGCAGCCGCACAAGAGGCAGCCGCAGCCGCTGCCGCAGCCAAAGCAGTGGAGAAGCAGCCGCCCAAGGACGAAGCCGAGCGCATCCTGGACGAGATATTGGGTGGCGATGGGGAGGAGCGCTCGCCCAGCAGCGAGTATCAGCGGCTCTTCCAGGACGAAAAGTCGCCCAGCGACTTGTCCGACAACATCGATCGCATCCTCGAGGAGTGCGGGCTGGATCTGGAGCTGGGACTGCCGCGACGCAGCAGCAAGAAGCTGCTCAAGGCCAAGTCCCTGGGCGAAGGGGACTTTGAGCTGAAGCCCAGTGCCAGTTCGCAGCTGACGGGCGTGCAGAACATCCTCAAGCGGTTCGAGTCGATGAGTTCGGTGGCCTCGTCCACGCACAACAGCGACGAGCAGGCGGCCTTCAAGCTGCGCCGCATGGAGTCGACCACCAGCAACCTGAGCAGCCTGACCCGCTCCCGCGAGTCGCTCGCCTCCCTGGCCAGCGACTCGATGAGCGACCTGGAGCGCACGATGGACTATCTGCGCAACGAGTGGCGCAACGAAGCGACCAACTTTCTGCAAAAGAAACGCGACAAGTTCTACGCCCAGAAGGAGGTCGAGCAGCAGGAGCGGAAGGCCGCAGCAGCGGACCCCCTGCGGGACCTGCCCGTGCAGTATCGCGACTCCAAGCTGGCCAAATTCTTTGGCCTGGGCACGCGAAAGTCACCCGAGAAGCGCAGATCGCCCATCAAGAAGACGACAAAGAAAAAGTCGCCCAGCCCCAAAAAGAGCCCAAAGGCGGCCGCAAAGGCCAACAATTCGCTGGAGGAGCTGGCCAAGATTGGCAGTGCGCGTCAGGCCAAGCAGCAGGCGGCAAAGAAGTCCGCGCCGAAGGCAATGCCCCCCAGGCCGCAGCTGAAGCCGGCCACGCCAGTGCCAGATGACTTTGAGGTGCTGGACCTGCTGGAGAAGGCCACAGAGGCCAAGGAGCTGGTGGAACGCTCCAAGACCAAGAGTCCAGCCATCAAGGAGGAGCCGCAAGAGGTGCCAGTGGCAGTCGCGGTGCCAGTTGCTGCTCCCATTCCCGTTGAGGACATCAAGAACCTGCCCAAGACGGGGTGCGACAAGTCGCTCAATGGTTCGCGTCGCGGCTCGCAGTCGAGTCTGGTGCTGTCCAGACGCCAGTCGCTGGATATATCCCTGACGGAGCAGCTGCAACAAGATGCTTTGGAGGCACTAACCAACAGCCTGGAGCAAGCACAGGAGGAGCAGCAGCAGGCACAAGAGGAGGCGCAGCACTTTGATGAGCTCTTCCAGGACATGGTGGCGGAAGCGGATGAGCAGCCCATCGATGAGGACTTGGATGCCGACTCCCTGTGCACCACCATCAGCAAGAGTCCCAGCGCCCAGCCCGTGACGGTGGTGAAACGCGGCAGCTCCGAGGACCAGAGCATCGAGAAGCTCTTCGGCCACTTCTCGGACGAGATGCTGGTGCAGGTGGAGTTCGATTCGAATGACGAGCTGGTGGGCATAACGCCCACAGGGGTGGGTGCTCTGCTACCAGCCAGCCGCTCCGCGGAGCGGGATTACTTGGACAAACTGGAGTCGCTGGAGAGGGACGAAGAGCCAGTGCTCGAGAGGGATGAAGAGCCAGGGCTGGCGCGGGACAGATTCCAGACAGATGATGATGATGATAATGATGCTGTACCCCACGATGAGGTCGATGGCGGCAGCCATTTCCCCATGCGACCGCAGCGCAGGGCCAAGAGCAGCTCCTCCTCCAGCGAGCCATCGCTGCCGGCAGCATCCCAGCGGCTGCAGCAGAAGCTGGCGCGGCTGGATCCCGAGGATATGGCGCCCTCGGTGCAGGATTTGCTGCAGCAGGTGTACGCCAAGCCGCAGGACTCGGAGCCGGGGACAGCCTTGAAGTTTCCCAGTTTGCTGATGGAAGAAGAAGATGTGGCAGTGGCAGACGCGGCAGGGGAAGGAGAGTTGCACGTGGATGTCGCCCCAGTCGCCCCTGTCGCTGTCAAGCCAGCTGCGACTGATACTGCGACTGGCAGTCCGAGCGGCAGCTCTTCCCGCAGCAGTCTCCTCGAAGTGCAGGCGCCCAAGGCCCAGGCGGCCCTGGTGCCGTCTCGCAGCAAGGAGAACTCCCTCGACTGGGACATGGAGAAGCTGCCCGCCTCGCCCATGCCGCGTCGCCGGCTGCCGCAGACGCAGCTGGCCCAGCAGACGGCAGCCAGCAAGGAGAGCTCCCTGGAGTGGGACATGGAGAAGCTGCCCAACAGTCCCATGGCGCCGCGACGCAACAACAAGCTGCGCAATGCCTCGCCCGGCAGCAGCAGCTCCATTCATTTGCTCAACAATCTGCAGTCGGATGCCGACGAGGAGGAGGCCCAGCGACGGCTCATCGAGGACTTTGAGCGAGAGCGTCGCCAGGCTCTGATCCGACGCGACGAGAGCTTCGAGGCGACGGCCGCAGAGCAGCGCAGACGCGACTCCCTGCAGAGCAGCAACAGCAACGGCAACGGCAACAGCAACAGCAATAGCAATTCCAGCAGCAAGCGCAGCCTGCCCCCGCCCACACCCCCGCCACCAGCGGCGTCCTCGGGCAAGGTGAGCAGCAGCAGCAGCGCGGCCCGTCGGGTGGATGCCAAGCACGAGGGCACGCCGCCCATGTTCAAGAGGCTGGAGCTGGATAACGAGGGCAGCTGTGTGACGACGCCCCTGGACTCGACGACCACCTGCTCGACGCGGCGCAGCTCGTTTGCATTTATAGAGTTACAGGACAACAAGCCGGTGATCGTGCCGATGCCCAGGAAGCTGAAGCTGCCGAAGCTGCAGCAGCCCAAGTTTGTGCCCGAGCCGGTGGCCAGCGACGAGCCCGTGCCGGAGGTCTTCCAGGGCCGCGCCTGGCCCAAGGTGCAGATCGAGGGCGTGTCCGCCGGCCCGGACAGTGATGCCGAGCAGGACGAGGAGGCCGCCAAGCAGCTGCTGCCCGACTACGCGCGCGTCGGCGACTCGCCCCCCGCGGCGGCATTCAAGAACCGCAAGTGGCCCGACGGCAAGACGATCTTCGATCAGAATCAGACCGCTGCCGTAGGCGACGACGACGATGATGATATACTGGGCCAATATTTGGAGGCCAGGCGGCGCGTGTCCAAGCACAAGCCGCGCTCGCAGTCGCCGCAGCCGTTCAAGCCGCTCTCCAGCAGCTCCAGGCAGAGCTCCAAGTCGTACAGCGACCTCAAGAGGGTGCCACGCAGCGATCTGCAGTCGCTGTCGGCACGCACCAGCCAGGACACGGACACGGACACGACGACGACGACGCACTCGACAGCCACCACAGTGGCCACGGTGGCCACGGCACGGCCCGTCAGCGCCTATGTGAACTACGACGAGCCGGGGGATGCCAGCATGCGGGCGCTGCTCGATCGCAGCAAGCGGCTGCACAATCGCAAGCGCGAGTTTGTCAACGAGCGGGTGGTGGAGCGAAATCCGTACATGCGCGAGGTCATACGCAGCACGGACAGACGGGCGTCGGACGAGGATTTGGCCAGCTACAGGCCGCGTCACTACGCCAGTCCCAGCACCACGAGCCGCTTCCCCAGCACCAGCAGCACGCTGCGCAGCAACTACGCAGACTACCTCAGTCCCAGCGGCAGCAGCGCCACCACCGGCGACTACCTCAGCGGCAGCAGCAGCCACCACCACCACAGGAGACCCTACTCCACGCTGGGTCTCACTTCGGGGAGCAGCTACTATCCAAGCAGTGCCTCTGCCACGCCGCGCAGCTCCCACTTGAGCGATCTGTTCAAGCCGCGACGCAGCCCCGTCTCCAGCTACGGACGCAGCAGCGACTACGGCCTGCCCCTGCACCAGCCCGCCAGCAAAGAGTCGTGCGTTATCTCCTGAAGCAAAGCAAAGCAAACCCAAACTAAAATTCTCTTTTTTACTTATTTATATTTAACCCGTTAATGCCCAGGCGACGCCTCAACTACTTTCTCTACTGAGGGCACGACCAAGCCCCAGCCAACCAGCCAACCAGCAGACCCGCCCCCAGAAACCAACACCCCCACCACCCACACACCCCACCCCAAACACTAGACACAGACACGCACGTATAGGTCCGTCCAGAAAAGTAGATCAACAATCCACCAAAAACAAATCAAATAAATAAAAACCAAACGCCCGCCCGCCTGCCTGCCCGCCTGCCACACGTGTGGCACGTACGTGTGCCACCTCTTGTTAGCCTCCAAAACAAAACCAAAAAAAAGCGTATATGAAATGCATCTGGGGTACGATCTATGAAGGTAAATTCAAGCAATCCACCAAAAATGTACACGAAAATGTTGCGCCTAACCCACGAGCAGCCACAGAGTTTTGCAAAAAAATACAATTAATGGAGCCTCCGTTGAGGAGCCATTGGCCATTTGTCGTGTGTCTGTCCATTGCCTAACCCCCAAGCCTGCTATACATATGCGTGCTCCACTCTGCTCCGATCTACTACCAACTGCTGACCCATGTCTGCAGTTCTAATCCAAGCCAAAGTGTTGTTCTTTCCTGTTTCCTGTTGCCGTTTCTGTTACGTTGTTGTACCCTTCTGGATCGTACCTAAAGGCATGATAATGCTGCTGCTGCTGCTGCTGCTGTTGCTGATTAACCTCTCTGATTATATCTAAACTCTGACTAACGCATGTACTCGAAGCTCGAGGCTCAAAGCTCCTTTCAGCTAGCTGCCATACTGCCCCACGCTGCAGCGTGTTTTTCTTTCCACGTTTATTGTTTGACCTGATCTTTGCCCTGCCCTGCCAGTCGTTGAACTAATCCACTTGTTGGCCCCGTAACTCTTGCAGGTACAAACCGAATCCGAGAGCACATCCCCCGACGAGATTGAGCTCAATTCTGCCACTGAAATATCCACCGATTCCGAGTTCGATAACGATGAGATCATACGGCAGACGGCGCCGAAAATCTTCATCGATGACACCCATCTAAGAAAGCCCACAAAAGTCCAGGTAAGCGCGAGCAGCGGAGTGCCTTGACCCTTGGAACCTTACAGTCTTAAAGCTTTCCTTTCCTCAGATCAAGTCCACCATGATCACACCCAATGCTGCTGCTGCTGCTGCCGCTGCTGCCTCCGTGCCCGGACTACATGAGAAGCAGCTGGCGGCACGCGAGAAGGGCGGCAGCTATCTGAAAAAGTATCAGCCGCAGCCGCCGCTGCCGCAGTTCAAGCCGCTGGTCCAAGTGGATCCCACACTGCTGATTGGCAGCCAGCGGGCCGCTGCTGGTGCTGCACCGCTCCAAAATCCCCGTCCCGGCGACTATCTGCTGAACAAGACGGCCAGCACCGAGGGCATTGCCTCGAAGAAGAGCCTGGAGCTGAAGAAGCGCTACCTGCTGGGCGAGCCGGCCAACGGCAACAAGATCCAGAAGTCGGGCTCCACCTCGGTGCTGGACTCGCGCATCCGCAGCTTCCAGTCGAACATCTCCGAGTGCCAGAAGCTGCTGAATCGCAGCAGCGACATCAGTGCCGGCATGCGCAGCTTCCTCGATCGCACCAAGCTGGGCGAGCAGCAGCCCAGCAACGAGCTGATGCGTTCGGCCACCAGCACTGTGATCAACGATCTGCGCGTGGAGCTCGAGAAACAGAAGGCCCCCACGCCCTCCAGCAACTCCACGGACAACGAGAAGGAGAATGTGTTCGTCAACTGCAAGAACGAGCTGAACAAGGGCATGGAGTACTCGGATGCCGTGAATGCCACGCTCCTCGAGCAGCTCAACCGCAAGAGCCAATCCCCCACGACGCCCACGAACAACCACGCCCACAACACCACTGTCATCGAGGTGATTGATCTGGTGACGCCCGAGAAGCTGCCGCCACTGCAGACTGGCGAGTTTATTGACCTGACGCTGGCGCTGGAGACACCAAAGAAACCCAAGATCGATGGCACCGACAGCAACAAGTTGAGCGAGAAGCAGCAGCAGCTGGAGGAGAAGCAAAAGCAGAGCAAAGAGGAGGAGGAGGAGGAGCAGCAGGAGCAGGAGGTGGCCAAGCCAGATGTCTCCAAGGATGTGAAGGAGTGCATACCCGACATACTGGGCGACATAAAGGCCGGCGGCAAGCAGGCCAAGGGCACGGGCACGGGCACCGAGGAGCAGCAAAGTCTGCTCTCGGATGAGGAGAAGCGCGACTCGCCCGAGAAGGAGGAGCAGTACGAGCCGGACACCGTGCAGATACAGGTGCCCAATATACCGTGGAGCAAGCCGAAGCTGGAGCCGATGTCCACGACCGGCAGCAGTGGCGGCACCAGCTGCTCCAGCTCGTCGAACACCTCCAGCATCGAGGACATTCAGCACTACATACTGGAGTCGACGACCAGTCCCGACACCCAAACGGCAGGCGGCGGCGGCAAGCACAATGTGCCGCGGCTCGAGGTGCACGACACGAGCGGCGCCCTGATGCAGGTCGACAGCCTGATGATTGTCAATGGCAAGTACATTGGCGATCCGGAGGATGTCAAGTACCTGGACATGCCGGCCGATGTGATTGTGCCGCCAGTGGCAGCCCTAAAGACCAACGAGCTGGAGGAGCCGGAGGATGATCACGACGCGGATGTGGAGCCAGTGACGGCCACTCCGGAGCCAGCCGAGTGCACGGTTATCGAGGCAGAGCGAATCAGCACGGTCAAGGCGCCGCCTCTGCCTGAGATGGGACCGCCGAAGCTCAGGTTCGACAGCAAAAACGAGAACAAAATTGAGAGCCTGAAGAATCTGCCGCTGATCGTGGAGCGCACGATGGTGGAGCACAGCCAGGCCGTGAAGCCCATCACCCTGAATCTGAGCAGTGCGGCAGCCAGAACGCCCGACACCCCGACCACGCCCACAGCCCATGACAGCGACAAGACGCCCACCGGGGAAATGCTCTCACGCGGCTCCGACTCGGAAACGGAGCCCACCGGAACGGGAACGGGCACGGGCACGGGCACGGGCCAGGTGCTGACAGAGACGGAGCTGTCCGACTGGACGGCCGATGACTGCATCTCGGAGAACTTTGTGGACATGGAGTTCGTGCTGAACTCGAACAAGGGCACGATGAAGCGGCGCAAGGAGCGCAGGCGAAGCGGCGCCGCAGCCCGGCTGCCCAGCGGCAGCCAGGTGATCCATGAGCTGGCACGCCAGGCGCAGGCGCCGGTGGTGGAAATGGAGGGCATACTGAGTGCCATCGACATCGATGACATCGAGTTCATGGACACGGGCTCCGAGGGCTCCTGCGCGGAGGCCTACTCGGCCACGAACACGGCCCTGCTGCAGAATCGCGGCTACATGGAGTACATCGAGACGCAGCCGAAGAGGGTGGCGCTGAAGCCCAGCCAGGCACCAGTGCCGGGTGCAGGGGCAGGCACAGGCACAGTCGTGGCCTTGCCGCCGCTGGTGACCAAGCGGGATGAGAAGCTGGGCATTGACTACATCGAGCAGGGGGCGTACATCATGCACGACGATGCCAAGACGCCGGTGAACGAGCAGCTGCCAGCCGCAATGACCCAATCGCTGACGGACTCGAGCACATTGAACGATCTGGATGACGACAGCATGGCCGGCTCGGGCATGGGTCTGTCCCAGACGATGCCGACCACCACGGAGGAGAGCGAGGCTCTGACGGTGGTGACCAGTCCGCTGGACACCTCCTCGCCGCGAGTGCTGGATCAGTTTGCCAGCATGCTGGCCTCGGGCAAGGCCGACTCCACGGCCAGCAGCTCCGAGCAGCAGCCAAAGACGTCCACAGTGACAACCAGCAGCAGCAGCATCAGTGGCGGTGGCGGCGTGGGAGGAGGTGGAGGAGCCAACAGCTCGACACCGGGCCATGAAGCCAAAGAAGTCGCCGCCGCTGCACAGGATGAGGATCTGCAGATCCAGTTCGAGTATGTTCGAGCCCTGCAGCAGCGAATTTCGCAGATAAGCACGCAGCGGCGCAAGAGCTCCAAGGGGGAGGCGAACACAACTGTGATAGAACCAGCCGAGGCCCAGCTTCCGCTTCAGCAGCCGCCGGATAGCCCAGAGATGTCAGCGATGCGACCCAGGAGCAGCAGCAGCTCCAGCAAAGTGCCTGAGATACCGACGCTCAGCAGCAAGCTGGAGGAGATCACCAAAGAGCGCACCAAGCAGAAGGATCTCATCCACGACCTGGTCATGGACAAGCTGCAGTCGAAGAAGCAGCTCAATGCCGAGAAGCGTCTGCACAGGAGCCGCCAGCGCAGCCTCCTCACCAGCGGCTATGCCAGCGGCGCCAGTCTCAGTCCCACGCCCAAGCTGGCCGCCGCCGCCAGCACCCACGACTCCAACTGCTCCAGTCAGGCGCACTACCACGCCTCCTCCACGGCGGAGGAGAAGCCAGCAAGCGCAGTCGCCATTGCCACTGCCTCTGCCACTGCCACAGCCACAGCGCCCAGCAATCCCCTGCAGAAATCGGCCACGGTCGCCTATGTGTCGCCCTATCGCACCGTCCTGCCGCCCACGCGCAGCGCCGATCTGTACAAGCCGCCGCGTCCCTTCAGCGAGCACATCGACGCGCATGCCCGCGAGGGCGGCTACAAGCTGAACAAGACGGCCTCCTTCAACAGCGGCAGTGGCAGTGGGCCGCGGGTGGGCGACTTCATCACCCCCATTGCGCCCGCACGCTCGCATCGCGGGGGAGGAGTCGGCGTGGGCATCGTTCCCGCCGTGGAGATATCTGCCTCGACGGAGAACCTGAGGAGCGAGGCCCGGGCCAGGGCCCGGCTCAAGTCCAACACGGATCTGGGTCTCAGTCCCGAGGAGAAGATGCAGCTGATGCGCAAGCGTCTGCACTATGACGCTGCCAGACCGCTCAAGCCCAAGCAGCAGCAGCAGCAGGAGGAACCGCTGTCCGTGGAGCTGGCGGCGCGTGCACGGAAAATGAGCGCCTCGAAGAGCGTCAACGATCTGGCGTATATGGTGAACAGCCAGCAACAGGTGGGACACTCGAGCCTGGACAAGGAGGCCGTGGCCCAGGCCAAGGCAGCGGACTTCACATCCGATCCGAATCTGGCGGCCAGCAGCGGTCACCAGGAGAAGGCAATGAAGACCAAGACAACCAGGCAAAAGGATCCCGAGCGACGTAAGAGTCTCATACAGTCGTTGTCCAGCTTCTTCCAGAAGGGCAGCCATTCGCATTCAGCGTCTGCGTCTGCATCTGCGTCGGCGTCCGCATCCACCAGTCCCAAAGAGCAGGGCGGCCCTGTGGCTGCCAGTCACTCTGAGCAGTCAGAGCGGCCCGGCACCAGCAGCAGCGGCACGCCCACCATCTCCGATGGAGGAGGCAACAGTGGCGGCGGCGGCGGTGGCGTCTTCAGTCGCTTCCGTATCTCCCCGAAATCAAAGGAGAAGTCCAAGGTAAGTCCAAGTCTCCATTTCAAGTGCAGCAATGCTGCGTCTCTGGTTGTGGTCCATGTTTGTACACGACACCATCCTAGCCCTAAGTTTGTGTCTTACTGAATAGATCAATGTCTCGAGGCATCGGTGTACTGTGCGCTAAGTGTTTCCATCTGCCATATAACATTTCGAAATCTTTCCATCACTTTACAGTCTTGCTTTGATCTGCGGAGTTTCGGTTTTGGTGTAAGAACTTTTTTCAATAATATTTTCTACTTAAATTTCACACTTCCCCCGCGCACCACACGAGAACACCTCACTCCAGCACAATCTTTGGCATGAAATTAACTCAAATGTATATCTAATGGTTGTTCAATTTTCACTCTCATGGGCTTTGGGCTTTATTTGTTTTCTTTTTTTTTGTTTCCAACCCACAATTGCAAGAATCTTATTTTAATTTTGTTTTCCCTTTATTTTATTTTCATTTTCTTTTTACAAAACATTTCCAGCTAAAAATATTTAAGTAAATAAATAACTTCTAAGTTTGCTGCCTTCCTTTCTGGTTCTACTCTACCCTCCACCCCTCCACCCTCTGTGCCTACCTTTTAATAACATTTCTGTGGGCATCTTTAGTTTTGTTTTAATTTCAATTTATGTTTATCGATTATGTGGGGTATTCCGGAAGCAGGCAACCTCTTTCTGTTATGTGTTTTATATAAGTTATTTTTATTTTATTTAAATGTAAGCAATATTTTGGAACGGGTTCTGACGGTAGTTGTTATGCTTCGAGTTCAATGTGCTGGATATTTTGCATGGATCGATGGATTCCCACGACGGATTCCGTTCTGGTTATGGTAGACGAAATATTTGTTAAGTTTATTGTTATTTTCCCCTGGACACCCTGCATGTTTACGACTATTTTTATTTTCTAGTAAATAACAAATTTGTGTTTAATATGAGAACTGAAAACTGTTTACTCTTTTCCCACACACACACACTCACACACTATATCTTTCATACACACACATACTTATACTCTGTATATTCTGATACATTCTGTATTTAAATATTATTTGAAAATACAATGACACATTAGGAGAAGGATGTGCTGCTCATCGGCAATGCCACAAGCGGCGCAAATGCAGCAGCAGCAGCAGCGGCTGCAGCAGCAACTGCCACAAGATCACAGACAAATCACTCGCAAGATTATCTGAACACCACAACAAACAACAGTCGATATCGAAAGCAAACGAACACTGCGAAACCGAAACCCGAAACGTTCTCATCATCCAGCCCGCAGCTCTACATACACAAGCCCCACCACCATCTGGCCGCAGCGAATGCCCTGGACGATCAGACACCGCCACCCATACCGCCATTGCCACTGAATTATCAAAGATCCGATGGTTTGTTGCTCTCATTTTATGTGCCCAGTCCCCCCCCCCTTGATAACTATTCGACTCGTCTCTCAATGTCTCAACGAATATCGAGTGCTTCTAGCTGCCGTTTTTAATGTGTGTTTAATGTGCTTTGTAGATGAGAGCTACGCTAACGAGACACGAGAGCATAAGAAGCAGCGTGCCATATCGAAGGCTTCACGACAGGCTGAGCTCAAGCGACTGCGAATCGCTCAAGAAATACAGCGCGAACAGGAGGAGATTGAGGTGCAGCTAAAGGACTTGGAAGGACGCGGCGTACTCATTGAGAAGGCCCTGCGGGGCGAGGCGCAGAACTTTGAAAAGTGAGTGTCCAGCACAAAATATAGAAATTGCAATTAAATCTCAATTTCCCTTGCAGCCTGGACACATCCAAGGACAACGATGAAAAACTACTGAAGGAACTATTGGAGATTTGGCGGAACATCACAGCACTCAAGTGAGCAAAGCATTCAAGTGGATTCTCTGGAATGAAACTAATAGACTTTGTTTTTATTTGTTTTGCCAGGAAACGCGATGAGGAACTGACCATAAGGCAACAGGAACTGCAACTGGAGTATCGGCATGCCCAGCTCAAGGAAGAGCTCAATCTGCGCTTGTCCTGCAACAGTACGTCCCATCGAAAGATACTCAGAATGACAGTCACATTTTGACGAGCGAATTTCAAACTTTCAGAACTAGACAAGAGCTCCGCCGATGTGGCCGCCGAGGGTGCAATACTCAATGAGATGCTGGAAATTGTGGCCAAACGGGCGGCACTGCGTCCAACGGCCTCACAGCTGGACCTAACTGCAGCGGGTACTGCATCGACCTCGACCGAGGCGGCGGGCATAAAACTGACCGGCCAACCGCATGACCATGAAGAATCCAATGTGAGTGTGTTGGTGCCCCAAGCCAAAAATATGCAACTGAAATAATCCATTTTTGCCACATTTATTTGTATTTATAGATTTGAAAAACAAACTTTCCCTGGAGTTTGGTGGCGCCACACATTTGGGCAAAGGCGTGGATTTTTAAGCCCAATTACTTAATAAGAACAAAGAGAGAAACGTACCAAAAAGTCAGCTGAACATTTACACCTACAATAAAAAATACTAAAACGCATGCGACGATGTACCGGAAAAAAGAAACGAGCAAAACAACCTATTCAGAGTGATTTAAGCTGGCAGAGAAACAATTTCAATATACAATATACAAAATATTATATTTACAATAAGTAGAAGCAGTAAAGAATTTCAGTGAAGAGAAGAGAAGCGCGCAAGATCAATGTAAAAACTAAAAGAAAAGAACAAACAAACAAACATTAGGAGGCGAAATCGAACACAAAAACAAAACCAAAAACTAATTTTTTGCAATTTTAAAATGTTTTTGGAGAATATTTAAATTATATATATTTTACACGTATCGCCGCAAATATATTTTTATTAAGTTGTGCAGAGAGAATTCGAGTGAAATCTGTTTGATCTTTGTATATGTTGTGTTTTTTCTTTCTTTTTTGTTTGAAATGTAACGAGTTTGATTTTATTTTGGAAACGTGAATTATGTGCAAAAGCTTTGTGATCCTGAGCAATTGTAAATGTTGTATTTGAGTTGTTGTAAGGTTATCTTTATTTTGTCTACTATTTCTGTGTATATGTACAACCGTCTCAATGTATTATTATTTATTTGAAGAAGCACCACACACCCCACACACACGCATTCACCAACAGCACATCCATGTCCATGTATGTAATATGTCATTTGCTGCCCCCAGAACCAGAACCACAATCAAAGTGAACACAAAGATATACACACAAATATTTTCTATATGCGTGAGAGAGCGTACATAAAGGATAACGATATATAAAGGAGGCAAGGCAAACATTTACTGTATACTAATGAAATGATTTAAATTATTGTGTAATTTTATTTATAACCTGCATATATAAAACATATTTATCGAATTTATTATGTAACTTTTCGATTTATTTTAAATTGAATAAAGATTTTATGAAACCAATGCCGGAAACCTATGAGGAATGGGCAAAGTGGGTGGGGGTGACAAATAAATTATTTTGTTAGCAAGAAATTCTCATTTTTCGTTGCATATCGGCCAGCATTTGTCAGCAAGCAATTCAAATTTTTCTTTTCATATGGTCAGCTTTTGTCAGCAAACAATTAGAATTTTTCGATTCATATCGGCTCTCACGGCTGTTTACGTTTCATAGCGAATGGCCAAACAAACAAACAAGCGCGTTTCTAAAGCGCAAAAAAAAGCATTTTGGCGGAAGATTACAATAAATATGGCTGAAGAGCAGTTGAAGGCAGATGCTGCCAATCCCACAACGACATCCCCAGCCACCAACGAACCTGCAAAGTCGCCAATGAAACCAAATCCGCCCACACTTCTCTCGGCATCAACAGCTGCCGATGATGGAGAGCAGCAGACAGAAAAGGCGGTCCAGGCTGCGGCCTACAGCATGCGACCGGCGTTTGGGGAGATGTTTCCTCTGCCCATTGTGAAGAGCATCATGAACAGTGTCATGGCCGAGAAACTGAAAGGTGAGAGTGGAAAAATCGATTGCCTGGGCGTACAGCAAGCGTCGCTAAGCAACTGGTTTCGATTCGCAGACAAGACATACGACAAGGACGTGGCCAAGACATGGACGCTCGAGATAGCCGATGAGGTGAATCAGAAAATAGCCTCCAATCCGAAGGTGAGGCGCTACAAGCATGTGGTTCAGGTGATGCTTGGCCAGGAGCTCGGTGCCGGGGGCTTTTACAACTCGCGCTGCTGCTGGGACTGCGACTGTGATACCTCCGTCTCCGAGGTGTTCACCAATACCAGCATATTTTGTGTGTGCACTGTCTTTGGCACCTATCAGTACTGAAGCACACGCGGCCAGCCGGTACGACTCAACTCACCCTCACCAGAACTGATTAGGATAAGAAAAACCCTTACTATATTTATTCTTAGCACGGTGAGAGCGTCAGCAGTGGATTATATTACATTATATTTACATTTACAACTAGGTTGTGTTTGTTTTTTGTTTTGCAGATTAGTAGGCACCAGGAAACAAGGGAACAACGACCCAACTTCGCGACCTTCGTCTTGCATCATTGGATGCGCACATTCAATGGATTCAGTATGCGGCCCGCCATCACAGCCACGTCCAGCTCTCGGTCGATGATGAAAAACAGAAACGGATGGTTCACAGATATCTGAATGGGCTTCGTTTGAGCACCGTAGTTGCCTGAGATCACAAAAAGGGGAAGTAGTTATTGCACCTTTGTCTAGCTGCTGCAGCGCTACTGTTGCCGCAATCGCTGGAGTTTCAGGTGGGGCTATGGCCCCAACGACCAACGCGTTGCGCCTCAATGCCTCCGTTCAGGTGTGCTGCAACTGCAGATACTGCAAGTACTTACGCTTTAGTTGATTGATGGGATGCGTACGAATGTTTACGTCTATGGATTGCTCAATGTGTCGCACGTAAACGCCTTTCTCATCAGTCATGGGTCGAAAATCGGCGCGATTTGGCTCGAAGACGTCACAGCTGCAACGAGAGAGGGAAGGGAGACCGAAAGAAAGTAAAAGTGGCATCCAGCATCGCACGCCCTTAGCAAGCCGCTTACATGCCCATCTGCAACACAACCAAAGCATAGATAAATCTCAATAAATGTACTTTAATCTCGATTGGGCGCACTTACATTCTGCAGATCGTTGGTCAGGAACATGGTGCCGTGCAGCTTAAAGTCCGGTATGATGGCCTGTACCCACCGTGGCTTCAACTGCTTGCGCATCAGCCGCAATGTGGGCCCCAGCTTCAGCGACGCCGCCGCAGCCACAATGTCCGTGTGGTAGTCGGGCAGCAGAATCATCAGATTGTACTCGGGCGTGTCCAGCTCCAGCTCCAGGACGCTCATCTTGAGGTGCTCAAAGTACTTGTAGTACAGCACCGCGTTGTACACCTTGAATGTGGTGTGCACAATCTGATGGCTGCCCAGGTAGAACACATGGCTGATGACGTCCGTGTTGTAGTTGGATTTGCTCTCGGCCGCCTCGCTGATGAAGTGCGGCTCAAAGTCGTTGTGGATGGGCGCAAAGGCGCCCGTTGGCGGATATTGAAACGGATGGGGCGCTGGCTGTGGTCCTTGTGGGTTGAAGAGCGTCAGAAAGAGATTCGTGTCCAGATCCCTGTACGGCAGAGCGTGTCGCTTGTGCCTGGACGCCTTGGCCTTTCTCGCGTACGAACCATTGGCCGACGGCGGAGCTGAAATGGAAATGATCTGTCGCGTGTTTGGCGCCTTCCTCCCCGCCACCTGTCGCGCCATCATGGGCATGGTCGCTGTCCGCGCACTCGGCAGATAGATGGGCTTCGGCGTGATCGGATTGGAGTGCTTGAGCGGCGCCTGCAGCTTGCTGGTGGGCAATCGGGAGACGCGCGCCTTTTGTATGCGCAGCAGCGGCTCGGCCTCCTCCTCGGCCACGAATGCGGACACCAGCTCAGCGGCCTCATCCTCGCCAGCGGCCTCCGCCGTCTCCTCGCCGGATGACTCTGTCGGTGCCTCGGTGGTTGCCTCCGGCGCTTCTGTTGTCGGCGCCTCTGTTGTGGTCGTTGGCTCCTCTGTGGTTGTGGTGGTGGTGGTGGGTGCCTCCGTGGTCGTCGTGGCTGGCACCTCAGTGCTGGTTTCCACATCCCCAACCGTGCTGCTGGTGGTGGTTTCAGCTGCCGCATCCTCGGCTGTGGCATTGCTGCTGGCTGGAGTCGTGCTTGCCATCCCGGCAGCCGCCGTAATATTCGCTGGCGTCGAGGACACCATATCCACACTCAGATCGTAGCCGTAGAACATGAGCACCGTCTCAAAGTCCTTCAAGACCGTCACATTGTTCTTGTTCATGCTGAGCCCCTTCAGCGGGTTGTCGGAGCCAAAGAAATACGTCTGCGAAGAGAAACAATTAAAATTATTCCAATCTTTGTGCTCTATTTGGGGGTAAATTCTAATCCCACATCCACATAATTGCTGCCAATTAAACACTCTATTCACTTGGACAATTGCTGGTCCACTTATTGGAGCGGAGGTCAATGCACTATTGAAGCCAAAGCCGATAACAGATCGCTTAGAGTGGTCATAGGCAATTGGCCTCTAAGCCCCGCGGGCAGTTTATTTGGAACCATTCTTTTTTTATTATTCTATTTCTATTTTGTGTTTGTTTATCAATGACCACTCCACATGCTCGCATTACTCTGCTCTGCTCTGCTCTGCTCAATGTGTGCTTAGCCAGCCATGTAAATGAGAGCTTTGGCATTTCATTTGGATAGTTCTGAGAGTGTGCTCGGTGCCACTCACTCTGGGGGCTGTAGGTTAAGTTCAGCGCTGAATGAGTACAATAAATGGGCCACCAGTTAGCCAGCCAGCCAAGTCTCACCCGCAGTCGTCGATGGATGTCGCGGTAGCCCACGCGAATGACGTCACGATTGTTGGGCAGCTGCAGCACGTTGCGCAGCTCGTTGGCACTGTTGCCGGCGGAACCCTCGTAGAGGGCCACCAGGACACTGACCAGAGCCGTCGGCGAGAAGGCAAAGTTATTGCGATTGAGTATGGAGTGGTAGTGCAGCAGGCGGTGGGTGAGGTCATTCGTCAGATCGACCATCACCTCCGCTGGGGTCAGCTCCTTGGTGGCCTGCACCTGGGGCAGGTGGTCGAGCAGTGTCACCGGCGGCGGCGGGAAATGGGGATGCGGAAAGCCGCTGGCACGAAACTCCTCGTGATCGATTTGTATGTAGTGGGCTGGGGCGCAAAGGAGGATGTGGGCGTGGATAGCCAGCCACAGCGCCAGCGAGAATCGAGGCATAACGATGCAGTTGACCTTGCCCAGTTGGAGCGGGGCTGATAGAGCGCAGTTAACACTTTTTGATTGTCGCGTTCGCGGCTTATTTATTATATTTTTTTTTTGCCTTGTTCTAAGCGTTTTATCGAGCGTTTTTGCGAGCTTTAGCCGTATTCATAAATTGCACTACTCTCATTATTTTCGCCCTGCTGCCAATTTCAAATCAATTAGCTGAATTGAGAGCCCTCTCCGCTAATGTCAAGGTGATGACTATTTGGAAATTTGTCAACCGTCAAGCGGATCGCGTTTTCCACATGGTTTTTCCAGCTTCGATTCGTTGGTTGGTTGGGGATTGTTTCGGGTTGGGCTTCGAACCGATGCGCGTGATTGCTGCTGCCAAACTGAAACGGCGGCCCAAGCGCCACTCTGCTAAATAAAGTACGAAAATCCGATTGATCCGCATGGTTTCGGCCCTCCAACTCTGCTGGGGGTTCGGGTTCGCGTTTGGCGTTTCGGCCAGCAGATGTTCCATGACAATTGTTGGCCAAGGGTGGGCTATACACACACACACACACACACACACACACACACAGATTACAGACCAGCTATACGTCATACGTCATGAATGTTGCTCATTTCACTAATGAAGAGGATTATCTGATTGATAATCTGCAGTTGGGGGACTTGGCCACTAATGAAATAGTGCACTGAATCTGCAGCAGTTACTGGGGAACTCTTCAGTCAGTGGAGTATATTCCGTGGCCCAAGCAGTGTCCGTCGGTGCAGAGCAAAATCCTACAGCCCCGTCTGGGTCTTAGTTGGGTTAGAAAGGATTTAAACCTACATTTAGAACTTCTTACTTGAACAATGCCTGAGTGGGTTTGGTCATGTCATCGCTGAAACGTCTAGTCCAACTGAGCTTTGGCTATTTCTGTGCCGTGAATGGAGTCGTGGCGTTTTATTTTGCATTTAATTCGGGCAAACTGCATTGGTCCCGCTGCCTGGGCTACTATCGCATTGTTCACAACTTCATTGTCGTCAATCTAACAATTAAGTTTATATTCGACTTCTGGCAGTTCCACACCCACGTGGAGCATTCCAGATCCAAGCTGATGGAGCTGAACACCTTAACCCACTTTACCATCGTTTTTCTGTCGCTGCTCAGCTGCATGGAGTGTGCCTACCGGCAGCAGGACCGCATCTACGCGATGCTCAATAAGCTCTTGGACCTCAATCGACTTGCCATCGAGCTAGGGTACAGTGCTCCGGAGTCCCATCAGCGATATATCGGCTGCCTGGTGCTCTCTTTAACCCCACTGCTGACGCTGCGCCTCTTCATTCACGTGGGCCTGAATGCGATTCGCACCAAATTGGGCTTCGATTTCCCCTGCAATTGCTTCTTGTCCGAGTGCATGCTCCTTGCCATGAACTCGGTGGGATTCGGCATCATGGCAGAGATATGCCAGTGCTGGTGGAGGCTGCAGACCGGACTGAAGCGGCTTCTCCTGGATGATCCAATGCCGAACCAGCTGAATCAGCTGCTGCAGCTGCAGCGAATGTACCAGTGCCTGATCGACATAACCGCAGAGTTCTGCACCGTCTTCAGGTTTGTGCTGCTGTGCTTTCTGGTGCGGAATGTCTGGTGTGGCATCGTGATCGGATATCTGCTCGTACGCATATTCTCTGGCCACGGCGTTACTGAGCTCCACCTCTATCAGCTCTATCTGGCGTTTGTCATCTGCATACAGCCCCTGCTCTACTCACTGCTCCTGAATTGTCTGACGCACACGACGGATTCGCTTATGGCGACCACCAAACAGATTGTGAGGGAATCGCATGCACATGAATATCTGGTGGAGCGAAGTGTGAGTATTCTCTCATTGATTGAGTGTTGTTGGAGGGCTTGCTAAATTTAAATTGTCAAATTTAACAGATGCAGTGGTTCTCCTTGCAACTGGCCTGGCAGCACACAAACGTCCACGTGTACGGGACCTATCGCATCAATCGACGTCTGGTTTTTCAAAGCGCTGCGGTCATTCTACTGCACACTCTCTATATGGTCCAAAGCGACTACAGGTCTATGTGAGAAGTTAAATAATAAAGAATACTCGATGGGAGTGCTGTTCCAAGTGTTTTTTTTCCACGCTAGGAAACCCCCAATCCCGAGACGAAGACTTGAATAATTAAATATTTAACCCCCTTGCCAGCCTTATTCCTTTTTTTTAATTAAAAATTCAAACGTTATTAGTTTTGAAAGTATCATTTTGCTTGTATCGTTTTTTCTTGTTATTTTTATTTTATTTTCGTTTTATTTTATTATAGAATCTTTACTTCGTTTGTTGTTTGCTTAACTCGTACAATTTTAGTGGTTCACTGTTTATTTTATTTTTTATTCTGATTGCGATTTATTGTATTAAAATCAACATTCATAAACACACATCCATTGAAATATTATTATTATTTTTTTTTTGTATTTCTGTTTTTGTTTTTTTTGTGTTTCTTTTTTTTTTTGTTCTTGCTTTTTGTTTTATATTTTCTTTCGTTTGCTTAAAATAGTTTTGAAAATGTAGTTTTGTTTTTTTAGGGGTTTTTTTCCTATGAGAATGATGTAAAAGTTAATGTGTGTGTGTGTGGTGTGTTGGAGTGTGTGTGAGTGATATAGATACATATGCAGAGAGAGGGGTACAGTGGAGAGACATTTGTGTAGTACTCGTACAAAATGTGCACATCCTATGCAATGGCTGGACTGGCAATGATTGGTCTGGAAACGGAGCTTAAGAGTAGTTCATGATGGGGGATGTCAAGCATAAAAAGCCAACCGAGCAACAAGTACTTAATTAACTCTCCTAACTCTCCTAGCTTGAGTGTTTTTGCCTTTGGTATCCCGCACCTGTATGGTCTGATCTGTACACTGGCTGTAAATATACAAATATAATATGCTGTTTCCTGTATATAAAGACGCAAAATATATCTACTACATTCGTGTGTATGATCTGTAGCTTGTGTAAGTACATACATACATTTTTATGTGTGTTGCTTCCCCTTTCCCCATTCGTTTTCGTTCAATTTTCTCGTACGAGTATCTCTAAAAATGTTTCTGCTTTCTGTATCTGCGCTTAAAACGTTTTGCATTTAGTTTCTGTTTTTTTTCTTTCTGTTGCACTTGCTGCACAATTTGCTTTGCAAAAAATATAGTTGCCACCACCCACCGCACCGTCGCCGATGGGCGCTACATATGGGCGGTGCAGGCTCTATCTATCTATGTATGTATCTCTGTCAGTTTCGTAGGTACTCGATTCTCACCAATGTTCAATTGAAGTGTTAAACATCTCTGCTCCTCCGCTTGTGTTACGGATATCGCCGGATAAGTAGGTTTACGATTAAGTATTGTATGTATGTATGCAGGTAGGTAGGGGAGTACGGGGTCACAAGTGTTTGCTTGGTTTTGGGTCCTCGGGTGTTTGTTTTGTTTGTTTGTTAGCTGCTCTCATTGCGGTGCTTGGGGTTGGCTAGTTTCTGGTTACTTTCTGTGGTTGGTAGGTTAAGCTTATTTCACATTGAGACAACTGTATATATATGTATGTAATTACTGGCTTTACACCTATGCACATCTATTAATCCGTATCTATATATATATATAAATATGTATATATCTCTAGGAGTACTCTGCATATATGTATAGGTATATGTATGCGTGAAGAGTCTTCATTGCCGTCAGAAAGGAGCTGCTTTTCTTGTTCTCTACTCATCATATATCGGTTAGATTATGTACATATATTATATATGCATATATATTTATGTATGTATGTATAATTATTTGTTTTCATACTGCTGTAAGTTTAACATGGAATATACACGACACTTAGTTGCTGGTTAATTACTTGGTTTAGTTTTAGTTTTGGTTTTTTTGGTTTTTCGTTTTGTTTTCGGTTCGGAAATGCAAACTCAGTTATGCTAACTTGTTAATTACACTTACTATGTGTTCTTGTTTCTTGTTTCTTGGTGTGTGTGTGTGTGTGTGTCTGCTTTGCTTTCACCTGCTCCTGTCTCTGTGTCAGTGTCTGTGTGGGTGTCTCTCTTTTGTACCTTGTCATGCGGTGATCATATTTGCGCCAAATTCTTGCGACTGCTGCTCTCTCTCTCCGTCTCTCTCTTTAAAGTTCTATCCTAACTATTCCATTGGGGTGTAATTATATGAGTATCTTATGTAACAGCAAAACGAGTCAACAATTCAAACAAAACAGGGATGCGTGGATGCCATCAATTAAATTCAATTCAATTCAACTTAACATACACAATGAATGTCTCACAATCTCAATCCGATTGGGAAGTAAACTTTTCTATAGAGTTCCCATAGATGTACTAGACACAACAACAATATATAGAGATTTTTCATTATTCATAGATTACGAACTATAGACAAACACGATTAGTTTCTGCTAGTGTGGAAACGTGGCAATGATGAATGCTGGGTTGGTATAGTGCGGGTTGGGGGGTGGGGGTGTGCTTATGTGCTGGTTGGGGGGGTGGGGGTGCCCCTAATGTTACAATGGCGTACGTCTAAATTCTAAAATCAAGTCAAGTCAAGTCATTCAAAGTATCTCTCATATCGCCTTAATCTTAATCAAACACGATCAACTAAACCGATTATTGTTAATGTTACAATATTTAAGTGTTAGGTATTAATTTTTTTTAATTTTAATTTTACGTTTACTCGCGCCGTGTCCCGTGTGTCTGGGTCGGTCTGAGTTGCCAAAATGGTTGGGAATGCCCAGAACTAAAAGTCTTTTGAAATTAGGTTTACATTTAGCCAATTTTGAAGACATCTTGTGGTTCTATCCGTTCGCCAATCTATGCAAAATAATTGAATACAATTTATTGAATTAGCCTTCGTCCGAAATGCTATCCTATGCTCTCCTTTCAGTTTCAGTTTCAGTTTCATCAACAAAATTGTCTTGCCAATTATCATAAATTTAAACGTGTAAAAAAGTTACAACACCTTCTTCCCGGGTAGAAAAACTTATTTAAAAACTATTATTGAAATTAATTTACGCTTTCACTTAGCTTAAGCTTCACTGTAGCTACAGCTCTCAGAGGCCTTTCTCAGATGATTTACATATCTCATTATACAATACATACGTACTATCTCTCTTCGTTTTTTGTTTTTTGTTGTTTTGGTTTGCTTTGAAGTTTCAGTCAGTTTACAAGAATGTCATATGTATACATCGAATACATGAATATTGATTGGTGGGTGGGTGGATGAGATGCGATGCGATGCAATGCATGAGACGTGAAACTATCCGCAGTAGAAAGACATTGATTGATTGATTGTATAAACAGCTTATTGCTTTCATCAGAATTATCAAGACTTCGAGAAGTGATTAATGAATGAATCGTTCAGGCGTGAGGGTGCAAGTTCTTGCTGGCAGTGTAAAGCAGTTATCATCGTTCCTCTATCCAACCACAGTGGTCTTCCCTAGGAGTTTTCTGAGTTCTTTTGGAGGCAAATAGGGCCAAGGAGTGGCCATTTTAGGGGAAGACCACTGAAGTTTTGCTTGCGACGCCTGGGGGTATGCAACGGAAATTGCTTGCCTTTCGGCTGTGCAGCTCTCGTCCAGCTCTTTGCCATTTTCTTGCCATGCGATTTCCCTCAATGAGATGGTTAAATGTGGTGCACTGAATATTACTACGAACATACTCGTAGTTGGAGAAATCATGGCGTGAATGAGGTAATGGATACGCAGCTAAGTAGATGATGCGCAAGTCTTTTGCTTGATACTCACTATACAATACTAACCGACTTAATGCACTTAATTTAAATGGAATTTCCAATGGTTTTTGTTTTTGTTTAGCACCGTTTGCTGCCTGCCTGCCTGCCTGGCTGATATGCGCGAGTGTGCGTGTGTTCTCGTGTGAGTATATATCAAAATGAACAAGTCAAATAAATCAGCCTTATATTGAATGCAATTTCTTTTGTTAAAACTAATTTCGCTTTCCAATTATCCAAAAAATGAACACCAACAACACACACACACACCAGAACGCCCAGGCCGCAGTTACGGTCAAAGAGCTCCAATTACACCCAGATCATCCCTATACAATATGTATGTATGCATGTATCTGGTATGGCGATTCCGCACCGATTCCTTGCAAGTGTCAGGACACTTTTGCCTTAGTTACACACCTATCTGTACTGTCTATGTATATGTATATATATATATGTATATGTATGTATATAATGTATTTTAAGTACATTTACTTAGTTATCGTTTAGTGGATGCAACATACCGCGCTGTACCAGCAATCGCTGCGTCGGAACATGCTCCGACCGCCAGCTGCCGATGAGATTTCTAATTTTAATCAAAACTCGTCTCCAACAAGGGACTCGACTCCCCTCCCCCCGACGATCTCTCGCGAGAATTCCAAATTCTCTGCTTTCTTTGTTAGATTTAATTTCATTTCTTTTCGATCCCCGCACGATCATAGCTTAGAGTTAATTTTACGTGTACACATCAATAACGACGATAAATATTAGAAGAAATATCATAAGTTTCCAATCTACATGCATATGCCATATGGTTTCTGCTTACACACACAATTCACATACACTTGGGCAAATATGCCCGATAATACATGGATATATATATGTCTGTATATAGTATATAGTATATACACATAAATTTGTTCTTGTTGTTGCTGTTTCTGTTGTGGTTTCTGGTTATGTATTTATTGCAAGCACTTCTGTCGGAAGGAGAACTCAAAATTCACTTCATAATGATCTCTCGCCTAAGGAGACAGAGGCTCCTATCTATCATTTAAATATCAATATACATATATCAATGAGTAGAAAGTAGAAAGGTATACAATTCTATTTCGATTCGATTCGATTGGATTTCGATTCGATCTGTTCTATGTGTGAGACCCTGGTAGAAACCATGACTGTTCGAGAAATGCTGATGGATGTCTTTGGGGCCGTCTCTGCGTATCCGGAAACCGTTTTGTTCAAATCAAAATCAAAGTTAAACTGAGATTGAAACAGAAACGGAAAAACTCAACTGAAATAACCTTTAAAAAAATTAAAAAATTAAATGAAAACAGTTTGTGTTTTTTTGGTTTTTTTTTTGTTTTGTTTAATTATAAATAACAATTGTATATTTTAATAAAATGGGTGTTCTTGTTGTGTTTTTTTTTTTTTCAAGAAAAAAATTAAAAAGAAATACATATTTCTCGCTATTGAATTAATATTGATGGATTAAAGCCCAGACCTTTACGGACACACTTCACTTCCCTTCTACCATCGCTTATGATATCATTTCTTTTCTTTTCATTTATTATATGCTTCATTTGCTGTCACTTTTTCTGGTTTTCTATTTTCTGGCTTTCTGGTTTTTCGGTTTTCTTCGGGACAGGTTCGATTTGTCTGGATGTTGAGGATACCCCGAGCGGTGCGGTTGAATTTCTTGCTCATTTCGTGGTATTGACAATCATATCATATCGTACACGTAAAATAGTAAGAAATATTAGCGATAATTATACAAATAATGGATAGTTCTCATCTTCCTTTGTTTCTTTAAAAATATCACTTAAATGTAAATAATTTCCAGAACGCAACGAAATAGATCGAGTGCACATACTTATCTACATACGTATGTGTGTGTATGTGTGTGGGGTTGTGTGTACGTGTATGTGTGAGCGTGAGTGTGGTGCACGAAAATTAGCAAGAAAAACAATGATAATAATGATAACAATAATCATACTCGTGTAATCGTAATCATATAATCGTAATAAAGAATAGATGCGCCCACCCATTCCCATCGGCATATCGGGGAAGAGGGGGCGACACACAAAAAATATGTAATGTAACTAAAATGTTTTCTATGTATTTCCTCCGTTTTTTCAGTTTGCATTTTACAATTTAATCGATATATGTATTTATAATTTGTATGTATTTATGTTCGATTCCATGTGCAACGACATGTTTGTGTTTGTGTGGGTGTGTGTGTGTGTGGGTTTTTTTTAAAACTTAAAGTTAATAAAAACGAAATACAAGTGTAAAAAATTGTTGTTAAACTTTTTCGCATTACACAAAAATGGCCACCATTATGAATTTCATTCAAATCACGGCAAACAATTTCAATGAAATTTTCGCTTGCGTGTTTTTTCATCGCCCCCCGTTTCCGTTTCCGTTATCCGTTTTTCGCTTACAGCTTTCAGCTTTGCTTTGCTTTGCTTTCCTTTTTCTTTGTTTCACTTCTAACGATCGCCTTGAAAAACTGTTTAAAGCTGCTGGCTGCCTGCCTGGCTGGCGTAAGCTCAAAATATCCCTCATCTGCTCGACCAACTTGATCCGATTGATTGCTACAACGAATTGTTATCTGTTATCCCATTGCAATTGGCTTCACTGCCGACTATCGACTCGTCTCGTCTCGACTCTCTGCCGGCGCTTAATTCGAAAAATATATGTACTCGTATATGTATATGCATATATAGATATATAGGGGCTTCATTTTTTCGTTTTTTTGTTTCTTCATGTTTGTTTTTTGTGTGTGTGTGTGTGTGTGTGGTTGGTTGTGTATGGGTTCTATATATACATATTCTAGACTTTAGTTTGTACTTCCAATTTGGTTAAGAATTCCTTGTGTATTTTCTTTCTTTTTCATCATCGTCTACATATAAGTTTCCGATCGGCATCGGCATCGCATCGGCTTCCGGTACCGGCTATGCTCCTGCATTCTCTCAATCTCAATCTCTGGCTTTCTCTCATTAAGTTCTTCTCTTCGCTTATCTGTTCATCTGTCATCATTCTCTCCCGCCTCGCTGGGTCTTTTTGTGACGTCATTGTAATTATATATGTATACCGTAATTTGAACAATTCACAATAGTTGCTTGCACAACGCAAAAAGTTTTGTTTTTTTTTAATCTTAGATTTTAGTCATAAGTTCATTACAAATTAATTAATAGACAAATTTTCCTCCTTTTTCGTTTGTTTTTTATGTTTGTGTTTTTGTTTTTGTTTTCGAAAATATCAACTTAACAACGTACTAAAAATTTGAACATGCTTTGAAAAACGTTTTCCTTCTGGCTGCAATTGAAATTTCGACGGTTCGTTCTTTGCTAGACCTTCTCTCTGTCTGTCCGTCTGTCTTTCTGTCTGTCGGCTATTATTTATTTGTTTGCTGCTTGGTTTGTTTGTTTTGTTTTTAAAATTCACTACAGTTTAAGTTTAAGTTGCTTTATGTGTCTATATGCTATGTATATTAGCGCGTGGGGTAGCTGTGTTTCTGGATCGGGTTCTGGGTTCTGGGTTTGGGCTTGCGTTCGGGTTTTTGGTTCGGGGCAATTGTTCTATAGATGGTTGCAGTGGTTGTTCAGTGGGGAGGGGTCGTGGGTGTATGTCGACTGTGGGCTGGGTGCTTAACTAACTAGAATATTTAGCTGGTGTGTCTCTAACTATTGCCGCTGTTTGCATGAATTTGATTAATACTTAACTCTTAGCGTAAAACACACATACGAATTGTTTAAACGGTTCTTGGATTGAATTCCACATTCCACATGCCACATGGATTATGCAATTAATTTAACTATTTTGTTGTTGTTGTTGTTGTTCTATGCCTATACAATGTCTGTGTTGTCTGTTGTGTGTGTTTGTGTGTGGTGTAGATGCAACGCCTTGAATATTTACTCGTAATATGCATATCTTTAGGTTTTCGTTTTCTCATTTTGAATATTCTGCTTTATAGTTCCATTTTGATTTGTTTGAGTTGGTTTTTCTTTTTTAGAGCAAGAAGTAGAACAGAAATTGCACTTAATACTAGAAAAAAATTTACTAGAGTTCTTAAAACTAAAAAATCAAATGTATATTTGCTTTAAATATTGTTTGTTTGTTTGTTACTTTCTTTCTTTCTTTCTTGGTTGTTGTTTATGTCGTGTTCTTCCATTTCTTTTTTTGTGGTTTTTTCTTTTGCATTTTTTTTGTTTGTTGTAATGTTCAATGTTCATACACACATTCATATGGTTTTTGTGTTTTGTTGTTGTATATAAAAATCGAACGACCGAACCGGGTCCGGTTCCGGTTCCGGGTACGTCGTCTCTGCCATCCACGGTGTTTCTTTGTTTTGTTTTCTCTTTTTTTGTTTTTGTGTCTAACATAAGAATTAACAAAGTCATTTTTAGAAATAAATATGTATGTATATATGTATGTAATGTAATGTATAGTTACGCGGTAGCAATAGTAATAATAATAATAATAATAATAATTAGATTATTGTAGATTGCAAATGTTGCCCGGGGCACAAATGTCTGCAACATTTGCACGGCAGTTGGCAACACCAGCACAACAACAAAAGAGATACCGTTACGTGTTAAGGTGCACATTCCATGCAGAGTAAAAATTATGTGAGAGACCATTTTTTCATTTGCTTTTGCTTCAGCGCTCGCATTTGCAGTCTCGCTCCTGCTCCTGCTCCAGCCTCCGCATGTCGTGGCAGGCAACAACAATCTACAAACTGAGTGAGAGTGGGAGGATCAACGTTGGATGTGGATGGGGGAAGCCCTAGCCCTGCATGAGCACGGGCTGCTGGTGCTGGTGGTGCACCTGTGGATGCTGCTGCTGCTGCTGTTGGTGTTGCTGCTGCTGCTGCTGATTGGCAGCGGCCCGGCTCCAGGCCAACAGACCATTGGCAGCGGCCACCTGCTCCTCGCTGTCGGCCTCCGATCCACTTTCTCCTGCTGATCCTCCGCCTCCTCCTCCTCGTCCTACTCCATCAGCATTGGTGGGGGTTGGCGTTGACGAAATGGGCGCCGCCACTATCACCGAGGTGGCCACACTGCGGATGCGCACTGGTCTGTTGCAGATCGTGTTGCTGTTGGCCGTCACTCCATACGGGTGGTGGTGGCTCTGGTGGCGGTTCGGGTTCTGATTCTGGTGGTGGTGGTGTTGGTGGGCCTGTGCTTGTCCTCCATAACGCCGATTCGTTTTGATCGTGAGGGCGGCGGGCAGCTGCTTGCCGGCAGCTACTTCGGCGGCCAGCCTCACGATCGTTGTTGTCATCTTTGCTGCTGCTGTGGTTGCTGTTGTTGTTGCATTTGTTGCTGTGGATGTGGATGTGGTTGTGATTGTGGATGTTGTTGCTGCCTTGGACAGATACGCCGACGCCTGGTTGACCGCCTCCGTCGACGACTTCTGCCGCTTTCAGTCGCCGAAGCGGCTGCAAGCCTTCTTCCACCGGCACTGAGTGCACCACTGGTCGCGCTTCTCCATGCCGTACACCTTGCGGCATTTCTTGTTCTCGCCGCGCGTGCGACGATTGGGGGAGTTGGGCGTGTGCTTGGCCACGCCCACAGACTGTTGCACGGCCACGTGCTGCAGAGGCATGTTGTTGTTGTTGTTGTTGGTTGCAACCAGGTTGCTGGCAGTTGGTTGTTGCTGGCCGCGCACATGTGGCTGGTGCGGATGCGGCGGCTGCTGATCCTGGTGTTGTTGTTGTTGGCTCTGGTGCGGCGGCTGCTGCTGCTGCTGCTGTTGGGTCGGATGATAGTTTGGCGTAATGGTCACACTGGACAGGTGGTGCTGCACCTGGCCGTGGTGCGCGTGCGCCGTCACCGTCACGTTCTGTTGCGTGAGCTGCTGCAGCATCACCGGGCTCACCGGGTTGCTGTTGTTGCTTGAAGAACTGTGCTGGTGCTGTTGCTGCTGCTGCTGCTGCTGTTGCTGGACGTACGTCGGTGGTGGATATGGCGCTACCAAGTGGGACGGACGAGAAGACGATGTGCGAGCGTGCTTGTTCAGCGTGGACCCAGGGGACGACGTGGCCGTCGGGATCGCCCCCGGGCTGCTGGATGGCCAAGTGTAGTTGTGGTGGGCCAGGTGCGATGTCGGCGTGCAGCTGGTGTTGTTGTTCTGCAGCTGCTGCTGCTGAGTGCTCGGGATGGTGCTTATGTGGTGCATGCCCCCCCGCCCACCACCATTGTGATGTGCCGTCGCCTTCTGCTGCTGCTTCTGCTGCTGCTGATGCGTTAGGTGGTTATAGTTATGCAAAGCACGTCCTTGCCTGTATGGGAGGGAATAATCATTATCATCACCATCACAATTCGTATGCTCCTTCTATGGTTCACTCACTTGAAGTTCCCGACAATCTGTTTTTGGTATTCGGGATCCTCGTGCGGAGGACGTGCCATGTCCCGGTGGCTGAGCGTGGGTTCCGAGGCTAGACTAGGCGCTTTGACCAACTCATCATCGTCGTCGTCTTCTGTGAAGTAGAACTCCTCCTCTTGCTCGGTGCAGGGGCTGTGGGGTTTGCTGCAAAATCAACGAAAACAAAAGTCCAAATAAATATTTACGACCGTTTCTTTTTTTGTTGTTGTGCCATTCACACAAAGTCCCAAGAATTCTGGCAGCTGCGCGAACCAGTTCCGTTTCTAAATAAAATGAAGTCGTAAAAGATGTTTTCCCCCAAAAGCTGTGATAGCTCTCACTCCGTGCTGCTATCCAGAAAACATTAAATTTCAATATTTAGAGTAAATTGAGGAACATAGGGTATCGAAAGTGCCAAGCGCTGGTTTCGCTTGTTAAATCGAACTGTTTAAATACAGCGGGGTTTTTTTCTCGGTATATTCACGGTATATTTCTGCGAGTATAAAATAAATACGCGGCCACATTGATGACTCATTTTTGCGTTGCAATATGAGCTCCAGTTGGATTTGTGGTATTCCAATACAGTTTAAGAACAGTTGCAAAAAATCCCATACAGTTTTGCGGCAATTGGGAAAAATCCAGTTGGGTTGAACAGCAAAAACAGCGTGACCGTTTATAATATTCTCTTCGGGATTTTGGCAACGTTTTGGCGTTTTTAGAGAAACCAATAACAGTAACACTTTTTGCAAAAAAAAACGCACGTTCCGTGTGGAAATCAATACGAAATCAACAAAAAGTGATCGATTTTGCAACAGACGCAGCCCAGAACGCGCCAGAAGTGCATTACTCATTGTCCGCCAGACAACGCGCGTGTTTCCCCAGCTGCCAGCCGACAGCCAGCCACAAAGCAAGCGCACTTTTGTTGTGGAAAATTTTGCAGTCGTCGCCGTCGCCGCCGCTGCCGCCAACAAGCGAAAAATTTGCGCGTCGTCTGTGCCTGTCTGTGTTTGTGTGTGTGTGTGCGTGTGTGTGTATAGTCGTATCGCACGGCCTACATTGTCAATTAACAAGCGCGAAACATTGTGATCACCCTTTTTCCTACGCGCCGCCCAGCACTTAAACAGTCGGCCAGCATGTCCACTCCACGACCTGAGGAGCACCAGAAGTTCTCCGCCGCCGCCGCCCTCTGCCCGCTCAGCAACTGCCAGTTCAGCGGCGTCGTAATTAGCGCCATCGCTGACGAGCAGAAGCTCGAGTTCACCAACAAATACAAGGGCAGCTGCACGCTGCTCTGCAGCTACGACTCCCAGGGCATTGTGCTGCGAATAGTGTTGGGTAATTATCAGCTGTCCTGTCTGGCATCTTCTGAACGTCCCACCTATAATGATTTCTCATTTCAGATGCTGACCGGGAGAATGTGCTCAAGGAGTACATGATAGGGGCGGACACGGACGCGGCCCAGATGGGCAGACGCAGCTATGCAGTCACCCTGGAGTCGGATAACCTGGTGCTGAGATTTGCCAGCGACCAGGACCAGCAGCTCTTCCGCAAGGTGGTGGAGAACGTGAAACACCTACGGCCCAAAGTCTGTGTTTTCGCAGCGTACTGAGGAGTCTTCCGCATCGCAGTATTTCCAGTTCTACGGCTATCTCAGTCAGCAGCAGAACATGATGCAGGACTATGTGCGGACGAGCACGTACCAAAGGGCCATTCTGGGCAATGCAGTCGACTTCCAAGTAACCAGCTCACAGTCGCATGTCCGCGTCAGAGTCGGTCACTAATCAACCGAACATATTTTTGTTTGCAGGATAAAATCGTTCTGGATGTGGGAGCTGGCTCCGGTATTCTGTCATTCTTTGCCGTGCAGGCTGGCGCGGCCAAGGTGTATGCCATTGAGGCTTCGAACATGGCTCAGTATGCCCAGCAATTGGTCGAATCGAACAACGTGCAGCACAAGATCTCTGTGATACCCGGCAAGATCGAGGAGATCGAATTGCCCGAGAAGGTGGATGTCATCATATCTGAGCCCATGGGCTATATGCTCTACAACGAACGCATGCTGGAGACCTACCTGCATGCGAGGAAGTGGCTCAAGCCCAATGGCAAAATGTATCCCACACACGGGGACCTCCACATTGCGCCCTTCTCTGACGAGTCGCTCTACTCGGAACAGTACAACAAGGCCAATTTCTGGTACCAGTCGGCCTTCCATGGCGTCGACCTCACCACCCTGCACAAGGAGGGCATGAAGGAGTACTTCCGCCAGCCGATTGTGGACACCTTCGACATTCGGATCTGCATGGCAAAGTCTGTGCGCCATGTGTGCGATTTCCTCAACGACAAGGAGGACGATCTGCATCTTATTGGTATATTTCCTGCCTAATCTGAACTACCGATTGGAAAACTATACGAATTTTTATTTGTTTAGATATCCCCCTGGAATTCCAAATACTCCAAACGGGCATCTGCCATGGCCTGGCGTTCTGGTTCGACGTAGAGTTCAGTGGCAGCAGCCAGAACGTTTGGCTCTCTACCTCGCCGACGGCTCCATTGACGCACTGGTACCAGGTGCGCTGCCTGCTGCCCATGCCCATCTTCATCAAGCAGGGCCAGACGCTGACGGGACGGGTGCTGCTTGAGGCCAATCGGCGGCAGTCGTACGATGTCACCATCGATCTGCACATCGAGGGCACGTTGATATCATCGAGCAACACTTTGGATCTTAAGAATCCGTATTTTCGGTACACGGGGGCGCCGGTCCAGGCGCCGCCGGGGACTAGTACGCAGAGCCCGTCGGAACAATACTGGACACAGGTCGACACGCAGGGCTCGCGTAATTGTAAGCACAACACACTGAAGTCAAAAGATCTTTTATTAATCTCTCTCGTTGTTTCAGCTTCTAGCATGCTAAATGGTGGTCTTGGTGTCAATGGCATCGGTGATGGGAGCATGGACATTACCCACGGACTCATGCATCCGCACTAGTTCGACCGTAGACATGCAAAATGCTGTGCTGTGCTGTGCTGGGAATGCTCCTGGCTACAAGTCCGCGCCTAACTCAACCGATTGCAGCCGATCCTAGTGTTTCTGTCAGATTTTGTTTTGTTACAACTCTTTTTTTTTATTTTTATGGTTAGGTTATTTATTGAAAACTTGTAAATTATTTTTGTGTACTCTCGGAATTTAGCTGCCTCTTTCCACGCCTCTATTCACCCTTCTGCCCTTATCCTATTTTATGCGCCTTGTATTTAAAAAAAACGATCGGATGAATCGAAGAGAGAAAGCGGAAGCAGCAGCAGCAGCAGGCAACCAGCAAACCAACAAACAAACAAACAATCAAGAAACCAAGGCAGACTAAATGTAGTTGTTTAGAACACGCAGCATATTCAGTAAGCATAAGCTAATTTTAGCCCCCTAGTAATTAGTGTTTTTAACCGTATGTAAAATGTAATAACGATATTTAACCAACGTGTGGGACTGCAGATGAATAATTCAGGATGATTGATTCTTAGTTAATGCCAATTGCCAATTTGCCGAACGGAAAAGCTTTGAACAAAACCCAACATATTCAGATTGTATTGTATCTATTGTGTGTTATTATATTTAATTATACTATATTATATTATACTGTATTGTGCGTGTACCTCCTGCCAGCGGGGCTAGTTTCAATTCTCTGCGTACAACTATTCACTGCGTTTGTCCAAGCGCTTATTCATCTATTTTTTAGTTTTGTGAAATTATAAGAAATTGCTCATAGTGGATTTAGTGGTTAAGCCAAGCAAAGACAAGCAACAAAACACACAGAAACACCAATACATACTTTTAACTTATAACTGATTCGCGCCCAGAGATTATACATGTATGATTATGCTTACAAGACATACGATTACGATTGTAATTCGATTTCGATTCTGTACCTATGTTCTGGCTTTGAGTTGCCTCCCACGCCCCCCCTACAACAAGTCCCATCATAGATGATCGATCCTACAACGCTGCCAGCCTGCCAAGCGATTTGTTGGTACTATATCTATATATATATACCTAGAGATATACACGTAGTCTACGTACATATAACAGCATACATACTTTTACATCAACACCTACATACATACACATACAAGCATACATTCTCGCATGTGGCAGATGTGCATCTCATATGTGTACGTACTGTACTTTCTAGCGTAGTCGAGAGCGGTTCGACAAATCACACCTACACCTACACCACCAACAACAACAACAACAAACAACAACACCCACACACTCATACAATAATGCATACAAGAAATATATTAAACCTATAAAACTATATATAATAAACATATGTATATCGCATATATTACTATGCAGAAGAGAGAACAGAACAAACAATGTCAATGCAAAAGCAACAGCAAAAACAAAAGCAGCAAAAACAAAACAAAACAAAAAAAAACACCAAAACTGTATTTTATTTTGTGCAATTTATTCCCCCACCCCCATCATCGGTACGCGCGTCGTGTACATTATTATGCTAACCCCCCGCCCGTCCCTGACTGCTGCTCGGGGCTTTGCTGCCTTTATATAGGAAACGAGATTTACAAGTGTCAAAGCTCAGTCGGATTGACTGTGTGGGGGCGGAGCTGGCTGGGCTGGCTTGCTGGGACCTTGGCCCCAAAAAGTGCAGCGCAGTCGCGGACGGGCCCCCGCACACACACTCGTTGCTGCTGCTGGGCTGGTGCTGGTGCGCAAAGTAATCTGGGTGTCGTCTGCAGGGGGCGTGCATATACACATTTGACCCGCTTGCTATGTACAAGTGCTCTACTTTCGAGCACCACCACACAGTGGCAGGGTAGGGAGGGGAACGGAACTCGATGAAGTGCACTTCTGGGAACGATTACAGAAGGTCGCCCGAGGCTGGTACCACTGTACGTACGAGCCACGAGCCCCGCTTTGATGTGAGCCCCAGGTTGCTTGCTTTTCTCTTTTTTTTTTTTGTGGCTGGCTAAGTCAAGGCCCAATCCACTTGCTGCTCATTTTGTGTGGCTGTGTCCATCTGGCTTGGGCTTTGTGCCCGGCTGCCAAGGACTCTCGAGGCACAGCAGAACCAAAAACTGTTGCGGCGGGGGCGGGGAATGCAATGGAATTTCTGGTTTACTTACCGCAAATGTTGGACTCTAACGTGACGTCTCATTTCCGATTCCTCTTGCTCCAGAAAGGGACAGCGTGGAAAGGTACAGCGGAACTTTCGGGACTGAAATTGAAAAGAGAGAAAAACGCCTTTGATTAGTGGCATTCGATTGGGTGGCATTGGTAGGTGGTATTTAAAGGTGAAAGGGAGGGAGGGGTGAGCTTATCGTACTTGACGTAAATGCGGATCATCCATGGCTGTGGGCGGCGTGGAGGAGCGCGAGGAGTGCGAGGAGCAGTGGTCCTCTGTGCTGGCCTCTCCATCAGCGCCAAAGCTCTCGTATTCACTACGCTCCACGTAATAGTTGAGCGCCAGCGTGTTCATGTTGCACAAAGGTAATCGGAATCGGAGGCGGAATCAGAGACGCAGACGGAGACGAAGACGGAGTACGGAGCACGAGCTGGAGCGTTTATCAACCGGTGCCGGCCCGGTGCCAAATGCGACTGTGTGGGTGCGGACAATGCAACTGGCTGACTGCCTGCCTGCCTGGCCTGGCTGCAAGGATATTGGCGCACGAGCAGCAAAACGATGCCGCACGAACGAGCGTGCCGCCTGTCGCCTGCCGCTTTCGGCTGCACTGATAAGGCGCCCGGGTTCTGGTCCGGGTCCGGGTCCGGTCTTGGTCCCGGGCCGCGTCAGCGTCCGCGTCCTTGCCGAAGCGAGTGTCCCATTTGCATCGGCCCCTCCGCTCCACGGACGCTTATTTACTGGGTCACCTTGTGGTTGTTGCTTTGCTTCACTTGGCGCTTGCCACTCGCCTTGACACGCTTTTTCCTCTTTGGCTTTTAACTTTTTATGCGCCTGCATTTATGCTGCGCTTTATGATGAAGGTTAGGATAGCAGCAGAGGCAGCAGCAGCAGCAGAGGCAGCAGCAGAGGCAGCGACAGCAGCAGCGGCAGCATCGCTGTTGACCCACTTTTATGCTGGCTTATGTTTTTGGGGCACGGGCACTGCACACAACTGATTGGCGTCCTTGTTTAGCTCGGCTGTCCTTGTGCGAGTGCTGAGCAAATTGCAAAATTGGGTTTTCGCTGCTGTGCTGCTTGGCTCTGCTCGGCTCGGCTTGGCCTTGTGCGCCAAATGATTAACGATTTGTTTACAACTTTTCCCCCCCAAACAATTGTGGTCACGGCTCGTTTGCTGCCTGCTGCATGCATACCAGATGATGCCACAAATTTAAGGCTACGATTCAGGCATTTTCCTGCCAATGCCGCACAGCATCCTGACAAAACAAGCGGAGCAGCCTGGCCACAAGAGCAGCGCAGAATGGTAGAGATGGCAGAGGGTAGATCGGAAGCGGGTGTAGCGCTGCGAGCCGCAACGTAATCATAAACATAAATAACTGGCGCTACTTAAGCGGCGTAAATTGTAGACGCACGTGGTTGCCACTCATCTATGTGTGTGTGCATGTGTGTGTGCCACAACATTAACTGCCTGAAATGGAGAGTGTGGAGTGTGTGGCATAGGGGGTGAGTGGGATGAGTGCCAGGCATTCACAGTCCCTACACACTTTTCGTTTTAACTTGGCGCAATTAGTGGGCGACCATAATTCGTTTGCGGCCAGCCTACCAGAGTGGCAGTGGCAGTGGCAGGATGCGAGGCATATCCTGCCACATAAATAAATGCCTGCACACACACACACCCACACAACAGACTCCCCTCACACAATTGTTGCCGTCTGTGCCAGATGTGTTGGCCAAGTAAATATTTCCTGCTGTTTCTGTTGCTGTTTCGCTGTGCAGTGGCTCGGAGTTGTTCGTGACTGGCCTTCCAAATGGGTTGCCACCGCCACTGACTCTTCATTTCTTGCGCTGATAAGCGGTGGCAGGCAGCAATTTAATTTCCTCCATTTGTCAATCGCTGCGTATACGTAATATTCAAATTCTGCTCGATTCAGCCTTGGCGTTTCCATTATATTCAATTAATGCCGGAACAAGTTTCAGAGCATTTTTGCTACGGGTGGGGGGGAGCAGCTATAAATTCTGCTCTGCTCATACCCCCGCCACCTTACCTGCCCCGTCAGCTGCCGCGTTTTATTGCCACCTGCCAAGTTGGCCAAATCGAAAAGTAAATTAAAGCAGCTCAAGTTATGTGTCTCCCTGGCCTCATACTCATGGCCTGTGTCTGTGTATTGGTGCGCGTTAATTATCTAGCTCTAATGAGGGACGGTCGGCGCAGGGGGCATCATGCCCAAATGCCAGCGCTCGTTTCCTAATGAATGAAAACCATTCTGGTCGCTTGGCGGCGCAGAACTCCAGCTGGCAGCGACACTTCCCCCGGCGATGGGACAGGGAAATAAAATTCCACCCTGGTCCATCCGAAAACAGGCAACAATGACTACCGCACTATGTCCTGATTTGGCTGCTCACAGCAGGACAGGGACAGGGACAGCAACCAGGGAACAGAACTGCGACTGCGACTGGGTCCGGGTTCGGGTTCGGGTCTGGGCACATACATAAATACGCGCAACGTGAGTGGGCGGAATAACATGAATCTTCTTTAAGGCAGTTTCAAGTCAAACGGAAAATGTACCAGACAGAGCAAGTGGGAGTTGGTGCGGGAGTTGTAGTGTGACTTGGGGTGGGGCTGGGCGGAGTGGCATTCCCGGCTTGCCTTCGGCTTCAACCCCCTGGCAGAGTCGCCATGTCTGGCGCCAGGCAGTTCCAGGCATCCCAGCTTCACATATATACTCCAATCCCTGGCAGTACTTTATTTGTATTTACTGGGACTGGGCGGCGTGCTTTCTGCAATATTTATCTAAGCATTAAGCGAGGAGGTTTGCCCCGGGCAGGATAGAGAAAGAAAGGCAAAGGCTGGGATGAGGATTTAGATGCAGGAGATCCAGTCTGTTCTGGTCTGATCTAGTCTGACATTAAAGTGGAGTAGATCTATTGGCACACCTCTTGCTAAAGTGGAGTAGATCTATTGGCATCCCTCTACCTGCCACCTGCCACTAATTGATGTTCCGATGTTATCTGCAGACCTTTTGTTGCCATGCAATTTTCCTCAGCCTTCACGTTCAATGAAAATTTACTTGACAGCCCCAAATTGAAGAGCACTAAACACCCACACAACTGTGGCACACACACACGCACGCACACACCCACACACCCACATAGACTACGTGCGATGTATAAATAAAAGTGGTTTCCCTTTCTCTCTCACTCCACCTCCACCTCTCTCCCTCGCTCTTTTAGTGCTGGCTGCTCGTCTTGGAGTTTTCCCGTTTCTGGTTTTGGCTCTGGCGGAAGCATAAACAACCCCAAACCCCAGAGAAAATGGGCCACAGCCAAAAATACACAAAAAGGAAATGCGAACCGAAATCGAAACCGAAATCAGAACAGCTGTGGAAGGACAAACTCGAAATTGGGTCAACTGTATATAGTGGGCACATACATACATATATGTGCACGTTGGGGGTTGGCCATGCCCCTGCTTGTCTCTGTGTGTGTGTGTGCGTGTGCGTGTGTGTTGGCCCTGTCCGTGCCACATGAAACGTCACTTGCAACTCTTCTTAACAGGGCCAGAGAGCGCCAAGCCAAGCCAAGCAAAAGAGAGCGCGAGAGAGGGTGCAAAGAAGAGAGCCACAGAGCGAGAGAGTGCCGTGCAACAGTGTGCCCCCAAAGAGCGCGCCCGAAGAGAGCGTGAACTGGAAGTGTGTTGTATGTTGCATGTTGCTGTGTGTGTGTGTGTGTGTGTGTGCTATTACTGTTAGCAGAATTAGGTCACTGGAAGCACAACATAAACGGGGCGTAGGTTGCTCCTACTCCCCAACCCCCAACCCCACAGCACGCAAAATGGAGCGACAACATAAATTATTGACTGCCGCACAGCAGACCGAAAATAGCACAAAATTTGTACACAAAATATCGATGTGGTGGCATGCCCCACACATCCTCTTCGTACGACATGCCTGCCGCAAATTGTGTGCCAGGAAGAAAAGCCTTTCATTAGCAGCAGAAAATGTGCGCCCGATGGGATTTGCCAAACATTTTGCTTCAATTTTTTGTTTGCCTTTCACGTTCGGTGAAAATCTTAAAAGGTATTGCCCCCTGCTCGCCTCCTTGTCTGCTGCCGAAATTCTCCTAATAGGGCTTAATACTCGGCAAACGCGAATTGCACTCACGGCGCCGTTTACATTTCAACGCCCGCGTCCCATTAATGTCAGGATGCCTGCCGCCCCCTTAAGTCGCGCACAAAAGTAGGCAACGAAAATGATGGGCCTGCCCCGCGGGGAACTTCATTCCATGCCCGTTTTATGTACGCCCCATTAAAGCTGGCTAAGCTCGTCATGGCAATTTTTATAATTTGCATTGCCAGGCTGAGACTCTGGGCCAAAGGGAGTTTGAAGTGGATGTGGAGCTGGTAGAGAGACATGCAGGGAATAGATTGCTTGCCTGCCGCAAATCGAATTCGAATAGAAATCCACGCTACGCTTTCCATGTATGTGTGTGTGTCTGGCTTTAAAGTCTTATCGCCATGCCTTCAGGCAGCGGTCTCAGGGCTGCCCAAAATTGGGTCACATCAGATAAGGGCGCAACCGGAGAGCACCATAGAGAAACGGAGAGAGGTAGAGAGAGAGGGAGAAATAGCTTTCAACAAAATTTCAGCTACTTTATCATCTCCAATCATCAGGCAGAAGCACACAGTAAATGTTGCTGGGGCAAATGTTATTTTTGTAACGAGTTGGCGGGCCAAATGGGTTGCTTTTGTGTATTGGGGCTTGGGGTTGGGATAGTTGGATGTTGTATTTGATTTCCACCTTTTAAAACAAATTTGGAAAATTTGATTACACTGCTGGGGCTGCTGGTGCTGGTGGTGCTGCCTGGCCTTGCCAATTTGTTGGGTGCTTAATTTGATTGCGTTTAAATAAAAGCACGCACGGAGAGCAAACAAGAGTAGAGCAGAGCAGAGCAGACTAGAGTGGAGTGGAGTGGAGCAGAGGCCCGACAGTGACAGAGTGTCATAAATATATAACTACGCAGACACACACACAGACACACATACGTATGCATAACTGATGTGACATAAACACACGCGAAATTGTCATTGCCGCGGGAAAAGCCAAGGAAAGGCACGGAAACGTAGAGGGGCGCAACGACAGCGCGCGCGGCAATGGCAACGATGGAGAGGCGAGGCTGAAATTGAGGTTGAGTGCTCATTCATTCAACAAATACCGGGCATGACAATGGCGTTGATTTTGATATTTTGAACAGACAGCAGCACAATAACAGACTCTGGCCTGACATGGCCAAAATTGTTAGCTATCGCGGCTCCAAACTCAAGGGGCTGCCAGCAAGCATCCCACAGCAGCCCACGGACTGACAGGGAGACAAACGCTGACACGTTTCGTATATAAAGTGTATGCGAAAAGTTCGTGCTCAATTTTGGCTTAACTCACTCGGCCATAAATACTTTTATATGGCAAATTAGATGAAATAAAGGCGGATGCAGTGCACTGCAGTGCCCAGAGCTGACAGCAGCAGCACAAAAGGAAACGGCAGCCCAAAAGTGTGCAACACTTGAATAAATAAATATATCCATAAACCTACTGGGGAAAAAGTTGTGGCACATTTAAAAACTATTTAAGCACTGGCCACAGGCGAAGCTGCAACGGGCAGGCGGATGTCCCACTGCGCCCGCTCAAAGGGAACGCTCGTCACCTGCCACATGTGCAGTGGGGCTGGGGACTGAAAGGGAAAGCCACAAACATACATATTCATATGCCCCTTATCTGCTCGAGATGCTGTTTATGTGTGCACTTGATGGCGGGCGACGACAATATCCGGACACGCTCAATTTACCACAGCATAGAGCGCCCCACCCAGCCCACCTCCCCTTTTGGCATTAAATTTCTTATCAGTGAAAATGCTCGAATAACAAGGCGAGCGGAGCAGAGCAGAGCAGAGCATCCTTTGGGCAACTTAATGGCCACCGCAGGCTGAGCCAGTTCAACCCCAGCGGCTCCATTCGCAAGCCCATCCCTGCATCCGTTATCACTGCCCATTGTCACATCCCTCGGGGAGGTAGGGTGGGGGCAGGAGCAGTGAGTCGACTCGCTCGACTGTCCCGTACCGAACAACACAATGCCCGAGACAGAATCCAATTATGACATAAAAATTTGCGTAAATTGTAAAATGTAAATTTTCACCCTGCAGGCAGCACACACAGTGAAAATCCTTTTTCACTTTGGCCCGGCCGATAAGCAGCTCTACCCCGGTACCATGGAATTATTATTTGACACACGTAAACGCCGCTGGGCGGTGGGCGGTGCGCGGCAGTCGGTGTTTGGTGGGCGTTGGAGTGTTGATAGTCGCTACAATTTGTGGCTGGCTGCACTTGCCGTTGACTTTTATTGCTGCGGTAATTGCCAAATGGAGCTTGAATGGGTTGACTGGCTGCCTGCCTGACAGACTGCCTGCCCCTGGAATCGCTCCTAATCAAGACGGACTCGCACATGTTGCGGTTGACGGGGATGGCGGTGGCCCCAAAGACCGGACTGGACGTTAAACCTAAAAAGTAATTGGCTTATAACGAAATGTCAGACCCGGTGACACGAGAGGCAGTCGCTCGGACAGGGGCCAGGCACAAGAAGCTTCCATAGTGTACGATACTGGCTGGGACTGACTGTACCTTCATCAGTCCATACATATACATATATATGTCCATGTACATGTACATATATGCATGTACAATGTACACTGTTCTGTACATGGGAATGTTAGCCAGGAAACTCATCCATTTTCATTTTAGCTCTCACTGGGGGCCATTTGCCTGTCTCTCTGGCCTGACCCGCATTCGCGTTCGCATTCACATTCGCGTGTGCATCTCCTTCTGCCTCCCCTTTTCACCGGCTTGCATGGCGGCTGTGCTATGCTGACCCAGAATGCAGGCAGTATGCCAGGGGTCCCAGTAACTAGGTCAAACAGACCTTGCCGCTGCTACGAAGAGAGAGAGAGGGAGAGTGTGCCAGAGTGTGGCAGAGAGGCAGAGCGAGAAATCACTTTGCGCCTGGGTGACCTTGCGAAATTGCAATTTCCAAGCTTCCGAAACAAAAGCGGCAACAACAGATGCACCACCATCAAGGCCTGTGAGCATACATATGGCAGTAACTGTACTTGGCCAAATTTATGTATGCTGTGGATGCAGTATAAGGAAGATGGGGGGATAGGCACTGGCATGGGGGGTAGATTTTCTCTCTCTGTGAGCGTGCTGGGGGATGCAGAACTAAACCAGGTCAAGCGTAGATGCACAACTACAGCTGCAGCTGCAGCTGCATGTGTGTGTGTGTGCATGTACATACATATACATTTACTCAAGAAGATTGTCACTATGTAGCTGAGGCTTATGCTGCGCTGCTTCGATGAGTAATGAAAGAGCTGCAGCTGCAATCAGTTATTCACCAGACTTAAGCCTTAGTTTTTCCCTAGTTTTTTATCTGATTTCCATTTGGAAGATGGAGAATAATGGCTGGAGCTTGGCTGCCCTTACATTTCAGACCAACCTGAACCAGCATTTTTCTCTGCCTCTTCTGGCCTTCAAAACTCTTCAACAGTTTGAAGACCGTTTGGGTCTCTCGAGGCACATTTCAATTTGGCCCTCGCAGGCAATCGCCTCATAAACTGGCCCTGACAAGAATTTGATGCCTTGATGCGGTGCACGGCGGGGCGGTGCGGCAGCGGGGCACGTGCCGTCGACAACCGAACGGAAAAATGGCCATCTAATAATTTTCCAACAGCAGCGAGGAGGAAACTGACAGAAAAACTGCTCAAAATGGCACAAGACACACACGAAATACACACACAAAAAATAATCAACTTGCGGGACAGGAGCTGCTGCTCCATGGGGGCATTGGGTTGTGGCGGCGTGGAATGGTTTGCCAGTCGCCGGAGTCTATCATTTCCCAAAGGGCGCAGCAGGATGGGGGGGGTGGGCTTTGCACATTACTTTTCAGGTATTATGCGCCACTCAAAAGTTGTCGTTGTCATTTACCAAAAAAAGAAGTTATAAATGTTGCAGAAGGACAAGAGATGGGCATGGGCATGGGACGGGAACCTGGGGGACATCGGCCCTTGTGTGTGTGTGTGTGAGTGTGTTTAAAATGCCGTTTTAATATGGCCAAAATAAGTGTGGAGCGTAGCAAAGTTGTAGCAGCCGTAAGCTGCTTATGGCCAGCAAATTAGACAGGATGGCAATCGGCTTTCGAGTGTCGCCGAAAATGGAGGCATATTCATATACGAGCCATGTTCAAATGCAACATGTTGAAGGTCCATTGAGCGCCGCCTCCCGCCCAACCTACCTCATACCTCATAATCCCCACAAAGGTAAACCAACTTTTCCCTGCGTTGACTGCGTTGAGTCCGTTGAGTTGGCTGTGCGTGGCTGAAAATGGGTTAATACGGACTTAGGCAAATGCTAGGCGAAAATTTGCGAAAAGAGCTCCAAAAAGCTGTTAATAAAGTGGCCGGAAAAGTCCTTCGAATTGAATTGAAGGCTGGGCTTGGTTTGGCTCGTGTGTGTTGTGTGTGGGGGATGTGTTTGACTAACCCAAAAACACCTTTTCTCTGCGCTGAATCAATAAACCAGAGATTAGGATGATTATGTACATAGCAGAAACATCTGTAGCTGGATCTGCATCCACATAGGTGTATTATCTACACCCCCGTGCTCTCTCTCCCCATTGTGTTGGCCATCCAAAAGCTCTTTCATATCCAGCAGCAGCTGCTGCTGCTTTTACCAGAGTTTTTGATTTAGAGCGGAAATTGTGCAAGCCACCCAAACAAATCCAATTGAGAATTGCTTGTTGCATAGCAACAAAACAAAGCCCAAAGAGTCAAACAAAATGTTTGCCCAGACAGACAGATGGAGAGACAGACGGAGATCCCGAGGCAGGCAAAATTTCAATTTCGTTTCCATTGCATTTGGAGATGGAAACACGCACGCACGCAGCCAACTAAAGTTTGGGGGCAAGCAACGCGGCAGCGTGGGGAAAATGTTGCCAAATTTAAAACCAATTTCGATTTAAAAGCAAAACAAAATTGAACGAAGCAATGGGAGAAAAAACTTCACAAAAATCCAGCAACCAGCATAATTTTGTGTGTTTCCATTCTATTTTCTTTGCATATTTTATGCGGCTGTGGCGGGGCTTGGGGTGGCATTGCAACCCTTTTCAATATGAAGCATGCACGGATTTGTGTGCGGGATTTAAATATTCAATTCGTTGCACACACTCTTCAGGGGCAAGGAAGCAGCTGCTTACCACCAAAACCATCCAATTATTTGGGGCGCACTCCTCTACTCCTCTCCACTCGCCACACTCACCACTCTCACTGAACTTTTCACTTTCCAGCAGCCACTCTTCCTGCTGTGGAACTTTTCACACTGGCCAAGTGTCAACGCGTCTAATTGCAAATGATAACGGGGGAGCAGCTTTAAGTGGAACTTTTTAACTTTTCCTTTTGTTCTGCCCCATTTTCAGCCATTTCCCCCTGTCGCCTTGGCTTCTTGTCGCCTTGTCTCCTTGTCTCCGGCGGAACCTTTTAATTTCTTGGTTGACCTAATTCGGAAAGACTTTTCATGATGCAGCCTCAAGAGCAGCCCGGCGAAGCCAGGGAAAGTGTCATCAGTCCCTCTATCTCTCTCCTTTCGCTACTCTGCTTCTTTTTTGCTCTCCCTTTCTGCCATTGTTTGGCTTTGGCTTCAGATTCAGCTTCAGCTTCGTCTGCGGCTTCTTTGCCCGCTTCCTGTTTAGATAAAATGCCAAACGCTGGAAGATTTTTAATTAGAATTTTCCCTCGTGCACTCCTCCTCCGCAGCGCCCTTCCTCCCACTCCTTTGCTCTTATTGACTCGAACAATAACCCCGAACTAAACAGTAAACTGGTAATGCGGTGGATGGCAGGGCAGGGACGGACTTTCTACTTCTCAAGTGAAATCCGGGAAATACGAGCAAAAAGAAAAGAAATATTGTTTAAGCAATTTGGCAGCTTAAATCAATTTCATAATTTCGCATAGCTTAGCGGGGCTTTGGGCGGTGACCCGAGCTTAGCGTTTCCCCCCCAACCCGCCTGGTTCATTATTAATTTTGCTTTGTCGTTTGCTTCTTGGAACCACCACCCCTCCCCACTGGCACCCCACTCCCCACGCCCGTGTTTGTCTTTGGTAATATAATACACATTTCTTAATTAATTCAATTTGCTTGCGGTTGGGCTCTTTTTCCCATCTCCCGCGTGTTTTGGGGTTTCTGTGGCTTTCGAATGTTGAGCAATTGCAATTCGATATGGGAACGAGGAGTTCGTGACTCGCTCAAGTCCACTGGAGTTGTCATAATTTGCTTTACGAACCGGACGGCGCCAAACGATAATCGAAAGCGATGGACCGGGCAGGGGGGTCCGGGTGGAAGGATATCAACCCCTAGGGGTTGCAAAAACAATGTGGGGAAACATGATCTCTGGCTGCTTTTCCCCAGTGTCGTCCGATATCGGCCAAATGCAATTTATAGCATCAGTTACAAACACATTTAATTGAAACTCAACGCTCAAATAGATGGATACGAGCAGATACGAGTGGATAGAATGCTGCCAGCGGTATCTATCCAATTGACATGACGCAACATTTGCATTGACAATTTGACAACTGCTGGACATGGACACAGACACAGACACGGACACAGCCATGGACATGGACATGGACAGCAATGGAATGCAAATCGTTCGCCTCGCAGGCTGGCCGAAAAGAGTAAACCTGAATTTGGCCAGCAGCTGTCCACAGTCCAAACAATTGACAGCGAAAGTGAAAAAAAGGAGACACAGAGAGACGGCTGACTATTCGGGGTGCCGATCTAGGCACCTGGCAATTTTCATAAATTTTCCTGCCGAATTTCCGCATTTTTTTCCCTGCCTGACTGCCTGCCTGCCTGCCTGATGTAATGGCCAGGGCAAACATTTCGCCTGAATAACTTTCGTAATGACCGGGGACAGCGCACACAGCGAAGCCTGTCTGGACCGCGTCCGAGGTCCGTGGTGCCTGTGCAGCTGCGGCAGACGCGGCGTATGCGCAATGTGAACAAAGACGCTTAAATTGCCTTTCTGGCTCTATTCAATGGCTCGCCTGTTCGTTCGTTAACCGTTCAATGGCGTTTTTCTACATTTTCTACATTTTGTTGCTGTATATTTTTTGTATTTTCTGTTTGGCTGTCACACCCAATGAGCCGAAAGTTGTTCTGGGCACTGCTTATGGGATATGCAGGCATTTGGCCTTTTTTTTAGCTATTGCAAAGTCAACTTACAGTTCTGGCAGTGGGTGATGATTCGGCTGAGCCATAAAGCAGGATAAGAGACTTCATGGCACTCACCTGAAACGAGAAAAAAGAGCACAGAATTAATTAAAATGTTGACGAGAATTCATTTCTTTTGATTTGGCTTTCATATTTATCTGTGTGCCAGAATCTGCATCTCAATCTTTGAGGGCTTTTTGTGGAAAATCATTTTACGCGTTTCCGAATAATTTCCCCTTGAATTTTTCCGTTGTGACTGTGACAAGTGGCGGAGGGGCATTTAAGCTTTTGGGTTTTTCCACTCCCTTAACCATCAACCCCCAACGTTCAATTCTCTGGGTTTTTTTTGTCTGCTGTTGTTGCTGTGAAACTTTTCTGTGCTTGTTGTTTGTGTCGATGGCATTGAACGCGCAGCGCAACGCAGTTCGCATGCGGCAAGGTAAAGGATAGGCACTGGCAGAGGAAGAGGCACAGATAGCCTCGTGTTCCCATTTCCAAGTTTACCATGTCGGGGTCAAATTGTTAGCCGACTTTCGTGAGCCAACAAATTGCGGCGACTGCCACTACCTACATACAAGTATTCCCCATAAATATGCACTGCATTTTCTTGCCGATTCATATCGCACTCGTTTCTGTTGCTGTTTCTCTTTCTCTTACTGTTTCTGTTTCTCTGACTGTTTTTTGGGTGAGGGGGTTTTTTCCTTTGCCATTTTCATGTTCGCTGGCCGTTGATTAACAATAAATGTGAGGCATTGACATGATTTCACGAATACTTCGTGCCCGTCCCCGATCCCGTTCCCGTGCCCATGCCCTCCATAATTGCTCATGTTAATTGCGAGTAATTACTAGGAGTTGCCTTGGCGATTGCATGTTGGCTGGCCCGCGGCTCTGACGCTGGCCTCCAGGTTTTTCGGGCAGCCGACATTCTGGGAAAAGGCGAACTTTAATTGAGCCCGACTAACGGCTAACAAAGCGCCCGATCGAAAATTAAATGCATGACTAAGGAGTAGTCCCCCGTCCCGTCCCGTAGCGTTTCAACCGGAGTTGAGTCTGAATTTGCACAGCGATAAATTTAGTTAATTAAATGAGCGACTGGGATGGCAAAAAACAATTACAAGTGCAGCAACCGGCGGCCATTTGTCATGCATGCGCCGCCATTAATCAAAAGTTGAATAACCCACACAGTCCCGTACCGCACCTCAGCACCACCACCCATCCCCCCCCCCTGCCACAGCCTACGTTATGTGGCCCAAAATAAAAAGGCTTGAGATAAGATCAGCTTTGTACTCTGGCACTCCTAATTGATATTAAAGATGCACGTGGCCTGGGCAGGAATGAAGTGAAATTACTCATCATTATTAGGCAGCTAGGAGGCAGGTAGGAGCCTCCCCCCCACAACAAGGGAAAGCGTTGCATACGCACGGGCGTTGGCCAATGGCCAAATGATGGATTGGCCCAGCTGAGATAATTGACCTCTAAATATACTTGGGAGTCGTCGCTGCCGTTGCTGCTGGCGCTGCTACGGCCTCGCAAAAGTAGGCTAAAAATATGGCACAGCACGAGGCGGGTGGCACAGGACGATGGGTGGCGCGACGTTGGCGTTGGCGGGTCCAATAACCTCGATTCGAGTCGCCTCGCAGCTTGAATGCCATTGACACTGAGCCAAGGAGGCTGCCTAACTGCCTAACTGCCGTGCTGGCTGCCTGGCTGGCACTCACTCTCCCCCATCTCATGCTGAGCCCGGCGGCCAAACGAAACAAAAATATTAACAGATACACCGCGCTAAGAAGGCCAAGAAGAGCGGGCCAAAGAAGAGCATGGCTGAGAGGAGAGAGAGCGAGGGCAGAGTCATTGAACGAGGCCGACTCACGCACTTTTTCCAGCCCAAAAGCAGTGGAAAATCACGGGGCCTATCAGGCCGGATAACATCTACGTTCAGCTACTATTCCCCTCTCTCTCTCTCTCTGTGCAGGGTGTCGACTAGTCGTGTCCTGGCTGCTGCCCACCAACAGCTTCTCTGCCTGGAGTCTGTCTGTGGCCACGTTTTGTTTCTCTCGCTTGTGTTTTTTTTTGGTTTGTTGGTGGCGCAAGTTTTTGTTCTCGATTGTTTGCAGCGCGTTGCCGCCTCCTGTGGCACCATTCCTTTTGCTATTTTTATGGCTCGGTGGCAGGCAGACGGCGAGGTGCGTTGCCGTCTATGGATTGTGATTCGGGGCTTTGGGGGGGGCTTCTGCGTGCGAACGCCTCATTTCAAGGATCTCGGGATCCCCCAGCCGGGGTGCGTTGCCTGTGGCAACTTTTATTGTGTCATTGGCACGCATCGGGCGGGGGTATGGATACGGCTGCGACGGCGACGGCAAAAAGTTAAATCCGAAATCATAAAAGCTCCAAATGGACCGGGGCGGTGGCCCATTAACCAGGGGCAAAGGATTGGGCCTCCGCCTACCCACCGATGGTTTATGGTTTTTGTTTAAGGAAGTTAAAGTGCTTAAACGTCAAACATTTCATGAAGATGGGTTGGCTACGTTTGCTCCTATCTATGAGTAGTCGACACTAATTGCTGCCCCCCCGTTAAAAGTGAAACTTGCCGCGGACTTTTGCTGTGCCACTGGCGGCGCAAGGCCGTAAATTTGAGGCAATTTTCATAGAATTTTCGTCGCCTACTGAGCGACCGAGGAGTTGAATAAACCCGATGAATTTTTAACAGAATCACGCATTATTTGTGTGTGTGTGTGTGTGTTTTGTCAAATTCGTCTAGACATTGAAGGACATTTTGAGTTAACGGCTTGAGCGCTTTGTGTGGGTAGGCGATAACCTCTATAAGGAAATTCCTTTGGTTCCGATTTCGATTCTATTCCATTTGCGTTGCAAATTGACATTTTGTTCTGTCATTTGATTTGATTTGTTTCTGTCTCATTTCACTCTTCTGCTCAGCTGCGCTGCTGCTTGCCTGCTGCTTGCCTCCTGCTTGCCTCCTGCTTGTCTCCTGCTTGCCAGCTGCTCGCCGCTTGCTGGACAACGTCTGCTCCAAAAACGTGACTAACAAGCAACGAATCGTAAATAATCTTTAAGCCGCTGGCCGAGAAGTCATCTCCTCCCCCCGCCCCGCCCCTTGGCAGCAGCACATTTTATAATTTAATTGCTGGTTTTTTGCCTACGCGCGAGTCAATGAAACTTTGCCAACAGATTACACACTCACTAGAGTGGAGAGTGCCGGATAGAGGGGCGAAGTGCAATAGCGGGCGTACGAGGTTAGAATGAGTCAATCCAAGAGAGAGAGAGAGCGAGAGGAAGATAGATGGAGAGAGATTGCTGCACGTTTCGCGGATCGCATTTGCTTTGCTTGCTTTTTGCATACCCTGCCCTCGTGGTGTGTTAAGCCAAAAATCGTTTCCCTTTAGCTAATTTTCTTATTATTAAAAATAACAACCTGAGCAACGGATACAATCGGAATATCGCCTATGGCGTCGATATACTTGTTTTCGCTTCGCTTTGCTTTGCTTTGTTTTGTTTTGTTTCAATTTCAATTTCTTGGACCGTCAATCAGTCAGTTAGTCAAGTGCATTGACTCTGTCGCCAGGAACGGACAACAGCAGCAGCAGCAGCAGCAAAAACAACAACAACTCGTTTGGCGACTGGAATGTTTATACATAATTTAATTAAACTAAATTTAATTTGCATGTTAATGCACTTAATTTAGTGTAAACTGCAAGGGCAATGACTCCCCCGTGCACGCGCAAACTTGTTGCGGTTTGCCGCTGCTGGCAGTCTGGCAGTATAGATTTTTAGCTGCTTATCAGAAGCTGCGTCTGGGACGTTCCCCGACCCCCGACTGCACCGATATTGGCAGCAGCCGTCTAAGTAGTCGACATTCACACTCTACTGACAACAAAAGTGTGCATACACGACCTTGATGACAATGAACTCGCCCAACCCCAGGCCCAGTCGCAGTCGCATCCACACACCCCCTACGCGTATCTCCGCCAAGCGCTTTTCCCATTCCGATCGCCATTTCCATCCAACAACAAGGTATAAATATAAACATTCAGTCATGTAGCTGTCTCCATTGTAGCTGTTCGTCTGTCTGTCGTCTTTGCTGGTGTGTCGTTGAAAGTGCATACGAGAATAAAAACATCTATTTTATGGCCACTGTCCCTGATAAGATACGAGTGGTAGTGCCCGAACGATTTGCATCATAAAATGAAAAGCAAACACAACTATTTCAACTGTTTACCCAACCAACCAACTGTTTTCGTGTGTGGCTGCCAAGAAGTCTGCTGCCAAGGGTCCAGTTTTTACAATACTCCAATTCGGTCGTGGGGTTTTATGGGGCAGAGCAGGAAGTGCAGGCTTCAAATGCGATAATTTTCTTTGTTCATTTTGATTTCTTTTGTTATGTGTTTTTTTTTTTTCGTATTTTTTTGTTAAGCCATAAATAATCGTATTTCGTGTGCCATCCATGTCAATGTCAGGTTTAATGACTTACTTTTCATTGAGTTTTCCTACTGCCCGCACCTGGATGGGTGGGGTGGGGGGTGGGCGTGACGCAAAAGTCGCACAAAGGAAACGAAAACGAAGCCAGAAACGCAGTTTTTGAAACGGAAGGTCAACATCAGATAAGAGCGCAGCACTCCACTCCACTCTCTATCGCTGGCTATCTATCGGGGAATGTGCAATATTTCGCACTTGTTTTTGGGGGCAACGACTGATTAGAGACGCTGCCAAATGCGAATCTGTGGCGTGGCAGCAGGGGGCACAGTCCCAGTGCCAGTCCCAGTCCGCCCTGGCGACAGTCCCAGCCCGTACTCTGGCACAGATCGTGATTGCAGGGCAGATATGTTATTAAAATGAATCGATGCAGCAAAAAGCAAATACGACTGGTCTATTTTTTATTGCCGCTTCTCTGGGGCCAATTGACAAGCGCTGTAAAATATTACATATTGCCTCGTATCATGCCATTAATAATGAAATGAAATGAAAAAAAAAAAAACGAATATCATATAAAAAAATATACTCTATCCAAGCATGTCAGTTAATAACAGCGTACAAATTGTGGCAGATGACAACGACGACGACGACGACGAACGGTGAATGGGGAACGGTAAACGGCAGGTGGTGGTGGTGCAGGGTCGGTGAAGGCGGCAGGCGGCAGGGGTTGGGTGGGAAAATGATTGCCGCAATGGGTAGAATATAAATGCATGAAGGCGACTCGGCACTCTGGCACCTGGCTCCTATTACATGCGCACTGCATTATTACAAAAGGCTCTACCCAGCTCCCCAGCTGAAGCTACAGCTACAGCTACAAAAAAAGCAACAGAAATTGCAAATAAAAGGTAATATTAAAAGCGGCAATTTTCCGCGGCGCTGGCAAGGCAACAACAGCAACAATCGCCTCGGGGCACCTAACCCACCAACAACAACAGCAACAGAAACAACAACAACCACCGACTGGAAAAGTTGCCTTCGTTTTGCGTGCCATATGCGAGTTGGAAAGGATTTCCGGTTTTATGCTGTTGCCTCCACGGCGGCTCTTGCAAATTGTTTTGTTATGAAAATTCAGCTGCAGCTCCTCGCCAGCTCCTCGCCAGCTCCGATCTAAGCTAATGGCCAGGGCTCAATATATTATTTAATATGCATCGGTAATGGCCATCCATGGGCTAGCCCCGGAGCACATTTCCTGGCTGGTGCGAAACGTCTAAGCAGAGTACTTGGCCGCCCCTGATCGCCTCTAAGGCTGCGCTTTGGAACAATCAAAGGGCATTCTAGCCGAGGGATAGGCTCCGCCAACTGGCTGCAGTCCCCAATATTCTTCGTACTTTTCCCGTCTCCTGCTCACTCGACTGATGATGGCGCCCCGTTGTATGCTTTGAAGATTCATCTCCGATTTTGTATACACACTTGATCTGGGGCTGGAGCTGGGGCTGGGGCTGGGGCTCATGCTCGGGGCAGGTCTCATATTTTATTGAATTCAATTCATATTGGGGCCCGATGTGGAGAGGAATTTTTAATAACCGGCAAAGTAAATGGCAGGGGTCCGGGTCCAAGTCCTGCCACGCAACCTGGTGCCACTCTCTCCGAAAATGCAAAAGAAAAGCTTTGCTACGGCTTCCAGGTCCATGTCCATGTCGATGTCCATGTCCATGAGCAGGCCCATTCCCCAGTCCCAGTGCCAGTGCCAGTCCCAGTCACATGCCCATGCCCATGCCCAGGGCAAGGGATCCATTCAACTCGAACATATGCACTGGCTGGGTGGTGGCTAGGGGGTATAGGTAGGGATACGTAGGGACAGGGATGGGGCAGGGCGGGGGCCCATAGGCAAACAGGCAAACAGGATACACAGTGGAGTGCCAAATGGGCGCTGCTAGGAGGGGGATGGGGCAGGGGGCATGGTCGTGCATGTCGAGTATTTGTACACAGGTTTCCCCTCAGTTCGGGTTCGGTTCGGGTTCGGTTCGGTTTGGCTGGGGGGCTGGCTGCTCCACTGCCTTTAACCTCAAGTGCAACAGAAGCAGCAGCGGCAGCAGCAGCAGCAGCAGCAGCAGCAGCGGCTGTGGCAGCAGGGAGTTGTACGTGCCGCTGCCTCGGCTCCCTATGCTGCTGTTGCCTATGCTGTTGCCTCTCTGCCCCCAAGCAGCTCCGCTCCTTTCCCTGCTGGTCTACTGCTGCTTCTGGACGTTTTAGCCATGGCTTTGTTTTCGGGTTCGCTTTTGCTTGCCGCCTTTTTTGCAACGTTTACGTTTTGTGTGCTCTTGCCCCAGCAAAACTTTATGCCGGTTGTTGTTGTTGCTGCTGTTGCTGTTGTTGTACTTAGGCTGCCTGATGTGGCAGTGTTGCTGTGCCGCTGTGTCGCTGTGTTGCTTATCCTGTGTGTCATTGAACCCGGCCAAGAATCGGCAGGCAGGCAGGCAGCTCTCCTCCACATGCACCTCGGCTTGCATGTCAGCCAGGGCCAGGGCCAGGGATGGTGATGTGGCAAGGAGCCATAGGGAGCCAGTCCCCGTCCCCTTTGCTGCACTTGACTTTGCCTTCGCCAGGTGTGGGCGCTGGCATGAGCTGGAGCTGGAGCTCAGAATGGCAGGCTGCTGGCACCAGGACATGGCTTTGACAAGTTTTTCGCTTAACTTCCAAAGCAACAATTACAACAACAGCAGCAACAACAACAGCAACAACAACTGGAAGAAGACGAACTTGTGGCAGTGGAATAAACAGAAGCTTAAGCATAAATGCAACAACAGGAGTGCAGCAGGAGCAGGAACAGGAGCTGAAGCCTGCTGCTGCTGCTGTTGCATATTCCCCCTGCCCATTGTTTGGGGCTGGGCGCCATGACAACACTTTACCGTGAGCCTGCCGACTGCCTGCCCAGCCCCCAAAAATCGTAGGCATAAAAAGGATATTGGAATTTCTTTGTGTGCCGCACAGCGTGGATCCTGGCATGGCTGCTGTTCAATCATAAATTCAAAAGTTTTGCGACCGGCCAGGGGCAGGGAGAGCAGCGAGGCAGACCTACATTTAAGCGCTTTATTTTTGGGGAACAGCAGCAGACGAGAGACCGAGAGAGAAAAGAGAGATTGCTGGATTAAAACATTTTCCCAATTTCATGTTTATTGAAATTTCTTGAAAGTTTTCAGGGGAGCGTCCGCCCAGAGGCGGTCTGCTGGCTAATAAGGCAGTTGCTAGTCCCAAGTGCCAGGTAGACCGGCACACAGCGATGGGTTAAGACGTACAGAGGATACTTTGTTGCCATGGCCATGGCCGGGGGCTAATTCGTGCTTTAATGCACACATCACGATGGAATTCGGCAGAGACTCTGCGCAGAGGTTTCATAATTTTATAGCAGAGCTCGAGATGGAGATGGTGCTGTGGCTGTGGCTGCTGCAGCCCATCTATTCAGCATGTGCCCAGAGGGAGCATCTATGATATTCCTCATGCCACTCCACTCCACTCCATGGCAATACACTCCACTCCACTGGGCTGCTGCAGCCCATTCCATTTCCATTTCCATTTGCCGACATGTAAAATGATGCGTAAACAATATTCTGACGCATCATTAAAAACGCCTGAACGAGGCGCATCCAGAGCAGGAGGGGAGTATGAGCAGGCTGAATCAGCAGCCGGCTTCATGTCCAGTGGGGAATCGGTATCCACACTCACACCCATCTCTCTCCCTCTCTCTCACTCACTCTTTATCCCCTGTGTGTGTGTGTGTGTGTGTGTGTAATGATCATGTTCTTACACACGGGTAACATGATGATGATGACGCATGTGGTCAAGGCACACAGGCACACAGGCACTGCCCCTGCCCTGCCTCAACTGCAACTGCAACGGCAACGGCAACAATAACAAATTCTATTTTGCTCGATGGCACACGGACCCAGAAGATCAGCATCGAGCAATGGGAACTGGGGAATGGGTAGATCATTGCAGGGGGACAGAGCCAGAGACGGAGACAGAGAGACAGAGAGAACGGGGTCCGTCATGTCCACCTTCACGCGCTGCAATCGAGTTCAATTGCCTCGCCGGGAGTACGCAAGAGTTTTGTGCCCTTTCTCCAGCTACGAGTACGAGTACGAGTACGAGAGTATACATCCCCTCTCTACTCCTCTCTCTATCACTATCTTCCTTCCTCATTCTCTCTCTCTCTCTGTGTCTGTCTGTCTCTCTGCCATTCTCTGGTCTTTGGGGAATACATGAACATGGCTGAATGTATCGCTTAATCGCTGCATGCCCGTTCTTTCCACGGGTTTGCTGCTGCTGCTGTTGTTGTTGTTGTCGTTGCTGCCTTTGGTTGGCTCGCTGCTTATTTATGCTGATCTCTGTAATGAGATATAATGCCGGCCGGCCGGCCGGTCAAAAAAGACAGCCACAATAACAACGAAGAGCGGAGAACAACAGCGGGCAAGATTAAGACTAGCAAATGGGCGGCCAGCAGAAGGGAAAGATGCGAGAGGTGGGACGAAGCAGCAGCGGCCACCTGACCAAAGGACAGAGACCTCAGAGACCTCAACTAGGAAGAGTCGCTGGAAGGGCCAGGCAGGGATAGGATATATGCAGTAAAAGAGCTGAGGAGCATAGAATTTATTTGGGCAACAAGTGGAAAGTTGAGGACTATTTAGACGAGTACATGGCCAAGCAGCTGGCAGTAGTAGCAGCTAAATAACTCCCAGCATGTGGGTTTGCATGGCACTTGCACTGTGACAGCATTACTTGATCCATTGTGAACCATTTGGCAGCAAGCAAACATCATTATCCAGGCCACAGCCACAGCAGTCACAGCATCATAATCATTATCATTATCAGGCTGTATTCGTGATTGTTGTCGCATCAGAAGAGCAGACCAAGAGAGACAGACAGAGAGAGAGAGAGAGAGCAAGAGGAACAACAGCATTGATAAGTCGTGCTGGGTGGAAATGGCGACAGAAGCGTAGCAGAGACAAAGATTTCTGCTGCTTGGCAAAGCCACTCACGTATAGCCACAACAGCCACAACATCTCGCAGAGCAGAGAGAATTCCCCGCGCTATACGGCAGAACTGACCTGGACAAGAATCGCGCAAAAGATTCACAAGAGACCAGCGGGACAAGAGACAGACCAAGAGGATGATGCGGCTAAAGATGGCCTGGCGAAGAGAGACGAGAAGAAGCAGGAGAAGAGAATCAGCCAGGCCAGAGACGATGAAGAGCCCAGCGATGAGGTGACGAAGCGGATCCTCAGCACGCTGACAGAATCAACAAACAACAAATATTATGCATACAGCTGATTCAGATTGGAACGAATCGTCGAAGGGGGGGTGGAGAGGGAGGCAGTGTGAGTGTGAGTGGAGCTATGAGTGGGTGGGTGGTGGATAAGGGGAGTGCCGCAGCCATACCATACCGAACTGAAGTGAAGTGAACTCCATGCGTGGATATTAATGACCGGCCTCGACCCCGAGCAGCGGCAGCAACAACAACAACCACGGGAACGAACGTGCCCAAGTAATAAAGAAATCTTTGCAATGTTGCGCGGGGGCGCAAAGCTTACGGGCGGATGATGTAGAATGGCATACGCGGCGGATGGAGGATGGCGGATGGAGGATGGCGGATGGAGGATGGCGGATGGCATACTCGTACGTATCATACTCGCACTCGTACGTATGGCGGATGGGTTGGTTGGCTGCTTGGGATGGGGCTGTTGGTGGCTGCTTCTTGGAAAACAACAAAAACGAATAAAACGAAACGCAGGAGAGGCACCAGGCAATTGGCAAGCGCGTCGAAGAGGCGCATAAATTACAGAGAGGCAGAGCGGCAGAGAGCCAGAGAGCCAGCACTGCTGCAGCCACAGCTCCATGCTCCCATTCGACTTCTAAGACGGAGAGTTCCAGCGGGATGGGCATGGGCTTTCGGGGTCTCTTGAGCTCCACTTCTGTTTGGCAGGAACCTCCCCATCCCCCACCCCACCCCTCCCGCAGTGCTGCACTCCCATCAGCTGATGCAAAAAAATTTGTTGCTTAATTTTATAATTGCCGCCGCGGTGTTGTGGCGGGCCAAGTTGGCAATTAAAAATGCGTAACGCGGTTGGTTTCGCCCAAAGCCGCCTTTGTTCTTGCTGCTGCTGCTGCTGGTGGCGGTGGGCAGGCACCTTTAGCTAATGAGTTGATTGCCACAACAACAAGAGCGGAATGGCTAGCCAAGGGATAGCCGCAGCTGCTGATACTCTTCAGCATATAACCCATGGAGGAGTGTGATATATTAATCCAATTGAAGGAGAAATAAAGGCGCAGAGAGGCGTAGAAATACCCGTCACAGAGGCCTTCTTCGGTACACAATCATAGCACCCGCTGGAAGGGCATGAAAAAGTGAATCAAGCAGCTGGTTAAACAATTTTACGCTCCTTGTTTCCTGTCTCATTGTGGAATTGTGATTCAGCAACAAAAAAAAGGGGCGCGCCCTGCATTTCTGATTGCTTTTAATGGAACGCCGAAGGGAGCGGTGGGGTGGGGTAGGGCGGGGATCTACTTTAATACTAAACATGTGACTTACTCTGCCAGTTAACGCAGTTAGCTCAGATTTTGTGCAGAACTCACCTGAAACGAGAGGGGAGAAGCAGAAGAAGGGAAACACACAATTAGTTATGGAACTTTTCGGACATGGTAAATATTTTCTATGTGGGTAAATGCAGGTAAATGCCCCTCCCCCGCCAATTCCAGACCCTTTCGCCAATCCCCCTACCCACTGCCCGCTCCCCACTCCCCTCGTCATCTCATACATATATGCATATATAACTTTTGTTTATCTTATGAAAGTTTCCTTTTTTCTGGCATTTTCCATGTTTGCAAAACCACAAAAAAAAAAAAAACAAAAACCAAAAAAAAAGGAGAAAAAAAAAGGAAAAACTTGGAATAAAAAAGAAACTGTTCAAGATGCATCTAAATTAAAGCAGAAACAACTACAATGACAAGAGCCTTAACCAAAAGGCAACAAACATCCCCAGCCCCAGCCCCAGCCCCAGTCCCAGCCTCAGCCCATGCCTCAGCCCATGCCAGTCCATCCACTGAAATAAGCAGCTAGCATGGCCATAGCTTTGGACAATTGTTGTTACTGCGAATGGGATGGGGTGGCTGCTACGATTCAAGGTAGGAATTGTCCAGAGTCCAGGCCCCAGACCCCAGACCAAAACCAGATGATAATAATGACGATGGCGAGCGGCCAAACGGCATCTCCGACCGAGACGTTGTGGGGCAGGCTCCACACACAACACAGCAGAACAGAACAGAACAGCACAGATCTGTGGCGTGGTGGGGGCAGGGCGGAGGAACAGTTCCGCGAGGAACCTAGCCCAACATTGTTCTTGTTCTGGCTATCCCCCAATCGTCGTCGTCGTCGTAGCTGGTGTTGTTTTCTGCCTTGCAAGTCGCTGCTGCTTTTGCTTTTGGTTTTGCTGTGGCTGTGGCTGTGGATGTAGATCTGGATGTGGCTGTGGCTGTGGCTGTTGTTTTTCGGTTTTATATCTGCGCCTCAGAATCATGTCGCGGAGGCCAGTGAGCAACATGTTTGTGCAACTGGCGAGTGCTGCGGCACTCGGCACAGCCAGCCAGCCAGCCAAGCCTCTCCTCTTGCCAGCTGCTGCTGCTGTGCCTCTGCCTCTGCTTCAGCCTGTGTGCTACATACACTCCACTCGAATGGATGTTTGTTGTTGCAACAGTAGATAATGCTCAAGCTGTTGTTGTTGCTGTTGTTGTTGCTGCTGCTGCTGCCACTTGCCATTGAAGTTGCTCATCAACTTTAGTTTACTACCACAAACGAATGCGAAATGCAAGTCAAAGTCGCAGCTTGTTGCATTTAGTCATCGCTCCTGCCACTGCCACGCTGCCACTGTGCCCCCTGTCCAAAGAGTCGGCATCCTCTCTCTCTCTCTCTGACTCTGACTCTGCCTCTACATCTGCCTCTGCCACAGCTCTCCTCTCTGTGCCATCGCCTGTTGCCCGCTCATTCGTTACGTTCCACTTCAACACCCGTCGACCCGGCACATTGCCTTTCCCACAGTTGCCACTGCCGCACCGTAGAGTGCAACAGAGTTCGTTCCACTCGATTTTCCTCTCCTCTGCTCTGTCTCCTCTCCTTGTGGCACACACAGCCCAGTGCAGTGGCCCCCTTTAGCCACTCCCCCTCCCGCAATCATTGGGCTTTGTTTTGATATCGTGCAGTTTGTTTTGGTTTCCATATTTCTTCTGGATTCTGTATTTTGCTCATCGTTCGCTTTCCTCCATCTCCATCTCTCTCTCTGCGTCTCTCTCTCTCTCTGTGTGCCTCTCTTTGGGCTCGATAATTGCAGCCAGGCGAGAAACTGGATCTGGAACTGCAGTTGCAGCAGTGACGTCACCGTGAGGGCATTCACTTTTTAGTGCTGCAAGCAGCAGCAACAGCAGTGGCAGCAGCAGCAGAGACAACAGCAACATGCCGCTGACAACAATCTGGGGCTGCCACATTTGTCTTTCAGTGCTGCCTCCATTGTCCACTTTATGAGCCACGAAATTCAAATTTACACATCGATAGCGAAGCTCGGGAGCTGCACTCATTGTCACGATAAATCAATTGGCCTCCGTGCCCCCACCACACGGCAGTGGCAGTGGCAGTGACGGTAGCGGTAGCGGTGCCATCCAAGCCAAGCCGCATGCGATCGGGGATCCGGGCAACGATGTTGCCTCCGTTGCCGTTGCAGTCACAGTAGCAACATGCAGCTGACACTTACGTATGTTAATGTTGACAAAAGAGTCAAGACAAGAGCAGCAGCAACAGCAACAGAGGCAGCAGCATCCATTCGTGGGGGAAAGTGCAGCCTCGGAAATCTCCTGGCAGTGGCTGCTGGCCCACTTGGGCCGATAGATGGCAAAGATTGGAGCATATTATTGCTGCTCTTGCAAGCCACTCTAAGCCCCAGCCGTGTTGTGGTCCGTCGTTTTGCAGCAGCTTTTGTTGCAACATGCTGCACCGCTTGACCCCTGGGCCCACTGATTTATGAGTGCTGCTCATGCAGGCCGGCCGCATGCAAAGCGCCATGTCAACAAACACCTGGCCACGCCCCCATATAGAACGTACATGCCCCTGACCACCCTCCTCCACCCGGGCCCCTACTGGCAGGAGCGTGACGCGTCAGCAATGCAATTATTTTGATTTTTGTTAAACATATTTCGCAGTTTTCCTCCACTCTGTTGTGTTTCTCGCTCTCCTCTCTCGCTGCCTGTCTCCCTGTCTCTGTCTGCGTCTCCGTTTCTCTGGGGCATGTGGCATGGCATGGCTAGAGCAAATAAAAAGCTCCGGCTGACATTTTCATTGGAGTGAACTTTCTGTAGTCTTGTGCCGGGCCGGGGATCATTAGGCGCACCCCGGAGCCATTAATTTGAGCAGACCGAAAAGTGTTTGCCAATATACGAAAACACGAAGCTAAAAAGGCCAGGGAAAAGCATAGACTACATGGACAGGGGGAGTGGGGAGTGGAGACTGGAGACTGAACAGGGGGAAAACAGCTTGGAAAAACAGAAAACTAAACGCAGCATTTAAGATAAATCCGCGTCGATAGCTGCAGACGAGAAGACAACAGATGAGGCTGAGGATGAGGCTGAGGCTGAGTATGAGGTCTGGCTGGGTACGAGCTGGGTACGAGTCAGAGTCTGAGTCTGAGTATGGGGCGTACGTGTACAGGATAGAACACAGCGGATAGGATAGGATAGGATAGGAGGCAGCAGGACAGCCGTAAGGGCCGGGCAGCAAAAAGCAAAGAGCCAAACGGCAATGGCAATCAAGTTCAATGCACAGCAACAAGCAGGCAGCGGAATCGGAATAGGAATCGCAATATGAACGTGGCCAAGGGGACAGGACAGACTCTGGGACAGGGCTCCAGCCACAGAGAGGAGAGCAGCAATCCTGAGCTGTCTTCTTGTTCATTTCATTTCTTTTCTTTTCTTTGGTTTGGTTTTCTTTTCAGTTTCGTTGTCTTTGGGGGCTTTGTCTTGGCCTGGCCTGGCCTGCATGAAATCAATTCCAGATACCGGCTAGTTGGGGCCAGTTTACGGCTTGAACGAATTAATCTAGCGAGCGGAGAGGAGAGGAGCGGAGCGGAGGGAGGAGCTTCTGTTGCATGCCCTTTGCCAAGTGTCCAAAGTGTCGATTATCGCTCAAGGTTTAATGCTCCATTTTTCTGGACCACTTGCAACGCGGACGCGGACTTGGAACTGTCCCAAGTTGTGGCAAGATGTGGGGGGACACACACACTGCGAGCATGCTGCACTGTGGGGCGGTAAATCAGAAAAATCAACACATAAAAACTAAACAATCGCCTCATTAATTACAATTAGAAGTGTTTATTGCACAAGCGCGGCCATAAGAAGGAGCGCAGAGAGCGCGCGGCGGCCATGGGGGCTTGCGTCATCATCAATCTTTTGCCACAGTCAGCGCAGAGAGCCCAAACAGCGCACTGGAGCTGGTGCTGAAGCTGGAGCAGGAGAGTTCGATTGCTTAGAGATCGCCGCAAGCTGCAGAGACGTCAACTGGACGGTCTTCTTCGTCTGGTCTGGGGAACTTGGGCTGCAGCTTGTCGCAGCCCCCGTGGGGCTGGCCCGGGGGCAGGCTGTAGGATTCATCAATCAACAGCTGTCAGTGCAGCCGGCAGCCGGCCGGTTCGCAATGTCTCTCCAGTGTCCACTGTCCACTGTCCAGGCGGAGCTGTCATTCGCCGCGGCGCATGCGCAGATCCAAAGATCGACTGAATCCAAGCAGGCAACAGGCGGCAGGCGGAGGCAGAGGCAGGCAGCAGCCCGCCTGCAGTTCTCGGCTTCCTGTTGTCTTGCGAGCCGCTTTTCCATTGGGCTTTCGCTGGGGCCGAGTTGAGTGGAAAATTGCCACTCAAAGTGGGTCCGACGGGCGTCCGCTTTTATGCAAATGTCTGGCCGTAATTGTTGCACGAATATTGCATAATCATGACACATTACAAATGATCCGGCGATTGGCCCAGCCATTGCCCCAGCATGCCCGAGTCATCATCAATGTCACGCCTCATTAGTAGCCAAGTTGAAGTGCAACAATCGGTGGCAGCAACAGCAGCATCATCGCAGCAGAAGCTTGCTGCTGTCAAAAGTGATTTCGGGGAAAAATCGAAGAGCGGAAAACGCTGCATCGCTGGACTGGCTTTCGTTTCGTTCCAGCAACTGAAGACATCATCTTGGCCACCTTTAACGGCTTTCGAGTTGGCGGCTAACTGTTCCGGGCAAGCCTTTCCAGCCCATTTAGCTTCTGCCACGCCTACTACTACGACTACTGCTGCTGCTGCTACGATGCTGCTGCTGCTGCTGCTATTTTCAGGCCTCTTCGCTGGGCTCCTTGCTTGGCTGATTCTCTGCCATTAACCAGGGCATCGTTTATTTTTACCTTTGGCCTGCTCCTCCTCCTCCTGCTCCTCCTTTGTCGGGCTTTGGCCCAACACCTTGCCCAGCATCAGCCACTCGCTGTTTAAATATTTAAGCATCCCAGAGCGTAGAGGCGGCACAGCATAGCCGTAGCCATAGCCATAGCCAAAGTCCACTCTCACCTGTCGCTTTGACAAAACGCTTTTCCATGGCAACGCCCAGAAAAGGGGCAAAAGCAAAAGAAACAAACACAAAAACAACAAAAAAAAAAACACACAGCGATGGGAAAACGAATGGCAAAAAGGGAAATAAAAAGCTTTGAGTGCCTAGGATTCGGCTTTGGCTTTGGCTTTTCGACTTGTGTGACCTGCGGTGGAGCTGGACAGCGGAAGGGGTACTAGGGGGGGGGGCCGGGGGTCTACAAAACTGTCTATATAGAGAGGAATAAACTACGTCTATCAAATGACAGCAGCACAGAAAATAAAAATATAAAAACAGGACGGACCGGGAGGAATCAGGAAAAGCGGTTTGCCGGGTGGAAAATGTCAGCAAGTCCCTTTTAGATGCGAGCTGTATCCTTTGTGCTGTGTCAGCAAACCAGATCCGTTTCCCTCTCCCCTCTCTCCAGCTACAACGAGTTTTTTTCCATCACAGTTTTACCCTCCTCACTCCCCTGCCAGCCCTCCAGAGCTCTGCTCCTTTTGCTGCTGCTGCTGCTGTGTTGCTTTCGGCGCTTTATTTCCGCATCCCCGTATCCGTTTCTGCGAACGGCATTTTGTTTACTGCCAAAGCACTTTAATATGATTGCGAATCTATGCGAAATGCGAAATGGGAAATGCATTGGTACCCGTTGCTGCTGCTGGCTCGTACTTGGCTCCCAATGAAATGTTGGTCAAGAGCGCACCGCGCGATAACCGAGCCATTTCCGCAGAATTTCAGCATTAGCCTGACTCAGACTCAGGACTGGTGAAATTACATTCATTGTCTGTATGGTATTTCCCCCCCACAACCCACTCTTGAATTGAGTACCCTACCGGTGGGGACCCCCGCTTGATCGGGTTGAGTAACTGTAATAATTCCCCGGGTCGGTGCTGCCCTCGCTGACACATTTCACTCATCTAATTGGCCATGCAGCCGGCAGTGCAGCCAGCAACCACCAACCACCCCCGTGCAAAGCCCTCGAGGGCCACCGCCATGTGCCACATGTCAAAGTATCATTTAACGGCTTTGATGTTTGTCAAATGGCATTTTAAACAAATGCAACTGGCACACGGCAATAAAAGCAGCAACATAAATAAATAGCGCCATAATTTACGCTTTTCAGGTGGAAATTGCACGCAATGTGTGCAGCCCCAGCCGCAGCCCCACTTGTCTGCCCCTGCCACTGCTCGTGCCACCTTCTTTTTGAGTAATTATTTTCCGTACTCGTTTTGTGTGGGATTTATGAGTGGAGTGGACCCCATGGAGGTGGCTTTGGCAAGAACGTTCCACCTCATAAAGCAATAATTAGTCAGTAAGTCCGTCCGCAAATCGCACGATAAGCATAAGAAAAAACGACCTCTATTTGTGAGACATTAAAATAAAAACGGGGGTTTTCGGTTAATTAAGGCACATGTAATAAATAAATACATAAAGCTGTACGAATGTTGCTGCTGCTGGCTGCTGCTGTTGCCGGGTTGTTTGAGCTCAGCTCGAACGGCATGGAAAATAAAAATGCATGCGAGCGAGCGAATGGCTGGAAAAGCCGCTCGACTCTCGACTCTCGACTCAGACAGCTTGACGCCAAAAGCAATAGCTGCTGGCCTGCAAAACCAATAACGACAAAGCCCCAAGCCGCCGCTGCCCTGCCCCTTTCCCCCACTCAGCTCAGCCTGTAATGATGATGAAGCTTTTTGCAATTGTTGCTGCTGCCACTATGCATTGTTGTAGTGGCAACAACAGCCAGCCAGCCAGTCATACAATGGCAATTAGAGTGGCTTTTGCTGTGGAAATTCCCGTTGTGTGTCCAACGCAGTGCTAAAGTTTAAACAAAAGCCGGCAAATGTTGTTGCGGTTGCATTTCAGCCTGTAATAAAATCATAGCTGCACAACTGACCTCAAGGCGTAGTGTTGTAGGAAATGCAAATGCAAATGACAATGACTAAGAAACCACAAATCAACAGTTGCCATGTGGCCAGGCGCTGAAACCAGAGACAGCTGCCTGCCACAGCCACAGCCAGAGACAGTAGCGGCGGCCAGTTGCAAGTTGGCAAACATTTGGAAAAGCTGCTTACAGGAGATTTGCGAAAAGTGTTTTTGCGTATTAGAGGCCAATGGCAGGTGGCAAGTCATTCGCCATCAATCTGCCTCGCGCCAGCCAGTCAGAGCTCGTTGTTGACTTGTCAAAAGCGTTGACGATCCCATCCACACAGCATTACTCTGGGCACGCCATCTAGCGTGCCACAGCCACAGCCAGAGCAGCAGCAGCAACAAAAACAATTTGTAATCCTATTAACCTCATGACTGCAATTAATCAATATTTTGGCCAAAAGCCACTTGACCGGCCAAAACGCGATTAAAAAATAAATCGTAATTGAAAATTGACCAGGCAGCAGATATCACACACAGATGGCAGGCACATACACATGTGTATAATTATGCAATTAGCCAGAATTAATTATGGTAATCCGCGACAATCATTTGAATAAATGTAAGGGCTTAAAATGTTAAGCCAAAACCAATGACAATTCAATCGGTTATACGCTGAACGGATTCTGAAAACTCTACGCAAAGTTTTCTTCGCATTTTATGCATTTATTAACTTTTATTAATTTGTTGTGATTTGGCTTTTGCTTTTGTTTTGCTGCAAATTAGTGGCTTTTATTATAATCATTTTTGCTGTTTACTTTTTGTTTGGTTCGGTTTCATTTGTGTTGTTGCCCTGTGTGAATATATTTTTATGATATTCATTCTGCTGGTTTTGCTGCTTGTTTTTTGCAGCGAAATCTTCAAGGCCATGCACATTGAGTGACTCGGGTTTTTGCTTTGCTGTTTTCGCTCGCTGATTTTATATAATTTTTTTTACCCCCCCCCCCAGCCAACGCCTCCTAATGCTGGCTATTTGGCCTGGCCGCCTGTCGGTTGGCTATTGCAACCTGTCGCAAATATTTCGACGCATTTGTTATGCTTAGCTTATTTCATTATGATGATGGCTGCCTGCTCGGCGGCTTTCGCTTCGCGTACGAGTATTTATAAATGTTGCAGTCATTCATCATCGTGCCAGGCCAGCGGCCAGCGGAGATCTGAAGATCTGAAAAGCTGAGCACCTGAACTGAGCAGCTAGCAAGCTATTGCATCGCCCACACTCATCGCCTCACACACCGCAAACGGGGGGTTGTACGGGCAGTTGTAAGCCGAACAGGAAGTGGGCTGGGCGTCTGCTGCCATTCAACGAGCCAAGAGCTAAGCATTGCAAGGCCATAAATGAGTGCGTTGCCAAAAAGGTAAATGGCAAATGCTGCGAGTGTGGAATACTCGCACTTCAAGTATATTTCTGGCCTGACCGATTGCAGGCGGCGTCAAGGTTATGCCAGCCCACAGCTTGCTTATCTTTCGGCAGGTTGGAGTTTCTTTTGTTGCTGGAGCAATGGAGAAAGCGTTTGGCTAACTGCTTTTGGGCCATTAAAATCATAACAACAAACGGTTTAATTTCGGCGGATTTATTTGCCGCTGCTACTGTCTCATCCGAGCTGCCTGCACTGCAACCTGTTTCGCCCGATGACGTGATCCCGAGCGTACGGGTATATCCAAAAGCGATTGGGTTCAAACACAGACTAACTAAGTGGTAATTTATCATTTATCATGGGCTGCTTGCTCGTTCAGCTCTCGAAATACTATGCTGATGATACAAACGAAACGAAAAAAAAAACAGGAAATAAAAAGAGAAGGTAGATTGCAACAGCAGCAACAGCAGCAGCCGCACAAGCGATGCTAAATTAAATTTAAATACAAAATAATACAATTTGTATGCCGGTGCGGGGCAGCACTTGCGAATTACGGCTAATAATACTGGCCGCGTAGTTACGAGTATTTTGAAATTTAAATATTTGCCAAAAGCGAATGAACTGACTCGCGTCGGGGGCATTCGGGGCGAGCGAACCCGCACCCGAACCCGAACCCAAACCCCTCCCAGAGGTTGAATGCACTGTGGCCTGGAAACAGAACAGAAAACTGAGCAGAGCAGCAGCAGAACAGAACAGATCCGAAACGTATCGAAGTCAAAGTATTCTAAATTCTGAATTATTTATGTGCAGAGCGAGAGCGAGAGAGTGCGACAGAGAAGGATCTTGGGCAGAGCAGAGACCCAATCCCAATCCCAATTCCAGTCCCAATTCCAATGCGAATCCCAAACCCATTCGGCTGGAGGATGGCTGCCAGAGGGATTCGCGGCTTGACACTTGTTATGCAAATGCCATTCAAAGGTAAACCAGCGTCGGGCGGTTTTTATGTGTTATTTCTGTTTTGAAATGTATCCAAAAGATACTTCGTATCTGCTGCCGCCGCTGAGTGAGAACTGTCGTCATGGGCTGGCGTCACAGCGATGGCTCTGACGACGTTTGCTATTGCTTTCCGGCATTGCAGGTCTCGCACGGGCAGCGGCACACACACAGTGAGCGACAGATACACGGACACGGATACACACGCGCCCGCTGCTGCTGCTGCGGGAGAGGGAGATACTTTGGCCAGGCAAGCGCATTTTATAAATAGTTGCTGCCGCTGCTGTTGATTCGAAAATGTTGTTTGTTGGCTTCTCCGATATTTTTCTTTTGTCATTGCAAAAAAAAGAACAACAAAAAAGCAAACACTAAAAACAAAACAAATAAATAAAATTTTTAATACTATGAGAGGAGAGCGAAGAGAGTGTGAGTGAGCGAGAGAGAGAGAGTGAGTGAGTAAAAAATGTTAAGAACAAAATTCGAACGCAGCGCAGCCCAGAAAGAGATGGAGAAAGCTGCCCGGCCAATGGCTGGCAGAAAGAGAGAGACAGCAGCTAAGCGATCGTTTTCAATTTTCGTTTGCTGCTGCTGCTGCTGCGTTGCTGTTGTTGTAGCTTATTCTTTGTAGTTGTTGTTAGTCGGCAACGTCAGCGGCAACGACGACGACGACGACGCTGGCGGCGGCATTGACCGCTAGAATGCAATCAACCTAGTCCAAGGCCAAGTGGCCAGCGGTTTTTATTTTATTATAATGATTATTATGATGGCCCAAGGTGTGTGTGTGTGTGTGTGTGTATTATTAGTGAACGCCTGAATATATATCTCTCACACTCACACACTCTCTCTCTCTCTCCCCATCTGTATGTGCGCCGCTCTGCGGCTCTGTGGCTCTTCCTCATGACTAATTGTTAAACATTGATAAACACTTTCAGCAATCGTTCGTTGTTTTTCGACAAAATGCATTCGTAGCGTAACAGTACTGTTGCCAGGCGGCAAATTAAAGGGGTGCGGCTGCGGGAAAAACTTGTGTTCCCCCATAAAAATGGAAACACTTTCTGCCAGCTAAGCAAACTGCTTGCAACTGCACTGTCGGCACAAATTTGTTGGCCAAACACAACACAATTTTGATTTATGTTTATCAATTAATTGGCCAAAAGAGCAAAAAGCCCGACCAGACCGGAATGGCACACAAAAAGCACGCGGATGTCGCCGTTTTTGCTCTGATTTATGCGGGATTTTTGCGTGTATTTATTTCAATTTTGGGCATGGGAAATGGAACTGAAAAGGAAAAAGGGAAAAAAGCTCCACAAAAAAGGGAAAGGGAAAGAAAAAAGAAGATGATGAAAATACGAGAAAAGCAACTCGAATCTGCTGTTTGTTGCCGTCTAGACACTGTTAAGTGTCATTATGCTAATTAAAACAATTGAGGCGTGCAGGGTGAAGGATCGACCTGCTGCGAGCTGCTACGCTGTCGATGGCATACTTTTGGGAGCATAGACCCCGAGCACACCGTGGCAACCAAAACCCACAGTTCCAGACCACAGAACTCAGACCCCCCGAGCCAGACTCTCGAGGAGCAGACAACTTTCCAATCCGTTTGAGATACCATTTATTTTATTTTGCAAAATTAAAACTTGCTGCTGACATGTCAAGGTCCCCCCCGCTTTGGATTTGTATCGGCTGCCCACACGGATATGCTTGACTGCGAATGCGAAAGCGAATATGTGCGAGCTGTATTTATAGATATGATTGGATCGGATCGCTTTATACTCACAGAAGTCAATTAAAGACATTAGCCTGTCTGCAGCGACAAATTACTCACCTGCAAAGAGACGGAAGAGATGGAAAGAGGGGGATTAAGAAATGGCACTGGGAAATGTTGCGATTTGAATAAGAAATCTATTTGCATTTTGCATGGGAAATTCCCTGCAACAATTATGATAATAACTGGTTCTTGGGATCGGGTTAGCGCTGGCGGCACTGCATAAAAAATCAATACATAAATGTAATATCGCACATACGCCCAGTCGGCTGCCAGTCGCCGTTTCTGTACTCGTGCAAACAATTCGCCATAATGATGATGCCACACGCAACTGGGCCTCAGTGTTGTTCCCCAAACGCCCCACCCCACCCACTTTACTTAACTTGGCTGTTACTTCAGTCTGACTTTTGCAATTACTAGCACCGTGCAGAGCGTTCCCAAATTGTTGCTCGCTGGCGACTGGAGCGGAAAATGTCACGCAAGCTAACCTTGAACCATTATCGATTCATTTGGCAGAGTGGCAGTGGCAGCGGCAGAGTGGCAGCGGCAGAGGCGATGAAGGATAAACTCAAACTCAATTTGCAATTTGCAATTCTCTGGCTGTTGCTGCTGTTGCGTGTAATTGGCTGGACTTAATTAGAATGCTGTCCTTCACGGGGGCGGAGGCGGAATGGAGGACCCTCAGCGTGGGTTCCTGGCTATAATTAAATGTATTCCCGATTTTAAATTTCACCTAAGCACCGAGCAGAGCTTTACGGAGATGGACCGCAGCTCTCTCTCCCTCTCTCTCTCTATGTTTGCGAAGCCTGCGCAATGTTCTCGACTCGAACCCGGCTTCGGGGGCCGCCATTTTTGTGCTCATTGCGCGAAGGAGAAGCCCAAAGAGCCAGAGAGAGAGAAAGAGAGAGAGAGAGAGAGCCGAAAATGCGCGGGAAAACCGAAGTATTATTTATGACGACCCACTGAACCACTCTGATGACGTTGATTTTCCCTTTTTTTCTTTTTTCTTTTTTTGCGCTTGTTTTCCTTTTTTCCCCAGGCGGCGTGGCTCGTTGTGCGAGGGGGTGCGGGGGGTGCTGTTTCAAGGGTTTGGCGGTTTTTCGCCGCAACCCTTAAAAGTGTTGCCATATTGATTTTAGTTTCTGTTTCGCTCTGTGTGTGGGTGCCTAGGTGGCTGGGTGGGTGGTCAGGTTCCACCCACCATGAATCTTCCTCCGGCTCTCGGGCTCTGCCACTGCCGCGCTGCCACTGCCTGCGCTGACGGCGACGTTTCTCGTTTTTCATGTCTGCCCTGACCTTGAATACATTTGCAATTCCTTTATGCGCTGCCAACTAATGTTTCTCTGGCTGTATGGGTGTGTTTAAGTGTGTGTGTGTGTGCTGTGTGTGTGTGCTGTGAGTGTTTGTCGGCATTTCTGCTTTTGGCCCGCAATTTGCCAACCTGTCAATGTGTTCGTGCTCTCTCTCCCGCTCTCTCTCTATCTGTGTGTGTGTGTTGGCCGCTGACTTTGCCCAACTTTTTGTTTTCCGTTTCGTTTTGCTCTGTTTTGTTTTTTACCTCAAACCGAGACACACACACAGGGCAGGGCAGGGCAGGGCAGGGCAAGCCGATGGATTTCTTGGCCCCCCCCACCGCTGACGTTCTTTTGATTGTTGTTGTTGCTCTGAGACATGGCCGCTAACAACAATTTGGTATGCAAAAAATATAGAAAATAAAAGGAAAAGGAAAAACAATCGCAAACAAAACCGAAATGAGAGCTGCTGTCATGTTTGCTGCTTAGGTGAAAATGAATTGCCGCTGACTTGTTGCAAACATTTTTTATTTTGTTTGTTGAAATGCGGAGAACAGAGCGAATAATATACGGACGCGCATACATCATAATGTATATTGTTGAATGAGCTCTAAATATAATTTATAGGAGGATCTTACGAAGACATATCAATGGAACGGGCAGCGCTCAGATTCGCGTTTGCTGTGCTGAGTGGATGAGTCAGTCGGACAAGCCCATTTACATGGCTATAAGATATGATATGTGAGCTGCAGTATCTTTAATTTGCATGCTATTTTTATATTCTCGGCAGCTCTTATTGTCAGCGTCTCACGCGCTTCGCTTTGCGACAATAATCCAAATGCCAGTGGTATGCCCCGTGCCCCTGCCCCTGCACTGCACTTTGCTGCCTTCCTCTGCCATTTGCCACTCTGGGCAGCCCTGACATTGTCGGCATTTGAATTTTAATGCAGTTTTGCTGCTTCCCGCCCACAAGTGACTCGCTTCAGCGGCTGTCAACATTTGTGGGGTTGCCGCACAACGCCACCGCCACCGCCCCCTCCACCGTGCAACGAGGCAGAGAATTTTAAGCTGTGAGGCGTGCCGCTGCTATTGCTCTGCTTTAATTAAGCCGGTCTTTCCTCGGTGCCCCGCTGAACCACTCAGGAATACACGCCCACCAAATGCAAATGTCAACGAGCCACCGCCTGAGCCTCAGCCCCAGCTACAGGCCCAGCTACAGGCCCAGCTACAGCTACAGCTACAGCCGCTGTTGCTGCTGCTGCCTCTGACACTGCTGACGTCAGCTTGTTGCGCACTTGGAGAGATGCAAGAGGAAAACATTTCCACGACACGTGCACCCGAGGGGTATCCGTAGCCCCGACCCGCTGGGCTCATCCACCAATTGAGAGCTTAAATATTAATAAAACAAATGAAACGGAAAAATAGAAACACAGAAAACTCAGGCACGATATGCGAAAAGCATTTGTTTGACGAACCCCTGGCCCCTGGCCATGCCTTCCCCTGGGCAGTGATGTAAGCCGAGCAATTTTCTGTTCATTGTGGCCCGGAGGCGCTGGCTGCATTTGTTTTGCCGCTCGCTTGCCCCCCAGGCAGCCCCCCCAACTGACACCCTCTCGATCAGTGAACTAAGCGTATAATTAGCCACAAAGATTGCCGTATCAAAATCCAAAACGAGAGAAAAACAAACAAACAAAAAACTGAGCCAAACAACTTGCAAATGAAATCACCTGGCGGCACCCAGAGCCCCAAACCCCACCACACCCCACCCCACTAGCCAAGTAAAGCCAAGCCAAGCCAAGTCGTTGCTACTGGCTTCTGGGGGCTGCTGCTGCTGTTGCTGCTTGTTTGGCTTTTAATTATGGCGACTGCGGCGACGCCAACAATAAATTTCAGATATATTTATATAGATATATGCATACGGGGGTGGGGGTATACAGCGGTGTACATATGTAGATTCATATGCATGTTTGCATGTGGGGGGACTCGCACGTTTGCATATTCATGGCATTTCGCATTATTAATTCATTTTGCGCAATGCGAAAATTAATTAGCCATGAAAAGTGAATCGACCGCAAAACAATTCCAACAGCGCTGCGATGCATTCGCATATCCGAAATTGTTTATTATACAATTAAGTGAGCTGCCCATGGAGTGGGCTATCTGGCTATCTGGAGATTGCTGCTGCTGATCTGCTGCTCCGTTCTGATCTGCTCCGACCTGGCGGTGGCAGCGACAACTAAATCTAACGCTGCTTTGTCAGGTGAAACGTTTAATTTATGGCTGATGTTTTTTGTGCGCGCTGGCTGGCAAACGTTGAGCAGAATTAATGGAAATTTAAGTATGAGCGAACATCCAAGTGTTGTCGTTATTTAGCATGGATTTAGCCATAGACAAAATCGCATAAATATGCCTAACGAGGCGTGTCAGTGATCAGTGATCAGTGAATTAATTGAGTGGCTATACTATAATAATTCCATGAGCTGGCAGTAATTGCAGTTGGATGCCTGCTGGAACTTCCTTTAAGCCCAGCCAGCGCTCCATTTGTACGAATCAGTTGGCAGTGGCAGGAATTACTTTGGCTCACCCCCAAAGAGCCACAAAACTGCGGCCAGATTTTCCACTTGCCGCCCCCCCACATTGCCCCCCAACGAGCCATTGACGACGTCAGAGCGACGCCAGCTGCAGCGTTGGCAGCGACAAATTGCACACAATTTGTGCATCTGTGTGCGAACACGTGCCGTCGCACCTCCTACGTCGCCGCTATGCCCGTAACCCCTAGAGCCAGCCCCTCCACCCAAGTGCATCATCATCATCATTTTTGTGTGTGTGTGTGTGTGTGTGAGTGTTTGAATTTGCGGCGAGTTGAGCGGAAGTGAGTGAGTAAGTGCGCATGGCAAGCGAGAGATAGAGAGAGACACAAAGAGAGGGAGAGAGTGGCTAGGGAGGTAGAAAAAGTGGCAGAGCGAGAGGGAGAGAGAGAGAGAGAGCTGGCAGAGAGAGAGGGAGGGAGAGAGGTAGAGAGAGAAATGCATTTTCATGGCCTAGCTGTTTGTTGCGCAACATTCGCTTTTGCCGGCCGGCGCAACGCTTGCCTGCAACAGTGCGGCATCATCATTCGCATCCGCATACAAACATTGTGTGCACATGGACTATACATGCACATATGTATGTATGTATGTATGTGTGTATGTGGCCTGCTGTAACCTAGAAAACTGCAAGAAGACACACACACACACACACTGGGCCACTGAGCTGGCATTGCACACGCGGAGCTGCGGAAAAAGTACAGCCACGACAACAGTTGCAAGGGCCGCCATTTTGTTGTGGTACGCCTGAAACTAGGCCAATTCGCCGGGCGGCTGCCTGCCACAGCCCCACAGCCACAGCCCCACAACTCCTGCTGTCCTGGCTCTCCCTTCTGCTGCTGCTTCTGCTGCTGCTTCTGCTTCGTCTCGCTTTGGCCCATTTCTATTATTTTGCTCGTTTTGCTCTTTCGCTGATCTAATTGTGACCCCTTTTCAAAGTTGCTTTGTGCCCAGCAAAATGAAATCGAAATGATACTTTTGTGCGAGGAGGTGTGGCAGAGCGGCAGCAAGGGGCAGTGGCAGCGGCAGTGGCAGTGGCACGTGGAGGGTTGCAGTTCATGTGTCATTTGTGGCTCGTGGCAAACGTTTGCCAAAAGATGTTTCGCAAACATTTCGAATGCATTCCCCACTCGACCACAATGTATGAGAACGAGCCCGAGTATATTGCATCAAATAATGTGCCACCTTGCCACTTGCCTTGCCACCAGAAATGGGGACAGGGGTATTAAAATAAAAGACACGATATATATACATATGTATATATAGTATAGTAGTATCTGATGTGTATATTGAATATGGCCGGCCATAAGGAGGCTGTGCACTGTGCGCTGTGCGGCAGGCAAAGTGTGTCAGAGGGGGCGGGGTGGGGGGTTGCGGCGCAATGCCAAATACCCCCATTCGGCGATGTGCTTTTTTGGGCTCGCTCTGCCAATGCGGATGACAGAGTGCAGCGCGCTACAGTGGGCACCATAAGGCCATCGAGTGATCACAATCGATTGTTGGTTATATTTAGAGATCCACCTCTTCCGCTTCTTTGCGCCCCGCCCATGGAACACCCAAATATAGCAGCACAAATGGCCAGCAGTGGCCAGTGGGCAGCAGCAGGCGGCGATCAGCGGTGCAAGCAAATGGAAACGAGGCCAAACGATGCGCTGAACACCGCCGAGGGGCATTTGTCTCAAGTGTCCGCTTCGTGCAGCGGTTCGTAGTGGTTCGTAGTGGTTCGTTTTGGTTTTTGTCACCTTGAACGTGAAATTTGGCGCTGCATTTGTTGCTGCATTTTGCACTTGGCACAGATCTCGCATTGTGGACAAGACTGACTAAATTTTCATTTAAATTTTCCAATACGGAAAAAATGCGACACGTACTGCCTCGCCTCCCCCTGTATCCGCGGGCAGTGTGTCTCTAACTGCGTATGGCATGAGATATTTTTATTGCACATTTCTGCAATTATGAGCTAAAATTTATGAGTTCGTTTCTCCCACACACACACACACACACACCACACATTTACGCACGCATACTGACACGCACGAATGGGGATGGCTATTTGTGTGCGGCACTCCTGCTGCAGCTGACTTTTGACGGATTGTGGCTGCAACTTTACAAGCAGCGACGCATTTGACAGCTTCAAAAGTTAACATAAACTCACTTCTGCAGTGGATTTAACTGTGTGGATGGAAGTGGCAGTGGAAATACTCGTACTAACTGAATATTGAGGGAAAACCTTTTCGCTGTGTCTTGGCCACAGTGTCTTTTGGGTTCTGTTTGATGTTGGGTGTGGGTTGTTGGCTGGCTGTCATTGCGTTCTCCTTAAGGTATAATTACATTTGTGCCCCAGCTGTTTCGCTTCTCAGTCATTACTCATATGTATATATGTCACATATGCCGTGTGTGTGTTGCCCAATCAGCCAGCAAGCAGCAACCAACAACCAACGCAGGCAGCCAAGTCGTCGACACTTTGCCCAAGTCATTTGCAATTGTTGCGCTAATGCCCCACCAATTGCACACACATCACAGCTTGCTTGCTGGCTGGTGTAGAATGGAGAGACAAATGGCTTTTAGCAGCACAATTAACTTTTAATAATAACTCAATAAATTGAAGCGGGGGGGCGAGCGGCGCAGAAAAATGACTTATGAGCCACATTTAAATCGCTTCCTAATCAGAATTCAAGGTCTACTGCCATATGAGAAGGCGAGCACACAGCACACAGAGCACAGACAAAGCGTTGACGTCGATGTTGGGGGCTTTATGTAGTGGCAAGTGGCAAGTGCCAAGTGCCAAAGGCAGCAATTGCTATTCAGGTGCCTGCTGCCAATATCTCTGTGTATTAGTATATGGTAGCTGTATCTCTGTAGCTGTATCTATATCTGTATATCTGTGAAGAGTGAATGTTGATTCAAGGTTGCTGCAGAGCATCCCCCGAAGGCGCTCGCAGCATTATACAAAATTTAATTAAAATTTACCATATTTCTGTGGCTTTTGCTGTGATTTCTGGCTGTTGCTTGCTTTTAAAAATAAATTGCAGACATTTAAGCAAAGAAATATCAGGGAAATAATGCAGGCCAAACCAAAATCATAAATAAGAGAATAAATTTAAGCTCATTTAAGGGCGAAGGGAAAGCAAAGGGAAAGAAAAGGGCTGAGCGGAAAAGGCAATGCAGTTGCTTCTTGTTCTGCTTTGGCCAGCTGCACATTTGTCAAATAAAAAAACAGAAACACACACACAAAAAGACTAAGCCGCCCGCACACACACACACATGGATACTCACACGATACACACACAGATACAAATACTTAGACACGTGTAGCGCGCCATATTGGCTGGCCGCGAATGCAGTTCCCCCTTCGCTGTTTCTCTGTTTTGCGATTTTTGTTGCCGCTTTCCACTGTCAGGCAGTTGCGAAAGCTTAATGCCAGCTAACCGCAGCACCCCCCACAACCCTCAGTGCCGCAGCTAGCCCTGCTCGTGCCGTGCCCCCACTCGCTGCCCGCCCTTAGTCATCGCATTTCGCACATGCCGCGCTGTCTGCCTCGCATTTTGCACTATAATTTGTGTGTGTGCTGCCTCGGTTAGCTCTCCGTTTTTGCTGCCTTTTGATATTATAAAACAAATTAGTTGGAATAAAGTGCACAGTATATGGGTGCAGCGGCAGTGCACATGCAATTAGCCGCAGCGACAAAGGGAATATGGCAGTGTGGGGTGGGAGTATTGGAATATGGTAAATAATCTGGGATGCACCCGCAATTGTCCAGAGTGCGAACAGTTATCGGACTTCTCTCCAATCGTTGTCCTCTCGGCCACCGCAGCAGATTGTCTGCCCCTAATTGCCTGTCACATGCAATCATAGGAGTTTAATTTATAATTTCCCCCGTGCACGGCTTGGTGTCCTTCCTTTTGTGTGTCATTCAAGCGCCCACTTGGGCAGTGCACTTGGGCACTTCCTTTGGCGGCCATCGCAAAGGCGAACCATCAACCACCCCGTCAACGGGGGCCTGGGCCTGGGCATGGGCATGGGGCACATGTGTGCATATAAATTTATGGCCCCAACGTTTAACCACCCATTGCGGTTGCGGATGCCTTGGGGTTTGGCTTTGGCTTTGGCTGTGGTTTGCTGCTGACTGTGGCTTTGGCTTTCGCGTAATGGCCTGCAGCCTTGCAGCGGCAACGGCAGCGGCAGCGGCAACAGTCAAGGCCTTGATTAAAAGGCGTGCGAGTCCCTGGGTCGGGCGCGTGATTGTCATTGGTGGCAGTAAATGCACATAAATCTGCATTTAAAGTAATAACCCAAACGACGATGATGATGATCATCATCGTCATCATAATGATGCAGCGATGACAAAAGGCTGAGCACACAACACGGCGCATGAGTAATTTCTTGTTATGTACTTCACATTGTTGCACTTTATTTTATTCTTTATTCTTGATTCGACTTGGATTGCGATTCGGATTCGGATTCGCATTCCATTCGGACGCGCTTGAGCAGCGAAGGTTAATCATACGCCGCGTTGTGCAATTGCATCTAACAGACAAATGGCGGCCGCACGCGGTGCGTATGAGTAATGGCGCAACGGGCATGGGTCGCATTACGTATGCGCCACGTGGCCACCTTGAAGATCTCCATTTGATTTCGGGCTGCCTTCGCTTCCCTTCCCCCCGCAACATGCAACTGCAAATGCATTGCCATGCGGCACATCACAGCAGCAACAGCAACAGCAGCAACAACAACTGACAACTGACAATAATTGCGCACAATTAGACATTAATTGCATTCATTCTCGATTTGCAATGCCAGCAGTCGCAGTCTCAGCAGCAGCAGCAGCACTGCGATCACTTATCCCTCCATCCATCCATCTGCTCAGGCCTCCCCATTCCCATTCCCATTCCCATGCCGCCCATCCATCTATCCATCTATTCATGCATCCATCTGTTTTGCTTGTGGCTTGCATTTTGCAGTGCGATTCCAGATTGGCGATATGTGCGATTCAAGATGCGGAAATGCGGCATATATCTTTTCAATTAACCAGCCACGCCTTGACTTGGCAAAATAAACTTTTCCATTGTTGTTCGTTCGTTTTGTTTGTTTGTTCCGCCCCCACCCTGCCTGCTCCCCCCGCCCCGCAACAATGTGGGCGTGTGTGCCTACGCTGACATAAATTTAAATGTGCCACAGACAAACAGATGGACAGCAGAGAGCAGGAAGTTTGGAAGCTTTTGGTCAGCTATTTCGGGCCGAGGCTTGTGCAACAGGTTACCAAAGTGAAAGTGCAGCTGGCCAGAAACAGAGTTGGACCAAAGAGTTAGAGGGAGAGAAAGAGAGGAGAGGATAGATGGGTGGTATGGTTCGAATAATTGAAAATGTTTGACTAATTGAATTGACGGGATAACTGATGGGGGGGGTTAGGAAACTCCTGCCCACTGACCCTCTACTCATTTAATGGATAACTAGTTTGCCGTGCACCCCCTACCCACCTTGCTTTGGGCCTGCCTGAATGTAAATACAACAACGAAACATAACCACCATATGAAAATCTAATCAGGCTTTCAAGGTTAACTAATTGTGGGGTGGGTGCCGTGTGGCTGCTGCTCACTTTGCTATTTGTTCTCCTCCTCGCTGCTGTTGTGGTTTCTGCTGGTTGTTGGGTCGCTTTTCAGGGTTTTCTGTGTGTGTTTGCCGTGAAGAGCCCTTAAACGCTGCTAACGAAATAGCCAAACGTGCACACACACACACACCACACACACGTGTACATGGTATATGTGTATTTCCAAACATATGAATATAACAGGATAGAGGCGGGGGTTCGTATAGATAGTGGGCAAGCAAACAAACGGCAGACTGTCCGTTGCTCGACGAATGATATCTGCGGGGGAACTGCGACAGGGAGGGCCATGGGCAGGGGGCTAACAGTTGCGTAAGTTTCCATTTGGGTTGGCGTCTTCGATGCTCGATTGGAGGCGGTGGGAAAGGCAGGCCCTTAAAGTTCAAACATAATTAATTAAAGAGCCAAGTCGCGTCCACTGGCTGAATTGTCGAAACGTTTGGCACTAAGTGCTGGCGCAGGGAGGTGGGACTGTGACTGTGGGGCTATTGATTTTGCTGTAATGAATGTGTGTGCGCGCGTGTGTATTGGTGTTTGTGTGTGTGAAGTTAACGAGCTGCTGACATTGCCCTTTTTTTGTGTGTGATTGATGCGTTGGCAATTGCTGGTCGTCGCATAGCAATACCCTAGCAAAGGGTACACCAATTCGAAGCAAAGCGAGGCCGCGTTTCCTGCCCCTGACCGTGATAAGGTGTCGAATAAATCGGATTTATCTGTTTACTGATCTTTGTATTAATGCGGGAAATATATAAATATACGGGGAATCACTCTGCCGATAGAGCTGGCTCTTCCTTTCTATTTTTCTTGCTGTTTCTGGTCGTGCAGTGTTTTTGACATTTATTTGATTTCTGATATTTCTCTTAGGGGGGATTGGGCCTGCACTTTTCTTTGCCTGTTTTTCACTCGTGTGCCGTACGGTGCGTATGAGTAATGAGCGATGTGTGGCTGTCGTTGCATCAAGCATAAGCCATGTGGACGTGCCAAAAATAAAATTCGCCCGACATTTACATAATGATGGCAATTAAAATCCGTACACAAAGTTGCAATTAAAACATGCCACACAAATGTCACGCTCTACTTGCCCCCAAGATTTCTGGCCGCATTCCTGCCCACCCCTTCGGCTGCGGCTTCAGCTTTGGGGCGTTTATCTTTGTGGATCTGAATCGAATTGAATGGAATGGAAGGACTCACCTTTTTCTTGCGATCATCCTTGAAATCAATGACAATGCCCTCGTCCGAGGTGGACACCGATGTTGTGCGTATGCGTGCATTGGCCGCATCGTGCGGCGACAATATGTTGGGGCTGTGATGGCCGTGCCCGTGGCCATCATCGCTGAGGGGCGGCGAGGCCGAGCCGGAACTCCAGGAGGCCGATGAGCTGCTGCCGGGACTGGAGCCCAGACAATAGTCCGACACTGAAAGATTCGGCATAGAGAGAGAGGGCTTTTGGGGAACAAGTGTGCGGGGATGGACCTACCCCCGTTAGGATTGTGTAGGTTCATGAGAATCATAGCTGCATTGCATGCCACCATCTGATCCTCGTTGCCCGGATTGCTGCCGTAGTCCTGGTGATCACTGGACGGACGTTTCCGTGAGCTGTAACAGAGCAGAGCAACATTAATTTAGTAATAATTATTAGAACAATTAATGGAGTATATTTCGGGCGATGCAAATCATTGACAGATGTGGCTATTGGCCCAGTTCTAAGACATGATTTAATTACCCACCCACACACTCATTCATCTGCCCCTATGCATGCATATAGATACATGTATGTGCACAGATAAAGATATAGACACGCAGGCTGGCGGGGCTTTAGCTTTGACTTCAAAGCAACCGCCGATTGCTGCTGCTGCTGCCGCTGCCGCTGCTGCTGTTGCATTTACACAGCAGCAACAATGCCGCGAGGTCTTTTCAGCGATAATCGCCTACAGCGGCATTTCAATGCAAAACATCGCAAAACTATTTTTCCATTTAACTAATTTCTGCCCCAATCCCCAGCCATACCCCAGCCACAGCTACAGCCACAGCCGCGTCATTGTTTCGTCATTAATTGGCCTCTTTGCGATGGCCTCACATATTTGTAGCGATGGATAATGCACTCATATATCTGCATATATTTCACAGATCCGTGTGCTCTGAATGCGCCTCTGGAGTCGCCTCTGAAGTCGCCTTTGAGTGGCGCTTTAAGCTAACCTTGTGGCAACCTTCACTGGCCAAATCAGAGCTGATATCCTTTTGCATTTGCTTTATGAACAGCGTTTTTACGCTCAAATAAATTGAACAAAGGCAGGCGACAGCGACAGCGACAATGGCCAACTCGCATAAGAATGCAGTCAGCCAGCTAAGCTTTGATGGCAGCGCAGAATGAGGGCGTGGCAGGGGCTGGGACACAATAAAGACGCGACAGTCGCATTGCGAGTGCGTCGTGTCATAAATTCAAAACATTTTGAAACGGAAAAAACTGATTTGGAATACCCCGTAATCAAGCGGAGTGCGATTGGAGCGGCAGCCATCCAGCCAGCCATCCATCCCCCAAGCCCTCTGTTGTAGACATAATTGAGCCAAATGCCAACAATTGAGACGTCGTCATGGCCACGGCCATCATCAGCGTCATCCCCGGGATCCCCGGGGCTCAAAGTGGCCGGTCGAGTGGCGTGAAGGAGTGCTGCGAAGGATTCCATCGAACACTTGCTGCGTGCCAGGATTAAAATATTCCAAGTGCACGCCATTGAGCCCCACTCCCGAGTGGGTGGCTGGCTGGCTTCGCTGGATCCACTGTTGCTGCTGCACTAAGCAATTATTGATGCTCAGACTTAAGCGGCTTAGTGGCAGAGAGCAGCAGCAGAGTGACGCTGGGGAGGGAGACTGCGAAAGTGGCTTTTTGCTAAGAGCCAGCCCGGAGCTGGTCAAACTTTAGTTGGGCGGGTCGGGGGGTTGGGTCGGCCTTTCCCTTCATTATCACCAAGTGTTCTAAACTTTCGTTATCTGTCGGCCATCTGCTGTTGGCGTTGGCCCGAACAGAACTCGTGCCCGCTCTCTGGCCCCGGCCAACAACAAATCTGCGACTCTACGACTCCATTGTGCAATCTAGAAAGCCGCAGGCAGTCGGCAGTCTCCGCTGCAGTGTTGCCGATGTTGCATTTAAGTGAATGCAGCTCCTTCTCCCCAAAGCCATAAAGTTTTATTACACTGCTACCAGGTTTGCGCCGCTGCTGTTGCTGCCTTTTGTCTAATGCCACGGCTGTCAGCCGTACAGTCCCAGAGCACTCCACTGGCGGTGAGTGAGCTTAGGCACAGCAGCACCTTCTCTGGCCAATTCCCAGCTGCTGTTGCTCCTCTTCTTCGGCCGTACGTTGCGCCCCAATTAAATTTACTAAACTCACCGATAAATTTCTGTTTCAGATCGTTGCTAATCGCATAAAAGTAAATTTGCGCATAAATCGCCATTTCCTTTGCCGTCGAGAGTGAAGCTCGCTGCACGAGGTTTCCTTCTCGAATCTGGGATCTCTCTGCCTGCTGCATTAGCTGCGCTCACAGATTGAGTGTTTTTGCCGGCCGGCAAAAGGCGCGTGCCTGACAGACATCACATTGGATGGGAGTGCCGGAGTGCCGGAGTGTGGAGCGCGAGGCGTTTTGGCCATCACGATGTGGCCATTTTATGCGCACAATCGGTACCGTTAGGCCCAGGCCTGCTTTCCGCCCCATTGCGCAGCCACAAAACTTTAATAAACTGCAAGCTGCAGTCGGAGTCGCAGTCGCAGTTGCAGTTGCAGTTTTAGTTGCATTGTGGCCGTTGTTTGTTGGTGCTGCTCTCTGACCAGGTCTCCTTTTTGGCTTACTCACTGCGTGGCCGCACGTAAATTGCCCCAAGAGAGAGAGCGGGCGGGGGCGGCAGCAGGAGACTGAGGATCGTTGTGCTTGTGGCGCGTGATTGAAATGCGATATATTCGCGCCCGATTTTGGGGCCAGCTCTTGCAGCCTGAGCCTGGGAAATGCGCCATGATTTTCACTCAGCTGCCGCTGCTGCTGCCTCTTTGGCCCGTTTTCCCGTTTTCCGTTTGCTGTTTTGCTGGCAATTATTTGCCCACGTTTGCTGGGTGCTGCAACGTGAAGTTGCATGCAGCACAGAGCAAAACGAGCAGCAGGCAGCAGCAAAAAAATAGGTGTTGAAAGCAAAATTACATTGCAATGTTCAGCGAATGTCAGGAAACAAGAGATGCGATATGATATGCCCCAGAGGGGCAGCAACAGGCGGCAGAGGCCTGTGCTGTGCTGTGCTTTGCTGTGATGTGCGATGCAAGTTGCTTTTGGTTTTGGTTTTGCTTTTGGTTTGCATGCTGCACAAAAATTAGTGAAAATTGCCACAAATTTGCTGGTTTCAGCCCCACATTTTGTTGCTGTTGTTGTTGGCTGGATTTCTGTGTGGCTTACAATTAAAGTTTATTGAATTAGCCACGTGCTCGGGATTCGCTTTGGTTTCTCCCCTCAGTTTTTGTTGTTAGTAATTGGTGGGACTGGGACTGGCACTGGGCAAACCTTATCCCGTTGAAACTTTCACCAAATTGCAGGGGAAAGTGCAAGTGCGCACTGAGGTCCCTCGACCTCAACAACAACAACAACAACAGCCAGCTCGAACGGAGTCCCAGTTCCAGTCGCAGTCCCTACAGCAATTCCCCAGCGATTCCCCGCCGTGATTCCAGCGAGACAAAGCGACTACTCCGTGGACAAGTAAAGGCGCGCAGATATCGGTAATCGCAGATCTAAACAATTTTCAAGTGTAATTTATACGCAGGCCAAAATACAAAAATAAGCACAAAACACACACAAAAAACGAAGCAGAGTCGCTGCCTGATTTCTCTGATTAGAAGAACAGTGGAAGGAGAGGGGATTGGAAGTGGGAGTGGCAGGGCAGCCACTCAACTTCATTGAGGTTTTCAGTGCTGGCTTGCGAAAGAGCTTTCGCCCTATCAGTTTGCACGATAAGAGAGAACCCAAGACTCCGCAGCAAACAGCTATATATATATACGTATCTACGAGTGTGCCAGCGTTTATTCAAGTAACTTTGCCAATGTCAACAGCAACAGCAACAACAAAAACAAAAAAAAAACGGAAATGTTCCAGCAAAGGCTAAAGCTAAAGCTGAAGCTGAAGCCAAAGGTAAATACGATGCTAACAAAAGAGGCCACAGCGACAATGTTTGACCCAAATCGAACGATCGATCGCTGGCCAAAACAGGAAGTTTTTTTTTTTCGCCGCAACGGTGCGTATGGGCAATCAGTTGGAGATCTTGCCATATTCTCGATAGTTTCTCGCTTCTCATGAATAAACGAAAACCAAAACAAAACCGAAACCGAAACCAAAGAGCAAGGGGGAACGTTACGCACTTTTATTTATAAATATATATTTTTGTATTTTTGGGCTTTGTTATTTGCCCATGACGTTGCCAAATTAATTCTGTTGTTGTGTGGTTTTTTTTTTGTGATTTTATTTTTGGCCAGCCCAAGACGCAGAGCAGACAAGTGCCTGGGATTGTTGTTAGTTGTTGTTCAAGGCAATCCTGTTGTTAGTTTTGCTGTCTCTCAGTCCGTCTGCATTGCGTGAGGTGAGTCAATTGGCCTCCTTGCCGCATGCCATAGGCCGTAGCTCCGCCCCTCCACCATTGAGAGTTTTCTCACATGACACAATTTGAATTTGTTGTTGTTGCTGCTGCTGCTGCCGTTTTATTTGTTCATTTTATTTAAACAAGGCGAAGGCGACCTCTTTCTGGCTGTTGTTGCTGTTAATTTGGAGGTTTCGCTGTCGCCCCGGCCCGCCGTTGACACACATAATTTCTGTAGTCTCTCACTCTCTTTTTTATCTGTCTTTCCGCCAACAGCGAACCATAAAAGTGAGCAAATAAAAGCCTGGCTTTTGCGAAGGGAATGTGGCCTCAAAGCCAGGTAGCGCCAGACAGGCGGACAGACAGAGAACAACAAGCAGGAAAGAGTCAAGCAAATATTGAATTATTTTTGGAGGCAAACGCAGGTGAGCGCCACGCGGACAAATTGCCAAAGACACAGAGAGAGAGAGTGAATAAAATTAAGAAACAAAAAAAACATACAAATAAAAGCTGTGCTGTTGTTGTTGTTGTTGTTAGCAATTTGTGCGTAACTGTAAAGTGTGTGAGAGCAGAGCAGCGGCCATTTGAGAGCGCCGTGCGTGACTGTTGAGTGAATGGCGCAGTCAGGTCAGGCTCGGCTCTGCTCGGCTCGGCTCTCTCTCTCTGGCCGATCTCCGTGCGTGTGTGTCGCTCTTTGGCTCGTATTTTTCTCTTGTTGACTTTGGGTTTATTTTGAATCAGATTTCTGCGTAAGCTGAAACGTCAGAGTCGCGCGAGAGATATGATATCGTAGTAAATACTTGTGCTCCCATTGTTATTTTTTCGGTGCGTAGTTTTCTACGCTTTTTGGCAGTAGTTTGACAGCACGTGCTGTTTTGTTTTTATTTCATTTTGTTTTGTTTTGTGGCGTGGTGTGGCGTAGGCCCAAAAACAATCTAATTGGATTTGTCATGAATGAATGAAAGTATTTCTCGCAGCCAGTGGACTGAAATGAAGTCCATGTCGTGGCAGCAATTGAATCGCAATTGCAATGGCAATTATCATTTCATTTTAGTGGCCAGGCAAATGTTTGGAAAAACATTTAACAGCTTTCCTTTCGTGTACATTTTTGTTTTGGAGGCGAGCGAGCGAGCGACCCGACCCGCATCGTTTACATAGCCGAATGGCGCTTTAAACATTTCGTTTTTCAACTGGGTTTTCTATTTTCTTTTTCGTTGTGTCTATTTCGGTTTATTTGCTTTGGGGTGGCTTGTCTCACGTCCGAAAGCCTCCACTCCACGCCTTTTAGAGGCTCATTTGCACAAATTACTAGCATTGCGACAACGGCCCAGCGACAGCAGCAGCAGCAGCAGCAGCACCAACAATGCAATTGTCTGAGCCAACGATCCGCAGGCAGGCCACAGCAGACCAAAGGAAAAGCCAAGCCAAGCCAAGCCGAGGTTAAAGACAAAAACAGAGGAACGGGCAGAGGCAGAGAAAAGCCCAAGAAGACATTGTCACCACATTCCGGGAACGGAAGCCAGCCGGCAGCCAGCAGATTGGCTATCGCCCCACCCATGCCCCTTGCTGATGGGCCAGGCAGGCAGGCAGGCAGGCAGGCAGGCAGCTCTCAGTGGCTGGTCCGTGCCTTTCCCTGCCTTGCCTTGCCTGCCTAGGAGTCATGAATAAAAATCGTATTAATTCCGCGCCAATGTCAATTTTGTGTGTCTTCCATGGCGTTTTTTGTTGCTGTTGTTGTTTTGTTTGTTATTTTGCTGGCCTGTGTGCCACAAGGGCCACTGGGCGACGCGACAGGAGGCCTCAACTTGAACTTGAGCGACTCGACTCGACTCTGCCAAGGTGTGCCCCGTGGGCTTATTGGAAATGCGCGGACATGAGCCGCCTCCGTGGCCCAACAAGGCAGCAGCAGACCAACTTCAAAGTGCTCTGGGAGCGAGCACTTTTCCCCCAGGCGCTCGCCGCTCTCCGCTCTCCGTTCTCTGTTGCTGTTTCTGTCTATGGCTCTGTCTCTGCCGCTAGGACTGTGGCTGTTAGCTGCACCTTGCCGTTGGGGGCCTACTGTACTTGGCCGAAATGTCATTAGACTTGGCCAGCGCTGTCATCGATATGTGCCGCTGCCATTGCCTCTTCGGTTGCCTCTTCTGTTGCCTCTGTGGCTGTTGCCCATCCAGCAACAACATCTTTCCATTTCCATTTCCACTTTCTATTGTTTGTGTGCTGGGAAATTGATAAATCGGCGAAATTCAATTTGAAAAGTTGGCCATCAGCCGCCGTCGTTGTCGCCATCGTTGTCGCTGCTTGTTGGCCGAAACTGCTGGCCGTACACGTGACGTGATAGGATTTCCGCAAAGCTTCCCACTCAAAAAAAAAACAAATGAAGTTACTCGCAGCCGACCAACAACAGTCACTGACAAGAGCAATAAGCATGTGACAGTCGAAAGGGCGTAACAAGCTGGCAGTTGTCACACGCAGTTAGACGGAGTGGCAGGCACAGGGATTGTGACGCGTGCAGAGAGAGGGAGGGAGAGACAGGCAGGCTGCACCTGCCACAGGTAGCTCTGGGCGGACATGGACGCATGCAAAGTACGTTGTATGTGGGCAGCATACGCAGCTACTGCCACTGCCAGTGCCACTGCCACTGTCGTTGTTGCCACTGCTTCTGCTGTTGTCGCTCATGTGTCACCGCCATTGCCATCGCCGTCGCCATCGCCTCCAGCTGCTTAGCATGCAGAGCGCCAAGCGTCAGGAAGCGTCGCGTATTGCGTCGCTGCTGCCACTGCTGCCGCTGCCACTGCTGTTTCTGTTGCTGCAACAATTTAGCGGTACTTGGCTGGCCATGGGAATTACCCACTGTCGCCTACGGGGCACAGTGGCCGCACAAGAGGAAGTGGCATACATGCGCGCAGACAAGGATGGATTATGGAGATGCATCTAACGCTGCGGAAAATATCAGCAAATAATTGAAGAGAAAGCGCAGATCCACAGAAAAGGAGAGTTGCGAGTGGGCTGGCCAACATATTGAATGCTGCCCGTAAACAATCATTCGATTCTGATATTCTTCCCACTGTGCGAGCGATCTGCGGCACATTTGGCCTAGTCCAAGCCGTGGCCGTAGCCGTAGCTGTAGCCGTTGGCGGCACTTGTACGTGCGTTTGCTTTTACAGTTACGTTTCGACTGCAGCAGCGTGCACTTTGGCTAAATGGGTTGCACAGACACACAGAGGGAGAGTGCGAGAGAGAGCGGAGAGGGACAGCAGTGCCCCCATCGAGCTGGCGAAGCCGTCTCCTGCATTCTGATGACCCGCTCGCTGCTGCCGCATGGCCAGCATTTAATTCAATTAACAAATCGCAACAGTGACAGTCCAGCGCAAACAAGAGGAAAAGCTCGCGCCGGGCCATGGCACTTTAATTATCCAGGGGGGATCAGCGGCACCCGCAGGGGGGGCTGGGCAGAAGACAAAGAAAAGCGTAAAGGGCAGGGGGTGAACGTTGCACTATTTAACCCACGCGGACACCAGGCTGCACTTGATTACCTTCGCTACTCGGTGGCCAAAGCCAAAGCCAAGTGCTTGAGGCTTGATTTAATGAAGAGTCGCGTTGCAAGTGCTGTGTGGCAGGGGCAGTGTGGCGTGTGGAGTGCGGCTCAAAGTCAAGGTAGCGCGGGCGTTGCATTTTGCATTTGAATTTGAATTTTTCCGTGCAATTGGCCAAAAATGGAACGTGACGCAACAATTTCAGCAACGTATCCAAGCCACCACCAGCCCACAATGATGGATCTTGTAGGTCACCAAAATGAATGACACAGTCGCAGGGCCCAGGGCAGAGAACTGCACTCCACTCCATTCCACTCCAGTCTAATTGACACAGCCCAGAGAGCCAGCCCGCCTGCCTGATGGAGGCCACAGTTGTGGCACTGCAACGCTGCAAGTTGAAGTTGAAGGAACTGCAAATGCAATCCAATTGTGGCCACCGCAGGCTGGCCCGAACGAGCGAGCAAGCGAACGAATGGAATAAGCCAAATCACTGTTTGGGCCGCTAGCAGGCTAGAAATCTGTAACTGTAACTGGAAATTATAGTGGTGTGGTGTGGTGTGGTGTGGTTTGGTTTGGATTTCCTTTTTGCTTTTTGCATTTTCGACTGCGGCCAAATGACTTTTGTTTCTGGCTGCGGACGGCACACGGCAGAGTGGAGTCTACTAGAGTGTGGAGTGGACTCGAGTGGAGTCATTTGCTGTCAGACATCAGTGCCAACACCCGCAGCGTTTTCCATTGCCATTTCAATTGGAAACAACTCAATCAAATTGCCCAGACCTGGCCGGGCATGGGACGGGGACGGCGACGGCGACGGCTACGGCGACCCAGTCATTATGCACCCACCCCCCCTTGCAGTCTTGCCACACTTCCCCACACCGCCATTCGGTCTTCCAGTTTGCCTCAGATACAGAACAATTCAATCTAATTTTCTGCACATTTCTTGTTGCTCGAAAATTTGCGTTTTGCGTTTTGCGTTTTCCGCCGCAGTGCAAATGTTGCGTGCTCCGTTGCATGCAGCACACAGCACTGCGCTCTGCTCCTTCTGCTGCCGGTGCACAGTTCGTGGGTCCCTCCTCTTGGCCAATTCGGGCAGCTTTCGGCCATAAGTGTGCACGTTAAATTTTATTGCCTGCGATCCGAAAACCGAGCCAAAGAGGCGCACAAAATCGCAAGACGAAACTTTAATTTATGAACAACTGTTGCTGGGTTGCTGCTGCTGCTGCTGGGTTGCTGTTGCTGCTGCAGCTTTTTCGCCTCAACAAAGATCTCCGCTGTTTGTTTTTTTTTTTGCCACAATACGGGTACGGGCATCCGTCGTTGTGTGCCCCCATTTCGTTGGAGTGGACACAGTAGCCGGGGCCACTAAAAATTTACTAGCTGACGAAAATGGACCATTTTCATTGGCCCCCTTTCCGTGGGGTCGGTCCCCTTCCACGCGATGTGTTTTTCAACAGCTTGTTTCGCCCATCAACGTCAACACATTCGCTTTAGATTCACTATTCGTTTGCCCCCCCAGCGGCTCCCTGGAGCCGCCCCCCAGCTATCCCTAATAGTTCGAGAATATTGGCCAAGTATTTTTCACATCAGTGCCGTGGCATCGGGTGTTGATAGCTCGTTGGGCAGAGTGTGGGGTGGGTGGGTGGTGGGTTGTTTGGTGATGCCCATTAATGCATTTGGGCATAAATAATGCAAGACAACTCGGAGGGCAGTACAGTGGAGTGGAGAGTGGAGTGAAATGCATTTTAAATGTGCAGCCAGTGGGTGGCTGGGCAGCGAACCCTCAGAACAGTTTTCTTTTCTAAGGAGAATCAAATTCAAATGGGTAAAAATCAAACTGCACTTTGATGGCCGTAATGAGGGTTACGGCTGATATTTGTGCTTGCCTTATTGGCCATACAAATTATGCTGCCGATTGTTATCCCAATTGGGACTCGACTGACCACAAGAGAGTCTTTCTGGGCTGCGCTCCCTTCGACTTCAACACTTGCAAGCGCGTGGGATGGGTGGGGGAGGGGGGTGGCGCATTCATGACCCTACTGCTCTAAACCGCATCGATTCGGTACGGTACCCTGCTCGGCACGAACAAACATTCAAAGGCAACTTCTTGGCCAGTGGAAGCGAAAACACTCTGGCTCTAACACAACTCATAGGCAAGAGGTACCTAAAAGGTAACAGCAACACGGCAAAACAAAACGCAAACAACAACAGCAAACTGCAATGGCATTTTGGGGCTTTTGGGTTTTGTTTTGCGCTGCGATTTGAATGCAGAAATAAAATTTTACGATCAAACAAACTATTCGTGCAGAACATTGGGAAATTGTGTTTACGTTCATTGGAACGGTGCGGTGCGGTGCGGTGCGGTGCCTGGGCAATGGATACTACGAGTAGACCCCCAAACTCATGGAGGGGTCGCTCCCGTCTGTCTCTGTCGCCTTCATATTGGAATATGTATCTTTCTGTTCTGTTCCGTTTTGTTCTCTTCCTAGGCCGAGGAGGACTGGCGACTGGCAACTGGCGACTGGGATTGGGGTCTGGCCGATTCAAATTCGGATTCGCGGACTCGGACCGGGGTGAATGCGAAATGCGAATGCATTTCAATAATTTGACGTCGAGGGGCCGTCGCTTAGAAAATTATTATAAATTTTTCTCTCTCTCTCTCTGCCCCAATGCGACCCTACCGCTGCCCGCACACCCTCCCCGTCCCTGCTGCCTTGTTGCATTGCCATTATCGTTGCCTTGCTGCTGGCTTTGTTTTTGTTCTGCTTCAATAATAATTTTGACCCACTTTTGCGCTCGACTTGACTTTTTATTGTACTGAAATTAAGTATTATTTTTTTGTACGTTTTTTTTTTCTTCTTTTATTTGTGCTGTGCGATGTCTGCCGGCCGTGCTGCTGCTCTGCGCGTATTTTTGAGGGCAAGACAAACACAGTCGCTCATAATAATATTTGTACGTATTCTTTTGGCAAGCAGCGAGAACGAAACAAAACAACCGGGTAAATATTTTCCAAGTCTCGGCTAATTGCCGGCTGCGATTCAGAATTCTCTAGCTGCTTCTTATCTCCGCTCTCCGTTCTCCGCTCTCCGTTCTCCGCTTTCCGATCCGCACCCGAATCTGTCCACCCCACTTGCTGTTGTTGTTGTTTTTGTTGCTTTATAAATTGTCGTGCACTTTGATGATTGTATTGTTGTTTGCTAAGGCTAATTTCTTGACGTCACCTGAAGTTGTTATTGGAATGTCCCAGCTGAAGGGTGGCCAGAGATTCTCAACCAATTTGCATTGCAAATTGCTCGCAAACTATAATAAAGGGTCGAACTTTGAGCGAATAGCATGACTAACACTAAAACTAAACCGAATTATCTTCGGGCTAACTTTCGAAAAGTTCTGAAGGACCTCTCCCTGTCCAAGTGGGAGGTTTTCTTTCTGTTCCATTGAATGAATTATTTAAATAAAATTCTAGAGCTGTTCCGGGCAGAGAAATGCGAAGAAATTTATAAACAATATTCACAGTTCGCATTTGGGTCCCATGTCCCATGTCTGCCGGTTGGGGGTTTGGGGCATCGCCTGATTCGTTCACTTATCATTTTCTATTTGCTTTTGCAATTATGCATTTGTTTTTGTTTGTGTGCTTGCTTGCTTTTTTTCGCAACGGTAAACTTGTTTGTAAATTATTTTTATTAATTTTTGTTGTTCTTTTCTTTTCTGTCTGCTCTTTTTTTCCATTGCAATTTTCTCATATTGTTTGTTTTTGCAATAAACAACAACAGCAGCGGCACGGGAGACTGCAGCTGGAGGGGCACAATCCGTGTGGTGAGCGGCGGGGTTCGGCTCTTCCACTATGCTCCCGTGGCTCCCCTTGCTGCATCGTTGTTAATCATTGCAATTACAACAGCTGCAGCGACAGCGACAGAGCAACCTGGCCAATTGACGCTTACACGCTTCCATTAGAGTCGAGCGGGCGTTCTGCCCCACTCCCCAGCCCATGGGTCTGGCTGTCAGGTAGGGGCGGGTACAGCGGGTGACAGGGAACTATGGATCATTCGAGCGTTAAAAATTAGCACTGACGCAACGCATTCGCCGCGTAAATTGACATTTACGCGATAATTACGAGCTTATTATATTTATTACCACTTTTTTCCGCATTTAATTCGCCTTCCATTTTTTCGCCCTCGGTTCTTGTTCTCCTTTATGATTATTTCTTTGTTTTTTGTTGCTTTGTTTTGCTCTTTTGAGCGGATGTTTTGATTTGTATGTGAACTTGGATAATTTGACTATTTGAACGATCCACGAGATTTGCTCTCAAATACATTTTCCACTCAGCCTGTGTAGGGTATCTTTAGTGTCGGACTGGGTAGCTATTATTTTTCTACTCGTTTGTCGTGGTGTCTGCTCTGTGTTCTTTGTCCATATTACGGCTTTAAATGACAGTTTGAGGGTCTGCTGACAGGAGGCTTTTGCCTGCGGAGGATGCCCGAAGATGTTCTCAAAAAATATTTTGGGAAACTCTCATTCAACCATAACCTCAATAACAACCATTATGTGACTGAATCTGGGCAAGGTGTAAATATTATTTAACTGTTGATTTGTTTACCCAGCAAATTATCAAAACAAAAAAGGGATGGGGAAATTAAAGAAAAACGTTGCTCGCATTGGAAAATAGATTTCTGTTTACTCGAACTATCAGAGCACTCCCCATACGATGGGCTGGGGTGGTAGATCGGATGGGGGGTAAACTATGTAAATTAATAATAATAAAAAGAGAACGCTTTAAAAACAAAATTCCGAGGGGGAAAGAAGCTCGCGCACGTAAACGAGAAAAGCACATTTCAGATTATGGCATGGAACTGGAACGGGCAGCCGGGCACGGGGAGCACGAGGGGGGCTTTTGATATTACGTCGCATTACGTGAGAAGCGCGTGTCTGTTGATGAGCCACGGGGCGGCAGTGGCGGTGGCGGGAGCGGCAGCGGGCTCCGTGCAAGGTGAGCGAGTTGTTATCATTACACGTGTGTCTCTCTCTCTCACTCACTCGCTCTCTCTGTGTATCGGAGGGGGCTGGCTGGCATATCAAAACATCAAGCCACATAAAGAATATGGCGACGATAGACGACGACACACACACAAACCCTCGAGTGGGAGAGCTTATTTGCGTATCGGTGTGTGCGAAACATACTATAAGCGAAAAATACTTCCGCGTTCGCATTCGAGTTCGAACTCAATGAAACAATAACAACATGGATCTGGACTGCGACTGCGACTGAGACTGGGCCAGAGAAGGAGGGAATGGAGTGGAATAGTATGGAATGGCATGCGGCAGAGGCTGCGCGACTGAGCAAAGATAAACGAAACAGCAACAAAGTGCGACGGACCCGGCAAAAGCCGGCAATCGCGTAGGGTATACCCGGTACTCCTATGGCAACAGGGTAGATGGCATGGCAAGGTGTGGTGTGTGGTGTGTGGCTCTGGGTGTAAGAATGTAACGAAAACAGAAGCAAGAGCTAGAGGCTAGAAGACTAAATAATCCACAAAGGAATCAACTAAGATCGAGAGCTATCATTGGCTATTTAGCATTTGTAATTCGTTTTTGGATATTGTTACACATTTTGTAAGTGATATTGGCTGCTATGTCCTATGTGCACTACAGGGTGTCAGATGCCGCAGCAGAAAATGGGCTACTTCGCTCTGCTCTGCTCTGCGCTGGCATTGTAATTAATTAAATTAAACTGGCGCAGCAACTCGCACTGAACTCAATTGAATTTTATTTGAATTTTATTACAGACAGCGGACACAATGGAACTGAACTGAACGGAATGGAATGGTATGGGGTATGGTTTGGTATGGAACGTGGTTGGGTTGATGTTGACTTTGGGCTCTTGGCGGCGGGCTCTGGCTCTGCCGCTGGCTCTTGGCGCATTGCAGTTTCTCCTCACAGCGACAACTATTGTACAATGATTTTAACTTTTAGCTGCAGCTTTTCTAGCTGTTTGTTCTTTTTTTTGTATATTTTGTTTCGACTTTGGATGGGTCGTCGCTCGCATTTGCGACGCAATTGAAGTTCCATTTCCCCCCAAACGAATCCCCACCGCCGCGCCGGGACATGACGCGCCATATTTTGCCGCCCGTTTGAGCTTTTTGTTTTCCGCTTCTGTATTCTCGCGTCTTTCTAGCCAGCCGCCAGCCGCCACCCGCCTCTTTCCCGCCTTTTGCTTTCTTTATTTTGATTATTATTGTTATTATTTTATTATCAATTGAGAACGTGGCCGGCATTCAGCGATGCGATCCCCCGATCCCCGATCCGCTCGCCAGCCTTTGCACACTTAACTAATAGTTTCGACGGCAAGGCGCGCGAAGCTTATCAATTTAAATTGAAATGAAATACGCAACAATCAGCAGGGCGATGCTCCGCTCCGTTCCATAAAAGTCGAAGTGGGAATGCTCTATACAGAATTTTCTGGGAATTTCCAAGACAGGATTAACTACACAGAAGGACTGATTACTCCCCGAACTACTTAATATGAGTGTGACAGCAACGGAGACTGCTGCTCTGCTTTCTCTATCATATTCTTATCGCTGCTAATCAAATGTTGGTATATCTGATTTTGTTTTTGTTTGTTTGTTTTTTTGTCGACGTCTTCAACTTCGACGTAGTCGTCGCGACGTCTGAGCGGACAGTAATTGAAAATTTGAATTATTTTGCAATCAGTTGTCGTCCCGTCCCATTCCGATCCGTCCCGGCGGAACATTTGTGAAAGCCAGGCAGGCAGGCACTCGTCTGTCTCGCTGTCCCTCTGTCTTTCTGTCTGGCTGTCTGGCCGTCTGGAGGGCTGGATAGAGTGGGTTTGGAAGCTCTTTATGTAAGTGCATTTACAGCGGCAGTGGCGGCGGCAGTGGCGGCGGCGTCTATGCTAAACAGCTAAGCACAGCCCCAGCACTCGGATAAGACGTACGGCATGCAACTCGGCTCAGACAACTCTATATACGAGTATATATATGGGAGATATTTGTACATTAAGACGAACGATGTCCGTGACTGGCTGGCTGGGGCTGTCTTGTTCCGCTAATTTGTCGCCGCTTATAAATTATTGATATACGTACATACAAACATATGTACGAGTATGTAGCCCAGTGCCGAACCTAGACAGACGCCACAGACGTTGCATATTTATGCAAAATAATCGAAAAACAGAGAACGGAATAATATCTTTTTAAACGGGCACAACCGAGCCATTCATACTCGTACTCGTATTCGTTTATGTTTGTTGTGTATATGGGGGGGATCGATTTCATCTACTCACTTGTGCTGGCCCGTCAGAGGTGGCAGCACCTCAATACTGTGGGTGGTGGTGCGGCGACGGTCCCCACTCATGTCGGCGAGCCGGGCAAAGTCCGTGTCGCGATCCTGGTCGGCCAGGCGTGCCGAGCGTCTAGATTCCAGCAGACGCACCTCCTCCAGACGCTTTTTCAGCTCAATGGGTTCCTGCAGGAATAGATAGAGAGGGTCTGGTTAGTCAGCCGTTTCTTATGGCTTATCGCAAAGGTTTTGTTTTTTTTTTTTATTGTGTTGTGCTGTTGATGACTCATTTGTTTTAATTGTTGCTGTGCAACTTTATTGAGCATCCCATAAAAATTATAAATGACTGTTAAACGTACTTAGAGCGCAGACTTGCAAGCGATTCTTAATTGAATAAATGACAAAAAAATCCTATGATGTTTTTCCTCAACGCCCCCGCCCCCGCCTCCGAAACTGGCCATTGTCACGCAAGGAAAATACCAACACAAAAATTAAATATACATTAAATTGCATTACAGTTTTCCTGGAAAATCGGGCTGATCAAAAAAAGTAGGGCTCTAATAATTTCCGAGAAATGAAAACCAATTAAATGATAGTCACAACAAAACAACAATCCGAATTAAATTCTGATGGGGGTGTGGGGGTTTTCAAGGTTAATTACAGACCACAATTCCGGGCTTGCCGGGCTTTTTTATTCACTCCATATAGACATGCGGAATATGTAAAAATCTCTGAGCTGGCGCGTGGGTGCTGTCAGTGCAACTGCCGCCGCTAATTGAGAAACTACACTCTGCCAGATACTCGTGTATGTGGCTTTAAAATATGTGTAAAATATATAAGTATATCTGGCGACCTTGAACGCTGTTAACTTGGTTACAGAGCCCCGTAAAACAAAAATATTTGTCCAGATTTCAACGCTCAGGGCATGCGGATGTACATATTTTTATTTGATTTGGCGAACATCTTTATATAATCACCTTGGGTGCTAGTAGCATTTATTTATTTCTTGCACAATCCGCTTGCAGGTTCAACAATTGATTGTGACACTTATTATGCCGAACAGCAGCAGAACATCTGCGCTCAGTTATTGCTGTTGCTTAGTGTATCTTTATTTAAACAATTTTTGCCTCAATCTTTTCTTTTCACTTTGTCACTTTGCACTGGCAGCAGAGCCAAAATTAAATGAAACTAAACGAAAGTGTTTTTGCCTTTTGCTGTGTGTTGCACAAACAATTTAATTTGTATAATATTTAGTATTTTGTGTTTAGTATTTTGTGGCTAGATAATTTATTACAACCGCGATGATCTGATCGATAAGATTGGGGCAGCTGTGGCAACTAGATTGACATTTTCGCGTTTCCCGTTGAGCGGTTTTCGAGTCGTGTCGTGGCGTGGCGTGTCGCTTTCTGGCTTTCTGGCTTTCTGGCTTTCAATTTGTTGAATATGATGTGCGTTGATTGGGCACAAAAAGCCGGCCGGCAGCGGCGAAAGCGACAGCGGTATAACGGTAGCTGGGCGAATGCGTCAGCGGCGGGGCGGCGTATCTGTCAGATACAACGCACACACGCACTCTCACACACTCAAACAATCACACACACACACACGCGCACGCACAGCACACGCACGGCACAGCACACAACGTTGACGTCGCAGCGGCGTGTGTTTATTTTTAATTATTTAAATTATTTTCTTGCTTCTTTTTTTGGCCAACTTCTGCTTCGTTTTGGTTTGTGAATTTGGGGTACTAGGCCTCGTTCCTAATTTGTTTTTATGCGTGCCACCTCTCGCTCTCTATCACTCTCTATCGCGGCGGAAACGTTGCGTATCTGCGTATCTGCGAATCTCCCTCCGCATCTACGTATCTCCGTATCTGTGTATCTCCACACGCACTCGCAATCGCAATCGCACTTCTCACTTCGACGAACTTCACTTGCACTTTTCTCCCTTGTATCTTGTGTTGTGTTTCGAGTTGCTGCTGCTGGAGTTGTCGGCTGCGAACTTGCGAATTTGTAGCTGGCGGACTTGTATCTGTTTTGGGGCTGGCGGATGGCTCTCTTGGCTGGTGCGAAACGTTCGCGCGCGCATTCAAGAATGATTCTGTGCGGTGCTCGCTGGCGCTGCTGCTGGTGCCCGCCGGGCCACAGTGGACTCGGCTTTTGCGCTCGGTCGGCCGGTCGCGTTCGGCTTTGGGGGGCTTTCGTTGGGGGCTCTGCGGCTCGGCTCTCTTTGGCACGCTCTGCTCTCTTTCTGCTCAGGTGACGGCGGGGGAGACAACGACCGACCACCACCACCACCACCAGCACCCTGTTTGCGCTCTCGCTCTGGCCTTCGCCATCCCTTTCTGGCATTCGCGAATTTTCCGGTTTCTCGCGAGGTTTGTTTTTGTTTCTCTGCTTTGTGCTGGTTTTCGCATGCTTTGCCGTTTTGTTTATGTATCACAATCCCTGCAACAGCCGTGCACTCGCTTCCGCTCTCGCTCTCGGCTCGGCTCACACACTCAAGCGATGTGCTCTCTGCGCCGCCGCCGCTCTCCCATTCGCTCATTCACTCAATCTGGCTCATTTCGCGAAATGCAAACCTGAACTGAACCGAAAAACAACTCACTCAACGTTTACGTAACTCAAGCGAATTGTACGTACGGGTTTGGTTTGGTTTGCTTTATCGGTGTATCTTTGAGCTTTTCCGACGTCCAATGTCCAATGTCCCGCCGTCCCACCGTCCGTTTGTATGCTGCAGCTACAGCCACAGCTACCTGCGTCGCCGCAGTGCAGTCACAAAACTTGCTTTATATAATGTGTTTACGTTTACCTGTCGCTGCCTGCCGCTGCCTGCCCAACGGATCCCGATCCCCTGTTCCCCGACCCCCGCACAACGAAGCCTTTGTCGCTGCCGCGACAGCCACTGATCGCCGTTCGCTCGCTGTTCGCTTTGATTTAAGAGCAATTAACTTTGACTTAAGAGAAATATTTCTGTTGTTTATGACGCGCCGGCCCGCTGACGATGCGATGACGAAACGGCAAACGGACTTTTTCTTTGGATATTCCTCATCCTCAATCTGTGCGATACCCTTGCAGAGGGTATCACGAATTTAAGCATAAATTGGCAACAAAGATATTTATATTTAAATATTTTTTGGGACTGCCAAATCATTCCCCAGTTCCCCAATGCAGGCATCTACCTGGAAGAGTATACAAAACTTCGACCTCCACTAGTTCTTGTTTTCCATATGTTTTGCGACTCTTACTGCCTTTCTATGTCTGTTTCTCACTTTCTGGCTGAGCCCATGCTGGGATTTTTGCACTTAGTAGGGGATTTCTAGGTTTAAGACTTAATGCCATCATGTTTATGCAGTGTTTATGACGCACACAATGACAGCAGCTGGAACATTTACTCATGACGGGGTGGCGAGCTGAGGCGCAGCCGGAGACGGCTCGGGGAGGCTTATTTACGCAGAGTTTATGGCGGGGAAAGCCCCGCCTGGGGCCTGGGGCCTGTTGCCTGGAAAGCTGATGATTCTTGACCCCAATCGGGGCTATTGAGTAAGGTCTCTCGCTTCGATCCCAGGCCTACGGCTCCATTGGTGGCAAATTCCGGGAAATAAGACGGAACCAGTGCGGGTTGCTATCAGTTCTTTGTCTTGGCTCCCCGACTCCAGGGAATGCGGTGGACACTTGTTTGTCTTTGGCTCGAAAAAAGCGATTAGGGAACGGGGCTCGACAAAGACCCTAACCACAAACACGAAAATATTTGGAGTGCGACGGGGCGTCTGCTTCTGTTTCTGTTTCTGCGTTTATGCTGACCAATACTGTTCGCTGATAGCCACTCTCGTATCTGTCTCTGCACCGCAAAACAGCTTATCGGAGACACAGACATCTACATATGTATGTATGTATGTACGAGTGCCAGTTCAAAGACAAGTCTGTGGCCCTTCTTGTGCTTTGGTTTCACTGCCACAAAAAGTGGGCAAAACCGCACCCAAAATGCGAATGCAGCCTGGGAATACCGCCAGAGTGCGATGCGATTACGATTTCGATTCTGATTCCGATTCCCCTTCCCACAGACCAGCAGACGGAGTCATATGTGTTCCACAGCTGATAATGAGCACCGCACCGGACCCCCTGATAAGGGGAAACCACAAGGCTGGCAGATGTACACACACACACACAAACATACACGCGCACAGGCACATTTTTGTCTGCTGTGGCTGCCCAAGGAGTGCTGGTGGGGCAGGAAAGGGCAAGGGCAGGGCAGGGCAGACGGCAATTACGTTGCTGAAACAACAACTAAACAAACAATCGAATGAGCCCGGGGTCGGGACTGGGACTGGGGCTGGGGCTGAGGCTGGCACCGGACCAGATACCCTGCGTATCTGCAGTGGCGCATGCGCACGGATTTGTCACATGCTGCAGCGTCATCGCCATCCTCATTATGTTTATCAGGGAAACGTGCCAGGCTCCCCTGGCTGTCGCCCCGCCTCTCTCGCTGCCACATCGATCATTTTGAAATGCGTGAACGCGTGCCGGAAACCTGCGGCCCATGCGCAATTTCGACTCGCGAAAGATATTCGCATTCGCACTCGTAAATATCTTCTCGCTGCTGTGGGAGCTCGAAAGCGCCGAAATATATGGGTATGAGAGCGGAATGGGAATTGGGAATTGGCGATCGCATGGGGGCTATCAGAAATGGGTCGGAAGTGGAGCCTAATTATGGAGAATCGATTGGGGCAGAGATAGCCCAGACGGTGCTTAAATTTCTATATTTTGTATCTTAGCTGCATGACAAGTATCAAAAGATTCCAGCCAAGCTACAGGCAGACATAATTAATTTTAATTCAACAATTTGTATCTTCACGAATATTACGTGATATTCACCTGTAAATATATTGAAAACTTGCAACGATTTTATCTTAAATTTATTTGAAACACAATTCCATGCTCACATTCTTTTATAACTTCATAAAATCCTCATCAGTTCTGAAGCAAAAACATCAAAATATTGCACACATATTTGCCCACAATGACTCATAATTCGGAATGACCATATCAGATTTCCACACGACGTTTTTCCACATGCATTTATTTATACTGGCTTTCACTTGATTTGCATACGAATTGCAATGCAAATAAATATTTAGATGTGTTGTGAGCAGAAACCAGAAATGCAATGCAATTAATTTGCATCTAAACTGTTTCAAGACATTTCCATCAGTGTTAATTGTGTGATGAAATTTCGTAGGCCAGAGCGTATAGTAGATTTATAATTATACTATAAGTGGAAGTCCTTTATAGCCGCCTGCCTGCCTTCGACATTCATCCATTGGCAGCTCGCCGAGTATTTACTCACACAATAACTGCGATCACTCATTGCCTACATGATCATGCACAGCCCGACTCCCGACTGCCTTGCAGCCCCGTTCAGCGCCCGCTGGTTGCTGCCACCATTGACAGCCAGTTAAGTCCAATTAAAGGCTATCTGCCCGAACGTATCTGCGAGAGTGCTTGTATCCCATTGACCGGCGAGCAAATTGCCATATCCATGTCAGACGGACTCCGGAGTCGCGCGAGTGGGTTTTTGCCTCATTTGTTTGACTAGCCCAGCCAGGCCCAAAAGGTTGCTGCTGCTGCTGCAGCTAATTGCCCATTACCCTGCCTCGGCCCTGGCAATTTTGTTCGAGCCTAACTGCAGCTCAAAGACTTTCAAATGTCCAACGAGGCCTGCTGCCAGCTGCTGCTGCCAAATGGCCCGGCTTGGGCAATGATCTCCTGCTACGACTCTGACTCCGTTTCCATCTCCATCTCCGGCTGCTGCAATTTTGCAAGAATACGCGAACGCAAACACGGACCGAAGCAGAGCGGATTGGAGTGAAGGGGAGTGGACGGGAGTGGAGGGGAGCGTTGCCCACGTGCTGAGCAGCACAATTTGGGTTAATTGTCTGCGGATCAGGCCCGCAAATGCAACTCCCCATTGTTGGCTGCTTAACGCCAGGTATTTTTGACACTCGCTGCCAATATGATCGAGAGGGGGCACCAACCGGGGCCTGAGTCGCTGGCAGGGTGAGTCAGCCGAGTCGCAGAAGTGAACGATAATAAATTCTGGCATTGTCAGTGGAAGCGTTGCGACCAGGGCAGCAAGTTCTCCCTTTGGATCCATCTGGCTGGGCTTTGTTTTGTGTCAGAATTTACGTAATTCCTTGCCCGATCATGCAACTTCTGGCTGCAATCGGGCGGGCTGCGTAGTGCCAATTGCGATTCAACTTGAAATGGAAATGAAAATGAAAATGGAAAAGGAAAATCGAAATCGAAATTGAATGACAAATTTGATTTGTATCGCATCGCCTTGCACTTGGCCGTGTGAGCGTGTGTGTGTCTGTGTGTGTGTGTGAGTCAATGCCGATGGTGCCATAGTATGCCGGAAGTGTTGCTGTTGCCTGTGCACATGTGAACATGAACATGGGCGTGTCATGACAGCAGCCCCCGCCACAGTCACAGTCACAGTCACAGCTACAGTCACAGCACTCCCTTCGGCACTGTCCCTGCTCCCATTGAGTCATTCAGCAAATGGAATTGAATATTGTTCGCATTTTTTGTGTGCTGTGTCTAAATTGAAAGCCACTTAACCCATTTCGAGCATAATGCGAAACAGTTTGCGCTGTCTAATGGGGGCTCTCTTCAGCTTTATTGGATGAGAGATGCGACGGCTGCTTGCTGCCTAATGAAGTTTGAATAAACAGACACAGCAACAACAGCAACAACAACAGCAGCAGCAGCCAGAAAAATCATTAAAGAAACTGTTTTTCTTTGGCTTTGTGGGTCATTATATAAGTAAGGCCGATCGTCCGTCTCACACTCACTTCTCTCGGCTATGAATGCGATTCGCTTTGCTTTCGCAACGAATGTTGGCCTAGTCAGGTCTTGGGTCGCGGTGAGATGATGCAAGCAGCATGGAGTGCCACAGTGCCAGAGCGAGAGCCACCCAAGGGGTGTTGAGCGCCGCTCATCGTTCGATCTCTGGTCTCCGATCAGTGGGTGGTGCTGACCGCCTCTCCCTGATGCCTGATGCCCGCTGCCTGCTGGTTACTGCTGCTTGGGGGTTAGTTAGAGCTAAAACTTACTTTAAAAGAGAAGCCTGGCAGCACTCGAGCTGCGTGCTGGATACGATCGGGGTTTATGCCGCATTTAAAAGTGACTGCCAGGCAGTTAAGCTGCCACAGCTGCTTGCCATCTCATCGGAGTACAATTCTCGACACTCGAATGGCTAGCTGAAGACTGTTATGATATATCTTGACGGGAAAATAAAACCAACTCAATTGAGCAATTACACTTTAATACGTTTCCCCTTTTCAAAACACTCGAAAAACTTTCCCAAAGCAAATGGAAATGGAAATGGAAATGCCTGCAGGCCGACTCGAAAATACAACAAAAAAAAATATCATGAAAAACACATTTGAAGCTGCGCTTAAAGTTTCTAAGTAGCACGTACGTAACATGGCCAACGGATAATTTGGCCAACAACTGTTGTTGCTGTTGCTGTTGCTGTTGCCGTTGCTGTGATTGTTGTTTGATTGTTCGTTTGTTTGCTGTTGCTGTTGCTGTTGTTGCGGTTTTGGGAGTCCACATAAATTCAAACATAAACATAACTGTAATTGCGGCGTAATTGCAGCCAGCAGAAGCGGAAAACGAAAGTGCAACGAGAAACAGAAAAAGGCAAAGAAAACTTCAAAGCAGGCAGCGAGAGGTTTGGAGGGGGGTTATTGTTTTTGGGCAGGGCGGAGAGGCCAATTGTGACCCAAGACAGTTTTAAATGCGTTACAATTTCAATCAAAAGCGAATCTGTTGCGAATTTGTTGTAACATTTTAGAAAGCCCCCGTCCAACAGCCAACAGGGGTGGGCAGCCAGTCGGGCAGGGGCAGTGGCAGGGGCAGTGGCAGTGGCAGGGAGCGGGGTGCAACAATGAAATTGAATTTGATTTCTTGATCGCCAAGGCACTTCACGGAATCTGGCATCCAAAGACGAAATCACAGGCACAGACAGAGGCAGCAACGGGCCGAAACTCGCAAGTGAAAGTAAAAACCAAAAACCGAAAAAAATAATACAAAAAAAAAAGTGAAACAAAAACCAAAGCAACAGCAACAACAGCAACAATAACAACAAACACGACTCGGCTTTCATGGGTATTATGAAACGTAAGTCAGTCAACCAGCTAGTGGAAATACATAGAAGTTGGAGGAGAAGATGGAGCAGGCACAGTGGCAGTGGCAGTGCGGCAGGGGCAGAGCTGGGAAGGAGGTCTCTGAGCAGACTGGCAAGTCATGCAAGCGCCGCGCAGACGCAGACGAAGACGTTCGGCAGGTGCGAGAAACTTTCAGCAGCCAGCGGCATTGACTCCACCATCAAAATCGAATTGAAATTCAAATTCAAATTCGATCCGATCCGATCCGAGGCGATCCAACTCGAGTCGTTTCAAGTCGCTTTGAGTCGATGATGTTGTTCGCACATTTGCCGTTCGGGGGGAATGGGGGGACTCGAGAGCGTGGCTGGAGGCCATAGACGCATACGCATTAACGGGTAATTGCCAAAGTGCTTGCCAGACGAGACCCCGAGATGAAGCACTTGCCGCAAGATTGACTTGTCCAAAGTTGAAGGATCCCCGAACCACCGATAATAGTTGTGGCAACCCTGAGACGAAGGATCTTTGATCTTGTACCTATCTTTATCTTTATATTCCCTTTCGCTGACTTATTACTTTTCTGTTGCTAGGCAAATCCAAAATGTTAGCTTGAGGCATGCCCCCGCTGCATGCTGATTGCTGCTGCTGCTACTGCCACACAATTACCGCTATGTCTGAGGTGCCACTGGCTCTGTCTCTGGCTTTGGGGTCCACCGGCTACCACCATCAGCTAGCTACCTGCTGATTTCAAAACATTAACTTAATTTTTTCTCATTTTTTGCTGCAGCGCTGCTTCGGCTCTGGAATTAATTATGCGTTTGAGCTCAATTTGTAGCCCAAGTAATTTGCCGTGGCACAAGGCAGTTGGTCTACGAGACGAGTTCGGAGGCGGCACTGTGGCAGGTGAAAGATTTGCGGGTGGCTCCCCACTCAACTCGACATGGTTTGCATTGGCTTTGGCTCGCTCTCCCTCTCGCTCAGAGCTTCACAATGGATTGACTTCGCTGCTAGTCTAGTCTAGGCCTGGCCCGGGCCCGGCAGCCTTCTTGGGCAACACATTTCAGGCCCTCTCTGTGGCCTGCTGCACTCGCATGTTGCACTTGCAGCTTCTTGTGAGCTGCAGATAGCAGGTGGCATTCTCTGCTCGGCTCAGCAATAAAGATTTTAATTAAACGATTGCCTGGGCCCCAGAATTGATGAACAAAAACCAACAGCAACCACAGGGGGGGGCATGCAACAAATCTGATAGGTTGCAATTGCGGCTTTTGTCTAGTGTTATTAATTCCCCAGTGGAGAAAGTGCCAGCCCATGCTGCAAGCTGAGAATGAGGCGTGAAAATAGCCCAAAATTGTCTTAGTTGTTGGGGATTTGCCGCAACACTTGGCACTTATTGCCATTGAAGTTTTCAATTAAAGGAACCAACAGGCGTATGGGTAATCTATGTCTCTGTGAGCCTACACACACACTTTGCTCGGTTGCTTTCTCAATTAAAAATATATTTCTAATCAATCTTCCATGGTCTGACTGCTGCTCTGGATTCAACAATTTAACATTGCTTTATGGCCTTTTCCACGCACACACACATCCATCTGCATCTGCAACTGCAACTGCATCTCCATCGGCGAGTATCTGTTAATGCCAAGGTGGCAAAGTATCTATTAGATGCCGTTAGCTGTAACTGCAGTCGTTTTTATTCGCTGCCAACACGCAGTCCAGGCAAATGCGCTTGTCAGCGTTTCTGCGTTTTCAAAATTGGCTTTCATATCCCAGGGGGAGGGCAGGGTGGTGTGGGGGGGGTAGCTGGACTCTGCTGTGCTGTAATTACGGGCGACAGGCGCAGGAAGCGGCAAATTAGAAGAAAAGTCGCTGGCAGCAGTGGCAATGCTCCCTGCTTTCGGGATCCAGTCGCATTATCCTGCGGCGGCCAGGCGACGTCCAGCGCCGATTAGCCAACTGAATGCCATAATTTGCGCGTTTGAGGTGTGCAGAGCACGCGAATGTTTTCTCCGGAGTACCCTGTAGTCGCAGACCCAAAGGCTGGGCCATATGGTTAACATTTATTTATTCAGTCTGGCAGCAAAGGCAAGCAGCAAAATGCAATAGTTCTTTTCGGTTTAAGTTCCCAAGACTCTCAGCAGAGTTTCACTGAACTGCATCAAGGGGTATCGCCTTGTCTTATATGTTCTAGCGACTACTGGTTTTTTTTTGCCTGTACACGGAAGCGTTTCGGGCGTTTCTTTCATTGGAATGGAGCCATAAAACTTAATGATTTTCGAATTAGTTGTTTGATAAGCCCCCAAAATGGATACGAACATGACAAATTTCTGCTCAGCTCAGACGTTCGTTCAGTTTGCTGGAAAGTTGAGTGAAGTTGTGCCTAGAGTTGGGGCTCAGTCTGCTGTGTTATTATCTTTATGCAGAGATACAGATACGAGTTAGTGGTGGCTCTGGCGCTGGCACTGCCAGCCAAGTAATGAGCCCGAATGTGGGCCACCTCATGTCGAGGATATGCAATTATGCTCAAGAGCGGAGCACTGGAGCCGCTAGAGAACTGTGCCAAGGCGGTCAGTGATGGAGATGGAGTCGGAGCCACAGCCAGAGAACGGGGCCTTAACGCACTCGAATATGAAAACAAACGCCAGCATAATAATTATTTTGTTTCACTTTTGACATTTGCCTGCATCCGCGTCTGCCGCTGCCACTGCCACTGCCTCTGCCTCTGTGTGCCTCTCTATCTGGGCAATTGTATCTTTGGCCTGAGAACAATGAGACATAACACTAAATTAGCATTAGCATTAACCCGGAAACTTACGCAGCTGCGCCGCGCACTGCCTCCATGGACATGGAGGGTGTTGCACGCCCCAGCCCAGCCTGGCCCGGCCCGGCCTGGCCTGGCCTAGCCCCACTGACTGACTGAGTCATGTTGCAGGTGTGGCCTGTCCCAGTTGGTTGCTGGAGTTGCAAATTAACTTGTTTGCCATGCCATTAGATGCCGCAAATTTATGGTTTATATGATTTTGGTCAACCAACCAAGAAGTGGGTCGCCGTCGTGCACATGCTGAGAAAAATCCTCCATATATTTTCCAGCATTCTTTTGCCTCTTGCTCTCAGCTCTGGCTCTGGCTCTGACTAGTGCCGGTGGCTGTGTGGCAGTGGCAGTGTCTGTGGCTGTGTCTGACCCACTTGCCAAACGGAAAGTGAAAACATGCTGGCCTTAATTGATATTTGGGCCATTCGCTGGCGCAAATGCTTATAAAATTCGCAAACTACCGAAACCACAATGCAAAGTTCGCCTCTTTGGCATGGGCTGTGGCATGCCAAACGAGTTGGAAAGTGCGAATTTTTGCACGTCTCGGCATTAGCATACGGCAAAAACAAACAGAAACACACACAAAAAACAAGAAGCAAATACTAAAACCAAAACAAAAACCAAAGCTACAAAAGACCTTAGATACCCGGAGTAAAGGAAGCCGTTTCCAGTTTTGTTTTTATGCTCAAAATGTGTCAGAGTTATTCTATAAAAAACTATTTATGCATTCGAAGAGCTTCATTAGCGGCGAGCGTGGAGACAACTTGATGAATGAGTTGCCCAGCTAGGATATTTCAGAGATATTTATTTGATTTTAGGGACTGCCCAGCACACTCCAGGCAGCCCCTAGCCTATGTCCTAGTTCCCTTAATTGATTCCACACATATCTTAACTCCCATTTTGTGGCACTCCGTTCCTGCATCTGTCCCTGTCTTGCCATTCAGTTGGGACGCCCTGACTTCACACTACTTGCAACACTTTCGCATGGCTGTGGACACGGGCTATGAGTCCGAGCTGGAGCTCGAGCAGCCGCTGGTGGCGGTGGCGGCAAAGCCAAACAAAATAAAAGCATCTCATGGATGCGAGCTGCGGCAACAAGTCGCGTGTATCTTATGTGTCGGCGTTGCCGGCGCGACGGGGCAAACAGCTGCTGATGTGCTACGCAAACAATGATTGGCATTTGTTGTTATCTCTGCTGCTGCTTCTGCTGCTGCTGTTGCCGCTTTTGCTGTGGTTGTTGCTGTCGAAGTATTTGCACTCTTTGAAAATTGCCAAGATGCTATGGAAGGCGGCAACAGCAACAGCAGCAGCAGCAACAGCAGCAACATTGGCGTTGTCGATGGCGGGTTGCTTTGAAAACTTTGGAAATTGTTGCCCATTTGCTATGATACGGCAGTAGAGCGCGGGGCATGTGGCATGGGCCTGGGGCACTTGTTGGAAATAACTTAAAGTGCATACAAACTAAACTTTAATTAAGGAATCTCAGTGCCTCTCTTGAGGCCTGAGAGAACTCGCCAACTACATAATTGCAGGCGAATTCCCGTCCCAGGGAAGTTGAGAGGTCACCCCAGCTACTTACCACCTGCAATCCCCACGATTACCTGTCATAGTCATAGCTAATCAAATCACATCTGCATGTGTGTGTGTGTGTGTCCCCTTTATGTTTTGTATACGCACCTGGAAGGAGAGCAGAGGGAGAAAAGTGGATTAATACCTTGTTTAATCGTTCAATAAAGCGTGGCAAGCGAGTGTTGCATTTAAAGTGCCACAGCAGGAAACCCAAGCGATTTTATATTTTACCACAGAGTTTTCCCCCACAGCTGGCAAACACCTGTAGGCCACAAATCGCTGGCCGGGCACCGGGCAACCGGCAGCCGGCAAAAGTGGCAGCAAATCCACAAAGATTGCCGCCATAAAGCAGGGGAATTGTTTAAGTTGTTGCATAAAGCAAAGTTGCTCCCGCTTTGGGCCCAGAAGCAGTGGGCAGAAGAGAAGAAGCCGCTGCCAGTTGCCAGTTGCCGTGCGCAAAAAAGTGAAAGTAATGCAACAAAGTTACAACAACAATGGCCAAAAACGGTAGCCAATAAGCCATAAACCACAACAACAACAACAACAAAAGCAGAGGGTGCATGAGAATGGGTAGAAAAAAATATACAAATTTCCACAGGTGAATGAATTTGATTTCAGACAAAAAACCAACTTTAATCTGCAAAAATTGTTGCCAAAAGTATGATTACATTTCATGGATTCCCTCTTTCTCCCCTCCTCTCTCTCTCAGTCAGCCTGTGTGCCAATCGAATGTCAGCCAGGTACCACAAAAATTCCTGGCAAGCAACAAAAAAATACCTCTGGCAGCCTGCAGTCACAGATACAATGGCAGATAAAAGGAAACGTTGTAATTGAGTCAATGCTTCAATGCTGCTGCCGATGCTGCTGCTGCTGCTGTTGCTTTCGGCCTGGCCAAAAAGTTGAGTTGTCAAAACTAACGAGCGGCAGGTAGCATAAAATCATTAGCCATAATGCACGAAAAGTCCACAGAGAAACTGTGAGGAGAAGCAGCGAGCGAAGGCTGCGTTTGCATTCGAATGCGGAAATGTTGGCTTTGTCTCCCCACCACCCGTCTGTGGCGGGGGCGGAGGGCGTGCGGTCTAGGTAAATACAGCTAAGCACAATGGGTATCAATGTTTATATACGTGTGTGTGTGAGTGTTCGTGTGGGTTTATGGTCAAAATGAGGTAGATTTGCCGCTGTTTATTTGCCTTAACTGTTAGCGCTAGTTGGAACATGACGAGACTTGGCTATCAGGCTGGCTGGCTGGCTGGCTGGCTGGCTGGCCTTCCGCTATTTATCTTGTAGATATGCCTTGACAATTGAACAAAATGCAGATATAGATATATACACTCGTACTCGTAAATAAGTTGTCTGAGGAGGGGAGGCCTCACGGCCTTCGTTAACTGAAGAAATTAAATGAAATTATTTTTCAGCTTAAAAGATACTCAATAAAGGTGCTGGCTACCTACTTAGATCGTTTCTGGGAATGATCAGCCAGTCCATACCATTGACCTTTGACCCAGCTAAGAACACACACACACTCATACACTGAGAGAGGGGGAGAGGGAGAGAGAGCCAGTGAGAGGAAGCACTTGACTCACATAGATACACAAAAAGATACGAGTATCTGCAGCCATGTTTTGGTGTCTCTTCTCTAGCCGCTCAACACCTTTTTCCCCGGAATTCTCAGGCATTCTGACCGCAGTCCAATGATTATCTTCGCCGCCCGCTCCGCTACTCCTCTGCTACTCTGCTACTCCGCTGCCTTTGTGCAGCCACTTTGCCGTCCACTCGTATTTACTTTGTTTTATCTTTGTCGCTGTCGCTGTCTGTCTCTGGCTCTCGCTCTGCCTCTGACTCTGCCACGGCGTGGCATAATATTTTACACAGGTTCAGGTGCTCAGAGCGGCCTAATTAGAGGCGCGCACACACACACACACAGAGACGCAGACGCAGACGCAGGAGACTGCTTTGCGGCCACTTAATTTTGAGACAACTGCATGTAATTAAAGGCGAATACTTTATGTTGGGCGGGGGGACTGCTGCTGGTGGCGGCGGCGGCTACTAATTTATTCAAACTCGTTGTCGAGTTCCCAAAGCTGCCCAAAAACACACACACACAGAAAAAGGGAAAAAGAAAAAAAAAGAAACCTAAAAATATACACGTGCAGGAATGCACCCAAGAGAGTTTTCCCGCTGTCGCTGTCGCTGCCGCTTTACGGCGTTTTTCTCATGTGTGCGTGGAAATGTTAATGGGGTCATTTGCCTGGCGCGCAGATCGGAAAACGCGGGGGGAAATGCGAGCCGATTGCTCGAATCTTTCAAGTGCATTTATTTAAATTTCACGCTGTGGTCCAATCATCGTGTGTGAGAATCCATTCGAAGCCTGCTGCTTGATGCGTTCTTTTACGAGTGTATAATTAGAGGAAGCAAATGGGCCAGGGAATGGGCGATTAATAATATTGTAGGTATCAGATATTCGGCATGGCAGTCACTTGAGTTCTTTCACTCCTTCGAAAAGGTTTCCCAAGTCAAAGCTCGCAGTATCTCTAGCTTATGCTCGTTGCCTATTCCCTTTGTCCCACACACACACTGCGAACGCGTGGCAATGCTCCTCCCACCCTTTCCGCTGCTCGGCACTCGTGAGTTGCCGCAATCGCTGTCAGTGACATTCATTTGTTAATCGGCCATTGCATCACTGGGCACCTGCATAGATAGCTGGCATAAAACTTTTGCTCAATTGGCAGGCAGCGTCGCTTCAGCTTCAGCTTCAGCTTCAAGTTGACTATTCTTGGCGGCGGTGGCGCGGCGCAGCGGGAGTCAGTTAACGGCTATCAGTGAAATGTTTCGTAATATTTTTGGCTCGCTCTTATCAGACAGCCAAGTGTCACACGCCCGTGCAGACGCGCCGCAACATGCAACAAGCAGCAGCAAGCAGCAGCAGCAGCAAGCAACAGCACAACTTCCGCTGTGAGTTATCAGTGCTCACGTGCTTGCCCCCACTTCTGCCACTGGCCTGATTAATGTCAGTTTATCGCTATCTGGAGGCAAACGCATTCAGCTGCGTTCCCTTTTAGCTTGGCCTCACCTTGCCGCTGGCTGCCGTGGCCTGGCCTGGCCTGGACTGGCTGTGCTTGGCTTGGCTTGTCTCGGCTTTGTTTGGTCATCACCGCGCCGCCGCACACGTGTCATTTGCAAATCGCAACTTTGGCACGTCCCCATTTGTGGCGTCGACAGATTTAGCGCATGTCACAGCTGTGGGAGGGGGCATAGCTAAGGGGCTATGGTGGGTAGGGGGGTAGTGGGGTGCCGAGGGGAACAGCTCAATCTTGGAGCCTGCCATTGTTGACGGACGGACTGGCTGACTGGTTGACATTAATCTCAATTTTTGTATTTCTCGCACAGCTGCGTGCACTTGAGAAGTCGCCAGAAAATCACTACGAAAATTGCTGCACTTTTTTCTTTTTATTGTTCTTTTTTGTTGTTGTTTTTTGTATTTTTGCGCATAATCTCAGACAATTGTTCGTGTCTTTTGTGCATTTGTTTCTAATTAGCTCATTATAAGTGATTTAATTGCTCATTGTCGTTGCGCGACTCTACGCTCTAATCGGCCACTGCCAACTCGATTGCAGATGCATCTCAAGCGCATCTAAATGCGCAGTTAACAATCAAATGATCGGCCGGGCGGGGGGTCGCGGCTCTGCGTTGGGTCTGTGGGGCGTGTGGTTCAATGGAGCTGGCAGCTGATTGTCAACGGCGGCAGATAGCAATGGCAGAACTCCTGCCCGAGACAAAGATTAAAATTCTATGTGGAAAATGCATCAATGAAAACTTGGACGCAACAGCAGCAATGGCATGGAAATCTCTTCATTTCTTTATTTAGCTTGCAAATTAACAGGCTTGAATGCTTTGGCCAAAAGAAATGTCCCCACACGAGTGACACACATTGCCCCCAAGATTTTATTTCATTTACGAAACTCTGCACAGTTTGGCCCCCACTCCGGTGAAAATGCATGAAATGCTTTTTATGCACACGTTCAGCAATGAGGAAATCTTTACGAGCACATCTGCCGCATAAAGTGTCCAAGAGCGAGGTTCAGGCTCCAGCTCCGGCTCGGGCTCTTGCTCTGCTGACTCTTTCACTGTCTCTCTGGCTGGCTGACTGCATGGGGCAGAGTTGAAGCTGGAAAGCTGGAGTTGCTGCGGCAGTCAACTTGTTGTAGCTGGCAATTAATTACGGCCAGTAGCAGTTGACAGTTGTTTGGGCTTGGGTCTGGGCTTGGGCTGGCGCTGGCTCCGCGTCTTGTGTCTGGTGTCTTGTGTCTTGCATCTTGCGGCTGCTTTACTATTTGATCTTTGCACTTCGATAGCGAAACGTGTAGATGCGTGGTGGCCTCACCGCAATGTGCCGCAGAGCAGGGGCAGAGGCAGACGAGTGTGTGTGGGCAACCAGGAAGTGTATGCCAAACGGTCGTCAAGTGTTTCGAATTAACAGCAACAGCTAAAGCTAAAGCCACTTACATGCGAGTATAATGCTGCCACAGCCACAGCCACGCCTTGTCCGTCAACGCCTTTCACTGCTGCGCTGTGCTGTGTGTGGCATTTTCAACATAACAGAAACATTACAGAATTACTGAAATGCAAGCCCAAAGGCCAACGTGACATTTGTGAGTCAAGTTAATTGGTTTAGAAATCCAGGGAACTTGAGCAGTTTTCAACTCTTGACAGCAGGCAGACCCCTCATCATATTTATAAGTCATTTATTATGGAGACACACACACACACACACACACACACAGACACTCATTAGCCCAAGTTCCACACTAATTTGTATCTTTCTTTCTTTCTTTTTTTGTATATTTGTTGTTGTTTTTGGGAATGAGGTCAACTTTGTGAAAAGGCCTACAAAATGCAACAAACAAACAGAAAGACAACAAAAAAAATTGACGAAGCGTTAAGCAACTAACTGCGTGGCAGGTTGGCTGGGGCAGTGGCAGTGGCACGGGATGGGCATGGGCATGGGTATGGGGCAACCAGCCAGCCAACCACAGCAGCAACAATCCCTTGTTTATGCAACTCACGCAGTGAAAACTGTACAGAAATTTTCATCTTTGCCGCTGCTGCTGCTGTCAGTTTTGCGTTTTGTTTTACACTTTGTGGGATGGGAAGGAGGGAGTGGAGGGAATGGAGGGTTAATGGGAAAACTTTGGATTCAATTAGAGCAGAGGGCTAAGGGCAAGCGACAGATCCAGATACAGTTGAGGCATTCGACTGTGAAGTTCAAATTACAAATTGGGCAACAATTGGAGACTCGAAGAGAATCGAGAATCGAGCAACGAGAATCGAGAACATTGCTGAACTCTTGACTTTTGCCCAAGCTCCACTTCGCTCCACGCCACTCCGCTCCATTCCAATTCCAATTCAATTAACCAGCCAGGGCCATAATTATGTAATATTTCAGAATCGAGTGAGTGGCAGAGAGGGAGCGAGATAGTTAGCTGGGCCCAAGGTCTCGCCCGTGTGGCAGTCAGCCTTTGCCATCCATTTGGCTGTCAGCATTTGGGTCTCTAAGCCGCAGCCAAACACACACACAAAACACACAAAAAAAAAAAGCCCAAATGAAAAATGAAATGAGCAACAGTCGACAGAAATTGTTTACAAAACGATACGCTTGGCCCCGGAGACACCCGGAGACCCAAAGCAGCGCCGGGGCGCCACTCCCAGAACGCGAACTCAAACTCGAACCCCCAGACCCCAGAACCCCAACCCCAACGGGCGCAGGCGCAGCCGCAGCCGCAGCAGCGGTTTATATTTTTTCGTTTACCGTTTTGGTACCGCTTGACGCTTGCCACATAAATTTTGCAGCAAAACGGGGCCTTGCAGCGGCAGCGGCTTTGCATATCTGCGACGCCTGATTAATTTATAAATATTTCTTGAATTTTCTTTCGCTTTTTGTGTTATTTATCCGCTGTCATTCCTCCATTGTATCTGTATCTCGTGTACGGAGTGTGTCCCGCTAATGAATATGGCAGGAAGCTAAAGCTGAGCGCCTCTTAATGGTTTTCGAATTTTCTCTGCGCATCTGTCCACATCGGGATGCATCCGTGTTCGCACCCCTGTCGATGCATATCTCGGCATTAGCCAACGCTCACGCGGAACATGGTACAAAGTGTCCGAAACATGGCCTGGAACATGCAATTTTCCAATTTGCTTAATTGCTTCATTTTGTCTTTTTTTTTTGTGGTCACGAGCTGAGCAATTTTATTGCCCCATTCAACACTGGGAGGGGAGCATCATCGCAAGAGTAAAAAAAAACAGGCTCAATTTCTTTGCAGCCGTGAACTACTTTTGATTTTTATGGTGGCTGCATTCTCCTTGGCAAGCAACACATTTTAATTTTAAATTTGTTTCTAAATGTGTCATATATTTTCGGCATTTTGTGGGGGTGTATCTCTCTCTCTCTCTCTCTCTCTCTCTCTCTTACGCTCATGGCAACAGCCATTGACCAAATCCAGCATTTACATATTCCAATCGAATGCAGCTGCATGTAAGCGTACATATGTATGTGTGCTATTGTGTGCGTATGCGTGATGTTGCCTCATGAATGCCAACACCCACACTTTAACCTTCTCTTGCATCGACTCAGGCAATTTAATTAGCCATGAAGGCCTACGTGAGTGAGTGAGTGAGAGAAGGCCAAAATGAATCACTTAGCCGAATGCCTCTTGCTAATAACTTTCAAAGCCGATTCCATGTTAATGCCAGACATTCATTGAGGGGGGCCTTTCCCCATTCAAAACCCATCCGTGGCCTGCAACTAATTGCTGCTGGAAAATTGTGTTGCGTATTGCGAGCCTTCTTCGATGCAGATTCACACTGATTAAAGGTATTCTTCTGCTCGTATTTCCCTCAGTTCGAGGGATGACAAATTTCGCTTGAAATGATTTCCAAAAAAAAATGTCTCAACAAGGGACTCGAGGAACCGCACAGCAGTCGAGTCGAGCAAATCTCAAGATTGATTCACTCGAGTGCCACTTGAAAGAGACCCATTTCGGGTTATTCAGAGTGCATGTTAAATTAATTATGCGTTGAAAATAACGACAGAACACAACACAACACAAAAAAAAGTAAGGGGCAAGGAAAGCAAAAACAAAACTGAAAATTAACCCAAATGCGGCATTTACTCAAACAGAAAGGAACAAAAGCCGCTCAAGTAGCTGCTCGAGTCAATTTTAATTTCTTCGCTCTGGCGGCAGGCAATCCACACAAAAAATGTTTTAACACTTTAAGCAGACGACAAGCCGATAAGCAGCTACCAAAAATGTCTATACACAAGCCAAAAAAAAAGAAACAAAAAATATAATTAAAAAAGAAAAACGAAGGCTGGCTATGAGGAACGAATCATGGAATACCCTGGGCAAGGGAAACGCACCGATACTTGGATACAGTATGATTTGGGGGAGATGGAGGGGCTAAGGTCTAAGCTCTTATTAAGTGAATCATCGGACGGATTGAACAGGGAATATTTGCTGATAAATCATCTTCAAATCGAACGAGCGAATAATTCGTTGGCTTTCGATTAACTTTGCCTCGGGTGACGAATCAGTTTAAATATTGATACTGTAAATATTACTGAACGAGAACTGCAAGGCTTTTGGCCAAGTCAACGTATCCTCTGAGAGAGTATACAAAACAAAGAAAATACCTCAGGAACAGGCAGCGCTCGAGGGGATCGAGACATCAATTTATTAAGAGTTGAATGCCATCAGCTGGGTCCCTGTCCCCCGTGTGTGCTGCCTGACTTATCGCGATCTGGCCGGACAATGTCTTGGCCTGGTCATTTGCTTAAATGAGTTGGCAAATAAATGTCCCTGTGTGTGTGTGTGTGTGAATGCAGTGGTCCAAGCGGCTTACACGTAAAACTCCAGCGCCGAGGAGAGCAGTAGGGAGAGAGAGCAGCAGAGAGAGCAGGGTTCGGACAGGGTACAAGGTGGGTGTGTCTAAAGGTGAAAGAGCCAACAGGCAAAGCCACTTTCATGCGGATTAAATTTAATTTTATGACTCTGGCTCCTTGCTGTTGGTTTGTTGCTCGTTTGTTCAGGTTGTTTTGTTGGTTGTTGCTGTCGCTTGACGGTTGTCCGTTGTTGTTTGTTGTTTGTTGGTGTCCAAAGATCGCTGCACTTGCGCGACATTTCTGGTTTTCTGTTTTCTGTTCGCTGCTTGCTGCTGCTGCTGGTGCCTCGAATTAGTCGCTGTCATAATAAAACCGTTTAATTTGCGCGCTCTGACATTAAATAGATGGGCGCAAGCGAGACGGCACCACCGGCGCAGTCAGTCGCTGACTTTGTTGCATGCAACAACACGCTGGAGGGGCAACCAACAGTTGTTCGCCAATTTTGGTTTGCCAGCCAGCCAGCCGGCCGGCCGGCCGGTCCCCGTCTAAGCCAGCCATAAACCAGCTGGAACCGGAGCCGCGCAGCCGCACACAAACGCTCGGAAAACTGCATTGCATTTTCCACTTGGCAGCGCCAAATTTGGCCACATTTCAGTGGCCATCGTCGACCGTTTGCTGCTTGTTGTTTGCTGTTTGCTGCTCGGTCGGACCAGACAATTTGGCATTTTATGCAATTGAATGCAATCCATTCCACTCCACTCCATGCCATGCCATGCCAATCGCTGTTGTCATAAGCCCGCTGAGTGTTGGCCCAAACTGCGTGCCACCAGCCAGCCATCAGACTTCGATCAGCGAAGGCGACAGGCCACAGTCGGAGACGCACTCCAATTTGGTCAGCGGCAGCCACAAGGTGCGCTGCTGTTGCTGCCGCTGCTGCACTCGTGCAAAAGGCTAATTGAAGTGGAAACAATGACCTTTCCTTGTGTAAATTAGTCACAAGCAATTTGTGTTGAAGTTGCTCTGATCGTCCATGCCCAAAAACGGCTAAGTTAAGTCTGTTTAATATTGATGAACTGCACTGAGAGCTGAGCACACAACTCAACACTCAAGACAAGGAGTAACTGGCGGTAGCACATGCTGGGAATTATCACTGAATTATCTCAGTGATAATGAAAGCAGATCAATCACTGCTGCAATAAATTAACATCAGCTGAGGTTCCTACTTATCGTCAAGCGCTGATCAATCGCTGACCAATCGCTGACCAATCGTTCAGTTTTAATTGCAGTTACTGTACTCCAGAGCGGAGATCATTTCCCATTTGGGCTGTTGGCATCCAATCATCTTCGCTGATCTACTTACTAATGAACGATCATCAGCATAGACTTTGGCTGGGGGCAATCGTGTCCATGAGAACACTGTTAGAATGAACTTCTTACTGTCTGTTGATCGCTGATCGCTGGCTGCTGATCGTAGCCTGGCCCCATAATGTGTGTTCCCTGCTACGTTCGCTGCATTCGCGATTGTTGGCCACATCATGATACGGCCAAGACAAGCTGCTGCCATATTTGTGTGATCCCCCACTCTCCGCTCTCTAGCATGTTCCATGCTAATCAGACGCCTTGTCGATCTCGAACGACATGCAAACTAAGTAAGCGTTGCACTCGTGGCCTGTGCCAGGGAACGCGGGGGAACAGCGGCACCGGGGGGGTGGGGCATCGTTGCCACATCAAAGCCAATGCCAGCAGGCAGCCACGCAGCTCATTAATCAATGCCTGACAAAACAAAGGAAACAAACGGAGGCGAATAAAAAAGCAGCAAGCCTCTAAGTGGCGACACTTCCTTGACGCACGCCCCCAGAGAAGCCGCAGAAGCATGGCGCTGGGGAGGGGGGTAAACAACACAAACTAACTAAGACAATAAAGATGATGCCGTCTTTCAGAGGAACTTCTAATTACTCGTTAATTTTCTGCTTAGTCGCCGCGCTGCTGCCCGGCACCGTCCCCGCCTGCAGTACCCTGACCAGACCACCGTCAGCGTCAGCCCCACTCTGTCTTCATCGCCATCGCCATCGCCATCTTCGTTGAATGATTCACTTGTCAATTTCGTAAATTATTACCTCATGCCCATTGCCTTGCCAGGCAGAAAGAAAGACACGGACAGGGACACGGAGCCAGGGGAAAAATGCAGTGCCAGTCATGGCTGAAACAAAAGCGAATCAAGTTAATTGCCGTTAATTTTGCCATGGCACATTGGTAACAAGGAAGGTCGCCATTGCCGCCAGGCCATCGCCAACAACAATGGCAACATCAGCAGCAGCAGGCAGCAACAGCAACAGCAACGACAACGTTGACGACGCTGCAATGTCTGAAATCAAATGAAATGCGTAAATTGCTCGAGTGCTCGGGATGGGATGTCGAAGTCGGGGCTGCAGCTGAGCTTAGCTGAAGCCAATGGCAATGCCAATGGCAATGGCAATGTCAAAAGCAAATGCAATGGCTAGTTAAGTGCAGTTGGCGGTAAATTGCACACAAAACGGCTGGCCAGGGTGCGAGTCCAGTAAGAAGGTTACAGTATACGGTGGTGGGAGTGTGAGGCATCGACAATCGAGAGAGATCACCGGAAGATGGCACCGTTGATGGATGCTTTTGTTGCAGCAAGATTTACCACTTAACAGATATCAGATGGGAGATTCCAAAACACAAACGCAACATTCTACGTGGTGCCCCCGCCATTGATCAATGATCGCAATCAATCTCCGAACTCCGCCCAGACAAATAGCTAATCAGGAACGATCTGCAGATCATGATAAATGGGAAGCGAGCTAATGATGACTTAGTGCTCGGCAGCCATCTATCAAAATGTATGCACGGTGCCCGGGCCCCCTGCTAATGAAGCACAAACTTTGCCACATTGCGTATACGGCCCGTGTGCCGTGTGGGGATTCGGTTCAGTTTGAATTTAGTGCGGCAAGCCCACATTTAAAACTCATAAGCAATCGGGGCGGCAGTTAATAGCAGCTCAATGAGATTTACCATAAGGCAGAGAATGACGCGAGGGGCGCAGCTTTTATTTCTTGCAATAACGAATCGAATGCCACTTAACCTTGAGCTGCACAAAAGCAAAACCAAAGTAAAGTAAACCGAACCGAACCGCGCCGAGCCAAACGGCAACAAAGCGAAGCTCATTGAAACCAATTTTGAAAATCCGCTCACGAAAACAATTGCAAAAAGTCATTAAATAAACCAGAAACTAAAAGTGCGACACGACACACAAAACCGATTCAACCATCGACGAGTTGCATTCAAAAGTGGCCTCAAAAACCAAAAAACACACACAAAAAAAAGGCAGCAAAAAATAGACAAAAACAAAAACAAAACAAAACAAAGGAAAAAACAAAGGCTGCAAAGGCTGCATTGCAAATTAGGTAAGCGGAAACCGCGCCATGGAAAACTCTAAAATGGCAAGGACAAACCGCTCGAGAAGAATACAAATTGATGCAGATCCGCGCGGACACAGGCACAAGCACACCGCTGCAGCTTGACCAGGTCAGACAGGCTGAAAAGACACACACACACAGAGACAGCAATGGCTGGGAACACGCGTACACAGTGCCAATTAATTTGTTTTATGATTTTACGAGCTGGGCTCAACCCACCAACGACAAGCAGCCAAATGCCAGGCCAAGGAAAATTTGTATGTAGCCAGCAGCAGGCAGAAGGCAGCTGAAAAGCACTAAAATGTTTTCCTTCTTCATCGTCGGCAACAACGTGGCACGAATGGATTTAAACGAAGATGGAGTTGGAGTTGCAGTTGGATGTGGATGTGGCCAGAGCTGAAGCTGAGCTAAAGCAAGAGCCAGTGCCAGTACCAGTGCCAGAGCCAAAGACAGAGTCAGAGTCAGAGCCGAAGGCAGGTCTCTCCATCTCTCCATCGAGATACATTAGGAACGCCCCTTAATGGCCAGTTAACCGCCTTCAAATGCCTTCAGACCGGCGACGGCAGCCCCAGCCAGCAACACCAGCAACAATAGCAACCACATCAGCAAACCAAAAGCAGAATGCAATAAAAATCGGTTAATAATGTTTTTCACAACGCCATTCCAGCAGCAGCAGCAGCGGCAGCAGCAACAACATGAACACGGCTAAAATATAGGTTAGCTGCAGTGCTTGCAAGGGGGACGCCAAGCGGGGCCAAGAGCCATAGCCAAAGAGCCCATGGGCAGCCAAGCAAGGCACTTGGCTTTAATGTTGATGATCAGCCATCAAGTTGCTGCTCTAGCTGGTTCTAGAAAACGCTTGGCAAACGCAACGTTTAACCTCTGATCGGGGAGGCATTGCCAGCATGGATTGGTGATGGGAATGGGGATGGGGACTGGGGACTGGCACTGGCACTGGGAGTTGCCAGCCCGAAAAAGAAAATGCCAAGACAAACGCAGTCGAGAGTTCAGTTCAGTGAGAGGCAAGCAAAGCAATTCAGGACAGCCAGCCCCATACATCTTCATTCAACAAGTTCGGGTCTGGGGGTCTGGGGTCCGGGTGAAATGCTCTTCTTGCAACTCTCTTTCGAAGCTAAAGTTTTGCTCGTGGCCCCGCAGGCGAACAAACTCATTTATTGAAAATCAATTTCCTTTGGCAAAACAAATGCCACAAAAATCGTTCTCAATTATTTCGCCACTATTCTCACGTTTGAGTGAAATTCTTTCGCCATTTTGCCGCTTTGTCTGGCTAAATAATGTACCAAGAATTACGAGCATCATCAGCAGCAGCAGAGGAGCAGCAGCAGCAGCAGCAGCAACAGCAACAGCAGCGCAAGTAATTTCCAGCTGAATTTTCAACGCTTCGGTTTTTCTTTTTTCTGTTTTCTTTGGCTGCACTCGTATCTGTATCTGCCATCGTTGCTGCTGCAAAACTTTGGAAAATAATTTTAAAGTGCAGCACAGAGGTAGCGACAGAGACAGTGGCAAGGAGAGATGGAAAGAGGTGGAGCTGCCAAAGCCAAAGCCAAAGCCCGGGCAGCACGAGAACCATTAGCCGCCTAACCAACAACAATACCGAGCAATAACAGCCACAGCATTAACCGCTCTCGAATGTGTTTTTCATGGATTTTCTGTTTTCTTTTCTCCCTCAGATTTTGTAGGCCACAACATACGTGTACGGGTATGGGTATGGGTATGAGTCTGGGTACGAGCGCAGGCAATTTTTGTTATCTTTTGTAAATCATTTTGTTGCCACTCCGCGGCCAAAGCTTCAGCTTCTGTTGCAGCTTACAGCTCCAGAGAGTTGCCACTTGCAGTTGCAGTTGTAGTCTGTTGTCGAGGGGGCATGAAGTTCCCCACTCAACTGGCAATTATTGTTGCACAGATACTATGTGCATATGAGCGACGTCCCAGGTGATGTGCGAGGCGAATGGCGGTTTGGGAGCCAGCCCCAGATTAGTTTGAAATTATGGAACAAAGTGGACTCTGACAGTGCCTCAGCAGAGGCTACATAACACACACACAAGCCTGTTTATATTCTAGAATTACCGTTCCCAGGGAATTGTTTGTTTGTATAGCAATGGAGCAGCACATACCTGCAAAGAGAAGAGAGCGGGGGAAACATAAGATTAGTGGAAATACTTAAGAGAAATGCTATACATAAAAAGAGTAATGTATTAAATTATTTTTCTTAAATTAATCAGTTAATTTAATTAACTCGAAATGGCTTTAAACATATTTAAACATTTTGGCTCCTGCCCTGAGATCTCTTGCAACGTTCCATATTTACAAATTGTTTGGCTGCCCGATGGATCGGAATTCTCCTGCGCAAGGAATGCAATGCCACACATTTTGCTGCCCCCTCTGCCAGCTGATTAAAATGCCATAATCAAATACTTCATGGCGGGCACATCGCTGCATAAAGTTGTTAATTTACATTGCCCAAGTGGGCGGATGGATATTGGCCTGTCCGTCATGGGGAATTCAGCGATGTTGCTGCTGCTGCTGCTGCTATTGTTGTTGTTGTTGTTGCAACAGTATCATTATCATCGTTGTTGCCTGCATCTGCTGCCGGGTGCCAACAAATTGATATCTCTTACATGATGATGATGATTTTTTTGCTCGCTGCTAAAACTATTTACACATTGTTCGCATGCAATCCACACATACCGGCTACGTATAGCGTGGCATGGCAGGGCAGGGCGTGACTAGGGGGGCCCACGACTGCCGACTGCCATATGCTCGACCATGCAACTTGTATCTGTATCTGTATCTGTATCTCTATCTGCTGTTGTACTCCGCATCTGTATCTCTTTATGTACACATGCCGAAACGCTGCTCGTCTATTCGCTTCTATGGAAATCATTAAAAATGCAACTGAAACTGTCGATGTTGATGCTGATGTCGATGCTGATTATAATGCTGCACTGATGGTTTCCATTGCTCTCTGGCTTTGGCTATTGTTGCCGCTGATATCGTTTGTTGAATGATAATATGCCAGTATGACGACTTGCCTGATGCTGTCAGGGGAAGCCTGTCCTTGGCGATTTGTTACGCTTCGATGCGTTGCAACTTTTTGTTGTGTGTGTCTGTGTGTGTGTGGGGGGGTTGCGTTCAATCATCTGTCTGTCTGTCTGTCTGCCTCTTTCATGTTGGTTTCTCTATTAATTAATTCAAATTGACATTGAAACTCAACAGAAGCAACAACAATTGCCTCCATAACAAACAAACAGACAGACAAACAACAAATTGGAAAACGAGCTTCTAATGATCGGTTGCATGCCTCTTTCAGCTTGTTAATAATGTGCAAAATGCTGTTTGTGTTCACAATTCTTCTTCTTTTTGCCCCTCTCTTTATTTCCTCCTTTGTTGTCGTTTTCACGCTGTTTTTTCTTCTTTTTTTCTTTTCCATTTTGTTTGTTTTTTTTGCAGCTGCATTCACTGTGGCTTCCTATTCGTCAAGGCCATTTGCCAGTGTGTTGTTGCGGAAGTCGCAGTTAAATTGACTAATTCCCAATGACTGATTGCAGAAGATGGCCAAATGAGAGAACAGCAAACTCAGGGGTACTGGCAGCGATAGACCTGATTAACTATCTTTGAAACTGGATGGGAAACAGCAGCAGATTGGAGATGAGTGATCGAAAAGGGGCGAAGACAAGTGTCTGGAAATCGGTGTAGTACAGCCCCGTGCTCACAGCAGAGGGCACTGGAGACTGCCAGGGTTCTCACATCATTTCACCAGCTACACACTGCATGGGGGTAGGGGTATGGTATGGCAGAGTAAGGTGTCCAAAGCGAGTGTGGATAGCCCTGCTTGGGCAATTAGCAGTTTCAAATGTGGGGATTACCAATCGGTTGGCATCATTATCACATCATTATCTGCCCTGCCATCACCTTCCAAATTATGATACTAATTATTATGCTCAATTTAACATTGTTTCGCCTTTGAGGCTGGCCATTAACATGTTGAATCGTTAATAATCGTTAAAAATAATCAATACTAAATCCACAATTAAATCGAATAAAATTCGTATCGTGCTTAGAGCACCGAACAGCAGACAAAAAAAAAAGAAAGAAATGTTTATATAGGAATTCAGGCGGCGTAATCAATAAATACATTTTCTATTTATGCAACAGCCTCGACGAGAAGCCCGCTCACTCTCACACTCACACTCTCCCTCTCGTGTCTCGTCTCTCTCACTCTTTCTCGCTGTCTATCCCTTTCTCGCTCTCTCTCGCTCTGAGGTGTGGCAGAGGCAAGCAGCCAAAGCAACATCAACTCAACGGCAACAGGCAACATAACGGGCCCAAAGCGGCCAGCCGGCAACTTGTCATGCATACGAGAAGAGAATACATAGATACAGCCGGATAGATATGTATGTAGATGCATAGAGGTGGTTGTGTCGAGGGGTGGGGTGGTGTAGCGGAGGGAGGCGTGTGCCCCGCCCACATATACATAGTTGCATGTGTAGAGCCATGCATTTACATATATTGCATATTTTCTATTCATTTTTTGTTGCTGTTGTTATTTCGGTTCCCTCATTTTATTTTCTGTGTTTTAATTTATGCAAATAAATTTCCACTTTGCACTGAAATCAAAATGAATTAAGTGCGAGTGATAGAAAAGTTGTCGTGTTGCAACTGTGTGTGGCAATCGTGTGGTATGTGTGTGTGTATCGGTGTGTGCCTCAGTGCGTGTGTGTATGTGTGAGTACCGTTGTTTGTGCCACTTTGAACGGCCTGAGATTTTCGATTTTTAATGCATTTATTTTTTATTATGTGGCTCTCGGCCGGCCGGAGTCGATTGCGTGTTGACATCAAAGTATTTGTAGTTCTCTGATTTTGTATACCCTTTGCAAGAGGGTATCATGCATTTGCCCATCTGTTTGCAAAAATTAAACTTAAGTTTCGTTTTCCCCTCACCAATCATTTTTTTTCCAAAGATTTTTCAACCGAAACCTGCCAAACGACAAACGAATTAATTTACAGAATCATTTTGTAAATTCAAGCAGCTGGCGATTAAATAATATATTTTTTGAAAGTGTATGTAATGCTGCGGCTCTCGAATCGAGTCTCGCTGTTGCTTTTTTGGGGCAGCGGCATCGATGGTGGCGGTGGCGGGTTGGGTCTCGAGACTTGGCAAGTGCGTGTACAATATAACGCAGTGTCGCCTGGGAAACTTGTCTGGCCCGCTTCTGGCCGATGACAACGCCTCTAAGTAGTCCAAGGTGCGTGAAATAAATTTTCCGAGCTGTCCGTCCACTAATTTGATTCCACTTTGACCTTACAGCCCCTTACAGCCGGCACACAGTTTTTCCTTTTTTTTCTCTCCTTATTTATATTTATTTTCTTTTCTTCATTTTATTTTATTTTTTTTTTGTTGCTATATGTATTTTCATGACACTTTGGCTTACATGTTGCAGTGCGAATAATCTGCTCGATACGACTGTGTTTATGCCGCGTCACGCCATGCCCGGCCATGCCCGGCCACGCCCATGCAGGCCAAAGCAAAGGAGACCAGACCGGACAGAGCACGGATATATAAAGAAAATTGCGTAAAATTAGCATAAATTACTACGGGATAGGTTAAGTGGAAGTTGAAAAGCGTGTACGCAATCGCCTTGAAAAATGTGCAGCGGAAATTTAAGCATAAATTGCTGACCATGACGGGCAGGGAGTTGAGAAGTTGGCCGGCGGGAGAGAGAGGTGACCGGACCTGACCGCTAATTAAGTGGAAATTTATGGAATGAAATTACACTGCGCCCCGAAACTGGGGTTGAGCATACAAATATGATTTTCACTGGCCATGTTGCACTGCTGCTCGAGTGTTGGCAATTTTCCCCGGCACAAATTTGAATAAAATTGAATTAAATTCGAGTCGCTCACTCACACACACACACACACACATATACACACGGGCTGGTCAATTATTTTGATGGCTAAAATCCAAGGGATTATAGCTCTAACGATGGCCTGGGCCGGCGTTAATTTGGGGGCTTAGACCCCTGACCAAAAAGTAATTGGCTGGCCGAGACTTTAAAGTGTAAGGCAGAGAGAGCATACAGCATGCAGAATTTTCCAATTTCCGCAAGAAAATGTGCATTTTGCACACAGAAAAAAGGATTATTAAATTTTTGAATCAATCGACAATCGAACATGAAAAAGAAAAACTCCATTGGTTTCGTAATATTTGCCCTGTTCACCGACCAAAGTGGTTATTGGCCGTGTGTAAACATCGAAGTTAATGAAATTGCGATCAACAACTTTGTTTCGCAATTGGCAGTTTGGCCGTTTGCAGGCCGTTTGCAGGCAGGTGCCCACGGACATGAAATATCACATGAAACAGGTATGCAAAACGAGCCGTCTGTCTGTCCGTCTGTCTGTCGTTCAGAGATTGTTTGGTGCGGTAATTAAGTTGGGGCAAATTAACGCATCACTGAATTTAATATCCATCGAGCTGCTGCAGCAGCAGCAGCAGCAGTGGTGGAATCGCCGATAAGGCAAAGGTTGGGTTGGGCGCAACAGATATAATTGCCAGATACACAGCATCATTCTCAAGCATTGCACAATGCATTGAACATTGCACATTGCACATTCTATCTGTGTGTGTGTGTGTGTAAGCTTCTTATGGCAGGAGTGTAGGAATCATGATGCTAAAGGGCCAAGGACATGTCTAGCTAATTGGAAGCACTGAGAACCTTATCTCAATCCTGCCATACAGCACCGCTCAGCTCCTTTTGGGCAAGGGCATTCAACTGTTCGCTATTATGGGCGCTTATTACTGTCGCTATTATTTGCATTGAATGGCTTTGTCATTGTAGACGCCTATAAATACAACCGACTCCTCATTATGCCCCAAAACATCTGTTTCTCTTATTATTTAAAGCAACAAAAGAAGCATTCAACTCAATAAACTGAAGTGTTGAACTATTTATGGAGTCGGCTTGTTGAAAACTTCCTTTTACCAAGGTTCCATAATCCATATGAAAAATATGAAAGGTAAATCGGGCCAAGCTCGTACTCTGGGCGGGCAGGGCTGGGGAAAATTTGCATATTAAATTGCCAAACAAATTGAATTTTAGATTTCGTCGGATGCGACAAATGCCGTGCAGCGCAGCGCAGCGCAGTAGCAGCACCCAATTCGATTGTGCATTTGGGGTCCAATTTGCATATGACTACATAATTCATTTCAAAATGCCACAGCGCAAAATGCTGGGCGAAATCAATCTGTGTAGCATTTAACATTTTATCGCGACTCGAAGACTCGAACGGAACGAGGCCTTTGGGCCATTGCTGCTATCGCCGGTCAATATTGAAACTGGTTTCGATAGAGTACGAGTACGAGTACACCTTCCTCTAGTTTGCAGCTAACCGAAACACGTTGCAAGTTACAAATGAATTACAGTTTGCTGCCAGATCTCTGCCGTAAACCAGTTGGCGGCTCAAATTAATAATCGTATGTAGGAAAATGTGGCACAGCGGCAACGACTGCTGCCTGCTCGGCTGCTGCGCCTGCTATAGTGGTGGTGGTGCTGCTGCGGTGCTCGGCATGTGGGTTATGGCAAGAGCTAAAAATAACTTCATCTCAATGACAACGCGGCGTATGCTTGATGCACTTTGCGATAACTTCTTGGGCGCCCGAGTGAATGGGCCAGCGTGTGGCTCTCCCAAATGCCTGCCTCCTCCCCGTGCCTGTTGGCAAAGTAAAATTTCAACTTTTACTGGCAGCACAGCACCACGCAGCGTAATGTTGCGATACCCTTGCAGTGGGTATTTCCATTGCGAACATTCTGACCTGCTAGACCAGGATCATAGGCAGGGCTCTGTCTGAGGCTTTGAACAGAATTCTCATTTAGCCATAAAGTGAAATATTTCTGGTTCAGAATCGAGTCACGATATCCCACATCAGTTGTGGAGTGATCAAACCGCAAGGGTATCTAAGTTTTCGGCCTTCGGGGCAATCCTTTCTTTCTTGTTTTTTATTTGATTGAATTATGCGCTGGCGATGACGTCGCCCCCGCTTGCCATAAAGCTCCCTGCGCCTGCCCCTGCCCCTGCCACTGCCGCAGCAATTACGATTACGGCATATTTTGCAGTTGGCCTCGTGGCACCGGCAATTGCACAACACCAACACAAGCACCGGCACTCCAGCAACAGCTACAGCAACAGCGAGAAAAAAACCGAAAGTGAACTTGCGACTTTCATTTTTTTGGCTGCCGCTGCTGATAGTCTTAAGCCGCTTAATTGTCTTCGTGTCAAATTGTTTGGCTTAATTTAGCTTGACAGCCGCGCCGCAGCGACGCTCTGCCGAAGGGCAATCGCGACTGCTCGACAATGCAGCGGTAGGTACCGCAGCGTACCTCATTTGTGAGTCTGATAGGCCTCAACGTTTCACCTCTCTATCGCTGCCTCCCCTCGTCCGAGTGAAAGTCAAACTTTTGTGTGAATTTTTGTGTGTTTTTTGGTTTTGTTTTGTTTCAAGTTCGTTCGCTTTTGAATGCGGAAGTGGGCTCTCGCGCATTTCTGTTGATTAGGATTCGAATGCAAGTGGATACCGAAACATGAAAGCCTCAAATTGCTCAAATGCTTTAACGCTATCGCGGACGTGTGTGCAGCTTCAGCCATTGTCCAGGGGCTGGCATACCATTTGGATTTCCATTCGTACGGCAGCAGCTATTAAAAAATGCCTGGCCGAGCCGAGAGGGTCAGCTCTCTCGAAACTTTTGTGGGATTTCGCCTAAGCCGAGGCCAAAGGCAAAGCTAAAGCTAAAGCCATAACAAAATAATTGTGTTATTTTCCACTTTTCCTTAATCTTTGGGTGCGGGAAATGAATTCAAACTTACAGAACAAGTTAACCGGAAGTTGGAAGCACAATAAATGTGACTGAATTATGATGTTTGTTCCCACTGCTGAGCCCGTTCCCGTTCCCGTTACAGTTTCTCATTCCCTTTGCCTTTGCCTTTGCCGTTCTGGATGAGTGCCAGGTGAGTGCGTTGTCGTGGGTCGGACAAAAGGGTATGCCATAGGGAGGAGCGTGATGCCGAAAGGCTGCAGGGCAGGCAGGTCATTAAGCCCTGTGCTGCGGTCGACCTGGGGTGGGTGGGAGCGAGCTCCCGTTTCGGCGACAACAAAAACTTTTGTGTTGACTTTTTTCCCAATTCAAATAAATTAACATAAAAATACGGCAAATGGGAATGCAATGTTCGGGCGAAGCCGAAGCGCATGAAATATGCGGAAATCCATGTATGACACTTTGAACCACACAGACACACACACACACACACACACACCCTCGTTGTCGGGGGAGTCAATTGCGATATGAGGGCAAAGTTATTGACAAAAGTCACGCAAATTGTGTGCAACGAAATCGCAAAAAGAAAGAAAGAAAATTCATGGCACTAAAATATGTGAGAAATTGAAATGTTGAGCACAAAACTGACACCCTGCTCGGGCAGAGGGGGGTGCGGCTGCGGGGCATGCTGCGTAATGATTATGATTATTTGCTCTATGCGCATGAAATTATGCAACTCGAGGCTTGGCTGTCATTCCACTCGTTTACTTGTGCGGCTTCTATCGGCCGATCGGCTGCCGCTTTCGCGCTTTATCTTCGTGCATATTGTCATCGAAGCGGAAATAAATTCCAGCTCGAAATTATCTCGAACCAAAGTGCAGCGAATCCAAAAATGTTCATCCAAAAATCGTTTCTTACCTGCAAAGAGAAGAGGGAAAAATCTTATTAATATTATGCATAAATTCTGAACAGCCAAGCCGTGCAATTTATTATGTAAATTTATTTGGCAACACCCAAAAACACCAAAAAAAAAAAAGCCACAGCCAGCAACTGCAACTGCAACAACCAGAGCCAACATCAAGCACAGTTTGTGGCCATGAAACCATTGCCGGCAGCAATTAAATTCAAATTTTCAACTTCAAACTTTGCTTTTGCTTTTGTTCTGCTGATGTTGTTGTTACACATATTTTTGTTGTTTTTTCTTTTTGCTGATTAAACACGCAACAGATTTTCGACTAGCTTACGCTGTCTTGAAGCTCTTGACATTTTTAAATTCTCGTTTTGCATATGAAAACTGCCGCGTAACTAAATGAGAAGCGCGCACAGTGGCTGCAAAAAGTGAACCGCCCTCTGTGCAACACAAACTGCTCCCACCAGCCACAGGCAGCAGGCAGCAAGTGCGCGATTCTAAAGGCAATTAATTAAAAAAAAGAAAACATTTCAGCCGAATGCCTTGAGCGTCGTCTTGACGCAACAGGTGGCCCGAGAGGAGGCGCTGGGAGGTTGCTTGCAGCCGTGCTGCAGTCGCACAATAATTTACTTTGCACTTTTCCAAACATAATAAAGTTTACAACATTTAAGGCTCGTAAAACAAAGCCATAATCCGAAATGCCAACATTAGCTCTTGGCTGTTAAATGCCAACCATCGGCTCATAATTAATTGTAACGAGACTAAATCAAAAAGGGGGAAAAAGTAGCCAGGGGAGCGGTACCAGGAGACGGGCAAAGGGCTAACTGCAGAGGGGCAGAGAGAGGAAGGAAACGCTAATATTGCTGACAATATGCCTGGGCACAAGGCTTGTCTTTTAGTTTCTATATGAAATAAACAAGACTCAGTCTTTATTCTAGTTTCAATTTCGCATTCACTTGCTCGTATTTTTGCACTCTTTTTTGTTGTGCGGAACGTGTCAAATATATGGATGGGGTAGTGCTCGCAGTGCTAGAGTGTCGCCTAAGCTTATCATGTCACGTAATTGCTCGTCAAACTGCCAAACGTGCACAACTTTCCGTTTCCCCAAGCCGAGTGGGAGACGTGAAAAGCAGCCCAAAATGCAGGCAGGACATGGCAGCAGCGGCAGAGCAGTGGCAGCCGAACAACAAACTAGAACATAGTCGCGCCATAAATGTTTGAAAATGGGGCAGGGCCAGTTAAAGAAATCATTTTCGGGATGCGCTGCTGAATGTGGCACGATAACAATTTTCCCCACTGACGGCGCTTTACGAGCACTCGTAAAGAATTCTCCCAGACCGAAAACTGTCATAAACTACAGAAGACCGAATAATAAAAATGAAAAGCTGGGAGTGAAATGCTGGTGTTTCCCTGTCCACCACATAAAATACCCTCAAAGGAAAAACTTCAAAGGCAGCCAACACGAAGAACACGAACTAAAAAGTTCCCATCGTAATCGTAATATATAATATGGAAGTCCAATTCCAATCAAATTAGGGGCAGAATTGTGTGAAAACATAGAACGGCGATTACTCAAGTATTTTTATTCATCTCTCTCCCTTTTAAATGGGAGACTAATAAGCACCGAAAGATCAACATTTACAAGTGTGCAGTAATTTATGTTCTATTAATTTTCCTGCACATTACCAATTTCTGGGCAAAGTTCAACTACTCTCCGAAATGAGGGCATTCAAGTAATAGTAAAAGTGGAAAATAATTTCATTAGTGTACTAATTTTGCATGCATCGAGCTGGCAGCTTTGTGTGGCGGTGAAATTTAATGGCCTTAAGGTGGACGTGAAACACAGTCCACAGAGAAATGCATCTCGGGTCCAACCTCAGCCTCTGCCGTCCTTTGTTGTCGTGCGTTGCCAATGCCAACGCGTCGTGGCCGCTGTTCATGTCAAAACTGGATGCTGGTGCCTGCTGCCTGCTGCCCGGCCCATCCAGGCCCTTTGTGCGCCATTTCGACAGCACAAATGTAACGCATATCTGACTGTGGACCGCGGACCGGTTGGGTTTGGTTGGGCTCGGTTCGGTTGAGGTCTCGAATCCCCCCAAAAGCCCGGTAGCTGGCCATGTGATTTATGCCCGAAGTATTGCCTTTGACTGCGTTGCATGTGCATTGGCCAAACAAAGAAGCTGCAAAGCCAAATATGTTTCAATCTTCATGAGTAGCAGCGTTCCCAGCGCCGCCACACCAAAGCCAGCTCATAAATCAATGGCCAAAACTTCTTTTGAGTGCATCAGTGGGGGCAGGTAAATGGGATGGGGATGGGGATTCAGATGGGATGGGGGGATAGGCTGGTATGAGGCTTAATTATGTCATGTGCCGGGTAGTGGTTCCATCCATTCTCAGCCGACCAGCGGCAACGCACTCAATTTTGCCATAGATTGAGAGATGCATAGATGCAACACCGCAAATCAATTTGCCCCATTAATCCCCCCATCGCTGTCCCTGTCCCCGCCAACGCCCCCACCAATATGAGCGGAATATTTATGGCGCCCGATTGGCGCTTGAAGATTGGGCCTAAATGGCCATAACTGGATGGTGCCAGCGGTGCTGGCCAATTTGTTGTATGTTTCATTTCATTTCGGCTTTAGCCTGTCTTGGGCTTGAGCGCCTGGCGGGATCAGATAAAGAAAAGAGCGATTGATAGATCCGATCGGGTTGTCGCGAATTAGTCATTCGAATGGATCTCACCTCAAATTGTTGACCCCGGAGCGCTGTTGAGCTCGTGGTTCATTGGACCCATTTGCTAATGACCATTGCCAATGGGCTAATGGGTTGGGGTCCATAAACTGTGCTGGAACATGGAAATTGCTCAAAGCTCGATGGCTGTTCGGGGAGATATGCGTGGAGTGCAGCTGGAATTTCGCACTTGCATTTTATGGTGTGGCAGTTGTGGCTGTGCTTTTTTTTCGGGTGCGAAGGGACTTCTCTCTGGCCACAGCAATGCGAGCTGACAACTTAATTAAATTCCAATTCCATCTTCTGCTGCTGACAATTGCATTTTAATTAACCACAGCCGCAGATATAAATACAAATGCGCACGCAGAGGCAAAGACTGGGCCGCAAAAGCAGAGCAGAGCACTGTCAAAATCCCAGCCAGAGCCGGATCCAGAGCCAGTGCCAGAGCCCAATCATAATTGCAAGTCCTGTAATTGCATTGGTAACTTAATTACGGCAGCCACAGAATGTGGATGTGGCAGCAGCTGCTGCTGCTGCTGCTGGGTGTCACACAAGATATTGTGCAGAAGTTGTCATAAAAATGTTCAGGTTGCAACGATGCGTTGCGCATACGAAATGATTCCCAGCCTCAGCTTCGGGCTTCGGGCTTCGGGCTTCTGGCACTTTTGCTCTTTTGTCCGGCAAGGCAAACAAATCTTGGGATTTTTGCTGCGCCGATTGTACTTTTTCGCCGTGAAAAGGAATTTGAATTTCCAATTGGGGAATGCATTTTCCGTGCGTTACACGAGGAGCACACAAACAGCCAGCCAGCCAGCCAGCCACCTTCAATTATTCGCATAAAAAACTACACCGAAACCCGGCGTGCCATTTTAGCATTTTTGCGTATTTGGAAATTTAGACATTGCCTCGCCTTGAGACGCGTTTCGCTCTCCCCGTTTGCATTTGGATTTTTGCATACGGCCAGGCCTGACTGTAAAAGGAGCTGTTCGCTGTTCGCTGTTGACTGTTGGCTGTAATTCGAAACGCCTGCCAAATGACAAAAGCCACAGCAACAACAGCAACAGCAGCAGCAACAAAACTAACAGCATTGAAATTTGCATTGTTCAACGTATCGGTTTTTGTTTTGTTTGGTTTTGGTTTTTGGTTTTCGGTTTGGTTCGTTTGGTTCGCTCGTCCAATACCAGTGACCCACTTGTTGGGAAGACCGACCTGGTCTGGTCACCGTTTCCCAGTGAATCATTTTTTGGGGTCCGTCTTATCTGCATACCGTACGCAGCTGCTAATCATATAAATTAGGGTCGCGGCGGAGGCCCTCGTCGTATCTGCACTTTCAAATCTGTGACGCCAAAAAGGGAAACGCATCGTGTGCACATTTGACCCATAAATTAAGCGTAATAACTTTCGAATTTCTGCATTGCATTGGCCCATTCTCAGTTTCTCTCAATTACGAAATTGTGCACATGAGAGAAGGTGGAAGGTAGAAAGTGGACAGGGATCGAAAGGTGAAGGTTGCCCTTCAACAGCCATCAGAATGTGTACAGATACATACATCTCCCCCTTTTCTCTCTCTCTCTGTCTCTAAGTGTCTTTCTTTTTGTGTCTCCTCCCGCCTGAAATTCTTGTCTTCCCGAAATTCGAACGAGTCAAAAATAAAAGTATCTGCCGAGGCTCGAACCGGTTCGTGTGCGTTATAAATTTGGAGATTGCTTTTGACTCACGGTTTACCGTTAAAGTCCAGGGTGTGTGTGCCCTGGCTATAAATCTGATATCTGCCCATTATAAGTGTGTATCCCAGCAAAGTTCATTGATTTAATGAGTCCCCCCACCCCACCCCACCCCACAACTCGAACTCGAACTCGAGCTCCAACGAAATGAAATAATCCCCCAGGAATCTGTGTGCATTATTTCATCAGCTGAGCCATGCAGAGCTGTAAACCCTTTCGCGTTTACATATTCATAAATCTTTATGAAAAACAGTTAAAACATTTATTATCTGTGTGACTACAGTTAAATTGAATTGAATGCAACAATTTAAATACGGAAGACAATTTTTAACTTGTGGAAAATTTAAATGAGAACCATCTAAAGAAATGGCCAAAGCCCATAAAGAACTGAGGCACAGTGGGTTAATTGCACACGCATTATCACATACATATGTATGTACATAAATTGGACATAGGTATTAACCCTAGGGGGCCGCAGCCATTGATTGACATATCGCTGGCCAGTTATCGCATTCGGGAATTGTGCGCACGCCAACTTGTTGCTGCTGCAATTTTGACAGCGGGGAAGGGGCCAGCACGCACAGCTGGCCAGGGTTTCCGTTTATGGTGAGAGTCCCCGAATATGCCTATCGCGGCCTATGAAATTTATCAGCTGCAGTTCCAGCGCCATGGCAATCGAATGCGGTAGTGGCAGGAGCTAGTGTATACCCTCTGATGCCTAGGATATACTGTGCCTCGAAGAAAGGATCAATATAACAAGGCATTGCAAACAAAATCTAGTGATCCAGGCTCTCCACATGCAATCTCTCTTTTTTTATAAAAATATTCGCCGCTCTTCTTGGCCCGATATACCCGCCTCTACCCTCTCCACTGACAACTGGCCGAACAATCCATGAAAATGCTGGCAAATTTCAATTGCAATAATGAGCCCGAGCGAAACTCACGTTTCCCCATTAGCATTTCTGGCGCTTTTCTCGTTTCTCTCCATCCAAACCAAACGGCCATTGTCTTGGGCCTCTCCTCGCGGTGCGGTGGCTGCGTTCACCGTTAGGCTAGGCCCCCATATTGCATTGTTTTATGATCTGCCCATTGCTCCGCCGTTAATCATATTGCATATTGCAATCGGAAACACCAAGGAAATGTCTGTGAGCCGTGTTCGACTGCGACCATCACGTGCGTAAGATCAATAAAAATCCAATTAAAATGCAAAAAGTTTCATAATTACGCCCAAAGCTGTTGACTGTGGATTGTGGCAGAGAGAGTGAGACTGTGGAGTGGGAGTGGGGGGAATCGGAGTGAAAAAGTGAAAACCCCCTGGGGGTAATAGAGAAATGGACTACTGCAAATGCACTGCAATAAAACAAGTACCAAAGGAGGAGGAGGCAAAACAACTTCAAGTTGAAATTTTCGCGCACTTTGTTGCCAGTTGCCACTATTGTTGTAGTTTTTGTGTCGTTGTCGCTGTTGTTGTTGCTGCTGTTGTTGTTGCTGCAGCACTGACTTTACACGCAATTCTGTTTTTAAACTTAGTTGCCGCCGCCGCCGCCGCCGCTTCTGCTGCTTTTAACAACTGTTTTATGCTGTCGATTGCAGTTAAAATGAAAATGGAAATGGAAATGGCTTGTAAACGACGCGCTAAAAGACATTTCGCATTTTGCACAATTTTCGGTTTTCTGCTTTTGCTTCTTCTTTTTCTGTGTTGTGTTTTTGCATAAAACAAGTTAAGAAGCAGCCACAAGACGAAGCAAGAAAACAACAACGAAAAAAACGCGTTACGATAATAACCTTTTAAGAAATTTACGTTTATGGCGTTTTAAATGGCAACATAATTTATGGAAATGTTCCGAATCGTTGTTTCGCTGCTGCCTGAACAGTTTTAGCTGGAAAAACGAAATCAGTTGAGAAATTGGTTTGCTAATTTTGGCCGAGCAAAGAAATCAGTTAGGAAACTATTTTATTTGAACTAAATTTCGAGCAAAGAAACTTTCCACTTTCAGATGATGCATATGCATAGATTTTAGAAGCTATTTTTACTCTCTTTTAATTAATTAAACCGTCTTTGTTTTCATATTTGCCACCACAAAGAACTACTGGAATAAAGGAACTTGTGACGTGCAGAACTCAACTAATTAATACACCCGTTTCCTGTCCACCCGTTTGGCGGCACTACAAAGACTGAAAAATTACTGAACGGATCAGCGAAATCCCCGCTTTTTTCTACGGAAATTTGATACACTTTCAAAAGGCAGCAACTGGTCAAAAGCAGCGCCAGCAAGGGGCTAGGGCGTACGAAAGAGCCACTCTGCAATCCTGCCACTGCAACTGCCACTGCACTTGACAATATGAAGTCTGAGGAGGCGGTCTTTTGATGTCATAAATAGCGGTTAAATGGCAAAGCGAAATGCGAAACCTTCTCTTTACAAATAAGCCCCAGCAGCAGCTGCGATTGCGGGGTAGAAAATTAGGGGACAACTCTACGCCCCAAAGATGGCCAGCTGCAGGTGAAAGTTGCGGCCAGGCCATGCAGAACTCTACAGCCAGGCAGGATCCATCATTCCTTTGGTGGCAGTGTCAGACAATGGCAGCCAGGAAGCCGCAAGTACCTGACTACAATGTCACTCTAATTGCCATTGAAACTGCCAAACTGGCAGCACACACACACACACACATAGACAGAGATGCAGAGATACATTTCAAATGTCAAATTAAATGCAAATTACATATTTGGCATTTATGGCTGCCTCTTCCAAGAGGAGATAGAAAGAGAGTCTGGCTGTATGGCTGTCTGGCTGTCTGCGACTTCGTCTTCGACTACCGAGTTGATTGCCATGGCGGCTGCTGTTGCTCGGTAGTACCCGTAGTGTCTCCCTATCAACCCATTAAAATGCCATTAAAATTGACGTCACATTGTTGTTTGCCTCCGCACTCTCCGCCGACACTAATTTCCATCCACAGCATACCAATATTTAAGTAGCTTAGCAAGTGCCGAGCACATCTTTGGAGCGCACACTCGTGCATAGTTCAACATCCACTGAAACCATTTCGAAAAGGCTTTCGAAAAGTGTTCATTACGGTATGCCTGCGGACTGATTCTTTTTGAAATTGGTTTACGCCTAGACCATTAACAGTTGCAAATTCATCTGCAAGCGAATTAATTGGAGCTTACATGGAAAAGCTTTTACGATGAGCCCAGCGATAGCAATCGGAATCTGATACGTATCGCGCTGCTCTATTTTTCTCACAAATGAAACAAATTATTTTATAAAAAGCAAAAGTAGGAAGTTACTTATGCTCGCTATTTATACCCGTACTCAAAAAAGAGTTAAGGGGTATATTAGATTTGTGGTAAAAGTGGATGTGTGTAACACAGAGAAGGAAAATTTTCCGACCCCATAAAGTATATATATTCTTGATCAGCATCAATAGCCGAGTCGATAGAGCCATGTCTGTCTGTCCGTCTGTCCGTCTAGCCGTCTGTCCGTCTGTCCGTCTTGTTTGACGCCTGGATCTCAGAGACTATAGGAGCTAGGGCAACCAAATTTGGTTTCCAGACTCATGTGATATCACACTGCTACAAGATTATTTCAAAATTTCGCCCCGCCCCCTTCCGCCCCCACAAAGGACGAAAATCTGTGGCAGGCACATTTTTAAAGATACGATAAAACTAAAAACGCAGTATCGTAGAGAATGCCCATATCTACCAGACTGCCGAATCTGAATCAGATCGGATCATAATTATAGCCAGAATTAAGAAATTAATTTTCAGTTGCTTCCCCCGCCCCCTCCCGGAAGAGAAACGCTACTCTATCTCCTTCTCGCTCGCACACTCTGCCGCGTTCAGTGCGCTAGCAACCCCTAGCGGAGGAGATGCAGAATATAAATGGTACATCTATAATCTACATGTTAGATGTAGAATATACATTGTAGATGTAGATGTAGATAACAGATGTAGCAAAAAATGTAAAATGTAAAATTTTTTTTTAAATTCTAAAATTCTAAAAATCATATCCTCAAAAATGTATACCGACTGAGTACGGGTATAAGTAGAGTCGCGTCCCCAGAAGCGACTCACACGTTCCTTCTCGTTTGTTATTTTTTAGTTGATATTTCTGATACGGGGATAACTTTTTGTTGATTATTTAAACTATTTTAATTGATTTTGATTTTTGTAAACATCTTAATAATGGGGTTAGGGGAATGATCATAATAGATAAATGACAGTTAGTTTAACCCACATGGATAAGAGTGCATGGAATTTAAAGTACACTAAATGCCCTTGTTTGGCCGAAAAACAACTACACCAAAAATTTCCCAGAGTACGCGCATGGGGAAGCCGGAAAACAGTTTGAAAAGATTTTCCAGGGATCATGAATAATTATGAATATTTTTTCAACCGAATCAAATGTTGCACAAGCAAATTGCAAGGGAAATGGGTAAAACAATAAATGTAGCAAAACAATAGAAATTCCACGAATGTACATGAAAAATGGAAAAGCGTTAAATTGTGAAGAGCAGAGCAGAGCAGGCCGGCAGCAACAACAATGCCGGGCGGCGGGGCAGGGCAATAATGCATAGTGCATGCATTTCCACACACGTATTTCCACATTTCCACAGACTGACGACAACGTCAACGTCGACGACGAGTGCAGCTGCAGTGACGGTGACGGTGACTGCAGCAGCGACGCCGGAACGTTTATTTATGTAAAGGTCAATTTGCAATATTTGCGCAAGGTTAGGCACACACGTATGCACCCACACCCACGCACACACACACACACACATACATATGTACACTAAGTAGATATTCACGCGTGTAAGGTGGAAGCGGGATGCCAGATGATCGAGAAGCTTTATGCAACAGTAAAAGCCACAATCAGCCATGCGTAGGCAGTGCGAATGGGAAGGAAGAATGTGTAAACTAAAACGCAGATTAAAGCTCGCAAGCTCGCACCACTCTCTCTCGCTCTTATGCCGCCTTCCTCCCGCTCTCCCAGCAGCTTAGAGGCGCTCTTGCGTTTGCTCTGCTTTGCTGCCATTAGACGTCCATTTGGAAATGCCTGCAGGGGAGAGTGATTGCGATATTGGGAGATACAAATAGAGAGAGAGAGAGACTACGAAATGACATTAAAAGGAATTTCAGCTGACAATGTCACGCGGATTAGCGATGTGCACAAAAAATGCAACCTTCCGGTGTTGCTCTCTCGCACTGCCGCTAAGAAAGCTCCGGGCCAAGCATGCCAGCGGATGGGCGGTGAGCGGGTAGCCTTGTCGATGTGCTCATCCTTGGGCAAAGCAGCGGCAGCGGCGAAGAGCGAGAGAGAGAGACAGTAGAGCGCGAAACAAAACACCCGCTTCAGCCAACTTGGGCGAAACGTGCCAAAATCCATCAATTTGAATGGCAAATGCTGAATCGAACCGAAGCGAGGGTTGCATGAGAAGTGTGCCCAGAGGTTGTCACATTTGGACCGATTGAAGATTTACCGAATATTTATACAATTTTCGCCGTCTCTTGCCACCGGTAAAACTCTTGTAGCGGCCCTCTCGCATGCATAGATGCATTTGCAGAGCCAATGTCAGTTCCATTTATGCCATTGGCTCGCCTTCATTTCGCATTGCCGTCTGTTCTTGCCCCCAAGGTTGCATTTACCATATTATGAGGGCGCACTGTTGTAGCTGTAGCTGTTGCTGTTCCTATATTGCTGCACCGGCAGTCCCCATTGTTGTGGCACCACCACTGATAGCCAGCACAGAAGCCACCAGCCACCAGCCCCCAGCCAGCAACAAGCAACTGCATGAGGGTCTCGCGACGTGTCAGTCTCGCCCCTGGCCCAGGCAAGGTTAGTCGCGCCCCCAATAGACTCATTAGATTGATTTTGTAAGGCAGTTGAAAGTGGAACAGACTCTTCTGTTGCATCACGAGCACGCGGCGGAATAGACGGCGAGCGAGCGAGAGAGCGAGCGAGCGAGCACACAGGCCGGCCAAAACATGACAAACAATTAAAAATGCGGCGCGTTTTGTGCTGTTTGCTGCTGCTTAGCTGTGCAAGTATTTTTTACACTTACGTAAAACTCAAATGCCGGCAATAGTTGTTAATTTTACTTGTTATAAGTTAATAGTTTTATTTTCGTTATCATGACAGTCGAAAGCAAACAGACAGACAGAGAGAGAGAGAGAGAGGCAGCCCAGAGATGATATTGCACTTGATTGTTGCACAACTTTCAGATGTACAACCAGTGCAACCAGGCGCGTGTTGTTCGTTAACACTCGTCGGGTTCCCCCCCGCCCTGCTGCAGCCATGTGGATTCAATCAAATATCCAAAACGCAGACTGCAGGATTTGTGACTCAGTTTTATGGGAATGAAAGTTGTGGTGGGTGCCGGTGCCGGGGCCAGTGCCAGTGCCGGTGCCCGGCGTAAACAGTCAGAAACGAATGGCAAATAAATTGAAATTTAAAGTTTTACTCCACCCGGATGCTGAATAGAAACAAAAAAAAATGTGTTACCAGCAAAGAGCCGAGTTTATTTGGATTTCCATTCGAACTATGTAAATACTGCGGTTCCCAAAAATGGCCCTCGCATACCTGCATGCGATTTATTACCAGCTCGCAAGGCTCGGAAAACCTTGTGTGTTTTCTACGCTGTATATTTATGTTTTCCTCTTACGAAACCCACTAGCTGCCATGTAAAAAACTCAACAAAAATGCTGAAAAGCATACGGCTAGTCCGGTCCAAATAATGCCTAAAATCTGTTTGTAGTTTCCAGGTTTCCGTAGGCAGCGCCCATTTACAGCTACATAAACAAGCGGTCCCCGTTAATATAATTCACCTTGAACAGCCCCGCAGAAGCGAAGAAAAATCCACACAAATTACAGCCAAACTGATAAAGCAACAAGAGCCCGGGCCAGAATTCAAAGAGTTGTCGACGCGCTGCGATTGATAAATAAATTGAATTCCAGTCTGTGAGATATTTTTGAATGACACAATCAACATCGTTTTCCTTTTTTTTTCTTTTCTTCTTTTTTGGGGGCATTGTTTACATGGAGAGCTAAATGGGGGAAATACATATCGTACATTTGATGTTATTCATATTTTTCCAGCAGTCGGAGCCGAAGTCCATCCACACACACACACACACACGCACACACGCGAGCTGTATGGCAGTGTACAATGGCTGCTTAATTTATGAAATTAACAAACACACAACGCCACCGATAAAAACTATGCTCGCCAGCCACACAAAATAAATAATAATAAACTAAACCAAACCAAACCACAAAAACAGCCACACGGAAAAATAGAACGGCAAAAAACTCGACACAACATTGAGCCCTTATTCATTTACAGTAAACTCTGTCGCTGTCCGACCACGAGAATTTTTCATGTGATAGCAGGGGCTAGAGTGGGGGGGGGGCCCAATGTCGGTAATCAACCTTGAATTCGTTTTAGAAGCGCCTACACACCTCAAAAAGTTCGACCAAACGGAAACAATGTAAAAAAAACCAGAAAGAAAAGATATATTCAGGGCCGGGCCCAAAGCGAAGCATTACATACGCTAAAATTGCCACCGTTCACCGTACATATGCATGTAAATGCGATAGCAGTCCGATTTTGATTAAAATATGTAGAACGAACGATATGGAAGCCAGAACCAAGGGATTAGTTCCCATGGCAATAGCATAGAAAAACAGATGGCAGATATCAGGCATTTTTAACGCCATGCGTTGCTAAATCCTCATGCCCTCTTTAAGGGTATCAGAGAATCAAAATCACGAGAAACAGGAATATAATGTAAGTGGTGGATAGCGGACTTTAAGGCACAAATGTTTGAGATCTAAAGTTACCTATTTTTCGAATCATTTATTTGGCCTGCCACAAGACCGAATTTGCTTTCTAGATATGTGGGAAATTGATGTCGTAACAAACTTGTTTTGCTGTGATTTTGTTGATTGTATTTCTTGTTTTGTCTGTTTTATTTCAGGTAAGAGCGGACGTCACTCGTATCGAGTTTTTCTGGCCCCGGATGAAACCATTTACTACTCAAACCAAAAATATCGAACACATAAAATCAACATAATTCAAACATTATTCTCAGGCCCAGGCGACACGTGATCGCAGCATGCAAAGTGGACTAAAAATATTTCTCAGTTTTGGTTTTGGTTTCGGTTTTGGTTTCGTTTTGTTTGTTTTTCGATTTCGATTTGGAGTTGGAGGTGGAAGTGGATTTTGAATAGATCTCTGTTCCGCGCCGATCTCGAGTGGGGTTAAGCTTTGGCTATGGCTTTGGGCTTTGGGCTCTGGCTTTGTTGTTCGACCCAACTGTCGAAAAAGTCTCGTTTTTGGTTTGTTTTTGTCTCGTTTTTGACTGTCCAAGGCTGTGCATTAAAATTCAAGGCGTGCCGCCCATCATTAAAATTTATCTACGTCATAAATTCCATATGCCATATAGCCAAAAGGAAAACATGTATCGGGCAGAGCAGAGTATAGCAGAGTATAGCTCGGGCTGTTAAATAATTTTCATAGCATTCATTCGAGTAAATATTGAGCAACAGTGCGTATGAGTGATTTAAGGCATCGACTCGTGGGCCTGTGCTAAATGCTTCTGGTGCAACAACTAATTGGACTGTCAAGGAAATTAAATCTATGTATTCGAATTGCTTGCTAGCCTAACTGATCAAATTTGCTCCATTTAATTATGAACTTAAATTTCTAAAGCGTTTGCTGGGAATTATCAACATTTATGCTGGGCAAACAGACAGACAGACCGACAGACTCCTTCCCTGACTCGTCTCTGGTTGCACTCGGCTTTGATTTGGGTTTAATTAATAAATATTTGGGGCAGAAATGGGAGCAGTGTGAACGACTCTTGCAGCGACTCGACTGATTGGCATATTTGCATTCATTTATTTGATTTGCAATTGTTATTGAGTGCAGTTTGAAATTGAAGCGGCTTCAAAGTTCAGTTCAAAGCGAGTGCTTGACGTACCCAAAATCGGTCTAACGTGACTGACTTTAGGCCTTATCAATCCCGGCAGGGGGTGCCGAGCACTTGAAATATATATTCCTATATATACACTCGATCTGCATCTCTTGCTCGCGGAATTTGTTTTGCAGCGAACACGAGCGGCAAACAACATTGAACAAGTTAACTAAAAATAAGCTTATTTATTGCTGCTTTTGCTTTGTCTTCCGTTGCACTCATGAAAACGAATGCACTCACACTCACACACTCACACACGGTCACACATTTGAGAATCCCCGTTCACCTTCCTCGTGCTGATCCCCCAATTCCCCCAATTCCTCGGCCCCCTCGATGTGCAACTCAATGCCAACGGCTGCGGCAGCTTACGCTTTAAGCTCAAAGCCTATCCGAGTTTCGTTGCTGCTGTACGCGAGTATCTCGTATCTGAGCGATACATTTTGCCATTGCACAGTTGCTGCTGCTGTTGTTGGCGCTGGCGCTGCCTCTGGGGCCACTTGCAGCTGTCATTGCGGTTGCGGAGAGCGAGCGAGACGGGGCACTGGCAAAATTGGGTTATTGGGTCATGATTCAGTTCGAAGCAAAACGCCAGCGACAACAGCCACAGCAGCAGCAACAACAGCAGCAGCAGCACAACAGAAACAACAGCAATCGCCTCGATTTGTATTTCGTTTTGTGAGCGCGCCCACTGGCTGTCAACAAAGCGTACTTGTAGATACTTTTTTCAGCTACTGTTTGCAGCATACGAGTATTGAGGAGCCAGACTGCCGCTGCTACTGTTGCAATTGCAACTCCAGACTACTCCGCGACTCATCCGAAGCCCGTGCCTTCCAGAGTTTTGTGTGCCTCGCTTTGTATCTTTCTAATTGACTTCCCTCTTTTGTCCAGCCATTGTCAGCGATGTTGTCGTTTTCATTGAAGTTGCTGCTGCTGCTGCTGTTGCTGTTGCTGTTGCTGCTGTCTTCGCTGTCGTTGTTGGAGCAACACTTGACACTAATTAGGCCACTCTCCGCGCGCTTCAGCCTCCCCTGCCTGCACTGCCTGGCCTGACATTATCTCCAGCTTAGCTCCAGCTCCGCATACGAGTATATGTATGCTAATATTCCCCCCTTTCCCATTCGCCTTTCAATTATCTGCAGCCTGAATATGTATCAGAAAGTATTTACTCGGGGGCCGCATAGTTCGTACGTATATGTATGTATAAGAAGAATGCACTGCACATAGGAAGCGACTCGAAATAGTTCTCCTTGAGGTGCAAACAAACAGTTTTGGCAGCTAAAAATACATACCCCCGAGCCACAGTATCTCAATCAGTTATGTTATGCTATGTCCGACCCGCTGTAAATCACTTCGAGATAAATTAATATCGTAATTTCCGCAGGCATTTCCCAATTGGAGCGTCTAAGCATGCCTCATCTGTGCTATAAAAAATCATCGGGGCCAAGAATATAAACGCAGAATTCCGAATTCTCAGCGCCATTGACCAACATTCGGCTGCAGACGGCTTCACAGTGAAAATGTAAAAATGTAAAAATGTAAAAACGTAAAAACGATGTGCAGATGAAAAATGAATAACAAAAACGGAGGACAACATAGGCCATAAATTTCAATCAAAAAGTCTGCTCGCAGCAATTAAATTGCGCAATTTGTTCATCGCTTCTCTTTTTTTTATGTATGTTGAGAGGAAAAAGAGCATCGAGCATACGGGCTGGGCTGGGCTGGGCTGCATTTGGAAATGGAATTCTCTGGCTGAAAGATTGAGTAAAAATTTGGATCTACGAGGGGGCGCTGAATAGCTGTATTTGAATAGTAAACCAGCTGGGAAAATCATATTCAAAAATGACGAGTTATTATTCACACCAAAAAGTTCACACTGCGTCGCTGCATTCTCAGTTTTGCTCAACTATTCAGCTGCATAGCTATATATTATCTGTGCATGTATATTGCTGTGGAAACACATCTCTCAGGTAGGCATTGAACGATCCACAATTGCATAATGACTTTGGCAATTGCCGCATTTGCATATCAAACATTTCAGTGGGCGTCTCATTTAGTATTTAGTGCTTGTGTCTCTCCGTGTTTTCTGGGTTGTGTGCGCTTCGTGTTTTCGTTGTCGTTGTCGTTGTCGTTTTTTTTCGCTTTTCATTTTACGCACTGCCCCCGAATCGTTCACCGTGGGGCATTCGGACTCCAAAACATGACACACAACATTGTAACACTGACACCAAATAAATTTCTGCCACAAACATTTGGCATTGCTGCTGCTGCTGCGGCTGTGGCTTAGTTTAAATTTAGTTGGTGCTGCAAGGCAAGACGCTAAATTTGCTTACTGCTGCCTGAGACTCAGTGGCTCCGGAACGAGACTATGCGCTGTGTATTGGTGGCAGTGTGGCAGGGCGGCAGGCAGCATAGCAGAAGCTACGAAAGTAGCACAAAGTTTTTGTGCTCGCTGGCACAGTGCAACTTCTGTAACTCGAACTTCCGCAAGTAAAAATAAAAATTATATTTTAGGTCTCGTTCGGTAAATAATAGAGTCCTAAATGAGTTCAGTTGGCTAGTCAAATAAGCGGATCCAGAGTTTAGCAGCTCCTATTCTCCCATCCAAAAACTATTTCCTAATTTCTCTACTCTCTGCCAAATGTTGGTTGCAGCTCGGAGAAGTTCCACTGTATATCCTCTATGGCCTGTGACACACTTCGACTGGGGTGGACACCTTGTCGGAGACGCAATATCCGTGCGGGTATCACGATGGGGGCCAAGTTAATGTGTACTTGCCGTTGCTCAAAGGGAACACAGCACACACATTCTGTGCCCGTGCTCTGTTGGGCTCGCCTAACAAAGTTCCATCCAAACACGAACTCAATCATCGCAGCAATCCACTGGATTTCCATGCCACGATGATATCTGCACTCCTGCGGACAGGCGGACGGGCGGACAGGCGGTGGCTCCCTCGAATGTATGTCATAATTTGCCTTATAGTTCCCTCGTTCGTGGGTTCGTTCGTTCATTTGTTTGTTTGTTTGTTTGTTGAGCCCGCCTGTTGTTGCCTTGTTTACGTTGGGAATTTGCATGCCGCTGATTGAGGTGGCAGAGTCTCCGTTTCAGCCATAACAACAAGTTTGCCCTGCCGGCATCGAATGTTTGACCCATTTTTCTTCATGCCACCACACAACTCACCGCCCAGCCCACCCCACCCAGTGCGGCTACCCAGGCAACCAAGTGAAACAGGAACTCCATTTTGTTTTGAGGCAAGCACAAGGATACACTTTGAAAAACAAAAACAAAAAACTAAGGCCTCTAAATTAGGAAAATTAAAGCAACAATCGATAGAAAACAAAATGAAAATTAAAAGGAAAACTTTGTCCATTTGATTCCGGATTTAGGCGCGCTGCTCTCAAACTTTTGAACTATTTGTCGAGTGTAGAGGCCGTCAACAACTGCAACTGGGTCAACTAGCAGAGACCCGCCCGAGGTTAGAGGGCAGCGCGCCGCCACCCTAAGTGAGCTGCTGCTGCCGTCAAGTGGACAAACTTTGATTAATCCCTCGCCCTGGGCGGTACTTGATCTTCTCCTATTTTTCGCAGCAGAATCCCCCCGTCACGTACTCAATTAGCTCAATGAGACAGGCCCGGCCAGGCCCCAACTAAATGCAAATAGAAAACTAATAGAAGCGGGCCTACTACACACACACAAAGCATTGTGTGTTTGCACCATTAGCATAAGGGAGGCCCACCAGCAGCTAGCAGCTAGCAGCCGGACAGCTGACAGCTTCCCATCCCCAACGATCCGTGGAGCAACTTTGACCGGTCCGGCCAGCAATTTCGTCACTGGCCGAAACGGATGGTCAATAAACCTGGAAAGAGCAGCAGCGGCAGAGCCCAGCAACAAGACTCAAATTGCTGCCAGGTCGAGTCATTGTCTCAGCGCTATTTATTTATTTTGCTTTTTTTGTTCCCGAGTTTCTTGACCGACTCAGAAACGGCACACGGCAACTGGCAACTGGCAGCCGGCATACATATTTTTGGATCTATGACGAAATCGTATTCCGTATTCGTGCCTCTTCCTCTGTGTGCCTGTCTACGCTTCTTTACTCTTTTTCTAACGTTCCCTCAGAGCTTGAATTAAATTAAATCTGACACGCATTTCGGTCTCGAGTTTTATTTCACTTATTCCATTTAATGGGTTTTCCTTTAACCAATTTCCATCGTCTTGCACTCGTATGGTTTCTGTTTTTATTGTCGGCAACTCGGTCGGTCGGAGTTTGGTTGTGGATTCCGCTTTGGGTATGGGGGAGAATCCCCAAGAAGATTGGATTCAAATTACGATTTTTAGGCTTCGCTGGATGCCGACACAATACCGAAAAAAAATAAGGAACAAAAACGCACAGACAGACAGAGACAGAGAGAGAGAGAGAGCGAGTCGATAAAGGAGGGAGAGAGAGCGAGAGAATGAGTTCGTTTGCCTCAGGTTCGGCTTTGCCGGGAGTCGCATCCACCACCGCACCGCAGTTTGTTGACCTTCATCAAAATCTGGCGAGACAGACACAGACGCAGACACGCAGACACAGCCGCAGGATCACCTGTTGCTGCAGCTGTTGGCAGCAGAGCGAGAGAGCAATACGTTGAACCCTTGAGCGTGAGAGGCAAAAAAGCAGAGGCAAAGGCAAAGGCAACCCCTGTCTGGATATGGGTCTGACATTCCTTTACACAAAACTTGAATGAGAATGCAAATGATTCAATAATACTCGCAGGTACGAGCAGTATGCATATATCCCACTCAAGGCCCCACTGCAATCGCATTATTCGGCTCACAAATTGTTACATAATTTCATAATCGCCAAAGCAAAACAGCAAAAACAGAAAGAGAATACGCAGAAGGCGGACAAGGAGAGAGCGCGACAAGTGCCCAGAGACTGCAATCCAATCGAAATTCCAGGCGATTTAAACAGCGTGCGATTGAAAACGCACCCAGCGACAGAGAGAGAGAGAGAGTGAGAGAGAGAAGAGAGAAGAGGGCAAGCAGTAATATGTAAATGCGTTTGTTCCCCTGCCGAAATGAACCGAAAATCGAAAACAGAACACACAGACACAGTCCCGTATGGCGTACGGGATCAACGGCTCGGCTCGGCTCATTCCCCGAAAGTTGAATAACCCAAATGGGCGTATAAACAAAAAGTGGAGAAGAGACGAGGCGAAAGAGCACCAAAAATACAGAACAGAAACAGAAACAGAGAATGAAAACGCGGCACGACCAGGGCACGGGCATGGGCACTCGGGAAGCATCAGAAACGATACGGGGACCAAGACTTGGGCACCGGGAACGTGACTGGGGGAGAGGAAGAGCCACAGTCAGAGCCTGAGCCTGACAGTTGGGTGTTTTATTCGTACGAATCTACGGCTTATTATGCATAATTTGGATTCCCCCGAGCGACACTCACATCGACAGCAGCAACAACAATCATGAAATTATAACGGAGATAGGCGCCTCATCGGGGACAGGAATGACCATGAGTAATATGGAATTCATTGGAAGATGATCAATGCCTCGGGCTGCCCGCACTTAATCAGGCTCCAAGTCAGAGCTGATAAAAAGGTTGGCTCAGTGGGTGACTCAGCCCAGGGCTAACGAGCTACAAATGCTGCAAATCCAATATTAAATCCAGATGCGATCTTTGCTTGCGAACTAATTTAAAGAAATCCTTGCGCTTTAGTTGAGTGATGGCATTGCCTGATGGCAGGAAAGTCTGAGTCTGTCGCAACAGGAAATCGATCCTGGGTAACTGGGGAAACTAAATGATATCAGAGCTTCGGGGATTGGCACTAATATTAAAGAAGTTTCGAATTTCACAGCTCCCTCGGCTAGCTATATATATTGAATATATCCAGTTGCATTTCCTATGTAGATAAACTACATCCCACCAGGCCACCAGCCCCTCCCCGCACACGCTTTGTGTGTATTCTGGCTGCTTGCATACAAAAGAGAAAGCAGTCGTCCTTGTCGTTCTCCCTTCGTGTCATTCATGTCTCAATACGGATCTGGCAATTTATGCGAGAGTTTCCTGTTTCAATTAAATTTTATTATTGTCGATAAAATTTTACGAGGCTTCATTGTGGCACACAACACAGAGAAATTGTCAAGCCAATGCCAATGGAATTTCGTTCGGTCTTCTCCGCTTTTTGTTTGGCTTTTCTATGCGTACTTACGCAGATAACATTTTTTTGAGGGAAAACTTCTTGGACACATACCTAAAAAGAGAGCAGAAGAAAGAAGAAACTGTTATGGCAAGTGCTTAAGGAATTTTTGCATTGATTCAATTAATATCTAAACAGTACGACGTCATCGTTAGCCCGGGACACGAGTAGCGCGCGTATGGGGGAAACAACCCCTCGCAATGTGAGTCAAACGAGCGGTGATGCGAATGAGTGTGCTATATTTACGCTGTGACGTTGCACGCAGTGTTTATGCCCCATTTCAACGCCCACAGCAAACGCCCAGAAAAGCCTACGCGCCCACGCCTCAACAACCCCCCGCGCCAGAATCAGCTAATATAAAACGCACAGGGTGGCCGGGCTCGTTCGTTTTGGCAAATAATCGGCACATAAATAGGGCACTGCAATGAGAATTGCACGACCCAGGCAGACGACCCACAAGACGACGGAGAACACACAAATAAAACAGGGCCAAATGTTGCTGCCCCCCTTTGTTTTTTTTTGCCACTTTCCGCTCTGGATTTCCCAGCGAATTGAAAGTGTAAGAGGCGGCTTAGTGATAAGCAGTCCATACAACCATCAAAAATGCTACGTAAGCAGACAAACAACAAAACACAAACCCAAACACACACACGCACACACGCACACACAGTTACACTTTCAGTTTGTCTGTTTGTCTGTCATTACGTATACGCAGTGAGCGATGATGACGACAGAAATTGCGTAGCAGATGCCAATGAAACGGAAGCATTGTCAGTGGCCAGGGGCGGCCCAGCCCAGAACCAACATTGGAGCCAGGCAACCCCCTTGAGCAGGCGGCGCCTCTGCAGACGCCCCTTGGAATTTATATGGCCGAAAGAAGTATGCCAGAGACTCGAACCAAAAGCAAAAGCAAAAGGCAAATTTGATTGTTATGTGAGGCGAGGTGAAAACCGTTAAAGCCCGAACACGGCGCATTTGTCTGTAGGGGGCCGGCTGGAGCAGCGGCACGGCCGTGCGATGGGTGGCTGCGACTGCCACAAAGGCCGCCTCTATTCCGGTTGTTTTGCATGCTGCACGAAGCTCATTCAAGTTAATTTAATCGCGTAATTTACGCATGATTGGCATCGAAAATGCGTGAAGATATCGGTGACTCCAAAAGCGCTTTTGTTTCGGTTTCGTGTCGCTCGTTTCTTTCGGTGTAGCTTTCGAAATGTAAATATACGAAAATAGCGCGCGAGTGTGTGTGCGGGGGGTGGAGAGCTGGTGAGTGGTGGAGGAGGAGGAGGAGGAGGCGGGCGATGACGTCGTCTATGCGCCTACGCGCCCAAAAGGGAAAACCAAAAAGAAGAAGCCTCCAAATAAACAACAAAAAAAGCAGCGCACAAAAATCGAAAGCACAAGCACACACACACACACAGAATGAGCGAGCATAGGGCCAGCATAACATAACGGTGTGAAAACAAAATGGCGACCATATTGCGTTGTAGTTTTTTCGGAGCTTGGGAGGCTGCCATTTTGTTTTTGGCGCCATCCATCCTCCCGCGCGCTGCCTACCGCTCGGTGGCATATGCGTACGATGACTCTCCCTCTCCCTCCCTCTCTCTCTTTGCTTGTGGCTGGGGGAAAATTTTTGGCGGTTTTGGCGGTCCAGCCGGCCGGTGGCTAACAGACTGGCTAACTGACAGACAGACAGATTGTACTGGTATGAATGAATGAGTGAATGAGAGTCTGGGCAACTGGGCAACTGGCAGACGGCTGCCTGCCTGCATTCGATGTGCGGTAGAAAGTGGTCGGAGCCAACAGCGCTAGAAAGTGTGAAGTTTTCGAGTTTGTTTTGTTTACTGGCCGCTTACATTATAATGGGGGTTTATCTTGGCATTTGCACTGAGATGGAAATCATTGAAAGCTTTTGTATGAAACACGAGTGCACGCAGAACACACTCGTTTTAAAGCAAACTTTACTCCATTTTCGTTTATTTTAATTATCCCCGAAACAACTTTTCTCAGCCCCCGAAACAGTCCTCGTCGTCGCCTTGAGCTCAATTGACACCTCCGGCAGCCAGCAGAGCCATTCGGCTGTGATAAGCCGTACGACAGGCGATAAGCGCACAAGATTTACTATCGCCTTGCGTTTCAGGGATTTTCCAGATTTGATTGCACCCGTTCGAGTGGCTGTGCCTGTGCCTGTCTGCCACTTGAGCGGCTGTTGATTCCCCACGGGTGCCAGTTGCCACTGTCAATTGCACATCAGAGTTGCCGTCGCCGTTGCCATTGCCTCACACTGCCAACAAATTTGTCGAAATCAAGTCTGCCACAAGCCGCACACACTCATACACACACACATACACCTTGCAACCATTTTGAGAAAGCAGCGAAAAGTTAGTCCCACCTCAAGCTACATTCAATTTGGGTGCTGCGCTGTGCTGCAACTGTTGCAAAGCATCAGCTCCATTGGAATGCATCCCCCACTTATCAGTTGGGGCTCTATTTTTGGAGGGGGACAGGAATACGATACGAGTTTATGTATATTTTTCTATGTTGGGCAGGCAGCCCTGGTGGGGGGTGGGGTGGGTAAACCAAAGAGCAAGAGCGTTGAAACATTTTAATTTGATTAAATTTCATGTGACCCAAATACCGGAAACAGTTATTCTCCATGACGCCCTAGACGCATGCCACCGCAGCAAACACCCCTCCGCAGCCCACACACACACACAGACACACGCACACTACCCCCCAGGAAGAGTGACAATGGCCTCGCATTAGAGAAGGAAAAGGGAGCTAAAGCAAAAGCAAAAGCAGAAGCAAAGAAGCGAAATGAGCGCAAAACAAAATCAAAAATGTGATAAAAGGGGAGAATGGCCCTGGGTGAGGGGTGAGGGACGAGACTGGCATACTGCAAAGGGAAACGAAACCCATGAAAGGGTGGGGTGGTGGAGTGGAAGTGGGCGGAGAGTTCTATGTGCAGAACTGGTGACGTTGACGTCTTCTTTTATTTTATCCGTTTTTCGGCTGCCACATGAAAAGCAATTTTCATGCGTGGCTTCTTCTTTGTTTCCAGCCCATGTGTTTGCATGGGTGTATGTGTGTGCGTGTGTGTGTGTGTGGGGGGTGGGGGTATCTGTGTGAGTGCTGCTGCGTATTTCCGCTCAGGCCACAGAATCGAAGCCGCGTACTGAGCACCGAAGAACCCATCCCAGGCCAGCCCAGCCCAGCCCAAAACTCGAGCCGAACCGAACCCAAGACCCAGACCCAAAACCCAGAGCCGGTTTTTCTTCAAAGTAAAAAAGAAAAACACAAAAACTCTCTCACTCGCACGCACACCCATGCATGCATGCACGCACACAGGCATGGACAGGCACGGACACGCACACGCACATTCAGACAGGCACAATCATGTTGAGCGTGCGTAAAGTGCGTAACTGTTGTTGTTGCTGTCGGAAACGGGTTTTACGGGGACAACTTCTTGGCCTCCGCCTTCGCTTCGGCCTTAGGCCCGACTGCCTGCTCTTCGTCTCTCTCTCTCTCTCTGTCTCTCTGTCGCCCACTCCAGCACTCGCTCTGAATCTGTCTCTCCTGCTGGCTGGTGTGCCGCCATCTCTGTCGCACATGCTGGCTGGTGTGTACAGCTGTTTTCTGTTTATCTCGCACTTTCCGCTTCTTCTTTACATTCGTATTTTTGTTTACGTTCTGTGGCACGCACACGAGACGGACACGGACACGCACACTCCGCCGCGACGGCCCGGCCCCACCACGCACCACGCACCCCGCTGACTATGCCGGGTCGTGGGTCTCTTGTATCTTTGTATCCATCTGTAAGTTTGCCTGTCCTCATCCAGCTGTGTGGCTCTGTGGCTGCGTGCGATTGTATCATTGGAGTTTGGCTTCAGTTTGTCTTGCATTTTATAATATGTACATTCTGTGCCACTCTCTCTCCTCTCTCTCTCTCTCTCTCCCTCTCAGTCTCTTTCACCCCACAGCACCTCAGCGTCTGCTTCCACTCGGGAAAATCCCCATTGCCGCCGGCCTTACTTAATCAACGACACAAAAAAAGAGCTCAACTTTATCGCTTTCACTTTTAAATTAAGTCATAATAAAAACCGAAAAAGATTCCACAAAGCAAAAAAGGCAACAAAATAACTTAACCCACTTTCGTGTGAATAAAACCGAAAATAAATACAATCAAATAATGCGCAAATTGTTGAAGATCAATAATTAAATCTCTCTGTGCCCCCATTGTGAATGAAGCTGGGCCCTTGGCGCTGCACCAGCGGCAATCAAAAGTTTACATTATATTTATACAATTATAAATACATACATATATACATGTACAAACATACATATGTGTGTACATACATATATTTGCAATATTTGTCAGATTTTATTTTATCTGGGGCAAAGGGTAGCTGCAAATCCAATTATTGGTTTAATTTTTGACATCTAGCAAAACGTTCTGCTAGTCAAATTGAATTATGTCAAACTGGATGGAGATTTGTGGCTTTTGGTTTTTGGTTTCTATTTGGAAATTATTCAATTTTTCCTGTTTCAATATGAAACACTTGAGATTGGGTTTGTTTTTTGGTTTATTTTCAACTTTTGTGTGTTTCTGTTTTTGTCTGTCTTCGAGCGTTAATCAAAAACCCCATTTCAAATTGACCCACATACCAAGGTGGCATGTACCCAAAACGCCAAGCGCACACACAAACACTCACCAGCCAGGCCAGCCAGCCAGGCCAGCCAGCCAGCAATCAGGTGTGCACCGTGTCCAGCTGTGTGTGTGTGTGTGTGTGTGTGAGTATCTGGTTGGTGGAGCTTATGCCGAAATGCCGCTTGAAACAGCAAAAACCGAGACACAAACAAAAAGGCGCTTTGAAATCAAAACTCAAACTCAAACGAAACCGAAACGAGCTGCATGCATTTTTTTGAAAGTCGTTTCGATTTGGGCTTCTTGTCTGTTGGGCTCTTGGGCTCTTGTCTTGGGTCTTACCTTCAGCGCTAAGGTTCGGTTCGGAGTTCGGAGTGGCTGCTTGGCTGGTGGGTGAGAGCAGCTGGCTCCCTTTCGATTAGGGGCGGCACGTTATGAGTCAGAAGCCAAAACCAGTCTTTTGATGGACAGAGAAATTAATGCTATGACATTTGATGAAGAGCAGAGCTGAGCATATAAACATTCTTTGTGAACGAACCGATGGAAACCCAACACCCCAGTCGGAGAATCCGAAACAAGTCGTTCAACCTGCGCCACAGCACAGCACAGCCCTCGCAAAAAGGTCACTGAAGCAGCCTGACCGATTTCAGAGGCCCCCAACCCCAGCAAGGCTGAAATGTTTTATGACAATGTTCGACTCAGCGCTGTGTCTCCTCCTGCAGTTTATGGGCTCCAATTAGAGTGCACATTTTTGGTAGCATTGCCAAAAGAGGGACTTTCTTCGCTACCTGCATGGGATCTACGAGTGCTCGGCAAGGTCGATTAGTCATGATCCCATCGAATGCCCAGACTCGAACTCGGATCCCAGGTTCACGTTGACAAGACCCCAGGACGCAGACAATGGCCCGGCCCTCGAGTGACCTGCTAGGCAGTCGGACGGACACTGGACCGTCATTTTTTAGCCTGTATCAAACACACAAAACCAACACAACACAACAAAAAGCAGCACGCAGGAAAACAAGCAAACGAAAAAATGGATGGGATGTTTTTGCCGGTATCATAAAACCATAGCAATGCAGAGGGGGAGAGCGAGAGAGAGCAAGCGATAGTTAATGCTAGAAAGAGTGCAAATGAGAACGGAAGAGACAGATAGAGCAGAGAGGATAGTGGATAGTGGATATTATGCCCGTACCCAGACCCTAACCCCATTGCAGGCAGGCAGGTCGTTAGCCGCTCCGATACCGAGACCTGGACGAACAGCGGGGAGTAAACGAACCCAGACTCAGGCCAAAAGGGACTGGCACAGACGGGAATGCAGGCACTGAACATGGCCTCGAAAACGTTTTGCCAAATGCCTCGTAAACGACCCGATTGAAGGGACAATGATAGGCCATAGCCTAGGCCCCGATAGACAGGAGTACATAAGCGATAAGGTAGTTCCGCCAAACAAGGGCTCTGATAAATGAACGCAGCACAGATACATATATTCCGAGCTAATGGATTTATAAAAGGCGAAAATGATTTCGTTTCGTGTGGAAAGTGGCCAATTATCTGCTCACAACTTGCAGCCAGCAGCTTCCCCAGTAGAAAACGATTTATTTGGATCACTTGTGGCAGCTACGAAATGAACTTCCAGCGAGCAAAACAATCACTGGCACTGCCACTGCCACTGTCATTGCCGTTCACCTGGTCGAAATGCACTCTCTGCTTGGCCCCAAAATGGGTCGCAGCCTGAAAAGTGAGAGGCCAAAACAAACACACAGACACGTTAATTAATTGCCAAAACCGATGAAAGTAAAAAGCCACAGAGAGAATTTGGGCTAACCCAGAAAGCAGAAAGCTGCTGCCCAAAAAAAAAGGCAGAGCAGAGCAGAGAGGAGAGGAGAGGAGAAGAGAAGTTGCGTGTGCGGTAAAAAATCACGGAGCCATGTCAATTTCAATGTCATTAAAATGAATTTCTTTTTAAATGCAGAAGCCGGGCAAGGTGGTAGCCGAGAGGAAACTACATACAAATTACTGGCCCGGTCCGGCTCGGCCCTGACAATGCGGAAGTGCGGGGAGCAAGCAAATCGCATACTGCTACTCGTCTTGAGGGGCAAGCCACAGAGACCAGGCCAGAGCAGACCAGACCAGAGCAGACCAGACCTGACAAATGATCCCCGACATTTTGGCTGGCATTCGAGCTTAATTCTTGTGCCATGCGCCATGCGCCCTCCATTAAATGGACCTGCAAATTACATGCTGGCCCCCCGCCTCTGAAGGAGAGCAGTGTAGTCCTGCTGGACATTTGATTCATGGCCCGACAATTATACGTCATTGTAATTGAAATGCGAATGGAAATGGAAATGGTAATGGGACTAAAGATGGCGATGGCGATGGCTCTGGGTATGGATGGGGATGGGGATGGAAATGCGTGCAACAAGTTTCTCGTTGCCGGAATAACCTTAGAATTAATTGCCTCACGTTTACGAAGCAAACAAAAAATACTCCCCAACTGGTTTCCCCCTTCCCTAGGTCTGTGTGTGGTGTGTGTGTGTGTTTGTATCTAAACAAAAGGCAATTGTTCAAGTTGAACCGAAAAACAAATTTCGGTTTTTGTCGAATTGGAGCCCATACCCCATACAGACACGACACGCACACACGTGACAATCACATGCCAGCGAGGACAAACTATTGATAGATGTAACAAATTTACCCCCTCCCTCTCCCTCTCCCTCCCACTCTTTCAATTACAAAAACCCGCCGCACAACAACAAAATTTCAACCAATTGTTGATTGCCTTACAACGAAACGAAAACGAACACGAAACGGAGCTCTTCTTCTCAGTTTTCCAGTTATTTTCGAACTTGGTGGCTATTATGATGAGCTCATAGAGGAGTCACAAGAGTGGGGGAAGCTCCACGGAATGTGCCCAACTCGCTTTACATTTCCATAGCTAATTATGCCAAAAGATTTGAGTCGAAACTTTGAGGCTCTTTCAAGTCGGATTTGGTCGCAAAAGCAAATAAAACTAGCAGATGGAGTGAGTGATAGATACAAAGATACAATACATTTTCAGCATTTCCATTTTGGGCAACACATCAGACCTGATCCAGGCGCAGTATCGCAGTATCTGTATCTGTATCTTGCGGGTCGTACAATGGGCTGACATCGAGCTGGAGACAAGCCCACACATCTGGCAGAGAGCTGGAGCTAGCTGACAAATTTATTGACTCGCCGCACGGAAAAGCTACGCGCAGTCGACTTGGCATTGAAGTTCGGCCGAACTATCCGAACGTGTAGCTGTATCTGTAGCTGTATCTGTATCTGTAACTGGCGTGTGTATCTTTGCGTTTGTATCTTGGTTCGTAGAATGCAGCAATTACAAATGTTTTAAGCGATTATTAGTGGAGAGAGCAACACACACAGCAGAAACTGCAAGGGAAAGCAGAAGGCGCACAGAAAGAATGCAATGGCAACCAGATGGGCTCGAAGGGAGCGGGAACGAGAGAACACAGACACACAGATGTTGAGTGAGAAGAGAGGAGAGCACAGCTTGATGCCGGTAAGAGCTGGCTAGCCCCCTGTCGCTCTCTCTCTCACTGTCTATCGCTCTGGAGCGCAGTCAGCCGGCAAACCGCTTGCGTTTTTGGCCCGTCCTCAGTCTCAATGTATCTCAAAGATGCATGTGTTTCGCTCATGTATCTAACTATCTTTGCCATCTATATTCAGCCGGCTACACCCATACACAGAGTTGCATCTGTAGCTGTAGCTGTAGCTGTCTCTGCATCTGTATCTCTGACTGTATGCCCGACTTATGACGCAATACAAAAAGTTCATCTGATCTTGCTGCTCTCTTTCTACTAGTTGTGTTGTCTCTCCCACTCTCTCCATCTCTCTCTCTCTCTCTCGCTGTGATTGTCAGGGCGCGGCAGCAGCCCCGCACGGGGAATTAATCCATATAATTAAGTATCTGCCAAGCGTACACATCTCCATTTAGCCCTGAAATTGTGGCGTATTTCCCCCTTGTATTTGATTTCCCCTTTATACATTTTTTACTCATTTGTATTTGCCTCAAGTTTTATCTCACGTTTTCGGCTTGTGCTCGCTCGTCTAACAAATTCTTTCACGCAGCCAAATTCTAAACAAATTTTCATTACGACATCATCATCCACATCATAGTCGTAGTCGTCGTCGTCGTCGTCATTTGGGAGCAGAAACGATCTGATCTGACGATTTGAAATTCGTTTGGTTTGCATTCGCATTCGGTTCGAATCGGTTCGGTTCGGTTCGCATATGGAACTCGGCACGGGACTCGATTTTACGAGCATCAAAATGCCCCAAAACGATGTTTCACTCTCGCATTAGTTTCCATACGCGCTTATTTATTAATTTTTGTTCGATATACTTCTTCATTTTGTTTACGGATCAGTTCAACGCTTCGAGTGACGTAATGGGATGGGGCTATTGGCTGTATCTGCATCTGTATCTGTCGCTGTGGATGTGAATGTGGGGGCAAGAAGGATTATGTGGAACCAGAAGCTAGACAGCACATTGACTGAGGATGTTGCTCAGAGCTAATTAGATTTTGTGGTAAGCTCCTACCCACCCACCCACGCCCCTTCCCCTGCCCCTCCTTCAAGGAGCAGCTAAATGTATCGAAATGTGTGTGAGTGTGTGTCGCGGGTACATCCAAGAAGGCCAACCCAGAGAGTAACCCAATTACGTGCCAAAAAGCAGAGTGCGACCCTCGGCAAGCATTTTTTCGAGCTGTTTTTTTTGTTGTTGTTTCTGTTGTTTCGTCGTGCCACATAGAACGTGATTGCACATAGAATCCATGTGCCCCGCACCGCACCGCACTGCTTATGTGCTTATGTATCTATGTTCGGGGGCCGCTGCATGCTGTACATATATGCTCTGAATATGCCTCTGCCTGTACATAGATACAGCATAGATACATACATACACACACACACATAGATGTATGCTGCGCGCCCCAGTCATGTTGGGGTTGGGAGATGGGGCGGCTGTAGTGTGGCACAGCCAACCTTGACATACTTTGGCGTCGCACAATGATGACAGAGCTGCCTCTGCCTCGGCCTCTGCCTCGGCCAGCTGCAGTGGCTGCAGTAGCACCCACCCACACACCCGACTCACCTCATTTCCAACTGTGGTTATCTTGACAAGCACCTCGTCCTTGCTGGCGTCGTGCGCCACCACATCGCCGCTCTGCTCGCGGCCGTTGTAGGTGAGAAAGACCCGCTGGCCGGGCTGCAGCTGTATGCCCATAATCGAGCGGAAGCCGGGTCCAATAAGATCCGATTCGCGGAACTCCTTAATCATGGCGTTCCGGCGCAGAGCCTGTGCCGGACTGATGTGCACGTTGGCGACCCGGCGGGCCTCCACGATGACCGATGCGTCCGGAGGGGACGATGACGATGACGAAGACGAAGACGCGGATGCTGTTGACGGGGCAGCTTGCTGCAGCGGAAGTTGCTGCGTTTTAAAATCGAAACGGACGAGGTAGCGCGTGTCCGCGTTCAGCTGTGGCTCCCCGGGGGCCAGGAAGGTGGGCGGCGGCGGCGGCGGTGACAGCGGTGCCAGAGCCTTGCCCGACATGGCCATATACGACGGCGGCGTCTTCACATCGACGATGACGCCCGAATACAAGAGTCCCTCAGGACCCGGGGCGCACACCTTGGTGCCAATGATTGAGCGTTTGGCCAAACGGCGACCGGTGGACATTTTTGTACGTTGTGTTTGGGGGGGGGATTTCACTCTAAAAAATCTCAATTTTACGGGACTTTACCCGCCTGATTGTTTTTGCCTTTTTATTAAATTTTATTCAAATCCGCTGGGAACCTGAGCTGCCTTGTTGCTGTTCCTTCAATCTCAGTGCCAGATTTTAGCTTTGCTAACTCGCCACATTTTCCACGCGCGGGACACTCTTTTTCCTTGCACTTGCAGGTATTGCACTCGATTTCGATTGTAACTTGCACTTTTCCCGTTTCGTTGCCCTGTTTCAAACACTTTTTCACGCTCACTTCTGATGTGGACTGGATGTGGAATTTTAATCACTTTTCTTTGCTTGCACTTTGCTGGTCTTTGTTGGAGTTTCTTTTGAATGGTGGTTTATGTGGGTGCTGGTTGGGGGGTGGTGGGTTGTAGAGGGACTTAAGTCTGTGAGATGTTTTTGGTCAGTTTGTAAACTTGGAGCTGGCTGAGGCCCGGCAATTTCTTGATCACGTTCTTGTGGTAGAGCTCCAGGGAGAAGGTGACGCGTTGATTCAGGCGCTGGTTGCTCTGCAGGCGTCGCAGCGCTGGCAGCAGCGTGGAGGATGACAGTGACAGTGACTGCGACTGGGTCGGGAGTGGATGCAGTGCATCAATCGGGGCACTCAGTTTCACATGCTCGTCGTCGCTGGGCGTCTGAATGGCGTGGCAGTTGCGTTTGTGCCTGAGCATAATCCAATTTTGGCCGCTTTGAACGTCAGTTTAGGGCTAACACGGTGGCTCAATCAGTCAATCTGGTCAAGAGGGGGGGGGGTGCTCCGCTTATTGGGGAATGCTTTGGGGGGCTCACATACAACTGATGGAATTTTGTTTCGGCTTGAAGCTTTTTCCTCACACTTTTTCGTAGATTTTTCTTTTGTTTGATGCTGCCTGCTTATTACTGCTTTGCTTTCGCGCTGCTTTCGCTGCCGGTCGTTTCACTTTTTCTCGAGTTTTTCTCTCACACACAGAGACATAGACACCCACACAGACGACACTCGCCAGAGAGCAATATGGATGCACTTCTCGCGGGCTGCTGCTGCTGCACTGATTTGTTTTGCTGTGTGTTTTTTTTTTTTTTTTATTGTGGCGACTCTTGGACTCTTTGACTTTTCGACTCGGCGATTGATTGCTGGAAAACAGCAAGACAAACACTCACATACACACGCACGCACACAGGGCAGGGAGACTGTGTTCCGCGACTGTTTTTTTTTATACTGTTTTATGGCTATTGTTGAACATATATCTTTTTGAGGGGAGTGGGATGTTATTGTTTAGCGTACACGACAAAAATGAATGCTCGCAAGCGCTTATCGTCTGCACCCGAGAGTTTGGTTTTGATGACTGACGCGAACGAGCGAGCCAACCAAACGGCGAGTTACAGTTACTCACATATACTACACACACACACACACACACAGATACTTCTGTCTCTCTTGCGCTCTGCCAGTCGTCGCTGTGTGTGCGCTCTCTCTCTCTCTCTGTCTCTGTCTCCGTCTCCGTCTCTGTTATGTACAAACGTATCTGTATCTATCGGATCTACCTGCTTGGAAAAGCAAAACAACATACGTATACATAATTTTTGGAGCGTGTGTGTGTGTGTGTGTGTGTGTGAGGCGAGCATAAAACTGTTAGAAATGCATTGGTGCCGTTGCCGTTGCCTGGCCTGTTAACAGCAGCACAAACGAATAATCGCCGCGCTGTAATCACATGAAAGGGAAACAGGCCCAGTAAGGATTTTCCATATCCATCATTTTCCTCGATACTGGATTTCCCACTTAAAATAACCCATCTACATATGTATGTACATATGCATGAAGTTTTTGCCAACGCGACGCATTTAGCTGGAGCGAACGCTTATCAGCAGGCAGCGACCTCTGCAGGCAGCGATACGTATCCGTATCTATGACGCCATCGTCAGGAGGTATTCGTACACCAGCACCAGCGACGACGTCGTGGATAGCACAAAAAAAAAATATACTACGCAGTAAAAAAAAAACTCAGACACTTGTCAACAGAGCCCCGCATAACTATCCGTGTAGCTGTGTGTGCCCGCTTTGGTGTGTGTGTGTGTGCGTGCGTTTCGCTCTGTATTATCAATAACAGAGCGCAGAGAATATCAAACAGCGAGCAACAAACAGCTGTTGAGCAAAACAAACGAGAGAGAGAGAGAGAGCTAAACATGTTCAACCAGCACGGCGCTCACAGTCTCTTCTGCCCTTCAGCTACAATTTGTTAAACAAATGTTTCTACTCTTTTTAACAATCTAATCAACTAAATAATTATTACACTTTCGGCACAAGGGATCTGGTGGGGAAACAACACAACAGTTTGTTAAAATATCATCATTATGGATAGTTTAGTTTAGTTTAGCATCCAGTTTCCCCTCTTGACCAACTCCTTTCTGTAAAGACCCATATGCCAAGCGATGTTATTATTGTGGGACAATGTTCAAGCCGGCCGGTTTTCTGGTCTGCAACGTCACACAATTTAACAGTTAAAGAGAGCGCCGCCTTTGAGTGCTTGGCTCTCTTTTCCGCTCTCTCGCGCGCTCTCTCTCTCTCTCACTCTCTTTCTTGGCGAAGCTCACAGCTGTTAATGCTTTGAAATTCATTCGATTTTGTTTACATCGCTTGGGATACCATGCTGTTGCTGTTGTTATCCGTATTCCGTGGTATTTTTGGGGGCCGCACTGGGCCACGCTGCTGCTGCCCCTTGCTGCTATGTTGCACGAGTATGTACTCCATGCTGGCTGTTGTGCGGCGTTGTTGTTGCCTTTGGAATGACCTCTGTAGGCATACATATGTACATATGTATTCGAAACCATTTTGTTGTTAGGGCCATGGCTAGGGGGCAGGGGGCTTTTCCACTCCGCTGGGGCGTGGGGTGGAGGCGTAAATAAACTCGCACACACACACACTCACACTGCCACACTTCTGCAACTTCAATCAACTGCCATCAGCCAACATCCATAGATTTGCGTAGTTGTTATTGTTGGCAGTGTTTTTCCCTTATCTCTGATTTCGAGTTTCGGGGTGGATTTGAGGGATTTTCATGCCACCAGCATTATGAGACGTAATTTTTGGGAAAATTCGCTGCGTATATTGTTTGATCTTGGATGGGGGTCAAAATCATACTTCCCCGAACAAAGTACAGTAAAACTGAAAATCAGGATCGAAAGCAAAATAAATAAAAACCCGAAGAGTAAAGTACGGAGTATCCTCCAGCTTTATCTGGAAGCAAAAGCGATGAAGAGGCCAAAAAACAAAAGTGCTGATAATGCTTCAAGGAAACCCTATAGGAAACCTGTGGTGGCACACACGCACATGCACGCACACACGCGGGGCAGCAGTGAGTGGCGGCCAAGTGCAAAGATGAACTATCTGACAAATTCAATTAATCATTTCTCTAGTGAAAATTCCAAAGCAGCAACAACAAATTGGAATGGAATCAACAGAGCGTTGCCAGAGCTACAACAAATACGCAGTTACGAAAAGCAGCATCGCATCGCATCGCTCAAGTGAATGTGAATGTGAATGTAAATGTAAATGTGAATGCAATACGTGAATCCGTGAGGTTACAAAACGAGCGAAAGAAACGCAAAAGGCAAAACCAAAACAAAGCATCGGCATTAGATGCAGAGCGAGAGAGGGAGATGGAAATACCAGAAGGCAATGCACACACACAGATACAGGAAAGCAAATGCTCACACACAGATGCACAAGCATACACATGCATACACATTGACACATTACCCAAACTGGAAAATAGGTCAACCAGTTGAGAGCGCAAGAGAGTCGCTTGCATAGCAAAGAGTATGTTGTGAGAGAGCGAAAAGAGCTGTAAAGCAGTGTTGTAACGTAACAGCGTGTAAGAGAGAGAGCGGTGGGAGCGCGCACTGTAAACAATTAGAACGGGAATGGTTCTGTTAGCCAACAGCGGGGCGGCTGGCCTCAATTTTTGCGTTACAGATTTGCTTCGACTGGAAGGTGGGTGGGGTGTTGTGGGGGTTGTTTGGGGTGGCCATTGGCACCCTAACAAAGTTCTGAGCAGCCGAGCAGCTGTTGCACCTGATGTAAGTTCTCTCCTCTCATCTACCTCTCTCTGTACCGCGCTGTACCCTTTAGCCCTCAAGAGCGGGTAATTTTATTGGAATTTTATGAAAATTAAACCGGATTTTTGGGATTTCTTTGTAACGTAGAGTCGCAATGAGACACAGCATCTTATTATTATATCCGCTGCATTTCAGCGCTGGCCGCTGTTATTTCGTATTTTCATTTCGAATTCTCTCCTTTATCATTAACGTATGCTTATAGATTTGTATGTGTGTGCTGTGATTGGACTGCCTTCGAAACCGGATTTCGAAAATATGTATGTCATTCCATTCCGTTCCATTCAATTACGCTTTTGCCTAGCCGAGGTATGAGGGTAGAGTAGGGTAGAGCTACGGCACACAGTTGTAGGGCCCACAATGGATGGGCTTTGTTGAAAAGAAATCAACTTGAAATTGCCTCGATCGGTCCAAGATGATGGACCAGAGATGACGCAGAGAAAGTGCAAGTTTCATGCAAATCCAAATCCAAATCGATCGATATATCGGATATGATACCTGCAATTCTACTCGCACTTTTGCACTCTTAAATACGAGTATTTTTTGCCTTAATCTTTGGGATCTATTTCATCCCCATCCCCACCTGAGCTAAGGCTAATTAGAACCGCCTGGCATGGGGATGTACCCCCCCGACCGATGTCCAGGCACCAGCTCCTGTCAAGCTGGGCAAATTTGCCACCATGACGGGGCACTTGACGAACGTGGCCATGGACATGAGCATGAGCATGAGCCTGGACATGGATGTTGATGTGGACATGCCACCGACACTGCGTCGAGATGTCCATCAAAAGCTGTCAGTTGCCAGCAAACAAACATACCGAACTCCGAACCGAACACAAAACGCAAATCGCAGATGGCGGAAAATGAAAATCGCCCTTGACTGCCGCTCCATACACATTCAGACATCTTTGACTCTGACTTCAACTCCTACACCCACTCCCACTCCCACTCGCACTCGCACTCCTGCTCGTACTCGTACTCCATGACATTTAGAGTTGCGTGTTTGGATCATTAGAATGTTTACCTGTTCGCTGTTTGTTAGTGTATCTTCTGTTTGACATCCAGCAGTTCGGCTGGGGTGGGGTGGGGTAGGGTAGGCTAGGCATCCGAGGAGTATGATATGGAAAATCAAGTTACAAACGGCCAACGGCCAACAGGGTCGTCGTGTGTGATTGATGTGAACATGTCAGCACAGACATGGACCTGTGTATGGGGTTGTGGATGTGGATCTGGATGTGGCTGTGGATGTGGAGGCTTTGTCAGCAGGAAGCATAAATTGTAGATTACAGATTATTACAAGACTCACAATCAGTTGCAGATACAAATTTATGTCATGTGCAGGCTGGACATGTGACTGACAACAACAAAAACGCTCGTCCAGAGTCAGAGTTTTGACAACCGGTTGCAGCACCTCTAGCCTACATGGCTGGGGTCAAGGCGGATGGCGGATAGCGGATAGCGGATAGCCACCTGACAGCAACTTTCCTTGGACGGCTGGATTTCACCAATGGACGATTCAATTGCCATTCCATGCTCGGGCGGCTGGCACTGGGACTGTGCGTGCTGTTGACATTGGCTCATAAATTCTGTTGGAAAACAGACAACAGTTTTCATTGTCTTGCTGCTCAGATGCAAGACGTTTTGTTTGGACAATACACAAATATGGGCACTAGACAAACATCGATACGCAGTAATAGACAAATAAATGTCTCGTTGCGATTGGCGGTGGGCAGGGGCTACCAGCGGTATATCGAGGGTGGAGCGGAGAGCTGCAGCCAGCTGTCAGAGTCAAACTGTTGGCATCCCTTCGCCGCGTAAACAGAAACAAAAAATCATGCAAGCATGATTATGTTAAATTTTGAAGTCTAGTGTAAGATAGTATAGGGCGAAGCGGGAGCGCAAGTAAGCTCTCTCTCTCGCTCTTGCCTTAAGTTCCTTTTAGTTGCCTTTTGATTGGGCCAAGTTTGAAACCAGCTGTGGTGGTGTGAAACTCGGCTAAATGTTTATTATTTGGTGGCGGCCAGCTTGTGTCACATACCACTCATGCTGCACAAAGGCTGACGGGTATGAAACCTTAATAAAGTATGAAAAATATGGAGTAACGTACCAACTCTAACGGGCCAACGTTAAAGCCACTGCGTAACCGAGAGAATGAATTGATTCAACTCCGCTTTTTCTCACACACATCAACACATAAACTTGCTTTTATTTAATACTTGTAATTATTATAAGAACAAAACTATAGACTGCATACAAAGGAAAAGGCAAATTAGTTCAAAATAGAAGATGGTAGGGATATGATGGAGAGAATACTTTGACGGAATTAGTTTGATGAGTGTTGTGTGGAGACCTCGGCCAATTAATTTAATTAATACAATTAATACAATTTTTCAAAAATTAAATTAGATTAAATAGTCTTTGACGATCATTATAGATCCAAATTCCGAGCAGCATAGCTACTATAAAGTATAGAAAGTACCAAATATTCCACATGCTCGTAGTTTCATTTTCGTTGACCCGATCTCGCAACTGGATTGGTAAAGGGCGGGGAATTTCAGAGTCTCCATAAATGCAGTCCAGAGTAACATTCCTGCCCTAATTTTCAAATAAATAAATTATTATTGATGCGTAGACATTTTTCTCACATTAAATACCGTGTCGTAAATCCTCTTCACCATTGGAGTGCTCGGCCTGCACCTGATTGGGTTGCCTCTGACTATTGCCTGTGTGTTAACCAGGCCTATAATGCTGTCAATATCGGTGAGATTGTTGTTGCTAACATCAATGAGGTCTACTTTTACGGCATATCTGGGCAAGTCTGTCAGCTGGTTTCCGCTGAGGTTTATGCTTTCCAGGCCAAGCATTGATCCGAAACTCCAGCCGTACAGCCTTTCAATGTTGTTATTGGACAGATCGAGGTGCTTCAAGTTCTGGAAACCGGTGTCATTGAGGAAGTCTGGGACTTCCTTCAAACTATTGCCAGAGAGATTCAGGGCTTTTGGTTTCAAGGCTGCCAAACATTCAAAGTCCAGGCTGGGTTGATTGGAGCAGTCCGCAGTCACATAGCCATTGTCTAGATTCGGTACCAGTATGGAGCACCCACATTGTGTATTGCATATGTATGGCGCGCATTTTACATATTTTGCTTCCACAGTGGCCCAAAAAGTAGTGAATACTAACCCTAACCCTACTAATAAATCTATAGTTTTCATGCTAAGGGAAAAAAAGAAGTGCAATATATATATAGTGTAAATATGTATTGGCAATATTTTTAATAAATTTATAACTATTGGTATCAACTGCAATACACATTCACTAAAATTGATAAAGGAGGCAAAGAGATAAAGAAGTGGCAATACTGTTTAATGTCGATGTCGGTGATTATGATCAGTCGCGAAAGTGCACCGCAGGGACTTACCAGCTCGCTTTAAGCCCGTGTATAGCTACACATGAATCGGCTAATGGTAATTGACCGTGCTCTCTCTTAGATCTACATATATTCGACGGTATATAAACATAACGTAAATAAAATAAAATAAAATAAGTGAAAACTGACAAATTTAATTCTATCGATCTCATTGCTAAAGAATTCCAGCGCACTGCAGTGGAAGAGCAGTCCAATCCTAAGCAGGCAGATTAGATAAAGAAGTGCACGTCTGCAGGTGGATTTCAGTGAAATCGGTTAAGTTATTCGCCAATGAAAGTACACTCATTGATTCATATACATATGAATGTACACATTTACGCAAATGTACATATGTACTACACTTGGACAATGATTACGTTATCATTTTAAAGAGTTTTTTTATTTAAAGTATTTATTCAAAAATTTATTTCGCGCCGATTATTCCGCCAATAAGTACCAAATGCAACCCTATAATAAAGTCGATATACATATTCTACCATTTGTATATCGAAAATAAACTGTTCGTTGTGAAAGTATGTGATTCAACGGAATCTATTTAAAATTTCGGCTGTGACATGTGCTCTGGTGTTTCACAATGGAATCTGAACTAAATGCACTCTTTCAAACGTTTTTCAAATCTTACAAACTGCGCTATCCAGACAAAGACCATCAGTTTGTCAAAAAGAAGCAACTGCAATATGGAAAACAAATATATAAGTGACTTAATAAAAAGCTATGAAAAGCAGGTGCAACAAAAAAAAAATCAAAACTATGTCCTTTTTTATGAATGCTTCAAAGGTATGTACGATATATTTAATCTATTCAATTTGTTTCGCCATGCACAGTGTTTGTGATATATTGTGACTCCAAACACGTGCTTTGCATTCTGTCGGACATATAACTATACATTTTTTAACTATTTACAGAATATATATACTCCTAAAAACGATATTCCTCAATCAGCGATCGATTCTAATGACCATTCCATCGATCTAACGTCTGAAAATAGTAAGTAACTAATAAACAAAAATATTTTAATACTAGCTGACCCGGCAAACTTCGTACCGCCTAACAGTTAATGAATGTCGTGTTACTTTTTAGCTGAACTAATTTAGGCTTTGATGAACGTAAAACAATGATACAAAATAATATATTTGTATAGGAGGAAATGAAACCACTCGATTTGTCAACAGGAACACGACCATTACCGATAGTCAGCAATTGCTTCGAGAAATCATCAGCAGATAGATCGTTCAACAATGCAACTCTCATATTTACAGACAGTTGAAGTTTCTTTACATATCGCCACAGATTTGATGCTTTGAGGCAAGCGTTTATTTCGTCGGCAGCAGTAGATCTTGGAATGACTGGTAGTGTTTGTCGGAAATCGCCAGATAATAAAATCATTGCACTACCAAAACATCTCGAGTCATTTCGCAGATATTTTAATGTTCGGTCTAGTGCTTCCAATGCGCGTTTGTGCGCCATTGTGCATTCGTCCCATATGATAATTTCTGATGCTACTAAAACTTTGGCCATTGCGGAGTGTTTCGAAATGTTACATGTCGGTTGTTCAGTAGTTTGAAGGTTTAATGGCAATTTTAACGCTGAGTGAGCCGTACGGCATCCGTCTAACAATGTGGCCGCTATTCCAGGAGAAGCAATTGCTACCGCAATTTCGGATCTCGCACGTACAGTGGCCAAAATCAATAACATGAGGAATGTCTTCCCAGTTCCACCGGGGGCATCCAAAAAAAATAAGCCGCCATTTCCATCATCAATTGCATTAATCAGTGTATCATAGACTTCCCTCTGCTTAGGATTCAACAGAGGTACATTCGTTTGAACTGATTGGATTATTTCATGTGGATCATATTCACGTTCACGTTCCAATTCTCTATTAAATGCGTCATACATTCCGCGATCTGGCGCTGGCATTCCTAACCTAACTAACAAACTGCCGCACATGAGGTAACACATATCTTCGATCAAGAGCAAAGTCTGGTTATGGATCTCCTCATTCACCTCAAGATCGGAATTTCTTGAGCTGACGCGAATTCGATGTAAAATATCTTCTGACATGTTATCTTTGTATTTGTTCCACAGGTCACGTGGGTTCGATGGGAAGCATGTTGAAATGATGATAGCAAATAATGTGCGTATCTGACTTGGAGATGCAGAAATAATTGCTTCAGCGATTGTCGTGTCCCAATGAGTAACGTTTTCAAGCAAATTTAGCTCTTGACATGCTACACGAAAGGTGGGGCACACAATACCATTAACAGTTCGTAGTGATTCAAATGATGTTGGCCCTCGAACATGTACCAGCAACAATCGCAAATAGAAACATTCATCATTCTTCGGATGAACTGTGTAAATACGACCAAGAGCATCAGTAGAACGCATATCTGGATGACCAGAAACTGCATCGCCTTGCTTCCGACGTTGAAATTTCTTCGATGTAGCGTTCCAAGTGTAATAACGTGGCATTTCTGAGTAAAGCAAAGTTCGTGCGAACGGATCGCTTTGACAAATCGCAAAGAAACTGGTCAGTGTTGTCGCTGGAGGTGTTTCGGCACGTTGAGCAGCATTCGACGCTGTGAAATATACTCTCTGACCGTTCTCTAGATGCGTCCCCAAATGTAAAACAGTGGGATGACGTTTGTGAATAGGGAATGAAAATATACGCCAAATTGCTTCATTGCAGTTCACATATCTACCAACTTGATAGCGCGTGATTTCATCGTTGGTATTGGATGTTTGGATACCAAAAACCGCCATGTCGCTCCCTTTCGTGACATATTTGCAAATGTATTTAATTGACTTGACCGAATTGCAATACTCAACATTACAATGTGCTCTGAATGTTTTGGAAAGAAGTGACGAATATGGAACAATCCAACTGTTGTCAACTACGAAATCGTTTCCTTTCACTTTAGTTTTAATAGTTCTACCATTATCATCGGGTGATCCGTTTCAAGGGCTGCCTCTCTTTGCTCTTGTGTTTGAGAAGCACGAATTAAGGCCCTTCTTTGCTCCATACTAACACGTCGCTGTTCTCGTGCAATTTCTCGTTCTCCATCATATAATTGACTCGCAATATTCCGTTGCCTAATTGCATTACGGCTTCGCTGGGAAAGATTAGATCTTCTAGGACGCGGCATTGTTATTAAAATGTGCACTCGTATAAAACCACCAAACTGATTTTTTATTCCCTAAATTCCGTTCCTTTCCGATGATTTTTTGTAGAATACTGTAGAATAAATCTTAGGTATTATTTTCTGGAATTTGACTATTTGACAGGATTGGACAACAAATGTTTGACATGGAGAAAGAAAATAATCAATGAAAACTCGATATGTGTAATAAACAAATCAGCATCTATTGAAATGCATCTATTCATTACGCATATCGAGTTTTCATTGTTTTTAAGATGTATTCTGCTATTCGGGATGGAAACAAATCCAACAAATCAAAAACCATGGCAATCGGTCCAGCCGTTCTCGAGTTGTAACAGACACGACTTTCTTTTATATATATAGATTAGTTAACAGACAAACTAAATCACTTAAATACTTTCATATTGTAGATGAAGAGACAAAAACTAATCTCATCAGCGAAAGAAGCTACCCAAAGCCTGCGCAACAAAAGACAAAGGAAAATATTATATCTTTAACTCAGAAAGCATCTATCCTAGTGCAGGCAAATAATTCCACAATGTCTAGCGAAATCCAAAAGGAGATTGCCAAAACTAAGCAAGAAATTGAAAATGAAACAAGAACCCTCAAGCGCAAGCAACAAATTGCAGAAGCTCAACATAAATATAGGCAGAATAAAAAAAAAAAATTGTGCAGCCTATTTGAAAAAATTCCAGATGCTCGAAGTCTCTGGAACCAACGATCAACCGTTTCTCCATAAAACTATTTTGGAGATAGCCATGTTTGGAAGTGGAACTGATGAAAGGAGGCGCACTAACCTCATATGAAGTGTAAAAACCTTGTCTGATCTCCATGAAGAGCTTAATAAAGAAGGGTTTAATTTGTCCAGAAGCTCAACCTATCTAAAACTATTGCCCAGAAACTCTTCCTCGATTGAAGGAAGACGGCATGTTAGAACAGAACCGGTAAAGCTTTGTCGAGCCCAGGCAGATTATCACAAGCAGCATGTAGATGGATATTTTGCTACAGCATCCATAAAATATCTTGAAAGCATAGCCTCTGTTCTCGGCCCTGCTCAAGTTTTTTTTTTGTCACAAGACGACAAGGCTAGGGTGCCAATCGGTTTGACTGCTGCAAATAAGCAAGCACCTCTGCTCATGCATCTTGAATACAAGATCAAGCTGCCAGATCACGATTGGGTGGTTGCCCCAAGGCATAAGCTAATCCCATCAGTTTATGCTGGGGTAATTATAAGTCCTGAAAAAATGGGAGACCCGAAAGCTGTCGGTTATTCTGGCCCCACATTTATCAGCATAAGGAGTGGGAAGCACTCGTCATCTACCGCAGAAACTCATGCCAAAGATTTCGACAGTATTATTAAGCTAGAGTCCTTTCAATCAATAGCAAAGACCGATAAAGGACGAGTCAAGCCTGTGGTTATAATAACTTCCGATGGTGGCAATTTTTGGATGCAATTTTTGTTGCCACAAATGCTCCAGGTAACATGTTTATCTATGTCTAAACTAAATTGTTTTATAAATTCCATTTTTATTTCAGGAAGAAGTGCTTTTAACCGAGTAGAAAGGAGAATGGCCCCATTAAGCCGAGAGTTGTCTGGGTTGATTTTGCCGCATGATAAGTATGGAAGCCATTTGGATAACCAAGGCAAAACAACAGACTTCGACTTGGAGGAAAAAATTTTGAATTCGCTGGGAGAACATTGGCCGAAGTCTGGGGCAACATGGTCCTCGATAACTTTCCTGTGACTGCAGAATATGTTGCACCTAACGAAGAAGAGGCAGAACTGGATGACATTGATCAGTACTGGTATCAAGAACATGTTCGAGAAAGCCAATACTTTCTGCAAATTGTTAAATGCCGTTCCGAAAAATGTTGTGGTGAATTTAGAAGTGGATTACTTCAAATTCTACCAGATAGATTTTTCCCCCCTCCTGTACGTGTTATTCAGGGTGTCTCAGAATTAATTGTTTCCGAGGACAACGAGAAGGGAAATTTTCTGGACCTAATGCAACGCAGAGCTCTCGTGATATCGATAAATGATCAAAACAAATATCTGCAGGTAAGGAATTACTACATTTTATTTATTGAATATGCTAATATCACAGTCTCCACTTCCTATCTAGATTCCCTACGACTTGTATTGTTCGTCGGTACAAAACCAACTTAAAAAGCGCATATGTAAGACGTGTGGTTTGTATTTTGCATCCCAAAAATCTGCATGCAAAAATCCATAAAAATGTATTTTCAAACTTGGATTGCAAAGTAAAGAAAAATCTTTATCGTATGGCTGGGCGAATGGCTCGAATGGCTTGACGAAGAGTATGTCCCAGATGATATCCGCGCAGATATACAGAATTTGACATGCCAAATTCCAATAATAAATAATATTAAAGATTGGATTGCATCTCCGTTTGAATCCACAGATTAAAGCAACAAATTCGTTTATACATTTTTTTTTCTTGTGATTACGTAATCATGGGGGGGGGGGTCTTCCTTGAATGATTACTTTTGATTATCAGAGGGGGAGGGGGTCAAAAATCATCGAAAACGTGATTACGTAATATATGGACACGGATATGGCTACACGTGGCCCCATGATGGCCGCACGGGGCAGGGGAGGCCACGATGACAGACACAATTTGAATTTGTGAATTTGCATTACTAACACACATGGTCTGAACATAAATCAGTTACACTTATTTGCTCACATTTTAACTGTTAACGTTTTAATTCTCTCTCAGCTCTTTTGAATTAATAAATTTTTTTTTTTTGTGTGTTTTTGCTTGAGTTAATGTTAAGTTATCGATGTTTTGGCCAGAGTTGCTTCCAGGCCCGGTTGCTATGAGCTTTCGAGCTTTCGATAGCCCAGTATATCGATCGTTATTATCAAAATGTCAAGCATTAAAGTTATTCTTTAGTTAAACAAATTTGAAAAAGAGGAAATTGTAGCGCAACAAAACAAAAATAAAGACTCGTGCACATACCAGTTTGTAAGCCATGCTCTTAAATATCAAATAGTAGTTATCGGAACGATGTAAATACTGAGAAGTAAGGGTCGTTCCCAAACTTTGTGCTGGTTGCTGTTCCCTCTGCCTGTGTCCGCCACGTCAGGGTACTTTACTTGCCGGCCTCTACTGTAAAAGAAAGTAGACAAATTTAGCAGTAATGTTGTTCCATTTTAGTGAATTAACACGAAACTAATTATTTGTATTTTAAGCTTATTTGATTTGACCCAAGATCGGGATCCGACGAGTGTGAGAATTTGCGCTATCAGTTTCGCGACAGTCACAAACAGCTTAGCTTCAGTTGCATTGACTTATTAATTTACTTAAAGCGGACTTATCAGTAGACTTATATGTACTTTTTATTTGCATATATGTATATGTACATATTGCATATTGTATGTACATATATACATATGTTCTGTGCGATACAGATGTACGTATTTTGAAATTTTTAAAGCTGAGTCTGAACTGAGTGATGAAATCAGTATATAGTTGACTCTCCGAACCAAATGACTCAAGTTCTGAAACGCTTGAAATAATGTGATTTAAAGTGAAGACAGAGGAGGAGGATATCATTGTGCAGTCGCTGGGGGGAATTGGGGGCATCACAAGTAGGAAACCGAAAACTCTGCAGCACATGAGATCTTATTTTATTTCTTAACAGAAATTTGGGAGGGCCAAGCCAAAGACCCGTTCTGCAAGCCCGTTTCGATGCCTCATTCCAGCTGCCGAACATAAGAAGTCCTGAAAAGCCTGTAAGTAGATGAAGTAATTGCCAATGATTGCAATTATTGTGTGTTAATGAACAGCCAGTTGAAAATTAAGAGACAGCAAACTAATTATATTTATTATGCACAGAGCTAGAGCAAGCAGATCCCATCCTGATCCTGATCCAGATGCAAATCCTGATGATGTCCATTCGAGGCGATCGAAAAAAGCTCCTGGACGTGGATGAATTTCCACCCTCGCTCTACGTGTCACTTTATCTCGCTCTCTCTGGGATTTTCTAGGCACTGGCTCACCCGGAGTAAGTACTTCAAAAAAAAGTTCAGCACCCCAAAAACAACTAAAACTGAAAGATTTATTCATCATTTCATAACTAATGGGACAACCATTAGTCTTATTCTGTTGAGCTTATGCACACCATAAAAAAGAAAAATATTACAACAGCATACACACTGTCCCACCTCCATTTAGAACCATTTATTTCCTCTCGGCACTGTGTTGGCAATGGCATTGTCTCATTGGAGTCCTCCAAAACGCACTCAAGAGTTACATTCTTTCCCTAGAATTGCGAAATATATATTCTTAATTGAAATGCCAGACAATCAGTTAAGTGGCGTCACAAACCGTTTCTTAAATCGATCATTATAGATCCAAATTCCGAGCAGCATAGCTACTATAAAGTATAGAAAGTACCAAATATTCCACATGCTCGTAGTTTCATTTTCGTTGACCTGATCTCGCAACTGGATTGGTAAAGGGCGGGGAATTTCAGAGTCTCCATAAATGCAGTCCAGAGTAACATTCCTGCCCTAATTTTCAAATAAATAAATTATTATTAATGCTTAGACAATTTTCTCACATTAAATACCGTGTCGTAAATCCTCTTCACCATTGGAGTGCTCGGCCTGCACCTGATTGGGTTGCCTCTGACTATTGCCTGGGTGTTAACCAGGCCTATAATGCTGTCAATATCGGTGAGATTGTTGTTGCTAACATCAATGAGGTCTACTTTTACGGCATATCTGGGCAAGTCTGTCAGCTGGTTTCCGCTGAGGTTTATGCTTTCCAGGCCAAGCATTGACCCGAAGTTCCAGCCGTACAGCCTTTCAATGTTGTTATTGGACAGATCGAGGTGCTTCAAGTTCTGGAAACCGGTGTCATTGAGGAAGTCTGGGACTTCCTTTAAACTATTGCCAGAGAGATTCAGGGCTTTTGGTTTCAAGGCTGCCAAACATTCAAAGTCCAGGCTGGGTTGATTGGAGCTGTCCGCAGAGGCATATCCATCGATATCGATCGAGACCTGTATGGAGCCTCCACATTGTGTAATCCATTTTGCTACCACATTGGCCAGAAAAGCAAATACTAATAATAAATGCATAATTTTCATGCTAAGAGAAAAAAAGAAGTGCAATATATGTATAGTGTAAATATTTATTTATTTATTTATTTATTGAAGATTAGCAACTATCAGCTAACATAAATTATGATTAAAATTAAAGGAGAAAAATAAGGGGGGTATAGGAAATAATTAAAAATTAGAGGATTTTAAGAATAGGTATATCTTACTGGCTATAATTTTAAGGGATAATTCAGGGGATAGGGTATGATAAAGATTATTAAAATTAGAGCATAAGATACGAAAGGGGTAGTGTTGAGCGTAATAAGACCTACAGAAGGGTAAACGAAACGGACGAAAGGTACGGGTAAGTCTAAGGGGAACAGAAAAGTCAAGCAGGCCAAGAAGTGCTTCTGAATCAACAAGCCCAACTAGAAGCTTGTGATTCTGAGATGGCGCAATGAAGGGAGGTCTAAAAGTTGTAGCCTCGATTGATAAGGTGGCAAGATTCTATGTATTGGCAAAATGTATAATACATTTATAACTATTGGTTTGAGAGTTTGGCGTGTTATCAACTGCAAAAGAATAGACACTTCACTAAAATCGATAAAGGAGGCTAAGAGGCTATTGTTTTCTAATCGAAGAGTTTATAATCAGTCGCGAAAGTGCACCGCAGGGACTTACCAGCTCGCTTTAAGCCCGTGTATACCTACACATGAATCGGCTAATGGTAATTGACCGTGCTCTCTCTTAGATCTACATATATTCGACGGTATACAAACATAACGTAAATAAAATAAGTGAAAACTGACAAATTTAATTTCTATCGATCTCATTGCTAAAGAATTCCAGCGCACTGCAGTGGAAGAGCAGTCCAATCCTAAGCAGGCAGATTAGATAATGCACTTCGCACGTCTGCAGGTGGATTTCAGAGAAATCGGTTAAGTTATTCGCCAATGAATGTACACATTTACACATTTGTAGTACATGGCCCATGAGGGCCGCACGGGGCAGGGGAGGCCACGATGACAGACATAATTTGAATTTGTGAATTTGCATTACTAACACACATGGTCTGAACATAAATCAGTTACACTTATTTGCTCACATTTTAACTGTTAACGTTTTAATTCTCAGCTCTTTTGAATTAATTAATTAAATTTTTGCTTGTGCTTTTTGCTTTTTCGATTTCGAGCAGATTTCGAGCCCATAAGTTATCGATGTTTTGGCCAGAGTTGCTTCCAGGCCCGGTTGCTATGAGTTAAGCTTTCGATAGCCCAGTGTATCGATCGTTATTATCAAAATGAAAGCATTAAAATTATTCTTTAGTTAAGTAATTTGAAAAATAGAAAATTCTAGCGAAACACAACGAACAAAAAGACTCGTGCACATACCAGCTTGTAAGCTGTTCGGCTAAGCGCCGGCCCATGGCAGCACAAAGAGTAGTTGATCATCTCTTAATCTAATGTCTCTCTTTATAACCATTTGTTTGCTTGTACCACTAACCATATGTATATAAAACACATGTATATAAAAATAAAATATGTTAATTTTTTGACTTATTTGATGTTGCACACTTACATATACATATCCCTGTTTTAGAAATGTATATACTAAATAAAATGTGCATGTACATAAATATTGTGCAAATGACTCGGCTTTCGACTTAGCAAATTTGTCAATAAATTAATTTTTTCCGAGAACTTTTCTATATATATTTATTTCTTATTATATAAATAAATACATACATGTAAATAATTGGTATATATATATATACAAATGAAGATTTTTTTTACATAAATCAATTCTTTATCATATACATACATTAATTGTTAGCAAAGAGCGGCAGGTCAGCTCAGTTCGCTACATCAGCCCTTAAAACAAAACGAAAAACCCAAATTCAGTTCAAGCGCCCAAAAATTTTAAAGCCCACACACAAGCATAGTATGTGTGAATACATGGCACACACACATTTACGCAACTTGGAAACGAAACTCAAAACAAACTCAAAACGCTTTCGGAAAATAAGAACTGATATTTTGTCGTGTCTGTGTACCACACATACATTTGCAATTCTCGGCTTGCCTTCGCATCTCGTCATGAATCGAACATGTCGAAAAAATGCCGAACGTCTCAGGCCCAAGACCCGAACGTCTCAGCACCACAGCCGAATGGTCCCAGCACCCCTGCCGAATGCCAGGGGGTGCAGCTCAGCTGCGCCCCTTTCGTTGTATGAACTGACACATCTATATACTGTATGGTTAGTGGTGCAGCTCAGCTGCGCCCCTTTCGTTGTATGAACTGACACATCTATATACTGTATGGTTAGTGCTTGTACTTATGCTTTTGCTGGTGCTTTGCTCTTTCTCGGCGTTAGTCAGCCGCTCATCAGAAAAAGCAGAACACACTTCAAATTCGATCATCACCGCAGTAAAACGTTTGGCTGTCTGGCACAGTGACCTGCCTGCATAAACATATCAACTTCAACAGTCTTGAACCGGCCCCCGCGTCTTCAATCGACCCATCGTTAACTCTCGTTATTAAATTCGCACACCTTTCGCTAGTTTTGGATAATACATATATATTAACTCAAGTAAAATAAATTGTGAATATATTAACTGAACGATCATCGTCTCTTAAATAATCGTGCAAAACAACGCTACTGAAGAAGCTCAGTAGCTCAACATAAGCAATGCGCTTAAATATCAAAAAGTGTTTATCGGAACGATGTAAATACTCAGAAGTAAGTAAAACAAAGTAGACAAATTGAGCAGTAATGTTGTTCCATTTTAGTGAATTAACACGAAACTAATTATTTGTATTTTGAGCTTATTTGATTTGACCCAAGATCGGGATCCGACGAGTGTGAGAATTTGCGCTATCAGTTTCGCGACAGTCACAAACAGCTTAGCTTCAGTTGCATTGACTTATTAATTTACTTAAAGCGGACTTATCAGTAGACTTATATGTACTTTTTATTTGCATATAAGTATATGTACATATTGCATATTGTATGTACATATGTTCTGTGCGATATAGATATACGTATTTTGATATTTTTAAAGCTGAGTGAGTAGAGTGGGATGAAATCAGTATATAGTTGACTTTCCGAACCAAATGATTCGCAAGTGACTTTCCGAAAAACGCTTGAAATAATGTGATTTAAAATGAAGACAGAGGAGGAGGATATGACTGTGCATCACAAGTAGGAAACCGAAAACTCTGCAGCACATCAGATCTTATTTTATTTCTTAACGGAAATTTGCGAGTGCCAAGCCAAAGACCCGTTTTGATGCCTCATTCCAGCTGCCGAACCCAAGAAGTCCTGAAAAGCCTGTAAGTAGATGAAGTAATTGCCAATGGTTGCAATTGTTGTGTGTTAATGAACAGCCAGTTGAAACCAGTCAGCAAACTTATGCACAGAGCTAGAGCAAGCAGATCCCATCCTGAGCCTGATCCAGATGCAAATCCTGATGATGTCCATTCGAGTCGATCGAAAAAAGCTCCTGGACGTGGATGAATTTCCACCCTCGCTCTACGTGTCACTTTATCTCGCTCTCTCTGGGATTTTCTAGGCACTGGCTCACCCGGAGTAAGTACTTCAAAAAAAAGTTCAGCACCCCAAAAACAACTAAAACTGAAAGATTTATTCATCATTTCATAACTAATGGGACAACCATTAGTCTTATTCTGTTGAGCTTATGCACACCATAAAAAAGAAAAATATTACAACAGCATACACACTGTCCCACCTCCATTTAGAACCATTTATTTCCTCTCGGCACTGTGTTGGCAATGGCATTGTCTCATTGGAGTCCTCCAAAACGCACTCAAGAGTTACATTCTTTCCCTAGAATTGCGAAATATATATTCTTAATTGAAATGCCAGACAATCAGTTAAGTGGCGTCACAAACCGTTTCTTAAATCGATCATTATAGATACAAAATCCGAGCAGCATAGCTACTATAAAGTATAGAAAGTACCAAATATTCCACATGCTCGTAGTTTCATTTTCGTTGACCTGATCTCGCAACTGGATTGGTAAAGGGCGGGGAATTTCAGAGTCTCCATAAATGCAGTCCAGAGTAACATTCCTGCCCTAATTTTCAAATAAATAAATTATTATTGATGCGTAGACAATTTTCTCACATTAAATACCGTGTCGTAAATCCTCTTCACCATTGGAGTGCTCGGCCTGCACCTGATTGGGTTGCCTCTGACTATTGCCTGGGTGTTAACCAGGCCTATAATGCTGTCAATATCGGTGAGATTGTTGTTGCTAACATCAATGAGGTCTACTTTTACGGCATATCTGGGCAAGTCTGTCAGCTGGTTTCCGCTGAGGTTTATGCTTTCCAGGCCAAGCATTGATCCGAAACTCCAGCCGTACAGCCTTTCAATGTTGTTATTGGACAGATCGAGGTGCTTCAAGTTCTGGAAACCGGTGTCATTGAGGAAGTCTGGGACTTCCTTCAAACTATTGCCAGAGAGATTCAGGGCTTTTAGTTTCAAGGCTGCCAAACATTCAAAGTCCAGGCTGGGTTGATTCGAGCAGTCCGCAGTCACATAGCCATCGTCTAGAATCGGTACCAGTATGGAGCACCCACATTGTGTATTGCATATGTATGGCGCGCATTTTACATATTTTGCTTCCACAGTGGCCCAAAAAGTAGGAAATACTAACCCTAACCCTACTAATAAATCTATAGTTTTCATGCTAAGGGAAAAAAAGAAGTGCAATATATATATAGTGTAAATATGTATTGGCAATATTTTTAATAAATTTATAACTATTGGTTTGATAGTTTGGCTTGTTATCAACTGCAATACACATTCACTAAAATTGATAAAGGAGGCAAAGAGATAAAGAAGTGGCATACTGTTTAATGTCGATGTCGGTGATTATGATCAGTCGTGAAAGTACACCGCAGGGACTTACCAGCTCGCTTTAAGCCCGTGTATAGCTACACATGAATCGGCTAATGGTAATTGACCGTGCTCTCTCTTAGATCTACATATATTCGACGGTATATAAACATAACGTAAATAAAATAAAATAAAATAAAATAAGTGAAAACTGACAAATTTAATTTCTATCGATCTCATTGCTAAAGAATTCCAGCGCACTGCAGTGGAAGAGCAGTCCAATCCTAAGCAGGCAGATTAGATAAAGAAGTGCACGTCTGCAGGTGGATTTGAGTGAAATCGGTTAAGTTATTAAGCACTCACTTTTCGCCAATGAAATGACACTCATTGATTCATATACATATGTATGTACACATTTACACATATGTACATATGTACTACACTAATTTCATGAACTTTTTCACAGATGGAATTTAAAAGGCAACATGTGCAAGAATCTACATCCGGTGCCAGAACTTTCTCAGTCATCGATCGATAACGTACCATGAGCCGACTTGGATACTGTAGTCTGTGATACGATCGTGACCTCAATTATGTGATGCACCTACACCCCAGGATGCTAAATGCAGATGATACGGATAACGGGACAACACAGCACACGCAGTTAAACTAGGCATCACCAACAGTGGAAACTGCAGGAAATGCGATGAAGAAGGGGCTATCGAAACCCTGGAACACCTCATATGCAGCTGCCCGGCGCTATCAAGGGCAAGAAGAAAATACCTGGGTACCCCGGTGATGGCATCACTGGAAGAGGCCGCTATTAGGACACAAGGGAAACTACTTGCCTTCACGAAAAAAACCTAACACCCGTGTGTTTGTGAATTTGTGCATTACTAAGACACATGTGGCCGGCGAAAATCCTCCAGCTGAACCCTTCCAGAGGGTGCCGGCTGGGCAATGGGCACTGCATTATCCCGAATCGGGTAATGCATTGCCGCTTGCTCTGTCCGGGGTAATGCAGTGTCTAGCCAAGGCCAGGTCCAGGTCTTCCCGACCAAAAATTTGGGGGAACTGAACCATGGCCATGGCTGGAGGTGACAAGGGGACCGTGCGCTGAAGCTGCTACAGAGGCAGAACCCCGATGTGCCAACGGCTAACTGGAGGATTCTGCATATCGGGAGCCCACTACCCAACGAGGGGGGCCAGAGTGCGATCATCCAGATCAGCAAGGAGGCAGAGGACCTGCTGTACCCAAGATTCGGAAAGATGGCGTGGGGGATGGGCAGTGTGTACCTGTGGCTGAAAAAGCGCCACCCCGAGGACAAAGATGCGCACACTCTGCAGGCGGGCGAGGTGGAGAAGGACTTTGGTCTGGACACCATCGTGGAGGCCGCACAGGGTCTTGCGCTGGACTCGGAGGAAGAGGGGGAGGACGGTGACCTGACGGTAGTAGTCAACCCGTCGAGTGGAGCTGAGCCAGACGCACATGGTAAAGTAAAGTAAAATTGCGTTGGCGGAGCTCCTATGCCTGTCCATGGAGCAAGGGCCCGCCGACATAGCCTTAGTCCAGGAACCATGGGTTGCCTCAGGCAATGCTGTGGCCGGGCTAAAGTCCTCAAATTTTAACGTATTCTATCCACCATCGGTAAGCAGGAACAGAACCGCCGTACTCGTACGGAAGGGAATCCATGCTCACCTTATGTCTCATTACAGCACTGACGATCTAACCGTGGTGATGCTAGAAAGCAAGGAAAGGCGCCTGATGGTAGCCGCCTGCTACATGGCACACGACAGGCCGGCTCCACCTGAAGAGTTGAGGCATCTAGTGGCGGAATCCAGCCCGAAGGACCAGCAACTTCTCGTCGGTACGGACGCAAACGCACATCACAACAGGCGAACGAGGATATAATCAATGAGGAATACAAAACCCTACTCAGGGAGTACAAGAAGGAAATACGCATATCGAGAAAGTCCCAGAAACGGCTAGACTTCGGAAGCTGCTATCAAAGCAACCCACCATACAGAGTCAGCTGAAGCGAGAAGATGGACAGTGGACTGAGGGCAGTGAAGAAGCCCTAACAGCACTAATGGAAGCTCACTTCCCAGGATGCACCGAGGTTGCTGACGCTACAACACATCAAGACCTAGCAACTGAGGAAGAGCATCCAGGTCTCATATCGTCTAAGAAAATCCACTGGGCTATAGACTCCTTTGCGGGTACAAAAGCACCTGGACTAGACGGTATATTCCCAGCCATGCTACAGGTGACCAAAGACGTGATCACCCCATGGCTCTCTGCAATATACTCAGCCTGCCTGAGCACTGGCTATATCCCTATTCAATGGCGGACCTCGAGGATTGTCTTCCTTCCAAGGGCAGGAAAGTGCAGCCATATGAGCCCCAAGGATTACAGACCGATAAGCCTCACCTCCTTTCTACTCAAAACACTAGAAAAGCTGCTGGATCTACACATCAGGAATGATGTAGGGAGACTGATGTCAACCAACCAGCATGCCTACACCAAAGGGAAATCGGTAGAGACGGCACTGCACTCGCTAGTAGCCACCATGGTGAGGGGGGGCGCATAGAGGCACACCACAAGGTGGGGTCCTGTCCTGGAACACCTCATATGCAGCTGCCCGGCGCTATCAAGGGCAAGAAGAAAATACCTGGGTACCCCGGTGATGGCATCACTGGAAGAGGCCTCTATAAGGACACAAGGGGAACTACTTGCCTTCGCGGAAAAAAAACTACCACACGGATAGCGCTGGAATATGACGATGACAGGCATAATGTGAATTTGTGAATTTGTGCATTACTAAGACACGTGTTCTGAACATAAATCAATTACACTTATTTGCTCACATTTTTTCAACATACTTACTTTCAACTTTTTAATGCTCAGCTCTTTTGAAACCTTGTTTATTGCTTTATATATACTAATTTTTTGCTTTGCTTTTTGCAGTGATGTGTGAGCTTAACGATGTTTTTCCCAGGGTTGCTTCCAGGAACGGTTGCTATGAGTTAAGCTTTCGATAGCCCAGTATATCGATCGTTATTATCAAAATGTCAAGCATAGCATTAAACTTATTCTTTAGTTAAAGTAATTTGAAAAAGAGAAAATTGTAGCGAAACAAAACAAAAATAAAGACTCGTGCACATATCAGTTTGTATCAAATAGTACTTATCGGAACGATGTAAATACTCAGAAGTAAGGGTCGTTCCCAAACTTTGTGCTGGTTGCTGTTCCCTCTGCCCGTGTCCGCCAGGTCAGGGTACTTTACTTGCCGGCCACTACTGTAAAAGAAAGTAGACAAATTTAGCAGTAATTTTGTTCAATTTTAGTGAATTAATACGAAACTAATTATTTGTATTTTGAGCTTATTTGATTTGACCCAAGGTCGGGATCCGACGAGTGTGAGAATTTGCGCTATCAGTTTCGCGACAGTCACAAACAGCTTAGCTTCAGTTGCATTGACTTATTAATTTACTTAAAGCGGACTTATCAGTAGACTTATATGTACTTTTTATTTGCATATAAGTATATGTACATATTGCATATTGTATGTACATATATACATATGTTCTGTGCGATACAGTTGTACGTATTTTGAAATTTTTAAAGCTGAGTCTGAACTGAGTGATGAAATCAGTATATAGTTGACTCTCCGAACCAAATGACTCAAGTTCTGAAACGCTTGAAATAATGTGATTTAAAATGAAGACAGAGGAGGAGGATATCATTGTGCAGTCGCTGGGGGCATCACAAGTAGGAAACCGAAAACTCTGCAGCACATGAGATCTTATTTTATTTCTTAACAGAAATTTGGGAGGGCCAAGCCAAAGACCCATTCTGCAAGCCCGTTTCGATGCCTCATTCCAGCTGCCGAACCCAAGAAGTCCTGAAAAGCCTGTAAGTAGATGAAGTAATTGCCAATGATTGCAATTATTGTGTGTTAATGAACAGCCAGTTGAAACCAGTCAGCAAACTAATTATAATTTATGATAATTATATTTATGATAAATATAGTTTAGGATAGTTTAGGGCGAAGCGGGAGCGCAAGAAAGCTCTCTCTCTCGCTCTTGCCTTAAGTTCCTTTTAGTTGCCTTTTGATTGGGCCAAGTTTAAAACCAGCTGTGGTGGTGTGAAACTCGGCTAAATGTTTATTATTTGGTGGCGGTCAGCTTTTGTCAGATGCCACTCATGCTGAACAAAAACTGACTGGTATGAAACCTTAATAAAGTATGAAAAATATGGAGTAACGTACCAACTCTAACGGGCCAACGTTAAAGCACTAACCATACAGTATATAGATGTGTCAGTTCATACAACGAAAGGGGCGCAGCTTGGAAACGAAACTCAAAACAAACTCAAAACGCTTTCGGAAAATAAGAACTGATATTTTGTCGTGTCTGTGTACCACACATACATTTGCAATTCTCGGCTTGCCTTCGCATCTCGTCATGAATCGAACATGTCGAAAAAATGCCGAACGTCTCAGGCCCAAGACCCGAACGTCTCAGCACCACAGCCGAATGGTCCCAGCACCCCTGCCGAATGCCAGGGGGTGCAGCTCAGCTGCGCCCCTTTCGTTGTATGAACTGACACATCTATATACTGTATGGTTAGTGGTGCAGCTCAGCTGCGCCCCTTTCGTTGTATGAACTGACACATCTATATACTGTATGGTTAGTGCTTGTACTTATGCTTTTGCTGGTGCTTTGCTCTTTCTCGGCGTTAGTCAGCCGCTCATCAGAAAAAGCAGAACACACTTCAAATTCGATCATCACCGCAGTAAAACGTTTGGCTGTCTGGCACAGTGACCTGCCTGCATAAACATATCAACTTCAACAGTCTTGAACCGGCCCCCGCGTCTTCAATCGACCCATCGTTAACTCTCGTTATTAAATTCGCACACCTTTCGCTAGTTTTGGATAATACATATATATTAACTCAAGTAAAATAAATTGTGAATATATTAACTGAACGATCATCGTCTCTTAAATAATCGTGCAAAACAACGCTACTGAAGAAGCTCAGTAGCTCAACATAAGCAATGCGCTTAAATATCAAAAAGTGTTTATCGGAACGATGTAAATACTCAGAAGTAAGTAAAACAAAGTAGACAAATTGAGCAGTAATGTTGTTCCATTTTAGTGAATTAACACGAAACTAATTATTTGTATTTTGAGCTTATTTGATTTGACCCAAGATCCGACGAGTGTGAATTTGCGCTATCAGTTTCGCGACAGTCACAAACAGCTTAGCTTCAGTTGCATTGACTTATTAATTTACTTAAAGCGGACTTATCAGTAGACTTATATGTACTTTTTATTTGCATATAAGTATATGTACATATTGCATATTGTATGTACATACATACATATTTATGTACATATGTTCTGTGCGATATAGATGTACGTATTTTGATATTTTTAAAGCTGAGTGAGTAGATTGGGATGTAAATCAGTATATAGTTGACTTTCCGAACCAAATGACTCGCAAGTGACTTTCCGAGAAACGCTTGAAATAATGTGATTTAAAGTGAAGACAGAGGAGGAGGATATCATTGTGCAGTCGCTGGGGGGAATTGGGGGCATCACAAGTAGGAAACCGAAAACTCTGCAGCACATGAGATCTTATTTTATTTCTTAACAGAAATTTGGGAGGGCCAAGCCAAAGACCCGTTCTGCAAGCCCGTTTCGATGCCTCATTCCAGCTGCCGAACCCAAGAAGTCCTGAAAAGCCTGTAAGTAGATGAAGTAATTGCCAATGATTGCAATTGTTGTGTGTTAATGAACAGCCAGTTGAAACCAGTCAGCAAACTAATTATAATTATTATGCACAGAGCTAGAGCAAGCAGATCCCATCCTGAGCCTGATCCAGATGCAAATCCTGATGATGTCCATTCGAGTCGATCGAAAAAAGCTCCTGGACGTGGATGAATTTCCACCCTCGCTCTACGTGTCACTTTATCTCGCTCTCTCTGGGATTTTCTAGGCACTGGCTCACCCGGAGTAAGTACTTCAAAAAAAAGTTCAGCACCCCAAAAACAACTAAAACTGAAAGATTTATTCATCATTTCATAACTAATGGGACAACCATTAGTCTTATTCTGTTGAGCTTATGCACACCATAAAAAAGAAAAATATTACAACAGCATACACACTGTCCCACCTCCATTTAGAACCATTTATTTCCTCTCGGCACTGTGTTGGCAATGGCATTGTCTCATTGGAGTCCTCCAAAACGCACTCAAGAGTTACATTCTTTCCCTAGAATTGCGAAATATATATTCTTAATTGAAATGCCAGACAATCAGTTAAGTGGCGTCACAAACCGTTTCTTAAATCGATCATTATAGATACAAAATCCGAGCAGCATAGCTACTATAAAGTATAGAAAGTACCAAATATTCCACATGCTCGTAGTTTCATTTTCGTTGACCTGATCTCGCAACTGGATTGGTAAAGGGCGGGGAATTTCAGAGTCTCCATAAATGCAGTCCAGAGTAACATTCCTGCCCTAATTTTCAAATAAATAATTATTAATGCGTAGACAATTTTCTCACATTAAATACCGTGTCGTAAATCCTCTTCACCATTGGAGTGCTCGGCCTGCACCTGATTGGGTTGCCTCTGACTATTGCCTGGGTGTTAACCAGGCCTATAATGCTGTCAATATCGGTGAGATTGTTGTTGCTAACATCAATGAGGTCTACTTTTACGGCATATCTGGGCAAGTCTGTCAGCTGGTTTCCGCTGAGGTTTATGCTTTCCAGGCCAAGCATTGATCCGAAACTCCAGCCGTACAGCCTTTCAATGTTGTTATTGGACAGATCGAGGTGCTTCAAGTTCTGGAAACCGGTGTCATTGAGGAAGTCTGGGACTTCCTTCAAACTATTGCCAGAGAGATTCAGGGCTTTTAGTTTCAAGGCTGCCAAACATTCAAAGTCCAGGCTGGGTTGATTCGAGCAGTCCGCAGTCACATAGCCATCGTCTAGAATCGGTACCAGTATGGAGCACCCACATTGTGTATTGCATATGTATGGCGCGCATTTTACATATTTTGCTTCCACAGTGGCCCAAAAAGTAGGAAATACTAACCCTAACCCTACTAATAAATCTATAGTTTTCATGCTAAGGGAAAAAAAGAAGTGCAATATATATATAGTGTAAATGTGTATTGGCAATATTTTTAATAAATTTATAACTATTGGTTTGATAGTTTGGCTTGTTATCAACTGCAATACACATTCACTAAAATTGATAAAGGAGGCAAAGAGATAAAGAAGTGGCATACTGTTTAATGTCGATGTCGGTGATTATGATCAGTCGTGAAAGTACACCGCAGGGACTTACCAGCTCGCTTTAAGCCCGTGTATAGCTACACATGAATCGGCTAATGGTAATTGACCGTGCTCTCTCTTAGATCTACATATATTCGACGGTATATAAACATAACGTAAATAAAATAAAATAAGTGAAAACTGACAAATTTAATTCTATCGATCTCATTGCTAAAGAATTCCAGCGCACTGCAGTGGAAGAGCAGTCCAATCCTAAGCAGGCAGATTAGATAAAGAAGTGCACGTCTGCAGGTGGATTTGAGTGAAATCGGTTAAGTTATTAAGCACTCACTTTTCGCCAATGAAATGACACTCATTGATTCATATACATATGTATGTACACATTTACACATATGTACATATGTACTACACTAATTTCATGAACTTTTTCACAGATGGAATTTAAAAGTCATCATGGGCAGAAAGCTACATCCGGTGCCAGAACTTTCTCAGTCATCGATCGATAACGTACCATGAGCCGACTTGGATACTGTAGTCTGTGCCACGATCGTGACCTCAATTATGTGATGCACCTACACCCCAGGATGCTAAATGCAGATGATACGGATAACGGGACAACACAGCACACGCAGTTAAACTAGGCATCACCAACAGTGGAAACTGCAGGAAATGCGATGAAGAAGGGGCTATCGAAACCCTGGAACACCTCATATGCAGCTGCCCGGCGCTATCAAGGGCAAGAAGAAAATACCTGGGTACCCCGGTGATGGCATCACTGGAAGAGGCACAAGGACACAAGGGAAACTACTTGCCTTCACGAAAAACACCTAACACCCGTGTGTTTGTGAATTTGTGCATTACTAAGACACATGTGGCCGGCGAAAATCCTCCAGCTGAACCCTTCCAGAGGGTGCCGGCTGGGCAATGGGCACTGCATTATCCCGAATCGGGTAATGCATTACCGCTTGCTCTGTCCGGGGTAATGCAGTGTCTAGCCAAGGCCAGGTCCAGGTCTTCCCGACCAAAAATTTGGGGGAACTGAACCATGGCCATGGCTGGAGGTGACAAGGGGACCGTGCGCTGAAGCTGCTACAGAGGCAGAACTGCAGATTCTGCATATCGGGAGCCCACTACCCAACGAGGGGGGCCAGAGTGCGATCATCCAGATCAGCAAGGAGGCAGAGGACCTGCTGTACCCAAGATTCGGGAAGATGGCGTGGGGGATGGGCAGTGTGTACCTGTGGCTGAAAAAGCGCCACCCCGAGGACAAAGATGCGCACACTCTGCAGGCGGGCGAGGTGGAGAAGGACTTTGGTCTGGACACCATCGTGGAGGCCGCACAGGGTCTTGCGCTGGACTCGGAGGAAGAGGGGGAGGACGGTGACCTGACGGTAGTAGTCAACCCGTCGAGTGGAGCTGAGCCAGACGCACATGGTAAAGTAAAGTAAAATTGCGTTGGCGGAGCTCCTATGCCTGTCCATGGAGCAAGGGCCCGCCGACATAGCCTTAGTCCAGGAACCATGGGTTGCCTCAGGCAATGCTGTGGCCGGGCTAAAGTCCTCAAATTTTAACGTATTCTATCCACCATCGGTAAGCAGGAACAGAACCGCCGTACTCGTACGGAAGGGAATCCATGCTCACCTTATGTCTCATTACAGCACTGACGATCTAACCGTGGTGATGCTAGAAAGCAAGGAAAGGCGCCTGATGGTAGCCGCCTGCTACATGGCACACGACAGGCCGGCTCCACCTGAAGAGTTGAGGCATCTAGTGGCGGAATCCAGCCCGAAGGACCAGCAACTTCTCGTCGGTACGGACGCAAACGCACATCACAACAGGCGAACGAGGATATAATCAATGAGGAATACAAAACCCTACTCAGGGAGTACAAGAAGGAAATACGCAGGGCACAAAGAAACTCGTGGAGGAACTTCTGCTCCAATATCGAGAAAGTCCCAGAAACGGCTAGACTTCGGAAGCTGCTATCAAAGCAACCCACCATACAGAGTCAGCTGAAGCGAGAAGATGGACGGTGGACTGAGGGTAGTGAAGAAGCCCTAACAGCACTAATGGAAGCTCACTTCCCAGGATGCACCGAGGTTGCTGACGCTACAACACATCAAGACCTAGCAACTGAGGAAGAGCATCCAGGTCTCATATCGTCTAAGAAAATCCACTGGGCTATAGACTCCTTTGCGGGTACAAAAGCACCTGGACTAGACGGTATATTCCCAGCCATGCTACAGGTGACCAAAGACGTGATCACCCCATGGCTCTCTGCAATATACTCAGCCTGCCTGAGCACTGGCTATATCCCTATTCAATGGCGGACCTCGAGGATTGTCTTCCTTCCAAGGGCAGGAAAGTGCAGCCATATGAGCCCCAAGGATTACAGACCGATAAGCCTCACCTCCTTTCTACTCAAAACACTAGAAAAGCTGCTGGATCTACACATCAGGAATGATGTAGGGAGACTGATGTCAACCAACCAGCATGCCTACACCAAAGGGAAATCGGTAGAGACGGCACTGCACTCGCTAGTAGCCACCATGGTGAGGGGGGGCGCATAGAGGCACACCACAAGGTGGGGTCCTGTCGCCCCACCTGTGGAACATGGTGGTCGACGACTTAATAAAGAGATTCGAGAGGAGAGCCCCAAAAATAACAGCCTATGCAGATGACATAAGCATAATTATTACAGAAGTATGTCCATCGACCCTCAGCTCCATAATGGAATCAACACTCAGGGAGATATGTGAGTTTCTATTATTTTTTCCATCACTGTATGTATGTACACATTTACACAGATGAATTTTTTCACAGATGGAATTGAAAAGGCATCTTGGGCAGAAAGCTACATCCGGTGCCAGAACTTTCTCAGTCGTCGATCGATAACGTACCATGAGCCGACTTGGATACTGTAGTCTGTGATACGATCGTGACCTCAATTATGTGATGCACCTACACCCCAGGATGCTAAATGCAGATGATACGGGACAACACAGCACACGCAGTTAAACTAGGCATCACCAACAGTGGTAACTGCAGGAAATGCGATGAAGAAACCCTGAAACCCTGGAACACCTCATATGCAGCTGCCCGGCGCTATCAAGGGCAAGAAGAAAATACCTGATGACATGCATAATGTGAATTTGTGCATTACTAAGACACGTGTTCAGAACATAAATCAATTACAATTATTTGCTCACATTTAACTGTCAACTTTTTAATTCTCAGCTCTTTTGAAACCTTGGTTATTGCTTATAAATATTAACTTTTTGCTTGGGCTTTTTTTTTTTTTTTTGGTATTTAATCGCTAAAGCGAATTGAGTGGTCGCACGACGAAGAATCTGCAATGACCAGATACTTCAGTTGGTATGGAGCTATCGATGTTTTGTTGTGGAGGGCATGCACGGTGTTGCTTTTCGATGATTCCAAGGTTTTGTTGATGAGGGCATGCACGGTGTTGCATTAAGATGATGTTCTCGGTGATATTAATTTTACAAAGTAATGTTAGGTGTAATGATTTTAACAAAGTACATTGGGTTGGTGTTAACGATGTAGGTAATTATACAGTATAATATTTAGTTTAAAAGTGTATTCGTGTGCGTGAGTTTTACAAGGAAATTAATGATAAAATGTCAATTATACAATGTAAGGGTTAGAAAGTGTAATGTGTATGTTTTAATGTTTACGTTTTACAGGTATTCTAAGATTAAAGTGATATGTTTGTTTGAGATTAGTTTGTATGAAAATTATCACAGAAAAAAAGCAACAGAAGGTTGCTCCAGAGAGTAGGAACAACAGAAGGCTGCTCCTCAAAGTGACTTCCGATAGCACCGAGTTGCCCGACCTGAATTGATCCCATGTGCTTTGATTCAAAACTCCAAATTGGCCTCATCAATATATTTCACCAATTCTCTAAAGAAAAGAGGCTCTTTTGTGAGTAATAACTCCTTGATGTTATTAAATCGCTTGAAAATCTTGTACTTTTTTCTAATACTGGCATGTCTCTGGCAGTAAAAAATTTCGTGTTCCGCATCATCGAGAACACTGCAAACTTCACAGATGTTGGTATTTCTGGCTTTGATCCTGTGTAAACAGACGTGATCATAGGTACGTCCAATAAGTAGTCGGTTTATGACCTTTATATTTTTGGCACGCCAGTCAAGGGCCCAGTGCCACGGTTTGACTGGAATCTCGCTATAAATTGAAGCAAAATACGCCCCTTTAATTTTTGATATTTCTTTATACTCATTATTCCAGTCGATCTGGACTCTAATCTTAACTGTTCTAATTACTTCATCGAAGCTGAGAGGTATGTTAACTATTCTACCCACGCTAGTGGCTGATTTGGCTAGTAAGTCAGTCTTTTCGTTAATAGCAATGTTCTTATGACCGGGTATCCAGTGCAAAATAAAGTTGCTAGTGAAGGAATTGTCTATATTGAGGTGGATTTCGTCTGTTAAGTATGAATTTGATTCATTGCTTTTCAGAGCCTTTAAGGCCCCTTGACTATCACAGAGAATAACAGTTTTATTATATCTTTTTTTACTTGATATCTTTACTGCTGTTAGTATTCCTACAAGTTCTGCAAAAACAGAAGAAGAATTATTTTCAATCTTAAATTTATAGCTGTTACTAGGGTAATCCAAGATACCTATCACCATTGATGGAGGCATCAGTGGAAAGAATGTTCCACCCATCTAACACCCACTCTTCAAGCTTGGCTTCATATATGGCATTACATTCTTCATTTGAGATGTCTTTTTTTTTTCCTGTCAAAGACTGAGAAACAAATTGCAGCTTTAGGACTGTGTTTGTATTTTTTATTTTCAGTATTATTGTCGAAAAGGTCCCTAAATTCTTGGTACACGGCTGTGTAAGCAGTCCTTGCGTTAGACAGAGTGACATTATCATAAAGAGTCGGGTTTAGCACTTTAACCTTAAGCAGTTCTCTGACTGTAAGAATCTTAGCTCTGTGTTTAGGCGGTAAAATACCAGCCAGAGCAAAAATCAGGTGCGCAGATGTTTTTGGAGGGACACCCACACATTGGAGAGGGCAGTCCGTCTGTGCAGTATTAAGAGATTTGCTATTGCCAATGTTTAGATTTGAAAAACTGGTAATGGCGTGCTCCTGCTGAGATCTGATGAAAGATTTGAAGATGTTGCAAGAGATTTTGGGTTTGAGACCTGATTTAATGGTGGTTACAGCATGTAGCAGAAGCTGACTTTTGTCTGACTTGTCCCTGATTTTTGCAATGTGCAATTTGTCTGACATATTGGCACTAAGGACTCTGCCTAAAAAGGTGATGGATTCCTTTATCGGAAAACTGCTATTATTGCATGTTACCGAGATGTTGTTACGTCTTCCCCTCCCAGCAACCATAACTGCAGATTTGCTGGGATTGAAATTAAGACCTAGATCCTGACAGAGCAAATGAAAGTTATCGACCTTTACCTGTAAGTTGTTCCTAGCTTCAGTTATGTTGTACCCAGTTGAGATGATGGCAAAATCATCAGCAAACTGAATTACAGTCGTATGGCAATCATTTATTTGATGCAGCCTTTTGGTGTACAGATTGAAAAGTATAGGCGAGAGGCAGGAGCCTTGAGGCAAACCACCATTGACTTCTTTAATGGAGTCACCAAGTTTTAAGAATCTTGATGAGAAGAAATTAACAATCCAATCTGTCGGAATGTGTTCATGATCCATTAACATTGCATTATCTATGTCTACAACGACAGTTACAACCGATTTTCCCCGTTTTTTCTCATGGGCCATGGTATTGATAAGATCATTTATACACATGGCTGCTGATTTGCCTTTTTGGTAGGCATAAGTCCGTCTGGGCAAGGTATTGTGTTCTTCTAAGAACATATCGAGGCGATTCTTAATCATTAGGTTAAGAGTTTTAGCCAACACAGAGATGAGCGAGATAGGGCGATAGTTTTGATAAATGCTGAGATCCTTACCGCGCTTTGGGATGGGAATGACTTTGATGGAACGCCATTGATCAGGGACTCTACACTTTGTAAATAGCTTGTTGTATTCTTGTATAAGATTGTTCTGTGCTGGACTACTGAGTGCTTTTACCATATCATATGTAATTCCGTCTATACCTCCCGCAGTGTTTCTGCCTCTGTTGAGAACAGCAGACAGGTCACTCAAGTCAAAAGAATCAATGTTCAGAGAAGTTTTTCTAGGAAAATATGTTTGAACTTTCGCTGATACAGAGACTTGTCTTCTAAGAAACTCAAGGTACGGAGAAGACCATTCTGAACTAAAGCTTGATTTTAAAGGATCATTGAAGGACTTGATGTTCCTCATGAAAAGCCAGGCTTTCCTTGAGTTTGGCTGTTGATTGAGTAGATCAATTTTGTTGGCATACGAGTTCTTTTTTGCAAGCTTTACTGCCTTTTTCCATTCTGTTTTCAGGTTAACCACTCTTATATAGTTGTTCAGACTTGGAGCTCTCTGTGCCAGGATTTGTGATTCTGTATATTTGGAGTGCAGCAGCTGTAATTCTGGATTCCACCAAGCTTTGGGGCATCTAATGTTGCTCAAGGCATAAGTTGAGACCCTAATACTGTTTGTGAGGCTATTCGTGATGTTTGATATATTTCCTGCTAGCGTAGCACCTGCAAGTCTTCTAAGGAGTCTGTTTTTGGCAAGAAAGAGCCTCGGCTTCTCTTTGGTTTCTGGTATTATTATTGAGATAGGGTGATTGTGGCTGCCTCCAACAAAAGTGGAATTACAGCTCCAAGTGATATATACCTGACATTTGTTTCTCTCAAAAGCATTGTGCCCATCACACTGACACAAGATGCACTTGTTAATGTTGCAACTTTCATTGCAAGTATTGCTACCACATTTTTTGCAACGCTTTTGTGACTTAAAACGTGAGGCTGTATGTCCTAAGCGACCACAATTGTAACACTGTCTAACCGCAGGAATATAATAACTGACTTTTAGCGAGCATATGTCATAAATTTGAACAGACGATGGGATTTCTGTGCCTGCAAAAGAAATTTTTACAGTCTCAGTTGGTTCAAGAACTAATTCATTCGCTTCATTTTTAGATTTTCTTAAAATGTGTTCAACACTGTTTATTTTAATTATCGAGGAAAGATTGTCAAGAAGTTTTATGTCAGAGATGTTTGTAGGAATGCCCCTAATGACACCTACGGTTTCAGTAAAATTCTTTGGAATAAAAATATCGATATTTAATTTTTTTAATTCATCGTTAAGCACAAAAGCATTCGCATCATAACGGGTATTAAAGTACAGTTTGTATAGAGTCGCTGAAAGGGGGTTTATGCGCTTAAGTCCATCAAGATTTGTATGTTTAATTTTTTCAAAGATATAAAGGTCACTTTTTATATTTTTATTTTCAAAAATACTGCTACGTTTAGTTGCAAGAAGAACACAGGCTTCTCCTTTAAAAGAGAGCTCATACAGATTTATGTCATGTTGTTTGATTTTACTGTCATTTGTAGACACGCTACCGGCAGCAAATGTATTACTATCTTTGTTTGTATTGGTGCTATTTTCCATTTCGCTTGTATGTACGATTTTATTTTCCCGATTGAAATCCTGCCTCGACTCTACTATAAATTTTTTGATATCCATAGTCTTGTTTGCAGCGCTCTCAGATGCACCCTTTACTCCTGACGCCACTATGGTGGCGTCAGCCATCTGGTGGTTCGCTGATGGTTTCACCAGCCTGCCAGGGACTTACCAGCTTCTATAAGTGAAAAGCACCATTAGGACCGACAAAGTATAATAATTAGTTGAAGCTCTTTGATTCAAGAGGTTTTTAGATCTTAAAATCATCAGAAAACAGTCGACGATTGCACATTAAAACAAGATTGAACAATGGAAAAAAGACCGGAAAAAAAACACGTGTTTTGTTATTTGTGCTGCCCATAAGTTTTTAGATTTTTTTCCCAGGGTTGCTTCCAGACACGGTTGCTATGAGTTAAGCTTTCGACAGCCCAGTGTATCGATCGTTATTATCAAAATGTCAAGCATAGCATTAAAGTTATTCATTAGTTAAACAAATTTGAAAAAGAGGAAATTGTAGCGCAACAAAACAAAAATAAAGACTCGTGCACATACCAGTTTGTAAGCCATGCTCTTAAATATCAAATAGTAGTTATCGGAACGATGTAAATACTGAGAAGTAAGGGTCGTTCCCAAACTTTGTGCTGGTTGCTGTTCCCTCTGCCTGAGTCCGCCACGTCAGGGTACTTTACTTGCCGGCCACTACTGTAAAAGAAAGTAGACAAATTTAGCAGTAATTTTGTTCCATTTTAGTGAATTAATACGAAACTAATTACACTAGTCAACACGATTTTTCCTCAAGGAACAAAACTAACTTTTTATTAAAGATTTGGGGCTTAGAAATGGTTTGATGATATTTTTTTTTTTCTATGGCAGAACTTTTTTTGAAGAATTTTTGAAAACTGGTTTTTTTTGTAAGCTTTTTTCAGAGGTAGCGCTTGTTTTTTCACATAACTCTAGTATCTTTCATCTGGTTGTTAAGAACTTTAATATTTTAAAAGATAATTAAAACAGCTAGAAGATAAGCCCAAACACTTTGTGATTTCAGCTTACCGTCTGGGAAATATAAAGCATTGAAATGCAAAAATGATGATTTTTGTGCGGTATTATTTACGAAATTTTGACTTTAAAAACTCAGGAAAAGTCGAAAAAAAATTATATCCTGTGTTCTCTATTTTTTTGTGTAGAGGTGCATTAATTTGGCGTCGTTTAAGGTATCGCTCATTAAAATCTATGGAGAGACTTTGGAGCTAAAATTCGTTAACAAAACCTAAAAAATGGAAAAAATTAACAAAAAATACCTTTTTGAATGTAGCGGGCCCAACTGCCCATCGGGAATTGCGATCGCGATCAGGTACCAAATGTACAACCCTTTTTCGTTTGCTTTGTTCCCAATTGGCAGTTGGGCCCGCAGCCTTCAAAAATGTATTTTTTGTCCATTTTTTCCATTTTTTAGGTTTGGTTAACGAATTTTAGCTCCAAAGTCTCTCCATAGATTTTAATGAGCGATACCTTAAACGACGCCAAATTAATGCACCTCTACACAAAAAAATAGAGAACACAGGATATAATTTTTTTTCGACTTTTCCTGAGTTTTTAAAGTCAAAATTTCGTAAATAATACCGCACAAAAATCATCATTTTTGCATTTCAATGCTTTATATTTCCCAGACGGTAAGCTGAAATCACAAAGTGTTTGGGCTTATCTTCTAGCTGTTTTAATTATCTTTTAAAATATTAAAGTTCTTAACAACCAGATGAAAGATACTAGAGTTATGTGAAAAAAACAAGCGCTACCTCTGAAAAAAGCTTACAAAAAAAATACCAGTTTTCAAAAATTCTTCAAAAAAAGTTCTGCCATAAAAAAAAACCATAATTCTTTAAAAATTTTAAATCCCCATATCTATCAGAAAAAGTCGGTTTGGATCCTTGAGGAAAAAAAAAGTTCGATTTTGTCGAGTAGTGTTATTTGTATTTTGAGCTTATTTGATTTGACCCAAGATCGGGATCCTACGAGTGTGAGAATTTGCGCTATCAGTTTCGCGACAGTCACAAACAGCTTAGCTTCAGTTGCATTGAGTTATTAATTTACTTAAAGCGGACTTATCAGTAGACTTATATGTACTTTTTATTTGCATATAAGTATATGTACATATTGCATATTGTATGTACATATATACATATGTTCTGTGCGATATAGATGTACGTATTTTGATATTTTTAAAGCTGAGTCTGAACTGAGTGATGAAATCAGTATATAGTTGACTCTCCGAACCAAATGACTCAAGTTCTGAAACGCTTGAAATAATGTGATTTAAAGTGAAGACAGAGGAGGAGGATATCATTGTGCAGTCGCTGGGGGGAATTGGGGGCATCACAAGTAGGAAACCGAAAACTCTGCAGCACATCAGATCTTATTTTATTTCTTAACGGAAATTTGGGAGTGCCAAGCCAAAGACCCGTTCTGCAAGCCCGTTTCGATGCCTCATTCCAGCTGCCGAACCCAAGAAGTCCTGAAAAGCCTGTAAGTAGATGAAGTAATTGCCAATGATTGCAATTATTGTGTGTTAATGAACAGCCAGTTGAAAATTAAGAGACAGCAAACTAATTATATTTATTATGCACAGAGCTAGAGCAAGCAGATCCCATCCTGATCCTGATCCAGATGCAAATCCTGATGATGTCCATTCGAGGCGATCGAAAAAAGCTCCTGGACGTGGATGAATTTCCACCCTCGCTCTACGTGTCACTTTATCTCGCTCTCTCTGGGATTTTCTAGGCACTGGCTCACCCGGAGTAAGTACTTCAAAAAAAAGTTCAGCACCCCAAAAACATTAGTTGTTTTTGAAAGATTTATTCATCATTTCATAACTAATGGGACAACCATTAGTCTTATTCTGTTGAGCTTATGCACACCATAAAAAAGAAAAATATTACAACAGCATACACACTGTCCCACCTCCATTTAGAACCATTTATTTCCTCTCGGCACTGTGTTGGCAATGGCATTGTCTCATTGGAGTCCTCCAAAACGCACTCAAGAGTTACATTCTTTCCCTAGAATTGCGAAATATATATTCTTAATTGAAATGCCAGACAATCAGTTAAGTGGCGTCACAAACCGTTTCTTAAATCGATCATTACAGATCCAAATTCCGAGCAGCATAGCTGCTATAAAGTATAGAAAGTACCAAATATTCCACATGCTCGTAGTTTCATTTTCGTTGACCTGATCTCGCAACTGGATTGGTAAAGGGCGGGGAATTTCAGAGTCTCCATAAATGCAGTCCAGAGTAACATTCCTGCCCTAATTTTCAAATAAATAAATTATTATTGATGCGTAGACATTTTTCTCACATTAAATACCGTGTCGTAAATCCTCTTCACCATTGGAGTGCTCGGCCTGCACCTGATTGGGTTGCCTCTGACTATTGCCTGGGTGTTAACCAGGCCTATAATGCTGTCAATATCGGTGAGATTGTTGTTGCTAACATCAATGAGGTCTACTTTTACGGCATATCTGGGCAAGTCTGTCAGCTGGTTTCCGCTGAGGTTTATGCTTTCCAGGCCAAGCATTGATCCGAAACTCCAGCCGTACAGCCTTTCAATGTTGTTATTGGACAGATCGAGGTGCTTCAAGTTCTGGAAACCGGTGTCATTGAGGAAGTCTGGGACTTCCTTCAAACTATTGCCAGAGAGATTCAGGGCTTTTGGTTTCAAGGCTGCCAAACATTCAAAGTCCAGGCTGGGTTGATTCGAGCAGTCCGCAGTCACATAGCCATCGTCTAGAATCGGGCACTTACACTTCGAACTGAACTGGTCAGGATTACAACATCCTATTGCCAGAAATGCAATGTAAAATACGATAATCTGAAATGAACATTTTGGAACTCAAGTAACAATCAGACTTTATCTCTAAAAGACACCATGATTGAAATACGCATTACTCTCACAGCCAAAATCTGATCAACCTGAACAAGAACATATTACTTACATCTCCACTCTTAACAAGCGGATCACAAACATTTCATTTATATGTACATATTTTGTTACGAACCTGTTTTGGTGGTGGGGCAATGCCGGCTAGCCAGTCATCTCAGGGATAGGTTTTTCCCAGGCCCCCAGGTCGCACAACAAACCAGCTGTTCGGGCATCTCGAACAAATATGCTAACAAAACGACGATTCAAAACAAACCAACGGACTTTACTCTAAACCTCACGGATAATCATCTCTCCGACGCAGAACAACTACAAATCTCCTCTTTTCTCCAAGTTCAGCGGCCGATCTCCATTTCGCCGCTGTGGTCCCCTTATCACCGACTATCGATGTTTGAATTACAGCTCTGTAGTTAAAGTCAACAAAGTCGAAAGTCTAAAGTCAGCTAATTTTGCATTCTATTATGGAATTTACATGATGAGTTTTAGAACGTATGGAATAATAATATTGGTATTGATTAAATTTGTAATTGCTCTTGGCGATAAAAGACGGAGTTCATCTGGCCTCACAGCTTGATCGCATTCTAGGACTATCCAGCTACAACAACGCTATTTTTTCCAGTGGTATCCTGAAACAAAATAAACTTTTATCACCAACTCGCATTTGTAATTAATCATTTTATAACTTTTATTTTGAATTTATATAAAACAAATTGTAAATAAACCAAATTGGAAATTATTTTAATAATTAATAAGTAAGTAAAGAATATTTAAATTTATTTTTATATTTATTTTTATAATAAGTAAAGTAAAGAATATTTAAATTTATTTTTTCCAAAACAAGAACAAAAAGATATTTAATTTAAAAATAATTATAATTAAAAAAAGTGTTAGGTGTACGCATTAAAAAATTGATATTGAAATATTTTTGAAGCAGCTTAACATATTTTGTAAGTTCAGTTTTTATGCTGTTATGCCTTTTCCAGCCTATTTTATGCCCTTAGAAAATTGGTCAGAAGAATTGTCAGAAATGAATGGTAGAATATTATTTTCGTACGCTTTTCACACTCACTCTCTCTCTCTCTCTCTCTCTCTCTCTTAGTGTGGTTTTGCAGCTAAGGGTGGGTCTCATGTCCGGCATACATTTGAAGAGAGTGTACAAAATCTCTATCCCCGCTAGCTCTATCCCAGTAATAATCGCACTCGAAGCTAGCCCCCGTGTTGTGACTTCTACATAGTGACACATAATGCATATACATATGTACATATGCTGGTCATCTTTAATCTTAACGTTTAAATCTTATAAATTTTATTCAAGTATTTTTAAAGGGAGAAAATGCGATTGAGCAGCTGCCAAATGACAGCCGCAGCACTGCCAATGAGGATCACCTGCAACGTGCGATGCAACAAGTAAAATCTAAATGAAATTGGAGGTTAAAGTCCATTAAGGTTCGCTGCAAGGATCGCTGCAATATTCTGCACTTACCGCCTCCAAACCCTCTGGCCCTCGGCAATGGATGCGGGAGAAGACGGCTCCTTGCAGAGGTAGACCCGCATTCCGCGCAGCGCACGCGTAAAATAACTATCCCAGTCCAGAGCCAACATGTCGAATTGGTATATGTCCTGGTCCTGTGGCGACATACACTGCCACAGGTGATCTCTGTTCTTCAAATCGAACTTCCAGCTGCGGCAGGTGAACGGCCGCAATAACATAATGTTTGTGTGTATTTTCTGGTATATTTTGAGCATGCGCGGCTTTCGGCCGACCATGCGTAGCGCCAGATCCACTGCAAAGCCGGGCACAGTGTGATAGAAAAACGCAGCCAGCGGAAAGAGCCAGGCCGTGGTCATGCAGTGCAGGAACGGGTACCAGATCATCTTCGACACTGCATACCTTTCGCCAATCGACTGCGTCTTGTCCCTGAACTGTCCGTAGGTCAAGAGGTTCTGTTCGCTGGGCGCAAAGTTGTAGATCGCAGGCGGCGAGGAAGTTCTCGCTGCTGCCGTTTTCCAGGCAGTAGCCAAGGCCACGTTGGCACAGTAGTCCACAGGCACCACACTGTTCTGCGCGTTCACATCGACCAGCGCGATGCGGAGGATCCCGTACGCGACTCCATACACCAAGGCAATGGGTCCGTACAGATTGTCTACCCAACCCGGCACGGGATCCCTGGAGCTGGCAATAACTGTAAGCACGGCAAGCAAATATTTAGCAGATCCACTCCGCGGGCACCGCACCCCACAAACACTCACTAATGGCCGGTCGGAAAATGCAGACGGGCAGATCGGCCGCCTCCCGCAGGATCACATCCTCGCCAAGGGCCTTCGTGTAGGTGTAGGTGTTCGGAAAGGAGCCGAGCAGATCAGCCGTCATGTTGTCTACCAGCTGATCACTCAGCTGGTCAGTCATTTCCAGCACCTTCTCGGAGCTGCTCGTCAGAAGGTCAGGGTAGAACTGCTCCTCGATGTGGTCGATTACGCAGTTGGAGTAGGCCGTGGAGACGTGCACAAATGCCTCCAGCTTGACCATTTGCTTGGCCAGCTGCACCAGCAGTCGCGTGGCGCGCGTGTTGATGGCCAGTGCCACATGCAACGGCTCGTTGAACCGCACTGTGGCTGCCCCGTGAAGGACGATCTGCACCTCTGCTGCGAGGATGCCACGGTTCGTCACGCTTATGCCCAGGTCCGGCTCCAGACAATCGCCAGCGATGGGCACTACGCGGCTCAGGGCGTCGGGCTTTGACTGTAAGAGCACCTCAAAAACCTTTCCGATATTGGGGGTTAAAGTGGTTCCGACATTCGTGGCTTATACGATTGCTTACCGCCTCCTTTTCCCACAGGTCTATGCGCTCCTGAATGTCCTGGCCGCGCTTTTTCCTGATCAGCGAATAAATGCGCTTCACCTCCGTGGTGCGCAGAAGCTTCTCAATGATGGCTGCAAATGAAAGTTGTCAATCTGCCAACCGAGTCACCGAGCTGCAATTGGCTTACTTTTGCCCAAGAATCCGGTGCCTCCCGTTATGAAAATGGTTTTGTTTCTGTAAAACCTTTGGATATCGGTTTCTGTTTGTGTTTCCATTTCCATTTTGACTTTGATGTGGCAGTTCCCTAACCCCATGGATTAATCAACATCAATCGAAAGCGAAGCGAAGCGGAACGGATCGGAACGGATTGGAACGGAGCGTATGACCAGGCAGAAGTGGAAACTTAAAATAGAAAATGTTTTGACTTCGTGGCTCTTTTTATATGTAAGTGCTGCCCACAGTGGTGACTTGAGAACTAAAACTAGCAGATCGAATATATTACTTATGTAGATTTTGGGTACATTCACTTATGCACTCACTTATGTGCGTGTTGCATGTACATATGTACATATGTTGCTCGTTGGTTGCCGCCCAATGCATAGTTTGTGCTGGACAGTGACTACTGTGGCTGTGTACCTAATGTTCTGTTCCACACTACACAGGCACCGAATAGTGCACGTGTAGAAAAAGTGGAAAAGTATCCCAGAGGTCAGCATGCTTTTTATTTAAAATCAATTTATGCACGCCAACTTACACCGAGAGCACCAACGCTATTTGTATATTCATCAATTTGATTTTGATTTCGATTTCGATTTACGTCTGCATTCGAACTCGCGCAAGTTGCAAGACAGATTCACCCATGGATATATGCTCCATGCCTTGTGTATTATTTGGCAGTTCAAAGCGTGCCCAGATTCAAGCCGTCAGTGACCGAGTTCGTAGCGTTAAATGGCAAAGACCAAAGCCTTCAGCAGCGCCCACAGAACGAGTCCTGCCACACAGCAGAGTGCAGCTTGCAGGCCGTGGTGCAACAACTTCAATCTGAATACAAAACAAAGCCGATTAGGGCCACAAACAATCCCCATCAAATGGGTTGCATCTCACCGTTTGTAGAGCCGCTGGCCCTGTGCAATTGACTCTGGGGTGGGCGGATCCTTGCCCAGATACAGGCGCATGCCGAGCAGGGCGTGCTTGAAGTAATACCTCCACTCCAGACCCGCCATGTCGAAATAGAAGACACGACGCTCCTCTGGGGACATCAGTTCGCGCAGGCGATCCGTGTTTTTGGTGTCGAAGTGCCAGGTTGTGTGCAGAAACGGCTTCAGCATGTCCGTATTTGTGTGAATCTTGCGGTACACCTCCACCAGGCGGGGCTTGCGTCCTGCTAGACGCAGCGCCAGGTCGAAGACATGTCCGGGCAGCGTGTGATAGAAGAACGCAGCCAAATGGAAGAGCCACGGGGAGGAGACGCAGTGGAGGAAGGGATACCAGATCATCTTGGTGAGTGGAAATTGACTGCGGAAACTGAGAGCGTAATCGACAAAGTTCCCATGAGTGAGTGGGTTCTGCTCAGCGGGTGCCAGAGCGTACACTTCGGGCACTGCCACCTTCCCGTTCTCGCGGCCAGCCCTCTCCTTAGACGTCTGCCAGCCACTGGCCAGCGCCACGTTGGCGCAATAGTCGACCGGAACTACGCTGGAGCCAGTCTCCAGCTTTAGGTTGACGAGGCGCAGGACTCCATGCGCCACCCCGTAAATCATGGCAATGGGTCCATACAGGTTGTCGATCCAGCCGGCGACGGGCTCCTTGTGGCTGGCAATGACTGCAATTAATGGTCGTAAAACTGTGTTATTCTGCCCGCAAATCACTTACTGACTGCCGGGCGAAAGATCGAGACGGGCAGGTCGCCCGCTTCCCGCAGGATCACGTCCTCCGCCAGGGCCTTGGTGTAGGTGTAGGTGTTGGGAAACGCTCCGAGCAGGGCAGGCGCCATGTTGTCCATCAGCTCCGCACTCAGCAGCTCACTCAATTCCAGCACCTTCGCCGAGCTGCAGGTCAAGTGCTCCGGATAGAACTTCTCCTCGATGCGATCGATGACGCAGTTGGAGAAGGCCGTGGAGATGTGGACAAATGCCTCCAGCTTGACCATTTGCTTGGCCAGCTGCACCAGCAGGCGCGTGGCGCGAGTGTTGATGGCCAGTGCCACATGCAACGGCTCGTCGAAGCGCACTGTGGCTGCGCCGTGAAGGACGATCTGCACCTCTGCCGCCAGGATGCCGCGGTCCGACTCGCTCATGTCCAGGCTCGGATGCAGGCAGTCTCCAGCCACGGTCAGCACGCGCTCGAAGGCTCTTGGCCTCGACTGCAGCAGTCCTGCAAACAACTTAAAGACAGATAGATGAATGATAGATCTGCAAAGTCCCAGACCTATATGCCTACCGGTTCCTTCTGCCACGCCACAAGGCGCTCCCCAATGGTCCTGCCGCGCTTGCACCTCACCAGTATGTAGATGCGCTTCACATCGGTGGCACGCAGCAGTTTTTCGATTATAACTGGAACGAGTCGAAGCAGAAGCAGAAGCAGTTGCGTGCGATCTTTACATGGTCTGATAAGGCATACAAATACCTTTGCCCAGAAATCCTGTGGCACCGGTGACGAGCACCGTTTTGTCCTTGTAGAATCCTTGAATGCCCGACTCCATTGTGGTATCTCGAATCGGGGGAAGCTCGATGCCGATGCACTGGCCAAATGTACTGAGAGAATTGATGGCATTTCGCGTCACCTTTTATGCGATTTCGTGAAAGCGAAACTCATGCATTAAGTCGTGATGTCACTGGGTTGGTTCACCGCACGCCGCATGTCTGCCCGACCCAGCAGCGGGGCGTTAATTAATGCACACCTAGTTAGAGCCTCATCCCCTCTAATGAATGCAAATGCAGTACTTCGGGGCACTTATCGATTCATTCGAAATCCGACGGCACACTGGAACCTAATCGATTGATTTTCCATACTTTTCGATACTTAAATGAAAGACGATTGCATCTGTGTGGGGTGAGGATTACTTTATTAATTCAGCTGCTTGCTAGTTCATTATCAGCTTGGAGATCGACCACAGGATTGTGCCACCGCCGCAGGCCAGCGAGGCCAGCAGAGCGCAGTGCAGGATCTTGAGACTGTGGGGGGGATAAGAAAAAAATAAAATAATTAAATGTAAATAGTTTCATTTCAATGCTATGTCTATGTCTATGGCTATGTCTCACCGCCTTAGCATCTTCAGTCCTTGCGCTATGGACTCTGGAGTGTGGGGATCCTTGGCCAAGTATATTCGAACGCCGAGCAGCGCCTTGTGGAAGTAGTCGGTCCAATCCAAGCTGGCCATGTCGAACTGGTAGATGAGCCGATCCTTGGCCGACATGAGTTCCCGCAGCCGGTTGGTGTTCCTCGTTTCGAACACAAACGATCTGCTCGTAAACGGACCCAGCAGCGCAATATTTTTGTGTATCTTGTGGTAGAGCTGCACCATGCGAGGCTTCCGTCCCGTCAGGCGCAGCAGCAGATCCATGAAAAAGCCTGGCAGAATATGATAGAAAAAGGCAAGCACGGTGAAGAGCCTGGGATCCGAGACGCAGTGAATGAACGGGTACCACACCATCTTGGTGAGTGGGAAGAACTCGCGCCAGCTAATCGACTGCTGGATGAATGCCCCGAAGGTCAGCAGGTTCTTTTCGCTGGGTGCCAGCGTGTAGATGGTGGGCTCCCGCTCACCGCCGCTCTGGGCACTTCGATTCGTTTGCCACGCGCAGGCCAGAGCCACATTGGCGCTATAGTCCACGGGCACCACGGCGATATGCGCCTCCGTCTTGACGCACATCAGGTGCATGACGCCGCGGGCACTGCCGAACATGATGGCAATGGGTCCGTACAGGTTGTCCGTCCAGCCAAAGATGGGCTCCTTGTAGGTGGCAACGACTGTGGGCAGTGGGGGGGAGTGGAGTGTTGCATGCCGATTGAGCGTCTAACTGGCAAAACACTTACTGATTGCTGGCCGGAAAATGCACAGGGGCAGGCCGACCGCCTCCCGCAGAAGCAGGTCCTCCGCCAGGGCCTTGGTGTATGTGTAGGTGTTGGGATACGACCCGAGCAGGGCTGGGGTCATGTCGTCAATCAGCTTGTCACTCAGCTGCTCCCGAATGGCCAGCACTTTGTCCGCGCTGCAGGTCAAGTGCTCGGGGTAGAACTTCTCCTCGATTTTCTCCACCACACAGTTGGAGTAGGCCGTCGAGACGTGCACATAGGCCTCCAGTCTGACCATTTGCTTGGCCAGCTGCACCATGAGTCGTGTGGCGCGGGTGTTGATGTCCAGGGCCAGGTGCAGTGCCTCATCGAAGCGAACTGTGGCCGCGCCGTGCATGACGATCTGCACCTCGGCTGCCAGCAGCTTGCGGTCCGCCGCGCTTATGCCCAGATCGGGCACAAGACAATCCCCAGCGATGGGCACCACGCGCTTGAGGGCCTCCGGGTTGGACTTTAATAGCTCCGAAAACACCTGCATGGGTTGGGTCTCTGGCATGAGCTGGAGCTGCTTGGGGGCCCGGCTGGACTACTCACCACATCCTGCTCCCATTTGACAATGCGTTCCTGAATGCTCACACCTCGCTTGGGTCTTGTCAGGGAATAAATGCGCTTCACCTCCGTTGACCGCAAAAGCTTCTCAATGATAACTGAAAGGCAAACGAAATTCACAAACGAAAATGTGCACTTGGCCTCTGGACTCTTTCTTCATTCTTTTCGTATTTGATGGGAGTGCAACGCGAGGCAGCTAGGAGTTCCGCACGGCAACGCACCGCATGGTGCCACATACCTTTGCCCAAGAATCCTGTGCCGCCAGTTAGAAAAATGATTTTGCCATTATAGAAGCGCTGGATGTCGGAATCCATTGTGCCAATCGCTTTGGAATAGGTTTAATTGCCGCGCAGAGCTGTGGCCAGACTGAAGAGTCACTCCAGACTCGTGCTGCTATTTATATGGACAATACAATTTCCGCCCCACAAAGGTCGGTCTGCAAAGTAGATGCGCAGTCACCGCTCCGCTCGACTCAATGCAGAATTCAAATCAGCTCGTATTTGTATATATATTTTATATATGTGTACAGCCATAACACATAACAGTACCACAGAAGCGTGCAACGGTTGCAAGGGGGCCCAGGAGTCTTCTCCCATTCACTTTATTCCCAAACACACACCGAAAACTCTAACTTTAAGCAGGGACATCACACTGCCAGCCTGATCAGCGACCATAGAATGAACGCGGCAATGCAGCCGAGGATGGCCAGTAGCAGGTGGTGGCACAGCTTCAGCCTGAAAGGGCAGAACAACGGAATGTAGCAACAGAGTGGCACAGGAAGCTGCAGGGATTCCAATTACCAGCGGATCAGCCTCAGTCCCTGGGCTATGGACTCGGCCGTGGGGGGATCCTTGCCCAAGTACTGCCGAATGCCCAGCAGGGCCTTCTCGAAGTACTCCTTCCAGTCGAGGCTCGCCATGTCGAAGTCGAAGAGGCTGCGGTCCTCCTCCGACATGAGCTGTCGCAACTGCTGGGTGTTGCTCATGTCGAAGAACCAACTTTTGCACGAAAACGGCCCCAATATGCCCAGGGTCTTGTGTATCTTGCGGTAGATTTTGACCAGTCGCGGCTTGCGGCCGCTCAGCAGAAGCGCCAGATCGAAGACATAGCCGGGCAGGGTGTGATAGAAGAACGCTGCCAGGGGAAAGAGCCACAGGGTGGTGATGCAGTGGAAGAACGGGTACCAGAGCATTCTGGTGAGGGGACACTGCGTGCGGCCCTCCAGCGCATAGTTTATGAACTCCCCGTGCGTCAGCGAGTTGTCCGCAGTGGGCGCCAGCTGATAAATGGGCGGAGGATCTGTCGCTCGCCCCTCAGTCTGTGCGGTTTGCCAGGCGCAGGCCAGAGCCAGGTTGGCACAGTAGTCGACGGGCACCAGGCTGGCCTGGGCCCTCACATCGATGGTGGCTAGGCGCAGCACTCCGCGAGCAACGCCGAACAGTATGGCAACGGGTCCGTACAGATTGTCAATCCAGCCGGCGACGGGTTCCTTGTGGCTGGAAGTGACTGCAATACACAGAGCCAGTGGTAAGCAAGAATCACTTTGCCCTGTCCCGGTGCCCCTTCACTTACTGACTGCCGGTCGGAAGACACACATGGGCAAGTCGCTGCCCTCGCTCAGGATCACGTCCTCCGCCAGGGCCTTGGTGTAGGTGTAGGTGTTGGGATGCGCTCCGAGCAGGGCAGGCGTCATGTTGTCCATCAGCTGATCACTCAGCAGCTCACTCACTGCCAGCACCTTCGCCGAGCTGCAGGTCAAGTGCTCCGGATAGAACTTCTCCTCGATGCGATCGATGACGCAGTTGGAGAAGGCCGTGGAGATGTGGACAAATGCCTCCAGCTTGACCATTTGCTTGGCCAGCTGCACCAGCAGGCGCGTGGCGCGAGTGTTGATGGCCAGGGCCACATGCAACGGCTCGTTGAAGCGCACTGTGGCTGCCCCGTGAAGGACGATCTGCACCTCCGATGCCAGGATTCTGCGGTCCCTGTCGCCAATGCCCAGGTCCGGCTCCAGACAGTCGCCGGCGATGGGGCATACCCGCTGCAGAGCTTCTGGCTCGGCCTTCAGTAGCAGCTCAAACACAGGATCCTGTGACCAGTCGATGATTCGTTCCCGAATTTCCACGCCGCGCTTCGCTCTGATCAGCAAATAAATTCGCTTCACCTCTGTGCTTCGCAGAAGCTTCTCAACGACAACTGAAAGGAGAGGCAGATATTGATCTGTGGCAGTGGCAAGGGCAGTGGGAAATACCTTTGCCCAAAAATCCAGTGCCACCGGTCAGAAAAACGGTTTTCTTTCCAAAATACTTTTTAATGGCACTTTCCATCTTTTAATCTCTCGCTGGGATATCCCTTCAAAATGTCTGGCAGTGGGGGCCTGGGGAGATGGCAAAAGTGGCAAGAGGCAAGTGGCGCGTAAGAACCCGTGCAATATATGCAAGCTGCCAACAATGAAGAGTTCACGGGCCGCGAATTGCGAGGAATAGCTTAAATGTGAGCGAACCCCGTTGCCGCTGCCGTTTTATATAGCTTTCATTATACCTATGCAAGTCGCTTCCAGGGCTGGCGACGCAGCAGCACATACATATGCAAATATCTCCCCTTATTGGAGTGGATATTGGGATTATTGGTATGAATAAAAAAATAACAGCCACTACATAAAAATGGGAACCGGCAGCTAGCTGTGCGCGTAGCCCTGATGCACTGGTATATTTACTCGTTCATTAGCTCCACGAGTGGGTTTGGCTGATTTGTTACCCAAATCCCCGAATGCTAAGGAATGTCAAAAGTCGTCAATAAATTTGTACAGGCAAAGCGCCCCGCGTATGGATTTTGATTGCTCACTGACGATCATCAATACTACATATATACATATGTATATGCGCATACATATCTATGCATGCATATGTATGAACTCATGCGAGGCGGCTGCCCAAATTAAACTGATTACTAATTGCACAAATGCTGGCATTTATTGTTTTTGCATTCAATGTGAAGATAATCCAAAAATATAAATATTAAAATCTCACTTGCTATAAGTAAAATATTAGTAAACTCGTATATGTAAATAAATAATATGCTCTGCTCAGTTGTTCTTCTAAAAACGTTATGCTAACTACGAGCTTGAATTCAAAAAGGCCCGCCAAAGTGCTGCCGTACCGACGAAAAATAATGTTCATGCCGCTTGACCTTTTTCTGGACATCTGGCATGCACGCCGAAAAAGTACTGTGTATCATACTTTTCGGTATATTTCTGAGGTTATGCGTTCCAACTGGATTCCCATATAATTCCCATACCGTTTGTGCGCAATTGGGAAAAATTTAATACCGTTTGTGCGCAATTGGGAAAAATCCAATTGGGCAAAAAATCCCAGACCGTAAATTACATTTTTCGGGATTTTGGAAATGTTTCGACTTTGGCGTTTTCAAAAAAATAAATAACAGCCGCTTGACAGCTGTTGTTGTTGTGCAATAATAATTTTTTTTTGCCCCGGAAATGGCATGCGCCCGTAAATTCGTCTTTCGCGTTCTCCAAAATAACAACCTAGCCTCGAAACGGAGCATTGCCATGTCGCACGTACGACGCGCCGAGGAAGCCGTGGAGAAGCTGAAGGAGAGCAATCCCTACTATTGGAAGTACGCGGAGAAGATTGCCAAGATTCAGAAGACTTCTGCCGAGGAGTTCCTGGATCGTGTTGAGCGCGTCGTGAACCCCATCAAGGATGGCCAAAGCCAGGCTAGGTGAGCACAAAGCATGGCTGGCAGCGGCAGCAATGATTGATTGAACACTTTGCAGGTCGTACTCGGAGCTGCTGAACCCCAAGAAGGAGCTGGCCGAGCAAGAGGCGGCCGCCGAGCTGCCGCACAAGAAGCTGTCGGACATCATGAAGCTGGAGCTGCTGGCCGACCAGAGCGCAGAGGCTTTGTCGCAGATCTGGATCGAGTACCACAAGACCAAGGACGTGCTGGCGGCCACGCTGACCACGGCTCAGTACGAGACCTTGATGGGCCGCGCCAAGGAGCATCCCATTTTCCTGCTGCCACTGCCGCGCAGCGAGGGGTTCGAGTTCTTCCTGCTGCAGTTTGCAGCCAACACGGTTCACTTCACGCCACTGCTGGCCTACCAGGTGCATCACGAGAATGCGCCCGAGTGCCTCACGGTGGTGCACTACACTGAGGTGCAGGACAAGGGCCTGGTGCTGATGCGCGGCGAATACGACACCAACGTGCTGACCGCCCAGGAGGCCCAGTGCCTGGCGAACGAGCTGCAGATGTTCTACTACAAGACGGACGAGAACAAGTTGAGGCTGCTGGAGACCTTCACCAAGCGCCCCGACGAGTTCAAGCACACCGATCTCATCAAGGAGGTGGAGAACATTCAGCTGGCATAGACATTGGAAAACTAATCAAAACAAATAAACACAACGCGAGCGATTCCTCGTAAATTGAACATGTATTTAGACTGGGACCAGGACACAGCATGAATCAGTATCTGACCGAGTTCGACACCGTCATGGAGCAGATTGGTAAATGCCGAGCAGATTCACATTCATGTGCGTCTGGGGCCAACTAAGCGTCCCATTACCCCACCCCACACACAGGCTTCGGCAGAGTTCATCTGTTTGCCACCCTGACCCTGGGCCTGCTGCAGATGATGGCCATTATGGAGACAATGGGCATTGGCATTGTTGGACCGGCGGCCGTCTGCGATCTGCACATGAGTCTGATGCAACTGTCCTCGATTATGGCCGCCGGTTTCATGGGCATCATTTGTTCGTCGTACTTCTGGGGCTACATCACCGATAAAATGGGTCGCCGCTGGATCCTCTTGCGCACCATTTCGCTGAGCAATCTCTGCTCGGTCATATCCATGTTCATGGTGAGCTTCTCCGGCTTCTACGTGATGCGCTTCGTCACGGGCATATTGTGAGTGCACACTACACCTGTCCCCATCCCCGTATTCAATCAAACCATCAACGCAGCGTGGCCGGGCCGAGCTTTGTGGCCGTCACCTACCTCAGCGAGTTCTGCAACAAGCAGATCATGGCGCGCGTCGTCACCCACCTGTACATGTTCACCGGATTCGCCATGCTGTACAGTCCGGCGTTGGGCACATTATTTATGGGCACGAGCTACATGGAGTTCGAGGTGGAGCTGGTGGGGGACCTGACTCTTCGACCCTGGCGTCTGCTTGGCTGCATGTTCATGCTGCCCGGAGTGATTGCGTTCTTCCTGCTGCTGCGCATGCCGGAGAGTCCCAAGTTCTTGTTCATGATTGGCGAGACCGAGAAGGGCATGGCCGTGATGGACTGGGTGTGCAGGAAGAACACCGGCCGTCCCCTCAACCCCGAGCAGGTGGCGAACATGCTCAAGTTTCAGGAGAAGGCACAGGTTAAGCGCCAGAAGAACTCCAACAACATCCTCAGCACGATGCTCAATGATGCCATGCCCCTCTTCCGGAAGCCCTTCGTCGGGTACTTTGTCAGCGGCTGTGCGGTTATGTTTGTGATGGGCCTGCTGTGAGTGGAGCAGCACACACTCGGGAGTGCTCTCCAGCTCTACCACTCTCTACTTTTGCAGGGCCAACGGACTGGGGATCTGGTTTACTTCGATGCGCAATCGAACGAACATGCGAATAGGATCCACGGAGAATATGACGCTGTGCAGCGTGCTCTTCGAGAACAACCCCAGCCTGATGCAGGAGACCGAGGAGGACCTTCTTGTCGTGAGGACTAAGCACTGACCGCTGCCCTTATGCCACTCTCGTTCATCGCCTCCCGTCCTTAGGTCTGCAACGACGACCTGCACAGCTTCTACGATTCGCTCATTCTGGGTGCCACCTACATTATTCTGTACAACATCTGCTGGATGTTGCTCTTCTATGTGCCCCGGAAGACCCTGTTGGTCACCTCCTTCGTCATTGCCTCCACCTGCGGATTCGCGTTGATATTCGTGGCCAACCATTGGGTCCAGCTGATGTGCTTGATATTCCTGATTTCATTCCCGGGCCTCATCATTTCACTGATGGGCGGCGCCCTGCTGGAGTTCGTGCCCACCTACATACGCGCCAAGGCTCTGTGCATCAGTCTGATGTGGTGCCGCTGGGGCGCCGTCATGGGCACGACCATCGTGGGATCGAATATTGAGCAGCACTGCGAGATCACTCTGCTGGCAATGGCCATTATGCCTCTGTGTAAGAGCTACTAAGATCTGAATCTGCCCAAGTATTAAAAAAATAATTACTTTTTACTCTTTCGCAGGCTCCGCAAGCCTTGAGGCCTTTTTGCCATTCTAAACGATGTGCGCAGCAGAATTTTACTATGATTGGAGACGCACCAAATGTAAAGATAATAATTAACTGGCTTATGTGCATGTCTCGTCTCACAAAGTGATGTAATTACACGAAAGATTACAAGTGTAAGAGGCCCGAAAAGTAGGCAACAATATGCGATGGCGTTCACTCCAATAAATTCGAGTTTCCACGCTTCCCCTTCCCCTCCTGCTGCTTGTGCTTTTTTTTGTGTGCATAATTCTCTCTGTGTGTGGGTGGATTATAGAAAAACAATCAATTAATCGTTGTAGTTTTATATTTCGATTGTTTCCGATCAATTAGGCGTATATTACGATTATTTCACATGTGTCATTTATTGAACTAACATCCAGAACTGATGGAAGATATATCTATCCGTAAGTATTTAGTGTGCAGCTGCAACTACATCTTATTTCTCAGCACGTTAAACTATTGCCCCGACGTAAAAACATAACCAACTGAATAACAACAAATAAATGAGTTTTAATGGTCGTCACGGTCCACGGAATCGGGGGCTTAGAATACCTCCTCCTCATCCAGGGCACGGATCTGTGGGCGTGAGATTAAATGGAATTCTGTGTGTGGTGTGTCCCTCTCACTTTGCTTACCAACTCCCCGCCGCTGTTGATGTTTTTGACCATATTGTTTTCCAGCTCCCGGTTGCGGAGCATTTCCATCAGTGGACCGCCCCGCTTGCCGAACCGGACGCGTGCCCTGTCCCCATAGTACGTGTCCAGATCCTGCAGAAACTTGTACGCATCCGCCATGGTGTTGACGTCGTTCTTGCGTGGTGGCCTCGAGTTGGATGCCTCCACGTTGCAGCCGGCGGCGATCAGTGCAAGTGCCACGCAGACAATCAGAATGCAACGCATTGTATTGGACATGATGCAAATCGCTGGAGAGACGCAAACGAGAAGAGTTCGTAAAATAAGCATGAGAAGCATTAGACGCGAAATCACAATATTTATTGTACTCCGAGCTAATTGACATCTCATGACTCCCATATTGCGGCCTATTACTAATCCATTCGGGCTGGGCTGGGTCTTCGTAGGGCCACATTTAATAACTGGCATTCTCGTGCGATTATTTATGGCCGGAGAGTCATGGGGTGAGCGGGCTAAATGGGCCTGTCCTCTGCTTTCAGTTTTCGCTGACGACAGTTCCTGGTCCCCGGCCCATGATTGGGATGTGCGCGTCTGACGTACGAGCAGAGCAGAGTATGCAATAAATAGCTAATAATTACAACCATTATATCGCAGTTAGCTGCTACTTAAGGTCACTGTGACCCATACGAAACGATGCAATTACGAATCAGAACTCTACTCTTGCCTGAGAACTTTCCAGCATATCATTTTTAATGCAGCTTTCACGACTAATTCAGCGAACGAAGTTGCATTATTTTAAGCTTCTAAATGTCTAAAAATAGCCACTGCTAATGGCCCAGTGCTGAACTCGCGAGAACTTTAGCTTAATTTTTAATTTTAGCCAGAATTTGTTTCTATGCACAGAGGGTAGCCGTTCTTACCTGGTCAAGATTACCGCTACAGTTGAGTATTTAGCAAAGGGGATGTGAACTTCAATCACAGCACACACAGAGAGGGCTCAATGCAGTTGGTCACCGGCAGCGGAGTGTGTAAACAGCGGTCGCAGTCGTGAATAAATGTTGGCCAAAAGCCAGTGGCAACAGGTATTTATAGGGGCCGAGCCGACGCGTGCCATAATGCAGAAGGATACGGGCCTTGCGCGGGCTTATCGTGGCCCACAGCCGCCCGCCCACCACATCGCAGCAGAGCAGCGAACAAACGCGGAACGAGCGGAAATTGGCGGACGGAGCAAAAGCAAAAGCAAAGCGAACCGAACACCGCGCGAAGCCTCTAAAATATTTTCATATGCAAGATAATTATGTGGCTGCTCTGCTCCTGTGTTTGAAGTTTTGCAGCAGCTGGAACGGAAAAGCGCCTGACAGTCGGGGGACAGTGGGGGGAGTGGGCATGCGATGCGATTCGAATGGGATTCGTATTTGTTTTTGTTTTTGTTTTTGTTTTCGGTTGGCAAATGGGAATGGAAATTAGAATGAGAATGCCAGCGAACAGGGTCAGGGGCAATTGGATGGGATGGCATGGGATGGGGAACGGTAATGGGAACCCCACGCCTCTGCAAAATGTCGATGGAGATTGTTGAGCGCTAACAAATGATGACAGTTGGCTAACGAGATATCCAGAGCTGCAGATAGAGAATTACGCATAAATGAATAAATGACAAATTTTCGATAAGAAGGATTAGCGCCTGCTGCGCCACCTGAATGTTGCACACAGTCGTCACAGTCACACAATTGATTTATGTGAGAGCCGCCTATCTCCTATCTGCTACCTCCGACCTCCTCCCGCTGGCGACCGCTTGGCAGCCCTATCATTAATTATTATATTTTGATTATTGTTTAATAACTGTTGGCTTAGTTGCCTGTTGCCTGTTGGCTAATTGCGATACATCGGGCATGGCGTTACATAAACTGCTCGACTTTGCATTGCCGTTTAATTTGGGGTCAATACGGTGAGACGATTTCAATAGCACTTCCCTTCCCCGAGCGAGTGTTTTAAGCTGTTCGAAAGTCGAAAGTGTCCGCGTGCCTCACTCGCTACACGCGCTGCATACAGTTCCGTACGTTCCATGCCACGGCTTATGCGACATGTGAGATGTGACGTCACGGCGACAACTTCTTCCATGTGGTTATGTTATTAAGTTAATATTTATAATAAACGTTCTAGCTAATTATCGCTCCAGCGTTTACCTTGCTGCTACTTTTCTCTGGCCTACGGTGGATACCTCTGGATATTAATGCTGTGTGGCTGTCGACTGTCGACAGTCGCTGCTGCTGCTGAGAATAGTGTGCCAATTAAACTTGTTAGATATTCATTTGCGTTGGGCGGTAGCTATTCATATTTAAATCTAATTGCCATCCAACATTGTGGGTTCCTCATTGTTTCGCCTGAGAGTTTAGCTCCAGTTCCAGTTCCATTAAGCGCTGCTGATTAACATTGCCCCCCCCTGCTAATTGGAGCTATGATCTATTAAAGCCTGAACACTGCAGGTCAGTCTGCCCCATATGTCTGCCCCGCGTTGGCACTTTCCATATGGCTCACCTTGTCGCCCGGGGCACAAAGACAGCGAACAAAGACCAATCAAGGTCCAGAGTAACTTTCTGGGTTTTTTCGTAGGCAGGCAGGGAAGCCCCGGGCAAAAGAGCCCTAGTGGGGCCATGCGGTCGAACTGGTTCAAGGATAGTTCCGCATTGATAGCTGCTGCTGCTGCTGCTGCTGCTGGACACGATCGGCCTTTTGGGCTATGGCTGTTGGTTGTTGGTGTGTGCATCTCATTGTTCTCTGCGGATTGGGCTGCGGCTTCGCTTTTGTCACCTCTCGTGTGCTAAAGCGGCAACGTCATCAAAACCTGCCAAGACAATGCACAGGCAAAGAGTCTGGCGGTGCAATTACGCGAAAGTGCCTCGTTTTGATATTGGGGGGGGCGGCAGCGTTAAATTCCACGAATTGCATGTCTGTGGTTTCCCCAGACCTTTCCCAGGCCCATGGCAAATCGTTTCTGGTTCGGGCACATAGCACTAATAATATAGGTATATATATTTGCATGCCAGTTCCCAATTTTAGCAAAACTTGAAAAGTTTTCAGAATTTTCCACCGGCTGTGTGTTTAGGTAGATGTCGCTGTTAGTAATCCGGCGTGCTGCTGGGATTCCGGGATGATCCGCTGCCCCCTGCAGCTCGTTAAGAAACTACTTAGTTTAATTGAGCGTTTAATATATGCGAAATAGTTTTGAGCCTCCGCTGGGCTGGGCATTTACTTTGATTTTTATATAGTATTCCATCCCTCGGAGCAGCCCTTTTGGGGGCGGGCTTTCCTAGCCTTGGGGATGCCAGCTAATTGGGCGGAGGCTGTAGAGTGGACAATCGCAGACCTTATTGGCAACCAACTGATAATTGCACCTCCAAATTTCACGGCTAAATAACAACTTTTGCGTACATTCGCCGCCAATGTATTTGTGCTGTGTTTGGTTTTCTAAATCAGGCAAATATTGTTCTATATCCAACAGGTCTGACTAACTGGCTAGCTGACTAACTGACTAACTAGACAGCTTCGTGGTATTTTGAATTTTTCCACTTTCCGATTGCGAGCGAGAGGGGTTAAAGGTTTGTTCACATACGTTAGAAATAAAACAGATAGCTCTCGCTCTCGCACTCGCACTCGTAGTACTGCAAAATAAATATTTAACATTGTTTAAATTCATAGACACTTGTCAGGTCTTTCGTGTTTCGGGTGGGCAGGTGCGAAATTACATTTGGAGGCGTGTCGCTAAACTAGCAGATAGATTGGCCAGTTCTGAGCTGAGTTCTATAGGCCTGAAAGCAAATCATAGTTGATAATCTGTAGCATTATTTGCAGCTTTCAATATGGAACAATACCGGAAAAAAGAGTATTCTTTTGGCATCCTTAGGCGTTTCCGAATATTTGTACGAAAGCTTTTAAGGGAAGAGCTTTGATTTTAGCCAGGACAGGCCACGCCGTTCGGCTCTGTGCTCTGCGGTAGCTTTTTTCGCACACTAGAACTTTCTTCGAAAGCATAAAAAGCTAATCGAGTCGAGTCGAGTGGAGTCGAGTCGGAGGGGGAACTTTGTGATAAGCCATAATTACGGCACGAGCTACAAACGACAAACGAGCGATAAACAAACAAACAACAACCATTATCCAGGGGGAGCAACAGCAAAACGGTGGGATAATGGCGACATGCATGTCAAACGATAGTTAGTGGCCTGAACCGAGCACATTCGGGATCAGACGAGCTGGGCTGGTGACGCGGTGCCAAGCCAAGGGTTCACACGGCACAGACAGCACAAGCCGCGAGAGTCGTAGATCGAGCCAATTCCGGGTAATATGGGGCAATAAAAAAGGAAAATGGCAATTCCCAGACAAGTGATCATAATCGAGAAAAAAGAGATGGCGATAGAGAGAGAGGGAGAACTGGTAGGGTAAAGTATTAATGGTCTGAGCACGCACGTGGCTGCTAGGGATTGGGGGGGACAACGATCACCCAAGGTACCTGTACCTGTGCCTGTACCTGTACCTGTGCCTGTGCTCTGGGCATACGTTATGCATGTGTGAAGGGAAATAGGTCAGCAACTAACGAGACAGTAAGTAGACACTATTATTAGATTAACTGTCTCTCCAGATTTGTTAGCTGCTCTTGTTGCGCTGGATCGGGTGATCGGGTGATCGGGCGATCGAGAAGTATGTAGGTACTAGTCGTAGTACTAGTGCTCGTACTAGCACTAGTGCACACGATCAATTAGTATCAAACTAAATAGCGGATGGCTAATTATCAGAACAGCCAGTTAATAGCTAATCGTTATTATCTGCTAAGAATCAGAACTGGATGTAATTGCGTCAAGAAGTGGCTTTTAATTGCGGGCAAAAACTTCATGCATATTTATGGCAACACAAAAAGGGCACGGGCTCGGGCTCGGGCACGGGCACTGGCACGTGTGCGTGACCACTGTGCATAGAAGTCGGTCGGGCTCTGCCAGAGATTAAATAGAGTCATTTGTGGTAATTTGCCAAGCTAAAGCGATCTCAAAAACAATGCTAACCCACCTAACCCTCCTCAAATCCCAATGGCCAGCATCGTTCTAACTAACTCAAGTCATCGGACGGAGCGGCCCGACCCCGAGGGGCACCCCACCTCACTTAGGGGGTTCTTACCACAGACATGTAGACTTAATGTTCCTCGATGTTTCTGTGTACTCGTAGCACTCTTACTCGGTACTACTGCGTGTTCCTCAATGTGATGTGTGATGCGAGCACACAGGTACGGTACGCGTACCTGAGCCAGAGCCAGAGCCGAGCCCGAGCCAGAGCCAGAGACGAGGCCGAGCCAAGCCCGAACCAAGCCCGAGCAGAGGCTTGAATGTGGACCGGTTCATACAAAGATTTTCGCGCTTTGGAGCGAGATGCTCGAGCCGCCAGCTCGCTGCTAGACACTCGGTCGGGGCTCGGTCGGTCTCGTCTCGACTCGTTCGGGCTCGGCCCAATAGTCCATATAAAGATCCCCACTGCAGTCTAGATCGCCGCATTAAGTTGTCAAAATTTGTGGGAATAGGAAGTGCGTGACAGTCGATTCAAAACTTATCACAACTTAACAGCAGCAACAAACCAGCAACGGACGGATAATTCTAAGCCCTGGTGGACAGAATATACACAGTAAATCAGCTTATACGGGATCTTATGTACGGAACATAACGGATCAGATCAGACCGGATCGGATCAAATCGGGACATTCGGTGCAGTGCAGTCAAGTGGAACAAATCAAACAAAAATATCCAGCAATAAATTCATATTTTCATAACGACAAGTTTACTGCCGTTTAATGCGCACAGACTAATATCATTTTTATGCGAATCAAAACAAATTAATCCGCTGCAGGGGCCATGCAAATTGATCCCCCTGATCGGTAACGGCATAGGAATCGGAATCAGAATCAGAATCGGAATTTTAATCTGAATCAATCTCAATCTGAGAGCTGGATCGGCGGACCTGTTAATAGTTTAATTAGCGGCCATAAATAATAACACAAAGATTAATTGATTTTCGTCATAAATCAGTAAATAACCAATCAATTTTCAAGCGATTGCGATACCGCATACCCGCCATACCCGCCACACCGCATACCCGCCCCTAGCCAAACCGATCCAGCCGATCCGTTCCTTTCCTTTCCATCAAGTGCAATCAGTAAACCCGGTCGGTCGGTCGGTCGGTCGGTCAGTCGGAGACACATTTTCAAACTGCTGAAATGAAACTATTTACCAACAAAAACCAGCGCAATGCAAGTGAGTATAACCCAAAATAGCCAAAGCAACGCCACTCGACGGTGGCTGGGTGGCTGGGTGGTTGGGGGGTTGGCTCTTAATTAAGCCATGCGACCGTTGTCCACATTGGTCAAAGCCAAAGGCCCATAAACGTTAATACGAGTCGCCTTTTTTCTCTTACCAGCCAAGGGAGCAGAAGCCAGCCAGCCAGCCCCCACGCGATCGTAAAAACGCCAACAAAATAGCGAACAAAAATCTTGCACAAAACTGCCCAAATTGCTGAGATTGCTGCAACTGTGCAGCACGTTAGTTTAGTAGGGAATTGTGCAATTTTTAAACGCCTGTGCATGCTAATCAAGCAGATCTCTCGAGTGCTTCAAATGTGTCCAGCACTCTCCCCGGGGAATAAACATTTATTAGCACCTACCGAAACCACTAAGTACTAATATGTAGTTTGGCAGGTGCGTTGCTCAAATTAATGGGACAGCTGGCACACGCTCAAATATTTATTTGAATTTAAGTCTGATAGGCGGGATCGGCATCGGGATGGGGGGATCGCTGGAACGCAGTTCCAGCTTTTGTTATAAGCCCGAGCTCGGACTAAAGTGAGAGAATGTTTTGGCAGCACGTCAGCATTCATAATGAATTTGCATTCGTTCGAGTATTAGCCACAAATAGAATCTCTGTGAATTAATTAATTGTTTTAAAACAAACAAACGCAAATTGTATTAATTATGGCATTCTAGGGTTGTTTGTCACTGCCTCCCCACTGAGTTCTCTTCTCGGTCAAGGCCCATTAGCTCTTCGTATCGAACAAAACCAGAAAAAGGCAGCCCAGGCAATTTGCATGACAACAAGCCATGGTGGAAGCTGCGCTCGAGGTACCAAGGGCGCAGCGTAGGGTTCTACCACACTGTTGACCAAAACCAGACCCAGATCAGGCCTAGGCATAAATCACATTGTTTGTAGTCCGCTTGTAATAGCTGCTTGTACTCGTGCTCTGATGTAGATGCTAAATCGTTTAGGCGAAGTCATTGAAAATAAACTAATTCCAAAGTTTAGTCTTCATTCGAACGTGTGTGTGTGTGTGTGTGTGTATTAACGGATCTATCCGGACGCAATAATGCAATTAAGTTTGAATAAATTAAGATTTGAAATGAAATCGGTTGTGACTGAAAATGTCACGTATTACCTTACCATGAAGTTCGATGATTTCAATCAACATAAACACGGTGGGAAAACTGAAGGTGAACCGCGGCGTTGATTGCCCAGCGAGATTGACCCGATAATAAGTACACAGATGAATGTATGTGAGTGTTTCCAGAGCATTACCCGTACCCGTACCCGTATTAGGCATGACCCAACCAGACCAAAGCAGAGGATGATGCCAGATTCGATCCCTTGAAAGGGGAATGACTTGCACTGCTCTTAGAAATACCTAAGAACAAATTAACTAATTTAGCCAGAGCCTCTCATCATAAATCAACACAATCTACAACTCAATGCCCGCTAAACAATGCAAATAAACGCCATTGTACAGGCATTAACAATAGCAGCAAACAGCCAGATCTATGCAGCTCCAACAACTGCGAGCACAGCAGCAAGTGTGTGTCTATATAGAGTACGAGTATCCGCTTCAGAGGCGTACAGTATCAGGCCGATCGGGGAAGTTGTAAACTACATACATAAACATATTTACTTTTCCTTATTGGCAGTCATCTAATTGTCAGCGAGACTTTGACTGCGACTATTTAAGGGTTTTTGGGTTTTTTTTCGGTTTTTTTTGGTTTTTGGTGATGATTAAAAGCAAATAGCAACAAATGCGGGATTAATCATTAGCTAAACACAGGCAAACAGTCAAACAAACATCGTCACTGAGAGACTGAGACTGCGACTGAAACTGAGACAACGACGCCAGCAAAAAGCTAACAGAAACCAGCGGATCGATCGATCGGCACAAGCCACAGAGACCAGACGGAATGAATCTCCAGTGCGAAGCGAGCGTATCTTGTGGATACACGAGCGCGAATCTCTCGCCTGGCTGGCCAGTCCAGTCCAGGCCCGACACGACACTAGACGACCCAGCCCGAACCCCCCGCCGGCTAGCATTTGTATTTGCCTAATTTATTGTCGTTTGACGGAAGTCACACACTCAGCTCAGACTCGGACACGCACGCATACCCGTGCAGTTGGGCACTCGGGCTGGCTCACACGCTCTTGAAGTTGGCTTAAGCACACTGCCGTTCGGCGCTCGGCGTCCGGGCTGTCAGAAACAAAAAATATTCATTCTTGACTTTTGTGGGTCAGAGGCAGACGCAGACGCAGACCCTGCCGCTTTGCTGTCCGTCGTCGATCTTTGACTCAACATCGGGACAACAACAAAAGCAAAAACCCCAAAAATCTCTGTCCCAACGTCCGTCCGTGTGCATTTTAAGATAGATTTAATTTTCAGGTTTTTATTTGTATACAAGCCGGCAAATTGCAGCGAACTTGAACTTCAGCAGCACCAGCAGCAGCAGCAGCGGCTCATACTTAGTAACTGATATATGTGTACGGTATGCCTCATGGCGCCTCACTCCGACTGATATTGAGCCGAGACTTGTTGCTTGCTGCCTGCTGCCACTGTTGCTGTTGCTGTTGCTGCTGGCAGAAACAAGTTCAGAGCGATCACTGAAATCAGCTGGCGCTGGTGCGAGATCAAGACAAGCGTCTTTCATTCATACTGTTGCCAGAGCTGAGCTGTGAGCTGTGAGCTCAGAGCTGATGTGATTGTGGTTGGGTCTCGTGTTCGACAATCTTTCAAATTGTCATCGTCGTTTCGGCTTTGGCCACAGCTTTGGCAATGCAATTGTTGCATAATGCAACAACTCTTCGCATTTATCTATTAATGGAGATTTCTTTTTGATTTTGCTTTTGGATTTTGACTCCATCTGTCTGCGTGTGTGTGTGTGTGTGTGTGTGTGTCTCTCCATTGCACCAGAATAATTTGCGACGCTTTGTCTGCGGCTTAATTTATGGATGTTGCCATTGATATCGGTAATTTTTGCTGTCACGCTCAAGGCAAGGATATGTATGAGTCTATGCCTATGCCCATGCCGTGTTTCCTCTCTCAATATATATGTGTGTGGTGTATATTTAAATGTACAATATTACTGGTTTTATACGAACCTTTGAGGCGGTTCGCTCGCCATGCATCATCGCGGTTTGTTTTGATTGTGAAATCTTGAACCTATTTCTGACACCACAGTTGACATCAAAGCACAAATGGTTAATGTGTTTATGCTGTTTGCTGCTCAGCAACGCGGCGGGGATTTGGCATTTAGCTAGGGGCTTGCCAGCCAGACGTTAGTGGCCTGCCGCCAGTTCATTGATCTTGGTCTCAGTTCCTCGTAACTCATTAGAAATGTCTATTATTTGGGCAACAATTTGCGTTTGTTTCTCTCCGTTTCTAGCCGATAAATGGGCTAAGATTTGGCATTTGATTTATAGCCAGCCGAAAGTGAGCGAAGGAACGACTGACGGGCCAAGATCGACTGTTGGATGATGAGTGGGGAGTAGGGAGTGTGAGTAGTGAGTGCGGGTTCTGGGGTGTGTCCATAGTCTGGATTGGGCCCGAACTGGATGGCAGGCCAGGCCAGGCCAGGGTTCCTCGAGTGCGGAAATGCGGAAATACTCGCAGCAAGTGTGCAAAGACCAATAATCTGTGAGGAAGGTGAGCTTCCAAGCCCCACACCGAGAATAACGAGTTTGAGTCGTAAAGTGAGTGATTTCACTTCATGTGAATACGCAATCTGATAGCTGATAACTGTTAGCTGAAATATGTGCAGCAGCGAAGATTAATATGTTGCCTTGCCCCCGGCAGCCCATCTTCCGTGCTTTTAATATTCTAAACAAGGCCAAAGAAACCCGCTCTCAAGGCTGACGTTTTTCTAGAATCAACAGCCAGTCAAGTTCTCCTGCTTCTGCTCCTACTCCTACTCCTGCTCCTACTCCTACTCCTTCCCCTTTTCCTGTTGTTATTAAATCGAAGAACGTTCATTGAACCGCACATCGAATTTCGGGCATCGTCATCGTCTGGGCTGCATCAGCGTTTTGCTTATGTTTTGGTTGGTGCTGTGGCTGGGGCTGGTGCTGGTTCCTGCTACCTCCTGCCATTGAGGTAGGTCGCAGATCTTTGCCCCCGAATGCCGCGGTGAAGGTCAGGCAGGCGCACGCGAGCGAGCGAGCGATACGAATCTCCGCTGCGAACTGGAACTGTGGCAAAGGCAAACCAGTTGCACTTTAGCCGGCAGCTGCCCTGACGGCGTTGCATGACTCTGCCGTGGCCGTAACTCACCTCACTCCACTGATCTAATTTATTGCAGAGCTGCTGCGATGCGCTGCCCTGGGAATGACCCTGCTGTTCTTCGGGTCGCTCATTCTGGTGTCGGATCCGGTGCAGAGTATTCTGGATGTGGTGAGTTCTCATCAGTAATCAATATACAGCATGAATACCCCGACTAATCCTCACGCTGCGCAGCAACTGAGCCTGAAGCCTGGCACCTTGCTCTACCGCCTGTGGCTCGATCCGCCCATCGATGTGTACATCAATGTCTACATGTTCAACTACACCAATGCGGAGGCCTTCATGGCTGGCACGGCAGCCAAGCTGCGGCTCGAGGAGGTCGGCCCGTACGTGTACAAGGAGGTGCTCACCAACCACAACGTCACCCTGAACGAGGCCAACAACACGATATCCTATTCGCCGCGGCGCGAGTACATCTTTGTGCGGGAGCGGTCCGTGGGCGATCCGAAGGTCGATCGCATTCGAGCGCCCAACATTCCGCTGATGGGGGTGACCACCATGGCCTCCAGCATCTCGATGTTCGCCTCGCTGGGGCTGAGTGCCGTGGCCAAGCGCCTGAACGCGCAGCCCATACTGGAGATGACGGTGCACGAGTACATGTGGGGCTACGAGGATCACTTGGTCGAGCTGGCTGCCAAATTCGTGCCCAGCTGGATTAACTTCGACAGCTTTGGCATCATGGAGAAGGTAAACTGCCCCCCCCATTCCCCAGCCCCTTCCCGGCTGCACTTTACTCACATTTATGTTTGCTGTGTCTGCTTAGCTGTTCCGCGAGGGAAACGAGAGCAACGTTGTGAACATGAATCTGCCAGAGCTCAAGGACAGGTACGGCGTCAAGTTGCCCGACTCTCCACGCGCCTACACGCTGGACAGCATCAACGGAGAGCGCGGATTCTCGCGCTGGGAGTACGACGAGCAGACCAAGTGAGACCCCTCCCTACAGGCATAGAAAAACGAACCATAAATTTATACTCGTACTCGCACTCGTTTCTTGGCAGTGGCACGATGTGCAATCGCATCTGGGGCAGCCACGACGCCACCCTCTTCCCGCGGGACATGAACGAGCAGGACGCGTTCTACCTGTACCGGCGCACCTTCTGCCGGCGGCTGCCCATGCGGTTCAACAGCACCCGCAGGTACAACGGCATCGATGCGTACGAGTTCGTGATGGCTGCGGATGTCTTCGACAGTGAGCTGGGCAACCCCAATTCCTCGTGCTTCTGCAAGAACAATCGCTGCCTCAAGAAGGGCGTCGGCAGCGTCTCGCCCTGCTACTACAGTAAGCACTAGCTCTAATGGACAAGAGCCACAACTAACCCAACACCAAAAATTACCACTCTGTTCTGTAGACCTTCCACTGGCCATCACCTTTCCACATTTCATGCACGGCGATCCGAGCCTGCTGGAACCATTCGAGGGCCTCCAGCCGGACGAGTCCCGCTTCGGCTCTTCCTTCGTGGTGCAGCCAGTAAGTCCCAGTGCCCGAAGCCACCACAGAGAACCTTTCTGCAACCAATTTGTGTCTCTTTCTTCCCTGCAGCAACTGGGAGCGCCCATGCAGGGCACCCATCTGCGGCTGCAGGCCAACCAGGTGGTGGGCAAAGTGAACTTCAACAGCCTGATGGAGCCCTTCGAGGACATGGTGCTGCCGCTGCTGTGGGTCGATCTCAACATCGACGTGCTCTCGTTCAGCCTGCGGCTGCTCATACACGGCATCAAGTGGGGCTTCCACCTGCTGCAGTGGACCGCCGCCCTGGGAATGCTGCTGGCCGGCGTTTACCAACTGTGCACGGCCCTCTTGGTCTGCTGCTGGCCCACAGCCAAGCAGCAGCAGTTCCTCAAGGTGGAGCAGGCGGAGAAGGGAGCTCGGCCCGGCGGTCTGGCACTGCGCAAATCCTCGGCTGTGGCGACGCTGCAGGTGGAGCAGGAGGAGCAGCATCTGCTGTCCGACGGCAGCAGTATTAAGCCCAAGCCCCTGCCAGCAGAGGCCTAGCCAGAGGCGCCGGGACTCAGAGGAGGAAGACGAGGAGGAGGAGGAAGAGGGGATGGATCCCCACTGTGATATTATGAGTTAAGATTCCGTGTAAATTATTTGTGCTCATTGGAAACAACTTAGGGAACATTCTATGCTTACGTAATAGTTAACGATAACGATAGCGATAACGATAGCGCTAGGGGTACAGTTACTTGTAGCGTATGCAGCGATAAATACAGGTCGATAGCTATAGCTATATAGTATAGTAGTCCTTGATCGGTCCAATCTACAGTCAATGAGAGGCAATCGTATCTTCGATCCACTTCATGTAGAACGATGTGCGGGTGTACACGTCGGGAAAGCCCTCCAGGGCACAGCCCGAGCCGAACGAGGTGACCCCCACCAGTATCCAGGGTCCATTGTGGCTGAGGCGGCACTGCAGCGGCCCGCCGGAGTCGCCCACACAGGTCCCGCCCTCGCCGTTCAGCTTGCCGGCGCACAGATGGCCGCCATGGATGTTCACAAAGCTGCCGTAGGCATCTTTGCACCTGCAAATCGATTGATTGATTCGCATCGTCAAGTCGGAGGCGGAGGCTGCAGCGCCCAGAGCCAACTCACCTGCCATTCTGGTGTAAAGGAACTTGCGTCTTCAGCAGCTGGCTGGACAGATCCCCACTGATGTTGGCCTTGCCCCAGCCGGTGGCCACACAGTCCACGAAGGCCATCTCGCGCGGGTCCGGCTCCCCGCTCGGCTTGAGATATTTCTGCTCCACTGAGTCCCCGCCTGCAGGCCTCGGCTCCAGCTTCATCAGCTTGTCGTTGCGCCGCCGGGTGCGCTTCAGGCTGCGCGGGGAGGAGCGCTGGGCCAGAGCCTGCCGCATCCGACTGAGTATCTTCATGTTCATGAGCTCCCGCATGCTGGGCGAAGTGACGTTCCGGTAGCGCCGGCGACTCTGCACGCTGCGCAGAAAGTTGTCTATCTTCTCGGGCACATCCTCCAGCTCCAGCTCCAGGTCCAGCTGCTGGCTGAGCACATCCTCGGCCGCGTCCTCCTGCGACTCGGCCAGCATGAAGGGCAGACAAATGCGGCGAATGTTGGAGGCCCGGGCGATGTCTGCCGGCTTGGACAGCTTCATGAGCACCACGTCGTGCCGGAAGTTGTGGTAGCGCTGATGCATCACAATCTTCTCGACGGGTATGCGCTGCTCGTTGCCCGACTCCACATCCCGGTCGTGCTCCCCCAGCACCACGGTCCACAGCGGCGGAATGGGCAGGTTGAAGAGATCGCTGAGGAGCAATCGGCGTCAGAATTAGCACCTTCGGGCGGACGGACTGCCTCCTGCATCGTACTTACTTGTGCACGCAATGGGCGGCGGACAGTATCCAGTACTGGTGGATGAGCACGGCCCCACACCAGTGGCCCAGGAAGCCCAGGGACGGATGCAGCAGCTCCAGCGATGCCTGCCAGGGGAACTGGCCCTCGTTCGTCGTCGCACCAGATATGATTCGAGGTCCTCGCCGCGACGACGCCGGACGACAGCCGCAGTCTGTCAGTGGTGGAAGGGTGGCAAGGTGGCAAGGTGGGAAAGTGAGAAATGCTTTTCCGTACTCCGCACTGTGAGGGGGGACCGGACTTACCCGTCTCGAACTGCCGGGAGCTGCTGGGAAACAGCAGCAGCAGCAGCAGCAAGCCCAGGGCCAGGGCGTTCGCCAGCTGATGCGGCGACGACTGTGATTGCTTCATCTCGCGGTCGCTCGCTGGCTGCTCCTCGGGCAGCTGCCTCAGCTGCTCATCGTGCGCATGACTGACCCTCAGCAGCCAGATGTGTCTTTGTCTTTGGCCTATCTGTATCCTGATGACGATGCTGGTGTCGACTGTCCAGATGCTTTTCACTTTCACGCTCGCAGTCAAATGAGCAGAGCTGAGCAGAGCAGAGGGTGGGGTGGCGGTTCAGGTTCAGGGGGTGCCACGAGAGGTGGACTGCAACTACGACTACGACTTCGCCTTCGACTGGCTTCTTTATTAGTCCGCACTCACGGCTTGGCCCAGACCTTTTTAATGGCTTAAATATAATAATTTAAGAGGTTTCCCAGCTTCGTTTTTTTGGCTTTTCTCTTCACGACTGCGCATTAATTAGCAGTTCGCAAGCTCAAGCTCAAGATGGGCGTCATCGACATTGCCAAATGGCACGCAGCAGCTGAAGCCAGCGGGCAGGAGAAGTAGAAGGCGATGGCGAAGGGGAAGTGCCAGTGCCAGCTGGAACCAGAAGCTGCTCTCCACTCTCGGTTATATAATGGGCCCCAGCTAACTGCTGGTCGCCCTGCGGCTGCTCGATATTAACGGTAATTCGCGTCTTTTGCTGCTGCTGTGTGGCTCGGCCTCGGCCTCGGCTTGCAGCTTTTCGTTTTCGTTTTCGTTGAGCGCGTGCGCGACGGCCAGAGTTTGCGGTGGCGGATTTCGCGTGGCTGTGGATGGGGCGGTTTGGCGCTGCGAATATGTATGAATCGCTTGGGACGAGCGCCAAAATGCAACTGTGCTCTGCTCGGGTTTGCCAGCAAACATTTACCGTTTCGTTTACAGCGTCGGATGCTGCGCAGTCGACTGCGCAGTGTTGCATGCCCCCGCCAGTTACAACAAAGGCGAACGAAGCCAACGAAAGTGAACAAAAATAACGGCAGGCGGTGCGGCGCGGTGTACAGATCGGAGAGGCAGAGGCAGTGGCAGAGGCAGCGACAGCCAGTGGTTAGTGGCGGATTGAAAAGGGTAAGTTGGCCCGGCCACACAGTCGCACATCATTCACAGTGCACAGTCGCCCGTGGCAGGTATAAAACATATAGGCTAAATATCCATTCAACAGTGTGGAAGTGTGACAAGTATAATTGGTTTGTCACGCTGTCATATATATATAATATGCAAATATATATATCTGCTTGGGTATGCATGGAAAGCGCTCTGAATGATGCGCTAAATATTGATGGAACATATTGAATTCGAGTTGCATCTTAATATTGCCCAGAACCAGCTCAGTGTTAGGTAAGGGCACAGTCCTCTGTGACTTGGTGTGCATTTGAGATTCGCGATGTTGTTTACCCGCGGCTGGTGGGTCCAGAGAAATTGCCCCCCGTTCAACCAATTATAATTATATCTGAGGCTCATTTGAATGCGCACCGAGAGGCATAGTTCGGAACCGCTGGGGTGCTCTGAACCAGATCTGCTGTGCTCGTACGCGCACCCGTCCGAATGCCACCGAATGCCAATATATGTCATTGTGGCATTTGGAGCACATTTTGTGGCCCTAGCTCGGGCCGGGCTATGTGCGTCATTTAAGTGAGTGATTAGCCGGCGACTATTCAACGCCTGCTTCAATGTAAGATGTCAAGCGATTAGTTGAATCGCGATTAGTTTAAAATATGCGCATAATATGGCTGCCGGGCGACTGTGAATGATGCGGCGTGTGGCTGGCTGCCCAGCGACTGTGCGACTGCCTCACTGAGTGAGTGAGTGAGTGAGCGAGAATGAGTGGGGGAGCGAGTAGGCTAGCCAGAGCCAGGTGAGTGAGTGCGAGTTACTTTCGTTTTCATTACGCGATGAAGGCAGCAACAGCAGCAGCAGCGACTTGAATTCCGTGTTGATGCACAAACCCATAAGTCATGTTGCTTGTTGGTGCAACTGCCACTGCCACAGCCACAGCCCCAGCAGAAAAACATACACAAAGCCAATGGGGAAGTTGTTAATGCAACATCGGCAACACCAGCAACAACTGCAGCAACAGCGGGAAGTTTGTTTATGCAGCCGATTGATCATTTAAGCCAAGACGCTGACTGCCGAGCTGCTCTTGGCCAGCAGCCTGTCAATTTGTGGCGCTGGCGGTGGGCGTTGGCATTTACCCAATACTGGCGGTTGTTGCTGCTGTTGTTGTTGTTGTTCAATTAACAGGCGCCGTGTTGTACACGTTCGTTCGGGTTGACGATGACGAACGAAGTTTTCTGCAGCCGCCGGATAATCAAAAAATCAAGAAAATCAAAGAAATAAAATCAGAAATCGCTTGCCCAATCCAACCCAAAAATCAAGAGAGCTTCAAGAAAAGTTTCCTCTCCCACCTCCCTTCCGAGCCCGTGTCTTGTGGGAACTTTCCAGCCAAACTGCGCAAAAAACACAAAATAAAATAAAAAAATGGAAATATACAAACAGATTTAATTGAAATAAAATAAAATTTTACGCATGCCCCGGCGATGACAATCGACGGAAGCGTTGCGGGTCAGCCAGGCAACGGCCACGGCACACGGCAACGGGCAACGGGCAATGCCAACGGACGGACAAATTAGTCAAGCCAGACGGAGTGGGCACGTAGATCGATCTCTGGGAGAAATCGAAGTTCGGGACCTTGAATGCTGCCGAGTGCTGAGCTCTGAGTGCTGAGTGCCTGCTGCATGGGCTGCAATTTCTCTACTGCCGCTGCTGGCCGGCCACTTCTGATGTTATTCAATGGCAGTTGGTTGCATCATTGTGCAACAACATGTGGCCGGCGATCGGCCATCAGCTGCTGGCCCCCGCGCTGCTGGATGCTCTGCTGGAGTTCGAGAAACTCAACAATTAGACAAATGGTGGGATAGTTGGTGGGACAACTTCATAGCTGCGTCACAGCTGATCGATATCAGGCAGCATTTGCATGCAGCAGCAGCAGCAACCACAATGTGGTGTGGTGTATCTTAAAGATGCGCGCATTACATTACCAACGAACGTCAGTGGCAGTGGCAAACGGGCAACAGGCAACAGACAACGGGCAACGCTTTCCACCCGACTGACGATCAGATGAAAACGAAAGTGCCTTTGCCTGCCTCAAGTGGTTGCCGCAGCTGCTGCGCTGTGCTGCGCTGTGCTCTGTTGTATACTTGAGTCGCACGTTTCCAAGCGGCTGAAGCTGCCCCCTTCGGATGCTGCTCAAATTTATCCACTGCTGCTGCTGCCTGCACTGCTGCTGCTGCTGCTGTTGCCGTTTCCTGTATCTCCAAGTTTATGCTTGCCGCTGTTTGCCACTGTCAGTGGCAATGGCAATGGCAATGGCATGCCACATGCCACCTAACCAATCCGCCCCAGCAGCGCCGTGCCAAGTGTTTTGCCTGGCTTTGTCAAACAAAAAGAGACTCATGCCTCGCTCGTGGCAACATTGCCCTGGCAATGCTCTTACAGGCGCAAACTCGCACTCGCAATTAATTGTTAGCTAATGTTAGGCAATCGCCGGAGCATCGCCATTGCGTGACATAAGTGTGATTATAATTGTTGGCTGGAAGGGGCTCTTAAGCCTAATGTTCTGGCCTGATGACAAGCAAAGGGTTAGTTAATGTGCACCTGTCATGCGGGCCGCAATGATTGTTCGTGTGGGGGGATTCCACAGCCCAAGCTGAGACTCATCCGAAGAGCATTGTGGATGCGACAAGCAGCAAACAAAATATCTAGTATATGCATCCTTGGTGTTTGCTTTGCTGGGCATTGGCGCGTCTTTGATTGCAAGCAGCGCAAACAATTAGCCGCTGTGAATGCGGTAAATTTTGGATTTTTATGTACATATTGGTTCGGCTCTGGAGCGGGGTCGTGCGCAGTTTTCACAGCGGAATTCGGGGACCAGCGATCAACAGGTGTGGGAAGCCCCACAAAACACTAATCACAGATGAGCTCCCAGCACCCATTGGGCCGGCCTTTTTCAGCTTTCCTCGTCGTCGCAGTGGGCCAGCCAGACAATGGCTGGCATTCGATTCGGCTTCGACTTTCCACCAGTTTGGGCTAACAAGAGCAAGGGCCCATTGTGTAGTGTATCAGCGGCTGCAGACGCCGACTTTTGGCCATTCCGATCGGCCCAAGTCAGAGCTTTCCTCCATGCAGCGCCCACCCAAGACGTCCCCTAATAGCGAGCGTCTCACCTGCTGCCGCTGCCGCTGTTGCTGTTTTATTAATAGCAATTAGTTGGCTTGAATGCTGCTGGCGCAAAAAACAAAATAAAACAAACCAAAACAGAAAAAAAAAATTATATTGTCTGGAAGTTGCGGTTTCTTGTTTGTTGGCTTTTCTGTTGGTTTATCTGTGTGTTTGTTGTTGCTGTTGCTGTTTCGTTTTCTTCTGGCGGTTGTTTTATGTGGCGCAAAATTTGTGGTTTCCATGTGCCGCTGCCGCTGATGCTGCCGCTGATGCTGATGCGAAACTGTTGCAAGTGGCACCGCAACTGCCTGCATGCGAGTGGGGAGATACGTGCATATATGCTTGTCAAGTTGCAAATTATTTGGCTGAACATTTAAATGGCTCGAACTCATTTGAACCCGCCAAATGCAGTGCAGCATCCACAACGAACCAAACCGGTGCCGGCGCTCTCTTTCCCCTGCTCCCTCCCACCCAAAGAGATTGTCTCATCAAAGTGAAGAAAATATTAAATTCCAAAATTATGTCATGGATCTTTGTTTGCTGTTTGCTCTTTGCTGTTTGTTGTTGGAGGTGCTGCTGCTGTCTGTCTGCCATAGATTGTGCCGCAGTGCAGGCAGTCGCAGATAGAGATGTGGCACAGTCCAGAGTCAGATAAACGTAATTACCTAATGCTCGTATAAATACGAGTAGAAAGATGCAGGCCGCGAAGAAAAGCAAATATATGTAAAAGCTAGGCAGAAGCTATGAGGCTGCCGAGGCTGCTGTCTCCCCAGTTCGGGGCACAATTGCTAATTGCACTTTGGCTGGACGCGGGGCAGTTGCAGCTGCAGCGACCGAGGCCGAGACCGAGACCCGAGGCCGAGGCCTGTCAGATGCCAAGGCAATTGAATGAAATTTGAATTTCCAATTAGGGCTGCCTACCCTCAGCCTCAGCCTCAGCATCAGCCTCAGACCCCACCGCACTCCACCCCGCCCAGCAGCAGCAGCTGCTGCTGTGGATAATGGCTGTGCATAATGCTCTCCGTTGACGTCTTCATTTCGCATTGATAAGAAAAACCCCCTTGGCCTTATCAGGGATCAGTCGTGCAGCTCTTTTTTTGTTTTTTTGGCAAACGTTTCCTGCTATCTGACAAACATTTTGCGGTGAAAGTGACGCAGTCGCAGATACAAATGCGGCAATTGCCTTGAAAAACAAGATACTCATTGTTGTTTATACAAATTTGCTGGCAATGCTTGGCCGGGGGCATGTCATAACCTTAGCCTAGACCTCACACATTACCAGAGGCAGCACCAGCCCCAGCCCCAGCCCATCCCATCAGATCGCATCCTTTCCCCTCCTATCGCTTACACGAGGTCGTCGAAGATATAAATTACCAGTCAAGTGGCCTGGTCTGGCCTACCAACATTTTTGGGCCACTGCCTACTGAGTGCCGACTGGCACTCTGCTGACTGCTGACTGGTGGCTTTTCATGGCTTCCGTCGCCAGTTGCCACTGCCACTGCCGCCGCCGTTGCCGTTGCTGTTGCCAAAATCAATGAAATTTTCAGCTTCCGCTGTCCTTTCGCCCCCGTCCGGGATGAGGGGTGGGGGGTGGTAGAGGGCTGTGGTGTCGGAGTCCAAGCCAAAAGAGGATTGTAAAATTGGGGCCGGGCGAAGCAATAATTGTTATTATACCATCCGTTTGGTCTGGTATTTATTTTGCATATGTGTTTGCATATGTACATATACATATGTGTATGCATGTGTGTGTGGGTTCACAGAACAAACACCCCGTAAGCTATGCTGATACCCTATCTTATTGGATTAGAATTAGCAGCCATTCCCATGATTTCTCAATCAAGAGACCTTCCCTGGGAAGTACTTTGTGGAGATGAGAAGTTTGCTAAACCTAATACTATCATCCGGCTATCGCTGAGACAACCAGTTGCTGATAAAAGGCTGCTGATGAGTATCTTGCTGCCATCCCCCCAGCGATTCTTTGCATAGGAAATGTCAAGAAACTTATTCATCAGTTGACTGAAGATTAGATAGATCTCAGATAAGTTCTATAAATATTTAGCTTAATTAAATACTAACAATAATTTGCTTTTGCATGGCCGTTTTACAGAGCATTTGTGGGGCATGAAAAATTCGAATTTCTAATTCCTTATTTAGTATTTTGTTTGCCTTATTTCCGGGTTGTAAACACACAAAAAGTGCTCTGCATTTTTTGGGGCGGAAGGACATGTTGGGCCGGGGGCTCTGTGGACAGTCAGGTGGCAGGCGGGTCAAATTAAAATTCATTTTATGGGCTCAAAAGCGGCGAAAGCCAAGCCAAACCGAGCCAAAACCAGACCAGACCAGAGCAGACCAGACCGTAGCATTAGGTAAGCACTCGTAAAGGCCTTTGTTTTGTGGGTGGGAAATGTAATAATTCCGAAATGACCCTCAAAGCACGTGGAAATAATTACGCAAGCGGCGCTTCCACCACGGAGCAGCCATCGAGCCATCGAGCCACCGAGCCAGCGGTAAATTCAATTTGGCCTGAGGAAAATCTGCAACTGCAGCGCATATCTCGGGTCATCAATTTCTTATTCGGATTAGAGGGTGGCTGGATGGATGGATGGATGCTGGGGAAAGCTTTGCTCTGCTTTGCTCTGCTCTGCTCTGCTTTGGTTTCGTTTCGTTTCGTTCCGTGGATGTAGTACACGAGACAAATTCCGTTTGCCAAAGCATAAATCTGGCAGCCAGCACACAAAACATGCAGCAGCAGCAGCAGAGACAAAAAGAAGAGAGCGAACAAACAAACAACAAAATGAGAAGACAAACAAATAGTCAGAGTTACGGATACGAGCGCGGATACGGGTGCAGATGCAGATGCAGATATATATTTTTTGTTTCTGGGGGATGCATGCAGATTGCATGGCAGATATGTTGAAAACATTTTCGGGGGACATGTGTAATTTCTCACGTGCTGCTGCGGCACCCGCGCTGGCTCCTTCCTGCCACCTCCGGAGTGTAGCAGAGAAAAGACGCAGACTGCAAACAAACAAAACGCGAAATAAAACAAACAATAAAATTGTTTGTGTGCAGCACGGTGCATAAAGGGGAAGTGCTTAAAAAATAATAGTAAATTACACAGAGAAGCACCGAGCCACGCCACGCCACGCTACACCACGACACGACACGCCCACTGTGAAGGAAACTCTGGGGCTGCCTCACCATGCCAGCATGCCACCCGGGCTGGGGCTGGGGGCTGCCACTGCCATGCATGACAAGCTTGCGTTATTTTTAGGGGCAAGCTGATTTAATCCCACGCTCAAGGCAGGCAGGAGCAGTTTAGGGGCAGCCACAGGGACAGGAACTGGGACAGGTCTAGGTGCAGGTCCACGTCCAGGTCCGGGTGCAGGTCCAGGGCTAACAAGGGCGGAGGGCGTTGAAGAGTTAACGGCTTGCTCACCTATCCCGCCCAGTGTGCCGCAATTTGCAACGCCACAACTGCCTCAGATGCAGAGCAGTTGCATCTGGCTGTGGCTCCTGCTCTGGCTCTGGCTTTGGCTCTGGCTCTGGCTCTGGCTGGTCGGTCTTGGTCTCTTCCAGACATACACTCGTAAGGGGCAAGCAAATATGGAAATTAGAACTGGTCGACGAGTTTTAGGTGCTGCAGTTTTTCGGCAAAGCGAATTTAAATTCAAAACGAGTTCATTTTGCTGCGGATTATATGAAATTTCCCTCTAATTGTTTTGCTCGCCACTTCTGCGATTTGAGAATTCATGGCATAAGTGTTCCGTTGCGTTCCGTACCGCTTATGCTGATTATGCCAAATGAGATGCAAACAGAAGAGGAGAGGCGGCCTGATGGGTGAAACGATTCGCGAGACCTGCAGAGAGAATTGCTCTTTGGCAAACAGAATTTAGAAGAATGCACCCATCAATTTAAAATACAATTGACCCGCACACTGTTCTGTTTTATGCTCGAAATGAATGCCAGAACTTCTTCCATTATTATTTAGCACTGCCGCAGATACCCACGTATGATTTATTAAGCTCCAAGGAGCGTCGGGGAAGGTGTCCGAATTCGGCGACTCATTCGCAGCTGAGATAAAAATATTTTCATTAATTTCGGTTTGTTTGGTGGTTCTCTGTTCTCCTTTGTGAGCTTCTCCTAGTTGGCCCAGACTCGGGACTCGAGACTCGAGACTCGCATTGTTCTCGTTGGCCATTGTGGTGGCTGTGGTTGCCTCTGCCATTGCCACTGCCGTTGCTGTTGCCGAGAAGAAACACTAAACAATACAGCAAAATTACTTAATTTCATGTTGGTCTAATCAAGTTGCCATTGCCATTGCCGAGGCAGGTGTGTGGGTGTGGGTGTGTGGGGGTGTGTGTGGCTGGCACGGAACGTCCTCTGCACAAAAGGCCACCACCAGGCGAGAGCCAAAGGAGCAGCAGCAGCTGCAGCTGTAGGCAGTTGATGGGGCATGGCAGGTGTATTGGGGCGCAGGTGGGTGGGATGGACAGAGCCAGGGAGGGCCCTGCCATCAAATAATGCGCCGTTGCCGTGCCCAGGTTAACGTGTGTACTCGTACATCCCCCTCTTGCCGTCCCCCGGGCACTCGTGTGTGAGCCACAACGGAACGCTTAGTGGCAGCACTTGTGCGGCAGCGGAGAGAAAAATGAAGAGGGAGACATGGAGAATGGTAAAACGAGAAAGAAAAAAAAACAACACGAAATAGGTGGACAGCTAAACGCTGAGAAATGGGGCCAAACGCTAGAAGGCATTCATGATTTGAGTTGGTCTTCAGCCAGGGCTGGGGCCCATGTAAATTTCAAACTGTGTCAATGCCGGCTTCCGTTTCCTCTCACACAAACACACACCAGCACACACACACACACACACGCATAGAGCGAAAGCAGGATGTGCGGCTGTGGCTGTGTCTGTGTCTGTGTAGAACCGCCTTTGGCCACTTGAGATGCAAACAGGTAAAAAGAAATTTAAACATTTGCCTACTCCAACACGCACCGTCGCGTCACACACATGCAGCCGTACCCACACACACACACACACACGCACACCGAAGGAAGCGCACAAGGATATGGATGGCCCCAACTGGAACGAAACATTGGTAAAACGGTCATCTGCAATAGGCGGCGGCAGCAGAGCCAGCAGCGCCAGCAGAAGCTGCAACAACATGGAATTGGAACATTCTGACCGAGTGACCGTGCTCGACCGACCGACCGCCTGCTGGGCCGACACCGACGACGACACGGCACAGCATGGGCACGGGCATGGGCATGGCAGGAGAGCCGAGCTGCGGGTTGCAGGCTGCGGACTGGTCTTGAGACGCCTGATAAATTGGCAGCGACATTTCAGCCAAAACTTGACAATTAACAGCTGAAATACATGAGCTCATCCGCGTGCATGTGTATGTGTGTGAGTGTGTGTGTCTGTGTGTTTTGTGTAATTAAAAGCGAGAGAGACAGGCGGGAAATTGCTCTGCTTAAATGTTCTTTCTTGGCGCTGCCTGCTGCTGCTGCCGGTTGGTGGTCCACACTTTTCGACAAGATTGAATGCGCTACCAAAAATTATGCTGCCAAGTGGCACCGATGCATCCTGTGCATGCCGCAACATTTACTTAAGCACAGGCAGCCATACATATGCATATGCCCGTTCGTGTTTGCGAGTGTGAGTGTGTGTGTGGGTATGTTTATTGTCTGTGTGTCAAGGCTATGCTTAAAATTTGTCCAGAACATTTGCACATTTTTGATTTGTTATGCTGCGGTGCACTGCGAGAAGTGTCTCTGCCATTTTGGAATGTTGCCCGGAAGTGCTGCGCGGGTTTTACTTTGAGGAACAATGGAATGGAATGGAGTGTCCTGGAAAGGTATTTACTTGTGGCTGAGTGTTAGATTTTTAAATCAATCCATCAATCTACTCTTTTATTTCTTCACTCATCAAAGCATTCATCATTCTGCAGCTAGCAAATTTTATTGGCAGTAATCAATTATTGTATTGTTAGCCCATTCACAGCCAAACATCTGGGATAATTTTACAAAAATATCAATAGATATTTGTTGCCTATTTTTTAGCAAGTCAATAAATTTGACTTAAGTTTACACAACTTAACAGCCTGACAGGCTGACTGCAAGTACAATTATTTAGCTACTCTCTCTCTCGCTCTTTATCTAGTTAAGGAGCCACTACATTGTAGTTTCATTTCATAGCAAAATCTACAAGAATTCCCAGCGGAAACTTTTCTGTGAGTGTTAAATCTCAAAACAAACCCATGACCAAATATGCCGCATGCTGATGCTGAGGCCGTAACAGTGCACGTGGTGGCCAAAAAAAAAAAAGAATATAAAATAAACTGCACACAGATACACTCACAGCGCTCCAGAGCGCCGGCAGCGACAGCGACAGCAACAGCGACGACGCTGCGATAAGATAAAGCAGCGCACGATGACAAAAAGCACCCAGAGCTACCTACTGCTATGATGACGACGACGACGACGTAGCGACGCAGCGACGTCGCGTCGTCTGCCCACGAAGTTCTCGATGCAACAGCGATGCCAGCGTCGACGTCGACGCCATGGACACGGACTGCTGCTGTTGGCTGGGCGGGCGCTTACGAGTATAAAAGCCGTTGCTTTGGCCCGAGCGAGCATCACAGAACGGCGAACCGCGTTGCCGAGCACACGAGCCCAGAGCCCAGAGTCCCAGAGCAAGAGAGTTGAAGCCAGTCAGACCCAGACCCAGGACCTAACGGTAAAGTGAAACATTCGACTCTTTTATTGTGTGTGTGTGTGTGTGTGTGAGTGTGTGCAGGTGCAGATGCAGTTGGAGCTGCTTCGCTTTTGGTGTTGATTTTGGTGCTGGTGTTGCCTGTGTGAGTGTTGAGAGTTTCCGTTACAAAAACAAAACATAAAACCACAAAATTTTTGAAAAACACACATTTCAAAACCGACAAAAGAACAAGCGAACAAGCGAGCAAGAACAAGCCAAAAGTAACGAGCACAAGTGCCCCAAAGAATAAGAGCAAGTGGTAGAGAGGTGGGTGAGGGCGAGGGTGATGGCTCAACAGGAACCAGAGGCCCAGTTTTCCTTGAGTTCTGCTCTTGGCTAAGTGGGCAGATAGTTTCTAAAGGAACGGTAACAGTAACGGCGGTAAAGGCGGACACAGACACGGCCACGGACCTGGACAAGTAAAAGAAAATTTTATACTTCTGCACCTTTTCGCTGGCATAATGAATTCATTTGAAAGTGCTGGGCCCTGGTCGGCCACAAGTTTCCCATAAAGTTTTTGCCCAGAGGGAGAAGAGAAAAATAATAGCGCAATGTGCCAACAGCAGACAGCAGACAGATTCGCCCTCGAAGGATCCTCGTCCTGTCCGTGCGCTTGTTGTTTCGCCAGGCATGCGTCGCTGGCCTTAGGCCGCGCATTGTCTTCTCTTTCGCTGTGCTGCTGCAGTGGCGGCCCAGTGGAGTAAATTCAATGTAAATTAATGCAAATTACACGAAATTACTAGCAGGCCGGACCCGGACTCGGACTCGGACGGACAGTGCAACAAAAGCAGAACCTTGTGCTCCGTTTGCAGTTTGCAGTTTGCGGCGCGCCCATGGAGCTGCATCAGCAGATAAAGAGCAAACGACAGTGCCGCTCGCATTGTCTATTATTTTAAATTGGCTGCGCAAATTTACGGCAACGCAAAAGTAATTAGCGACCGTTGAAAAAAAACTGTGCCACAGCCGCACTCAGAGCGGAACGGAGAAAGAGTCCATGCCAATCAAAAGGCACTCGTACCGGACTGGGACGGCCACTGGGAATTGAACGTGGGCTGGCACTGAGACAGAGACAGAGACTGGCTATTGGCGATTGGCGATTGTCGATTGGGTCATTTGGTCACTGGGGGCAGCACTGGGGGATTAAGCAACTTGAAGTTTTCCGATTGTCTGAAGGCCTGTCAATCAATCTTGAATCGAATATTTTAAATATATCTCGGGCAAAAAATAAAAACTCTGCTCCCCTGTGAGAAGAACATTCGATTGCAATCAGGGGAAGCAAACAAAACAATTTCAACTTGCATGAAAATTGCTCAATTCCCCCAGCTCGATTGGGCCATAGCATACTTTTCAGCACTTGATTTTATCCGACTGTCAACTCAGTGGCAATCCCTCATAATTTATTGCCAATTTTTCACCTGTTCGTCGTGTCGTGTGTTCTGATGTTGCAGAGCAAACCAAATTATGGTTTATGCAAATTAAATTGCGCCTCAGCACCGCTCGCTCGCTGGCTCTCTAATTCGATTTGCCCAATAAATTGCGGAATCAAATCAAGTCGCCCATTCCATATGCATCTGACAGGCCACTAAAGCAGCAATTAAAATGTTTATGTTCTCATATTGAAATTTATAACCTCGCTGATGGATATTTATGCGGAGATGGCCCATTAAAAATAAGTGAGGCTCCGCCATATTGAGTTTATTAGAAAGACATCTCGGGAAGAGACCGAAGCTGAACACACAAAAGCCCAAACTCAAAGAGAAACTAATTAACGAGCGTTCAGCGTTCAGCGATGTTGGTTAATGTGGTTTCCTCGTGCCTCGTGCCTGCCACCAAAGCCAGGCGCCATTTGTGGCTGGCGGCGCTTGCTTTTTATGCATTGGCGCATGAGTATTGGCAATTATTGGGGGACGCTGGCAGCGCGAAACTTCACAAAGACCTTCGATATCGCTGCGATATATGTATATGTAAATGCAAATGCCACAGCGGCAAACATCGGTGGCACAGGCCGTATGCGTAATCTGCTCGCCGCCGAATTCAATTTGTGCGCGCATTTAATTATTAATTTCGCAGATAAACAATACTCACGTCTGGCTATTGAAAGGCTTTAAATTTCCGCTGCATTTGGCGCTTTCCACTTTCGCATTAAAGTCGTTTCATTGGCTTAAATTACATCCACGATAAGTCCTGTGGAGCAGGGTCTTATAGCACGTGCCAGAGGCAGCTGACAGTCCGAACGACAGGCACAACGAAAGGCAATGCCCAGTCGCCAGGTATTGCAATTGAAAGTGAAAAGCGCGCCAAATTGAATTTCACATTTTTGCTGATGTGTTTTTGCCAGGCTTTTAGTAAGTCGAGATCCGTATTTTTATGCACAGGCTGTACATGTGTGTTTTTTATTCAATCCTGCCTCATTGCCCTTCTCCTGATGTTAATTGACGCGCACGTAGAAAATTAATGAACTGTGACAGTCGGATGTGGCTGTGGGTGCGAGAGTCCTGTGCGTGTGTGTGTGCGCATTGCATTCTGAAGGCGACACTAAAGGCAACATTGTGTGGCATATTCATACCATTTCCATTATTAATGCATCTCATTATCGGGCGATTATTTATTCCCTACGAAAATATTGTGCACATTTATTCCGTGTGGCAGGGAATTTTTGGTTGTCAGTTTAAATCATTCCCCGATGGTGTTCAAGCTTTATTTCTACTTTGTAATCAGTTTTGTTATCTTCATGGACAGTGCTCGCGGAAATCGACCTTCAGATTAGTTTGTGTTGCATTTTGAACTTCAAATCAAACACTTTGCTACCTTCTTGCACCCAAGTACACAAAGTGAAAACTTACAGCCCGCTTAACAACACTAAGCCGTATCTTGATGGTCTGTCCATAAGCGATAAGTCAACAGCCCATGCTGGCCACTCTGCAGCAGCGTTTGCTGCTCAGCTCATTGCCTTTTCCGAGCCAATTCTCCAATGATAACAACCAATATTAGCTTTAGTTAGAGGTGAAAGGTGAGACCGGCAGTCGACCAGGAGCATCCTTGTGTTCGCTGGTACCAGTTGTTGGCGCTCTTTCCATTTTACGCTCATGAGCATATCAAATTTGTGACTACGGAGATATTCCATTTAATTTTATTCCCAAGGCAAAGTGCATTTTCTAAAACAAACGGGGCAAGCACCAGCACAAGCACATTGCAAATTGCACGAATGCTTTGCTTTTAGTGCCGCCGGTTCCATCAGCCATCAGCCATCGGCATTTGGCCAACGGTTTCGTAGTTGTCGTTGTCGTTGTCTCGTTGTCATGTTCATTGCATTCCACTCGACAGCACTGCTGCTGCTGCAATTTCCTTCTGTTGTGGAATTATGCTTTGACTGCTTTAGCCGCTGCGAGCGCAGCCCTGCCCAGCCCAGCCCAGTCCAGCCCAGACGAGATGAATAAATTGGCAGGCAGATGAGAGCCACTGGTTCCCCGAAAGTAAAACTAAAGTAAATATTGCGATGGCCCCTGGCCACGCCCCCCACCTACCACGCCCCACCCATCAGAGCCGCTTAATGGCAGTTAAGCAAACACGAAGCCTTTCAGAGGAATATGGCAATGACCATGCCTTTTGATGATTTGCTGCGGATGGCTCATGGCTCTTGGCTCGGCAACCTGATGCCAGTATAACCCAGCGTACTCGTATGCTCGTATACTCGTAGTTTTGTTTAATTTAGCACATGGCCCCTGCCCCTGCCTCTGCCTACCCGCCCGCCTGCTTCCGCTCAACTTTCCCCTGTGGCCGCCCTGCCCTCGGTGTGCTTTTGATTGAAGGTTAAATGAGCCAAGCAGCTCGCACACACAAAGAAAGCAAGAGGCAGGCAGCGGCAGTGGCAGTACAGCCAAAGCCATTGCCTGCATTTGTGTCACATTTGGCTCAAACCTCCCTCCTAGCCTCCTCGCCCCCCCGCCAGGATGCATTTGCATTACGCGAAGCTCTTCTTTTTGTTGCCTTCTTAGACAGTCTTGTTTTATTTCCTTTTTGGCTGAATTAGTTCCCATAAACTAAGCCAGTCAACTAGAGCACACCCAATCCGTTCTGGCTCTGGCTCTGGCGCTGGCTGTGGGTCTGGCTCTGGTTGCGGTACTGAGTTTGGCTCTTTCCCAGCTTGCTCCTGGCCATGAATGTTAATTTTACGATCCGACCTCTTGCTTGGCACGGCCACAGCCCCTAATTGAGCGAGCGCTTTAAATTCGAGAGCTGCCTCGTTACGAGATACACTTCATTTTCCAATTTTCATATTATTTGCCGAGCTCTGCCTGGCTCTGCCCTGCCCTGCCCCTGGGCTCACCCCAACATAATTGAGTATTTCTATTTTATGTTCTCGTATTGTTGTCGTTGCAGTTTCCCGTTTCCGTTTAGCGAGCAAGGAGCAGCTTCAGCCAGAGCCACAGCAGGATACAGCCAATAAAGCTGCACAAATAAAACAGCAATTGAACAGCAGACGCCACAGCAACAACAACAATAACAACAACAGCCAGCATAATGTCGATCTCCGATTTTCGCAAAAAGAAGCTGCTGTTCCTGTTCAACGTGTTCTTTGGTGAGTAGAAGCGAGGGTCGGTCGCTCGTATGCGTGCCAGAATGATGAATGGCCCTGGCCCCGCCAGCATAGCAGAGTGGAGCGAAGTTCCTGAAGACAAACCACCGCAATCGATGTCAGTGTATTGGTGTTTGGCCAAAGAGAATGCAGAAATATTTCGCTTGCGTATCACACAGAAAACTTTGATTAGATTGCATTCGATTTGTTTGAGAGTTGTTTAATGGGGGATTGTTAAATCACACAGACACAGTCGACTGCTGTCAGGTCTAGGAAATGGGAAAAGCTTTGCAGTTATTATTCGTCTCGCACACACACACACACTACTACATAATACGAATGACATATATTAGCATGCCATTCCATTTCGGCGACATCTTCTTTGGATTTTGGCAAGCAGACAAGACGCACAGCACAGTCCTCGTCGCGTATACGTAATATGACCCGGACATGAATTCCATTTGAGTGCCGCCAAGTGCATTCCACTCTATTCCGTTTTCAATGGCTTGCCGAAGTCAAACAAAACTCTGGCCAATTTAAAATTAAATTAAAACGCATGTAAATGTCAAAAAAAAAAAGGGAGAACAGAAAACTTTCGACGAGTGCAACTGGGCAACCGCAGTCTCTGTGGCAAGAGGTTACGTTAAGTGCTTTTCAATTATGACTAATTTACCTTCGGCGCTGGTGCCTGTGACTGGCTTATCCTGGCACACCGCGACAATGCAAACGTCCTTCTGCTTGGCTCGCTGCCCGCCCGCCATCGACAGCAGCTGGTCCGGAAATAACAAATAGCTCAGCGGGTAGGGGGAGGTGGTAAGCACACACCAAAAAAGAACCGAAAAGAGTCATAAAACGCAAGCGCCAAACACTTGACACTGAAATTGAAGTGGCCGTTTGCACACCGTTGCAAATGATAATGACAGGCCCGCATGGCCAAAAGCCAAATGTTTATAGAGAGTGGGAGAGATGGGATGGGATGATGGGATGGTGTGAAGCAGGGAAGCAGGGAAGTGGCGGCACTCAGGAAGGAAGGTAGAGGAGGCTGGCCGTGCAATTGTGTTGCTGTGTCGGGCGATGGAGCGTTGTCCACACTCTCGTGGGCCGGAACACTGTCACAGCTGTGTGGTGGATGCCGCTTGCCACGGCCTGCCATGAAATCCGTTTAGCCAGCTCATATTGTTCATCACTGTGTTTCGGCGCTGTTCCCTGTTCTTTCTCTCTTTTGGGTGGCAAAACCAAACAATGCGGGACTACATCTACATCCATGAACTTTACGCTCGCTGCACTCAACTGAATTGCCCGAAAAACACCAACAATGCGAACGGACGATACTTCCCCCGAAACAGATGTGAACCAAAGCGGGGAAATCGACGTAAAGGACTTCGAAATGGCCATCGAGGTAAGTGGAGCGGAGCTGCCGAGCCAGCCCGGAAACTTTACCAATAAAACAAACAAAAAAACAACAAAAAACAAACCGAAAAAATTTGAATAAATTTTTTGGAAAAATGCTTGCAAACTCTGCGAAAAATTCGGCCCGAATGCAGCAAATAAATGCGAGACGAGTGTGGAGCGGAGTCCGCTCCGGCACTTACATCAGCTCGGGAGCGAGCAACTCAGTCCAAAAACAACAATGGGCATAAACAATCGCCAGAGAGAGCACAAAAAACAATGCTCGAATTGGCCAAATGTTTTTTGTTGATTTGCATGCAGTTTCCCCCCTCCCTAACCGCCCCCCTTTCGCTTAGCTGATAACTCAATTTGGGAGCGCGTGCTGACTGACGGTTATTGTTTTTCGCTTTCTGTTCATTTGCAGCGCGTTTGCAAGCTGCGCGGCTGGGCTAAGGACACGCCAAAGAACAAGGAGACCTACGACTTGATGATGGAAATTTGGACTGGTCTGCGATCGAAGGCGGACAAGGATAACGATGGACAGGTGAGCAGCCCCTTGCCTTCTCTCTTGTGTCGTGAATTTCGTGTGGCAACTGCATGTCAAGTGGCCTGGATTTGGATTGAATTGGGGCTGCAGCTGCCAGGGCTGCTGCTGCTGCTGGGTTTTTGTTGAATGCCTCTGCTCGGGCTTCATTGTCAGCGCCCAGAGTGCTGAAATCCATGGACTGCTCTCGGTGGCATTGTGACAGCAGTTGACAAGTGTCCAAGCACCTACCCACACACACACACAGAGACACCACACAGACACAAATACATACATATATATGTAGAGGCCAGCACATTACAAATTTCGTCCGCTTTTTGCATTGTCTGACAGACACACGAAAAAAAACGAAGACAAAAAATGGGTTCATAAATTTCCACTTTTTATTGGTGCGGAATGTGGCAGGGGCAGGGGAATGGGGATAGGTGGGTGGCTGGTAAACAAATTCCCTGCCGACAAGCGGAAATTGAATTGTGAATTATTTGAGAACTGCAATCTCAATTCCGGGGACTGCCGAAGACTTTAGTTCACTTAGTTTTCCTGGCTGCCACATTCTCATTACGAAGACAAACTTTGTCACTGGCTATGCGGTGGGGTGGGGTGGGGGGACTCGAGAAATTGGCACAAGTTTCCCTTTGGCACAATGGATATGCCATAATCGTACAGAGAGTGCAGCAAATTAAATTATAATCCAGCCTCGAATGCTGCCACTGCGCTCCGCCCCACCCGCTGAATCAGCATCGTGCAAGCAGAGCCGCCGCAACAACCAACGCAATGCGATACGTACAAAGCGAACAGAAATTGAAATGTCAGACCAACAAAACCTCGGCTTAGTTCTATTGAAGCGGGCTACGGGTAACGGGCTACGGGCTACGGGTTAAGGGTTACGGATATTTTGTGCTCAACTAAACTCGACTCGACTCGGTGCGGCCCAATGAGGTAGCGGCGCAACTTCAAATGCAACAAAGCCGCAAAAGTTTTGGCCACTGGCCAACGAACTTGACGGAGTTTTGCTGCCCAAATATGACCCAGAGAGCGAGAAAGAGGGCCCAAACAATTGTTGGTGTCCTTTGTGAGTCGGAGAGACTTTTGCGGCTTAAGATTTATTGTTCTCCTTCCCGCAGTAAACTAAAGTCGAGCACGTGCAGTGCCGTGACACGGGGGGAATGTGAATGCGAATGGGCATGTGCCCTCAAATTAGCTGGAAAATATATTTACTAAGGATTGAAGATGCTTACGCACCACCCAAACACCCAACCACCCAGCCACCCTCTTTGCTTTGGCTTACACCCTGCAAGACACAGGGTCAAGTAGCTGGCTGGGCAATAAACATAAAAATATGCAGGCAGTTCGATTGCTGTTTAGAGTTCTCGTTGGTTGTGGTTCTGGCTGCCCACAATGCGTGTGTCTCCTTATTTATGGCCATATTAAAACATGCTAAAACGTAGCGGCTGCTTTGGCTTTGTCGAAGATACCGCAATTAATGGCGGCAACCACCCACCCGGTGGATGGGCGAAGGACTGCAGTCGCAGGAGAACTGCTGCCAAGTTGGTCAAGGCGTCGATGGTCGATGTTGCGGTAATTGCCGTTGTTTGGTATTGGCAGCCAGAAAAATGTTAATAACGCATCGCTAGATGCCCGTCCACAGCGCATAAATTACACCCCCCAGTGGCTACGCAACCCCAACGACAGCCACACTAGTCGCTTTCCGCCACACCAGCCATAACGCGTTTAATAGGCAATGGAATGGCTGTTTTATGTACCTCCGCAGCTACGCCTGCGGCTGGGCTAGCTAATGGGCTTTTCAGCACTCAGCACTGGGCGGGATGCATAAATCTGACGCTCTTAATCTTGACGCGTCTTGTCGCTCGTCCATTACCCGCCGCCGTCTCTCTCATACTCATCCGCATCCGCATCCTCTTCCTCAGGTCAGCGTGGACGAGTGGTGCAACATGTGGGACGCCTACGCCAAGGATCCGAGCAGCGTGATGGACTGGCAGAATGCCTACATGAACTTCATGTTCGATCTGGAGGATGCCTCCCACGATGGCGGCATCGATGTCACCGAATTCACGCTGGTCTGCTCCAGCTACGGCCTGGAGAAGAACGAGTGCGAGGAGGCCTTCAGCAAGATGGCCCAGGGCCAGACCGACGTCACTCGCGAGCAGTTTGCCGCCTTGTGGAAGGAGTACTTTGCCGCCGAGGACGTCAATGCGCCAGGCAACTTTATCTTTGGCAAGACCAACTTTTAGGCCACTTCAAAATCCAGAGACCGAGACGGAGACCGAGACCGAGACCCAGCCTCAGGAGCCCCCTGGTCATGGCCAACACTGATGAATGATGAATGCAACAAGTGAAATTATAATGAATCAAACAAAAATATCTAATATATGTAAACGTTAATTGATACTCGCAGGAGCAGGAAGACAATGTCAAATTCGACTTCAAATTGGATCTTGATTCGCGCAATTTGATGCTCCGTTGCTCCGTCGTTGTTACGCAGTTAGTTGAGTGTTGTTTTCTCTCCAAGTATCTCAAGTTTTGCCCAAAATAAATGTTCTAATTTAGTAGCGTAATCTAATCTGTCTATTTATACTTTATATACCGATCCTAGGCGCATGCAAAAGTGCCGTGCCAGCGAGCAAGGCACGTGAACAGTAAATCACTAAACATTTAAAACATATACTGTACCTTTACGAACTACGACTATATCTTTGCAACGATATCAAATACTTACCAGTACGAGGGACTGCCCCGTATCTGTGTGGTGCATCAATTAAATCAATTAAACTGTCAAATTGTTTTTGTGTGTGTAGTCGTCGTTTATCGCCTCGCATCTGTGGCGCATAAATTTAAATTTAAATCTAAATTGTAAATGTAAAGTGTTCCAAGAAATTACAATAATAAAATCAAAATATCTACGCACTCGTATCTTTCACTTGTTGCCGTTCCCCTGGCCGTTCACCATTCGCATAGGAATGCCCTGTGTCGATTGGGGCGGAGGAGCAGCAGCCGCCCAGATAAGATCTTAGGTTTGGTCAGCAATTTATGAATATTTCAATTTAAATCCAGTCAGTAGTCCGGGCTGGACAGTGCCTGTATGTAAAGCTCTGCTCCCAGGGGGGAGGCAACATCGTAATTTATGCAACTGCATGCAGGCAGCACTTAAATTGCGGACGCCATCGGCGTGAGTGGCAGCCGAGTGGTGTGGATTAGCCATGTTATCAGCGTTCCCTTCGCTAATGGGGCATAATGACAGGGTTTGCTGCTTCCAGAAATTCGTCCCTTAAAGCGGGACTAGAATAATTTTGAATTTGAATTTAATCGGTGCAACAGAGTAGAGACTCCAATTGATTCTGTAATGTGGTATATACATTCGAGCACACATCCTGTGCGCATTCCAAGCCAAGGCTCTTCACTTTATTTAAAGCTAAAAGATTAAAAGATCTCTGTTTGTTTAAACAGCGATCTGTTAAATCAAGATCTAATTATGCTCCCAGTCCTTTTGGTGCCACCCATTTCTACATGATTTTTACATGCCAGATGTAACAAAGAAACAACACAGTGGCGCCACACCAGTCATGTTTGTTTTCCGAACTAAGCGCGCTTGGCTCTCATTTTCAAATCCAACTAAAATGATGGGTAGCACTTATCGTGGCACATATGGGTTTTCTCTGCGTCTGGCAGTACTATCGCAGTCAAACAGTGTGGCAGCACTATTCCAGCAGCTGTTTGCACGCCCGCGTTTTAGTTTTGTACGAAATAAACATTGAAAATATCCACAAACTATGAGTAATATCGTGCAATACGTTGTGGTGCGGAGTGACCTGCGTTCGGCGCTCAATTGGCCCTTGGGTGCCATTATTGCACAATGCTGCCATGCCACGGCAGCTGTGATGCATTTGAACGCTGAAGATGCCGACACGGTGGCGTATCTGAACGATCTGGACAACATGCACAAAGTTGTGCTGGAGGTTCGTATTCCGCTCATTTACATTGGCAGACAAACAGGCGGTAATCAAAGTATTCCCGTCCCCTTCGCCACAGGCCAAGGACGAGGCGGCACTGAGGAAACTCGGCGAAAAGTTGAAGGAGCACGAAATAAAACACAAACTGTGGATTGAGCAGCCGGAGAACATCGCCACCTGCATCGCATTGAAGCCATATGTGAAGGAAAGCGTTCATAAATACGTTAAGCACCTTAAGCTGCTCAAAGAGTAATAAAAATGAAAGTTTCCAAAAGTAATTACTCAACTGAATCCATTCCCCCAACCGGCAGCCAGCCACCAGCCCAAGTGCGGCTAAAATGCATTTAACTTTTCTCGATTTTTATTTAAGTTTTTGTTTTTAAATAGTTTCTGTAAAAAATAGCTGGGGTTCCCTCCGGTTTGCTTATTGCCGTAGAAATACTCCTAGACGTAGATGTAGATGCAGTAGATACAATTTATACTCGTACTCGCATATTTAGAGGTACATTAAATCTAGAACTAAATGTTGCTTTCGTTCAATGAGTGCCTAGAGCGACGTCATGGAGCTGGGAACCGAACTGGCTGCAACTTTGGAGCAATTTGGCACAGATGCAGGGATGCAGGATACAGGATATAGTAATAGATGGATACAGTATACAGTACAGTACAGAGTGTGTGTGGATGTAGCATTGCTGGAGCTTTTTGTTCGATTTGATTTGATTTGATTTCTACATTTAACAATAACAAATTACTAAAATTAGGAGCAAAGCGCTTAGATTCTTCGTATGGATATTGCGGTGGCACGACCACGCCTTCGATGCAGCTGCCGCTTGGGGACTGGTACTGTCGATTAGTTTTTTGTGTGCGTATGTTGCAGCGCATTCAGCTCGTCCTTGAGCCAGGCCTGCCAGTTCTCCTGCTGGTGGATGGGGAGGGCGAAACAGATGGTTAACCAAAAATGGCCACAGTTGGATGAGGAATCAGAAAAGACAAATAAGCGGCACGCATTACCAGGACCCATCACCAAGCAAAAGCCAAGCTAAGTGTAACTACGATAGTGTTTGTGTATCAGTGTCCAGGCGAAAGGGTAATTGATGGGAGTGAGTGTGGGAGAGCGAGATAGTGGGGGTGAGGTGGAGCGGTCGAGTGTATGCTAATGGCATCTACTTTAGCGAACCGTTAGCCGCAGCGGCAGCCAGCAGGCCAGCCAGCCAGCCAGCGCTAGCCAGCCACTTGGCATTTGTTAACGCTAATTGCAAATGTCAACAGAGCGAAGCAGAACCAAAGCTCGCTCGCAGCGGAAATCGGAAATGCTTAACTAGTCGCCATTGCTCTCTGCCTGTGCCTGTGACTGTGCCTGTGTCAGTGTGCGTGAGTGTGTGCGCGAGTGTGTGGGTTTAAGTGTGTGTTTCAAGTGGAAGTGTAAGTGGATTTTGTGTGTGTGTGTGTGGGTGTGTGTGTGTCTCAGAGAGCTGGTCTGTTTGTTTGCTTTGGTATGTTTGTGTTTGTGTTTGCCATTTTCTGGGTCGGTTGTCTGCCTGTTTCCTTTTCACTCATTGTTATGCAAATTATCCTGATATTCATCATATTCGTTTTCATTATCCTCCGCCTCCGCCTGCTCCTCGTCCTCCTCCTCCTCCTGCTCGTAATCGCTGGCGTTGCTTTCCGGCTGTGTTACATCGGGCAAATAATCCTTGTGCACGGGCGTTGAGATGATTGGCTCCTACGGGCGGCAGCGACGACGACCCATTCCGCATTTCACATCCGGTGCACGTTTTAGTGGGCGGCGCGGGTGGGCGACAGTGGAGTGTCGGATAGTTCGGGTGTTCGTATGCGTTCGCAAGTGTATTAGTGGTGTGTGTGTGTGTGTGCAAAAGCAAAAGTTAGTTAACCAAGTTAGACAAAAAGATACATACGAGTACAAATACATAGGGCTAGGAGCTGGGAACTGGGAGCTAGGAGTTAGGAGCAAGGATCTAGGAACTGGGATCTAGGACTGGTGCATGCGAAATTTCAATGATAAACTTTTTGTTAGCCAATTGAGAGTGGGAAGGGAGCGTTTGGTTGGGCTGAGAGTTCTTGGTGTGTGTAACGAATCACATGCTAACCTTTGGCGGCCGCCAGCCACAGCCGGGCAACGGCAGCCCATCGGCGCCGAGGGGGCACGGTGCGTCCAGTCCAGGCACGCCCTGTTCGCCCTTGTCGCCGCGATCTCCTTTGCGTCCCCGTTTCCCGGGCGGGCCAGCATCCCCACGTGAGCCCTGCTCCCCGCGCGGACCTTCCTGGCCGGGTATGCCGTCGGTGCCCTTTTGTTTCAGTGTACACAAGAGTGTGTGTGCCAAAGTGGATAGAGTGGGGTGTGTGTGTGTGGTGTGTGTGGGGGTGTGGTGGTTTTTGGGGTCAAAGAGTGTTGCAAAGACAGTGTATTACGCCAACAGAAAGAGATTTGCATGCAAACAGAGATAAAAACAGTGAAAAAAAGGAGAAAAAGAAGACACAAATTATTGAAATTAGCAACCACATAAAGTAGATACAGATACAGTGAAGTGTTCTGTTCGGTTCGGTTCTGTTCTGTTTCAACCAACAGGATGATGCTGAATGCTACAGACGATGCTGCTGCGTGCTTACCGGCAGTCCCGGATCGCCTCGCTCTCCCTTGTGTCCCGTCTCGCCCTGGGCACCCTGCGAATACAACAAAGGCAGATCGGTTATACCCAGAATATATATGTGGAACAGCCTTTCAGTGCGGCCTAATGGAAAATACCTTCATGCCATCCAAGCCAGGTGGACCCTGCAGCGAGTGAGAAAGAGGGAGAGAGAGAGAGAATGGGTATAGCGTGTGATTAGTAAAGCAGTGCGAAATGTGGGGGCGAAATTCGGCCTGCCGATGGACAAACACGCGTACGAATATTTTGTGTAATTTTTAAAGGCGTTATGCAATTAATTTGCTTTTTTTTGTTGTTTAGTAAAAAACCATCACTTTATTGAAAAATGCATTATTAAAACGAAAATTATGTTAGTTTCATTTAGCCGTCGCCTTGTTTGCCTTCTCAATATTTGCGCACACACCATGCTCTGACAAATAATTAGCAATGGGATGGATTTATTTGCTCGAATCGAATCGAATCAAATCGAATCGAATCGTACAATACATTTGGAATGCACACAGCAGCATGGATAAAAAATATTGCATTTCGTGCTTTGTGATGGCATTAATGCATTCGCACATCGACATTTAGTATGTATGTATATGCGTGTACAATGTACATATGTAAGTTTATAGACATAAATACACATCAATTTATATTTCATACATATATGTATGTATATATATATTACTTTTTTTTTTTAAGTTTTATTTTGTCGTTTGCAAACTTTTCTCGTTTAGTATGTAATTTAATTAACAAATTTACACTTACAATTATTGTTAGCTGCTTATTAGGGGCATTGGCGTGGCCTCTTTATTTGCTCTTTAATTAATTATACAATAGTCGGGTAAGTATTATAATTTAATCGCGAAACACACACAATTCATTATTCTAGCCTATGGATCGAAGAAGAGAGAGAGTGGGGAGTGGAGTGGAGTTGAGTTTAATGTTAGGTAAGAAAGAGAAAGAAAGGATCTAGATTCTAGAGTATTCAGCGTGAGTATCTTGAGGTGTATAGAGAGAGAGAGAGAGTAAAATGGCAAGTAAACAGTTGGAAATTAATTAATTATGTTTAGGCTTAAGTGTTATCATCATCAGCTGTATGTACACGTGGCAAGGTTCTTTGACTTTTCACTGGACTAAATGAAAATTGACATGCAAATTGTATTTTAATTTTTTTTTTGTGTGCTATTTTCCACTCGGGGATTAATACGAGAGAACCAGAGGAGAAACACATCTAATTGAAAACAAATTGACATATTCATTGTGATTTTCGATGCCGTTTGCAGTTGGTGTATGTTTTTTAAAGCAGCAAACATTTGCCATTTGCCATTTCTCATTTGCATATTCAATAATTTCGCATTGAATTGTGCTCTCGAATGGCAGAATATACATACATACATACATACTGTTATCATCATTTGCATTGTATTGTTTCATTTGCATTGATTATGTTTCATTTTTGGGGATGATTTTTATTTGTCATTTCCTTTCCTTTGCATAGTTCGAACATTGAAATTGAAAATGCTACAGATAAATGTAAATTTTGGCTTTACATATACCATATACCGTATACCATATACATAAACATACATATATAGAATTATGTTTGCGTTACTTTAGTTGAGATGTTCGATGAAACCAATAGGATACATAGTGGGATTATGTATTTATTGTTTGATATTTCGCAGCTCCCCAGAGCTCGCTGCGCCTCTGCGGGATCTGCTCTGGCAACTATATCCAATTGCATTCAACTCTAACCTAACTAGTTTCGGTTGCTTCTAAGAATATTTAAAGAGTTAACACTGAAAAATATGCACAATTGAATTGGATAGCTCTTTGTGTGTTTTTTGTTGTTGTGATTTCTAAGGGAAATAGTACGAGTACATTCAGTTGTATGTATATATATATATATATATCTCTTTTAGTGCAAGTTTATATTGTATATTTGTTTTGTATAAGTATGCAAATTGTATGCATATTACAATTGTAAATTGTAAAACATTGAGAGCTTAAACTGGATCAAAATATCTTACAATTTCTGCTTTATTCTTTCGGCTTGGGGAATACACAAACATTTATCATTTATCCATACATACGTGTGTGTGTGTATGCATATTGTATATTGTATATTTATATTTATATTCATTTGCGTGCAGATATTGTTGCTGCTTGCTGCTCTTGACTTTTTGCTGTTGAATTCTTCACATTGAAGCTTTGGCAAATATGCTTTGTATGAATGAGAACTATTCGTATTCGAGTATTCAGACAAAGCCAATGGACGGCACCTAAGACAATGCAGCAGGAGCAGGAGCAGAAGCAGAGGCAGCGGCAGCGGCAGAAGCCGGAGTCATCCAGCCAGTCCTTCACACAATCTAATTAGGTAACTAATTAAGTCACTTAATGCAACGATTGGCAGCGCTTGAGATTGGTTTGAAGTATAATCTATCAATTAGTCATTCGCACCCGTGGAAGCACTTCAAACTACCAACGGATCGGAATCCCCTGTGTGTGCCGTTTGCGCGCTGCCTGTTTTCACGTACAACGGTGCGTATGATTTATGCATTTTCAAGGGGCTTTCCCGCTTTACCCGCTCCTGCTGCTGTTTCCGTTGCTGCTGCTGCTGCTGCTGCTGCTGCTCCTGCTGCAATCTCGCTTCTCACAGAGCAGTGGCAAATGAAATGCAATTAAAATATTTGCATTGCATATTTGTTAGTTGGTTTGCTGTCTGTTTCTGTGTGTGTGTGTAGTATGAGTGTGTGTGTGTGTGGCAGGTTGAAAGTTTGTTATTTGATTCCAATTGATGGATGTTTGTGTGTGCGTGTAAATACATATGAATCTGCAGACCTACATATGTCTGTCTGTCCATCCATCTGTTTCTGCTTCTGTTTCGTTTGCTTCATTTGCTTGTATACATAAATACTTATTAGACTCTTGGGGATTGGGTTTTTTTTTTTTAAATGATATGAATATTAATATTAATGTTTTCTTTCATGCAAATGCCAAGGGCCGGGGCCAGGGCCAGGGCCAGGCCAGGCCAGGGCCGGTGTGCAATTGGTACTGACATGCTGCTATTTCAATTCAATTCAATTTCAATTCTCTGTACATGGGTGCGTGTTTTTACAACTTGATACAATACACGTATATAAATATTTATATATATATATATGCCTGGTATACATATATGTATAGACGACAACTGAGAGCACATTTGACAAGCGTTGCGCGGCGGCTTTCTAACTTTGAACATTTGTTTTGCTTTGATTAAAATTGTTTTCATTTCATCATATGTATGAGTGTTGCGTCAGGACTTTCTGTTTCTATATATGTGTATGTGTTTGCGTTTGTGTGTAAGTGTGCGTGTAGGAATGTTCTTCTCTTCTATCGCATTTTATTTAGACTTTTGGCGCAATGTGTGTGTGTTTTTGTTGCTGTTGTTGGTTATTGTTTAATAGACTCTGCCTGCACATTTAAATGGTATTAGTAGTCGCCCCACACCTGTTCCAAGTAGAAAGAAAGAGATGAGAACACACAAAGAGGTTAGACAGGTGTTTAGTCACGTGACCCAGTAAAATAGCAAAATCCAACAAAAGCCATAAATATTAGTGTGGGAGATTAATGCCAACAATTTGATACCAGTACGAATAATTCCAAAAATTAAAAGCCAAACAAACAATAAGGTTTTCCAATCAGCGCAAATAAAGTTCAATTCAATTATAAAAATTTACCGGTATGCCAGCCTTGCCCGCCGGACCGGAGGGCCCGGATTCTCCTCTCATACCCATCGGGCCCTGAAAGTAACCAAAATGAAATCATAAATACGAGTACATACTGGACTGAAAAATATATTCCCTTGAATTTCCGCTACTTACCGGCAGCCCCATGGGCCCCTGATCACCCTTGTGGCCCTTCTCGCCCTGCAAGAAGAGGAGCGTAAAGTGTTGGTTAGAAATTTATGTTTGGGCGTTGGTTTCGACTATGTTTTAAGGACTCTTACCGAATCCCCTTTGCGTCCATCCAAGCCGCGGTCGCCTTGGGCGCCGGTGTGTCCTGGCGGGCCCATGGGGCCGGGCGGTCCCGGTGGGCCATACAACTGGGGAAAGAAATCAAATCAAATCACTTGCCACTTAATCATTTTGGGGGTGTGTCAGCGGTGGTGGCTTACGTATTCGATGGTGGGCATGTGTGGGGCATCGGCCATGCCGTCATCCTGGCGACGACGCATCTTACGGTACTGAAATCGAACGATGTCCTTGAGCTGTAGATTCATTAGCAGCGAACTTGAAGTACTCACCGAATCGCCACGATCCCCTTTGTCGCCTTTGACGCCAGGATAGCCAGGTGGGCCAGGTAGACCTGGGGGCCCCATCAATCCTGGCGGGCCAATGTCCCCGCGATCGCCCTTCTCGCCGGGCGGCCCCTGATATCCGGGCAGACCGGGCGGCCCCTCTATGCCGGGCTCCCCAGGCAGGCCGTCCAAGCCGCGTGGCCCCAAGGAACCAGGTTCGCCGGGCTCGCCGGCATCGCCCTTGCTGCCATCGCGTCCGTCGCGTCCATCCTTTCCAGCCAGCCCAGGCGGTCCTGGCGGACCGCGTAACAGTGTCACCGGCGGATCGTCATAGTCCTCGTCCAGCTTCGTGCCACCAGGCCCAAAGAGCTGCAGTGGATGGCGATTGCGATTGCGTTCGATGCGGGTATGGATGTATGGAGAGACGGAAGCAAGAGTTAGGGGGGGGGGGAACAGAGCGTGATGGGGGAGAAAGAAGATGGCAAATTTAGTGTGGAGATTAATTTATGCCACGTGGCACCGCCCGAGGCGTTGCACGCGCTCGTTCCACACGCTTTGAAGAGGCAACAAAAGCGGCGCGTAATTCGCCGCCAAGAAAAAAACCAAAAACAACAAAAAATATTACCCAAAAAAACCAGAGTGGGGGGTTAGGTTGGGTTGGGTTAAATTGGGGCAGTGGGTGCGGGGCTGCGGTGGTGCGGTGTGCTACGGTGGTTGGGTGGCTTGGCTTGGCTTGTGCCGTGTGCCGTGTGCCGCAGCGAAAGTCTTTTGTGTGCCACGAAATTGTGTTAAGTGCAAGTTGGAGCAGCATCCCACTCCACCCCCACTCTCATTCCCCAGACCTGGCTCAGACAATGGCCTGCATAGAAAATCTTTAAAACCGATGACGGGATGGATGGAACCGTGGAGCTTTTGTTGGGCGAGTGCGAGCAGAGGGGCGAGTGCGAGTGCGAGAGTCGAAAATAAAGTCAACGACAGCCAGCGACTTCTCTACGTGCTTCGAGTGCCTGTGCGAGTGCTACTCGTGTGTGTGTGTGTGTGTGTGGTGTGTGTGTGTGCTTTATGTGCTTAAATGTACTCACTCCCATGTGTGTTTGTGTGCTTTGCTCTTTGGCTCTTGTCATTGCGGCTGTGTGTGTGTGTGTGTGCATAGCAAAAGACAATTAATTGTTGTTTTTTTTTTTTTCCTTATTTTTTTTGTGGCGCTGCTAGGCAAATTTCCAGAGTGCTGCCGCTCAGAGACAACAACGAACCGAAACCACACCAGGACCCAAGCTTCGATGAGTCCAAAGTGCACCACACACACAGCCAGCTGCAGCCACCGTGAAGTGGATGGTGGAAAATTACCAAAAGCTTTGTGGCTGTGGCGGGGGCGTTGGAATTGCATTCAGACCGCACTGCAGCCGCACAAAAACCTCTATTAGGCAAATGCTGCAAGTCATAAAAGGCAACCGCAGCAAGAACAAAAACAACTCCAGAATGCTGGGGAAATATGTTAAGAAGCGAGCCAAATAGGGGAAAGCCATTTACACAAGTGGCTCGAGCCAATAGAGACACTCGAACCGAGATGCTCAAGGCTGGCTGGAACATGGAATCGACTTGTGTCGGTCATAGGATTAAAGTTGAGTTTCTTATTCGATTTGATGCGAATGCGAATGCAATGCAAATGCATCTGCTCTCTCTGCGGTGACTGGCATTGAGTTATGACGAAATCCGATTAAATGTATCCATTATCCCTTTGGCTGTCCTCGTGCCGGGCATTATGCCATTCAGCCTGTCTGTGTGCCGGGTGTAATATCCTTGCAAAATGCCCAGGCATGTGCAACAATTACATTTTCTTGTTGCCGGTCTGTTGTCACAGGAAGTAGCGTACTTACAGTTATTAAAACCGAGCAAGAAAAGCATCAGGCAGTGGCAGTGGCAGTAACAATGAGCACAAAAACCACACAGAGCAGAGCAGAGAAGAGATGAAAAGAGAAAGCACAACAATGTAACCGCTTAACGCACACTTATACGGACAGGATGTGGCGTGGCATATGCACAAGTTGTTGGTTCCACCCAAACGGCAAAAGACAAAGCAATGAGAGACAGCAAGGACAAGTTGTGGGGCGTTGCACAGCAGCAGTTGGAGCAGCAGCAGAAGGAATCATTGGAGACGGAGGAGCTAACCACAAATGCACTTCCCATTCTATTCATTCTGCCCAACTCTTGCCCAACTTTTTCTCTCTGCGCATTTTCTTCAGGCGTTTGTATGCCCGAGAGCTCATCTGCATATGGGTGTGTGCAGTGTGTGTGTGTGTGTGTGTGTGTGTGCCGAGCAGGTGTTGGTTGTGTAAGGAAGCCAGGAGATGCCTCAGTTGGCGCTTTGTTTCCAACTTTTGCACATTGTTTCTAATGCGGAATGGGGAATTCCCTTTGGCTTCAGTTGCGGCTTCCACCCTGATGGCCATTTTGTAGAGCAATTAAAGCGATTTGAATTAAAGCCGAGCGCTTAACATTTGCCTTTTGCGATAATTACGGGACACTTTGGGGGCTTACACGCGGCCCGACCTTCCCCTCTCCCAGAGACAAAGAAAAAGCAAAGGAACTGGAAAGCAAAAAGGCCATGCGAAGAGGTTTAAAGGCTTTTAAAGGCAGCTGCCCGGAGCCAGCAGCAGATACGATAAATAACATAAATAAAAGATACATCTACAGATACACAGATACAGATGCGAATCCGAATGCGAATGCGGACGGACGGGGCCAAGTGAATTGGGTGAATGTTTGTTAGACTGCCAAGGACGATTGTTGGCGCAGCTGCCTAACTACGAAAGGACTCCAAAAAAAATAAAACTGATTCTGCCTGGATTCTGGTGCTGCTTCTGCTGCTGCTGCTGCTGCCTGTGCCTGTGCCTTTTCGGCAGTCAGCCCAAAATCCCAATCAGCTTCTTCTATATGTGTGCGTGGGTGTGCATGAGTGTGTGAGTGTGTGTCTGTAAGGAAATCCATTAGAATGTATCAATATTTGTGCGAGCGAGCGCCTCGGGCTGAATTTAATTTTCAAAGTATCCCCATCATCAGCCTCCCACTCCCACTCCCCACTCGCACTTACACAAACAACACACAAATAAATGCGTGTGTGTGTGAGGGGACTTTCTCTTCAATTATGCGTAAATATTGAAAATATTTGCACAAACGCCTTTCAATTTAACGCACAAATGATGCAGCAAATGAATTTTCCATTCCCCTTCGACACTCCACAGTCAGCACACGTTTTGCAGCATACTTTCAGGCGCAGCCCATCTTTTTGTTTTTTTTTTTTGTTTCCAATTTAGTTGCCACCAACCAATGCCGGGTTGTAATTGTAAATTAATTGCCTGAATGTCTGTCCACTCTGCGTGTGAGCCCCACGCCGCATCATTGGATTGCTCCTCAGCATGCGACCGGCGTAGTTTCTTCATTTAAAGCTTGCCTGTCCCTGTCCCTGTCTCTGTCCCCTGTCCTGACCCGAAAGAGCGCGTAAAACAGACAAATGGCCGCACGTAAACGCGTTAAATTGAAAATCATTTTGATCTCGACGCGACCTTTGCCGCCTGGATGTCGCTGCCGAGTGCGAAAGAGATAAAGGAAGCGACCAGCGAGGGCAACTTCAAGTACAGCATGTGCCGCCCGGCGCGCCGTTGCCGTGATGGGTTTCCTCCGTCCGTTCCAATCCCCAATCCGCCGTCTGTTTCGCGCCACCATCTTGCGTGTGCGCATATTTTCCACAATTTTTCATTTTCCCTGGCAGTTTCCGCTTTTGAAATTTCATATTTTTCTCAGGCCATAACAGCAACGAGGAGTTGCAGAAGAACAAAAAAAAAACACCAAAAAACTCCCCCGCCTGAGGTGAAAGTTTTGCAGCCCGTTTCCGGCTCACACACACAGAGAACTTTCCCCAATGCCATGGCACAGCCGAAATCCCGCCACTTCATGGCATGTAATGCGTTTCGCGTTTGCCACAAAAGTTTACAAAACATTCGACGATGGCAGGGAAGGGGAGGGGGGAAGGAAAAGCGAAGTTCTTCGCAAGTACGCGAGCGCATTAAATTCGTAATATGTTCCGCCGCTTCCCATTGATGGGAGATGCCACAATGGGAGACAGCGAGAGAAAAACTACCAGGATAAACACTGGGAATAAGCGTCCCCTGAGATACGTGGATATATTCTGCATGAGATATCCCTCCTTCTCGCACTGGGAATTTATCATCAGCATAAACAAATAAGCGATGGAACGAGTGGCCTGCAACTTTCTCAATCATCTCCATGCCAGTCAGTGCAACTTTCTGTTTGCTTTCACCCTGCTCGCATCCACTGTGCACCAGCAGCATTAAGCATGCCACAGAAAAACCAAAAAAAGAGAAACAAGTTAGGTTCTGTTGTAAAAATTTCACGTGATTTCGCTCCACCCCCCGCCGCTCTGCCCACAAACATTGTTGCTGCGGTTTTGCCAAGCTCCTGCTGCTGCCTCCTGGCCCCTGCTCCCTGCTCCCTGTCGTCGCTGATGTTGCCGTGATATTGTAATATGTATGAAATTCGGAAGTATTTAGGGAAATCGTTGTTAAAGATTTCGTCGTTTTGCCGCCACAGACGACGCGTCGTCGTCGCGAATAATAACAACAACAACAGCAATAAGGTGGCACATCAATGCCAAGTTGGCAGCAGTTGGCATTGGTGTGGCTGGCTGTTGGCTGTTGGTGGCAAAGCTGAAGCTGAAGCGTTCGTTTCGTATAATTTCGCTACTTTTGCATGAACCCCTCCCCCATCCACTGAATGCTTCCTTCCTTCCATCAGAGCTCCACTCGGGTGTAACCTCAAACCCACGTCAATGTAGCACGCGTGCCTATAAATTTCTATGAGGCTGACTAGGCGGGGAGGAACTTGGGAGGGGTTGGGGGGGTTGGGTTGACGCCCCACCGTATGGGTGTGTGCGGCTGGATTTCTTTATTCAATCGTTTTTGTGACTCCCACAGCGCTCTCATCATCGGCGGCCATAAAATAAAAGTTACGCACACCCTTGGGGGCCCAGGACATTACATGGCCACGCACCCCGACCAGCACACACACACACACCCATACACAGCCACACACACATTGTCCCATGGCATGTACCCACGCATGTCCTGTGGCATGTACGAGCCACGTTATGCTTGACCGGGTTTTTCTTCTGTTTTTTTTTTGCGGGGGTCGAGGGTTCAATTTCGCCAGCCAGCCAGCCAGGCCGCCATTCAATATAAGATATATGGACATTGACCGCAAATAATTGCCGCAGCAGGAAAATTGGAAAATTGCGCACAAAAGAGCCGAAGAGAAGCGGCGAGACGAGCAGAGAAGAGAAGAGCTGGGCAAATTTGCATGCTGCGCACTTTTCAATGAACAATGACGTAACACACACGCACACACAAACACACACACATGTATGTATATGCGGCTCACATTGTTGGCCATTTCGTGAATTGTAAAGCCTTGCGTGGAGCTTACCAAATCAGTGAGAATATCAAACAAAAGAAGGCAACTCGGCTCCACTCAAGCTGAAGCAATGAAAATCTGAGAATTGAGCAGTGCGGTGCGGTGCGGTGCGGGGTGCAGGGCTGAAAGTGTTAAGCTTATTGCGTCGTTTAGGCAACACCCAAGGAAACGAATTGGCCAAGTGTGCAACGAACGGCAGAGATGAACCCTTTGAGTGGCAGAGTGGCACACAAACATCCTTAAAAAGGGTCTGCCTGGGCATGTGCCACGTCTTCGTTGTCATTTGGATTTCCATGTAAGCAACTTTAAGTCTTTGATTTGTGCCAGGGCAGCTTCCGACTGCGGTTGCTTCGTATGATATGTGTGGAGTTCCTGGGGATCGCATTACCATCCCAGCCCAGCCCAGCCCACACCCCACTTGGGGGAGTTTTGGGGACCGTGTGACGTGTAACGAATTGACAAGTTCTCCCCTTCGTGTATCTTTCGTACACTTTTTGCGACTTTCGCAATTTTTATGACTCTATTTACTGGCACGGAGCAGGATGCTGGCAGCAGCCAGGGAAACTTCTCCTTGATAAGAAATGCGAGCCGACGGGATACAGGGAAATTTATGCTGATGTGAAGGGCCCCGAAAGACAACAAACTTGACATGGGCCCCAACGAACTGAGCAACGATTGTTTGTAAAATATATTAACATAAATTTGACATAAACGCTTCACAAACAGTTTTTGCTTTTGTTGTTGTTGTTTCACCTCGCCCAGCCCAGCCCAGCCCATCCCATCCCAATCCCTAGCCCTTTCGGTGAGATATCTGTGAGTTATTGTTGCAACTTTATTAAACCAAAATATTGTTCAAGTGTGGCAAGAGCCACAGCGCTGCTCCGAAACAGCTAAGCCGAGCTCTCTGTCAGTGCGCATAATAAATAGAAATAAATTCCGCCTGTATTTGCCCCGACACACACACAGTTTGAAATTAATTTAAATTTTTAATGTGATGCCGGATCGTAAATTTCATTTTTGCCTCGCAGCCATGCAGGCAAAAATCATAATTTTCATACACTACATTTGAGCGGGGAGTCCTGGGACTTTTCATATCACTTTGCAATCGCTGAGCACTGCTGTTCACAGATGATTAAGCTTGTCTTTTGTCGCTGGGATTAGCCCTTGCATTGGCCAGAGCTGCGACAGAAGGGAAGGGAACAACTTCATTTCGGTATAGAGTCATTTCTTCCTCCAGCTCTCACTCACTCACGCCTCACTAGACACATCAAATTCATTTCATATGCTAACCCGTCATCATGCCACGGCCTCGGCACCGACCCCTCGACCCCTTCGCCTGCCCCTCGTCCGGGCATGTGGCAATCTATATGAGCATTTTATTCTGACGAGGCGACGAAAATAACATGTCAAATTTATAATGCCAACAATTGCGTTGTGCCTTCTTTTTATGACCCAAAAAAAGCAGCAAGGCAAAAAAATGGAAATGAAATGGCTTTGGCCAGATCCATAGACAGAAGCATCTGGCCCCGGGAGGCGGAAAGGCGTGGCAGAAGCGAGAAGCGGATAAATGTAGATTTGAAAATAGCACGCCCGCAATGGAGGCATTTTTTTACGACTTGCCGAACTAATTACAAGAATTTCTAACCGAATTAAATGCATTTCCAAATTTGGCAAAAGGGGCTCAAAATGTGACGCACAACGGTGGCGGCTTATGCCCATTACACCGCATTTCCCACCGATTTGCATCATCGTCCACCTCCACATGAGAGACACACACACACACACAGATGTCCATTCGCATCGCATTGGGCGGCCTTTCGAGGAAAATCGAAGCCTCATTGGAAAATCAACTGGCTGGAGAGCCTGGAGGGCGTCACGTTTCAGCGAAAGATGACGGCAATTGTTGCAAATAATTTTTATGCTGCACAGTGCCTGTGGCGCGAGGGGCGCATGGGTGCGAATATAGATACTTTTTTTGTTGTTGTTGTTGTTTTTCTTTTTCTGTTTGTTGCCAAAAGTTTTGTTTGTTTGCCGAAGAAGGAGGCCCCAAAGGCAAAGCCAAGCAGCAGCAGTGGCAGTGGCAGCCTGCCTGCCGTTTCTTATGACTTTCATTTGTTTTGACATCACGTTGCTGCAGCGCCACAGCTTATGACGGAGGCAGGGCAGGGCAGGAGCTGCGGCAGCATAACGGCTACGTACATTGAGTCACGCAGAGAGGCAGAGACTAAGAGCCGCCCCAGGGGTCAATTGCAAAGTTTGCAAAGAGGAGACCAATCGATTGTATGAATTTCCTTCCTTTTCCTTTTAGTTTCTTCGCAAAAAATAAACTGAATTTCCATTGGGCTAAATAAATCTCATTGCCATAAGGAAATTAATTCAATAAAACTTTTTAATTGTGAAGCGATCAAGGCAGGGCATAGCTGCAATATAACCAATTTTATTGCTGTGGGACTCACGTGCAGAAATCATAGAGCTGCCCTCGTTCGGATTGAAAGAAAATCCACGGCAGAGTCATAAAAATTGCGTTGCACGTTGCCAATGCTGCCTGCCGCATGCTGCCTACTGCCTGCCGCCGTTTGTTGTTTGTTGTTTTGCTGCCGGGCGTATTGGCATTCGGTTTGGTGTTGGATGTTGGCCATGCCACATCGCACATCGTCTGTTTTCTCTTATGGCATTACGCGTTATTACAGCAACAGCACGAGTACACCCATGACTTTGACTTTGCCTCCTGGCCCCCTTGCCGCTTGCCGCTTTCAGTTGTTGTGTGCTGCACAATAATCAGAATGTTTCTTTCCTCCTTGGCAAAATGCGCAAATGTTTGCGCCTCTGGTGGAGCAGCATACACACACATAAACACATAATATATATGCACACGCATAAACCATACACCATATCCCATATCAATAGCAAAACTCTCCTACACAGACACCAGATCAAGTTGAATCGTAAGGGAGAGATCATCCCCCACACACACACACAATCTCCCTGTGCTTTGCTGGCGGCGCTTATGCATTTTTCATAACGTACACAAACACGTGCTGGGGCTGGCTACATATTCATATATGCCCCCCTGACACCCAGAGCACGGCAAAGCAAAGCACAGCAGAGCACATCAGAATAAAGAAAAGAAAAAAAATGAAATGAAAATTCCACCATTGCCATCCCCATCCCCGTTCCATATCGTGCATCCATCAACACGTCAGAAGGCGGCAACAGCTGCCGACACTTCAAGTGCCAATAAAAATGTTAAGTATCTTTGCACTGTTGACATTCCAGGGAAGAGCGGAGCCAGAGACAGAGCCCCCCATCGTAGATACAAAACGACTAGATAAATGCTGCAGATACACCCAGAGAGTGCCGTGGAGTGTTCGTTCCTGGGAGGTGCCCCATAAATTAAGGCCGCAGATTAGAGAGCAGAAAACATTTTTGACAATTTCGATGAGCTTCGGCATAGTTTCCCTGTCGCTGTGTTTCCCTGGGGGCCTACCCTGGGCAAGTATCTGTCACATACTTCTACGCTCTCCTATCAACATCCTTACATCGGAGCAGCAGCAGCGGGCCGGGGATTGGCGAACTTTGATTGTAGTTTGCGACGCACGAAGAACATCTTCACGGGCTGTCAAAGTAGTGCTCCTCCGCAAAATCTAAGCATATTCAGGCACATACTACGAGCAGTACTTGGGTATGTACACATCTATGTACATAGTTCTCATTACGCGCCAGCTGTGTGCTGAGTAATGAGTGGAGCAGCGCCAGCAGCAGCACGTTCATGGCTGCTGGAGTCGTGTAAACATGCTCATTACATAGACGACATTCAACATGCAGGTGGGTTGGGTGAGAGAGAGAGCCCAGCCGAGCGGGGGGGACTCGACCTGGCCATGCGTAAGGATAGGAAAGGATGTGCCACGTTCATATTTACACCCAACGCCCTCGGGTATATGGGGGTGGGGAGGGGGGGCATTCGCCGCGCTTTGACGCACTTTTATTTACAGATTAGCATAACATTAACGCACACGCCCACGCATTTTTACAAAAGTAATTTACATGATAATACACTTCTCGTGCAGCGCTGTTTTTCAACTCAATTTACGGCACGGCCCGCACTCGGTCGGGCTTCCAATTAAAAATCGAGTGCAAATCAAGTTTTTCCTTCTTTTTTTGTCGTCTCTCTTATTATTTTTTGTTTGATTACTCACCCGCTTGCCACGCTTGCCGCGCGGTCCTTTCTCGCCGGGGGGTCCAGCTGGTCCGATGGGTCCCGCCTCGCCGGGCACGCCGGGCTCCCCTGGTGGACCTGCGGTGAAAATGTTAATTTTAGCCTCAAAATATCTAGTGACAGATTTCCAAAATTCGTGTAAACAAAATACAGATATACAGCTATACAGATTCATGCCGATAGCCAGATACGCAGATACGCAGATACAGATACAGCCCACAAGTGCTATGCAAACAGAGGGAGGGGCGTGACCGGGCGCTACCTTTTGTAATTATAGAGCAACAAGAGCTCAATAAACTGCCAGCCCTGCCCTGCCCTCGAGTCCACAATCATTTGTTGGTTTTGGTCAGCAATTTGTACAACTGGTTGATGATAAGGGATCGAAGGACAGCACAGAACAGGACAGACCACTCCTCTTGATGAACTGGATGGGGTTGCTTTGGCTTAGTTCAAAATGCAAATTGTTTATTTGCCAAAGAATGAATTAAACCGGGTTCAGTTCGGGCCACAGTGGTTGCCAATCGCTGTGCCCAAGTGGCTCGTAGTTCAAGGCTTCTGCTTCTTTCTACGACAATGCTAATAACGCCAAGGCAAATGCATCGCCAGCGACTTGACCTACTTAAAGCCCACCCACCCAGCTACCCACTCGTCATACCTTGTCTTCCTGCGAAACGCAGCAACTCAGCTGAATTGAAAGGCAAACAGATGCAGAATAACAATTTAATATGCAAAAGTTGCACTTTCCCTGCTGCTGGCAGCAGCCAGCTGCTAGAAGCTGCCAGAAGCTGCCAAAGCAGCAGCAGCTGGAATTTATTTATGCCATCAAGGATGCCCAATGAACTGCAGCTGAAATTGAATCTGTGTTCGCAGCAAATACCCGTGCTCGTGCTCGTACTCGTAGTACTCCCATTCGGAGGCTCCTTCCGCATTCAAATCCAATTTGTGTTCATCTGTTTCCAATCTCTTGGTCTTCCAGAGACAACGACTACGACAGCCACTTTTTGCCCCATCAAACGCAAAAGCCCCCTCTTCATTCTACACTCAATTTGCGCATTCTGTTGTTAAGCTGCCTCAACGCGGGGCCATACCGCCAAGTGGCCCATAAATCGATCAGCGTTAAATTGACTTTGCCCCACTGTGGACGGGCAACCTGTTTAGTTAAAATAATGAGAAATAGCGTTCCTTTTTTGCCATGGCCATGATGGGCTCTGGCTCTGGCACTGGCGCTGGCGCTGGCACTGGCTCTGGCACTGCTATTTACCATGGCCATTAAATGAGACCATTTGCACAGCCAACAATGGGGGAGGTGAAAGAGGAGTCATATCATAGATAAATCCAATTGTGCGGCTTGTCAAAATCTGCCCTTGTGTGTGTGTGTTTCGTGTGTTTTGTGCGAAAAGATATAGAAAATTTATTAAGTTCGTAAAATTGGGTTTTAGGGAGAGGTCGAGGGCGAGGGCGAGGACTAGGACTAGGTCGTGTCCGTTGGTCAGATACTCGGTTGAGCATAAATTTGCCAGACTTGCCTGCCGCCTGCCTGCCTGGACGGACGAAACGGGACGACAATTTGGGATTCTGCAGATCCTGTAGATGTCGTTTCCCATTTGTTTATAAAATATGTGTCTGCATGCCCCATCTCCGCTCGTTGCCACTCTTTCATTGTCTGGGCCAGAGTTTTCCCATTTATGGTTGCATAATTCACGGTTAAGCATTTTAGGCGACAATTGCAAACAAAATACAAATAAAAACACAAAACTATTTCCACAATGGCAGACAGAGCCCCCAGCAGAGCGGCAGAGTGGATTCAAGTGGCAGGATTTGTGGATTTATGGTGTACAGTCCAGGATATTGGATTGCCGGTTTTGTTTCGGTTGTTTCGGCTGTTGCCTTGTTTGCCGATGAAATGCAAAAGATAAGTTTTAATTTCATACACCCGTAGAGTCTAGACTCTGCAGTCGAAGACGAAATGCAATCAACCAAAAGCCAAAACCAAATGAAATGAAATTCAAATAAATCAAATAAATAAATTGAATTTTTTTGCGCTGTTCCAGCCTGAGACTTCTGAGATTGTGTGTGGGCTGTCTCCTGCTGGACCAGCATTTTCAGGGAATGACACATTCAATTGCTGTGAGAGATTGCGGCTCTGGGGAGGGTCTGTGGGTCCAGGCACAGCAAAGCAAAAGCTTAACTAATTACGAGAACGATAAGATAAGCCAAGCCCAGCCCAGCCAAGCCGTCGGGACCAGACGAAAGAAATCCCAAAATACAAATGACACTCAATTTATTCAAATCAAGACCAAATGATGTCCCATGAGCTCCAGCGACGACTTCCTACAGTTGCTTGTCGTTGATTTCGGTAGGGGGGGGGCGTTGCGGAACAAATAAATTGCAATTTCATGTCCATCAAGCAGCGGACACAGAAGAGAGGGGCAGCAGGGCACTGGGGACTGGGGCTAGAACTGCAACTGCAATGGGGCAACTGGGCAACTGTTGGCTATCAACAGCCGCAGATCTGGTGGCAGCAGGCAGCAGCCAGCCCAGGAAGAAATCTAGAAACAATGGCCTCGTAATGGGCATGGGCATCGCAATCATCGCAATCACATCGAATGCAACTGCAACTGCAACATCGGAGCACTTTGATGCCAGCGCACTGATAAGGCAAGTGGATGCGGGTCGTACAAGCCGCGGACAAGCGCTTAATTGATGCCACGCTCAAATGCATTAGGGGCACTCGCTTGGAATCGGGAGAATCGCAGAGGATGGAGGAAGCCTCACCCCCAAAGAAAGCATCAATTGAATCTCTGTTTGAGCGAGCAGTTTAATTGAAATTCGTTTCGGCGATCCATCCATTGACAATCCATCAATTCGGCAAAGGAGTTTTCAATGTCGCAGACGACAGTTATGGGCCATCAATCCATCCACTCATCATTGGCCCCAGGCCGCGCTCAAGCGATTGCTTGTTTATTGTAGCCCCTGAGTGCCCCTAGTAAAACAATAGTACAAGCTGTCTCCCCCACAGCCCATTCTGCCCCCAATAGGCACTACAGCTAGAGCCCCAGCTCTCGCTGGCTGTCCAATCCAATGCTAATGAGCCGCTAAAAGCAACATAAATGACATAAAGTTGCATTTTTACGACTGCGAGAAGTGTTTCGAGTTCTACAAGGGGTCTACAAATTTTTATGGAAATCGTTGGACATGTAGTTGGTCGTGTCGGGTGGGGAGTGGGGAGAGGGGGAACTACTATTCGGGAACGGCATGTTATTTGGGGTCTATTTTCGTTTATTAAATTCGAATAAAGTGCAGAAATGTGTTTGGTTGGGGCCAGCCAGCGCTCATAAAAGCAAGCCAAACCAAACAAATGGAAATTCTATTGTTGCTGTGGGCAGCGCCCGTCCCATGCGAGTGGGAGGGAGCGATCGATTGGAGGATGTCGAGCTCCCCAACAATTTGGTGCGCATTTAATTGACGTCGGCCCGCACTGGGCGGGGTGCAGCAGCGGAGCGCAAAGGTCGTAAATGTTATCGCAAAATGCGGCAGCGCCAAATGAAATTCCCAAATATTTCCCAAATATGGACGAGGCATCAAATAAAATATTTAAAAAATGTGTGAGCCCATTAAAATCAGCAGGCAGGCAGGCAGGCAGGCAGCGGAAATGCAACTCGCTGGCATTTTGATTTTCATTTTAACGAGCCGAGGCGAGGCGAGGCGAGCCGCTGCTGCACCACATCCAAAAATAAGAGGCCAAAAATCAAAGGCCAAACCATGGGACGCAATGTTCGGTTCGTCAATGACTCAATTAGATGTGGGACGGGGGCGTGCCGCTGCAGGCAGGGGGTGTGATGTGAGAGCATTCCCAGATTCGGATGACAATAAATTAGGCGACCCGCAGCCGCGTGGCAACACTTGAAAAACTCATCCGATCGATCGATTCCCAAGCTGCGACTGCGACTGCATCCACAACTGCCTGTGCGTGTATCTGTATCTGCGTATCTATACGTAAGAGTGCTTAAGTGGCTGTTGGATGAAATGAACAAACAAACAAACAAACAGAGGAGAACAGAGCAGACGTGTACAGATAGATATACCCGTACAGCTGCCACTTACCAGGTGGTCCAGACGGTCCCGGCGGACCCTCGATGATGCCCGTGGGGAACTCGTCACCCTTGATGGTTGTGGTTAGGCCACGATCGCCGCGATCGCCTTTGTCACCCTGTGGGACGAGACAGAGCAGAGAAGGGCGCATGCGGATGCGAGTGAGTCATTGTGGAAAATGAAGTGGAAAATGCATCGAAAGCAGAATGGAAAATGTCAAGAAGGAAAGGTGCGCCAGGCAGGGATGTGTGGCAGCTAAAGCGGGCGCTGCTTAATACATAAATAAACGATAAATAATGTGGAAAAACCCAAAAACCAAAAAAGGAAAATGGGAAAACGAGGCAGAACAAAAGCCGACACACACGCACGGGCACAGCCAGGACACAGACTACGAATCACTTGGCAGTCAGTCACTTAAAATGTCACAATGTTTATCCAACAGATACGGATAATGCATTAATCCTGGTGACATCTTCCTCTGCGTTCTTCGGTTCTTCGGTTCTTCGGCTTTTATGCCTGTGTGACGAGACGCTGTATCGTGTGGGTGCGGGAGTGTGTGAGTGCCTGTGTCGGTGTCCTTATCTCGGGGTCTTTGTTTTGGTTTTTCGGGTTTTTCGGTGAATCACCTTCGGTACTCACCTTCGTGCCAGGTGCACCAGACACGCCAGGCGGTCCGGCTGGACCCGCCTGCCCGGCCTCGCCCTGGACGCCCTGCGCTCCAGTTTCGCCTGGTGGTCCTCGCTCGCCGGGCACACCCGGCTGGCCCGGCTCGCCGGCAGGTCCTGGCGGACCCGGCTCCCCAGGCTCACCCTGAATGGGTTTGGATACAAAGAGAGATGTTTATTAGCTTAGGATCGCCCATGGAGTTGCTCGGGCAGAGATTAACTTGAGGCAGTGGTTAGATAGACAGAGGGAAAGAGAGAGAGAGAGAGAGAGTGGGGGGGGGGCACGTGCAGGACATAAAGTAGAGGACATGCTGAAGGAATAAAGGCTGCGATGCCATGGGACGCGACATCGGGCTGGACAGCCAGCAACTTACCTTCAGCTGTATGACTGTGGAAGCGGATACATTGACGCCAGCTTCTTGCAAGTCCTTACAGCGCACCAACCACAAAACAACAACAACACAGCATCAACCAAAATCAACCAAAAAGAGTTAAAAAGTTACAAAAATCGGTTAATCAAAGTAATCATAAAAAATGATAAAATGGTTAATATAAATCAACAGAATACAGAATTAAATATCAACTAAAGAAGTTTCCAGCTGCTGCAAAAAGCAAGATTAAGCAAATGAAAAGCAAATAAAACCCACACTAAGGACACTACACGCCTTGTTGGTTAAGGCGAACAACTCAAAGTCTACAGAAGAAAATACAGTACAGGGAAATGGCAACGCCAACGGCCAACGGCCATGAGAAAATTCCATTAAAAATTACAGAGAAATCTATGAAATGAAAAGGCATCCAAAAAGTGTCATCCACTGGAAAGGAAAGGAAAGTAAAGGCAAGGAAAGTATAGGAAAGGAAAGGAAAAAACGAAGGAGAAGGAAGAGGCAGAGGCAGAGGAGTCTGCCAAAACTGCGATGTTGCAACAAATTTATGGTGCAGTTTAAACAAAGGAGCAGCCGACAGCAGAGACAACAGACTGCAGACTGGACAGACTGCAGACTGGAGAGACAACTTAAAAGCATTACGGATACAAACAACAATGAAGCGGGGACAATACTCGTAAATACAACTACAACAAGACCAACTACGACACTGGACTGGGACTGGGGATGGGGCTGGACTTGGGCTGGAAGGACAAATGCAGACGACCAACAAACAGGACCACACGACGTGAGAGAGGGCCGAGCGAGAGAGGACAAGGCAAGGACAACAAGTTGCAAATAATTTGTTGCATTCGCTTGCCATCTCTTGGCCATCTGCATTTGCCCTTTGAGCAATGGCCATGACCACGTCTACAACTACGGCAGGACTCCTCGAGTGAGTGAGTGCTAGTGGGTGGATTAAGGGATGGGGAAGGGGCGTTTCTTTGATGGGTGTGGCTATACCTTAACAGCAACTATTTCCGCATAGCCCAACGTGCCGCCGTGCAGCGTTGTCACCGATCTCTTCAGACCCTAGGAATGCAAAAGCAATTTAGATCCAGTTAGACTCTATTCAATTTCGAGCCGAGAATTGCAGCAGCCGTTTTTTACTTGGATTGCAAGTGGATTCGGGGGTGGGGCACGAACACGGACACGGACTTACCTTCACCGTCTGGAAGACGTCCATGCCGGGATGGCCGGTGTCGCCCTTCTGGCCCTTGTCGCCGGGCTTCCCAGCCGCGCCCTTCTCGCCGCTGATGCCATTGAGACCCTGCAGATCGTGGAGCGAAACTCTCGTTGCTTAGCATATGGACGCGTTTGGTGCACTTGGCTGCCACTTACCCCTTCGCCCTTGTCGCCGGTGTCGCCCTTCTTGCCGCGCTTCCCTCGCTTGCCGGGTGGGCCGGGCGGTCCTGGAGGACCTGCAATGGTTAGATGGAAATGGACACTTGGTAAAAGGGAAAAGTTTCAGCGCTGAGTAAATCGTGAATAAGTAATCTTAAGGTCGCCTCATTAGTTGACCATTGAACTCGCCTCGCCTGACCCACAGTGGCCCACAGGATGCAGGACCCAATGACAAAGCCATTTTGCCACCTCCTTGGATGGCCGAAATGCGCGCTTTTTTTCTGGCCATTTTCTTTTGCTGCTTGTTTTTTGCGCAGTTGGCGCAAATTCATTTAGCTGAAAAATGACTTTTCGCAGCATTTTGTCACGCTGCGGGACAGACGGTCAGGCGGTGGGGTGGGGTGGTGTCGGGCCCAAAGCGGATGCTGGGCACAAAATATTTACAACCACTTTGGCTCCTATTATTTCGGTGCAGCGAGAAAACTTTATCTACAGCCGGAGGATGCAGCCAAGGAGCAGCAGCAGGACAAAGCTGCAGTCGATGCTTTTCAATTATTTCGCATGCAATTTTCCGTGGCATAAAACTCCAAGGACTACACAGAGTGAGTGCCTTGTAATTTTCTCCGGCTGCTGCCTGCCTGCCTGTCTGTCTGCATGTCTGGCCATGGCAATTATTTTTATTGGAGCCGACTTGCAGCAGCAGCGGCAGCAGCAGCAGGTTGTTGCTGTTGTTGTTCTGCATCTACTCGCACTAGACAGGAAATTAACACCTAAAATTCCCATAGAGGAAGAGGAAATCTATGTAGCCCTTTGTAGAATGTGCATGTAGCAGCAGAAGGTGTGAAAATATTTAATTAAATTAACAGACAACAGCAACAAAAGTTCATGGCGGCAACAACAGCAGGATACAGCAGGAAATCCACCCCATACCCCATACCCCATAGCCTACTGCCCGGGGGCAGGGAGTATATAATAATTGTTGTAATTAAGTAATTTCGTTTTTCTTCTTTTGGCCAAGAGGCAACAGCCCAGCCCGCAACGGTCCACAAAAAGGAAGCTGCCCTTAATGCAGGAAACGACGGCAAGCAATTTAAATTCATTTCGCGCTAAAATGGCGCCACAAACTACCAAAAGCACGCGCGCCCCTCCCGCTCTTTGTTGGGCCCCTTGAATGGGTGGGCGGGTGTCTGAATGGAGTCTGAATCTTGGGCGTGTAGGCGTGTAGGCGTGGCTGCGTGGCTGTGTGGCTGCGTGTGTAGGTGCGAAGTGAGCCGACACAGGCAGCCAGCATGACTCCAAGGAAGGGCCACACTGCTGCCGCCGTTGCCCGTCCCCTAATCTACGGGATGCTTATTTAATTAAAAAAAGATTTCTCAGTTCACACGCACACCTAAACGCTGGAGGAGGCAGAGACTGCGGCGGAGGGTGAGCACAGGGGAGAGTGGCAAACGCATTGGAAATGAATCTCAGGCCAGAGATGAGAACAAAAGAAATTCCACAAATATATTTCCAATTTCCGAAAAATTCTTTCAAACATTTGAGAGAATTTCACCAAAGAGTCCAACAATTTGTGGAATTTCCCAGTTATTTGATCAATTTACCAGGTATTTTCATTTCATTATCAATTGTTCACATGCTGCAGAGTGTTACCGAATAAGTTTGCTATTAATCCCACCTTTAAATTTATATAATCCCGAGCACATAGCACAGCATAGCCCACTGTATGCACAGTGGAGTAGCGTGGAGTGGAGTACAAAGCCGTGGCAAATTATGCGCTTGCAGCACTTGCCAAGTAATAAAAGCCAACCAATTAAGCGTGGCTAAGACCCAGGCTGTAATACGAGCAGAAGCTGAGTGAGTACTGAGAGTGGGCTGTGGGTTGTGCTGCCCTGCCCTGCTCTGCTCTTGGGCGTCAAGTGTCGTAAGCCAAAGCCAAACGGAAGGCGTTGACGCAGGAAAAGGGAAAGCAAAGAACAGAACAGAACGGAACAGCAAAGAAAGGATGAGAAGTCGCAAGAAAATGAGTTCACGAGTGGGGTAGCCAAGGGGGCGAGCGAGCAATTGGGTAGCAAGCCTTTGTCTGCGAGCGGAAAAAGTTAAAATTGCTCTTAATCTAATAGCAACATAATAATCATAATCATAATATCGTTTGCCTTCACATGCGCCCCCCCCTTCAGCCCTTAGCTGTTCATTCTGCTCCCGCTCTCCGTCTCTCCGTCTCGCTCTTTCTCTCCTTCTCTGTCTCTGTTTCATACAGCTTTCAGCGTTGCCATTAACGCCGCATTTTCCCGTATTATTTTCGCGTTGATGGCGCCATTTTGGCTTACAGTTTGCTGCCTGCTAATGGCATTTATTTGTTGTTATTGTTGTTGTTGATACTCCTGCTCTGCCGCTGCCGCTGCTGCTGCTGCTTAATGCGCTAAGAAATCTTATTGTGCACACAAAGACACGCAGCACATACACACACACACGCACGTACTCGCATAGGCTGTCAGATAAACTAAGTGCGCGCTCCGCTCCGCTCCCAAGTGACGGGATGAGATGAGAGATGAAGTTGTTAAGTCAAAACTTGTTCTTTTCTTTTTTCTTTTGCTACGCGACAGCAAGAGCAGCTTTGTCGCCTTCAATGTGGTTCTTAATGCTGATGATGATGTTGATACACACTCTATATATATCTATATATCGATGCCCAGCTGCTGCTGCAGCTTATTCCTTACTCTACTTGGCAGCAAATAGGAATTATGTCAAGTTGTGCGCGCAATAAATACTCGACCCCGGCAACGTTTATGTGCGTAAAACACGTACACGTACACACAACAAACAACAGCTTAACAGCTTGACAAACACACACACACAAAAGAAGCAGAAGGCGAGACAAATAAAACAGACAGACAGAAGGAAGGGACGAACGGACTGGCATGGCAAAACCCTTGGAGTGGCACCTGATCAGGGAATTGAAGTTTTCTCCCAGCCCATAGAACCATCAGCAAACTTTGCCGCCACACTTGGGGCCCGGCCTGTTCATTCTACCAGAGAATTATCTAATTTGTCGAAAGTTCTTTAAGCAGCAGCACCACCACCAGAGACCAGACAGCAGACAGCACACAGCAGAGACCAGAGGTACACTCTCGAAACATGGCACAGGGGGCAAATCAGAAGATTGGCGATTTAGTTTGATTCGGAGTCAGAGCTGTGCGGGTCAGAGCCCACTGATTCAGCGCTGAATCTTTATTGATTGGATGTCCTGAGAGAGAGAGCGTAAGGTAAGATGAGGTAAGCATCTGAATGGATGATCATATCTCTGGTATATGGGACAAGTCTTGATGCAGCAGACGCAGACATCTGCGAGCTTAAAGCCACTCAATGCATTTTTCATTAGCTTTTCATCAGCAGAAAGGCAGCAAAAAAACAGAAAGTGTATTTCAGCTAAAGTAGTGGCACGCTGCCAGCCATGTGCTGGCTGCGTGAGGCATTGCTTGTTGCAGCAGCTGCTCCTGCTCCAGCTCCAGCTCCCTGTCATCCTGTCAAGGACGTCTGTGCGCAGCGCAGCGCTGAAGCAAAATGAACTGCCATCCAGGAGTGAAACTTGAAATGCAAACATTGATGGCAAACTTTTAACTTTTGTCGTGACGTGTGTCGTCCTTGTGCTCCTCGTGCCCATGCCCAGCCCAGTCTGTCACTCCTGCCACCCCGGGCGCACTTCCGGTACGTGCGTCAGCAGCAGTGGCATTGCCAGTGCCAGTGGCAGTCGCAGCAAAATGCAGCCAACACACAAAATGGTAAGCATACTTATAAGCATTTGCTGCTCTTGTTCCTCCTTTTTGCGGACATAACTGCAAAACTTTTACGTTGCCTTCCCGGGAGTCACGCGTTTCTCCCCGTACCCCGTTCCCCGTTCCGATTCGATTCGATTCGTCTGATTCGTCCGATTCTCCTAACGCAAATGAAATTACGTAGCCATCGGGCCCATGGCCATGGAGAGGCAAAATATGTGTGTAAGTTACTCGGATGCCAAAAGGCGCACCAAATGTTGCCCCTGCCAGTTTGCTTGTTGTTTGTCTGCAAGTTGCCGCTGTAAATCTTCAATAAATGCGTTTGTGCGGGGTAGCCATGGATATGCAACAGCAGCAGCAGCAACAGCAGCAGCTCCCCAAAAAGAAAGAGGAACAATAAAACATGGCAACAGTGGCAGCCGCACGAAAATGTGGCGCTACATTGCATTCAGACAATGCTGGAGTCGCCTCCTGCACCTCCTGCACGACCAAATGTCCTCGTACTCAGCTCTCAGCGTTGTCCTTGTCCTTGTCGTCTGCTGATATGCGATACTTTCCATACAATATCATTCCTGTCGTCTCGTTGCTCAACTCCTGCTCCTGCTCCTGCTTCTGCTCCTGCTCCTGCTGCTGTCTTTTTTTTGCGCTCTTTGCTAACGGTGTTTTGTTCGCCAAGTGTCTCATGTTGTCAGAGCTATACCCAGAGAGGATACTGTAATTGTAGAGCGATCCGGTTACTTCCTGGAAGCAGCCAGACCCGTCTGACACACTGACTGGGTCCCACAGAGCCGAAACCTGGTCGAATATGATTGTGGGATGATCGGGGATGGGCATGGGCATGGGCATGGGGTATGGGGTATGGGAGAACCTGTTGTTCTCGGTTTATCTGTGATTTATGTGTGCCCACTCATTAGGACGAGGGAGAGCCGGTTGTGTGCGTAGCCATGCAATAAATGTCCATAAATTAGTAACCGGATACGGGGAGACACCCACACAGTGGCTGTCTGTCCTTTGGATCGATTTAGCAACAGGTCAAGGATACTGCGAAATAATTCACAAATTAAATTTCACCACACAGCCACGACCCGTGTGGCCTGGCTGCCTTTGAGTCTATTGGGCAGGCGGGCATCTCTTGATTCTAAACTATAATTCAATTGAAGTGGCTGCCATGGCTCCCACAACAACATCCCTTGGGTGCTCCTATTATGCGACTAATTATTGCACTTGAGTGGACACAATTGGCCTTCTAATTGACTCAAGTCTTGATGGGAATCTCCATCTACGGCATACATAAAACCCAAGCAAATAGCAAACATCATTATACTCGTAGTCAGGATATAATCAGCCAGAAAGGGGGGGCCAAGCATAAGCTAATTTCCTTCGGGCGACACCGACATTATGCATTATGACAAAACTTTTATTGGCCTTTTGGATTATGCGATACGCAGCGACACACACACACACACACGTGGCTCTCTGCTGCGATTATTTTCCTGGTCTTTGTGGTCCTTTGGCGCTCTTTCTCCCTCTCTTTCTGTCTTATTTGCAGGGCAGGCGAAAATTTACCCGAGGTAAATGCCTGGCAGTTGCCTGGCAAAGCGACAGACAAGCACACAGATGACAACTGCAAATGTTTGCAAGCTGGTTGGACAGCAGAGTTTCTCGGTCTGTCCGTCTGTCGCTCTGTCGGTATGTCGGCCTGTCGGCCTGTGTGCTTGTGCAGAGTGCTGCCATGGCCAGCAGGCAAATGTCTGACAAATCTGTTGCATTATGGGACCCATATGCTGCTGCTGCTGCTGCTGCTGCTGCTGCTGATGTTGATCCTTGGTCGCCTATCGATTTGTCGACATGTCACCGTGCATGCCTTTCCAATCCCCCCAATTAAATTACAGCCATCAATTTTGGATTCTGATTAGTGCTGCTGCAGAGTCATTCTCTGTCTCTATTCCATGTCCATTGTACATTGTTCTGTGAGGAATGGCAGCGCTAATTGTCCGTGTGCGTGGGCAATAATTGGAGCATTTGGTTTGTCTGTTTTTTTTTGTTCTGTTGTCCTAATGGCGCCAACACTGCGTATTACGTACGCACACAGCAACAGGTGGCACGGTTTGGGCAATTAATTAACGCAAACTGTTAACAGTGACACGCCTACCAGCTGCCCGCCTCCCTCCTCTCCCCCTCTGCATTTCCACTCTCCTGTTTGCCAATTACATGTGTAAGAGCAGCTCGGGACAAATGTGTTTGCGGTCTGGCCATAAATATTATAGGTAATTGCCTTGAAATTACCCAATGGACAAACAAAAAAAAAGAGTGCAATGCATTCTTGCTTTAATTGCAAATTGCATTCAGCATTCCCACACCCCACACCCCCCCACCCACCGCATCCATCTCCTCCATGGATTTCAATTCGTTTTGCGTATCTGATTGAGTGACGGCTTCATGGCTTTTGTGGTCTCATTGGTTCTCCCACACGGCATGGAGGGTCTCTGCAACGGGGCGGTGCTGGTGGCTCCTGCCTGCCTCACTCTTGTGTGCGTTGTCGTCTGGCATGGATGCCTGACGTCTGTCTCTGTCTCTCTGGCTGTCTGTCAGTGGATATGTGTGGCATCAACAAGCTGACAAATTAGCTTCACATTTGTTTGTCATTTCATTTCTATTTGTTGTCATCTGTGGAAATATTTTCCATTTTTTTTCGTTTCCTTTTTTTGCACGATTTATTTTATTTTTTTTTTTTGCTTTCTTTTTGAATTGTTTTTTGTTGTTTATATTTGAGTTTTAAATGCAAATTGCATAATTTATTGCAGTTTATGCTTTGATTTATGCAAGCAGCGTATAATTTTTTATTTGTTCAACTTTAATGTTTCGCTGCCACACGAATTTATGGGAAATTTTTTGTATGATTTAAATGGCTTTTTATGACGCGTAATGTGATTTTAATAGAGCAGCGGCGAATTGAATTCACTTTGATATTTATGAGTGTTCTGCTCGCGCAGTTGCTCTGCTCCTTTTCTTTTGTTAAACGCTAATAAAATAATTCATTCAGGCCGCAGCATTTGCATTCGGCGAAAGTGTTTTCCCTTCTTCCCCGGGCACTGCTCTGCTCTGCTCAGCTTTGTTTTGCCTTTCAAATGCAATTTGATTAAACCCCAATTTGAGTGAGTGTCGCAGATACAACAACGATCCATTGAATGCAATTTACGGATAAATATGACTTAAATAAGGCCAGGTACTGCTACTGGGACTGGAACTGGGACATTAATCAGCTCGAACATTCTGGTCGTGTGAGTTACGCAATTGATCCTTTCCCGAATTGAAAACTTGTGTGCGGCGCACAAACTTCTCGGAACTTTTTGGTGGGGGAACTTTGCTTAGGGGTAATCTCTACGGCACGGAACTGCTCTCCCTCACGCAGTCCATTAAAATGATTGTCCCCTGGCCGGGGGACCAGTGAATTCGGTGGGAAAACACCTGTAAATCCCCGGAGGCTTTACCTTAGTAATTGGCAAAAGGCTTAGTCCGGTGCTTGGCCAGCGCACCCAAAGTAAGCAAACCTTTTTGTTTCCACCTGAATAAAAGAATGCGAAAAACAAATGGAAAACAAATACACGACTAATATTAAATCCCAGGGATAATCCCATGGAAATTGTTGCTTTGTTTTGCGTTTTTAATGGTGGGTGCGGGTGGGCGAAAGCAGCATAAAAATAAACATTAGCGCTAGAGTCGGATATCACAACAAAACGCGTTACAATGAACAACGAACGAAGGGAAAATGTAAAACAATTTCAAGAGATCTTTGCGAATGGGAAAAAAACAACAAAACAGAAATAGGAGAGGAGAGGAGAAATGATAATCCCCTGGAAAAATACGAAACTGATGATGGGTTCGGTGGTGGGGGCTCCACCCCCCCACCCTTCTTAACAATAGAAAGTGTTTGACGCTTAGATGTGAAGAAAAACGAAAATAAGAATTTCATTTCACTTTTTCCCCCCGCTCCCCACAGAGCCATTTTGAAACGCTGTTGACTGATGCCTGACTACCCCGCGCGCGCTCTCCTTTAATGGCATTAGCATATTTTCCAGTAGATGCCAGAGGGACAAGATGAGTGGAGGAATACGCTTCGCTTCCACACAATTGCACGACTCGGCATCTCGAGTATGAGGCGGCAATGAAATGGAAGGGGCTGGGGCATCATCGTCATCATCGTCTCGGTGGTGCCAGGGACAACGCAACGGCAAAAGAACAAAGACCCGCACCCGAATGGCATTTGTGGATATACTGGCAATGGCACTGGCACTGGTAAACTGGTACACTGGTATTCCTTGGGTAAATCAAGAAATTAATCCCTTCAACAGCTGCCACAGCAGCGGCGGCAGCAAAACAAATAATGAAAAGTATATTTCTTTTTTTTTTTGCCCGCCTTATAAACACAACAATGAATGGGGGGAATCAAGCTGATGAAGAATGATATAATAACAATATTCGCCGCCCGCCCAGTCAGCTTGTCCCTGGGCAGCAGATGAGCCATAAAAAAATCACAACACCCACAGCAACGGCAATGACAACGTGCCACGGGGGCAGGGGCAGGGACAGGGGCTGGGACACAAGAGCAGCAATGATAATAAAAAATGTGACAAGTGATACAAAGTAAATACATGCGAATATGAAACGAGAGACGACGCAGCAGCCCAGGCAGAGCGGCAATGAATGGCAATATGTATCTATATGCATGGCCAGTTGTATCTGTTTCTGTATCGGTATCTGTATCTGTCTCTGCAGCGATTCCCGCGGCATCTGCTCTTTTTTTCTGTTCTGCTTGTCCACCGCCACCTTGCCGCCGCCTCCGCCTCCGATCGGTTTATTTCATTTTGCTGCCGCCCGCCGCCGTTTCGTGTGTGGCATTCATTTACGTCCAGTCGAGACTTTTGTGCTCCTTTTTGGCATTGCCGGTGGTAAGCCTCTTTTTATGGCTATAATGGAATGTAACCGAGAGACCGAGAGACGGACAAAATGCAACAACAGCCGCAGCAGCAGCGGCGGTGGGTACATGCCCACTGGCCATTGGCCGATGAGTTATGGCTTAATTGTGTTGTCAGCATCGGCGTAGGTGGCGCTGGATTGCAGCTTTGAGCGACGTAATTTTGTTTGTCAGAAAGCATCAGAGATAGTGCCAGAGCAGTGCCAGGGGCTATAGGTTTTTGCATCGCCTGCTGCTGCTAATACTCGCATAATATATGCTCGGAGCATATTTAAATTCGCAGGATATCGCAACAAATAGAAATGAAACAGAAACAGGAACAACAGAAAAGCCACTGCTCTTACCCACTCTCGAGTAAATCCTCCTCTTGACGCGTAATACCCGGCGTATGTGCAACATACCCAATAAATAACACAGGCTGACTGGCTGACTGGCAGGAGGCTGGCTGTGGAAGGCAGAAGACGTGGGAGCGACACCCCACTGTCGCCTGACACCTCGCGTCGTTGGCATGGGATGAAGTGACATTTACACAATGGTTATGATGTCGATATGCGCGATATATGTATGTGGGAGCCATCACTCATCCGGCTGTGTCTCTCCTCCGCCAGTGTGCCTGTGCCTGTGTCTGTGCTGTGCTCTGCGAGGAAGCGCTGATGATATGAATGAATTATGTGGGTAACGTGCAGTCTGGCGGAGGTATGGGGTGGGCGCGGAGAGGCATGCCACATATAGAGGATCCTCTGCCTGTGTCGACATGCGTTTAACTTGCGGCAATTTTGTAACATGCAAGCAGACGGGGCAGATGACGATGGGCGACATTGTTGGAGCAGCAGGAGAAGAAGCAGAAGCAGCAGCAGCAGCCGCAGCGCAGAGAGTACACAACCTGCAGCTGGTGTGTGGCATATGTGTGTATGGGGTAGAAGCTTTTGTGGCATTGTTCATGTGGCATAATTTAAATAATTGAAAGTTTTACGCTTACGCGCATAATGCGATGGCCACAGCAGCAGCAGCGGCAACAGCTGATGGCCGGATGCCTCGAATGGCGACTGGTGGCATTGCTAAGGCTTGGCTTCCTCTGCAGGCAGACAGGCAATCGTCCTGCCTCGGCATGGCCTCGACTGGCAGCTGTGGCTGCACTTTAATGCTCAAATTGCAGGCCCCGCCCGACTCCGTGGCAGGCAGCATGAATGAAATTAACCAATTTCACAGACAAATGCAAATGAGCAGCGACTAAAAAAATACTCGTATACGAGTGCAGAGAGAGCCATGCTCTTTTCCACACACCTTCCACACACCTCTCTCTCTGCCAGTCTCTCGTTTTCTCCCTGTTCATGGGACGCATCCTGCGCTGTTTAATTTTCAGCCCGGCGGCCATTTCAGACGCGAATTCAAATTAAATGATCACATTGCCTCACAGCGCCCCAACACAAGTTCAAATAGACAAATGCGCCGCTGCCCGGGGCACAGAAAGAGACAGAGAGAGATACAGAGACAGAGACAGAGAAGCAGCCACAGATAGAGATGGAAATATAGATACAGATACAGACAACCCTTTTCGGTTCCACTTCCTGCTCCCCATTCAGCGATGGATAGCCTGGCTGCCCCCCTAGGTACGAGTACGTGAGTGCAAACTGCTTACGTTCGTATCATACAAATCATGCAGCTGCCATAAATTCTAAATTGCCAGCCATTTTAGCAGACACACAGCAGAGGGAGATAGACTAGGACTAGGGAGGTGAATACATAGATCCACGGAGTGGGCAGGGGCTAGACCGTGTCTGGACAATGGCCGCAGGGCCAAGGGGCGCTGGTTGACTGATAAAAACGATGTTGCTGTCAGAGAGTAAGTTCAACCGCCGCGCCGGACGGACACCAACAACAGCCATAGCCCAGCATCGGCGCTGGCAGGCACAGTGGTCCAAAGCTTGATTAAACACCAATTTATAATGAAAAGAAATCTAAAAAAAAAGCTGGTAGTATTTTACAGCGAGTTTAACATTTACAGAAGCAAATAATTGTGCAGTGAAAGGTTTTATACGAATAAATATTGTTCCAAGGATTATTTAAAGGGAATAGTATAAACAAAGATATAGATAATAAAACTACGTACTCATTCAAGTATAAGCAACCGCCCGTGTCTTAGAATTAAAGAAAAATCTTAAAAGTGGAGAAGCAACCAAGGACTAAACTCCGCTGGTGCATTTCATTGCTTACAAACGTCAAAGCGTAGATAATTCTACAAATATCTATAAGCATATATAAAGATAAAGCCATAAATTCCCTATACGCATTTTTATAGCTTCTCATCTTGTTTTGGCATGCTGATAGGAGCTGTGCCACTGTGCCACTGATGGCTGCCCCGTCTAACCGAATTGTGAGCGAAACATAATGAGACTTGACATGTTATTTGCTCATTGAACGGTCACTGAGTGTGTGATTGAGTGTGAGTGGCAGACTGCAGACTTTCCCTTTCCCTCTCTCCCAATGTCTGATGGAAAGTGCAGTGCAGTTGGCTGTCGGCGTCCCTGTCCATCCAGCAAAAGGAACAATGAATGCAAAAGTATTGGGCGTGCAAATGAACAAAACACAAGCCACGCCCTGCAATGCAGTTTATGTCTGACATTGCCGCTGCCACTGCCACCGAGGAGTTGTGACTGAAAGTCCCGCTTGGTAAATAAATTGAGTATGTGCCACACACCACGCCACAGCACAGCACACCACACCACGCCACACACTCATCCTTCACTCGTTGGTCAAATGCAAAATTCTATTTGTTTTTGGAGTCAAAATATGCAGCAGACCAAGCAGCAGCAGCAGCAGCAGCAGCATCAGCATCAGCTCTGCTCTCTATTATTTTAACTTTTTATATTTTTCATACGCTGCCTTGCTCTTTTTTTATGTGCGCTGCTCCTTGGGTGCACGAGTGTTTTGCTGTTGCTGTTGCTGTTTCCCCTGGACTCTCCCTGTCTCTCTCTCTTCATTATTTTTATTGGATTTCTTTTCTCGGTACGCTCTGGGGGAACTTGGGAATATGATAATGTGAGCACTTCAAACGGGTTCAATAGAACCGTTCTCTGAGCAAAATATATGTATAAAAACGAGAGAATCTCATCGCTAATCCGGGCTTTCCTTCAGCCAAACACAGCACAGCGTCAAAGCTCCACCCACTGCGCTCTCAAAGATTGGAGTTCATGTTGTAACCACAGGCATGGACCCACACATACCACACAACAACACACACACACACACCAGCGTCAGTGCCAGCGCAGAGGCTGTCATGTTGAATTGGAATGCATCTAATGGCATGGCATGGCATATTACACATACGCCCCGTGGCGCATTGTCTAATAAATACAAATTTAGACAGCATGATTTGCCAGAGCAACGTCCGCTGCACAGCCAGAAGGGAACGAGACCACAACGAACCCTCGGGGGCAGGCAGGCAGGCAGGCAGCGCGAGTGCAATGCACTTGGGTCCCACTCAGATCAACATGCACATGGACATGGACTTGGGGGCCAGCTGAATGGGAGAATATGACACACACACACACACACACACAGGTATATCCCCATATATTATTTATTGCTGGCCCGGTGCGTGGGTTGACCTTTTGCTTCGTGTCCTCGCCCGGTAAACTCATCTGACTGCCCTTAATGTGATGTGTCCGTGTCTAACAGGGTCGTTAGCCACAAGTGGCAATGTGCTAATTATGCAGCTTACAGCAGGAGCAATGGCAGCAGCAACCAGAGAAGCAGCAGCAGCAGCTGCATAAATCTCCGACTAGGGCAACATTGCCAATTATGCACTTTGTGCCAGGGCATGGGCATGGGCTGCGCAGAGCCACTTGCCGTGCCCCATAAACGGGTCACATAAATCCTGATTTTGCGACTGCTGCGGCTGCACTCTGTGGCCCAGGCCTGACCTCAAGCAAGACCGAGCAGTCGCATTATGACAAGGCCTGCCAGGCTGGCATAAAAAGAGCACCAAAGTTGCTGCGCTGCCCCAAAACGGATACAGCTGTAAGATAACGGATCACTATGGGGCATTAGCAGGGCCAGCAGCCAACAGCCAGCAGCCAGCAGCCACGTAGTGCAATCATTTTAAGAGAGAATCAAATGCCCAGCTGAGAACTGAACTGGGGGAAAAGTTAAGTTAAGTTGAGTCCGGGAGACAATGATTTGTGTGCTTTCAGTGTGACTGAAATTTTAATGTGCCGCATCAACACGTTGTAAGAGAATCGAGGGCGACAGTCGACTAGGCCAACGTTGAGTGGCCAAATTTCAAATTAAAATTAACATTATGCAAATTTTGTCTATTGCCATTACACAGCCCGACATTGTCGCGGGTGGCTGCCGCAGCCAAACAATCCAGCCGCCCACAAAGGGATCGCAAGACGAAAGCCTCACGGAAGACTGATATCCCTTGCGTATCCCTAAGAGAAAGCAGAGGTTATGGGTGGTTCTGGTTTTGCTTGTGCTTCTGCCTGCGATGCGGGTCGGTCCGTTTTCTGTTTAAAGCTGAGACCCAGGAGGAGAGGAGCCGTGAGCTGGCAAACTTTTTATGCAAATTAAATGTCTGCGACTGACGCGCGTGCGTTTTGTTAGCTAAAGGCAATAGCAGCAGCAGCAGCAGCAGAAGGAGCAGCAGGAGCACAAGCAGAACCGCCCCAAACAATTTTGTGCGTTTTCAGCGCTGTTTTAGACGCCGCTGGGGCCACCGAGCCGAAGGAAAACTTTGTTTTAATGAATTTTTTAGCCGCAACGTTGAGCATTTTGAATGTTTGCTTAATTAAAGTGATTGTGTGCGAGTATGTGTGACTGTCTATGTGTGTGTGTGAAAAAAACAGCTGCGGCAACAGCCCCACGTTGCTGTTTATTTAGCTTTGAACATGCGGCGCTTCATCATCATTAACAAAATACTCGCACTAGCGCCAGAAACAAAAAAACAAAAAGGAACTTGCCAAATCAAAATAAATACAAAGCCGACTAGCAGCTGAGAGACTGAGGGATTGGGAGATCTCTGTTGTGTGCCACAAGCGGAGGCAGTCGCCAAAAGAAGTTCAAGATTCTGGAGCAGCAACTTTTCTCGTATTTTTCGGTGGGGCGCGGAGGTCTCGGGCTCTTTAACAACTTTAGCCATGGCAATAGCATTATAATTTTGTAGTCCAGTTTTAGTACTACTTCTCCTCTCTCGTTGTTGCGCCCCCACAATCTGCTCAAGTAGTGCTTGTTTGTTGTTATTGGCTGGGGCTGTGCTGGGGCTGTGGTTGCCACAATTCATGCGCTTTGTTGTTATTATTTTTCCTGCTTCCGCTGCGCCTACAAAACGAAAAAAAAAAACACAAAAGCGATCCAGAGAGCGGCGTGGAAGAGTCTAAGGCAGCAAAAACAATGTTGCACCATGCTGGGGCACAAGACAAGCAACAGGCTGGGGAGGCTTGATGGCTTGATAGGGCTGCAAGGAATGGTGTGGCAGGAGTTGGAGTTGGAGTAGGAGTAGCCGTAGGAGTGGCAGGAGTATCCACTACTTTGGACTCCACTAGCGCCAGAGCTCGCCAATGCCCAAAGTTCTCTATCCCTCTCCTTCTCTCTCCCTCTCTCTCTCTCTCTCTTTAGCTGCTCTCAAGTGCACTCGCAGTTGTTGTGGCTGTTGAAGTTGCTGCCACTTCAGTTGTTGCTGTTGTTGCGTTTTTGTTTGTGCTGCATTTAATTTGATTGCATTTTATTTACTTTTTCCATATCTATACATAAGAGTTGCTGAAAGAGGCGCCTCCGCTTCTGCCGCTGCTGCTGCTGCTGCGGCTCGGTTCGTGGGTTAAATTAATTCCACTTGATACACAAATTTGCATCCCGGCCCCACAGCTTGCAACATTCTCTGTGTGGCTGGGCGTCTGATCTGCATCTGGTTTCTGTTGCGCCCAGAACTTGATTAAGCGCCAATTTATTAGTTATTCCACAGCAGGACTAGGCCAGGCCTTTGCTTTCAACGCTCTCATGAAATATTTTTCATTTCTCCATGTCCATTTCCATTTCCATCTCTATCTGTGCACAAAAACCAAAAAAAAAAACAGAAAAAAGCAAAGAACGAGTAGAACAAACAGCATTAGCACACACTCATGAATCGCTCTGCTCGAATGTTGAGTTATTCACTCCCCACTTTCCACTGCACTGGCGGTAAGGGAAGGGAAGGGATCAGATTGGGGCTGCGGCTGCGGCTGGACTGGCTGTGCAAGCATTCGGCAATGGCGCGGAAAGTTATGAGACCATTTTGTGGGCATATATATGGCTCATATAATTTCTAGTTTCGGTTGCAATTGATTTACTGCATGACTTCCAATAGCTGCTCTTATTTGTAGTTGTAGTTGTTTTGGGTTTTGGTTCGGGTTTGGGTTTTGGAGAATTGCCAAACACTTTTATATCGGAGCACAGATGATTAATGATGCTGGCATCAGAGAACTCTGAAATTGCAGTGCGGGAGAAACTTCATTAAATTATGCCCGAAATTGTTTAGAACAATTTAATATCATTTTGATTGATTACACTAAAAGGATCACACAAAACCCAACTCAATCCATTCCACAAATTAGTTGCTTTGCATGCACTCTTGGGGGTGGGGCTGGGATCAATGCTATCCCATTTCCATGGTAATGCCACACTCTGACTTCCCATCTCTGGCTGGTTTATTTTTACAGCATTTCCCATGCGTGCACCAGCACCAGCACCAAATGGAAATAATGAATGCCGCAATGCAAATTCACTGGCAGACGGAGTGCATCTATCTGGGGGAGCCATTTCATTCATTTCACTTATTTTTTTCTATCCTTTTTCCCCCATGGATATTTTCGCATATTTAAACATTAAAGTGCAAATAAATGAATTCTTAGATTTCTGCTAAATGCAAAATGCGGAAAATTGTGTACATAATTAAGGCAAAATGTTGCCTTTACAACAGGAAACAGGATATCAGATCTGGGGAAAAAAATCAAAGTGAACGAAAGGACTACGAGGGCCGCAAGTTTCGATACCCTTTAAAATGGATCCCTGCAACTACATAGTTCCTTAGATTAAGCTCCCTTCACCGCGTTGCAGCGTCTGCCTTAAATCAGAACTACTTCTGAAAGGGTATTAAAAGTGGGACAGAGAGAGAGAGAGAGAGAGAGAGGGTGAGATGTGTACATAGCAACGAGTGGCAGTAGTTAATCACAGGACAAACAAAGCAGTCAGGAAGGAAGCAAGAAAAGTAAAGAAAACAGAACAAAACAAGAGGAAGCCAAAGAAAAATGAGAGTTATTCAATGAGCTCTATAAGATTTCATTCCGGATTTCCAACTGACCCTAAGAAAGGTAAAGAAGCAGAGCAAGTGAGAGCGAGCAGGAGGAGAGAACTAGAGAGACGGTTGAGACGGTTGAGATGTGTACTTAGCACATATTGAAAATGCAGTAAGCAGCACGATGAGCCAAGCCAAGGCAAGCCACGCACAGCAGCAGCAGCAGCAGCAGCTCTGTGCACTAATTGCAGCAGTAAAACGGAAAGAGAGGAGGGGTAGGGTAGGTAGCGAAGGAGAGGAGAGGCACTGCGCAAACCCATCACCGTTATACGACGGACCGGCGTCAAAATCAATTAAATGGGCAACAGGCGAACGGTAATTGCAGCTTAAAAATTCCGCTTCTCTTGCTACCTCGCTGTCTCTCTCTCCCACTCTCTCTTGGCACACCACCCACCCACTCGCTGGGAAGTACAGGGAAGCACTTTGCGTTAATTGCAGGCAGGCGAGTCCGACTCCCCCCCACTCCACTCCACTGCTGCTTCGGCCAGCCACATTCGATGCTGGCTATTGAGTGGCTCGGGCGAATGGCAAATAAAAACACAAATTAAACAAAGTAAATAGAAATTCATCAACGTCATCGTCTCCGTCTCAGTCTCAGTCACAGTCTCCAGCTCCGTCTGAGTCTTCTTCTGCTTCTCCTTCACCGTCACAATAAAATCCACAAACATTTACCGTACTTTAACAACGTCAACGTCAACGTCGACGCTGCTGCTTTTTGTTATTCTTGCGCTACAATTTCTTCTCCCTTTTCTTCTCTTTGGCTGTTGTTTCTGATGTGTCTGTCCTCTCGCTTCGCTTCTATACCCAGTACTGGCAGAGTCTAAGGGTATATTACTTTTCATCGAATGTATGTAACAGCCAGATGCACTTTGCATCATGCACCTGGGAAACTGTCTGCCAATATACCAGAAATAGTAACGACATAGTACCCCCAAAAGAGCCATGCCGAAAGGGTATTCACCACAGCCTTGGGGCTTCATTATTCGCTCGAAACTCCTTCCTCCAGCGACTGAAGGGTATCTGATGGTCGAGTGCACTCGTTTGCAGCATTCACTTATGATTCATATGTGTGGTGTGTGTGTGTGTGTGTGTTTGTGTGTGTATTTTTGCGTGGCAGACTATAAAGCAAACAAAACAATTGCAGTCGGGGTCAGCAGACGAGATGGACAACTGAATTGATGGACAGATGGATGGATTGAAGTATGGACATGCTGCAGCCGACGACGCCGCATCCAAAGCCGTTGCGGATCATTTTTAGTGTGCAATAAAAAGCAAACCGCAGGCTGTACATCGTAGGTACATATGTATTCTATTATACATGGGTATGTGCCATGTGTGTGGAGATATCTGCCTAGATGGCCGCCCATTTAATCGATTGGGAGACGAGACCAGCGTCTTGGGCTTCCCGTGGATCTGCTTTTTGGGGTCAGCACCTAGCATGGGCGGGCATCGGCCAGATGGCGCGTGGCATGCACCTCAACTTTGATGTTCACTCCACCAACAGATCAGCCACCCTCTTCTCGGCCATTCCATTCCTCCCCCTTCCCCATACCCTTTTCTCTGGATTCCATTTGTTGTTCTTGTGCTTGTCGTTTTTCAATCATTTGCATCCATTAATCAATTTTTTTTTTGTGTTTTCTTCTTTCCATCCATTATTCCCTCTCTGGTTTTTTGTTTTTGCCTGGCAGCGTCTTTAGCTTTTTGTGGCCCTCTCCTCCATTATCTTTTGGCTTTTTGTATATCTTAAGTGGACACCAAGTAGCCCCCAATCCATGCGGATCGGCCAAGTGGTCAATGCAACGTCGCTTATCTGGCGTCGAACAGTTGCCACTTAGTTGGTCTGCCTGCTGCCCCAGCATCCGCCTGATGCTTGCCACGCCGCAGCATTCATTCCCCCTGGCCGGTCGGTCTATTAGCTTCTTTGTATCTTAGATTCGCTTCTCATTCATTCTCTGCTGTTGGCCCAGTTCCCCCGAGGGCCAGCACGAACCCTGCCGCTTACTCTGGCACCCCCCTCCCCCACTGTCCTTGGGCCACGTGCACTGAGCGAAAAAATTTGTCTGTGGGATGTTTTTACGGGGCGTACTAAAGTCCGTTGTGGCTGGAAGTTTTACATAGTTCATTGTCTTGTTGTTCATCAACTTTTTGTTTTGTTATTTTTATCCAATAAGCCCCTCGGGGAACAGAAAGCCACATGCCCACACCCACACCCACACCTGAAGGAAAGTTGGGCAGGCCATCGCCTCGAAGGATTCCCTTTGGGCCAGTAGCAAAGAATGTGAATACTCTCTATGGCTGGCAATATAACCCAGCCCCAGAGTATTTTCCAAAGTTCTTGGGACAGCTACACATAAATTAAATCGTACATACTTGCGATGGATCAATCGATTATATCGTAAATATCTTCAGAACATACCTGGAATGAAAATAATGGGAAATATTGTCTGTTATTGCGAGTAAAAATAGTTGTAAGATTTTATTTTATATATAAGAATTCCAATCATAATTCTCTGCATTCTTGGCATTCTCCAGTTTCTGCTTGAAGCGTATCGTAAAGTCAACTTTTCGCCAACTTTTCTTTGGGGTTGCAGCTAATCTTTATTTTGTGTATGTATGTATATACATATATCTGTGTGTATGTGTTCTATTTACCCAAACGCACTGATTACTGCGAAATGGTAATTAAACTTTTGAACTCTCCACGGAGCTGTCGTTGACGTGTCATCCCGGGGCCCATGCCGGAGATGCTCCCGCTGTTTGCTGGCGGAATTCAGTATTCAGCCATCCGCATAATCAGATAAGCAATAACAACAGCCACAAAGAGCCACGCCCACAGCCGCCCCTACACAATGAGATTCATGACAGCCATAGACAAAGTTGAAGAAGGGCAGACATCTCCGGGGTTTCGTTTCGTTACGTTCCTGTGCTGTCCTATCCTGTGCGGCCTCGCCATAAGCAGTGGCCACTTAATTGTATAAGAAATGAGCCAAATAGACCCACCAGCGGACCCAAAGAGCAGACGAACGGGGGGACCCCGACCGAACTGTGGCCATGCCCCACTTACACTTTGTCTATGGCCTGGGCGTTAATTACATTTTTATTATTTTCATTTGGTATTTGGCGCAAACGGAACGCCCTTCGATTCTCTAACCCCAAGTCAATTTCAATTCGAATTTCGGGCATGGAATTTTCGGGTTTGAGTAAATTAATGATGCACAGCAGCCCAAAAGTCAATTCAGACTGTGATTGAGCACGGATTGGGTGTGGGGGCGTGGTGCGGTGCGATGCGATGCGGTCTCTGAAGAGATGGAGTTGGATATGGAGATGGAGGTGGAGGCCAGGCGCCTGCAGTGTCTGCTGCTGCGTTGGCTTCTACTTCATTTTTCATGCCACTCAATGGTGTGTTCGTTTTGGGTTGCAGGTCACGTGATGCCGTTAATTGCATGCCGAGAGCCACAGAAACTCTTGACGCTGTCTTTGCCAATTCCAAGTAATGCCCAAGACAGTATTCTCCTGCCTCTACGATTGCAGCAGCGGCAGCAGCAGCAGCAGAAGCAGCCTTGCTAATTGAAAAATATCTTGTGCTACTTGGACCCATGCATTTGCAACTAATTGAAGTGACTTCAGGTAGATTTTCGAGGGATTTTCTCCACACAGAAAACGGTTCTCAAGTGAAATTCTACACCAACAAACTACCTTCAAATTGAAATTGAAAACTTTCACGCACAAGCACATGCACATGCACACGCACACACTCGAGGAGTCGTCTGGGAAGTGCACTCGTATTCCATCTTCATCAACATTCATTCCGTTCTGTCCTTTGGTGTTTTGTGGGCCCATCATCATCATCATTCCATGCCGAGTAGCCGCCTATCCATATATCTTGAGGGGTTCGTTCTTCGTTCTTTTGTTGGCCGACACTTGAAACCTCTGTAAACTGGGGCTATAACAACTCTTGCGCCTCATGATTATAATTATTATTACTGTTTGCATTGTTCGAGTTCTGGTTGCCGCCTGCGGCAGGGCAAGGTTACAGCCAAACAAAAAAGAGGAACACATAACCATTAGCAATTCATCTTCGAGACAGTTTTTGTTGCCCTTCCTGCAATTAGAGAGGCACAAGCACACAGGAGAGTCGTGCGATATATGTATGTATTGGCTGCTACTCGAGTTCATTGCGGTCCTTTTTGGGGTGGCGATGGCCCCTAAAAGGCCGTGCCAAGTCAACTTCCTTAACACTTTGACAGCAATTTGCGAAATATGTTGCCGGCAATCAGCAGGGAAGTGAGAAAATAACAACAAAACACAGCAGCAGCAGCAGCAGCAACAGCAGTTACAGCAGCAGCAGCAACGTTTGCCCAACGACCAAGTTTACAAGTCGCATAAACAGAGGCGCGCACAAAAGTATGCTGCAAAATGGCAACAGTCTGAGCTGTGTGTGTGTGTGGGTTCGCCAGAGTGTGAGAGAGGCTTTTGTGCACAATCTTACTGACTTCCTTCCGGTCGAGCAGTCGACCCCGTGCTCGAGCATGGGTCTGTTCCGGGTCTAGGGCCCTCCGCCTGGGCCACAAGTGTTTGGCCAGGCTTTCGTTTTTTGTCTGACTCGCTTTTTGGCAATTAATTAAAGAGAGAAAAACGAAAAGGAAAAAAACTGCCTCGAGCTGTCTTTTCTCTCTATCTCTCTCTCTCTTTCTCTTTCTGTCTCTGTCTCTCTGTTGTTGTTGTTGTTGTTGGAGGCAAATGTAAAGCATGCCACTTTTGTAACATTTTCAACAATTCGTGTTATATTGTTGCTGTTTTGGGTTACTTTTCGTTTGTCTAGCTGTCCAATTTCCCCCCTGCCCAGTCTACCTTTCTGTCCCTGTCCCTGTCTCTCTCTCTCCCTCTCTCTCACTCTCTTTGCTGCTGCTGTATTTTTGGCCTGCTAAAAGTTATTTTTCTTCTTTGGCTTTCTTGTTACTGTTGCTGCTGCCGCTGCCCTGCTGCTGTTGTATTGTCGGTCCCAAATTAAACCTGCAGGCGCAGCATTTTCCTTGTCGTTGTTTAAATACAACAACAAGCAGCAACAGCAAAAGAGCAGCGCCAACAACTAACAACAACAACAACAGCAACAAACCAAGCCACAACAATGGGCCGGCGAGTGGCGATATTGGTGGGGCTTTCCAGTTTTCCGGTGAATGTTTCCTACACATTTTCAATTCATTTTTCTCTGCCAGTCGCTGGCGACTTACATTCTCGTTATTTATGACTGGTGTCTTTTCTAGGTTACATGTACACAATGCCAAGCCCGCAACAACCTCCCCAAAAAAAAAAAACACTATCTGCAAACAAATTGCGAGAGAGAGAGCGCAAATCAATGAAATATAAAAACTTTTTTTTAGCCTGCAGTTTCCGTTGCCCGCCCCACTTGACTTTGGTTTACCGTTGGGCGATATATTTAACTAGTTTTCTACATTTTTGCTCAACCTCTGTTTCCAATAAAAACGAAGGACGAGCACGAAGTACATTAAATATTTATCCGCTTGTTTTGGCCCGACCGAAAAACCGTCAACCCATTTTGTTGCCGAGTTGGCGAACTTTTTCGACAACTTTTCTGTTTGTGTGATTTTTGGGGTGTTCCCTGTTTATCTGTCAAGTACCCCCCCCGCGCCAGTGCCACACTGGCAAGGTAATTGCTCTATAATAGTTATTAACTCAATTTGGTAGCTGGCACAAAAAGGGAATTGCAAGGGAATTCAAGAGTCCGGAATCGCAGAGTTTAAAGTCTGTGTTTGCCCCTTGAATCGTTTCGAATCGCTTCCTCTTTGCCCCTTCAATTATTCAGACATTTTCCAATCAAACAACATTGCCACCGCTCCCCAGCACCACCCCCCCCACTAACCGTATTGAAATATAGTTTCACCTTCGAGCGCGTACAATTTATTTTCGTTAATTGCTGGCAAAAGTTTTACGGGCGAAAAAAAAAACAGCAAAAGTTACCAAAGCAAACAGAAAACCCCCTTCCCATACACATGGGGCATGTGGCAAGTTCAAAGGCACCACAAGGGCGTGGCGGTAGTCGAAATTAAGTTTGCTCCGCTGCGAACTCGACGCTGCTTTAATTAGGGTTTGCTAATCAGAGGCAAGAGTTGTGGCAAGTACCCAGCTATTGAACGCAGCGGAGATTAATTAGCGCAGTTTATTGAGCAGCCCTGGCAGCCCCAACGATCCCAACGATCCCAACGACGACCCCAAACGACAGCCCCTGACAGTCAGTCAGTCGGCATATGGCCATTTGCATTTAACAATCCCATCCGAGAGCTGCGCACATTTGCATATGGCTTGCATGTCTAATGGGCCCCGTCGTCGGTGCGTGCAGATTGATATATCGGCTCGCTCGAGCACCCGACATGTGACTCATTGAAGGAGCCGACAACGCGGGGCACAACACGCCTAATTACGCTCAACGAGTTTTTATGACAGCCATGCCAGCGATGCCATGTTCCTCCTCCTGCCTGCCAGTGGTTTTCCTGCTTTCCCCCCCGCCTGCCTGCCTGGCTGGCTGGTAAGCTGACACCTTCGGTTCTTTCACACATGAGCTGATGCAGATGTAGTTGCTGTTGCTGTTGCTGTTGCAGTTGCAGTTGCAGTTGCATTTGCACTTCCAGTGGCAGTCGCAGACGCCGCTTCGTTCCGCAGAGTTTGGCTGATCGCGCTGCTAATGGAAACTCCACGAGCTGAAATGCCAAATGACGACAGACGCCTGCAGCCGTTAGTCAAACAGCAAGACTGATACCCAAAGAGCGACGAACTATGGATCACCCAGGCAATGCTGTGAGAGGATAATATCCTCAACAGCGAAATGTGCAATCAACTGACACAACAAAAATGGTTCCTTAGTGTGCCAATAAGATAAAACATATTTTACGTCATTGTAATCCGTGTGGACGGAAATATGAAATATTCTTACCCTTAAAATTGATTACTGGAACACATAACAAACTTCCCTTGCGAAGCAGCATGGAATGTAGCAATTTATGTAAAACTGGTAATCCATGCATGTTTGTTGCCGTCTCCTTTTGCCAGTTTTATGATTGACAAAAATATTCACTGAACTATGTACAGCATTTCCCTCTTGCTTGTTGTGTGGCAATCGATTTACCCCTTCTTCCCAGAAATGGTAGCCACCATCATCCCGAAGGCCCGGCACATGTGCCAGGAAGCAGGGCGCGAGGGTCGGATCGGATCGGGTCGGCTGGGTTCGGTTCGGTCTGTCAATGTTGCTGTGGGTGCTGGCTGCGGCTGCTACGGCTTAGAGCTCATAACAATGCAGCTTAATAATACAATAAATGCAATCAAAGTAACAATAAAACATGCAGCATTGCCCACAAATGGCCACAAAATAAAAAGAAATGAGTGAACCCCGGAGTCGAGTCGACTCGACTCGAGTCGAGCTGTTTAGGCGGTGGCGCAGAAGGAGGAGGGTCCATGTGTGAGTGCAGAAATTATGACAATATGCAAACGAGTTCCACAAAGACAGCGAGAAGAGAACAGGCAAAAGGCGCTGCTATGCGATGGAGAAACACACAAATCGCAGACAAAAGGCGAAGGCGAAGGCGCAGGCAGCACCCAACCAACGGGGAAGAGATGGGAGATGGGAGATGGCAGGCAGGCAGCAGCTAGGCAGAGACAAAGGCAGCTCTGACGGAGGGAGGGCGGAAGGGAGGTAGAACGATGTCTGCTGCTCCCAGCTTAGGACCCGTTGACATGTAAAGAGCACCAGCAGCAGCAGCAACAAAGGAGAGCTGGAATAACAGGGGGGGGGGCACAGGTATTGGGTAAGCCTGAGCCCTCAGGGCGGCGTAGGGCCGGCTTAGCAGGCAGAGGCAAAGGCAAACAGAGTTAATGCTGCACAAAACCGATTCCGATAGAGATCGAACAAGGTTCTAATAACTAACCACGACCAAGAGACTCTTGAGGTGCGCTGTGAGTACACTCCTAAGCGGAGCCAGAATGGAGGAGGGAGCTGAAGCAGGAGAGGCGGGCGGTGGCTTGTTACCAGGAACAAACGGCAATTAGCACAAGGGCGATGCAATTTCGCAGAGAGACAACCGAAAGAGTGATGGAGAAAGAGAGAGAGAGAAGGATAGGGAGTGAGAGCGAACCACAGCGGAGCATTTGTGTTTACACGTGGGATTAGGCTTGTGATGAGGGTGCGGACTGCTCGGCCCGTCAACTGGTTGATTAACTCCTTTTCCAACTGGATTCATTTAATCACGATGTTAAAGCGAGCTGCCAAGCTAGTTCTGTGCTGCTTAAATTCGATTCGATATATGGAAAAAAATGCAAGCAGCTTCCAGTTAACGGTACGCGCTTCGGGTTTTCATTAGGGTCAAGACTCTGCGAGATTCAATCAATTGATATTTTTATTCTAGGGCAACGATCTTGATGCATCGACTAATCACGATCGGCCCACGCATAAACTTTGTATATTTACTCAATCCTAGAGCTTAGCAGGGTCTTAGCCGGGTCTGGTTGTGCAACTCGTTTGCCCCCGGCCACATACGCGCAACAGCTCGTACAAATTATCAGAGTTTTGAGTGGGTTTGATGGCTGCAAAGCAGCAATAGAGATGCAGATGCCAATGCGATGCAGATGCAGATGCTGTGCCGCATCTGGGAGTCTAAAGTCTGAAAAAGGTGCGAGTTTTATGTATGTGGCAAACGTTTTGTTAACAACGGTCGGTCCCCCTGCCCCGCTGCTTCGCCAGCAACAAAAGCCAATTCAATGGCTGCCACAGCGCATGGGAGGAGGCGAGAAAAATTACAATAAATTATATAAAGTGTTAAATGTGTCGAGCAGCTGAGAAGAGATCAGTGAACCCACTCCCGTATTTGGTAGAACGAACAAAACGCTTGAGAAGATTCCATTTGTTGTCAGCGTTTTGGTGCATCAGGCAGCGGGACAGCGACAGACCCTAGCCGACCCTTTGCCACTCTAAAAAAATCCCCCAAGATTTATGGCGTTTAATCAGGCCTCAAGCCGCAGACCAAGCCGGGCAGCAGTGAACCAAACCGAACCCCAACTAGCAGCATAACCAATTTGTAGTGACAACTGTAAGCTGTATTTCCTAGCGCCATAAAAATGTCTCTGGCGTGTATCTTTGTATCTCTGTGTATCTGTATCTTGAACTCCACGCATGATACTAGTCCGGAGAGTTGAAGGTGTTGGGACATTGACGCCATTCGGGTTTGTTAAACATAATAAATGTGATTCTCAATGTTTGTGTTCCGTGCAGGTTCTCCTCTTCCAGTCGTGCCACTCCGCGTTCGCCAGTTAAGAGATGCGGGGACCCCCGCTTCCCCCCTCTGCTATATGCTTGATAAGGCGGCAATCGTTGTCGTTGTCGTTGTCGCTGTATAGCTCTATAATCATGGTTCGTTCTAGTGTTGACTTTAATTGACAACTCTTCGGCGCTGTTGGTCCACTGGAGACGACACCACACACGGCAGGGGGGGGAGGCAGGCGATAAGTAAACTGTAGAGCTTATGGCCATCGACATGAACAGACTTGCATGGCACAGTGGTACCCAGACGCGTGAATCATCGTTGGGAAAGTTTGTGTGTTTATCCGCTGCGCTCTCTGTGGCTCTGTTACTCTGTTTACACAAACATTTCACTTACACCAAATGCATTTTCGACGATGCGTTGCTATATGCTACATGCTATATGCTTAATGTGTTTAACTATGGAAATGCGGCCCTGTTTATACGCGCTGCAGTGTGCAGTGTGGAGTGTGTTCAGCACTTGAGAGATGCTAAAACGTTTCACACAAACGAGCCAAGAAAAGGCCAAATATAAATAAATATGAGAGCGCCATGCATGAGTGCTCCGCTCTGGGTGCAAGGTGTTAAGTGAACGCGAGCGAGAGCCAGAACAAAACGCACATCCACATCCCATTCCCATCCCATTCCATTCCCACTCCCATCCCGCACTTAACATAATCAGATTCAACAGCCCTCGCACCACTGTGCACACTCCGCACACTGCTCCAGAATGCAGCAATGTCTTGCATACGAAATGAGAGAATAACTGGAAACCAAAAGGCGATGCGTAGTTATGAATGAGAGAGAGACAGAGCCGTGGAGGGAGGGAGCGAAGGAGCGTCACAGAGTCCAAGTGGAGCGTAGAGAATGCAGATGACACTGCCGGGAAGCGAGAGAGAGAGAGAGAGTCGACACAGAGGTACGCCGCTTAAAGCTGATTAAATTTGTAAGCTGCTACGGCAACGGCTTTGGGTTGACAAACTGGTCGGTTGGTCGGTCGGTCGTCCTCCCATCATCCATCGTGGCAGCTTTTGCAGCGTTGCGCATGCGTTCTGCGTCGACGCTGCCGCCCAAAATGCAATTCCAATGAAATTGACGTGACAACGGGCCAACGAAGATGAGTGTGACAAAAGCCCGCAGACCCCAGACCCCAGCCCCAGACCCCAGACAGGCGGAACGCAAAACCGCAAAGCCCCAGCAAAGGCAACGACACAGAGCCACCAAACCAGCCAACAGAGGCAGTGGCAGTGGTTGGTGGCAGGGGCAGGGGCAGAGGTGTAGGCCAGCCAAAAACCCACCAGAGACGGGGACTCAGTAGTCCAGTGCCTCGTCGCAGTTTCAGTCACTGCCGCGGCCAGAGCTAGGCAAATGCAATGAAAACAAGAAAGAAGGCCCCCCCTTCATTTGGCACCCCAATAACGAAGCTATAGATACTCTACCTGATCAGTTGGAAAATTCAAGAAGAAATAATATTAACAGAAATGACAGAAATAATCGTAAAAACCAAAACCAGAAATGTTCTGCTGCACATTTCTACCCTGCAGGCCACACACTCCACCACTCCACTCTCTTGTCATATTGCCTATTGTCTGTCGCTTTGGAAGTGTATTGCTGTACGGTAGACAACACAACAGACACACTGATGACAGAGACAACAGCGACTAGCAGCGGCAGCAACGAACATGTCAAAAGGTGTTGTCTGCCATGCACTTGAAAAACTTGTTGTTGTGCCGCTGCCGCTGTTGCTGCCACTGCCGCTGCCGTTGTGTCGCTGTGTCGCTGTGTTGCTGGTAATTTGAATGGCGAAATGGCGACCGATCGGCCTACGTACCCCAGACCACGAGTACGAGTATGAGAACGAGTATGTTTGGTAGCTAATACGCGAGCAGGCAGGCAATGCCAGACTCTGATGCCGCGCGCTCTCACACGCTTGATTGGAAGGCGGCCCAGAGAGTGCGAAAGAAAGGCGTCAGCGAATGGTAAACAGGCGACAACCAGCGACAACAGACAACAACTAGCGACAGCGACAACAGGCGACAACAGGCGACAACGACAACTACGACGACAACGACCAGGGAGTCGCATTTTGATTAGATTTAGGAACGCTTTGGCGCTCCAATTGTGTGGCGTTGCATGCCCCACAATGCGCGTTTTAGGACAAAATGCAAATGGCAGGCCCCAGACAAGGCGCGCCCAGACAGTCAAAAAGGGAAAAACCCACAAAGCGCAGCAAAAGCAAAGCTCAACTTAATTGCACACACAGCACACCACACCACACCATAAGGGTGCGGTGCGGTTCGGTACGGCAAAGGGACAAAGAAGTTTCTGGTGGTTTGGGCTTGGGTTTGGGGTGCGGAGCGTGGGGCCATCACTTTGACAAATGGCGACAATTTTGATTGAGTTTTAGCACGAATCTTTGGTAGGTTGCTGATGATTCAGCTTCAAAAGCAACGACCCGCGCCCCACCGAAAGGTAATTGTCGCCACTCTATTAAAAGCGAAGGGTGAAGAAGATGACAGAGGAGCAGAAGGAGGAGTGCCAGGGCCATTGCCATTGCCAGTGCCAGTGGCAGTGCCATGGTGTGATTGAAAAACTACCTTTGAAGTGATTCACACAGGCGGAAGAGCTACCAATAATTGAGTTTCCCATCGATTGGATTTGGTTTTTTTTTTTTTTGTCTCATTTTCCCTTTTCCCTTTTCATTTGTTTTCCCTTCAAGAAATCAGATACGCTTCGACCTCAACTTCAACTGCAGATCAAGACGGTTCGAGAGATAAGCCAGATTGAATTTCAATTGAAATGCAGAGCAACCGTGAAATCTTTAGATAAAAAATGAAACACAAAAAAAAAATCTCCTCTTTTTGGGAATTATGTTCCCAGCATATGCAAAAAGCCTCGGGGCCCAGACCAGAGCCCAGACCAGACCAGACACTATTAATAGCGCCCTCATATGACCATAATTTATCAACCTCAACTGCAAGAAACCAGTTTGCCACATCCACTGCAGCCAGAGAGTGAGAGAGAGATCCTTACTTACCCGTACTCCGAGGCCCGAGTCCGAGTCCGATTCCCGCTCTCAACTGTCGCCCTATTCCCTTAACATGCCCGCTCGTTCTCTTTTTCTCTCCCCCTGGCTGATAGTCAATTACTCATGCCTTTCGCATCACGCACAGTAGCATTGAAATGGTTATTGACTTGTTCACCCTACTCCTTCCTACTCTGCGAGGGGCATCGATGCTCAGCCAAATGCTTTTAACACACAAATTTTATTGAATTTTCTGGGAAAAAGATGTAAAAACGTAAAAAACGAAGGAAAATTTAATTATAACCAACAAGCAATCGAGCATGAAACCCAACAAGGGCAGTGGAGTGGAGAGTCTGTATTTCTTTTCTTAACGATTAATATATATATTGGATATTCTCTGTGTGTGTGTGTTTTGTTTTTTTGGTTCGTTATTTCGACAATGATCGATTGTGATTTGTAAGAATTTCGACGCTGTCGAGTCGCTCTAAGCAATTAATTTCTAAGCAAGCGAATCGTGAAAGCAGCAGAGAGCAGAGAATTCCAGTGCGGGAAAGAAATGCATGAAATGGATATGGGTGACTGGGAAGCGGTCAAGATTGATTTTGGCTTTCGGCCCGACTGGGGGACAGTCATTACAAGAGCAGATTGTGTTACCAGATTGTAAAACACTTCAAATGAGATGAGGAGCCACAGCCAAAAGCAAAGGCAAAGTCACTGGCAAAACGAACCAAGCGATTGACATTGATGGGGGTTTTGATTTTGATTTTCATTTTTCATTTGATTGAAACATTAAAAAACAAAATTCCCCCACAAGAAAACACACACAAAAACCGAAAGGGAGATAAACCAGCCGAGACCGAGACCGAGACCGAAATTGAAACTGAATCGAAGAGACATGGCCATGGCCCTGGCGTAGAAATCGGCGCTGGCGGTGGCGCTGGCGGAGGGTGGCCTAATGAGCCGTTGTTCGTGGGACCCTCGCCATGGGGCGTATGAGTGATATTTTTCGCTTCAACAGGCATAAAATAAAAATGATGACATTTTCAGATTTTATGCATATTTGGGTACACTCATGGCACACACTTCATTTGCATAAATAGTCGAAAATTGAAAATGAATAACTTGGTTTTGCCTGGTGGCGCTGTGTCGTCTGTCGTTTGTCGTCTGGGAAAAATGTTAATGAGTTTGGGGCATAAAAGGCTACAAAATGATTTGGCCATAAAATCCACAGGGACACGCGCATCATCCACAGCTGGGTGTGGCAGCCACCAGCCAGCCACCAGCAGCCAGCTCTGCCAAAAATTATTGTCTATCATTATTTGGGTGGCATATTCAAATTCCGGAATGATGCAATAAACCGAACATTTAACGTTTATTTCCAGCGAATTTTCAGTCGATTTCCGACCGAAAACAAAAAAAAAAATGCATGATAAATTGGGGGAAATTCTATTTATAAGCGTAATTGCTAATCCCAGACTGAAAAGATAATCCACCCACTTGGCCAAGCTGCCAGCCCCGTCATAGATCATCTTTATCGAGCCCACCTCCGCTCCGGGCACCGGAAGCTGGGGGCTTCATCCACAGCCACAGCGAGAGGCGTCAGTCGAAAGGAAATGGAAAGCAAAGAAATACGCAAAACAAAGACAATGCCAGTGGCAGTGCCAAAGCAGGAAAGAAAAGCATTGAGGCAGTGAGGAAAAACAAATGAAAGCAGACTATTTGTCAACGCGAATGAAGCCATTTATTATCCATCATAAAACTTGTATTTATCGCTAAATGTAGAGGGAGACATGGGGAGAGGACATGTCATGCCGTGCCGTGCCATGCCATGCCATGCCAGAGAATGTCCCAACAAATCCTGACGACGAATAGTTGTGTCTCTGTATGCGGGGAGGCTGGGCGGGGGGGTGCGGCTGCTGCGGATAGTCAGTCAAACAAACAAAGAGATGGCTTAAATAAACGGCCAGAGGACAGGCTAGAACAGAACAGAACCGAACAGAACAGAACCGAACAGGAGAGACCAAAGGCAGGCAGCGTGGCAGCATCACGCAGGCAGTGTCAAGGCAATAAATCATAAAGCAGTCGCAGTACCCAATCCCAATCCCAGTCCCCCCCATCGAATGGAGTCGAGTGCGAGTGCGAGTGGAGTTTCAGCCATTGGACGCTGCTGCGTACGTGAGTTTTGCCATGAAATTGGAGCATGTGCGTCGTCATCGCTGTACACTCGCTGTGTCGCTGTGTCGCTGAATTGTCGTTGAAAATCACGTAAATGTATAAAAATGAAATCTGTCTGCGTTCCGCACTGCGAGGGCCCCTCCAACCATCCCCATCCCAATTCCTGGTTGGCAATTGGAACTGTATCGCCATCGTCGTCGCCGCACTGCCTGTCAAGCGCCTGTGTGTATGCGCAAGCCAAAAGTCGAATAAATTTCAGTTTGCCGCTGAAATATTTACGCAGCAGCAGCAGCGGCAGCAGTGGCAGCAGCGGTTCCCGGAATGAGTTCCACCCAAAACGGGAAAGAAAATCCCAGCATATGTGGCTAATAAACCAGACGAGAGCGCGCTGCTGCTGAAACCTAACCGAACATACACCCCGAACAGGCCAAGGCACTTGCAGAGCCGGTCACAGCTGCAGCGGCACACAAACCTACATATACTCGTACCTACATACATATATATACTACATATTTTGGAGCTCTGTACCTGTCTGTGCCTTAAGCATTCCGAATGGTTGATTGAACACACACAAAAAGGAGGAAGACAGTCAGCCCGGTGAGATTCCAGTTGATTAATGATGGATCAGCGAGACAGCTGAATGTCTCCATTTCCATCGCCCCACTCCAAAGTTTTCTTAGCTAATTAGCAAGGTTTTTTCACTGGCCCAGAGAAATGGGAGTGTGGCTGGCAATTGGTTTAAAATTGAGGACAAGTGTCTGAAAATTGAAAGCCTCCACCAAAAAAAGTATCTTAATAGAGATATGCCGCCCCCGCCCATCACACATCACATCACATTACATTTTCATTAATTAATTTATCGCATCGTTAATTAGTTTATAACCAATGCGAGCAAAGAAGGAAGCAGCTCGCCGTCCCATAAATTAATTCGTATTTAAAACTTTTAATATCATCCGACAAATGTGGAACACGAAACGAATTTATTTCTACAATGATATCAATGGAATGGAAATGTGAATAGCTTATTGGGGGATTATCCCCACATTAAAACTGTAGCCAAACGAGCCACTCTTTACACACTCGTTTGTGTATCAGCAAACATAGCTTTTTCAGCCACAAAAAGAGATATCTTTAGAGCTCTTTTGAATTTAAATGAACTAACCAGGCTAACAGGCGGATATTCCATTCCATTCCAGATCCAAATTACGTTTTTGGCTCATTAAAAGGATCTCTGGACTATGGAATAAAAATATGGCATTACGTGCCAAAAATAAATGTCAGCATGCCACAGCACATAGCCACACACACAGATACTCGAACGAACACACACACACACACACACACATACACACTGCCATAAGTCCGCAACGCAATCAGATGAAATTTATGAAATTCTTCTTGCTGGGTAATTCATTTCGGCTCTTCTTTTCTGTGGTTTTGCCAATGAATTTATTTTATTTTCTCTTTTAGTTTTCTGCTGCTGCTGCCCCTCAACTCTGACTCTGGTACTCTGGGGGCTCTTGTGATATTTTTAATAGCATTTTTTCTCCGCAGAGGAATTTCGATGCTCGGCAACAAGCAACATCGATGAGCTGAAGCTGGAGCAGGGGCCACAAATAAAATGAAACAAGAGAGTGTTTGCCAGTGGACTGTAACTCGACAGTGGCATACCCTCTAATCAGTGGAAATTATTGAAATTAAAATGAACTGCAGCTGTGATTGCCGGTAACTTCTTTTGCTGATTCTGACACTGTCCCAACCGACATGGCCTTTTATATGCCACAATTACGGGGTAAAACAATATATGGCAGCAGCGGCAGCTAAAGGCGGGTGGGGGGAGGCGTGTCAGCATGGCACACGACAAATAAATTTGTCAACAAATGTGGCAGCGTCCGATGGTGCGATGTTGCTGCCGTCGTCGTCGTCGTCGTCGTGTGTGGGTGAGAGAAACCATCCCCATACCGTCCGCAGAGATCCCTTTGCGCTTTCTCGTGGCGCCCCTGGCCGCAGAAGAGGATTGGGGGGTGGGGCCAACGAATAATGTTGACAGTTGGGCATTAATTTTTTCACTAATTAATAAATGTTGCTGTTGTTGTGGCTGCTGCTGCTGCTGCTGCTTCTGCTGTTTGGCAGATATCTTTAGTGCAGCAAAATGAAATGGTTTATTGGCCTATTAGCGCAGCATTTAAATGGCAATCAAGGCGTGGTGGGCCACTCAGGTAAGCCAAAAGTCACGCAAAGTCACAAATTGTAGGCCGGCAAACAAACACACGAAGGGAACGAATCGAATGAGCAAACACAACGGCAAACAAGGCAAACAAAACTAACGACTGACTGCCCGATGAAGGCGCATAAACAAAAATTCACCAAAAAAACAAGCAAAGGAAGTGGAGAGGAGAGACGAGGCGAGTCAGGAGTGGCAGAGGAGCAGCCTGGCAAATTGAAATCGAAAAGGAAATCAATTGATGTGTAGCGACAATCGATACTGGGGTTGCTCCTATGCCCAAGTCGAGCCGTGCGGAATGGCATGGAGGTGTGGTCTGATTCTGAGTCCGGATTCCGAGTATGGGCCAAAAACCACACGCATATTGTACTGGCCTCTGTGGGTACGCACCAAGGCACAGGCACAGGCACGGGCACGGGCATTGGTGGGGTTTTGTGATTGCTGCTTTGACACGCCCCACCACAACCACACACACACACAGAGAAAAAGGAGTCATTGAGCTGAGGGATGCGATGTTGTGGCAGCAGGTGGCGGCTGGCAAAGGCAATGGGCAAAGAGCAGAGACAACATATGCCCAGAGAGATGTTGGGAATCGGGCGGATAGACCCAATATACATATACGGAGTATATCCAGTCGGTGTTATCGTTATCCCCTGGCAACGTGATTGAAATTTATGACTGGCAAAAATATACCAAACACACAGACACACCAGTCCTCAGGGGCTGCTGCTGCTGCTGCTGCTGCTGGTGTGTTACCCCAAATCGTGAGCTGAATTCCTGCTGCAGGAACTGGAGCTGGAGCTCATCATCTCTGTGCCTCTGTCAGTGTCTGCGTCTGGCTTTTCCTATGAGAAATTGCAGTGAATAAAGAGAGCACTTGTACGCATTAAAACCTAATTGGGAATTTCCATAGTTCATATGACATTTTCTCTAACTGCTGTTGCTGCTGCTGCTGCTGCTGCTGTTGTTGCTGCTGCTGCTGTTGTGACTGAGTGGCATATGCGAGTGTCCTCGCTCGATGTGATGTGTCTCTGTGGCATGTTCAACATATTTTGGCTTTGCAAAATGTCACACGCAGTCAACGATGCTCTCGCTGGTGGTGGAGGAGTGGGCTAAAGTGGATTTTGCGCTTGGCTATGATAAATTGAGGGTTTTCAGCTGGACACAACGAGAGTGGCATCAGCAGCAGCAGCAGCAGCAGCGTATGGTCAGCTTTAGACAGACTAAACTAAACCAGGGGCTTGGGCTTGGCCATGGGCATGGGGATGAGGATGGTGCGACTCCTGGCTACCCGGTGTGTCGTTACCTAAAACTCTATGCTGCACCACCCGTGTACCACCTCTGCGCTTTGTGTATGCAACAGCAGCAGCCAGTCGAGAGATGCGAGGATGCGAGAAGATGAGAAGTGGCCAAATGTCATTTGCAGTTTGACAAGCCAAGCCAGGGATAGGGATGTGGCTGGACGCTGGACTGCGTACCATGGGAAGCATCACAAGTTTCAGTCGTTAAAAATGATACTAAAAAGCTCATAAAGAAAGGCAAATGAAGTGCGGGCAATCCTCAGGGAGCAGACTTGAGAGCAAACTAATGAAAATGTGCATTGAATTTAATATATTTTCATTTTAAATTCGTGTCATAAGTAGCAGGAGATTTTCCACTGTTGGCTCTAATGGGGATGTGGCTGGAGCTGGCCTCTTTCGATGCTGCATGCCACTTGTCTGCTGTCGCACTAATTTTATCAATTTGCCCAACTGCAAAGCTACAGAATGGAAAATGTCGATAGAGCCCAAGGAACTAATCGGACTTAATCGGAATGCGGCAGTAGAAGTAGAAGTCCCCAAGCAGCGGCATCCTTTCCTTTCGACTGTCACTGCAATGTCCTTGACATGAACTTCGCAGGCAATCAAAGCAGGCAGAAGGGAAGAACGGGAAGAGGCAGGCGAAGCAGGAGCCGGAGCAGGCCTGCATATGCAGGACTGAGCAGAGCAGCGCTGAGCTGGCAACTTGGCTTAACCGATGATGACTTTGCTTTGCCGCATCGTCGTTGTCGCTGTCGTCTATGGCTGCGATAAGCAAGCGACATCTTCTGCCAATCCTCTGACAATCCATCCCTTGGCCCGCCCAGCCGCACCCGCACCCGCACACGGGCTTTGATTTATTGTGCGTGGCTTAAAGTTGTGAAAAGGCTGTGTGTCCTGGCGCCTGGCACGCTCTTATCAAGTCTCTCTCGGGGTCGCAGTGGCTGGGGCAGCCAAAAGAAATTTATTTATATGCAGTGACTTTGAAAAGAAACTTGGACCGAGCGCCCTGCCCAGAAACTTTCGACCTGGGTGCGCATCGATTATAAAACTTTGTGTCCTATCTTGTCTCGAGTATCCTGTGGGGACGGGGCCAGGGACTGTGGCTGGAATTGGCAAAGTTGTTAAATAATTGCGCTGAGCGTTTACTTGGCCAACGCTGTGCGTATGCTTCATATGCTTTGACTCCGCTTCGCTTCGACTCTGCTCGGCTCTGGTTGGGGGAAATAATTCGATGCATCATGAGAAGCGACCCCGATCTGACCCAGTATCATCGGGATTAGCAGGCAAAGTTTGCCCAGCAGCTTAGCGGGTGAGTTAATTGTGCGAATGTCAAGACAAATTGCGTTAATACGACCAGGCTGTGTGGCTGCTGCTGCCAATGGCAGCCAGGACAAGGCCAGGACAACAAGGACCAAGCTCCCACAAGCATAGCACGACGGGAGGGAGCTTTGGAGTTTGTATGCCATGCCACATGGTTGTCTCTCTCTCTGTCTGTGCGCCTGCATCGTGGGTGTCGCAAAAAGTTTTTAAAAAGTATTTTAAGCAAAATTTATGCAAACCACCAAGGCAAACTGGCTGCCAAAAGGAAGCCAGGATCTGCCCCGGCACACTGCACCCCAGCCCCTCCCGGCGGCTGAATATGTGCATGGGAGCCCTCTGCTAATCCCCGAGTAATCAAAGTTTCGGTAATGTCACGAGAGAGAGAGGCAAAGCGAGACAAGCAGCTGAGGGAAAAAAGCTCGGAAAAAAATTCGGGGAAAACTGAATGCCAAGCACACAGAGAAAGGCAGGCAGGCGGGCACTCCTCCCACTGCCACTCCCACTCCTCCTCCTTCGTCCTCTTTGTTCTTTTTTCTTTTCTTTCTGCTGTGTGTGTATGTGTGTGCGTGTGGGTGTGGGCTCTTTTGGGGCTGGGAAAACACTTTTCCAATTAATGAAATCTCTAAACTGCCATAAATTTAGCCGAGCGCAAATAATTAAATTTCGTTGCCCCCGCACACAACCCACACACACACACACAACAAACACACCACATGCCACAACGACTTGTTGACTTATGGGTGTGTGGAGAGTGTGTGGCTGTGTCTGACATTTCTGACCAATTGCACACGGACCGACCATCGGTCCAACCTGACCACAAATGTAGGCGCCTGATGGCCAACATATTTTTCGGTGCCGAATTGACAAGAAAAAGAAGGCTGGCCATCAGGGTTCGAAGCATTAGATACCCATCATAGGAAGAGGAATCATACATAGATAATGCCATAATTAATGCCATAGTTCCATTGGCCTTGCACCCAACTGCTCCAATTGCTCGGATATTTATCCATAAATCATCAGTCGGCGCCAGACAAACACGCAGTGTGCGTGCCGATGCTCGCTCTTAATTTGCATAATTCCCAAACAAATGCAATAATTATTTATATATTTTTGATTTTATGGCAAACAATTAGGAATCCTTCCTGCCGAAGGACTTGGACACTCTCGCATCAACCCCGCTGTAATAATTCTCTGTATGCAGTTCAAAAATGCCTGGCAATCCTCTGCTAAAATCAATATACCCCTCTGCAGAGGGAATCAGCTGGCGTGCTCAATTAACCACAGCATGAAACTCTCTGTCTTCGTGGTTAACCTTTAAAAGGCATTAGAAGTCAGCTTAAGAGCTTAGGTAAGACTCACCTGCTTGACACTGGCACTCGCCGTGACCTCCGGTTGCTGCTGCTCCCTCGCCCGCTGATGCTGCTGCTGCTGCGGCCGCCTCGGCCGCCTGCCTTCGCTGCTGGCGTCGCGTCAGCTGCAGGTGCGACACATCGCGACGCAGACGATGCAGCTCTCGGCGCACATGCAGCGTCATGTGCTGGGTGCCATTGTTGCTGTTGTCCACAATTTGCGTCTGTTCGGCGGGCCAGTGGAGCAGCTGCTGCTGCTCCAACCTGAGCTCCAGCTCGACAATGCGTGCGTCCAGCTGCTGGAGGCGTTGCAGCCGCTGCTCCATTCGCGTCTGCCGCACATTGGCGTACAGGGCGAAGCTGAAGGCGCACAGGCACAGCACATAGCTGGCGATCTGCAGCAAGGACATGAGCTTTATTGTGGGATGAGGTCGCTCCTTGCTGCAGTGGGCAGCTGGCTGATGCTGTTGCTGTTGCTGATCCGGCTTGTCCTGACAGCTCACGGTGGTGGGGGCTGCCAGGCGACTAGCTGTGCTCGCTGCTGTTGCTGCTGCTGCTGCTGCTGCTGTTGGAGTGGGACCATTGCTGGCCATTTGATTGTGTCCTAGGTGCAGGCGCTGCTGCTGCTGCTCTGCCTGAATTTCCACTGCGGATGCGGCTCCTGCAGCTGGATCTGATTGTGTCCTTGGGCTGCCGCTGGGCGGCGCTTTGTGCTTGCGCATGCTGCGTTTAAGATGGAAAGCTGTCTCTCGCCCCCTCCCTGCTCGCTCTCCCTAGGCTTGCCTCCTTGTGCTACACTTGAGTCTGTTGCTGTCACTTGAAGTGTGTCCTTGTGGCATCACACAGAAAATATAAAAAGCAGCCCGAACCACATATGCGGCAGTCACTGGCAGCTTGCTCCTTTTTTGGCCAGTGCTGTCTGTCGAGTGCTTTCCTATCCTTCTATTCTGCTCTATCCTCTATGCACACTATCCACGTTCTCGATTCTATTTCGTTGCGGTATTTGGCCGGAACATTGCGCTTCTAATGTTGCTGCCCCGTTGTTGCCTCCGTAGCATGCAACGCAGCGGCGGCCATGGAAAGCGCCGACTAAGGCGAAAACCGAATAGCGTAGAAGGAAAAACTTTTGCTGCGTGCTCTGCCCTGCTCGGCCCTGCTTCGCTCTGCTGGCTGTCCAAGCCCCGGGGTTGGGTTGGGTTGGTGGTTGCCTTTGTTTTTGTCCTGTCAATCGTTGAAGCAGCTGCTGCTGATGCTGCTGCTGCTGGTAGTGGTGCTCCTTCGTCCTCGAATTGTCTCCTGCTCGTTGACAACTTCTGTTCCTTGGTTTCGCACTTGTCCTTTTAGGGCTCTTCACATTGCAACTTGTTTAGTTTGGGTGCTGCGAATCCGTTCACTTTTCAACTGCAACGAAAGAAAACGAGAAGAAAAGTGAAAAATAAGTTGGATGGAAACTTTTTTTCCATGGCACTCGAATTATGTGTCGCCGCATTTTCAATAATCAGCCAGGCTCGGTTGCCACGGACGGGTGACAAGTCCTGGCCTGGCCCGGCTCTGACTCCGGCTCTGGCTCTGGATCTGGTGCTAACTTCGTTTTGAAGTTCACCCAGCCGTGCCCAGCGTGCCCCACCCCCTTCGGCTGCCGTGGCAACCGAGTACCTCGCAAGACTCGGGCAACCGAAACTTTTTTACTCCAAACTTTTTTCTAGCTCAAGTGGCAGCCAGCGGTGGCAGCAACAACTGACAACAGCAACAACAAAACAAAAAAAGGAAACAACACAAATAAAAAACCAAGAAGCGGCAACAGCAGCAGCAACAAGATGCCACAAGAGGCGGTGAGGGGCAGTACGGGTATTTGACCCATAGACTTGTCGTGTCAAAAACATTTGTTGCCTTCAACTGGGCCCCACATGCCACCGACCATCAACAGGGCGATCAGCAGGCGGGTGGCGGGTGGCGGTGGGGTGTGTAGGTGTGTGGCAACAGCAATACAAAAGTCATAAAGTGGAAATTATAGCAAAGAAACAAGAATACTTTTTGTTTGATGGGTGGAGTGGGATGGAGTGGAGTGGGTGGGTTCTGGGGAACAACGCAACTCAAATGCTCTTTAGAGAAATGAAATGAGCTTGGGAACTTTTTCGCAAGTGGCAAGAAACAGACAGACAAACAACAACAACAAAATACAGTTTAAAAAGTATCAAAAAGTTGACCAGGGTGGGGGCGCAGCAAGAGGAACTTTTAGAGCAGCTTCAAAAACTATATCACTCCTGCCACTCGTGAAATTATGTGGTAATTAAATTAAAAAATAGCATATCAAATTATTTATGCATACGCTGCCATTCTCAAACCCAATCGATGCACAATAAAAATCGTATGCTTTTAATTTTTAGTTTTAAATATTTTCCATGCTGGTGCTCAATTTTTTTGTTACAGAATTTCCACAATTTCATATTTTATTGTGTGCCTTAAAGCGGCTGTTGTCTCGCTTCATTCTTTTAATGTTTTTTTTTGGCATTGCGCAATCAAGCGCCAAACAAGCGACGGACACAACAAAAAATAACTGAAGCGCTATTAAACTCAAAAACAATCGCACAATCGATGGCCTTCCCCCTCAGGAGCACCGCAACACACGAACGCCTAAGCCGCAGCCACACAAAAAACAACAAAAATTGAGCCAACGAAAATCGAAGAACAAAAAAAAAGGCATAAAAGTCAAAAGGCCAATATCAAACGGAGGCATCGGCAACGGGTCGAAAACCACAACAACAATAACACACCCCCGCTCGGCCCGCCCACCAAAGCCCGGCTCAAGTCAATGGAATGTTTGGAACACCCTAATAAAACTAATTGAAAGTCTTGTGCGCTCCTCTGCAGCCAATAACGGACAAAATGAAGATGATGATCATGATCATGATGATGATGATGATGATGGTGGCAATGAGCATGATGACGTCGCAGCAGCAACTGCAGTGGAAATGGAAAGATGCTTTTAATTTAACAAATAAGAGCAGGGCAGGGCAGGGCAGGGCAAGGCATGTGTGTGTGTGTGTGTGTGTGTGTGATGCACGGACTTTAGCGCTGACACTGCAATTGGCTGGGCAACTTCTCCAACAACAGTCGGCAGCTACAGAACCCCTTGGATATCGATTTCGATTTTATACATTGTCGAAGCCAAAAGGTTAATGCTATTGGCTGGGGCGGGGGGGGTGCTTGGGTGGCATGGAGTACGACGAGTAACTCAATATAAAATAAATTGATTTAAAATTTCAACAATTTGGTGCGCAGCTTTTGTCAATTACGTGAGGGCGACTGAGGGAGAGAGAGAGAGAGTGTCAGAGCGAGTCCAATGACTTTGGCCTCTGTCAAATGCTGTGCTCAAAAGTATGCTATGGATTCTATTCTGCTTTTTTCTCGCACTATTCGACACAAATTGAATTATGCTGCACATGTGTGTGAGTGTGTGTGTGTGGCAGTGGGAGTGTAAGTGGGTGGCTTAGCCACTTAGTAAACCCATATTGATAGTGTGTTTCTGCCTGTGTGGGTGTGGGTGTGTGTGAGTGTCCATCTGGCAATTGAAAAATTTGATTTCGAATTGAAATGCAAATCAAGCGAAAATTGAATGGCCTTAGCTGGACCGAACCGGACTGGACCGCACCGGACGGAACGAAACGGATGGACGTTTGGGGCCACAAAATGAAATCCTATCCCATCGCATCGCATCCTATGCCAGAGGCAAGAGGCAAAAGCTTTCTAAGTCCGGCACAATGTTGAGTTAAGTGCCACACGTACGCGTATGTGTGTATGTCAGTGTGTGTGTGCCTGTGGTGGTGGTGTTGGTGTTGGATGGTCAATGGCTGTAAAAAGCTCAATTGCAATGCATTCAAAAGGATTATTGTCCTTATTTATTTTGCTAAATTTATTCGTTACGCACAAATGCGCAAGAACCAAACCAAAAAGGAGGCATGCGGCATGTGGCATGTGGCATTGGGGGTCGGTCGTGGCCAATAAAAACAGCAAGCCAAAACAACACACAAACAACACACAAAAATCAAAGCAAATAAACAATAAAAATAATCGGGGCCGTTAGCAGCACATGTGCATTTTTCATCATCATCATCATCATCACAGTCAAACATCACATCAGCAGTGGTAGTTTAGTTGTAGGTTGCCGCCAAAGCTAAATCCAACAACTTTGTTGCAGCAGCAACATTTGCAATGTGGCATCCCATCCTCGACAGCTTCGTCTGGGGCCGGGGCGAGGCAATAAATAGTTGTCGTGCCATAAGAAAAATGCAAGAAGTGTTTAAGTTTGCCTCCCCCATTCTGTCGTTCCTTTGCTTTGCTTTGCTCCTTTTTTTTTTTGGTTGTTTGGCAGCCAGGACCCGGAACCCACACCCCTGGCTCACAAAAGTGAAGCGTCATTTCCTACTGCTCCTTCTTTTTTACTGCTCCATCATTTAAATTGAAAAAAAGTGAAAAAAGCTGAAGTGGCAGTGGAAGTTCCTTGAAGTTAACTGAAAAAGAAAGAGAGAGAGACAGAGACAGAGAGAGCGGCGAAAGGGAGAAACAGGCGATAATGTTTGTCAGGCTGCGGGGGCGGAACGGAACGGCACGAATTTGGGAAACTTTCGATTTTGGGGCATACAGAAAAAGTGCCGGGACCCATTTCAGTTTTGATTAAGGGCCAGCAGCAGTAGTAGCAGTGGAAGTGGAAGTGAAAATGGAAATGTAAGCAATGGTGGAAACCCAAAAACAGAAGTTGCATTCAATGACTTCAAGGCTGACACTTTTTGATATTGTTTGCCTGGCTTTTGAAGCCACATTTCGAAACGAAAGCGATTTGTAACTGAGCTAAGAAACGTCTTACAGGAATCATTGATGGGCTTTGAGGTGAATAAAAGGAATTTTGAGCTCAATATCAGATAGTTTCCTTGGCAGGAATTTTCCACTCAATATCAGATGGTTGCCTTGGTAGCTTCGGTATGTTGCATAGTTTGGTTTGCTGCCATGTATCTAGATACCCGTAATCCATTTTCATTGCCCCTAGTTATGAGATGTTTTCAGTTTGTATTCGTCTTTATGGCAGCTCTTTAGTTTACGATGAAATAATGCGAATCACTTTGCCACAACCAATCTTCGCTTCAGTTTTAATGTCTCAGCAGCAGGGGGTAGGGGCTAGATACATATGTATCTACATATCAGTGGGGGTGTGTGTGTGTGTGTGTGGGTTGGTGTGTTGCTTGCTGTTTTCATATAATTTTTACAGCTTGTTCTGGCTGTGGATGTGGTTGCTGCTGCTGCTGTGGCTCCTTCTTCATCGGTTCAGGGCTCATTCTTCTCTCTCTCTCTCTTATTTTTTATGTTCTTGCCCCTCCCGGCTGCTGCTTCCACAAACAAACTATTAGTGCAACTCATTGTTGGGAGGCGTCTTTGTACTTTTATGTGCTTGGAGTCCCTTCGCCCACGCGGACTGAGGGCGGGCGGAGTGACTGTGGCTGAGGCGAGTGTGTAAGAAAGATTCGCAGCAGAAGTTGCCCTTGGGAGAAATTACTTAATTTTGGAATTTCAATTTAGCACTTAGACAGGAGGAAACATGGCAGTGCGGCGGGGGGGGACAAGGAGCCAGTAGCCAGCAGCCAGTAGCCGGAAAGGACCCTCCTGCGACAGCAATCGTGTTGAGACTGTATTGGCATGGTCTGTGGCATGTGCCACATGTGCGCATAAGTATGTGTCTGCTTGTAAAAATCCAGCTTACACATGCTGTGACTCCTAAAAATGTCCGGAATTTTGGCACACGCAATGTCTGCCTTTTGTTTACACATCGTCCCTTAACTTTCCCGTCCACAATCTCTATTCTTTTATTTCTCTCAGGAGTAGCTGGGGCTGGGACTGGGGCTGCTGCTGTGGCTGGAGTTTCCACAGTTTGTTGCACAAAACTGCTTGAACACTTTGTACAGACAGACACAGGCACACACCGTGGAGACTCTGCTCTTGTGGCTTCTCTCTAGACTCTCGCACATTCCTTTTTATTTGATTTCAGTTAGGTATTTAGCCAAGTAATGTCGTGTCACAGTTAACTGCCACTGCCACAGCAACTAGCAGCGCCCAACTCCCATGGAATGCCTTAGCCTTAACCAACTCTAATGAGTGTCCTTACATTGGGTTTCCGTTCCGTTCTCTATTTACAGCTGCCACACACACACGCACACACACGCACGGCAAAGTCACACCTCATCTGCAGCCCTTGCCTGCTGCCTGCCACACTGCACACTGCACTGAGTGAGTTTGTTTAACAGTGTAAAGTTACACGCAACTAAGCACTTAACTGCATAAAAGCTCGAGCACAGCAGGTGCGGCGGGTGGGGCAGGTAGTCCATGCAACATCGTAGTGGCAGACTTTCAACCTTGGACTTGCAACAGTTGACTTTGCGTGCGTTTTTATGAATGAGTTGAGTTGAGTTGAGCAGAGTTGAGTTGTGGCAAGCGGCCCCTGGGCCCCAGGGAAGCAACAAATGTAAATCCGCGACCCCGTTAAAAGGTCGCTCAAAGGCTGCCTGCTGCCTGCCGCCGTCTGACCAAAGCCGCAGGCAGGGTCTTCTCCGTCGACGTCTGTTCCCCCGTCGTCCTCTGCCGTCTGCCGTCTGTTGTCTGTCAGAACTTAGGCGCAAATTGAGGCGCAGGCGGAGTGGCGAACAGGGGATAGACCGAAGAACATTAAGCAACGTCCGTCTGGACTGTGGCTGGACAGGGAGCCAGCCATAGCAGACGTAGCAGCAATGTAAACAGACACACAGCTGGACATTCGAGCTCAGCTCCGCTCCATGCCACGGACTGGGGCCCTGGACAACGGACTGGGCTCTGTCTGGGTCTCTTCGTGTGTCATGTTGTGGTCTGTGTGGGGGCCAAAGGCAAAGGCTATAAGCAGTTGCCCATCAATTGTGCTCTGATCTGGCTACGAAGGCATAGAAAAGCGCTTAACTTGCACACCAGCAGCTCGATGGGTTGCAACCAGAGCTGAAAATGGTCATTAATCGTGGGAAATGGAAAGAATAGAAGGGAAAAAATGTAATACAATTAAAACTCTATTGAAAACAATGCAAATACTCAGAAAAATAAAATTTTGAATAGAGAAAACTCATCACAACACCCAAAATCACCCACTGAACCCTCCTAGGGATTACAAAATTATGGGCTAATCCCTCTGCATTAGGCTGACCGCAAAAGGACACGCAGACACGCATCAAATCACTCGTTTTCGTTGGTCAATGCATCCCATCCCATTCCATCCCTCTCCCCCCCTCCACTCTGACCGACCACAATTCCCCGAACGCCGCTCGGCCTAACCGTAAGCACGTACGTGGCAGAAGGTTTGGATAAGTAATGGCTAATGGGACCATCATGTCCTGTCACCTCTCCGTGCAAAACATTGCAATATTTAACAGGGATTTCTATAGGGGTTTGTCTTTTGTCCCAAAGGCTGTGTATAATTAATAGTAAACAGTTTCGGCAAACCATCAAAATTCTCTTGTCCTTGCTGCGTGCCACGGCCACGTTGCAACAGCGGAAAAAACGCAACCCCAGCCACTGCTACATGTTGACCATGAGCCGTGAACTACGACCAGCTGTCGGGCCATTTAAATTTTCACATAAGCTTTTGCTAGACTTTTTGGCTTGGGCATTTAAGTAATTTTTCCTGGCAGCAACAGCAACCTGTGGGCTGCCACTATCTTCTTTTCTCTCTCTCTGTCGCTGTCCCTGTCTCTGTCTCTGTCTTTCTCTGTGTCGCTCTCTGTCTCTGTCATTGGTTGGTAATTTTTCACTGGCTGACAAGATGTCGCCGTCACTGGCGTTGTCGTCTGTTCGTTCCCTCGGTCTGGGCCTGTCTCCTTTGCCGCTGTGCTGCATAATTGCTTTGTGGTTAAAGGATTATTTACTTTTTTTTTCTCCAGCTACACCCGACTGTCTGCTTGGGTCTGGGCCTGGTCCTGGTAGCAGGATTGGTGCTGTGCTGCCTGCTGCCTGCTGCTGACTCACTCAAGACAGAGTTTGTCCTCCACTAAGCCGACGGCTTGCGCTGATTTGGGCTTAAATGCATTCGGCTCATTTAATTTTCAGTGCACCGCAGAAACCAACCAATCTGCCGCTTCTTTTGATACCCTCACATTACAGCGAGCATATTTACACTTGTCAGCGATGTTTACCAGGAATTAATGGATCATTTTTGTCTTTTATTTTTGGCAATTTCCAATGGCGGAGCACTTTAAATATATTTCAATTAAATTGGAAAATTCTGCAGATAAAGCTAAAAATGAATTATAATTTGGAAATTTTGAAAAACCTTCTGCAAACATTTTTTTAGTGTATTTCTTTCGTGACTTTAGTGCCTGAAAACCTGATGTTGGCTTGGATGTGATGTTGCTGCTCTTCACTTATTTTTCGGTCTCCCTTTCCAGTGGTGCTGCTGCTGCTGCTGTCTCACAAATTATATAATTAAGTTAAAGTGAGCGGCGGAGGCGGTGCCTGGCGGTGGCTCTGCGGCTGGCAATTTACGAGCAGCTTCAAGCTCCCAGTCTCCAACTCACAGAGAGAGACAGCCGATTGCCACTCATCCTCCCAATGTGTGCGGTGTATGCGTATCCCCCCCACACCCCTCCCCGTCGCATACGCTAATTTCTTAATTTTCACCTTCCGCTTAGTGCAGAGCGGACGTGGACCATTCCCATTCCCAATTCCCAATTCCCAGTTCCGATTCCCGTTGCCCATTCCCGTGTGAAGGCACAACCCCAAAAATAGCATTTCTGTATTTCCGTGTCTATCATGACTTTTATTGTTATGTTCAGCAGAGGCTGCCCGCTGCCTGCCCTGCTGCCTGCTGCCTGCAATGACTGTTATAAGCACCCGCCGCAGTGGCACGAATGGTTTTGAACCCCACTCGCAGCACAGCGCACAAAACCAGTTACAGTTTTGCGGGTTCCAAAGACTAAGTTCCATTCTCCCAGCTTCTGGTCCAGAGCCAGAGCCAGTGCCAGTGCCAGTGCCAGAGCGAGGGCCATGCCCTGTCCAATCCCCCCATTCGGCTGATTGCTGTTCATTCGCGCGTTAAATGTGATGGAGGGGAGTAAGGGCAGTCGCAGGGAAGTGGATGGCGATGCTTTTGAAAATGAAACCCTACCTACCCCTCTGCCTATGCCACAACCCCATCAACATCTCCATCTCCATGCCCCACCCCGCACCGCGTTCAACTATACTTTCCCTGGACTATTCTTTGGATCTCTCTCCATCTCTCTCTCTCGCTCACTCTCTGGGCGTTTTGTGTTCAATTTAGCGTCATAATTTCGTTTATTGCATGGCCTGCGACAGCGTTTCGTTTACTTTCGGACAGTGCCCCCCTCACTTCTGGCTCTAGCACTACTGGTTCCTGCCCCGCCGCCTGCCCGGCCCTGCCCTGCCCAGCCACTATGCCACGCTGTCAAGTGTTCTTGTTGAGTTCATCAAAATTGTCGCTAGCTGCGATGACATCCACTTAACGCAATTTTCACTGCTGCGCTGAGAGCAGAAGCACCAAAAAGCAGCAGCAGCAGCAAACAGTCGGAGCAGTCGAGCCGCCACTCCACTTGACAGTCATTCATTCAAGCTGCTGCTAAGCATCCATTCATTCATTCATTCATTCACTTGCTCATTCACTCACTCATTTCACACCATTTACAGTTACAATTAATGTTTGTTTGCGTTGCTGCTGCTGCTGCTGCTGTCTCCCGCATGCCACCAGATTGTCAGAAAGGTCGGGCGGGTCAGGGGTTGTGTGTGCTGCCAAAAGGACTCCCTACCCCTACCCCTACCCCCGCCCGCCCCAAACATCAAAGAGGTCGGTCGTCTCTGCAAAAGGAGCAACCTAAGCTTATCTTAAAGCTGCAAAAAGCTTGAATATTTAATAATTGCCCTCCGGCTCAGAAGTTCATAAAAATGTGTAGAATGCCCCCCTCCCTGGAGGCAACAGACGCCGACCCCGAAGAGGCCTCCAGGGAGCATAATGAAAAGGGTCGAGCGAAAAGCGCAACCTTCGCCAGATCATAAATGAATGTTTTTGCTACAGAATTTACACCTACCTAGAGAGGGAGAGGTGGAACTTGGATGGAACGTGGATGGAACGCGGATGGATGGGGGGGGGAAGGCAAGCAACCTGCTGCCATGTCTGGCATGGCATTCGGGCGCGGGGGCTTGGGCCTGTGGCTCATAAAGTATCTTGAATATTTGAGCAAGGTGTGTCAGTAATTTAAGGGTCTCCCCGGGGCCTGCCCTGGTCTGGCTGAACCTGAGGCTTCATTAGATGGCCGCTGCAACTTCATTTGCAGAGGGGCATAAAAAGCATACAAATCGCCAAGACCTGGTCGCTCTGCCAACTGGTTTGATGCCAATTTGTTTTTGTTTGTGTTGCTTTTAGGCTGCGGGAATTCTGTTCTTGCTATTATCCTATTTTACCCGTCGGAGCGGAGCTGCATTTGATTTGATTTCCTTTTCGTTTCGTTTCGCGTTTGTGGGCTCCGTTTTTGGGTTGTTTTTTGGGAACAGCCCAAAAACGTATTTCGGTTTTTGTTTTCTTTTGTCATCCTGCCGGTCGTCGTCTCGTCCAACCCCCTAATTGCTGTTTTTGTTGTTTTTTTGTCAACGTTTTGCATACAAAGCACACACACACACTTATACACACGTACCCTGGCCTGCTGCACAACCAACACACATGGCAAAAAGGTAAAAACAACATCCCGACTATAAGATACCCGCTACTCGGGAACTACTTATCCAACTGGCACGAAACAAAAACAATTCAAAAAACAGCCACTTACTGTATTTGGTACATCCTGCCTGCAGGATATGATTTCCATCAGCTAATATCTATAATTATAATCGAATCGAAGCAAAGGGAAGTTGGAACTTCCATCAAAAGTTTCCAAACTGCAGTTGCGACTGACTCAGATTCGTTGTACAAATTTCTGATAAGCCAACGGGATTTTATACGAAGAAGTACAAGACAAGAGAACATAAATAAATACAACCAGTAATACAGTTATTTGAAAGTGCAGTGCCCAGTGCAACTTTTATCATCTTGAACCTGAAATTTATCCACCTCTCCTCCATCTGACTGTTGCACAAACACAATATACCCTTTGTGCCCGCCCAGTACCTGGCATAATAAATGAACATGACCGATTCGTGTGCATATGCATTTACCCCGGCGCGTTGCTCGTGGGCGACCCGACCCCGCTTATTATAATCAAACAGTTTGTTTGGTTCAGGTTCACCTTTTACATACTTTGCGCCGCCTGCACCTCTTTGGTGAGGATGGAAGATGGATGGGCTGGGGCTGTGGCGGGGGCTGCTGCGGACGCTGGATGCTGGAACGCGCTGCTTTATTGTGCCCTGGCTGGCTGGCGGCGTTTCTTGTTTCTTCCTTTCGCTTTGCACTTCACCCTCGGGCTGTTTCAAGCACTTAACATAATTTAATTTCGACAAAATACAGCAACTATAAATTTCTACTTTCTGCACTTGGCACTCACTTGGCACTTGGCTGCTGTTGTTGCTGTTGTCGGTGTGTGTTGCTTTTGTCACAACTTTGTTTTACTTCTTCTTTATGCTTTTTGCTTTATTTTGCTGATCCTAAAAACAACAACAGTGGAACGTAAAACTCGCGCCGAGGAGAAAGAATTTCGAAATTCGCGCGAATGAAGCTTTTGTCGTGAAACGCGCACGCACGCGTTTTGCCTTCCGTTATTTGTTCGATGACGCGCGATGTGACCGCTCGGTTCGGATATATTTTGATTTTTGTTTTTTTCCGGGTTTTCATTCACGATTTTCCGGTTCTTTCCCGCCCCGCTGGCAAATGTTGCTCGGGCACATGTTGCTAGAAAACATACTGCAGGCAAGGTAAGAAAAATGGTATGGTATGGTATACCTGGCAACGCATGCAAGATAAAATCCAAACAAATCCAAACCCAATTGTTTACAGGCCATTTTGTTTATCAACCTTAGGTCAGGTGCGTGGTTCCTTAAAATGGTGATGGGCCGTTTTTGCTCATTGGCCATACCTTACCAAAGCCCGTTCGACGAAAGAGAGAGAGAGCGACTCAGTTTGGGGTGTAAGTATGAGCTGCACTCTCTCTCTCAGCAAATGCTGCTGTAAAACATGTTGACGCAAACGAACTGGCAACGAAATGTATAAGCTGCGTACCAAAAATATAAAGCAAGCAGAAGAAATGTAAGAGTTTGATTGGCTTTCCGGTCCAAACCGATGTATTCCGCCATATTCCACTGATCTGCATTATTTAGCAAAGAAAAAACAATTCAAGAAACTAAAAATTAAAGTTTTGACACCCAAGGTGTGTGATAACAGAGAAAAGAAACGATATGGGTGCGTGGGTGCCACTGGGCAGCAGTATCAGTGGGTGGCACAAAAACACTTGCCACTTCGTTCTTGCTTGCCACTTTTTGGGGGTGCCATACTCATTTCCGGCTTCCGTTACTTTGTGTGCGTGTAATATTTGAATTTGTTGGCAAAGTTTGGCGCCCTCCGACTTTGACATTTTGCGCATCTGAAAATTATTGAAAACACATCAAGTGGCAGCAGCAGGAGCAGCAGCAGCAGCAGCCAACAGGACAGCAGCAAGGATGACACTTTGCCGGATGTTGGCAATTTCCATTTTCCGACTTTGCGACTACCCCATATTTTGCGGGTGGGCGTGACCGACTCGTCATTGAAATCAAATTGTCTCGTGCAATTTTATTTGCTGCCAATTGCCGGCAATGAACATAACTTCCCCTGGAGCAGGCTAATCAACATTCCCAAAGAACAGACAGAGAGGGAGAGAGAGAGAGGGCCCGCCAGAACAACTCCAAATTTGGTGGGGAGAGTGCGAGAGTGGAGAGTGGCCGCCACCGCCCACAACCCACAACTGCCTGCTGATAAAACGACGACGGCGGCGGCTGCATTGATAAGATAACGTGGGGAAATCGACTGGAGAGGGAGCTTTTTGGAAGTTAGAACCTAATCGGCGCTTAGTCACAGGCTGCCATTGCCCCAGCGCAGACACCGAAATGGACGACACGGACTTTTCGCTCTTCGGCCAGAAGAACAAGCACAAGAAAGACAAAGCAGATGCCACACAGATCGCCAAGACGCCCACTTCGGAGGCGGATCTGAAGCGCATCATCATCTCGAGGCCCACCGTGGACGACACCTACGAGAACTGTGCACACGCCGGCATTGCAGTGATCCTCAATCACAAGGACGTCAAGGGGCAGAAGCAGCGCGTGGGCACCGAACGGGACCGCGACGACATGCAGCACACGCTGCAGACCTTCGGCTTCGATGTGCGGGCCTACAACGATCTGACCTTCTCCGAAATCAACGACATGCTAAAGGAGGGTGAGTAATCTTCAAGGCACTCCCCAGGATCCAAGTTAAAGTTCCTCCTATGTTTATTTTGTAGTGGCACGCGAGGATCATAGCGATAATGATTGCTTTGTGCTCGTTGTGATGTCGCATGGCACCGAGGGCAAGGTCTATGCGAAGGACATGTCCTATCCGGTGGAGCGTCTGTGGAACCCCTTCCTGGGCGACAACTGCAAGACGCTGAAGAACAAGCCGAAGCTCTTCTTCATACAGGCTTGCCGTGGCGAGAATCTGGAAAAGGCTGTGGAGTTCACCTCGTTTTCGGTGATGACCAGAGAACTGGCACCCGCCGCAGCGGCGCCCGTGCAGCCGATCACCTATGCCATACCCAGCACGGCGGATATGCTCGTATTTTACTCCACCTTCGACAGTGAGTTTCCCCCCCCGCACTTTGCAACCCCAAGCACAATCCCATTTTAATTTCTTTTGCCGTTTTTCTTTTAGAATTTTTCTCATTTCGTAATGTGGACGATGGCTCGTGGTTCATTCAGAGTCTGTGCCGTGTCCTGGACATGGCCGCCTTCAATGAGGCGGGCCAACCGGACGGCGTCGAGCTGCTGCGCCTGCTGACCGCCGTCAATCGAAAGGTCGCCTACGAGTACCAGTCGAATACGAAGAACGAGGCCCTCAATCAAATGAAGGAAATGCCCAACTTTATGTCCACGCTGACCAAAACCTTTCAGTTGCGTGTGAAGCCAAAGACCAAGACCTGAGACCGGACAGCACGAAATCACCAACGCAGCTGACTCACGATGCCCCAAAGGAGGGAACACACAACACGGCAAACCTTTCACAGAGTATACATAAATGTTTGCAATTTGTTTGATGAATATATACACACACATGTACTCGTACTCGTACCCGTACCCGTACTCGTATGAGAGTGGCCTATCGATCGCACTTATCAGGAATTGGCTTAGTGCCCCTGGGGTAGGCGATGATAACGAGCGTGTCGCGGCTACGCTAGATTTCCAGCAGATAGAGCGGACAACAGGCAGCCCGACAAGTGGACAATGCAAGGGATTCCCTTTGGGTCCTTGGTGTCCTTAGTTGTCCGGAACATGTCACGCCTGCCGCACGTTTGCGGACTCTGCCTGCTCCTCTGGCTCTGGCAGCTGCTGGCCTTGGCGCCCTTCAGCTACAGCCGGAGCAGAGGAGCCCGCTGCCGCCGCCTGCTGACCCTGAGCGGGGTACTCCGCTGGCTCCTGCTGATTGGACTCGCGCCTCTGATGCTGTGGCAGAGCGCGGCCATGTACGATGCCACCAATGTGCGGCACTCGCTGATCTTTAAGAACATCGCCCTGGCGGCCATGACGGGCGATGTTTTCATCTCGCTGGCGCTGCTGGGCGCCCACCTCTGGCAGCGTCGGCGATTGGCCAAGCTGCTGAATGGCCTGGCGCAACTGCATCGCAAACGGAAGCTGGGCTGGTGGGCAACGCTGCTGCTGTGGCTCAAGCTGCTCCTGTCGCTCTACGAGCTGCTCTGCAATGTGCCCTTCCTGCAGGGGGCGGGCAGTCGTCTGCCCTGGACGCAGCTCCTGGCCTACGGCGTCCAGCTCTATGTGCAGCACGTGAGCAGCGTCTATGCAAATGGCATATTCGGCGTAATGCTGCTGCTCCTCGCCAGTCTGGACCATCTGCAGCAGCAGGACTCACTGGCTCTGGCTCGGCTGCTGGCACGCGAGCGCCGCTGGCTGCGCCTGTCCACGGACTTTGTCGGCCGCTTTCAGCTGGGCATCTTTCTGCTGGTCATCGGCTACTTCGTCAACATTCTGGCCAACATGTACGCCTACATGTCGTACTTTGTCTCGCAGCATGGCGTGCCACTGACCATCTCCAACTACTGTCTGATTGTCACCATCCAGCTGTATGCCCTCATTTTGGCTGCCCATCTCTGCCAGGTGCGGCACGCCCGTCTGCGTCAACGGTGCCTGGCATTGGGCTATCTTCCCCCAGCCATTAACCAGCAGAAGGTGGGTGCTGCAAAGTGGGGGAAAGCATTCAAATCTATCTCCCTCTCTTTCTGTCTCTCTTTGCAGGCCATGGAGTGGACACCGTTCCCGTTGGTCACACCTTTGGACAGTCTCAAGTTCTCCGTTTTGGGGCTATTCACCCTGGACCATTCGTTTTGGCTTTTCCTGGTCTCGTACGCCATGAACTTTATTGTCATTATTTTACAGTTCAGTCTGGAGAATATGCAGCATTCAGATTACTGAGTCAAGCAAAGCACACGTGATATTGTTTACTGACTAATGCCTTAGAAACACCTGCCTAAATCCACTGGTTTACACTCAAAATATTTTATTAGTCACTAAAATAAATGCATCACACATAGCAATTGTGGTGGCTTCAATGCGATTGGGCAGCGTTTCATTACAAACCACTCACTTTTCACCTTTCGATGCTCTCTCTAATAAAATCGGCGGTATAGCCAGTGGCGGATATATGTGTATCGAGGGGGGGGCTGAGTCTGGGTCATAACGGGCCTCTAGCTTTGTTTTTAACAAAACAAAAGCAAAAATGCGGAGCGAAAAAAACTTTTTAAGCTTGCCGCCTATTTTGGATGACTGACAAAAACTGAGATATCCGGAATTTGTTTCACTTGTGAGAAATTTTTAATAAATAAAAAAGAAGAAGAAAATTTCGATTTAGCCGAGTTTCACATCACCAGTTTCATGTCAGAGTGACAATTTAACATTTTCATGGTGACGAGCTTTGGTCAGCTAACAGCGAAAGTAACATCTACACTGGACAGCTGGATAACCGCTGTTCTGGTATGGTATATAATGGTATTTTTCGACTTGGTCACTTTATTCGTTCGTTAACCCATTGTCGACCAGGAGGGTATTTAATATTTGCACGAAATATATGTAACCTTAACATATTTTACGCATCTCAGTTGAAAGATGTAGGTGGATATTTTTGTTGTGTAGTAAAGAGGAGGATGGAGCTACAAGAAGCCTTTACAATCAGTATCATTTTCCGCGGTTTAACAAAGGGTGCCTAACGTTTTAAATAGAGGGGTGTTAAGTGGGTTAAATTAAGTTTAAGTTACATATGTTTGGATCGCCGGATTGCCCTGGCTCCTATGCCCGGGAAAAGGACTCCTCAACGAGATGCGATCCGCACAGAAGATTTCAAGAAGATTGTGGCCAGCCCTGAAGCAAGTCTGTAGCAACATCTATCACGATGACCAATGGGCAATCGAATGAAGAGCGCGGATCCGCTCAAGATGTTTGGCGATGTCGAAAATGGACTCCTGGATCTCAGTGGAAATAAGGTATAAGGCACATATATAATCTACCAAAATCTATTCGTACTTGAGACCAATGATCAAAATCAATAATCCGGTATCTGTAAAATTTGAGGATTTTCGGAGAAAGTACTTGAAGTTCAAGGCGATGCTCTTGGCACATTGCTCTCTTACAATAATCCCAACAGCCCAATGCAATCCAAAAGATATAATAAAACTCCATTCAATCGTTCAATACATAAATGTTGGTTTTTGGTTGCGATTTCGTCGCATTCGTGAATTTTGATTTGATTTGATTTGGTGAAAGGTTTTTTGTCACTTGGCTAACCATCCGCTTGGCCATTCATTGCATTGCATAAACTGGAAACGAAACGAAAGTCGCGCAGGCAACGCAACGAAATCAAATCCCCCAAACGAGTTGGAATGGATTTGCAGTCAAACAGACATCAAATTGATGAACTTAGCCACAAGCTTAAAGATATGATTGCCATCAATAAAACGTAAGTGCAAATATGCTTCTGCATCTGCATATTTGTGCATATATTAGTAGTAATTGATCTGCAGGGTTTGGAAACATATGCGGAGCCAAAGCCCATCGATGCATACACAAATGGCTGTTTGTTGGCCTCATATCGAAATCATATCGAAGGGGCAGTTCTCTTCCTGCTTTCACTTGCCAATGTGGCCAACAGGCCACAAACTTCTTGGCCAGCCCTCGTTGATTAGCATTAATTCTGCCGATGCAACAGGCTACAGGTAGCAGGCAGCAGGCAGCAGCAACAGCAAACCACAAGCCAAGCCAGCACAAGTGGGGAGCATTCGCACGCGCCAATTTTCCAAGCCGCTGACTCCATCGGTGGTTCGGATCGTCTTACCTTCTTCTGCTTGGCTTACCCTTTCCCAGGCATTTGCGTAGGTTGATTCGAGCTGTCGGTCAGTTGCCCCCCCACTCCGTCTCCACTCAGGTGTTATGTAAAGTTATGTAGTTATGGCTTTGCTTTGCTTTGCCTTTCTTTTGAGTTTTTCTTCGCTTTTTACAATTTTCTTTTGCCATTGGGCTCGGCTCCCTTGTGTTCCCTTGTGTTTCTGTTCTGTTTCGATCGCTGCTTCATTTATGTGCAGCCAAAGCCAAGAACCGTTAAGACGCTGGCTTTATTGCAACTGCAACAGAGCACCAGGCACCATGCACCAGGCACCATGGGCCTGCCATGGGTTTACCTTTGATTGGATCCAGCAGCTTATCGCTTCTTTGTTGGGCTGTCTGTCTTTGTCCCTCCGTATTTTGTATTTTGTGTTTCGTATTCCGTATTCAGTGATTTGTATTGTGTTTGATGGTTGCTTGACTTGTTGCTGACACTCACTGCTTTCCACAGCGTTGTGGCTGTGGCGCATCAAGTCATCATCATCTCTCTGGGGCCCAGCATCGACAGGCTAGGGTCTGGCCTGCCCGGGCTGCATGTTTATTCGCTTTATGTTAATAACTTTTATTGTTTATACTTTACGAGTGGCTTTTGCTGTCGCTGTCCGACCTACCTTCCTTTCTTGTTGCTCTCTTTCTTTCTCGCTTTCGTTCATCCATTGGACGGACTGCCGACTGCCGCCTGCCTTTTGTCTTTGCAACACGCAACGCAACCAACGCAACAACAAGACCGCAACGGTTTCTGCTGATCTGACTAGAGCCTATGCTTATGGCTCTCTAGCCAAGGATACTGCCAGCCACTTGCTGCACTGCCTCCCACTCTTCTCCAGGCTTTTCCGCCGCATCTGTCGGCCACTTGTCATGGCTTTTCTTGTTTTCTCGACTCTGTGTGAAAAACTAGTCTCATCGCACTCTCCGCTCTTCACTCCACCAGCCAGCTCCAGTCCCAGCCCCAGCCCCAGTGCCAGCCCCAAGCCTGTGTGGCGCTTGCAGTGCTGAAGATCGCTTCAGTTGGTCGTGCGGTGTTTGCGTTGTCGGTCGTTGTTTCGGTTGTTTGCGATGTGAGAGTGCGGTTCGTGCCATCCCAACTATAAATTGTGCAGCAGAAATCTATCAAGGATAAGCCAACAGTTAAAGCCCAGCAATGACCTACCAACCGCTCTGCGGCAGTGCCTGTGCCAGTGCCAGTGCCTGTGCCATTTGGCTGCTTTCTTGGCTATTTGTTTTGGGCCAGGCTGCAAAAGCGGGACAAGTGCAAGGCAAGTTTTGGTTCGATGGCATGGCCGAAAAGCCGTTATAGCCTTATTAGCTGACGACGGGATACGCTCGTAAATCTCTGTGGCAGCAGCAACCAAGTGTCTCTCAATGTGTGTCTCTGTGTGTGCCTCTCCATATCAATCTTCCAGTTACTTGGTGCTAATGTGTGCAAACGCGTAAATCGATGCTGGACAATTTAGTGGCCCAGCCTGGCGACTGCTTGCAGTTTGTCGCCCAAGTCTTTCGTTTTGCTTCCCATTCCCGTCAACCCGTTTATCTCGTTGCGGCCGATCGGTCGGTCGTTTGTTGCTGCTGTTGCCGAACCGATTCGATGCCGTTAAATAACCCAAATTTCAAATTTAAATGCAGCTGCGACAGCTTTTCCTCACAAAAAAATACAACAACAACAACAAGCAAGGAAATTTGCAAGCCAATCGATTTGTATCGAGACAACATAACCTGCTAATTGGTTTATGCAACTGGCTGGATGCGGTTGGACCAGCTGACCCACATCGCCCATAGCCTTACCATTTCAGGGAAGCGACTCGTTGACCCATTTCGGCAACCTGCTCCTGGCCAGCATACCGGCACCTTGCTGGTAACTCTGGGTGTGACCGCTCGCCCGCCCGACTTGAACTCAAAAAGCCACTTGGGAACCCAAGAGGAGTATGAGCGAGCCAGTGTTTGTGTTGTGTTTGTGTTGTGTTTGTGCTGTGGTGTGGCAATGTTCTAATTAAAATTTAATTCTTTTGTGTTACTTGGAATGACCGCTTGACTTTAATGGCCAGACAAGCAGCCAGCAAACGAGCGCAGTGGCTAAACTTGAAGCAAACACAAAGTAAATGGTTCGTAGGCCAACAAGCAACAACAAGCAGAAACCCGGCAGCAAGTGCTAAAGTGTTCAGCACCAATGTGAAGAATGAAGAATGGAGAACGAAGAATGAAGAGTGGAGAATAGTGCATATGAATTACATATAATTTCTGTTTTATGAGAACAATGGGAATGACATTTATGTTGTGGGAAATGAGTTGAGGAACCGTTACGAAAACGTATTCAATCTGGAAAGTGTTTAGTGCAATCGGAATGGAGCGCCACAATAACGAGTGCACAGTGTACACTCGTTTTATTAATCATTTGATTGGCAAACATTTACATTGAAAATGTGCAAGCGAGCGCAAGGATATGCCAAAGGAATTACCGGAATTAGCGTGTCTTAAAATATGCGATTAAAACAAAATTTAATCTAAATAATAAGGGTTAAAATAATCTATAAATATTCCAACTTTAATGCCGCTGCAGCTCAACATTTTCAAAACACTTTTCTTGGCTTCCAAATTTGATAATGTTATACCTTTTTAGAGAGCTTTGAGTGACAGCATTAGAAACCCAAAGAAATTCCGTTACATTTGCTTTCCATCTTCTGGTTTTTTGATGAGTCTAAAGTCGCCGACTTTAAAGTTTAGACAAACGCCCATACAATATGCTGTTCATTGAATTAGTAGTGCTTGGTGTAAGCACTTAAAATCACAATTAGCTAGCTGATTATATAGCTATTGAATATTTGTATGAAAGACATGGACATAGCGGTGCTTTTGTTGTTGGAGCGTAGAGGAAATGCTCGATTGCTCGATTCAGAAGTGGAGACCTAAGAGTTAGCCTGAAAACTGAAGGCAGCAGGTATAAAGGAATTGAAAACTAAGTTGTATGCACTGCACTTCCATTATTATATTTCACACAATTAACTATAAACAGTAACTCCTTTGGGGGAGCATAATCCGACTCAAAAGTAATAGCCAAAGAGTTTAATCTACGTTGTGAAATCTTAGTTTCTGGCAAGTCAGTGCGACTGTGACGTAGCAGAGAAGTCGTATCAAAAGGCGCATTGATTTATCTGATTTTTCATCTTCTAAATTTCCGTGACAAAAGCGAGAGCCCTAATAACAAGAAAAATTAAAAAAGTAGTTCTGAATTGATGTTCTGGTGTGAGCAGCCTCTTCTTTCGCCTTGGGCGAAATGAATAATCAAATGATAAGTCAGTCCCGAAATGTTCAGAAAGTTTTTTGGCAACTTCCTGTAGCTAGATAAAAGTGTAGCACAATTTCATACTAATAATAATGAGGCGGCAGCTAAGACTGACATGGGATGTCATACGAAGCAACTAGTGAAATGATTAATGGCATCGTTTGAGCAACCATTCATCAGGCATTCTGCTTGGCAGCTCTGAAGCTTCAAAATAATGATCAAAATAAATAATAGGTTAATATATTAAATAAGCACAATATGTATGTTTATTTAATAAAGTCCCCTTGGGAATTTGGTGCCCACTGAAATGTTGCGACCGACCCTATCGCCCTGCCCTAAAGCATCCCGGGCCCTGCATATGCCCACACTCAAAATAAATATTCTAATATGCATAGCTGTATCTGTATCTGCGGAATCCCAGTTTCATATCATGAAACTTCAGCCATCCGGCAGCCGTTCTCACCGAACTGAGCCAGAAACTGCAAGTAAATAATAGAAATTGCGAACTCAAATTACAACTGCAACAACAGCAACAGCAACAATAATAAGAAGCAACAAAAATGGAATAAGAGCAAGCCGCAAATAAAACAATAAACAAGCAATGCCCACAAGGGGCCAGAGACATAGGCAACGACAGCGACAGCCTCTTTTGATGCAGAAGATTTCACTGCACCTGCAGCTGCAACTGCAGCCAACAATGATAATTTTCCAACGTTCCGAAAAAAATAAACAAAAACAACAACAAAAAAAGAAGAAAGAAAACTAAAGCAGAGAAATGTCAGCAAGGCAAAGCAAGGCAGGCCAGGCAGAGTCGGAGTCAGAGTCAGTCAGTCAGTTAGTAAGTCAGGCCCAGCCCAGAGCCAGAGCCAGAGCCAAAGCCAGACCCAGACGCTGGTGTCTTCTTGTCACTTGGTACGCATTTGGTTGGGGTTGCATGCCTTTGGCAGGCCCCAAAGTGAACAAAAAACTCTTAATTATGTCATGAGGGTGGGAAACTGCAGCAGCCGCAGCAGAAAACAGAAAATAATTTGCAAGAGCTGCCATCGTTTGCTGATTGCCAGGCACCAGCGACAGGGAGGCAGACACACCGACAGGGCGACAGGGAGACAGTTGAATGCATGTGGAAAAGTGTTGCAACTGCACATGAAAATCGCTGCGGAATGGGCCAAGCCACGCGACAAAACGTAGAAAGTTTTTCGGTTTGGCGCCAGTTCTGCCAGCCCCTTTCTCCCTCACCCCACAACCCTCTCAGCCGCTCATCCGCTCTGTTGCAGCCACACAATTCGCATCGCACGTCGCCGTCGCCGCCTTGTGGCGATTTCCCAATTGTTGTTGGCCGTGTCTTTCCGTTTTCGGTTCTCAGACGGTGAAAATTTGCATGCCCAAATCAGCAGCAGCAACAATTTGTCAACGTTGTTTTAGTTTTACTTTTCTATGTTTTTTTTTGTGTCCCCTCTTTGGCATGTTAATCTCTCTAATCTCTAATCTGTATGACGGCCTCGCTTTTGCTCCACTTTAGCGAGCTCCGGCAGCTGTGCGTTTCACACGGTCGACGGTGTGTCGGCGGAAAGCGAAGGTGTCCGCTTCATCAGATTGCGCGAAGATGCCCAGGTGGGCAAGGAGATACTCCGCGTGCAGGCCTATCCCCGTGCCACAGCTGCCCTCAAGGGCGCCGATGCCAGCGGCGATCACAAGTACTTCAATCTGACCGAATATAATGCCACCACGCTGGTGATCAGCCTGGCCCGCACCCTCGAGCGCTTGGTCGACCGGGATGTGCCCAGGAATCTGCTCAAGTTTCGCATACTCTGCGCCGGCAAGCAGGACAAGCTGGAGGAGGTAGGTCTTGGCCCTTCACTCACAGGTTAGGCAGGGTACACGCTCAAATTACTCACATTGCAGGGTAGCTACCTGTCCATCACGGTGTACATCGAGGACGTGAATGACAATGCACCGGAGTTCCTCAACGTGCCGTACGTGGTGGATGTGGACGAGAATACGTCCGTGGAGAGCATCGTCTTTGAGGGCGTGGAGGCCTTTGATCGCGACAAGCCGAATACCCCCAATTCCGAGGTTCACTTCAGCATGTCCACGGTGCCGGAGCAGCTGTCCGGCGATGGCAGTCCGTACTTTGCGCTCAAGAGCCCCCATCGGCCGCTGCTCATCCTGAAGCGGGAGCTGGACTTTGACAGCGGCATCCGGCAGTTCAGGCTGCCGATATTCGCCTGGGATCGGGGCACGCCCGCCAACCAGGCCAACACCACCATCACGATCAATGTGCGCGACGTGGACGATCTGCCGCCCAAGTTCACCGAGGGCGTCTATCGCACGAAGCTGAACGAGTTCCATCCCATGACCGGCGTGCCCGTGCGCATTCCCCTGTACTTTGCCCCGCCGATCATGGCCTTCGATCAGGACTCGCTGAATGCGACGCTCGTCTATGAGATCATATCGGGCAACGAGCGGCAGCTGTTCCGCGTGAATCCCCACAACGGGGTCATGTACCTGCAGAAGGAGATCGATCTGGAGGAGGAGAGCTTGCCGGGCAACACGTTCGTCCTGCAGCTGGAGGCTCGCCAGAAGGACAATCCACTGAAGAAGGCCCTGGCGCGGTGAGTGAGAAAAAAGGGCGAAAGATTCGGTGCCCAGAGATTGATTGATTTTTGCTTTTTGTTTTGTGTTTCGCAGCATCGAAGTGGAAGTGCTCGATCTGAATGACAATGTGCCGGAGTTCGAGGCGGATTTCTACAACATTTCGATTGTGGAGAATCTGCCGACGGGCTTCAGTGTGCTGCAGGTGAATGCCGTCGATCGGGACCAGGGCGAGAACTCCGAGTTTCTGTACAATCTTGTGGAGACGAAGGAGGCGACGGGCGCCTTTCGCATCGACTCGCGAACGGGCTGGATCACGGTCAGGGATGATCGATTGCTGGACCGTGAGCAGCGCCGTTCGATTCAGCTGAATGTGGAGGCGCTGGAGCGCAATCCGTCCTATCTGGATGACAAGCACCTGAAGAAGCCGGGCCCCAGTCGCGTTCAGGTGGAGATCACGCTGCTGGACACGAACGACAACACGCCCAAGTTCGAGCACGGCAATCTGTACGAGTTCAAGGTGCCCATCACCGCGCCCACGGGCTACGTCATCGGGCAGGTGGCGGCCAACGATCCGGACGATGGACCCAACGGCCAGCTGCTGTACGAGCTGCAGCGTCCCAAGGGCAGCGGCTACATCCCCTTCCGGCTGGACAACAAGAACGGCACCATCTTTGTGGGCGGACCGCTGCGGCGCGGACGCATCGCGGTGTTCGTGGAGGCCAGCGATCAGCCCACCAATCCCTCGGAGCGACGCTTCTCCCTGGCCGTCATCACCATCGAGGTCTACGCCACCATCGATGATCAGGCCATTGATTTCGTGGGCGCCCCCTACGAGTTCTGGGTGGGCGCCAGCACCCCGCTGGGCACCTCGGTGGGCCAGGTGCGCACCTCCCTCATCTACGACGGCGAGGACGAGATCATGTACGATCTGCTGCACACCTATTCGGAGGGTGTGCCCTTCGCCATCGAGGAGCGATCGGGCATAATCACCGTGATCCGCGAGCTGTCCGAATTCAGCCGCAGAGTCTACAGCTTCGAAGCGGTGGCTAACTACGTGAGTTGACTGACCGCTGTGTGCCTTGGAACTCTTCTTTTAAAGTGTATTTCTCGCTTAGCTCTTTGCCAACTCCACACAGTCGCTGGTGATGTCGCGCAGCGCCTCGCCGCTCACCACAGCAGCCGCCCCCAGCGCCGCCGAGCTGAGCGATGAGGGCGTGCTGATCACCAACCTGACCATACACATAGTCAGCAAGCCCGAGCAGAAGGTGCCCCTGCGACCTGTCATAGAGTAAGTCACAGCCAAGCTGCTCCCCTTCTATTCTGATGCCCCCTCTTGTTGCAGGGAGATCAATATGAATGTGATCAGCTTCCATGTGGAGGAGAATGTGGTGGGTGGCATCATCGGGCAGCTGCTGTACAAGAACGGCATCAATCTGGTGAACAACGAGCTGGGCAGCTTCCGTGAGCTGCCCCCGGACGTGGCAGCTGCCGGCGTCGGCAGTCGCAACCGCACAATGGGCAGCCGCTTCCGCAGTCGCAATCGCAGTCGCAGCTCGAAGACGAAGCGCCGCCTGCCACGTCGCCTGGCGGGCGACTCCAACGTGAAGCTGCGCTACATCATTGCCAACCAGCAGGAGGTGGTCAACAAGATCTCCATCACGGAGGATGGCACGCTGCTCACGCTGATTGGGCTGGACCGGGAGCAGCAGGCCAGCTACGAGCTGACGGTGATTGTGGAGTACAGCACGGGTCTGGTCAGCGGCGCGGGCATCTACCAGGTGAACATCCACGTGGACGACGTCAACGACAATGCGCCCAAGTTCAACGCCCTCACCTATGTGGGCCTGATCAACGAGAACTGTGCCGCGGGCACGGAACTGTCCATGAACCATGCCATCCACATCCAGGACGCCGATGAGGGCGCCAATGCCGAGTTCCGCGTGCAGCTGCAGGGCGACTACAGCGAGGAGTTCAGCATTGAGTACGTGAACGGCAGCGCGGGGGCTGGCAACGCCAGCCAGCACAAGATGCCGCCCACAACGGGCGCCTTCAATATATTCAACCTGACGGACCAGTGGAACGACGAGTTCAAGTACCAGGAGCTGCACACCAGCTTCATGCAGTCGAACTTCAAGCTGAGCAGCGGCGGCCCCTACTTCCGCATCTGCTACACGGGCAAGCGCGGGCTGGACCGCGAGAAGCAGCAGCTCTACAACCTGAAGCTGATCGCCGCCGACAGCGGCGGGCTGTCGGGCTACGCCCACCTCACCGTGCTGGTGGCGGATGTCAACGACAACGCGCCCGTCTTCGAGCGCATTTCGGTGTTCAAGGACTCGCGCCTCGAGATACGCGAGTACACCACGGACATGGAGATCTACTTTGTGGAGAGTTCCAGCGGCATGGCAGCGCCCCAGGCCACGGCCGCCATGATGCTGGCGCCGCCGCCCTACCACATTCCGGGCTCGCCGCGGCTGCACATGGAGCGCGGGGAGACGGGCGCAGTCGCTGCAGTGGGCGTGGTGGGTCGCGCCAAGTCGCGTCGTCGCATGGTGCGTGCCCTGCCCGCCAAGTGTCCGCTGTTCGCCATCTACGAGGACACGCCCATTGGGGCGAAGCTGCTGCAGCTGAGCGCCAGCGACGAGGACTTTGGCCGCAACTCGCAGCTGCACTACGAGCTGCTGGGGGAGCAGGTGGAGCGCTCGCCGGGCACGCCGCTGCTGCGGCTGCAGGGCGTGCGCCACTTCGCGATGGACAAGCTGAGCGGGGAGCTGTCGGTGAACTTTCCGCTGGCGGCCAACATCGAGATCTGGCTGAATCTGAGCGTGACCGACATAGACGGCCTCAAGGACACCACCTGCCTGCGCTTCGCCGTCCTGGACGTGAACAATCACGCGCCGACGTTCCGCAAGTCGTGGTACAGCTTCGACACCGCCGAGGGCGACTACAAGGACAGTGTGCTGGGCCAGCTGATGGCCATTGACATGGACTACGGCGAGAACGCCAACATCACGTACACCCTGAGCGACCTGACGCTGCCCTTCGCCATCAAGCCCGCGTCCGGCGTGCTCAAGATCAGCGGCCAGCTGGACCGCGAGCTGCGCGACAAGTACAGCTTCCAGGTGATAGCCACCGACAATGCGGCGACGGTGCTGCAGCGCCTGTCCAGCAGCGTGGACGTGGAGGTGAATGTGCTGGACATCAACGACAACCCGCCGGAGTTCATTGGCTACGACGACCAGACGAAGGCCGTCAAGTACTGGCCGAATGTGGCGGATCGGACGCTCATGCTGCCCGTGTACAAGGCGTATCTGGACCGCAGCACACAGCCGGGCACCTTTGTGCGGCAGCTGGCGGCCATCGACAAGGACAATGTGGGCAATGGCAATGGCCTGGTGCTCTACTCGATCCGGCACCAGGAGCTGCAGGCGCCGCTCTTCCAGATCGACTCGCGGGACGGCACCATCAGCACGGTGTCCCGCATCAATGGCTACAACGACTACGAGCATCTGAATGTGTCGGTGATCGCCTCCGATGTGGGCAGTCCCTCGCTGTCCGCCACCGCCGTGGTGATTGTCAATCTGCAGGGCCAGGCCGTCACCGATGCGCCAAAGTCGACGCCCAAGCCGGAGCCAGCGGCCAATGTGAGCATCTTCCAGCACGCCTACTACGAGGTGAAGCTGCCGGAAAACAATGAGGCGCCCATCGAGGTGATGCGTCTGAATCTGAGCGCGGGACTCAACGCGGAGAACTACCGCTGGTCGCTGTGGCTGGAGGAGGGCCTGGACGAGACAGATGCCCATCCGCCGTTCGAGTACGACGCCAAGAACATGCTCCTCTACGCCCTGAAGCCCTTCGACCGGGAGCACATCTCCCGCTATCAGCTGCGCATCCGCGCCGATCGCCTCAGCCGGGAGGCGCGCAACTTTGCCCACGTCTCCTACCCGGTGGTGGACGAGCGGATCGAGGGCCTGTCGCTCAACGAGTGCCGCATCCTGGTGCACATAACCGACGAGAACGACAATGCGCCGCGTTTCCGTGGCAATGGCCAGCCAATTGTGGCAGTGCTGCCGCAGAGCGCCAGCTTCGGATACCCGGTGACCCGCGTGCTGGCCACCGATGCGGACGCGGGCCTCAACTCGGAGATACGCTACCGCCTGCTGAACGAGCCGACGCGCCTCTTCGGCATCGACGAGACCACCGGCAACATACGGCTGCTGGGCGATCTGCCGCGCGACGAGCATCTGTACGGGTTCGATGTGAAGGCCACCGATCGCCTGGGCGCCGACGACGGACGCAGCGGCATTGTCAATGTCTTTGTGTACATTATCGACGAGGCGCGGCAGGTGCGCCTGGTGGTGGCCGGCAAGCCCGTGGAGGTGGAGCGCCGCATCGAGGGACTGATGGAGGCGCTGAGCGCGGCGATTGGCCGGGATGTGCGTGTGCGACTGCTGGAGCCACACTCGCATGCCCTGGAAGCAGCGTGAGTAGCAATCAAATAATCCAGGGAAATTCAAAGTAAAATTATTCAAAAAGAGTTGCAAATTTAACCAAGAAAAACTCTCTTCTGGAGCTTAAATCCTGTGCTAAATATTCCCTGTAGCTGCCCGAAATGTAACCCGTTTTGTTGATCGTTCAACTGTTTCTTTGACAGCACCAATGCCTACCTTTATGCCGTTGATCCGCACACAAATGCCATTATGGAAATGGAACAGCTGCAGGAGTAAGTCCACGCTGCCCAGCCCCAGCCAACCCAGCCAACCCCAACCCCAATCAGCCATAAATATTTCTACTAATAATCCTCTCGTATGTTGCAGCTCGTTGGCGGGCCTCCAGCTGGATGCACTGCAGCTGCAGCAGCAGAAAGTCGATGGCAGCAAGTCCATGCCGCGCATCATCGAACTGGCCGAGTTCGGGCAGGCGGCGCGACCCACGCACGCCTCCGCAGCCAGTTTCATGGGCGGCCTGGAATTCGTGACCGTCCTGCTGCTGGTGCTGATCAGCTTGGGGGCGCTCTTCAGCGCCTGCTGCTACCTGTGCATGCGCCAGAAACGGTAAACAACGGAAGACTGCCCACAGATCTGAATGTTAGCCATAGAATACATTAGGCCTAAGGCTCTTACCATAATACTAATGCAATAAATCTTGGAAGAAGGATTGCAATTTCATGTGCTGTTGGCTGCTTTTGGTTGTTGTTGTTGTTGCTGGCGCTGATTCCTAATGGGGCACTCGGTTCTTGGCTGGGGCAAACCGGCTTCACTTAGGCCTCTCTCCTGTCCGATTTAATTATAACGGTAAAAAAACAACAAACACAACAACCAAAAGCAGCCAACAGCAGCCAACATCAGGCAATTAGATGAGGCAAAAGCTCTGCTGGTGACAACTGCAACTCAAATGGTCGTCTCCACGTCTCTTCTTTTGCAGCCGTCTCTGGTCACAGCGCGACTTTGCCGCCTCGGATGCGGGTCTCACATACACCATAGCTGGCATTGGCTCCACGCGCGGCCAGAAGCAGCGCCGCCAGCGTCCGCAGCGGCACACACAGCGCTGCAGCAAGGGCAGCAAAGGCAGCAGCCAGCGGCCAACGAGCGCCTTCATGCCCGAGTCGGTGTGCTCCTCGGCCCAGACACAGTCGACGGCCACCGCAACGGAGAAACTGGAGCAGCAGTTGCATCAGCATCACCAGCAACAGGCTCTGGCCACGCAGCAGCAGCATCATCAGTACCTGAACGAGTAAGTGATGGCCTGGCCTGGCCCCCAAACGGGTTTCCATTCTATGCATTCTCTAACTCATCCTCATCCTCGATTCCCCGCACTGCTCAGGCAGCAGCGACAGCGCGAATATATTGATGTGCCGCTGCCCAAGTCCATTGCCAAGGCAGCCGCAGCAGCAGCAGCAGCAGCGTCTGCCAGCGATGCAAACATTGGGGCAGGCAGCACTCCATTTGTGCTCAAATACAACGCCTGTCAGCCAGTGAACAATTTGTGAGTAAAACCATCACTGGAAGTCAATCATAGACCACACCTTTTTGCTCTCTTTATGCCAGAAACAACTACGAGACGTCGCTGTTCTCGCTGCACTCGGCTGGCCAGGACTCGGGCGTGGAGTTCCTGAGCAGCCGCGAGCTGTACGAGACCTCGCCGGACTCCTTTCAGCACAGCGGCGGCTCGAAGCGCCTCAATAACCCCGAAGTTCTCTGTCCCAGGCATGCCAAGGCCCACCTAGAGCTGCGACAGCAGCAGCAGCAGCCCAACACGGACAGCAGGTGAGTGCCACAGTGCCCAAATCATAGTCTCTGCAACATTGAATCGATCGATTCGCTGGTTTAGCGACACCTACGAGGATTCCCTGAAGACCGATGAACCGCTGGTGGCGCACAACTGCCGCAACGGGAGCTGTGAGCACCGCCAGCATCACCAACAGCATCAGCATCCGCATCCACACTATCAGAACACGCGCTTCGAGAAGCGCTCCTGTGTGCGACACTCGTTCTCCGGCGTGAAGGATGACCTGATGCAGAGCTCGCCACAGATCTCGCTGCGGCCCCGCGGGCATGCGCTGCGCAACTCGATGAACGATCTGGAGCAGCGGCTGCACAATCTGGAGCAGTCCTTCCAGCGACCGCTCGAATTCAGCAAATCGAATTCGCTCTTCTAGCGTGATACGTGCAACCAAGTGCAATCTTTAGTCTAGTTGAGTTTAGCTTAGATGTTTATTTCTACCACTAAGAACCAAGTGCAATAAAAGCGAATCGAATGAATGGATGGATCAGTTGTCAAATAATTTGCGGAACTCCAGGCATCCCGTCCAATTGATCACCCAGCCGGGCGTCAGCTCCTTGACGTGCTCGTACCACCTGGCCACATTCGCATACCGCTTGTAGTCGAAGCCGGCCACATCGAAGGTGGACACAGTGGCCAGGAGCGTAATATCAGCCAGGCTGTAGTCGCCCGCTGCATAGGTTTGCCCATCGAGGAACGTGTTGAGGAGCTCAAAGGCAGATTCGACTTTCTTGTAGAGGTCCGCTTTGGGCGCCTCTTTGCGGAAGATCTGCGGGTAGTAGTATTCGGCAAAGCTCTTGTAGAGCGTGTCCATATCGAAGTACAGACGCTGATTGATCAGTGCCTGCTTCTGGACGTCCTGGGGAAAGAGCTTGTCATCCTTGGCATACTTCTGCACGAGATACACCATAATGGCACGCGACTCCCACAGGGCAAAGCCATTGTCGTGCAATGTCGGAATCGTGTGCTGTGGATTGATCTTCAGATACTCCGGCTTGAACTGATCCCCGGCACGGGTGTTGACGATGATCTTCTTGTCGAACTCCACGCCAATGGCCTTGGCTGTCATAAGAACCGAACGGCAGGGCGCCGATCGCGGTGTGTAGTAGAAATCCATTTCTGTGTGGTTGATACGTTGATACGCAGGCGCCGGAAGCTCTGAAATTTCATCCAAGCAAAACAAATAAGCAAACGAATACACTCGCAGTTAATCACTTTCTTTTGTGCCGAAAGTACACTGTGAATCAGATGACATAACAGCCCATGATGAGCATGCAAAAATAAATACACAAATAAAAATGTTAATTCCACCATCGAACTTACGCGATATTGTCCGTGCTATTGTGCGTTTATTTTGGGAGCTCTATTAACGTCGAGCCACGTCCAAAAACTGAATATCGCTCTACCTGCTAATCACTGTTTTATAGGCAAAGGCAAACACAGAAAGATGATAACCAAAAATACAAAAAAAAACTGAAAAATATTATTTTGCTGATGGTTCAATTGTGATGTGTTAATGTGATAAACCAACCGGTTTGACCACAGAAAGAGTGAAAAATATTAAAGGGAAAAATGACTACAAAATTACTGATACTAGTCCGAAAAGCTTGAGAGCTGGAAAAACTAATTATCTACATAAAATAAAATTACATGGGTAAAACACACCGAAATGTTGTCAAGTGTTTTTTTTCCCCCAAACTACGTTTGCCGTTAATTATTTTCGTGGCCTGATTCGTTATCTGGAAATCTTTTCTACTCACTTTATATCATTTCAGACGTGGCACTATCTTATCGGTACACCCATCCCCCCATTGAAATTGTTTGAGGTTGTGTACCTTCGCACAATTTCACAAGAGCCTTAATCGCGCTTATCGCATTCTAGAAGTCAATGACACACTCGTGCTCCTGGTACAACAAATGAATGTTCTCTATTGCTAACTCAATTCAAATGCATTTGATTTACTTCTTTAAGATTTCAGTCAAATGCACATGCACAAGGTAGCACACACAGCCCTTACAGTTCTCTTCCCATCAGTGTAACCCCTTCTCGGCATTCTCGTACCATCTAACCACATTCGAGAACTTGCTGCAATCATATTCGGAGATCTCAAACGTGGAGACGGTGGCCAGCAGAGCAAAATCACAGAGGGTCTGCTTGTTCAGTGACGTATACTGCTGTCCCTCCTCGAGTAGGGTATCGAACAGTCCAAAGGCAGCATCGATCTTCTGGTAGTTTTCGGGATCTGCTAGATCTTCTTCGCCAGGTAAACGAGTATGGCCCTTGACTCCCTTGACTCGCCATCCACCAGAGTTCCAATCATGTGGTCAGATGATCACCAACAGAACTAGGTCAACCTTCTTTTTGTTCAGCTCCTCACCCAATGCCTTGGCCGACATAAGAATGGAACGGCAGGGTGCCGAGTAAAGCATATAGTAAAAGTCCATAACGATGGTGTACAATCTGCATGATTTTATAATTTCAGAACATTAACAGATTTAATAAAATCACGTGTTACTTTTTATATTTATTTTTATTTGAGTAAATTTTGCTATTTACTTTTTGCACGCGTTTACTAAGTCTTCTTTATTGGCGATTTCCTGCTGACTGACTCTCTCTCTCTCGCATTGCAAACTGAGGAACAACAACAGCCGGCAGATTTTTGAGCTTTTTTTGCACGCAAAAGCGCCCTTTTACAATTTAAGAGAGAGAGAGAGACCTAAGAGCATGCCTGCAATTGCTCTTCACCCACAAGCAACCCACACACACACACAATCAAACACAGCTTTCAGCAATTATTTTCGTTGTTGTTGTTATTTTGCATTCAAAAAAGTGAACACTCATTTAATGCCAATTTGGAATTGTTTTGTAACGTGAATAAATATTAGATGAGATATATTTATGTGTACATAGTAGTATAAAAAAACTCGAACTCGAATATCAGGGGCAGGTGTTTAACTTAATCAAAGTATTTCTTGAACTCCAGGCAGCCGGCCCAGTTCTCCTCCCAGCCGGGAGTGACCTTCTTGGCATTCTCGTACCACTTGTTCACATTGGCGTACTTCGTGATGTCGAATTTGGCCACCTCGAAGGTGGACACAGTGGCGACCAGAGCAATGTCGGCCACGGTGAGGGAGTCGCCGGCAGCGTACTCCTGTCCCTCCAGGAACGTGTTCAGGAATTCGAAGGCAGTCTCGATCTTCTTGAATGCCTCGGGATCAGCGGGCGCCTTGGCGAACACCTGCGGGTAGTAGTAGTTGGCAAAGCTCTGGTACAGTGTGCCCATATCGAAGTACAGACGCTGGTTGATCACCGCGCGCTTCTTGGGGCACTTGGGGTACAGGGAATCGGTTTTGCCGTACTTCTCCACCAGATAGACTTGAATGGCGCGCGACTCCCACAGGGCGAATCCGTTGTCCACCAGAGTGGGAATGGTGTGCTGCGGGTTGATCTTAATGAACTCGGGCTTCAGATGCTCACCGGCCTGCAGATTGAGCAGCTTCTTGTTCAGCTCAACGCCGACGGCCTTGGCGGTCATGATCACAGAGCGGCAGGGCGCGGAGCCGGGCAAGTAGTAGAAATCAGCCATTTTTATTTGTAACTATACAGAAATTACACAAAACAGAACAGAACAGGTCAGAACAGAATAGCAAAAAGATATTCAGCAATTACAGCAGACACGCTCTATAATTTCGGTTTCAGACAAAGGCGAAACGTTAATTGCCCGGCGATTATAAAAATTCACTTGATAAATTACTCCCATGGCATCCATGGGACGTCAACATGCGTTAACGATGAGATGATGTCATAAATACTCGTAGCTAGCTCCAAGATTTCCTTCTTCGTTTGGGTTTTTTTTCCATATTTCTTTTGCAAATTGTTCCTTATTTTTTTGGCACAACTAACTACACACACACACGCTCACACACAGGCAGGGGAAAGGGTGGAAACTTACAGTTTGTTTGTTTGTTCGCGAAGCACACCACACTGTACCAAATTTCAAAAATTTCTGAACAGACTACGGAGAGGCAGTCGGCTTTTATAGCCCCCGAGAGCCAGCCGGCAAACCAGCGCTGTTTGTCGGTCCAGTGTTGGGTTGGAGAGGGCCGCCTGGGGGGAGTCACCATAAAGAGAAACAGCCGCAAGTTGTTTTTCGTGTCTGCTAGCTCGTGCATATGTATGTATGTGTGTACATACGCCCGTGCATACAAATGTATATTTGATGAATGTGAAACGTTAGCAGAGGCAGAGTGAATAAAAAAGCGCTTGATATACGAGCACGAGTGTATGTAAGGTGTACACTGTACATACATATGTATGTGCATGCATGTAGGCGTGGCTGCCTCCTTTGGCCTGCAGCTGCCACAGAAAGCTGCAACTTTCTAATGATCCCGTAGCGGAACGTTGCTCTTGCTCTCTTTTTCGCCGCTCTCTCTCTCCCACTCCCACTCTCTTCTCTTAGAATTGATTTTCGTGGCTGCTGTTATTTCGCTCATCTCATTTATTCATTTGCAAACATCTGTGTTCTGTAGAATCCCAACAAAAGTTCTGTAGGAATACGAGAAACAAATGCTAATTTTCGCTTAAAAATAAACACTTTTATCGAGTGCACAATATGTGAAAAACGAAACGAAAAACAAAAAACAAAATGAACACGATGCAAACAACAAACGAGATAAGAGCCCATATGCCGGCCGGCTGGCTGGCTGGCAAACACTCGTATCAGACATCCGCCACAGCAAACACAGCAACAGTTGGCAGAAATTCCCAAGTAAAGTAGTTTGCTGTACCTACTGTACTTTTACCATATTTGCACAAAATCTTACACTACACACATATGTACATAGTCGCATGTATGTATGTACATATGCATAAATAAATCATGTATGCAGACTTAGCCAAACGTTTAACCTTGATATTGAATAGAGTGTGACTCATGCCACTAGTTAGTAGCCATGCCACTATGGAAGGGTAGACTAAATTAAAAGTCATTCCGAATACGTAGTTTTTTATCGATTGATAGGCACACGCAATCGCTGAATAACTGACCGTTAGTCATTTATTTATACCAAAGGGACATGCGAGCTACGAATTAGAGAACCTTATTTCTAGTTATCCTGTAATTACTGCATTAATGGCCGCAACAGAAGAAAGAGAATGTTTTATATATTCCCATTCCTTGAATGTACATATTTTTACAGTTAAGTAAAGTGCTTTGACGACCTTGACGTTCTTGGATTTATTGCTGTGGCTATAGCACATAATTACAGATAAATAACATAAAGTTCACCCTAGAAAAACACAATGGAAAACCATTCCAATAACTGCTCTACTTCGGCAAAGGTTACAATCATTGGCCCATAGGCTTGTATCTCTTTAAATAATAATAATAATCTTGTTTTTGTTTGCCAATAGAGTGTACCTATACTTCGGATTTCATAAAGTAATATTCTTCGAAGAAAGACACCAACCTCTCGAACGTTCCCCGATAGCTTGCTGCTAGCTCGCTGGGGGTAGATAGGCGTCTAGTGCGCCCCATTATCTTTTTCACAATCAGGAATACGAGCCATCAGCATGACCAGCCAAAAAAATTCAATAACAAAACATTAAGTGGCAACATATTTCGTTGGGGGACACAGACACGTCACTCGGCGATAGCGGCAAACAATTTTCTCTTAATTAAGTTCCAGAATAGTCCGAATCTTGGTTGTGAAATCGAAAAAGTTACTCGTGCGTACACCTACTATGTGCTATATACATTCGTATGTGCATATATGAACGTAAAACCCCAAAACCCTCCAGAACTTACTCATTGTCACAGTATTTGGAAATACACTGAATCATGGGAAACAAAAAACATAAAAAAACATAAACAATGGAGGTTCGCCAATAACTGGTTTTTTGGTTTATTCACGAAAGAGCCGGGCCAAAATCGTAGCGTAAAATATAGAGAAAGGTCACAGCAGACCAAGAGAACCAGTTGGACAGCATTCAACCAGGGGGGTATGCGTCACAGGTACCGCGGTCTCAAACAAAAAAGGAAAGGAGTAGAAACGGAAAGAAACAAAACCAACTAAAGAGGCTCACCTCTGAAAGAGATGCAGAAAAAAAGAGCGAACATCTGCGAAAGAGAAACGATGAGAGCCCAAAAAGCTTTAGCTGATACATACGTACATACCAGTGTAGAGTATGAACATGGGAGAGGGAGGAGAGTGTACACTGTACATTCTGCTGAATATCATTAAATCCACTTGATGCTTATTTTTCTCTTGTGTAAATTAATACTGAACTTCGTGGCAACATAGCTTTAGCTGCTCTACTATCAGGGTATAGATCAAATCTTTATGGCACGTATATTTCTGCATTCGGAGTGGTCAATAGTTGATTAATCCTTGAGGGTAAACATCTATAAAATATACATATAATCGCGACAATAATTTTCCTAAAGCATACATACATACAAACTAATTTGTGTATTTTTCTCTGCCCCAAACAAAAGCTTTCCCTTCAGGGAAACAAACACAAATTATCATGCTCACCATGATAAGCACTTTTTCGTTCAAACGTTCGGGAAGGTACTTATGAGAACGAATATTGAAATAACGAGCGAACAGCCTGATATGGGTAATATTTTTACTATATATAGGGGGTTTGTCTGCCTGTTCCAAATCAGTTTACTTCTTGCTCTACAGCGGCCACTACACGGTTTAAACGCATTTCTAAACATGGATTTCTATTATATGCCGGGTGGAAGTGGTTCCCGTGTCGTCATCATGACAGCCAAGGCACTGGGAGTGGAGTTGAACAAGAAGCTTTTGAACACCATGAAGGGGGAGCAACATACGCCTGAGTTCCTTAAGATCAACCCGCAGCACACCATTCCCACTCTGGTGGACAACGGATTCGCCATTTGGGAGTCGCGTGCCATTGCCACCTACCTGGTGGAGAAGTACGGCAAGGACGATTCCCTCTACCCCAAGGATCCCCAGAAGCGCGCCGTGATCAACCAGCGTCTCTATTTCGACTTGAGCACCCTCTACGATTCATTTGCCAAATACTATTACCCATATTTCCACACCGGCAAGCACGGCGACGCTGAGGCATTGAAGAAGGTGGAAACCGCCTTTGAGTTCCTCAACACCTTCCTGGAGGGACAGACATATGTGGCTGGCAGCCAGCTGACCATTGCCGACATTGCCATCCTGGCGACTGTCTCGACATTCGATATTGTTGAATTCGATCTGTCGAAGTATCCGAATGTGGCCAGGTGGTACGCAAACGCCAAGAAGGTGACGCCCGGCTGGGATGAGAACTGGGATGGTTTGCAGCAGCTGAAGAAGATTATCGAGGAAATGGCGTCCAAGGCAAAGTCAATTTGAAATTAATTGTATGTTAAGTTTATTAAAAAGCATTTAAGAGTACATGCATTATTGGTTTATTTTTGGGTCAAATGTTATACCATTTAAGAGTGGGTCGGGTTGGTTTCTAAGGACAAGTTACTAATCTCATCTACCTGGAAGATGGCCTCTTATATCGTCTGTTGATTTACAAAAACTTTCTGCGCTACCTCTCCTATTTGCCACACCATCTGTTCCGTGAACTGATTTAAAAATTCAAGGCTGATCGTTCGAATGCAACTGATAACAGATAATATATATAACAACAGATAATAGATATAGATAATTTGTGTGATTGGAAAAATATTTACAAATTTACTGCTTTGTGATATGGAAAATTTTGATAGCATTTTATTAAATAACGACACCAATCAGAATGCAGAATGCATATATACAAATGTATGTAGCTTTAACGTTATGGTTTTGAGTATGGAATGGACTTGGTAACAGAAAATAGGATTAATAGTTAAGAGTTTAACGCAAAAATTCCAAATAATTTCAATTAATTTATTTATTAAATATCTTGCTATTACTCATTTGACAACTAACAAATATATAAGCTCTTAATCCTTCTTTGGCTGAAAGAAGGGTTTCATCGCTAGGATGTCTGGCAGGGTCTCCTCCCAGCCGGGGGTCACCTTCTTGGCATTTGCGTACCACCTGGCCACATTCGGATACTTCTTCAAGTCGAAGTCAACCACTTCGATCGTGGAGATGGTGGCCAGAATGGAAATGTCAGCAATGGTTAGCTGGCTGCCAGCCACATAGTCCTGACCCTCCAGGAAGGTGTTGAGCAGCTCAAATCCAGTTTCGAGCTTCTTCAGCGCCTCGGGGGGGCCGATCTTGCCAGTGTGGAGAATTTTGTAGTAGTAGCTGGCAAAGGCGTCGTACAGTGTGGCCAAATCGAACTGGAGACGCTGGTTGACTAAAGCCTGCTTTTGAGGATCCTTGGGGTAGAGCGAATCGTCCTTGCCGTACTGCTCCGCCAGATAAATGAGGATGGCACGCGACTCCCAAACGGCGAAACCGTCGTCAACGAGGGTGGGTACAGTGTGCTGTGGGTTTATTTTCACGAACTCCGGATTCAACTGTTCCTTCGCCATGACATTGACAACCTTCTTGTTCAGTTGCACACCCACAGCCTTAGCTGTCATGACAACAGCACGACTGGCTCCAGGGCTCGGCATGTAGTAGAGATCCAAGTTGGGCATCGCGATTGTAACGTGTTGCTCGAAAGGCTACGAAAATAGACTGAATTATTGCTTCCAGAGCAACTTGTTTATATACCTGGCTAGTTGGTTTAATATTTTTGTTTTGTTTTGAACAAATGTGATAAGAGAGTGCCAGAGAGTGTCAGCACTTTTCGGTCATTCAACCTTAGAGTCGGTTGTAAAGCTGCACCAAGTACAGATTTTTATATGTTTGATCACAGTCAGTAGAGGAGATGTCCGCCTTATAAGTACGTTTGCCTGATGACTACGACATCTAAATATTCACATATTTTACTGGTTGTCTGGTTCTTATGAATCGTCAGTGCATTATTGCATCAATTCCTCAACTCATCATTACTTTTATTGCCAAAATGAGCTATTATACTCATGTGTAGATGTGTACCAAATTTGATAATGAATTGAAAGCTCAATTGTGATGTCATACAGTGACGAGCATTTTTTCAGTAAAACAAAAACAAACAAAAACGTAAATAACTTCCGAGCGGTATCGCTATATATGTGGAGACTTTTGCTCTTCTGCTGTTAGTTCACTGCCACTCTGTAGCACACAAGGTGTGGTTCGATCGCGAGTTTCAACATGGATCTCTACTACTCGCCCTATCCTGGGCCCAGTCGGGCTGTACTCATGACAGCCAAGGCTGTGGGTGTGCAATTGAATAAGAAACTTCTGAACTACAAACTGGGCGAGAACTTGACGCCGGAGTTCTTGAAAATAAACCCACAGCACACTGTACCCACCCTCGTTGACGATGGATTCGCCATTTGGGAGTCGCGTGCCATCCTCATTTATCTGGCGGAGAAGTACGGCAAGGATGACTCTCTCTACCCCAAGGATCCTCAAAAGCAGGCCGTGATTAACCAGCGCCTCTACTTCGATATGAACACCTTGCACGAGGCAAAGGCCGCACTTTTCCGAACTGGCAATTGCGGCGACGCTGCAGCCTGGACGAAATTGCAAAATGCTTTTGAGCTGCTCAACACCTTCCTGGAGGGTCAGGACTATGTCGCTGGCAGCCAACTAACCATTGCTGACATTTCCATTCTGGCCACCATCTCCACGTTCGAGCTGGTTGATATCGACCTGAAGAAGTATCCGAATGTGGCCAGGTGGTACGCAAATGCCAAGAAGGTGACCCCCGGCTGGGAGGAAAACCTGGAGGGCTTACTCTCAAGGAAACAATTGTTTGAGGAAATAAAGCCAGAATTTAAGAAAAACTTTTAATTTTAAGTGTTTTGCTTCGATTTTAATTCTGTTTTTTCTATACTAAACTTTGAAAAATGAAAATGACGGAACAACATAAAAGTGGCAGGACCCACATGGGGTTGTTTCAATGCAGATATAAGGGTTTACCATAATTTTAATTATTTTTAGACACTAATCAATATGTAAACGACAGTACAAATTCTTCCAGTTATAAAATGCTTCATATGTCAGCCGTTTCCATATTTCTGACGTCAGGTTATGGGGTAATATTTCCGCTAATTCACACGATAAATATTTTATATAGTAAATGTACCCGTCATTATTTCACTGGAGAAGGTAAGGTATTTCACTTTCATACATGTCCTAAACTACGTTCGTACCTAGTCATTAGCCAATCACCCATAATTATGTACAATCAAATATTATAATCGCCTGAAAGTGATTAGTGTCCCTTGGGGAAAGAGTATTCGGGGGGCAAGGCTGGCGTAAGGAATCCTTGGAGCACCCGAAGTTACACAAAGGTCATCCCGATGCTTTGACGTCGATAATATCTAGGGCTAAGTGCTACCCATGTAAGCATGTAAAAATATAACTAATATAACTAAACTAATATAACTAACTAAGAGCTTTGACCATGGTGAAATAGTGGAAACGATGACCCACACATTTTGAGACTATAACTACATACAAATGTAGATATATTAGATATAAAGAACATTCCAACCAAAAAGAATTCTTTTTTTAATTCAAAACCTTAAATTTTGTGTTATTCAGATCAAATTAAACACAAGAATTTTTGAAACAAATGCAAGAACACGACGATAGGAGTAAAGTATATATATCTAAGAAATGTATATTGAAATTATATTGAAACATATACTTCCATTGAAAATAGCTATACACTTTTATATGTGCATATATGTATGTACCATATTATTATAATTATCTGCCCATTAGCAATTAAATGGACACACTAACGCAGTAATTATATAATACCACTCAATTTTTATCATCGCAATGGTAATACTACGAGTATTTGTGCGATCGATATGATTTCGGGTACCGCGTAGCTACATATATACACATGTATAAAAAAGCTTTGCTATAAAAGCTGGTCGTTGGATTTTGATGCGTTCAGTAGCAAAAAGTTTCTGCTGTTAGCACAAGCGTCACAGGGCGACACATTTCTTTATCATGGATCTCTACTATCACCCGGCCTCGGCGCCGTGCCGCTCCGTCATTATGACAGCCAAGGCACTGGGAGTTGAACTCAACCTGAAGATGTGCAATGTGTTGGCGGGGGACCAGCTGAAGCCCGAGTTTGTCAAGCTCAATCCCCAGCATATAATACCGACCATCGTGGACAACGGATTCGTCCTCTGGGAGTCGCGTGCCATCCTCATTTATCTGGTTGAGAAGTACGGCAAGGAGGACGACTCCCTCTATCCCGCAGATCCCCAGAAAGCGAGCTGTGATCAACCAACGCCTCTACTACGACATGGGCACCCTCTTTCAGAGCTTCTTTCAGGCTATCTTCCCGCAGATCCGAAGCCAAACGCCAGCCACTCCAGAGGCAATGCAGAAGGTGGATAAGGCCTTTGGGCTCTTGAACACCTTCCTGGAGGAGGATGATTTCGTTGCTGGCTCCAGTCTGACTGTAGCCGACATCTCCATTCTGGCCATTGTCTCCACCTTCGAAGTGGTGGACTATGACATCAGCCAGTACCCGAATGTGGCCAAGTGGTACGAGACTGTCAAGGAGGTGACGCCCGGCTGGGAGGAGAACTGGGAGGGTGTATTGCTGTTAAAGCAGTACATGGAGTCCAATCGCCAGTAAATTTAATTATTCCTTCGTAATGCGTACGGACATTCTAGTCACACAATAAATAATAAATGTTCCCTTGGGCTGCTGCCCAATTATAAATATATTCTCTTAATATTATATTTATTAAATATAATCTTAGAATAGAGCGAGAGAGCCATAGGAGAGCTTTAAAGCAGTTCGGTGCTGCTGTTAAGAAATGCGTTCATGAGAGCGTGAGAGAAAAGCTTACGTGTGTATGTATGTGTGTATTCGCAGTAAGTGCAGAGCATTCAGAATAAAGAATCAAAAGAATGTGCGAAACACTGCTTAAATACAGCGCCGGCAGGTATAGCGCGAGAGAGCAGCTTACATTTAACTGTAACTGTAGATACAAAGAGAGTTCAGTTCCTTTCGACAATTGTTTATCACTCAAAGCGCCATCCATCTAATTGGCATTGATCATAAAAGTGAGATTGCATACTTGTTAGGTGAGGTGGCTATGAGAATTCCATTTGCCGGGCACGACGATTTCCACAATGCAATAGCAATAAAGTTGAATGCACGCGATGAATACCCCCCTCACATAAAACTCTCCCCGTCTCCACAGACTGCAGCGTGCTGGGGCTGGGCGGCCATTGACCGTTTGACGATTAGAACATTCGCAAGTTTTGTTAACTAACAAACGTGCAGCTTGTGGCATTGAACACAACACACACACACAGAGAGACATACAAACACTCGTAAATCAATTACATATGCGAGTGGTTCGCATAGTTTACATTTCCCAGTGCCGCGAGAGAGGGCTGCGTGAGAAGTTTGCGCTGGAACCCCGGCAAGGGGGAGTGCAGTGCAAATCGTTGATCGCCCCACAGTGACAAGAAAAAGTTAAATGGTTTTTTATGAGCACATTAAAAGTACATTTTTCATTTCATTTAATTAACGAGCAAACACTAAATTTAATCCCATTCCTTCCACCACAGTTGGCTTGTACCTAGCTGGACTCTGCCTCCAGCTGAGGCTCCACAAGCTTCTGCAGCTGTCGATACTTGCGGATGGCATTCCGCACGAATTCTGTGGCACGTCGCACCCGCTCCGGAGTCATCTCATCGGCCAGCATGCGACCCACATCCTGGGCACCGCCCGAGCGCAGGATGTCCGCCGCCTTGGCGGGTATATCACAAATGGGCGTCATCCGACAAAGAGCGCTAGTGATGGCGCTTCCAAAGAGTATTACGCCGACGGCGGAGAGCACCACAGCAGCGATGCGGAACAGCGTGGACATCAGAATGGTCGGCAGCAGCTTGGAGGCGAACGCTAGCAGGGGATTGTTGGAGGAGGCTGGTGCTGGGACGGGTGCCACCACAGCTGTGGTGTCTGCCTGGCCAGCGGCATTGGCGGGCACCAGAAAACCCTCATAGCCGGTCTGAACCACAATGGGGCCTGGATAGGGATAGAGGCCAGGCGCTCCAGCGGATATCGGCGCTGGGTAGCCGCCTCCAAAGGGAGCATACGCCGCGGCTCCGTACTGGCTCAGATACTGCTGAAATGCCTCGGGCGTGATGAGTCCGCCCGCATAGATGGTTGTGGGATCAATTGAGCTGGCACTGGCTTCATTGTCGGGCTGCAAACGAGATACCCTGATTAGCATTTCCAAGCTCAGGTTGCACTGCTGTGCGAGAACTTACCGCTGAAGACGCCTCAGAAGACTCTGCCACCTGTGGGCTCGTCTCGTTGCTGTTGTTGGTTGGCGCAATCTCCCCCTGTGGGGAGTGTGTGGAGTGGACACTCCCCTCGAGCAGCTTGTCACTCTCGTCGATGGTGTTTGGTGTGGCTGCCGGGGGTGTCGCGTCCAGTGCTGGCACACCGAGAGCACCTCGAAACGTCAGCAGCAGCAGCAGTAACACCGAATGGGATTTGCATTGTAGGCGCAACATTTTCATCACTTGGTCTTCGGCTATCGACTGATCCTGCTGAGTCGTCTAGCTGGGCTCTTTATAGGCTCGTTTTCGCTGGGACCAGCTGAGGCCATTTTTCCGACATTATTTAGCAATTTATGTCACATTTCCGGGAATTTAATTCCAGCCCAAGTGTCCCCTTTTTCCAGAATCCTCTAAACAAGCCATTGTTCGATTTACCTGTCCGGGTGCAGTACAGGTAGATGATCAAGCGGCCCTGAGATTCGGGATAATCCTCACAGTGCTGGCCATAACTATCAGCCATGTACTTATGTGTGTCCTTGAACGGCCCAGCACGCGATGAGGACGTGGGCTGGCGAGGTATCAGACGAGTCTGATACGAGTCTTCGTTGTAAACACCTCAAATTTTCAAGTGATGCCAATCACTGTCCATTCGAGTGGCTCCCCACCTCCAAGCCGAAACCGAAACCGAACCTGCAGCCCCGCTATAAGGTGCATTGAATTGGAAAATTTGTTAGCAATCAATAAAAAATAAACGAAACATAGCTTGGCAAAATTATGTAGTCGTATAATTTTAGACACGAACAGGAAAATTTTGACCGAGTTTCGGCACCAGCACGCCCCCCCCCAGACCACGCCCACAGCGGACAGGTGAGCACACATCAAAAGAGGGGTGGACCAGGACGAGGGTGGGGGCTGGGGGTGGTCGTCCCTGGCAACGTTCGCTATGAAAACTAAACGAAAACAAAAGACCCACCAAAGACAACGGACAACAAATTCTGAAAAATTAAAGGAGACAGACGGCGGATACAACAACGGACAGAGACGTCGACGGCAAGTTGCGACAGTGGCCGTGAGAGAGAAAGAGATTGCAATCAGTAGCTTCCATCCGCAGCATCAGCTGCAGCCGGGACGGGACAGGACAGGACAGGCAAAAGCTGTGGGGCACGCAGTCGAGCTACGCACTTCGCCAGAGGACACTCGACGGCATACTGCCACACTGGGGAACTGCATAGACATCGACTCGGTAGCCGTGGTGCAGCACAAGCTGGTGCACAAGATTGTGTGAGTAGACGTAGACCCAACCAACGTTCGTCGCATATCCCATAATGAATAAATAAGTGAGTGCAATTAAACTGTCGTCGACGCGAAGTTTGCCGCGAAGATACGCAACGAGAAAGATCATCGAATGCTTGCATACCCTCTCTCTGTAACGTCATTTAAAGAATAGAGTATTTTATTTTGCATTTTTCATAATTTTGTACACTCCTCTCAGCTGTTCAAGTGGCGCCAGCACACAGCCGCGAGCGGCCACTTTTGGTACTACAGTGAGTGCGATGCATACAAAACCTCGCTGCTGTAAAACTGCCAAGATCGTGGCAAAGTGTGCGATCATTTTGATTGACTTTAAATACCTTTCGCATAGCTTAGGACAAGGCCTTCAAGTAACATTAATAAAAAATACCCGTACAAAATCGATGCATTGATTTTTTGCTGTAGCTTTGTGCGGCCAGTTTTGGGGCTGTGCAAGTGGTCAATGGGCTGGCGTGTTGGCATTTCAGTTTTGGCCAATGAGCGACACGAAGCGTATTGTAACCGAATTCGTTTATTGTTTACTGCTCAGCGGTGGAAAAATGTCACCACCCGTGCTGTACTACCTGCCGCCCAGTCCGCCCTGTCGCAGTATTCTGCTATTGGCCAAAATGCTTGGCCTGGACTTTGAGCTGAAGATCGTCAACATACTGGAGGGGGAGCAGCTGAAGCCGGACTTTGTGGCCCTGAATCCCCAACACTGTATACCAACCATGAACGATGAGGGTCTGGTGCTCTGGGAGAGGTGAGTTCCATTCTACAGCCACGAACCCACAATAACCAAAATAACATCTTTGCCTTGCAGTCGTGCCATTCTTGCGTATCTGGTGGCAGCCTATGGCAAAAGCGATGAACTCTATCCCACGGACATTCGTGTCCGTGCACTGGTCGATCAGCGGCTCCAGTTCGACCTGGGCACCCTCTACATGCGCCTCACGGACTACTATGTGAGTACTCTATATCCCTGCAACGTGTCGTGGAGTAATAGTTGCTTTTTCACGCAGTTCCCCACAATGTTCATTGGCGCTCCGCTGGATGAGGGTAAGCGCGCCAAGCTAGCAGAAGCAGTGGGCTGGCTGAATACCATTCTCGATGGTCGACAATTCGCCGCCGCCGAGCACTTCACCATTGCCGATCTGACGCTGCTCGTCACCATCTCGCAGCTGGAGGCCTTCGAGGACTTCGAACTGAGGCCCTATAAGCATATCAGGCAGTGGCTCGAACGCTGCAAGCAGCACATGGCGCCCTACGCCTACGAGGAGCTGAATGGCAGCAAGGCAGTCTTAATGGGCGACATGTTCAGGGCCAAGATGAATCAGGGAGGAGCAGCCTAAAACTATGTGTAGAATCAAGATATTATTATACCCATGCAGATATCAATTATGTACTTGTAAGTGTTGTATTCAATAAACGTTGTGCACTATTTGGAATGGTTTTATATAAAGTAAAGGATTCGTTTACGAGTCTTTAAAATATAATTGAAATGGGAAACATCTCCCTTCCCGTAGCGCAAATTAGATTTTCTTTTCTATCGGCCGTAACTTTAATTGAGTTTTCGCTTCAAATTTTAGTTGAATTCCCTGTAAACCACACACAAAAAACCGAAACGACACACATTTTAAAAATACCTTGACCAAAACAATGTGGAAAGGACACGCTGCCCGACATGGCCGCATGCAAATGTGGAGTGGGAGAGGGATGAGGTGGCGCCAGCATCAGAAACTAATCAACGGACTTGGCTGGCGACAACAACAACAGCACCGACACCTGCAACAAAGGCAGCATAAAAACCTCAAATGAGATTTAATGGCACGGCAAGGAGCAGCAGCAGCAGCCCAGTTGGATGAGAGGAGCCTGGCTATTTTTAAACCACAACGATAGCCGAGCAGCCTCAGCAACTGGGCAGCATGGAAGGATAACGAATGCTGGCTGGACAGTTTCACTTTGGCCGCTGAATATGGAGGCCGCTTGGTTATTAGCTCTGGGATTAGCTCTGGCTGTGATTCGGAGCAGCAATGGCCAGCAGCAAGTGGCTGGCAAACAGGCGCAACTCTGGCTGGGTAGGTGTGCAAGCAGGATACCCTACCAAGGACAGCCCCTGTGATGCAGTTAATCCTTTGCAGACTGCTCCTGCCTGCATGCCAACGAGCGGAACGCCAGCCAGTGGGGCAGGCTAAGCATCAACGCAAGCCAGGCACTCGGCGCCAAGAACAACTGCCTGATGGTATTTATTGGCGGCATGGATGATGAGCTAGTTGCCTTTCAGCTTGAGCAGTTGCAGCTGCGCGTCGGGTGAGTAGCATTGCTTCCGCCCTCATTTGTCGATTATCCGGTGAGGGGCTGCCGCTGATCGGATGGGATCTGCGTTGGGGCAGCTGTCTGTGACAGCCATCAGAAATCGAAAAAGTATGCACCATCGATAGATAAGGCTCTCTCCATCCATCCATCTATCTATCGGGGAAATGCAATTGCCAAAAGCCTCCGAGGCTGAGCTGTGGCAACGGGAAGCGGCGCAACGCGCAATGTAATTAAAATACCTTGTGAAGGCCATGTGGGCGGTCCGGTTCGGTGGAGCCACCGAGGCACGCCTGGTTATTTATATAAATCGAGGGAAATGGTCACCGGCCGCAAATTTGTGTCAATTTTTATGCAAAATCCCACCACCCAGCCCCTCGCCCCCCACTGGTACGCCGTGCAACATTTGCGCCATATAAATAACGTACACAAAATTTCGGAATCGATTTGTCAATAAAATTGGAGAGCACTGGCCACGCAGATTTCAGTGGAGCTTGGACCGAGCGCGGTGCCGTACGTATGAGTAATTTTTAAAGTGTCCCTCCCCAGTGTCCCCAGTGCAGCAGCTGTCGTAGTCGCAGTCGCAGTCGCGGGTGAATCGAAACGCGGTAGAGTCGAGTGGCCACAGGGCAAAGGAATGTGCGCGAATTTCGCGAATAAAATAATTATTTAATTGTGAATTTAAACTATAAAAGCGAAGCCTCAAAATGTCAATGGATCCAACAGTTTCCTTGGACGATCTGGAGCGTGTGAGTGAATCCGGGATTGATACCCGATCAACCATTACGGAAATGGCCGTAAAAATATCTTCATTTCCAACTGCAGCGTCGACGTCGTGCCAGCTCTGCGCGGAAGGCGTCACAGACACCGCAACCGCCGCCCCATTTGGCCGACTCGGAGGCCATGGCCGTGATCAATGAGATATTCAATCCGTCGCTTAAGCTGCCCGACAGCAGCGGCCACTACACGCTGCCGGAGGAGATGAGCGCCGAGGATGATGTGGCGCCCCACGAACTGGACATTTCGAAGCTGGCGGAGCTGAAGGAAGTAAGTCTGCAGCGGACTTGACTTGGTTGACTGACTACTGACTGACTGTGTGTGACTGTGTCGCCAAAAGGTTTTCGCGCTCTTCGATACGGACTGCGATGGCCTGATATCGAAGGATGATCTGCGCTTCACCTACACGGCCCTTGGCAATGAGGCCAACGAGCCGCTGCTGGAGCAGATGATGCTGGAGGCCAAAGAGCCGCTCGACTACGAGGCCTTTGTCCGCCTGATGTCGCGACGCACACAGGAACTGGACCCCGAGGAGGTGCTGCTAGAGGCATGGAGCAAATGGGACGACCATGGCACGGGCAAGATCGATGAGCGCAGGTGTGTGATGAGTGTGATCGATGGCCTGATTCCACGCAAAACTAAGCATACCCTTACGCCACTCTAGAATGTACGAGGAACTGACCAACTATGGCGACAAAATGAGCCTCAACGAGGCCAAGGAGGCGCTCAGCCATGCGCCCATGGCCAAGCCCAAGTCCCTGGAGGAGCCGCCGATGATCGATTATCCTGCCTTTTGTCGCATGCTTGGCGGAATGCGCAAACGGAAAGGAAACTAACAATCAGAATGGAATATATATGTATATTTTTTTTGTGTTTGTTTTTCCAACAATCTGAATGGTTTTCGAGAGCACAGGACTTGTCGTATCCCAGCATTAATTTCCCCTTTACAAATGTTCCCATTACATGCGAAATTCTTTCAAAAATCCCTGCTATCAAAAGGATTTTGTTTGTAGCCATGCGTGGAAGCAACTTGCTGCTTTTTCCCAATCAATTTGGCAGCTCCAAAGATATGGGAAAGCACTCGAATATCTGCTGACTCGGCAGCTGCTTTCAATATCACAATCGAATAACTCTTAGCGCCCACTTTTGTTCGACTTTTTATCAAAATAAATCGCAAGGAACCAGAAGAGCGCTGGGAATTATTTCTTGATGGGCAGGGGGGGATATTTATAGGTTGGCTGACCAACGAGCCAGCCCAAAAAAGTATCGGCCAATAAATTTCAGACATCGTTACGCATCTGCCTTGGCCCAGGCCAATGCAAGCGGCAAGCGGCAAGTGGCAAGCGGCAACAAATTCCTCCATCTTTTTTCTTCTCTCTCTCCCTCTCTCTCTCTCTCGTTTTCCGCTTCGAATGCAATTTTCGTGACAGGTGCTTGGACAGCGTTGAGGTCTTTCCGTATCTGCGCGAACCCGTCATCGAGAACTCAACTCTGCCGGCGGACACTTTCTGCCAGCACAGCAAGAATCGCACTGCCACGCCTATTTATAGCTCGGGCCGACTGCTGGGCCTGCGTCTGCGTTTCCAGCATCCACCGACAAAGCTGGACGACTGGAACTTGAACCTAACGGCCAGCTATCGGTTCCTGAAACGAGGTGAGTCTTAGCGCCGAGCCAAAGATCGTTTCCCGAATCGAATCGAATCGAATCTGCTCTGTTTTGTCGTAGAGAACTTCAGGACCGAGGGCCGCCTGGTGCCGCACAGCTACTGTGACTTTTACTTCTTCGCCAGCCTGGCGGGCAGCTTGGGGCAGGGCTACTTCCACTCGCCCCGCTTTCCGGCCCACTATCCGGCGCACATCAAGTGCGCCTACAAGTTCATCGGGCGGCCCGATACCCGCGTGGAAATCCTGTTCGAGGAGCTGCAACTGCCGCCGGTGCTCAGCGGCGGCTGTCAGCTGGACGCCCTGACCGTCTTCGATGCCGAGTCCGCCCACATGAACGCAGTGCTGGATGTCCTGTGCACGCCCTGCCCCACGCGTCGACTCGTGAGCAGCGGCCCGGATATGCTGCTCGAGTTTAATGCCAGCTCGAACCGCACGGCCAAAGGATTTCGCGGCAAGTACAAGTTTGTGTCGAGTGGACAGGGCTCGTTGCCGTTGGCCCAGCCACCCACTCTGACGGACGCAGCCTCGGCGCCCATTCCGGAGGCAGCCAGTGTGGCAGCCAAGCAGGAGAAGCTGCAGCATCAGCAATCGTCGCCGGCCAGGGTGAACAGTCTTCAGACGGATGCGCAGCTGTCGAAGCCCGGACGTTCATTTGGTGAGTTGGCGCCTCATATATTAGCCTAAATTATTGCCTTGCCTGCACCACCCAACCAGCCACCCGCTCACAGCCACTGCTCGGCAGAGCCAATCGAATTATGCTAATCGTTGGCAAAACTTAGCTGCTTCTTCGCTCGACAGCTTCCGTCTGTCTCCGTCGACAGCCTGAAAGCGGAAGCGGATGCGGCCAATCGACACGGCCTGAGTGGTTGGTTGGATGGATGGCTCCTAGCCCTGGCCCTGGCCCTGCCACTGGTTTAGTCTGCTTCGAGCTCTTGTCGCGTTCAAATGTTGCTGCTGTCGCCACTGTCCTGCCAGCTGCTTCTGGTGTTGCTCTGTTCGATACGCCAATCGATGGCTGCCTGTGCCCCAGTGCCCGCCAGTGAGTCTGGCCACTTAACAGCTTTTTTGCGCCAAAAACATTTATTTAACTCTAAGAACTCAATTAAGCTACTATGTGTGTGTGTGTGTTAGTGTGTGGGTTGCCTAGATGCCAGCTAGAACCTTATGCAGAGACCACAAGAGAGCCGCAGCGCCGCTGCACAGAGTCAACTGTAGAATCCGATGTAAAACTTGGAAGCTGCGAAACAGAGAGATAGGCACAGAGAATTATGGCTTATTACCCTATGAATTAAATACTCAACGCACCGCCAGAGAATTTTCTTTCCCCTCACTATGGTGGTGGGCTCCTCCTTGCCCAGGTAGATGCGAATGCCGGACAGGGCCTGCAGAAAGTAATCGTCCCAGTTGAGGCCGCGCATATTGAAGTCGAATATGTTTTGATCCAGCGACGACATTCGCTTCCACAGCCGCTGCGTGTTGGTCGTGTCGAACTTCCACGTGGTGTCGACGAACGGCGCCAGGACATTGATGTTCTTGTGTATCTTGTCGTAGAGCTTGATCATGCGCGGCTTCTGGCCACGCAGGCGCAGCACCACATCGATGGCATACCCAGGCAGCAGATGGTAGAAGTAGGCCACCAGCCGAAATAGCCACGGACTGGTGGTGCAGTGCAGGAACGGACACCACATCATCTTGGTCAGTGGGTAGTTGGACACCAGGTTCTGTGCCCTGTCCCGGAAGCCGCCCCACGTGATCAGGTTATCTTCGCTGGGCGCAAAATTGTATATGGCCGGATCGCCCTGGGGCCTGGAATCGATGGCCGTGTGCCAGACGGCGGCCAGGGCCATGCAGGCCGCGTAGTCGACTGGCACAATGCCAGCCTGCGCCTTCACATTGAGACGAGTGATCCTTAAGACCCCAAAGGCAACGCCGTACAGCACGGCAATGGGTCCGTACAGGTTGTCGATCCAGCCGGGCATGGGCTCCTTGTAGCTGGCAATGACTGCAAAGGGACGGGGGTTAAACTCTTTCGATCCACTTGCCTAACCGGGCAGCACCTACTGACGCCTGGCCGAAAGATGCCCATCGGCAGGTCGCCCGCCTCCCGCTGGATCACTTGCTCCGCCAGGGCCTTCGTGTAGGTGTAGGTGTTGGGATACCTGCCCATCAGGGCGGGCGCCATGTTGTCTATCAGCTCAATGTCCAGCGTCTCGCTGAGCTGCAGCACCATGTCCGCGGAGCAGGTCAAGTGCTCCGGATAGAACTTCTCCTCGATTTTCTCCACCACACAGTTGGAGTAGGCCGTGGAGACGTGCACATAGGCCTCCAGCTTGACCATTTGCTTGGCCAGCTGCACCATCAGGCGCGTGGCCCGCGTGTTGATGGCCAGGGCCACATGCAACGGCTCGTTGAAGCGCACTGTGGCTGCTCCGTGAATGACGATCTGCACCTCGGCCGCCAGTAGCCTTCGGTCCGTGTCGCTCATGCCCAGGTCCGGCTCCAGGCAATCGGCCCTTATGGGCGCCACGCGCTGCATTGCCTTGGGTTGGGTTTTCAGTAGAATTTCGAACACCTTCGGAACGGAACCCAATGCTTGGGATTATTCGGACTATTTGGATTGGGCGCTTGAGATCACACCAGACAGACTACTCACTGGGTCGCTCTCCCAGGCCACGTAGCGCTCCTGTATCTCCTGGCCACGCTTGGCCCTCAGCAGCACATAGATCCGCTTCACCTCTGTGGTGCGCAGCAACTTCTCAATGATCACTAGAAAAAAAACACAAAATAAATTCTCTTGAATCTCAGCCGGTTCTGAGCGCCCTATTTGGGCGCTGTCACTTTTTGTCTGCTATCGCGAAACATGCATCGTATGATAAGTCGTATATATATATCAGATATGTCGGAGAATAATTCATTTAAGGGAACATCTTTGCATTGCGCGCCCTATCAACCCTGCGTGAGCGAGATCCAGTTCATGTGAACTGAGCTCCAATTGGATCTTTATAATTCCAATACCGTTTGTGCACAATTGGGAAAAATCCCATACCGTTTGGGAACAACACGTAAAGGCTGTCGTCCAACTATTCCAATGGCAGAGAATAATCCTCTAATAAATGGGGACAACAATTGTACCCGGATAGACCTATGCCAAGTCTATACACAACGCATATTTAAACGATCGTCGAACTTTGATATTTGAAAATGAAAACATTGTATTTTGTTTTCGGAATCGAAGGAAAACACTTTCAGCCACTTGCCCAATACACATCGAATCGAAATAGTTTGAGATCGGGCCTGGGCTTGGGCTTGGCTTGAGTTCATACAGTTCATATTTTAATTGCATATTTTTGTAGTTTATCCCAGCCAGGGTGTAATTATTTAATTATTTGTTGAGCAAACCAAAGGTGGCGGTGGGTGGGCGGCTATACCTTTTCCCAGGAATCCACTGCCGCCAGTCAGCAGCATGGTCTTGTCTTTATAAAATGTCTGAATTTCCGACATTATGCCGATGATAATGCGACGATCCTTGCTTTATGTGGGTGCACAAACACAGGCATGCACATGCATTTAGTATATGTATGTATGGCAGCTACGGGTCCGTATCCGTATCCGTATTCCTATGGGCGGAGAGATGAAATTCCGATCGCGACTGATGCGTGAATGAGAGGTGCTTAGAATTTTCCCCCCGTATTTATACAAATCCGCTGATCGAAGAGCAAAAGCCAAAAACAAAGCAAAGCACATTCTATATTATATATTATATTATTACAGGTTGTTCACACACACACACACACACCCAGATAAGAGACTCGTAAAATAAATGCCTCATAAACTATTTGACAATTTCGCTGAGGATTTGGCTGGGGACGTGGATGTGAATGCCGACAATATTACCTATACCCCTGGTTAGCCCTGACCCTGCTAATGTCTAAAAATTAGAACTTGTTGGCTCTGGCTCATGTGCGAATTTTCATGGCCAGTGTCAAGTGGCGTCGCGACCCTTTGAACCCCACAATGCGCACTCCATGCCAGACCCAAATTAGCTGGACCTGCCCATTTGCTTAATTGGAAAACGTTGTAACTTTGGCCCACTGCTGGCCACAGATAGCGACACACAAAAACCCGGTAGTTCTCTGTACTAGAGAAAGCAAATAAGCACTCGAAGGCATTGAGTGCTTCGCTCCCGTGATTCGGAACAAAAACAAGCTGTCTCTCGATTAATGAATACTTTGCTGCAGCCAAGTCCAAGGCATGCCCCATATATGTATATGAGTATTTGTAGTATGTGTAGTTACACAGCAAATTGTAATACAGAGAGCTGCAAATTAGTATCAGCAAAATTTGCACAGTCCACAGTGTAAGCGTTGCATTGATTTGAATACCTTTTTACAATTGAGTTGCATTCAGTCAGACCTATTCCAAATCATTTGCACGGAAGGTATTCAGACAGACGGACAGACAGCGCATTTATTTTATCAATGAAAATACTACTCACTGCCAGGCTAACGAAGCTCTAGATCAGATAATATCAGACTCTTTAAATGTATGTATACTCGCATGTCACATATGCCTCCGCAGATAGAATATACCCGGGAATCGGTACGAGTGCCGAGAGTACGAATATCGACAGCTAACCAAATAAATACTCTTCACCTTTGAACAGAGAATGTGTATCTACATCAGAGCCCTAAGATGCGCCGCTGTATTAGTTATATTTTGTGCACTAACATTTATTCTTTCCGTACATTTTTAACAAGAATTTATGGCACTCTTATTGCCAGACGGTAAACAGCAACCAAATCACATATGCGACAGCAGAGACAATCAGAACTTGGCCCATCCTTTGGAGCACATAGTAACTGCAAGAACAGAACCGAACCGAGATAGATCCAAGACCTTCGATCATTGTTTCAACTAATTACGAATACGCACCGAGACTGGATCCTATTGCCCTCTGCCAAGGAAGCTTGGGTTGGTGGTTCCTTGAACAAGTATAGACGCATACCCGACCAGATTGTCTGGAAATAGTCATCCCAGTCGAGGGATTTCATGTCAAAGTTGAACCCCTGTCGATCTTCCGGGGACATGTGCTGCCACAACGCTTCGGTGTTATCCGTACTGAACCAAAATGTTTTCTTATTGAAGAAGTGGAGTGCCTCCAAGTTTTCGTGGGCTTTGTGATAGGTGTGCACCAGGCGCGGCTTCTCGCCCCTCAGCCGCAGGACGATATCGTAGAAGAAGCCGGGCACATAGTGATAAAAGATGCAGCCCAGCCTAAACAGCCAAGGACAGTTGGTGGCATGCACAAACGGGTACCAAATCATCTTGCTGATCGGTTCCAGCATGCCAAAGTGCATGCCCTTGCTTCTGAACTCGCTCCACAACAACGAATTGGTCCTGCTAGGTGCAAAATTATAAATGGTCAGCTTCGAATTACTCCCTTTCAGTGCAGACGGCCTGGCCCGGGCTGTCTTCTTTGCCGTTTCCCAAGCGCTGACTACGGCCAGGTTGGCACAGTAATCGCCGGGCAGCAAAATCGCCTGAGCCTTCATATTGGCAAGCAAAAGGTGCAACACACCGTAGGCAATGCCGTATATCAGGGCGATCAGTCCGTACGGATTGTCAATCCAACCGGAAGAGGGCTCCTTGTAGTTGGCAAATACTATCGTTGGGAAAAGTGGGTAGGTTATTGAAGGGGCACTGGCAACACGACTGTGGCAACGCTTACTTATCGCAGGCCTAAAGATGCACACCGGCAAGTCGCCCGCCTCCTCTTGGATCACCTGCTCGGCCAGGGCCTTCGTGTAGCTGTACGTGTTGGGGTATTTGCCCAGCAAGGCAGGCGTCATGTTGTCCAACAGCTCGGCGCTCAGAGTCTCTCTCAGGTGCAGCACCTTATCGGCGGAACAGGTCAAATGGTGGGGATAGAACTCCTCGCCAATGTTGTCTATCACGCAGTTGGAGTAGGCAGTGGAGATCTGGACGAAGGCCTCCAAGTGGTGCATTTTTCTGGCCAGCTGCAGCATGAGGCGCGTGGCCCGAGTGTTGATGGCCAGCGCAATGTGCATGGGCTCCGTGAAGCGGACAGTGGCTGCTCCGTGTATAACAATCTGCACCTCTTTCTCGAGCAACTTACGATCCGCCTCACTTATGCCCAGATCAGGCTCAGAGCAATCCCCCGCTATGGGTTTCATCAGCTGCAAGGCCTTTGGCTTTGTCTTTAGCACAGAATCGAAGATCTTAAAAAGGAAGGCATTAGATCAAGCGGCTGCTGTGGCTGTGGCTGAGGCTACTTACTGGCTGGTTCATCCACTTGGCAACGCGAGCGTTCACATCCTCGTTTTTCTTAGACCTGACCAGAAAATAGATATTCTTTGGATCTGTCGCCCGTAGGATTTTTTCAATAATCACTGGAAAACGAAAAGGTTCAATAGATTCTTTAGGTTCTTTACACTAGCCAGTCCTTGTGCCACATGCCGCACCTTTGCCCAAAAATCCAGTGCCGCCTGTCACGAAGACCGTCTTCCCTTTATAAAATCGTTGTACTTCCGTTTCCATTTTGGTCCTGTGTGCTTGCTGTAGAGTCGATGCGATACCCCTGATCAATTGAGCTGAGCTCAGCAGTTCTTTCCCTTTATATTTACATCATTCGGCATACGATTATTTGCCACTTGGCAGACGCTTCCTTATTCCTAGTGGTGCTGAAGACAAGTACAGTGGGCTCTGGATAATTCGGAATTGTTGATCTCCGCTGTTTAAATATGATACCCAAAGTGGTTCGTAGTGTTCAAAGGTGGCCCTTTTCATTTTGATAATAGGAATGTTTTTTTTTTTATTAATAAAAAATCTAATATCGCGGTAGCGGTAGCGGAGTGTTCACGGTATACGGAAAATTTGTTCACTGAACCCAATGTGCCCTCAAATGAACATTCATAATAGGTACTTAAATATGTGCATGCACCTGAGTGTAGTTTATACAATTATCGTGTAGAAAGCGCATTGCAAGGAATTGATATTTAAATATATTACTCATTGGTATACGAACAGAAGAATTCCAGACGAGTATTTTCCCAGGAAACCCTCCACTCAGATCTGATACTCTTACTTTATACGTACATCAAAAGATTGCACTAAAAAGTATAAGCCAGACACGAGAAGTAAAGAAACAGAAAGAAATACCGTTAAAGATTAAACGTTTCGGCATATGATATTAGCGATAAGAAATGTTTGACCTTAAAGTTTACAAAGTCTACAGAGCTTTTGTCACGGAAAAGAACCCATCGCTGAGGCTGGCAAAACAATAATAATAAAATAACGATGCATACTTTTAGAGAAATGTTTAATAGTTATAACACAGCAAAGTAATTAATTGCGCGGAATGAGTTTGACCCAAAATCAAAAATCCTTTCTAATCTGGAGAACCCAGAATTTTGGACTCTCCGTCTGCACCCACCCTACCTGTAGGACTCCATGGAGCCTAGCCTATACGTTACTGCGGAGCTGGGTGCTAGAGGAGCCCGCCCAAGGAATCTAGCAGAAATTCATTTTAAGTCGTTATAATATGGGAAAAGAAATAGTAATTATACATAATGGTTAGCGTTAACCTAATACGAAGCTGTATTCACATTCATGTTGACGCTTTTGTTTCTTAACTATAGAAATTCAATTACAAGCGAGAATAGGAGAAAATAAGCAAAATAGAAGATAATAAAAAACATAAAGCTCTTCTAAAATGTGGGCTAGTCATGCAAGGGAAAGCTCGCATGAGCTAGCGCAAGCCTAGAGAGCATTCATGCAAGTTGGGCTTGCGGACGATCGGAGCTTTACGGTAACGTCTACGAACATAGGCATAGCAGTGTGCAATAAGAAAGCTTTACAGTCGCCTCCGTAAAAAGAGGTATGGCTCCCTGAAAGGTCTTACAAAGTACAAAATCACTCACACCCTTACAACAGATAGATTAAGAAAGAGAAGTGCATACTGAAATAGATAGAATACGAGTGCCGAGTGTACGAATAACCAAACAATTACTCTTCACTCCTCGCTCTGGAATAGATTTCAGTGCAGGCGGTTGGGCCTTTCAGTACTATTGTTGGGAAAAGTGGTTAGGTTATTAAAGGGACACTGGCAACACAACTGTGGCAACGCTTACTTATCGCAGGCCTAAAGATGCACACCGGCATGTCGCCCGCCTCCTCTTGGATCACCTGCTCGGCCAGGGCCTTCGTGTAGCTGTACGTGTTGGGGTATTTGCCCAGCAAGGCAGGCGTCATGTTGTCCAACAGCTCGGCGCTCAGAGTCTCCCTCAGGTGCAGCACCTTATCGGCGGAACAGGTCAAATGGTGGGGATAGAACTCCTCGCCAATGTTGTCTATCACGCAGTTGGAGTAGGCAGTGGAGATCTGGACGAAGGCCTCCAAGTGGTGCATTTTTCGGGCCAGCTGCAGCATGAGGCGCGTGGCCCGAGTGTTGATGGCCAGCGCAATGTGCATGGGCTCAGTGAAGCGGACAGTGGCTGCTCCGTGTATAACAATCTGCACCTCTTTCTCGAGCAACTTACGATCCGCCTCACTTATGCCCAGATCAGGCTCAGAGCAATCCCCCGCTATGGGTTTCATCAGCTGCAAGGCCTTTGGCTTTGTCTTTAGCACAGAATCGAAGATCTTAAACAGGAAGGCATTAGATCAAGCGGCTGCTGTGGCTGTGGCTACTTACTGGCTGGTTCATCCACTTGGCAACGCGAGCGTTCACATCCTCGTTTTTCTTAGACCTGACCAGAAAGTAAATATTCTTTGGATCTGTCGCCCGTAGGATTTTTTCAATAATCACTGCAAAATCGAAAAGGTTCAATAGATTCTTTTGGTTCTTTACACTAGCCAGTCCTTGTGCCACATGCCGCACCTTTGCCCAAAAATCCAGTGCCGCCTGTCACGAAGACCGTCTTCCCTTTATAAAATCGTTGTACTTCCGTTTCCATTTTGGTCCTGTGTGCTTGCTGTAGAGTCGATGCGATACACCTGATCAATTGAGCTGAGCTCAGCAGTTCTTTCCCTTTATATTTACATCATTCGGCATACGATTATTTGCCACTTGGCAGACGCTTCCTTATCCCTAGGGCTGCTATAGCCAAGTACAGTGGGCTCTGGATAATTCGGAATTGTTGATCTTTCTGTAATCAAAAAAATGTATAATATCGCGGTAGCTCTGCATAAGGAGTGTTCACGGTATGCGGGAAATTGTTTGATTGATCCCAATGTGCCCTCAAATGAACATTCATAATACGGAATTAAATATGTGCATGCACCTGAGTGTAGTTTATAAAATTATCGTGTGGAAAGCGAATTGCAAGGAATTGATATTTATATATTACTAATTCATTTACGAATGAATATGATGTAAACACATCACAGCCGAATTCAAGCGAGTATTTTCCCTAGTGTAACGAACCATTTGTATACCTAACCTACGTCCCAAATATATTTACTAAAAACTAGATACTAAAAGAACGCTCGTACCACTTAATTTTTGCAACGACCTTAATACCTGACGCCTTGCGATATTTCCCGATAAATTTAAGAAAGCACAAAAACACTCGATCCCCTACTACTGAATGGGGAGGGAAACGTTTCCTTCTCTGCGTTGCACACAACCACTTTAAGCACGAATTGTCTTAGCTTATAGTTGACAAAGTCTGCAGAGCTTTTGTCACGGAAAAGAACAGACCGCTAACGCTGGCAGAGCAATAATAATAAAATAACGATGCATACTTTTCGACAAATGTTTAGTAGTTATAGCAAGCATTGGCACAGCCAACCCAAAAGCCAGATTTGGGCGTCAACTGGAACCCTTTGCTGGCTAGCAACAGCGAAGTGATGTTCCTTCAACAGATATTAGATGACAGCCTTGGCCTCGAGCAGTGCATTCTGTCGTATGTCACATATGCCTCCGTAGATATAATATACCCAGCAATCTTCACGAGTACCGAGTGTAGGAATATCGTAAGCCAACCTAACAAATACTCTTCACCTTTGAACAGACCGCAAAGATGCGCCGATGTATTATTTATATTTTATGCATAAACATTTATTCTTTCCGTACATTTTTAACAAGAATTTAAGGCACTTTTATTGCCAGACGGTAAACAGCAACCAAATCACATATGCGACAGCGGAGACAATCAGAAATTGGCACATCCTATGGAGCACATAGTAACTGCAAGAACAGAACCAAACCGAGATAGATCCAAGACCTTCGATAATGGTTTTAACGAATTACAAATACGTACCGAAATTGGATCTTATGGCCCTCTGCAAAGGAAACTGGCGTTGCTGGTTCCTTGAACAAGTATAGACGCATACCCGACCAGATTGTCTGGAAATAGTCATCCCAGTTGAGGGATTTCATGTCAAAGTTGAACCCCTGTCGATCTTCCGGGGACATGTGCTGCCACAAGGCTTCGGTGTTATCCGTACTGAACCAAAATGATTTCTTATTGAAGAAGTGGAGTGCCTTCAAGTTTTCGTGGGCTCTGGAATAGATTTTCAACAGGCGCGGTTTCTCGCCCCTCAGTCGCAGGACGATATCGTAGAAGAAGCCGGGCACCAAGTGATAAAAGAAGCAGCCCAGCCTAAACAGCCAAGGACATGTGGTGGAAAGCAGAAAAGGGTACCAAATCATCTGGCTGATCGGTACATTCTTACCACTATGCATGGCCTTGGCCACGAAATCACCCCAGGATATAGAATTCGTCCTGGTCGGCGCAAAATTATAAATGGCGGGCTTCGGCTTACTCGCTTTCAGTGCTGCCTTCTTGGCCGTTTCCCATGCGCTGACCACGGCCAGGTTGGCACAGTAATCGCCGGGCACTATAACCCCATTAGCCTTCATATTAATAAGCAACATGTGCAGAATGCCGTAACTAGTGGCGTACACTATTGCAATGATTCCGAATGGATTGTCAATCCAACCGGAAGAGGGCTCCTTGTAGTTGGCAAATACTATCGTTGGGAAAAGTGGGTGGGTTATTGAAGGGACACTGGCAACACAACTGTGGCAACACAACTGTGGCAACACTTACTTATCGCAGGCCTAAAGATGCACACCGGCAAGTCGCCCGCCTCCTCTTGGATCACCTGCTCGGCGAGGGCCTTCGTGTAGCTGTACGTGTTGGGGTATTTGCCCAGCAAGGCAGGCGTCATGTTGTCCAACAGCTCGGCGCTCAGAGTCTCCCTCAGGTGCAGCACCTTATCGGCGGAACAGGTCAAATGGTGGGGATAGAACTCCTCGCCAATGTTGTCTATCACGCAGTTGGAGTAGGCAGTGGAGATCTGGACGAAGGCCTCCAAGTGGTGCATTTTTCGGGCCAGCTGCAGCATGAGGCGCGTGGCCCGAGTGTTGATGGCCAGCGCAATGTGCATGGGCTCAGTGAAGCGGACAGTGGCTGCTCCGTGTATAACAATCTGCACCTCTTTCTCGAGCAACTTACGATCCGCCTCACTTATGCCCAGATCAGGCTCAGAGCAATCCCCCGCTATGGGTTTCATCAGCTGCAAGGCCTTTGGCTTTGTCTTTAGCACAGACTCGAAGATCTTAAACAGGAAGGCATTAGATCAAGCGGCTGCTGTGCCTGTGGCTGTGGCTGAGGCTACTTACTGGCTGGTTCATCCACTTGGCAACGCGAGCGTTCACATCCTCGTTTTTCTTAGACCTGACCAGAAAGTAAATATTCTTTGGATCTGTCGCCCGTAGGATTTTTTCAATAATCACTGCAACATCGAAAAGGTTCAATAGATTCTTTAGGTTCTTTACACTAGCCAGTCCTTGTGCCACATGCCGCACCTTTGCCCAAAAATCCAGTGCCGCCTGTCACGAAGACCGTCTTCCCTTTATAAAATCGTTGTACTTCCGTTTCCATTTTGGTCCTGTGTGCTTGCTGTAGAGTCGATGCGATACACCTGATCAATTGAGCTGAGCTCAGCAGTTCTTTCCCTTTATATTTACATCATTCGGCATACGATTATTTGCCACTTGGCAGACGCTTCCTTATCCCTAGGGCTGCTATAGCCAAGTACAGTGGGCTCTGGATAATTCGGAATTGTTGATCTTTCTGTGATCAATAAATGTATAATATCACTGTAGCTCTGCATATGGAATGTTCACGGTATGTGGGAAATGGTTTGATTGATCCCAATGCGCCCTCAAATGAACATTCATAATACGGAATTAAATATGTGCATGCCCCTGAATGTAGTTTATACAATAATCGTTTAGAAATGGCACAGCAAGGAATTGATATTTATATATTACTCATTGGTATACGAACAGAAGAATTCCAGACGAGTATTTTGCTAGGATACCTTCCACTCAGATTTGATACTCTACTTCTCTACTTACTCTAGTCTACATTCAGTAATTTCACCAGACAAAAAATTGCACTGAAAAGTATGAGCCAGCGCAGAGAAATAAAGGAGCAGAAAGAAATACTGCACTGACTAGGCTGTTAATAGATAAGATTAAAGATTAAACGTTCCGAGATATGACATCAGCGTTAAGAAATGTTTTAGCTTGAAGTTTACAAAGTCTACCGAAAAGAACACATCGCCAAGGCTGGCAAAATAATAATAATAAAATACCGATGCATACTTTTAGACAAAAGTTTAATAGGTTTAACAAGCATTGGCACAGCCAAGAAATTAATTGCGCGGAACGAGTTTAACCCAAAATCCAGATTTGGGCGTCAGCTGGAACCCATTGCTGGCCAGCTCCAAGGGAATGCACGACTTCTTGGCTGGAGCGAAGCGATATTCCTTCAGCAGATAGTAGATGACAGCCTTGGCCTCGAGCAGTGCAAAGCGGGAACCTAAAATGGAAAAAATAATAGGACTCTCTTCAGGTTTCAGTGCCGGTCCAGTCACTCACCAATGCAGTTGCGTTGGCCGAGGCCAAAGGGATAGTATGTGAAGGGTTGAATGTTGGCCTTGTTCTCCTCGCTGAAACGCTCGGGATCAAATTTGCTGGGATTCTCAAAGTATTTGGGGTCACGATGGAAGCCGCATGTGGGCAGCCAGATGTAGTCACCCTTTTTGATTTCCAAAGTCTGGCCATCCACGTCATAGGTAATGTCCTTGTTGCACTCTCGATCGATGGCTATGGCCGCCGGCCATTTGCGCAATACCTCCGAGACAACCTGATCCAAATACTTCATGCCCATGATGGCCTCGTATGTCAATTGTTTGCCATCCAAATCGATGTCCACCTGCTGCACCTCCTCGTAGAGCTTCTGCTGCACATCCTCGTTCTCCATCAGCTCTTGGACTGAGAAGCACATCAGCACCGCGGACGTCTCAAAGCCCGCAAAGAAGAAGACAAAGCACTGGGCCACAATGTCGCGATCGCTCCACTCACGAACCACTGTCGTCTTGGTCTTCTCCGACTGGAACAGGCCGCGGGCTTCCATTAGCATGTTGATCATGTCCGGACGGATAATGTTGTGCTCCTGTCGATATTTCATGGCATCAAGCACCAAACGCACAAAGTACTCAGTGCTCTTCTTGTCAAAGAGCTGGATCTTGAGATACTGCAAAGAGAGATGACAGAGTGTTGGGTGAGTGATCTAGAGTGCTCCATTACCGATCTACTGACCTTATTGAGCGACTTCAGGGTGAAGAATAGCATGAACTTTATGTTCTGCACAAAACTGAATGTGGTCAACTTTTTGCCCATCGAATAGAAGGTGTTGTCGCGCTCCTTGAACGAGTTCACCTGCAGGCCAAAGGCCGTCGAGGCAATCACGTCGTTGGTGAAGCGTGTGCAGTAATCCTTCATGTCCAGCTCCGCTTCCTGAACCGATCCCGCCTGATCGGGCTTCAGACAATCGACGGCCTCCTTGGCCACCTGATTCATAAGCTGAAACATTTGACGCATTTTACTGCCCGTGAAGGCGGGACTGAGTGTGCTCCGCATGTCCTTCCAACGTGCGTCGCGCATGGAGAAGAGCGAGCTGCCGAAAAGATTGCTCATATCGTGTGGATCATCTTCAGTGCCAGTGCTGAAGACATTGCGATGGTTGATAAAGTGATCAAAGTCCTTTATGGTTATCTGCCTTAAAAGTTCTGGATCGCGGATCATCAGCAGTGGCATGCGCTGCTCGAAGATACCAAAAACTCTGCGTAAAATAAAGTATTCAATGTTATTGACTGATAATTGCTATAATCGTTGTACTGATAATTTTAGGGAACGAATACGATTAGAATTCTATGGCCATCAATCAATATATTTTCATGGTCTCACGGTTTGGTCTTAACCTATCCGATTCTCTTTTAGCTTAACCCTCACAAATGGGAGGCATTTTATTTGCCCCTTTTTTGTGCTAACTACCCGATATGCTAAAATGTGCTAAAGTTCAGAAATAAATTTCAGACTATATAGGGTACATAAGGATCGATACACCTGGCATTAGCTTTGTTATTTCTGTGCACCTATCTATACTACATGGCAACAAAGCGTTCCACACTGATAACATTAAAATAATCTCCACTGATAAACACAATTATCACAATTATTTGCTACTATGTATCCATAATTTCAGAATTTCACACATATCGCTTAAGAATCATCAGAAAGTACACCATTCATGGGTACACATATGTATGTAATATTTGAAAAGCGGCCGCACCCACTCCATATGGCTAGATACATACGATCTATTGACCTTGACTGGACACTGTAGGTTGATTTACACATGAAGAGACATAATTGCGTGTATCTATTTATATTCTCTCAATAGGTTCAAAGTGCGTTGAATCGAATTAGCACGATATTAAATGAAGGGATTGCAATGTAAAACAAACACACTCACTTGTTGCTGCCGCCTTTGTTGTACAAATTACAGACGATATCGAACATGGCCTTTCGTCGTAGGAACATGTCGGCCATGTTTCCAAAATAAGGTATAGGCTTGGCAAAAGCAACACCCCGCTCCTTGAAAAAGTCATTGTTTGCCGTTGCCCAGCGATAGAACAATGCAAAGGCAATGCCAAACAGTGCCAGAAATTCTAACAACATTTCTGATGATCTCAGTACGCGTTCGGCGATCCAAGCGTTCAAATGATAACTGCGACGCCACAAACAAACTGGAATTGTTTTATTAGAAACGGCGCAAAGCTTTCAAATGAAGCTTTGAGTGGTGTCGCCGCTCGATGAAATCGTGTACCGCATTTGATAAACATATATAGTATAATAATTTCATCCATTAATCTAACATACTCGTATGTAGAAATAATTTAAACAAAGCAAATTCAGCGCTTAAGCAATACAGCATAAAGCGGATAAGGCTGCCGACTCTGGTTCGCAATGGATGAATTAAGCCAGCCAACGTTGAGATGACGACAGCTGCGGCGGTAAAGAGCCCTGCAGAAGATATTAAATTATCATTATTAAAAACAAAACAAAACAATAAATATATGAAATAGAACCTCAGTTTATCCAACTCCACAGCCTTGTCTGCATAGAAAACCAAATCTGCCTTCTTTGTATCCGTGGTGAGAGAACCTCCGTGCCTCACAAATTCATCTCTCATTTTGGCCAGGTCTCGATTCAAATCAAATTGAGCCACTAGACCCACAAATAACTTGCTCTCCACGCTAATGGGATCGGATGCTTTATCCTCCAGCTTTACTTCAGTTTTTATTTCCGATTTGCTGGACTTGAAATAATCTTTAAGGCCTTTTTGTGATGGTGAAATACATTGAAGCTTTGGTATCTTGCGTTTGCTGTGCGATGGCGCCCGACCAGCTTTGTCGTCATCATCCGAGGCAGTGGGCGATCTCTTTAGTTTTTTATTACTGCTCGAACGGGTATTAATGGCTGGCTTCACCTTTTGGGGCGTCTTTTCGTCATGCGCGTCCTTATCACAGTTGGCCAATAGCAGATCCACGTTGACATTCTTCTTGGAGGCCTCATACAAATCTTCCAAATGGGCCAAATCATTTGCCTCCTTCGCTGTTTTATCGCTGCGCAGACGTGTTATCCTGGGAAAGCGTATCGAGATACCGGACGCTGTGTGTGCCTCGGACTTGGTAAACTCAGCCCCAGTGATCTCCCACACAGGCATGCTTGCTGGATCCTTGGCCAAGACATCTGGCACCAGTGACTTTTTGCACAGCAGCCAATCGGGCGTCTTATTGGCATCAGCACGCTCACTTAGCTTCAGCAGCGTGCCATGTATCTCCTCGTTGGTGGCATCGTCTAGGCCAGAGTGGACTTTGGTCACAGTTTTCCACAGATGATCACGCGCATCGTAGCATCCCATCAGAAAGATGCTGAGCACACCTCCCTTCTTCCCAGAGCCATACCACGCACCCAGCACAACGAGATCAGCTGTGTCCGCCATTTTACCCTCGAAGAGGTAATCCTTTTTGACCTTCAGCCAGTTGCGCTTGCCGGGCTGGTAGATGCCATTGGGACTCTTCAGCACCACACCCTCCAGATTGGCATGCAAAACCTTGGCCGTCATCATAGCCAGCTCGTTCTTTGTCTTCAGAAATTGAGACTCGGACAGCTGCACATGGGATTTCAATGGACTGATGTTTTCCTCGAGTATTTTGCGACGTTTATGGAATTCACTAAAAGTAAAAGGCAAATCAATTATTGTAGGCTCTGGATGCGGCTCAGATTTACACTCACAGCTGTGTCAAGTCCTCGCCATCGTAGAGTATGCAATCGAAGACAAACAGACAAACCGAAGCATTGGCAAATGTCTGCTTCTTATGCGCACCCAAAGTGCCAAAGGGTAGCATTGCGCCCGACTCTGTGTCCACCAGTATTATCTCAGAGTCCAGAATCATGTCGCCGGCTCCGGGAAAGGCTCGTGGTATATGGTCTTTTAGAGCTTTGATTTTGTGATCCATCACAGGCTTCAGATTGCGACTAAAGAACTTGAATTCGGTGCCTTGCTTGTGGATTTGCACACGCTCGCCATCGTATTTTACTTCACCGTACAGGCCGCTGGGACTCTTTTTGAACGCTTCCTCCACAGACTTGCAGGCATTGGCCAGCATGGGCGATATTGGGGTCATTACTTGAATCCCACTTCCGCCCAAACCAATTTTCTTTGTCTTCTTCACTTGGCCAAGGGCTGAGGCCTTGTTTCCTTGTTTCCCAGCAAACTGTTCCACGATGGCTGATAAATCGCGCGACGATTGATAGGCGGGATAAGCGAGTGGGCCAAAGGCATCCAGTATATGTCTGGCACGTGCATTTATGCGAAGATCCTGTTTAATCAGTCGGATAAAGGTGCGCAGATCCAAATCGGTTGCCTTCTTGCACAGCTCCTGCAACAGTTCCGTTTGTTCATCCTCTTTGGTGCGCTCCTCGAGCTGGGTGAGCAGCCTCTCCACTTCCTGCAAATAGAGTTTGCTTTGCTTCTGCGGCTTGAGTTTGCTTGTCTCGGCAAAATGCTTGCGTAGCGTCTCAGACACGTCTCCATCTAAAAATAATCAATATGAAGCAATTATTAATGTTGCTTCCAATACTACTACGCGTTTAGCTCACCCTGTTCAAGATCCAGGTGCATTTGCTGCTGGTTTGCATTGAAAATGCGCGAAAATAGTTTTATCAGCGCCTTGTTCTGCAAATTGTAGACGCGCTGGTTGGCCGCTGGAATCAGGAACTGCACCCACAGCAATGTGTCGCCCTCGAAGCCAGAGCCACTGGTGCCCTTCTCAAAGAAATTCTGTAGCTTGTCAACCTTCTTTAGGTAGCTTGCTTCTGCAGCTATTTCATCACAAACGCGCCGAAATGTGTCCAATCTATTGTCCTCATTCTCCGTCTGCTTGCTGCCCATGACGCTGCTACCAAGACGAGCTAAAAACCGAACGCGACTGTTCGATTTCACCAGACTTAACATATAATACACAACGCATATAATATAATAAATAACAATTACAGAAAAATGCCAGCACACGTACGATTCGCGTGTAAACAAATCGGGAACGTTTGAGTCGAATCAGCTGTTCTTCAGCAAGAACTTGGGCGTTGCCAACACTGGCGCAAGGAGCATTCTCTGCCGTTACGATTTTGAAGCGCAACCGCAGGAACGCATTCAAATTAAATTTCACGACTTTAACATACCAACTATACACGAAAACTCGACTGAATGCCAGGCAAATGATGCTCTCCACGTGATGATTGAGGTTCGAGGCAGATACGAGACACAGGAGCTTATATGCGGCCCGTATCTGCCCAAACCTGTGATGTCGAATGGCCCTCAAATCCATATGCAGTACCTGGGGAAGTACCCACCTCAACTGACCAACAAGGTGCAATATTACGGGTTTCGTGCGGAATACAGATTCCTGACAAGTGAGTTGACTGCACTTATTTGGATTTTTCTATGACTTGGAGCACTATTTACGTTTATAGATTTCGGCATCATGGCGGGCGTCCAACAGGGCGAGGAATGCACTTTTGTGTACAACAGCAGCGAACGCATCAGCGGCCTCTTCCATTCGCCAAATTTTCCTGGATACTATTTGGAGAACGTTGTCTGCAACTATTATTTTTATGCCGGCAGAGACGAAAGAGTTGTCGTGCATTTTACATACTTTGATGTGGAAGGCATCGGCGCGTAAGGATCGCTTTCGCTTTATTTCGCATTTGTGTCTCTGTATTAACGATTTGGTTTCTTTTCAGGTGTGATCATCAGACCGCCAGCGACTATGTGGAGTTCTCGAATTTTATGAGCACAGATCGAAAGTACAGTAAATACTGTGGCAAGCTGCAGGACTTTGAAATGCGCTCAGATGGTCGATTCTTTCGAGTCACACTGCACTCGAACGATCGGTTTGTGGCCATTGGGTTTCGCGCTCTATACACATTTGAGCCCATTCCTACGAATAAATCCAGCGCCGATCTGCGAGGCAACGCCTCAATGCAGAGCTATGTGTCTCATGCACCCTCACAACAGCATTTCTACAAGATTATTGCACTTATTTTGGGCGCAATTTCATTTATAAAATATAATATATAAAAATACATACAAATATCGATGTCTTTAGTTCTATCGATGGCGCCATATCTTCATCATCATGTTATGTTTAGCAACCGTGCTTTAATCACCTGGGCGTTGTTTTTATTTGTGGAGTCACCGGCAGTGCTGTTATCAGAGGAATAAATACCACTTGTTTAGTCTGATCGCTACCAATAACTATCCGGCTGTCGTACACAGGAACACCAAGAAGCAGCTGATCATTCTAAACTGATAAGCAATTACTAAGCAACTTTCTACGCAATGGCAGCTAAGAAATTGGATGCCATCATTTTTGGTGCCACCGGTTTCACCGGCAAACACACGGTGCTGGAGGCTGTGTCAGTTCTGAAGGGCCTGAACTGGGGAATCGCCGGGCGTAACCAGGAAAAACTGCAGTCGGTGCTTAAGGAAATGGGTGCAAAGTCCAAAACAGATCTTTCGCAGACACCCATCATCATAGCCGATGTGAACGATCAGTCGTCACTAGATGAAATGGCCAAGCGTTGCCGCATTGTGGTGAACACTGCTGGGCCGTATCGCTTTTATGGCGAAAATGTGGTTAAAGCCTGCATCGAGGCAGGCACACATCACGTTGACGTTAGCGGCGAGCCTCAGTATATGGAATCCATGCAGCTGAAGTACAACGACCGTGCCAGGGAGCGTGGAGTGTACGTGATCAGCGCCTGTGGTTTTGACTCCATTCCCGCCGACATGGGCGTCGCCTTTATAGAGAAGAACTTTAACGGAGTTGTAAACGCGGTGGAGAATTTCGTCCATTTTGGAGTTAAGGGCGGTACAAAAGGTGCGGGCGGCGCTACTCTTAACACTGGCACTTGGGAGAGTGCCATTTTCGCAATCGCGAACAGGAGTGAGTCTGTCGCCATACGCAGGAAGCTATTCCCAGATCGTCTGCCTAAATTCCATCCTGAGCTCAAGCCACGGGCGCCCCTTTCATTTGCTGACGAGGTGGGTAAAGTAATCCTGCCCTTCCCGGAGACGGATCGCTCCGTGGTGATGCGTTCGCAGCGCTACCTGTACGAGAATGAGAAGAAACGTCCGATCCAGATGCAAGCCTACATGACGTATCCCTCTCGGTTAGTTGCTGGCGTGGTTGTCTTCTTTGCTGGTATTATTGGAATTATGGCCAAGTTTTCCTTTGGACGTCAGCTCCTGCTCAAGTATCCCAGCTTCTTTTCCGGTGGAATGGCGTCTCGGGACGGTCCAAGCGAGGCGCGCATGGAGCGTTCGTTCTTCAGAATGACAATGAAAGCCACCGGATGGCCCGAATCACATATCCTAACCGAAAGCACAGACCAGTACACGTCACCACCAACTAAAACCTTAACAGTAAAAATAACTGGTCCTAATCCCGGCTACGGTTCCACCTGTGTCGCCTTGTTGTCTACGGCAAAGATCATTCTGAACGAGAGCGATAAAATTCCCAGTACAGGCGGAGTTTTTTCACCGGCTGCCGCCTTCTCCAAGACGAGCCTCATCAGCGAGTTGGAGAAGCACGAGCATGGTATTAAGTACGAAATTGTAGCAAACAAGTAAGTTTTGGTCGAACATTTATTGTACTTAAAGCGGGAATCGGATTTTTAAATAATCAATGCAATAAAACGGAATTCTGCAAACTAAGCAATCCTGAACAAAATTTATTGAGGAATTGGATAAAATTATTTGTTTAGGGCACAGAGGGCTAACTATCAAGTAATATTAAACTGAATATCAAAATTATGGAATACGATTTCAATCAACAAAATAGAACGTTAGCCCATTGTCGACCAGGGGGGTATTGAATATTTCCACGAAATGTATGTAACTTTAACAAATTTTACGCATTACAGGTGAAATATGTCGGTGGTAATATTTGTTTTGTAAGTAAAGAGGAGGATGGAGCTGCAAGGATCCTTTACAAACAGTATTATTTTCCGCGGTTGAACAAAGGGTGCTAAACTTTTTAAATATAGGGGTGTTAAGTAGGTTAAGTCAATGGTTTGGTATTTAAATGGTATTTCTCGAAACTGAAATGGTATTTAATGGTATTTTTGGCCGGATGGTATTTCTTATCGTTATCGGCGCGGTCCCACTGTTTTTGGACGTTTGTTTACTACCATTTTGGACGCCAACGCGATTATATTTAAAAATTATGAGTGCTGAAATATCCGGCTTTCGCCGTTTTATACATTGGGGCCCAATCACAGCCCTGAGTAAGTACTACCGAAGGCGACTTTGGCCCGAGGATAGAGAGGCTGCAGTTTGTCGTCAGCAAGTTGTGGGCCACAAGCTAATAAGAAAAGTTTCCAAATGGGCACAAAGTGAAGTGAATGAACTGCTGAACTGGACAGACAGACGGCCACAAAGAGCACAGCACATAATAAGGCTCCAATTACTCTTTCTAAGACGTGGGTGGGTCTTCCAACGCCCGCACGGCCACACGGCAACGCCCGCGTTTTGTATACATATGTCTGGATCGTAATATCGCGTTTCATATTTCTTCGGACGGACGGGTCACAGAGTCCGTCCGGCACGCCACATTTGCTGCTCGGAGCCCAATTGAGTGTCAACCCCACAGTGGCGAGAAACTCCTCCCGGCTCCAAGTTTGCCTTTTAATTCCCCTAACGTGCTGCGCTAATTGCGTTTTAGTTGCATGTGTGTTTCGGTTTTATTTCATATTTCTTGTTCAAAGTGTCGTCGGCTCCTGTGCTATCGGAAATTTCACGCAGTCCAAGTATAGCGTGCAAATTGACCATTTGGTCCTTAGCTAGGCAGACGGTAAAAACGACCGTAAGACTTCCGGTTGAATTACAAGTATCGAACTGATATACATTTGTGTGTGTTTCAGCCGTAATGTCTAAATTAGACGTAGGTGCGGTTCGCCGGCTGCTTGTTGCTGCTTTTGGCCAGGAGTAGGGATGGGCCTTGGCCAGACCGAGGCACTCATTGCGACGGGCGCAGTTACGCTTAATCAACTCAAAAGGGTGGCCATAAACGAAATAAATGAGCTTAATTTCCTATGCACGCAACGAAGCGAAGCATAACCCACCACCAGGTACCCCCTCCCAGCCCCTGACTCGGGCAACGCTGTATAATAATATCAAATTCCATAAACAAATATTACTAAAATGTTTATCTCTTGTTTTCCCGTTTGCAGGCATTATCAAGTGCATAACGCTGACAACGCTCTACATGAACTCGATGTGGTGGCCGCCAAATGAATCATTCGCTGGCTTTGCCCATCAGGCCTTATTCCTAATGCTCTCCACGCTGGCTACTTTCAATTACGTCATGGCCACGCTAACAGGTCCCGGCCTATTGCCAAGACAGTGGCAGCCAAAGGTAAATAACAGAAGTGGCAGCCACCAAATTGTAGAATACATTCTGTTGTGACACGCTTCATGAGAAAATTGCTAGCTGAATTAGAGCTGGAGGGTGAACACCTGAACACCTGTTACCTCTGATAATTTCCACATCCATTGGCGCCCAAAAAAATGTTGACCCGGCACGAACTGAGGGCTGTTTCTGTCCCCATTGTGCATCGTCATTCTGAAGCGGAAGTTCTTGTTTAGCACACAAATGGAATGGAATGAGAACGAGAACGAGCCAAGGGTGCCATCAACACTTGGCTGAGGGCAAGACCTACTATTTGGTCGTCACTCAGGGAATTTCTTTGCTTTATTTATTTCAGACAAATGGGCCAGCCCTACGGTGGCGTGTGTATTACCTTATCGCATAGTTCGCGTCAATTAAACTGCAATTTATTTTCAAGATTTTGAATTCAATTCCTGACAGGAGGAGAATTTGCAAATATGTCGTGCTAGAACCAAGACCGGTAACGTTTTTAGGCGCCCATTAATTTTTTCCTTGGCCATGACGCAGTGGCCCACAAATAATTTATGGACCGACTTAACGGCCATGCCCTGCACGCGAGCGCAGTCCCGTCCGTAATGCAATTACCAGAATTTGCATAAATGTTTTGTAGGCAGGTCCCAGACACAAGAGGGGCGGCGATGGGTGGGCAGCTAATGAGCTGTGCGTCGTTGGGTTTTGTTGTAACCCGTAGTTTAGCGAGAGGGTGCATTAATCACGCATATATAAAATATAAAATCATATTTTCCTTATGAAAATCTAATTTCGGCAGGAGCCCAAGGACACAGAGTATCTGCAATATTGCAAGGCGTGCGAGGGCTACAAAGCTCCTCGCTCCCATCATTGTCGCAAGTGTAAGTGCAGCCTCAAGTAGAGCCACAGAGCAAGAACTTTAACCAATTCCCTTTTTTTCTACCTAGGCAACCGATGCGTGAAGAAGATGGATCACCATTGTCCGTGGATCAACCATTGTGTGGGCTGGGCCAATCATGCCTACTTCTCGTACTTCCTGCTATTCTCCATACTGGGTAGCATGCAGGCCACTGTAGTCCTGTGCGGCTCGTTCTATCGTGGCATTTATCGCTACTATTATCTGACACATGGACTGGTGCACCTGGCCAGCGTACAGTTCACAGTGGTCAGCATTATAATGTGCATCACAGGCATGGGCCTGGCCATTGGCGTGGTCATTGGCCTGGGCATGCTGCTGTTTATTCAACTGAAGACAATTGTCGCCAACCAGACGGGCATTGAAATCTGGATAGTCGAGAAGGCACAGTATCGCCGCTACGCCAACGGCGAGGACGTGGATAATTTTATCTATCCGTATGATCTGGGCTGGCTGCTCAATCTGAAGCAGGTGTTCAATGACGAGTGCCAAAAGCTCGGCGACGGCATCGAGTGGCCCGTGGTAAAGGGCTGTGATCAATACACATTGACAGTAAGTGTTTGCAAGACATAAGGCAGATGTTGAATATTAATTCCCTTTCCCTTCACTAGCGAGAGCAGCTGGCACAGAAGGAGGAAAAGCGAGCACGGACACGTACCTACAAGTGTCACAGTCCCGTCACGGGTCGATGGCTGCCCATTTGCTCGCAGGGTTGGAGCGTGTGCGTGGGTGCTCCCTGCACGGATGAGCCGCGTATCCGCCTACAACCAGGTGACATAGTTAAGGTAACGCGCTTTCGCAAGCATTGGCTCTTTGGCGAGCGGGAACTCACCAAGCAGGAGCTGCGCGCCGACAAAAGGCATCAGCGTAGCGGACATACGCGTGGCTGGTTTCCACGTCAAAGCGCCGTCGAGATTATCGAGGTGCACGAGTGCGGCGGCGATCCTGGCAGCGACAATCTCGCCGAGAATGGAAATTGTAACGGAGGACATGCTTATCTGAGGCAGCAGCAACGCAACGGACACGTCAAGAAGTATATGTAACCCGAGCAAACGACTAATCGGGGCAATGAGCACATTATGGCAATATTTCTGTCGACACACAGTCGTCCCAGCTTGTAAATAGATTAGTAACCGCTTGAAAGACTTTGACTTGTTCCGCTTAAACCAGCTGCCGCTCCCTGTCCCTCTCTCTCTCTCGTTTACGTTGTTAAAAATGTTTGCCAATAAACGAACTCGAAACTTGATAGAAGTATGACATGAGTATTGGCACAGCAATAACTTTTCACTTTACTGCTGAAACTTAGAAAAATGTGAGAAATAAACGAAATCATTCTGCATTCCATTCATTAATTTTAAATTTTAAAATCGCAATGGAGAAGCTGTTAAAACAGCAGTAAATTTAAATTTGATTTCTGTGCCAACGCTTATGTCTGGCGTTGTATAAAGAAATACCTGTGTATACCCTTGGTGGAGTTGTAGTTTACCTTTTCTTTGTAAGCAAGAATGAGGGCAGAATTTAAATTTATAAAAATAACAATGGATATTCGATTTTATCGATCATATCCCACATGCATTTATTGGTTAACCATAATTTGATTATGACATTTAATATAGATACTATACTGTGTGCATTAGTTCAACTGATAGATAGCCCTCCAGCCTTCATTGGGCTATTTGGAGCTCATGGTTGCCTCGATTTCCTCAATGGTCCGGGGCACAATTGCAAAATTCTCGATACCATTCTGGGTGATGAGGACGTCATCCTCGATGCGGACACCGCCAAAGTTGCGGAAACGATTGAATACATCCACATTGATGAATTTGCTCAGTTCAGGATTGGCCAGAGCGCCATCCATCAAACGCTTGATGAAGTAGCAGCCCGGCTCAATGGTCACGTACATGCCAGCCCTGAGAACACGGGCGAAGCGCAACTTGCTCAGCCACGGCTCGTTGGGACGCTTGGGCTCTGTGGCCAAATAGCCGCCCACATCGTGCACATCCAGACCAATCAAGTGGCCCAGGCCGTGCGGCTGAAAGACAGCGGAGAGCCCAGCTTCGAGCATTTCATCGACATTGCCCTGAAGCATGCCACCCTCCTTGAGGCGTTGCAGCAATACCTTGCCCGCCAGCTTGTGCATGTCCACCCACGATACGCCATCGCGTGCTGTCTCAGAGACCGCGTTGCGGGCATCCAGCACAGCGTTGTAAATGAACTTCTGGTCATCCGTGAACTTGCCGTTGGCTGGGAAAGAGCAGGTAATGTCTGCCGCATAGCCGCAGTAGTTGGCCCCCATGTCGAACAAGCACATTTCGCCATCCTGAATGGGCCGGCTGTTGGGTGCTCCGGCATGGCCATAATGCAGAATAGACGAGTTGGTGCCGCTGCCGCAGATGCATGTATAGGAGGCATGACGGCAACCTCCTACGGAATACGAGTGGTGCAGGAACAGCGATTCCCCCTCAAACTCCATCTTGCCAGGGCGTATAAACTTCATGACTCTGATGTGGGCATCCGACGAGACCTTTGCCACATACCGCAGAACTTCGATCTCTTCGGCAGACTTGATGACTCGGCATTCGGACAATATGGGATAGAGTAGGTCGCAGTCGGTTACATACTTTTCCTTGCCATCGAACTCGGGCGGTTGCATTGTGAGGCCGCTATCGCTATTGGTGCCACTGAGCGTAAGTATCAGCTTGGGTGCTGCCCTCTCCAGATAGTCCGTGAGTTCATCCAGATAGTAGACCTCATCCACTTCGTACATGGCCTTAAATTCAGCTGGTGCGAGCAGATCGCCCATCCAAGTGCTGTACTCATCGGGTAGGCGCGGCACAAACAGAATGCTGGCGACGCCCCCCGTCCGTACATCGATTGTTAGGATGCCATAGCAGCCGGGCTCCTTGGCTCCGAACAGATACTGGAAATATGACTCCTGGCGAAAAACATAGTCCACATCGGTGTTGTATAAGCTCTGATCCTTGCCACCCTCCAGCAGAACGAGCAGGTTGCCCGAATCAAACTTGAGACTCTTCAGAAGTTGCTGCAACAAAGCTTTGCAAACGCGATCTCTATTGTTCTTAAACAAAGACATAGGCACAGCGTACCCCGATCCCATCTGAAAAGCAGCCATGTTGAAGCGACACGTTTGGAATAAGAGTAGTAACTGGGGTAATAACTGGGTTCCACCCAAAGTGATTAGCGATATCTGCAAACCGAACAATTGCAGCTGTAAATAATATGTTTATCAGTTGTTGTTGTTGTTTCTGTCGCTTGGTACTAAATTTAGCCCAGATAAATATTTTTTCGTCAAAAAGTGCGATATATTTCGCTGGTGGCAATCGAAAATACTAGAATCGAATATACTGGAAATTAACGACATCTTTTCTGCCTTATATCGATCTGGTCACACACAAAGAATTTTTTGCGAATTTCATCTCCATAAATTTCGGAAGAATTACAAATTTAGTGCAGCAAAAAGGCGTTTAAAGATAGTGTTTTTCAAGCCTAAGGTTTATGCAGTTTTCCGTGGTGTGGTGCAACTATAGTATTACGTATTGATAAGACTTTCCGGACGCTGACCCGGATTCGGATGTCGGCGTCGCAACGCGGCGGCACTAGCAAAACAACAAATGCCAAAAAGCATTACGAACGAGCATAGAATATAGTACTGAAAACGTTGTGTGGGCCACTGTCTGAAATGTGTTTGTAGTTGGCCATCCCATCCCACGAATAGACAGCACCATGTCTAGTTCGGTATTCATCGAGGCACCGAGTGCCAGACGAGCGGCTGACGGAGATTCCAATTTGGTTGTGGTCTACAGCAAAAATGGCATTTCTTTCGATGAGCGTGCCATGGAGAACCTCATGGGTATGGGCACTGATGGTTGAATAACATTTATATGCTCCACTACAATTTCTTTTGTTAGAGGAAAAATCGATTTCAAGCATCAGCGTTGTGCGAATTACTTCGCCCACGCCTAGCATGGTTGACCAGGAGGAGGCTGAACGCTTAAAGGAACTAGAGCAATTCCTTGATGCGGCGACGGACACGGAGTTGGACAGCGACAATGGGAGCCAAAGTGGCGGCGATGATGTCAGAAGCGAGGTGGACCACAATGCCCCCGATGATGACAACAACACCGACGACGAGGTCAACGATGACTCTACAGAGACCGAAACGGAGGCTCCCAAAACCAGAAAGCGTCCCGGCCGCAAGCCCAAAGTAATCAAAAAGAAGAAGCGACGCAAACCAAAGGAGCGGCCGCAAATTGTGGGCCTGCGTGTGGAGCAATTCTATGCCGAGGGCACTGCGGACCTGGTTGTTAAGAATGCGCTAAGTAAGCATGAAATGAGTAAACAATCGATTCTGGTGTCACCTCAAATACATTTTATTTACAGAGCTTGCTGGTTTGTCCATCTTCAAGAGGACACCGGAGACGGATGCTTTGCTGGATGTGATCAAGAACGATCATAATTATACACCCTTCAACTCGCCAGAGCAAATGAAACTCCACAAGAGAGCCGAGAAAATTTCCATGGAAAAGCCGTCGCAGGGTCGGAAAATAAATATGCAAGCACCGGGAAATTTCAAAATAATCAATGCCAAAAAACGAATGCCAGCAATGCCCTTCACACCATTGCAAGCCAAGGTCCAACGACTGCCCGTTCAGCCGCCACAGGAGCATTTGCTACGCAAGCACCAGCCCCAGCCGACGCCCCCACTGCCACTGCCCCGAGAGAGGCGCGAAATTGTTGCAAGCTCTATGCCAAGTGTCAGGCCAAGGTCTGGGCGTAGCCTCATCAAAGTAATGGCTCCCGTAGACGACCACATTGACGATGATGAGGAAGCAGATAGCTCGGATCCCGCAGATGACGAGAATGCCGACAAATTGTACGAAAGCGACGAGATGAGCGATGAGAGCGACGATCTGCAGGACACGGACAATGACAGGGACAGTGATATGGACTTCAAGATGAGGCACGACAGCCGCAGCTCCAACAAGCGAAAGCGGGCGAGAAAGATGAGCAGTAGGCCGACTAGGCAGTCGAAACCCTTACCCTCACATCCTCCTACACCACAGCAGTTCCCCGAGCTAAAACGGCGTAAGGACCATGTGCTACAGCGTAGGGAGCAACTGGCTCAGAGTGGCCCCCAGCGTAGAGAGCTAATGCCACAAATTCCCCCTCAGCGTAGGGAGCAAATGCCACAGAGTGCCCCACAACGTAGGGAGCAAATGCCACAAACTCCCACGCAACGTAGGGAGCAATTGCCACAGGCTGTCCTGCAGCGTAAGGAACCAGTACCACAGAGTTCCCTGCAGCGAAGGGAGCTAGTGCCCCAGACTACGCCGCAACGTAAGGAGGTAGTCCTGCAGCGTAAGGAGCTATTGCCACAGACTGCCCCTCAGCGTAAGGAACAAATGCAGCCGACTGCACCGCAGCGTAGGGAACAAGTTTCACAGGGCGCCCCGCAGATTGGTCAGATTATTCAACTGCCAACCACAAAGGCGCCGCCCACTGTAATTGCATTGGGAAGAGGAATTCCGAGCACCTCGTTCCTTAAAATACGTCCTACCCATCAGGCGCTAGCCATTAGGAAAACACCGATGTCTACCGAAGCGTTCGGACTAGCCTCTACTGGTGGCAAGGTACGTCGGACTCCTCTGGTCCAAGTGGGAAAAGTGTTAAATGCTTCAGCGCCTGGTGTCTTCAGTACCCCGCCTCCTCAGGACGTGAAAGAAATTATAATCAACAAGAATACGTCTAGCCCCAAGGGAGTTTTTACCAATCTCAACAGTTTGCTGGGCGAAAACCACACAGCGAACATCAAATCCTCGCCCGATCCACACAGGCTGCGTCCAACCATGTCGCCTGTCACTTCGCGGAACAGTTATACGCCAAGTGTGCAGCAAGTGCCAGTTGCAGTGCCGGTTCCGGTCCCAGCCAAGGGTTTCATGCCCATCGGTGTAGAGACGGCCCAATCCCATAAGCTGCCCTCGCAGATCGTGATCGAAACGCATCAGAGTTCCTCCGAGCTGGCAGCCGAAAATGACAAGCAACTGGACCTCATCGATTCGATAGTAAAAGATGAATTGCTCAAGACGACGCTCGTCGAGCAGCCAGCAGTCGTCAATGCGGATGAAAATATACCGAAACTTGTCAAGATGCTGGAGAGTACGGCATCGGTATTGGATCAGGGACCAGTGGCAGCAGCAGCAGCAGCAGCCGCCGCATCAGTAGCAATGCCAGCCGTAAAACCAAACGAAATCTTTACGGATTTTGATCATCCGGTGGTCATCCAGAGCTCAGTGAATAATGCTATTCCAGTGGATGATAATGATACCATTGACCTGGACACTGCCCGCCTGTTGAATACTCCAGACGAAGATGAGATCACCGCCGATTTCCTACAGCATGTGGTTGGTCTGATCGAGGAGGATAAGCAGTTTGAGGCTGAGGTGGTGAAGCAAGTGCTGGCCAGCACCGACCCTGGAAGTTTAGATGCCATTGTGTCTCTGCCTCCAACCGTTGATACCCTGGTCCTGCATGCTTCGTCTTCTGAGGTAAGTGTATCTAATTTTTACCCTTTTTGGACTTGCCCTTAACTCTTAATCCCTTCCAGCCACATCCTTCAGTTCTCTCCGAGCACAGCCATCTGCTATCCTCTATGCCAATGGCCTGCAGCACACCATCGAGGGGCAGCATAGGAGCAGCTCCAGTGGCAGCATCAGTCGCCCAAATGCGGCCCGATGGTAAGGTTGTGCGTGGCAATGGACGAGTGATTTACCTGCCCCCCATAGAAGCCCCAACAACGCGTGCGAAGCGCCGCGCACAATTCACACCAACAAGTGCAGCTGCCACGAGCTCTGGGGATCTGAATATGAGCAGTGTATCAGTTGGGGAACCCACGATGGATAGCAGCAGCTACAGCAACGAAAGCCAGATATCTCACAAGTCTGGAGCCGTGACAAAGCGTCCCAATCCGAGGGAGCCATCCCTGGCCCGACGCTCGACTGAGCCCAGACGAACGAAGAAGAGCCAGTCGAATGACACCGAAGCCTCAGAATCTCAGGAGGATGACGATGACCCCAACAAGTAAGCAAATAATCAAAATTAATAATAAAAAGAAATCAAGTAAAATATTTCTCTGATCTGCTCTTAGGCTTTGGTGTATTTGCCGTCAGCCCCACAATAACAGGTTCATGATATGCTGTGATGTTTGTGAAGACTGGTTTCACGGCACTTGTGTCGGTGTAACCAAGTCCATGGGCATTGAGATGGAGGCAAAGAGCATAATATGGAAGTGTCCAAAATGTGTAAAAAAGCAGGAGGAAAAGGTATGCCAAAATCAATTACGTTTTCCATCAATGATTCGCTGATCGTTGCATTCCATAGAACCAGCCAAGGATTACGGAAATGTTGGTCATTAGGCCAGCCAGTCAAACAGCGGAAACCCCAAGCGAAACCAAAGTCTTAACGTCTCCAGCAGAGTCTGTTGCTCCGCAGCCCAATCGGTCGCTGCCGATGGGAGTTAGTGTCGCCAGTGCGCCCTTGCGTAGTTCTGTGGCCAAGAGATTGCCAACCACCAATCAACAGGTGCCCGGTAAAATGGTGCTTCAGCAGCAGCAGCTAAGTTTTGTCAAAGTAGGCGTGTCCAGTGGCCGCACTCCAGACGCCAATTGTGTGGTCTGCCGGCGCCCGACAGCTAGCACAAAGTCGGTGTACTGTAGCGATGAGTGCATACGAAAATATGCACAAAACGCCATCCAGGCCCAGACGACTGCCAAAAGTCCCGACAGTCCAGTGCCGCAGACGGCGGCGGACATGCAAACAGCGCAAACAAATCTGGCAAACTGCACTGAAGCAGCCAAGAGGCACAAAAAGAAGGATCTGTTTGAGGATGTGTTGCGTCAGGCGGACGCTGTGTCGAAAATTGAGCGGGTACAAAAGCAGCTACAAGCAGCCGACTCGATACCATCAGACTAAACAAATTGTACATTTTTCAGATAAATGTGATTGAGCGTAAGAGTGGACGTGTCATCACTGGCCACTTGGCACCCATCGCACATCATTTCAGAAAATGGCTCCAAGACAATCCCACCTTTGAGGTTCTGCCGTCGGGTAGTTTTCAGTCCCTAGACACAGACGTAAGCATAATTAATTGTTGATATTCACAATATTCAATTGTTCACACATATGAATTTCCCTAGAAGCGTCAGCTAAAGCGGATTCCGGACCTCCCATCGACACCCGAGACGTCAGCAGCAGCAGCTAAACCCTCAACAAGTGCTTCGAAAGTCCCACAGCAGCTGCTGCGAGTAGTCAGCCCTCCCAATCACGCCCTGCCCAAAAGAGACAACAAAGCGCTTAGCAATGTCGTCGACCCACGATCTCCCAGCAAGCCCGAGCCAATACGGCTGAATGTGCGACGCACGCTCAAGGAGCAGCTGCTGGCGCGCATTAAGGAGGCACAAGATGCAGAGCAGAGCACGAGCTCGAGCACTGCCACGCAATGGTTAACGTCCATCGAGGCGGAGCAGTTCGTCAAGAATGTGGAATCGGAAATGTATCATTCGTTTGGCTGCGATGTGGGTGCCAAATACAAATCGAAATATCGCTCACTCATGTTCAACATCAAGGATCGCAAGAACAAGACGCTGTTCGAAAAGATCTGTGCCAAGCAGGTGGAGCCCAAGCAACTCGTGGCCATGACGCCCGAGGAGCTGGCCAGCCAAGAGCTTGCCAAGTGGCGTGAGGAAGAGACCCGTCACCAGCTGGAGATCATTAAAAAATCAGAGCTGGACATGTTGTCCTGTACGCAGAACTATGTGGTGAAGACCCACAAGGGGGAGCAAGTGATTGCCGCCAAGGTGGATGTAACGCTGCCCGACGAGTCGATCCTGGACAAAAAGCACAACTCTCAGGTGAGCGACCCCGATAGTTCGAGCAAGGATATCAGCCTAGAGCAGTCCAGCTCTAGGGAAAAGTCCGGATCATCCAAGGAGAAGCGACACAAGAGCCGTAAGCGCCATCATCAGCACAAGAGGAGTCGCAGTCGATCGAGTAGTCAAACGCGCAGCCTTGAGAAGCGGCAACGAAGGCACCACAATGATGTGGATACTGGAGGGGAACGAACACCAAACCGTCATCACGAGAGTCAGCGCAGTAAGGATCGAGACGAATATATTCCATCGCCAGTCAAGAAAAGAGAGGAGAATGACCGAACATCCTTGCCTAAAAATGTTCCTGAAAAGAAGCCAGAGGAGGCATCAGTGTCAGTGTCAGGCAGAGGCAATCGCCATGCCTATAACCTGATTGATCAAATTCTTGAATCTGAGAAAACTGTAGAGCAGGCGGCAAATTTAGAACAGTCTCCTAAGCAGCAGCAGCATCAGCAGACTGTTGTCAAGACTATTCCCCCATCGTCCCCCATAGTCTCTGCAAAGGCTGTAGCCGCGCCAGCCTCTCCGCTGGACAGCTACACTCGCTATTTGCAAGGTCTGCCCAAACGAACGCTGTGGTCCGGCACCCTCAACATGACGGATGTGGCCAACTTCCAGGTGGTGGCGCACCCACTTCTCAGCAATTCGCATCAACTGCCCAAGCTGCTGCCCGTCAAATTGGATGTGATTGGCCGCATAGCCCGCTTCAATGTCTGGGAGTACATCAAGAAGATCAATAAGATTCCAACCAAAGAGGTTGTCCTAGTAAATCTGTTTCCATCCGGACCGACTGAAATTCAAAAATTTGATCACTTCTTTGAATATCTTGACTCGCGTCAACGGTTGGGTGTCATCGAGGCTGAAGCAGATAAAATTCGAGACTTTTACATCTTTCCGTTGGGATCAAAGGATAAATTGCCCAGTGTGCTTGCCCATGCCACAGAGCTTCTGCCCTTCTACGAGGACACGCAGAGGCCCAACACACTGATGGGGATTATAGTACACTGTCTGCCAACATCTTTGCCAGTGGGGCAATCTTTTGCCACGGCCAGCAGCAGCAGCAAGGTAGCAAAGGTAAGCAATGCGGAGTACCCAATGTCGATGGGAGGTTATTTTACCCATTTTATATTACAGAAGTCACGCAGCACGACGTCATTTACTCCGCCAATCAGTCCCAAACGCAAGCCAAGCAACCACTCGACCAGCTCTAAGGACGACGAGTTCGATATTGATGCCATCATCAAGGCGCCCATTGCAAACATGCGGAAGAGTAAGCGCAGCAACAACACACTGTGTGTCCATTTGGAACCTTTACTTACCTGAAATCTCTCACTGTAGCCACCACTGTGCCAGCAGTGCCAATGCCAGTAATGCCAGCGCTAATAGATGATGCCAATGAGCCGTATTCGCCAGGCGGCAGTTCCAGTGATGAATGTGCTACGACGCCAACTTCCATAAATAAAAACAGTCTGGCGCGTCAGGTGGATGAAATAAACAAACAAATCGCTGTACAACAATTGCAAATTGCCGACCTACTCAGTGTGGAACCTTCTGTAAGTTATTCACTGAGATTGTCGTCCCCTCACAATTATGCTCATTTGGGGCTTACTTTTTTCGCAGGGATCCGCCCTATCCAGAATATCGATTCCACCAAATCTTTCAAAGATCCTGGCTAGCATTAAGGACAAAACGGACGCTGCGGCGGCGATTGTTGGCGATAGTGAGGAATACAATCCCGAGGACGCAATAACAACGACTAGGCCATATGCAACGGGTAAGGTTACGAACACCCACGATACCACCGGATGAATTTCATGAATTTATTTTAGCAGCAACGACCAAGAGCAAAGGCCGTTTGGCGCATCTAAGTGAAGCTGAGCTTCTTAGCATGGTGCCGGACAATCTGGTAGATATGGTGCCCGCAAAAACGTCTAAGACCCGACTACAGAATCCCCCACCGCCGAATACTTAGGGATGCGTTCGAAATTATTTTTAGAGTAGTTTTATCCGCGAATTCTTGTACGAGTATTTGTTGTTAGTTTCGGAATAGAGTTCAACCTTTTTATTTGAAATTATATCTTTCGTTGCTCGCCCCCTGCCCTGCCCTGTCCTGGCCCCAACCCATTCATGTGTACATTCTCATACAGCAGCGATTTGAATACCATTTCTGTATTATACATAACCAGCAATTGGAACTACTATTACTACCCTACCTGTCCTTAACAGTCAAAAAAAAAAAACATTATGATTGCTAGGAATCGAAATCGGTTTTCAAAAGCTAATACAATTCCTTTTTCGCCCTTTCAAAGTAATGTACATTTCCTCGAAAATAAAAACAAAAACTGTTGAGTAACATTTGTTTTAGGGATACACACATATATGAATAGTTGTATTTAACTGTATTACTGGGATTACATATAAGCTTCGAATAAATTCAACTAATTAATTGACCTCACATGGATCGTCCTGGCTACTGAAATGGGCGCACGATATCTTCGGTCCGTTGTGGATACGTGGAATGGCTATGCGGAAAAGAGTACCCTGTGGCATGCAGACGCATATCTTGTACTGCACACTGCCCGTGCGAATGCCCATCTCGGAACTGACAACGGGTATGCGGTCCATGTCCAGGAAAATGCCAGTTCCAGCCTCGAGCACAGTGGCGCCTTGGGTGGAGTTGATGGAGATATGATGCTCGGCTTGTAGATCAATACTGGCGGCATCGAAGAACACACCCTCTGACCCCTTAATGACAATGCGGCCATCGCTCTCCAAATTCAAGGGCACGTCTATAGGACTGGAGATGCCGCTGGCGCTCACCACCTTCGCCTGCAGAGCAGCCACACCAGCCGGTATGTTGTACTGGGGACGATGAGTGCTAAAAATGGATTGTCGATCGACGGGGTCTTTCACATCAAACACATTTGTGGCATCTATGATAATGGCATCCTTGTCGACCACGATGCGGTCACGGTCGCGCTCGCTGGAGGCACCATTTCCATTGCGGAAAACGCGCACATGTACGCCCGCATCCGGATTGTCGTCGTTGCTGCCATCACTACTGATGGTAACTGGCACATCCGTGAAGCCATGTAACTGACCAATTGAGTTGGTATGAAGGCGCTCCACTTCGGTTGAGCCATAGAACTTGACGACATCCACTTCGGGGATCAGCTCCATCCCTTGTACGCCCTTCCCCAGGCGCAGGACACCCACAATTGTCAGCGTAAGAATCAGATTGCCCACAGTCAGAGCCAGCAGAATGATCACAATGGTCCAGAAAGCGAAAGAGTTGCGCCCATGCTGACCAGGGTGCAAGCGCGAGCAGCTATCACTGTCGAATTTCTCGTCAAAGTAGTCCACGGGGTCCGTCTTGGAGTCATCATGGCAAAAGTCATTCTCCTCAGCTCCTGATGTGTAGCCGATGGGCAGTGTCAGCGACAATGCATTTTCAGAGTTTGCGTCGTCAGAGTAAGATGGCGATGGACCACGGAAAAAGGTGTTTTCAAATGAATTCATTATTAGATAGTTGGAACTCTTGCAAAACAGTTTTTCCAATGATGTGATGTATCCAATGATATACATATATATATATGTATATACGAATCTTTGACATGCGCAGACATTAATAGGCGCGCAATTCAAAGATATGATAAAGCTATTTAATAGGAAAAGCTCTTAATGCCGGACGGAGGTGTAAAGCTCTTGAATCCATCATTCATGTTATGTTTTACCAACAACTCTATAAATAGGGTTTTTTAAAGTGAGTAATCTCGTAAACAAATGATTCGTCATTAGGATAAAATAATATGTTCAGCGCTGAGAGTCCTAGCGTGCTGATAATATGAAAACGAATTTCAAAATCAAGGAATATGAATGCCGATCATGAACATACAACGATTAACCCATTGTCGACCAGTGGGTATTTTGATTTTTGCACGAATGTTATTAAACTTGAAACATTTTTTACTTATTTCATGTAAAAGATATCGTGGTAATGTTTGCTTGTTGGTAAGGAGGGAAGATGTATCTCCAAGAAGAATATACAAACAGTGCTATTTTCCGCGGCTTCATTGAAGGTTTTTCACTGTTTAAATAGCGGGGGGTTTAGTGTGCTAAGTCCTTGTGTTTCTTCGGTATATTTAAAGTATATTATGAAAATGAGAAGATATATTAGGTATATCTGAGGGTCAGTTGGTATATTTTATTGATACGCGGTCTCACTGATTGGCTGTTTCTTTTCCAAGATGTCCTTTAAGGTTAGTTTAGTTAATTTAAATTAAAATTGCTATATTATTAAATCGATTTGTGTCCTACAGCCAATTGACCCAAAACGGGATGAGATCCGTCGCTATCTGGAGCGCGGCAGCGTTCTGGACTCGCTCACCAAAGTCTTTATACGCGTCATAAAAGAGCGGCCTGAAAATCCAATGGAGTACATACGCAACAACATTGGTGCTGTCCGCCATCAGCATGACAAGTACGAGCGCCTTCAGCAGCAATTGCAGTCGGCCAATGAGGAAATACAACGCTTGCGCGGCATTATTACCAACATTGACCCGGAGGCTCTGGCGGGCCAGGCGTCCCTCAATTCGAGCGAGCTCCTCTCTGACGACTCGGAGGTCCAAAATGCGACCAAAGCTGAGGCTCCTGTTGAGAACGTGGAAGCAGCACATGGTGGCCAGCCGGTTTTGGCAGAGGTAAACGCTGTTGCTGAAGAATCTGGAGCTGCAGCAGCTGTGAGCAACAGCGTTGAGCAGCTGACTGCCGCTGTGGAAGTTTGTCAGATCGAGGAAAAAATTGTTACCGCTGTCGCAGAGGCTGCAAATGATAGTTCAACACAAAGCCCATCCGTCCAGGCTGAAGCCAGTAGCTCCACCGACAATAACGAGTAAATCGACTCTGACTCTCATTAAACTAAAACACATTCCACGTGAACTCATCCATTTAGAATATGTTTAAGTATTTTCTTAAATGTAAATAAACTACAACATTAACAGCACTCACAACAATCTTATTTTATGGATTTTTCAAATATTTATTGAAATCAGTTTCATAATACATATTAATAATAGTTAATTTTAAAAAACACATCTTTAAAATGATAAGAGAATGGTTCGTGTTTGACTGCAGCAAAAACACTGAGGGGGCGAACGGAAGTAGATGCAAAATAATTTGTATTGATTTTGTATTGACGTCGGAGTGCATGGCGCCGTCCCTTATCATTTCATCATGCTGCAGGGGTGGTGGACGAAAAAAAAAACTGATTTTCTTGTTTCAATTTGAAGGTCAAAAACTAAGTGTTTTCGTTTCACTTTCTTGGCAAGCGTTCTTCTCTTTTTTATCATTTTCCCTTTTTTCAATTTTTTTCTTCTTTTGTTTAATGTTTTAAGGCCAAAGAGCTTTACAGGGGCCCCTTTTCTATGTATATGTTTTTCTTCCGACCAACTGAATTCCAGCCGTTTTGTCCGTATTTCTATGTCAAATATGTTCCTATTTCTGCTGGGTGCTCTCCTCCGCTCCTCTTCGAACCCGTTTACCTAGAGTTATATCTGCAGGTGTGTGTATAAACGTAAGTGAAACGTCTGCTCCCGATATATATATGTATAGGGGATTGGATTTTTAAAATAAATATGTTTGCTTTTAATTAGGGTGTTTGTCAATTGTTTGTTTTGTAATTTTGAATCAAATCTCAATTGATTTACACTCCGCTTGATGTCTGTCCAGGTCATTGGTTCGTCGGATTGGACTTTGTTTGTATGTGTGGGTGTGGGTGTTCGATGCTAGGAGGGGCGCTCTTTCCCTCTGCAGGTGTGCTGGTATGTAGTTGTTGTTTGTAGAATTCGACTTGGCCTGCTGTCGATAAAATGACCAAGATAGAGATAAGTGTGTTCAGAGGTGACGCACAATAGGGTTCTGTTCTGTTTCTACCCACTTACGTTCAATCCACGATCCGATGTGTTCTAAGCATTTTTATTTTCTCTTGGGTTGTTTCTTTTGTTTTTTGTATAGAAAAGGATTTTTTGGGTTTAAATGATATTACTTTTTACGTTTGTCTGCTGGCTTCAAGATCTGGAACGAGCACATCAGTGTGTCGTCCACGGACATCATGGCGCCAGCATTGTCGAATTCACCGCAGTAGTTGGGTGCCGAGAACAGGGTGACCAGTTGTCTCTTCGCAAAGAACTCGTAGCCATCCTCGACCACCTGATGGGCACGGCAGATGAGATCGAACTCGTGCTTCTGCAAGAATTTAGCCACCACTTCGGCTCCGAATGTGAAGCTCACGCCGCGATCGTTCTCTCCCCATCCCATGGTGTCCTTGTCCGGATCGGACCACAGCAGATCGCAAAGCAGACCCTGGTCCGGGACGTCAGTGGGGCGCATAATGCGTCGGATTTGCTCCATCGAAGTCAAATCCGGGCTCAGACCGCCATGGCAACAGAAGATCTTCTCGTCAACAATGGCCGCCACGGGAAGACAATTGAAGCAGTCCGTAAAGGTCTTCCAAAGCTTGATGCTGTAGCGGCGCTTACACTCGTCGTAGAAGCCATAGATGCGGTTTATGCTGGCGCACTCGTGGTTGCCGCGCAGCAAGAAGAAGTTCTCCGAATATTTGATCTTATAGGCCAGAAGCAGACAGATGGTTTCCAGCGATTGTTTGCCACGGTCAACGTAGTCGCCCAAAAACAAGTAATTTGACTCCGGCGGAAAGCCACCATATTCGAACAGTCGCAGCAAGTCGTAATATTGACCGTGAATGTCGCCGCAAATCTTCAGCGGGGCCTCCAACTCCAGCAGAATGGGCTGCGAGAGGAATATCTCGCGCGACTTCAGGCACAGCCCACGAATTTCGCCCTCAGAGAGCTGAACGTTTTTGCCTGGCCGTGCCCCACGCACCTCCAGAAGACGTGATATTATGCTGTCGATATTCATGACATCGGCCATTTTTCTGTTTTATATTGTTGCGCTGCTCCTGAGTATGCCACAAACGATGGATAGTAGCGCCGAACGAGCTTCGAAATATTGAATTTTTCAAATTTCGAAATTTCAATTCCGCAAAATACTTTTCACAGACAGCAGGAAAGAGCGAAACGAGTAGTTAGTCATGCTGCTTACGCATGTTGTCTCGTTTCCACATTCATGTCGCACTTTTGCGTCTTATTGTGCTCATTGGTGTGAGCAGGACGACCAGTGTTCACTGATCGAGCGATGCCACATCAGTGAATAAAGGTGAACAGACGCCATTTTGTCATATCGAACGATAGATCGATAATAATCGAAAGCCGACTGCCCGCGAAACTTGATTGTCCCCACGACCCACTTTATTTCAATTAACTGTGCAATTAAGCTGATTCCGCAATGATGTTACTGGATATTTTGAGGAAAAAGATAGATGATGCTGTCTACATAATAGCTGAAATTGGACAAGAAGTGGCCAAAAGGATGATACTGGCTGCAAAAAAAAGCAGGATGCCATTGTGTGAAATTTCAAATATCCGATTTGTCAGCGGCTCCAATTGGAGCGTATGAAAATTTCTCCAGTGTGTCCACACTTCCCAAATACAGCTGTTATGAGCGAAACGAATAGTTAGTCATGCTTCTTACGCATGTTGTCTCGTTTCCACATTCATGTCGCACTTATGCTCATTGGTGTGAGCAGCACGACCAGTGTTCACTGCTCGAGCGATGCCAAATCAGGGAATAAAGGTGAACGACGCCATTTTATTATATCGAACGATAGTTCGATAATAGTCGAGGCAAACTGCCCGCGAAACTTGATTGGCCCCCGCCCCACTTTATTTCAATTAGCTGTCCAATTAAGCTGATTCCGCAATGATGTTACTGGATATTTTGGAGAAAAAGATAGCTGATGCTGTCTACATAATAGCTGAAATTGGACAAAATCATCAGGGATGCCTAGAAGTGGCCAAAAGGATGATACTGGCGGCAAAAAAAGCAGGATGCCATTGTGTGAAATTTCAAAAATCGGATTTGTCAGCGAAATTTACACGGTCCGCCCTGTCTCGGGAGTACGTGAGCGAAAATGCTTGGGGCAAGACATATGGGGAACACAAGGAATATCTTGAGTTCACCAGAGAGCATTACCAAGACTTGCAGGCGTACAGTCGACAGCTAAATGTCGATTTCACTGCATCGGCAATGGATGAGGTAAACAATACAGCCCTATATACGTATATATCCCATAGTTCTTTCCCTCGTTACAGCTCTCGTTGGACTTTCTGGCAGACCTAAAGGTACCATTCATTAAAATTGGATCCGGAGATGCCAATAACTTTCCGCTTTTAAAAAAGGCAGCTGGCCTTGGAATACCTTTAGTCATCTCAACAGGAATGCAGACAATCCAAACGGTTGACAAAATTGTCAACATAATGGAGGAAGCTGGAAAATTGGACTATGCACTCATGCATTGTGTCTCTGCATACCCAACAGCACCCAAAGATTGCAACTTGCGCTTGATTTCCATGCTGAAGCATCGCTTTCCCAATGTAGTCATTGGCTATTCCGGACATGAGCTTGGTGGGGCCATTACCCAGGCAGCTGTCTTGCTGGGTGCCAGAATAGTAGAGCGCCATTTCACCCTAGACAAGAATCAAAAGGGTTCAGACCATCGTTGCTCACTTGAACCGCTTGAATTTGAATCTCTGATCGTGGCAATTCAAAGTTTTACACTCAAGGAACTGCCCTTAGAGGCAGATGAAATAATTTCAATGCTGGGTGGTGATCAGGAACTGGAAGAAGCACTTCAATACAGTGGCGAAAAGAAGATTTTGCCATGCGAGTTGCCATGTCGAAATAAGCTCGGAAAATCTCTTGTAGCTGCCCGGACCCTTCACAAAGGTCTCAAGCTTCAATTGACCGATGTGGCCATCAAAGTTAGTGAGCCCAACGGCCTCCCTGCCGAGGAATATTTTGACATAGTCGGCAAGGAACTAAAAACCAGTGTCTATGAGGATGAACCCATAACCGGGAACATGGTAAAGTTTTAAGTCAATACTCTAGCACACAATAAAGCGTGTGCAATTATTAAATACATGTCTAAAAACTAATCATATTCGCTGCTCTATTCGGCTCCATCCTCGCTGCCCTCATCCTCGTTCTCATTTTCGATCATCTCAATGTCCTCCTCCAGATCGCCCTCCTTCTTGTCCGTTGGCTTCTCATAAACGGCAGTAAGCGGTGACACGCACACTCCGTTCCACACTGACATTTCGCGTACTATGCTGGTGTTTCCCTCCAAGCCGAGAATGTGCTTGTAGCCGCCATGTGTCAGCACACGCAGCAAAGTCTGGGCAGTGTAGCAGCAGAGGTCCTGCTGTTCCAATGTCATTGCAGTGTGGACACGTATGTGTCCAGGCTCTGTTGGATCGGTAATGCCGGCCGACCCGGGCAGGAACAGTCCAGCGGAGAGCAGTTGGAAAACGCGACGGAAGGCCAGATTAATGGGTAGAGCCTGGCGCGATGGATTGTTCATAATGGCCAAGTGTGCTATCAAGTCGAGCATCCAAGCGGAGAGCGGGGAGAAGGCGTCAAAACGCTTGGTGAGATCCTTGAGAATGCGTATGAGGACTTTAATTGACGAGTGGTGGGCATTCTCCTCGAACCAACGAGTATGCCGGATAGCAGCCAGATGGTTCTGCATCAGCTTGTGGTCCATATGTATGTCCGCCTCCAGCTTGCGCAAGTTCTGCGGCAAAGTGGCAATCATAATGCGCACCTTGGCCTGGACATTGGACACATCAAAGCCTCGCAAGTGCGTTTGAATTGTGTGCTGGTCCCCCTTGGTAAGCACTTCAGTCTTCATGCTTGTCTTCAGGTCGGCCTCCACCTTTTTCGACAGAGCCTCGACCGCCTCCTTGGTTGGCAACGTCTTCAAGATGACCACAATGTCAGCTACATTGTTACCGGTGAGAATGGTACCCTTCTTGAAGGACCCCACTTGGCGCACCTCTTCCAGTTGCTGTTACATTACAAAAGAGACCTTAAGAACCTTGCTTTGCATTCGGTTTCGCATTAACTTACACATGTATTGAAATCGCCAGGGGCAACAACAAGGTTATCTAGGACAGCCTGCACTTTGGTTACCAAATTACCAATTGCTGTCATTTCGGTGGCAGTGGGGCTCAAGTCCTGGTTACGCTTCAGCAAGGCCTGGAGTGAGAAACATGGATTTTTAATGGTTGTACACACATGTGTCTGTGTGGGTGTATTGATTTACCGCAGTCAGCGCAGAATCATCTACCGTCGCGGCTACTTTGGGGAAAAAGACCTCGGCCAGCGTCAAGTCGAATGGATGGCGAGGAACAAATGTTTTTTTAAATGGCGGACGTATGCCCCCACGCATGGGCCGCCCGCCTCGAAGCGATCCACGCACAATATTTCTCGGAAAATGCATTTAAAATTTTTTTTTGCCGACAACAATTAGGGTTGACAGTAGTGCGTGTGACCAGAGTGACAAATTTATTTATGGTATTATGGTACCGAACAACTTCCTGGTATATAATAGTATTTTTCGAATGGTATTTCTCGAAACTGAAAAGGTATTTATTTTTTAGCCGGATGGTAATTTTGATCGTTATCGTCACGGTCACGCTGCAGCGTCCATTTGCGAATTTTCTGAACTTAATAAGTGAAATATTATAATGGGTTTCGAAGTGGACAACAAGGAAACTGGCGTAGAGCTCACTGAGGCTGAGACCGAGCTTTATGACAGGCAAATTCGACTTTGGGGCCTGGAATCGCAAAAGCGGTGAGTAGATGCAAATGCCGGCTGAAAGGCCGGCACATTGCAATGCGGTAGAATAACAAAATTATGTTTTGTGTTTCCAGCCTACGCACCGCAAAGATACTCATCTCAGGGTTGAATGGCTTGGGTGCTGAGGTTACAAAGAACATTATTTTGTCTGGAGTCCACTCTGTAAAGCTGCACGACGTCCAGGTGGTCACTGAGGAGGACTACTGCTCTCAGTTCCTTGCTGCACGCGAATCTCTGGGCAAGAACCGAGCTGAGGCATCTTTGGAGCGGGCCAAAGCTCTCAATCCCATGGTGGATATCTCTGCCGATACTCAACCGCTGAAGGAGAAGACGGCCAAGTTCTTTGGTGAATTTGACGTGGTGTTGATCATTGGACAGAGCAATAATGAATTGCTGCGAATCGATGCCCTTTGCCAAAAGTTGGGTGTCAAGTTCTTCGCCAGTGATGTATGGGGAATGTTTGGATTCTACTTTGCGAGTCTCCGGCAACATAGCTACGTCGAGTATGTTTCCTTTCTTCACAAAATGAATTTTATGACCTAATTCTCCAACCTTAATGCTTTCAGGGATGTTGTCAAATACAAAGAAGCTGAAGCCAAGCCTAACCAGAAGGCAAAGTTCGAAAAAGTGGCTGTTCCGGTTCAGCGCGAAATGAATTATCCCGCATACTCTGCTTGGATTGATTTCGATGTAAACGCCACCTCCTACCAGCGCCAATTGAAAAAGAACGGACCTGGCGTAGTCCTGCTAGGCGTTCTTCAAAAGTTCCGCACCACACACAATCGCGACCCCAGCTACAAGACCAGGAATGCTGATATTGGCTTACTTCAAGCCATTCGAGATGAACTGGCTCCAAACTCTGCACTAAAAGACAGCTCTTTGGAGGTTCTCTTCGCCCAGATCTCCCCAGCAGTCGCTGTGGTGGGTGGCGTTGTTGCACAGGAGATCATTAAAGTGGTGACCAGAATGGAGGCCCCCCATCGTAACTTGTTCCTGTTTGATCCAGATACATGTGCAGGATACGTTCAGGCCATCGGGGATTAATTGAATCCATAAAATAATTTTGTATTTCTCAAATAATTTCAAATAACACCACAGTTCTAATTTTATTTGTTTTTTAATGTCCCGAACTCGTACAAAAAGCTTAGCTTGGGTTTCTTTATCGTTTTATGGGGTGCCTAACGCTTAGGGGATGTTGGCCAAGTAGTCCTTGATGGAGGCAGGGTCCAGACGCTGGAATCCCTTCTGGTCGCAGATTCCAATCTCAATGTTGTCCGCAGTCATTTTACCCTCAAATCCTTCCTTCAGAGTCAGAATCGCTGTGTGGACAGCGTCTTCCAGCTCGAGATCTTCGCTGTAACTGCAAGGCGAGATACAAATGTGTGATGGATAAAACATTCATTCTTCATGCAAGGCCCACTTACCGCTTCTCCAAGAAGGTTTTGCCATTGACTGCATTCTTGCCCATGGCAGTGGCTTTCCAGGCAAAGTAAGCGCCCGAAGGGTCAGACTGGTAGAGATATGGACGGTCATTGTCCCAGCCGCAAATCAGCAAAGATACGCCAAAAGGACGCACGCCACTAAAATTAAGACAGTAAATACTCGTAGCACTTATTTGGTTTGTTTCGGTACATACCCGGATTGGGTATACTCCTGCATGAGGGTGGCCACGCGCTGCACCAGCTGGGTGACGGGAATCGGCTCCTTGTAAGTCAGGAAATAGGTCTGAGCGATTTTACGGGCTTGCTTCACAAGCAGGCGATAATCGGGACCCATTCCGGAGTACACCATGCCTATATGCTTGTTTATCATCTCCACGCGGTGCACACTGTGCTCCTCATACAGTGGCGACTTGTGTTTGTTCTCTGTGGCAATGACGACACCATTGGAAGCTAGGAGAATAACGAATCAGACTGTTCACTGTGAAAAATAATGAAGTGCATCACATCTTACCCATGATGCCCACGGAGGGAGCGCCGCCGGATACCGCCGCCAACGCATACTCCAGCTGGACCAGCTTTCCCGAAGGACTGTAAGCAGCGAAAAGTTGTGTTTATGCCAGTCATTGTTGTAGGTTAAGTTTAGGTGGCAAAAATGCAGAATTGTCAATGAATTTATTGGCATAGTTACCTGAAGGTGGTCAGCGAAAAGCTGTATCGTTCACTAGCCATATTGATCGGCCAAAATAGCAGTAATTTATATAGAAAATAGAGAAGCCGACACTTTTTTTTGCAGAAATAAAACGAATGACACAGCAATCAGTGTGGCCCAATATACTGAAAAAAACCTTATTAATTTCCAAATATACCAACTTTAGCATGAATTATATACTTTTCGGTATATTAATTATATTTATTAAATTTGTCGGTATTTAATGGTATGGTATATTTCATCAAAAATGCGCAAACGCTTTCCCTAAAAGCCAGACAAGGTGAATTGTTTTTACAAACTTATTTAATTTTCGGGTACGTACAGAAGAATTAAAGTTTCCATGTATATATAATCTATAATGCCAAATTCCGATAGAACATGCTGCGCAAATTTGGCAAACTCCTGGGACAGCAGGTGGGTCAGCAAGCACGTTTCGCAATATGCCGCACGCTGGCCACAACAAAGGCACTGCATAAAGGTAAGCAAGCACGCCATGACATAATATGAAGCTGCATTTTTACGAATATCTCTGATTTTGCAGATGCTGCAGCTAAAGCGGAGGCTGTTGCGGGGCCGCCAAAGAATATACTTGTGGAAAAAGACAACAACATTACGCTGATTGGAATCAATCGACCACAGCAGCGCAATGCCATCGACTCTATTACCGCATCGCAACTTTGCGATGCGTTTGCCAATTTCGAGGCGGACGACGCTTCGCCGGTGGCCGTCCTGTACGGTGTGGGCGGATCGTTTTGCTCTGGCTTTGATATACTGGAAATGAGTACGGATGAGAAGGAGGAGATCAGCGTTGATATACTTATGCGTCCCGAAGGCTCAGTTGGGCCCACGCGTCGCCAGATCAAAAAGCCGGTCGTCTGCGGCATCAATGGCTACTGCATCGCCAATGGACTGGAGTTGGCACTAATGTGCGACTTGCGCGTAATGGAGGAGTCGGCGGTTCTGGGTTTCTTCAACCGTCGCTTCGGAGTTCCCATGCTGGATGGTGGCACTGTTCGTTTACCAGCCATGATTGGTCTGTCTCGTGCGCTCGATTTAATACTAACGGGTCGCCCGGTAGGCTCGCAGGAGGCCCACGATATTGGGCTGGTAAATCGCATAGTTCCCACTGGCACAGCACTGGGCAATGCCCTGGAACTGGCCACGTGCCTGGCAAAGTTCCCGCAGCGCGCTTTAAATCATGATCGTAACTCGGTGTATTCAGGCGCCTTTGAGACGTCCACCTTCCATCAGGCAGTGCAGAACGAAGTAATGTACACGTCGCGCGAGATAATCGAGGATATGCAAAATGGAATCAAGTGGTTCAATCAGAGTAGGTTACATACCAGTCAATTTTTGGCATAATTTCATAACATTTTTGTTCCAGCCTTCCAGGCGGACACCACACACTCGTGGCTGAAGCGCGATCGCTCTATGGCCGACTGGGATGATGAGGAGGTGGCAGCTGCGGCTGCGCACAAAGAGAAGCAAAAGCAAGATGAAGAGGCCGCCCGCGTTGAGGCCGAGAAACAAAAGCAGGCGGAAAAGGCTCAAAAAAATCTAAGAAAACTGAAGAAAAGCCAGCCGACAGCAGTGACCAGAACATTGATTCTAAAGCAAAGCCAAAGGAAACATAGTTGCGCTTTAAATTTAGGCAGATTAACTGTTTACCATCATATGCTATAGTTTTGTACATAACACTCTTAACTTATTCAAATAAACAATTTTAAGCTGCCGCCCAAAAGGCGTCCGTGCTCTGTTCACTACTGAATGCTTTGGCTGATGAATGTTTTTCAATTGCGTTATCAGGTATACTAAAATGCTCAAAAAAATATGATGAATATTTTTAAACACCTAACCACCAGATGATTCACTCCATGTGTCTAGACTCTAGACATTTGCCATTCGGTTCCGTTTATCACCGAGTTCGTACCTCTGAACTTTGCGCCCTGTTGTGTTGCGAGGAGGCGAGTTTCTAAAAATTCATAGGAAATCGTCGATATTTGGTCATCTATATGATTGCAATTGTGTCACATTTGAGTGATAAGCTCCGAAATTAAGTTGCTAAATTTCTTTAAGAGTAGGACGTGCTAGGAGCACATGGAACAGTATTGATTGATTCTTGGTGGAAGAACGCTTCGGAAAACATTTACCTTTCTCGGCAGATGTGAAAATATTTGTATACCTAAAACTGACTCGGACTAGTACTGATAAAACCTCCTCGTATTTGTGTCGGTCAATTATTCATGGCTGTGCAGCATCAAGAGTGTAGCGAATGTACCTTTCAGTTCTATAGATTGTGAGAACTAAAAAAAATCATACCAATACATGCATATGCATATGCACATATGTATATGTACATATAGGGAAGTACATACATATGGGGAACGAGTGAAATCTGTGAAATAAATCTCGTGAAAGTCGTACTGGGATACTGATACTCCTGGAAGCAGTTCTAAGACAGCTACTGCTCAAAGCGGTTGGAAGGTACGCTCAGATCAAAAAACCTTTGAAAGTTCACGCTCAGATCCGCACTTAAAATTTAATTAAATAAAAGTAAAGTGAATAATCCAGGTACAGTACAAATTTGTGCATAATAAAATAATAATATAAAGTCGCGCGTTTTAGTAGCCATCTTCGTTTTGCGGGAGTGAAAAATTTTTTTTTGAAAAATATCAGGTGATATTCTGAAATGATGCCGTGGATAGGTTTGCCGACTTGTCAATTCTTCAACATACATACATACATATATATATTTATATGTATTTAACTTCTGTTCGTCTGTTTTAAACTTTAGTTTAACAATAATTTGAATTAAAAGGGCGCGCGAAAAGAGTTTTTGTTTGCAAGTATGTACGGCGAATTCCGGAATATAAAGAACCACATCGATATCAAGCCCCGATCAGTACGATATTTGTGAAATCACTTACTAAACACATATATATGTATACATAGTGTCTATATATATATGCTGTTGGGGTATAAAGACAAGAAATCGGTGCAGTTTCGAGCAATTCATTCCAATTCATTTGCCATTCCGGCTGATATATTTTTTTTTTTTTTTTTGCCTTTTGTCTATTTTAAATGTACGTGTCATTTTAATTTTAACGCAGCTAATACTAACACTAAAGATAATCTAATAAGAAAAGCTTGTTCTCAAAATTATTGAAAAGCTAAAACTGCTAAGGAACGATACCTGAAATCAATTATACACAGGCAGCTGAGCGTGCGCGCACCTGGAACATAGTCTATTCAGCATCCGTAATCTGATCTCTATGACACTATATATTGGGCTGTTCAGTCTTTGTGCTCGTGTTATTTTCTAATCAAATTTTGATTCAGCAAAGCCTCTACACATACATACGTTTGTATGTATGTATATATAACATGTACCATGCACATGCGACCTGAATGCATTTCAAAAATGCAATCCACACTTAATATATTCAATTGCGAATCGATAAGGAAATGCAAGATTATAAAAGGTGATGTGGTGTCTATTCATTACAGCAAAGGCGACATGCCACCAAATGCCGTAGGACTGCCGGACACGTTACCAAAGGTGCCCGTCGATTCCGATCTGACAAAGGAGACAAATATGGAGGACGAGTCATCCAAGCAGACGGGCGTGCTGTTTGAGGCCGATGTGGAGACAGCCGATGGAGCCCTGGCCAACGATACTTTCCAATTCAAAAAGGCCGAGAGCCGCCAGTTGCAGTGGGTCTGGCGTAATATACTTCTCTTTGCGTATGTGCATTTTGCTGCCTTATATGGTGGCTATTTAATGATCACCCAGGCCAAGGCAGCCACCGTGCTATTCTGTAAGCGAATTCAAAATAACTTTATGCCACTTGAAATTGAACCCACGACTGTTCTCTGTAGCTGCCGTCCTGTACGTTTGTGGCATGTTGGGCATAACGGGAGGCGCCCATCGTCTCTGGGCCCATCGATCCTACAAGGCCAAGTGGCCGATGCGCTTAATACTGATCACCTTCAACACCATCGCCTTCCAGGATGCCGCCTATCACTGGGCGCGCGATCATCGTGTTCATCACAAGTTCTCGGAGACGGACGCCGATCCGCACAATGCCACCCGTGGCTTCTTCTTTTCGCATGTCGGCTGGCTGCTTTGCAAGAAGCATCCCGATGTGGTTGCCAAGGGCAAAGGCCTGGACTTGTCCGATTTGCGTGCCGATCGCATTTTGATGTTCCAAAAGAAGTGAGTATAGAAAATCATAAAATCTGAAAAATATTATAAAATGGTTCTTGTCCGACTCTAGGCACTACTACATCTTAATGCCATTGGCCTGCTTCATTCTGCCCACTGTCATTCCCGCATTCTGCTGGAATGAGTCGTTGCTGTGCTCCTGGTTCGTGTCCACCATGTTCCGTTGGTGTTTCCAGCTGAATATGACCTGGCTGGTGAACAGTGCGGCACACAAATTCGGTGGTCGTCCGTACGACAAGTAAGTGTACATATAAAGTCGGTGATTTGTAAATATTACATTTATGTATTCCTCAATAGGACCATCAATCCATCGCAGAATGCCACCGTTTCGGCCGTCACCTTCGGCGAGGGCTGGCACAACTATCATCATGTGTTCCCCTGGGATTACAAAACGGCTGAATGGGGCAACTATAACCTGAACATGACCACCGCATTTATTGATATGTTTGCCAAGATTGGGTGGGCCTATGATCTGAAGTCCGTGGCACCCGACACCATTGAAAGGCGTGTGAAGCGCACTGGCGACGGCACCCACGAGCTGTGGGGATGGGGCGACAAGGATCTCACCGCAGAAGATGCCAGAGATGTGCTCTTTCTTGATAAAAAGGCAGAGTGAACTCCGCCAGCGGTGCGTACGCACTACGAAAACTTCTATTCCTTAATCATCAACAGTTAACAATCTAATTGGCCATTTATAGATGGTGTGTGATAATGAGTTATGAACGATTATACTAAATATAATTGATGTTGTTTATCAAAGAGCTGATTTTTATTTGTGGCTGAAGCAGATTCTGATTACGTGGGATTCGTGACGTGGCCGGCCGGCCGGCCGGCGCAGTTGCTAGTTGTGGTGTGACGGTGGACGCTTCCGATAAGGCTATCGATAAGGCTTGTCTGTAGGAAAGTTTGAAAAGAAAAAAACAATGTTTGGGAAAATTTGGGTCTAGCTGTAATCGTACATATAAAAAGCATGCTTACATTTACGTATCATTCATTGCTCTATTGATCTCGCGTGCCTGCAGGACCACGTTGGCCAAAGCCTTGGGGCACACCCCATCCTCAAGCAGTTCGAGACACAGATCAAGGGCTGCCTCCGACAAATTGGTCTTCATCTGAGCAGATATACCATTTAGAGTCTCTTTTAGGTGTGTTGAGTTCTTCAGACGTTGCCTGGGTGCTATTCCCGGCCCTGCAACTTGCTCTGGTGCTGCTTGCGACATTTTGTGGATACTGATAATGCCGTAAAATATCGAAAATTTGACAATTTTCAAAAAGGAATCAATGTTTGAAAGATGTTAACCACGAGATGGTAGGGCTAGAAATCTGAAAGCGATCTGTTTCCTCTTGTCTAGCATACATTAGCGCGCAGCCCGTCACTTGCAGGGCCACCATAAGGACAATCCAGAGACGATTGTCCCACATAGCCTGCGCATCTGCTATAAAGTTTCAAGTGGTGTATGATGTATTTGGCCAGGGCACAGGGCAGAAGTGTATTTGCTCTGCATTGATACAATAGAAGCGGCAGCTAATTCGTGTTTTCGAAGATTTATTCACCAAATAAACGTGGAACCTTGAGAATATAAATAAATTATATAATATAAATTCATAAACAAAACAAAAATGGCATACACTGTTCTACAAAGGTTGGTTTATTTTTTTATATTTTATTTAAAATGAAAAAAAGACAAAGAAGAGTAATTATTACGCTATTATTAAGGCTCAAAACTTTGTAATTAGCTGTAATCCAAGAGGGCACTAAGGTTTAGCTAAGACATAAATCATTAGGAGTATAATGACAGATGAATAATACCTAGTCGGACACGCTCTATTAACATTGTCGAACATGCTATGACGCATCCACCAAGTACTTACATTTACCCTCTAAGGGACGACAACTGTCATCACGCGTTCCTCAATTATCTGATTTGGGCTCTGTAATTTTTCCAATTGACGTCCACTGGAATACTAGAATACGTGATCTAATGGCTCTGTTGATCCGAAAGAGATTGTAAAAAGATTCAAATGTACTTGATATTGAAAGGTACACAGGGCGAATGTTATTCCATTCCGAACTTTGTGCTTTAGTTTGGCATTTGGCTGGGCTTGTCACTTGGCTTTCATTTGCAATCAAACTTTTATTGCAGGCATAAATATGCAATTAGATTGAAACTATCCAGATGTCTTTTGAATTTGAACCCTTACTGAACTATTGCTATGCAAAAGAATGAATTTTCAAATTAGTTGCTAGGCTGTCTGTCATTGTTTGAGTATTCGTAGCTATTGTTATTTAATTTTTATTGCAAGAATTTGTTTACAAAATGTTTGTTTCTATAATTAGTTCCATTGGCTTATCTAAATTGCAGTGCAATATTCGAGTTGCCAGGTGTTAATCTGTTGTTACTCAGACCCCAAAGAAATTCCATTTATAGGGAAAGTGAAAGCAAAGATAAGTTTGCCTGGGGTTTCCACTTATCAACAAGCAAGCTTTCAACGGCAACGTCAAGCCATTTCTGAAGTATGATACCTGACCAAAGTCCTCAAGAAAATTGGTGAACTCTGGCCTTGTTATTGTCCGGTATAAGAACGGAAAAGAATTAATAAATGTTTATAAATAATCTATGATTTTTTTGAATGATGAAATTTGGTGCAGGTACAGCGCATGGCCTGGGCTCCTCTTCAGGGGATCTTCCAGTGCGATTTGGGATACCATCGCAATTGAAACTTATCTGAACAACTGGAATTTTTGTTTGTACGTGATGTTTCAATGTACACTGGACATGCGATCTTTATTATTGTTATCATCGTCTGGTCGCGTGCCAAACGATTTAATTCACAAGGGTTATCGGTGTTGTTTCTGATTTAAGGACTGATAACCTTCACAAAGTCGCAAGCATTTATGTATGCGCGTTTAGACTGATCATGGCATGCCATGCCTTGCTGATTGGCTGAAAGATGCCAATATATTATAAGTCAGATCTATCCATATCCTATATATTCATATACAAACAGCCTGGGCCCGAGAGATAGTTCAACCTTGGAACAATGCTCGCAGTTAACTACATATTTATAAGAGTATGCAGAAGCAGTCCATCTGCTGATCCAGCTGTGTAGTTTCACACAAATTTGTAGTTCAACAAAAATAGTGATTAAATTATTAAGAATGAGCACCAAGGACGTTGAGTACTCTTATTTCGCAGGAGCAAAATATAGGGGAAAAAGTTGGGTAGTTCGGTGACTAATAATTCATAGTTTAAATCTCGAGGGGGAAACAGATAAATGAATATTAATTTTAGATATCAGTTATTTAACCTGACCGTATATGAGCGTGACAAAAAATACATGCAAAATATCGATGTATCCAAAGCCGATAGTCGACATTCGACACACATTCACAGTTTACCTTCCATCTCCAATTCCAAAAACAAACGCAAAAATAGCTCAATTTTTTTAAACGAAAAATAAGTGTACTTTATTTGGAAGTTACTCGAGGAACCCGTAAGTTTCAATATCTTGCAATTACTGCAACAATATGCAGGTTTACACGCTCAAAGCAATGGTTGAGATAGACTGCACAAGCCCGACTGCTGCGGGGGGGCGACATCTGCAGACGCCGCACCTGATTAGGAGGAACAGATGAGATTAACATGTAATGGAAAATCACATTTAATTAATAGTTCCATAATCTTTAGATGAAGTTCGACGCACTTACGTTGTTTACACGCAGAGCCGAGGCGCATCTGATGCTGTGACGCAGAGTAGTGTGTACCTAGGATTAGAATTAGGCATGTACATGTGCACGCTTTCTGTTCCTCTATGCTGTGTAGTGTCTTCAATTAACATGCACTGGCATAGTACGCCTTGCAATAGTTCAAGTGAATCTAATCTTCAGGGGCTAAAGGCACTTTTGCAGATTCCAAGCTTATATTTCTAGTGCGCATTAACCCATACTTTGTTGTTGTCTACGTTGGTAGATAAGGCTGTCCTTGAATGTTGATTGCTATGCATAAATATTATACATATATTCTTTATTAAATACGTTTCCATTAAATCTAGTCTCTGAGCTTTAAAGCTATATCCACAACAGATACTCTTCGTATCAGAATTCATTCCTTTCCGTTGCATATTGTGCTGTAAATATCACTTCTGATACTTTTTCTCACACCTGTCATGTTTTTTTGCAACCAATGGCAATGGCTGCAATGCTCAATATACAAATGGTCATATGCATGAATATGCAATTAGACTGAAATAAGCCATATGGCCTTCGTAATTTTTAAAATATTCTCGTGTTACTTAACCTCAACTTCTGTGCTTGAAAGAAGCGGCGATATGCAAATCAATGTGGAATGTGTCTGCGTTTTGTACATAAAAACTTTGGCTTAAGCCACAATGCGATGGATCGTACTCACCAACTGGTTTTGGCCTGGTCAAAGTGCCAGAACAATAAAGCTATCTGTACGCAGATTATTATAAGCCTGGGCAACTGGATTCACGGCCTAACCTATTATCATTAACACGGCACACCGAGCGAACAACATCGATTAGATTGGGTGACGTGACAGGTCCTAACCTACTGCTGTTACAAAGTGCGAAGGCTAAACCCATTGGCTGGGCTGCTGACTGGTCCATGAGTGTGGCTTTTAATTTTAGAAATTGCATTGTTTACAAGCGGCGTATTGATATTATCGCTCACTCTCTCGCCAAATGAAATACATACGATATCCGATTCAATCGTTCACTTAGGATTTGGATAATTGACGTTATTATAGAGTGAATGTTTACAATTTCTCCCAAATTGGAAATTAACAGCGATTGGGGGCTACGTGCATGCTGCTAATCGAAAGAACATAGGCAAAATACTCCACTCCGCAGCACAATGAAATGCACACGCCGACAGAAAAAAAGCTCTGACGTTGGCGCTCCGTCGCTTGCTCGCTCGCATCTCGGCTGTTGCTGGCTTTCCTCGTCCGAATGTTTTCGTTTTTGTCAGTGCGCGAAAGTTTAGTTAGTTGAATTAAATATTGTCTAGCGTGCGGACGTGCTGTGGCTCCCACAACAAATACTAGTTGAAACATTTGAAACAAGAAACTGCGCGAAAACAAAAGCGCGAGTTAAAGAAGTTTAAAGCGACTTGGTCAAGGAAACAGGTTGGTTGCTAACCATGGACTATTCCAGATGTCATGTCAGGCAGTGCATTGACTTGTTGAGCCATTGCAACAGGATTTTGTGTTTCTAGTGTTTACGTAAAAGCCCCAGTTCAGTCGCCAGAAAAGCAAGAAATTACAACAATTCTACACAGTTCTACATTTCATTTCCTCTGCGCATTTTATCTCCGATACTTGCTATATACAAATACTATGTACCCAGACGTTGGTTCGTTCGCATGTATGCGTTGTGTGTAGTTCGATCTCCCTCTGTCTGTGATATATGGCTGTTGCTCTTGTGCTCAACGATTGCTCTTCAAACTCTTAACTGGACGATCTTGGGGTCGAGTTTTTAAGCAGCCACTATACCTCTGTAGTTCGCCAAGGTTTCAGTTTAACGGTCAAAGTGTTTAGCGGAAGGTTAGATGTCGGTCTAGTCTCCTATTATTGTTTATTTTTGTTCGTTTAGTTTTAAGTGTGCCCATTTAGACTTGCATAAGGGGGAGGGGATGGGGGCTTAGGTTACTTTCATTAATTCCCTTGCTACTTCCCTTTAATGCTTTTTCCTGTTAAACTAGATTCATTGTGTTTTTTTTCGGTTAGTGAACTTTGACAATAATTAAACGGGCACTTAGCATTGCAAATAGGCGTAAAGCCGGACAACCAACTAAAACCGTAATGAAATTGCAAATTAGCTGTACATATTGTTCGGCGAGAGTTCAACAAAATGAAATAATTTCTCACTTCATTTACACCAGATTCGCGTGTCTGTAAAAACCAATTAAATGTATTCAATATGTTAAACATTGCTGCATATATCCACAATAGTCATGTGAAGCAAGCTCCAGTGACCTACCGACAGCGTAGCCGAACCCAAGTAGCGTAGCCACTGCATCACGCCTTTGCAACGTGATTCTCTAGAGAACAAACTATGTACATAGATATGTATACATATACATAATTGTTCCTCTCTCTGTCTATCTCCAACTCACACTGGGCTGTACTTTCTTTCTGTTTCCCTCGCTCTGTCGTGAGCTCCCACGCTACCAATAAATGAGCATGGCATACAAACAGAGAGGAACGACAACAACACGTCGACATATTTCAAGTTCAATGCGCGACTCACATTTTGCGGAGCTTGAGAAAAATGTTGTTGGTATTGGTCATTAGTGCGTTTGTTTGCCGGTTTTTGGTCAAATTTTAAGCTTATTTCTCTACAAGAACGAACAGCTGTTTCCCATGTTTCTCTAGCTATGAAAAAGCTTTCAAATGTGATCTGTTTTTTTTACACTAACCCTCGTAACTGTGCGCGTGTACGTACAGTTTTTTTTATTTCTTATTATTTCCCTCTACTGTCTCTCTACCTTCTTTGAAGGCGCGCGTATTTTCTGGCGTGAGCATCGTATGATGCAAAAGCTTTCACTTGGGCACAGGTTCACGTGTTTAATTGGGTATTATTCCTATTGTTCTTGCTTGCAATTGTTTTTGAGCTGACGAAATCAGCAATAGACACATCATAATTATAATTCATATGTGATTCACATCTGACTGTGAGTAGATATGTTTGTGTGGTGTGGATAGGCATTAAGGTCCAGTATCACGCACCATAGCGCTGACACGTGTCCGGTCGTGCATACTGATTAGATTAGCCCAAGTAGTTGGTCTAGACATACATTATATATGTTAACCCTGACCTTAGCAGCCGTACAAAAGTATTAATAGGCAGATCGCTGAATTGGCCAAAAAATCTAACATAATATAATCGTGTCCAGCGCGCCGAGCGCGCACACCTGCAAAAGCTTCCACCACTTTTGAGCTTGCGTGTGTGAGGGCGATAACGAGAGCCAGAGCGAAAAGCTTTTATACCGCAAGAGTTCTTCGTGCGAAATTACTACACAAATCGGTTTTAAAACCAAACCAAAGCGGCTCGTCCGGCTGTCATCTGTGCTGATATAGTACATATTTCTATAAAAAAAATAGAATTGCTGTTTTTATAAGGTAAAACATGTCACAGGGAACACAAGTGTTTAGGAAGCGGCCTGACTAGACCACACATATGAATATAATATTGCTAAATTGTGCTCGGCCGATTCGCCAATTCTTGCGCATTTTGTGTACGAGTGCTGCGAGTACGAGTACGTGAGTGTGTGTGTATAACAAAGCATACCCAAATTTATTGAGCTAGTAATTTTCCACAAGCAAACACATAGGCTGAAGCTCAGCTCAACACAGATTAAACGCACTGCCAGGAAGTCGGTTTGAGCACTTAACCTTGGGGCAAGGCAAAGGCCAGGTTCGCAGTGACCCATATAGAGACCCAACTGTACGCTTTCCCACACCGGCATATCTATTATTCATGCTGGGACACCTTTTGAATTCAACAAGGATGTGCGCCAGCTGTATTGATTTTTTTAGCATTGTTCTGCGGCTAGCCTGGTCTAGCCAGCGTGTCGACGAAACGTATTTGGCAATACGATGAATGCTTGAAAACGCGGCTTCAAGGTGTAAGCAATAGAGACGGGTCTGGTCTGCAAATAGCAGCAATAAAAACTTGGAGTCGCTGTCTTTTGCCTCACCCAAAGCGTGTCAAGTGCAAAAGCTAATTGTTTAACCCCCCGAATGCTGGAAAACAAAAACTAATTAAATTGTTATTATCTTGTTTCAGTTGAAGGTTGATGCAATATGCCGCCCAACGCCCATGCCGGTGCCCAGTCCATCACGGACTCGCTGATCGCCGCAGCTAATGCAGCCGCTGATTCCGATCAGAATCCTACCAAGCTGCAGCAGGACTCCACTGGCGTGCTCTTCGAGTGCGATGTGGAGACCACCGATGGCGGCCTCGTCAAGGACATTCTTCCGATGAAGAAGGCTGACAAGCGCAAATTGAAGCTCGTCTGGCGCAACATAATTGCCTTTGCATACTTGCATTTGGCTGCACTCTACGGCGCCTATCTGATGATCACCTCCGCCAAGTGGGAGACAATCGGCTTAGGTGAGAAATCCACATGGTTACTTTCCCATTATGGTCAGCTTCCTAGCGCGTGCCGGACGCTTTAATATACCAAGGCTATCAGTGTTTGTCATTCAAACGGATTTGGCACTGATAACCTTCGCCAAGGCAGAACAGGCGACTAGGCAGAACAGGCATAGACTGCTGATTAGTCGAGCTCTAATATAAATTCAATGACTGCTATGCGTAATTTATTTGGATGCGATTATATTTTAAACGATCGATTTAACGCTTAACAAATAATTCAATTACAACATCTTGGTTGGTGACATCAAGGATATCAGGCAGTAATTGAAATTTGTTTTGGAATTTGCAGCTTACGTCTTATATGCCGTCTCCGGATTGGGAATCACTGCTGGCGCCCATCGTCTCTGGGCCCATCGTTCATACAAGGCAAAGTGGCCGCTGCGTTTGATCCTGGCCACCTTCAACACCATCGCCTTCCAGGATGCCGCCTATCACTGGGCGCGTGATCATCGTGTTCATCACAAGTACTCGGAGACAGATGCCGATCCCCACAATGCCACCCGTGGCTTCTTCTTTTCGCATGTCGGCTGGCTGCTCTGCAAGAAGCATCCCGAGGTGAAGGCCAAGGGTAAGGGTGTGGATCTATCTGATCTGCGTAAGGATTCCATCTTGATGTTCCAGAAGAAGTAAGTGCACGCATTTAGCCATCCCAGCAATCGCTGCAAATCGTCTAATCCAACCTTTTGTTTTGCAGATACTACATGCTTCTTATGCCTCTGGCCTGCTTTATTGTGCCGACGGCTATTCCAATGTACTTCTGGAATGAGACGTTTGTGAATGCGTGGTTTGTGGCCACCATGTTCCGTTGGTGTTTCATCCTGAACGTGACCTGGCTGGTGAACAGTGCCGCCCACAAGTTCGGTGGTCATCCCTATGACAAGTATGTATCCGTACACAAATATATATAAAATGTTTTTTGTAAGCTAGTCATCTTCTTCGATTTACAGAGATATCAGTCCTTCCCAGAACATTTCCGTCGCAGTTCTTGCCTTCGGTGAGGGCTGGCATAACTATCATCATGTGTTCCCCTGGGACTACAAGACGGCTGAGTTTGGCAAATACTCTCTAAACTTCACCACCGCCTTCATTGACTTCTTTGCCAAGATTGGCTGGGCCTACGACCTAAAGACCGTCTCGCCGGAGATCATCAAGAAGCGTGTGAAGCGCACTGGTGATGGCACCCACCCCACTTGGGGTTGGGGCGACAGCGATCAGCCAAAGGAGGAGATCGATGATGCGCTCGTTCTTCACAAGAAGAGCGACTAGGCGAGTGAGCAAGGGAGCGAGCGAGCAATGGGATACTGATCAGGGAGGGTTTAGCCGAAAATCAATCAAAACCAACACAATTTTCCATTTTGCACATGTCCGCGAAACATTTCCTTAGCAGCATATAAAATGAATAGAAGCAAAAACCTTTAATTAATTCTAAGATAAAACGTTTATGATAAATGTTTGTTGTTTATCGAAACTCTATACCGTCTGTGTTAATCCAGCTCTGGAAATATGTTTTTTCGCTCTGGAATTGCTTTTGAAGACAGACAGAAACTAACTTTAAATTTAGATGTGCATACACTTGATTAAACAAAACTGTATATTGAGATTTGAGTTGTATTTCCATCGTGCAATTGAGTCAAATTTTTGTGCTTTTCATTCACTATTATTTTGAAGTTCATAATGGAAGAGGAAAGAGGAGGAGATATTTTCAGCTAAAAAACTAAATTTAATCAATACACATTAAAATTGAACTTTCTGTTTCAAAACGAGAAATACCTGCAAACGAAAGATTTTAGTATTTAGATTAAGCCAAAAACATACAAGAGGAATAATCAATAAACTATTATAATTACATACATATACATACTTATTATATAACAAACGATGGATGTTAGCACACGAAAAGAAACCTTCACATACACATGATATTTCATTAAATGTTAATAAATAAAGTGGAAAAACTGAATTTCAGTGGAATTTTATCCCCGGCAATCTTCCCACATATTACACCAAGCGGGTTTTCCCATTCCATCCCTCATGTGATCGTACAAAAACCCAAGAACCTGAAACCACTGCGCAATTTAATTTGAGTTTGATGGATTTTGATAAATTTAGCGCGCGAATATCGATACTTGACTATCGATAGGCGATGCCACGAAAGTGAATCTTCCAGATTTTCAACTTCACATGGTTGCATGGTATAACTATCCGAGAGGTAGGGATAAAGCATAACATTCTCATAAGCAAAGTAATTGTTTTTATGGCATCTGGCTTCCTAGCCAGAAGGACTAACCATACAGTAAAGAGATTATAGGCTCCCAGACCAAAGCCGGCCTTGTGGGATCTGTCGCTACAAATACTGTTGCGGCGTTATGTTTGAATTACATCTATTTACGGTCGGTAAGCGCCAAAATTCAGAAGTTTCGTCCACAACACACAGTCCAGTCGGAAACACACACCAACTCATACATTCGTCCATGGTATTACGATATTAGGTAAGGCCGCAGATGGACTCATCGAGGGACATAAACAGATGTGCACCGCAAAAAGAGAAGTTGTCCATACCTCTACGCCATTTATACCATTTTCGTGATAGCTGCTATCTCCGAGCTGTATTATTTATTCGATTCAACTCTCAGCCGTCGTCGTGTAAACACTGCATTCAAGTATTGTGGTGTGGTGTGTGTTTTGGTTTGGGTTTTTGCGTGTTTTTGTTTTATTTCCAATTGAAGCCATTTGCATTTAGTTAATGTTTTAACAAGTGTTTAATATACCTGCAGACGCTCAAAATTAATTACTGCCTTGTACAAGCAAACTAATAGTCAACCAGAACCGAATCTACGCCCCCCTCTCGCGTTGAGCGCCATTGTCGTCGGTCGGTGGCTCTGACGTCGCAAGTGTAAATGCAGTACGGAACGTAAAAGTAATATATAATTGCATTCCATTCGAGAAAGAAACTCAGAGCACAGGCAGCAAAATGGATAGGAAATTCCTGATGATTCTCGTCCTGGGCTGCGGCTTCATGTTCGTTTTTACTGCGTTCCAAACTATGTGCAACATTGAGGTAAGAGAAGAGGCCATGTGTGTTTTTGTGTTTTCCCCGTGTTGGTATGTGTTGGTATCTGTGCGTCCCTCTCTCTTTCTCTCTCTCACTCTCTTTCTCTGACGCTGCCACGGAACGTGTGTGTATGTATGCGTGGGCGTTGTTGACATCCTTGCCACTGGCATTTTCGTCCTTGTCCTTGCCAATAGACGTTCTGGTATCCTTGGCCCTACCCTACCCTACCCCACACAGTAACTCCTACGCACACAGTGGCAAGGAGGGAGACTGCCACCACCCCTCAATCAGTAATTGAGTAAATTACCCTGATTTGGAGCAGTGCACATAAAACGGGGAGGAATCCATTCTATTTTCTCCTAGTACAGCGCTCAAAGTTCATAAATCATGAATCCATTGTTCTCGATGTAATATTCATCATTGAGTTGGCTGTGAAATGTGGTGTGGGCTGATGGCAGCATCAATTGATAAGCAAAGAAGCAAACAAAGGCACTTGGCAGCGTATAAGCCTCAGGCTCATGCTCAGGCTCAGAGAACAGAAAATCAACGTTCGTTATGAATGGCAATGGAAATGGAGTTGATGTTGACCCCAAGAGGTCATATTTCAATTAGGGTTAACTCCACTGATAAATGTACGTACTTAGATTTCTGGGCCCGCCCACTTACATATCTGAAATTGTTTCCCGTTATCTGGCAACGGCGATTAATTAATTAATATGAGAAAATAATTATAATTGTTGTCAACATGCACCTCTAATGATTATTGGCAATGATAATAGATATCCATAGATAAACCCACCGCACCCCATCGAAGCTCTCATTCACTCTTTGTATGCATAACGGCATTATTTATTGATTACGAGTATCTGTTCCGATTAATCAGAGTTAAAAGATCAAGGCAAAGCCTTGCTAAATATAAACAGGAAAAGATTTATCTACATACCTACCTATATCTGCTATATACTATCGTTATATACTTCTCTGTTTATGGCCAAAAAATAGTTGCTCTTTTCATTGGTTTTCATTACGTATGCGAAGCATAGCAGCATTCTTTATTATAAACACGAAACCGGCTACAAACTGCGACGCAGTCATTGTTTTTCGAGCTTAAATTCAAGCATTTTGTTATGGTTCAATGGACTGTCGCCACCTTCTGAATATTCCCGCAGAAAAAATTGTTAGCGAATGAGTGAATGAATGAGGGTACTCAGTACAGTAAGTACTCATAATTATCCGATTGAATACTCTCACTTTTGTGTGCCTTTTTTGAAGTGGTTGTGGCCTTTCAGCACGGACGGCGGCGCATGCGCAATGCCCTCTAGTTTGTGCTTTTTTTTTTTGCTGTATGTATAAACAATTTATAAACAATTTACTACGCTGCTTGGCTTTGCTTCTTACAAAAAAAAAGAGCCAGAGCCAGAGCCAGTTGGAATGCCAGGCAGGGCGTGCTTTAACGAACAAGACTCAGCAACTACCAATCTATCGATCGACAACAGTCTCAACAGCGAGGCCTTGGCTCATATGGTGCAATCCGTAGTTAGAGGTGGATAGAGAACACTCACTTGGCTTGGGGGAACATCAATATCCGCAAGCAGTTCAGTTCAGACCATTTGCCACATGATTGCGCAATCAAAATCAAAGGATAGTCAGACCAGACAGCGAAAACGCGTCAAACGAACGCCAACAACTCTTTCAATGTCATTGCAATTGCATACACAAACACAAACACACCCACACAGACACACACTACCAAAGCATCGTCAGGCTTCAAGGCCACGTCAGCAATAAATATAAAGAGCGAGCCAGGTTGACCAACATACATATGTACAAGGTGCATATGTGTGCACATTTCCATTACATTCAAATGTACATAAAATATACACATATGTGTATGTGTATGCATGAGTGGGCGACTTCCGCGGAGCACCTGCGCCTGCGCCCGCTAAGACATAACACAAACAGCCGTTAGGCGCCTGCCTCCGCTTACACAACAACAGCAACAAAAAGTGGGTGCGCTACCGACGAGCCCACAATTTCCCAGCGAAAACTGCGCTGCCTGCACCGCAGCAGAGAGTGCAACAATCAGGGCCGGTATTTCGAGTTCGGGTTATGGTATCGGCTAGAATATTCCCATAGAATATTATTCTATATTATTATTTTACTTTTCTGCCAAAAGTCATACAATCTTTTCCGTTTCAATTTTTAAGTTGGTTTCAAAAAAAATTATTTATAAAAAGGCCACAAGCTCAATTGCCCTGGTAATGTTGCCAAATTCATGTCAAAACATCAATAAGTCATCTATTTTTATCCTTTTGCAATTAAGATTCGTTTTGTAGTATCCGTTTCCGTTTTGAAAACGTTTTGAGTTTTACGAATGCGAGAGCGCCTAATCTACCGTTTTGACAAGTAAATCACAAATTGTATGTGAAAGCGTAAACCGGAACCTGCCTGAATGTTTATCCAAAAACAACAAAAACTGCAACAAAAATAAAGTCGAAACGTGTTTCTGCATTTTTTGAACCTTTTGAGAGTCGTTGTTCCAGTTTATTTTTCGTAATAAATCAGCAGTGCAATATATTGGGGCCTGGCTTGCATTCGCCAGCCAGTAAATGCAGCTTTCTTTTGATTGGACATTTGGGTTTTGCCTCAATCATTGTTTGCACAAAACTTGACCCAAATCTCAGCTACGTCCCCTCAGTGGTCGCTCAATCAAAAGATCTTCAATAAAAAGTTCATTGCTACCGATAAGGAGAGATTGTACTTGAGAGTCGAGTGCTCTTATCAGAATCATTTTATGATTACCGATCCGTTTTATAAATAATACTCTAATACCTCTACACGTCTACATACCTATATATATTTAGGTTAAGGCTTACAGTGTGAATGGTAACAATCAAATAATTATAAAAACCACAAATTTATGTACATAAATGTAGATATAGATATGCACATCTGTATTTAGTACTACGTATGTGCATTGCCGTATAAAAAATGCAAGTCCCCCTAGTATTTCTGTCAGCATTGAGCCAACAACTTCCTGTTCTAGACAGTTCCTGTATTCCATTGCAATTACTTATGTACACTGTCTGAGCACTTCCGTTTCTAAAAGCTCATCCGGAATGGGTGGGTGTGTGGGTGTATGAATATTAAAGCTTGCATCGGAATGTTCACTTTCACTTCCACAATCTGAGGCGTAGTACTAAGTATATGCATTTGGTTTTCGCCTGCTTAAAGTTCGTTTTTGAAGTGCTGGCGCTGAGAACTGCATCGTGTACTGATAATGCAGCACAACTCTGCTCTCATGTTGGACTTAAAAATGGGCACAAGGACTAGACCAGACCAGACCAGACCGGGCCAGGCCAGTGTCAGTTAATTGATGCAAATCGAAATCGAAATCGTGTCAGAGTCAGAACTCTGCTGCGAGATAACGATATCATTCCACGGTGCATTCAGATGCGTCCTTTCGAATGGAAAATTACCAAACCGAAAACATGTTTCGTATTCATTCAGCTAGTAGTTTTCCACTCAGATTCAGATTCCGATTGAGAATGTGGGCTGCCTTGCAAGAATTACAGCATTGCACTTGAATTTGCTTGCAGAGTGCAGCCATACTTAGTACTTAGTATTCAATATACTCGTACTCGTTCTCGTATTTATTTTCCAAATTATTAAAGCAGTTTCAATGGATTGTACATGTGTGTATGTGGGGGCAGCTTTTTGTTCTAAAAAAAAATGCATCCGGACAAGAAATACCTGTATTTGAAGCTCCCTTTGCACTTGAATTGAGAACACGTTTTGTGTATAACATTTAAACAGAAATACAATAAACATACATTATATTATTTGAGCCACTTGATTGCCGGTTCATTGGCATGCACAAAACGAAAGGCGGTTGGCACGTTTTCAAAATGATAATCAATACTTACTATTTCTTTTGAATTTCATTGATAGAAAACTATACTGGACAGCATTTCCCAGGAAGATGATAACTTCAAGGGCGAGGGCTACACAAGTCTGGCCATTATTTATCTATTCTTTTCGCTCTCCAATTGGCTGGCGCCGTCGTTCATATCGTTCACGGGACCCCGTGTGGCCATGGTGGTAGGTGCATTGACCTATACGTGAGTAGATCCACACAATGGATTCAAAATGGTTCAGTAAATACGATTGTTCTACCCGTTTTTTTTTGTTTCAGCGCCTTTATGATCACCTTTATATTCCCATCGACGGTGCTGCTGTATGTGGGCAGCGCAGTGCTGGGCTTGGGCGCTTCCATCACTTGGACTGGACAGGGAACTTATCTGGCGCGATGCAGCGAATCGTCGACTATTTCTCGCAACTCGGGCGTCTTCTGGGCGCTCCTTCAGTGCAGCATGTTCATCGGCAATCTGTTTGTCTACTATCAGTTCCAGGACAAGACACGCATCGACAAGGAAACCAGGAATCTGGTCATAGGGGTGCTCACTGTGATTGCCGTGCTGGGTATTGTGTTTTTGGCTGCCCTGCGCTCCATGCCCGACAACGCCGAGCACGACAATGAGCTGGAGCAGAAGCACACGGGCTGCGGCCAGGCAATGTATGCCCTGAAGTCGGCCGGCCAGCTCTTCTTTACCAAGAAGATGCTGCTCCTTAGCTTGGCTTTCTTCTACACAGGTTCGTCCGGCCGATTCTGTTCTGTACATCGAATTGCTCATAGGCCTTTGCTTGCTTTACAGGTCTGGAGCTGTCCTTCTTTAGTGGCGTCTTTGGGTCCGCAATTGGCTTTACCACGAAAATAGCTGAAACGCCCAAGGAGATTGTCGGCCTCGTGGGAATTTGCATTGGCGCCGGAGAAGTTTTCGGAGGTGGACTTTTCGGAATACTGGGCAACAAGACAACACGCTTTGGACGCGACCCCATCGTTATTGTTGGCTACATCATGCACATGGCTGCCTACTTCATGACGTTCATTAATCTGCCGAACAGCGCCCCATTCAAAGATACCACCGATATATCGTACCTGGAAACGCCCAGTGCGAGCATTGCCCTGGTCTGTGCTTTCCTTCTCGGCCTGGGCGATGCCTGCTTTAACACCCAGATCTACTCGATGCTGGGTGGCGAATACGTGAACAATGCCGTGGGCGCTTTTGCCCTGTTTAAGTTCACCCAATCCGTGGCGGCAGCCATTAGCTTTTTCTACTCCTCACATTTCGGGCTGTACGTCCAGTTGGCAATACTTGTGATCACTGGCACCATAGGCACCATTGCTTTTGTATTTGTCGAGTGGGGCTTCAAGCGACACCATCGCGAGCAGGAGGCACTGGAAAAGTAAGGGGGTCTACGGGCCGGCGCCGGGACAGTGTGTTAAACTTAGTATTAGCTGAAGAAATTCCGTTTAGGGCTAGCAATCTTTGTCCAATGTTTGTTATATTCCTTGTGAGCGCGTTGAATTCGTGCGACTGCGTCGTCTTCCTAGACAATAACTGATTATTGATTGTTGTTGTGCGCTAATGTTGCTATATGTATGTATTTTAATGTTGGCATTCCAAAACCGAAAACGTAATTGTAAATCTAGTTGTCTATATGTTTTTATATGTGTGTATTGTATATGTGTGTGCGTTTATTTATATTTTAAGCAACGATGTGCAATTGTAAATTAACTAAACCACAGATTTTGAGTATTAGTAAGCGATTCAAACGTCGTATCGTGCATGAGCCGCACAAGCAAAGAGAAATATATAAAGAATTTTAAGACAATGCCTTAAAAAGCGTGCTGTTTATTTATTTGTTTATTTATCTCAAACTCAGTCAGCAATAAGATATTTTTGTGTGTGAGGGAAACTTTTCAACCTATGCATTTCGAAATAACGAACATTTTTAAATTATTTTGTAATTAGCCAGCCCGTCTCACTTCTCCTCGCACTACTCGTTCTCCTTGCCCACCTGCTCCTCCTCGGCAGGACTAAAGTCCTTCTTGATGTTGAAAGTTTTGCGTATCGCCTCTGGAGTCTTACCCTTAATCATATTGGCCACGGTCTTGCCTGTCAGCTCGAGCAAGCCCTTGATATCCAGATAATTAGCGGCGAGTATTAGCTCGAAAAGCGTGCCCTGGTCTACCTTAAGCAAATCGGAATACCACGAGATGATGTCGTTGCTGCGCTTCTCCTTGCTCTCGTCCTCGTCAATGGGCTGTGGATCGTCCTTGCCGTACTGCACCCAGTTCAGTACCTTGCGCAAAATGGTGGAATTCACATTCTGCTTATCAGCTAACAAATGCGCCTTCAATTAGTGAATTTGTACATTCGTACGACTATTTATTGATGCAGCAGAGCCTGATGATAGCGCAATAAAAACTTGCATAAATATATCTATACATCTCGTAGTGTGTGTGTTTTGGGCAGCCTTTTAAGATAAGAATTACGATGATGTCGAGATACATATAAGATAAATCCTCTGCTCACCGATGGTGAGTACACTTGCAATGAAAATGCTGACCCGGCATGCACAGCGGATGAAGCAAGCAGAACAGTGAAGCCTTGGACTGCTGAGGAAGGCTGCCCGCAAGCCACAAAATCGGGCTTTCAAACAAACGAAAATGATCCCACATGCACTACGTAAGTACATATTCTGAAAGAGTTACCGCCGAAAGAAAACTTTAAACAACCTACTCACAGTTACCTGTATTACCTGCTGGGAACGTTCGTAGGCTTGGCGGAGTTTCGCTGCGCTGGAAGCAAATAATTGGCTGATCTGTGCAGACCAGGCCATCCGTGTACGTGAAGGTCTGTGCGGTATTGAGCTTGCTGCCGCCAAAGCTCAGGTCGTACGAGGTCTGATTTGTGCAAGCGGTCCCATTAGACTGACACGCATCGCAGGCAGACCAGTTTAAACTCCCCTGCAGCAAACTCACCACAAGGATCAACTAAAGTTTGAGACACAACAAGTCGAACAATCTCTCTCATTAGGACCACTTTGAAAGCACTCACCAGAACGACACGACGCACTTGTACATCTTCTCGTCGTTAATAATCTTTTACGAATGGACCGCGTTCTCGGAAGACATCACATTTTTAGCACTTTCGTCAGCACTGTCGAATATGGTTTATGGCGCCCCGATTAATTTGGGGTCCGGTCCAGAACCTTGAGTGTGTATCTTTCTTATCTTTATGTAAGCAAACCACACCCACTTCTGCTAAGCATAGACTCCTATAAAACAGATTGGCAGAAGATCTACCCGCGATCACAAGAAACTAGACCTTCGCGCTGAACAGACATGCATGCAAATATTATTTTAAAAGTGAGTAGAGCTAATAGTTAAGTCAATTTCACACATTTCTTTTCCATTCTAGCTCGTTCTGCTCCTCCCGTTTCTCCAAACGGCTTTCGGTCAGTCCGCTGGCTGCTCAAATTGTGCACTGACCAATAACCAGTATGCGTGCGTAGACGAGACCAGCTATGGATTCTGCTTTAACCAGACGACGGTTGTCGAAAGCACAATCACAGCATGTCCCGAAGGAAATTTTTGCACGCTGGACAAAATATGTTCTCCTCAAGAGACCTCCTCAGTAAGTGATTTGATTTCATTCATTATTTTCATTGACAATTCCGTGAAATGCAATTCACTTCTTTCAGCCTTCTTGTGTACCTGATGATACGACATCTACAACATCGGATGTATCAACAGGTTAGCAGAACATCGCAAATTGAAATTCCTATTTATGTACTTCTTCTTGGCAGATACATCAACCGAATCTTCCACCTTAACTCCAACTACATCGACCGAATCTTCCACTTCAACTCCAGATACATCGACCGAATCTTCCACTTTGACTCCAGATACATCGACCGAATCTTCCACTTCAACTCCAGATACATCGACCGAATCTTCCACTTTAACGACAGATACTTCGACCGAATCTTCCACTTCAACAACAGATACATCGACCGAATCTTCCACATTAACGACAGATACATCGACCGAATCTTCCACTTTGACTCCAGATACATCGACCGAATCTTCCACATTAACGACAGATACATCAACCGAATCTTCCACTTTAACGACGGATACATCGACCGAATCTTCCACATTAACGACAGATACATCGACCGAATCTTCCACTTTAACGACGGATACTTCGACCGAATCTTCCACTTCAACAACAGATACATCGACCGAATCTTCCACATTAACGACAGATACATCGACCGAATCTTCCACTTTGACTCCAGATACATCGACCGAATCTTCCACTTCAACTCCAGATACATCGACCGAATCTTCCACATTAACGACCGATACATCAACCGAATCTTCCACTTTAACGACGGATACATCGACCGAATCTTCCACTTCAACAACAGATACATCGACCGAATCTTCCACATTAACGACAGATACATCGACCGAATCTTCCACTTTGACTCCAGATACATCGACCGAATCTTCCACTTCAACAACAGATACATCGACCGAATCTTCCACATTAACGACAGATACATCGACCGAATCTTCCACTTTGACTCCAGATACATCGACCGAATCTTCCACTTTAACAACTGATACTTCGACCGAATCTTCCACTTCAACGACAGATACATCGACCGAATCTTCCACTTCAACAACAGATACATCGACCGAATCTTCCACTTTAACGACGGATACATCGACCGAATCTTCCACTTCCACGACGGATACATCGACTGAATCAACCACAGGATCTCCAATAAATCCTGATGTTTATTGTTCATCGTTACGACAAAAAGGATACTTTCGGGTGGAGAGTGATTCAACCTGCAGACAGTGAGTGTAGCTATATTGTTGATTTCGCGTTAAATGGGAATTATTAATGTACGAAACTTTCCAATTTCAGGTACGTTTATTGCTATAAATTGAGCTTAGATTACCTGGGTTGGTTATACTACTGCAACACGAATGAATTTTACAACTCTGATACCGAATCATGCCAGGCCGAACGCCCCGCGAGTTGCTGAAAAACGATCCAATTAAAGATACATTTGTTTTTGTTTAAATTCCAATATGTTAATTGCCCAAGAATATTATTTAGTGGGAAGGGAAATATCTTCCATGTTGTTGAATAAAATGGTGGGGTTGGCGATTTTAGGGGAACTCGCTAGTTATGATCTTTTTCCTACCGCTTCCCTTTGCAGGATGGAAACTTTGAAGGCCACAGAGTGGTCTTTTAAGTCCGAAATTCTTAATCTATATAGTATTTTATATCTCTTCGCACCATGGTACGATAAACTTTTATAGCGGAATTATTTAATGATATCACGCTAAGCGTACTGCAAACACATGCACGGGGCACAATAAGTATTTTCGCTGGAATTGACCCAGATAAGTTAGCCTTTTGAAGAAACTCGGAAAGTAGATACATCAATACCCAACTGGGTACTAAAAACATAATTGAAACCGTATTCTTATGTACATATCTTTGCATATCTGATTCAGGAACGGCAGTATCTTCTTCATCACCCACTGTCATTTCCAGACTTTGCTCTATGGGAAACGAGGCACCCTGCGTCGGGATCTGGCCATTCTGAAGCTTGACTAGCCCGTGGAATCCGCACATCAACTCTGACAACCGGCGACAATCTTAGCGTCTTTAAGCGCTGAACTTGGGCAGCGGTGTGACTGGCGATTATCTTGGATTGACTCCGCGTAGTTAGAGGGAATTGTACAGCTCAAGGTTAAGAAATAGATTTAGTTGGTTTCATAGCCTACTCTTTGCACGTTTTGGTGGTATTGCATAGCAGATCCGATACGTTTTACACTTGCAAAATACTTGGCTTTTGCGACTTGTTCAAACGTGTTTGCATAGCCTATCAAAAGAGCTCCTGAAGAGGGTCAAGATGACCGAAACAACATAATAACATAATATAAAAGTAATTGTGTCTGAATAAATGCAATTTTAAAACATAAAACCACTTAAATAATTCACTAACAGATTTGAATTGCGCGGTTGTGAAAAAACAAAACAATCGATTTATACTAAAGAGCAATAAAAAAAAATCATACATATACTGGAAGTATGTACACTCATCCTCGTACCGTGTGCGCCCTCTGGCGGAGAAAAACGTTACCCTATTAAATATACCGCAATATACCAACATATTTATTAATATACCACCTACTCAATTTCGACGTAAAATTATACCGAAGTAAAAACGCCGCAAGTCGCATTAATTTTGTTTAACTGCAAAAATTGAATTAAAAATGGCTGGAGAAGTTATTGTGGATGCCTTGCCCTACATTGATCATGGGTACGACGACGTTGGCGTCAGGGAATCGGCGCTCGCCATGGTTGAAGAGGAGTGCAGACGCTACCGGCCAACAAAGAATTACCTGGACCATCTGCCGCTGCCAACCACATTCGAGACACCGCTGATGGTCAACGAATTCGAGCGCATACAGAATCGCCTGCCAATGGAGACGCTCTCCATGAAGCGGTACGAGCTGCCACCACCGCCGTCTGGGAAACTAGGCGAGGTGTCTGCTTGGCAAGAGGCAATCGAAAACTCCATGGCCCAACTGGAACACCAGTGCGTGCGCTCCCTAAATCTGGAACTTTTGCTGGACTACGGCACGGAAGCGTGGAAATCATACCTGGAGGTATTCACCGCCATGCAGGCCAAAGCGCAACTGCAGCTGCAGCAACTGAAAAAGGACATACAGGATGTGAACTGGCAACGCAAGCAAGCGCAGACGTTGGCGGGCGAAAGGCTGCGCTCCCTGGACGCCCACTGGGTGTTGCTCGTATCGAAGAACTACGAAATTGAAACTGAGTGCGTGGAGCTCGAGAAGTTGGTCCAGGCCGCCCGCGAACACATTCAAACCCTCGGCCCGATCACTGCCAATGACACCGCACCGACGCCAGAGCATATAAACGGACATGCCGAGGAGGACATCACGGAGAGCAATGGAAACAGCAATTCCAATAGTAATAGTAATAGTAATAGCAGTGGAAGTGGTAGTGGTGACGATGCCGGAGACGTAGACGATGCAGGTGACGCGAACGGTGATAATGCCGCCGAGGACGAATCCTCCAATGAGTGAGAATGAACGTACTAGATTCAGTAGACATATAATTTGTACAAGTTTAAATACATATAGAGTTCATATAACAAGCAGCATAATGCGAATACGTTGTATAAATATAGGATTCCCGTGTACGCGTCGTCGTGAGTAACTTCTTTGTTTCGTCTTGTCTAATCGTATGTATGTGTATATGTAATTGCTTTGTGGCGCCCAGAAGCCAGCTCCCAGCTCTAATAAGATTCAACTTGGAGCTTAGTTCCCATGGCACCATGTCTATATGTTTACGTAAATATGTATGTTGTTTATCCAGCCTAATTCGCCGCGGGGCCTTGCCACCGGCTACAAGTTAGTCGCATGGCACATTCGTGATACTGTCCTTGGTCCTGACACGACACCCGGTAGGGGATGGATGCTGAGCGGGCGGTGCCTTGGATAATGGTGGGAATAGCGGTAGCAGAAGCGATATGATCGGGTAGTGAAAGGTTCTTAGTGCAGAGCCTCCGCCCATCCACCATCCACTCCTTTGGGTGACAGTCAGTATAAAGACATCCTTACATCTACAGCGTTGTCTCAGGAACATGCTTGTTGCATTGCTCATGGTCCAGCCGCAAGTCTGCAATCCTCTGCTCCAGTTTATTTACCCTCACCTGATACTTGCGCCTGCTGGCCTCCAACATTTGTCCCAAATTGCTGCAGGACATTTACACAATTAATAATACATACAGCCCAGCTGGAATTGTGAAAACTTACTGGTTCGACTGCTGTAGCTCGCGTACGCTCTGTTGCAGCTCCTCGTACTTCTCCTCGGAGGCTCGTTGCGAGGACGTAAAGTTGGCCAGAAGCGTCTGGAGGCGACCCTTTAGTTCTGTTTCGCGGGTTAGGGCCTCGACCAACTGTTGCTCGGTGACCGCTGAATGCTCGGCCTCCGAGTAGGAGACTCGATTCGCCAGCTGCAGCTGCTGGAGGGCAACGTGCAGTATGGCCACCCGCTCTTTGGAATGCTGTCGGTCCTGCTCAGCTTCATTTATTTTGGTCTTTAGTTCCATATTCTCGTCCTGCAACTCGAGCAGCTCTTGCATGATGACGGCCGTATCTAAATCGATGGGCGACTTCTTGTACTCGTGCCCCTTCTCCAAGGCCAGACGCTTCCGTTCGTATACATCGCTGAAGGGCGATTCCAGATTGACAATTGTATGCTGCACCGTCGAGCGGCGCCCCTTGAGCTTCGAGACGTGATTGCGCAAACGATTGTCATCGTCGGTACACCATGACCGGGCACTCTTCGGGTCATCATCTGCTCCCAGATTTATATTGTGCTGCCATGGGCCCAGACTGTTCTCGCACACATTCTTCTCGCTGTCCAGGCGGGCCAACAGATGCTTGGCCACCGCCTCAACCGAACGGCGGCTCTCCTCCGCTGCCGCTGATTTATCGCTCAGAAGCGCCAACCTAATTTACAGATTTTAAAATGGTTTAAGTACGCTGTAAGATGGACTCTCCAATGAAATGTCCAGGGCTTACTTGGTCTCCAACAGTGCCAGCATCACATCGTAGGCCTCGATGGCGCGATCGCTGCAGTTGAGCGCCAATTGAAGGGCCACCGCATTCGACTCGTATTTGCCGCATAGCAAGTACAAATGTTCGGTGTGCTCTTTCGACTCGTCCAGCGTCATGGACAGAATTGTGTTTCGCATCTTCAGATACTCTATTTTACGCTGATGTGGCTCCAGATCTTTGCACATGTGCAGCGGCTCCATGACGCTGTCCATGAAGGAGTTTTGTTCCTTCAGTTCGCTAACCAAATGCTCCACTAAGTTGATGTGCTGCAAGTAATTGAGTTAGATTAGGGGGCGGATAAGCGAGGGATTCTGGCGACCTACTTCGTTGCTCAGCTCCGTGTGTGCATCGCTGGTTGGTTCTTCGTCTTGTTCGTTCTTGCTGGCGCAGCGCAATTTAACCCGCTCGGCCATTTTGGGCACGGCCGGCACTCGCTTCTGTGGGCTGGTCAGAGAAACACAAGCTGCAAAACGATATGGTTAGAGGATGGCCGGATTGCAGGACATGGGTAGGTCTTTTCGCCTACCATTCAGATCGTTAAGTCGCTGTCCACTCTCGTTGGCCTCTTGTTCACAGGCAAAAAAGTCCACCTTGGTCTGCTCTTCAACGACAGCCGCATCCTTGGTAGCAATCTCTGACTGGAGCAAGGCGATCTTAGCCCTCAAATGCAAAACTTCCTCCTGCAGAGCGTCCAGCTGTCCTTTGTTACCCAGCTCCTGTGGCTTAAGGCCGACTTTATCCACGCTAGCAGCGCTGTACAGATCTTCCAGTGGCTCCGTCTGACACTCTTCATCTGGATTGGTCAGATTCAGTTCCGAGTTGTACACAGAGCCATCCTGATAGCTGAGCTCTAAACGGATAGATTGGATGAGCATTTCCATGACTTTCTATTCCAAGAATATTTGGCTTACCACTGCCATCGGGCTCCTGCTCCTCGACTATGATATGATCCTGCTTGGAGCGCAGTTTTTTGCTCAGCTCCGCAATGACGCAGTGCATCTCTGTGATGCGACATTCGTGCGCCTGACTGACCACCTCCAAGCGCTTGTGGCACATTTCCCTCTCCGCATTGCTCTCCGACAATTGGCGCTCCGCCTGCTGCAAGCGCTGCGTCAGCTCGCGGACACGGTTCTCCAGCTGCTGCACCGACAATTGCTCCACCTGCAACAACAACAAAAACATTGCACTTAGTAACTGATGTAGCTGGACATATCGTCATCACATTAATGGGTCGCCTGGCCAGTGGTTGGGCCATCAGAGTATATTCCCAGCTTTGTCGCTTTTCGGCGCGCTGAATCCCAAAGCCGCCAATGCCACCAGGAACAGGAGGTGTGTCGCTGCAGCACAAGCAGCTCAGGCTGCGCGGAAGCAGTTGCTCCGCAATCATGGCCTCAGTGGAAAATTTTACTGGCCCTGACTATTACGTCGTTAGACGTTGCTGGCGATGCATTCTCCGCTGCAGTTTGACCTTCGACTCGGTACGCATCTGCGCACTGTGCGCCACACGCAGGCCACAAATATACTATGTGCTGTCACAACTTACTTTATTGACAATGTCCAGCGTGGAGCAGCTCGAAATATTGATGTCACTTTCGGTAGTGTCGCGTGGCGTGTGCTCCGGCGACTCCGGCTCGTAAGAGCCCACTAGGTGCTTGGCATTGGTGCAGCCTCCCCGCGGCGATATGCTGCCAAAGACATATTCAATGTCTTCGCCAGCGACGTTGCCAGCAGCATTCTTCGAGATTCCTGTGACCTCCCGCTGGTGTGGCTGCTGCTGTTTGTCATTCCGCCGGTGCACCTCGATCCCAATCTTGGCGTCTGCTGCTATTTGCACATCGTTTGGCATTGTGTGTGGGAGGGTGTGTGGGTGTGGGTGGTAGCTAGTCGTGCTGCAAATTCTCTTGGACTAGATTCGGCTTTGTTACGGTCTTTTTAAGATACTGGGCTGGTTTTTGATTTGTGCTCCATTCTCACACATTATGGCACTCAGTTAGTTCACATGGCACTTTTGATCCGTCGTTTAAGGCATTTTTTAACTCAAAAATTAACGTTTTTTGCAATCAACAAACGGTAAATTGCGTTCTTATCAGAATATGTGTATACACCAGGGGCCCTCAGATATATACCCAAATATACCATTATCAAAATATACCGTAAATATACCAACAACAAAAATAATATACTTAAATTTTGATATTTTTAATCCAACTACAAGATTGGATAATTTTAATAACTACCTTTAATTAAATTCCTTGAGTTTTAAACAGAAAATGTCAACGAAAAAATAGAAGCATAAAATGTAACATCTCTGCCTTTTCATGTAACACCCAATAGATGGCGCTGCAGATGTTCCAGTTCTGCTCCTAAAAGGGTTCGTTCCTATATAGAAGATTAAGATTAAAGATTTCAGCGAGATTTATACTCAACCATATATAATATGACTTTAATCGGAACATTATAAGCTATTGTTATCTGAAGATTCTACTGAAGAAGGGTCTCAACATCGACTTCCAATGCTTTGGCAGAGGACTCCTGGGCATGCGAGTTCTGGGCATGGCTTTTCGAGCGGAAGTGGGCTTGTAGATGGGGGCGGCGTATGAACGAAACTTTGCACAGCTCGCAACTACAAAAAAATGCAAGATTTTATGTGGGTAATTATATATAAATCGGTGTAGAGCTGAACCTACTGGAAGGACCGCACACCTGTGTGGCTAAGCATGTGCACCTTGAGTTTTCCACTCACAGCAAAGGATTTATCGCACTCGGTGCACTTGTAGGGTTTGATGTTGGTGTGGCGACTGAAAGTACAAGAGTTGACATCAGACAAGAGTGCCACAGGGCTTGGGGAGACCCATACATGCGTTCATGCTGAATGCGCCCGCTGGAGTTGTTGAATGACATATTGCAGTACTGGCAGGGAAACGGACGCTCGCCCCGGTGCAGCATCTCGTGGCGCCGCAGAAGATGGGCCGTATAGAACGTCTGTGGACACTGCTCGCAGGCAAAATTCTTCACACCCGAGTGCCGCAGCAGGTGGACTTTGAAATTGCTGGGGCAGGAGAAGTGACGGCCGCACTGCTCACAGATGCAGTCCCTCTTGCGGCGCTCCCGCTTCAGGGCCACCGTCTCCTCCTCGGTGAGCCTGTCCCATTGGGTACGCGGCAGGTTCCGACTCTTGCTGTTATCCGCAAACGTCATCGATGTGTATACGGTGGCGGTGCGTGCGGGCTGTTGGCATCTGGCAACTTTTGATTCCGTCTCGGCACTGGGTTTGGCTGGGCCAGTCAAATCAAGCGTCACATCTTTCGGTACCACCACAGCAGGATCTTCGTCCTCTTCCACCGACGTCACAACTTGACTGTCGTCTTTCTCCTCGCTCTCAGAGTCGGGCACCTCTTGTGTTTCCTCGTCCGAGTTTTGTCCAGTGGCGTGCAAGTAGATCTCTTCGACAGCCTCTGGCTTGGCGGAACCGCTCTGGAGCAACTTCTGCGTCCGTATGACACGCTCCCGGAAGCGCACGGCTTCTCTCAGAGACACCTCGCAAGGTCCGCAAATGCGAGCTGGGAAATTCGGCTGCTCGAGAAGCTGCAGCAACAAACAAAAGTGAACAAGTCAAAAGTCGGTTGGAACGGATGTGTGGAGATGTAGACCTCCCAATCCATCAGTTCGTCTGAACGTGTCTAAAACTTGGATACTTACAAATAGGCCCGTTAAGGCTTCGATTTGGTTCAGCATTATGTTGTCCGGCTCTTGGAAGAGATTCTTGGATGTTGCGTTGTAAATAAACATGCCGCAGGCGCGGCAGTCTCGAGATATTTTAGATTCTTCCATAATTTAATTTAATTTTCCATGCAAAATTTCAGCCGCAGCTCTTCAACAATATTGACAACTCTGTTTGAAAACATCATGGTATGTTAGGGTGGATTTTACCTTGCATGCGTTGAGTTTTCGGGCCCGTTTTGCCTGCTGTCCATACCCTATTTTTTCTCAGCCCTTTCCCAGCCGTGTTATCATGCATCTGAATGAAAACATAAAATTGCTGGGGAAGAAGATCGTCCTTGTGCCCTATGAGGCGCGACATGTACCCAAATACCACGACTGGATGAGCAATGAGACTCTGCGGCAGCTGACGGCCTCTGAGCAGCTGACACTCTCGGAGGAGTACCTCATGCAGCAGAGCTGGCGCGACGACAGCGACAAACTTACGTTCATAATCCTCGACGCCGATATTTATGCCCAGGACAATGATGAGCTTGCCGCCATGGTGGGCGACACAAATCTCTTCCTGCACCACGACCCCGACACCAATGAGAGGGTGGCCGAGGCGGAGATAATGATAGCGGAGCCCCAAGCGAGGGGCAAAGGCTACGGACGCGAGGCCATGCTGCTCATGCTAAAGTATGCCCAATCCCAGCTGGAACTGAACAAATTCGAGGCGAAGATCGACATGGACAACGCCGTGTCCGTGCGTCTCTTCGAGAGCTTTCAGTTTGTGGAAACCGGACGTGTCGAAGTCTTCCACGAGGTGACAATGCAGCGTGAGATTACCACGGAGTGGATTGACTGGTTAGACAAGCAGGTGGAGCTGAAGATTGTGAGCTATAAGGATCGGCTGGATCCGATTCATGCTGCACAATGATCAGAATTCACATTTCGTTTATGTTCTGTTTATTAAACTTATTTATTACAAACTACTTGTTTCGCTTGCCTTATTTATGTTGCATTTTACATCCATATGTATGTATTTATGTGTGCATCGATGCTGCTGAATTGTGGCTGGCTTTGTTTCTGGGGAGGATGATGATTGTGTAATGCTGTGTATGCTTCATGTCTCGTCGTGTCGTGTGTCTGTCCGCCTGTCCATCAGTTTGTGTGTGAGTGTGTGTGTGGGGGTGCGTCTATTGTATGTATTTAATTATAGTACATAAAACTAGATGCTTGCTTAAAACTGCTCACTTGTTTCAATTTTTTATAAAAATCATTATTAAATAATTAAAGGCAAACATAATCAGAATTGCAATCAAATCAAAAACCAAATATCTCTCGCAAACTTTCGATCCTTAAATGTAGACATGTGTGTGCTTGCAGTTGCAGTTGTTGCTATGGTTAATAAATATGAATGCTGTGGATCCTACGGCGGCTAGGCAGCCGCTCGTGGCCCATCGATGGGCATGGCGTGGAGCACTTCGTCCAGCAGCTGGAGGGCACGATGCAGATGCACCTCGATCCAGCAGGGCGTCTCCTTGATCGACTGTCGTGGATAGTCTGGGCCCCAGCCCTTGACGAAGCTCAAACGCAGTATGCAAAGACGACGCAGATCGTCCACCCCGATGCCAGCGGCCGCAGTCATGCCTGCAATAGAATGGAATGGTCCAGATAAGTTTTGTGTGTAAGAATGTCACTCTCTGGCGACTCACTTCTACCGCCTCCGCCCATCTGTTGATTGGAGACACCGGCCACAGCGGCCGCCTGTGCTGCGGCAGCTGCTTGCGCATTGGTGGCCAGCGAATGCATCTGCTGGTGGCACTGACGCAAGTCGAACACCTGTTTTACAAATGATAGAAATCCAGTTAAGGAACCGAACACTTGAATCCTGGCACTCACCTTGATGCACGCTGCCGGATAGATCTTGTGCACAGCATCGCCAGGCGTTCGGCCTGCCTCGCGATCCAGATAATAGCTTTGTACGAACACAGAATTGTCGCTGAGACAGCGCAGCCAGACATCGCCCTCACCGCGCAGATCCAACTGAACGCCTTTGCCAATGTGCAGCCTGAAAAGAAAGACACGGAAATTGTTAAATTCTCCTGGAAATACCTATGTAGGATCTAATGCACTCACCTGGCTCTCTCCGATTGCTCTGTGCGATGCACATTGCTGAGGGCTCCTAGGCAGAAGCGATTGCCGCCGGAGGGATCCACATAGCCATCGATAATGACATTCGGCTTGGCCGAGGGCACTTTAAAGGTCTCCCCCACCTGCGTGTCCAGCTCAAAGTAGGCAATGGAACACCAGTACTCCGGCGGTGGTTGACGGGAGAGCAGACGGGGCTGTTGTTGCTGCTGCTGTTGTTGCTGTGGCGGTGTCTGCTGTGGGGAGGCCAGGTCACCTGACATCGATGAGTTCCCTATGGCAGAGCGAGAGATGAGATTAGAAATTACGGATTAAAGAGAGCGAGATTATCCTCATTCACTTACAAAAGGCACCCGGCAGTGAGCGCGGGTCGGGCGGCTGCATGGACTGTGTGTAGGTTAGAGTGTTGGGTCCGGTCCAGGTCCCGGCAGCTCCACTGCCACCACTGGCCTGTGCACCGCCACCTGATGAGTTGGCCTGGACACCGGACGGCGGCTGTTGTTGTTGTTGCTGCTGCTGGGAGGTGGGTGGCGGTGCTCCAAAGGGTGGTGCTGCATTCGCGGATCCCGACTGCGATACATAACCATTCTGCTGCGGATGAACGGCTGAGCCTGGACCTGCTCCGCCGCCTCCGCTGCCACTGAACTTGTTCTCGCCCACGTTCTGCATCTGGTTGGATGTGGGGGGTGGACCATAGTACTGCCCACCACTGCCAGGGCCGCCGCTGGTATTGACAGCTCCATTCGGTCCATTGGGCACGCCACCCGAAGCCTGTTGCTGCTGTTGTTGTTGTTGTTGTTGCTGCTGCTGTTGTTGCTGCTGTTGTTGCATGGTCATTGCGGAGGCAGGATCTGTGGGTGAATTGGCCTGGGCATGATGTACTCCATTGCCCTGGGGATTCTGTGCTTGCTGGGGCGGGGGTGGCGGCGCCATTACTGGGCCAGGATTCATGGGTCCAGGCATGCCCGGCATGCCATGAGGTACAGCTGCAATGAGGCACAAAAGCGAGATGAATACCAGCAACAGATGATCGACCAGAGAAACATTTCCCTCAAAATGAAACCAAATAAAACGTAAAAACGAAATCTTACAAAGCGTGTGCGGAGCTGCCTGGGATTGGGATTGCTGCTGCTGTTGCTGTTGGGGCGGCGGGGGTTGTTGTTGCTGCTGCTGCTGTTGTTGCTGTTGCGGTGGCTGACCAAGCCGCGGCGGCGGCGGCACCATCCACGAACTGCGTGACCCAGCAACGCCATCCTGTGGCTCAATTTTTGGTATTGTTCGGCCAGTGGAGAACATTGCGCCCAGGGGATTGCCATCGCCGACTGCACGAGAACCCCAAACATAAGGAAAAATACAACATAAAAAGAACCCAAAACGAAATCAACATGAAATCAAATAAAATCATAAGAAATCCAACCGAAATATGTCTCAAAATGCAAAGTCCTACCATATTCAGCGGGTCCCTGGGGATACCCATAGCCGCCGGGGCCCACCATCTGCGTGGGATGATGCTGAATGGTGCCAATATCATTGCCATCGATGTCCATGCCCCCGACCAACGGGCCGGCTGAGTATTCGTCCTTCACCAGTCGACTGGGTCCCGACTGCAGGCTGAGGCCAGACAGATCGATGCCCGGCGAGACGACGCGCTCATAATGGTAGGGATTCACGCACACCGAATCGCACTTGAGATCGAAGGCAAAGGCGCAGTACTTGACGTGTTTCAGCTCGTTCTTGTGCAGGTCGGGCCACCGCCAGATGCGTGCATAGATCACGTGCGGGAAGCCCTTCCGTCCGGCGACCTGTCAATGCAAACAGAAAATTAAATTAAATTCGATGCCAGATAAGCGAAGAGATTTCTGATAACGAGGGACACAGCACAGAGCTCTGCTCTTCAGCATTGACCCCTGCTCGCGTTAGGTTCCCCTCCAATATCGCTATCAGAAAACCGGAAATTCAGAAAGCAAACTGAGTCGAGACATCTAGCCAAACCAGGTGCGATAAGAGCCACAAGCCAAACACACAAGCGAATGGCTTGAGTCATCTATAAATAGACGAATCGGGAGCCCGGGGGGACTGGCGGCGCTTCTCCTATTCGCTCCAGCGAAAGATCGCTCACCTGCAGGCGACCGTCGAGAGTGCGCTGGATGGTCACGCATTTGCTCGGATGGGCTCCGTTTGTTGTGATGGCAGTTATCAGTGAATCCAATTCGTCGCGCTTCTCCTTCAGCTTCTTCACCAGCGACTCAATGGCGCGCTTGGCGAATCCCTCACTCTCGCCGCCCTGCCGGTGGCACATCAGCGAGTGGACAATGCTCAGGCAGGCATCCGCCGATGTGGGGGCATTCGAGGGCGGCGGCGGTGGCATCTGCACCATGTCCCGGACAATAACTGTTGGGCAGATACACAAATGACTAATTGGAGAGCAAACGAAATGGGGAAATGCGATGACTTACTGTCCTGGGGGGCTACGGCGCCGTACATGTGGGCGGGCGGACCGGCACCGGGACCCATGCCAAAGTCCTGGGCAATGCCCAGGCCACCGCGTGCATGGGCATCCACTTCGGCGTTTGTGCTGTCGCCGCCGTCACAAAATCCGTATCCAGCGGACGGCCACAAGGTGCTGCCGTGGAGACCGGTGAACTCCACCAGACGAAGGGGGGAACGCAAATCAGCAGAAGCAGCCTCCTCCTTTCTCCTGGCGGCCCACACAATCTGTGTGTGGCTGTTGGCTGTCTGGGTATGCGTGTGTTTTGCTCAGGCTTGGGGGGTGTTGCACACACACACGCGCATACGGATACGCATACAGGCGCGCAGCTAAACTTGAACTCCCACAAAGTTGGCGTAATTACAAAGGTGGCGGCTATGCTATGCTTTTCCTTGCAAAAACCGAATGCTTTCCCTCCTCCTCCTCCAACGAACTCTATTGCTCTCCTGCTGCAGCGATATAAACGCAAGCGAACACACACAAACACCAGCAAACACACACACGAAGTTAAGTTCAGTCCGAGCTTTGTTTGTTTCTGCTCTCCCACAGTTGTTTGCAACTATTTTTGTTAGTTTATTTTAATTTCATTTGCGAATCCAGTTTTTCCAACCAATCTGTGACCGCGGAAACATACCGTAATATACCACAAAATGTATTAAATATACTATTTTATATACCGATATAAGTCACGAACGAACTTAGCCCACTTAACCCCCTCTATTTAAACAGGTGAATCGATATACCATCCACGCCAACACCACAAATTATTATCTTTTAAAGTAAGTGGAATAGATTAATTTTTGTAAGCCAATTCGCATAAAATATTCCCTTACCTTATCACGAGTTCTGTCTTTCGGTTGCAAGGGCGATAATCGATGTTTGCAGAAAAAACATCGATGCTGAACATTTTTGAGCAACATCGATACTATCGATGTTACATCGATGTTTTTTCCAGCTCTAGTATTTGGAATAAGGTTTATATTTTTGGCCCCGGTGAAAAAAAAGAAGCTCAAATACTGATTAAAACGGAGGCATCCGGGTAAGTGGACATAAAACAGTTTCACTAATCACCCATCATCAATATAAAGTGTTAATCAATACGAGAAAACGACTCTTTTGGCTAGAAAATCAATTGAAAACCTGGTCCCGTCCCACATTCGCCACGCGTTTCTATTTTTCTGTGTGAGTGTGAGTGTGTGTATGAATGATGACGAAATTAGGAAAACTTTCCAAGTTTAAACTGTGAATTGGGAGAATTAAAGAGTTACATTGCTTAAATGTGCTCCAGATGCCATATTTGGTTTTTTGCGTCATAGAAATATTCTCCTAGCAACGAACGGACTTTCGCCCGATTCATTCATATGTTCAATACATGTATAATTTCCATGCAAGCGTGTGTGTGTACAGGTTGTTGTTCGTGCCTCACAAATTTCTAGAAGTGCGTGACTGTGTGTGTGTGTGTGTTGGGGCCCTGAAATAGCTCACATCTCGGCCCCCTTCCCCCCTTTAAAATGCGCTTGGTAACAGTACCAAGTTTCCCTTTCGAAGGCCAGCCACCTGCAAATGCATTTCCATTTGCTGCTAAGGTCCACGAAAAAACGGCTGCGTAAATTTCATGCTTCGATATCTTATCAACAACGTCTTAGAACCTCCCTAATTATTACGCTTTCACATAAATACATATGTACATAAATAGTTTAAATACATATATAGTCGAATTGACATTGATTGTGAAATATGCAGGAAGTGTCCATTTCCTCTCAAAGCAAGCCTTGAAAAGATCAAAGAATGTTTGAAATTCCCAGTTAGGCACTTGTTCAAGCACAAATAGATCAAAGTTTAAGTTATTTTACTAAAACATTTCTGTTTGTAAAAGCTATTTGAATTTCCGGCTTTGGCGCCTTAGTAAAATACCAAAGAGCAGTCTGAATTTTATTTGGTATTTAAAATATCACCTGTGAATCTAAAACTGTGTCGACCGACAAGTACATTCTAGCTGCGTACAGTTTAAAGCAGACTGGGTTTAGATTACCAGTAAATAGGAGGAAATGAAACAAAGTGTAAAATACTTTGGGGAAAGTAACCCAGAAAACTCACTTGCCCAATATACATTTTCGATGATTTCTTAATGAAATTAGGGTTTTATACGGCCCTCCAAAACAGATCGTCCTGAGAAAATTTCATCATTATTATTGTTTTTCATTGAGCTCATGGAGCAAAAAAGTTACTCAAAAATATAGCAAATCGTTGTCAACCTTCGTTTGTATGGCAACATGTTTTCGTTTCTTCGGTATATTATTTAATCACGTTTCATTTTTTTTTTTAATATATCAAGATACTTTTCAAATTGACCGCCAAACTCAATTTAGCGCACCAAAAATACTGACATTTTTCGCTCTCAATTCGTGGAGTTTGCAAAATTTGCTCTCAATTTGTAGAGTTTGCAAAACTCGCTCTCAATTCGTGAAGAGTTTGCAAAATTTACTCTCAATTCGTGGAGAGTGCTCTCTTTTCAGTGGAGAATAGTGTTTTTGGGGAGACTTTCCCCTCATTTTCGTGGTGTGGCAACATGTTGCTGAAATTTTTACCATACAAATCAAATGTATCATACGGGAACGCGTATGGAATGACGCAACAATGAATCTTTATTTCATACGCGTTCCCGTAAGATACATTTGATTTTGTAAAAATTTCAGCAACATGGGGAATTGAGAGAGACTAGCAGTAAAATATTTATACTATCGATAGTGCCCTCGATGGTTTGACACCTCTAGTATGGTATTTCTCGAAACTAAAATCGTATTTATTTTTTGTCCGGATGGAATTTTGTATCGTTATCGTCACGGTCACACTGATAACTAAGAAAACATAATAAAATAAAATTAAATTCAAAAAATATTTGGACCGAGCGGTTGTTGTGTGCGCGTGATAAATCGCTTACAAAAAAATAAAATCCAAAGCAAAGTACCGTTTGTGTGTGTCATTTGTATGTGTGTTTGCATAGATGGAAATTTTTGTATAATTTTATGCAGCTAAAAGCCATTTCATTGCAAAAACAGCGTATGTTTTCCTGCAAATGTACAAAGCTTAGCTAAAAGGGCCTTCAGATATATGCAACCCCAACCTGCAGAGCTATGAAGTGCAGCTGATGTGAGAAAAATCCCAACCACTTTTAATCTGGTGTGTGGGAAAAATCGATCCAAAAAACAATCAAAAAAAGAGGAGAATAAACTTTCAATTGTGATAGAAATTGCAGTACAAATTAGTTAAACCTAGCGTAAATGGCAGAAAAACGAGTTTTATAGAAAACTTTTTTTAACAAGACCCACGATTCAAGCTGCCAGGCCACAACTTGTACACATAACTATTTTCAAAGTGCAATAAAAACCATTTGCAAATAAAATAATTCATCTCAACATTCCTGCGCAACAGAAAACAACAACAAAATGGCTGTAAAAATGTAAGCAACAAATAACAACAAATTTTATTTTCAATCTTATTGCAAAAGAAAATCAAGGTCTCCTACACACTTTATCTATCAAGATTGGCAAATTGTGTTTCAGTCGGATGATGTTTTGTTTGCCAAAAGAAATAAAATAATACACAATTGAGGCATACATACAGAATTTATCATATGTATGTATATGTATACGAGTACTTTTACGCGTACATATGAAGAAATAATTTACGTGTTTGTTCCACTCTCATTCCGTTTCACAGCTGTTTGGCTGTCATTGAGAGTGTGAGTGCGAGAGTGAGTTTTTGGGGCTGGAGTGTGGTGTGTGCGTTTGTATGTGAGTGGGGCTGCTATGCTTTTTATGCAAGCTGTACAGCCATTGGAGGAGGCCTTTGTTTGGCGACTTGTTTAAATCAAACTAATACATTTAGACGCACTCTCAAGTACAGTTTTACTTGCCCGAGCGACAACTTACTAGATGAATTTCTATTCCTCTATATTTGCATACGCAAATGCATTCATTTATTCCTTTCATTTTACGTCAATTGCTTGCCCCTATTTTCCCCCCCTCTGCATTCTATATTTTCATTCTCCCCGTTTGTTTTATTGACTTGCTCTCTCTCTCTCTCTCTCTTTCTGTGTCTTTGCTCTCCACAATCGGTGGAGTGTTTCATAGCCAACGTTCCTCTCCGAGTCACAGACGACACTGCAAACAAAGGCCTTTGAGTGTGTGTGTTGTGTTCCCATTTGGATTTTTGCCTCATACATACCCCATACCAATGCAGATGCATACCGTTTCACTCGACACATACACAAAAGCTTGCTATGGTGTGTGCTGGCTTGAAATTGCGTCAGCCAAATAATATAAAGAAATACTTTATAAAACTCCTTGTTGTCTGGTTTCAATAACTTTTGGATAATTTGGAAAACAAGTTGTTTCCTTTGCGAACACAATTAACAAGTATTGCCTGTTGTCCGAGTCTCTTGTTTTTGCTGGTTGATTTCACCTTCAGCGATGTTTTTCTGTTTTCTGGGTCATATTTGTTGATTTCAATTTGTTGCGCAGCCGTAGAAACCAACAAAAAGAGCGCTCTGCAAGCACACAAAAATTGCTTAATTTGTTGATTTTCATATTTTCTATAGCCTCCAACGTATGAAAATAAGAGGGGGAAGCCACACACACAGTTAAACATGAAAGTGCGTGAGTGTTTGTGTGGCGTGGGTGTGCTATTGCTGTACCGTTTGTTTCCTCTATTCCTCTTCAAACTGGTTAAAAATCTACCTTTGCTTCTTTCTCTGCTGCTTCTTCTGGAATGAAACGGACAAGAGTGGAAGGCAGAACAGCCGATGTCCGCCCTTAAATTAACCGTAATCCATCTGACGTCTGCCCCTAAACCGTCATCTATTAAGATTTCACTTGCGGTTTAGGACCAGGAAGGCGCCGTCTCATCCGTCTGTTACCTGTTTTCTTGGGTCTGCGGCCAAGTCAAATTTCCCATGCAAAAACAGAGTGTACATTGGACATTTGACGCGACGATGCGTCGGCCAAAAGTGAAATTCGATGCCTGAAATGCCAGTTTTTGGCTTGATACCAGCTGACGAGCCCAAAAGAGTTGGCATATCAAATGATTACCAGAAAAAGCTCTCAACTAAACCAACCAATCAACCCTTCTTCCTGGTAATCCCCCCCAAACACCAGCTCGTGTGCCAAGCCATCGCCATCGACTTCCACCCCTTTTTCTCTAATTTGAAAAGGTGACGAAAAATTCCAATATTTCTGAACCGTATTGTTGAGAGCGAGATGGAGGCAGCTGCTGGTGCGCTGTTGCACCCTGCAGCTGCCATCCGCTTGCTTCTCTGTGCATTTCTATGGGTTTTTGTGGAACTGAAAATGAGCTACAGGCAGATAAGATCGAATTGCTTTATCGAGCTTGCGTTTACGTCATGGAATGTTACGAAATGTTGGCCTGCCCACTCCTGTCCGAATCACGATAAGCCCGTTGTTCTACAGAGTATAAGTCATCGTGAGACATTGCCAAATGGGGATTGCATTTTTATCAGTTATCAGCATCGAATATCTACACAAATGGCATGTCCCTCCAGGGAACCTTGGATGGGAGTGGGAGTTTATGTAGGTGTCTCTTATCTATCTATAACTGTCTGTTTAGGGAATTTATTTGCCTATGATATAACTATAATTGTCCGTCTAGGGACTAGGAACCCTTGGTGACCATGAGTATAATTATAGTGCAGCGAAATACCAATGCCAGCAGGCAATTACAATGATGTAAGCAAAAACACGCAATATGGAAATCCCTGCTACAGAAACCCAGATGTGAAGTTCCTTTGTTCTTCAGTGAATCACAGAGTCCATTACTGTACTGGACTTGTTTGCCTCTGCTATATTTTTGGGATTCAAAGTCCAAAGTAGTTTCGTACGATTAGCCCATGCTTATCATTCCATTTTAAAGTCAAGACTTTACGTCGACGGATAATTAGTAAATTGCATTTCCGTTGATAATGAAATGGTCGCTTTTGTAATACTTTCTGTACTATGGGCTGGGTCTGAGGTGAGGTGGTTGGGTACTCTGGCAATAAAAGATAATGGGCAATGCAAATTGTATTCAATGGATTCCATTGACAGATAGTCGAGACACTCGCCAGACTGATATAATGCATGTACGGAATAGAACTAGCAAAAATGAAATAGAACTGGCAAAACTGGAATGAACAGACGCTCTGCTTTGGCCTCAAAGCCCTAAGGTCGATCGCCGGACAGTTTCGAAAATGCCTTTACACTTCCAACACTATGTGGAACGATAGAGAGAGAGGGATGGCATGCGGCTCCCTATCTGGGTGTGCAAGAGGGATGGAGATTGAGGACAATGCCCGCTGATCGGTCGGTTGGATCGGTTCTCTATTGTTATTTCGGTTTAAGGTTATCTTTTTTGTTTACTATAGGAAGAACGCGTAGAGGAAGCCAAGGGAGGGGCTAACAAAAAAAATATATTTTCTTTTGTTTGATGGGAAATGAACATAAATTTCCTCTTATTCGTGGCTTCGCATTTGTTTTCGTATCTTTTCCAGCACATGCCAGAGGAGAGCAGCTGCTGCTGCTGTTGGCGGCGCGCCTGCGCACAGGCTCTTTGCAGTCTGTCTTTTGTCTTTGCCTCCTCCCTCCCCTGTTGAGTCATTCCATTCCCGGGTGTGCCTGGTGGCAATATTTATTTAAATGTTCACCCAACGCCTGTCAGCGGGGTGGAACTTTGAGTCTTTCTTTTTTGGGGGGTTGTTGAAATCAACCCTATTATAAGCTGACATAGAAATTTCCTGCTGTTAATTATGTAAACCAAAGTCAAAAGTTTCTTTTCACCTTTTTTTCCTGCAGGGGTTGACAATTTAAGGGGGATTTCCTCCACATTTTTTTTCTACGTGACTCCAAACACTTTCCAGTTTTCCAGTTTTAGCCGAGATGAGATGCATCTGTATGTTTCTCCTCTCTTGCTTTACACACTCTCTCCCGCCTGTCATTTGGCTGACCTTCATCGAATTCGAAAACTCATTCGATGACGATGATAAATGAACAAACAGTTTGTTGTTCGCTCGAAAGGCTCGCTCGTAATACTTAAAAACAATTGCCATCCCGCTCTGGGCTGATCATTTATTTTGTGGTGAAACATGAAACATAATTTAGTGCGTCTTTGTCTCAGCGATAAACAATCTCACTTTCGTTTTGGAAACGCAACGCTTCCAATTGCAGGCGGTGGTGGGGGCAGCTTTATGGAATTTATACTTACCGCTAAAAGTATTTCACACCTGACGCGCAGAGTTAACGGCCACGCCCCATGTCGCGGTTGCCTTCCGTCGTTACAAAAATAGGCAAAAAGTGAAATTTTTTTACAGTGCCACAACATTATTATATATGGCCATAGCTCATACACACACAGAGACCTCTAGCGTCGATCGATGTATCTGTGTGCGTACGTGCTTTGCGTCAGCAAAGGAAAAAGACAAAAACAAGAAACAAAACAGAAACTATGAACAAAATTTCAGTTGAGAAATGTTTCTACATTTTTTGGTTTTTGTTGGAATTGCAGAAAACCTTGGCTAAGATCACAAGAGCGATAGCTTTTGTACATATGTATTTACATATATCTGGACGGAATGAATGGTACCTGTATGAGGGTAGTGTTGGGGGAATATACATAGAAGAGGTGAGGTGATGCTTGTGTGCTATAATTATGGCTAGCTAGCTGCCTCACTCTCTCTCTCTCTCTCTGTCTCTCTGTCTTGTTGTTTTACGATTGGTGGGGGCACAGAGCTAGAAGCATAACAGTTGAACTTTAACCGCACAGCGATTGTTACCGTTATCATTGAGCGTTTCGGGGCCGAGACAGACAGAAGCTTTTGTTAAGCGCTTTAAGCTGCGATCGCTTAATGCCAGTCATGCACTGAAGAAACAGAAGCTTGTAGCGTTTTCAATGTGTGTGTGTGTGTGCGTGTGTGTTTCCCCCCTCAAAACTAGTTTTTGGTGGGTGGGCGACCTTGAATTGCCACAAGCTAACTTGGCTTTAACAATTTTCGGTTGTTTTGATTCAGTCTGTGCTTTTGAGCTTAAAAATAGAACTGATTGGTAAATAACAACCCAAGCGGAAGTATTTTCTGATGCGTAATTCAATGCAGACATTTTCCTTTCATTGGTTGTCTTTCAAACGATTCGATTCGATTCTCCACTTCATCCAATGCGTCACCAAAAACCCGCATCTGATTCATTTCTCTGGATGTCGGTACCGAATGTCACTTCGAAAAGATGATTCAGGGCGCGGTCTTCGTTGCTGTGGTGACCCCATTATAACTGAAAACCAAAGTCATCAAAATTCGGGGTTTACTTGCAGCATATTGGGGTTTTCTGTATGCACTTGGCGTACGCGAGTAGTTGCCTTTAACAGCTGTTTGTTTTGTTAATAAGCAGCCTTGTTTATCTGGTTAGCCATGAAGCAGGTTAAACTCTTTAAATTGTTATGTTTTGTGGTTATTTTCGTATTCAAATTGAGGTTGCTGCTGCCTCGAAAAACCTTTGGCGCCACGGACGTAGACTTTGCGATTGTTGTGATTATTTCCTCAACGCCCTCTGAGAGTGTACAGTCCAGCATCTATAAATATCTGTGCAATCTGCTGCGCTGTACTGCCATCGTATTTATCATCACTCTCCTGCCCTTTCCCATTCAAAACATCTGGAGGCAATTGTTCAGACATTCGACTTGTTGTTGTCTGCTTACAGCTTCACTCGCTTGCAATTTCCCATTCGAGTGGATGGTGTGTGCTATGTGGTACGAGATCTGAGGGTATTTCGGTTTTGTTTGGTTAGTTTATGTCATTTATCATCCAACTGTTTACACGATTTGAAGTTTCTGTTTTGCTTCAAAGAGGAGAAAGCATTCGGCAGAAGATGATCACAGCAAACAGACTGAATTTTTCCCCCCACTTATCTTTTTACTGCTCTCCCCTTCTCCGCCCATTCTTCCTTTGAATTAATCTAGAACAATATGGCGGCGTCTGGGGGAAGCTTTTACTAGTGCTGTTTGTTCAAGTGTTTTTTGTTTAGGTTTTCATTTGTTGTTCGACTTTTAATCGCTAGTTCTTTTTTTTGGGTGTTCTTTTTTCCGCCTTGTCGGGCGGAAGTGTGAAATGATATTCCAGCACTTAGTTGGAGTTTACTCTCGAGCATTTATTAGCTTGATTTCATGTCTGATCTGTCGCAAGATTTGAACAGTTTATATTCAAATTGCTTGTACATTTTTATATGGCATATATATCTCAATCTATTTACGTGGTTTGCCTTGGGGCCAACACAAACTGTCACCCCTCCCGTCCGCCCACAGCCTTGCGTTGGCGCGATTTGAATGAAAATGTGTCGCTGGTGAGGTCGATCGCTCGGTCCGTCGGTCACTCAAAATAAAATGTATTCCAATGTCATCATCATTAGCAGCAGGTTTATGGACGATACAAATGGTTCTCGTACCACTGTTCGTTCGCTGCATACAGGTGTAAAAAAATTCAGGTTTTCGGTTGATTTCGCCCCAGTCTAAAGAGTTCGTTGAAACGTATTGAACACGAAAATAACACACAACCAAATAACAACAAAAACAACAACCGAATCAGTCGGAGAAGTGCATTGCACTGTTCATGCATGCTGAACCCCCCATTCCATTAATCATTCCATTTTATTTTTGAAACACTGTAATAATATTTTACTTTTTTTAATTGTGGAAACAAAAAACCTTTTGCAGCGAGTAAGTTTATTTTGAATATAGCCCAAAAAAGAAATCATAAAAGCGTCAAGCTAAAAGCAATATAAAGCTCTCTAAACCGAGCTTTGCAAAATACATATAACTGTAACAGTAACAGTGTTGAAAAACAGTGTTGGTCTAAGCGCAAGTGTTTTATTATCGTGACAAGCATTGAGCGAACACATAATAAACCGTAATTTCTAGCGCTTTTGCCCCTGCATTCACTTTTTCTCTATAGTAATTTCTCTCTCGAAAGAGAGATTAATACATAAATAAGACAACAATTAAAAGAGAGATCAGCGTACGCCAGACAAAATCAGACTGATACGACAACAATAATTCAATCGTTGCTATCGTTCAATTGTCCTTTGGTACACTGCCTACTAAAAATTGTTGTCCAGCCATTGTTGAGGGTGTTTTTGTTTGTTCGCTGTTTGCAAATTGTTGAAAGAATTGCATTAAGGTCACAGAGCTGCTATATCTTAACAGTATAGCCAGAAGCCATTATCCGTTTCAACGGAATCCTGAGCCCTGCGACCAGTGTGTGCATTACAAGTAGCAAAACAGTTCGTTTTATTTTCGGTAGCGCGCCAGTTTCTGTATACTGCTCTCAGAGAACGAAAGAGAGAAGCGCCAGGTGTTTCCTTTGCTGTGTACACCAACAAATTCGAGCTGTAGATTGAGAGTGATTGAGAGTATCATTCTCATTCATTCGCTGATATCGCCCTTAGATTGGGAAGCTTGAAATTGTTGTGCCTTTTTTTAAAAAGCTGAAAATAAAATTCAAACAAGTGAGAGAGGACTGCGAGAACGAAAGCGAGACATCCTGCTCATTTCCACTTCTCCTCCTCCTCCAACGCAATTTGTGTGTGTGTGTGGCCTAGTTTTCTTTTGCAACGGCACTTTACTTGGCTGTCTCTTTCTTGCTCATCCGAGACATAGAGAGAGTCACTCAGAGAGAGTGTGGTGGTGCTACTACGTTAACTATATAAAAAACCATTTCCTTGAAACCACAATTCGAAACCTTAAAACCACCAACACAGGTACTAGGCCAGCCCTCACAATGTCTGTCCCTGTACGCTACTCTGCTGCCGCCGAATACGCCGCCGCCGTCGTTGATACTGGTTTGGAGAATACTCTACAACAAGAAGAGCAATACCAATACCAACAACAACAACAGCAACAGCTAGACCACCAGCAGCAGCCACCTACCAACCACTACGAGCAGGAGTACCAATACCAATACCAGTACCAACAGGAGCAGGATATCGAGTACTATTGCCAGTTGGAGGCGGTTGAGCGGCAGCGGCAGCAGCAGCAGTTGATGCAGCAGAGGACATCGATGTCGTCGTCGGTTATGTCAGGATTCGCCTTGTCCCCCACCACCACCGTCAGCAGCAGCAGCAACAACATGGACGCCAACAGCATTAACGCCATCCTGGTCGATGATGAGCAACCCTCGACATCGGCTCAGGCCCAGGCAGCGGCTGCAGCTGTTCTCGCCGGCAGCGGTAATGCCGCCGGTGGTTTGGATACGGTTGGGGGCAAGATGGGGAATGTCATGGACCACAATGCAGAGATGCCAACTGATTGGATGAGGATTGCGGACGAGGGCCGGTACGGGACCCCGGGTGCTGCTGGCTTGGAATATCAAAAGTACGATCAACAACAACAACAAGAGCAACAGCAACTGGAACTGGATCTGGAGGCCGAGGCAGGAGCAGTCGGCGGTTCCAATGAGCCATCTTCCTCGAAGAAGCAGCTGGAGGACCAGCTGCACGCTCTCACCTCCGACGAGCTGTACGAGACTCTCAAGGAGTACGATGCCCTGCAGGACAAGTATCACACAGTCCTCCTGCTGCCCAAGGAGTCGAGGGTAGGTTCACACAAGATCTGTTTCCCTGCCCCTGAAGCTTGCATCACTAACAAGATCTCCTCTGCTTTCTCTTTTAGCGCGAGGTGACTGCCGGAGGACGTGACGGATCCGCGTACGTGCTACGCTGCCTGAAGATGTGGTATGAGCTGCCATCCGATGTCCTCTTCTCGGCTATGAGCCTGGTGGATCGCTTTTTGGACCGCATGGCTGTCAAGCCCAAGCACATGGCCTGCATGAGCGTGGCCTCCTTCCATTTGGCCATCAAGCAGCTGGACTTGAAGCCCATACCTGCCGAGGATCTGGTTACAATATCTCAGGTTGGTTTCATTTTTAAACTCTTGAGTCTACCAGGAGCAGAATTTCATTGTGATGTTGTGTTATTGTAGTGTGGTTGTACCGCTGGCGATCTGGAACGCATGGCTGGCGTGATTGCCAACAAGCTGGGTGTCCAGATGGGACATGCACCGATCACATCCGTGAGCTACCTGCGCATCTACTATGCTCTCTTCCGCAACCTGGCGAAGGAGATTGGCGGCGATTTCTTCAAGTTCTTCCAGCAGCTGATCAAGCTGGAGGAGCTGGAGAACCGCCTGGAGATCCTGTTGTGCGACGTGAAGACCACCGTCATCACGCCCTCAACTTTGGCCCTGGTGCTCATCTGCCTGCATCTGGACTTCCACATCAAGGAGTCGTATACCCGCGGCAGTCCCGAATTGAAGCACGTCTTTGAGTATATTCTCTTCCTGCAGCAGTACATGAGGGTGAGTCTGAATGAGATGGATTGGATTGGATCGGAATGTATTTCTAATCATATATTTTGTTTTGGTAGATTCCCGATCGCGTTTTCACCTGCGGCTTTAGCATTGTTTCGGGCATTCTGTCCCATTACAACGGTCAGAACAAGGCGCCCTACAAGCAACGGCTTGTCTGGAAGTTGTCCAGTCGCACGCTGCGCGTCTTGCGCCCAATCAATCGTTTCTCCTCCGACCTGCCCACCATTGAGGAAGGCATTTCCAATGCCCTTGACGATGGCCTGCGTTCAAGGTGAGTTTTCAGTTCTAATAACAAAAAACATTTCCCATCAAGGTTGCGCTGGGGCCCTTTCCCCCTTTCTACCTAACTTTTTCTCCTGCAAAAAACTGGCCATAGAAATTGTATTTTTAGTGCCTTCTTTTTACGGTTTGACACACTCGCACACATATGTATATAGTATACGTATATAAGCTCCCAATATGTAAGCAAAATGTGTCGATGACGATCTGAACGTTTTTCGGCGTAAACAAGTTTCTAGAATATTAGCGATTCCATTATCAGGCACAGCACCCAAAATATCAACAACAAAACAGCCTACGGTGTCATGAGACTTTTTGGCTCGTTCGACCAGCCGTCTCCGCCCCTTACACCGCCCCCCAGCCCAGTGCTCCGCTCATAGAGCTAGCTATGTATATTATGTAGGTGTGTGCGTGCGCGTGTATACTCAATCTTATCGAAACGAAATAACAGCACACGCACGGAAACCCCGCTGTCCGTGCCCGTAGAAAGTCCAGAGCGTGGGTAGACAAAAGAGTAACGGGAGAGCGAGAGTATAGAAAAGAGTAGTGATGAAAGCAAATGCAATTCCAAATATGTGAAACATTTTTCATTGCTAAAATTCCTTGAACTTTTTATGTAACTTTTAATTCCTTAAAATACCTCTAGATTGGTAAATAACACTGCCCGTATGTATATATATGTATGATGTGTGTGTGCCATAGCTTTTTTTTTGCGCTGCTTTCATCACTAGCGTCTGCTTCCGTTCGCAATGATATAACACACCTAAACAGACAGCTGTTGATGTGTGTTGTCCTTGAATTCTAGCAATGAACTTAGAATGCATGTTCAATGTCATTGAATGAATTCCACTTTATTTTTGTTCTATTTTTCTTTCTATTTTGTATTTTATTTGCCAGCTTTCTTTGTTTGTTGCCTTTTCTTTCTCTTAATTGCTATCTTATCTGATACTTTAGTCAAATGTTTTCTGGCCAAACGTTAGTCATAAACAATTAGAGGGTTCAATGCACTACTTGGAGGTGACTTTTGTGTTCGCGAATATTGCACTTGGCAATAATCAGCTGATACGAATCGAGTCGTTTTCGAAAGGGGGGCGGAGACCCTCAACTTGAACTTGAGCAAAGGCCCCCCATATAACTAATTGCCCCGTTTTTGTTGTTGTGGCTAATCAATCAAATGTTTTTGCATACGAACAAATATTGAACTATTTTCCGGTACTCTTTTTGTGATCTTTGCAGAACCGAGAGTATTAGCTCTGAGGAGGAAGAGGACTGGCCAACTTCACCCATAATTCCAATATTCGAACAATGTTAGTGTCCAGCCACTCAGCAGCACACCACACTGCAAGATAACAGCTGGAGCAGGATTGAGCCACGGAACGGAGATGGAGACGCACGCGGCCGCATCACATCGCACACAAACATCAAACGGAGCCGCCATCTTCCTGGAATGTAATGAAGCGGCAGCAGTAGCAGCAAGAGACACACATATCCCCCTGCATTGGACGAAGATCGTAAAAAGGATGAGCTGCTGCAGCCACAACAACCAACTGCTGTCGCATTTGTGTGCGGTGTGTGTGTGTGCCGACAGTGTGTGGATTGAGTGAGCGTTTCGTGTGCGTGCGTGCATTGAGATAGAGGTGATTGAGAGAGTGTGTGTATATTTTGCTAAACTGCATCATAATTCTTTTGGCATATACATATATATTATTACCGCTGGTTCTAACATTTAAGAAACAATTGAGTTGTAGGCGAAGAAAAAAGGAGAGAGAGACAGATAGGTAGCACCCCCTTGTCTCCCCCTTTTGCCAGAACACAGGTTGCCAGAGAGGCGTCGCTAGGCGCCCGTTAGAGAGGCAACTATTTTTTCAATTTATTTGCGGCAGACAAAAAAATACGTGAAAAAAAATCAAAAGCAAAAAAAAATTACAAAAAAAAATAAAACAAAAACGAATGCTGCGGACCATCATACAAAAGATTGATGCCGTTCCGGATCATTATTTGAGATCAGAGAGAAGGAGGAAACGATTGCAGAGTTGCCAGCCCCAAAACAAACAAAACCAGACTCTGGAATGGGAATGCAATTTTTTGGTGGTAACGCAAGAACCGCAAAAAAAAATATATCAAAAAACAAAACATTACAAAAAAAAACATCAAAATCATCAAACACACAAAAAACCAATTAGTTTTAGAAACTGTATGTTCTCCCCATGTTTGTGCTGCTCTTATCAGTTCTGTTATAAAAACAACCCCCAATCAAAGGACCCACAAAAAACACAACAAAAAAATCATAAAATCTTTAAAAAAAAAAGTACAAAAATTCTCTATGTATAGACAGACCTAAACTTTAAGGTATCAAAAAGCAGAAACCGATCTGATCCGATATCCATAATTTTAGCCGCGCTTGAAAAAACAAAACGATAGAAAAAAAACTATACAAAAACATAATTCGCCGCCTATATTGACTAAGAACTCTTAACAATAACAATACCAATTAAATTAAATCAATTATGCAAGGAGAAAATCCACGATATTGTACCAGTAGTGTGTGTCTAGTAGATTTTTCTCTGTATAACAAAAAAGAAAACCAAACCATTTGCCGCCCGAAAACAAAAACAGAAATATCTTTCATTATCATGCGATTCTATGATGAAATCTATTATTAGACAGCTTCGGCCCAGGAAAAAAACAATCAATCAAACGTATTGATGCTCTAAAATGAGTATAAACACGGTGATCCTTTTTTTTAGATTTTACTCCTCCCCTACCCTATATTGTACGAGAATCTACACTTTCTTTTTTGTTATATAATATTATCTAATTTATTAAACGATATGTAAAAAAAAACCATACAAAAAAAACAAGACCAACAAACATATGTTGTAGTACATTAAATATCATCTAAATCTTAGTTTACGAAAACCAGCAAAATTCGAAACCGCAACAAAACCGAATTCAAATTAAGATTGAAGCGCGGCGAACTTTAAGCAAAAATTATGATGCATTATTTAGCAAGATGTACAGAGACAGAGAAAAACATGTAGAAGGAAGAGTAGAAAGGAGATGAGCGTGTGTGGAGAGCATAGACAGACATAAAGGAAAAACTACCGCAGATCAGGAAAATTGATCAGAGAAACATAAAAACAATTTTCAAATTTTACAAATTCTTTTTTATCATCTTTCTCCCCGAAAAGGGGACTCACATAGATATATGTGCATACGATCCTTGGATCGACACAATTTCTGTAAATTTAAATAAAATGCGCTTGCCACTGTGTCCGCCACAGTGGCAGACACTTTTCAATGAGTATTTACAACAAAATCCAATGTTTTATTTAACTTTGTTTTTGCGTTTGCGTGTGTGTATGAGTGTGTGTAGCAAGACGCGGACCGGGATCAACCCCCCCAAAGTGCAGCTAACGACTCCAGCGAAATGTGAGTACCACCATCCATATACACCACCCCAACACAAACCGATGCATGACACTCGGACAAATGTAACATAAAACTGTTGGAATTTGCTGTAAATATTCCTTTGTTTAAACGAACACCAAAACAATCCCCAAGTTGTGCAATAGATTCGTATTCCCCTATTCCCCCCCTAGTATACTCAATTTCGAGTAATTTGTTCAGCTATGAAATGGAACAGAACACGCCGTCGAACGTCGAGCGCTGAAAATACGAGTAAGCGAAGTTACTTTACCCATATATTTAAGCGAGAGATAAATGTGTTCAATTGCCTGGCAAATCACCACAAGCTGAGAAACAAAACAAACAAAAACAACAAGATGTGAAATCAATTTAAGCTTAGTCTAACTTTTTGTAAGGGCAAACTGACAAATAAGCGATAAATAATGTTGAAACCGATGATACGGGAGCGGAAGATTAGAGCTAAGTTTTTTTAAAATGCCGTCGACTGCCACCATGCCACGCCCCCGCTGTGCGGCTGGTGGGCGGGCTGAGATTTCAAAAAATACTTGCAAGTATTTCGTATTTTTAAAACTAGCAAATTTTACATTGTATTTAGCGCGGAGTTAGTTAAATATTTGCAATCAAGAACACGAAACAAAAATCTCAATTATTATACAATTAATTTATGTTGAAAGTTCACGGGAAAAGAACAGAATGAAAACCGTGTACCCGGTACTAAGATCCAACACACATGTCTATATATAGTTATAATTTTTAGTTGTCTCATTTCCTCATTGGAGCAGTTTGAGCTTAATTTGTGCGAGAGCATTGGTTGAGGTTTAGCCATAGGATTAGTTACGAATTTTAACCGGACGGAAATGAAATCATTCTGTACATTATAAACCATTCATTTTAATTTATTCGAAATCACGGCCTGTAATAAGGTTTTACTTTAAGAGGAGTCGGAGTCCCAAACAAATCATGAACAAATGGATCATTGTGTAAAAACAAAAGAGATAAAGTTGTTTGAAAACAACTGAAAATCGTGATTAAAATCATTGTACACACATTACAACAAATAAATGGAAAAAAAAGTATTATTAAATCGTAACCAATATTTGTTGTTTTATTTTATTTGGATCTGCTAGTCTTTCTTTTCAGAACAACTTTAAAAATCTTCTCAATTTGAATTTGATTGCGATATGCTGAATCTATCGATAGTCGATAGTCCCGCAAAGAGTTGCACGGAAACATATTGACGGCCCAACCATCGATGGTATATACTATCGCCATATCAGCGTTCCATCCGGCCATTTTTCATAGACAAAATATAAAAATTGGTACAAAACTAAATACTCAACGTATTTTAATTAATTAATTAAGTATTTTAACACAAAATCGAATATGAAAATTGAGAAATATGGTTTTTCTTAGTATATATATGCATATATTGAAAATGAGGAGGTATATTTTTAGGGTCAGACGGTATATTTGATCAATAAATACGCGGTCACACTGCTGGGCAACATAACCTTCCTTTTCCAAATAATTTTTGTGCTGTGTACACGTGTTCTCCACAATGGCACCCGTCGAAAAAGCTAAGAAAGTCGCCAAATCGGCCAAGAAGGGCAAGAAGCACCCGCTCAACTCGTACCTGAAGGGCGGAGTCTTGCGTTACTCCAAGGCTCAGGTAAGTAGCGTTCCAAACACATTGAAAACTCTTCAATTGAACTTTCGGTTCGGTCTGACGCCTCGATGACAAAGCGTGGTGGTGTGTCACAGCCCCCCACCGCACTGGATGGATATGTTTGTGCTGCAGCATGCTGATCGTGTGTGCCTTGTTTTGATTGCAGATGTACAAGCGTCGTGGCCTGTACCGCCTGAAGGACAAGAAGAGCCCTGTGGTGCAGAAGGAGAAGGTGCCAATCAAGAAGGTGAAGAAGATCGGTGGCCCCAAGAACGGCGGTGAGCGCACAGTTTTCCTGAACAAGTCGAAGGCCAACTACCCCACCAAGACCTTCGTGAAGAAGCGCGTCTCCAAGGCCAACTTCAGCGAGCACAAGCGCAACACTCGCCGCAACCTGAAGCCCGGTACCGTGCTGATTCTGCTGGCTGGTCGCCACCAGGGCAAGCGCGTCGTCCTGCTGAAGGTGTTGAACTCTGGCCTGCTCCTGGTCACCGGTCCCTTCGCACTCAACTCGTGCCCACTGCGTCGCATCTCCCAGCGCTTCGTCATCGGCACCTCGTCGCGTGTGGACTTGAGCTCGTACAAGGTGCCCGAGCACCTGAACGACGCCTACTTCCGCCGCCTCAAGGCCAAGAAGGACAAGAAGTCGGGTGAGGCTGACATCTTCGCCGCTAAGAAGGAGCGCTTCGTGCCCAACGAGCAGCGCAAGAAGGACCAGAAGGAGGTGGACGGTGCCCTGCTGAAGCTCATCAAGGCCCATCCTGAGGGTAAATACTTCGCAAGGTACTTGCAGAACATGTTCGCCCTGCACTCCTCCCAATACCCACACCGCATGCGCTTCTAAGCGGTGGACCATGCAACTTCAATTTAAGGATTTTTAAATACTTTGTACAAGCCCGCTGGTTACGAAAACAACAACAAAATGATTTGTAAAATAAACATTACAAAACGGAACACTCTGTGTCGAGGTCGAGGTATGAAAGAAACTAAGTGCGTCTCATTTATTTTCAGTGTCCGCTTTCTTTTCATCGGTTTCGGTCTCCTTGGGATCATCTGGGTACTCCGGCTCCAGCTTAAGGGCCGCCAGTAGCTTTCGTCTGCCATGGACATACCAGAGCATTTCGCGATACGAACGCGGCAGCACCTCGTCCACAATCTTGTCAGCCTTGTAGGTGAGGTAGAAGATATTCGTGGTCCTATCCTCGCCACTCTGCACATCCCAGATGTGGGCCACCGTCATCAGCTGCACGTAGTTCTTGTTCGTGTACACCACATAGGCGGTCATCTGCAGGAACGTGTTCACCTTCACGGGGCTGAGGAAGCTAATGTCCGAGATGCACTGGAGTATGGGACGGCCGCGCAGATAGATGCTGGCCATGATGAAGCTAATCTCGACGGCCTGCCGCATAATGTAGCCCCCGAAGATGGTGTTCTGCGCGTTGCGATTCTCTGGGAATGGGGAAATCATGGTGGTTTGCTGCGAGTCCTGCATCCAACGGCACTTGGGGGGCAGGATGCGCCGATTGAGATCCATGTTGTCCGGTATGGTGGTGCGCTTGAGCAGGTTGTACATAATGGCCTGCTCGTGCTCGCGCGGCGGAGAGTTGAGCACCGATTCGGTGAGCGCTGTACGGCGTTGCTTCTGCCGCTTCTCGGCCTCCTTCCAGATGGCCTGCTCCGTCTCGTCGGCGGGCTTCAGGGGATTAACGGGCGCCGAGCCCGTGTTGTTGGCATTGCGAGCTACCATCAGGAAGAGGGCTTTGGTCACATCGATGTACTCGCCGTCCGCCAGCTGCTGCACAAAGATGGTGATCTCCATGGAGCTGCGGCCAGTCCAGCTAATGTGCCCACTCAGGTGTATGTCATGATTGGCCTTGAGGCGCTCAATGTTGCTGAACTCCACCTTGTCCACGAGCAGCGTGACAAATGTATAGGGCAGCGGCACATCCTCTGGGAGATTGGGCAGCAGCACATGGCGGTGGCACAGCCACACCGCAAACATATCCAGCTCCTCCATGACGCGTCCCATGCGTACCCTACCCAAATGATTGACATACCGCTCCCGTATGTACTCGTCCGAGCTGAGAGGCAACACGACCGTGGTATGGGAGTCCAGCATGCTGCGTGTCGGCAGTTCCTCGAGCTTCGGCTGGTACTTTAGGAGATGATCGCGCGGCTTAGGCACCGTATGGTAGCCAAAGTCCACATCTACCCGCTTGCGGATGCTCTGTACAACTGTGCAGAGATGGGGGTACCGTGAGAGAACACCTCTTCATTTCGCCCATGCCACTACTCACCGTCCGCTAGGTTTCCCGAACAGTGGTCGGATCTCAACTTGGGGCAGGAGTCCTCCGATTTCTTCGTTCCATACTGCCTGCGATTCTGGCTGGCAAAGAATGCGCAGGGCAATAAAGATGCTCTGTTGGACTGGCCACTGGCCCAGCTCTTTGCTAGAATTCTGCCCGCTCCACGAGCTATCAGACGATGCATCTTGCCGATTAGTTTGACTTTTTGTTTGCTTGACTGTGCTGTCTGGCCTGCTTGTTGAAAAACTATCACGTAATAAAAATCAATCACATTTGCATAGAGAACTTGCAGTGGGCCAAGCGATCTCTGCGCCGCTGCAGGTGCAATCGCTCAGAGAGTGGGAGAGACGGTGAGCACGATGAGCGTTCGTAAATGTAGATGTAGCAGACGCAGACAGAGGGTCAGAGCAAGTAGATCTAATCACACATCTGGGAGGCGAAAGCTTTTGGGCCCACAACAGTCTCTGTACGGCACCGGACGTAACGTTATCAGATTAGAGGATTACATTTTATTAACACATTGGACAGAAGAACAGGGAATATCAATTATCTCATATCTTATATGCATATATGTAGCCTCGGTTAATTATCATTGGGTTATGTTTTACTACAGTTGTCTACTTCAGGCCCATGCTGGCCTCAAACTTGCGACGTCCCTGTATGTACCACATGGTCTCGTGGTACGAGCGTGGCAGCACCTCTGTCACAGTATCTGGCGCCGAGAAGGTGTAGTAGAATGTGTTCGTGGTGACCTGATTGCCCGTTTGCGTGTCCAGCACATCCGCCACAGTCATGATCTGCATATAGTTGAGGTTCGTGTAGACCACATATGCGGTCATCTTGATGAAGCTGTCCACACCCACCGGCTTCTCGAAGCTAATGTCGGAGATGTGCTCCAGCTTGGGCCGCTTCTTGCAGTAGAGAAAGGCGGCCGCCCAGCTTATCTCGCTCGCGCTACGCATGAGAAATCCGCCAAAGACTCGGTTGTGGTGATTGCGATGCTCCGGGAATGAGGGTATGGTGCTCATCTGGAACGAGTCGGACATCCAGCGGCTGTTTGGCGGCAGAATGCGCTTGTTCAGCTCCAGCGTGGTGCTGGGCGTGGTCCGTTTGTACAGCTGATACATGAGCGTCTGCTCGGGATCGTTGGGCTCCACATTGAAGACCGACTCTGCGCAACGGATCTGGCGCTGACGCTTGCGATCTTTGCCTCCGGCCAGGATAACCTTCTCCTCCTCGTTGGCCGGCTGGATGGGGTTGACTGGAGCAGCCGCCGTGTTGATGGCATTCCTGGCGGCCATCAGGAAGAGTGCTCGCGTCAGTTTCACGTAGCTGCCATTCACCAATTGCTCCAGCCACACCACAACTTCTATGGAGCTGGTGCCCACCCAGGAGACATGACCGGAGAGACGAATATCCTCGGTGCCGGAGGCCTGCAGCTTGGTAAAATCGATGCGATCCACGAGTATGGTGACAAACGTGTATGGCAGATGCACACCCTCCGGCAGATGGGGCAGCTTCAAATGCTTGTGACAGCACCAGGCTGGAAAATGTCAATGGGTGAGCAAATTGATGGACTCTTGAAGGCCTTCCCTTCCCGATGTACCTGCAAACATGTCCATATCCTCCAGCAGCCTGCCCAAGCGCACACTGCCCAGATAGTTGACATACTTGTCCTGCAGCGTACGGTCCGTGCTCAGGGGCAGAATGGCCGACGTAAAAGAGTCCTGCATGGCGCGTGCCGGCAGATCCTCCAGCTTGGGCTGGTACTTGAGTAAATGCTCGCGTGACTTGGGCAGCGGATTGTAGCCCGGCTCCAGGCCCAATCTCTTCATCATCTCCAGTTTGACTGCAATGCAAGTTCCAGGTGTGAAATGAGAGTTTTTAAAGATTTATGCCACATTTGTTCTTACTCTCGGCCATGGTGCCGGAATCATTGGCCACCGCCGATTGCTTGATGTGCGTGGGCGGTGAGTAGTGCCGTCTGTTTGGGGTGGGGTGAAGAGATAGACATCTGATTATAGCCGCAAATCTTGCAAGATTTTCTCTCACCTTGACAGCGTCCAGGCAGCGGGCGACACCCTTGTGGTCATCTCGATAAGATGTCTGCTCTGGCCAGCAGTTCTGCTGACCAAACCCCAGCACTTTTGTGCACCCAACAGCGAGCGCAGCATTTTTAGTTTTATTTAAATTTCAACTTTGGTGTCTGCAAAAATTCCACAAACTGCTGGCTGAAACAGCTGACTGGCACAGTGGCCCACAATCGCAGGCGTGTGGATAACATAGAGAACGAACAATGGCAACGAAAAGAGTATTCAGACAGAACTTGCACCAAGCAGGAATATAAATTAGTTATATTTAAAGTAGTTTTCAAGCAAAGATATAACATATTCAAATAACAAATTTAATGTGGCTTAGTTTTTCCAGCAACTGTTTCCACTGTTCAGCGATAGCGATAAGTATGACGTCAGCACACAGGTTGTTATTTTTAAATTTGAAAATCGAGCCTGCTCAAATTAGTCTCAAATTTATCCAATTTGCAGCTCTTTGGCGATATTTTTAATGAATGAACGAATGGAAAATCAGTGTTAATTGAATGTATTTATGATTGTAAAACACTTAAATAAATTGGAACTTGATAAAAGGCGTTTCGTTGCATCTTCCCAATTCCTATATTTACGCATAGCTCAACAAGAATTTCTAATCCAGAAATATATTTAATCGAATTCTAGATGAAATCAAATAATAACTGTCACCTGTCACTGTAACATGCCCCTGACAGGCCAAGACTTATATACATATATCAGAATTAGTTCTAGCTCGACTCAATAGAGATCACAAAAGTTGTAGGGAAAGTTTTAATGATGCCGCCGCAAGCCCCAGTTCCAGTTCCGGTTGCAGCCAGCAGTGGCGAAAAGGGCCTAAAGGGCGTAGTTGCCGGCGCCATCACTGGTGGATTGGAAATTATGATCACATACCCCACGGAGTTCGTGAAGACCCAATTGCAGCTGGACGAGAAGGGGGAATTGAAGAAATTCAATGGCATCGCCGACTGTGTGAAGAAAACGGTCAAGCAGAATGGATTCTTTGGACTCTATCGCGGCTTGAGTGTTCTGCTGTTGGGCAGTGTACCAAAAAGCGCCGCCAGGTAAGGAGCAGCAGAAGTAGTTGCAATAGATTGATCATTTGAATGGACCCTACTGCGGAATAGGTTTGGTGCCTTTGAGTTCTTCAGCAGTAAGATGCGCGATGAGAATGGCGAATTGAGCATGACGAGACGCTTCTTCTCCGGCATGTTGGCTGGCATGACCGAGGCAGTGGTGGCCGTCACACCCATGGAGACAATCAAGGTGCGCTTCATAAGCGATCAACGAAGCGCAAAGCCCCAGTACAAGGGCCTGTTTCATGGTGTGGGTAGGATCTTCAAGAGCGAAGGTAACTGTCATAGAGTTTGTCTATAAACTGACACTATTACTGACACTCTGTTGCCATAGGAATTGGTGGGATCTACAAGGGTCTGCCAGCCACTGTGGTAAAGCAGGGCAGCAATCAGGCCATTCGCTTCTTTGTGCTATTTTCGCTGAAGGACTTGTACACGGGCAAAGACAAGACAAAGACGGTGCCAAAAGTGTTGGTTGGTGTGTTTGGTGCCATTGCCGGTGCCGCATCGGTCTTTGGCAATAATCCCATTGATGTGGTCAAGACACGAATGCAGAGCTTGGATGCGGCTAAATACAAGAACTCCGTGGACTGCGCCATTAAGATCCTACGCCACGAGGGTCCCATGGCCTTCTACAAGGGCACAGTGCCGCGCCTGGGCAGAGTCTGCGCTGATGTGGCCATTACCTTCATGATCTACGATTCGATCATGGATTTGTTTAATTTAGTTTGGAAATAGATGCCATAATTAATTAAATAGTATTATTAAATGTATTTTCACTCAATTTGCATTACACAAAACGAGATAAATCCACGCCTATAGCTTCAATTCTTTGAGCGCAAAATTGAGGACCACACGCAGCAGGCCAGCCTCTTCCAAATCGAGTATCTGTTGCCGTAAATTGTCCCCTTGGCGGTTGGCAATTAGCTGCAATTACATTCACATTTACAGACAATTCTCTTAAGTCATCAATTTGCAAAAGTAAACCCACCTTTTTGATCTTTTCGCGCTGCTCGGAACTCTGGCAGAAGCTGAGAACGGCCGCTGCCATGTGAGGTCGATAGATCAGCAAGCAGAGCTCGGCAAACTGTACGAGATTCAGGGCATGCACCACTGGGCAGCCTTGTAGCCGCAACAGGGTCTTGTGCAGCAGTTCTTCCTGGGCAAAGGAGCGCGTCTGCACGGCATTCTTCAGCGGATGGCAGAGCACATAGTCCCAGGCCAAGGCCAGGCCATCCAGATGCAGCAGCTGTGGCCGACAACTGAGTACATCCAGCAGGGCATTCAGTTCGCGCAGCATATGAAACATCACCATACGCTTGAGTATGCCATTCCAGATCTTGGGCAGATGGATATCAAAGCCCAGGCAAATGTTGGCCATCACCTCCAGCGAGAGCGGATTCTCGGCATTGCGCTGCCAAATCATCTTCAGAATATCGATCTTGTTGCAGTGATCATCGGCGAATTTGTCAATGTTCGATTTGTAGCCGAGGGCCTTCAGCTCGTGGACGCACTTGATGGTGATAAACTGGCGCTGGCTGATTGTGTTCGTGAAGGAGTTGCTGCCATCGTTAAGCTTCGAATAGCACTCGTACATCTGCAGCTGTGTGGAGGTGTTCACGGAGCTAGAGAGAGAGTGTGAGAGTGAGATCTTGCACTATTTTCTTTAAATATTTCATGTTCTGTATTCTTCTTACCCTCCCTTGAATATGAGGCCCACCAGGAACTTGACTGCCTCCGATTTGGGCCAGCTGCTGAGTATATAGAATGCTCGCACCACATTCTCGCTGGCATCATCGCTGCTGCTGCTGCCGCTGCTGCAGCTGGTGTCGCCGGCACCGTGCTGATCCGACCAGTTCTGATCCTCCAGGAAAGTCTCCTCCAGCATAGTGCTATCCGCCGGCTCCATGGTCACCGAGAGCCACTTCTGCAGCAGACGAAACTGTATGGAGCCCAGATTAAGATCGTGCAGCTTGGCTATCTCCGTGACCAGGGCATTGATGTCCACCTTGCTGGACTTGATGATCAGCTCGTGGTGATAGAGGCTGTGTATCAGCTCCGTGGGATTCTCCACCAGTCGCAGCAGCTTCTCATCGGTCAGGCCATAGACATACAGCAAATGCTGTGTCTTCTGTATGGGATATCGACGCTTCACCTTGGCTACCTGCTCCTGACTCTTGGCATCGGTGATCAGATGGCCGCTCTCCTTGATAAAGTTCCAGCACTCGTAGGAGGCCTCCACCATGTCCGCGCCATCGCGGGCATAGTTCGACACAAAGTACAGTATGAGAAAGGCCTTGTTCGGATTGTGCACCTTCTTCACCAGCCGCAGTATCGACTTGAGAAAGGCATTGTTTGTGGGATGCAGACTCCATGATTCCGACTCGTTCTTTGACTTGTATTCGGCTATTGAATTCTTAACGGCCGACATGCAGAAGTAATCACAGTTCTGGTTACTGTCCTTGGAGCCCTTGAGGGCCGTATACATTTGGATGAGCGGGAACCAGCTCTGGCAGTTGTCCACATTCAGTTCGCTATCTGCAGTGGGAGACACAAAAACAATAGGAACTCGCTCCAAGGGTTTTCGGGTAACCATTCAGACGCATACCGAGTATATCCTTGAGGGGTTGCTCGACAATCGGCTTGAAGGGCAAACGATAGCGCGAGATCTTCGGTAGAACGCCGTTCTCCCGCTGCGACTTGAGCCACATGTCCGTCTCCAGTTGGCCGGGACGATTGCGTCGTCGCGTGATCATCTTGTGGCGCAGAAAGTGTAATATATTGGTCCAGATCTCCATCTCTTTGGGGGCAGCATCAAAGAACATCAAGATGTTGATAACGCACATGTACAGCTCATAGAAATAGATGTTGATCTGGCCAGAGATGGGAAGGATTTAAGGGTTAAGGCTTACGGCGTTCCTCCACACGAAATGAGACCACAACGCACCTCTTCGATAAACTGCTTTAGCTTGGAGGTAAATAGCTCTACATTCTTGATTTCATTGATGTATGGCTGGCACATCTCCTGCATCTCCTGGGCGCTGCTCAGCATGACCAGCTCATCGTCGCCGAAGGTGTCCCGCTTGATCTCGAAACGCAGCTCCTGGGCATTCAGTATGCTTAGGATCTGGGTGATGAGAATCTTCTGATAGTCAAAGCCAAAGTCACGGCTCATGCGCTCCAGCAGCTGCACGTCCAGCTGCTTGTTGTGGAACTCCTTCAGCAGATGCTCAATGTTGTCCATGTCCGCATTGAACTTTCCCTTGATGCGGGGATCCTGCTGGCAGAATTCCAGGTAATAGTAGAGCTTGAGGCGTCTGAAACAGAAGCCAGGGTTAAGCGACTAAATGAAGAGGAGAATTAACCATCAAGAACCCACTTGGCGCGAATTATTTGCACATTGTCCATGTCCTCAATGTGCTCGCTGTACATGGCCGAGAGCGTCAGGAAGTTAATCTTCTGCAGATCGGTCTTTACCTCCGTGGAGAGCTTATGTAGCTGGGCCACGGCCTCGCCATCGGCCACCAGCATGCTGAAAAGCTCGATGAAATTGGCGTCCTTGTTGCTCATGGCATTCCGGAAGATGCGCTTCAGTTGCAGCGAGATAAAGCCCGCGTTGAGGATCCTCTTCTTTTTGCAGTTTTGCTTCTGATACTCCAGCAGATACTGCGACATCACATACCACACATCGTGCTCCTTGGCCTTGGTCAGATGCTCCAGCGACAGAAAGAAATCGGCGCGTGCCCCATCGATGTCTGCCTTGACATTCTCCGTCAGCGATTGGCGCACTTGCATCAGCATTGAATTAGTTGGCTCCGCCTCAGTAATCATCAGCAGCAGCGTGCGGGCCAAGAACTTGACAATGGGCAGGCGACCACTGATGTTCCTCTGCCAAAAAAGAAACCATGAAATTTCTGCGTTTACAATGTGCGTCAGAGCAAAGACTCATACCTTTTGTTGCGGCTGCTGCACTGGCTGCACTTCCACCTCATCGAACATGGACACCGAGTAGCGTTTCTTCGATGAGGGCTGCACCTGCAGCAGAGGTTTCACATCAAAGGAACCGTTGAGGGCACTCGTAAAGTTGAGCGTTGTCTCGCCCAAAGCCATTGGTGTGCCATCCAGGGCGCGACAAATGTTCTCATTGATCGTCTGCTCCTTGCCATTGTAGTGCGTGGTGATGGCATCCAAGGGATAGTGAATGACAGCCACACGAATGTACTTGATGAGCTCCACAAGATCCCGACGACGGCTGCGTTCATGCATCAGGGCAGACGTGAGCAGATCATAGGCCAGAGGGAAGCTCAACGGATCACTTTCGGTCATCAGTTGCAGCGAAGATGGCGAGTCTACAAAGGGATAAAGAGATAAGCAAATGCCAGACATCGTTTTAGATGCAAAAACACACCCTGATTGTTGCCCTTTGCGGAGTCAATTTGCTGGACAATCAGCTCTAGGGCCAAGTTGATGAAATCGGTGCTGTTGGCGGGCACACAATCGATGAACTGCAGGACATGGTAGGCCAGGGCACAGCTGAGGGGCAGACATGCCACACGCTGGCACAGCCGCTGCAGGCCAAACACTTTCGACAGATCCAGGGCTGTGCACAGTTCACCCATTTCGCTGGCTATAAAAGCGGACACATTCAGCGTGGCCTGCGCCCGTTCAATGATCCGCTCAATGGCCTCGTCCAGCAGTTCGTGGCGACGACACAGGGGGATGAGTTCGCCACTGCAGCTCAGCTCAATGTTGAATTTATCGCGCAGATGGAAGCGATGCTTGATGATCAAGTAGCGACGCTCGTACACAGATTCAACGTGAGGCAGAAACAGTTTAAACAGTTCCAGCACATTCAGATGCTCCTGCACTTTGGTTTCGTTGATAAACGACGCCGCGGAGCTGTTCTCCAGCAGATTGGCAAAGATCTCGACGACATCCCGCCCATGCTTGTCGTTCTTTTCGCTGCCGAGAGACTTGAAGAACTCGTAGGCCATTTCGATTTGTCCGCGTCTGGCCATCTGGTAGCAGCAGTTGAAATTAGCGCTGATCGAGATCTCTGGCGCCGCCTTGGTCAGTGTTCGAATATCATCCAGCATATCGGGCAGATCTAGCTTCACGATGCGCATCATAAACAGCTCCAGGTTGATGTCCGCCGAGCTGTCGGCCGGCCAGCCGTACTTGACTTTCATGATCTTGATCACCTGTATCTCGTACTCGGCATTGATCTTCATGGCCAGCGGATGCGTCGAGTTGCGGAGCTTGATCAGCGGCCCCAAAGTCTCGGGCCAGGGCACCGGCGCATTCTGCAGCACCGACAGGGCGCACTCCAAGCGACTGTCCTCGTTGTGCAGCAGCTCGATGCATGCCATGGCCCGCTCCAGCCATTTGCTGGACGACTGACGGCTGGCCACCAGTTGAGCGATATACTGCTTGATCACGGCCAGTGGCTGGCGTCCCTTCTCCTGGAATATGGGGTACATAAAGTCCTTCACCAGTCGCTGCAGCTTATCCAGCTGCACATGCTGCAGTATGCTCAAGGCAGTGGCGTCAATCGAGTCCTGCATGTAGTTGTCCAATGTGAAGCCCATGTTGTAGTTGGTCTTCAGCACAAACAGATCCTGCAACGCATTGACCAGGTCCCGCAGCTTGCCCACATTCCGTTCCTGCTGCCTTCGCACATCGCTACAAAGAAAAGAGAAAAACATCGTATCTATGGCTGAGGATTGCAATGCAATGGAGCTTACGAGTAAGTAAATTGAATTTCCTCAAAAATCTCTAGGATTTTGGTGGAGAACTCAAGGCCAATGTTTGGCCAATGCGTGTTATACTGCAGCTTGCGCGTCATCTCAATGCTCCAGTCGGTTATGAATGGCATAATGCTGGGATGCGTATTGCTGACCATTGGAATGAACTGGCGCAGCCATTGGACCACATTGAAGGGCTTGGTGTTGCTCGGTATGAAGCCGAGCAGTGTGCGCAACTCATCCTCGTTGAGGTGCGGCAGAATGCTGCTCGAATGACGCCGCCAGATGAGGCAGGCCGTGGGCATATCGGTGTTGAACAGCGACTTGACCACACGCACCAAATTGTTGTCGTAAATGAACTTTTGCCAGTCGCTGTTGCACTCGTACGGATCGGTAATGGCCAGAGTCTTGAGACGATGCAGTTGCTCGTCAATCTCCAGCATATCCTCCTCATCCTCCTGCAAGCAAAGGAATCATCTAAAAGCCAAACCCACAAGCAAATGATTGCCAGACTCACATCGAAGCTCAAACGCTTTTGAATCTCGCGCAGATAGCGCTCGAGAATGTGTCGCGAACTCAGATTGATCATGCGATTGTTCTTGATAAACGCTTTGCTCTCAATCTGCGAGAGCAACTGCAGTAGGATCTGGAACTTGGCCTCCACCTCGGGTGCTTTCAACTGGGAATCAGAGTTGCAGAGCTCCACCAGTATGCGCTTGGCTCTGGCTTCAAATATCGGCTGCAGGCACAGCTCGAATTGTTTGCCAAATTCCTCGGCCTCCTCCAGCCGGCCCTTGGCCACGAGTTTCTTGAATCGATCGCTGGGATCCGTCTCCGAGACGAGCATCATTTCCACCATTGAGGGCAGACTGCTTAGGTTCGCCTCCTTGGCGGCCAAATAATACAGATTGACGGCACACTTTGGCTGGCGCACCAGCCAGGCATGCTCTGGCACTTCCACCTCATTTTTGCATCTCAAAGCTGAAACATTAATATCAGATTAACCAAACAATAGCTTGAAACGGGTACTCATACTTACATGGATACTCGACAATTTTCATTAAGCGCCCCTCGTCCGTCGGCTTGGTTAGTATCAGCAGCTCAATGCTCTCCTCGCTGCACTCCATGACCAGCAGATCCTCGATCAACAAGGTCTGACCCTGTGCAGATTTGCACAGGTTCACAGTGCGCGTGTACGGACAGATGTCCAGCAGGTGACCAGAGTTAGTGAGTGCAATCCTAAGGCAAATAGGGAATCAGAATAAGCCTAGCCAACGGCTGACTATTGTTTGGAGAACTTACACACAATCATCCAGATTGTAGATCTGCTTCAGGCTGCCATAATGAGCAGGCAGACTAATGCGGGTGACATCATTGGCAGTCGTCTTGAAGTTGGCCGTGCCCTGATCTCCGGAGATGATCAAGCCGGGATCCGCAGCGCGCATTTCTTGATTATTTTGTGCGGAAATGTGACAAGCCGACAACAGCTGCTTGAAGAGCACAGCGCAGTCGACATTGCCCAATGGGCGGCCCTTGGAAATGCGCTTGATGGTGACATCGTCGAGAATGGCCTTCTCACAGGCAATGGTGTCGTTCTCATTCAGCGTTATATTCGTCACAGACTCCAAGGTGGCTTCATCAATTTCGCTCAAGCTAAGGGGGAAAATCTTCTGTCATCTGCAGGCATCTATGCAAGGAATCTCTCTACGCGATGACTCACCTATAGATGCTGCCATTTTTGCAAGTAAAGTAAAATCGCTGATCGCTCTGATGGATGCTCCTGAAGGTGCCACCCGTGAGGCTCACATCCTCCAGGTTCACGCATACGCTGAACAGAAGCAATCCCTTGATGAACACACCGTGCACCTCGCCATCGCTGAGACCGCACACAATCAGGGTGCCACTGCTGGAGATGGCAATGGCTTCGATGTGCGCACTGAAACTAAGGAAACTGCACTTGGCCACCAGTTCATCTTCCAGCAGCAGCAGGCTCTTGTCTATGGCTATCACCATTTTGCCGCATTGCACCGATGCCAGAATCTCTGGATATTTCTCGACCTAACAAAGGGAAATTAAAGCATAGCATAGCTAACTGTTGATTCGTTTGAATGGCGGCCCTCACCTCCTCCTCGCTGCTTATCCGGAACATGCCGCGCGAGGAGAACACATTCGAAATGGTCTCATCTTCACAAGGAGACGCCTCAAAGTTGCTCCACATCCTGCAGTACTTTGCTTCGATTAAATTACGAATTAGACCAAGTTTAAACAAACAGCGCCAAATAAACAAGCGTCACCCTAGCTAGAGATGGGATTGTATTGATAGTAAAACCAGTTATCGGCAGGTTCGAAACTAGCAGAAATTATTTGACAGTGTTCGCATTATAATAGAAGTCAACTAATTACCCAGTTAACAGTCAAACAAGATTAATTGCATTATTAATATACGTTTCCTGCATTAATTTATTGCTTGCCGATGGGCAAACACGTATTTGCGGGCTCTGGTCCCTCTTTTCGTCTTGTGGAATTCCGGCATTTTGGGTTTTATCGAGATACGGTCACACTGGCTGGCAGGCGATGAAAATTATTTATATTTTTTCGCTCTTCTAACGCAAAAATTAAACAAAATAAACAAAGTTAGATGCATTAATGATAAAATCCGACACAGCGCGTCCCCACTGATACCCAATAGTGTGTGCTACGTAGGGCCGCGGCATAACTCGAATCCGCTACGCTACTCATTAAAAGTTGATGCTGCAGTAGCGCAGCAGCGGCCATCAACAAAAAAGAAAACCACGAAACTCAATCGCGTGCAAAGTACAAAAAGTGTGTATTGTTTAATAATAATTGTCGCCAAGCATTATCGTGGGGGAAATATTGGGAACTATACCCCAAAGTGCTGCAATTAAAGGCCAAACGCAGCGAATTGCTGCCGCGGCGGTGGTGCAAAGAGAACATAAAATCGCTGGCAAGAAGAAGAGCAGTGCTGGTGGCGCTGTGTGTGAGAAAATAAAACAAAAAAGACAACGCGCATTGCAGCGTAGCGTCCACTTACAGTCCGCATCCACGCCAATTAAATCGGAAGTAAAATAAATATAAAGCCAGCACGTAATTGCAATAAACGACGAAAAAGATCCAGTGCATATTTGTTTTTGTGTGTGCTGCAGCCGCCGCTGCAGGTGCTGCTGCTTGGCTTGGCGCTTTCGAGACAACACGACGCTGCCAACGCTGACGACATGCGCGCGTAGAGTTGCCAGCACCAAATTGCAAAGGTTGCCGTTGTGCCGTTGTTCCGTGCCCCGTGCCGTGCCGTTGCTTGGGAATAGTTTTTGAAAATTCAGTTGTTCTTGTGCTAAGATGATTCGGTAAATATTTGATAAATAGCTGAGGAATCCACATCCAAAATTGCTCACGCTTTGCCCTTCTTTTGCGTAGGTCGATATGCTTTTGGCGGTCCCAGGCCGCACCAAGTGGATAACAGGCGAGTGAGAGCAGCAGATCACCGATCACCGTGAAGCGTTTGTGCGCCATCCATCCATATCACCACCGGACACAGCAACATAACCAGCAGCATAGCGCGTCGCATCGACAGTGCAGTCCATCCTCGAGCCGCAACTCTTCTCTTCTTCACCCCGCGTCGAGATCTCCAGCGAGGGATTGACGACGCCGCTTAGATAGAAATTTCTTCCCCCCGTAGTTAAAGAAAAAGCTGCCACCATTCGGAAGAAAAATACCTCTAATATGACCCATAATCTCGGTATGGCGCCATATCGTTTGCCGGGTCCAGCAGGCGGTCTCTGTCCGCCTGACTTCAAACCGCCGCCTCCGTCGGATATTATCTCGGCGCCGAGCAATCCCAAGAAGCGGCGGAAAACCTCGAATGCCGCCAACTCGGCTGCTGCGGCAGCGGCGGCGGCGGCAGCAGCTGCGGCCGCCGCTGCCAATTCAATGCAGCAACAATCAGCACCACCAACGCCCCAGGATCTGTTGCCGCCACCGCCGATGGGCGGCTTCGGAGACACCATTATTGCCTCGAATCCCTTTGATGACAGCCCCCAGGTGTCGGCCATGTCGAGCTCGGCCGCCGCGGCGATGGCGGCCATGAACCAAATGGGCGGAGGTCCTGGCGGACCAGGACACTTTGGCGGCGGCCACCCGCACCCGCACTGGGAGGACCGCATGGGCATGGGCGGTGGCCCGCCACATATGCACCCCCATATGCATCCGCACCACCCCGGCGGACCGATGGGACATCCCCATGGACCGCCCCACCACATGGGCGGCCCGCCGCCGATGCGCGGCATGAGTCCAATGCATCCGCATGCGATGGGACCCGGACCTGGAGTGGGACTGCCACCGCATATGAACCATGGCAGACCTGGTCCTGGTGGCCCCGTGCCAATGGGCAGTCCCATGGGCGCTATGGCCGGCATGGGCGGAATGAGTCCAATGGGCAATATGGGAGGACCAAGCATATCACCACATCACATGGGCATGGGAGGACTCTCGCCAATGGGCGGTGGTCCGAATGGACCCAACCAGAGGGCCATGCAGGGCTCCCCGATGGGAGGAGCTGGTGGTCCTGGCCAGAACTCGCCGATGAATTCGCTGCCCATGGGCTCGCCGATGGGCAATCCGATTGGTAGCCCGCTTGGACCCCCATCCGGAGGTCCTGGGCCACAGCAACAGCAGCAGCAGCAACAACAGCAGCAGCAGCAGCAACAACAACAACAACAGCAACCTCCGCAGCCACCCATGAACAACGGACAGATGGGTCCGCCCCCGTTGCACAGTCCGCTGGGCAATGGACCCACGAATCATGGCAGTCATATGCCAGGTGGACCCGGTCCGGGGCCTGGTCCTGGGCCCGGTGGCCTCGTCGGACCTGGTGGCATGTCTCCCGCAAATACAACAACAGCGGAGGCGTCGGCGGAGGAGGAGTTGGCGGTCCAGGCAACAACATGCTCGGCAACAACAGCAACAATGCAAGCAACAACAATCAAAATCCTCATCTGTCGCCGGCCGGTGGCCGTCTCGGAGTGCCCACGTCACTGCAATCGAATGGCCCCTCATTGTCGGCCGCCTCCTCGGCATCGGCAACGGGGTCGACGCCCACGCTTACATCGACAGCGACGACCGCCAGTTCGATGTCCACGTCAGTGCCTACATCCTCGCCAGCGCCGCCCGCCATGTCACCGCATCACTCGCTGAACAGTGCCGGCCCCAGTCCGGGCATGCCCAACTCGGGTCCCAGCCCGCTCCAATCGCCCGCCGGTCCGAATGGTCCACAAAATAACAATAACAATAACAATGGACCCATGATGGGCCAGCAAATGAACCCGAATGTTCCTATGCAACAGCAGCAGCAGCAGCAACAGCAGCAGCAGCAACAACAACAACAACAGCAACAACAACAACAGCAGCAGCAGCACATGGGAGGTCCCCCTGGACATGGACATGGACCGGGACACGGTCATGGGCATGGGCATGGGCACGGTCATGGTCACGGTCATGGCCATGGCCATGGACACGTGCCTGGCATGGGCATGAATCAGATGCTGCCGCCTCAACAACCATCGCATCTTGGTCCACCGCACCCGCAGCTAATGAATCACCCGCACCATCACCCGGGTGGACCGCCGCCGCCCCATATGATGGGTCCCGGCGGACCGAGCGGCGGCATGCATGGTGGTCCCGGTGGCATGCCACCGCACATGGGTGTCGGCGGCGGCCCCAATCCCCATATGATGGGCGGACCGCATGGGAATGCGGGTCCGCACATGGGACACGGGCACATGGGTGGTGTGCCAGGACCGGGCCCGGGACCAGGTGGCATGAACGGACCCCCGCACCCGCACATGTCGCCCCACCATGCACACGCACATCCCCACCATCATCACAGTCCCATGGGTGGCCCTGGCCCCAATATGTTTGGCGGCGGAGGACCTATGGGTCCTGGCGGCCCAATGGGTAACATGGGCCACATGGGTGGCGGCGGTCCAATGGGGGGACCGATGGGAGTGGGACCCAAACCGATGACAATGAGCGGCGGCAAGATGTACCCGCCCGGCCAGCCGATGGTCTTCAATCCCCAGAATCCCAATGCGCCGCCCATATATCCGTGTGGCATGTGCCACAAGGAGGTGAACGACAACGATGAGGCCGTGTTCTGTGAATCCGGATGCAACTTCTTCTTTCACAGGTAAATTACCAGCCAGCACAGTGCGGATTTACCAATTGCCAATCATTAAAGGGTTTCCCCGTAACTAAACGTAAATCTTTTGTGTTCTTTCTCTCCTTTCGCCAATCGCAGAACCTGCGTGGGCCTGACAGAGGCGGCCTTCCAAATGCTCAACAAGGAGGTGTTTGCAGAGTGGTGCTGCGACAAGTGTGTGTCTTCCAAGCATATTCCCATGGTCAAGTTCAAATGTTGAAGAGCGCGGAACGGAGGAATGTAGGAATGTAGGAATGAAGGAAGGCAGCAAAGGAACCTATCAATCAACCACCACCAGCTAGCACTCACTCACTGTATAAAATATCCAAGCATACTCTACTATCTTAATTGTACAATTTAAGCTGCTCAATAGTCAAGTCATGTACCACCCCCCGCACGATTACCCACGGGATATCTAGGCCGAGAGACGATGGCAGGCCCGAACTAAAGTGCCGGAGCAGTGTTGTGACTTTCAGCTCCGGGCTCTCAGGATCCCCCCACACCTCACCGCCCCCCTCCCCCACCACTCGGCTCAAAATACAAATCCTCTTAAAGCGCAAGCAAGCGAAAAAAACCTTAACGAAATCTGTAAACGAAATATGTTTAATTGTAATATAAATGTAATATGTATTATATATGTATGTTCGTTCAGCAAGAAGAAGAGCAATCAAACCCAGACCAGACGGAGCCAGCAGTGTGTGCCCCGTGCCCCTTGACAGGGAAACAATAACCCAAGCTGATGAACAATCTAGTTTGTATTATAAATCAAAATTTGATAACCTAAGCGCTAAATGTACGATACAAATGAGAGACAAAACTTGAGGAAAAACACACACACACACCAGCCGTCAGAGCGTCTCTTGCCTTGGTCGTTTGTCGGCGGAGGGGGGAAGGGGGAGAATTGAAACACACACACATAGACAAATACACAAACACACACACAGACATAATTATATAATTACATGCATATATCTAATGACATATTTAAATAAACAACAAAAATGGAACGACACATTTGACGACGGAATGGATATATAGTATAAACAAATTGTAACGAAATGAAATTATCATTGTGAAATTTGCTGCAGAGGTGCGTGCATGAGTGTGCGATTATGTGAGCGTGTGTTATTTGTTAATATAAATTTTATTTTATTTTTTATACCTGCGTGTGAATCTTACATTTTAAATAATTGATTGATTGATTGATCGAGGTACATTTTACACAATTAAATATAGCAAAAAGAGTCGCGTAAATCGATTGCGAACAAAAACGAAAAGCACAAGAAATTATAAATTCATGCGACAGAGATATACAAAAATTTGTACTTTAAGACAAATGTTAAAAGCGCAGCAAACAAAAAAAAAAATAAATGAACAGAAGAACAGACGATTCAAAAAGGCAAAAACAAATTTGTAAAAATAGGAAAAACAAAACAAGTACTCTAGGATATTGCAACTTTAAGTTATTTATAATTAAATAAAACTACAATATAAACACAAAAATAAAGTAAGAATGAGTTTTTCAGATTGCGTATTTCTTTTTTTGGGGATCTATAATTGCGTTGGGTCTACGAATCGGTCGATTTTTCAATCATTTACTCTTTTTTTTATCTAAAAATCATTTGTCCCACGAATAAAGAATATCTGTTCGCTGATGGAAAATTTAAGCAGCAAATCAACTCGATTTATGCTTGTGAACCTCATCCTTTTATGCTCCAAGCGGCTAAAATAAAATATGCTTGGGAATTCTCTTTTAAATCAGTCATTTGTGCGTGTCGAGTCCGAGCAGCTTTATGTGCAAACAATAAAACACTCAAGCTACACTTTGATTGCATTCCATATACATGTATGTATTTATAGTTTTCGTTTTATACTTAGGCTAAATGCACAGGCCAGGCTAATTGGGGGGCAGGCATTAACATATACATACAATATATTTTAAATTTTAAATGATGCTGGAGCTGGATGCTACACAAAGCCCCCACGTTTTGGTAAAGGCCAATAACAATTCAAATTAAATTCAAAGAATGTTTTTGTGTATCGCTGTCGGCAAAGCCATTGCATTGGAGTGCTTGCTGGCAGGAAAGGGCCAATGGGGGTAGGTAGGGGTACAAATATTACAGAGACAATCACTTAAACGTAAAAAATTATGTATTTTTTGATTAGTTTTTAAGGTTTTCTTTATGGTTGTTGTTGTTTATATTATATTGACGGCACGCAGAAACCAGACGAGATTCCTGCATGGCTCGCTGTCCTATCCGATGGCCGCTGTTATTAGCTCTGCTACATCCTGATCTGTGCTGCGCACCGTCAGATTCAGCGTTACGCCTTCGGAAAGTGCCAGCTTTGCCCGCACCAGAACCTCGGCGCCGCCTCTAAAGGTGCCTGCAAAATTACAATAAAGAATATGAAGATTCGATTCTGATCGCTTGAGATCGAGATCCATACCCGAACAGAGCAGCGTATGCAGGTGTGTGCCTTCGGGCACTTTTTCGGACAGATTTGCAGAGCCCAGGCCAAGGATTTTCATAATAGTATTGACAGCATCCTGTAGCGTAGTGACGGCCGACAACACAAACGTATCCTCGGCTTGCAGCCACTCTGAGGGGGATGACAAAAAGAGAGAAATAAATATTCATTGGACTTTTTCAGGGACAGTTTTCAAGGGATCCCTTTCGTACCTTCACTATCGGCTGAATCCCAGGCCACCTGGAAGTTGTTCTTTTTCGATTTCTGTATCTGATCGGCCACTGTGATCTCCAGATCCTCCAACATGTACTCATCATCATAGCCCTCTTCCGAGTCGGGCTCTCCGGTGTTGGGATCGCAGTCCTTGACCAAAAATCGCAAAGTGGCCCCAAAGGTGGCTGAAAGAGACAACACAGAGAGTGAGCACAGGGTGAGGACACTCTGGGCGAGCGACTCACCTATGGAACTGCCCGCATCTGGTGGGAACTCCACAATGACATATGTCGTCTGCAGTTCGTTGTACGGTAGCTTGGGGCAAGGGATGACGGCTCTGGTGGTGAAACCCTCGGGCAGGGTCAACTCCACGCGCACATTCTCCAGGAACTGATCGGACAATGTGTTGAGGCAATCGAATTGGAAGACCACATGCGCTCCAAAGATGTGCTTGATGCACTGCACCGTGTACTCCGTCTCGCTTTCGGTCAGCTGTATGGGTGCCGTGCTGCGGTGCACGGGTCCGAGCACCTGAATGCCCGGCAGCTGGGCCAACCGCGAAGCACTCTCCTCCTCGCGTGTGATCTTCGGCGGCCGCGGTGCGCTGGTGACCAGCATCACATCGTTGCTGATCTCTGTTCGGACAATGGCCGCGGCCTTGGGCACAATGGAAATGTCAAAGCGCTTCTCCAGATCGCCGTTCAAATGATCCACCAGAGCCTTCTCCAGCAGCGCCAGCGAGCAGTTCTCGCGCTCAATGATGTAGTTCTTATACAGATCGGCTCGCTCCGAGTTGAGGATGCTCAGGTAGTAGGTGGCACGGTCGCGCACCTCATCGTCCGGATCCATCTGGCAGCGCCCAAGCAAAACCAAAATGTTGGTAAGCAAAGCCGGACAGGAGGCTCCAAACTGTGACAGAGCGGTCACAGCAGCCGCACGCACAATGGGGCTCTCCAGGATAACACGATTGTAGATGAAGCGGATATACTTGGAGGGTGTGGCCGCAAATGGTCCCTCCTTGCCCAGCAAATGGAGAATGCGCACCGCCAGCGAGACATGCTCACAGTCCTCAATGAACTCGCAGAGATGCGACAGGCCGGACTCCTTGGCGTCGACATTCTCCTCAATAATCGTAATGATGGTGTCCACAATGGATGTCTTGTACTCCAGGCCGCCTTCCTCGCGTAGCATGCCACTGAGGAAGTTCATCAGGACAGTGTGCTTCCTGGGATACTTGGTGCAGAGGGCGCAGATGGCCTGGACCACCACCACCTTGAATTCGTCGGAGATCTCTGCCACAAATGTGGATATCTGCTTCATCAGACGCTCCACCGAGGACTCGGCGCCGGTCTTCAGAAGCGTGGTAATTGCCAAAGTGGCCACCGATCGATTGGAGTCCGTGATGAGACCCTCCAGATCCAGATTGCATGTGGTCACAGCTGCCGGATGGGTCATGGCCACCTTGTTGAGCGTGCGAACCGCAGCAAAACGCAACGTGGCTTTGGGCGAGCTGCAGAACAGCTGGAGAATGGAGAAGGCCGGCGAAAGCATGCGGTGATTGGTGTTCTTCAGATTGACAATCGCATGGGCTGCCTCGTAGATGACCATCTCGCTCTTGTGGCGCAGACAAGTCTCGATGAAGGTGAACAGTGGCGAGTCGGACAGCTCCTCAGAGGGTATATCCTCTTCCTCGATGAGTTTACAGGCAATGCGTATCTAAAAGGGAAACAGAAACATTCCTTAATCCAATGTCCAGCATTAAATAGGGTATTCCATCACTTACCAGCATGCAGACAGCATAGGGACTCTTCAGGGAGCTGCGCGTCAGTTTGTTGACCAGCTTCGAGACCGCCAGGCGATCCGATTTGCGAATGTGATAGAGCAAACCCAGCGCATGGTATTGCACCATAACGTTGTCGCTGTTCATTGCCTCCTGGGCCTCGTTCGCCCAACGCTTCACCACATCGCCGGCGGTGGTGGCCAGCCGCAGCGAACTGACTAGAGCGGCACAGGATACGGCCGCATTCTTGTCCACGATGCACTGCTTCATATAACGCTCGACAGCCTGCAGCATGGTGTGATCCGTGATGCTGCAAAGGGCACGAATGGCAGCCGCACGATACAGATCCTCTTTGCCGGTCATATCCTTGGTCAGCGAACTGGTGACAATAATCACATCCTCGGCCACCGAGCTCAGCTCCTTGATGCCCAAATAGACCATGCGACGCAGCACCACATCCTTGGACTGGAACAGCTTGGTCATCGCAAAGAAGCAATCGGTGGCCTCGCGTGGCGCCAGCGTCTCGCCCTGATTGATCAGGTAGAGAATCTTGGTGAGAATGTGAATGCATTTTCGTGCATTCACCGGCGTCTCGTTGAACGTGCGCGTCTCCTGCAGCACAGACGTCTTCTCCAGGTTCTGGTATGCATTTGTCGGGCCTGGGCGTTGTTTTTTTAGGGAGGAAAAATATTTCATGTTTTCCGTCAGTACATACGAAATTTGCTTAATAACTTTAGGAGTGTTTGTTCCTGTTTCTTTTTGTTTTTGTTATATATGTTCTGGTTTGTGTGTGAGTTTTAGTGGGTGTTGGGTGTGTGTGTAAGCGGGTGTGTGTCTGCTGCTTGCCAGCGGAGCACCTTTCCCACAAAGCCAGGAGTTTAGTTTCCCTCTTATCGGTCGTACTGGGGCGCTTCGTTCTGTGCGATTAGTAATTTCTGGACGTTAAATGGCTACTTACCGTCTTCCTCTTCGTCTTTGTCGCGGCGGAACGAACCCATTATTGAGAAACTTACTTAAAAAGCGTTAATAAAAAACAAATAAAATGATTTTTCGGCCTGCGTTTACACGTCACAAGTGGATTTATCGATAATTCTATGAAATATATCGTAATATACCCAGAAATGTACACCGATATACCATAAATGAGAGATGAGTGAACGCACTTAACCCACTTAACCACCTATATTTAAGCATATGCAACATGAGTTAAGCCGCGTAAAATAAAACTGTTTGAAAGTGCTCCTTGTCGATAAATCGTTACTCTTAATTTAAAAACGAAATGACCGCGATTTCTTTTTGGTTGTTGCTTCATCAATTCCATTACTCTTTTTTATTGAATACCTACTCTTCGTTCCTCTAACAGACAACTAGTTTCTGCATCATACATCTATCATACAAAGCTTGAACTAAAATTGTATATATCATTTTTACTTGAGCGAAAACCTCAACGTGAGATCACTCTGTATCAGAATTAATAGAAATCCAGTGACTGCCGAGAAAATTGTGTTGACCAACGAGCTGTTCAGCTCCAGTAGTCCCAGTGGCATTAGTTTATAGTCAAAGGTGGACACCTGTAGCCAGAAGGAATTGACCACTTGCTTGAAACGCACATCAGCATGCTGCAGATCGATGCATTGCAGGAGATCTCCAGTTTTCTTGGTCTATGAATGATCGAAATCCTAGAATAGATATAATTCTTGGCGTACTTGCAGCGCAGCGCTTACTTCCTGCAGAATTTGATTGCTTATACGAGAGACCAGGATGAGTTCCATGAATGGCACCGAAAGAAAAACCAACTGCACGATGGCTTGATGAAGATCAAAGGACTCCTCCTCATTGATGTAATAGTCGGCAATGGCCAGGTATTGATTGTACAATCCCAGCGTGATGCCAATCAGATTCATGACCATCGATACGACCATGGACCAGTCGGTGAAGCGAAGATATCTACTGGAGCAGGATACCGTAAGGGAATACTTGATGGCCAGCTCATCGAGACTGTCGGCCAGCTCGCAGCAGCGTCGCATGCGGTAGTAGGGTTTCTGCAGCTCCATCTGCAAGGGTGTCTGCATCATGTTGACCTCCCTCACAATGCTGCCTATCCGCTTATTGATGGCGGCAGTTATTAGATTGGCAATCACCAGGCCGCCAAAGAAGCAGTTGTTGACCTGATTGGATATTATCAGAGGCAGCATGGTTCGAAAAGAGGCAAGGCTGGTCCACTCCCTGACCGGATGGGCTCGATGCTGGTAGAGTATCAATGTTACGTACACAATAAACGGACACAGCAACATCTTAGTGCCACTATCTATGAGTGCTCGCCACACCATCATCATCGACATGTCCAGGGCATTGGACACACGAAATAGGGGAACACTGTTCTGGAAACGTACAAAACTTCCCGTGACAGCCCACTGTGTGACATAGTTGAGCAGACAAATGCAGACATTCATGTAGCAGTATATCTTAATGGTGTCCCTGCTGGTGATGCGGCCACTGGTGAACTCTTCATACACCTGCAGCACGTAGAAAACGCCAAGGCCCAAGCCCACCAAAATGCTGTAGACAGCCAGCGGCTTCGAGACTAAAAACTTGCCACGCTTCGAACTAAAGCGGCCCCAGTAAAGTCCGTACAGAGTGTTTAGAAATATGGTTATGGATAAACACGACAATACTATTTTACTGTGGACTTTCCAGCGGCCAAAGCGACGTGGTAGTAGCCGTAGCTTTGGTGTTGTTAGTTCCTTCAGGATATCCATTGTACTAAATTGGGGAGGAGTCGTCGCTTGCACTGCGCCACTGATTTAATTGCCGTTTAATTATGCTTCGTCCTTATCGCTGATTGAATGATATCCATAGTAATTACTTTGATGAGCCAAAACAAATGAATACAAATATTAATATTATTGCATTTGCAAGAACCTCAAATGGGCTATTTCCAGAGCTAAGTTTTTAACTTTAAATTCAAAAAATTAAAAATAACGTTGATTTGATGATCCAAAAAACGCAGAATGCGATATTCTATATTTAGAAAACATCGTCCATATCGATATATCGATATAGTATCAACAAACCAAATTTTATAAAAAAAACTAATAAATGCGAGTCGTTAAAATAAGCCAGATTATAGAAAATTGATTAATCTATCTGATAAAATTCGATTTTTAGTTGCTAAAGTCCTAACTAGTTAGTAATATGAAACTGAATATCAAAATTATGGAATACGATTTCATTCAATAAAAGAGAACGTTATCCCATTGTCGACCAGGGGGGTATTTAATATTTCCACAAAATTTATGTAACTTTAACATATTTTACGCATCACAGGTGAAAGATGTCGGTGATCATTTTTGTTTTGTTAGTAAAGAGGGGGATGCAGCTACAAGGAGCCTTTACAAACAGTATTATTTCCGCGATTTATCGAAGGGAGCTCAACTTTTTAAGTAAAGGGGTGTTAAGTGGGTTAAGTCAATGGTATGGTATTTAAATGGTATTTCTCGAAACTGAAATGGTTTTTAATAGTATTTATTTTTTTGTCGCTGGCTGTAAAAACGTAAAATCTGTGCCTGCTTATTTCGCGTTTCGCGTCCCTCCGTGTGTGTGAATAATCAAAAATGAGATAGAATCGGGAAAACCACCAGATAGAGCGACCAAAGCAGCAGAGAAAACCTCCCAAGCACCCCCCTTTACACTGCTGCTGCTGCTGGCAACGCTGCTAATAATTTCTCCGGGGGCGCTCCGCTGGACAAAGTGTTTTGGTTAGCGTGCGCGTATAAATAAATAGCAGTGAAAAATAGCAAATAGAAAGTGTATACCCCCACACATGCCTGTGCCACCAACCTGTGCCTGCGTCCCTGCCCAGCCCCTTCACGGGCCTGTTGTGTGCGCGATTTTCTGCGTTGAGCAATAGAGAACACAAGGTGCAAATATGTTTACCAAAAAATCGCATGCAGACGTTAAGAAGTCGACGGCCAAGCTACAGGATTGCAAAAAGGATTCAGCCTCACGCCTGCGACATCTGCGCATGATATTGGGTAAGGTCGTCCCCAGAGGCAGAGGCAGAAGCAGAAGCAGAGGCCACTGTCCACTGTGTTGGCGTTGGTTCAGTGGTTCGAGTGTTAATTATTTCATAATTTATTTGCATTCATAGCAATGCCAATGGTCGGAATGGAATGGTTTGTCCGAGTCTCTGTGGTCCGGTGGTGGGCGTCGCTCGAACCATTTTGGGTTAGCTCAATGACGTTCTGCCCACAGACCGTAAGTGGGGGCCTCGCCAGAGCGTTGGCCATTTCCTGTTGGGCGCAAAAGAACACAAGGCACACAGTTCTCTGTCCCTCTGTCCCTCTTTCCACGCTTCTCTGTTTTTCCATCAGGCAACATTAATGTATGCAAAAAAATAACGCACACATGCTACGATGCTCCTCTACTCCGCTACTCCGCTACACCGCTATGTGGCAAGTGGCGGGATGTGTGAAAAATCTACGTTCAATGATAAACGAACAGAGCGCGCAAAACGCTATAGCCCAACGGCAACTGCTGTCGACGATTTGCCGTTCAAGTCGTGTAGATATGACCAATGAATGTGCTGTGCTGTGTGCCCTCCTTCTAGCCATTGCTTACTCCACCTTCACCTCCTCCTCCTCCTTGACTCTGACTTTGAGTGGCTTTCTTTTTGTGTCACTGAACGAACGATTTCCAACAGGTGCCGGAGCTATTGCTCTCTGGCTCTGTTGTTGGTTGGTTGTTGGTTGCCTTTGTCCCTTGGCAAATTACACGCATTACACATTCTTCCCATTGCGCTGAGCGTTTCCAATTGTTGCCTGCCTATTGTTAATGTTGTTGTTGTTGTTGTTCTTGTTTTTGTTGCCACACAATAATCATCATCAGCCACTGCGCGCGGCAGACATCTTCGTTTTGGCCTTCTATGAAACCGGTTCCACAGAGGTTTCTTATTTGGCTTTTACTCTTTGTTTAGCTTTCTTCTGTTTTGCAGTATGCTTTTGCCGATGACAGCAGTCGGCACGCTGGCACCCTGGCACCCCACTCCGCCTCCCATGATTCATACAGCAACAACAATCGCTGAAACACTGAGCACCCCTCATAACGTGTTTTATTTTTTTGTATTTTTTTTATTTGAATAGCTTTTGCTTTTGTTGTTGTTGTTGTGCATCGTCATGCGTGGTTTTTCATAGATAATTCCCTAATGAAGATATTGACTGCCTGGATTGGATTTGCAGTTCAAACTCCCCCATCCATATCGCTTCGCTTATCAGTGCGCTGGCAGGTGCTTCAGATTGCGGCTTTTAGAAACCTGCTACCAACCTGCTGTTTTGTGTGCCCCTCTTATCGGTTACTTCTGGCGCGAACCCATACACAAATAGAAACCTTTGATGAATTGTATTTAAGCAATATGCAATTTGTAGTCTGCAATCTCTTAACCATTGCCCTCGTTTTTTCCCCCCTTTTTTTTCTTTATAGATAATGTGGAGCTTGAGGAATCCAAGTCGCTGTTCGAGACCAACTACAGTCATGTGTACTTCATACTCTACGACACCTTCATACAGGCGGAGGCGAACCTAAAGCAGAAAGGTAATTTCAACTTTTATTCGGCAGTAAGGTCGTCGTCGGCAGTGCTCCAAATACGGAGTGTGTTGTGTACCCACCCTATCCATTGGATAGTGCTCCCAAATATGGAGTATTTTCTACCCTATCCTAGCCATTCGGTATATTACTTTTTGGTTGTTAATGAACGTCTTTTTTTGTCATATCTTAGGTGTTCTTTGATTAAAATAAATATTGGAATATTCTTATAGAACAGATCCCTAAGGGTACAAAAATGTATAATTAAATGTAGTATGAGCCTTTCAACTAGGGTAAATTTGTAGAATTTCCCATAAGCGAAAGGATGTTCGTTTCAAATTATTTTGAGTTATTTTATATTTAGTAGTATTTAACAGAGTATTTTAACTTCAGTATCAACGAATGAAATATGTATCTCCCCTCTCTTTTTTTGGCCCACTTAAATTCGGTTAATTTTCTGGTATCTTTACCGACGATTTATTTTCGAGCAATTAAACAGCAAAGCAGCAAAGAAAAAAGCAAACTGCGACGACCGTAAATGGGACTGTGCTTTGCTTCTTATTATGTTTTGTTTGGGTTTCCATTAATCTTAATGCTTAGTCCCATTAAATAGTAGAGACAGCTACGAAAACTTATGAGATATATGTACATATGTACGTATGTATGTATGTATGCAAATAGTCTAAATTGAATTCCATTCTTCCATTCTTTTACCACCCAACAAAAATATCTTTCTTTCTCTCTCTCTCTATATTTTTCTCTCTCTGTGTTTTTTTGTAAATCCCAAAAACTGGCAGAACTTCCGTTTCATATTGGTAAGTTTATGTGGTTTTTTCTATTTGAAAAAATTTGATACAAAATTTTGCAAATTTGCATCCCGCTGTACGAATACCCAACAAGATCAATTTTGCTTTGAACTCAGTTTTCCATACCCTCATGTGTCCATATGCCCACTCCTCTCTCTCTCTCTCTCTATCCCTATATTTATCTATTTATCTGCACCACATGCATCTTCTATCTATATCTGTATGCCTCTTGTGCTTGTCCACACACATTGGATTGAATGTATAGCTAGAGCCGCCAAATGGGTTTACAACCTTTCATTTAACATTGATCTCTAATCGAAACTGTATCTCGCAGTCCACAAAGCGCATCGCGAGGAGCTGGACGGTTCACTATGGCTGCTGGAGAAGATTCTGTGCCTGCTCCCAGAGCTGTTGGCCCGTCGCTGGCAGTGCCACTCACTCAGCCGCATCATGGCCAAGCTGTTGCATTTGGGCAACTCCCCAAAGCTGCGACGAGAAGGCGTCAGGTGAGTCCAACCCAACACAAAATCGGTCTCCTCTAATCTCTGGCATCTTTCATGCAGATATTTCCTGCTGTGGTACCAGACTCTGGGCGAGAATGCCCCCGGTTATGTGCATGCCATGTATGCGGATCTGATACCCGGCTTGATTGTCCCTCAGAAGGGTGTGCTGGGCCCCGACACGGAGTTCAGCGCCTCGGACTTTCTCACACATCCGAATATGAAGGCAGACGGTGGCATGGCCTCCGTCTTTCACGACAATGCCTTCTCGCATCCCGTGCAGAGCTCAGAGCTGATGGCACTGCTGCCGCCATCCTCCAGCGAGAAGTCGGCGCCGCCAGATCCCCGCGATGGGCTCGAGGTGCTGCTCAACAGCATGGTCCATACGGCGGCGTGCCTGCGATGGCGCGACAATCGCGCCCAGAAGGACCATCGAGCCTTTGCCTTCCTGCTGCAGCGCTTCATGGACGTGTTCCTGCCCGTCTTCTCGCCCAACTTTGATGTCACCTGCTCGATCTACAATCCCCGCCTGGACATGCCCGTGATGCGATCGATCAACAAGAAGGACGAGGTCATGGCCTCCTGTGTGGTGGTCCTCATCAACTGGGTGTCGCGTTTCACCCACGAGCGTCTGCTCAGCCACCGGCTCGACTGCACGCTCCACATCGAGGATGTGGATCATGTGCGTCTGCAGGGCTACCAGCAGGGACTGATCGTGCGGGATGTCTTCTACGTGAGCCGCGAGAACATCAACTTTGTGCACGAGGTCTACCGCCAGGCATTCCTCCTGAACTTCACCTCCAAGCCGCAGATCGAGGCCATACGCACGGCCATCGCGGTGTATCGAGACTGGATGACGGGCGAGACGCCCCCGCCGTTCCTGCTGGAGCCCAATGACGATCCGCCGCCTGCCTCGACGGCAGGTGGAACTCCACGCAGCCAGCGACTGCGCACTCCGTCGTATGTGGGCGCCATAGCGGGCTCCAAGGAGCAGTTGGCCGTGCGCGCCGGCAGGCAGAATGTGCTGCAGGTAAGCGCTATCCCAATGCAGATCCTCGGCATCTTGTTTCATTGAGTTTGTTTTCTCGCAGGTGTTTGTAACGAATGCTGCCAACGTGTTCCTCGTGAATACGGCCAATCTGAACATTTGTTTCCCCGCACGGTCGCGCAACTATCGCTCCACGCCGCTGGAGGAGCAGACGGAGATCTGCAAGAAGGTCCTCAATGTCTATCGCACGATGGTAATGAACACGGACATGGATTCGCGGACGTGGGAGCAGCTGTTGCTGGTCCTGCTGCAGGTCACCTCCGTGGTGCTGCATCAGAATCAACATCATCATGGATCGGTCGGCGGCGGGGGTGTTGGTGGCGGTGGTGCCCCCAAGACGGCCACACTGGGCGGCATCTTGGGATCGGCCATCTTCCAGACGCTGATTGTCACCTGGATACGGGCCCACACCAAAGTGCCTGTGAATGTGCTGCTGTGGGAGAAGTTCCTCACTGTCCTGCAGTCGCTGACGCATCGCGAGGAGCTCATCGTCGAGTGGAACAAAACGATACAGACGCTGACGCGCGTCTTCTCGCGCTACACCTACGGCATCAGTCTGCTGGACTTGCCCCTGGATCGCGTGGCCGAGAGTCGGGCGGAGAAGCGTCGCCGCATCGGCACCGTGTGGCAGGGCTCGGGCGGCAGCAGCAGCACGGCCAACGGTGGACCCGCCTCTGGCTCGGCCATCAGCAGCAGCGGGCAGAACCGTCAGCGCGAGTCGCTGGCCGAGTCGAACAGCAGTCGCTCGGACGAGGCCACGCAGGTGGCACTGCTGCCCGCGGGCCACCACCCACGGCCGCACGGCCACCAGCACTCGCAATCGCAGGGCGGCACTGGGCACGGCTCGCGCCCTGTGCCCCTCACACCGATGCTGAGCAGAAGCTATAGCGAGGGAAGCTTGGCGTCGGCGGCCAGAAACTCGCGCATCCGCCGTCGCCGAGCAGCCACGCCCAAGCCGAAGCCTCTGCAGCAGTCGCAGCAGCTGCTGAGCGAGCATCGGATGCAGCAGTGCGGTGGGGGCGGAGTCTCGAATGCACAGGATATGAGGCGAGCCATGTCACTGGACTCGCTGGCGGCGATACCCGCGCGAAAGGGTGGCGAGGCGGACGAGACGGATAGCTACCAGAATGGCGACAATGAGAGTGGGGCGGGGTCGAGGAGTCCGTCGCCGACGGCCAGCAGTGGAATCGAGGGGGGATCCATCAAGGATGCCCAGCTGCATATCGATGCGAGTCTGGATGATGCCAATTCCGGCAGCTATGGCAGCGGCAGTGGCTCCGGCAGTGTCTCCGGCCGTCGCTGCATCATTCTTGGCGGCTCAGCCGAGGGCTGGCACCCGGACTCCACCTCCATCATGTGGAAGCGCATGCTGGGCGCCCTGGGGGATGTGAATCGCATACCAAAGGCGGACCTGCATGCCCAGGTGTTTATGCATCTGCTGGAGATGACGCAGAACCTGATCAAGATCAAGCAGAACCAAGGGATATCCACGGACAACCAGAGCACGCCGCCGCCCCCCACACTTGTGCCGCCGATCGGGATTGTGGCTCCGTGGTGCTACGGCTCCCTCACCCTCGATCGATCCTTCAAGAAGGGCAAGCTGTGGGCGCTGCAGTTGCTCTGCTCGCTGGCCCTCCACGGAGCCGTGGGTCGGCAGCAGTTCCCGCTCTTCTACCATGCGCTGCACCAGCTGCTCACGGGAGAGGATCGCGACCTCATCTATGCCATTCTGAAGTACTTGGAGGGACCGCGGCTGCTCAGTTTGCTGCTGCCGGGACACACGCTGCTGCTGCTCGACCTGGTGCATGCGAGCGCCATACTCCTCACCTCGCTGGAGGTCTCACGCAGCACGCCGAGGGCCGAGGTGGCAGCCCTGCTGGGCTCCCTGCTCTGCTATCCGTCCTCTCTGCTGCCGCGTCCTGTGCTGCAGCCCTCGCCACAGAAGTTCGAGCTGATGGAGTGCCCCGATCTGCAGGATCACATCCTCAACATTGTGCTGCGTTGTGCGCGTCGCGAGCCCTCGTCCAAGGCCCGCTGCATAGCCCTGTCCCAGCTGGGCCAGTGGCTGCTCCAGCGCCTCTCCCAGCCCTCAACGAACTCTGCCGCCGGCCGTGCCGCGCCCTTCCAGCAGGCAGTGCCGCATCCCAAGGACATCCATCCCAAAGAGTCGAAGCATTTCAATCCGCGCATCAAGGAAGTGCTCCAGGTGCTGCTCCAGGCGCTCCAATTCAAGCATCACACCATCGCCATGGTGGCCGTCGACTCCCTCAAACTCTGTGCGGAGCGGGGACGCCAACTGGCGGCGATAGAGCGCGTTCCGCAGCTGATCATCACGGCGCTGTGCAAAGCCCTGGAAATCCAGAACGTTTCCAAGCCCAAGGACTCGGACAAAGTGGTGCTCACATCGCTGATGCTCTGCCTGGGGGAGTTCTGCATGGCGATACCCGCCGCCCTGATGCTGGCGCCGCTCAACGAAAACGGCGACACACTGGTGCTGCAAGTGCTGCGCGTCCTCCTCCAGGTGGCATCCGGGGCGCCGCGCCACGAGCGCGTCAAACTGACGGCCGACGATGATTTCGATATGCACATTGCGCACGACGATCTGCAGGGCGACGGACGACTGCCGGAGGCCACCTACCAAACATCGGAGACCATTCAGGCGTGCATCACGGCCATCCGGCTGTGCGCCAAGGCCGTGTCCATGCACCTGGTCACCCACATCGGTCACTTTCCCATGGGCATTGGCGCCTCGCGGCTCAGCTCGATGGTGGAGGAGCACGATGACATTGCCGGCGCGGCCCTGGGCAGCCAGGTGGACACGCGGCGCGACTCTGTGGACTTGCCCTCGGTGGTGAGTGCCCAGAATGTGCAGCTGTTCATGCTCAACTCGGGTCTGGTGGCCAGTTTCATAGAGCTGCCGACGCTGAAGCTGCCCGGCGGCGGCATCACCGCCGGCCTGGTCACCGCCGAGAAGCAGGTGCGTGTGCTCATGCGGGATCTCAATGGGAAGGCCTGCTGGGATGCCTCCATACTGTACTCGGAGCCGCGCAAGACGGAGGAGCCGTCGCGACCAACGCCGAAGCTCCATCATCACCAGCACCAGCAGCAGAACCTGGACTCGATGGTGTCCTCCATGATGGGAGTGGAGATGCAGCCACCGCGTCACACGCTGCGCCATCGGCCGGCTGGAGTCTTGCCGCTGGCCAAGGACATGGCGCCGGATCTGGACCAGCTGGACGACATGCTGGCCTACATCGGGCACACCAGTCCCGAGTGCGTGGCCCCCAATGTCGTCCAGCTGAATGCCCCGACCAGCAGTGCGCTGGGCCACAACCAGGAGGCGCAGGCCATCTCTGTGATCCTGAACCAGCGCCTGCTCGAGCAGGAGTTCGTGATGCACACGGCCCGGGCGCATTCGCCAGCGTTGCGGCATGCCGGCTCCAGCTCCTCGCTGCACCATCATGCAGGCTCATCGTCTGTGGACCAGCGGTCCCTGCACTCGGCCTCCGCCTCGTTTGACTCGCTGCCCACACGCACCGAGATGCCCTTCCAGTATTGCCGGCTGCTCTTCTCGCATCTGGGACTCGCGGGCTGGGAGCGGCGCTCGCGAACTCATCTGCTGCAGCGGACGGAGAAGCTGATGCGAGAGCTGCGCAATGTGGATCTGCAGAAGTGTCGCGAGACGCACAAGATGGCCGTCATCTATGTGGCCGCCGGGCAGGAGGACAAGGGCAGCATCCTGAGGAACACCAGCGGCAGCAGCACCTACGAGATGTTCGTGTCGGCCCTGGGCTGGGAGATCGAACTGGAGACGCACAACGGCTTCTTGGGCGGTTTGCCGCGGCAGGGATGCGGCGCCACGGCGCCCTACTATGCCACGCCCTTCCTGGAGGTTGTCTACCACGTGGCCACCAGAATGCCCTCGGACTCGTCGGAGGCAATGCTGCTGAAGACGCGTCATCTGGGCAACGACGAGGTGCACATTGTGTGGAGCGAGCACCACAGGGACTACCGGCGTGACATCCTGCCCACTGAGTTCTGCGACGTGCTCATTGTCGTCTATCCGCTGCGAAATGGCCTGTTCAGGGTGACTGTCAATCGGAAGCCCGAGGTGCCATGGTTTGGGCCGCTGGCCAATGAGAGCGTTGTCAGCGGCGCCTGCCTGGCCACGCTCATCCGGGCGACAGCCATCAATGCCAGTCGAACGAAGCGCGCTGCCCTGCCGCTCTACCAGCAATTGTGAGTCCGTGGCCACGAACTTTCGTCGAAGTATCCCGCTGACATGTGCATCCTCTTTTCTTCTGCAGCTACGAGGAGCGCAATCGTTCGCTGGACAGCGTCTCGTCGCGGTACAAGGAGAGCACCACATTTGAGGACTTTGCCAGTCGCATCTACAACCCGATGCCCCTGTCCACGCTGGGAATGCTCAGGGAATCGAATGCCAGCAGCTCGGCGGCGCCTCTGGCCTCTGCCCTGCTCGATCACAATCGCGCCTCGGTGAAAGGTGAGCAAATCGAAGAGAGTTTTGAGCATAATTTGATGGCTAAATGGTCCGATTGCAGGTTGGGTACAGGCCTCCATTGATTCGGGGCCCATGCTGGGCATTGCCCCATCTGCCTCGGCAGGTTCAACGGCGGCCATGGAGGCGGCGGCGGCGGCCAGCAACATGACATCCGCATCGCCACGCGGTGCCCGCAAGCTGGGCGCACCATTCAAGAGTGTGACCAAAAAGCATTCGCTGCAGCAGATTGTCATTGGAGGTGGCAGCGTCAGTGCCAGTGGGGATACACCGCCCGAGAGTCCAACGATGCCGCAACGACGCTTCAAATAATATTTCTCAATTTCTTTCGATTCCCAATACTAACATTCCCCCCCGCCACGCCCAAGTCACGCCCCACAGTTCGTTCCAGGCGATGTACACAATCCCACGATGCAGAGATCACAGATCTCAGATCCCAGAGGGTTGTGCGACAAAAGTATTGCGAAACACGTTTCCTCCTATGTTTAATTATTGTAATTTATTTCTTTATTCGCTTTCCATTTAGTCTAACTAATCAATGTATTTAACTATTTATTTGTTGCTAAGCCACCCCCTAATCCCCCTAATCCAATGCTACTCTGTCTCTCTGTTCCATTCGCAAGATCAGACTGTGTTTTAAGTACTTGTGAATTTTACTTAGTTTACTTTTACATACACATGCGGGACATAGTATCTTTTTTACGTATTTATTGATGATTTCGCTAGCATGTTACGCGTCCACTCAACTGATTTTGAAAATATGTATTTAATCGCTGCACTCAATTATGTTCATGATTTAATTTAATTTATGAATTATGTAATTTGATTTGATTTGATGTTCGTTTTAAGTGCTAACATTTAATGGTTTAATTGCATTTTGATTAGCAGCTAAAGAGTGCGTTTAATTCAAGGCAAAACTGTTATCCAATATTACATTTACTTTTAATCATTATTGTATGTTAAATTTTAACAATTTCAAAGAATTCGAAATTCGCACAAAAATGCAAGAATAATCAAACAAATTTTTGAAAATCCAATATAATAGGAATAATGTGTAGGTCTATAAGTCTCGTGTATGGTAACTTGCTCTGCTGCCCGTTTAAAGCAAACATCAACTACTAGTATTATATAACTGAGCTCTATGTATAGATATATATATCCCTTGCCCCCAAACCCCCTCTAGCCTTAAGCATATCCCCTTCCCCACGCAAAGCCGTTGGCAATTGTTTTACTTTCGAAAACTCAAAAAACAACAAAAATCATTGTTCAAATCCAAAAGGCCTTTTATTTGTGTGTGTGTGTAAAAGAAAAGAATGAAATTGTTACATGGATGATTTATTAACAAATTGTAGAGATACATACATACATATAGTAAGTTATGTATATCTTTCATTTTGTTTCCAACGAATTGAATTGATCAAATTGATATATTTATATATACACACATATATATGTTAACTTTTTATTACTTATATTTAAAGTGTAAAAAGGGCAACTGAAAAGTTAATTGCAATGTGTTTTTTGTTGCACACAAATGTTTTAATGAAATCTGTAGTCGAATTAACACACAATTAGCATTAAGGAATTTTTGTAAGAGCAAAACGAAACGAAACGAAAACGATCGAAAATCGAAAGGCAAGAAATGCAAAAGGTAAAAAATGTATGTGAAAATTTGTAACTAACATCCAAGTAAATGGCATTATACATATATACAACCTACATTTACAATTGCAATATACTTATGATATTTACTAATTTATTTGAGAAAACAATCGCGAGTATTTTTTCGTATAATAAATAACAAATGAAAAAGAGTTAGGCAGAGTGCACTCCCTCCTGGGCCTTCCCTCAGGTGTGTTTTCCCTTTTCTTTTTGGGCCAGATGTTGTTTAACGTTTTTCTGAGGTAATTAAAGGACACGCAATCGCCCTGCTGACACTCATTTGGCTTGGCACAGACACTCTGGCGGGGTCATTGGCTTCGTTTTTTTGTTATTGGTGGTATCCTTCGTTAGGGGTGGCTATGGCTAGGCCATGCACCCTCCATCCTGCACACTAGACAAAGCGGCTGGCAGGCGCTGACAGGCTCTGGCTGGCTGCATGGCTGGGGATCTCTCTGTTGTAACCACCGCTGGCTAGTGACGCCATCGAATTAGAATTTTTCACCGCTGTACAGAAATACCCCTAATGGTCTGTCGCCGCCGCTTGGCTGCCGCACAGTTCTCGTCGAGCGGTCGTGTCGTGTGAACGTCTTTCCTACTGCCACTTCAACGTCGCCGTGTCGTCGTTTTGTTTTCCAAAGATAAACTCAAATCGTAAATCGAAATGCGCAGCCAAGTTTTAGGTTTTTGCATAGCCATTTTGCTAATTGTTTGCCTCATGTAAGCCAGGCAGCCATTAGATGTGAGATTAGATGTGCCAGAGATCTCTGATTGGAGCACTGCCAGAGATCTCTTTCCACTAGAGTGATGGGTGGGCGTACGCCACAGAGGATACGGCGGATAGGCGACAGCCTGGAGATGCTAACGCGTGAGGCTCGTCGCGAGGTGGTGCGCTGTGAACGTAAGTGGAAAATCACCCATACGCCGCGTTGAGACACGCTCGATTGCATCACCCCTGAACTGTGTACCGTTGCTCCTTGGAGCAACTTCTCCGATCGATTAGCAATCATATTTGCCATTCCAACCCACTCTAACATTCACAGGCCTTCATTGTGTTCTCCCCTTTGTTTGTACGGCTATCTTCGGTCTATCTGTGTGTTGCCTGAACCGCTGTAATAAATTCATGAAATGTCGCATTAGATCTGCCCTGCCTGTAGGCCTCCATTGTGGATTTGCATAAACAGGCGACGTCATCGCCGATTTCAACATTGAAGCATGGAAACTCAATTTGCATGTACATACATATATCTATAGGGGGAAGCCCTACTTTGATGTTTCGTTGTGTTGCTCCATTTGGGAAATCGCTAACAACAAATATTTGTAAATTACTGTGAACATTTATCTAAGTAAATATGGGATATGTAAGGCAATGTATGCATGTATCTATCTATCTCTTTCAGCTAAAGGTAAACTGTAAACTTAAAGGTTATATTTTAAAATCAATCTCCTCTTGAAATTCAATTGGCTGTGTAAATGAAATGGAAAACTATCTTTATCTGTTGCAAGTCCCTTAAGTGAGCAAGAAATATCCACGTCACGAAATGTGCAAGCAGTTTTTTATTTTAAATTTTGTATACATAAATAGTTGCTATGGTGCGTTGTACTTACTAGATTGTACATCATATAAACTAGAGACCGCACGGCGTCTGGTTAGACTTCTCTTCCGGTCTTTATATTTTTTGTATATTTTTTGATATCATATGTAAGACACATGTGCCTCCACATTATACATAGATCAATGAAACTTCTTTCATGGGAACTAAAATCGGAAAAGTTCAATTGAAATTGCGTACTAAAACCTACATAAACATTACTTTATTGTTCCCGAAGGAAAATATTCAAATTAAATTGGGTAGAAGCCTTTAAAATAATGCCCCTGTGACCGCGATGTGTCCCTGAAGGGGAGAGCACATGCCAGATGAATTTCAGCTGTAGAGAAAAGCTAGATGACTGCCAGGCACGCGATTTGTGGTATTACTCCACATAGCGAACACACATACACTCCTTCGTTCATGGGCAAGTCCTTGGGCCTTGTGGCCGCTAATTAAGCTTGCCTTGGACATGAAAAAAGCGGCGTGTTTTTTCAAGGTCATCGCCGATAATTGCGTCCATGGCAACAGCCGACAAAAGCGAAAGAAAATTGAATACACGTGCAAGAGCAGGACCAAAGATTATTATTGTTTGAATAAGTGTTTTATGCGTGTTTCTATTTAAGGATAAAACGAACAAATTAACTATATAAATGGTGATTACGTAGCTATAATTAGGTCTTATCTTAAATGTGGCTTTGTGGCTGGGGAGCGCGAAAATAAATGTATAAAGTTGTTGCTACAACCATTAGATGTGAACTTTTTATGTGTTGGAACTAAGTGATAAACTTGTGCAAATGATAATAATTATAGATAATTATACATCTCTCTGGCAGTACAAGTTTGGTTTAGTTTATCGTATCCTTGCGGATAGCTACAATAGCAATAGCAAGCGAAATTACTTGGAAACATGTCCATCTATCAGAGCTTTCAATGTAGTTATTATTGTAGTTGTATTACGATAACGCCTAAGTATTTGTGTTGTTTTAGTCAACGAGTATATTAATAAATACAGTGAAGTACAGAAAAGGCGTCTTGGGACTTTACCTCCCACGTTCTTTTCTTCTCTTGTTAAACACTCGTAATCTAACAAAACATCAACACAAGAATCTTAAAAACAAGAAACAAAAACAAAAAAACAAAACAATCAGTTCCTCCTCTTCCTACGTATAACGAGAAGGAACGTGTGAGTCGCTTCTGGGGACGCGACTCTACTTATACCCGTACTCAGTCAGTATATACATTTTTGAGCATGATTTTTTATAATTAAAGAAAAAAAAAATTTTACATTTTACATTTTTTTGCTACATCTGTTATCTACATCTACATCTACAATGTATATTTTACATCTAACATGTAGATTATAGATGTACCATTCATATTCTACATCTCTTTCGCTAGGGGTTGCTCGCGCACTGAACGCAGCAGAGTGTGCGAGCGAGAAGGAGATAGAGTAACGTTTCTCTTGCAGGAGGAGGCGGGGAACCAACAGAAAATTAATTTCTTAATTCTGGCTATAATTATGATCCGATCTGATTCAGACTCGGCAATCTGGTAGATATGGTCATTCTTTACGATACTGCGTTTTTAGTTTTATCGTATCTTTAAAATTGTGCCTGCCACAGATTTTCGTCCTTTGTGGGGGCGGAAGGGGGCGGGGCGAAATTTTGAAATACACTTGTAGCAGTGTGATATCACATGAGTCTGGAAACCAAATTTGGTTTCCCTAGCTCTTATAGTCTCTGAGATCCAGGCGCTCATGAAGACGGACAGACGGACGGACAGACGGACATGGCTTAATCGACTCGGCTATTGATGCTGATCAAGAATATATATACTTTATGGGGTCGGAAACGTTTCCTTCTCTGCGTTGCACACATCCACTTTTACCACAAATCTAATATACCCCTTAACTCTTTTTTGAGTACGGGTATAAAAACTTCAACCCCTCCAACGACGACCCATCGCCTATCGAGGGCAGCGAATGCGAAAAATAACAACAGACTCGTAGGAAACGAACCAAAACAGAAACAAGAAAATGAAGCGAAAACTGAAAACAGCATAAGTTTGTGCGAATGGCCGAGGGTTGGGTGGGGAAGCAACTAGTTGCAAATGGCCAAATCAAAACAAAACCGAAGAAGCTCTCTTTGCTCAGAGAGTAAAGAAAAAAACAGAGAGAGAGAAATACCATTGTAGGGGGCCCAAGGTGTATTTATATAGGGTGCAGCATTATCTCTTCTCTCCGGCACATTAATTTGGGGCCATAAAGCTTCAAATGGTGAAATAGAAAGTTTCTTTGGGCTACAATAGAATTGTTATAATCATACACAAGGCTCTCATACAGAAGTGAAACTAAATCAGAAGCTCTATGGAAATGCTGCACCCTACATTAATAAACCATTTGGCATATACTTATATACTTACATACTGATATATGTACATATGTACAGTCAGCTGGAGAACGCTCCGTCGCTCGTCGCTGTTGTCGGTGGCTTCGTCGCCGCCGCCTCAGTGGCTGAAACATTCACGAACGGCACAGTCGGTCGGTCGCTACGGAGTTCGGTCCAAACTTTCATTCTTTCGGTGGCATTCTGCTCTTCGCGGAGGGGCTTAGACAATTAACGGTGTCTTTTGCTTGAAACGATTTATGCAAATCAAAGAGATATCAATAACAATGTAATCAACAGAAATGCCTAATCGAATACCGAACAAGACACCACGGAATGACCTTAAACTGTCTGTGTTTGTGTGTGTGCATTGTGTGTGTTGGGCGGGAATTGTGGATTTAAACGAATGATCCCCTCGTGTCCCAAAAACACGGACACGCCACGAGCCCCTGGGGCTAATTAGAGTAGATATTCGAGAACGAGCACAAAAAGGTGTTAAAATCGGTTTCGTTACGTATACGTAATGTGGCATGGAGAAATAAAAATAGAAAACTTGAACCTCTGCGTGCAAGTGTGCCAAATGTAAATTGATAGCCAAAAGGTGTTCCGAAACCAATTGAAAAACTTTCGCACACACACACACACACACAAACACACAAGAAACATTTGTCTCCTCCCACATTAATTCCAAATCAATTAATTTCAATTATTCGAATCGCTCAACGAAACAGAAGCAAAGCAAAAAAAATATTACGGAAAAAAATAGAAAATGTTCTCGTCTGCTTGATTGAATTTGGTTTACGATCGAAATTTACTCGCCTGTCTGTAAATTGTTTATTGTTTTCTTTTTGAATGTTTTCCGCCAGTTGGCTCCATAAATATTGCCCGTTTGGACTATAAAAATTGCCATAAAGCAGGCAACTGTGAGCTAAAAACTATTTTCCACTATAAGCTGGACAAAAGCGAGAACAAATCTGTGCACAAAAGATATGCTAACCATGTGAAATACAGTATAAAAAAAGAATATATTTCGAACTAAATTTGATAAACTCTGGCTTTCTACGGACCCCGCAAAACAGAGAGAAAAAGTACCGACAATTCCCACATAATAAATCACATAAAATTATGCTAAAATGGAGCTGATAAAAAAGTACAAGCAGGGAAAACTCAAAACTGGCGATATCCGCAATCTGAACCGTACGTTGATACATTCATTTATTCGCTCAGAAACTCATTTCCTTACACATTCTATATATAACTATGTACACAACACAACATTCAAATGGCCCTTAGTCGCCCTTTGTTTTTGGAATATTTTTAGTGTGGCCTTCACGGGCGGCAGAAGAAGGTGAAACCTAAGCTAAAATAAAACCAAATTTAATTCCAAAACAACATTTCGAATGTCAAATTTCAAATAGAAATTCCCACAACTTGCCCTCCTGCCTGCAATTGACAGACAATGTTCGAATCAATTATTGTAAGACCATTTGTCCATCAGTCACGGCGGCTGCTCTGCAAGGGGCGCGTCTTTCAGCATCAATAAATAGTCCGAGTAAATTCTACCGAGTATCTGGCAAATGTTTCGCAGATGCTGCGACCTGGGACAGTGGGGCAAACTCAATGGAAAGGCCATGGGGAGCGGGGAACACTTCAACTGTTACATTTTTATATTTCTTTCGCTGTTTTTTGTTAGCTGTATTACAACCAACTGTTAAAATGTGCCCTGATTTAGCACACCAGAAACAAGGTTTCTCGAAACTGCCTCATATATTAGCTATTTCCCCTGCTCTAATGTGCTGAATTTTGTGTCTTTTTTTATACCCACAATCGCCTCATCAAAAGGTGCTAAGTGGCCCTAAAGCCTTTAGACAAATGTGCTAATATTAAGTTCGTTTCGGTTGCTTATAAACATTTTCGCACATAGCTTCCTCTTTCCTCTGACGTTGGAGCTGACCCGCTGCCCCCCTGGCACAAAATGTTAATAAACATTCAAGTTGTTGCATCTTTTGGTCCGCTGCTAAGTGGTGGCAAGTCTGTTTGAGTGGGCGCCATGAAAAATGCGCATACGCCATGTGGTTCCTGTTAGTGGCATTAACAAATTGGCCTAAGTGCAAAACTTCCGGGACCAATTAGAACTGCAAACAAACACTGTAAGCTGGAGAAGTAGAAATTTGGTAACAGCCATGGAAACTTGCGTACAATTTCTCGATCGTATCATCGTTGTTTATAGCTGGCAAGCAATTTGGTAATCTTTATTTATAGTTTACTTTACAAAGCTTCCCCTCTTTGGGCCATATTCTGTGACCAAAACTGGCCAAAAGTGGTTAGCCTCCCGCTAACGACTCATAAAACTTCTCGCTTGCCCGCACCCAGTGCCCAGAACCAGACCCAGAGCCGGAGCCGGAGATGAGGAGCGGCGACATGATGTCATGCCACAGAGCGAGTGAGAGAGAGGGACTGTCCCACTCTCTGGGGGATCGTGCAACGTACAGTAAATGGCCACTGAATGTGTGTGCCCATCCGAGCAGCAGAAACAAAAACAGAAAAAAAACCATTCCGCTTAATGCGTTCGAAGCACTTGGGGCATGAAAACTGTGGTACCATTCCGTGATCTGTTTGACTATGATATATGGCTGGGAAATTGTAAAATTCATCTGCCCATAATGTACTGTAAAAATGGAATCGGTAATAACATGCGACCCACCGCATATTTTACCGCATCTCAGAATCGTATATTTTCGCTCGAATCTGTTTGTTGACTCTGCAGTGCTATTTTATTTTTGTTCTTTTGTTTAATTTGCGCGCGTATCCCGAATCGTGTGGAATGAAAGCATCGGGCGAATATTTTTGCATCAATTGAAATGAATTTTATTTGCCAGCAGTCACGATATCGACGTCATCTCGAGTTTGCTCATTCGGAATGATATCATAGCCGCAGATATAACCTCACGCACACACACCGAGAGCCCACATAACCTGAGACTAGTTCACAGTTAACTGAATCTTACACACAAAACAAAACCAAAAAAGCCAAATAAATTATCTACCCCCAGCCCAGCCGCCGCTCCAGTCGAAAACTTGTCCCACAAAACATAGCGAGAAAAATAATATTTCATCTCGTGTGGCTGTAACCTTCATACGCGCACAATATTTCATTCGTTCTATGAACAACATTCATAATGTCGTAATCCATTGTTCGCAATGCTTTTTATACGACATACTTGATCGAACGGCTCCTTGCCCATACACATACATATAAGTAGTGGATTTTCCAAATATAGCGCTCTGTACGCTTGAGCTGTTAATTTCCAATTCAAATTTTGTCAGCGGCTCTTTTGATATGGCAATGTGCATGAAATGCTTAATAACGGCAGAGGTTATTTTTATAGTTTCATTATCACCATTAGATATAAAATTGGAAGGGGGCAGACAACTTTAATAAAGGGAAAACAGATGAATGGGATCCACAAACACTCGCACAGATTATATTTTTCATCAATCAACCATTAAAGAATACCCTGGACATATATTTTTCATTCTGGAGTGCCATTTGATGGGATGACTCACATATGGCTGCTATTAATCTATTCACGAGTATACCTTCCCTTTTATGTAATTCATTTTCTTATTTTTATTCGCTTACAGACACCGTGATATGTCTCATGGTACTCATCGCAATATTCTCCATAATTTGGAGCATTTCGTTGCACATGATATCCGGGGATTTGTACGAGGGAATAGTCAGTGCCAAACTCATCTTCCGTGAGCGCAACTTTGATCAAATGGATAACCGCAGCAAGGAGATCCTGCATCGGGACTACATCAAAGCCACCCAGCAGGCCTATGGGGCCAAATATTCCGTCCAGGATGTCGCACCGGAATCGCTGCAGAGCGATAGCCGTAAGAGATTGCAGGGTGGGATTTCCCTCTTAATATCAAAGTCTCAATCTGCATTTCCATTGCAGAAACCACAAAGCCAACCTTCAAGATACCACATATCTACGAGTCGAGGGAGAACCGGCCACGGCTGGAGCGTCTGATAGCTGACAACAAGGAGACGCGGGCCTTGACCACAACGCAGGCGCCGACTCCGAAGATTGTCTTCAATGCGGAGGCGGATCGCCAGTTCCTGGCCAGCAGTAAGCATCATATTATCAATCCCCTCTGGTGTTCGTTCTTACACGAGTATTTCCCCTTTAGTGGCCCTGGATGCACACGCCACGTTTTGGAATCCAGGGATTGGCGCACAATTTGTCTATGCGTTTCCGCTTATTTCGGAGATCGTGGCCATCATCTGGACAGCCATGTGCCTCATCTACCAGACGGGCAGCAAAAAGAGTTCGTAAGTGCGATAATTCTCTGCAATTGTTTCCTCAATTTTATTTCAATCGTATCCATTTCAGAGTTCTGCCCAAACCCTGGCGCATTGTGGTGCCCTCGATCATCATTTTCTCCGTAATGGGCCTGGGCAGCGTCCTCTACACCATCGTGACCAATGGACACCTGAAGCAGTTGTGCGGACAACTGCGCGAGAATCTCACCGATCCCGTTGCCATCAGCTGCGGAGATGCCATCGCCCTGCTGCGGCCCATCGTGCACGAGCACAATGTCTCCCACGACACGTATCTGCAGCTCTTCCGTTGCAGCTATGTGATTGGAATGGTGCTGTGGCTCATGGCCCTGCTGGTGATGGTGCTGCGGTTCGTCTTCGCCGTCGACTTTCAGCTGGTCGACATCGATGAGATGTTTGAACATCGGCCGAGCACAGATTTCCAGACGCCCATTCAGCCCGTCTACAGGGCGGTGGTGCAGCAGAGCAGTCCGCAGCACCAGACACAGGCACAGATGAGGCCCAGATCCGAGGAGGACTATCAGAGTGCCAGGTCGCACTTGAGCGATGTGGCGCTGCCGCTGCTGGATGGGCAGCCGCAAGCCTCGCAACGGGTCACCAGCTTGGCCTAAAGACGTCGCAAAACGATTGGCAATCTCAGGTTTATATTTATTTTTATACCAAGTCTTAGAAAGGAGCGGAAGCGAGTGCGTAAGCATCTCCTTTACTCTAAAGTTAGTGTAAGTCTTAGCGTTCTCCCATTAGGGAGAGTCTTTAGTGCATAGTTTCCTGATATTTTCAAAGTTTTTAAAGCTAAGCAAACTCGTGCCTCGAAGTCAGAATTAACTTATACTCGTAGTCTAGAAAATGTCGCTTAGCTAAAGGCAAATGGGAATTAATTGTCTGGCATTTCGGCATACTTTTAGGCACTACAAAATACGAGTATATACAGAGATGTCTGTATGTATTTGGTATACAAATTCGAATATATCTAACACCTCTTAGAGACCTTTATTTAACTTGAAAAGTTTCCAGCAATCTGCTAAAGCTAAGCGACATTCGCTGGTCGGTCCATCGACTATAATCCTTCAAAACAAACTGTAATCCAACTGTTTTTTGTTTGGTTTTGTTTTAATTAAAATGCAATAATATTTCTAACCGTCCGATAACCGAAAAACTGTGCAAATAAAAGGAAGGATCAAGCTGTACGCCTGGGGCTTAGAGCAGCTTCATGGTGATGGTCTTGGTCTCCAGATAGTTGTTCAGTCCATCCTTGCCCAGTTCGCGGCCAATGCCAGAGTGCTTGTAGCCGCCGAAGGGCGTCTGGGGGAGCACCGCGTCGTAGCAGTTGATCCAGACGGAGCCGGCGTCCACGTTGTTGGCAAACTTCAGGGCCTTGTTGATGTCATTGGTGATGATGCCGGCGGCCAGGCCGTACTGGACACTGTTGGCCCGATCGATGATCTCATCGAGGCTGCTGAACTTGAAGATGGACTGAACAGGTCCGAAGATCTCCTCTTGGGCAATCCTCATGCCGTCCTTCACATCCGAGAAGACAGTGGGCTCGATGAAGAAGCCCACATTGCCGATACGCTTGCCGCCAGCCTGCAGCTTGGCGCCCTCCTTCTGGCCGCTCTCAATGTAGCCGAGGACTTTGCTAAGCATCTCCTGATCGATCTGGGGACCCTGCTGCACGTTCGCCTCGAAGGGGTTGCCCACCTTGCGGGCCTTGGCCTTGGCCGCGGCCTTCTCCACGAACTTGTCGTAGATCTTCTCGTGCACGTAGGTGCGACTGCCGGCGCAACAGCTCTGGCCGTGATTCGAGAACAGAGCCTCGTGCGTGGTCTCCACGGCAAAGTCAACTAAAAGCAGGAAATACACGAGTTAAAGCCAGAAGAAGCATCGAGGGGGGACGAGGCACCACTTACTGTCCGCATCATCGAAGACCACCACTGGACTCTTGCCGCCCAGCTCCAGGGAGACCCTCTTGAGGTTGGACTTGGCCGCTGCCTGCATCACGATGCGGCCAATGTCCACGGAGCCGGTGAACGCCACCTTGGCGATGTCCGGATGCTCACTGATGGCCGCCCCGGCGGTGGGACCGAAGCCATTGATGATATTGATGACGCCCGCTGGGAAGCCCGCCTCCTTGGTCAGGGCAGCCATGTGCAGGGCGGTGAGTGGCGTTTGCTCCGCCGGCTTCATGATGATGGTGCAGCCCACGGCCAGGGCGGGTCCCCACTTCCAGGCGAGCATCAGCAGCGGGTAGTTCCAGGGAATGATCTGGCCGACAACGCCCACGGGCTCCTTGCGGGTCATCGAGGTGAACCCGCCAGCGGGAATGGTGTCGCCAAAGAACTTGTCGGTCCAGCCGGCATAGTACTGCAGCGTCAGTATCGAGTAGGTCACATCGAAGAGGGCCTCGGCATACGGTTTGCCATTGTCCTGGGTCTCCAGGCTGGCCAGGAATTCCTTGTCGCGCTCCATCAGTGCGCAGAGCCTAGAAGGCGGCAGCAATGGGTTATGGAAACTAATTCTGGGCACTGGAGTCTGTGCATATTTACTTGTTGATCAGATTGGTGCGCTGCAGGGGACTCAACTTGCGCCAATCGGAGTTGCGGTGGAAAGCCTTCTTGGCCGCAATCACTGCCAGATCCACGTCAGCCTTAAGCGGAGATAATCCGAATTGGTTTGGGTGTCAAATAGAAACAGGGACTATTAACTCACTTTGTCTCCTTCGGCCACTTTGACGATTTCCTTGCCAGTGGCTGGGTTGGCTGTGGCAAAGGTCTTGCCCGAGACGGCATCCACAAACTCATTGTTGATGAAGAGCTGCAATGGGCAGGAGTATTATAAGCTATGAGTGAGCAGTCATCAAAGTAGAAGCAAGGACCAATGACACGTATTACCCAACCTCACAGTGAAGGGGCTGGCAATTCCCAGGGCTATGACTGAATCCTCTTACACCCCTCCCCAGTCTGTGGCGATGGAAGGCCAGTAATTGGTGCAATTTGTGCATTGCTATCTGTGATTATAATCTGTGGGATAGCAGCAGCCTGTGTGTGCCCCAACAAGTTGTCAGCACTTTGATTGCCCCATTTTCAATTTTCCAGCGGCACGCGACAATGTTAGCAATGAAATATTCAAGTTCCGTCACGATCCAAAGCTGTCAAACAAAACTGTTGACACAACAAAGTCATCCCTCGATTTGGCGTATTTAAAAGTCATTTAAAGTTGTAATGGAACATTAAGAAATATAAATAAATGCATTAAGCGGGCTTTGACTTCATAAAGAACTTGGAGTTGGATGGGATTGAATCAGATGCAATTAATCCAATTGACTGAAGGTCTCTTATCTTGTTTCTATAAATAGAACTGCACGCTACAAAAGATCTGCTCGCACCACCTCGTATGATCCCATTTGGCAGATAATACAAATAAAAGCTGGTATCAAAGTCTCCGCCATATCAGTGTCTTCGAATAACAGCAATGGGCCCCCCTTAAACTTTCCGTATGCTTATCAGTATTGTTGGCCCCAGAAGACCACATCATTATTATCGCCACAGCCAGGGGAGATTTGTTTATTGAGTGTCAAACAGCACGTAGATTAAGACCAGAACAGAACCGGACAGAGCACCCTGTATGTGGGTAGGTATCGCAGACCCCTCCACGCAAATCGAAAAGGAAAACTGGCGAATATTCGAAAATTGCGACACAAACAAGTTGGGAACCAGTTGATTTCCCATTAGAGACACGATAGAGTACGGGTTTCATTCGCGTATTATGTGTGTGTGTATTACTTCTTATCTGAAGTTTGTTTGGGGAGTGCCAGCGGGCACAAGCAGGTGTAAGTGCGGCTGTTTAATCAATTGCGAAACACTTATTGCATACGAAATGCAATTGGCAACCAAATTAGAATATATTTTTGTGTACTTACTTTTGTGTACTTGGGCTTTGCGTTGGGATCGGCCATGCTGTCGGAGAATCTGTGTGTATAAACTGCTGCCACTGGGAACTGGAGCTGAAGTGGATGAGAGTTGGCTGCCAGATGCGGCTTTTATAGGCTGCTCGGCTCGCGTACGCCTTCCATCGCTGCTATCAGGGTTTCTGTTTTCGGACTGTCGTTTATCTCTGTTTTTCGCTATATGCCGGCCGGCAGGCTAAATGACAGACACACACTCGCAACTCGCATTATTTATTGGGCACCCTACAGTGCAGAGAAACTCGTCAGGCATGTGGATTTTCCAAGTCAGTTTGTTAAGGATTCATCGCAGTGGAATAAATGCTATAACTTTTATCTGTTAATACTCAGAAAATGTTTTTTCCTTAGGAAATTAGGGAATTACTCCTTTATATTTCGAGTGTATGTGTTACCTAGTGTTATGTGCATCGTAGCGCATTGCGTATTAGTTGCTGCTTAAGCTATCAAACTTTTTGTAGTCTCCTTTAAAGCGTGCGCTTTATCTTCTAATTCCCTTTGGTGTATTTTCGCTTGCTAAAATGTAAGCTTTCAAATGGTTGTTGTCTTGGCTGAATGGAAATGTTGGTTCATGTCTTGGCTTTGGTCTTATACGTTTGGGTCTTATACAGGGGGACGAATTGCTAGCATTATTCTATTTATTTATTTTAAATATATAACAATGTTTTCGGTAGGTATATTTAAACAATCGTACACTAGAACCTCCAATGATCTTATTTTTCCTCTAAAAATTCCATTTAAAAGATTCTATCAATGGAAATCCTTGTCCAATCAAAAGCTGGTGGTTTTTATCAGTGGTTTGGCGTAGCTTGCGATGGGAAAACTCTCGTACTGATAGGTGCGTTGCACCAGACCATGATCCAGAAATTTCAGCTTGCTCAGCGACTGTGCAATGTAATTGCTGCGTGGAAGGAATGAGAGGACAATGCACCGTGAATGTGAGCCCAAAATAGAAGAGCTGTCAGTCCCACCTGTAGTAGTCGTAGTCGTAGCGCAAGTAGCCGGAGAAGGGCTGAAGCTCGAGGCCATCTGGACAAATGGGGTTGCCGTGGAGGCTCAGGTACTGCAGGTTGGGGAACAGTCGTCGGATCAGCCGCATTGTTGAGGGCAGGTCACTGAACTGCAAGACCAAACACGACACGTGTAGGATGTACTGTACTGCTGGGAGGATGGAAAGGATCGTACCTCGTTCTTGTTCAACATGAGCACCTCCAGCTGGGGCAGGGGCTGTGTCAGGGTCCGCATTTGCGCCTCGTGCAGCCGATTGTTGTCCAGCACCAAGTGACGCAGCTGCTCGAACTGCGCCAGCCAGGATAGATCCTTCAGGCAGTTGTGGCTCAGGTCCAGCAGCTCCACGTGCTCCCCATGCCGCTTGACCAGCTCCAGGGGCAGCGATCGGAGATTCTGCTGCACCAAAATGAGCTACATTTGTGCGGTAGATTGTGTGTCGTACTGTGACTCGTAATCTCTCAAAGATAAACCAAAATAATTGCCCTACCTGACTGTCGTTGTCTTCCAGCGTTTGCATTGCCACCCGATTCCGTATCTTCTGCGGCAGATCTTCTGCTGTGTGCCTTCGGATACCTTTTCGGCGATCGTCTGGTGCTCGAATGCGGCGAGCGAGCCCCGTCGCTCATTTGGTGCAGTTGATTCGAGAGCAGAGACGACTGCTTGTGTTTTTGCGTATTAACTTTTACTTTTTTACTGTCATACCCTGTACGATGCCGCCAGCAAAGGGTGTATGGGTGCCATGGAGGCTAAGAGTCTCTTTACTTGCCTTAAGATTCCCCCCAAAGCTATTCTTCAGCCTTTAAAATCTACCCGGAAAATCCTTTAAATTGGAGGCTTTAATTTGACAGATTTTTAGTTTATGTTCACACGGGGTATGCCCCACGTTGACTCCCAGAGCCTTATCAGTGCTACCTGCCTACTCCACGCCTCCACGTCTGTGTGCTTGTTTTCTTTTGTTTGGCTTCTGCGCAGCTGTTTGCTTTTTGCTTTGTCCGCCTCTTTCGCTGCTTGAACTTGCCGAAGGTGTGGAGGGGCGAGCAGCAGACAGAGGAGACGGCGAAGTACTGATAAGCCGGCAGGCATGCAGGCCAAGCTGACATGTAGAGGGCGCCAGCGAGTATCAGTGATCGCGCGTCAAGTGCACCCGCGGCCACAGCGACCCCCCTCGATGTCAGGCATACCGAAATGCTTCGATTTTAAACAAATCCTTCGACTGCGCTTTAAGCACTTCGTCTGGAGTTGGTCAGTGAGAGGGGAAGAGCCGGCCATAAGTGCTCCATAATGGCAAAATGCGTCCAAATATATTTTTAATTGCCAGTTAGGCTGGCAAACAGAAATGACGGCCCACAAGCGCCAGAGTCTGCTGAATGAAAAGGCAAAAACGACGGCCTGACAAGCAATTTCGACTGCAAATGGCCAACAAATTGGCAGCGCGGAAAGGGGAGGGCGGATGGGAAAACTAGTGCCAAACAAAGGGGGATGACAGCATAAACAAACAAGCTGCGAGATACAAATGACGGCTCACAGGCATTTAGCCAGGCACTTAATTCAATGAAACCCAACCACGCGCACGCACAGGCACACACTCCCACCGACAGACGCAGCCAGACGCAGCCAAAGATACGGATAGATACGTCTGTGCATCGGTAGAAGTAATCGATTTGCCAGTTGCCTTTGTCATCGGACCTTTGAGCTGGCTGATAGCTGTGCTCCCTCAACCCTTCCTGGGGGCACTCACTCGCCCGCTTCGACCGCCTGTCAGTGACACTCTCAAAGCGCACAGCTCTTTTGTCCGCTAACCATCTTATTATTTGGCCTGCCTGCACTCGACTTTTGCTTGGTAATACTCGCGGTGTCTGGTGTCTGGTCTCTATATATAGGCCTTTGATTGTTGGTCGTTTCAATAGGCATTATAATTCAATGTCAACGCTGAATTGCCCCCTTGGTGGAAGACCATTATTCCAACCATTCCACAGCCAGTGATCTTCAATAGGGCAATCTTTGAGGCTCAAGGGTACCGTCAGGCGGGGGCTGCTGCTGGGAAGTGAGAAATGGAAGCGAACTGAGTTTTATGGCTCCTCTTCCCTAACATGCAAAGGAACCTGCCGTCAGAAAGTTTTTCTTTTTCTTTTCTTTCCTTCAGCATGAGGAGCAATTAAATTGTATTTTTACCTGCCAGTTTGATGACTAATCCGCAGCACTTAATTCTGCGGATATACTCGAGCAAAGGAATAGAATAATTTGGGCACCATCCCCAAATCCAATTTGCTTTGACCGCCGCATTAGCCTCATTAACATCGCCATAGCACCACAGACAGAGACCCCTCGCCTGGCAACCCCAGCACCACCCACGGAAATAAAAAAGTGCTCGACTTGCTCCAATTTTAATTACTTCCCACAGGCCGCTGACGGTGTGAGTTACATAAAAACCAAGACTCTGACGATGGGGAAAGGAACGTGGACTGGGGGACTGGGCACTGATGAGTGATGGGAGGGAGGTTCGATAATTGTGCTAAAATCGAATGACCTTGAGGGGTGGGACACCCCGCGGGGCTGCTGCTGGTGCGAAAAGTGGTCAGGTTACCTGGTGTTTACCTCTAATTAACGAGATAATCGACGACGCTGCTGCTGCCTCCGATCGCCATTATCACTGTAATCATCATCATCATCATCATCAGCAGCAAAATGTGGCTAGGGGGCAAACCATTTAGCCGCGCGATTTGTCAACGCATCTTTGTGGCACCTGGCCCAGAGTGGCTGTGGATGGAGAGCAGTCTGAAGGAGTCTGCGGAGGCGACATTCATTCGCCATTTGTCATAATTTGTTGCCCCGCGCCCCCACAACACATATGTAGGTTGAAGCATTTAAGTAAATGTATAACACACATTTTTGGATAAATTTAGCTCTGTTTTTCTGCCATGATTTGCATCTTTCCGCTTTGCTCTTCCTTTCCGTCAAATTGGTAAAAGGTAAAAGTAAAAATAAGTTTTGGGTTTGCGTGAAATGAAATTATTTACTATAATTTTTTCTAGGAATTACTTCAATCATTTTATGTGGCTGTTCAATTGATAAATCTGAGTTTTATTTTTGGTTCAAAAGGGAAGGAAGCTGCGTGCTTAGCTCCCCTTTAACCTCAGGTTTCTTTCATCAAATTCTTCGGAGAGCCTCAAATGTACTTCCCATTGTGCCTCAGCCTTCTTCTTTTTTGAGCCACAATTGACTGCGGCTTGTTTCTATTTTTAAGCATCGTTTGACCTACGCATTCTGCGCATCCAATCCTCGGCTGTGGAATGCTCTTCTCGAATGCCATTGGCCAACTAATCGACTTGTAGGTTCACATCTCAATGACAAAGCCCCAAAGCTTCTGCGTTTTGGTTGCCGTTCGCTGTGCGTGGCACTTGACGTGCAACAAGTGGCACGTCGAGTGTAGCATCCCGAGCTCTGGCTGTGTGCTTCATCGATTGGAAATACCCCCCGACTCGGCGGCAATGTCAATGGAGCAGCAATCACCGCCAGCGAAGGGCACGAGACGAGGAGACCAGTGAAGCCAATGCCAAGAGGCCAAGAGGCGAAGGCGCAGGGTAAGGCGATCGCTGCGAATCAATGGATGTGTGTGGCTACTGCACAGGTGACCTGATTTTCGGGTTTCATCAGCATCTCTTTCCCACTGCTCTCACTGCTATCTCCTACTGCTCTCTCTCTCTGGATGATGGACGGACCCTTCTGTCGCCAACAGTTGCGGCTTCTTCAGTGCGGTGCCAAGTGCACCAATTCCCAATCAATTCGATGACGTAAAGCAACCTTGCTGCCATTATGTACGCCCCAGCTTCTTGGCCAGCGTGTGGTACAACGTACTTACCATTTCTCTCCCGGACCCGCTGCGGCGGCTGCAATTACTCGTACGATTTATGATTTATGTGTGGACAGCAAGTGGACAAGTGTCTTCGGATTCGTATTCGTATTCGTAGTCGTAGTCGTATTCAGTTTATTTGCTTTCCATCTTTCGGTGTGCACCAAATCCAATTACGATCCAAGAGCGCTGCTGCCATGCCGCATGCTACTCACTTGATTTGGCTTGGGGTGGCTGCTTCTCCGGCTGCTGTTTTGTTTTATCATTTTATTGCTTCGACTTCTTTTTTCATATTGTTGGGTGTTTGGCTTCAATTATAAAATTGATTTTCATTTTGTTACGTTTGTTTCGTAATTGTTGTCGTAGGTGTTGAAAGTGTCTACTGTAGATGGTTGAATGCTGACTGCTGACTGGCGACTGTTGCCGGTTGACAGTTGGAGGAAATTATGTGCGCCTGGCCTTGAAAAGCCCTTCGGTTTTTGTTTTCTTTTTCATGTTCAATTAATTGAATTTATGTTCAAGTATTTTTCGGATTTAATTGGGAAATTCGGAAGGTGAGAATGGGCCACTGAATGACAGTTTTGATTGAGGGTTCTGCCTCAAGGGAATTTTCATTGATTTGGTTTTGAATTTTTAAACCTTTGTTGCCTAACAGATAACAGAAATTTCTGATGCTGTAGGTTTTACTTGAAGGAAACATTTTGAGGGAATTTTCTTGCCTTGTGATATCCATTTTGGGATAAACATTTAGGAGATATATTTCCCCCTTGTGCCCCTATTTCTTGTACATGCAAAATGAAGTCCCAGCAAATCCTGGACCCACGTAAAGGTACTTGCAATTGCCGGATATACTTCCACACCCACCTTTTCCGCCTTCGAAGTTATCTCTTCCGCTTCTGTTCGTATTACTTAATGCTGAACTGGAGCGGGGATTATCTGTGGGCTTGGAACCACTTGACCTGGGCCACCAGCAGGCTGGATGCACAAACTCAAAGAGCAAGCTCGCCGTGCTGCCACATGAATGAACTGCCATCAATGGGGGGCTGGGGCTGGGGCCCTGTGGCGAGTGCATAATCGTGGGTCACTTTCGATTCCGAGACAGCGGCTCGAGTGCGCTCCAATTGTGAAAATAACACTTGGCGCACTCGGCCGAAGGTTGTTGCTGGCTGCATCCAAGTGTTGTATCTCTCAGGTACAACACACAGCACACAAGATGCGTGTGAGAGTGTTACACAAAAAACGTCTTCGGCCTGGGGCTCGGACCAAGTGTGCTGGGATGAGCTGATGCTGAGGAAGCCTTTGCGGAGCAGCCCCATTCAGCGCCCCCACCCGCCGTGCCACTGTGCCACTGTGGCAGTGGGTCAGTGGCTGACAGACGCCCAGCTTAGCGGTGAGCGAAATGGATTTACAGCTTGGGGTTTTGTCTCCGTTTGGATTGCTCTAATTTCTCGCTCGAAGACATCAAAAGACACGTGTCGCATGCCATCCTCTCCTGCCCTGGGCCAAGTTCGTCTCCATGGAAATCCCTCTCTCTCGCTCTCTCTCTCTCTTGGGTCACTCTTTGGCACTCTCGTTCGGACGCTGTGTGCCTGTTTGTGTATCTCTTTTGATGCTTAATTAAATTCATTTTTCCGTTTACCTTTTGTAATGATATTTTGGGATTGTTGGAGGCGCGCACTCAGCGTGTCCGACTCGACTCTTTGGCTCTTTGGCTCTTGGACTCTCCGACGCTGCGTCGCTCGAATCATATAAATGGCCAGCGCGGCGCTGCAATCAGCATCAGTCGACATTCGAGCTTCTCCACCGAAGCAGTCCGTCCATCGAGCTGTAAAGGATTACGGGTTAGTCAGTCACCAAAACCAGCAGGGATCTCGTCGCCAGGAGCCATCGTTAGCCATGCGTGTCTCGTCGCTGTTTGTCGTGTGTGTGGCCACGCTGGTCGCCGCAGCCGTGGCTCGTCCTGAGCCACCATCGCCCTACGCCTACCATGGATTACCACAGCAGCAGAGCCAACGGGCACTGCCACTCAATGGTGAGTAGTGGCATTCGGTAGGAGCAAGATCCATTAACACTCTCAACCTGCATCTCTTCTATAGCTCATCCCGCTGCGCCGCAAATCTACCAGACGCTGCCGCAGGAGCAGTCGTTTGCAAACTTTGCGCTGCCCCCAGTGCAGCAGCTGCAGGCACAGCCACAGCCACAAATGATTTACCTGCCTCCCCAGCAGCAGCAGCAACAGCAGCAGCAGGTACAGCAGCAGCAGCAGCAACAGCAGCAACAGCAGGATGCCATCCTCGAGCAGGTGGCCGAGCCCCTGAACTCCTACGACGACAGCTACAACATGGCCCATCGCCTGTCGGGCGTGCAGCATGCCAGTGGCTACAACAACGCGCCGCAGGAGACCAAGATCCACAAGCACATCTACGTGCATGTGCCGCCCAAGGACTTCGAGGAGGAGGATGCCGTGCAGCCGCGTGTGCACCACCAGGTGGGACCCAAGCAGAAGCACTACAAGATCGTCTTCATCAAGGCCCCATCGGCGCCGGCGCTGCGCGCACCCATCGTGCCACCGCCACCACAGAACGAGGAGAAGACCCTGATCTATGTGCTGCACAAGAAGCCCGAGCAGGAGCAGGACATCGTCATCCCCACGCCACCACCCACCAAGCCCTCCAAGCCCGAGGTCTACTTCATCAAGTACAAGACCAAGAAGGAGGAGGCGCCCGTCTACGGTCCCCCGCCCGCCGACATGGAGCCCCGTCAGGCCACCGCCGAGGACTTTGCTCCGCTCGCAGAAATCGGCGATGTGCTGCCGCCCACCACCCTGGCCCCCGAGCCAGAGATCGAGCAGCCCGCCGCCATTCCCTCGGCCATCTATGGCCCGCCCACGGCGCCCGCCTACACTGGCGAGGAGGTGCAGACCACTCTGTCGGCCCCCGCCAACCAGTACCTGCCCCCTGCCACTGCCCCCGCCGCCCTGGCCGTCGAGGAGCCCTCCATGGCGCCCATCATCGTCGAGGAGCAGCAGGAGCAGCGTCAGGCTCACATTCCCGCCACCAACTACGGTCCGCCCAACCGCTTCTTCCTCAAGAAGCTGAAGTAGGATCGCACTGCGCTGCAGATGGAGATGTCTTAGCCAATTTCTCGTTTGTCATAGTCTAATGTCCATCCCCTAATGGATGCATCCCCTGCCGCCTGTCCCTGCCCCAGCACTCCTCCCCACCACTGCACTGCACACACTCTCGCACACACACTCACAAACCCACATTCACACACACACACATTGTTAAATTTGTTGAATTTGTTAAATTTGTGTAGATAATAAAAATCGAATTTATAGAAGAAAGAAAAACACCAAAGGGAAGTTCAACTGGGAGGCAGAATGGGGGGCTATTTAAGAATGTTTGAGAAATTACAAGCATGTGGCAGATAAAGATATTATAAGGACTTAAGTAGAAGTGAAAGGATTTATCAAGTATTTCTTATGAACTGAAAGTTATCTTCTGGGAAACTTCACAAAGTTTTGTAGCTACAGAAATGTGTCTTTGCATTTCAATTGTTTCTTAATCAGTAATTAGATTTAATGAAGTTTAAGGGGTATAAATAAGGCAGAGTATTCATCTCTGTAAAATTAATTTATAATAAGAGTTCGAGGATTTGGTTTGCCATAATTTTTGGTTTTTAATGCTGTAGATTTATCTTTCTCTTCACTTCTCTTATTTTAATTAGCTTTTATTCTCGTATCTTCTTTCTCCCCTTCTTAATTTTAACCCACGAAAAAAATACTTTCTTCTCCTTATGACATTGCGCTCTCCTCCTCCTCTACTATTTTCCCAAACAAATATGAAGCTGCACGTATTTCGCGTTTCAGCGCTTTAATGTTGGCTAATACGCGCACTCGTGCTGCCGGCCCAAATGATAATTGACCTTTAAGCGGAGAGCCGACCTTGACGGATTTACAGCTGTTTTAATTGCGTTACGTTTTGTTAATTTCTGCGGCTGGGCCGAAGCTAAGCGCTGGCAATGCCAATGCCAATGCCCTTCCTCATTGCCCTGTGGCATGTGCCGGCTGTGGCTGTGTGCTGCGTGCTGTGTGCAACATGTTGCCCAGCGTTTCCCGCCAAAACCAACAGTTGATTGCGGTGCCTGCGCAAAGCGATGGCAACATGTTGCGCCGCCCCACCAGGACCAGAAGTGGGCGCCCGAGTGTGGGGCTGCCTCGAGTGGCTCGTGCCAGAGCTTCGTGTCCGGCTGATCTGCAGTGGAGGGCTCGTGGGTGCTGCCAGTGGCACTGCCGCTGCCACTGCCAACGGATGCCGCATTCAGTTCGCTTTCTGTGCTCGTGTGATTCGCACCGCTGGTGGGCGTTCTCATTCGCTTAGGCAACAGTTCCATGTGGCCCACGTACGACTCGACTCGACTCGACTCGACTTGACTCGGCCAAAAACGGGACTTATAAACGCATAAAAAAGCCATTCGATTCAATTGAAGATGGGCACGCGATGCAATAACCAACAAAACAATTAACAAGCTGCGAATATTCAGCAAGTGGCTAACGCTGCGTATACGCAATACGCGTTCCAGTGACGTATACGTAATACCAGTGGACAGTTAGTGATAGAAAAGTGTGTGCTCGAATGGGAAATTGTTCAGCATTGTTTCGGCTCATTATTTCTGCCATTGACATTGACATTGTCATTGCCGCCGTCTCTCTGCGGGGGGTGCTGCTGCCGCCCCGCTGCAGTTCCGCTTGAGGAGGAGGAGGAGGAGTAGGAAGAGCAGGAGGGCTCGTTCCCAGGTGAGTTGTAATGAGCTTTATTTGACTGCTAATCAGCTTGTCCTCCGCGCTGGCATCGGGCTTGTCGCCGCTCTGTTGTTTCTGCTTGTTAGCACTCAGTCAGATTTCGCACATTCTCCCTGGCATCTGTTCTGGGTGGGATTATCTCCAGGTTCGCTTCGGGTCTCGCTTTCACATGACCAGCATTTAATGGCAGACCATACCCATTTTCGCATAAATATTTAAGCGCTCTGCGAAGATTCCTTAAAGTGTTCAAATTGATTTCCCTGCGGCACCTGCCGGACAGCTGTCGCACACAATTTTAGACCCATTTCAACGGCTCGATTAGAGTTGAAACTACTCCTAATTGACTGCTAGGGGTGATGGAGTACACCTGTCAGACAATAAGCTGATTGGCTCTGAGAGAAATCTCCTCAGTGGACTCCGGATGCTGCCATTATGATTGGCCATTCTGTTTGGTCGACACAAATGCGAAATACAATTTCATCGCAAATTTTGTACTTATATTACATTATCCCTGGCCTTAGCCGGAAGTATCATCAATCAGTCGCTTGTTCCTTTGAGCTGGGCAGGGATATATGTATTCGGAGCATACGCAACGCTGTCGCCAGTCGAGCACTAAATATTGCATGATACGAGTACGCCCCTCGTATGGACGGTCCTCTAAGTCCGCCATCCATTTGCCGCTCGTTGGCAGAGAGGACAACAAAAGGTGGCGTTGTAGCGGGGCTGGGGGCGGCTAATTATAAATTATGCAGCACGCAATCCCCCTACGTTCTGCTCATGTGTGTTGCAGGTGAATAACGTGTATTTTATCATCAATTTTGCAGTGGAATCTCTTTGCCGTTTTTTTTTTGGGTGGCACTAAGGGGACACTAAAGGACAAAGGCCTCTTTTGAACGACAGCTTTAATTGGCTGGGGCCTGATTTAAGCTTTGGTCTCGCTCCTCTCCGTGCTCTGTGCTCTGCGCTGTTTACTGTTTTGACACTTTGGCCGGGTTTATGTGTCGCTTTAATGTCGACGCGTGTCGAGGCGGCCGAGATTTATGGCTTGTCTGCAACGGTTTATCTGTTTGTCTTGTCCGCAGCAAATGTATCTCAGTCGCTGCCGTGGACAGTGCTTTATTCACAAAGTCAACACTTGCAGCCTCCTGGCATTTACATATGTATGTGTCTGCGAGTGTTTGTATGCTCGGCGATAATCAGATCGACAGCGTGAGCTGCCAAAATCAATATTGACACAGTGAACACTTTGGCGGGAATACTTCTGTATAGCTAGCGACAGCAGTGGCATTTCCCCCATCACTTCCAGCAGCATCATAAATAATAATCAATTCAATGTCAGACAGTCACAATTTCTCAGCCTTTTTTTATTTTAGCTTTTTTTTTCTGCTCTGTCTCTGCCTTTTTTGACAGCGCGATTCTGACACGAATTCACGTTCCCCATTCCCTTGCACGCCCACTTGTCACGCCCATTTTATGTACTTCAGTTTTTAGTTTGATGCGCGGCGGAAAGTGAATTTAAGTTGTGAAAAAGCGAGCCAAGAAAATGAGTGAAATAAGCAAAGTATTTGAATATTGAACAAAAAAAAATGGGAGATGGCCGGAAACAGCCAAACGGAAATTGGGAAATACCTTTGAAAAATTGCAGCTGATTTAACTTCAAATAAATCGCGATATTGAGTGTAGGGAGCAGGAAAAAACTGATTGAGAATTTGTTGATTAATGTCCATGGAAATATTAGATTTTTCGAGTTTATAATTTGGGAGCTCCTAAGACTGACTAGACTTGAGGCTACTAATTTGGTTAAACTCCACAGCGGGGTTCTTACAATTTTAAATATGGGGGAAATTCCGGTTTGATTCGAAATGTTGTAGAAAATACGTTTTCAGGCGTTTAAATTTTCCCCGCCTTTTTCTGCTACGTCTAATCCTGGAAAAATTGATTTTCTTTCACCCATAAATTTCTTTTTGAAGAAACAATTTTTCCATAATTTTGTATGATGCTTGGAGTACATTCAACTTTCAGTTAAAATTCGCCTTTAAATTCTCTTTCTCTTTTTAGTTCACCATATTATATTATTTTTACACTAATACCGTTACAAATTAAAGTTTAAAATATTTATATAATGAAAATAATTTACTTGATATCCGTGCCGCACTAACCAAACCCAATTAAACTTAATTTCCAATAATTAGTTTCGCAAATTATTCAGCCAATTTCATATGAGGTTATCGAATATGAATTCTCAAATATTTAACAAAATTGCATGCTACTTAATTGAATAAATCAGCGGGACTTGTTTGCGTACACATTTCCATGGCGGTTAATTTTGGGGAAATTGGTTTTGCTTTCCATTCACCACTCATCGAATCGCATCACAATTGAAATGGCCACTCAACTCTGGGCTCTTGTGTATACACTCTCGTAATTCTGTATTTTTTTTTGCACAAATAACTCAACGCCTGTATTAAAATTCCAAAAGATGCCCGCAACGGAGGTGAGGAAATATGTGTCCACAGCGCAGTTGAGGCTCATGAATACTTCTGGGATTTCCACGGAGATGAGGATGGGGGACTGGGCCTGGGCCTGGCGGATGCTGGGCTATTTATCCAGATTTTCGGAAATCACATTGAAAAGAGCAAACTAAACAAAATTAAATGGGAAACAGCAAAAGTTTTGCACACGCACATAGACGAGCACACATTATAAGCAGCTTTTTTGTGTGTTGATATATTGAGGTGCTCCTCAGCAGCTACCACTCGGCCGCTCTTCAAAGCACTTAGTACGCTGCCAAGAACACTGTATAGCAAACACTGTGGCAAGATAACCAGAGCAGCGACATGACAACAAATTGAATTTGTTTATACACAAAATAGACACGAAAACACGCCAGGAGAGAAACTTTCAAATAGTTGACTGACTAAGGTAGAAAAAACAACAACAACAGAAAAAAACAAGCAAAAAACTGGCAACCCGTCGGTGTTTATAAAATGTGATTTAGAAGAGAAGACCCTGATAGATAGGGACAGCGCTGCAGATGCTTGCTCATGGTAGTTCCTTTGCATCTTTGCAATATACATAATTCAAAGTAATCCCATAAACAAAATCTGCAAGCTGCAGCTCACCTCGAACCAGAGATTGATGCCTGCGAAGCGAAGAATATTAAAAATTCTTTGGCTTAAAGTTTTTGCTCTTTGCCTGGCTGTTTTGTTTGCCAAAAAGTTTCTTGTCATTCAGCGATTTTTTATGTCCGGAATCGTTTTTGCTTTCGAATTTATTCATTTTTCAGGCTCAAGGCGAGCAGATTTATGCTGGCCTTTGAGCCTGGCTGCCCTGCCAATGATATGCAAATGTTCCTATAGATAGACTGAGGAAAAGGCGTGTTCTTGCAACAATCAAAAAACATTTCGCTTTGACCCTCTGCTAATGGGGCGTATGTGTAATATTTCGGAGGCATTTTCCTAAATGCCTCCATTGAAGTATAAGAAATGGAAACAACAAGAAAAGGAAACAACATCTTTGCCTTTCGGCTTAGCTGTTACTCTTTTTTCCTGTTTGACTTGTCCTGTTCAATTACATCATCCAAATATGCTTTACGTGCTGGAATAGGAATTTTTGTTTGCCAGCCTCCAGTGCTTCGCCGAATCCACTTTTCACATTTCGATTGTAACTTTTGCGTAAGCACCAGAACTCAACTGGAGTGAAGTGTTCATGCATGTGGAAATGTGGAAATATGCTTTTCCGCGTTTCGTTCCTTCACTTCAACCCTAAATGGGGAAAGGCAAAACCTTTTTTGACCAGGCGCGCAGAGGAGCGTTGGCCCCTTCCGGTAATAAAATGTAATCAAAAATTAATTCAGTTAAATTTGACATTTTATGGGAAAGTTCGCATTGTTTTAAGGCAAGTACGAGCATGGGGTGAAAGCGTTTTCCATGTTTTTTTGCTGCTTTAATTGCGCGCCGTGTGAACTATTTCAGCTGTTAAATGTCACTAAATTGGCTGCATTATGTCGCAGAAATGGCATCACATCTCACCTCCCAGAGTCCATGCAAGGGCAGAACTGGGGACAGAGCTCGACCTGTTAATGGCATTTCCATTTCACTTCAGTGGCATGTTCTTTGCTGTGGAAAAACTGCACCATGGCAGAGTTCGCCGGTGGAGCCAGGGTGAGGGCCATTCCCAAGGCACTGACAATTGTTGGTTGACACACTTCCTGGCGCTCTTTGGCCACTGCCCGAGAACGAGTGTCATTAGGTGGCCGGGAAACATTAGTTCTGTGTTTTTCTTTCCGCCATTGGGGAAAACGTTTGAACGAGCGTGTTTGAAAAGTTCACCCCCGAAATAAAATAAAAAAAGGGCAGCCAAACGATTTCCCTTTGAGCAGCAAACGGAATATTTATTGCTGCCACAGATGTTTGTGATATTTGCCTGTCCTTTTGTTGTTGTTGGCCCTGAACTCGAGGCTCGGCGACCGCAGCCCACACAGCCCACAGCCATTGTGGAATTTTCCAAAGGTTGTCGTGACCCTACAACAATCGAACAAAATCAGGCGAAAAGTAATTCCGAAAACCCTAGAAAACGGCAACCAACCAAATGAGTTGAGCTTTGATAAATTAACAGAGCGGAGAGGCAGCCACAGCCCAAGCATTGCGATTCACACAGTCCTTGTGCTGTTCCACTGAGCTTAAAGGATTTAAGGACGTGTCTGGGCGCTCGCCAAAGTGAATAATGAGCCCGGAAGGCGACTGACAGATGATGTGCCATGTGCGACCTTCACACAATAGCAACAAATGCCCAAAGGTCCCTCCTTTTATGATGTTAATTTGTCGACCATATGCAGAACTTCAAGCGGAAAGACGCTCGAACAAGTGGCGAAAACTTGCCCCAAGTAAAATATGCAAATCACTCGGCAGCTTGAATTCAGAGAAGTATTAGAGAAGCCCTCAGCGTTGTCATTCATTAGGTGGAATGATTCAGATTTGGGTTGTGAGAAATTGAAATTTGCATGTGGGTCGTGATAACAAACCCTTTTGACTCCGGACTCCGGACCCAAGCTACCCGAGAATTCCCGCTCGTATTTTCTTATGCGTAAAAGACTTTCCGTTGAGTCATTTGCTGCTGCTGCTGCTGCTGTCCGTTGCATCGCTCCCTTGAGTGTTATATATGCAACAGATGTCGAGATAGCGTCCAGCATTCGCTCTTATCTGGCGAACACTGGACGCGGAAGAGCCATTATGGTAATGGCTCTGCCGTATAAAAGCGCGTTCTGCGATGTTTGGTGTTTCAGTGCAAAGAGCTGAGAAAATGCGGAAGTTTTACCACGGTGAGATGGGAGTGGCGTTGCCCAGGATATCGCTAACCCTCTGTCTCCTCGAATAGTGTGTGCCATGTGGACAGTGCTGGGCCTGATGTCGCGGCCAGCGCTGGCTGCCATCGTTAAGGATGCCGCCGGCAAGTGTATGGAGGGCTCGGTGGAGGGCCATCCCGAGGACTGTGCGGGCTACTTTCAGTGCCTGGACGGGGACATCCTGCATCAGCAGTGCCCTGAAGGAGCCTACTTTGAGGCCACCTACGAGGTGTGCGTCATCGACGAGCAGGGCATCTGCTCGCCCGCAGAAAAGAAGTGCACCGAGCTGGAGCTGGCAGAGGATCCCGCGGACTGTGCCGGCTATCTGCAGTGCATCGATGGCGACTTTGTGCAGCAGAAGTGCGCTGCTGGGGCCTACTTTGAGCTGACCTCCAAAAGCTGTCTCGTGGATGCGAATGTGGCCTGTTCGCCCCTGCAGGAGAGGTGCAGCGGTGCAGAGCTCAAAGCGGACCCCGCAGATTGCGCTGGATACCTGCAGTGCGTGAACGGAGTACTCGTGAGGGAGAAGTGCCACAAGGGCAGCTACTTCGATGCGAGCTGGAGCAAGTGTGTGGCAGGTGTCGGTGACAGCAGTGTTTCCGCCGCGAACTGCACCGAAGGAGAGCTAAAACCGGACCCCAACGACTGTGCCGCATACCTGCAGTGCAGCGAGGGGGAGTTCGTGGCCGAGCAGTGTGCCAGCGGCAGTTACTTCAATGCCAGCCTCAGTATCTGCCATGTCGATGTGAACGGCATCTGTGTGGCACCTCCCGAGAACTGCACGGAGGGAGAGCTGGATGTGGACCCCAACGACTGTGCCGGGTACCTAAAGTGCAGCGATGGGGAGTTCCTGGCAGAGCAGTGCCCCAGTGGCAGCTACTTTGATGCCCAGCTGGAGCTTTGCTTGATCGACGAGCACGGCGTCTGTCTGCCTACTGTGAAGAAGTGCAAGGAGCGAGAGATGCAGGAGGATCCCGAGGATTGCGCCGGATACCGGCAGTGTGTGGGCCAGCAGCTGGTGCAGCTGAAGTGTGCTCCAGGCAGCTACTTCAATGCCACAGCAAGCAGCTGTGTGCCGGACGAGGATAAAGTATGCGTGTCGCTGCCAGTGGGCTGCTCGGAGGGAGAACTGACGGAGGATGCCGAGAACTGTGCGGGTTTCTTGAGCTGTGTCGACGGTCTGTTCGTGGCCCAGCAGTGTGGCAGCGGAGAATACTTCCATCCAGGATTGCTGCAGTGCTTGGGCGATGATCGAAACATTTGCACCAGCAAGTGCCGATCAGGTGCCAGGGGCCGATGCATTGAGGGCAGAAAGATGGCGGATCCCCAGGACTGTGCGGGCTATCTGGAGTGCATTGACGGGCAGCTGGTGGAGCAGATATGTGCGCGAGGCAGCTACTTCGAGAGCACCCTCAGGGGCTGTGTTATCGACGAGAAGCGCCGCTGCGTGACGGACCCAAAGTGATTCCTAATGCACAATAAATTATCTCAGTGTGCCGACTTCCCCGCCGACGAGAATGGGTTCTGCCACAATAAATCTAATTAAATGGGAAGTTGCTGCTTAATTTAGCTCAAATTTGGTTGCCGGGACTTTCGCCAAAAGTTGTTTTTACTGCCTGTCGATTGTGGGGCAGCAGCAGTGACTTTGGGTTTCAGTGTGATAACAGAACGAGTGTTCTTTGTTGCCGCTGGTTAATCGGTGGCGTTCTTGAACTGATTATGCCCTGAAGTCTTCGGAAATGTACGAGTGCTAGACCACTAGATAAGCAACAGCAGCAGCAATCAGATTTGACTCACCCGGGAATGTTTGCTTTGTGCTTTGTGCGTCACAGCAGCACCATATGGCCAGCAGCATGTTCCTTCCGAACTGGGCCCAAAACTTCAAAGAATGTTTTGCTCGCAATTAAAATTGAATTGAATTCCCATTAGGGGCAGGGGCGTGTCTTCGGCGCTGTGGAGTGTCCGCCTGAAAGGACCTTTCTTCCCATTAATTGAACGGTTACCGGGGAAATGCGATATTGCTTCGCTTCGGATTTATTTGCAAATGAAACACGCCCACGGTTCGGGGCATCTGCCTGGGAAAGGTCTACTTCTTGTTCACTTTGACGTTTATCAGGAACAAGTTGAAAACGTAAATGTTCTTGGTGTGGCCCGAGCCACCATTACCTCCGGGGCCGCCGGGTTTCGGGGTGTTGGGCCTCTCTGGACCAGCGGCTGTTGTGGTGGTATCTTCCTCTGGTGTAGCACTTGAAGATTCATCTTCTGGGGCAGCTGTGGTAGAATCTTCCTCGGGGACAGCTGTGGTAGAGTCATCTACAGCAGCGGGGGTAGTTGAATCTTCCTCAGGAGCTTCAGTTGTTGAATCATCTTCAGGTGTAACTACGGTAGAATCATCTTCGGGTGGAGAAGTGGTGGAATCTTCGTCTGTGATGCCAGTGGTAGAGTCTTCTGGGTCTGAGGTGGTGGAATCCTCTTCAGCAGCGTCGGTAGTTGAATCATCTTCGGGGACAGAAGTGGTGGAATCATCCTCTGGGTCTGAGGTAGTAGAAGCTTCCTCAGGAGCTTCAGTTGTAGAATCATCATCTTCTTGTGCAGCGGTAGTTGAATCTTCTTCTGGGACAGAATTGGTAGAGTCCTCTTCTCCATCCTCGGGCGCAGCAGTTGTGGAGTCATCTTCAGTTACAGCTGTGGTAGAATCTTCCTCGGGGACAGCTGTGGTAGAGTCATCTACAGCAGCGGGGGTAGTTGAATCTTCCTCAGGAGCTTCAGTTGTTGAATCATCTTCAGGTGTAACTACGGTAGAATCATCTTCGGGTGGAGAAGTGGTGGAATCTTCGTCTGTGATGCCAGTGGTAGAGTCTTCTGGGTCTGAGGTGGTGGAATCCTCTTCAGCAGCGTCGGTAGTTGAATCATCTTCGGGGACAGAAGTGGTGGAATCATCCTCTGGGTCTGAGGTAGTAGAAGCTTCCTCAGGAGCTTCAGTTGTAGAATCATCATCTTCTTGTGCAGCGGTAGTTGAATCTTCTTCTGGGACAGAAGTGGTAGAGTCCTCTTCTCCATCCTCGGGCGCGGCAGTTGTGGAGTCATCTTCAGTTACAGCTGTGGTAGAATCGCCTTCAGGTGCAGAAGTGGTGGAATCTTCGTCTGTGATGTCCGTGGTAGAATCTTCTGGCTCTGAGGTGGTAGAATCTTCTTCAGGAGCGGCGGTAGTTGAATCATCTTCTCCATCTTCTGGGGCAGAAGTGGTAGAGTCGTCATCAGAGGCAGAAGTGGTGGAATCTTCCTTTGGAGCTTCAGTTGTAGAATCATCTTCAGCAGCGACGGTAGTGGAATCATCTTCTCCATCATCTGGGGTAGAATCATCCTCTGGAGCAGCGGTGGTCGAATCTTCTTCAGCTGCAGCTGTGGTAGAATCATTATCTTCCCCTTCCTCGGGAGCGGCTGTGGTTGTCTCATCTCCTCCATCCTCGGGGGCTGCAGTGGTAGAATCATCTACAGGCGCTGCCGTCGTGGAGTCATCGTCACCTCCATCTTCAGGAGCAGCGGTGGTGGAGTCAGCTCCTCCATCCTCGGGCGCGGCAGTGGTGGAACCTTCTTCAGGTGCCGGAGTGCTCGAATCTTCTTCAGGAGCGGCACTGGTCGAATCTTCTACAATTTCGGGAGGGCCAGTGGTCGAGTCATCGGCTCCAGCGGCGGTTGTGGAGTCATCGGACGCAGTTGGAAGAGTTGTCTCGTCGTTGAACAGCTGTCCCAGACCGAAGGGCGACTGCTGGTTCACGGGCACGTAGAAGACGCCCTCGGCCACGAAAATGTTCACTGAGGCACCCATCAGCACCGAGCTGTACTTGTCGCCGCAGGCATTCTTGTTGGCCTCCTTGTAGGTGTCGCACCGCTTGCTGGGGAAGTTGTTCCACCGCAGCGACTCCACGTAGTAGGTGACGGCGCGGGTGTGGGCGCAACTTCCGCCTATGTCGATGCCGCAGCCCGGCTGCGACCTGCCGCCGTTCACGTAGAAGGCAGCGCTGCCGATGGGCTTGGTGAAGCCCATGGTGCCGCCGGCGGTGTGGATGGACTCCACGTAGCGGGCATCGTCGCTGGACAGACGCTTCGCGGTGTTGCTGTAGCTGATCAGCGGGCTGGCAGGATCCAGACCGACCACTTTACCGACCTCGCCGGAGGCGACCTGCTTGGCGGTGTGGCCGGCCACGTGGGCGCCCAGACTGAAGCCCACCACCTCGAGTGTGTCCAGGGACATGCCGTATTCGCTCACCAGGAAATCGACCAGCGCAGCGATCTTCGTGCCTGCTCCGGAGGCAGCGACCACCGAAGAAGCGTACTCCAGGGAGCGCCCACGCACCCAGTCGACGGCAATCATGTTGTAGTCTCCGGTCTGGAACCAGGCGGCGGCTATCTTGGTGTTGACCCCGTCCTTGTAGTTGGAGTTCCAGCCGTGGATGGTGATCCTGCAAAGCGAGCACTGTTACGGTTCCACTCCGACGGGGAAGAAGGAGGCGCCTACCTGGTGGGATTCTCCGGATTGAAGTTGGAGCCGTCAATGGAGGCACGCGTCGCCTTGATCTGCTGCCCCGCGTTCGTGTTGCGCAGCGTGTACAGGTAGAAGTTGACCGTGTTCGTGGACAGACGACCCATGATCGCCTCCTGTGCCTCGTAGTGGGCCAGCTGTCGCTCGCCCTCGCTGCGGCTCACCCAGCGCAGGGCGCCGTCCTGCTGCGGCACATACCAGCCATTGGCGCCGCTCACGCGCAGCGACAGGTCCTCAATGGGCCAGGCGCTCACTGAAACACGGAATAATCATTACCTGCCCCTGTCCCCGGCCCTGTTTCGATTGGCGTGCAAAGTCTCACCTGCTATCACGCAGACTGCTAACAGGAAACACAATCTCATTGTTTGCATGGAAAATTTGAATGGTTCGGCAGCCAGAGCCGTCGCAGCTATTTATACCTTTCCTCCTTCTGCTTAAGTCGATCCCAAATCAAAACAACAACAACAACAATGCCGCGATTAGATCGTTTCTAATCGCAAAGATTTGAGTTGTTCCACATTGAAAGCTCCACCCCGCAGAGCTTTCGAGTTCCGTTCCCCCAATCAACGAGAGAGTAATCGATATCGATAGCTTTCATAGCTGTGAGCTTTTGCTTGGTTTATTTTGACTGCGAGTGGATCGCTTCAGTTGCCCATGCCATAGTGGGCGTGCGGCTGTGGGCGCAGGAGCCGGTGAGATCGAGGCCGCAGCCGGGCTGCGACTTGCCGCCGTTGGGGTAGAAGGCGCCCTTGCCGATGGGCTTCAGGAAGCCGAGGTTGCCGCCGTTGGTCTGGATGGACTCCACGTACCAGGCATCGGTGGAGCTGAGCCGCTTGTTGGGCGAGTCGTAGCTGTAGAGGGGCAGGGCGGGGTCCAGGCCGATGATCGTGTGCAGCTGGCCGTTCTTGACGTTCTTGCCGGCATAGCCGGACACATGGGCGCCCAGGCTGTGGCCAATGACCATCGTGTTGTCCAGGTTGAGGCCGTGGTTGCTGCGCAGGAAGTTGATCAGCGTCGCCACCTGCTCGCCGACGCCGGGCACAGCCAGCACGGACGAGGCATAGTCGACGGAGCGGGCACGGCCCCAGTCGACGGTGATCATGTTCATGTCGCCGTGCGAGAACCAGGCATCGCGGACGCCGTAGTTGATGAACTCGTCGGCGCTGGAGGACCAGCCGTGGATGGTGAAGCGCGTGGGGTTGTTGGGGTTGAAGTTGGACGAGGAGATCACCGACGAGGAGGCCTTGATCTCCTGGGCCCAGCCGCGGTTCGACTGCGTGTACAGGTAGAAGGTCACCGGATTGAGGACGTTGCGCGCCTCCTTCTCGGCGTGGGCATCCAGAAAGGCCTCGGCCACATCCCGGTCCATCCACTCAAAGCTGCCATCGGCCTGGGGCACATACCAGCCATTCTCTCCGTTCTCGCGCACCTCAACAGCGCCAACTGGAAACGGGTCGAGCGGGGGTTAAGGCGGGCTGTGGGTCACCAAAGCTTCAACTCACCTGCCAGGAGGCAGAAGGCCAAAGCCAACAGCAGTTTCATGATCATGGCAATGACAACGACGTTCAACTGACGATCCGTGCTGACATAGGCGTTCCCTTTATACGGATCGGAATCGCGCCAGATCGGATCTCAGACACTTTGGAGCGCAGCACTCGAGATAGGGCGACACTGGATGGGCCAGGCCACTCACGCCATGCGAGACCACCGATAAGGCCGGCCTGTGGTCGGCGGACTGAAGAGCGGAACATGTGTTCTTGGCCGAATGTCCATCTTGATGGTGTTGGTATTTGTATTCATTTGAATTGTTTTATTTCTGGCCCGTGTGTAGGCAGTTCACGTTCCCGATCCGATTCCGATCGACTACGCTTTGTGGCCAATCAACTGCGCTATCAGTCCGTCAAGCTACTCGTTGTGAAATCGTTATTAGATATCTGCCAATAATCGCATCTTATAAATAGAGCAAAATGATATTTGCCCCATCAATACGTAGGGCACACGTCGCCACTTGTCTTTATCTGCCTCCTTGTGCTCTACGGGCCATCAATATCGAATGACTTCAACGCGAAATAAACTCTTTGTAAATGCGATTTAAATGTCCGCGAGTACTGGCGCATTGTGAGGCTCGTCCCCAGCCGCAATCTCTGACGTACGGAAAATACTTTTGCGCCGCTGACAGCCACTAGAACCCCCACACAGCCCCGTATCTTGATTCAGATATGGAAGGTGCACATAGACTCTTGAATTTCGTTTCTTTGCTTGTTTTAGTCACTTACATTTTGGGGATTATGGAACTCAACTGCTGCCGGTAAGGCTGCTATAACAAATGTGGAATCTGACCAAATTGTGGTGTGCAGAGGCAGGGAACGCTCTCAATTTATGGGTGGAGCAAATCACTTTTTAATCATCGATTGAGGAGTACTAGAGGAAAACACTTGAGAAATCTCACTACTGAAACGGTCAGATAAAGGTCAGATATCAGGACTAGAACTTAGTTGATAGCAACTCATTTGCCCAGCTTAGCTGATTAGAAAAGATATCAATAAAAATGTTTGTACTTGGAATATGTCGGGTACGGGGTTCAGGGGTCACCATTTTGATCTGACGCTGAGTCTTTATCTTTCTGTTGGAATAATCCAAGCGACAGTAAACAGTAGTAATGATTCGATCCAATGGCACAGGTAAGCCTGTCAGGTAAACCCAAACACATTAAAAATGATCAAAGGAAAATTAAAAAAATAAATTTGAAATAATTACTGCATACCCCTCAAGGATGTCGTCAAATGTTTGGCGAGACGTTTCCTTTCCTTTATTTAATTTCCGGTGCAATTTTATTCATTGAAATGTAATTATTAAGCATCTGTAGCTGTGGATACCGCAAAACTCGAATTGATTTTGCTTCTGTTTATTCTTCTATATTTACTTAAGAAGCACCCAAGGGAGGCCAATCCACCAATAGCCTTTGAGTTCCCCTATTTGAAGATAGGCAAACATAAAAAAAGCTGCTTTGGTTTGCAAATTTTTAACAATTTATTGAGTTAAAGTGGCTGAGCACAGGTCTCGATTCGGTCTCACCGAATGGAGCCCTGCTCTTGCTGCTGTTGCTGTGAGGAAACGCAGATCTCTATTCGATTTTACCGAATGGAGCCTTGCTGTTCACGGGCACGTAGAAGTCACCATCGACCATGTAGGCGTTGGACTCGGCCCCCATGCGGACGCTGCTGTAGGTGCTGCCGCAGTCCTTGGAGACGGCTTCCTCGTAGTCGTGGCACTTGTGGGTTCCGAAGTTGTCCTCGGTGATGGCCTCAGCGTAGTACAGAACGGAGCGGCCGTGGGAGCACGAGCCAGTGACATCCACACCACATCCTGGCTGTGACTTGCCGCCGTTGGGGTAGAAGGCGCCCTTGCCGATGGGCTTCAGGAATCCCAGTTTGCCGCCGTTGGTCTGGATGGACTCCACGTAGTGGGCATCATCGCTGGAGAGACGCTTGTTGGGCTTATCGTAGCTGAAAAGGGGCAGGGCAGGGTCAAGACCCACAATGGTATGGATACGACCATCGCCAACTTTCTTGCCGGCGTAGCCAGCGACATGCGCTCCCAGACTGTGTCCGATGACCTCCAGGCTGTCCAGAGACATGCCATGATGCTCGTGCAGGTAGTTGATCATGTCCCCGACCTTGCCGCCTGCTCCGGAAACAGCCAGCACCGAGGAGGCGTAGTCAACGGAACGGGCACGAGCCCAGTCCACAACAATCACGTTGTAGTCTCCGCGGGAGAGCCAGGCCTTGGTGATGCGTGTGTTCATGTCGTCATTGGCGCCCTGGGTCCAGCCGTGGATGACGAAACGGGTGCCATGATCCTTGTTGAAGTGGGATTCGTCGATGGAGGATGCCTTGGACTTGATCTCCTTACCATCGGTGGGGTTGGACTTGGTGTAGAGGTAGAAGTTGACTGCGTTGGTGCTGATGCGGCCTTCCATCTGTTCGCCGTGGGACAGCAGCTCCTCGGCATCGGCCAGATCCATCCACTCGAAGCTGCCATCGACTTTGGGAATGAACCAGCCATTCTCGCCGTTGATGCGCTCCTCAATGGGCAGAGCAGTCACTGCGCAAATGTCTTCATTAGCGGCAAAGTTCTTCTAGTGGAATATTCGAGGAGAACTCACCTGCTGCCAACAAGGCTGCCAGAACAAATAACACTTTCATATTGGGGTCTTGACCAATTGTGGTGTTCAGTAGCCATTCGCCGCCTTTTATAGAGCCCCAACTAATCACCTTTTAATACAAATAAATACTCAAGGGCTATTTTAGTCCAACGATCAGATAGTGGCGCTATCCGGATTAAAATTATCATTCATAACAGTACATGTCCACCACAGCGCAGCTGATAAGCACGAAAATCAAAGAAGCTTTTTAAGTTGTCGCTGGGACACTTCAGCACTTTGACAGTCGTATGGTGCCACAACTGACGCTGGGCAGCAACATTTTTTGCATATTTCGTGCATATTTCAGCTTCAGGTGTCGCATCTTTTGATATATTTCTTAACAGATCCATGGAACATGAGTTCGAGAAAGAAGTAGATGCACTGAAAATTAAATATCGGGTATTCTCTATCAGAGGGGGCACAACTAAATTAACTTAGCTCTTCTAATAACATTACACGGATGACAGTAATTGCCCAAGCAATTCGTAGTTTATTATCCACTTCCGAATCAATGCCACAAGACAAAGTCCGTGCAGGGTTGTGTGAGCAAGCGAGGCGAGTGCCTTGACCCCTAGTAAGTACTTTAATAAAATAACATCATTCACTTTCGATTTCATTATTTTTCAATGTTTTGTTGAATTACTTTGACAAAATAATAATAGTAATAGATAAGTTTTAGCCACTGGCAACTTGACATAATTTTAGAACTAAAAGAAAAAACTGTGCTGGTCCGTATCGGTTCAATATCCTTATGGGTAACTTTAATATGCTTCTGCATAATTCTTTTGAATTGGATTAACAACGGATCTGTCATTGCCACAAAATCTGCCGTTAGGAGAACAAAACCCAACCCAAACTATCTTAAAAGTAAATATATATGCCAGGATATGCAAAAATCAAATATTTGGGACTAAAATTTGTTAACAATTTATTGGATTCATGGAAGCGAGCACAGATCTCTAGTTAACCTTGCCGAAAGGAGCGGCGCTGTTAACGGGAACGTAGTAGTCACCATCGACCATGTAGGCATTGGTGGTGGCACCCATGCGGACGCTGCTGTAGGTGCTGCCGCACTCCTTGGAGACGGCTGCCTCGTAGTCGTGGCACTTGATCGTACCGAAGTTGTCCTCGGTAACGGCCTCGGCGTAATAGGTGACGGAGCGGCCGTGGGAGCAGGAGCCGGTCAGGTCAACACCTCAGCCGGGTTGAGTTTTGCCGCCGTTGGGATAGAAGGCGCCCTTGCCGATGGGTTTCAGGAAGCCGAGGGTGCCGCCGTTGGTCTGGATGGACTCCACGTACCAGGCATCGCTGGTGGAGAGGTCAGATAAAGGTCAGATATCAGGACTAGAACTTAGTTGATAGCAACTCATTTGCCCAGCTTAGCTGATTAGAAAAGATATCAATAAAAATGTTTGTACTTGGAATATGTCGGGTACGGGGTTCAGGGGTCACCATTTTGATCTGACGCTGAGTCTTTATCTTTCTGTTGGAATAATCCAAGCGACAGTAAACAGTAGTAATGATTCGATCCAATGGCACAGGTAAGCCTGTCAGGTAAACCCAAACACATTAAAAATGATCAAAGGAAAATTAAAAAAATAAATTTGAAATAATTACTGCATACCCCTCAAGGATGTCGTCAAATGTTTGGCGAGACGTTTCCTTTCCTTTATTTAATTTCCGGTGCAATTTTATTCATTGAAATGTAATTATTAAGCATCTGTAGCTGTGGATACCGCAAAACTCGAATTGATTTTGCTTCTGTTTATTCTTCTATATTTACTTAAGAAGCACCCAAGGGAGGCCAATCCACCAATAGCCTTTGAGTTCCCCTATTTGAAGATAGGCAAACATAAAAAAAGCTGCTTTGGTTTGCAAATTTTTAACAATTTATTGAGTTAAAGTGGCTGAGCACAGGTCTCGATTCGGTCTCACCGAATGGAGCCCTGCTCTTGCTGCTGTTGCTGTGAGAAAACGCAGATCTCTATTCGATTTTACCGAATGGAGCCTTGCTGTTCACGGGCACGTAGAAGTCACCATCGACCATGTAGGCGTTGGACTCGGCCCCCATGCGGACGCTGCTGTAGGTGCTGCCGCAGTCCTTGGAGACGGCTTCCTCGTAGTCGTGGCACTTGTGGGTTCCGAAGTTGTCCTCGGTGATGGCCTCAGCGTAGTACAGAACGGAGCGGCCGTGGGAGCACGAGCCAGTGACATCCACACCACATCCTGGCTGTGACTTGCCGCCGTTGGGGTAGAAGGCGCCCTTGCCGATGGGCTTCAGGAATCCCAGTTTGCCGCCGTTGGTCTGGATGGACTCCACGTAGTGGGCATCATCGCTGGAGAGACGCTTGTTGGGCTTATCGTAGCTGAAAAGGGGCAGGGCAGGGTCAAGACCCACAATGGTATGGATACGACCATCGCCAACTTTCTTGCCGGCGTAGCCAGCGACATGCGCTCCCAGACTGTGTCCGATGACCTCCAGGCTGTCCAGAGACATGCCATGATGCTCGTGCAGGTAGTTGATCATGTCCCCGACCTTGCCGCCTGCTCCGGAAACAGCCAGCACCGAGGAGGCGTAGTCAACGGAACGGGCACGAGCCCAGTCCACAACAATCACGTTGTAGTCTCCGCGGGAGAGCCAGGCCTTGGTGATGCGTGTGTTCATGTCGTCATTGGCGCCCTGGGTCCAGCCGTGGATGACGAAACGGGTGCCATGATCCTTGTTGAAGTGGGATTCGTCGATGGAGGATGCCTTGGACTTGATCTCCTTACCATCGGTGGGGTTGGACTTGGTGTAGAGGTAGAAGTTGACTGCGTTGGTGCTGATGCGGCCTTCCATCTGTTCGCCGTGGGACAGCAGCTCCTCGGCATCGGCCAGATCCATCCACTCGAAGCTGCCATCGACTTTGGGAATGAACCAGCCATTCTCGCCGTTGATGCGCTCCTCAATGGGCAGAGCAGTCACTGCGCAAATGTCTTCATTAGCGGCAAAGTTCTTCTAGTGGAATATTCGAGGAGAACTCACCTGCTGCCAACAAGGCTGCCAGAACAAATAACACTTTCATATTGGGGTCTTGACCAATTGTGGTGTTCAGTAGCCATTCGCCGCCTTTTATAGAGCCCCAACTAATCACCTTTTAATACAAATAAATACTCAAGGGCTATTTTAGTCCAACGATCAGATAGTGGCGCTATCCGGATTAAAATTATCATTCATAACAGTACATGTCCACCACAGCGCAGCTGATAAGCACGAAAATCAAAGAAGCTTTTTAAGTTGTCGCTGGGACACTTCAGCACTTTGACAGTCGTATGGTGCCACAACTGACGCTGGGCAGCAACATTTTTTGCATATTTCGTGCATATTTCAGCTTCAGGTGTCGCATCTTTTGATATATTTCTTAACAGATCCATGGAACATGAGTTCGAGAAAGAAGTAGATGCACTGAAAATTAAATATCGGGTATTCTCTATCAGAGGGGGCACAACTAAATTAACTTAGCTCTTCTAATAACATTACACGGATGACAGTAATTGCCCAAGCAATTCGTAGTTTATTATCCACTTCCGAATCAATGCCACAAGACAAAGTCCGTGCAGGGTTGTGTGAGCAAGCGAGGCGAGTGCCTTGACCCCTAGTAAGTACTTTAATAAAATAACATCATTCACTTTCGATTTCATTATTTTTCAATGTTTTGTTGAATTACTTTGACAAAATAATAATAGTAATAGATAAGTTTTAGCCACTGGCAACTTGACATAATTTTAGAACTAAAAGAAAAAACTGTGCTGGTCCGTATCGGTTCAATATCCTTATGGGTAACTTTAATATGCTTCTGCATAATTCTTTTGAATTGGATTAACAACGGATCTGTCATTGCCACAAAATCTGCCGTTAGGAGAACAAAACCCAACCCAAACTATCTTAAAAGTAAATATATATGCCAGGATATGCAAAAATCAAATATTTGGGACTAAAATTTGTTAACAATTTATTGGATTCATGGAAGCGAGCACAGATCTCTAGTTAACCTTGCCGAAAGGAGCGGCGCTGTTAACGGGAACGTAGTAGTCACCATCGACCATGTAGGCATTGGTGGTGGCACCCATGCGGACGCTGCTGTAGGTGCTGCCGCACTCCTTGGAGACGGCTGCCTCGTAGTCGTGGCACTTGATCGTACCGAAGTTGTCCTCGGTAACGGCCTCGGCGTAATAGGTGACGGAGCGGCCGTGGGAGCAGGAGCCGGTCAGGTCAACACCTCAGCCGGGTTGAGTTTTGCCGCCGTTGGGATAGAAGGCGCCCTTGCCGATGGGTTTCAGGAAGCCGAGGGTGCCGCCGTTGGTCTGGATGGACTCCACGTACCAGGCATCGCTGGTGGAGAGACGCTTGTTGGGCGAGTCATAGCTGAAGAGGGGCAGGGCGGGGTCAAGACCGACGATGGAATGGATACGACCATTGCCAACGGTCTTTCCGGCGTAGCCAGCGACGTGGGCTCCCAGACTGTGTCCGATGACCTCCAAACTGTCCAGAGACATGCCATGATGCTCGTTCAGGTATTTGATCATGTCTCCGACCTTAGCACCAGCACCGGGAACAGCCAGCACAGAGGAAGCGTAGTCAACGGAACGGGCGCGGGCCCAGTCCACAACAATCACGTTGTAGTCTCCGCGGGACAGCCAGGCCTTGGTGATGCGGGTGTTCATGTCGTCATTGGCGCTTTGGGTCCAGCCGTGGATAACGAATCGGGTGCCATGATTCCTGTTAAAGTGGGATCCATCGATTGAGGATGCATCGGATTTGATTTCCTGTCTGGATGTAGGGTTGGACTTGGTGTAGAGGTAGAAGTTGACTGCGTTGGTGCTGATGCGGCCTTCCATCTGCTCGCCGTGGGAGAGCAGCTCCTCCGCATCGGCCAGATCCATCCACTCGAAGCTGCCGTCGACTTTGGGAATGAACCAGCCATTCTCGCCGTTGATGCGCTCCTCAATGGGCAGAGCAGTCACTGCGCAAATGTCTTCATTAGCGGCAAAGTTCTTCTAGTGGAATATTCGAGGAGAACTCACCTGCTGCCAACAAGGCTGCTAGAACAAATAAAACTTTCATATTGTGGGGTCTTGGCCAATTGTGGTGTTCAGTGGCCATTTTCCGCCTTTTATAGACCCCCAACTAATCGGCATTTAATGCAAGTAAACACTTAAGATCTATTTTTGGTGCAACGATCTGATTGTGGCGCAGCCCTGATTCAAATTAGCATTGATAACGGTTCAGTCGGGCCCGCTGCGGGGTAGATAAGGATAGCACGTAAATAAATTTGGGAGTATCCCGCACTTGTACAGTTAACTATCATGACAAGTGGGATAAGAAAGGTATTTTAGCTGCGAGATAGAACTTTCTGATTCCTTAACAGATTAATCGAACCCATGGGGGGCTTGACATATGATGAAATAATTTTGTTTTTACATTTGAAATTTATTGTTTATAGTTTTGGCTTGAGACATGATGAAATAATTTTGTTTTTACATTTGAAATTTATTGTTTATAGTTTTGTGGAATTATGTGAACATTCATTCAATTTTTAACCGATTTTTATTGGTGGTATTTTTGTATATACGATTTTTCGGTTTTCCCAGCCCCACATTTAGTCATCGAATTAAACCCTGAATTATAGCCAGCAGTGCAGCGTGCTGCAAATCATGAGTATTGTTCACTGTTTGCACTGTGCCCACTGTACAAAAACATTGTTCACCGCAAATGCTGACGCCGTTCGTTCGCTCCTTGTTCCGCCTTCTTCGTTTTACAGTTACAGCTTACATGTGTATTCACAAATAAGCTTTTCTCTCGCGCTCTTTCCATCGTTGTGCTCGGCTTAGGCAGCCGCTGAGCTGCTCTTACGCTCTCCTTCCATCGCGCTCTCACGCTCTCTTCTAAGCTTTGCTGCCATGGGCTTGGGCACGGCGCGTTCGGCGCGTCAGCAGCTGTAATAACTCTTGCACTTAAATACATACTTTTACATCGCGCTACATGTGTTCATTGTACATATGAATACAAGTTCACATAAACAGAAATTGTACATACATTGCGCTCGACTTCTTATTGAATCAAATCAACAGCTGGTGGAAAAGCTCACTAGCTGAACAAGCTTTACAATTGCAAACAAAACAAATATAAACATGTGTAAGTGTAGGTCGCCTTGCTTGAATTGCTGTACAATCCTTTTGATAGATAAACCTGCATGCACAGTGGAATCCCGCAGCAATAAACGCTAGTCAATTAAATATTAGCTCAACAATAGTTCATAAATCAGCCAGGAAATCTATGTGAAGGGGCAGAGTGCAGTCATAAATGGCCATAAGCTCTCGATGACGAGGACTAGTTTACGAGCTAGTTCAGCGTAATTTATGGCTATCTCAATAGGTGGTTGGACGACATTAAGGTTGATTGGTCTGATAGGGAAGTTCATTGAAGAACTGTGAAGGCATTTCCTGTACCGATGGCCCCCGCCGAGTTATTTTTTAGAAATCTTTTCAGTTGGATTGAGTTGAGGTTTTTATTAATGTGCGTTTAGTTAATCATGCCGAAGGGGGCCTTGCTGTTCACGGGCACGTAGAAGTCGCCGTCGACCATGTAGGCATTGGTGTCGGCTCCCATGCGGACGCTGCTGTAGGTGCTGCCGCAGTCCTTGGAGACGGCTGCCTCGTAGTCGTGGCACTTGTGGGTTCCGAAGTTGTCCTCGGACACGGCCTCGGCGTAATAGGTGGTGGAGCGGCCGTGCGAGCAGGCGCCAGTAACGTCCAGGGGGCAGCCGGGCTGGGTCTTACCGCCGTTGGGGTAGAAGGCGCCCTTGCCGATGGGTTTCAGGAAGCCGAGGGTGCCGCCGTTGGTCTGGATGGACTCCACGTAGTGGGCATCATCGCTGGAGAGACGCTTGTTGGGCTTATCGTAGCTGAAGAGGGGCAGGGCGGGGTCCAGGCCGATGATGGTGTGCACCTTTTCGTCCGTGTTCTTGCCGGCGTAGCCAGCAACGTGGGCTCCGAGACTGTGGCCAATGACGTAGAGGTCGTCTAGAGACATGCGGTACTCGGAGTGCAGGAAGTTGATCATCTTGGCGACCTTCTTGCCGGTGGCAGCGACAGCCATCACGGAGGTGGCGTAGTCGATGGATCGGGCACGGGCCCAGTCAACGACGATCACGTTGTAATCGCCCTTGGACAGCCAGGCGGCGCGGATGCCCTTGTTCATGCTCGCGACGTAGCTCTGGGTCCAGCCGTGGATGACGAAGCGGGTGGGGTGGTCAGCGTTGAAGTGGGATTTGTCGACAGACTTGGTGCTGGCTGTGATCTTCTTGCCCTTGCTGGGGTTGGAGGAAGTGTACAGGTAGAAAGAGACGGGCACGGTGGTCAGGCCACGAGATTCCAGCAGCTCCTGCTGCTCCATCCACTCCTCTGCGACGTCCTTGTCCACCCACTCGAAAGTGCCGTCTTGCTGGGGAACGTACCAGCCGTTCTCGCCGTTCACGCGGTCAGCCTCCTCCAAAGCGTAGGCCGAAGCTATCGGACATAACGATGATTCATTAGCTAAGTAATTGTTGGGAGTACAATTTGAAGGACTTACCGGCCAGGGCACAGAATGCCAAAAGAATAAAGGTCTTCATGTTGCTTTTGGATCGACAACTGATTGCTGAATTGGTCGACAGCTGGCTCTTTTATAGGGCGAATCGGCGGCACTTATCTGCGTCAGATTAGGCTCGCTTGGTGGGGGACATTGCTACTTAGAATATGACCATATGATAGCAGCCACCGTGGCCCAGCGCTAGTATATTGTTTTGTTTGGTAATTCAGAATCAGATGGGATATTTATCTGTTGATTGACTTTTCAATTGACTTTCATTCCGTGACATTTCGCGAAGAATATTCTTATTGTGGTGGGGTCTGGGTCTGTCAAGTGTCTGGCCGGAATGTGCCCCATGGTAATTCTTGTTTATTTTGGGTTCACTGGGACCGAAACGCGGCGAAAGTACGAGTGCCTCAAATCGCACAAAGATTGGACGTAATCAGCCTATTTGTCGGCAGCTATTACACTGGCAGGCCCTCTGCCCACCCATCAAACCACTGACCACTGACCAACGTAATCTCATGTAAGCCACGCCGAGTGGGCTTAATTGTTTGTGGCGTTAAAAGGGCATTTAATTTAACACTTGAATGCATTTGAGTTGCTGCGACTTGTCGTATCTCCCATGGGAATGGGCTTCCAACTTGTGTTTCCTGTCTATAGTTCTGTTCGGTACATTTAACCTGGCACCTGGGCATTAATTGATCTCACACTGTTGTTACTCCGCCCCGGTATCGCGATAATTGGGGTGCTTGGAAAATAAATTACTTCACTGTAGAGAAAACTGTTGCCTACTTTCAGGCACTTTTTAAATGGTCTGTGGGTTCTTTTTCGCTGTGCGATTAATTCAATTAATAACGCAAATATGACCACGAAAAGGAAGAGAAACCACAATAATAAAAAAATAAAGTCCCAGCTCTTGTTTTATTTGCCTGAAGCTGCCTTTGTGGACACACGCCACCCCCAGGGAGTTGGGGGGTTCGGATTGGTGGCATCGGAGTCATCGATGATAGATTCAATGAACATTTCAAATTAATCGTATTTTGAAAAGTGTCGCATTTCACGTGGCACGTGCCCGGGGACTGATAAACGTTCGGCTGCGTTTGATTAAGCAAATTAAATGGCAACACGGGCCAATTTACATAACCAATTTGGCCCACGGGCCGCGGATTCACTTTGCTGGCATTTTGCTGGGCGGGCGGATTATGTCATCGTGAGTGGACCACAGATCAGAGAAACATTTTGCGGTCTTCTGCGATAAGTTTGGCCACTGGTTTTGGCTTTGTGTGGACCTCAAGCCGCAAATCTGGGGTCCAGCACACACGCATAATAGGGATTTGAGCCAGAATAAAATTCAATTTCATCCTGGGGCCGGCAAAAAACAATAAATTCCAGTGCCCATAAATCAGCATTTGGGGCAAATAAATTTCGTTGCTCTTTTGTGGGTCGCCTTCCGAATGCTTTCAGGGTTCAAGGCTAACCGTGTCATGAATATAATTCGCTTATCTGGCGGGGGTGCTCGCGGCGCACCACATATATCCCAGCAGATGATTAACTAACTCAAGCAGAGCCAGAAGTAGAGCTTCAATCGTTATCCTCATATATGTATGGGTCCTTTTACTTTTACGGAAATTTGCACTTGCTCTCGACGAGGGCTAATTGGGGCACAAGGACTGCCTGCCGGGCAGACGTCTCCGCATTTAAGTACGAGACAGACAGAGCTATGCACTTGCCACACAAGCTACATCCCTTCCTTTGCCAACTACAATGTGGATGTTGTGGCTGTTGACTTTGTCCCGAGCAAAATTGTGCCCGATGGCTGCTCATTAATTATAATTACAAACATGCCGCAAAAAGTGGCAAAAAGCGCTGTGACGACATTGCTAAAGATAAATGCGGCTTTTGGGGTCTGAGGTTAAAGCAGTCATGAATGAAGAGCGAAAAACAGACAAGCGGCAAGCCGACAAAAAAGGCAAAAGAGTTCAGCAAAAGTTACTTTTCGGTCCTGGCTGTGTAAATATTTAGCTGCGAAATGCCACAAGCACTTCCTGCCCCCCAAAGGACGCAGCTTTGTGGACCATTTGCTGGCTATTTGGCAGCAGCTGGATACCAACTTGTTTCCACTGCAATGCCATTGAGTCTCGGTAACTGCATTTGGAAGCGCCTCGCTTTGTGGCTACCTGCTGTTTGGGGCTGTTGCGAAGGTATTTCCGCCAACAAAGTGGGCAATGAAAAGATTTACACAAAGTCCTAGGCTTTCGCTGAAATTTGTACATTTTCCGCTTAAACTTTTCCCTCCAGCGCTGCTACGGGAAGCTGCAAATTTAATTTAAGGAATTTCAGGTCTCAGCTAATTTAATTTACGATCGAAATCCTAAAAGATGTTTGGCCCTCGCAAAGTTTTAACGCGCTTCTCGCGCCTTGACACCTCGTGCCCGAGTAAGTGAAATGTTTTCGGTTGGCTTTATGTGTTTTGTTTTATTAATGTTCGCTCAGTTAATCATGCCGAAGGGGGAGTTGCTGTTCACGGGCACATAGTAGTCACCGGCAACCATGTAGGCATTGGTGTCGGCTCCCATGCGGACGCTGCTGTAGGTGCTGCCGCACTGGTCGTTGACAGCGGCCTGGTAGTCGCCACACTTGATGGTCCCGAAGTTGTCCTGGCTGACGGCCTCGGCGTAATACGTGGTGGAGCGGCCGTGCGAACAGGCGCCAGTGACGTCCAGGAAGCAGCCGGGCTGCGTCTGGCCGCCGTTGGGGTAGAAGGCGCCCTTGCCGATGGGCTTCAGGAAGCCGAGGGTGCCGCCGTTGGTCTGGATGGACTCCACGTACCAGGCATCGGTGGAGCTGAGACGCTTGTTGGGCGAGTTGTAGCTGAAGAGGGGCAGGGCGGGGTCCAGGCCGATGATGGTGTGCACCTGGCCGTTGGTGTTCTTGCCGGCATAGCCAGCAACGTGGGCTCCGAGACTGTGGCCAATGACGTACAGGTTGTCCAGGGACATGCCGTAGTCCGAGTTCAGGAAGTTGATCATCTTGGCGACCTTCTTGCCGGTGGCAGCGACAGCCATCACGGAGGTGGCGTAGTCGATGGAACGGGCACGGGCCCAGTCAACGACGATCACGTTGTACTCGCCCTGTCCCAACCAGGCGGCGCGGATATCCTTATTCATGCCCGCGGTGTAGCTCTGGGTCCAGCCGTGGATGACGAAGCGGGTGGGATTGCCGGCGTTGAAGTTGGACTTATCGACAGACTTGGCGGTGGCCTTGATCTTCTGGCCCTTGGTGGGGTTGGAGGAAGTGTACAGGTAGAATGTGACGGGCACGGTGGTCAGGCCACGAGATTCCAGGCGTTCCTGCTGCTCCATCCACTCCTCTGCGACGTCCTTGTCCACCCACTCGAAGGTGCCGTCATACTGGGGAACGTACCAGCCGTTCTCGCCATTGACGCGGTCAGACTCCTCCATAGCGTAGGCCGAAGCTGTCAGGTATAATAGCAGTTCGTTAGTTAAACAATAATCAGAGTAATGATTCCAAGGACTTACCGGCCAGGGCACAGAGTGCCAAAAGAATAAAGGTCTTCATTTTGTTTCAGAATCGACAACTGATAGCTGAATATGTCGTTGCAACGGTCTTTTATACGCCACAACAGGCCGCTTATCGGCGACTGATTAGAGTCACTTGGAGGTGGACTAACTACTTGAAATGTATCTGATAGCACCCCCCGGTGCAAATGGCTCTTGCGGTTCTGATGGAATGCTGATTTAGATAGGATATTTTTGGCCGGATTGTCAATCAATTGCGCTCCATAATCAAATGCTTCAGCATTTCACGATGGTCTCCGAAATGTCCTACGCTTCCTCTTTAATGTTCTGTACCTTTTATTCGCAGTGCTTTTCCCATTTTACTTTTCTCCCTGTAGCTCTTGTGAAAATTGAATTTATGAAATACCATTTAAGCTTTTATCAGCCACCTGTTTTTTCTGTTTTTTTTCGGGGAAAGCCTTTGTTGTTGGCCGCTGCTCTGCCAGCAAACAGAATTTTCAGTCTAAGAGCTCGCTAAACAGAATTACGCGCCCACTAAGCCCAAAGAATCTGATTTTCCTCTCACTCCATTCGCAGCCGCCTCTTGGCGGTGCTTTGTCTGGATATCTAAGATGTTATTAGGCTTTTTGCGTGGGACACACATATACTCCCATTTTTGTACGTGATTCTTGTCAATATTTTGCATTTTATTTCCATGTTCCTTCGTCTGCCTGCGGGCGCTGCTTCCTCTTTTAATTTTCTCAATATTTTGTTGTATTTTATTGGCTGAAGCCGTTCGCATATTCAACGGCCGAGGGAGTGCTCCTCGCCAGCGTGTAATTATTTTGCGTGCTTTTGGCATTCAGGACACATTTTCCGATTCTTGTAAATACAAATACAAAATTGATGAGCTGTTTATTAATCAACTGCCAAACCAGCGTCCTATGCATGTGCGTATCGTTGGGCAAATTTTCGATTGGCTGCCGCATGTTTAATGATGTGCGACCGATGTTTGGGCCTGGAATTTTGTATGCAAGTAGGCTAAGGGCCCATAACTAAAATTAAAGCTTTAATGAAACATAATTTTGGGGCTGGAACAAATTTCGAATCATAATTCGCTTGATTTGAGTATCTTTAAGCCCTGACACGCTTTAAATTTTTGTAAATATCAAAAATAATATACGTAATATTGAGTTGAAGCTTTTTAGTGCATCATTCGTCACCAGACAGCTGATAAATAAATTATTTCTGACTTCAATTTATTTCTTTTTTGCTGTTCAAGATAAATCCCAATCACATTTTGGTCAGGACTTGGATTCATTTTAATTTCAATGAATTATTAATATTCCTGACGTTATCCTAGACGAGTTTTGTTTTGAGCTTTATTTTCTTTTCTACGAGTCGTATATGTTATGTTTTTTTGTGTCTTTATGGCGAAGCTAATAAACACCTTTTCTCACTGGTTGCTGAGTTAAATTTATGCTTATCGGAAATCTCAGATAAAATGTTTAAAATGTTTATCAGGAAATTTCTCAACTGTTTGCCGGAATGAGCAGTGGAAAAAGTCCTGAGATGCCATGCCAAACCTTTTAAATCCGCCCAAATGTGTATTGGCATAGATGCGGGGGCCGAGGAATGCGGCAAGATAATTGATAAAAATACAAAAAAACAGAAGGCACATGCTCGCCAGGCAGAGAAAGTGAGGGAATGACAACAGGCGAGTCACGAACATACTCAGGCACTCGGAAGGGTCCCATTCCGACACCCTCGAAGGCCTCATTATTGCGCTGAGATAAGCAATTTACCCACTTGATAACCTTATACCGCCCTTGCAGCACTCCTCTCTGGATGTGGCTGCTGGATGATGGGCGATGTGGCGATGGGGCGACGGGCGATGTCTGGTGGGTGGCCAGAAGCAGGCAGCGTCTGTCAGCTGTTGTCGGAGTTTATTCAAGGAGATATTAAAACCAAGTGAGCTGAACCCAAATGATATGAAATTAAATGAGATGAGTTCCGAAGAGATGAATGAAGAAGGCAACTTGTCAACGTACCAAAAGGCAAAAGTTTAAATTACCAAGTACTTTTGCCGCCGCACACATATGTGGCACATATATACATATGTATGTGGCACTCGTGCTGTTCTGTTAATAATTCCGATTTCTGAGTAGACTTTTAATTGCTTTCGATGGGTTGCCATTTGCCATTGATGACTTGGCTTTAAATTAACTTTCGGGCTTGAAATTTTGGGCTCTTCAAGCTGCTGTTTGTTAGGCCACACGAGAGATGATTTACTCTCGAGTGGGCTAAGAAACAGCAGCTGGTAAACCTATGAGTATTTGTATACACATGCATACACATATAACTGCTAATTAAGTTGTCTTTTTGGCAGAACTTATTGATACGGAATGATCTTTTAGATGTGGGGAAACAGCTTGCAGAGGCCATTTTAATTAATTTATTAATGCATTGTTCCTGTTCCGATGAAACCCCCACGAGCCACTCCTTCATTGTCTCTCGAAACAAAAGAACATTTCGATGGGTTCTTTGCACATATTGTCAGCCATTGTTTGAATGTTGCAAATGTCAATATGAGGATGTATTCCGGTCCCTTCAAGAGCGACCTTTCATAGCTCGATTCAGTTGTCTAAACGCATAAATATAAATAAATATATATGTATATATTCCCTTCTTTATTATGCCGAAACTCTTATACCGAGTGCTGCCCGAAAGTATGCAATGCTTTTTGTTCAAGCAGATTAGCCAAATTATTAAGTAGCCGCAATGTAGTGCCGCACATTTTGAGATTCCCGCTAATTGCAGCTCCAACTTTTTACTTGCAGATTGCCCGCGATAAGAGGAACTGAGGGGGAAACTTTGAAGAGCGTGGATTTTGGGCCAGAATGCTGACGAGCACTGCAAGCCCCTAGGAACCGCAGCACAAGGAGACACAAAAGTTTTCAACGACTGGAAGTTGCCTTAAGAGTTTGCGGTTCCCCACAACGCGCTTGAATGGAGTTCGACAATGGCTTGCTGTGGCAGAGCCAGCGGGTGGCGGCGCCCGGTGGCAGCGAGCTCAGTGACGAGCGACTCTACTACATAGCCCCGCAGCAGCCCCTGCTGCGCAACATGGCGGAGGAGGACTACCCGGACGGCTCCATCTCACTGACAGACTCAGCCTCGCTGTTGTACAATGCCACAGCCGGCTCTGGGGAGCTGGAGGTGCGCGATGCGGAGGCGGTCTACAGCTATGCATCAACGACCACGCTCAATGGCCTCGACTTTGAGCGCTTCAATGTCACGGTCCTAATGAACTTCAGCTGCGAGGAGACGGACTCCTCGTCGGATGACGTCTGGTCCAGCGTCTACTTTAAGAGCACCGTCTACCTGCTGTACATTCCCATCTTCATTTTCGCTCTGATCGGCAACGGCACCGTCTGCTACATTGTCCAGTCCACGCCGCGCATGCGCACCGTCACCAATTACTTTATCGCCAATCTGGCGCTCGGCGACATCCTGATGTCCCTGTTCTGCGTGCCCTCCTCCTTCATCTCGCTGTTCATCCTCAACTACTGGCCCTTTGGCATCGTGCTCTGCCACTTTGTCAACTACTCGCAGGCGGTCTCTGTGCTAGTCAGCGCCTACACTCTGGTGGCCATCAGCATTGATCGATACATAGCCATCATGTGGCCCCTCAGGCCACGCATCACAAAGCGGTAAGTGCGAGCAGGCAAATGATTTTCCATCCACACAATGCCAGGGAAGTGGTTAAGTTCCTTGGGCTGGGCTTGGGGATCAGCGCATAAATTAGTCAGTAAACAGTTTACAAGGCGCTTTTGATTGCCAGTAAAATTAATTGAAAACTTTTTGTTAAGCACTGGAAACAATTGTGGGGCTTGGTGTTTGGGTGGAACACTTTGGGAACTCCTTCTTAAATATTCAATTACAGAAAATTCTTCCAAGTGCGCTGCATTTCAGCTCCACTTTATGTACTTTTATTGGCTCAAGTACTTCCTTCAACTATTTCAGCCAAGTGCCAGGGCTCGACGCCTCATTGGCGTGCCCGCGCACCGTTAAGTGGCCGCTGGGCTATTTGCATTGCTGGGCCCACTTTGGTGTCTACTTGACCGAATCGCTGGTCTCCAGGGAGGCGGCGTCAATGGCTCGCCGGCTCGTGTTAATTGGTTTAAATAGTAATCCAAGACCCTGACGCTGCGTGAAATCCAAAAAGGCAGCCTGCCATTGCCGGACCGCATTGAAAACGTCAATTTGCTTGGTAACTAGATACGATGCGGCATTGCCATTGGGGGGCACTCGACCATCAGCCGGTGTCACTCTCACTGCCATCCATCTCCAGTGGAGCTGAAGAGCTCTGGCGTGAGTATTTCACGCCCGGGCGACTTTTAATGGAGGTTCAACATGCCTATGAGTGGTGTGGGGTGGGCGGGGGGACTACAGCCTGCGTCAGTGTGTGTGTGTGTGTGGGAATGGGAGTCCTGTTGTGCAAATATTTGCGCGGCCATAAAGTAAATACGGTTCATAATTATTCAACGTGACTGTTATATGTATACGCACACGCAACGACGCCACAGCCACGGCAACAGCCACAGCAACAGCCACTGCCAGGCAACCCTACCGCACCGCACGGCCGTAAATGCTCGCTTATCACGCTCACCGGGCGGATAAGCTGCCGGAAGGACAGACCGCACCGGCATCACTCATACGTCACGGGTGTGTGTCGGGAATTTTCAAACTGTTTAAGAATTTACGAAGGCATTTTTCAGCGCCATAGGGGGGAGGGGTAGGTGGAGATAAGTGGGAAGCATGCGTATAAAAATAGCATAAAGCTTAAATATTTACGAGACGAATCAGATGTACTTATGAGCCACTTATAAATTTGTTTTCTCTCTCTGTGTCTCTTCTCGTTTCAGCTATGCTAAATTTATCATTGGCGGCGTTTGGTTTATTGCACTTGCCACCGCGTTTCCCATACCCGTCGTCTCCCGCCTCGTGCTGCCCTCATCGGCGTGGCACGAGAAATGCGAGAAGTAAGTACCGCCGCCACTCGACACAACGAACAGCATCCTCCAGTGTTTGTTTGCCACACATCCGTCTTTAGCTGCTGTGCTGTGTGTGGGTGGGACTGTTCCGAATGTAGCATTAAAGAAATGACTTCGTGCGTGGATGGATGTTTGGGGCATTATACTTGACGGCCGCCATTCGGAAGGACTTCAACTTTAAGAGAGTCCCCCTGCTTGCGCGGCTGACAGCGCTCACTCTTGAGTGGCGTGCAAATAAAAAATATTACAAGCATTTTTCTTATTGTTCCTCCCCGCAAATCAGGGTGGACAGGGGGGTGGCGCGTGGAGCTGGGACCAGGGATCAAGTATAATGTAAATGCAAATAGGAAACTCATCTGCAGGCTGCTTGCTTGCCCTCAGTTATGCGCCGCCATGGCAGGTCAGGGCAGGCCATGGCAGGCACGTTATAAAAGCTAAATGTCATGTCTAATTGCGACAACAGTGCGACAGGCTGCCCACCCATTGTCCGGCGGCAGGACCCTCAAGAGCAGATGCCGCCCTGCAGCTGCACAATGCTCCAGCATTCTGCTGCAACAATTTAACAGTTCCCTTCATGGCCGGCGCTCGAGTGGCATGCAGCTCACGGTCTGACGAAGGGCTTGTGTTTTTTGGCCCTTGCTTTTGCTGGCAAAGAGCTGAGCATCAAAATTAAATGGCCCACTCAGCCATGAATGCGGGTGGGTCCGTGTGTCCGTGCATCCTTTGTTGGATGTTGAGAGCCAGCAGATTCCTCCACGCAGCCCATACGAGTACGAGTAGTAGCCACCCCCACTAATGCTTTTGTCTCTCGTTCTATGGCCTGCACGCAAACCTCTTTGTGGCTGAACCAAACGCAGATACATCTGCCGCGAGATGTGGCCGTCCAGCGATCAGGAGTACTACTACACGCTGGCCCTCTTCACGCTGCAGTTCGTCGTGCCGCTGCTGGTGCTCATTTTCACCTACACACGCATCGCCATCGCCGTGTGGGGCAAGCGGCCGCCTGGCGAGGCGGAGAACTCGCGGGACCAGCGCATGGCGCGCTCCAAGCGCAAGGTAAGTCAATCATCTGCCCTGCCAACCGCAAAAACTAATTTACTCCAAAAGGGGCACCTAGCCATTAGTCGAGCAGCCATCTGGGCGTCTGGGCTTAGTCCTTTGGCTGCCCATCGCAAAATGGGGGCTGGGCTGGGCAAGTACAAGACAATTGCTTGTATTTTTGCCTCTGCCTGGCTATGTTTTGTGCTGCGTCCTTCAGGGGTCCTTTAATATGCTAAAATGTTTTGCCATTGGCCGTGTCCACGTGCCGCTGCCCTGGGCATTCGTGGAACGTGTTTCCATGGAACATGCAACTGGCATTGTTCGGACATTCTGATTCTGATTCCTGATTGAATTGCAGCTCGAAAAGAATTCTAGGAACTCGAGTCCAGCTCTGGCAATGGAAACGGACTTAATCTGCTGGAAGGAATCGAATAAAGTTTTTTATTATGATTCAACATTTGACAACATCATTTGGAATCTCCCCCTCGCTTGCATAAGTTACAACAAAGACTCAATCGATGCGAGGCATCTTCTTTGAGCTTTTTTTCGTTGACTTTAAAGTTTAACCCCAATAGCAGCACCTTGCCACTGGCGCAGCACCCTCGAGCGCGAACTCAGGCATACACGGAGGCTGCTCGAGCCTTGCTGTCGAAGCAGCAATCTTCAAATTGATTTTGCATTTTTTTGTGTGGGGTCAATGAGGAGCAAGCGTGGCAAGGCTGGCTTCCTGCTCCGCCGAACGGCTTGGGCTTCATGGGTTTTGGGTACGGGTTTTGGGTTTGGTTTTCGATGCTGGCGCTGAGGTTGAGGCTGAGGCTGAGGCTGGGGCTTTGGCAGCGTGCCAAATGGCATGTAATGCTCACATAATCACACGCCGCATGCGCAGCAACTATTTACAATAAACTTGCAGAGCTGCGGCCAAATGAGTGAGTGGAGATTTATGCGGTGCACCTCGTACTAGGTACATGGCTCTCCAAAAAGCCAGCTGTAGGCCCAGGCTGCGGCTGCTGCTACCACTTCGACATCGACATCGTCTTCAACTTCGGCTGCGTCTGAAGATGGCATCCAGCATTTTGTGGTCTTCCAGGAAATCATTGCAACTGCAACTGCAGCTACGAGTGCGAGTGCTGCTGCTGCTGCTGGTGCTGGTGCGGGTCGGGTCGGGTGCTGGTGAGGGTGGCATGACGACCACGTAACCAGTTGTCAAACGAGCCCCCTCGGCCTGTGGCCAATTGTGCAGCTGAGATTCCTCTTCCAGACGACGACGACGACGAAGACACAAAGAAAGCCTGTTGCTTGGCTGAGAGTGAAAATTTGTATGCTATCGATGCCGATGACGATGACGACCTTTCCTGGCCATTGGCTCGCACAGCTGGACGAGGCGCCTCTCTCTTTGGCCGGCAATCAAAAGCTACGCTGCCATGTGTACTGGTGGACATCCGTCAGTTGGCAGTAATTATAATCCCCATATTTGCGGCAGAACAAAGACAGGGCCCAAACGGGCGACCAATGACAGGGCCTCCGTCATCTGCCATCGTACAGCGGCGCGACGCGGCGCGGCAGCGGCTGACAGTTTCGCCCACTGCGGTGCCATGTTACCCAATTCGAGCCGGAGGCGACGACGGGCTGCAGCTTCATCTGCCATTCACTTTTTTGTTTCGATTCATTTGGCCTCACCAGCGCCCTCCTGTGATGGCTGCTGCCTGAGTTGACCATCCTTCGGTGCAGTTTCCCCCCAAAAAGTACGAGTGGCTTCAAACGGTTATTTGGTTACTTAACCCGGCAACAATTTCTGCTGACTTGGATCTCTCATTTTCTCATGGCCAGCCATGGCCTAACTCTCCCTCTCCCTTCGTGCGCTCATCCACCGCCCCCCTGCTGCCTGTCTGTTGACAGTTTCCTCCTTATGTGTGTGTGTGTGTGTGTGTGTTACGTCTTTCAAACATTTCTGCCAATCGCCAGCTGAAATGATTAGCAAATTACTCGTACCACTCGCACTGGCTCTCCCCAAGGGGCACTCGTCTTTGCGCTTCACTCTTCGGGCTTCCTCGTGGTCGTAATTGTCGTCTTGTTGTTAAATATCAATTGAAAATTACAGGACTATTTGGTAGTCTGCCAATTAATCGTTGCTTAGCGATGATTAGTGGTTCGGCCATGTGGCGTATACGTGATGTCATTAGGGCATAGAAGGAGGATGGAAGTGAAAGGTTGTGGGAGCATTTTGAGTGGATAAAAGTATCTAAATATATCTGTGAATATTCTACACTGGAACATCAATGCGCTGAGCAACAAAGCCACAAAGTGAGACGCCAAACCTTTAACTCTCCTTCACATATTCCCTTTTAGTCAACAATCGTTTGGCCCGCAGGTGAATTTCCATTTATCATTGCATAAATCGCATTCCCTTTGCGGCACTTTGTCAATATTTGTCACGTGTTTCCGAAATTCGTTTGCACGAGTTGCAAATCACAGTCCATCTAATTGCTGGGAAACACACCCCACAACCCGCCCTGTGGCCCAGGGAAAGAGGCAAAACAATCAGCCGCCAGATGCAGTGGTGGGCAGGGAAACGAAGGCAGGGCCGTATTACTGCCGACCTGGGGCGATGACACTTCACAGTTGTCAGAGCCGCAGGCGATTGCAACTTTGGATTGAGTATCACTATTTTCTTTTTGTTGGTTAGTTTTTTTTTGCATGCCCCGCAGCTGGCCGTCGCCCAGGCCGGAGGCGACTGCATCTTCGCGTGCATTTGAGTCTGTTTTGTCAACGTGTTGGCCGGCACAATAATGTGTAGGAAACCTGGCTCATTTGGCTGGGGGATGCCTGTGCTGATGCCGTTAACGCGATTGCTTCTTGTTTGGATGTAAAACGTTAATTGCATAATTGACTGCAAGCTGCAAGAGGCGTAACTTACGGCCCGAAAGTGTTCATGTATTGGCCATCATCAGCAGCATCATCATCCTGATAACTAAGTCCCCCTGTGGTTGGCCCGGCCCCTCCCGATGCTCGCTGACCATGCCGCGAAACAAAGACTGATGACCCATCGCCAGACATGGGCAGGGCAGGTCCGAAGAGAGGCGGACACTGCACAGTGCCGCAACGGGTTCCCATTTGCAGTTTTATTTTCATCCATTTTTATTTCTCCGGCTGCAGACATTGCAACGCCGCTGCAACGCCACTGCAACGCAGTCGCAGTCTTCTCTTTCTGTTGAATTGTGTTAAAATGTTAATTTCGTATTACGTAATCTGTGTCATATCCAGCAAGCAGCATCAGGCACCCAGTGAGGCAGGCAGCTGGGATCTTCATCATCAGCAGCAGCGGCAGCAGCAGCAGCAGTGGCAGCAGCACCCATACCGACACAATGGGCGGTGCATGTGAACAAAAGTGAGAGGATTCCCATGGCCTGGCCAGTGCATCTGCTGGCAACTGCTGACTCACACACACACACACGCAGAGCTACACCCACACACAGGGTTGCACTTTGTGCGTTTTGTGGCAAATTAAAAGATAAAACTCACCGATGCAGCAGCTACAGGAACAGCTGCAACAGCAACAACTTCAGCAACAGGCTGCAATTAGTCGCCCCCCTTCTGCAGTTCGTTTCTCTCGTAGCTCTCCATCGGTATGCTCCTCTCTCCATTTGCCTCTCTCCCTGCCATTCCGGTTCTGCCCCAAGACTTTTTCCATGATACTTTTGGGCCCTTTCCCCGTCATTGATTTATTTCCCTGCAATTTGTTAGCCTCTACCCAGTTGACGTGCAACAAATATTCCGAACTCATTCTCCAGAAATTGTGCAAATTTGTGGCTGAAATATTGCCAGCAATAGTCCATGGTAAATATTTGCCTTTAGTTTTTCCTGTGGCTGGCAAGCCAGCCGTCTGCTGGGGCCCAGTGCTGTATGCTAACTCAATTAGGTATTGATACCACTGCACTTTTGCCACTGATCGAATGGGTAATTGGACGTTCAAATAAATTTGCAAATTGTGCTGCAATTCGAAACGAAATTGTTGCTAGCAAAACGGATTAGCACACTGGAAATTAATGCAACATGTGTAGCAATTGTTGCAGCTAAAAGTTAACGCAATGCAGTGGATTTTCCAACTGAAAAGTCGGCACTTTGGAAGAGGCTCTGGAGTATACTTTTTTGGGCGTTAAATCGGCAACTTTTGCAATTAAATGACAGCTCATTTTTACTCTTATATGTCCCATAATATACTTAAGAAGAAATTACTTCACTATCTTATGCAAAGTTTTATCTTGGAGTTCCTTTAAAAATTCTAAGGACTTTCCCTGGACAAAGTTTCTCTGCTGTTTGCGCCCAATGATTTATGACTCCTGTGGATATTTGGCCAAACATTGACATTCGTTGTGCATCATTATTCATTGAAGAGCCCACCCCATTCGCATCGGGTTTTGTAGTGGAATCATTTCCTAATGAGCATTGCATAATGTCCATTCTGGCTCATTGACGGCTGTGGGCCGTCGTGTCGCTCGGTGTCCATCAATTATTGAACAAACACGTAGAAAGACATTAACATTAACATTCGATTTTATGGGCCGTTTCCACCGAAACTCTGTTTGCCCTCGACTATAAAATTTATCCGTCTGCCATTTCGGGCCATTCGTTTTTCTCCACTCCACTCTTCTCTGCTCGTTTTTCCTTTTCCTTTGTGTAATTTCTGCTTAAATCAATAAGACTAAATGCCGTGTTTATTGTGGCGCAACGGTGCAGCAGTTTTGCCTGCCGGACTGCCGCCGCCAGCGGTGTTGGCGACCATAAATTAACCAATTAATGTCCGTAAATTAAACCCAGTCCCAGGCTCAAGGAACTCCGACTCCGTCACATTAGTAAGTGTAGATAAATTTCAGTGCGGTTCTGGCAACGCTTCCAAGGAGAATTCAGATGCCCAAACTGTCTGAGATGCTGCTTCAAGTGCTGTGAGGGGCATCCTCTGCAGCTCTGCAGCATGACTTGCAGCACTGTCATCGACTCGCAGAGGGGGCATTGCTTTGCTGGGGAGGGGAGGGGCTTTGCTGGTGTGGCATCGGTAGCTGCTGTTTGGCCGACAGCTGTCGGAGCATTTGTTGTTACATCTGTTGCATCGGCAGTTGCTTTGTTGCCTCTGCGGCTCTTGTGGCTCTTGTGTTGCATAAAGAAACATCTTGTCAGCCCCTCAGCCAGTCGCTGTGTTTGGCTGCTTGTTTGTCGGCTGGCTGTGTGTTTGTTTGCTTGCTTGCAGTTCGAACAAGTTTATTCTACAAAAGTGAAAGGTACTCGGCTTGGACTTGCATTCGAGATGCCAGCTATCCGTGTCAGTGACGCACTAAAACCGATCAGACGGCGAAGCGAGGCGTGCGCCCCTAATGAAGATGCCCCCGTCAGCATGATGTCAGCATGGGGCAGCCTCATTTGCTCACTGGCCACGCACAATTGGCAGGCGTTCTCCATGCCATGCCAGCTCGGGGTCAGTGAGAACATCAGTGCAGCGAACCAGTCTAATGAAGTCCATTTACATGAGTGCACAGTGGCCAGAGCCGGAGCCAGAGCCAGGCCAGAACCAGATGAGCGCATCAAATGGCAGCTGCAATCATCATCGGCGGCTCTAATGTCACATTGCGTATACGCAGTGAATGGAGACAGCTAACAAGCTAAACCCATTTGGCCAATGCAAATTGGCCGACTGCCACAGATGGAAAACACTTGGAGTTATGGTTTAATGTTTAATCTTAAAGATACGAGTGCATGGGCTCGTCATATTTGATGGTTCTGTGCACTTTATGCAGCCATATTCGAGCATAATTGAAATATAATTAAGATGCAACCAAGAGCAGTGCACAGTGCCGCAAGACAGCCAAATGGATTAGCATTTAAACAGCGCCACCCCCAACAGCCAAAACAGCATCCAGGCAGGCTTTTCCGTGTCATCACGGAGATCAGCTTGCTGGCAGCCGAAATACCACTTGGCACCGCATTACCCCCCTTTTTGGGGCCGGAGCACGGCATGGCAGTGGCGGCAGCAGCGAGGCCGCTGTAATTAAAATGTGAACAACAGCATGAGGCGGACAAAGGCTGCTGGGCATTTATTTGTCTGAAAGCGCGCACCCTCGACGGCAGCTTTTGGCCCGTTGAATTTTCATTTTTGCTAGCCCGGTGGCAGGGCTTTCCTGATAGCATCAGGAAACTGGCCACTGCAAGAGGGGCACGGCAATCGAAAGGCCAACAGGTAGCAAGTGCTGGACTTGAGGAATGGCAGTCACGGAATGAGAATGGCCAGAATGAAGGATGGAGCCCTCAAAGCCACTTTCGACATGGAAATAACTCACACTGATAAGCCAGTCTTTAATAGCCACTGAACCACTTGATGGCGTGATGCTGGGGCTAGTGGGGCTTAATGACCAGCAGCATCAGCGGCACTGGGAGCAGCACTGGGAGCAGCACTGCCAGTCGCTGCATTGCCACCAAAAGTGGAGTCAACTTTAGCGCCAGCGTTGGCTTCGTTTTGTTGTCGGGCGGCATTATCTGTTTGCTGGCTGGCACTTTAAACCCGTAATTAGTTTACACTTGCGGTAATTGCGGCATAAATCTTCCAGTTGCCGGGTGTCGTAATAGCCAGCAGCCAGCAGCCAACCCAATCCTTATCTGTGTCCCTATGGCAGTGTGCGAGTTTTGTTTCTTTCTGCCAGCAGTTCCCATCCCACACACAGACACCTCAGTCTGAGTCTGAGTATATGTGGATATATAACTTTATATCTACATCCCAGCCACATCCCTCCACTCCACTCCACTCCCCGTTCCCGTTCCCGTTGCCCAAAACTTTATTCCCACTGCCTGCCCTGCCAACTGCCGCAAAATGATTTGTAGCCTTAAGTGGAAGGCAGCAAGTCCGTCGCATCTCTGGCTTGTGGACTCCGAAACACTGTGAAGTGAATTAGTGGCCAGCCCCCAGTGGCAGAGTCTCTCTTTGTGGCCCGGCTGGGCCGAGTTGTTGTCACGCCATTTTCAAATAAACCGCTCCAACAGTAAATATCGCTGCTCTCCCCGTCCAGAACCCCTTCTGCCCATCGGCACACACATGCGTATGGCTCGGGGCTCTCATGACGCGAATAATGGGCAGCTATCATCGACTCGGACCCCATCTCACGACCCAGCAGCAGCAGCAGCAGCAGCATCTCCGACCTTTTCCAGCTCCCATTCCTTTGTGGGCTTTCGGGTGTGCGCGCGTTTCGGTGCCTTTGTGGGTATTGCTGCTACGTTTTATGGAGCTATTAAGGTGTCGTCTGTCGTCTGCCCTGTGTGTGACTTTTGCTGCCATTGTCCCATTGTCTGTCGTTTACGGAAATGTCGCGTGCTAGCAAGTTGCGGGGGGAGGAGAAGCCTGCCCCAATACGTTTCGGGGGCTAAAAGAAAGAGGCAATAGAATTGTAGGATTATGGTAATTGTGCAATTGAATATTGGCATCGTATCTGAACTTGTGTGCTGTAAAACTTAAAGAATAAACCAACTAAAAGTGGGATGTGCCCCATGGCTAGCCAAGGCTTTAAGCTCCTTCTGCTGCTCCTCTTGCTCTTCCGCTGCACGATTCCAAATGCCGGAGCAGAGTTTGTAAATTGAAACCACAACTGACGGTCCGAACACAGATTGGTTTCGCTGAGTAATGAAAGATGTTAACACAAGACCAGCAGAGAAGGAAAATACACAAACAAAAAATTGGCTGGGAAAATTTATTTTGGCCATTTCTCTGGCAATAGAGAGCCCCCTCCGCACCCACAGCACGAGGAGCGGTGAAAGAAGCATGCGAAAAAAAGAGCACTTTCTCTGCTCTTGCCCGAAAAACAAACAGCGGTTCTGCATGCACTCACAGAGAGCGCGCAGCGACACCAGCAGACACGACACAATGTCGTCCATGGAGATGGATCCGCGAGCTGCAGAGCTACAGATGCACACTGCTCCCCGAGTGCTGCCCGAATGTTTGCCGTTGGCCAGCAGCGCCTCCAGCCAGCTTAATTAAAACGTGAGCAATTGCAGTAATGAGAGCGCCGCTTGATTAAAGTCTCGGCCACGGGGCACGCACTCGCGCCGCAGTTGCAGATACGGATGCAGATACGGCTGCTGCTCGATGCCGGATGCACGGCTGGCCGTTGGGAGGTGCGTTCGTGCGAATGGCAATTAGAGGGCGGCGCCTAACTGCCCCGACAATGTGACCATTTAGCATAACTGCGTAAAAGTTTTGCGACAAGCAACAGCGCTGCTGTTGCATAAGCTTGCAGAGGGGAAAGGGGAGAGGAGACAGGAGACATGGTGCCACGGTGGCACACGGAACGCATCGTTGCATGCATCCACGCGATACGCGCTCCGTGTTGCATGTGTGACCGAAATCCAAACATAATCCTAATGCTAATGGCACTGCCAGACCAGACCAGACCAGCCAGACCAGCCAGCCGCATTGGCCATGCATTTCGGGCTTCCACTTACCCATCTTGACATTTGGAATTCCTTTCCCTTCCCTTCTTTTTTGTGTGGCATGCCATCCACGCCCATTCAGCCACATGGGCAAATCATTGGACACGCTGTTTACAGCGCGCAAAATGAAACTGGCTAATAGGTTTTCCCAGCGAGCCCAATTGAGAATGCATGGCCACAATTGGCAGAGGAAAAATATGAAAGCGAGCAGGCCAACTGGCTCTGAAGCATAGATATTAATAATCGAAGAACCAGTTCTGCAGAAGCCAGCAGCAGGTAGCTTTTCCTTGCTGAATACTCCCCAGAGTTCTACTGCAACGTGTGCCCGCACTTGGCCACATTTTCTGCATAGAACAATTGCAAAAGTTATGGGAAATCTGACTCAAACATTTTACTGAATAAATTGAACAAGAAACGCAAATCAATTGGCAGCAATTAAAAGTATTATTCGTAAAATATGCCGTGTCGCTACTCACAGCAAACGATTAAGCGCAATCGACTGAGTAAACCGATTACTTGCCCAATGATATTTATAGCCGCTGCAACGAAAGAGTAATCCAGTTAATGTCGATTGCATGCAAATCCCAAACACTGCTGGCAAACAGCACCACAGCCACTATAAATATTTTATTTCAATGCTCACGTAAAGCGTAAAACCTAAAACCGATAAAATTCGAGCAGTGTTTAGAGCCTATGAAAAGCGATATCTGAATATCTTTGCTCGTATATTTTCGTGGCCACATTTCTGGCTGTCTGCTGCTGCAGGGCGAAATCGTGGCCAAATTTATCCCACACAACTGTACGACTGGTCGTAGCTGGTAGCTCGTGAATGCACTTTGGATTTTGGCTGGGGCTCGCCTTGGGTCTGGTGTTATGCCAGATCACTTCCTGACACGTTTCCCCATTCGAAAGGTTAAATGTTGAGCGGGTTCCTTCGCCTTGGCCAGACCAGGCCAGCCTGTGGACTGTGTGGGGGGTAGGGGCAGGGGCTGGCCTGGCTGTTTGCAAATTTACAAGCCTGCAACTGTGGCAAGGTCTGCAAGGTTACAACTGGCCAGCTCGTTAATGCGACCACTTGCGGCTTCGTTTCGTTTCATTTCGATTCGATTCGCTGTGGCGACTACGTGGAAAATCCGCGAATCCGTGGCAGCCACATCGAAACCAGTTCCACCAGTGACCTTTTCCTCGTGCCTCGTGCACATTTTCATAAGCCCCTAATCGAGCCGCGTGTCAAGTGCGTGTGTCTGCCTCGCTGCCTCGCTGCCTCCCTGCCCCGCTGCCAGTTTTCCCCTCTGTGTACTCAGTCGATGCTGCTGCTGATGATGATGATGATGTGTGATGGGGCGGCGGCAGTCGGTAGATGTATCCGAAACTCGAAAGAAACTTGCAAAATATTTATACATTTCTCACGCAAAATAATGCCCCGCATCCGTTGGCGTGCCACGGGTCCGGCCTGCTGTGCATCGGACATCTGTGCGTGAGCTGCCAGGTGGCAAAGTGGCAAAGTGCCCTGGGGACTTGACGCTTTGGAGGTGTTTAAATTGCCTGCAATTTGCAGTTTTATGATTTGGCCTTGCCACAGAATACGCGATCTTTCTCTTGCTCTTTCGTGCCAGTGGACAGTGGCCAGTGGCCAGTGGCCAGTCCAGTGTGATGTAAGCCCCCTGCCTTGTCGCTATCTTTCTCTGTGTATCTGTGTATCTTTCACCCCATTGATCATCTTGCTTTCCGCATTTTCGATGAAGTCATTTTTGGTTAAGGGACAATTATCACCACATTGCATACCAAGTCGTGGCCGCCCCATCGCCTGCCTGTCTGTCTGCTGCCTGCCTGCCCCATCGTGCAGCGTCAACATCTCGGACACGTTCGCTCATTAATATTTGCGCTGTCAATTGAAGCGGTTTCGGAGTGCTTTAACAACTGAAACGATGACAACACCAGACCAGAGGCAGCCACAGTTGAGGCAACAGCAACAGCCAAAACAAGCAGCGGCAGCCAAATTTGCATGCAGATACACAGCAAATCAAATTGCTGATATAATTGAAACTAAGCAATCACCACGAGCAGTGGATACCCTAGGAAAATCTGTACTACTGGCTGCGATATGCATAGGAAAGGAAAACGATTATTAATTAAGATAAATAAAATAATTGCAGCAAGTTGAAGTTCTGCTGTAATATTTACCAGCAATGTTGAGCCATTAATTCCATGAAAAATGAAGCCGCAGACCTACGACTCGTGTCGGGAGTCCATTGAGTACTTTCCAGGGGCACTCTCCTTGCTCGTGATGTAACCGCAGATACGATCTACGCCCACTCCAGGCAGCTATCCGAGTGAACCTGCAACCCTTTCCCTGCGAACAAGTGCCTGCTGCACAATCCTTTTTGCTGGACAGCCAAATGAGCACTGCAACTGCCGCACAGAGTGGATACAGATCGGCATATTCAGATCCCGCCTGATCCCGCATGCACATTAATCTTGCGCCTCTGCCAAGTGAATCATGAGCGAAATCCCAAAAATAAACACATAAAACAGGCAACGTCCGCGGCCGCGTGTCTTGGCCGCAAAAGCGAAAGTAAAGTTCGCCTGGCCAGTTCCGATGGGAATCTCAATCTGTTTTGGAGTCTCAAGTCCGGGACTGGTCGTTTATCTGTGGCTCAATTTACGCTTCGACTGGCCGCTTACCTAATCGACGAGGGCGAGCACTGCAGCGGGGCGCAGTTCGGGGGCGATCGATCGCCGCAGCCGGTCTGCGGAGTGCATCCTTTTTGGCGCGTTTGCCACGCGTTTTGCAGTCGCCATAAATCGCATTGATTATCGCGCCGCGCCGCTCTGCTCTGCTCTGCTGCTGCTCTGCCGCTGCAGCTTTCAATCGAAGCGCCGACCACTGCCGCAGTGCCTCATCTTTCATAACTTGATTCCGATGGCATCCTGACGCTGCTGCTGTTGCATAACCCAGCGCTGGTCCCGTCCACTCTTTGATTCGACTGTCATTTGTCGGCCGTTCTTTCACTTTTTCGCTGTGGCCCGACACTGATGGCTGAGGGTGCCCTTAATTGATTTTAACAAGTTTTCGGGGGCTTCCTCTCTCTCTCTCTCTGTGTGTGTTGTGTACTTTGGTCCAAAGTGTTTTCCCCATGGCTCCGCCCTGGAAACGAATGGCCTGTGGGGCATGGCATGGCATGCTGAGGCTCAATCAATCTTCTGACCTCAGCCTTCTGGGCTGTTGTTTCAGTCCTCAGTGTTGCCCTCAAAAGTGTGAAAACTGAAACCCATTTACGCAAAATATGATTTCGTGTTTCGCATCTTGTTTACAATGCCACTGCCCCGCCCCTCCCTGGCCAACGGCCTAAGAAACTTTTTGCTCTGCTGTCAACTTCAATTACATTATGCCAAAAGTTGTTGGCTAAGCCTGACTCCGGGGGGGGGATGAAGCCGATTTCTTGGGCATTCGAAATTTAATAGCAATTTAGAGCGAAGCGGGGTGGGGTGGGTGCCAGGCTGGGGGATGTTCCCCTTCACTCTGTTAATGCGTTTCCACTGGCAAACTCAATTACCAGGCCCCTCCAAATGATTTCACCAAATGAATCCAAGGACAATGACAGATTCTGCCTCAGGCTCAAGGAGTTCAAGGAGCGGCCAACCAGAAAGATACGAAGCAGAATTATGGAGAGGAATGCACTGACCACTTGAGCGACGAAGCCAAGGAAACGACAATGGAAAAGATACAAAGATACCCCCAGATGTCCAGATGCCAAGATACGTTTTGGCTTTCGTGGCCTGGTGGCAAGTCGCTTTTTTTGGGGTGCCGCAAAAGTAAAAGGAATACCCGGCACGCATCTTTGCATCTTCGACAGCGCAATTTAAATAATTGTGGTTTCTTCTAGCCACAAGCATGTGTCTTGGACGGACGATTACATAAGCCAATACGGCCAATAAAGTTGCAAATCCCAGCGCTGTGCCTAATGACCATTTGCATTATCTTCTTCCATTCCGTAGTTGCCAACGCGCCAAATTACACAAAGTATCCAAAGACTCGAACTCCAACTGCAACTACAGTCGCAGAGCTATAGCTAGAGCTATGGCCAGCCCACAAAGCCCAAACTGCAGCGGAATTGGCCACGTATGGAGGAGGATGGCACTCGTAGCTGGCCCGAGCGAACGGCTGACGCTCTGATGAGTTATTTCGACAGCTATGCAAATGCAAAGGCTTCGGCTTCGGCTTCAGCATCGGCCATTGTTGGATCGATGGGACGAAAATCGCACGTGACGCAGTGCCTCGCTGGGTTCGGGCATGGGGCACGTGCAGCGGCGCTCAAATTTGGGTCCAGGAAATGCGAAAACAGTATTTGGAAAATCCGTTTGATGTCACAGAAATTATGTAGATTCAGCCGGCGATTGGCGCCCATTAAATATGCATTTGGAGAGACACACAATCGCCTCAGTGACCGCAATCCCAGGCAGCCTAAGCGGCATCCCACTCCAACACTACGCTACAAGTGGCATTATAAACCCAATTCCAATTTCGAGATTTCTCCTCGACTCGAACTTCCACAATTTCAACTTTTTCGCTGCTTATTGGAGGGGGTTGCATGGGAGCTGTGCAAGCAGAGAAACATATTTAAAATTCCATCTCCGAGTGTGACTGCCGACGCCCGACTGCGAGTGAATCAATTGCCAAGAGCTCTGATGAGTGCAACACAATCGCAACAAATGCAAATCCGCGTGAGGGCGAAACTCATTGGAATTCAATGCATAATCCAGCCGCTGTGCATATGTTTTTGTTGCTGTTGCTGTTGTTGCCGCAGACACAAGTCGTCCTTCATCCGGCGGCGTCGCGACTTGATTGTTTCTCCCTCAATGCTGGCTGCCGACTTTTACGATTTCATTAACTAAACTTTAACGATACGGGCAGACATAAAGAGCAGGCCGGCGCACAATTGCAATCTTGGATCAGCTTGGATCCCAGCACAAAGTTTCTTTTTCACACGTTTTCGCTTCGAGAGACGAGAGACGTCGGTGGCAGCTTCCAGCCTTGCGCCTCGAAGTGCACTTCATTTGTAAAATTACGCATACGACACGCTGCGCGCCCCCATCCCCATCCCCACACCATCCACCATCCAGCCCAGTTTATAGAGCCATTCGCATTTATGTGCGCCTCCAACGTAATGCGTTTAATTGCAGGCAGCACCGACCCAGATTTTGGCCCCCAGTGGCTTTCGTTTCTTGGATTTGAATTTGAATTTGAGTTTAACTTTGAGTTTGAGTTTGCTTTTTGGCAGTCGAGGCGTGTGCCTTTGGTTGAAAGGAAACCGAAACTCGTTTCCGTTGTTGCCGCCTGCTCGGCGTTGCCTTTACTATGTCAGCAAAAGAGTCGGGCAGCCCAGCTGGCTGCCACCTCAAGTGGGGACGTGGCAACTCCCGGACAGCTGCTGCTCCAACTTTGAGCAGTGCGAATGCCCCGAGTGCCGGCAAAGTTTGTGGGGCGTCAAGTGCTTGCAGTTTGCAGTCTCCATAAGGGGCAGACATGTGGCACGTGTGCAGTGCCACTGCAACCGCATGATTAATGTGCTGCCGCGCGACACGACTTTTCCATTTGTCCGTTAGATCCTGCAAAGGTCCTGAAGAGCGTGAAAAACTAAGGCAGGCCAGGGCGGGGCAGGCAGGGCGCTGCTGTCGTTGTCTCCTACAAATGTCCGTGCACGGGCGAGCAAATTGGAATAATTTAACATTCAACGGAAATTGCAGCCCATTAGAAGACGAATTCATATTAAAAGTGTTGCTGCTGCTGCTGCTGCTGCCCCATCCTAAAGCACTGGGAACCTTCCCTCAATGGCTGAAAGTCATGCAAATTTCAAGCTGCCACCGCCACCAGACTGAAAGGAAGTGTTCAAAGGAATACTGGTCTAACATCATTCTACACACACACACACACCAGACACACACACACACCAGACACACACACAATCCGTTCACACGTACTGCAATTAAATTAACAGCTCCTTCTTTTCGCCCCTGAAATGTGAGTAAAAAAATTGCAAGTCAGCTGCCGTTGGTGTGGGCGGCGACCAAAGGGTTGGCTGGCCAACCTAAAACCCACTTGAAAATAAAAAGGAAACGTGGAAAAAACTTCTGCAAACGGTTTGCTTATAAATGGAATTGGAATGTGGTCTGCTGTGGGGTGCGAAGGCAAACAAATTGGATTTTACTTTTAGCCAGCATCCGGTGCAACTTAAAGCCAAATTTAGTGGTTCTCTATCCCCTAATTTAAGTGAAAACTAGGCAAAGTTCTGCCCGAGTTAAGCTGACAGCTGCTGAGCACACAGAAACTAATCCAAATCCCAGTCAGATGCAGCTGCAGGTGCAGTGGAATAACTTTATCAAGGCACACGAAGGCACACAACTTTTAATTGCCGGCTGTAAGCGAAGGTTAATGGGCGAAGACTGAAGGCTTGAAGTGATTTTTGGGGTGTCTGCGAGACACCACGCCGAGTCTCCGAGTCTGCGAGTGGCCATTGCGAGCGGCCTTTTCGGTATCGGGCATAAACATTTTCATTTGCCGGCGACCTTAGACAATTTGCTGTGTCGCTTGCGGGGCAACTTTAAATTGCCAAATGGTCAGCTGTTAAACCGAAATCTGCAGCAAAAAAGTCGTTGACACTAATTAGCATTTAAAAGTGAGCGACCAGCAGCAGCAGCAGCAGCAACATTTTCAATTGAAGCGAACCTCGGAGACAATCGGCGAAGCAAACAAACAATTACAATAAATAATATGTCTGCAAATCTTGCATGAATCTTGGCTATCCATCGATGATAGCATCGTGGATAGATGGCAGATGCAATTGGCGCCAGCGGCAACATCTACAACATTTACAACAGCAGCAGCAGAGGCAACAGAGGCAACATCGAGTGCCTCCAAAAATGTCAAATGTAAAAAGCGAAGCAGTCAAACGGCAAAAGCCGTTCATGCTGCAACCACACAAAAAATATACACAAAACTTAAACAAAATTCGTATTCAACAATAAAAAATTTGCACGTTGCTCGTCTCTGTCTTCGTTTTCGTCCGCGTCTGCGTCTGCGGCACAGTCTTCGTTTGCTTAACAAGCAGGAAGTGGCGCTGGGCAGACGGAGGAGATGCCACCAAAGCCAGAGCCAAAGCTCCGTCCCGAGCCCCCCGCTGGCAATGCCAAGCGACAATAGATGCAGGAAGCAACAACTGTCGTCGTCGTCGTCGTTGTCGTCGTTGCCAGCTTCCTACCCGCCATCCGGCAGCCACCAGCCACCAGGCCAGCATCTAGCAACGGCCACAATCCATCGAAATCCCTCCCGTTGCATAGGGATGAGCCAAAGCTGCTCCCGTTGCGTGCGGCGAGCGTGGGGCAGCGCTATCTCTCAGTGTCATGGAAATGTTGCACAGTCAGCCGGAGCCGCATTGCATCGTTTATGCAACAAGCATCACTTCCCTCCCCCGGGCGGCAGCTCTTCGATTAAAGTTCAGCCATCTGCAGAGCTGTCGGGGAGTACTTTGCAGCGTCGGCCCGCCGGCAAATCGTATTTGCACAGAGGAGAGACGCAGAGGCAGAGGTTAAGCGCGATAAATTTGCATGGTAATTAAATGAATTCACCATTTAAACCTGCTGCAAATACAATAATTACAGCCAGCTAATTGCCCTTAAAGATGCCAAGTTTAGCCCTAAAGAGGAGCCTCCCATTTATGCCTATTTTATTGGCCCCCTGCGCCACGATACTCCCCATTGAGTGCTCGGCTGCCTGGCCACATTGTTGAGCGTGAGATTTATCGCCAGCTGCGGTTTCTATTTTTCGGCGATCGCTGCGCTGCGCTTTTGGCGCTTTTCCGCCAATTGGCATTCGGAAGTTGGGGGAAAACCATTTGCGTGGTGGAAATTCCTGGCAAAAGCCACAGAAAGCGAATACAATTAGCCACCTTAGCCTTGATTTGCACTTCACGGCAACCGCTTAGCGTGCACTCGAATGTGAACTCGAACTTGGATGCCGATTTGCATGCCCAGTGCTCCGAATGTGGCTCCCTCGCTGCTGTCTCCCTGGTGCTTTGCGGGTGTTCGGTCTGGCTCTTAGTTCGACATTGAATTGGATTCCGTTTCCCACAGTGCAGCAATTTATTGCAGCCATGTACGTACTTGTACAAGTCTGTCAATACACGAAAAGTCGTCCGATGCTCGCCGCTCGTTAGGCGAAAAACCGAATTTTTGCATGTGGCCTGGCTGCTGGCCTGGCTGCTAACTTGGCCCGAAGCTCGGGCTTTGGTTACGCAAGATTTGCGAGCGAGAGATTCAAGGTGAAATCTGCAGCACTGCAGGGGAATTGTTGTGGCAGGAAATGCTGGACGAATCCCATTTCCCATTGACAGCTGACTGCTGGCTGCAGTTGCGTTTTCATTTTATTATTATTATTTCTATGATTCCGATCGACAACGGGTTTCTGCCATTTGGCAACTTAATCATAAACTGAAGAGTTGTGTGGCCCCCTGATGGACTTAACAGTCGGACACTTTGCTGATAATTAGTTACGCCCGACCCGACCCACTCCAGACAAGCCCCAGTGGTCGTTTTACGAGCATGATAATCCGCCTGATTCACAACCATTCGCAAGTAATTGGCCAGATTAAAGAAAGCCCCAATCCATTAGCCCCGAACATGAGTAATCGAGTGGGCTGCCGAGCGGCTCCACCACGCTCGAGTGTCGTCGCACAAAGTCGATCTACGAATGTGTCAAAAAGTAAAATGAGTTTATTTATTTTTAGGTGACTTCCTTCACTTAAATCTTACGGCAATCCCAACCCATCACATCCCTCTCTCTACTCTTCTTTGAGGCTTCTTGGCTTCACTTCTGGGAAAGCCAGAGGTTTTTGTTTTTTGTTTGCTGTAATAAAATTAAAAACCGCAGCGAATTGGTTGGTTGGTTGGATGGTGGGCATAAAACCCCATGAAATTGCTGACCCGAAAATTGGCAACTAATTGAAAAAGCGTTTATACAATTTTCCTTTCTTCTCTTACCGACTTTATCCCACACCTTTCTCGCCATTATATTCGGTTCATTGAACGTTCAGTTCGTTCGATCTGCCCGGACAACTTCATTAAACTTTGAGCAATTAACCGACTGAATACCAAAGACTGAATGAAGAATACAAGAGATGAGTGTGCAGAAAATAAACACAACAAAAATTCGTATTTAAAAAGTTTTTTAGTTTTTAGTTTTTATTTTGGCATAAATTTAAATTTATGGAAAAATATTCGCATAAATTTGTCAAAAAATATTTAAGTAGAAGAATAAATAAATGAATATCCCTGGAGCCACATTAAAGTCTGTGAATACCCAAGGAAAACCTTAGACCTGAGACTCTGACTGGAGGCTAGTCCCAAGGCTAGTCCCGATTGGCAATTTGCCTTTGCATCCCAGACACGACCAACCCCATTTTGGCGAATTATCTTTGCGGCAAATCTGTGAATCGTAGGCCTTGCACAGTGGCACACTTGCACACTCATCAAAACACTCGCACACTCACACTCACCGTCCGTCCGTAATCTATCATATCACGTATTCACATTTGTCGCATGAAAAGAAATAACCCCAGCGCCCCCCACAAGACACAATGGCAAGCCCAAAGATTCAGCAACACTCGGAGCACAAGTCTCGAAAATTATTCAAATTGCCATTGTTAGCATTCGAGAGTATCGGGGAATTTTCTTTTGATTTTCACTTGGCTGCGCTCGTGATCGTGAGCCAAAGGAAAGCCCAGAGTCGCCTGCTCTGTTGGCCAGCTGACGCTCAAGTGCGGCACCCGAGACCCAGTCGAGACCAAAGTCGCGAGCAAAGTCCCAGCGGTCCAAGCGCCCAGCGGTGAGAGCGAAAGTGCACGACATTGGCTACAGACTGTGACTCGAGCAGAGCAGAGCAGAGACAGAGCAGAGACAGAGAGTGAGAGTCTGGCTGTGGCTGTGGCTGCGGCTCTCCAGCACATCCGACAACGGGAAATCAACGCTGGCAGAGCGGAGTGAAGCTGAAGCTGAAGCTGTTGTTGCTGTGCTGTAATAAGTTGATTGTGCGGTAATTTCGGTTTCACTTGCCAGCCTACACAGACAGACGCCAACGTTAACCCCGATGCCAGACACAGTCAGAGCCACAGCCACAGCCACAGACACTCGCACTCAGACTCGGAGAGAGATGGCCAAAACAGAGTCTCATTATTGGCCAGCTCGCTTGGCCTGGCCACGCATGCGCAGTGCCCAAAAGTCGCATCATCATCGGCATCATCATGAGCATAGCGAAAACCCTCTCGCAGCCATTGGGCTTGCGAATGTGTTGGTGTCTGTGCCGCTGTGCCGCGCTCTGTGGCAGGCAGGCCAGCAGCCACCGCAGTGCTGTGCATCCAGCTGGCTTTCTGTATAAATTGATGATGCGGCTGCAGTTGTTCGTCAGTGAAGCATTTGATTTGGTCTAATAAACAACATCCGAGCACCAAGCCGAGGAAACAGAAACGTGAGGCTCTACTCTACCACACAGCGCATCCTGCAGTGCTCCAGCAGCGTCCTAACTCGATACCTCTTGTCTCTTGTCTCTTGTCTTGTCTTCCCCAACCCCCTGGGTCCCTCAACCACACACACTCGTCCACACACACACCACAGACCTAGGATTACTGTGACAGTGCCAGTGCAAAGTGTGTGCCGCGTTAGATCGTAACCCGAAAAGAGAATCCAATCCAACCCGAGAACCCACCCCACCCAAGTGATCCAAGCGCACCGCATCCAACTCGTCAGCACCGATCCGTGAGCAGCGAGCAGCCATGAAAGCCTTCATTCTAATGTCCTGTCTGGCCCTGGCCGCGGCCCGTCCCGAGGCCGGCTACAACTACAACCGGCCCGGTGGCGGCGGCGGCTCAGGAGGCGGCTCCCAGGGAGGCGGCGGATTCGGAGGTGGCTCCAGCGGCGGCTTTGGAGGCGGCTCCAGCGGCGGCTTCGGAGGCGGATCTGGCGGAGGATTCGGCGGCGGCTTCGGCGGCGGCTCAAGCGGTGGTGGCGGCGGATTCAGCAGCGGCGGCGGAGGCGGCTTCGGCGGCGGCTTCGGCGGCGGCTCAGGCGGCGGATTCGGCGGAGGTGCGTGAGCGATGAGCTGTGCAGCTTCGATGGCGAGTTAACTTTAATTGAAATTCACTTTGCAGGCGGCAGCATTGGCGGATTCGGCGGTGGAGGCGGCGGCGGAGGCGGAGGCGGTGGCACCACCCTCGTGCAGAAGCACATCTATGTCCATGTGCCGCCACCAGAGCAGGAGGAAGTGCGCCAGCGGCCCAACCTGCCCATTGGCCAGTCGCAGAAGCACTACAAGATCATCTTCATTAAGGCGCCTTCCCCGCCCTCGTACCAGGCTCCGGTCATCCCGCTGCAGCCCCAGAACGAGGAGAAGACCCTGGTCTACGTGCTGGTGAAGAAGCCCGAGGACCAGCAGGACATTGTCATCCCCACGCCGGCACCCACACAGCCCTCGAAGCCCGAGGTCTACTTCATCAAGTACAAGACCCAGAAGGAGTCCGGCGGCGGCATCTCCGGAGGCCTCTCAGGCGGCCTCTCCGGCGGCAGCGGCGGCTTCACTCAGTCCAACTCTGGCGGCGGCTACTCCACCGGCGGCGGCGATGGTGGCTTCACAGGCGGCGACAGCGGCTCCATCTCGGCCCCGTCCAGCAACTACGGCCCGCCCGGCAAGTCCGGCCCCTACTAAGCCGCTCCAGCCACCACGCGAACTTCGAACTCAACTTCGGCTCAAGCTGCTGACTAGTCCTGTCGTTGACAAGCCCCCCGCGCCCCAGCCCCCGCCCACTCTGCACCACATCGACATATCAACCAACATAAGCCACACATCAGCATAACCCCCCAAACACCAAACACCAAGCCCCAAACACCACCACTGCGACTTGACCCGAAACGTGACGATCTTCTACTCTGGCGCACAAGTGCCCCACATGTGTCCCCTCTTCTTCCACACGGGGCTCGCCCTCCGCTCGGATCACACCACAGCCCGAAAGGGGATGAGTGCGATCCGCCCATGACTTTTGTATATAATACGCTTCACCTTCTCTCTCGCACTCCACTGCTCTGCATCTGCATCTGCTTCCATCTGTCAGTCACACTGCGTCTGATTGGAGTCGCAACCTGAAACTTTGCCCTGAAAATTCTATTAGCTAATAGGCGACGAGTGCGGGTTCCTTGGATGGGAATCTCGCTTGGGCGCCCGAACGAGCGATGGCAGAAGAAGATAATGACGATGAATGATGATGAATGATGATGATATAGAAGATGATTTAGCGGGGATTGACACAATGCTCCATGCATGCACATAAATCCATAATCTATATATATTTTAATTATACTAGGATAAGTACTTTATGCTCAATAAAAAAAAACAACGGTGACAAAATTACGAAAAAAAACAAACCAACTTTGAGTTTTTCAACTGAACCTTCCCTGCAGTACTCCCTGCAGTACTCCCCCTTTTGGCTGAGTTCTTTAATGAATATACTTAATGTACTTCCCCTTTTTTTTAACTCTCCCTTAACTTACTTTCCGCTGACCTCGTTTTGCCAGCTCTTCCTTCTCGCCTAACCAATTAGGTTCCATCTAATTGAGTTGTGCGCCAAATTTATGCTCATCCCCAGCAAAAAAGGGAAAGTTCTTGGCAGAGCTGTGAAAATAATTAAAAAGTAATTCCTGCACATTATGAACATAATTTCTGGTATCCTTTATTTGCTGCCCCAGTTGCTCTGCTCTTTGTGGCATTCAGGGGACAGCAGTGCCGCAGCTGACCCGGCAATGGGCAACCGTTTAATTAAATTGAAACGTTTGAATGGCAAGTTTTTCTTGCGAACCGCATTAAATGCCGCAATTGTGGGAATGCCATGGCAAGAGTGTGGAAACTTTTAAAACTCTTTTGGTATCTGTGGCAGTGCACCCTCCCCATCCCTCCCGCCAGGCGCTGTGAAGAAAATTGCAGAAAGTTTTTCTTGGAGCGAGGCTTTTATCTTGCGAGCAACTTCTAGTCGACAATTGCGAGCGGAATACTAAATGCTCGTGCGGGTATACTGCCACAATGGTACACTGGCAGGAAGATCTTTCCGCTTGAGTTTCTTAATGACAAACTGTTGCCTTTGTTTTTGCTTTTGTTTTTGTTGCATCTGCGCTTAGTTTAATTTTACGTACTGCCCGTGTGTCTCTTTCTCTGGGCTACAATGTTTTTAATGCCTTAAGTATACAGCAGAGCAGCAGCAGCAGCACAGCACAGCATTGGCATTGTCATTGCCGCTCGAGCTTCTTCCTCTTTGCTGCTCTGCTCTGCTCGGCTCTGCTCTGCTCGGCTCTGCTCTGCTTTGTCACTTTCACTTTTGTGTGGTTGTTGGCTTTCGGTGTTACTGTTACTGTAACTGCTACTCGTACTCGTACTCGAACCTTTAACCGTCTGCTGGCGCGCTGTCTTGGTCTCGGTCTTGGCAGCATCATTCGGCTCGGCTCGGCTCGGCTCGATTTGTGCCGCTGCCTTTGTTCCCAGCCCAGCATCATATTTTACGGGCATATGGTTTTGCTTCCGCCTGTCTGGGCCAGCACCAAGCACTGCCAATGCTGTAGCTGTAGCTGTAGCTGGCGCTGTCTCTTCGCACAATCAATGGCAATCCGTCATGCAGTGCTTTGGCCTGCCTGCCACACAATATCCGATTGAAAGCCGCATGATGAACTCGCATACCACCCTCTGGGCACTCACATTCCCCTTTCGATTCAAGGAGCTTCTTCCATCTTTCTAATTACTCCTCCTCGGACTTGTAGCCCACTTGGTTGGGAGCGGCCCTGCCCAGGTGGCCATTGGGTGGTTCATCGTAAAATGCCAGAGAAACAATATTGTTGATGCACCCACCAAAGCTGGCAGGCCACACGTTGCACGTGCAGCGGACTCTGCCCATTTCGTGCCTGCTCGTAAAAGCTCGAACGTGTTGTCCGCCCAGCATATTGGCCGCAAACGAAACCCAAAAAGACCATAAACATTGCTTTGCATACGGGGGACAGGCACAGCCACAGGACAGCAACAACAACAGGACAGGGCAGGACAGTAGCGAGGGGGCAGACTATAAATCAAACATAGGAAAAGCCCCAGCACGAAACACACACGCCCCACATTCAGCGGCGGCAATTTGTAAAGTTTCGGGGGCCGCAACATTGTCCGAAAATTGGTGCAGAGCTGGGGCGCCTCACCCTCCATTGCGACAGGATTTGGGTGCTGTATTCTTCCGGATAGCTAGCCAATTCCCATTTTTTGGGCTGCATGCATGTGGCACTTGAGAACTTCAACATTTGCATACAGCTCTACGGCAACGGTGCAGGGCAACCGCAAGAATCTATTATCTAGCAGAGGAGAACAGCCATTGGGGCAGTTGGAGAACTCAAGTGGAACTTTCGTGTGGGGGAGATGAGAACAATGTCACCTCTGGATTGAGCTGAGTTCGTTCCAGCTTCAAGTGGAGAGGACAACTTGTGGCCAAAGGATTCGTCTAACGAGCCAACTTATTAGACTGCTTTAGCCGCCAATAAAAAACCAGACTTTGCAAGGCAAATGAGCTGGAAGAACCCTCGAAATGTGTGTCAGCAGAAATGCGCATAAACCCGAAAGAGGCCAGGGACCAGGACCAAGGACCAGGCGCAAGAAAAAGCAATTTATGTGCAAAGGAAAATGTTTAAAATTGAATTTGTAAGCGGCCATAAGGTAAACACGAGAGGCCCGACTCGCGGACACGGAATTCTTTTATCGTGAGACCCCTTCCGTGCCCCCAGCCCACCGCATCTTAACCAAATGTGCTGCGGCTCAAGCGAACGAATTTTATGACCTTTATTTTTCACTCCCATCCACTCCATCGCTGGGGCGTCGAGGGCTGCTTTTCCTTTTGAGTGTTTTTCCGGCTGCAAGTGACACGCCCACAATAAATCGCAGGCCCAGCACATCCGGGCGCGGTCAGCAGAGAGCAAGATAGCAAAAGAGCGGGAAGCATGGGCCAGTCCTCGACTTTCACGGTTTCGGTCTCTTCATTTAATTGACGGCTCTTGCAGGGCTTCGCTGCCCCCGCGAGTCCCTGGTTTATGACACTTTCGGCGCTTTAATTAATTGCGCGTATTTCTTGGGCCGTTTCCTTCACGCACCTCAACTCACACCGCCCTCCCACTTGGCTGTGTTAATTATAATGTATGTCAGTCGTAAAAGTAAAAGTCCCCTCACGTACGAGTCCGCAGACAAAGCGCCACCCCCCACACTCTCGGCTTCAAAAACTTCGTCATGGCGATTCATCAAAGCCCGTCAAACACTTCTTGCCTTTACTTTAATGTGGTTTTATCGCCCAATATGGCTTACCCACAAGGCTCAGAGCCAGCGCTCTTCTCTGCCCTGCCCTTCCCTTTCCCCATTCCCGCTCGTATTAGCTGCTGCTTCTGGCTACTGCTGGTCAATGCCCGACGACGTCAATGCCTTGTTCTTGGCCCCCATAGACCTCCTTGGATATAATTGCAACGTGGAAAAAGTCCATTTGCTCGTTGCGTATTTTTAGTCGGTTTCGTGTTTCATTGTTCTCGTTTTCGTTTTCGTTCTCGTTTTTATTTGATTTCTTTTTATGACTTTTGGATTTTAACGATACATTGTGGCCCCCGCCACTCATTTGGGTATTTCTGAACGCCATTATCGTGGCTCGCTCAACAGAAATGACACACACAGAATTGGAATAACAAAGAAATTCTTTGCTTTTGGTATAGGTTTAATATTTGTGACCTTTCACAAGAAATTTCCATTAAATAAATCCTGTACAAAATATTTATAAATTAAAAATATGCTGCTAATAGCAACCACTATGCCACACAAAACCCAAAGCAATTGTCACTCAAGAACTCTAAAGAATGGCTGGTTAAATATGTGACTACAATGGGAAAGTTTTTGCGTGGAAAACTGTGCCAGAAACTTCGCTCCGGAGAAGTTCAACCCACGGCCCATTAATTTTGCACTTTCTGGCGAAAGTCAAGCCGCAAAGTTTTGAGTTAAATTGCTGTGCAAATTAGTTGCTGATTAGTTTGGCTGCCCGTCGACGGTGTTGTTTAATGACCGTTTGATTTTTGCTCATTTCATGGATAACAATTCAAGGCGCGACCGCGGCTGCGGCTGCGGGTTTCTGGGCTACAGGTACAGACTTTGTTTCACCTCTTCACCTGGCACTTGCGCAATTGTCTGGCAATTAAATGTGGCTTCAATTACCGCAGCTCGGGGCGGCATGCGGGTACGTCCAGAGGTCCGAGCCCCGCGTTGGGCAAGGGACTGACCAGCGCTGGACCAGCCGGCGGCACGCGCTAATCGATGAGCCAAATGAATTGATTAATAGTTGTAAACGGACCGCAGCGGGTAATCGAGTAGCGTACCCATGCCGGATGCCTGTCGAATGAACTAGTTCCCAGTCGTAATTATTAACTGGTATTTATTTCTGTAAACTGGTTTTCGTGCGGCCTTTCAGAGGCAGTTTGTAATCGCAGTCAGGCTCCCACGCCACAGACAGATTCCCAATTGTGCATGAAATGCGGCTTTCAATTTTCGCCGAACTGTTTTTATATACGGAATACCCTCCAATTTCATTGGCATTAAGCTGAACACAGGAAAAAAGCCCCCACAGACGCAAGGCTACGGGTGGGGGAGGGGTGGGGGTATGGGTAATAATAAAAATTACGAGACCTGCCCAAAAAGTTGCAATCAAAATCGTTTAATGCTCTTACCGCGCCTTGGTTGCTGATTGGACAGCAGAGCTCAGCGCTCAGCGCTCACCGCTTAGGGCCTCTTTCTCTGGAGAAACTAAGCCAAACAACGGCGCAAAATTAAATCTTGCGAAAAGCCAACAAAACCAACATAAAACTACTCACTTTTTACCCACGGCACTCGTTCGTACTCGCAAGTTGAAAGTTTCGGCATCGTAATAAACATTTTGCATTCGACCAGCGACAAGCGACATGCGAGCCTCCTCCTCCGCCTGCCATGGGCTATATGTATGTTGCTTTGGTATAAATCAAATTCTTTGCACTTAAAAAGCAATCAATTTTTGGGCGCTCGCCTCTCATTAATTAAACAAAACGAATGACAGTCAGCAGGCACAGGCACAGGCCCGGGCCCTGGCCTTTGCCCGAAACTAGAAGCCATTTCGTTGTCGCGGACGTGTCCGGAAATTTAATTAGTGAATTACTGGGCGAAAGAGCAGAACGCTTTGCACCTCATCATGGCTGGAGAGTGGCAAGGCTTCTATTCAGATCGAAATATCATTAAAATGTTGGGGGGGGGGGAGGCAGCGTGGATCAAAACTCATTTGTCAGCCTTTCGCTCCGCTCACTTTCGTTGGCCGAGTTCCTAATGTTTTCGTGTGGGTGGGGCCCTACTTAAAGCGAAATCATTTCAATGAATTACAGCACGGCCTGGACTGTACTCATTTTTTATGTAAGCCCCAGCACAGCATTCACTTTGATGGGCGGGCATGACACTTGTGGTGCCCATATAACCCGTAACCCGTAACCCGTAACCGAACCCCAACCGCAACCGAAGAAGCAGCGCGACCGCCACTGCTAACCGGTTCAAGACCAAAACAAAACCAAGAAACGAAACGAAAACACTAAGTGTGATATGATTGTGGCTAATGCCGGCAACAAGCGCTGCTGCCAATTAAGTCGTGAGACTGTCAAAGCTTAAAGACCAAAAAAAAACAGAAACAAAAACCACCAAAGAGATGAAACTAGAGCCGCAGGCAGCTCTTATGCAGCATGAGTAATGGACTTGAGTGTGCTGCCCCTTGTAGACACCTCAGCTGCAGGCTGGCCATAGATAGCGATACCCTTACCCATACCAATGGATGACGTTCCAGCTGCCACCCACAATCCCGACTGGATTGAGCGAAAGTTGGATGTGCCGGCCAAAGGTCACAGACGGAGGTGGCACACGCAGACAGGCTCCCAGCGGAGGCGTAAAAAATAGCATATTTGTATAAACATTCATTACCAGCTTAGGTGGCTTCACTTTGTTTGCGTCTCGTGTTTTTATGCATGAACAGCGGTGCGTATACTTAATGTTTGCATTGTTAACACTCAGCCAGCCAGTCAGCCAGCCAGTCAAACAGCAGCCAGCCAGAAAATGCAAAAGCGAACTAACGAGGCATTAAAACGAATCAAATGGCCTCGTTGAGCACTCGTTAATAGCCGTCGGGCAACTGCAGTCGGTAGGGAGACCAAGCCCCAGACCTAGTCCCCGTCCCAGTCGCAGTCCACTGAATCAGCAGCTTCATAAAAATGCCCTAACAAGTGTATAAAAACAAACTGTCACCAGATTGCTGACTCTGGCAAATAGTCGGGGACAGAGATTCGAATTCACTCGGCCATTGAGTCAATTCATAATCGCTGGCTGTTGAGCAACATTGTTGAGCAGTCCTGGCAGTCCGATATGCACACACGAGTGTCTCGGCGATTATGCGATAATATCTGCATGGAAAGCCAATTGCTTTGTGCGCTGCCTCCTGCCCATCAGAATTCAATAAAGGTTTCGCATATGATTCGTTTATTGGTACTTCGATGCCCTTTGCATCATCAGCATCGGCATCGACAGCGGCATCCGCTGAAGTGGCCAAATCCAATCTGCAATTGCTCTTTTCTGCCACGCTCACTCGTATCTGTGCTGTGAGCTGTGAGCTGTGAGATGCCGTTCCCTTTATTGGCCAAGCGGGCCACTGGCTTTAACAACTTTATCGTGCATTCGTTTTGGGCCGTAAAGCTTTATGCCATGTCTGGCTCAGGTGGTCACGTGAGAGACGTGCCCAATGAGTTCATCATAAAACTAAATTATGCCCTCATAGTCACAGTCGACGTTCTGCTGCAGCCCGCGATGATATCTGCTCAGAAAGCTAAAACAAAACCCAAACTCTCGGATCAGTTGGGTAACTTCTATGCGGCCATTGTGACTTATATGCTGGAAGCCAAACGGAGCATTCGCGTTACCCCTGCCAACGCTTTTGGGTAGTTACCTTCAGCTGTCACATGTCCCCGCGAGTTCTTAATAAATAAAAGCAAAGCAATGGGAATTTTTTTATAGGCATTGTGCGTGTCAAATGAGCAAACGCAGCGCATGGTTGCCAGGTGGGGTGCAGCGCGAAAAGGGGTGCACAATAGATAACAAGAAAAATATGATAAAATATACAAAAATCGAAGCACCAAAACAAAGCAATTCACTGAGCAATATTTGAGCTAGAGCTGGAGCTTTCCTCAGACTGTTGGCCCAAAAGTGCTGCTTACTTTTTGGCTCACAATAAATTATCCATGTCATGTCAGTGTAGATGTGACATGTACACCCATGTAGAATTCCGAAAATTCATGTAGAAAATTATTTAATGTTCAAAAAAGTTTTATTAAAGGGTCAAGCAACTCGGGAGCCGCCGCACTCAGACCTCTTCTGCCTGCCACTTCTAATTAGCTTTCCCAAGTCCCCAGCACACAGGGCAACGTGCGCAGGACACAACTCGTTAGCTGCCGAACGACTTAAAGAAGATGCTTCGATAAAAATTAGTTTCGAGTGGCCATAAAAGCGAGCGAGTCATTGGCCCTTGATATAAATAAAGTTATATTCGTTTTATGGAGTGGTCTGCCCGAGCCATAGATTTTACGGCTTGACAGATGGCTCGAGATATGGCGAAATGTCGCCACATGCGACAGGCAGGCAGGGCAGGCAGGCAGGCAGGACCGTCAGGTCAAGGTCATAAACCGTGAGACAGAGAGACTCAGACTCAGAGCGCACTCATATAAATAGACACTGTAATTGAGTAAATATGTGCACGCCACTTGGGCTTTAGCATGGCACATAAATTAAGTAAACCTCCGCTTCCGTTTTGCTCTTTGTACTTGCAGATGATTAAGATGATGCTGACGGTTGTGATTGTGTTTACCATCTGCTGGCTGCCCTTCAACATTCTGCAGGTGGGTCTTGCTTATAAAACTTTTAAACTGCATTTTATTTTATTTGTATCGACAGCTTCTGCTCAACGACGAGGAGTTTGGAAAGTGGAAGCCGCTGCCGTATGTGTGGCTGGCCTTCCACTGGCTGGCCATGTCGCACAGCTGCTACAATCCGATCATCTACTGCTATATGAATGCGCGGTTCCGCGGCGGCTTCCTGCAGATCATGTACCGCGTGCCCGGCCTGCGTCGCTGCTGCTGTCTGCATCGGTATCTGCGCAGCCGCGGCGAACGCAGCTACGAAGCAACCGGTGAGATGACCTTCAAGTACCATCGCCGAAACGGTGATGGTCTAGTCAGGAAACCTAAAATACGAATTAGGTGCCACCCCTCTCTCTTTCTCTCTTTCTAGTATCTACTTATTTTGAACATCTAATTGTCATCTAATTTATTGTCTCTCGGTCTGTCTGTACTTACCAGCTAGTACGAGTCCATCTATCTCTCTCTCTATCTGTCTATCTGTCTGTCTGGGAATGCGGTTCTTTCTGTCCGTAGTAGCCATAGCTTTGTTCCTTTCGTTCTGTTCTCTAGCCCGCTTTGCGGGTATTGCATGACACTCACTCAAGCAGCACTTTGTCGCATTGTCGCATGACCAGCACCGCAACAATTGACTGTTGATTTGTAATTACTGATTATACTCCGAGACTCTTCCCAGAAATTTGCTAACTTCTCTCGTTACTCTACCACCTGCCCGACCAAGGAACCGAAGAGGCCTTCCACCTGCATCGTGTGAACACCTGCACCACATACATCAGCACAAGGCGAAAGCTACGAGCGAATTCTATGCAAGCGGTACGACATAAATATATCCGCAAACACATTAAAGTACATGGGTTCTTCTCATCCAATTAGAGCCAATTTTCATGTGCAGAGACCACAGTTTTGCGGTAGCTGCCACACCCGAGGCACGGCGCCTATCGGCTGCACGAGAGTTTCATGTGAACGGCAGGAACTGCACGGAGTTCTAAGCGGAAGGATGGCAGATGGAAGGAAGCAACCAAAGAATCGAATCTCCCCCGCAGACAACTTCTCTGCCTGTCTGTCTGTATGTACGAGCATCTGTGTGTGTGTGTGTGTGTGAATGTTCTATGTGTGCGTATTGTAAATGTAAATGTTAATTTAAATGTCGACTCTTTGTTAGTTTAATGAATGTATATTAAAGATAATCAATTAAAACGAGAGACACGTTCGAACATACATAGGTAAATGAGTGCTGGATCCCTAGAGGGACGGGGGGGGATGGAGTGGATCTGTTGCGAAGCATTTACCATCGTAAAGAACCGTGCAATAGACACCTGTATAATTGATCTAAGTCGCTAGAGCCTAATCCTACCGTAGTACAAAGATGTAGAAAAATCACTTGACTGTTCCTGTTTTCGTTGCCCCGCGACGAGTCACCAAATGCGACACTTGGGCCGATTGGGATTCATGGCCGAGCCGCGTGCACACCTGAAGGTGCGCGCAAACTCCTCCGAATTGGAGAGCACTCCCTTCAGCCGCATCTGGCCCGGACAATGCGAGTCGCTGAGGGCGTACCGCGAGGCGGCCGGCGTGTACGTCTCGCACCACAGATTGCCGAACGCAATGAAGAAGAGCTGCTCGTGCGTATAGTGCTCGAGGCCAGGCAGCTTCGCTCGCTCCCGTCCCATCTCCTTCACGTATATGCGGTATGCGTAGAAGGCCTCCCGCATCCCGCCATTATCGGCAATATTCTCGCCCAGTGTCAGTTCCCCATCGATCTGTGGGTGAAACACACATAAATGATAAAACTTGGCCATAAATCTCACAGTACTCACGTATTCATCAATGTCCGCGAGATGATAGCGACTGTACTGCTCGACGAAGCACTCTGTTCGGTTGACGTACTCGCTGATTGTCTGGTTGGACCACCACTCGACCATGTTGCCGGCCCTGTCGAAGCGCCGTCCGCTGTCGTCGAAGCCGTGGGTCAGCTCGTGCCCCAGGATGGTGCCAATCGAGCCATAATTCAAAGCCCTAACAAGGACACAACGATTCAGTTGCCATTCCAGAAGGGGATTAGGGTGCTGTGGGGGTGGATGCTGAGGGGTGCTCGCTGTTTTGTTTCATTTTTCTGTGCAAAGTGCGCAAAGCGGAGTGCTCGGAGCGTGGCTCGACGTGGAGCGACGGACTTAGACTTACTCGAGGCCAAGGTCATAAAACGGATACTGCAGAATGGCAATGGGAACGGCTGCAAAGGAAAAGACAATCAGGATTAGGACTCGCTGGGGAATAGGAGACACTCACTTATGGCATTTGATTGAAATGTGTGGAAGGCATTCACATTGGAGGGCGAGGTGGCCCAGCCAATTGGCTCCGGCTTATCCATTTCGTTCAGTTTCTCCAGCATCTGCCAGTGCACGAAGCCCATGAGGTTCTCCAGGTGCGTGCTGGCGTTCACCTCCGCCCCCTGGTAGTACGCATTCAGGGCCGTGCCATTCCGCAGCCACGGGGGAAAGCCAATGAAGCTCTTCATCTCGGCGGACTTTTGCATCGTCTTGCGCTTGGTGGCCGCATCCATCCAGGCTGTGGCGCGCACCAGGCGATCGAAGGCCCGTCGTATGTCGCTCAGCATCCGCTCCACACGCGGCAGCTTCTCCCTGGTGAACTCCTCGTCGGCCAGCACATAGCTGACGGCCATCCCGAACAGGCTGTTCACGCCATTGGCGCAGTACAGGGATCGTGGCGTGCTGCCCTCAGTGCCGATGGCCAGGCGCATGTACTCCGAATGGAGCAGCCGCATGCCGCTGGTGGTGTGCAGCACCAGCTCCTCGATGGTGCTCAGCCAGAGGTAGGACTCAATGTGCGACGATGGCGTCTCCTCCAGGTACTCCACCACGTTCTGCAGATACAGGATGTCCGCCTGGCTGGTGATGATGGTCAGTTCGCTGGTCATTTGGCTGTTGCCCGCATGCCGCGTGCCCTTCAGGATGAGCTCCATGTACCGCACCCAAATGGGCAACGTCTTCGGGGCAATGTTCTTGTCCGTCTGGTTCTGCAGTTCCGTCAGCGATATGTATATGATATCATCAGCGGGATTCTTTGAAGGCTTCGTTGAGTTCTCAGCATCTTCCTTCAGCTGCAAGTGGGGCATATGAACTTCGATTTGGTCTGCTGGCAGAAGGAGTCTGTCTGTCTTCTTACCTCGTGGATTTTGCGGGCTACTTTGACGCCTTGCTTCACCAGCTGCGAGATGCCCACGGTGGCCTCCTCCTGGTTCACATTGGGGTCCACGTACAGCAGGTACTTCTCGATGACCTTGCGGATGTAGTTGAGGTAGGCGGTCATGCCAGAGCTGGTCTGCTTGGCCGCTTCCTCCTCTGCGCTCTCGAGCTCGTCCTCGCTGTCCTCCTCGTCGCTGTTCTGCATGAAAATGGTCTGTCGGTGGATCTTGCGCAGCAGCTTGTGCGAGTCATCGTTGTTGCTGCAATACACCCAAGGATTACACTAGTTCAGAGGATAAAGCATAAGAGGATTTGATGCACTCACAAGGGAAACGCTGACTCCGTTTCGGGTGTGCCCAGGGCAATGCGATTGACGGTGCGATTGAAGGGATCGGGAAACACATCGAAGCCGATGATCAGGTCCATGCTGAGATGCTGTTTGATGGCCACCATGGACTCCAGCCAGTTGTAGCTGCCATTGGCGGCCTGCGCCGCATACTTGGACCCGCCGTCCAGAGTCAGATTGAGGGACGTGGGCAGCAGTGGCAGCTGGAAGCGCAGCAGGTAGCCGACCAGGGGCTCCAGATTGCGCTCGTCCAGCAGCTTTGTGTTCATGCAGGCGCCGTACATGGTCTTGGCCTTGCCCACAGCCTCCGGCTCGGCGCTGCTGATGTTCGAGCGCAGGAATTCGCGCACCACGCGCATTATTTGCGCCTGTCGCTCCCGGAACCAGTCGTTGGAGGTCACCGAGTCCGGGCGCGGATGCTCCTCGGCCCAGCGGCCGCAGGTGAATTTGTAAAAGTCCTCGCAGGGATCAGTCTGTTCATCCATCGCATAGACGAGGCTGGCCGCTGAGCGGATGCACTCCCGGCTGCGGCATATTGCGTTGGGTTTCTTAACTGCAAAAAGGAATGGCACCAGGGTCAGGGTCAGGGCTGCTGCGGCACTTGCAGCTACTCACTGGATACGCTTAGGACTATGATTGCTATCAGCAGAATGATGACCAGCGCCAGCAGGGCTCCCAGCACGACCTTGTGGTAGTAGCTGCGTCGAAATCTGCGAGGCAGAGCAGAGAGAACATAAGTAAAAGGACATCAGGCCAAGGGGCCACTCCACTCACCTCGACTGGATCCCAATCAGCGTGGGGCTTATGCGCTGGTAGGGCAGTTGTTTGCCTTGAACGCTCGCCGATGCCGCTGCCGATGCCTGGCCATGGCCATTGGCCATCCCGTGCCCATTCCCGTGCCCGTGCCCGTTGGCGCTGCCATTCCCATTTCCGCTGATGGCACGAACCGGCGCGGACAATAGGCTCAGAGCACCTGTAATGGATTGCCAATGGACAAACTCCGATGAACAAACGCGGCGGGGGGTCTAATTGGGTCTCCCTCTGACGAGGAATGTTGTTTTCTCGAGGCACGCTTTATTAGCACTAATTAGTCTAATGCTGTCAATATTTTGCTGTCACAACTCCGCACCCCACCCTGGCTGGGAGCTGCATGTTTTTACAGCTGTGGCACTGCCCTATCTTGATCGGGGGCACAGTGACAACGCAACTCCGTGCGTCATGCGGCTGCGGCGTATTCCCCCACCCCAAAGGGCTGCACTTTCGCGTCCCTAATCGCATTCCCAATGCATACACCTGTCACACGTCACGTGGCGCGCTTGTGGAGCTGCATAGCTGAGCCCCGGGGACGGGACACCGGGTTCAATGGCCCCAAAGACAGGTTTCTGCGTGTCCAGCGACAGTTAGAGCGATTTTAAAGCGTTTCTGGGCGTAGATAATGCAGCCCGATTGGAGACTGAATATCCTGTCATTAGCTGTCACGCTTCATTTATATTTTCAGAGCGTTCCCTTCGGGTTCCCCAAATTGTCAGTACAAAATTCCAAAAATGGGTTTTAGCATTCTACTGAGCTCCCCCAAGATGCTGTTCAACACGACTGAGGTGGAGACGAACATGTTCGTGCTGGCCGACGACGTATACAACATGATGGAGATTTTCGGGGAGGCGGCCACCTTTCAGGCCCGCCTGATCAAGCACATTGATCATCTGCTCGCGATCTGCGACGTTCTGGTCTTCATGCTGCTGGCCACCATTGTCGGCCAGCAAATGTTTCGCCACTGCTTGCAAAAGCTGCAGAGAACTGTTCGGCGCAGCACCTCGAACATGCCGCGAATCATGGCCCAAATGAAGAACATCAAGCAGAAGCAGAGCATTCGGGGCAGCAACGCCAACTTCAGAGAAGTCGAAGAGGAGAAGTTAATCGGCGAATGGGAAACCAAATATGTGCAGAATCAAATTGTACAGGGCTATGCCAGGAGCCCCATGATGGCAACCAACATCAGGAACGATATCGGCGAACCGAAGAAGATGTCACGCCGAGTCCCGGATGAGGACGAGATCACACTGAAGCCGCCGGAGGTGGAGAACTACTCGGCTAAGCTGATCGGCACGCCAGCCTGGGCTGCCAATTGCTTGGCCACGGGTGGACCACGACAGAAACCACTGAATCTAGCCAATACAGATGGCTCGCAGAGTCATTTGGCTGAGTGAGTGACGAGCGACTGAGCACCAGGGGACTGATGTTGTGGGCTTGCGGTTAGTGATTCAATTCGAACGCTCAAAACGAATTCCATTCCATATCGCAGCTAATTATACACGAACACAAGTATTATCATTATAAATTAAAAGAAATATAAGCATGGACATGACTCATTCGCGGGAGGGTGAGGGGTGAGGGGTGAGGGGTCTTCTGGGCTCACCTGGTGTCTGCTGTCTTTGCAGGGGCAGCGGCTGCTGCTGGAGATTCTCGTGGAAGAATCCATGATTTGTGTTGCCCGTGGTCCAGATGCGATTACGCTCATCCATGGCGTCAGTGGTCGTGCACTGGGACGTGCCCCTGCCAGCCCTTCGAATGACTCAAACTGCAGATAAGTGCATCGTCTGGTGATTTTTCGTAGCTGCTCGTTGTCCGGTGATTTTTCCCAAGCACTTTACGGCATCTCAATGAGCAGCGATAACTGAACACAATTCATCTGCATGCACGTCACATCGGCCACATGTTGCGCTGCACTGCACTGCGTAATCTCAGTGTGGATTCACAGTCTTCAAAGAGCTGCGAACAGTCTCTCAGAGTCGTGGCGGGGATTTTTAGGCCATTGCATAATTTGGCATGGTGCAGGCAGAGAGAAGCAGAGAACACAGAACACAGAACAGCCACTAGCACAGCCAGGAACAACTCTATAAAAATCGACTCAAGTGGAGACAGTGCTGCAGGCGACTGGACGGAGCTGCCGACTACCGGCGTATTGGAGCCCTGGCGTCGTCAACAGAACGTATTTATACGGCAGCACCGATACGGCCCCAGGCACCAGCACCAGCAGCAGTGGCAGCAACCGAATAACAACAATAGCAGAACTACAACCAACAAATCAGGCAACCCCCATTAACTCCTTTGGCCATGCAAATGTGCCGCGGCAATTACGGGGGGGAGCCCACCACACCACCACAGCCATGGCACAGGCACAGGCACTGGCACAGCACTGTCAGTGTCTGACTGTCCTGCATGTTGTCCCTATTGTTGTACGTGCCAGCATACCCCTTGGGGGAACGAGTCCATTGATTTTCCGTGAGGATAACACAGGATTAGGGTAAGTAAATCAATCAAAGCAGCTGCCACTGCAAGACCACAGCATAATCTTCCATCTCTGAGACATTTTCGTGTATGTTTCCTCTCCAGGGTATTCCCCACTCCGCACACTTCACGCTGAGGCGTCCCATTCTTTCGCTTGTGAATCCGAAACTCACACGAACAGAGGCCAATCGACCACAATCCAATCCGATGTCCTGAGCCCAGTGGCGTAATGAGAAAATAAATGACATTACCAATGGGAAGCCATATGTATTGAGTATTACATATATGTGGCCAGATATTTCCTATGGGCAGTTGCTAATTGATATGGACTTCCACGTAGTACTACCTGTACTCCCGCGATTGCATGATTGATGACCCTGCTCAGTGCCTGCGATCAGGACACGGCACTGACTGAAAAACGTGGAAGAACACCTAATAATAGTAATTAAATGGTGGCACTTTGCCCGCCCACTGGCGGAATCCACAATCATTCGCATTGTTTGCCCTAACTTTGACATAGTTTATTGTGGGAAATCGGAATCGATAAATGTTATTGATTTCTACAAACGAGAGCCAGTACGAGTGCCAGTACGAGTCCGAGTGTATGTATGAATGCAGCCAACTCGTCGCTCATACGCCCCCGCTGTTAGCTCTTGGCCGAAAGTCTGCTGCAATGTTTTATTTGGTATGCCCCCTGCTCCAGCCATGTATTTGCACTTACTATGAAGTAATTGGTTTGCCCAGCGGTGGGCGACCGACTGGTATGAGATTATTATTATTATTATTATTAATAAGTAAATAAATTTTCCACCAGGTATGCACACATGCCGGCCCCTTTAATGGCTTTTGGTTTTCTTTCGGGTTCAAAGAACTTTACTTTGCTGTCATGTACTTGCATACATTTTGGTTTTCTTTTTTGTTGTTAACATACATTTTTGAAATGATTTTACGTACTCTAGGACTACAATATAATTGCATGCAGCTTAGCTTAAACACTGGGGACACAGTGGACAACCAGGCGCGGAAATATGACACGAATATGTTTACACTGACTCGACGATAGGTGATTAAAATGCCTTAACTTAGATCGGATTCTGCCCGGGATCGGCCAGCATTGGTGGATTCCATGGGTGGATTATACATATGTTTTCTGTGCATTAAAATACAAATTATAAAACAACGGACCCCTGGACAGTTTGGCCTGCCTTTCTGTGGTGGGTGAAACTTTTGTGCTGCAAAGAAAATAATAATGGAAAATTAGAAATATTATCGGATTGGATTGGAATATTTTCTGAACATAGCAAGCCATTCCATCCCCTTTTCACACTGTCAAGCAGTCGTAGATCGACAAATGTAGCTTTCCCTCAGTCTCTAAAATCTGTTTGCAGCCAGTACACAGCTAAAACTTTATAATAATTTTTGGCTCTCAAAAGTTTTTGTCGAAACGAGTAAAACAAACCCCGGAACCAACAAAAAGTTGTTGATCTTTTTTTTGTACAAAAGTTTGCCCTGACTGTTCGTGAGAATGGATCGCGTTTTCGGAAATGTTGAGAACAAGCTGAAGAGCATGATGAAGGTGGAGAGCAAGGGCATGGCCCTGAAGCTGGTGGGATTCTACGCCGTCGGCTATACCCTGCGCAAGTTAATCAAGTAGATGGCCAAAGATCCAGTGAATGCCGTTGAGGCAGTGCCCGTCCCCACGTCCAGATGTTCGTCCGTTTTGTGCTCACATTTAAAAATTCAATGTTCAAATCGTTTGAGGCATAATAAACTATGATCTCACCTCCAAATCACATTATCGCAGCTACTCGAGCGACTCGAATGTCGCGCTTAGAGGACTTTGAGCACACACTTGCAGCAGGAGGGTATCTGGAAGGACTCCTGGGCCACGTCCAGCTCCTCGCCGCTCGTGTTGCGGATGCTGGCCAGCATTCGCATCACATAGTGCTGCTTGCAGATGGGCTTGTATCGCTGCGGGAAGCTCGAGGAGTAGTCACAGGGTGTATCCTTGTTTCTAAAGGTGGGGGATGCAACATATTTGATTTATTTATTTATTTTATAAATAAATTGACAGCTACTTACTCGCACTCCTCGACTAGGATGCCCTGCTTGAACTCATCGTTGTTGACTATAAACTGCCAGGTGTTGTCCGACTTCCGGCCTGACTGGGGGTACAGGTACCGGCGGTGGCTCTTGCACAGGAACACCTCATCATTGGGGCCCAGTCGTGAACTGATATCCGTGGGCACGGGCTCGGGATCACTGAAGAAATGGGAGAAGTTCTGCGAGAGCTTTCCCTTAATGCGCGACAGATCCGGATAGTTCTCCACCTGGGTGCAGAAGGACTTGGACTTCTGATTGGTCTGATCCTCGACGCACTGGGGTACATCCGCCGTGGTCACCGGCGGCGTGGTGGTCCTCATGACTGCTGAATCAGGATAGACAATAGCTGAAGTTAGGCAGCGCCAAAGGCAGTTGGCCGTGAGTATGGGATCGATTTAGTTGTTAATTGTATAGCTGGGCGTGTGTTCGATTCAACGAGTATAAAATGTAGCTGAACGGGGGTACCACTCCACACGGTACTGGACTACTTACGGTTCTCTGGCGGCGGTCCCGTCCTGTGGGCATGTTTCTGTGGCTCTGGCATCATTGCCGCTGCCGGATTAGTGCCCTGCAAAGAGACGAACGTATCGTTAAAGACCAGATTCAGCTTGCCGTCCGGGGAGCGCTGCACTTTGAAGTATTGATCTTGTTGGCTCAGGCTGTGATATTGATGGTAATGGCTTGGCTGTGGCTGTGGCTGTGGCTTGGACTGTGCTTTAGACTGTGGCTTGGACTGTGGCTGTGGCTGTGCCTGTGTCGGTTGCTGGGTCTGGGACTGGTCGATCATGGTGTGTATGGGCATGAGGGGTGCATTGTCCGTTGTCGTTGTCTGTGCAGGTAAAATTCTCGTTTTAGTCTCCAACCAAATACAAAGGACACACAACACACAAACAAACACACACACACACACACAACCCAACAAGTGATGTAATGAAATGAGAATGCAATGGGGGGGATACAAGTATGTGGGGGGGTCACAGAGTGGTGGTCACAGAGACACTTACATTGAAAAGATGTACACCCGCGTCGTCGGTCACTACGAAAAGCTCGGTAAGGATTTGATTGAGATCCTTGGCGGGCAACTGAAGCGAAAAATGGCAGAAAACAGAAGAAGGGAAAAACGCTTTATTCTCTATTGGCAAATGGAAAGCTGGAGGGCCACACTACACACACACAACACAACACAATACAACAGAGAAAACAAAGGACAAATGGTGTGGGGAAGGGGGGTATGGATTGGATTGGATTCTGGAAGGGGATGTCGTTGTACGTGGCACAATGTGGGCAGCATCTGCCATGGGTTCACACCTCCTCCGGCCGCAACTGATGATCCTTTCGCTGCGCTTCGTCATGATGCTCCTTGCCCTGATTCTCCTTGGCCTTGTTCCGTAGGATGTGCAGCAGATTGTCGGACATAAAGTCGGACATGTCTGTGGGGCTGGGTGGGTGGCCTGCTGCTCCGGCAGCTGCCAGGGCCGCCAATTCTGCAGCTGCAGCCGCTGCCGCTGCCTCCGCTTCGCGTCGTTTCGATATTTCGCTATTGATACAAACTATCTGAAAGATACATGTGGAAGATTTGTGTTTGCGGTTCATCAACATTGCCAGGACAACGTAGTGTGTTGTTGGGAAGGGCGGGATAAGTTTTGTAGCACGGTCGATTGTCTGTCCGTATGTCTGTCTAGCTGTCTCTCCCTCTCTCTCTCTCTCTTCATTTTGGAACACTACATTTCGGTATTTGAACATTTGAACAGCTGTTTTCTGAGCAAGCGCAGTGTTCATTATTTTTCTCTCTCTCTGTCGGTCGTAGTTGTAGTCGCTCGTACTAGTAGTTGCCGTTGAGTTAGGACCCGAACCCTAGACAACGGCTGACAACAGCTGCTGGGGTTCAAGTGCTGATAGCCGCCGGCTCCCAGGCCTTTACTAAATTTAAACCCCAAGTCTTATACTGGGGCTTATCGCTGCCCAAAAACTATTCGTTTAATTGTCGTCTTGAAAGAGAACATTTTTTTTTTTGGGGTCTGGTCTGGACAAAGCGATCGTGACTGTATAATCAGCAGCAATGAGTTGAACTGAGAGAGGGCAATGAGTGTGATGCAATGGGCTTGATGAGAATCAACAAGTTGGATGAATAAGCAGGAAAGAAAAAAAGAATGAAAGCCCAAAAAATTAACTCGAATGGTAGGCCCTTGCCACTCAGAGTTTACCCAAAACACTGTGGGACTTTCACACAAAACCCGATCTTAAATGCCAGCCAACTTGAACTTGATTCCATCAGCGCTTTTTTTCAATTTCTCGTTAATGTTTTTTCCCAGGTATCGCGCAACCGTTTATCAAATATTGGATAGTTTTTCCATCTTTGCTTTTAGGTTTTCCACGAACTGAATGGAAGTTAGAATGGCTGGCTGGCTGATCTTCGAGACGTGCTGTGTGACGTGTAGTTTGTGAAATTCCTGGAAAACATGTCAAACAGAAACTGGCAGTGGCACGGGGGGCGGGAGAGCTTCAAACACATTTTCTGACATTTAATTGTGCAATTTGTCATTAGTTCCGAGTAATTGCCTCCAGCTGTTGCTAGTGCTGTTCGCACAGAGATTATCGTCCCTTCGTAATATTTGCCAAGTCGTGTGCAGACCGTCTGGTATGGGATTATTATTGTAATGTCAATGCTATGCATTTATTAGAATAGAGAAAAGTGATCATGAAAATTGCACATACAATAAATTGTTGCTGGCATTGTGAACAGGTTTGCGGCGATTCCCACAGAAAACAGACTCAAAGATGCCCTTCGCTTATGCACTTTAAATGAACAATCTCAAGCCACCCGAAAATGTATTAAAAATATGAAGTGACTAAGCCAAAAAAATGATCAAGAATGTATGTATGCATGTGAGTGTTTCCCAATGTGGCGCATGATGTAATTAATGTGTGTGAAAAGGGAAATGCTCTCAACACAAAACAGATATAATATTAAGTATGGAATTTAATGGCTCACCGTGGTAAAGAGGGCGAAGAGAAGCACCAAAATTTTGATCAGCTGGTACCACATGGGCGGCATTTTGTCCGATATCGGTTATGTATTCTCGCACTCCAATATGGTATAGGGGATTCTGTGGACGGCTCTGGGGGCAGCCGTCTGTGTCGTGTTTTGGTATACAGGTACGAGTGTATATAGAGGCGGCGATGATCGCTTGGTCTGGGGCTTATTCCGATTTTCTTATTGCTTCAACTTTGTTTTGTTTTTTTTTCCGCAGTTGTTGTAGCCGCTTTTTATGAGCTTGGCGTATACCCGTATATAAAATAAATAAACTGGCACGACTAAATATTAATGCCGGACTTTTGTTGGTAGTGGTAGTATTATTATTATTGTTGTGGATGATGATGATGACGATGTTGTAGTTGTTGTTGCTGCTGCTGCTGCTGCTGCTGCCGTAGTTGTCGTTTGGTTAATATATTTATAAATATTTTGTGCGTTGGGCTCTTTCTGATGTGCTTTTTATTCCGTTTTGTTTGTTTCCTTTGCACGCTTGCGAAACGAAGAGAGCGTGATACGAAGCGAGAGTGGAAGACAGGCACTTCAATTAGTCGGTTTGCTTTTCACTTTAGTTTCGACTGAACCGTTGTTGTTTTCGGTTTCGATTCCGAATCCGATTCCGAATTAAGCTCAAGCTCAAGTTTAATTTTGGATTTTCTTGGATCGGATCGAGAGCGAGATGTGTAATGTTGGGCCTGTGGCTGTTCCTGTGCCTTAGCCGGCGTAAAGTGAAACCAATATCGCAGCGGGCATGCGCTTTTATGGAACGAGAACCATCTGCCTCTGGGCTTTTCCGATCCGTATCAGATTAAAGAGTTTCACAATGTCGCGCACACAGACTGCGCGCGCGCGTCTTGGGGAGTCTTTGGCATTCAATTAATTAGCCAGATGCACACAAGCGGAGCACAGTGGGTCGATCGGGAGGAAGCGAAAGCGTCTAAGAGAGCGCGCGACTGCGAGGCAACTGAGCAAAAAGTTTGACAGACGCCAGCACGCGCGCACCAAACAATTGTCAAGTGCAGCTTTAGCTTGAGCTTACTCGTGCAGAAAGAGAGAGGCGCCCAGAGAGAGAGCGAACACACGAGAGCCAAGCTGTCATAAGAGGGAAAGAGCGCAGGCCTAGAGAACACTGATATCTTGGATTTTATAACAGACGACAGACGACAGCCGGCGCCGCCTTGCTAATTGTTTGGGACTTCGTGACAAACACAATTTATTGTTAATCAATTATTAAAGATTAGCAGGAAATTTGGAATACTTTCGAAACCCAAAGAAGATGAAAGAGCGACTTGTAGAGCTTCCCGCAGTCGTCTCAGCTCAACGACTGCGCGATCAGCTGTAGCGTAGGTTGCGCATGTTGCTGAAAGTAAAAGTGAAGCGTGAGCTTTTTCCCAAAGCTTTCGACTCTCACCCACCCGCTCTCCCAGTCACGTAGGCGTCACCTACTTTGTATGCTGGGCGGCGCGACACACGTCAAATCCCCCGGCGCACGCGTCATGGGAGTCACAAAATCTGGACGATTATAGCCCCATCTGGCAGGGAGCGTGGCTAAGGAGGCGGGAGAGACGTTTATTAATGAATCATGGGTATATCCAAGAGACTCGGCCAAAACCGCACAGTCGAGACCGAACGCTGACGTTTCTCCCATGCCATGAACGGCATCTGTTCATAATCCGAACAATAAAACTGTGACGAGAGTGTCGTGGCCCATGCACGCCTTGAACTTGTCTTGGCTAAGGGCATTCATCGAATGTTGAGGTATTTCTGGAAGTGACGAAGCCTCACTGATTCCGTTCGCAATACATTTTTCTATATTCCATTGAAACATCGTGTACTGAAGCAATTCGAATGAATTTTATTTTTTATCGAAAAACATATGAATGTTTATATATTCTTCATTAAAAAATTGATGACGAACTTTTAATGCGTAAATGTCACTATCAATGTTGAATGCAGTTATGAAGCATGTGCTATATGGCGCATAAATATGCAGTTCTTGAAACTATGGCTTAACTTGAGTCACGTCTGCAAAAATTCTTCCATGTTCAGTCATGTTTTCTAAGACTATGTATACAGTATCCACAGAGGGGTTCTTGAAAGTCAACTAATAATTCACAGGATTCCCGAGAAAAAAACTCCATGAAGTACTCCTAGAATTTGTCTTTAAATAAAATAAGAAGAGTAGTAGAGTATTCCAAGAAGTACTTTTAAAATGCAAATATCCGGCTTGTGGACTAAATCCGTTGACTTATATTTAAAAAACAATTTAGTTAATTTCATTACATACTTAAGGGATTCAAATAATTTATTGCATATTTCTAGGCCACTTATGAAATCCGAATTTCATTATGAAGATCTTAAAAGAAAACACAATTTAATCTGCAATTTTTGGGGGAAAACCTCTGGCTGGACTTGGAGCAATTTTTTCTCTTTTATTAGTATTTATTATCAATTATCTATAATTCGCTAATAGATTACAAAATTCTGGAAACAATCTTAACATGGATTCAATCATAAATATATGTTTTACAATTTTAAGAAGCTAAAAATAGTTGCTGGCATATTTTAGTTATCCCCCTTTACATAAGGTGTATTAATGTTTAGAATGGAAACACGTTTTTCGGTTTGCTCAAATTGAAGTATGATTTGGTGAATTCAATTAAGAATATGTGCTTTAATAATATTCAATAAAACATTCCGAATATTGAGGATACTTGAGGCATTTCCACATTGAATTTCTGGCTCAAATTTTATAATATCATCTTGTGATGAAATCAATTAAAATTCATCAGAACTAAACTCTGGAAAGGAAACTGGTTATGCTCGTACTGAATACGTGTCTGTGTCGATTTCTTAAGCTTTTCGGCTCAACGATTGTGCAACATTTGCCACTCCCCATAAATCAAGAGACCCCGCTAATAATAAAACTGAGTATGCAGAGAGTTGTGGCTGTAATGTGGTTCTCGTTTGGCAAATGAGTTGATCCAATTAAGTTAATAGTTATTAATTGGTGGCGGAACAACTTCATTAGAGGCGCCACTAATCGATGTGGCACCTTGCGTGTGGCATGGCCAAAGAGGAACTAGAGTGGAGGGCCCAGAAATTGGCTAATCGAGCGCTGATGTGATGGCACCAAAGTCATGGCAAGTGAAGCGAGCAAACGACTCGCTCGGCGCCCGGGTCAAGTTAACGAGAAAATGGTGAAATAAATTTAATGACAGCCTGCCTACGAGCGTGCGGGTCTGTGTGTGTGTGTGTGGATAAATAATGAAATTGCATTTCACATTCAATAAAATATTCAAGTGGCCGCAATTAAAGCGGCAGCGGGGAAAAATGTGGACGCACCACTTCATCGTTTGCCAAATGCAATTCCCGGCGTGACAGCCCCACAGCGACATGCAACGCTGCACATGCCACCACCAGCTGGTAGGGAGGGGGACGGGGAGGGGGTTACTTATGCGTTGGCTCCGAATACAAAATTCGACGCAGGCCACCAGGACCAGAAGTAGCAGCAGCAGCAGCAGCAACAGCAACAGCCGTGGTCGTAGTCTTAGTCGTAGCACCACCTGATGTTACTCAAGCACAATTTGTCAGGCGATTGCATCATGGCCATAATCCAAATGAATGCCACACGGGGTCTCCTTCTGCCACAGAGGAGTGGAGCATGATAAAGATGCCGCGCTCATTCAAGAGCTAGACAAATATCGCTGCAGAGCTTCGCAGGCTTTCACTTTTCCCTGGCCATATCCATATCCACATCCAGATCCCCTCGACACACATAAATGCCAAATTGAATTGAATTGAATTATGCAGTGCAGTTTCCGCCAAAAAGAAACAAATAAGAGACAGCACAAAATGCCAAAAATAAACGGGTTCACTTCCGATATGGATTGAAAATATTTTGTCGCCTGCTCGGGCAGTAATAGGGGCAGCAGCAGCGGGGCACTGTGGTAGGGGCACTGGCAGAGGCAGCTGCGAATTTTGAAGTTGAAGTTCATTGCGCAACTAACGAGCGGCCAGCAACAGCAACAGCAACTGCAAACAGAAACAGGAAGTCCAGGAAGCGGACTCTTTGGTGGCTGCCCCATGCTCTGGCCGGGGCTTTTCTAGCATTTCCCAATGCGCAACGGCCTGTTATCGCATTTCACGTTACACTCTGAAAACTTTTCACAACACATTTTCATTTTCATTTCGCCTGTTTATTTTGCTTGCCAGCACCAGCAATTGCCCCACGTCAATTAACAAAAAAAAAATAAAGAAACAAAAAATCCGAGGAAAACCCGAGAAAAGTGAGCGAAAAATTAATAGTACATGTGTGCATGCTGTTCGGCCTCGGACTTTGGCTGGACGCGACTTAAAACCCGATCTCCAGCCATATTGCCAGGAAGTGGAACTCTGGCTGAAGACATTTTTTTTGCTTATTTATTTATGGGAGGACTCTAGACTCGCATTCCTTTGGGTTTATTGCATATATTTTAATTATTGTTTTATTACACATTACACATATTATCTCATCTTTTATTCCATCGGCCAGTTGCAGCTATAAATCATACAACATGTGACAGGGGCTTCCTTCCTGCTTGACTTGGCTTCTACTCACATGTGTTGCGCTGGCCGAAAAGTAGACCTCCACCCCATTAGATTCACTTTCTGTGCAATCAACTCGAACTAAAGCCGCTTCATCGGAAATTTGTATGAACCACAAATTATCCAAAGCAAAGAAACATTCACAACTCTCCGCCAGGTTGACAGTTCCATAAACAGTGGGCAAAATAAACCCTCAAATAATTATTAAAACAATTCATGTTGGGAACATTGCGAGTTGGTGGGTAATAGGCGAAGTCCGAATTACCCTTTTTTTATGAAAGAAACTGCAACTTGTCTGTGGAATATTATTAGTTCCAAAATGATTAAGATTTTGTAATGATCTTTGAGGTCAAAATACATAAGGAACTCTGAAGATAAAAATTTACTGCAAGGATTAAATGTTTGCAAAGAGTTTTGAGCAGTTTTAACTCCCTCGCTACAGAGCATCCCTTTGCTTGCCTAACTGAAGCCAAAATAACTTTATGTTGGGGCAACTCGCCGCCCCCAAACCCAAGCCCAATCGCAACTGCAGTGTGTCCCATTAGTATATATTCGCTAGCTATTACATGAGTTGGGCTTTTGCTTACATATATTTTCATTTTCAATTACTCTGCAGTTGTCTGCCTGCCTGCTGCCTCTGTCTGCCTCTGTTTTCCTTAGCATTTTAACAAGTTTACAGTTTGTTAACTACGAGTGCTTAAGTATTATGTTTGGGTTAAGTTTTCTTCATGCTCTTTTCGCGTTTTGCATTTATGGCTGTGCCTCGCGCTTGCAGTTGCAGTTGCAGCTGGAGTTGGTCTGTCTGGGCCCATTTCACTTTCGGTTAGATAACCGCTGTCCACAGCTGAGAGTGCATTATGGGGCGGAGATATGTGTGCATGTGGACACAGCACTTGGCTGCGTAGGACTACGCTCCCAGAGCCAGACAATAGCTAATTCTTCTGTCACCATGTTCCCATGTATAGTTTTAAGTGGAGAAGGGCATCGTCTGTGCCCCGTTTGCCTTAATTGTTTGGCGCGCTGACGAATGAACTGCTTCTGGCCGCAGCCGCTGACACACTGACAGTGAACTTTCATAGAGAGTTGGGCCACAATTGGTCGCAACATTAGCTAATGGCTTGCCCCCGGGTTCGCACGGGGTCTATGTCTACGCGGAGGCTGCAGTTGAAGGCTTGAGTCATAAGTATGCCCATTGCAATGGCTCCGGGTTCAAGGTTGTTCTCTCTCAATGATCCCCCCCGTTTGAAACGTTAAGTGTGGTCCAGGCCAAGAATATTCATCTTTGAGGGTTACTTAGGGCAGATGGGGCACAAAATGCAAGTGAAGATAGATTTTTCTATCACATAATATCAGCATTATGATTGTATCGCAAATCTGATCTGATTAGTTTGATCGGAAAGGGACTTCTTTATCTTATCACTGGAACAATTCATTTCCATTTGCTTTTTTGAGGCTTTCTTTCGCCAGTGTTAGTTGTGTTTACTTCTAATTTGGTTTTGCAGATCTTCAACCGATCGAAAACAATTCAAGTTCGTTGCCTAAGTCTTTTGATTGGGCCATGTCAGCCACAGCCAAGTCAGCGGCGAACACGTTTCGAGCCACTACATTTAATGAGCCGCATTGCATTTGGTAGATTGCAACATGGTGCCGGTGCCATGCCACTCGAAACGCATTGAACTCGCTCATGTCGGTGTCGGTGTCGATGTCGAAGCTCATGCCGACTCACGCACATATTTCTGGCCAAGAGACTGCCGCAGACTCGGCCCCCACTCTCTGCGGTGTCAAGCTGCCAAAAAAAAGCAACATTAATAAATTGCCAGACAAAAAGAGCACGAAAGAGAGCCAGCTCTTTGGAGTTCAGCTAAGAGCAAGGTGAGAAACAGCTGAAAATGCAGCCGCCGCAGCGCTCTCAGCGTTTTCTTTAAAAGAGCCCAAGCCGCCGGATGCCGAGCACAGTTCGAGCCCAGACGTTGCCGAGGAGGGAGCCCACTTACCATCAAACACCAAAAGGCATATAGCGGGAGATATAAACGATACCGAAACGGAACAGCGGAACGAAACGGAACGGAACGGAACGTAACGAAACGCAGCGGTGAAAGAAAGTCGCGAGTGAAATTTCAGTGTGGTTTTGTCTTCTCCTTCTACCGAAACGGCAGCGCGAATGCCGATGACAAAACAAACGTGAAGCGCGGTAAAGAGTGGTCCCAAAATCAAGTGTGTGGTTGCCATTGAGGCCCGCCCCGAGTGCCAATTGCAAGTGCTGGTGGAGTGAAGAAAGTTGCAGACGCAGCCGCAGACGCAGACGTCATCAGTAAAAGTGAATTTTGATCTGGATTAGAGAATCAGCTAATCCTAGGCCCAATTTAAGCTAAATCTACCAAAAAATATAACAACAAACAAACCCAAACCGATACACAATGAAGGTAAGTTCGGGTGCCGTCGATCCTGCAGTGAAAGTTGCCTCAGTTAATGGACTAATTAGTGCATTGGTATGCCCCTTGCTGTTGCACCCAACCCCACCCCCATGGCGGCCATATCTCGTTTATGCAATTTCTTTTGTCAAAACAAGTTCAAGTGCAAGGCATTCTGTGGGGAAACCCGTTTTATGTTGGCCACACATCGCTGACTTTATTAGCTAAGCCAGGCCAGACCTGCGTGATGGCTATCGTACTCTCTCAGCCACACACACACCAAACGGAGGCAGAGCCATGGCTGCCAATGAATAGCTACAGCTACCACTGGTTATGTAAGCTCTGGCTAACCCAAAAATCCCAATTGATGCATCGCTGCACTCGCGAGACCTTCTCTCTCTCCTACTCGACATTTGATCGGCGGATACTCATTCAGATGGAACCTTATATCACATCCCATCCCATTCCATCCATCTGTAGTCCCATTTGACCGTGTGTGAAGGCAAAATATCATGCATAATTATTATGTCAGACCTGGTGGTGCTTCTATGTGTCATGGCTGCTTTCCAAAAATTGTTAAGAAATTTGAATAAAGCAGCGGAGGCAGCTTCGAAAAAAAAAACACGTAAAAACAATAAACGAGTCCGAAAACTGAACCTACCGCAATTAATGTCTTGTGCTCAAGCATTAGCCCTGTATTGGAGCGATATCCAGCGTTGAGTAATATAAAATATGCCAATTGAATTTGAACACAGCGAAAAAAGACACACCAACAGACACACGCGGTGACATGGGAGCCGGCCCAGACAATACTTTCACTCTCAGACTCTCGCGCGCGTTTAAATATTGGCTATAACAATGAGCGGGCATGAAAAAAGAGAGCCAAACGGAAGATGGCTAATGGCTTATGGCCCCTGTAAATATTGGCCAATAGTTCAATATGCCAACGATCTCATTCCGAATGAATTCAATCAAATTTCGCACTCGCATTGCATTCAATTATTTCAATTTTTTATTCCCCATCGTCCGGGCCATCAGCAATTATAGCTTCCATCATCGGTGCAGCATTGAAATCAGACTTTCGATTATTATTTTATTGCCTCCATAATGGGTTTATGTTTGCTTATGCAATTGCCAAGAAAAACGCAAGCACAGAAGGAGAACCAAGATGGTTGGTTTTTCTGTGTGTATTAATTTGTGCATTTGTATGCAAATTGCAATTATTGGGACCCTGGCATAGCCAATTCCGATTTCTGTGTATAAGAAATGAACCATAAACCCTGTCCGCAACCAATATGGAGAGTCATAATCGAGGTTGCGCCATCGGGGAAAGGCTGCAAATTTGATTAATATTTATTCGAGGCGGTGCCACTTAACCCACAAAAAGAAACTAATTTAAAGAGCATTTTTGTTGGAATACTCGTATCACTAATTTCACATTGCCCAATCGATTTACTGACCCGAATCCGATCTCATTCGAAGATTGTATGTCATGGAACTTGAAAGGGAGTGCAAATCACACAGCCACTCAATAATAATAAAAATTCGAGCACATTTTTAGCTTTTTCAACGAATGGAAACGTAAATAAATTCAATTTAAATTGAATAGCCATTGAATATTAGTCAGTAAAATTGAGATCCTGACTGCAAGTTTACGAAGCTATAGAAAATAGTTTTCGGATATTTTTTTTAGTAAAATTTCCTCTGCAGTTTGTCAATAATTTCTGGCATATTCAATCAGAATTAAGTCCATTCATTTTGACTCAATTTTCTTGCATCAAATTCCAAATCTATATAATATAAATTTATCTGAATTTTTCCTACAACTTTCGTTGCAGTTTAAAATCAGTTCCAGTTCCATTTCAATTACGCAACAATTTAAGTTTAATTTAATCAGAGCTGTGCCATTTATTTCAGAGTAACTCGATATTTGTCCAACTCGATATTTGTCCCCACAATTTCCTTCACTTTCAATTAGAACAACCCCAATTCATTGGCCATCGAATAGGGGGAAACTTTAGTTTCAATTATAAGCCATTGACAGCTCGATGGGGCATGAAACCGATGCGAACGCTGACAAGTCAAAGCAGTCAAGCTGCACCACCCTGCCCCGCTGTTGGCCCGCTCAACCGTGAACCACTGGGGGGGACACCAGCTGCAGAGCGAGGATTATGCATAACATATTTTGCGTTGTCAAAACGTTCAACATTAAGTGGAAGATTATGATTGCACATTGCTGTCTGCCGCTCTGTCTGCCGCTCTGTCTGCTGGTCTGTCGCTCTGCGTGCCTGTGTGGGTGACAGTTGACAAATGAGTGCACAGATGAGGAAATCGGGCTGTTGTGTGCTGCAACCGCAATAGCTGACTTGCCACAATTCGGCAATTGAATTTTAGCTCTGGCTGTGGCCATTGTTATGGCCATCACGTGCCTTTCAAATAGATCCTATCCAGATTATGCAACCAACTGTCTAACATTTCGAATCTCATGCAGACATTCCGTGTGAGCCTGCTGCTGCTGGCCGCCTTGCCTCTGGTGTGCCATGCCTATCCCTATCCCGCAGCGGACAAATCGCTCTCGCTGGAGGACGTGTCCGCGGACCTGGACAACGAACAGGGCGAGAGCGTGAAGGAGTCACAGATCGCCAAGCGTTCCGGCAGCTTCGATTATGTGGCGCACCTGAAGTCGGGTCTGCTCTCGGGCATTGGCCAGGCCTCCGCCTCGATTGCCGGCGGAAGTTCTGGCGGCAGCCACGGAGGCGGCGGCGACAGCTACAAGTCCCACGAGATTGTGGTCCATGTAAGTGCATGGAAATCTTCCTCGCTGCCAACGCCAAGCCATTTACTTTCATTTATTTATTTTGCAGGGCAACTCTGTGGACTACGATCCCTGGTCGTTCAAGAAGTCCGTGCTGAACACCATCTTCCAGGCGGTGAAGGCCATCACGGGCGGTGTGACTGCGCTCAAGGGCCAGCTGATCAAGGGCAGCGGCTATGCCCTGAGTGCGGGTGGCAATCTGGTGGCAGCCGGCGGCGACAAGGTCACCGACGTGGGCAAGTCCATCATCAACTCGGCGCACATCAACTCGCACACCTACTCCACAAGCCACTCGAGCGGCAGCAGCGGTGGACTCTTCGCCAAGCTGAGCTCCCTGTCGGGCGCCTCTTCCGGTGGCAGCAGCGGCCACAAGTCCGCCCCCTCCCCCGTGATCCATACTGATAGTAAGTATCCGATGGATGTTAGCCATTGGGCCGTGAACTCCACTCCTCCACGGCGACTGCCATTCGGTTATGCAACACACTCGCCGGACTAGATGCATAACAATTAACCAGCCTAATGGGCAATGCATGCATGCCCCTGTGCCCCCAGTGCCCCTGTGTCCGGGCCGATCCGCTATCCAAAACGGAAGAGACAACTTCCAGCTCCGATTCGGTGGTGGCAGCTCGGCAGCAGCCAGTTCCACATCCAAAACCAAATCGGAGCGTGCATTGAACCTGGCCGGCAACTTTCGTTTTTTGCGGCCAACCCGTTTGGTCTGCGACTGCGTCCCATTTTGGCTCACCGACTCTCAATCTGACACTGACTCTGACTCTGTACCGTTGCAGCCATCACCACGTACGAAATACCCAGTGGCCACGCCAGCTATGGTCCGCCATCCAAGCCGCCGAGCTACAGCAGTGCCACGCACCAGTATCTGCCCCCGGTGGGCGGCAGCTATGGCGGCAGCGGCGGCGGTGCGCCATTCACCGTCAGCCATTCGGCAGCCTTCGAGGCACCATCCAGCAACTATCTGCCATCGGCCTATGGACAAGATGGTGCGTAGTAGTCCTCTGAATAAATCAGAATATGCTTTGTGGTTTCGGTCTGCTGTACATACAATATATGTATATCCTGTATTTAATAGAGGTGAAGTGTGCTAAATATAATCATAGAAAATACATAATCATATGTACATATAATCATGTCATATTTTAGGCATTCAGTATGTAAATAATAGATTTAAGAACTGTCCAAGGACTTCATTTTAGCGAGTAATTTCCCTACTGAAAGTGGTTTAGATATGCCAAAGAGCATTCAACTTTAAAATGCAATCAAATTGATCATAAAATTATTTGCTACAGGGGTAAATCTACCCCAAAAAATAATTATACAATATTTATGTAATTTCTGACACTCGAAATCTGAAGGAAATCTGCAGCAAATCGGCAGCAAATCACTTTCAGAAATGTACAGAAAAATACACCTACCGTAGAACCACTTTCCCACTTGCCCCAAAGTCTACTTCTCTTAGGGATCAACTATATTTGTATATATCTTTGCAATTTCCACAAGAGCAGAAAACTTTTGACAGCTGCAACTCTTGCGGCCCTCACAGAGCGATAACTTGTCCGCGTCAGCTTACAATCACAAATCACTCAACTTCATTAACATACTACCTCACTGTGCCACCCTGCCCCTACAATACAGCCATGCCACACCCTTTTGCCTTCCCTTCAACCCATTTCCGCACTTGGCAAACAGCCAGACGAAAGTGAAAGCATCATCATCGCCGTCGTCGGGGTTCATAATTCGTGAAGACGAAGCAAAAATCACACAAATACATGCACAAACATACATTGTAAATACTGTAAATATTAACACTCGACATCCAAGACGGAGGAGACTCTATCTCTCTCTCTCTATGGCTCTCTGTGTTATCCATTGGATGGTCAGTCGGAGCCATGGGGTTTCCAGTGCGATCCAATGACACATTTGCCAGGCTAAGTTAATTCGGCTTTTTAACACATTGCGCAAGCGCACATTAATTGAATCCATGTACATAAATATCCATATATATATAGGATTAAGCATTATTTAATAATTGATCACGTCACCATCTAGCAGTCCGTTTGCTGTGGCTGTGCAGCTATTTATAGAGCCATTTGCAGTGGCCGCATGCCGCATACTTGATATCTGTGCGCATGCCCACTCAGTTAATGGCTCGTTAAATGGTCTACAGAAAACCTTCAATGGAAAACTGTGATTATTGCCAGTTGGAGAACTCCTTGTCACATAAAGCTAACAAACCACTAAAATCGGAATTCATCTTTGATCATCAAGAAAATCATCGTGCCGGAGGCAGGCCGGAGAGAGTGTACAACGAAAATGTGTAATTATTGTACAGCAAATTAAAGTCATCTAACACCACACAGACACACACATATAAATCATACACACACACACGACAACAACCAATTGTAAATACAGCTAAAAAAAAACAATATTTAATTTGGTAAATCTAATGAAATCTCACTCATTGCATACACACCTGAACCGCCACCTAAACAACAACAAACCACCACCCACACACAAACAACAACACTCAATTCAACATCCAATATCCGACAATTTCAACAAACCCATCCCGGCAGCGGCCAGCGCCCACAGCAGCGACTTCAACATCTATGGGCGGCACCCCAAGCTGACGGACGACGAGGCACGCCGCGCGGCGAATCAGCTGCAGGAGATTCTGAGTCTGCTGCCCAACGGCAAGACGGAGTACACGGCCTCCAAGACGGTGGATCTGCCCACGGGCGGCACGGGGCAGGAGCAGGCGGAGGTGTACAACAGCTATGGACTGCCGCTGCCCAATAATCTGGGCACCCTAGAGTCGCTCTCGCACACGGAGTCGATAACGGCAGCGTATGCGCCGGGAGGCAGGAACCCCGCCGATGTGTACCACCAGATGGCCAAGAGGCCGAGCGGAGGACCGACGGCAGAGGAGCTGTACATACAGAAGCATCCCAATGAGGGCTATGACTACCCGCCGCCGGCTCAGACGCCCGCCGTTGTGACCCCAGCGCCGCAAATTGTGAACGAGTATCGCGTGGAGAACTACCATGCCAACAAGAGCAACGCCCTCAAGGATCTGTCGCCCATCATAGCCGCCCTGGAGGTGGCCAAGCGCAAGGGGAACTACCACCAGAGCGCACCCGTCAACTACGCCATCGAGAAGCAGGTGCACAAGGAGTTGCCCTTCAACTACCTGCCGCCGGTGGTGCAGAAGTTCAAGCACGTGTACAGTGCCCCACCGCCGGGCTATCAGAGTCACAGTGGCGGCTACAAGGTGCGCCGCCATGTGGCCAAGCATCCGAAACGCGTCTTCCGGCACCAGGACTACGAGATACACGACCCGCTGATGTTCAACCGACTGCTGGAGGTGTGAGCAGAGCAGCCCTCTGACCCGGAGACCAAGTGTCAAGTGTGCTAGAACCTAGTTGTAGTCCTCTAAGTCATGTGCAGCATTTAATCCTAGATCGTTTACAGCTAACTTATTTTATGATTTATGTTATCCTTATCCGCATCGGCATCGTTATCGTTATCGCTATCGTAATTAATTATTTATTGAGACTCGCCGAACATTTCTCGGTTAGCCAAATGACAGAGAGTCCCAAAGCACAGCATGAACCAGACACCGAGCACCATTCCCATCTATCTGCGCTCCTCCTGTTCTTCCTTCTTCCTGTTTTGCACTGCTTGCCCGCACCCACACACCCGCACGTCTCCACCTGCAACCCCACCACCCCACCACCACCGCACCCTCAAATCAGCCGGATATCCTTCTCACCTCTCACCGCTCTCTTTGCAGTCTACCAGCAGTAGTCGCCACGTAGCCCCCGTAGCGGACCAGGACCGAGCTGTTGCTGTGGACCATGCCCATTCCGTTCTACAGCACTCTCCGCCTTCATGTATCCTAGAGTTAGTCAAACCGTTCCTGCCCTTCCGTCACCACCATAACTTCTCCTCCGACTTCCCCCTCATTCTAAACGCATTTCCCGATGCGATGAACCCACTTGAACCCTTTGCGGGGTGCCAGCCAGCCAACCAACCGTGCAGTCAGTGTGCATTACTTGAATTGACTTACCCCTACCCCTCCTACCCCATTTTACGCTTAAGTATTTAAATTACATAAATAAATCGTTGATTACAAGTGTTTCGCTTTTTTTCTTTTGCGGTGGGAGAAGCGAGCAAAAATGATTAACTTATTAAAAATATTCTTTGAGTTCAGTTAACTAATCGAAAACTAAATTTTTGTATTCATAAGTTTTAAATAATTCAAGCAAACGGATGATTAATTTTATTATGGCAATAATTTGGTCTGCCTAAAAGTATGCCACAAAATATTGCGAATGAAAGTGAAATTTCTGTAGCATACTTTAAGTGCACCAAAAACAATATAAAAGCAAAACAAATATAAAAAATTTAATTTAAAAAGAAAATACATCTTTATGAGTCAGAGAACTCAATCAGAATTACCCATTCAGAATGCTACTCGAAATCCAGTAATAATTTTGCAAGTCCACGAAATGGGTTTGAATTGTGTGTCATAAGAGAATCTCAAGAACTTTAATTACAAGGTATAGGAGGACTGCGAATTATGCCGCTGGCATAGGTCACGTGTAGCCCTATTAGGACCCAATGGTAATTTAGTTTACGTATTGGTTTGCGGCTGCACAATAACTGAAACTCTGCAAATTATATACCACACAAATAGATTCTTCCAAAAAATAATTTCAAATTAATATCCTCATCTATTAGCTCCCACCCACTGCCCATCGCCCATCCAGAATAAAACACTCCCACATTTCGATTATTAATAATGGATTTAATTATCGCTTACGCAATTCTCAGGGGCAGAGTGCACCTGCGCGGATAGGACCTAAAAGCAAGGAATCTCTGGGTTGAAGAGGAGGACTGGGAGGCAGCGAACGTGACTGCCATGACAACCAAGCACTCCCTGGCTCAGTAGTAGCCGAAGGAGATGTCGTGCAGCGGCTGGGCACTGCCTTGGGGCAGGGCGTAGTCGCGGGCCAGCTGATCCAGGAGACTGCTGCCGCCACCGCCGCCACCGCTGCGTGGCTGCGACTGTGACTGCGGCTGTGGCTGGGGCTGTGGCTGATAGCTGGACTGCTGCTGCACGGGACGGGCAACGGGCGCCTGCGAGGGACCGAAACCAAAAGAATCCAGGAGCGGACGTCCTCCGGAAGCAGGTGCCAGGAAGCCCTGGGCACGAGCGCTGCTGGCAGGCGGCGAGGCAGGCGGCAGGGCATAGACGGGGCGGGAGATGCGCACGTTGGAGGGTCCATCGCCGAAGCTCTGGGACTGGGAGTAGTCGGGCTCGGGGCGGGCGGGTCGCTGCAGCGGGGAGTACACTACGTCGGTGGTGCGCTGGGCGCCCGGCACTTGGAGGCGTGGAGGCGCTGGACCCACCTGTGGCTGCGGCTGAGGAGCATACTGGACGCGACGCGGTGGCTGGGGCTGTGGCTCCACTTCCTCCTCCTCGTATTGGACGTACTGTGGCTGCGGCTGCGGCTGTGGGCGCGGCTGTGGGCGTGGCTGCGGACGCTGCTGCTGGACACGCTGCGAGGGAAACAAAACGAAATATTTAGAAGGGGAAAGTTCCAGCAAATATCTGCTTGGCTTACGTATGGCCTCTGGGGGCGCTGGACAGGCTCATCCGCATAGTCGGGCTCCTCCTTAGCCGTCTCATCGACCAGAGTGGGCGGCGCCACGGTGATGCCCTCGCCCGAGGGCTGGAAGCCGTACTTGTTGGCGCCATACTCCACCACTCGCACCTTGCCCGTCTCGTCGACGTACCCGTACTTGCCCTTGACCTCGCCGGTGGCCAGTTTCGTCTCGATCTTGAAGGAGCCATCGGCTCCCTCATAGCCGTACGTGTATGAGCCATCTTCGTTGTGCCTGAGGAGCGGGAGAATCGAGTTATCACAGGGCGAAATCATCCCCGGACCATGGCTCGGACGACTCACTTGTTGATCTGCTTGAGGATGGGCACTGGCGTGGGTCGCGGCACTTCGGCCTGGTTGGAGGGACGCAGGCGGCCGGGGGACGCGCGCGGTGTGTTCTCCTGGTAGTCCTGGTAGTCCTGGGCACCCACCAGTCCCACGCCAATCAGACAGCCGACAAAGAGCAGGCGCTGCAGCTACAAGGAAATGAATCAAAGAGTCGTCGTTGCAGGAGAAATGGCAACCGGTTCGCTAATTGCCAGCACGTCCGTTCCGCCTCTTCCTGGGACAGCGGAACACCTTGACAATGCTGACGGCAAAGAATGCCAGACGGCGTCGCTGTCTACAAAAGTCTTAAGTCAGGCGGCTGCCTTTCACTTTTCAGCCGGCCAATGACACCCTCAATGCCAAGCAGGAACCGATTGCCCCCATCTACACGGCTATACCCGTTTATGGTGGCTGAGTTGCATAAAGCCAGAGCCCAGGCCCAGGCCCAGACCCAGAGGGAGAGTGACACGCGATATGGTTTGGGCTGGGTTTAATTGAATGCGGAGTCAGTGGGGGAAATGGGGAAATGCAACCGAAGATGAAAGACAAAACGGAAGAGGAATGCCAATTTGGTGTTGGCCAGACCCATGACTCCCACATGCACCGAGCAGCTGTGTGGTATTGGGTAATCCAGAGGCGGTGGCACATGCGGAGGACAAGCAAGAGGCAGGCACAGAAATTATGTGAATCTGCGGAAAAGTTCCCACACTTGCCAAACTTGCCAGGGAAATGTGTTGCAAGTTGCAACCGATGCAGCTGGGGCATGCAAATGCCAATGAAATTGCCCAGACGACAGGTAATGTGGCTCGAGGGTAGATGGAGGGGCACTAAGCCAGAGAGAAAGAGCCTGCCAGCTCTACAAGGGAGATATGCGAGCCCGTAACTAGTTCAATCCCACTTCAGCATGCTGAGCTCCTGCAGAGAGGATGGGACTCCTGTCAAAGTCCTGCCATGTTTGCTGCTGGCAACAGTCTGGCCAACAGCAAACAGCAAACAATCCCCGATGCCAAGAATCGAGCTGAGGCTGAGGCTGAGGTGCTGTTGTCTCCCCTACTCCCGTTTGGCATTTCGGACTTTAGCTGCTTTTTGCTCGACCATTCCGCATGCCAAAACCTTTCACTATCCACAGCGCTGCACCACATGCTGCAGCCTTGGCTCGCAACGAGCGGACAGACAGTCGAAAAGATAGACGGATAGACACACAGACAGCCAGAGTCAAAGCTGGCTGGCTGGCTGGCTGGCTGGTTGGCATGGAGTCGAGGTTGGACACACATGAACATGGGGACCCAGTGCACCAGTGCACCAGAGGCACAGAAATCGACACAGAGACCGTTGCAACTGACCAAAAACTTGACTACCGCGTGTGAACCAGAGCCGTAGCCATAGCCACAGCCATAGCCACAGCCAGAGCGGATTCCAGCGATTGCCTTTGATATTTTCGCGCTCGAGTAGAGGGGCAATGGGCATCGCATCGCGTTACAGTCCGTGGCGAAGCTTGTTAGTGTACAACTTTTGCTGATTGAAGTTCCTGCAACTATTTGCTCTGCTCTTTTTTTGCTTTTTCTTTTACTTCTTTGTTGTTGTGCTCTTTTCCCAAGAATCTGCCAAACGAGTTGTGTTCGTCCATAAATTATGTCAAAATCCAGTTACCAAATTGGGTGCCAGAGACAAGGGAGCTGGAAAATGTCGCTTGCTGGCTGGCTGCCTGGCTGGCTGCCTGGCTGGCTGCTCGCTCGACAATTGCGATCGGGGGCTGGGAGCAAATTAACGGTTCACTCGATTTGCATAGCAAATTATGCGATATTTGCACAAGAGTCGCCGCAATCCGCCATGACGTAATATTCCAGAGCTAGAGAGCTGCAGTTGTTGCACCGGCAGCTGCCACGCATTCAGCTTACAGCATTTAGCACCCACCCAGAGCCAGGCTGCATCGCGTGACCTTTGCTATTATGAGTGCTTTATGTGTAACCACCCCACACCCCACAACCAGTCACTCACCCACATCCGCCCGCCCGCCCACTCACACATACCACTTTCATGTTGATGTTGATTGGCTTTTGTTGGCTGGAACTATCTCGAATCGATTAAAGACTGTGAATGCAATCTGAGAAGGCCTTCGCGGGGCAACACCCAGCGAATTCGTTGATATCCAAAATCACAAATCCACCAAATCCAACACAACAAAGCACTTTCGATTTCAATTCGTCTAATGAACCGGGTACTGGAGCGGCACAATCTCTCGAACGATTCCGTGGAATTGCGTGGCGTGCCTTTGGGGGAGCTGAGAGATCGCGTTGAGGCTGGAATTGACTGGAGACCGACGACCGACCGACTGAGCCGCCCAAGTTGTTGTATTTCGCTTTATATACCGCTGGAGGAAAACCTTTTATTTCTCCAATACCAACAGCTAACGGACCAAACACCGACACCACCGAGCAGCACCCCAGCGACAGCGCCAGCACCACGAAACTTCACCAACAAGTCAGCGGCGCCAGCGCAAAAGGACAGAGAGCAATCAAGAGCGGGAGAGCAAAGAGAGTGCTTGGACAGCTTCTCTGAGCGAGCTTCTCTCTGTGCTTTTGCAAGCTTTTCCTTGGATTAATAAACCAATATAGAAAATTTTAAAGAACAGAAGTTAGACTTGAAAATTATGGAGTTCCCTTCCCCTTCCCTGCCCCTTAGCTAACCAAACCACCCGCAAGCACCCGCCAACGAACCAATCCCTCATTCTGAGAATTTGTACCAACTGCTTGCCAAAGCAGTTTCAAGTTTTCTGGCCCGAACTAATAAAAATACTCGTCCAAATTGAATTACGTCTTGCTATCATTAAAAAGCAGGCAACAATTTAATATATTTAACAAATTACACTCAAAATCAAGGCAATGCTTGGCAGCCATCCTCAAAAACTCTAGCCCCAAGCAGCCATGGCAACAGGCAATGGGCAATGGGCAATAGGGCTTGGGCCGGGACCCTCCCCTTGCGACGGACATGGACAATTAATCACGAAAATACTAGGCCCATAAATTGTGAAAAATGAATCAATGTGAAGTCCGGACAGGCAACGTGGCTAATGAATGAACGAGCCGCCGACACAGTGAAGTGAAATGAAGTGTTGCGAATTTGATGCCAAATGCCAAAGCAATCCTCCAGCGCAGAAGCCATTGCCCAATTGGGTGGCCTCCTTGTGGCATCTGGAGGTCACTTGGATGGCATTTGGAAGCAGCCACAGCCGCAGTAGCAGTCATCAATCAATGGTTATTTTCCTATGCGCACACCGTGCGTAAGTGTAATGTCAGCAATTGTCGTTTAATGAAAGAAACAACAACAGACAATATATCCCACACTTCCCCTGCAACATTCTGCATTCATTTGGAGTGGCCTTGCCGTCGTCATTCCTTTGGAATTAATGAGCGAGCACACACACACGGCCCAGCGGCAGAGCCCGCGTTCCGTTACTGCAAGTCGAGAGTTCAGCGAGAAAACTGGTTAGCCAGTGCAGCACATACCAGACCAGGAAACCGCCAGGCCCATGTCTGCCCCTCCATCTCTATCTAGCTTTCAAGTGCCGCCCATGACGCAGGGCAGTGACAGTCCCAGTACCAGTCCCAGCTCCAGTCACAGCCCCAATCTTCAAGTGCGTAAGATCGTTCGCTATGCTCTGCGTGTTTGCTTTGTTCCGAGCTATCATGTTAAATACTAGTTTCTGGTCAGGTTATCCCATGGCTAGGAGTGGCGGAAGCGAGAAGGAGCGCGGAGGCAATTGGGCGTGCACCTGAACTTGTGTGGCTGCGTAGACGCACTGGCCGGCTCAAGGCCGCTGGCGGTTGCAAAAAATAGTGATACTTGGCAGTAAAATATTCCACGAACTGGGAATACACTTGAGGGATATTTGTTTATCACGATATACAGAAGCTATAATCCTTTTTAGGTATTTAATGAAGGATTGAGTAAATAAATTCCACTTCACGGAACAACCAGAATAATCACTTTGAATCCACTTTTATTCGCCACTCAATTGCATTGAAAACATTCTTCCACGAGGCATATAAAGCAACCCAACGCACACAGCTGTGTGAGCTCCACAGCAGAGAAGCAAACAGGACTCCACTTGAGTCAGCTACCCATTCATTTTGTTATTTCCAAGCAAAATAATGCCCTACTTATGGCTGTACAAGGAGTGTGTATTCCACTTTGGCAACCGCGAGTACGACTATTTCACGACCTCCAGCAATGGCCAGCGGCAATGGCAGCAGCTGTTCAGAAGTCAGAAATAACAAAGCTCACAAATTTACAGGAAATTCTTAGCTCATGACAACGCCCGACAGCAGCGCCCAGACCAGCGCCCAGACAAGTTTAACAGCCACACAAAAAGAGCTAACAAAAAAAACACTACAATTTGCTCTGCAAAAATTATATAAATACTGCAAAAATATACAAATATTTGGCTTGTGTGCGCGCCACAAAAGGTGCAGTCTGGACTTGATTCTGCGCTGGGGCTGGCAGCAAAACGTTTTACATTTTCAATTTTCCAAAAGAGTTACAGTGGGATGGAAATTAAATTCAAATTGAATAGCTTAAAACTCTCAGTTATGTATCCGTTGAATTATACGAAATATTATTGAGTAGTGTGATCTAATTAGGTTCGTGCATTTGATCTTTGATGCGATTGAGATTCCAAATTAGGATTGGAACACGCGGAAACCAAATGAACCTCCATTAAGTCAATTTCTTCCAAATTATCTGTGAACTTTAAGCCACTGTAGGCACACGCCCCTGCACACCTAAGAGGCATGGAACCAGCACCATGTAGCACCACAGAGCAGCAGCAGCTTGGGACAGCATTCGGCTGGCCAGGCCAATGGCGGCAGTGCATTTGAAAGTGGTTTTGGCCAGCACATTGCATAAGTGCACTAAATTCCAGTCGGAGGCACAATCCGCTTTGGTTTTCTATCCGAATCAGCAACAGTTTTTACCCGATCATTCTGTGTTGACGTAATGGCCAAACGATTATTGGCCGATGGTCGAGTTGGCTTTCTGCTTTGCCTTTGCCTTTGTCTTTGTGTTCGTTTCGGGGCGGCATACTTGGAGCGGAACCTGGCCTGGTAGTTTGCTAGATGGATTGAGTGCCAAATGAGTTGCGCGGAATGTTCGTACTTCTTCAATGCTTCGGCGCTCGAAAGTCAATTTATTGCACATACACAACATACACAAAGAACGTACATTTAGTTAGTATCTGTATATTAGTAGTAATGTGCGGGATATATATTCGGAGTGACTGATTTTTTTGGCAGTAGTGAAGTTGACATTGTCCTCGGACACTTCAGTCGCTATCTCTCTGACGCTGTCCAGATGCTGATCCCCCGACTCGCCTACTTCCTGCCCGTGTAGTCGATGCTGTAGGAGCCCGTATTGAGGTTCAGATTACGCAGCGCCGGATGGAACTGCTGCGCCTGCTGCTGCTGCTGCTGCTGTGGGGCATAGTAGTTCTGGGCGGGCGCCGGGGGCTGGTAGTAGCGCGGCTGCGGTGCGGGCGGATTATAGTACTGCGGCGTCGGATTGTAGTACGGACGCTGGGGTGCAGGCTGCGGTGCTGGGGCATACGAGGGCTGCTGCTGCGGCTGCTGCTGCTGCTGTCCTCGTCCAAAGTCGCCCAGAGAGAACCGGCTGGGCGCGATTGCTGGGCGATTGAACTTCTGGTCCTTGTAATACACAGCTGGATCCTCCCTGTACTGGCCGTCGTCGATTTCATTGGGGCCCAGCGGATACGGGTTGCTGTTGCTCAGCGTCGGAGGCGGCACGTTGATGTGGCTGCCAGCGGGCTCGAAGCCACGCTTACTTGCCCCGTACTCGATCTCCCGAACCTTGCCCTGATCGTCCACGTAGCCGTACTTGCCGTACACCTCGCCGTTGGCGTACTTGGTCTCGATCTTGAAGCTCTTGTCGGCTGCCTCGTACCCGTAAGTGTAGGAGCCATCGTCGTTGTGCTTGTCGATCTGCTTGAGGATGGGCACTGGCGTGGTGTAGTCCTGGTATTGCGCATACGCACAGTGGGCCGCACACAGCAAAAGCATCCAGCAAATGGCCTAAAGAGAAGAAAATGAAAGACAAAGAGTGGGTTAATCAGATTGATTATTTTTAATTTATTTTTTATGTCACACCCAGCTGGTAAATGTTTTGTTTATAAAACCTCTCGAAGCAGCTCAAGGACATTGGCAGCCCGCAATTAGTTCACTTTTGATCATAAACACCGATCGGCAAACAGCATTTCGAGGGCTGGCCGTGCTCAGTGGCAACCGGTTCGAATGAATGATGAATGCATTCTAAAAATTCACTGCGCAAATTGTTTTGCCCACTGGCAACACATTTCAAGGGTTTTTGGGGGGGCGGGCCTAGGTTCTGGGTCGGGGTCGGGTTCGAGGTCTTACCGATTTCATCATTTTGCCAGTTTATTTTCGTATTTCAATCAATGTCAAATCGTTTTCACCAATCTCTCTCTCTCTGTTGCACAACGAATCACGCAATGTGCACTGCAAAATTTCGATTTGAAAATGGTATAGAAAATGGCTCTGCACTTGCACTCGAGACTCTGCGAAACGAAACAACAAACTCGAAAGAAAATCAGGGCGTGCAACGCTTTTTATACCACCAGCAACATTTCGCAAAGCCCCGCCAAAGAGCGCGAACAGAGGGGGCTCAAGAAAAAACTCTACTATATAAAATAAGCTAAAGCTTCGACGGTGAACCGAAGTCTGGAAGTCGGGCGATCGGCCGATCAGCTGCGACAACGAAACTGAAACCGAAACCGAAGCGAGAGCCAGAGCCAGAGCCTCGGACGTGGAGTGGCTTAAAGTCGGGGCACGAGAACCGACTTGGACCTGCCATGGAATGCAGCATAGAAATCGAAAGCCGTCAGCCAGCTGGGCGTATGAGTACTCACATACCCACACACAGTGGCGCTGTAGTGGTGCTACATAGCGTATAGTATGTGGTGTGGAGTCCAGCCAGAAGCAATTTCCAATCAGGTTATTACGTCGTCATGCAAACATTCTTAGCTCGAACACAATTTATGCTCCCAGCGCTCACGCATACGCAATGAGAACAGAGCAAAGCAGAGCAGAGCTGAGCTGAGCTGAATGCCAAGACTGTCGAGTCAACAGTCAGTGCACGGAAGTGCTGCACTTGTAAGGTATTTCAATTATGTTAAGCAATTCCCCCCACCCCACACTCACTCCTAAGCAAGATGTTAATCGATTACAAACAGCAGTCAGACGAGAGACCTGCCGCCCAACTGCAGCCAAAGCGAACCACAGCTAGTACATAATTTGTGTGTGCTTGGTTTCGGTTTGGGCCATTTGTCTGGAGCTGCCTAAAAAATAAATGAAGGCACAAACTGGCTGGGGGTCCACTGACCTAGTCAATGTGCTTGCCACTGGCAGAAACTGGTTGCCAGCGGTGCGACAAAAGAAATGACAAAATAGGTGTTGATTTGTGGCTTCGCTTTGCATGATTTGTTTAATAATGGCGAGCCAGTATTTATTTTTGTGAATTCTAGAGGAGTCAGATACCTCTGAGCAGATCTAAACCAAACCCCAACCAATGATCCGCAAGTGCAACTGCTTTAGGGATTAAGTTATGGATAGAACCAAATATTTACTTATTTATTTACCTCTTTATTTATTTATTTACTTATTTATTAATTAATTAAAGTTCAAAACCGCAGACCTTGATTACTGCCTAATGCCGAAAGGCACTTTAAGCCCGCTTATTCGCTTGATTCAACCAATCATCACTTGCAGAAGAGGGTCTCGAGGCAGTTTATACCCAGCTACGACTACGAGTGTCGCTCCCCCCTGAGTAGATCTATAAAATCACATAGATAACTCACTTGACCAATTAGCCTGCTCTAGTCACTTTTTTAATGGGCTTGTAAAACCAGTTGAGCTCCAGCGAAAGTGAGATAATCGCTGTCTAGATGGGATTATACGAGTAGATATATATCCACTCCACATACATACACATGTACATTTAATTGTAGCGGGTCTTGAGTATTTGGGAACAGAGTGGAGTGGAGTCAAAGGCCCAAGGGTCACATCAAGGTGAGTGCAGTTTTCGGTTGCAGGGTAGCAGATCAGATGACGGGCCACAACTCATTCGGACACCCTGTACGACCACATCAGGTCTAATGTTGACAAACTTGTTTACTTATTAATTGTACCCAAAACGAAAAAGAGAATATATATAATAATATATACTAAAAATATATGGAACATCCCAACAATGAAATGGACACAAAAGGTCTAGATTTTTGCAATTCATTTGAAATAAAACACAATGACTCCACTCCGACGTCTCATTTCGTTGGGCTCGCTGGAGTCGTGCAAACTGTTTGAAGCTTTGAAGATCCGATCCAAAGATGATGCAGAAATTAGCCAAGTTTTTGATAATTTTGGTCGTGCTTACTGCCACTGCAGAAGGCCTCAAATATCTGGCCGAGAAGCGTAAGAAATGCCGCCAGACTCTGCGTAAAATCAGTCGCCAATTAATCCACTGATTGCAGCCGATTTCCTTACACCGTGCATTGCGGGTGATCCTAGCCTCAATAGTTGCCTGTCCAAGAACCTGCAGGCTCTGTTCCATCAGTGGAAGGACGGCATACCCGGCTACAGTGCATTGGGGTCCTTGGATCCTCTGTACATCAAACGAGTGAAGTTCTCGCAGGATTCCAGCCAGGCCATAGCCATCAATGCTGATCTCCAGAACGTGTACATGACGGGCGGCAGCCAGGCAGTGGTCAAGGAAGCCAGGTAGGATCTGGCACTAATTTATCGTGCAGCGAAAAGTAACCCAAGCAATCGTGTACTCCATAGCTACGATCCCAAACATTATGCGATGAAGGCTTTGGTCTACGTACCGAAGCTGCGCTTCCAGTTCGACTACAAAGTCAAAGGCCATGTAATCGCCCTGAATCTGAATGGCCATGGCACCGGCTACTTCGAAGCTGGTAAGTCTAGTTAGGCCCACTGCAAGACCATCTTTAAGTTATTTTCCATGCGCAGAGCAAGCTTTGCTGCAAATGGAGATGGCTGGCAGGCCACACGTCACACCCGAGGGCGCCTTCGCGGAGGTGGACCGCGTGAAGATCTCCTTCCGTGACATCAAGCAATTCCACATCCAGCTGAACAATCTGTTTGGAGGCAACAAGCCCCTAGAGGACAGTGCCCACACGCTCTTCAACGAGAACTGGCGCGAGTTCTTCGAGGTGCTACGTCCTGCCGCCGAGCAAACTGTCGAGGGCGTTCTCCTCGATCGCATGAAGAAGACGTTCGCCTATGTGCCCGTCAGCTACTTCATCAAAGACTTCCATTAATATAAAATTATAATTAAGCGAGTACACAATAATCTAATGCTCACTCTCGATAATAATGTAATCGCCTGCCAGCACAGGAAATAGGGGAAATTAAATACACAAAAAACTGCACTTAGCACCGGCTAAGTGTTCAAACTAAACGGCTCTAAGTTTTCGCAGCTGAACGCTGTCGCTGCTCGGAACTCGGATTTGAGATCTTCGATCTATGATCTCGTTGCTCGTTGAATCGGAATAAAACTGAAGCCCAGAGCTCGCTTCCAGCTAGTCGGTTGCATGTCGTGACACCGATTAATGTGACTCTAAGCGACGCTCTCAGTCGCAACTACAGACAGTAGATACAGAAGTGCATAAAGATACAGTAGTAGCATGAGCAGCAGCAGCAGCAGCACGCCCCATGGCCGTAGGTCTCTTGGCCTTTGTGGCGGATTAATTGCGATCTTGTGCATAAACGAGATCGCCTTGGCTGTGATGGTGGCAGCCGTCCCCTACTACACGGAGAAGCGTAAGTTCCGACACTAAAATTAATTCAAATTACTGGGACTCTGACAAATCGACAGCATCCTGGTTGCCCTCGTGCCGAATTTATGAGCCTGGCTTCACCAATTGCTCGACGAACAGTGTGCAGAAGCTTCTGGATCAAATGAACATCGGCATTCCAGAGATAATCGATAGCTTTGGTCCCTTCGATCCCATGCGCGTGCGAGACATAGTCTTCAAGCAGGACAACAACGAGGTGGCCACCATAAGAGCCAATCTCACAGAGCTTGTGGTGAAGGGCTTCAGCCAAACCAAGGTCAAGGAAAGCCGGTGAGTGGAAGGACCACATCTGTAGAGTGAATGAATTCATCAATGGCGATTTAATTAGTGTCAGCAAGAAGGACTTTAGCTGGCAGACCAAGATCTTTCTGCCCAAAATGCGACTGGATGGCAAGTACCAAATGGCTGGAAGGATTCTTCTCATCCCACTGAGTGGCTCTGGCAATATATTCATAGAGATACGTAAGTGTTCGCATTGGATTTGCCAGCTCAATACTCACAAGATCATTTCGTTAGACGATCTGGACATACTGCTGCTAACCAAGACGCAGCTGTACGAGAAGGGCGGCTTCACATTCGACAATGTGACGTCGATTCGTGTCCAACTGCAGCTCTCCCGCGTGCACACCCATCTGGATAACCTGTTCAACGGTCGCAGTCCGGAGGTGGAGCGCAGCACCAATCAGTTTTTCAACGACAACTGGCGGGACTTTTACGAGGCCCTCAAGCCGCTGATTGTCGAAACGGTCGAGAACATTCTCTTCGATGTGATGTCCAAGGTGTTCCATCTGATACCGGCCAATTTCTTTGTGGAAGATATACCCACTCCCCGGGAGTTGTATGGCTCCAAGCCAGCGCCTGCTAGTGATAATGGACCCACAGCCAGTCCAAACTGAGAACTGATCATTCCGTCTAGTGCATTCGAGAGTCTATTCCAGTTTTGAGCTGAGAGTTTGTCGCAGAGACACATTTACATACTGGCAATACACATTTATTACTGGCATGATTACGCCTCGGGCTTAACAGAATATTTGCAATTAAAATTAGTCCAACTATTAACTTTATTTAGTAATGAGAAAATTGTGTGTTTGCAATTGAAGATCAAGCTCGAATCACATCTGCTTTATTCGCCGAAAAGTAAACACCAAATTTTTGTTCTGCAATCAAAAAAAAGAAAAAAAGGAAATGAGGAAATACTCAGATATCATTCGCGTAGCTCACCGTTCTGGGCCACTCGATAGCTGCGTTTCTTGTAGATGTAGCACATCAGAAACGCAATGACGATCGACAAGGATGCCGCAACGATACCGACCGCAATGAACAGCCACTTCAATCGGCTCTTGGCGGTCTTTTGGCCATAGGAGTGCTCCACCGTGGACGATTCGTCAGGCGACTGGCACAGGTAACCGCCAGCCGGCTCCCCGCCATCGAAGCAGGCACACATTGCGGGGAACATGCAGTACCCGTTGATGCACTCCCTCTCGCAAATAGGCAGGCACAGTAGCCGTCCGGCGTCCCCTCGGTCCCTGTGAAGCTTGTAGTTTGGCGCGCAGGTACATTGACCCTCCACACACGTCCCGTTCCAGCATAACTTCTCGCACCAAAGGAACAGATCGGCTACCGAGGAGGAACGATATGGTGAATCTGAAGAATCCTCGAGCCAGCTGGCAGTCGAAGAGACAGGTCCAAGACCATCTGTGCCAACGTCGCCAACGAGATCATTATTCTCAAGGACGCACTTCCCTGATGACAACTCGTAGACAGAACCATTCCCACAACTGCACTCGTTGGGTGCGACGCAGGAGCCATTGAAACATCCATTTGGGCAATGGGGCTGGCAGGTGCCTTCTCCGCTCCTGACGTATCCTTCGATGCACAAACACTGCCCAGGCGCCATGCACAATTCCTTCGCACATTTGCCCTCACAATTAGGAGCACATCTGTTCTCACTCTCTTTTGCGTATCCTTCAAGGCAGTAACACTTTCCGGGAGACTCGCAGAATCCGTTCTCACATCCGCCCTCGCAGATTGGAGCACATCTGTTCTCAGTCTCTTTTGCGTATCCTTCGAGGCAGGAACACTTTCCGGGAGACTCGCAGAATCCGTTCTCACATCCGCCCACGCAGATTGGAGCACATCTGTTCTCACTCTCTTTTGCGTATCCTTCGAGACAGGAACACTTTCCGGGAGACTCGCAGAATCCGTTCTCACATCCGCCCTCGCAGATTGGAGCACATCTGTTCTCACTCTCTTTTGCGTATCCTTCAAGGCAGGAACACTTTCCGGGAGACTCGCAGAATCCGTTCTCACATCCGCCCTCGCAGATTGGAGCACATCTGTTCTCACTTTCCTTTGCGTATCCTTCAAGGCAGGAACACTTTCCGGGAGACTCGCAGAATCCGTTCTCACATCCGCCCTCGCAGATTGGAGCACATCTGTTCTCACTCTCTTTTGCGTATCCTTCAAGGCAGGAACACTTTCCGGGAGACTCGCAGAATCCGTTCTCACATCCGCCCTCGCAGATTGGAGCACATCTGTTCTCACTTTCCTTTGCGTATCCTTCAAGGCAGGAACACTTTCCGGGAGACTCGCAGAATCCGTTCTCACATCCGCCCTCGCAGATTGGAGCACATCTGTTCTCAGTCTGTTTTCCGTATCCTTCAAGGCAGGAACACATTCCGGGAGACTCGCAGAATCCGTTCTCACATCCGCCCTCGCAGATTGGAGCACATCTGTTCTCACTTTCCTTTGCGTATCCTTCAAGGCAGGAACACTTTCCGGGAGACTCGCAGAATCCGTTCTCACATCCGCCCTCGCAGATTGGAGCACATCTGTTCTCACTCTCTTTTGCGTATCCTTCAAGGCAGGAACACTTTCCGGGTCTCTCGCAGAATCCGTTCTCACATCCGCCCACGCAGATTGGAGCACATCTGTTCTCACTTTCCTTTTCGTATCCTTCAAGGCAGGAACACTTTCCGGGAGACTCGCAGAATCCGTTCTCACATCCGCCCTCGCAGATTGGAGCACATCTGTTCTCACTTTCCTTTGCGTATCCTTCAAGGCAGGAACACTTTCCGGGAGACTCGCAGAATCCGTTCTCACATCCGCCCTCGCAGATTGGAGCACATCTGTTCTCACTTTCCTTTGCGTATCCTTCAAGGCAGGAACACTTTCCGGGAGACTCGCAGAATCCGTTTTCACATCCGCCCTCGCAGATTGGAGCACATCTGTTCTCACTCTCTTTTGCGTATCCTTCGAGACAGGAACACTTTCCGGGAGACTCGCAGAATCCGTTCTCACATCCGCCCTCGCAGATTGGAGCACATCTGTTCTCACTCTCTTTTGCGTATCCTTCGAGACAGGAACACTTTCCGGGAGACTCGCAGAATCCGTTCTCACATCCGCCCTCGCAGATTGGAGCACATCTGTTCTCACTTTCCTTTGCGTATCCTTCGAGACAGGAACACTTTCCGGGAGACTCGCAGAATCCGTTCTCACATCCGCCCTCGCAGATTGGAGCACATCTGTTCTCAGTCTGTTTTCCGTATCCTTCAAGGCAGGAACACTTTCCGGGAGACTCGCAGAATCCGTTCTCACATCCGCCCTCGCAGATTGGAGCACATCTGTTCTCACTTTCCTTTGCGTATCCTTCAAGGCAGGAACACTTTCCGGGAGACTCGCAGAATCCGTTCTCACATCTGCCCTCGCAGATTGGAGCACATCTGTTCTCACTTTCCTTTGCGTATCCTTCGAGGCAGGAACACTTTCCGGGAGACTCGCAGAATCCGTTCTCACATCCGCCCTCGCAGATTGGAGCACATCTGTTCTCAGTCTCTTTTGCGTATCCTTCGAGGCAGGAACACTTTCCGGGAGACTCGCAGAATCCGTTCTCACATCCGCCCTCGCAGATTGGAGCACATCTGTTCTCAGTCTCTTTTGCGTATCCTTCGAGGCAGGAACACTTTCCGGGAGACTCGCAGAATCCGTTCTCACATCCGCCCTCGCAGATTGGAGCACATCTGTTCTCACTTTCCTTTGCGTATCCTTCGAGGCAGGAACACTTTCCGGGAGACTCGCAGAATCCGTTCTCACATCCGCCCTCGCAGATTGGAGCACATCTGTTCTCAGTCTCTTTTGCGTATCCTTCGAGGCAGGAACACTTTCCGGGAGACTCGCAGAATCCGTTCTCACATCCGCCCTCGCAGATTGGAGCACATCTGTTCTCAGTCTGTTTTTCGTATCCTTCAAGGCAGGAACACTTTCCGGGGGACTCGCAGAATCCGTTCTCACATCCGCCCTCGCAGATTGGAGCACATCTGTTCTCAGTCTGTTTTCCGTATCCTTTGAGGCAGGAACACTTTCCGGGAGACTCGCAGAATCCGTTCTCACATCCGCCCTCGCAGATTGGAGCACATCTGTTCTCAGTCTGTTTTTCGTATCCTTCAAGGCAGGAACACTTTCCGGGAGACTCGCAGAATCCGTTCTCACATCCGCCCTCGCAGATTGGAGCACATCTGTTCTCAGTCTGTTTTCCGTATCCTTCAAGGCAGGAACACTTTCCGGGAGACTCGCAGAATCCGTTTTCGCATCCGCCCTCGCAGTCTGGCTCGCAGATGTTGTCCCTCTTCCGATATCCCTCATTGCATGAGCAAAGATCTGGCGCCTCACAGAATCCGTTCAGGCACACTTCACTGCAGATGGGGTCGCAGATCGACTCGCTGATGGCGGAATAGCCCTCGAAGCAGTTGCAGACGTCTGGCGCCGTGCAGTTGCCATTCATGCAGCCGTATTGGCAGATGGGAACGCAGTTCCTATCGGGCCCCTTCTGGTAGTTCTTCTTGCACTCGCATACATCGGGTGCGCGGCAAACGCCGTTATCGCAGCCCATGCGGCACACTGGTCGACACATAAACGACTTAGAGTCTTTGTCCAGAACGTAGCCTTGCTTGCACTCGCAGCGATCAGGGGCCGCACAGACCCCGTTGCCCGAGGCACAGTTCTGCTCGCAGACGGGCTGGCATGCCTGAGTTTTGGCGTTCTGCGAGAAGCCATTGTTGCAGTTGCACTTGTTGGGGAGCACGCACTTGCCGTTGGGACAGCCGCTGGGGCAGTGGGGCAGACAGTTGCCGCTACCGGTGTCCAGTATGTGGTTTTTGGGGCAGACGCACCGTCCGGGAGATTGACAGGAGCCCTTGCTACAGCCACCCTTGCAGGAGGGAACACATCTATGATAGCATGGGAAATTCCAATCAGATATCAGGTATATAATATATGGAGCTTCCTACCGTCTAGAGGGCAAATTGTTAAAATTTGTGTATCCCTCGTTGCAGGTGCAAACATTTGGCTTGGTGCACTTGCCACTGCCACAGGGCAGCGCACAAATGGCCTCACACTTAAGCTGAGGCCCATTCCCGATTCGTTTGTATCCCTTGCAGCACTTCCTTTCTATTCTTTCCTATAGAAAGACTATTAAATTGGATGTGGAAAGAGGCGCCAATGGTCTGCTTACCACACGCTTGCCATTCACTTTCTTAACCTGCTTCACCGCGCAGATCTGGGCCTCTAAGAATCCGAAGAGTAGGGAAAATATAAAAACTCTACCAATCAACATGATTGCTTAAGAAATATCCAACAACTGGCTCTGATCCATTTAGAAATGTGACTGAAGAGGCCTCGGCAAAAATCAGAAAACACTCATAAGTTCGCAAACGCTTCTAAGCGCACACATAAGCGAGTATATAAACAAAAGTACATACATATACATATATAGCATCCGTTTTAACAAGACTTATCACCAGGGCAGGCGAATGTCGCAATGTGTCGGCATTATAATGGAGCATTCCTCCCTCCGAAGAGGTCTGCCAAGCTCATTTGATGCGTGCATTTTTACAAGAGCGGGGAAGAGGTCTTCCCGGCTTATCTCAGAGAGCAGGCACCACCCCCTCGGATGCAGTCTCAGGGTATAGAATAAATTTCCGTATATATTGGTAATCGCACATACTCTAACGAAATCTAGCGAACTAGTACTCAGTTTTGTCTTAGATAAGACATTTTTTTATTTACAGATTGAAGTAAGAAAATATTTATGCAAATTAAGAAGGCACAACCTACGCTCAAATTTTAAGTGACCCCCCGAAACCAGAGTAACAGAGAAAGAGAGAGTGGATAATTAATCACATAATTAAAAGCAAAAATTGAAGCATTTAATGCCAATGTTTATATGATTATTACAAGGTCATTAGTTACATCAGAATGGAGAACGATAAAACAAACTGGGCTCTACTGCAGTCCAGTGAAAAGATGAAAATACTTTTGGCGTTAGTCACATGAAATTACGATTTCGATGCGCCACTTCGGCCATTTCAAGTTGTTGTTGTGGCCTTTAAAGTACCAATAGTATTATAAATACTTATACTGGTGTTAAAATATTAAATATTAAATATTCGATAACATATATGCAGATCAGGAAGCCACAACCTTCCTTTAAATTCTTGGTATTCCCACCCAAGTAGAGAGAGATAAGTCCACTCTATCATGCACATAAATAAATGCAAAATATAACTTATACAATGCAAATATCATGGAAAATAATAATTACAATTGAACTCAAGATGCAGTCTAGTCCAAAGATGAAAATTCGTTGTGCATTAGCAATCAACTCAACAGTGATCCAGCATTCGGATCATTTACGGATGCAGATGTCGAGGCGAGGATTTGGCTATTTAATGTTTTTATTATGGCCGTTAATGTACTGGCATTTGTTTCGTTTCAGCCTGACTTTAGCAATTAAGTTTGCCTAGGTCCGAGCCGAGTGTCACGTCAGTCGACGTATTTTCCAGCTGCCATGTGGTACGAGTAGATATGAAATTAGCTTACCGGTTCGCCCGTTCGTTGTTCGGTGGCAAGGTGAAGTCGCTACAGTGTCAGCCAGAACAGAACCGCTCAATACAGCGCCCCAACAAAAGCAACAGCGACTGCAACTACAAGTATAATATGAATATGGAATACATTTAAGTAGACGTAGTAAATGAAAATTTCTCGATTCTGGTATTACCCAGGCTGCACGACACGGCATCACCACATCACACTCAATTCATCAATTGCACTCGAGTGCCTGGGATGAGCGGCTATATAAAAGGCCAGATAAAAGCGAGCTGCGCTCCGAGTAATCTGGCATTCGCCAGCCGCGACCAACTCGATTAGGCGGTGACTTGAACAGGGATTTCCCAATGTACACAACTGGGTTACTGGTGTGCGCAGGCATGATGTTGCTGTTGATGCTTTTCGATGGCAGCGAGTGCGTTGCATTCTATACGGAAAAGCGTAAGTGTTTGCTCATTTTATTTATCTGTTTATCTGAATGTGTGAGAGCGCTTGCTCACGCAAGTGAACTCTTGTCGGAAAAATACCGCCAATCATGTGGCAGCTTGACTAATCCGGAAACTGTTCATGCACATTGCAGCCTCGTACATTGAATCGTGTCGAATCTATGAGCCCGAGTTCACCAACTGCTCAACCCGCTCGATTCAGGGATTCATGAATCAGGTAATCAAAGGTAAGGCCGCAGCTTATCCAAACATTCCACGCTCATCGCAATATGTCACTCGAAAGGCATACCCGAGATAGATGAGACCTTTGGACCGATTGACCCCATGAAACAGGACCAGCTGGTGTTCAGTCAGGATAACAGCGATGTGGCCAGCATTTCGGCGAATCTCACGGAGATGCTGATCCGCGGCTTTGGCAAAATGCTGATCAAGGAGAGCAAGTGAGTGAGAGCAGTGTTCGCACATCAAGAGCGAATCAAATCTATTTTCTATTGGCTGGAGGTTACTTGTAGATGCAACTTTAATTTGAATCCGTTTTAAGGGTCAGCAAAAAGGACTTTAGCTGGCTGACAAAAATCTATTTGCCCACAATGCGCTTGGACTGCAAATATCAAATGATTGGACGCATTCTGCTCGTGCCCCTCCGAGGGGGCGGCGACATGTCCATGGAAATTGGTAGATACACATGTCCGTCTCTGGGTAGATAAATCACAACTAAACGAATGATTTTCACTGCTGCATAGATGACCTCAACATACAGATGATCACCAGGACGCACCTGTACGAGAAGGGCGGCTACACCTTCTACAATGTGACATCGGTGCGGGTGAAGCTGGAGGTGGGCAAGGTAAGGACCCACATGGATAACCTGTTCAATGGCCGAAGCAAGGAGGTGGAACGAGGCACCAATCAGTTCTTCAACGAGAACTGGCGGGATCTGTTCGAGGCACTGCGTCCGCTGGTCGCCGAGACGGTGGAGCGAACGCTGCTGAAGCTGCTGCAGCAGCTTTTCCATCTGATTCCCGCCAACTTCTTCGTGGAGGATATACCCAACTCGCTGAACCTGTACGGGCGAAAGACGCAGCTGATCGCATAGGAAGAGTATTCGTTTAATGGATATCCCGGACGGTGCTCCTTGTCCATCCTGCTGCTTACGGCTAGCTGTTAGTGTACGGTAATAAATGCTAATCTTAAACGGTAACCTAAACATGGCATGGCACAGTGCTGCTGCCTACATCCGGCCACAGTTGAGCCGAGCTCAGTAGAACCAGTCGTACTTGAGATAGTCGCCCTCGTGCTTCAGGGCCGCGATCGAGGTGTGCCGCACGTGTCCGGTGCGTGCAAAGATGCGTCGATTGCCCACCGGCTGCAGGGTGCGGAAGTTGTCCACGAGCGCCCCATCCTGCGTGTCCGACAGCTGCCGGAAGCGGGAGATCTGCTTCGGCGAGATCGGAATGGGATCGGAGTACAGGATCCAGGTGACGGCCTCCGAGCAGGGCGGCGTCGTCAAGGAACCTAAAATGCGATCAGAGAGCGAGCGAATTAATTGGGATAAGCATCGGCTGGCATTGACATCGATTCGCTGTCACCTAATCAGTAGCCATTCAATGCCACTTAGGAGGGCCCCGCCTGAATGCCAATTGGCTGTGCAAATGGCTGTGCAAATGGCTGCTTAATAGCAGATTCCCCCCTTCGGATACGTACCCTTGTAGGTGTAGAACTTGTCCACGTCAACGCCGGCTATCAGGGAGGACAGGGAGAAGGTGACATTTAGGGTGGCCTCCTGGTTGGCTTCGGCTATCAAATGCAGATGACGATTAATGGTGACCAAGCCCTGACCCTCATCCTCGTCGAGCTGTGGGAAAGAATGACGTAATGGGTCAACAAATCATTCCCATGGCTGCTGCTCTACTTACATTGAAGAAGAATCCGAGCACGGCAGCGCCATCGGGATGGTTGAGAGCCTCCCCAATGGTGGCGTACTTCTTGTTGCGATGCACTATGTGCATCTCCATGGTGTAGCGGATGTCGTTGATGACATGCTCGGAGCCACGATTGTTCTTGTCGCCCCAGTGGAAGTGCAGGCCCTCCACCTCGAATTCGCCGGGCAGCTTCGCCCCCCGAATGTAGGGCAGGAAGTCCTCCTCCGCGCTGCTCGCATTGACCTTGGGTATGCCGATGGAGACTGCAAGAGCATTGGGGGGGCCATCAATCAACAATCACTATGCAAAAGTCTCTCTCTCTCTACGGCTCTCCACTTACCCGTGTGTCCGTTGTTGACCATTTTCAGGGGATACGGCAGGAGGTTGTGGTAGCCAATCATATCCACGGCAGGCATATGCACGGGTATGGTCTGGAAATGGGACAATTACGGACGATTAGAGGTCTGCTTAAGTGGGCTCAGAGGCTAATTAGGCAGGCTGCCGCTTACCCGGCTCGTGGTGATGGCAATGGGCGACTGGGTCTTGCCGGCACAGTGGCCATGGTGACGGGCCCAGCGGCGCTGATTGGGCTCCGAGTAGCCAAACACATGACTGCTGACAGCTGGAAGGGGCAACAGGAAACAACAGGCTTTGGTTAGCAAGATGATCCTCCATGAAACGGAGACTATTCCAGCCACTTGGAATGTTCAACAATTAAAGTATTTCCCCCGAACATTCACGTGCCGAGTGTCAACCTTCTCGCGGATCCTATCTCTGACATTTAGGAGCACTTTCGAATTACGGCATAATAGATGGCACAGCAAACAAATATTGAATGTGTTTCTGGACAGACAGACAGACAAGTGGCTAAATAAAAAGGCACAAAGAGCGTGAGCCCCAAGGGCACGTTCTGGCCAACAAATTAGATATGGCCGTGTTGATTTAGATATATTTTACGATAGATAATGGCGAGCGCAAATAATTTTCATTAATTTTCACAGCAGTGCCGCAGTGCAAAATTCCATGGAATGTTCCGCAAAGGCGAAAGGAAATACTTGTTTAAAGGCTAATTTGCATGTGATTGGTGATAATTTCTGTTTGAAAAGCTTCGCTCCGAATTAACGTATCATATGACACTGTTTTCCATTGGCAGAGAGATAGCAATAGAGTGTGAGAGAGAGAGACACAGACAGAGAAGAAGTTTTTGTTGCTGCTGCTTTTGGTGTTGGTGGAAATACGAGGTGCGAGTCGCAGTGGCAGTGGCAGTGCCATCCGTTTGATAAATTAGTTTAATTAGTTGGTTTATTTATTATAATATTTTGATTATTATTTATTTGAGGCGCGCTTATCAAATTGCTTGGGTTGGGTAATCAATTAATTCAATTTATTCTCCTGTCATGTATGACCATTAGATATTATGTCATCCAGCAAGCACTATACGGTATACCATTTAATTTCGTTATTTTGTGGCAAGTGTGTTGTAAACAAATTTGCCAATAAACACTTGTACTTGTAGATAAAAAAGATTGTGGCGAATGCTCGCTCGCGGAATCAAATTAAAGCTTACTTTTGAGGATCGTAGAGATCTTCTGCCTGCAATCGGAGATGTTATCTACAGAGATAACCATTTACATGTTATGCAATTTCCAATAATAGAACAATTCAAGCGATTCCCCACGACCATGTATGGCCATGCAATCTATCAAAATCGATGGGTTGCCATAAAATGTACTAATTGACAGCTTCAAGTGTAATAAATAGCATTAAACTGCTCGGAATTAGATTCGTGAAGTGCGTACTTATGACTGTTTATTGCCGCCACCCCCCCCTGGAATAACAGGGGGAACCCGCCGAATGAGCCAACATTCTCGTAATAGATACGCGCATGAGCTGTCCACACATCTGGCTATATTTAACCGACGAAACTTCACCCGAATAGATATCGATTTATGATCGTTTGTGTTGTATTTGTGTACTATGTCAGTGCAATCGGACAAAAACAATATGAATCACATGACACAGTAGGCCACAGCCGAATCGACACGAAAAATACTTTAGAAATTCAACTTTAAGTGCGTATCCTTGCACTGAATAATTACCTTGAGACCAGCAGATCAGCAGGAACGAAGCTTCGAATAGTATGGCCAATTTCATGGTTGATTATTGTTAGATATTTAGCTATACAAATCTATTGTTTAATGCGAGAACTGAGCTCCTTGTTTGCGATTGTAGCACCTTCCGATCGGGTGACAGATTCTAAACTGCGCGGACGTTCCGTTGGCGAGGCACCTTCACAACTTCCTCAGCAGGCAGTCAACGAACTACTTGAAAATTCGAAAGCTGAAATCCCCGCCCGAAGCGCGTGCACCACACACAGATACACACACACACACAGACGTAGCGAGGCGCACGAACAGTTGCCGCCGACGACTACGACGATCGATCGATCGATGGATGGGTGGATGGAGTACTCTGCTGCCTATAGAACTCTTTCGGCGATCGGGAATCGGGAATCCGGGAAATGGGAAGCGGCTTGCAATAAAATGCAATAAAATCCGAGATTCCGAGTTGCACCACGCTGCGTATACTTGACGTGACATGAGCCCACTGAGGGAATCAATCCCAGGGGCGTGCGAGTGCGGTTGCGCTTGCCAAAATCAAAGTGAAAAATTTGTCATAATTCGCACCTAATGCCAATGGCAAACAGCAGAGTGGTAACTGCTTTCGATCATTTTTGATAACATTTTGTTTTGCATACAATTTAACTGATTTATTTATTTGCCCATGCCCAAAAGGGGCTGCGACGGGGGGTGTTCTTGGGAGTAGCCGTTACTAAGCCAACAAGTCGCGACAACGTCATGCCGAAAGCCGCTAATTGAACGCGGGGTCTTCAGAGCCCACCGCCCATCAGTCGCCCAGCAATCGGGGCAAAATAGAAGCAAATTCATTGAGGGGTTTTCGCACGTTTTACAGTTTTTCGTTCGTCTACATAGTTTTTATTTTTTTTTGTGTGAGCAAAGCGATCTGTAAAGTCGCATTTACACTTGTATAGGAAGTTCGTGATCTACATGAGAATGTGGGCATTGTAAGTGGCATATGGAACGGACTGATATCTATTTATATCTTTATGATAGGCTGTGCACAGCCACGCGAAGTCAGATAGTTGGAATCGATCGATATGTCTGGGCATTTGAATGCCAAGGCTTACCACTGTAAGCTGCCCTGGGAGTGCGACAGATGGCTGACTTTTATTGGCTGGGCTCTGTCCAGGAGAAGACCAATCCAATTACAATCATTTAATCGCGTATTGCCATTCATTTTGGCTACCAGTTCTAGTCGGTCTGCTCAGCTACACTTTTCCACTGCCTGGTTTAATTGTTGGAACACGATTCTGATTGTTTAGAGCCTCGCTTAATGATTGCCCAAGAAGGTGTCAATCTCCGATCTACGGCCAGACAATAATCGCATGATTATCACATGGGCTTCGACAAAGGACTGGCCCCATCATCAACCCACATAGGTGGGGGTCTTCCACCGCGGCAATTGATTATGCAAACTGCTGACTGATCTACACAGATAAACCACCTCGATATTTGCTAGATTACGCCTTCGAATCGATCAACTAAGTCAACTGCCGACCGGCAAATATGTAGATAAATATGAATACGAGTTGTAGAATAATTAATCAAATATGTTTTTCCTTTGTGTGGCAGCAGCAGCAGCAGCACAGCACTCACGTGCCTGCAATTAGCAGCTTTTAAGTAAAGTGTTGTTTATCAGCTGCCGGGACTTGTGACTCGAACCAGACTAGAGAGAGATTCGTCGTCTATCCAAGTAGTTACACCCACGCCCAGGCATCATTGTGCATTCACAGAACATAGCAATAACTCAATTATTAAGCCATCATCAATATACAATTCAAATTGAAGCGATTTTACGATCTATCTGGCTAATAAGTCTCGCATTCTCGTATTCTGCCTGCCATGCATATGCTTAAAAAACCATCAAAAGAGGCGCTCTAATCAGGCGCATACAAATTAGGCCAGCACATCAATTCTCTCCACCGGATAGTTATGCATAGATTCGGCGCACCTGCGGGACGAGACCAGGCCAGGTCGTGCCGGGCATCCTCAATACGCGCTACAGTTTTATCAATTAAAAACACCTACGCGACTGCGAGTGGAGACGCGGGCGAGCGGTGGTGTCTGGTGCTCCGTGTGGAATGCTCTATCAGCAGCCACAGATATACTTAGTGCTGGCGTCATGCTGCTCGCCGCCCACGGACATGTCCGAAATGTCAGGGGGGAGTTTTATTTTTGGCCAGAAATCGCATTGTCCCTGTCCACGCGGGGGCTTAAAAATAGAAAACGTTCTGGGTAAACCAAACATTGGCTATCAGTTATAATTGATTAGCGGAGGGACGCTGTCGGATAGGGTTTTGTTACCCTAACTTTTACAATTGATTCCCCTGCGGCAGAGCAGCCTTATCGCGTGCTTCAGCTTATCTGATGGCCACATCTTGTGGCATACTTTTGCGGGCAGCGCCTAAAAGTCACAACGAAACGAAACGAAATACATACAAAATCTTTATTTAATGAATAATTTAAATAAGGGGGTTGGGGGGACAAAGTAACAAATTAGAAATGCAACAAATTAATGGCTAAGGAACCGCTTTAAATGGCTAATTTAGAACTGAAAGATTCCAACTTTGGCAAACAGTTTTGGGGGTGGGGTGGGGGGGTCACTTTGGTCTAGAATTTAACAAAAATCAGTCGAAATAAGGTCTAAGAAGCGTTTGGTCCGAACTAAAAACTACTATTCGACATGTTTTTGCACTTAAGGTCAGCGCTGCGTGCCAATGCACACATAAATATAAAAGATCTCACTTAATTCCAAGAGAGTCTCAATTTTCATTACACATTGACTTTTTGTGGGTTATCTTTTTGGCTTGGAGAGTTCCACCACTCCCATCAGCTGCTTTGTAAATATAAATGTAGAAAAGGTCCGACTTTAGTCTCTCGTCGGAAGGTATTACTGAGTCCGTGTTGTGGTACGTGTGATGCATATTTCTGGTTTCTTATGGCTCCTTTAATCCTGTTTCTCCTCCCTGGCGGACAGGAAGAGCTTCTGGCACGTGTAGGTCATGGAGTCTATAAAGGCCACAGCAATAAAACCGTAAAAATGTTATACACATGAGAATATGACGGGAAAGAACAACTCACCAATCGTGTGCTGCACCCATTTCGGTTTATTCTGCCACACGACTCCCACATAATAGAATGGTATGCCAATTAGGGTGATTAATACACCCATTCCGACCTCGTAGGGCTTCACATAGATGGGCACGACCACCAGGAAGGCGCACACGACGACAAACACAGCGGGTATCCACAAAGAGACCTGTCCCCCAAGCAATGGCCATGGCAATGGCAATGGCAATGGCAATAGATTATATAATATTCATGTCTCCAGACCAGCGGCTTAACTCACTTTAATTGGCCTCTCCATGCAGGGGCGCGTGTAGCGAAAGTATAGGACGGCCGATACCGAGAGCATGATAAAGAACGATTCCACAATGCTGCTGTAGGTGATCAGTACATAAACATCGCTCACCACGAGCATCACAATGGAGAGAAAACACTACAAAATGGGAAAGGACAGAACATAACCAATTACTAGGCAATTCCAATACTTCTTTTGTGCATCAATTTGGGGACCCACTCACCATGAAAACCAGCGCCGGCAGCGGTGTATAGCTCTTCACGCTGATGTGGGACAGAATCGCCGGCATATGGCCATTGCGGGCGCCCACAAAGCACATGCGCGACGAGGTCATAATGTGCACTGAGAGGCCGCCAAAGGCAGAGATGCCCACCATGACGGGCATGATGAAAGAAAATATACCGAGAATTTTATCGCCAAAGGTCTGCCAATGAGAAGAGAGAAAAGTTCGTTTGATATTCCGCACTCGATAGATGCACACAATTGGTTAAGTGATGCTCACCACAGCAATGGCATTGGAAGCCAGCATCTCGGATGGGGAGAGCACAGCCAGATATGCCATATTGGCCAGCACATAGATGCCGGTGACCAGAGGCAGGGAAATGTAAATGGCGCGCGGCAGATTGCGGTACGGGTCGCGCAGCTCCTCCGTCATGAAGTTTAAGTAGTTCCAGCCGGCATACGAAAAGATGCCCGAGTAGAAGGCCACCGACAGCTTGCCGGGATCAGTCGTGGTGTTCTCGAAGGGCTTCTCAAAGTTCTCCACATTGCCCATTAGCATCCATACCAGACCCACGACGATTATCAGCACAAGGGCGGCAATCTTGGTGAACATAATGATGTTTTGCATTTTCGTTGTCACTTTCATGTAGTACGAATTGAGGTAGGTGAGCGAGCATATGGTGACGGCGGCCACCAGCTGCAGGGCGATCTTCGGTATCTGGCAGGGGCTATCGAAGAAGGGCTCCATCACATAAGAGGCGAACGTGAGTCCCATGATGGCATTCGTTGTGGGTCTGCGGAGTAAAAAAAACAGATAGGAAAATCAATCGAATCGATGGAAATTTTACACCGACTGAAATCCGAGATTATCTCTATTGGCACAGACTGTAATGCATACGAATGTGTTGGCCTTATCGGCGATTCTAAATAGCGAAAATATCAAAGCGCTAATCAGTTAATGCAACACAGACTTTGCTATCAATGTGGCATGTACATTTGGAATGGGTCCCCCCAATAAATCCATTTGTTGTTCTTCGATGTGTAGGTGCCGTGCCGGTGATAGATTGCTGGGCGATAATGAATGTGTTTCACTTTCCGTGAAATCACTGGCTTAACCTTGACAGGCAGCACGCACAGACTACACCAACCACAAACTGGTTGTTGTCACAACGATTCGAACCCGTGCCTTGGCCCGTCCCGCTGTCATCTAATCTGTTTCAGCGTTCCAGCAATTAAGTAATTGACCCCATCCCCTCCCATCTGGAATTGAAGCTGAGTGAATTATAATTAAAACACAGTGAGACTCACACAAAGATCATCATTGCATCCCAGAGAAATAGGAAAGCCGGCAGCGATCCGTACGCCTCGTAGATGTACGCGTAATCTCCGCCAGACTTGGGTATGGCCGTGCCAAGCTCCGCGTAGCAGAGGGCTCCAATCATGGACAGCAGGCCGCACAGCACCCAAATGATGAGCGAAGCGCCCACCGATTCCACCTCGCGTAGCACGCCCTTGGGCGAGACGAATATGCCAGAGCCAAAGATGATGCCCAGTATGATGGCCACACCCTCCAGCAGGCCCAGCTGTTTCTTCATCGCCACGCGACTGCTGTCCGACTCGGCGGAGCCCTCGCGTGGCGGTACCTTGGACGCAGCGGGGGCTATGCTGGGCGGATTATCAGAGCTGGGGGTGAGCAGAACCATTTCGCTGGTGGGCGACTGCAACTCGTTGGAAGGCATGATGATGATTATGTCCGCGGCCGACGGCAAACGCTAACTACGCACGCGACTGTCAACGGTCAAAGCAGAAATGGACTACGGAGCCTCCTCGCGGCCAGTGTCCAGCTAATTGATTAAGCGCCGCAACTAGTGTGTGTGTGTGTTTTGTATATAAGGGCACATATATAAGTGGGCGTGGGTGTGTGTGTGAGTGCTTGGGTGTCTTCAATTGTCGTTGGCCACTCTTATCAATCATTTACTCTCTCTTCCACTGCTTCTTGCCAACACACAACCATATTCTTCTTATCTGCCGGTTAGCGAACTTTGTTTTGCTCTGCGCTTCGTGTTTGTTGTTGTCTCGCTTGCTCCTCCTTAGGGGCTCAACGCGGCCGTGTTGTTGGCAAATGTAAAAATGGTATTTTTTCCGCAAATTTGCACTTTTTCAGGTGAAACGTGTTCAATGGATTAAATGCAAATTAGCCAGTGCCGTGTTAACCATGTAATTATGTAAGTTTAGTGGACATTTATTAAATTAGGGCACTTTTTTTCTGAGTTTTTTAACCCCCACGTTTTCAATCATTTCGGCAGTGTAACCGTATGTTGGCCAAATAAAAAATACCAAAGATTCGGCGGGACATGGAACAGGGTGTTTTTATTCTAAAATTTGCAATTATTTTTACATTTGATTCCCGTCTGGTTTCTTCTTTATACATTCTCCGTCTGTCCTTTAGTTGTACATTATTTGTTGTGTTTACTTTTTGTCCTTTGCCTGGAGCTTGGAGTGAATCATGTCCTTGAACTGGGACAGGATCTTGTTCTCGCGCTTCTGACGCTCCTCCTTGCTGAACATGGCCAGGGCGCGCTTCTCGTCCGCGGAGTACAACTGATTCTCCTTGCGGATACGCACAGCCTCCATGCGACGGTGACGACTGCCGCTCATCACATAGCCCACGGACTCAAAGTTGGCAATCTCGTCGGATGTGAGGCCGATTTCACCACGACGTGGAATACGCTTGCCATCGGCTATGTAGGCGGCCATGGCGGCTCCTTCTCCTGGCAGCAGGGCGCGTCCGAAATCCTTTTGGTTCAAGCTGCCAGATGGGCGCAGCGATGGGCCCACATCCTCGTCGTTGTTGCCGCCATCCTTGGACCGTGATTTGCTTCCGCCGGACGATGATTTTTTGGACTTTTCGGCCTTGTCAGTCTTGCGCTTCTTCTTTTTGTTCTTTTTGTCTTTTTTGGAGGCAGAAGACTTTTTCTTTTTTGGTTTCTTAATGCCATCGGCCGTCTTCTCCAGCCACACGTCCTCGTTCTCGCTCTCAGAGCTTGAGCTGTCACTGGTGGAGCTGTCATCGCTGGAATCGCTGCTCCCAGAGCTGGACGACGATGAAGATGTGTCCGAGGAACTCGCCCCCTTCTTGCTCTTTCTCTTCTTTGACTTTTTCGATTTCTTCTTTGTCTTCTTATCCTTTTTCTTGCCCTTTCCCTTCTTCTTCTTTTTCTTGGGTCCCACGTAGGAGCCCTTCACCAGTTTCACATCGTTTATCTCAGCGCGGGTCGGGCTCTTGGCCCAAACATCTGGTACGCCCTCTTCGCCAATGCGCACACGTTGCTCGCGACGAGCGTCGACTCTGTTGTCAGTATAGGAAGGCCCACCGCCTCCGCGGCCTTTGTGGTGTGATGAACGGGTAGAAGGCTCCGCCGGATCGTCCATGAAGCTGGTGCCTCCTGCGATCCAGCCTTTGAAGGGATTTTTGCTCTTCTCATTATATTCTTGGAAGCGGTCATTGGGCCAGCGGTCCACGGCTTTGGGAGTTTGTTTCTTTACAGGGGGGCTGTTAGACCTGGAGTCGCTGCTGTTACTGCTGCTCCCCTCACTGCTACTGCCACTTGAGGAGCTGCTGGACGATAGAGACCGAGAACGGGAGCGACGACGCTGTGCGGCTGATATTTTCTCCCGGGAACGGCGCAGCACGCGGTCATTTTGTCGAGCCGAGTGAGGCGGGGACCGCGAATTGCGGCGACGTCTGTCCGTCTCCCTGGAGCGAGATGGCGAGCGGCGGCGATCCTGCTGGTTGGCCACTCGTCTGTTGGAGCGGGAGCGAGCCTGGGAAACGGACCTGCTCTTACGATGTGGTGACGGCCGGCGGCGCGCCGGCTTGTTGCTCACATTTCTGTCGGTGCGAGAGCGTTCCTCACGCCTTTGAGGGCTGCGACTTCTGGTGCGCGAGCGCATTAGAGTTAGTTATTAAATTTAAATTAAATTGTAATTTCAAAACAAAATGCAAATATTTTTTGATTTGACGGAACAAAATTGCAATAGTGATGTTAAATGATTGATATATAGCGTCATTATCGATGTGCAGAGTTGCTTGAAAATAATATCGGTATTTTTGTGCGATAGAAGGAACGAACTGGGAGGTTATATATTTGTAAATATATGTATGTACTCGTATATCTTTAACTATTAACAGCTAATTAATACATGTAATATAATAATCTTTTAAACGACTGTTTTGTACTTTATCTTATTAAGTTTATCTTTATTTTTTAAATATATTATCGCTACGCTCATCGATAGTACAATCGATTTAACATCTGATCACGAATCTGAAGAAAATTGATTCGCGGAATAAATTGATTTGTTTATAAGAAAATGCTATAATTATTAACTAAAGTAGGAGCACATAAACCTCCACAATGGTGCGGATAACGTGGCGTGGAAACTCTACGCAGGCGCTGCTGTAAGTTGCGTATTTTTCGCGCTAGAGGAATCGAATCGTTTGTAATGGTTTTGTTATTGTTTTAGCTCATCGTGCCGCGTGCGTTGGTCCTATATGAAGCATTGCTGGCACTCGCTCACCTTCAATGCCCATATGAACAGCTCCTATGCCTCGGATGTGTGCATGACACCCATCTTTTGGGTCGTGGACAACTACACCCACTGCCTGGGACCGGTATTTAGTTGTAGATTTGCAGTACTGCCAACCATTATGCTCATGATGAATTCCACTTTCAGTTCTTTGTGATCGGAGTGGCTTGTCTGACCACTGCCGTCGTCGGCATTGCCTATTGGATTGGTTTCCCCTTCTGGTTGGCCAAGGGCCAGCTGGCCCTGGCATTCGTTCTAATTGTCGGCAATTGGCTGCTCCTGAATGTCATATTCCACTATGTGATGGCTGTGATCACGCCGCCGGGCCATCCGCCTGAGGGCGTACTGCTGGTGGAGGCCGTCACCATGTGCGGCAAGTGTGTGACTCCAAAACCGCCACGGACTCACCACTGCTCGGTGTGCAATCGTTGTGTGCTGAAAATGGATCACCACTGCCGTAAGTAAATCAACCTTAAATTATACCCCTGATCTATTTGAGTCTGCTCCGTCCACACAGCCTGGCTAAACAATTGTGTGGGCTATGGAAATCATCGCTACTTCTTCCTGTACATGCTGTACACCACGCTGGGTTGCCTGTTTCTCATCCTGTTCGGTCTGGAGATTGGCTATAAATACCTTTGGCTTGATCATGGCGAGAACTGGACCGAGCTGGAGCCCCTGGTGGGGCAGCCAGTGAAGTTTAATCTCAGTGGACACATAATTCCAGTGGTAATTCCGTTATCAAATCGTAGAGTGAATATTTTATGTTATTTATACAATGCATTGCAGACACATCCCCATGAGTACGATGAGTTCGATTTGCCACCTGCCGTGCACAATCTGCCGACACCAGTCTTGGACACAGATGCCCCATCGCCGGGCCGGCGAAGGGCCCTGTGGTTCATGGCCATCACCAATGTGGCCGTGGTGATAGCCTTGGGCACACTCTGCGCCTGGCACGCGAAATTGATCACGCGCGGCGAGACCAGCGTGGAGTCGCACATCAACGAAGCTGAGAGCAAGCGCTATCTCAAAGAGCAACGCATTTACATTAATCCGTACAATTTCGGCGCCAAAAAGAACTGGAAAATCTTCCTAGGCCTAGTGCGTGGCAGGTGAGAGTCATAATCGTGGTCTCCGTGTGCAGAATTGGTTTGTTTATAGAGTCCACTTGCAGATCCTTTTGGCGTACCGTTCTGTTGCCCTCGTGGCACAAGCCCGAGGGCACTGGCCTCAGCTTTCACACTGTCCACGATGCCTCCTTCGTGGATGAGTGGCCATAGGTGCATTCCTACTCTTAAGTTTTATGTTTTAGCCTGCAAATAATTGTGTTCCGTCTTCAGCGCTAGTCTAGTATATTGATAATTAATGTTCCAAAGTTCCCTTAAATTAAGACCTATTAAGTGATAGCAAAGGTAGACAATCTTTGTTCCCATAGCGACTAAGAGCACAGACGCTTCAATTGCACAGCTGTCCAATAAATGACGAGATTCCAATCAAACCAAATAACCTGTTGTCGTTGCCACGGGCAGCCGCCCGTGCGCCGGTATGGCAACTTGTTGCCAGGACAAGCGTTTTGTCAATATCGGTGTAGAAGTGAGGCACACATCCGCATAGAATGTCGAAGGCTTCGGGCTCTGAAGATGAGCCGCTGGTGCCAGATGATTTCGATGATGATTTCTACCGCGAACTGGGCGAGAAGATACCAGAGGCGAGCTGTCGAATGTTTACCAAGCCAGCAATTTAATTTAAATCATATTTATATTGCAGGCCACCAAGGCGTTGCGGCAAAAGGACACGCCCAATAATGCTGACAATGTGCAACGGCTGCTCATCTGTGGCACTCGCTACAAGAATGACCTGCGCCTGGAGCGGGAACTCGCACAAGAGCTGCAGAAGACAATCGATACGCTTGAAGGGCGTCTGGAGAATGCCGCTCGCGTGAGTAAACTGGACATGGCCACCATCGAAGAGCTGCGTGGGGTTATAGGTGAGTGGGATCAAGTGTAGCCGCTTAGGGACCTAGCGCTTATATCCCCTTTTTCAGAGGGTGCTTGGAAGCAGAAGGATGCCGCTCAGATCCGCGAACAGTCTGCGCAGGATGAGGTGCTGAGTCTGCGCGAGAAACTGGATGAATCGGAGCAAATGGTGGCACATCTGAATGAGAAGCGTCTGGCAATGAGCAAGCGCGACGATGGCAAGGAACGAGAGCGTCTCAATGCCGAGATCAACGACCTAAACAAGCGCCTGCTGATGCAGCGCTCCTGCGCAGCCGAGCTGGATGGCACCATAGAGGGACTGGAAGCCAAGAACAAGGAATTGGTCAAGCTATTGGATGTGAGTGGTCGCTAAGGGGGAGGTGTTCCCTTCAGCAGTCTCTTAATTTATTCTTTGTGTAGGAAACCTCCACCGATGCCTGCAACCTGAAGCGAAAGAGCGATGCTCTGGCCAAAGAGCTGGCGAGCATGAGGAGCGACGAGACCAAATACCAGGAACAGATCTCGCACATGAAATCCGCCAATGAGCACCTGACCAAAATCAAAGTTCGCCAGAATCTGCAGATTCTGTCGCTGAAGACAAACCTCGAGCACCTGAACACCCAGCACAATGCGACGAGCAACAAGCTGGCAAAGCTCGTCGTCGATCTGGAGTACACGGTCCAGGAGCGGGACAAAAACAAGCTGGCCCTGAACCAGCGCATCAATCTGCTGAAGGTGCGGGAGGATGAGCTGATCAAAGTGCGGCAGGACAATGGGAAGTTGGCCAAGTCCCAGGAGACGATTGCACGCAAATACGCGGGCCTGGACGAGGCCAAGCGAGAGGTGGAAGAGGAGAACATTCGCCTCAAGTAAGTGGCTGCCGCATGGGCCGGTAAAAATCCACCTAACCTACACTCGCACACTGCACAGAACACAGCTGGGTACGCAGGACAAGGAGCTGGAGTCGATGCGTCGGGTGGTCCATCACTTTGAGAAGAACAACGAGAACTTGATTAAGGAGCGGGATATATTGCGACGGGATCTGCAGGCGGAGCATCAGCAGCTGGAGCAGATCAGCGCACAGCACCAGGAGTCACAGCACGAGGTGCGCGCCCTCACGGACACCATCAGCAGCATGGACATCAGGCTGAAGAAACTCAGCGAGGATGCCAACAAGCTGAAGAAGGAGAAGACCAAGAAGCTGGACGAGATACAGCACTGGATCGATAAGCTCGATGCGCTGCAAAGTAAGTTGAGTCCTGGTCTGCTTCCAAGAACTGATTCCCTTCCCTTTCCAGATGAAATGCGCCTGAAGGAGAACTACGAGATCGAACTGAAGCGCACCATCAGCGATCTTGAAGCGAAGTGCTCCAAGTTTCAGCAGCAGCACGATGTCCTGGCCAACGAGCGGCAGAGTCTGCAACGGAATCTGCAGCTGGCCGACGATGATCGCCAGAAGCTACGCGACCAGATGATCAATCTGCAGTCGCACATCGAGAAGCTTAAGGGCAAGATCTCCTATCGGGATGGGGAGCTGAACAAGCTGCAGCTGCAGATCGATCGCATGGAGAAGGAGCGCCGCCTGCTGCGCAACGAGGTGCGACACGCGCAGCTCGGGCAGCAGCACACCAAGGCCGAGCTGCTGGACAAGCGCAAGGAGAACGATCGCCATGCCAAGTCGCTGCAGGAGGACGAGCAGCGATTGGCGCGCCTGCGCAAGGATGTGGACAACCTGATCAACGAGAAGAATGCCATCAGTGCGGCCCTGACCAAGCGCAACGAGGAGTACGATCGACTGAAGCACACGCTGGAAAATCTGCAAACGGAGTACGACCAGACGGAGCGGCAGTGCAGCCAGTGCCAGGACGACATGCGGCTGATGGGTGTGGAGATCAAGAATCTGCGCACCGAACGCGATGTGCTGCGTGCCGATCGCGAGAGTGCCGCCGATCTGCGGCAGGAACTGCTCCAGATGCATCGCATGCTCAATCAGGAGCGCATCAAGGCCCGTGCCCTGCAGGACGAAATGGTCACGCCCATGAACGTGCACCGCTGGCGGCTGCTCAGCGGCAAGGATCCCGAGAAGATGGATCTGCTCGAACGCATTCGCATCCTGCGCAAGCAGCTGCTCTCCCAAAACGTGGCCGCCCTGGAGCACGAGCGTGCCCTCAACGAGGCCCAGCAGCTGTATGCGGCGCTGAAAGAGTTTATGATGAAGCTGCCCAGCCACAAGGTGCGAGCGGAGCTGAACAGCGTCAAGGTGGGTGGGCGAAGTTCCACTGGAAACCATCATTATTCATTATTCACTTTCAGGCCACACTTTCAGCCAAGGAGCGTAAGCTGCGGGTGCTCAAGGCAGAGCTGAGTGTCAAGGAGGCGGACGAAAAGTCCAATGTGGTGAAACTGGAGGAGATGCGCATGAATCTGGCGATGACGAAGACACAGCTGCTGGAGGAGAAGAAACGCAAGCAGAAGCTGCTGGAGGAACGCCACCTCCTAGAGCAAATGCAGGCCCATTGCTTCTCGGCACCCCCACAGCTGCCACGTACACTGGGAGCGGGCTTTAAGATGGTCACCACCTTGCTTTAATGATCCGCAATGCATCTGGAACGCACCAGGGCGAACCAATAAAACCTCCTTGCTCAGCTGGCACTGTCACTCAGTTTGCTGTTGGTCTTCTTGCAGGCCCCGTAGCCGGAGGCGGAGGAGTTATCGTAGTAGTACTGCTCCGTGTACTTGTCCAGGCGCCGCTTGTGGGCGGCCTCGATGTTTGTCTGGCTCTGGTTCTGCTGCTTCAGCGTCGCCTGGCACTCCTTGATGAGGCAGTCGCGACTCTTCAGATCGATCTCGTTGATTATCAGTTCGGCCTTGATGGCGCGCAGCTGGTTCCTCTGGCAGCGATTGATGCGCTGCTGGGTGCAGAGCTTCTCCCGGACACTGGGATCGGGCATGTGCTTGATGCGCGCCTTGAGGGTCTCGTACAGTCGCACCGAATCCTGCAGCTTTTTGGCCATATTCGAGCGCTCCACATTGAGGCGAATGTTGCGCTTGAGCAGGGCCTGGATCTTACGGATGAGCTCGTAGCGTCTGGGGTCCTTGCCGAGCATCACGCGCCAGCGATGGATGCGCAATGGATGGGCCATCTCCGTTGTGTAGGCAGCGACACGCAGGCGCTCCTGCAGGAGCTGGCGCTCCAGTCGCACCACATCCTGGCGCATGGTCGCCCTGTTGCCCACCTCCCGCTGCATGCACTGGTGGGACATGCGCACATTCACGATCTCCATTTTGAGCAGCCGAATGTCCTCCAGCCGCTGATTGTACTGCGACGTGCCCCTGTCTATGGCCGTCTGCATGATGGCCTCCTTCTCGCGCAGCAGCCGCACCTCGTCGTTGCGCCGCACCATCTGCAGTCCCACCAGACTCTTCTCCTTGGACACCTCCTCCAGGGTGCAGGAGATCTGCTTGAAGCGCTTCTCGTCCTCGTCGATCGTGTGCTGCGACTGCTCGAACCGGATCTTCATCTCGCGCAGATCGTTGCGCGTGCTGGCCAGCGTCCGCTCCTTCGCATGGATCTCGTTCTGCTTCTGCTTGATGGTGCTTTTCAGCTGGTCGATATCTTTCTCCAGCGAGGAGATCTCCTTCTCGTTCGTAGCCACCGTGCCCGATAGCTGGTTGATCTGGTGCGTCAGCCGTGTGACGGAGGCCTGCAGTATTTGTCGATCGCGCGTGCACAGGTCCATCGTCTTGAGCAGCATCACGCGCTCCGAGTGGGCAATCTCCATTTGCTTTTTGGCATTCATGAACTCCTGATGCTTGCGCTGCAGCTGCTCCTGGACCAACTCCAGTCGCGCCGTCTTAATCTGCAGCGTCTCTGCAGCAGGAAGATTACGTTTGCAATGGGTTCCAGCAATCACTCTGTGGGCGGTGCCTCACCTTCTATGCTCTCGATCTTCTTGTGCGCATCGTTGAGCTCCACAACCAGCTCTCGCTTCTCCCGGGCTATCCGCTGCACCGCCAACTCCTTCTCGTCCAGCTTCTTGTTGGCCCGACTAAGGTCCACGTTCACATCCTGAATTTGAGTGCGCAGTGTGACCATGCCATGCCGCAGTCCGGCGGCCACATCATTAACACGAACAATCTCCAGCTGGAGCTTGCCGCGCGCGCGACTGATGTCATCCTTCTGGTGTGTGACCTCATCCAGCTTGGCCATCGTCATTGACTGCTTCTTCTCCAGCGCTTTGATCTCGTTGCTGCCCACAGCGGAGAGAGAGAATCACTCACTGGCGAAGGGGGAGACCCAACCACACTTACTCTTTGACAATGATCTGATCGTTCAGGTCCGCGTTCTTCTTGGACAACTGCAGGAAGCGACGTTCCAGCATCACCGCATCGTCCGCTTTCTTTTTTAGCTCCCGATCAATGTTGTGCCGAAACGCCTCCAGCTCGTCATTGTCGCGACGCAGGGCACTGTTCATGTCCTCGGCCAGCTTGAGGTTCATCACCAGTCGATTCTTCTCCTCCTGCTTGTGGTGGAAGGTCTTGGACACGGTATAGTTCTCGCGCGAGAGATGCTCGTTGGCCAGCTTGAGGCTGTCGTTCATGGCCATCACATCGGCCTTTTCCTTGTCGCTAGCCTGCAATATGCGCAGGCTGTGCTGGGCTGCATCCAGCTCCTTGCGAATGGACATGACGCGCTCCTCGTATGTCTCGACTTCCTTGCGATGCTTGTGCTGCACCTTGTAGCTCTCGGACTCCATCACCTTGAGGCGCATCTGCTGCGTGGCGATGGTCTCGCGCAGCGACTGGATCACCGAATCCAGCGTCTCCGAGTATATGCGATTGAGCTCCAAGCGCTTCTGGTAATCCTTCAGTTCACCTGCCACACGGTCGCGTTCCCTGTAGACCATGCCACGGATGCGGGTCTCCTGCCTGCAAATCGAACAGCGAGAATCATTAGAGAAGGGAAACGTTTCTTGGATATGTCAAGAGGAGAACCTACTGGCTGATCCGAGTGTCCTGGGTGTCGGTCTTTGTGAGCCGTGGCCCGCTCTGGACGAGCGTCATCAGTTGGCCCTGCATGATGGCCTCCCGATGCTTCACCGCGTCCGTTTTGCGCCACGAGTCGGCCAGGGCCTCACGCAGCTTCTCCATCATCGCCTCCGAGATGGCCGTCGTCTTCAGGGCCAGCTCCATTTTCTCATCAGCATTCGCCACCTTCATCCGCATTTCCACGCCGTTTTCCACCTCGCTGACATACCGGGCATGGATGCGCGCCAGAATATCCACATATCGCTTCACCTTGCCCGCAACGAAGTTATCACGCGCCGACAGGTGCTGCACCAGCTGATAGGATGTGCCAAAGAACTCCTCGTTGAGGTCCTCAATGAGATCGATCTGCGCCACCTCCACAGTGTCCGCAAACAGCTCTTCCAGTGGCACCTCGGGCTCCACAGGGGCGTCTTTGGTAGACCGCTTCCTCGAACCACTGCGTTTCCGGGCGGACATGTTTCAGTGGAAACCAAATAAAGGAAATGCAAGAATTCAATGCACAAAAGGTGCAAACGAAACGAAAATGTGTGTGTGTGTGGGGGGTGCGTGTAAGCAGGGCAAAAGGAAACTCCCTGTGGAATGGAAACGAGTCGTGTAATGAATGAATTCAAACTAAATTAAATCAACTACTACATGATTCTGATGTATTCAGAGAGGTCTACTAGCAATTGGGGCAAGTTATGTTTCCCAATTAGTTTCCGAATTGAAGCTGAACAGTGCCATATCCCTTTTAAACCAAGTTAATGCTTGGTATTTCCAGAATCAGGATGACTTAATGATTTAAATTTTTTTTGTATTTTATTTAAGCATAAAATTGCATATATTTCTTAAACAGAGATGTTTACAGATTATTTCGTTTTGTTACACTTATTTTTATTTTTTTGTTGTCTTATACAAGTTTGAATCAGAAAATATATATATATATATATATTGTATTGTATTTTATTGTATGTTATATGTGTGTATCTTGAGTGTTACTGGATACTCGGTTACTTTAATTATTGTTTTTGAAATACTTTTGAAATTTAAAGACTCCATATTCCATATTACACACAGATTACAGAGGACTACCATACAATATGCCGTCGCAAGTCAAGAAAGTTTTACAAATAAAATTAATTAATACATACGAAAATTACGATAAATCACAAAAAATGTTTCGCAAATTTTTGCTACAATTAACGGCTACTACGTCTTGGATCATTCAACATGCTCGTCTATATCCTCTTCTAACTCCTTCCAATCAATGCTAGAAAAATATACACTTATACGATATATATATATATATTTGTCCGGATATATATCTCTGGACCTTGGCTAGTGACAAAAAGATTTGCAATGTTTTAAAGCTAGAGCTAGGTGCTCCCCTTAGCCCTCAATAAACAGAAACAGAAACATAAAGATTAACAAAAACGAATTTATGCGTATTCTTCGATCTTCTATTGAAATGCTGGCCAAAACTTATAGTCTGATCTGATATGGACCAAATAAAGTCTTTTCTTGTGGACAAAATCGAAGCATTACTCACGTTTTGATAGACGCTCAATTGGTTTGTTTGGTCATTGGATTTGAAGATAAAAAAATAATATATATGGGCATTTCTCTGAAGTCGAATGGGACGGACAGTCGTTCGCATTGCAAGTTACCGTTAACCGAAATTTAAACATTTTGATCGTATTTTTTTTAGATAGTTGATTGTGTTAGAAAGATTTTGTGGAATAACTTTTCTCAGAAGCATCTTTTTTATAATATATAATATTAATAGAAAACATGACTAAAAGCAACAAAAAATAACGAAAAATATTTAAATAGGTTTTCACATCAAAGTTAATGAAATTATATGTAAAATTTTCATTAAAATTAAGCTATTAAATCGCAAAAGAAATGTGTTTTTAGAGACATTGAATTTTTTCGGTCTCGTTGGACCTCGTCAGAGAAATGCCCATATATCATTATTATATATACATAGTTCTTTGATTATATATAGTCATTTATATATATATATATATCTGATCGATCTATTTATGCAAGCCCCCGCCTTGTGCATGGGTTTAGGTTTAGGTTTCGGTTTAGATTTACAGTTATGATTACGTATAAAATAAAGAAAACAATTTTTGAAGAACAATTGCGTTTCACAGTTTGCTTTTCCATCTCTCCCCGCCCACGTGCGCTCGGTTCACTTATTTTTTGGTCCTCAGCTGCGCCGCAAAGCGCCAATGGCCGGTCCTAAGAGGCGGTCGCCGTCTGCACTCGTCCCGCCTGGCTCTGCATCTGAACGCCAACGCTGACGCTTGCGGCGGAGGGGGAGCGGGCCTGCACCTCCCGCACATAGCAGTCGCGACACACGCGCACCGCCTTGGTGAGGCCGTATTTGGGCAGTGGAGCGGTGGCATTTGAGCAGACGCCACAGAAGACGCCGCCACAGTTGCGACAGTGATGACGCCGCCGGAAGGCAGTGAAGGGCGTCTGGCAGGACATGCAACGTGGCGCCTTGCCATCGGGTATCCAGGCTGGCGGCGCAAGCGTTGCTGCGGCGGCTGTCGTTGTGGATGAAGGCATTTGGGTTTCGTTGTTGCTCTGCAGGCGGCGACGACTGCTGCCGCTGCGTGTGCTCACGGGGGAATTCTGTTCGGAGCTGGAACTGGTCGAGGAGGCGCTGGAGGGCGTGTTGCTGCCCACGGAATTGTTGCGCTGACGCTGCAGTTGCACTTTCACCTGATGCTGCTGTTGCATCTGCTGCTCCTGCTCCTGTTCCTGCTGGTGCTGCTGCTGCTGCTGCTGCACTGCTGCAGGCATGCTCCTGGCAACAGTCTCCTGCTGATCACCCAGACTCCGACTACGCGTGACATGGTTGCGGGTCGTGGCGGAACTGCTACTGCTGCTGCTGCTGCTGCTACTGCTCGGATTATCGATGGTGTTATTGCGCTGCATTGTGGCGCCGGCAGAGTGACGGTTGCCAGCGCTGAACACATTGTCCAGCTCCGGGTTAACCTCCTCGGCTGAGTAAATGCTTTGATTGGAGCCGGCGCTCTCCTGTATCACATCGTTCTCGGAGGCACGGAACTCGAACAGCTCCGACTCCTTTGTCTTTTCCGGTATCTCGATCTGCTCCTCCTCCACGGACGACATGTTCATGAGGAACACGCTGCGCAATATCTGCCGCAAGTCGGAGGCAAAGTTCGTCTGCAGCTGATCGGCAACGCCGGCAATGCAAACGAACAGGCGGTGCAGCAGGTTCTCGGTGCTCCTGCAAAAAGTGATTTCATTATTGGGGGGGTTTCCTTTTTGGGCTGGGCAAACAAACAACTCACTTGAACTTGAGGCGTGCCGTGGTGTTGCGCATCGCAAGCGACACATCGTCGGAGAGCGAGGATGCGGCACTGGTGTCGCCACTGGCCAGGCCCTGCCCCGGCTGCTCCACCTCCACGGCGGCATGCTCCATGCTGCATCGCTTACGTCCGCTGCGTGTCAGACGATGTGGATGCGGCTGATGATGCTGCTGCTGCTGGTGCTGCTGCTGCTGCGTGTGATGGTGATGGTGATGATGATGGTGGCGGTGATGATGGCGATGACTTTGACTGAGACTGTGACTGTGACTATGCCGCTGGCGTTGCAGTGCAGCACTTGTACTGGGCTCCTCCTCATCCTGCTGTCTGTGCGCGGGCTGCGGCTGCTCAGCCGTTCCGTACTCATCATCATCTTCGCTGGCCACGAAGATATCCGTGAGTGGAACCTGTTGCGGCTGCAGTAGATTTCCCAGATTTGTGTTGGGTATCAGATACCCAGAGGCACACTCGGCCATTATTTCCTTGAGCTCCTCATCTGTTTCATCCTCTACTTCCCGTTCATCCTCGTCCTCGTCCTCATCCTCGTCTTCGTCATCGCCGTCTGACCAATCGGCTGGCGGATTTGTAGAGCTGCTGACCGCCGACGATTCCGAGGAGGCAATCGAACGCCACGGCGTGGGCGTTGGCGATGGTGCCGGCGATGCTGTGGGCGTACTGGCCGATAGCGACAACATGGACGGAGAGCGTGCCGGCACCGTTGTCGTGACTTCGTTGCCATTCTGCTGATTATTGTTGCTGCTATTGTTGTTGTTATTATTACGCTGATCGACCAGTCGCTCCACAGTGGCAGTCCCAGCACCGCCACCAGTGCTGCTGCTGCTGTTGCTCTTGTTATTGTTGCTGCTGCTCGTTGTCGGTGTGGAGCTATGCTCGGGTGTGGGTGCCTCTATGCTGCTGGAGCCCAAAGGCACCTGAAAGACAGAGACACAAGCATTAACAAAACCATCAAAAATCAAAGGGCAAGGAGTCCCAACCTTTGTGTTGATATCCTCATTGGTGCAGAGGACTTTCTCCAATTGGTACAGCTCCTGGTTGTTGAGGTTCCGCAGCAGGTCCCGTATCTTGATTAGGATCGTGCGAAACGGACGAAACATCTCCGACAGCTGGTCCCCAGGCATATCCATGTCGAGCGGCCCCTTGGTATAGACCACAAGGCCGGCAACAATGGCCAGACGTGGAATGGAGAACATCAGGCCCGGATCGAAGGCATCCACCATGTCCTGATCGAGCAGACCAATCTTCAGGGCACGCTGCAGCGTCTCCGAGAAGAGTACACCGATCCACTGCTGCATCTCGTACTCGTGCCGCGACTTCACCTGCACCATGGCGCTCACGTAGCTCAGCTCGAACTCGGCAAAGAGGCGATCGAAGATCTTGAGGCTCTCGTACAGCTGCTCGGTGGTGAAGTCGTTGAGGTCCAGGTGGAGGGTCTTGCTGTTGGGCACATTATTGCGCAGGCACTGATCTCTGAGCAGGACCCGCACATTGCCCAGACTCTTGGTGACGGCCTGGGCCAGCGGTCGCATCTCCTTGCTCTCCATCTCACGATTCATGATCGAAGAGCCGGCCGCCAGGCACTCGGCGCCGAACCACAGCTGTCCGGCGAGATTCTCCTGCAGCACTTCCTCGGGGAATTTGGCACGAAACGCACGCGGATCGCGATCCTCGCCGAGCAGCTCCTCCATGATCAGATTCGTGATCGACAGCACTTTGTCCTGCAGGCGAAAGAATTGTGTGAATTCCACTCACGGCACCTCCTCTTCTGCTCTCTTACCTGATTCTGTCGCAGTCTGCTGACCAATCGGGAGCATCGATCCGGCTCCGCGCGTCCATCGAAGCTGTCTAGTTCGCTGGCCACCGCTGTCAGCGATCGATCGGCATGGAAAAAGCGCGCCAGCAGCGACTTGTCATCGGCCTGCAATTGAGAGTTGGGGAAATATTTTGGATGAGTAACTGAGCTGTTCGATGATAAGGCGGCTTATCGCCCCGAGCCATTTGCACTGCAAATTATAATTATTATCGCTGAACCGCAAAGAGCGTGTGACAAGTGCAGCAGGGCGTCGGATGGCGGCTGATGCCCGAAGGGGGTCGGGTCGGGGATGTCGTTACGATGACTCAGACATCCACTAGACACGTAGGCAGACACAGCCACAGCAGACACTGCGTTTAATTAAAGCATTGCTTTTGTTGTGTATTTTTGTTGGTTTTTGTTTTCTGATGGATTTCACAACAAATCATCAAATCACGTACCCATTGTATGTAAAAGTCATACGAATAAAGTGTTGGGAGGGTGAGATAATGTATGTATAAAGCTAGCGATGAGGATCCTTTTTAAATTGGGATTACGTATAGCTCTCCCCTTTATAAGAATATATCATCTTTATTTAAATACTTAACAAAATCTCCAAAACATATGTACAAGTGCATAATTATGTATGAATCGGGATGTATTAATTTTACTCGGAAAAGTTAGGCGGGAGCTTTTAAACAAATCCCCTTAGCCATATATGGAAAGTTTGAATACAGTCATATTTGAATGGTACTGTTCAATGGATTTAATATTCCAAATTTGTGATAAAAATCCATGACTATTGATGCTGGCGAAACGCTCGTAGAGTAAATGCTCCCCTTTTGGGGCGTTGCAAGCTTCCTTCTCTGCTCAAAATTAACGTGTTAACAAGCAAAACTGAACGAAAAAAAAAGAAAACTAAAGATGATGCAATCATGGCGGCCAACTTCGGTGTGGAGTCCGTCCGCCCAACCAACAATACATTTCTTATCTAACATGCAACACGGAAAGCACCGAGGCAGAGCCCCTCGATTGTGAGTTGAATTTCAATATCATTAGCAGAATCACGTGGTTGCAGTTAAGTGGAGGAGCCGCCTGCCCAAAAGCACGAGATTCAGCAAAGGAGAGAGAGGGAGAGAACGAGAGCTAGAGATGCAAAGAGAGTAAACGATCAACGGAGCTTTATCGGCATTTGAACTTGTTTTCTCCTTCCGAATGTCTGTCTGTCTGTCTGTATTTGCGTGTGTGTGTGTGTGTGCTCTCTTTGTCTTGTTGCTCTCTTTAAATACGAATTACAACAAACATGCATATGAAGCGGCGTACACAGAGTGCCGTAAGAGCAGCTAAATATCAAGGGGGTGTGGGAGCGGGTGCGAAATGTGTTTATTATAAAGGTAAACACCAACAACACACACAAACCCAAATATCGTTGACTTTTTGCCTTCAAAACTGCGCAGCAAAACGCGACGGACGCGTCACTGCGCTGGAGATGAGGTGAAGCGAGGTGTTTGGCAGGCAATTTACGCGGCTTCCAGGCAACGGTATATCCAAGAAAAGGTAACGCGAATCATAAATTCTTCTACGCTCCTTGCACTTTATAGTATTTCTGTCGAGTTTGGCAGTAAAAAAAAAAAGCAAAACCCTTTGATCGACTCTAAAATCGTGTACGATGTCTGCCTCACCTTTATCCATAATATGCCCTGTTTCAGGCAAATAAATAATTCAAGCAAAATGGGTGGTGCAACAAAAACAACAAGGAGAAAAGTTAATTACACTTTTGGCTAGATTTTAACGGCAACCTCTTCCAAGTATGAATGTTTACTCGCTTGTTGCAGGTGAATGTCTATGAATGATTCACACACACACACACACAGCAAATCGATGAAATCGATGCAGAATATCGTATTCGTAGTCATATTTGTTTTCGTTCCATATGATTTCGTCATGGTAGTACCATAGGCCTCAAGGCAAACCACACACACGCAAAGGGATATATCTTAATGGTTGTTTAAACAACAATTAAATGAGCAGAAAATGAGCAGTTTCTGGCAATGTTTGAAGGTGGGAACCGCACAACATTCATGAAATGAACCAAGCAATGGAGATGGATATGTACTATGTATAAGTTGAGGCAAGGCCATGGGCCTTGGAGTAAATATGTGGTTCAATGACTGGAAAAACAAGACGCACCGCACGCTTCACTCAGTGCCACACACGTTCTCCGCTTTGGCCCCTGTGCCACTCGGCCACTCGATACAACACGTTCTCTCTCCCCCCCTCTCCCCGTTCGAGCCAACATTTCCTTCTCCCGGCCCGTCTCTCCATCGCCATTCTGGCCCATTCATTTCCCGCTCTCTCGTTCTGGCCGTCATGACAACGCTGTTTGGCCAAAACGGTGTGTTGACGCCACCGAACAGACTGTTTGTAAGTGTCGTTGTAGCCATTAATTAGCGTCGCAATTTGGGCACAACAAAAAAACTGGAAAAGTGAGTGGAAGTATGGCACTCCACTCTATATAGTACCTACATATGCGTTCCATATTATACCAGTACTGCCATACGGATAAGGTACGAGTAATGCAGATAACACACATACACACACAAGCCGCTAATTTATTGGAACAGCGAGTAGTCAACGTAATTGTTTTGCTCTTTTTTGTCCGTTCGTTCTGTCCAAATATTGATCGGAATATTGATGTGAAAGCTATACTGAGCGAATCTACACCCACAGTGGGGTACAATAATTGTGGGAAAAGGTAACAAGTGATCTCAAGCCAGTGAAAGTTCCCGAAATTCTTTATTTTCAATTAATTGAATCGCAATAAAGTGAAATCTTTGCGGGCTTGTAGCCACCATAAAGAAAGTTATCTTGAAGAACACAGTCTGCGATGGGATCTGAACCAATAATAGATAAAAAATAATATAATGAACGCAATAAATGTGTATCGAAAGAAGGTCAATCGATAAAGAGTCAATCATCGGTAAAAGCCTGTATCGAAAGCGGGTTAATCGAACCATTAATCGATACACAGTATGAAGTAAAAACGTGATGTGATGGTTTGCACATATTACACCATAAAATATCGAACAGCCTTGAAGTTAATAACACATTAAGCAACAAAAGCACTTTACCTGCCTCATAAATGCATTAAAATTATTTAGCCAAATCCCAAAATGTAGCCAAAGAGCCGCAAAACCGCCGCTCCCGCACTATTCGGGGGAAACGACCAACAGACAAAAAATTTAAATGGTAATTAAAAATTTTAAGCTCGTTTCGAGGTAAGCGGAACGTTCAACCCCAACATGGTGCAGCCACGAACGAGAGAAGCAAAGGGGAGGGGGATCATGATATATGTGCCCCCAAGGATACCGCCATCTTTTTGAGGCTCTCTTTTGGCACTTGTATACATTTTAAATGAGAGGAAATAACGCTTCTTCGTGACTTATTCATGAGGAATCAACGCCACACGAGAGAGAGAGAGAGAGCAACAACAGTGGGAGCTGTGATGTTGTGTTGTTTGCACCTCACATTCGCAAGTGGAAGCAAGTGGCATACTAGTCCCACGAAAAGTGCAAGCAAACATTTGAGAAATTGATTTGCAAAACAAAAGAAAAGGCAAAAAGATCAAGAATTGTTGCTAACGAAAGTTCCGCTACATTTCAGGTGCTTAAATACAGTGAAACTTCGCTTGAAAAATTGCTTGAAACATCTTTAAAAAAATAAAAGAATAAAAATGTGAATACTTTTACGGTTAATCAACGGTGACATAAATTCTATAATATTTATTCTAAGAATTATAACATTATAACATTAGTGCACTTGAAAATTAAGAATTGTTTATGGAACTTTGTATTCTCAACTACCTTTCCGTTCGTTGCCATTTGACTTAATGAAAATTAGACTACAAAAACAGGAATGGAAAATATTTGAGATATATTTTTATTGTTTGAAGTTTCTGCTAGTTGCTAGAACTTCCAATGTACACACGAGTATTTATTTCAGCAGATAAAACAGAAAGCAGATTATTTGCACAAGGTATAAGTGGAAAATGCTTTTGTTCAGGTATTTTTATTATTGTTTCAACTGGTTTTTTGTGTCCAATCAACTAATTAAAAGCCACGGGCACACACAGGCAAAGCAAGCTTCTGTTTTTGGGCTGATAACAGAGAGACAGAAAACCACCTGAAAGCGAGACTGATATGGAAGTGAAAACCATATGGTGGGGTGCTGTTCATGTTACAGATAAAGATAAATATTTATATATATATGTATACTATAAGTATGTAGATGTGGGGGGGATCCCACTGCCAAAAAGTTATGGAAATTAAGCTTCCAAATCCAAAGGAAAAAAAGTATATTTATGGCTACAAATTTCAGGACTGCCAAACCAGTGATTGCAAAATAACCTTAACATTAAGGACACAATTTCTGATTTGACGTCAGAGATACAACGGCCTCGTGTGCCACGTGCAACAGGCGTCTGCCTCGTGGCAGCCTTGAAATGCCATCGCCATCACCAAGGGGAACAAGGACAAAGGCAAGGACCCTGTGTCTCTGTCTCTAGTATTCTTCTGTGCGGCACGAGGCTTTTGTTCAAAGTTGTTGCTGACGCAAAGGATTGGCCAAAGAGTGTCTTGCACGGATGGATGGATGGCAGACAGGAGACAACAGGCAGGAGAACGTGACCCTGAATATTATTTATTTATATATTTTTTTTAGATAAAATGGAATTCACTTTATTCTCAATCAGCCATCAATTGAGCAAAAGACTTTAATAAGAAAATATACCAAGTCTGGCATATGAGGAATGTTGAATGAGAAATGAGAGGTGAAAACACGGGGCCACAAATGCCGCGACCTTCTAACGAACCAATTTGTAGACAGATCAGTGGGAACACTCCACCTGAAAGGGGGCATGCCCCACCATCAGTCTGTTGGTTAATTGATCAACGGAATATACATACATATGTACATAGGAGTATGTGCGTGCACTCGGGTCGGTTCGGGCATCGTTTGAAACTATTGAAACGATTGAATTGAATTCAATTTCTGCAAACAAACTGCACAATTAAGTGTCGTAATTTAATTGACGGCAAATATACATATATCATTCAAATACCGAGTGCTACGAATGCGAATTTCAAGTGCAAAACCCCCCCAGAAATGCATACAAAAACAGGTTATAAATCATTTCATCTCATGTGATATTCTGCTTTGAAATGCGGAATGCACAGAGCGACAGTGTGAGAACTAACGAGTTTATAAATGTAATGACTATTAACTAAAAAACTTATAAAAAAAAGATGACGTTTGAGTGCACGCCCTTAAATGATATATCATTTAACACTTGGAAAGTTATATGGTACAATTGAAATTCCATAGGCACGGAAATCGCCCAAAGAATATTTTCAAAAAACTTTCACGGATGAAGTGTGTTCTACTGAAATGGGCTTAAAACGTTTCAGCATAAAAAAATAAAATGAAAACAATCGCTTGAGTGATTTATAAGGCATACATATATACTACATACATACATATATCAGCTACTTTATGGTGATATATCGGGGAAATACAAACAAAACCAAACAAAGAGACGATTTTCCGTTGAATTGGCATGAATAATCAAATGAATATAAAACATTATACATAGAAAATTACATATAGAAAACTGCACTTTCAATGATTGCCAAAATTATATTGAAATGAGATTACAGCATTTTTCTGTGGGCATTTATAGTAGGCTAAGGACGGTGCATACATCTCTGCGGCACACAGATAATGAGACACAGAGCGAAGAGAGAGAGGAGAGTGTAAAAGATTGAGATGGAAACTGAGTCACGGTCACAGAAATCGTACTGCACAAATACAGCATATACACAGATATATATAAATAAACGAGGGGATGCCTGATAAAAACACAAATGAATATAAACAAATCAGAAACACAAATCTCTAGAGCTGCGGCCTATATTTATATATAGATTATAATTATATTATATTTGTGTGACAAAGGAAGGACCGCAGAAAATTCTGCAAAATCAAGAGTAACAAAAAGATGGAAACAACGGTCTGAAATCCACTTCTCAGACGAGTATTATTACACATTTCCGCGAAATCTCTCATTGGATAAAACAAAGACATTGGGTCGTAAACAGAAAACCGGAATAAACCCAAACAAATCAACCCCAAAGGGGAGGCAGTAGGGGAGTGAGTGCATTCAACTTTCATTAAAATCATAAAAATTATACAAATTACAAATCCATTTGTATTGGGGGAGCAGATACAGGAAATGCGTCTTTGCTGCGTTTAAGGATTACTTTATTTTGGGTTTTAGGAGTTATCCGAAGCCCCCGCAAATAAAGGTTGAACGAACCGCAACGAACCGCTAAATTAACGCTTAATGTGCGGATCGAACCGATTCAATCCGGATCGAAGAGGAGACGGAGGAGTAGGAGGGTATTATGTCATAATTTATTCCATTTCGAAAACTAAACGAGCAACAACGAGCCATGGGAGAGAATGAAAAGAGAAGGGAGGATACCGAGGAGAGGTAAAGTAGGGACAGAGAAAAATCAATGCGGAAATGTTGACAAAATTAAAAAATTAAGCAAGGAAAAAATTGATAAATGTCAATAAAAAATATATAAAGGGAGAGCATGAGTAGAAACCAGATAAAATGATAGATTAAGTAATGCAGATATAGAGAGAGAGAGAAAGAGAGTGAATGAAGACAGTGAAGAGTGTGTAAAGATATTAAAATATGACAAAAGAAAGAGAGAAAGAGAGAGTGAAGATATAGCAAGAGAAATATATTTCAAAAGAGATGAAAGAAATGGGGGAGTTGCGGGTTCGGTTGGCGCCATCCATTAACCCCATTGCATATTCATGAGTCTCCAAAAGAAACAAAAACAAAATGACACAAAAAAAACACAAAAAATGTGTCGCAATCGAATAAATCGATAAACGTAGGCCAAGCGAATGTTATTTTGTTTTTTTTTTGCTTTATTTTTTTCCATTGTTTTTCTGTTATCTCACGCCGGGGTTCGACGTTGATCCAACCAACAGGTGTGGAATGGGAATCCAGTTATTTTATACGGTGCCGATGCTTAAGGCATTACCTGTTTAAAATCTGATAAATCGAACAGTGAGCCGAAAACCGAAACAGATCCGCTGATAGGCTGCAGATTTCGCAAAATCAAAATTCAATTATAACCTTTGTGATTACATTATTTGTTTATCACTTTGTGATTTTCATTATAGAAGGGAAAAGGGTGAAGAAAAAGTAGAAAAATCAACAACAGTGATCTGTTGTGAATCACTTGGATGATAATATCCTAAGGGCATCACCTTTCCTAATAACCCTGTTCCACTTGGCGTTGATTTTACTCTCTCTCTCTCTCTCTTTGTCTGTGGTTTGACCTTCCTTACCAAAAGAAACCAAAGAAACTCCTAAATCTTTTAAAGGTTTCCCCACGCTAAAGAAGTTAAACCGCAAAACGCTTTCACTTTTCTTTTCCTTCGCTTTGCCATTTCCAGTTCCATTTCCATGCAAGGGGTTAAAGTGCGTCACAACGGGGAAGTGTCGATGATAATTGAATAAACAGCCACCACCACATGCTCCTCCATCCAGGGGGTGGTACGTGCGATACGTGGGCGTTGGTTGTCCACACGCGCATCCGATCTCTCCCCCACACATTGTTCCTCTCATTGATATGCCGGACGCAAAAGAGAGTCGCTGCCGCCTTATGCAACGTTAAACTGTTTGTCTGATAACTGAAACGCTCTCCCCTCGCTCTCGGTACCCCCCCTCCTGTAGGGCTCCACTCCACTCCGATGTCTGGTGTTTGGCGTCTGGCGTCTGGCGGGGGATTAGGTAATAAGTGGAACGGCAATGCAATCGACAATTGAAGCTGCTTGCTGCCATTCGAAAGTAGGAGAGTGGCATCGATGCGGCGGCATTTGCCAGCTGCTGCTTGCAGCTACTTCCAAGGCTGTTGCACTTCGTGAATGTGAATGTGAAAATTTCACCGCTTTTACTTTTTACCCCCACAGACTGGTGGTCGACTGGCGGACTGGTCGTCTGGCCATTGGAAAAGCCTTTTTATATTTTTGGTTGAGATGTGTGTGGTGTCTGTCTGTCTGGTCTGGTCCGCAAAAAACCGTAACGAAACAATTGACATATTGCCGGCCACTCTTGAATACTTTTCGGAGCCAATGAACCATCGATCCACAGTGGAGCTGCGCTTACAGCGCTTGTCCAGCAGCCTTGGGGGTCATTCCATCCATCCATCAATTGTGCAACCGTTTGACCTGCATTGAACCTGAAATCCAAGCGGATTCCCATTGGAATGTGCCTCTTAATCAGAGCCCCCCAACACACGCAGACTGACAGCTGTCAAATGTGTGAGGACCCCAACCAGGCATCCATCCATCCATCCATCCATCAACATTGAACACGAATTAAAGGCGAAGCATAAGTTTAATATTTGTTTCTTTGGGCAGGAAATTTACCCACCAAATATGCGGATTATTTGCTGCCAAACAAATATTTAAAAAGTTATCCAAGTAAATTCAATAAAAATCAACGGATAAAAAAAGGTAAACCAACGAAGCAGCAAACCAAATGCCGTGCAACAGTTGCATAATCTTATCGCAAGAGGAAAAAAGATATGGATACAATATCTACATGTATATAAAAAATGGTGACTGAGTACGGGATATATATATATATATATATATATATATAGTACAATCAATATATAATTGAACTTAATATTATATTCCAGTGAAAAGTGGCAACATTCTACTGCAAAAAGTGGCAACATTCGAATACAATATGTGGCAACATTCTATTCTGAAAATTCTCATCGATTTCCAGTGAAATAGTTTGGTTGCCTGGCTGCAATGAGGAAACCTGCATTTATTTGCCATCAGAGATAAAAACTTAACTAATCTTTAGATAAATTATCTCTGGTGGAAATAAGTTTTTACACTTTTTACAACAGCTGACAAAACAATGATAGTCACAATTGTTTTTCCCCGCTATCGTGTAATTATTTCCTGTAATTCCATGACTGACATCATTATTAATACCTCTCAATCAATATAGAATGACATACGGACAGACATTAGGAACACGCCCTACTTTTGTGAACTATTCTGGGGTCGATTGGGTTTTTCATTGGGGAAAATTCCACTCCACTCGATTCAAGATTCATTGGAATTTTAAATTAAAATATTTATTTTTCGAATCGGGTTAGGTATGCATTTAAATAAGTATTGTTTGCATTTCAATAAAGGAGTTTTAGTACAAAAATATTTCTTATATTTTCAATATTTTTGTATAGATTTTCATATGTAGTTTAAGTTGAATTCTTGGTATCGTTAAATGTTGGTTTAATCCAACAATTGTGCCATGTTTTTCCCAAAATTATCATATCCCCCGTGCTCTTTGGAAAAACTCAGTTTTGTGTGCGATCAATCCCCCATTCAGTCCCTTTCCCCACGACAAGCCTCTACCCCCTCCGCTTCGTGTACGGAGTAAGAGCTGAACGTGTGTGTCGCGTTATCAGTGAGGGAGCTGCTTCTGTGCTTCTGTGTAATGCGTCACTAAAGCCCACTACTAAGTAGGGGATCAGGGAATCAGGGTGTCGGGGTGATGTCAGGGTATCAGGAGAGCACGCAACACACGAACAAAGGGGGCCTGGGCCCATGAGTGTTCGTATTCGTATTATCAACTAATTTTGTGTTAATTTTTAATAGATCCCAGCGCGCTCAGTGGAAAAGTTACACGCAAAAACAGACAAAGACTCTGCCAGGGGGGACTGGGACTGGGGGCTAATGCTTTGAGTATTTTCTTCGCTCTCTCTCGATTGACGAGAGTCTGGTGACAAGTTCTCCTCAACAACAGAATGATTATTATATCATTCATAACAGAAATGAAATAGTTAAAGCTGTTCAGTGGGCATAGCTTCTAGAACATGTTTATGATGATGTTAAAGAATATCTGTTGAAATTAAACCAATTTTATGGTTCTAGAAGGTTCCCAGACTTGGTATTTAAATTGAAATACCATTTATGGCGAATTTATGATTCATTTTAAAGATTTTTCCCCTAAACGATTAGATACTAACACAGAAAACCTGTTGCTCAATCGAAAATCCCTACTGTGGAGACAAGACTGAATTATCTGCTTACATTCCAATGATGAAACTCTTTGCAGATGTTTGCTATCTTAACAGATTCTTCCTCCATCAAAGTGAGCATTTGTTTGTTAATTGTAAACTCTTCCAATCTCCCACCATTACGTGGGGGTTTTTACGACTCTTTCTTGGGTTGCTCTGTGAAAATTAAATGCTCTTTATCTGGAGGCTTTCGTAATGCGTCGACTGACAGTAGAGTCAACATTTGTGGCCCACCTCGACTGGCCTTTACTAGAACATCAACAAATTGAAATTGGGGACAGTTTTCAGAGCACAGGTCGTTAACGGTGGCGACGGCGGCGACTGTGGCAACTGCGGCGGCGGCACATGTCAATATGGCCCAAATATTATGCACCGCAAGAAACAGGTTGTTGCTTTTGTTGGCACACGCGGCACAGCAACAGGCAGGCATTCACTCTACACAGACAGACAGACACACACTCACTCACTCATGCACTCACTCACTCACTCATGCAGTCACTCATACACTCATGAATACTCTGGCGTGGCATTGGAATGAATCTGTCAGACGTAGACGCTGTTGCTTCTTGTTTATGGCCATTCACAAATGCAGTTGCAGAAGGAAAATGTGCAGTACAGTGCGTTTCATTACACAGATGGTATAAATAATTAGTATTTCCATTTATTTTATTTATTTATTTTAGTTATTATTTAACGGAATGTAATTTTTTGGAAAATAGTTTTTCTATTCTCTTGAAATACTTTTACTTTATAGTTATGAAACGCACTGTATTATCATTGAGAAAACAATGAGCTTGCCATTATGACTGACATGTTTCCATTCACCAGCTTAAGGCCAGTTGCCAGTTGCCAGTGCTCTACCTTTTCTTTTAGACTTCTTTTTTCACACTTTTCCTTCCTTCCCTTTTGTTCAGAAATAAATGAGGTTTTTCTTTATTGTTGACTTTTGTTTGTTTTTGGTTTTTTACTTTTTTCTCGGATTCAGAAAGCGTAAATAAGTGAATTTCATAAAAATGCAAAAGATGCCAGATGCCACAGATGGCCAGTCGACTACCGGGTTGAAGTACCTCCATGAACTCCCCCGAGGGAATTCTACCACTAGTAACCTCCTTTTTTTGTGGGTTACAGTATATAAATCTTATTCTTTCTTTTCTCCACTGCTCTGTTCGATTTAGAGTTTTACTTTTCAGTGTATTTTCCGCTACTTCTTGGCGGATCTACCTCCACCTTTCCCCTCACTCCTACTACCACACCTTCATAGCTTTTTTTTTTGCTTAAGCACAATGGTTAAATGGTCCTCATTGTTGTAATTTCCATTTTGCCCACTCATGATGTTTGCTTCATGACTTTTTTCGGTAAAACCGCAACTTTCAGAGGCCTCTCAGTCAGAGTTTATTGTGTTAATGGACGATTTCGACGACGCCGACGACGCAACAGAAACCGACTTTAATTGCACACCTTTTTTACTCTGCTCTGCTTACAACATGCTCTCAGAAACTGAAACACACGCAAAAGACAGAGAGGGCGAAACAACCCAAAAATAATTGTACATTTGCTCGGCGCCCAAATAGATTTCACTTTTTTTTTTTTGCCACGGTTTTGCTTTTGTTTCGTTGTGGATTTGTTGGCCATTAAACAATTCAATGCCAACTTCAAGTGAGTTTATGGGCGATCAAAAAATAAGACAGGAAAAACGTGTATAAATTTTATTAGATTTCAAGCAGATACATAAACATATCGAAAAATCGAAGGGGATATTCGATTCAAGAGAGAAAATAATAAATAAACATGCAAGGGGAAAGTATAAGAAATACAAACTGCAGAGTATCCGCTGCTTTAATTATATTATTAGAGGAAGAAAATGAAAATCTTGAACAATTAATTGTTAAAAGAGCTTGAAACTTGATCTGCTAAAAAAATATACGAGTAGTTCCTATGGCTAGAGATCGGTAAATATATAGATGATCACAAGAAAGTGATCGATTAGCTCCCTACCCGTACAATCAGTAAATGAAATACGGTTTTGGAAACGAAAATATTTTACTCTTTGAAAACAAAAAATTATTCGAAAGATTTCTGGCGTAGCACATGGGAACGGCACATACCCTGATGCTGCTACAATTATAGGGTATCATGTAAGAACACTATTGTATAAATATAAAGTTTTCCTACTGCTGGGAATACCCCGGATGGGCAATGAGCGATGGGCAGGCGGTAATAGTCGCATAAACCATGTGTTAAATAATGATCAGACGACTGCCAATACGAATGAAACGAATGAATATCATATAGGCACCCGCACCCACTATTTGTGATATATTCACAGAGATACTCGGACTCGCATTTGTGTATAGTATATTCGTGATACGTTGATCGTCAAACATTTATAAATAATTGAAATTGAAATGTTTGCCTTAGCAAGAGTACTTCCTATATATTCCACCAACGGACGAGTTTTAATTATATATGCACTCGTATTTATGCAAAAATTATGTATGCTATAAGGCATGCAATGATGTAATACTATGTGGGGTCTTCCTTCTGTAAAGAGCCCAAAGATTGGGACGCCTCCTAGCAATCTGATAATCAATTACAATCGCCTGTGGCGCGTGCCGTTGCCTTTTGCTGCCTTACGGTGCCCCATTGACTGGGATCCGTATCGCGTTTCTTAAAGTGGTTTTTTGTAGGTTGCAGGCAACGCTGTTGCGCCTCTTTCTCTTAGCCTAGCCTCCACTTCCATTGTTTCGACGACCACGACGTTCACTCGGTTGTCGGTTTCGTTTTTTTATTTTCTGTACAGAGAAAACCGAGTGAAGAAAAACAATTGCAAGGCATTCATTATACCCCTTTTACGGGGAACTATACGTAGTCGTATGTACTTGAAGAAGTTAAGCAATGGGAGTTCCGATGAGAGAGAGCGAGAGAGGTGTAGGGGTAACTAATTATTTGTATCCGGTGCGAGTACCGAGTAGTGCACAAGGCTAACATGTAAATACCTGGCTAGAAACGATGGAATCTATTGCGCGTCGCGTGTTGAAATACTTGAATAGATGTGTTCTTGCAATTAAGGAAGATACATTGTGATTCTCTTGCATGTAATCTATAAATTATTGAAAATATCTTTATCAGACATCTACTACTTCTCTGTATATTCCGTCTTTATCAATTCATTCTTTCAACATCTAAAGCTGCATTCGATATGGCAGGGCGGCGCTTGCAAAATCTGGCAACGCTGTCGTCGCATTAAATTATGGTTTATCTTGATTCGCGGCATAGACAAATCCTTGACAAATAAAGAGAGAGAGATAGAGAGAGAATCTCTGCACAGAGAAGAAAGAAAGTGGCAAACAAAAACAAAGAAAACCAGAAAACAAGAAGACGACGTCGGCGACCAGGAAACGAGTGCGGAAAAACTGTGTGCAGTCAGTCAATGAATGCATGAAAGAAGAGCAGGCACCGCATAGAGAAGGATAGGAGAAGGTGGGAAGAAGAGAAGACCCCGAGACGGAGGCAAAAAAAAAAAGAGTTGCTGGAAAAAAAGAAAAACAGAAATTGCCGTAGGCCCCCACAGCATTTTCTATTTCGTTTGGGAGGTAAGCCGCCAGCCAACAGCCCCACAGCTGCTGCTGCGGCTGCCACGCTCTGATCTGCTTTGCGCTTTTCAAGAAAACAAGGAAAACGTACCGTTATTTATGAGCTGCAATTGTGTTGAAAAGGGGGGAAATACCGCGAGGTGGGTTGGATGGGGCTTTAGAGGGAGCAGAGAGAAGTGTGTTAATTAACAAAAGAGAAGCAGAAAAGTGGTGGCATCCGGAAAGTGAGGCTATGAAAATGTTGTATTTCTAAATTTCCAAATCTATTTAGAGCGTAATAAATTAATAAAAGAAAAAGTTTAACCACAGGCGGAACTTCTCTAAGAAAGGGGAGACATTTGGATGTATGTTGAACAAAATTAACAAACGAATTGGAATTAATTGGAAAATTTTAAAATATGTATTGGTGGGGATTTTCTATTTTATATAGACAAAATTCTTTTTAATTTGATTGAAATTTAGTAATATATTTGGTGTAATTCCAGTTTTAAGAACATAATCCTCTATAATTTAACATTCAAAAGCAGATCAAATTATATCAATATATTTAAAGTTACAAGAAATTCGATTTGGGGCACCTTTTTGTTTAAAATGTACAAGTTTTTTTTAAATCACTGCCTTCTTATTCTAATCAATCAATAACCCTTTACAAATCGCCACCATTTCATTATTCTTATCTAATCTAACGACGGATATAGACAGTCTATGGAGGCCTTTTCTTGAAACACTTGAAACCCCTTTGGAAACATCTGTTGTTTGTTTGTTTGTTAGCTTCGTTATTTCCACAATGAGATTTCCAGCCAATGTCGACACTGACCTCCAGGTAACCCGAGGTCATCGTCGTCGTCGTATAATACACACGCAAACACACACAAGCACATCTTATAAAAAAAAATAAGTGATGTAGTGTTTGCCTTCGATTGAATGGATTGTGGATTTACGTGTAAATTGCTTCTAATTTCGGTTTTCCTCAGGGGATACACTCAAAAATCTGGCGACGGCAATCAAAATGTCAAGCGGATCGACAGATTGACGAGCGATCGGCCATTACAAACAAACAGAGAGGTTCGCTCCAAAGGGGCTGCATGTGCGAGGGCGGGGGGCCTTTCCATCAATGTTTTATTTTTGGCGGCGACCCTCGCTCCTCCTTCTAACGGTACAACATATTCCAGGCAGCCAGCAGAGCAAACGAGATAGAGAAAGCTAAATATAGATGAACTGTGGAATTCAGTGATTGAATTGCGTCTGAATGCCGCCGAAAGTCTAAAAATAAATTACTCAATCACTGGAAAACCGACGCTACGGATGGCCCATCAAACTACTTTGACATTGTTTTCGATTTGTTTGTTTTTTTTTTTGTGGGAAATTCCAAGTTATTTTCCATTGCACCCATAAGTATGAGTACGAGTAACGCGAGTATCAAGAACAGATCCCAAATTACTCCAGACGTAGATACATAAATTAGTTTTACTTGTAATTTGCAAACACGAACACACAGGCGGCAGCTGGCGCCATTTTTCTGCTTTTGTTTCTGGTGCGTGTGAGCATGTGTGCGTGTGTGGTGTAGTGTGAGAGTGTATTTCCAATTTGAATTGAGACTGGAACGAATGCAGTGAATGCGGTTTCCACAGACACACAGACACAAGCTGCACATGCTGCAAAAACAAAATGCTAATGCAACTGTTGCAGTTTTATGTGTGCATGTGTGCTATAGCTGTTTGCCGTGTTCTGCCAGCGTCAGCGAATTAATCATCCAGCAACGGTTAAAACCCAGCTGGCACACAAAGAGCGAGTAAGCGGGGAGGAGGAGAGAATGCTTTGACCAGGGCCAAAGCAAGCGCTGACGTCACAGCGACACAGTTAACAAACGAACCACACACACACACACACACGTACACATACGTACACTGCAGAGTTGCTTTGACACCATTCGCACTGTTGCGCTGCTCTTAATTAATTACAGCTCTCCCTCCTCCCCAGCGACTCACTATATATATTTAGCCAGTGTGAGAGAGGTGATAAGAGGGAACTATGATTTGGGTTATCAGAGTCACCGTTTACTGTACCTTGGGTTTGTTCAGCCACTTGCGAAATGTGTCCATCGTTGTTGTTGTTGTAGGAGCGTTGCAGTTGCAGCGCCGCCACAGCTGTTGATGCTCTCAATCGCTTCCTCTTCCAATGAAGTGCGTTTTTGTTGTCCTTGCACACTCGTGCAACCGCACGCACGCACCAGCACTCAGCAGCGAACGAGTGTGAGCGAGAGGTGGGATAGGGTAGGGGGGCACGGAAACCAAACAAAACAAAGAAATACACACGACCAACAACAACGGCACTACTTCTACTGGCTTGGCCACACTGCGTTCAATATGTTTAGCGACTTCTGGCTGCTGGCGCTGCTGTGGGCCTTTTGCGTCGCGATTCCACCTTTAAATGCACTATTTCACTTAACACTTTTTATAATTTTTTTCCCAATTTCGGGGCCTGTCTCATGCCTATTTCTCCTACTTGTCTGGTGTTAATTTTTGACTGGCTTTTGCACTTTGCTTTTTGGCTTTGACTTTTTCTTTGCGTTTCGTAGCAGCCACAACAACACAACACACGCGTGACTTTTTTTCTTATTTCACACCACTCCCGCACATTACACTTGCAACTGCATTTCTCCTGGCGGAAATTGCGTCGATTTGGTTAAAAATTCTTAAAATATATTAAACGAAATGTGTGAAACTGGCTTTTCGGGAGCGAAAAAACCATTAAACTCGCGCAACACTCATCCGCCCTTGCCGTTTCCGTCAGCGGCGTCGTCCGTTTAGTTTAAAGTTTTTTTTTCGAATGCGAATGCCATGTCGAGCAACGAAACAAAAACACAAAGCAGAAATGGCTAAATTTTATCGGAAGGGAAGAGCTGAGAACGCAATCGATACATCGATATATTTGCTCATTTTCGCGTTTCATTACTTGTTACACCCTAAAAATGGACAAATTCTAATATTTGTCCCACTGGTGGGAATTATAAACAAGAGAAAAACAGAAATGAAATCAGACAATCATTATATTTAATGCTACTTAGATCTCTACAATTCTTTTTTTGGGTGGGCGGTGACAAAATTTTGCAGCAGATTAGTTATTTTATGACGAGCTTCTCTTGCCCCCGCTGGCGACATATCATTGAGCAAAAAGTCCCAGTACGTCAAAACTTCCATATTTTTAAATGGTGGCTTTGCTGGGACTTGCTTTGCATCTTTTACGAGGTCCTGCAGGATGTTTACTACAGTACTGGAATTCGAAGTGGAACATTGCAATTCCCTTTCTTTCGTCTGTTAAAAGAGTGCAGTGTTAGCATTTGAGAAATCAATTATTCAAAATATACTCACCACAGAGTAGTTGCTGCCAGATATCGAACTAGCTTCCGTGTCAGTCATGTTGTAATTGTCGACCATTGGGTTTGACTCCCACATCACCTCCGGTTCTATTTTAATCGTTTTTGAATTCGTACTGGCGGAATACGAATCATCATCATCCACCATTCCATCATTCTGATCTTCCGGGTAGTCATTTAAGTATATGACTTCAGTGTTGCGCCTTTTTTTACATGGGGATACGAATACTGCAGTTTGGTTGCCGAGAATGGCATGCATTTTTTCAAAGTGTTCCCACCTCGTTTGCCTTTTCTGTCTCGTGATCGTTTCATACGTTTTCTTCAAGTTCCTATACTTACGGTCAACCGAAACCTCCGTTTCGTGTATACCATGCTGCTTTAGTTCTAGGACAACGCTCTTCCACGTTTCCCTTTTTTTTTTCACCGGATCCTGGATATCTTTCTTTCTGTCCAAAAACAGTTGCAGTAGTAGCTGTGTGGTAATAGAGGTCCACCTTTTCTCGTCACCTGCAATAGGGATGGGATCAGTAAATTAATAGCAATTGACTCTTCTTTTAGACAAAAATTACTTTGCTCCATTCCTTTGAAAAACAAACACAATAATATGAAAACAAACCATTGACAGCTGTTATATCGAAAGCATTCCTGCGCTTGGTATTTTAATACCAACTCATCAGTTTTCTGGTTCCGATTACATTTTTCTGCGGAACGGAACTGATTCATGTATCATGATCAGTGATCATATTATTTTTATGATCATTGATCAGGGAGCAAGTTATAGCTTCATCAGAAAGGACCTTATCTTTTGCTTCTCTGCTGAATTTCCAATTCCATATTTGCGCTCACATAAAATAAGTAAATGTTCGTTGCTACACCACAAGCAAAATAACTAGTTCAGAATGAACTAAAATGCTCATCTCTATGAAATCAGTTTCGATGGTCTTTTATAAATAAAAAATATCGGTTTTAAAATTTGAAAAAAAGTGATTTGTTTGTTATAGATTAGAGAATTTATGAACTGGAGGAACCGAATTTTCGGTCTAGACGATGGCACAAGGAAACAATGTTGTTATAGAGACGTGCGACGTTTCACAAAGTTCGGTTGCAAAAATCAAACCAAAATATCGATGGTGAAATATCCGCCAAAAAATAAACATCGATACACTTGTACACTTTAAGCTTTATTCAAAATCGGCATCGCGCTCGTGGTGGTTGTTGTGCCCGCGCGTTCTCTAATTAATTCCTTTCCCTGGAAATAAGGGTGGTCGGTATTTCTATTCGTTCCGCACGACACACGAAGAAAAGTTAACAAAAAGTATTAAAAGTGTAGCAAGTTCCTTTGAATAAGTGTCACTCCATAAAAGCAATAAATTTATTTAAAAGTTAACATCGAAAAAGCAATTCGAGGAAGCAACAATGTTTTCACGTCCAAGGTAAGCGCTCTCCGAACCAACGCCAAAAGGGACTCGACTCCAGTAACGGTTGCATGATTGGGAGGAGCTGCCAATGGGGCATTATGCAACATGGCGAGTGGCACTGTGGCACTGCCCCAGCTGTTAGCCCAGTGACCTAGTCGACGCGGGGCTGACGAGGCAGACGGATGGCCGCCAAAAGACGTCTGCTCTCCTTCCTCCCGCATCATATGCCTTTGCGCAGCTTTCGTTTTTAGTCGCTCACACAAACACACACACACACTCGTGTGTGCTTACCAAGGGATGCCTGAGAGAGAGAGAGGGATATAAAACATATTCGCACATGGCCTGGCATTGACCCGCTTCCTCGCCCAGCTGCTGGCTGATCGGACATTCTTTGGCATCCTCCTTTTCACTTTCCTTCCTTGCATTGCATAAGATTCGACTGCACTCGACTCAGCTCTTCTCCTCCCATACATACATATGTTCGCTGCCAAAAACAGCTGAGAAAAATCAATACCATTAACCAGGCGACTCGACACCTTCACGTTCATGGACATGGACATAGACACATATGCACACGGCTTTTCTGGCTGAAACTGGCGAAAAATTCTAAAATTAGTGTGTATACCGACAGATGTGCTGGCGTTTTCTCTTGTCTGCTCTTAATGAGGCTGTTGCTGGTGGTTTTGTGCTTTTGTAAGCACTTTTTCGTTGCCAAGTTCATCAAACACAAGAACAAAATGTTTCTCTCGCGGCGCACCTTCCTTTCCACTCACGCCCTCTAGCCCAGGTGGGCTGCCTACCATCTCTTTCTCTGGCAAACCGTTAGATGGCTGACGCATTCCAAAAATCCCATAAGAGTACATTGACTTGTTCAAGTTCACACACACACACACACACACACAAGAGCGGTCTGGTCAGCTGTCGCCCTCCACATACAGACAGTGCGTCTCTTATATGTTCGCACAACCTGAAGAGCAAAGCTTTTTCACTTAAATATATTCAAATATCCATTAATATTTGTAGTCGCTGAGTGCAGAAAGCCCATGCCCCTCAAAGAACTAATACAAATTGGAAAGAATAGATTAAATAGAATCGATTTTTATCTTAAAACTTTTAGGAAGAACCCAACAAATTGTTCTGCAATTGCAAACAGATACGTATACCTTCCTTCGTAGAACATATGTACCTGGTGATTTTTGGGCAGGTTTCTATTTATCTTAATAATAACCTCTTTATCGTGTGTCAGGCGACACCTGACCCCTGTCTATTCAGACTGGGACCCACTGTAGAGCCACACACTCACACCCTCACAGAAAAACTGGAAAACATTTAGCGACACGCATTTATTCGTATTCCGTACAAATTCGGTTTGGATGGAGGCAGATATGCGAAATTGTTTAGCACTTGCTGGGCTCATGGCATGTCAGTTCTCCACTGACGGGGGAATGATATCGTTACCTAAACACATCCGCCCCTGCTTCTGCCCCCCTAGCAACTCTTTCGATAATTATCAGCCCAGAAGCTCTCTCATCGGGTTACATTACCAGTCGCGTGGATGGGGTGACGCGGCTCGCGGCGGCGTCATGCGCTTCTGATGTGCTCACGTCACTGACGGGTTTCCGCTATACCATAAACCTCCAAAGATGCGGAGAGCATGATTTCATCAATGAACCGTAAGGAGAAGATTTAGTCACACGACTCTACATATTTTCTGCGGTGTTTTTCCCCCTTCTGTATAACTCTTTGCAATTAGCGACAACTAAACAAATAATAATAATACTTGCAATACATATGTTATACGCCATGTTACGCCATGTTTTTATATATATATATTTTTTGTTGGTGCTATCCATCCATCTATCTTTCTTATCTGGGGAGAGGAGAAGGGGTTGCTGGCAATGTGACTTAGTTTACCCTCTCAGTTTTGTATACTATACCCTGCTAAAGGGTATTATGATTCGATTAAAGGGTTTTACGGCCTAACTGGAATCAAATTCGATTCTTTAATTTTTATATATATTGACTATTGACTATTATTATTAACAGCCGATAATGGTTTATTTTGTTTATATTATCATACAGGTTTAAGTTATCATTTGTTTATGTTAAACCAAACAATAGAAATCTATATAGGTACATACGAATATAGATTTACATAGTATGCATAGGAGAGGCGCAAGAATAAAAATCGGATTCCCCTATCATATATTTTCCATGGAAATGAACAGCCGAATACTTATTATAAGTGAAACTGGAATGTTTCCAAAGCTAATCCCAACCAAAGGTTCACATTTGTGCTATGATATGGCTATAAATAACTTAGAAAGATATCATCAAAATAGAATCCCACGCCTTTTGTAGAAAACATCGACTGGAAAGGGTATCAAAAGCTTCGCGATTCAAAGAAAGCATTTCACTTTTTCTGTTTTGTGCTGATAAACAAAAACCAGCTGATTGCAACCTTGAAATTAGTCATATATAAGATATATAGTATTATATTTGATATGTACGTGTACTTCTTCCAGTGACAATGTCAAGAGTGTCATCGTTGTCAGTGGGGGTTTGCCCGGGGATTGCCTTTCGACAATTGACAAACTGATAAATTATATGCAATTTTCCACCCCTTTTCCATTGCAGTCTGTGTGGAACCGTTGGGAAATTGTGCCGCTGCGGCACTTCCACAACTGCAGCAGCAGCAGCCGCCGGAGCGGGAACAAGCACATCCCCGGCTGTCTCGGCTCTGGCACTGTGCGAGGCCCGTCGCTATCATGAGGTGGTGGGTGACATTATCTGCCCATCGCAGGTGCGAGGCATCGATCACATCCGTGATCCGCGTCTCAACAAGGTAAGAGATCCCCTCACAGCCCCAAGAGGCGCCCCACTTTGAGCAATCTCTGGCTATTTGCAGGGTCTGGCCTTTACCTTGGAGGAGCGCCAAGTGCTGGGCATCCATGGCCTGCAGCCGGCGCGCTTCAAGACGCAGGAGGAGCAGCTGCAGCTGTGCAAAATCGCCGTGAATCGCTACACAGAGCCGCTGAACAAGTATCTGTATTTGAGCGATCTGCACGATCGCAACGAGCGGCTGTTCTTCCGCTTCCTCTCCGAGAACATTGAGGATCTCATGCCCATTGTGTATACGCCCACCGTGGGCCTGGCCTGCCAGCGCTTCGGTCTGATCTACAGGCGTCCCCACGGCCTCTTTGTCACCTACAACGATCGGGGACACATCTTCGATGTGATGAAGAACTGGCCGGAGCCCAATGTGCGGGCCATTTGCGTGACCGATGGCGAGCGCATTCTCGGCCTCGGCGATTTGGGTGCCTGCGGCATGGGCATTCCCGTGGGCAAGCTGGCCTTGTACACGGCCCTCGCCGGCATCAAGCCGCACCAGTGCCTGCCGATTGTGGTGGATGTGGGCACCAATAACATCGATCTGCTGGAGGATCCCCTCTATGTGGGTCTGCGCCAGAAGCGTGTGGTCGGCCGCGAGTACGACGACTTCATCGACGAGTTCATGGAGGCGGTGGTGAAGCGCTACGGCCAGAACACCCTCATCCAGTTCGAGGACTTTGGCAATCACAATGCATTTAGGTTCCTGGACAAATACCGCAACAACTACTGCACCTTCAACGACGACATCCAGGGCACCGCCGCCGTGGCTGTGGCCGGCCTGTATGCCTCCAAGCGCATCACCGGCAAATCCTTCAAGGATTACACCTTCCTGTTTGCCGGGGCCGGTGAGGCTGCCATCGGCATTGCCGATCTGGTCGTCAAGGCCATGGTGGCCGAGGGCGTGCCCATCGAAGAGGCCTACCACAAGATCTACATGGTGGACATTGACGGTCTGCTGACGACCACTCGCAAAGTGGGCAACCTGGAGGGTCACAAAGTCAACTATGCCAAGGACGTGGAACCCATGGCGGATCTCGAGCAGATTGTGACGACCATCAAGCCCAATGTGAGTGGAAATCCGCGTCGTGGCACCTCGTTTGACTGATTCGCTGACTTGCGACTGTTTTTTTTTGTTTTGTTTTGCTGATGTTGCAGGTGCTCATTGGTGCATCGGCCTGTGCCGGCCTCTTCACGCCCAAGATTCTCCGCACCATGGCGGACAACAACGAGAGGCCCGTGATATTTGCCCTCTCCAACCCAACCAGCAAGGCGGAATGCACAGCCGACGAGGCATACCAGAACACGGATGTGCGTATCACCCAACCCAAAGGGGGGACTTTCCACTATTTATTTTATTTATATTTATATTTACTTGTAGGCTCGCGTGATCTTCTCATCGGGCTCGCCCTTCCCACCGGTCAAAGTGGGCGACAAGACGTACAATCCGGGTCAGGGCAACAACGCTTACATATTCCCTGGCGTGGGCCTGGGCGTGATCTGCACTGGCACGCATCACATACCCGACGACATGTTCCTGATTGCCGCCCAGGAGCTGGCCAACTTTACGGAGGCGACCGATATCGAGCGCGGCTCGCTGTACCCGCCGCTGGCGAGCATCCGTGATGTGTCCATGAACATTGCCATTGGTGTGACCAAGTGTGCCTATGACAAGGGTAGGGGAATCGAATCAGATCGAATCAGCTCTCTAGATGTGCCATAATATATATTTATTTGTTTGTGTGTTTAGGTCTGGCATCCACCTATCCGGAGCCACAGGACAAGCGCAAGTGGCTGGAGGATCAGCTGTATAACTTCAACTATGAGTGCTCGATGCCCGTGACCTGGACCTGGCCGCGCATGCCCTACATTAAGACTCGTGAATTAGTGCCCACCAAGCTCTATGGAAAAAAAAGTGATTACTAATTTTTGTGTTTCTCTTTCATTCTGTTTTGCAGGCGCTGAAAGCCCGCTCATTGCCGCCATCAAATAAGCAAGCCAAGCCAAGCGTTCAAGTTCAAAGTTCAAGCGTGTTCGGCATCACCTACTCTCTCTCTGTTTTTGCATCTCCTAACCCACTTCTGCTACTGCTACTGCTACTACTACTCGTACTACTACTTCCAATGCGTTCGTTCACCATCCAGCACCAAACCAATCAATCTACTAACCAAAGCTACCGCATCCAGACAGCACACAAAAACAAAAAAAAAACAGATTTCAACTGCTATGCCTACATATATTTGTTGCTGCGTTTGCGATTGATTCGTTTGCCTCCGTTTGCCCAGCAACCAGCCAACGAATGGTCGACCCTGCCAAAGGAGTGCACACTCTTTGTTAATTATATTGCACCTGCTAGAGGCTAGAGGCAAGAGGCGCGTAGAGACTCAAGCGACGGGCGCAACGGAATAATCGTTACATGTACACTTTTCAATATGTTTCTTATGCATAGTATTATTATTATCTATATATATGTATGTATATGTATGTATGTTATGGATATATGTTTTTAGTTTTGTATAAATTATAATGTTTATTGTTTTGTGATCGATAACAATGACTGTGACTGTGACGATGACGATTACGTTGACGTTGACGTTTGACTCTGAAACCTCAGTATTTCCTTGCCTATCTAATTCTACTACTAAATGTATTTGCTATGTGCTATGCTTTTGATTTGCTATTCCTAACCGCAATACTTTTCTCTCTCTCTCTCTTGGCTTTCGCTTGCCCTCTAACGCTCTCCTTTCTCCCTCTCTCTGTGTCTCTCTGTTGGCTGATCTGTAACTAACTCTGAAGGCGGCATCAAGCGAGCAGCTACATCTATTATATATCTATATCGAAACCACTGCTTGCTTATAACTCTCCCTCGCCCCTCTCACACACACACACACACACACGATAATTGTTTGATTGATATATTGCTATGTTTCCCTTTCGTTGTCATACAGAACAAAACGAAGAGATTCTATAAATTAGCCAACCAAGCAAGCAACCAACAAACCAACTCCCCAAAGCAACAAATCAACCAACCCACTACCAACGACCGCCTACAACAATTGGCCAAACCAAACAGACAGCAAGCTAAAACAGCTCCGAGAACTGGTGAGAGCACAAGCCCCCAAAAGACCCCCCCGAAAAGTCAAGCAACTAATTCGCAGCCATCAACCAAGTTTTAGCGACTATGATTCGTATTTGTTCAGTTGTCCCCCATGTGTATCCTGTGTGTGGATATCCGTGCGGGCATTTATAGATATATATATATAGCCATACCTATACCCCATATACCCATATATCGATATTGTTTTGTTGTTGAGCCATGTCTGATATTTGTTAACGCAGTTAAGCAGCTTTTGTTACACATAATTTATTGTTACACAAGGTCAAACCCAAATGTACTACAACTATCCATTGATATAGAGAAAACCACGCCCCCAGCCCCCCATCCACCAATGCCCCAATCGATCGGACCGATTCAGCCATTGTACAATTGACAAGATTTGATGATGTGCGATAAACAATAAAAATTCAACAGAAAAACCGAAACTAACATGAGTTATTTTAATATTGAGTGCAATTTTAGCTTTCAGAGCTCTGAGAGAGTGAAGCTTAAATCTGGCCTTGCAGATTTGTTGATTTTATTTACTGTACTTTCCTTTTGGTTCTCTTTAATCTTGAGTGAAATGTACGACTTCCTCTTTCGAAGTGAGAGCTTTGAGCGGTAAGCTTTCAGAGCGCAGAATTTAAGCTGGCGTCAAGACAAGTTTTGAGACAAAAGCTTAGAATGATTAAGGCGCTTTGTTTCCGTCGTCGTGCAATGAAATGCTGCAATATATTCGGTAATTCCCATATACGGGCGTTGTTCTGAACACAAAGAGAGAACAAATCTCACGCCAACAAGGGAGATTTGCCATCTAAGCCGCTCAATCTGGTTCTCTCCCTCGGCCATACCAGCTGAGCTCTGAATGGATAGCTCTGAGACACGAAACATGCGCTCTCTCGGGCATAAAACTTGAGCGCTGAGATCAGCAGCTTCCAGTTGAGTTCTGAGCGTTCGATTGAGAAGTTTTCCGCAGCGGACAATCACAGATTTCGTTAGGCTTTCGATCAGTTCTCAGAAATGATAAGCAGATGCTTTGTTGCTGTCTGTGGCATTGCCCTCGTGTTCGGTGCCCAGGCCGCTGGAGCAGGTTAGAGCAATGAATTCTCATGCCTATGGCCAAAGGCCTACAGCTAACATTGAAATGCAATCTACAGCCTATGCCGATGAGTGCACTACACCCAATGGGGAGTCGGGCCAGTGCATGCCATTCTCCTCCTGCAAGGACATTGAGCAACGACTGACGGAGAGCCAGACGGCGGGACAGAGTGTGCCAGCGGATTATGCCAGCTATTTGCAGAAGGCTTCCTGCGGCGAGATCAATGGTGTGGTAAGCAGCAATCCCACAGCTAAGATCTCAAACTCACGCAAGATTCGCTCTTCTGACTCGATTCGATTTGCTCTTGCAGCGTCACTTTTGCTGTCCTGCTGCCCAGATTCAGCACAACTCCAAGGTGATGGCTCTGTTCAAGAACGAGAGCTTCGACTGTGGCAACTTTCTGAGCCAGCGCGTGGCCAATGGCTATGAGGTGAAGCTGTCCTCCCGGCCCTGGATGGCCCTGCTGCGTTACCAGCAATTCGGGGAGGCGCGTTTCCTCTGCGGCGGCGCCCTCATCTCAGAACGTAGGTCCCCCCGCTGGCCTTAGCCTTTCCATGCCTCTGAAGTGCATTATTTAATTCCTTTTCAGGCTACATCCTGACTGCCGCCCATTGTGTGCATGGCCTCCAGGATGACCTGTAAGACAGAACAAAGTTAATATCTCTGATTATCCCCCAACTGATGGGCCATCATCTCTCTTCTAGCGACGGGATACGGCTGGGAGAGCATCGGATCTCAACGCAGGAGGACTGCAGGCAGCAGGGCCGCAAGAAGAAGTGTGCTCCGCCCGTTGTGGATGTGGGCATTGAGGAGTACATCATCCACGAGCACTACGATGCCCGTCACATCATGCACGACATTGCCCTGCTGCGCCTAAAGGAAAGCGTTCCCGTCCAGAGTAAGTCCCCAATCGATCGCCCACCCACTCACCCCATCCTCGGCTTATACTTCCCTCTCTTCCTCCTTGGCAGAGCACATCAAGCCCATCTGCCTGCCCATTACAGATGAGCTGAAGCAGCAGGCGGAGCAGATCAGCACGTACTTTGTGACCGGCTGGGGCACCACGGAGAACGGCTCCTCCTCCGACGTCCTGCTGCAGGCGAATGTGCCCCTCCAGCCACGTTCGGCCTGCTCGCAGGCCTACCGACGTCCGGTGCCCCTCACCCAGCTGTGCGTCGGCGGCGGTGATCTGCAGGATTCCTGCAAAGGCGACTCCGGTGGCCCACTGCAGGCGCCCGCCCGCTATCTGGAAGGGTTTGCCCCGCGCATGGTGGAGTTTGGCATCGTCAGCCAGGGTGTCGTCTCCTGCGGCCAAGTGAGTCTTCCCGGCCTCTACACGAATGTCGGGGAGTATGTCCAATGGATAACAGACACCATGGCCAGCCACGGCCTGTAAGACAGAGCAGTTATGATCTACATCCAATATTATTACGTACTTAAGTAATTAGGAAACAAAAATAAATATATTAAACGAGTATTTACATATTTATAAATTTATTCAAAAGTTGGCAGTTTTCCAGGGGATTGTGGGGTTGGGATGTGTGTTGCCACTCCACAAGCCATCTAAATCTGTAGCATTTGGGCTGCCATATATCATACGCATGGAATAGATATGAATGCAAACTGTTCAGATCTGATCAATCACCTTAAGAAATGAAAGGCAGATTGCAGCAAGCTTCAACAGCAGCCTTTGTATTATATGATTGCTCCAGTTATTTCCAAGTATTTAACATTAGCAAAGACATTTATTCGTAGAAAAACAATCAATTGAGCGCTCTTTATTGTACAATAAAACAACCAAGTCAAGTTTTTGTATCTACTTTTCATTCGCATCTTTAATGCAAAGTTTAATACAGTTGTTACTGTTCTGATGAATCATTAATATATATCTTAAAATTATTGCATGGTTACCAGCCAAGATTATTGCATGTCCGGCTTATAATTTCTCCAATTCTATGAATATTAAAATATATCATTTTAAATGTGCAACCAGTCGGATGAGTAATTCATCGCTGGGCAATCTGGTGAGCCAAGTACTTGGATTGTGCATTAAATTATCAGTGATAATATATTTAGTTTATCAGTTAAACTGCCATCAACTATTTGCAGGAGTGGGCGTGCTCGTAGATTAAACATATTTATTTATGGCTGAGCATGGTGGAACCTCCCGTGCCCCGCGCTTGTGTGTGTCTTGCTGACCTATCCTAATGCTGGGTGTGGAAGTGCCCGATGGAAATTGGCCGACAGCTGGCTATGTATCATAGAGGGATGGTTTTTATTTTTAGCAAACGACAACGTTTGGGGGATTTTTAGCTTTTAGTTTAGCTTTTGTGTTCCACGCATTTGCGAATTAAGCGTTTGATATCCCGGGGCACTTGGGGTTTTCAGTTCTGGAAATTCCATATTGTTGTTACACATGCGAGCATCCAAAAGAACGAGTTTTTAAGGTAGCAGCAAAATACACACAGACACACACACACACACACACAGTTACTACCTGTCTGTCTTTTCTCCCATGGGGCGTGTGAGTGGGGGGGAACTTGCGATAGAAATTGCATTTCGAAAACGTTTTAATTAAACTTCTCGCTCTCCTTCCCGTACAAGGCAGGGAGGGAGTGAGCAAAAAAAGTACCCACCTATAATGGGTGTTTCGCCCCATTACGCCTCTGAGTCTCTGGGTCTTTTGTCTCTCTGCGGACGCGTGCCAGTGAGCGATGGAGAGAACTGCGGAGAAAAGTTCCAGCGCGAGAGAGTGCTCGAGGTTCGATGGGGGCTTTCCTGGAATTTAATCGCTTTTCCCACGCTGCAGGCGAGCGTTGAGAGCGGCAAATGGAAGCTAATCTGATGCCCGACACTTGCCCAGATCTGGGGCGTCCACACGTGCGCGCTTGGACCGCGTAGGAGAGCGGTTGGGTATTCGCCAGGCGAGGCTGGGCAATTATGCATTCTGGATTGCCGCTTCAGTCTCTGAGCGCGGAGCGATGAGCGCCTTTAAAAACTCGGCACACGACGATCGGCTGCTCATTCCCCGTTGATCGGCTGAGCGCGCATGTCGGACATTATTATCCAGCAGCAGTCTACTCGATAAAAACTATACGACTGGTTTCGCTGGTTCCACTGAGCGGCAGCTGATAGATCGATCGCACAGCAAATCTCACTCACAGATATCGGAGCAGGATGGCCACCACCCTCTTCACACACAGCCTCAGCTTGAGCTTCGTCTGGCTGATTGTCGTCGTCGGGCCAGAGCTGGTTCTAACACGTAAGTGCCCCGAAGGGAGGAGGTTAGAGGTCGTCTTGAATGGGCGTTTACGGAACTTTCGTGTTTTTTTTTTGTTGCTTTCAGAGCGCAGTTGTGTGACACCTGCGGGCGCCTCGGGCCTGTGTGTGCCGTCGCAGGAGTGCGGCTTTGTGCAGCAGCTGGTCAGCATTTACGGACGGAATATGCCGCGACGCCTGCAGAACCAAATGCGACAGATGCAGTGCACCGGCGAGACTGATGTAAGTTCAGGATAAATATAAAAAGAAATCAAAACTCCCTCTATAACTCGCCCGTGTGTTGTGCTTGCAGGAATTCCATTTATGCTGCCCTGGCGACTCTGGCACACGGCTATCACTGACCGAGCAGAGGCCCGCAGCCCCAAAGAAGGCGCGGGCTGCGCCCCGTGACCTGAACCGCATCGATCCGCAGGGCTTGCGGCTGCTCGACTCCGTCACCCAATGCGGCAACAGGGGCAATCCCAAGGTGAGTGGCGGCCGCAACTCCAAGCCCGGTGAGTTTCCGTGGGTGGCGCTGCTCAAGTACGAGACCTCCGGCCGTCAGTTCCTGTGCGGCGGCAGCCTGATCAGCGATCGCTTCATCCTCACCGCTGCCCATTGCATTGTGCAGCAGCCGACGCTGTAAGTACACCTCGAAGCGGCAATTGAATTGATTTACTTAACGCTGAAGCGAATTCCCAATGTTGCAGGCTTGGCGTGCGTCTCGGCGAGCACGATCTGGACAAGGAGCAGGACTGCACATATTTGGGCGGCATTCATAGGGTGTGCCAGCCGCCGCACGAGGACTTTGGGGTGGAAGCTGTTCGCGTCCATCCCGGCTATGTGCACGGCTCGATCAACAACGACATTGCGCTGGTCAAGCTGGACCGAGCCGTGGTGCTGCCCAAGTCGCATATTGCACCCATTTGCCTGCCCATCGACGACAAGTCCAAGGAGCTGGCCCACGATCAGAGCTTCCTGATCGCCGGCTGGGGTCGCACGGACAAGGAGGACGCTGCCTCCATACAGCAGCGGGCTCTCATCACCCGCAAGGATGTCTCCGTTTGCCGCAGCTACTACAACAATGCGCCCGTCAATGAGAATCATATCTGCGCCACCGGTTCGGGCATCGCGCACACCTGTCGCGGCGACTCCGGCGGCCCGCTGTTCTTCAAGCATCGCTTCAAGCAGAACTACCGCTTCGTGCAGTACGGCGTCATCTCGTTTGGCGGCCAGCGGTGTGGCACCAACCGGAATCAGCCCGGCGTCTTTGCCAATATCATCGATATGCTGCCCTGGATAACGCAGAATCTATACTGATAGCTAGCATGAATACTCCTCCAATCCTCCACTTCTCTGCTACATTTCGCTTTATTTATGTCCGTAGTTTTAACAGCCCTTTTGCCATAGATACTTTAAGAGATATTTGCATAGTTTTCGTACAATAAATGTTTAAGATTTGCAGCATAATTCAAAGTTTGAAAGCTTCTGACGATGGGTTGAGCATCTGGAATCAGATCAGCGTGAATGCATGTATATGGATGCCTTATATGTGTGTCTTATATCTGAGATGTCTCACCTTCTGACGCATGCTGCATGTCTCAGCATCCATGGGAATCTTCGGGCAATTAGTGTTTACGTGAAACTACATGAATGGCTTACTAGTTAAGTTGTTTTTTTTTGTATTTTTATGGATTAATTCGTACATTTAATTGGCTTGAAATTTACCCAAGCCTAGAACTGACTCATGACGTCGCGAAGTTCAAGGCTTGTGTCCAGATCCCAGCTGGGAATTCCTTTAATGGGTCAGCACGAAAACGAAACCGCAGTGTTGAATGAAAGACTTCAGCGCCTTGCGATTGTTGATGGACAGGAGTTTAGTTTTGCGGTCAAGTGAATCATTCTTCATGGCAACAGCAGCAACGTGATTTCCAAGAGCCAACTGAAGATTACATGAAATGCTGCAATGATTTCTGCCTCATATTGTGCTCTTGGGTATGGATTCTGAAGCAATTCTGAAGCGCTGACTCACCATGAAAAAGCAAAGAGTTAGGCAAGTCCACTGGTATTCTATAATTTGCGGTTAGAAATTAATTGCATGCCTTAAAGTTCAGTTCAGAGAGTCGCCATATAGTAAATCCGACTACTAGAACAACGATTACGGCGGAACGGGAATGGGCTTTCCCCACACACCCCACGCCTAATCTATTTAATTCTTAAAGCAAACAAATGATTAATAGCCCGGCTGACCTACGAATGGGACATGTCCACACATGATTTATACTATGCGCTGCATTTGAATCGAAACATTCGACCCATCTTTGAACTACATCCACGGAAATAAACCGGGGTAGTTCGGCTGCTAATGTAGGACACGCCACGCCGAACAAAGGATTGATGGATATCCGACACTGAAATCGGTTCCATTGTGCCACGGGGTGCGGGCGCAAAAGCTCTCTGAAAGTATTTCCTGTGGCAACAGTTTGTATTTTGCCGCCGGACGATGCACAATGAATTGGAGCCGCCTGCAGGGTCTGGCTCTGAAGGGTATACTCTATTTCGTGACCTTTTATCAGTCGCTGCCATTTTTTGGCAGCGTCTCCCTGTCACTGCTGCACAGCTACATCTCCTCGTCGGTTTCGTTTAGCTTGGACACCATTTAGTGAGTTGTTTGCCATTCAATTAGGCGCCAATATCCCGCCCACTCAATGCCATTATTGTCTAGCCTCAACTGGAACTCCACATTTCCGGCCATAACCGTGTGCGAGATATACAACGCCGAAAAGATTTGGGAGCTGAGCGACAGCCACTTTGGCGTCGAGCACGAGATGCACATCGATGACTTCATCAGCGAGATCGTGTTCTATCGGGGCGTCTGCAGCAGCTGCGAGAACTGCGCCCAGCTGCGCTGTCCCGCCAACTATACGCTGCTGCTGGAAGTGGTATGTCGCCAGAGAGGGATTCCAATTCAAAATTCCATTCCCCTATTCACATTTGTTGCCTCGTTTCAGTTCCGCACCAAGTGCCATCAGTTGATATTGAACTGCAGCTACCTGAACGAGCTGTTCGACTGCTGCGACGAGTTCCTGCCCGTGGCCACGGAGTACGGACTGTGCTACTCCTTCAACTCGCACCAGGCACGCAAGGTGGCCCATGTCCAGTACACGAACAGTCGCATGACGGGCCCCGGACATCTCACATTCAACGCAGCCGCCGATGTGCAGATCTATGTGCATGCGCCCATCGATGTGCCCTTTCAGCTGTCCGAGGGAATGATACGCGAGACGGTGCTGCTGGGCCACTTCAAGGAGCTCATTCTGAACGTCATCGAAGTGCACAACGACGAGAGCGTTCAGGATCTGAGCCTGGAGCAGCGGCGATGTCGTTATGGCCACGAGCACGTCCCCGATCGCCAGGGCATTTACGAGTTTTACAGCTACTCCGGCTGCGTGGTGGAGTGCACTGTGCTCCTGCAGCTGCTCAACTGCAACTGCACCAATCACTTCATGGCTGTGCCCGGCCAGAATTCACTGCCCGTCTGCGACTATCGCGGCCTGATCTGCCTGACCAAAGTCCGCGAGAAGCTGATGTCGGAGCGCAAGTCCTGCGAGTGCATGAGTGCATGCGAGGAGCCCGAGTACAATATCATCTACAACTCCGCGGACAGGTGAGTGCTCCACGATCTGAGTATTCCTTTCATTGATGGCAATTCCCTGTCCCTGCAGCGACGATGAGGATGCGGAGGACATCTCAAAAGTGCGTGTGGCCCTCGTGGAGCTACCCACTCAGCGCTATGTTCGCCGTGTGGCGAAAACCATTTTGGATTTCCTGAGTAAGCGCGTGGCATAGATGGACACTCCAATGAACGGTTGCTTAAATCTCTCCTTGCAGTCTCGTTGGGCGGCCTGGTGGGTCTGTTCTTCAACACCTCCGCCCTGCGCATCGTGGAGACGGTATTTCTAATCGTGCGACACAGGAAAACGATCGTGCAGTGGGTTCAACGAATTTGGTTTGGCACAATTAAGTATTTACAGATTATTCAGGACCAGTCAAAATAAATCACAATAGCATTTCATTCTTTACGTTCTAGTTGTCTTTCAATTGGGAGAGTATTAATGTGTGGGGTTGTCGGTTGCGGCTGCAGCTGGGTGGAAGCTTAGCTTGTGCCCATTTTCTGTGCCACATAGGCGACATTTTCCGACTGACTAGACCAAGCGGGGGGTGTGAGCGCCTGCAGCAGGGTTTGCAGATAGCTGGGCAGATACCAGCAGCTGGAGAAGAACACCAGTGCCAGTACGACCAGGAAGAAGCCATCTACAAACATCCATAATATCGTTTAACAAAATTTGCTCGTATTTAAAGCCGGTCTGGGTACTCACTGATTAGCTTCCTCTCCCATGGCTCTAGCATGTTAATGCACGTGATCAGTTCGTACTGGCGATACAGGTGAGTGGCCAATTGTTTAAGGTTGAACATTTTGAATTATAAATCGATGCAAGTGGACTGTAAACAAAGAACATATGGCAGCTGCAGGGCTGCATGGCACTGGAGTGCTGGATAACGAAAATAGAGTTCAGTGCTAGGAGTGCTGTAAAGTGCTGAAGTGAAGTTTTATAGCAGCCAGCTCTTGCAGGTTATGTCAAACAGCTGTTTGTTGTTTATAGTTTAATTTTTGGCGCGGCAATGGCGAGTACTTCGAATAAGTTCAGTAATCTGTTAAATAACTCGTGCTTGGACATATTAAGAAGAGAAAACCAATCAAGTAAGATAACAACGGGTCATAAAGGTCTGGACAGCTATTTGGGCGGTGGAGTTCCGTTGGGAAAAATCACCGAATTGGTTGGAAATTCGGGTACCGGCAAAACCAGAATGTGGTAGGTAAATGACTTTAATTTATGTTTAATTGTGTTTTGAACGATGTCTGATTGTTGTTTTGCTCAGCCTGCAGCTATGCTTGAATGTGCAAATACCGAAATCCGCTGGCGGCTTGGAGGGGGCTGCTCTCTTCATAGACACCCGACGGGATTTCCACCCAGACAGACTGCAAGGTGCGTGGTTCTTAAATTAAATGTTCAACTGCCTTAACCATGTTATTCTTCGTCAGAACTGGCCAAAGACCTGGAGAGGCAGTATAGGCACAGCGCACCTGACTTTCTGGCGTCCAAAATGCTGCAAAACGTTCACTACGTGAGCTGTCCGAATGCAGCCCAGTTGATGGCCACCGTCCTGAGCGCTCGCCGGCACCTGATTGCCCATCCAAATGTATGTTAATATATGCGTGTTCACTGAATTGTTTACTCAAGATCCCGCCTGCATGTTCCGCAGATAAAAGTGATTGTGATCGATTCGCTGGCGTTTTGCCTGCGCATGCTGCAGGATGGCGCCCAGTGCTTCGGGCTGCTCCTGGAGCTGCTCGAAAGCATGAGGCAACTGCTGCGCGAACACCAAGTGGCCGTAAGTGCGGTGGTATCCGTTTGCTTCTGACTTAAATGAGCCAGTTTGGTGCACCTCTCTCCTGACAGTGGGTCGTCACCAATGTGCTGACGAATCGGTGCATCGGCCGCCGATTCCATGTCGTGCCCGCCCTGGGGGATACGTATTCGCACATGATCAACGAGCGCATCTGGTTTTCGCTGCGCGGCCAGCACTCCCTGGGAAAGTTGTGGAGAACGAGCAGATTAGTCAAGGATTAAGCCGCATCTCGGGTAAATTGTGAATTGTACTTTTACTTTTAGTCTAAGCCACGCTGCATAACGATAATGAATAATAGATTGGGGCACATGTATGTTGTTCGCGGCTTAATTGCGCTCTCAATCAGTCAAATGATGCATTCCCCCGCTACTGATACAATTTTTCGCATGACTGGAGAGATGGAAAATGGCTAAACAGGATCCCCAGGCAGTTGCCATAATTCCCATTGGCACAGAAAATAGCCGCAGCCGCAGCCATAGCCAATGCCACAACTGGCGCACACCCAGCCAGGTGCTGAACACTTGCTAAAAAGCACCTCGAAGCCACGCTGGCGACAACGGCGGCCACAACGACCACAGCGACGATGCTATCAATGGCGTTGCAGTTGCAGATTGACAGGCGAGCACAGGCTGATTTATGCGCGCGATGCAGGAATGTGGCAAAGTGTAAAAAATGTTTACACACACGTATACGTACGAGCAGCGACACCCAAACCAAGCCACGCCAAGCCAAGCCAAACCAAACCAGACCAGACCTGTGGCTCTGTGTGGCTCTGCGGCAGAGGCAAGTCACGCATATGCAGCGACAACTAATTCAATTTCCACTGGCCTGGCCAACAAGGAGGCGGCTGTTTAGCCGAGTGTGCACGCCTAATTGGTAATGCGATCGGCTTTATTGAGGCGCTGGAGTCGAAACAGCCGTGGAAGCTCCAGCCCAAGCCCAAGCCCGAACCCGAACACCAATGCTGAGCCTGGGGAAGTGGCTGCAGTTGAGGCAGTCGCAGTCGCAGTCACAGGCTATCGCTGTCGCTCAGCGCAAATCCCATTACGTGCAATCCGTTTCGAGCCATAAACATGTAAGCACAGCTGCACACCCTCCCAGCCAGCCAGCCGGGGCAAGGCAAGCGGTTTCCTGGCGGCTTCCAGCAGCGCAACTTGTCGCTCGAACTTAATTGCCTCGGCTGCGCTTATGACTTTCGTGTGCAATGCATCCTCATCCTACATCCTACAGCCAACAGCCAACAGCCACATCGCTTGCCATCGCTGATGCTGTTGGTGTTGCTCTTGCTGTTGTTGTCTTCGCTACATTATTAGAAAGTAACTTAAACTTGCAAAAGCCATCAACATCAACATCAGCCTCGCATCGTCGCCGTCGTCGTGGTCGTCATCGCTCGCCTGTCGCTGGCGCTATTTTCGACACCGCCTGGCCCGCCATAAATTTCCAAATGCCCTGCAAATGCACTGCAGGGCAGACCCCGGCCTGGGGCCGCAGAAATTAGAAATAGTCTGTTGGCTAATTTACCGAGCTGCTGGCAAGTCGAAAGTCCATTTTCTATTTTCCATTTTCCGTTTTCCGTTTCGTACGGGTTTCAATTAAAACCAAAAAAACAGAAATAAAATGAAATGAAAAAAAAAAGGAAGGAAGGCAACAAACATTCCGCTCGCTGTGCATGGCCTGGCAATTTGGCCACGACCTCGTGCACCACAGCCAAAGTTCAGTTCAGGCGAGAGTCGGCTAATTCCGCCACACTGCGAACCGACGGACGGACGGACCAACTGCCTCGATGGCAGCACCCGATAACGGCGAGGTCTTCGAATTCAGCCAGCAGCAAGAGAGCGAGAGCCAGAGCCAAAGCCGCAGCCGCCATGAGATAATCAAATGCTGGCCAAAAAGGATTGCCTGGCCTGCCTCTTGCCTTATTGTTCTCAGAAATTGTTATTAATTGAGTTGTACGCTGCACTTCGATTGGGGAAAGAGAGAGAAATACTCCTAAAAAGAGTGGAGTGGAGTGGAGTGAGCGTGGAGCGTGGAGAGTGGCCGAAATCTGTCGCAGTGGGTGGCCATCTCTGCTCCGCTCATTTGGCCAATCTAATTCCGTTTGGCCATCAATAAGCGAGTGGCCCCAGCGCCGAGCTCTGCTCATTTGCATGCCACGTAATTTATGCTCATCAATTAGCTGATTAATTTATTTGGCGTGAGACATTAAGCGGAGCTCTGCGCCGCCGAACTGCTGTGTCTAATTAGATAAATGCGCTACATTAATGTCGCCTCTGACATTTATAAAGCGTGTGGCTCTGCCTCAAATGGGCCATTTTTCAGCTCAGACACGGGGCTTTTTCATTGTTTTTTTTGTTGGGCTATTAGGGTTACGCGTTTCTTGCTGCTGCTGGCTGCTGCCAGCTGCTGCCAGCTGCCAACTAAATTGCTCCGAGGATTAACTCCAACTTAATGCTGATCATATTTATCATTTCAACTGACATTCTAGCATGGAGAAGGAGCCTTTTCCGTTGCTTTCTATTAGCCATTTGTGCGGCTCTATTAGCCAATCAATTGGCCCCACGAAATTAGTTTATAATGCTGCTTATAAATGCCACTTGTCGGCCACAGCGACACGGATGTGCCTGGGCCTGGATCTTGATCCAGTCGCTCCGGCAATACGCTCCCAGCGTGTCTGCTATCTGGCCGTCTGCCGGTGTCCGCCGCGGGGAGGGAAATGAAAATATTTTAATTAAAACACAAACTAAACGTTTACTGTAAGCGATGTTATCCATTGCATTTCATACAAATAACAACGACCTGGCTACCAGGCAACGACACTGCAGTGGCTGTTGCTGCTGTGGCTGCTGCTGCTGCTGCTGCTTGTATCTCCTCTGGCTTCTGCGTGCAACAAATACGGCAAATGTTGCATGTAACAGCAGCAACATGTGTCGCACATCGCCTATTTGAATATATATCAAATCAGTTTAAGATAATTTTCTATAACAGCTCGACACACAGGCAAATGGACAAAACATTTGTACGAGTTTGTTGCCCAAGTCTTTCGTTTTGCTGTCGTTGCTGCTGCTGCTGCTGTTGCTGCTGCTGCTGTTGCTCCTTCTCCTGTCTGCCTGCCTGGCTGCGAGTGCATATTTTACGCGCCGCATTGTTGCCAGCGGATTGAGGATTGGAATTAAGTTGTTTTGCATAAAAGCGCCATAAAAAGGCGCAGCAGCAGGAGCAGTCGCAGGCAGTGGAGGAGGCCAGGCAATTGTGATTAGAACGACACGACAGGCACGACATGAGACATATGAGACGCTGCAGTTTCTCTTGCTGCTGCAGTTTTGTGGCCCATACATATATGGCCAGCAATTGTCGGACGAAACGAAAATTGGCGGCTCACCACGAGCGACGTATGTCATCGAATGGCACTGCCATTAGCGATCCCCGTTCCCGGAGTGGCATCAGCGACAGCTTCCTGCGGCCCATAGGCAAATGCTAGGCCAGACCATGCCCTGAACTCCCAGCAGCAGCTACAGCGGCGGTAACAGCAACTATTATCAATTTAAGTTGGCTAATTGGTTTCAAATTTATGGACCTGTATTTGATATTTATGTCGTCTACTCGCACAAGAGCCAGAGCTCTGTGTGTGCCTCGCAATTTTGCCTGTCTGCCGTGGATCTGTGGCCTGCCTGTGCTATGGCCTGGCCTGGCCTGGGCACCGGTCTTGCTCGTTGCTGGCTGCCGCCGCTGCCTTGGCATGCTGCAAACAACGTAATTGGCTTTCAATTTGCAGCAAATTGTTGCAACAGCCACGACAACAACGAAAAAGAGCAACACAGCAACAGAGCAACAGAGAGAAACATATTTAGATTATAGACGGATAAAGTTTATGTACGTTCTGTTCTCGCTGGTTCTTCTTGGCCAACATCGCCGCCGCCGCCTGTCTGGTCGCCCCGGCTTTTGCTCTTTCCTTCCTCCATAATTCCAATGAGTTATATGCCCCCATCATGTGCGCTCTGTGGCCCTTCAAAAACGTTGAAAACGTATCGCGCGTTAATTAAAAAAAAGAAGAAAAGAAACAGCAACGAAGCGCAAACAAAAAGAACTGCAAAAAAAAGCGCCAAAAATTCCGCTAAAATTTCGCTGTGAGGCGGCAGCGGCGCGGCGGTCCCAAAAGGGCTACCGAGTCCAGGGTGCACAGGGTGCACAGGATACCACTGTTCAATAACTAAATAAAATACTCAGAGGATCTGTGGCGTGCAGGCGAAGAGGCGAAAAGGCGACAGAGAGGCAGAGGCAGGCCCAAGCACAATCAAGCGAAAATTCCTGGCATTTTCTGCTTCATTAACAACACACAACGCGGCCAGGCCACGGCCAGGCCAGGCCAGGACCGAGCCATTTCGTTTTGTTTGAGCCAAGTTTACCGCTGACGAAATTTACGCACGTTGGAGGAGGCTGCTGCTGCCCCGTACCTTGATCATCCGCTGAGCTTAGTTTTCGGTGTATTTCGCTTGGCTTGGCTTGGCCTGGCTGCGGCTGCTCCTTTTGGTATTTTAATTAGAAACCAAACAGCGCAAAATGCATTGCTCGATGCCCGACTTCGCTTTGGTGCCGGGGCCTCTCTTTTTTGCTGTTTGCTGATCTGTTTCGACTTATTTTCTGTTTCTGTTTTCGGTGCATTTGGGTCTCGTCTCGTCCCCGCTGTGGCCTCCTCGACTTGCATTTGGTTTTCGCATTCAATTAGCGCATATTTCGAATCAAACACACATATTTCCGATCGACAGGAAATGCTCCACTCCGCGCTCTGTGCTCTGGCAGCTGGTATGTTTCGATTGGCTGCCCAATGCCAGTCGCAGTCCCAGTCCCCGCCAGCACTTTCACTCCCAGTTATTGGACGCAGCCCTCTGTTATTTCTTTGCACTAACTTTATTGGTATTGCTTTATTGCTGCTAGATCAATGTTAAAATAATAAATAAATATTACTACACACACACACACACACACACACACACACATACAGTACAGTACAGGTATAATACAATAGAATACAGTGATGATTGCTTAAGGTGGCTGCTTAATTGAATTTTACGCTAATTATTATTGCGTACAACTTTCAAAGTCTAACATGTTGCGGCTTATGTTATGCTCGGACCTATAGCTATAGACAAAATACAATAACGGTAACTGCTAATTTACAGTATTTACAGCTTATGCTCGTACCCCCCCCCAAAAACCCCACCCCCTACTAGCACTCCGCCTGCCCTGGAGCATCTACCTATGTACAGCACTTAAAGTATTAACTTGAATTATGATCTTGCCTTTGTTTAATGAATGAGAATACGAATACAAATACGAATAAAAGTATGAGTACGAGTATGAGTATGAGTACGATTAAATGCGCGTCTGGGTTACACTAAATATCACACTGTGTAGGATGTTGTTGCTTAGCGAAGAGAAGAGTTTCGGAATTACACTAACCGCAGAGGCGGCAACTAATTAACGCAATAACTAACCAACTAACTGGGACTAACTCTGCAGCTCTGCAGCTCTGTGGGGGCAGCCGCGCTGGCACCTAACTTGGTTAGATCCAGCCACTGCCCCCACCCTGTGAGCCATGTGTCTGAGCAGCCCCTGCCCGCCCGGGGTCTTATTTCTACTGCAATTACACTACTAATGCACTTGATTGATAGTCGCGCCCGTGCTGTGGCCTTGGGAACTTTGAGCTGGGGGTCTGGGCGGTTTGGCTGAGATCACGGCACAGAGTCAGACGGCCCCGCTACACCATCACCGTGGTGAGGACATCGACGCCGTCTATGTCGCAGGCTGGCGGCGGCAGCGACTTGCAGTTGATGGAACGCTTGCCAAAGTCCTTGCGCGGACTGTCCAGCGAGCCGACGGTGTTCTTCTTCATGTCCAGGTTCTGTGTCTTGTGCAGCAGGATCTGGGAGCCGCGCTTGTGCGCCTGCTTCAGGCCCGTGCTCGAGTCCAGTTCGCGCTCGAAATCGCAGGGCGGGAACAGCGGCTGCGAGCGGTGCAGGGCCGAGCCGCTGGCCGCCGTTGCTGCCAGCTCTGGGGCGGGATTGAGGCTCAGCTCCATGCCAGTGGTGGCACGCAGGGAGCTGGTGCTGCCCTTCAGGGGATTCGTATAGCGGCGCAGGTTCTCCTCGTTCTGCAGATTGTTGGACTTCTCCTCCTCGTGCCGCAGCGCGTCCAGGGACGGCGTCAGATTCATGCCCGAGCTGCTGCGATAGGCCAGCCGCTGCTTCCAGTACAGGCTGATGAACACGGAGAATCCCACCAGCACGATGAACACGCCGCACAGCACCCCGATGAGCAGGCTGTGGCCGGTGCCATCGGCCACCCGGGCCGTCTCCAGCTTGACCTCCAGAATGGAGGTGAGTGCCGCCAGCTTGGCGTGCTGCAGCTCCAGCTCCTTGCGCCGCTGCATGCCGTTCAGCTGCCGCGAGCTGAGCAGCTCCCCCAGCAGCGCCACGGCCACCGGCAGCTGCGGATCGTTCAGTTTGCTGGACGACTGCAACGAATCGAAAGCTATAGCATCCCCCGGCCAAATAATGCAAACAATTTGTGGCACTTACCACTGTCAGTTCGATGGTGTCGTTGGAGCCGCTCTTGAGATCGCACAGCACCATGAGCAGAGGCTGCTCCTGGCCGCTGGCCGCAGTGGGCGGCGGCTGCTTGACCAGCTGCGCTGCCAGCAGCACACGCACCAGCGAGCAGAGGCCCTCCACCGAGGCGCCGCGGCCCACCCGCTCCAGGTCGAGCAGGATGGTGAGGCGGGCGCAGTTCTCGTTGACCAGCGCCTGGTTGGGCCAGCAGCTGGCCTTCGCCGGCAGGCTTGGGGGCGCGACACGGCGCGAGGGCTCCAGCGCCCGACAGTCGCCGCGCACGCTGCACGGCGGCGACAGGCAGGTCTCGCTCAGGGCCGGCACACAGACCTCGTGCTGCTTGCAGACGCCGGACAGGTTGGACGACTGCGAGAGGGGATCCAGCTTGTAGCAGTTGGGCAGGCCGCACCACAGATTGGTGCACCGCGAGGTGCCGTTCTCGCAGACGCACGCGTTGCAGTGCTCGTCGTCCTCGCTGCGCCCGGACAGGGCGGTGTCCAGCCAGTTCTGGCTCTGGTTGAGCGCCGCATACGGCGAGATGGTGTTGCTGGCGTTCAGGCACGCCGACTTCGGATCGGAGAGCACTGCGGAAATAGGGATTAAAGATTAGAGTCCGCCAGTGTGGGGGCGGTTAGGGTCTCGCTTACATATCTCGCAGCGCAGGCCGTGGCGGCCGGGCGGACAGATGCAGCTGTAGCCGCCAATGCCGTCGATGCAGGTGGCTCCGCCCTGGCACGGCTGGGGCGAGCACTCGTTCACATTGATGCGGCAGTCGGGCCCGGAGAAGCCCTGGGCGCACAGGCAGCGGAACCAGCCGGCTCCCGACTCGCAGGTGCCGCCGTTGTGGCACGGCTGGCCGCGGCACTGATCGATGGACTCCGCGCAGAACAGGCCCGTCCAGCCGGGCGCACAGCGGCAGTGCGGCTGCAAGGCCTTGGCCGGCGTCCCGGGCATGCAGGTGCCTCCGTTCTGGCACTGGCCAGCATAGCAGCCAGTGGCCCGCTCCGAGCAGCGTTTGCCTGAAAGGGAAACGAAACGAAAGACTTAGACAACGAACTGTGGGATTTTTTCTATTTCTATTTTATTTGGCATTGCTGGAGAGAGGATTGCCGTGACCCCAGCGGGCCAGCCACGGCCTGAACTAATTGCAAAAGTAAAAGTGCGCTGACATAGATCGATGTGTGGCCACAGCGCCGTATCTGTATCTGTAACTAAACTGTGGCCGAATCTGTTTTCAATTTCTATATCTGTAGCTGTAGCTGTATCTTTATCTGTATCTGTGACAAAAAAGCGAAACGCGTGAAATATGCAAATCGCAAATTAAAAACAAACATAAATCAAATCGCTGAGGTTTGACTGTAGCTGTGGCTGTGGCTTTGGCTTACCCCCCATTGCTGCAGCTCTCTGCCACATGTGGAAAATACCGCGCAGATATCTCCTACTCGTACTCTTTCCCCGCTCCAAAGCGGCGCGCATTCGCTTCAATTCGAGGCCCGTAATGACTGCCAACTTTCAGTGTTCAAATAAATGCGATGCGAGCTCTTAACGTGGCCCAGCTCTGCTCCGCTCACTCTCGCGCCCATTTAGAGTTCCCCCAAGCGTTGATAATGCGCCTGCCAAGTCGGCCAGTCAGCTTAGAGCAGGTTTCAATGCTCTCACCAAGAGAGTAGCTTGACTGTGGCATCGAACGCGCAGCCAGAGCTGCTGTGCCCTGCCACAGAGCATCCACCATTCAGCGTTGAGAACTACTCTCACTGGCCCCGACTTTCAGGACTACTTTCGATAATCTGCGCCCTCTGATTTTGTTCACACAATTTCTACGCTTGGCCCCCAAGGGTATGCGACTCTTCGACCTAGCACATCCCCGAGGCAGGCTGGCAGGCCATGCAGCGGCGGCCTGCACTTGTTGCAACGCTTTGACGTTCACTTTGGCGGCCGCTTAAAGCGCACCCCCTCGCAGCAACGCTGCTGCTCGTCTTGTGGCGAAGACGCAGCTCAACTTCACTTCACTCGACTTCGCGACTCGACTCACCTGTCCAACCCGACATGCACTCGCATGTAAAGTCGCCGTCACCGTCAAGGCAAATTCCGCCATTTCGACAAGGATTCGGCGAGCATTCGTTGAGATCTGCGGAAAGTTAATGAGTTTGCTGTTTGCTGTTTGGGGCCGCCGCCTGGGCAGATTACTCACTGTGCTCGCAGAAGGTGCCGGTGTGGCCCACATGACATTTGCAGAAGGTGCCCACGTCGCTCATCTCGCAGCTGCCATGACCGCTGCAGGGCAGCCCGCTCGGCGTCGTCATGTTCGTTGTCGTTGTCATTGTCGTGGTCGTTGTGCCCACAGCCGCTGCTGCTGCTGTTCCTGTTGCTGTTCCTGCCCCTGCTGCTGTCCCTGTGGCCATGCTGACATTGGCAAAGCAGCCCTCTGTTGGGAAGACATGATTAGGCTTATTATTCGAGGATCTGGGCGCAAAAAGCAGCGCCCCAGACAGGATTGATGCGCCTAATGACGTCTGCATGGGGCTGAGAATGCTGCGAATGGTTCCCATGGCAGGGAGAAGAACACTCACCGTTGCAGGGCGGCTGGGAGCAGAGCGGCCGCAACTGCTCGCAGTGCTTGCCCGCGCGGTCCGGCGGACAGTGGCAGTAGTAGCTGCCGGGCGTGTTCAGGCAGCGGCCTTGCAGGCAGGGCGACGGGGTGCAGTGGTCCTTGGCCTCCTCGCAGAGCGAGCCGGAGTAGCCCAGCGGACAGATGCAATTGAATTTGCCGATCATGTCGACGCACTCGCCGCCGTTGCGGCACGGCGAGGCGGCGCACTCGTCGATGTCCGTCTCGCAGTCGCGGCCCGTGTAGCCGGGCCCGCAGGCGCAACGGTAGTCGTTCACCAGATCGATGCAGCTGGCCCCGTTCTTGCACTGGCCCACGCAGTCGTCGAGGTTCTCGGCACAGGTGGCTCCGCCCCAGCCCTCGAGGCACTCGCACGAGAAGGAGCCCGGCTCGTTGATGCATTCGCGCGCATTGATGCAGGGCCCCGTGGCGGTGGCGGTGGCCGTGGCTTGGGCTGCATTCGAGGCGGCCACCGCACTGGTCAGCGCGGCCAGCAGCGCCGCCGAGCTGCTCAGATTACTGCCAATGACGGCGCTGGCCGTTGTCGTCAGCAGTGTGTTGGCCTGGGCGGCGGCATGGGCTGCCTGGGCTGCCTGGACTGCCGGGGGTACCTCGCATTCGTTCACGTCCACCTGGCAGACATCGCCGCGCCACTCGGGCGGGCATTCGCAGCGAAAGCCGCCGATTAGATCGACGCAAGTGCCACCATGCTCGCAGGGACCTCCAGCGCATTCGTCGATATCTGGCCACAGCAAGGCAGAGAGAAGCAAAGAAAGAAAGAGAGGCAAACAGAGATTGGTTAAGTGCCATTCCCAGCTCAAGTGCAAATGTGTTGATTTTGTTGTTGAAGCTGCTGCTGGGAGCATCGGAGCAGGTGCTTTTTCTCTCCCAGACTCCAACGACTTGGGCTCCAGCTCAAGCTCAAGTCATTGAACTGACAGGGGTAGGGGTATGGCTATATATATCTGCAGTCTATAAGTCTTGGCTGGCAGCGTCTGCGTGCCTGGCTTATCAGTTGCCTGAAATCTTTGGCTGGCTGCTTCCTTGCTTCCCTGGCTCAGCTGCTGCTCATTTGTTTGCTCTGCACCCCAAAAACAAAAAGTTCTGACCCCTGGCATGCCATTAGCAGCAAAGGAGGAATTCCTCAGCTCATCGGGAACTTAGCGAAACTTTAAACTTAATTAGGGCTCGGGAAAAACAAATTTAAGTGCGCCAAGGCAAGGGACAAGCTGCAGCACAGATATCAAAGGCTATAACACTGATATATAAGTTATATTTGCTGCTATGCCCTCCTTGTTTTTGTGCCCTTCTGTTAGGATTATTCCCTTCCAGGAGCTTCGCCCACTGCCAGCCATTGCAAGGGCGTGCCTTAAATTGCCTTTGCAACATCTTTTCCTTCGCTTTTGGGCAACGGCAACTCAATTAGCTGGCAGCGCACAGCTCGCAGCTCGCAGCTCGCAGCTCATTGCAAATAGTTGCTGGTGAATGTTGCCGTCGTGCTCCAATTGTAAAATGCAAAACCGAATCGAACCAAATTTGCCGGCCACCCGTGCAACAGCCAAAACAATCTTAATAAAAGCAACGACCGACCGACCGAACGAACGCCTGTGCGTGCTACGTTTCATTTCATTTCATTTCATTTGAGTTCAGTTCGCTACAGTCAAATGCGTGTGTGCTCAATTGCATGATCGAGCGGCAACATCAGCAGCAGAGCAGCAGCAGCAACTAGCTTAGGTAACTGCTGCTGCTGGCCAAGAGGAGCTATGGCTCTGGCTCTGACTCTGACTGTTACTGTGGCTAATCGCGTGCTGCAGAATAAAATTAAATCAAAACTCACTTATTTCGCATGTGGGTCCCGTCCAGCCGGCCGCACAGCCGCAGGTAAACTCAGCGGCCAGTGGCGTCAGCGGCAGGCCCGGGGAGGAGCCCAGGCTGCCGCTGCTGCCATTCTGCGACTCCTGCCGCAGATTGGCCAGGCTCCGTATTGAATCGCGACGGCTTATCGGCTTGCCCATGGTGGTGCTCATGCCACGCATGATGCGGTACACGGGCGGACGCGTTGCATTCAACGGCTGCGCAGAGAGGTAGAGACACAGAGGCAGAGGATAGAAGAGCAGACGGAATGGGGATGTGGATGGGATGGGATATTAAATTATTTTATGGCACTGCGAAAATGTCTATAAATTGAGGGCTTACCTTGAGCGTGCATGTGCCGCCATTGCGGCAGGGCTGTGTGGCGCACGGATGCTCCACGATCTCGCACTGTTCGCCCGAGAGGCCCTCGGCGCATGTGCAGCGATACTGATCCGGTGCGGTGTTCTCGCAGGTGCCGCCATGCTTGCAGGGTTCATGGGTGCCGCAGTAATTTAAATCTGTCGAGAGCAGAGCGAAAAACTATGAAATATGTTCGGCCAGGCAGCCGCAGCTACAGCCACAGCCGCAGTACCGATATTATCGATTCCCAGCCGGGCAGCTGCGCCTGGTAATTGCCTGGGCAGGTCACTTACCTTGATCGCACAGTATGCCACCCCAATTGGTGTCGCAGACGCACTTCCAGGCGCTGCCATTGCAGGAGCCGTGCTTGCAGCCGGGATAGACCATGCACTCGTTGCACAGGGGGCCCCGCCAGCCGGGTCGGCATCTGTGAAAGGAGCAGAACATGTGGAAAACGATGATGAGTTGCGGCTGGAGCTGGAGCTGGAGCACTAATTGAGCGTAGAGTGGAACCCTAATGGGTTGGCCTAATTGGAAGGGGGGAGCCTTGGCCCCGAGGGACTGGTCTCTGGCTGGGGGTTATCCGCAAAGGTGCCCATCCGTATCTTGGGAAAACATTCCCCTGCATCAGTCATTTCTATGCGGCCAGCAACAGCGAATTGGGTCACTTTGAACTTTGGCCTTGATGCATCAAATGCTAAAGTGGCAGAGAAGTGGCTGCTGCCACTTGGGCAATTGCTGTTCCTGTTGCTCCTTCAGCTGCTTAGATTTTATCGCCGCAACACGCCAAAGTGCAGCGGGATCAAAGTTAAATTGCCCGGCCAGCCAGTTATCGCCGCCAGCCGCCAGCCAAGGTGCTAACTCTACAAGCTCCGGGGCATGACGTTGCCGGGCGATAGCCAGCAGAGGCAGCCTCCCAGCCTAGCCAGCCTCCCAGCCTCTGGCTCGACAATCGACCAACCGACAGTCGACATCGTTGTTCGATGTCCATAATTTATGATTTCATTAAAACAGCAGCCTGTTGTTATCTGTAAGCGAATCTGTGGCAAGCTCTCTGTCTGCGGGCAGCTCTGGCTGGCAAATGGGCCAGCAACGTGCAAACAGCAAAGTAATTTTTCTTCTGGCTTATAATTGTTCCGCCAGAGCGGAAATCTCTTGGACAGGCTCTTGGCTTTGATGCTTTCTAGGCCACACTAATTATTGCTATTTAGAATCGGCACAGGCCCAGGCACCAGGAGGAGATGCGACGGTTGAAACGGGACGTGAGGCAGGAGCAAGGAGGCGCATCATGATGCCAGCCAGCCAGCCAGCCAAGAAAGAAAGAAAATGCAATCATGGCCGCTGGCTCACGTATTCTGTGTTACGCTGGAACATTAACAACGGCAACAACACAACTGCAATGCTGCACTGCTGCTGCTGCTGCTGCAACAGGAACAACCGTGGCACAAACGTTTTTTCGTGCTGCAACCGCCTGTGGATGCCTCTGCCTGTGCCTCTGCCTTTGCCCCTGCCTCTGCTCCTCTTTTGCCAGTCGTCTGTGTCCATGGCGATCAGAGCATTTGGCCATCGTGCGGGCGTTTGATTAGACTGCGCCCGAGCCTGAGCAGTGCTCCAGAGACTGCTACGCCTGGCTCTTTCTTGATTGCAGATTATATACTTGGTTACAACTTTATAGCACTGGCCGCGCAGGCTATTCGGGGGGTTATCTCCCAATGGGCAGTGCCCGGGTGAGAACAATTTAATAAGGATTGGCCAACGGCAATGGGAATGGCAGCAGGAATGCGGCATCTGCTGCGACTGGCGAGCGATTGATTAGGAACGCGATTAGATCGCGGGCACTGCGACGGCGGCTCTCACATTCGATCATCCGATCATTTGCATCCGTTCATCTCATGTGAGAGAAACTCTGCCGGCCATTTCACACATCCGTTGATGGCCCACAAACAAATAAAAAAGCACAGCACACAGGTGGCAGCGAGGGGTGTGGGGTTGGCTGCCTGTAGAACCCATTTCTCTGCTGCCACTCTGATCACACAAAGCCAGAGAGTCGCTCTCGGCTCTGGCCATTATAACAGTGTGTCGATGCCATTAAGGCGACCCCAAAGTTGGCTGGCCAGATGCAAAAAGTGTCATAATCACATCGTTAAATGGGGGTTCGGGTTGGGGTTCGCGTTGGGGTTCGAGTGTATGGAAGTGTGGCATAATTACAATGTTGAAACGCAAAAGCAAAAAAACTTGACCACTTACTCGCATTCGCCGGGTCGATCGCACTTGCCGTGGACGGGATCACAGCCGGTCTTGCAGATGGCCTCCTCACAGTTGACGCCCTGCCAGCCGTTCAGGCAGAGCTTCTGACCCTCCGAGCCGCAGGCGTAGTGGCCGAACTGATCGTCGCGCGGACGACAGAAGGTCGTGCAGGTCGTGTTGTAGTAGGTAACGGCGCATTGCACCCGGACGCGGTAGGTGATCCGTGCATTGCGGCCAATGTGGTCCAGTGTCTTCCACTCCGGCGACGGCAGTATCACGCCCGAGTATGATGTTTCCTCAATTAACCTCTCCGCATCTGCATTTCGTTTGGTGTAGGATGCCAGAGGATGCCATGCGATGCCAGAGGATTCCCAATTGGATGCATGACAATTGGTTGTTGTCGTCGCAGTCGTCGTCGTTGGTTGTTGGTTGTTGGGTGGCATCAACGTTGGCGTTCCAAAAGCGAAGGCGTAGCAGTTGCCATGGAGAGTGGAGAGTGCAGCGTGGAATAGACAAGAATTTAGTTGGTTGTTTGGCACCATTTTCGCTCCGTGGGCTAATTAAGCCAAATGCCCGACGGGGCCCACAATTGCCACCGCACTTACCTGGATAGGATGTGTTGTACATATCCAACGCCTGCAGTATCAGCGTAAACGACTTCTGTAATTGAACACAAACAGAGAGAAAAAAGAAAACGAGTGAGTGGGGAAAAGGCAACTTTAGTTTGGGGTTTTCAGGCTTGACTTTGCGCTGACGCTAATGGACAGTTTAATCTCAAGTCGCTGGCCGCCCCGTCCCGCCGACTGCCCCATGCAAATGAAGACAGCGCCTCCTCAGCAAACAAACAGGCAAACAGGCACAAGCAAACAAAGCGATCAGACAGCAGACAAACAAACAGATACAAAGCAACAAAAACACTTTAATTTCACGCAGGAGAGCAAGACAAAGCCAACTACGGAGACCCAGACACAGGCCAAGGCTCAGACCGGACTGCACTGGACTTGACTTTCTAAACGGAAAGATCGCCTGGCCGCGTCCATGTCGATGTCCGTGGCATTGCAATTGGCCAAAACGAAATACAACAAAAATTCCATTTTATTTTTAATACCCTACTTAAAAGGGGGGATATTAGTAGCAAGCAGGGAAGCTGCTTTGAACCCATAAGCTGCCAGTAGTATATGGGTATTATTTATCAGGCTTTAAGATATATCCTTCAACAGATATTTTCTTTTTCGTTTGAGACTAAATAAGTTGAATATGAGATCACAAAGTTGTCCCAGAAACGATCAGCCGAAAGCTTTCTGTTTCTAAAGAAAATTCAATCAAATTTTAGAATTTGTAGCATCAAAAAGTAGATACAGCCAGCAGGAATAGCTGCAGGAACAATCGGTAGAACCATAAAAATATTTAAATATAAATAAATAAATATAAATATATAAATAAATATTATATAAATATATATAAATATGTAAATATATTTATAAAAATTAAAAAATATATTTATATTTATACATATACGTATAAACATATTTATATATATTTTTCCATACTTTCCCAATAGCCCAATGAACTTTTATCCCAATCGAATGATAATTTCATGGAAATAAATAAATCTTTAAGAGGCATCCAAAGTTCGAGCCTGCAATCTGTCGCACCTTTGCAGTTTGGATTTGTTTTGTTGTCGCACTGCCAGTGGGCTGCTCCTCCTTTGCATGGGCCCTATAAAAATTGAAGATTCGCCGTTTGTTGTAATTGCTTGGACTCGGAGCAGCCGTTGAAGATTTCTCGCTGGGCAAAAAGCAATTAAACGACGACGTTGTCTGGGATGCCGCCGCTGGATGCCAGGAAATGCTCATTTAGCAGTGGGAGGCGGCCATGGAGCGAGGCAGCGGCGGGGCACAGCGACAGGGGACAGGAACTGAAGGAGGGCAGCAGCAGATCTGTTCCCATGTAATTGCCCATGGCGACGCGACACTAAATCAGTCCCAGGCAGACACTGGCTAATTGCAGCAGCAAGAACAACTTGACACAGTTTGCAAATCCATCCATCCATCCGCAATTGATGACACTGCCCCAACGAGAGTGGGGGAGTTGTCTCAAATTTCAATTCAATTTCCCCTCCGTCGTATCATCTCGTATCATTGTCATGCGCGTACGCGGCGCAGGGCTGTCGTTTTGTGGGTCTGTTCCGGTGATGTGGCTCGAGCTAAAATCCAGCAGGAAGTTTCCCAATTGAAAATGGCGTTGCATTTGGCATTAGATTTCATCGCAACGAGAGCCAAACACGAGCCAATGGGCGCAGTCGGAATTGGATTAATGGCGTTGCCATCGAAAGTTGTGCCCACAGAACCTTTTCTTTCGCCCAAAAATCAAGTAGCAATTATCGAGACAATGCTCAAGTCCCGGGCCGAATTGGCCACTGAAATGTTAACACAATGTCAAGCACGAAACCACAAATGAAATGAATCGAAAAACATACAGAGCGAAACTCTGTGGATTTGATTATGGGCAGTCATTCAGCCATCGATTGATCGCTGGAGAGGGCAAAAAGTGGAACAAGTTGCCAGCCCCAAAGAAGAGGCACCACAAATTCCACTCGAGAATGCTCAATGGCTGCGCACGCGCACTCCAAATCTTCAAAATCTTCAAAACCTCGAAAAGGCAGTTGGGAAAATATTGTCAAGTGAAACTCATTTGTTGTGTGCCATCCACAGCCGCAGACGCAGCCGCAGCGGAGGCCCCGGCACACAAGATCTCTCTCGCCATGGTGTTTGACAGTTACATTGAAGGCTCTGATGATGTTATGATGTATGTACCTCTGGCGATGGCACTGCTTGGGGGAACGCAACTTCAGTTTCGAGTATTTCCTAAGTCATGTTTATAAGTTTTAACATGCCATTCACTCGATCATCAGTGGGACGGGGCAAAAAAGAAGTCATTCAATAAAAAGTGGGACAATTGTTGGTCCCCATATCGGCATCGGCAGCTCCCAACCAAAAAGTATAAAACAAAATAAAGAGAGAGAGACTCAGACTGAGACTCTGTGTTTTTTTTGTTCACAGGTGATTTTTTGAAGATTTTCATGAGTTTGTGAAAGGCTTCTTGAGGGTGCCCTCCCGCCGCCGCTCTTCCGACTGACTGACTGACGGACTGACTGACTGTCTGCAGGCCTCAGTATGCAGAATTTGCCACCAGCAGCCAGCAGCCAGCAGGGCAAACATTTGCCAGGTTTCGTTTCGGCAGCCAGTCGATGGAGTCCATGGGCCTCCACACACATGTGTGGAGCATTTTTAGCTCGGTGCTGGCTGCTCGGTGCTGGGTGCTCGGTGCTGGGCAAAAGGAAAAGCAAAAGCAAAAGATTAAAGCGAAACCAAAGCGAAGCGTAACGTATCGCCATCGCCATCGGCCGAGCGACAAGCGCGACAAGGTAATGTTCCCACGAAACAGGTTGTCCGCACTTCAGGCCACGACTTGCGCGCCGGCACAGGGGCACAGTCGAAGGCGGCGCTGGTGGCGGGGGTTCAGTGGCAGGGGCAGGGGCAAAGGCAGGGGTACAGAACCAGCAACGAGCCAGAGACCCCAAACCCAAACCCCAAGACGAAGACGAAGACTCAGTCCCAGAGCCAGAGCCAAGACCCAAGACTCTGACGCATGCCTGCTTCACAGCGACTGACTCAACACCAACTCCTCCTGCTCCTCCACCTCCCCCACCTCTTCCGCCTGTTATACAGGCAGACCTGCCTAATGTAAACGACGGCGCATGCGCATGCCAACGTTAGCGTCAACAGCGACTGCGACTTGCGCATTCTACTGCCTTTGGCATTAGTTTTGGGCCGGGCCGAGGCGTGTAATTGTTAGCCAAGTTAGCTGCACACAAACCGAACAGCCAGTACGTACAAAACTTTAATTCAATTCCGCGACTACAAGCCAACAACCACCAGTGCCAGTACGCCCCAGTCAGGTTACATTTTTTGTTACCTTAACCGAGTTAATGTCCCACACAGATCGCCTGGGCCACGTTTATTCTGTGCGAGTGTTCTGTTGGTATTTTCACAGTTCTTGTTTCGTTTTATTTCTTACCATTTTGGCAGTCATAAGCCCGCATTATGCTCACTTAATTAACCGAAAGCCGCTTAACAGTCGTAGCAGCCGCTGTCCGGCCAAGAAGCGAGGGAAAAATATAAAACATGAAACACAATTTTTAATTGCTTTTTTTCGGGCTACCGACTGGAGCATCTATACAGCAGCAGAAGGGTTTTATGGATGGATTCTGAACCTAAAGATGCCCTCGAATTAAGCCGCTTTTCATGCCATTTCAGGGATCGTTGGAATTTCGTTTTGGCTACAGGAAGTGCCCGAAGAGAGGGAGAGAGAGAAATTGTGTGCTGCCCCTGCCTGCATAGATGAGTTACCCCTCAGCGTATGAATATTTCTTATCACTGCAAGTCGTGGCGGCACGGGCTGCCTGCGCTCATTCACATTTATGTTGCCGGCTCGGCTCGGCTCTTATCGCAGCGCTCCGTTCAGCTCTGGTGCTCTCCATGCGGAACCGAGACCCAAGACGAGAGCCCGAGCTCCCTCTATCTAGCGTCTAGAGCCACAGCGCAAAAATGAGAGCTCGAATAGCTCGTGCCAAAAGCGTGCGTTTGCATTTGCTTAGAGAGAGAGAGAGAGAGAGCGGGAGAGGGTGATAGCGAAGCGAACCGTAACGGTGGATAAGTAGCACTCGCAGACTAGACTAAACTTACCGTCCAGCGAAATGTAAAGGGTAGCACAATGGCGCCCACACCCGGATCGCTGAGCACAAAGCTGGAGCTGCCCAGTATCTTGGTGGTGGAGTTGCCGAACGAGCAGCCCGTCGATATGCTGGCACCCTGCTCCGTGGTCTGGTACTCCTTCAGGCACAGCCGGAATGCCGTTGTGCATGGCGAGCAGCCTGCAAGTGCAAGAACAAACAACATTGGTTAATGCTTTATCGTAAATATAATATAAAGAGAGAGAGAGGGAGTCGTGGCGATGTACAAAGTTCGTTGTCGGAGATTGCATAATAATTACTCGAAATAAAGAAGAAAAAATATAAAAACAAAAGAATGCAAATTCTGATAGAAGCGAGGCAAAAGGCCTTGACCGCCTCTTTTTTCGGCAGAGATAAGCATTTACTACTTGTTTGTATATATATATATATATATATAATATAGATAGGCTTAAGGGAATGAAGTAATAACAAAATACTAGAATTTTTGTGGTTTTACTTTCTTTGGTTTACGAGTTTTATTTAAATTAAATATTATTCATTTATTCATGCTTTTTTTCGTGATGGGAAATCTTTATTTAAAGATCAGTAAAGATAGTTGAGGGAGGGGTGAAAGCAAACAGGAAGTTTCTACAAGAAAATTAAGGAAAATTGAAGGAAGTTTGAGCTTAAATATAAAGTTATGTAGCCAATAAAATGCGTTGAAAATTCCACAGAAATAAAATATTACTTAAAATTGGTAAATATTTGGGGAAAGTAAAATTAGGCGGCTCTTTAATCTGTATCTAAAGATTATATAATGCTTTCAGTTAAAGAATTAAATAAATAAATAATAATAATAATAAAATAAATAAATAAAATAATAAATAATAAATAATAATAAATTAATATAATTAAATAATTAAATAATAAATAAATTAAATAATCAAACTTACCCGTCGTTTTGGTGGCTCGCAGTTCTGGTGGCATGCCGCAGCAGTAGCCGCTCAACAAATGGCTATTCGTATTTGAGATTTCTAATATTTCCAGCTCAAAGTTACCAGCTGCGGATATCTGTAAGACACACACAGAGAGAGAGAGAGGAGAGTGAGAGAGAGCAGCAACATGATTATCAAAGAATGGTCACAGAAGAGCAACAAGATTATCGAATGGTGCGGCAACAAGCGAACAAATTCAGGCCCCAAATCGTTCGAATCAATCATGGTCCAAAATAGGTGAATCCCAAAGGCATTCCCAGCTGGATTTCGTACCCCCTGCCCCAGCAACCGCCAGTCGGTAAATCGAATAATATGCTCAACACTTTATGGATCTGATCGGATCGTATCTGATCTGTTGCTGCTGCTGCTGCTGCCAGCTCGTTGGCTGGGGCTCTAAAAGCTAATAAGCCACCTAGGGCGCTCTGATTGGGCTCTGCGGTAGAGGTTTTAATTAAAAACACAACAAAAATGTAAGATTCAATGGTCTGGCAGGGGGTGGGGTGGCTTGGGGGGAATACTACTGCCCGTACAAGAGCTGAAAATCAGAAAAATAGACATTGGATTTTTTTTTGGATGGATAGGCAAATGAAAGGAGCGATCGGCTGATAAATCTGGCAGCAAATGAAACACGAAAATAATGAGAAATATTTTCCCGAACACAAAGCAAACGCTTAACTGTACCCAGGCCAGCAATTCGGCATTTCGGCTCACTTAATCAAACGAGATATCCAACAGTTCGTATAATTTAGAATGCCTTTGTCTGCCAGCAGCTGGCAGGAGGTGTGCAGAGGGGCGAGAGAGAACCGAACCGGACCGGAGCTGAATACTGCAGTGGAAATGGGTGCTGCGGCCACAAATCAAGCGCCTATCGATAGGAGCATTTGCCATAAAATTAATAACACATTAGATCGCCGCCGCGCTCGCACACAGCCAGCGACGGCGGCCTGATAAATGCTGCATAAAGTTTAACTATTCTCAGGCAAATCGCTTATCATAATTTAGCCAGGAACTGCAAGCTGCGAGCCAGGCATTGGCCAAGTGGAAGCTGCTGCATCGTCGCATCGAATCTGGAAGCTGCCGTGCCCCCATTCCCCCATCAACTTTGTAGTTTTAAGGCCACTCCGGAGAGGTTTTGCCGCTGCTTCGTGGAAAATATGCTAATGAAAACTCTTAGGCCTGGACTTCTGGCTTTTATGGTTTCATATTTCAGTAAATTTATTGTCATTGGCTTTGGTAGCTGGCAGTGTTGATAAGTTTATTAGAAATAAATTGCAATTTAGCCATGCGGCCAGGCCAGGCCAGGCCAGAGCCCGGCCTGCCTTTTGGCTGTGTCTGGGCTAACGGCATTAGCCATTTTAGTTCGAGCCAAAGTCGCAGCGTAGCCTGCACCTGCACCTGAGCACCTTGTGCCTCAGCACAAACAAAAAAAACCGAAACTTCTACTCAAACTCCGGCAACGGCTCCCAGCTTCCAGCTTCATCTCGCGGCTGCATCTCGAAGTTGATGTGGCCGGCCAGCCGCATGCATTGTTGATCATGCCATAGATCAATCAAATGCAACTGGTTGCTCCTCCACATACCCGCCACAGCTACCTCTGCCTCTACTTCTGTGCCACTCTGCCAGTTCTTTGGCTTCTCTTAGCGTTTTCATGTGAGATTTCCTTTTGTTTGGCCAAGACTCCACAGCAGACTGCGGCTGATTGGATTCTTGATCGAGAGCTCGGCTGTTGGGGCCGGTGAACCGGTTTCAGGCCTGCTTACTATTTATTTATCACATTTCTTTTGGGAACTCTTTCAACTCATTCATGAGGCAAGTGCAGCTGCTTCTTTGGGCCGCTGGAGGGCCCCTGCCTGCATCCGCTAATATTCGAGACAAACTCTTGACGTAATCAATTCGATTAGATAAAGCCACTGCACCCCATCCATCCGCGCAACCGAAAATGCTTAAGGAATTAGTGATGCGGCGCCACATGTAAACAGGTCGCTTAATGAAGCCGCCAGACCAAATTGATGTGAAATTAAATGAAATTTTAATTAAAGCTGCAGTTGGCCAAGAAACGGAACGTTTTGTTGGCCATAAATGCCTTCGAATCGACGTATCCACGGAGACCAGCATCTCGGCATCTCCGCATCGTGGGAGCTCATTTTGCCAACTCATTTGCCTTTCGAATGTGCCCCCCCGCACTTTTGGTTATTTTTCACATTTCTGATTTCTGATTTCGCATATTTTGGGACGAGATCTGCCGCTCAGTTCGTTTAATACGCAGCTTATGATCAATAAATGTCAGCTCAAATGAGAGAGAGATCCGAGTTGCGAGATCCTCGGCGCAGCTCCCTGCCAACACAACACAAAAAACTGGGCTAATTCGAGTGGACGTGGGCCGAACGGAGCGGGCTCTTTACGAGTGGCTAAAGCATTTCCTTGGAAGTGAACCATTAATCGCCGCTACAAAATATTTAACTTTTATTTACTTCATTAACAACTAAATAGTTGCAGCGGCAGTCGGCAGTCGGCAGTCCGCCTCTGTCGGCTGACCATTTAGGCAGCCATTTCTCATTTGTCGGACGGATGGACGGCGCTGCCGGCGACTTTTATCGCCTCGCTTACCCTAAATCAATGCACTCAATCCCCCCCAGATTCAGGCTGCTCCTGCTCGGGCTCTGGCTCGGGCTCTGCCTCTGGCGGCAGATAAATGTGTGTAATCAATTTGATTGCCCCCAAAGTCTTGCATGCCCCATGCCCCATGCATGCTCCCGCTCTCTCTCTTCTTGGATTCTAATGTCCGACTCTTGGGCTGGTTCTCGCGATCGCCTGCGTATTAATCAAATTGTTGTTTGTGTGTTTATGGTGTGTTTCTCCCACCGTTGCTGCCCAGCTCTCCTCGTGTGCCCCTGCAGCAGCGATTAATTTTTATGTACTTTTGAACCGTTCGCTGGCTGCCGTTGGCCTCTCTATCGCATATCGTTGCTATATACCTCTCTCTGTGAGCCTCTGCGCCTCGCTGCCTGTTTAATTGCCGCCTCGACTTGGCTCCGCTGGCATCTCAATACATGTTTAGGCACTTTGTGTAACACTTTATGGCGGCTACACCCCAAAACAAAAGAAAAACCTCCAAGCTATGCTCCCCGACTACCGTTGCCCCGACGGTCAACCTGGTGTGGGAACCATCTCGCAGAGATGGTTTCGGAAGATAGCTCATCCCACTAATCGGCTGGATCGGTTTCCAAAAGGGTCCTCTCGCTCGAAAAGTTCGTCTGGAATTCTTAGTCATTTCTCATTTTATTTTCAAGTCGGGTAAATGTCTTTATTTTAAGTCTAATTTTGTGATGGAATCTATCAGAAATAGTTGAATAGTTCCCCAATTTAAGTTGCCCGAAAATCAGGACATAAATTTGATTAAAATCAAACCATAAACTACACAGTATTATTTTTAATGCCAATGCTATCTTCTGCCTTTTATTGCTACCTAAATATATTTCCTTGAAGCATTACCATGTCTACTTTTGGGTGGAATAAAGCTCAAAGTCTTATTCCATCTTCGCTGTATTCTTCATTATATTTTGCTACTTTTCTTTCCATTTAAAATCCTTTGCACTGCCCTAAGACTTCCCTTGGCAATCTGCAAGTCTTTGCTCCATAAAAAACGATCCCTGTTAAACACCAAAGCCCCTGCATACAAAATTGATAAATCGCTGAGTTGGTATTAAGCCAAATCATCATTATTTACGTCCCCCATCATAATTCTGGAGCTGTGGGCCTTCGCTGCCCGCCTTTGCCTTTGGCCATTGGGAATGGGAATATTCACCAAAAGTTGAATCAACTTTGCTTTCAAACACCCGCATATATTTCGCCTTAAAGCTTATAGTTTTTCGGCTTTTTTTTGCTCTGTTTTTTTGCATGTTTCTCGGTTTGTTTTGGCTTACCTTATGGACTAACAATATTAAAATTAAAGCAATTAAGTTGCAGGCAGACTTTAATGATCGACAATCGCTGATGGGCGATGGCAGAGCCGAGAATTCCCTTTGCCTGGGCCTCTCTCTCCTTTGCCTTTGCCTCGTTGCTGTCGTCGACATTCTCAGGCTGTCTGTGGATGCTGTTGCTGTTGTTGCTGCTGCTGCTGCTGATTCCTCTGCCAATGATGTGGCAGATGATGCTGATGCTGCTGATGCTTGCGATGCTGTTGATTTTCGCCGAAAATGTTTCCTAAACATTGTGTACATTCTGTGGGCGTTCGCGAGCGTGATGCTGGTCGGGACGATTCCTCGACAATCTCGATGGGGGTGTGATGGGTTGGGTTTGTTTGCACAGCGAATGTAAATCGGAGTTGGTTCTTTAATTAGCCCATATATGGAGATTTTTGTTGGCCGTTTTTTGCGGTTCTTGTAGGTTTTCTTTGCGCTTGTCTGACGCTTCGCAACTGTGCACAAAAAATTTCAATGTGATTTCGCCGCTGTTTGTGGGGGCCCTGAGTTCCGAGTATTTTGTATCATTTTTCACTTCACTTTTTTTTCCGCCGCTGGGTGTGTGTTTTTTGTTTTGTTTTTGTTTTGTTTTGTCAATGTTGTTATCACAAATTATTATTATTATTATTTATATGTACTCGTCGTAGTCGTTCGCTTGTATTGGTTTTTGCGTACTATATTTTTTTTTCCACTTGATAGGCGATGTTTTATTGCTGTTGTTGCTGTTGTTTTTATTGTGGCTTGGATGTTGCTGCTGTAACAAAAAAATTGTTGAACAAAATGGAATTGAAACGGGCTGCCTGCCAAGTGCTGCTGCTGTTGCTGCTGCTGCAAATCTATTTCAATGCATTTGACGCATGCATCATCAACGCTAATTGACACGCAGTTTGCTGCTTGCTGCAACCGCAAATCGGCAGCAACAAGTGCCGGCTGCAACCGCAGCAAACATTTACTTTTGCCAGGGCAAGCCGCAAAAACGCGGCAGCAACGTGCAGCAAATGCAAATGCAATTCAATTTATGTTAATTTAACGCTGTAGCTGCTGCTTGCTGCTGCTGTTGCACTGCCTGTTGTTGCTGCCTGTTGTTGCTGCCTGCCTCTGGCGGTGGCTGGTTGCTGCCTGCTGCCTGTTGCTGCTTCTGCCTCTGCCTTTGCTGGTGGAACGGAGCCGTGTCTTTGGCCACAAAACAATTTGCATCTTGTGCGCATATTAATTTACAGATATTTTCACTCTTGCCCACATTACTCATTCTTCGCTCTCCTTGGGGCAGCCTTTCGGTTGAGCCCCCTCCCCTGAGGCGCCCCGCACTGAATCCTGGATCCTCTGGCGGATGATGACCGGGTGTTAATTGCCCATTTAATTAAGTAATTTGCTTGCGGCCGCCTCTTACAGCCTCATCCCCGCCACGGAGCGGAAGTCGTTGACTTTGAAGCGAAACTCAGATGCTGCCACTGGGCACTGCTGCGGTTGTTGTTGCTGCTGCGGCTGCGACTGTGCCTGTGGCTGTGGCTGATGCTGTAAGGCATGACCGGAAGTGGCTTTTGCAAGTGGATGGCTGCTGCTCCATGGAGCACTTTACTCTCTTTTCTATCCCCTGCCTGAACTTTCACCGAAAGGGTGCGCTCTGTTTTAGCAATTTGCGGAACGAGATGAATGGGTGCACCCGAGTGGCATGCTTATGGGGCACTAGCAAATGCTCTATCACAAGGGAATAAACCACCGCTAGAGAGTGCTCGATTTCTATGGAATATGCAATACTAGGAATGCTATCAATTCCCAGAAATTTAAGCTCTCAATTTGCGAGATATTTTCCATTGAAACAGGGCAATATTCTCATTCATTTGGGTAGTAAATTTTCTACGAATTTCTATCTGCTTTGCTTTAAAAAATGAGAGCTGCAAATGTCTAAAAATTAGCTAAGTTCTAATTCTGTTTTTTCCTCGTTTATTATTTACTTGCAGCGTACTCTTCGTTTTCTGGCATATTCCAGAGAGCAGTGCTCGATAAATTCCCTTAGTTATCAAATAATTCCACAGGCAGCAGGCGAACTCTTGAATGAAACGATCCGCATAACTTATAGAACAGGCGACTAATCATGCCATATGGTAAGTGCGCTCTCGCTCTCGATCTCTGGCTTTTCCCATGGCCCCCCCACAACAGCACCGCCCCCCTCACATAGCACCCACACATCGAGTCCCCTCCATCACTGGGCTGTATTATTATTTGTATTATCTGCTGTTCTGCCGTTCTGCTGTTCTCTTTTTCATTTCTTTCTTTCACTTGGCACATTTCAATTCCATTTCGTAGCGAGTGTTCCTATGCCTATGGCTTGTCTCTGTGTGCGTCTGTGTGTGCGTGCGTGTGAGTGCGCCTTATCAATGGAACGCACAGTGGGGACGGGGACACTGGGACACTCGACGGATGACAGTGGGGGCCGTGGCACATTGTTTGCACTTTTACTTTTATATATCTCTTTCTCTCTCTCTTGCTCTCTCCCTTTCTCTGATTTCTGGCATTGTATTTTGATATATATTGTATTTAATGTTGTATTTAATTGAGAATTATTTCCGTTTGCTTTTCTCACACACAATAAATCTTGAAAAATTAATCACAAACATAAATAAGCACACGCACACGCACACACACACACACACACACTCTGGAGCAATGTGAAAGATGTCGATTGATTGTTGCTTGTTTGTTAATGATGATCTATCCATTGACTCTTCCTTGGCTTTCTGTGGCTGCTTTTGCCGTCATTTGTTGTAATCAGCCAGCAATTTAATGGAGGGGATTGTAGCACATTTAACACTTTCACAATTAATGGGAGAAGGGGGGGTTGGAGCAGAGATCACCGATCACAATAATCCAATTATTCGTGGGGATTTACCGTTGCAGAATGTGGACTCATCACCGCTCGAAGCACGGCACTCGACTAAACGCGTCGCCGCGAATCGTTAACCGAATCCTGCGGCATTTTCAGCCCTCGAGCAGCCTCAGTTCACAGCCACGGGGGCGGAGCAAATCACGCGAGAGCAGCGGCGGCTTAAGAGAGCGTTGCTCTGGCCAGCTGCAGAAGTTCGGTGGTGTCGTTGCTGTCGTTGCTGGTGGTGGTGGTGGAGGCACTCGTACACCATCCAAAAGCACAAGCACAGACGGAATCGTATGGGATGTATATAGTAGGTATCTGTAGCTTCCGCTGCCTGCTGTTCGCTGCTTGCGTGCGCTTCAGGGTTCGAGTCGCGACTGATTGCCGCAGGGGCACAATCGTGCTGCGATCCGCTCGGTCTATGGCTTTGTCAGCGCTTAATTCGGATGCGGACTCTTTGCGGGGACACTCTCTCTTACTCTCTCTCTCTCTCTCGCGCACCACACACGCTCTCTTCTGGGTGAACCGGTTTGCTCTTTAATGTGTGCTCTTTAGGCAGGCGCTGATTGGTTGTCCAGCCATTGAGCCCCGGGCTCCTGACTTGTTAATGGAGTTGCACGAGTACGAGCCACCGCAGTGGCTGCCGTTGCGCCTGCGCCTGCGTCTGCGGCAACCGAAGCGTCATCTTCGTCTTCGGCTGCACGCATGCGTGGCCGCAGCAGCCCGAGGCGATCTTTATTCCCTTGTGGTTTTTACGATTCCAACTTAATTATGTTTATAAATGCGGCCACGGTGGCACTGCTGCAGGGCCGCACGGAAGGAAGGCAGGCGCTGCCCTGGCATTCTGCTCTACTTATTGTACGTCTATTCCCAGCCTCAGGGCAGCGTTTAATAGCTCGGCAATTAACACCTGGTCACTGGCTCGCATCCCACACTGATTATTGGGCTAATATTTTCGGGGGGGTGGATCATGGCCCGCAGTGGGCTTTAGCCAATTATTAGCGGACGGATACGAAGACGGAGACGTAGACGTAGACGGTGCGGCGACTTCCATCCAATTATATGCATTGCGAGTGTGTATAAATCAAATTTAAATGCAGCGGGCCAATCGAGGGGGACCCAAACAAAAGACTTAAGCCACAAACTTGGCAATTACATGCGGCCAACAAGCTAAAAGACAGGCTTAAAGCGGCAGCATCTTTGTTGTTGCTGTTGGCTGCTTGCTGCTGTTGTTGTTAGCGGCTCATATTTCTTGAGGCGCATATCTAAATATCGAATCATGTTGCTGATTTGCGCTGCCGCTGCCGCTCCATTGTTGTGGCAGCAGCAACAGCAACAGCTACCAATGCAACAGCAACTACAGTTGTCTGCCCACAGCAGCAGCAGCAACAACAACAACAACAACGACAATAGTTACACAGTCAGAAAATTAAGCTTGAAATTCTTAATGCATAATTTCCATATAACGAGTAAATATTTTGGGGCATATAATTTCTGGCCATGATCAGGAAATGGTAACACACTTGTGCCTACATTTATTTTCTTTATGATATTTTAATGCCCAATAAATATGTGTGCAAACTCCTTTTACTAACATGATAATTGGCCAATTGACTTGGCATTATTTTATGTTTATGTTGTATTTGTTTGCAGTGTAGAGTAAATCTCATTGCGGCCATTGTGACATGACTCTTGTTCGACAATAGATAAAACAAATTGACTTGGTGTGTGCCCAAAATGTCTTCTCTTGGCCATTTGCTGTGTGACTGTGTGACTCTGTGACTCTGTGACTATGTTGCTATTTGTGCCATTGGGGTCCCTCCGTCCCGTTTTGGTGGGCGTACCTCGGCGTACTTGGCTGGGGCAGCTGTCGCAGCGCGGCCTCTGGCTCCTTTGTCATCTTTTTTTTGTCCGCAGTGCCAGTAAAGAAACCAGAAAACTGCACTACAATGCCCATTATCAAGGTACATATCTGCCAGCAGAGAGAGCCCAGAGCGGCAATTGTGCGGCGACAACAGCAGCAGCAGCATCCCACAACGGCAACAGTACACAGCAAAAGCAACAGCAGCAACAACGAAAGCAACAGCAAACCACAGCGATGTCCAAATATGTTGCAAGTTGGTGTTATTCTTCACACGGCATCATAAATTTCACGTATAATTGACGCTTTCAGTTATATCAAAATTGGCTAAAAGGCGACGACCAGCAACGGGCAGCAACAACAGAATAGCAGAATGAAATATTAGCTTCTGGTAGCGACGCGTTAGATACCCTTAAAGATTAGCCCGAACGATAATTCGGAAGGGAGATGAATTACAAGTAGAATATTCCTCCCTGGACTGCAAGTTATTAAAGCTAGAAATGGCAGCCACTCTATTACTTATAGAACTGATATAGAACTCTCCCACCTGCTCAGTATTTCGATTTACATACTCCCAAAGGGCAGACAGAGAATGTGCTGATTATTGTGCTGATTATCAGTTTGCTGTTAAATATAATCCAAAATATACTTTTAATGCTCGATAATCCTTCCTTTTTTGCTGTGCAAACATCGCGCCAAAGTCATAATACCCTCTGCAGCGAGAAAGACAGCAGCAGCAGCAGCAACACCAGGGAAACACCAGAGCAACAACAGCAGCAACAACTTTTGCGTTGGTGGGCAGCGAGCAGTCGGGGACTCCAGAGACAGCAGAGTCTCCAGAGATATTATTTTTGCTGGCTTGTAGCCGACTGTGGTTTACATTGTTTTCGTTTTGATTTCAGCTAATAGCCAGAGCCACTGCCACTGCCACAGACACTGAGAGACACACACAGCGACGCGACACAGCGACAGAGGCAGACGCGGAGGCGTACTGCGGCCTGCGAACTCCCAGCTGGCCGGACGGACAGAGGGACGGTCAACATCTTACAGGTGTCTTTTGTGTGCGTCTCTCATAATTCGAGTTGTGTGTTGGCCGCAAGTCGGACACTTGTTCGGCTTTAATGGCATTTCTTTGTTGAAATTAGCTTTCGTTTTGCGACGATTTTTTGATATTTTTGCTGGCACATGGAAGGGCCTTCTGTTTTGGCCAGCAGACAGATGCAAAAGTGGAGCGGAGCAGCGACATAAATCCATAAAATCAAACATATTGAGTAATCAAAGTCTGTACGGGAGGAATGACCAACCCTCCCGGCAGGAACACACCCCCTCCATCAGACAGCAGCAGCAGCAGCAGCACCACCACCGACACCGACACCCCCGTGGCACAACCAGTTGGTTGAGTTCATTAAACAAACAGGCAAATATGTTGGCAATTTCAAGCAGTTGGTTTTACACCACTCAACATTTTATGACAGATTTTTCAAGTGTTTTTTGTTTTCCGCCTCCTTCTGACGACTGCTGCTGCTGCCTCCGACTGCTGCTGCTGTTCTGCTGCTGTGGTGGCGGTTTTGTGGTCTGTGGTACGCAGTTTGTGGCTTTGGCTGTGCCCTTAGCCGGAGGTGCATGAAACATTGCCTTAGGTTAGTGGTTTATGTAGGCTTTTATTGGTTTTGTGCCGGGCCAAAGAGATTTATGGGCCATATTTTTAGCGAGAAGTTACGGGTACTTGAAAACAACAAAAATGAAACCCTAAGGGAGGGCAAAACACTGGGAATTGGGTCTAAGTTCAGTTTAAAGGTGGGGAGAGTCTTTATTGAAACGAGGATGGCAGAGGAGGAAACCTCTGGGCAAGGAGTCCTTCAATTTAAATGCAGTTCAAAGCTTATTAGCTGAGTGTAAGGCTAAAGTTAAGGACGAAAGATAAAGTATTTAATGAAAGAAAGAAAAGAAAATTCCAAGCTTACATTTCCTGTACAAGATAAACTTCTAATTAGGACAGAGCATAGATGAGCTCTGAGATATATTCGCTGAAAATCAAGCCTGTGTTTCTGCTTGAGTTTTAGTCATTCCTGAAGAGAGATTTCTGGTGATTACTGATACACCTTTTCTTTGAGAAACTGTGGAAGTTAGCCAAGAAATCCGTTCATAAGTTGTGCCCCGGGTATTTCGTAATTAAATCCTGTTAGGAGACTGATCCTCGCAACTACCCTGAGCAGAAACATAAGCTGATAAATCACTACGAATTGGGATCAAGTTGAGCAGAGAGATTTCCGTTTGCAGGCTGCACAGATACTCCAGTGAAAAGTGTTATCTGTGAGATATTCCATGCTGCTGTTCATTCGCTCCACTAACCGCAATTAAAACTTACAAACTCACCCCTCTGTGGGGTACAATGAACTGTCTGCCCATCCATCCATCAAAGTAACCACCTGACCTGACCCAGAAACATGCAACCACCTCGCCGCGCCTTGAACCAAAGCACTTGTGCCGCTGTGAACCTCACACATGTTCATCAACATCATTTGCAGTCGGAGACAGAGCTCCGGAGGGGTGGCAGACACTCGTGGCATGCCTCATTTAACCCGAAATCCACCCCTAGGCACAGCCAAATCCAATTGCGAAATCAGTAAGGCAAACATGTTTCATACGCATCGAATTATGACACGAACAAAGGCGATTAATTAGTGGCTGGCCAGCAGAAGGGGGGCAGTCACAGCCATGGAGGGGGGGGGAGGGTGGATTGCGCCGACGCAAGCGGTAATCGAGATGGCTGCGCGTGCTCATGTCTCGCCGCGAGAGTGCCGCATGTGCAACAGCAAGCGAGAGCGGGGCAGAAGCAGCAGCGGGTGCTGGGGATGGGTGCTGCATATCGAACCCATACTTTAACCCATACACGTGCATGTGTCATTTTTATAGCGCTATACGTGTTTGCCATAAATCCATAACAATATGACAAGTACAAGTACTTTAGCGGCAGCCTCTCTCATGTGCAACATGTTTGCACGTTCACGCCACCGCCAGTGCTCATGTGGCAGTGCCCATGTGGCAGTTGCCAGTGCCAGTAGAGACGCCCTGGACTGCAGCACACCAACAGCAACACCGAGCACCCCAAGCCCAACTCCAACTCCAACTCCCGATCTGACTGTGACTCCGACTGGGACACCTTACCTGCTGCAGCGCTGCATTTTGGTGATTGTGATCGCACAGCATCATGGTGCAGCCTCGACTGCGGTCAGGATGATCTTGCCACAGACTACTACACTCATTTGTGCTGCAACTTCAGCTTCGGCTTCTGCTGCAGGAACAGCGCGCAGATATTTTTCGCTACTCGCCGCCGCCGTCGCCGTCTGACATGATTTACATGAAGTGAAGACGCACGTTTTTATTACATTTTCGTGGCTGTAAGTGCAGCCAAAGGCAGCCCAACCACCACCCCCCCAAGGCACCGCCGTCAGCGGTTTCTCCTTTGATTTGCGGGCAAATGTTACGCATAGAGCAGAATACGGAAACCCAACAGCTGTGCAAGTGCAGGGTTAAATGCTGCAAATCATTTATCATTTTTGCTGTTACTATTTTCAAGTGGCCCTGCAGCCTGCACCCTGCCAACAGCCCTGCCTGCTGCCTGCTGCACGCCTACCCCTGCCCCATTTGTTCGCAATTAAACAAACAATAAAAACTGCGGCCCAGCCTTGCCACAAAAGCGGGCAGCGGGGCGGGAGAGTGAGTGATGCCACGGGGTTGGACACTTGTCACTGTCCGGATGAGTGTCGCCCCTGTCGTTGTCGTTCTGGACCTAAGTCGACATTTTAATTTTAGTTTTTGGTTGCTGGAAAATTGAATTCTTCGCTCATTCGTCAGATCGTAATCCCCCCAATGAGATTACTTTCGGAGTAATCGCTTCATTTACGAGCATAAGGGGCGGATTTTCGAGCTGATTAAGCTTCATTAGGTTTCAATCAATTCTCGTAGATTTACGAACGGAAATCGCTGCTCATTTGGGGCCGAGAGTTGTGCACGTTACACAGGAAAGATTTGTAGGTATTTATGTTAGCTAGGTGGTCCCCCTTTGCTGCGTGTCTTCGTTCCCATGTAGCCGCCGAGAAATTTCAACTAATTAAAATACCTATAAACGCTGCATGTTGAGTCCTGTTTTGCGGCTGAGCATTTCCAGCGTTTCATTGGAAATTTCAGAAAACAGAGAACAGAATCGTCTGGATAAGCAACACGCCAACCCGCCAACAAATGACCAACTGAAGCCGAAAACGAGCGGCCCTTCGAACCGACTAAAGATGAATGGTTGTGCCACGGCAGCAGGGTCTCCTCTCGCTCCCCCAACCCCACCACAGTGTGGCCCTCAGAGCCAACTGACAGCAAACAGAAATCGACAGCCGTGCGGTGTTTACTACTCCAACAAGATCCCAAAAAACAAAACAAAAAACGTACCCAACAAAACCAAAAAATCAAACAAAATGAAAACAAAAAAACAGAAACAGAAACAGAAACCGGACAGAAATTCACTTCTGATCGCATTGCGAATGGGATTGGGAATGGGAATTGGATCGGGACAGGCCAGAGACCAGCGACCAGCGAGCCCATCAGCCTCAGCAGCGGGAGTAGCCTCAGCGCTCAGTCTGAGATCCCAGTCCAAATGGACAGCTGAAAAGGAGGCTGGAATTTGGGTTTTGGGTTGTGGATGTGGCTGCGGCTGTGGCTGTGGAGAGCTTAAAACTTTTAGCATTTTTAATTAGCGCGTTCTTTGTTTTCGGTTCGTTCGTTCAGCTCGGTTCGGTTCGGTTCTGTTCGGTTCGTGCTGGGGCCAGGCCAGAGCAACAAAATGAGAACAGATTCGAACAAAACGGATTTTATTTTCGGGCTTGCATGCTAATTCTCTGCCAAAGGAAGGCCCCGCACCCAATCCTCCGTGTGGTGTGGAAACAGTGGCGTAGGTAACGCCACAAATGACTCATTTCTTGGACAAAATTATAGAAGAATTTTTGCGCTAGACGTAAAGACATTCTTTGGGTAGGATTTTGGGCAGATCTCTTTACTTTCTTTTCTCTTTTTTAAACAAGAGACGCCACTGCCTTCCTACCTTTATCAGAATCCAGATGGTGCTGGGAACCTTGACCTTGAGCAAAAGTCAGCCAAATGTAATTAGCCACTGGCAATGGTCGAGCAGCTTCCAGCCAAGAAGATGCAAATATGGTTGATGTTTCCCGAGCACAAGGCAGACTCCGCCCCTGCAATTTGTGCCCGTGAAACTGGCAGTATGCTGGCAGTTTAATAACCGTTCACTCGTTCGATCTGCGAATGGCTGGTTAAATTGTCTTTTGGATATCCCATATAGCTATAGCCATAGCCCACTCCCGGGACCCGAACCCGGACCCGGTTGAGCCCATCTATTGGGGGTCTCTATCGCAGGTAAGCCGCTGCAGTAAATGCCAGTCGAGGATTTATAGCAGAATACTTTGACCAATTACGCAGGCATGCCTCTCCATCCAGCTGCCTCCGTTGCTGTGGCGGCTGAGGCTGTGGCAGCTATGGCAGAGCGAGCGATCAACCGTTTGACAACGCATCGTAAAGAGAGGACAAACATAAATATCAATTACAGGTCCATAAATTTGAAACCAATTAGCCACGTGAAATTGATAACAGTCGTTCTACTCAAATGCAGCAATTTTCCATGGCATGGTCCAGCCATGGCAGCAATTTCCAGCAATCGCGAATAGTTTTCCCCCACTCTGACTGGCTGGCTGGCTGGCTGGTTGGTTGACGAGTCGCAGCCTGGGTTGCAGTCCAGAGGATGCGGTCCCGTCCCGTCTGAGTGGAGGATGCAAACAACTTAATACAAATTGAAGGCTCAAAAGCCAAATGTTTAGTTCTCACATTAAATGTAAACGGCAGCGCTGCAAGCACCAGATTGGGGCAAGACAACGAAAGCCAAAGCCAAAGACAGAGACAGATCCCAAGTCGCAGACGGAGATGGGAGACAGAGCCAAAGGCAAAGACAGCGGCAGCGAGCACTACTTAACTTTTCGACACCCAATGAAATTTTCGCACATTACTGCCAAAAGTATCTAGATGCAAAAATATCTGCAGTCGTCTGCAGTTGCATGCAACCAAACTCCGCGCACACTGAGAGCCAGAGACTGTTCCAATGCAGGGGCCTCATATCTGCATCTTCTCGGGTAGGCAAATGCAATTTATTATACGTCTGGGGCCAGACCTGGTACCCGGCACCCGGCAACCGGGCACCCGAGACCCGGCAGTACTCGCTGGCAAGCAGATCAGATGAGATGGGGGCAGGCGGGCAGGCGATGGAAGATGGGATCCTCCACACACGCAAACCTTTTGGCGTTTTTCTTATTAATACATTTTTAGCCTTTTCACTCGGGTGATGCTGCTGCTGCCGCTGCTGCTGCTGGCGAAGGTGGAGACGGAGAGACCCTGCAGCGGAGACTGGCGGTGCGGTGTGGCGTGGGGCAACTGAAATCAGATAAAAAATGCTTCGCACACGATTAGGAATTTTTAATTAAAATATTTTGTACTGCTGTTTGTAGTTAATTTCGTACAAGACTCTCTCCGAGGCATACAAAGTGGCCAAAAGGGGCACCCAAGCAGGCTCCAATACGGAGGCCATAAGCACCTGCATTTCATTGCTGCAACTCCGTCGCGGTCCCTGGCTGCTGCCGGCCTGTTGTTGTATGCGTGTAGAACAGCACAAAGTACGCGATCCGATTGCCACAGTCAGAGACGGAGTTGAAGCTGAGGCTGAGGCTGAGGCTGTGGCTGTGGCTGGTGCTGCAGCAGGAGTTTCTCAGTCGCAGTTGCAGTCGCAGGAGGCAGAGTCCCAGCGAAGCATGGGGGCAGACAAAAACGACGACGTAGCCACCAAAGGGTGCCGAGCTGGCATAAAAATCCTTGTGTTTCCATTTCGCTTTCGTGCCCAGTCCGCGCAACATTTCAACCTGCCACTGCGGTGGCAGCATTGATGGGCGTATACATGCGATTCATTCCGTGTCTGCCCCCTCTTCCTTCCGTTGGATGCTGGCTGCTGGCTGCTGCTGCTGGCTGCTGCATCGTTTAGCTTAACTCAACATATTTTTAAAGCCGCAATCTCCGCGAGCCCAGGGAGGGTGAGAGAGAGAGCGCGAGTGCAGACGAGTGGCGCGGGCGCATCGATGATATATTTAGTGGCAGGCAAAACGAAAGACTTAGGCAACGAACTTGCGATTACGACACAGCATGAGGCATTGCCTATGTGGCTGGTGCATCCCCGACTAAGCACATACAGTGGAGCGTCTCCTTACAGATGAATTTTCACTTGGAAATTATTACTTAATCATTTTTTTTGGATGGAAGAAAGTCTAAAGAAATGTTGCACCACTGCTCCAATATTATTCAATGGTTTCTCACACTCTTAGAATTTATTTTCTGTGCCCTTTCTTATTGCAAATTACCAGCTTTTATTTGTGTCACCCTCAAAAATATTCCCTGAACTGCTGTCCCTGCTCTGCGGATCTTCACTGTAGCTATATGCCAATTGGCGCTGCCCTGCACGACTTTTTTGCAGCTCCTCTTCTCTCCTTCTGTTGCTGTTGCCTCAGTCCTTCCCCTTTCTTTCAGTGTGTGTTGGCTGTTGGCTGGACTTTTTTCTGTTGTTTTCTTTTCGGTTTTGTTTCTTATATTTTGCTCGGCGCAAATTGAAGATCGTGTTAAACGCTTAAGTTGTTTTTGTAGCCAGCTAAAAAGAGCGCAGGATGAGGGTGAGCGAGCGGCTGGGGGGCGGGCAGGGCAGACCGGACAACACACATGCAAGCCACAATGCATCATTAGCGTTGTGGCAAATGTGTTTTTGCCACACAGACGCAGGGAGGGAGGGGGGCACAAGCGGGACAGGCCTGAAATCGTTTTGTAGCCGAGAGTGAGGAGACGGTGCAACAAGTGCAAGATCTCAGTTCATTGCCTTGCAGGGTCCACTGATTATTGTTGAGCCGTAAATTATGACTAATTGATTAACAAATTCAACAGGCCACAGCAGAGCAGCAGTGGGACAACAACGCCAGGACACACGCACATGCCACATAAATCAGAATCTGCATTCAGATGCGATCTCTCTCTCTCTCTCTCTCGGCAAACACTTTCCTCCTGTCAACGCCACCTTTTGTGGCAGCCGAGGTGACAAATCTACACCATGCTCGGCCTCACGTGCACAGCATCCACAAGTTAATAAGCCAGAGATTTAAAAGCCTCACCTCTCGGTTTTCTTTTGTTTGGTTATGGCCCCATGGCTCTGGCTGTGGCTGTGCCTGTGGCTTTTCTTTTGGACCTTTTTCTCCTAGTGTTTACCCAACAAATGCGACACTTTGTGGAACGCTTTAAATGCGAAATGTGTCAAATACGTTTCTCTTTCAAGTCCAAGAAAAATGAGCTTTAAATATACGTAAATAAAAAAAAGGGTAAAATACGAGCTAAATGTTAAATTAACGTACACTTTGCGTGGCATGAGACCAGCGACGACCAAAGACTGAAAATGCGCACGCACAGATTTTGTAAATGAAGTCAAAAAAGGCAAAAACATCGGAAAAAACAAGTGGGGGCGTCTGGGGCACCTGAGCAGAAGGAGGGCGGGCGAGGGCGATCGTGCGATTCGAGAGACATTCCAAGCTCGAATTGTGTCATGCGATTTATCATACAAGTAGTACCTATACATATAGCCGCAGTATTTGCTTAGGCAATGCCAATATGGACATTTGGCGAGTGATGAGGAGCAATCTTGGGCTGGGATGTGGCCGTGGGATTATCGTACATTTGCAGCTAGAAAATGGTTCAAATTTATTTATTTATTTTTTTGGTTAGTTCACAATATGAAATTCATATGTGATTTATTTGAATTGATATTGTGTGAAGGTATGTCTTTATTTTTATTATTTTTAAAATATAATTTTGGCCTTAATTTAAAAGATTTTAATTTTATTTGTAAACATTGCTATAATAATATATATAATATATATATATAAATAATATATATATTTATTATGACTTGGAACCTTGTTTTGTAGTATCTAGCAATTTATTTACGTATTCAAAAATGAACTATATAATAAATTATTTAATTTTAGATTTTATAGACTTTGCATTAAAATTTAATTATGTGATTTGTAAAAAAGGAAACTGAAACTGCCATCAAAAGTAAAAGCAAGCCCATTAAATTATTGAATATGTCAGCTAAAATCTGCGATTATTGCCACAAACTGACAGCCTCTGCTGGTGACAGCTGATCCGCTGTGTTGGGTAAAAGTCTTTGCCAACTTCAGTCCCAGTCCCAGCTCCAGTTCCAAGCCCAGCAGTTCCCACTGCCCACTGGAGTTGACCTTCTGGCTGGCTCAATTTATTGACATCCCTTGCCAAACATCCATCGAATGTAATAAATTTCCATTAACTGCTGCACTTTGGGCGCTCGGCACACAACATCTCTCACCTTGAGCTGCCTGCCATTCTAGACAAGTGCTGCGGGCTGCTCGCTCTCAGTTTAGCGGGTAATTCGGAGCGACTACGCCTCGAAGCGGGTCGCGCCTCGCGATTACCATAAGGCTTATAAATAAATAAAATCCCACCGCCGCAGCCAACTGAAACTTGTTCTGGCCTACAGCGGCTACTTGCTCGTACAATGTTTTTGTGAACATTTTGAAAACATTTACAGTCGCGGCATGGACGGCATGGACAACAACGAAAAACTGGAGCAGGCCGCATTTTGGGGCAACTGCAACTAAAAACAGCATTTGAACGTGCATTATATTAATCTGAATTTTAATTGCAAATTGCAACAAGCCCAGACCAAGAGAGCCGAGCTGGGCTGAGTGTGGCAACTTGCAGATGATTAAAAATGCAAGGCAAATACACTTCATTATGGGCCCATTTTCCAGAGACATGTCAGAGTCGGAATCGCAGTCGCGACCAGACACTGGCCACATAATTCACTCACTCACTCACTCAACGGAGGATGCATGCAAAGCAGGGCCAGGCCAGGCCAGACCAAGACCAAGACCATGGCCCAGACCTTTGAGGGATTGTGGACCGGGGCTGTGGCTGGGGGAGATGGACAGGCGGAAAAGTCGCCGGGCAGAGGCTTCAAGATTACAAGTGCAACGCATTCCCAGGTTACCGATTTCATCAAAATGATAAAGAACCTCATGAGCGGCCACCGCCAGCAGCGCCGACATTGTGGCTGTTGTTGCTCGGACTCGGACTCGGACTTGACTGACTGACTGTCAGTCTGACAGTGCCTACTGTTTGTTTGCGGCCAGGCAAGCAACGGCAACGGCCACAATCGAAAACATTTAAGCACTTTATGCTATGCTCCACTTGAGCCGCGTTGCGTTTCACATTCGAGTGCAAAATCAACAGACAAACCCCCGGCATTGCTCAAGGTGCAGGCAAAAAAAAGAGTACAGAAAAACAGAAGAAAACCGAGTTGAAAAACGAGCTGAAAAACGAACGAACGAACGAACATAGCAGAGCAGAGCAGAGCGGAGCGGAGCGGGAGATTTAAATGCCTATCGCAAAGACACATCGACAAACGTCCCCAGGTCCGCGTGTCCCAGTCCATGACCATGGGCAGATCCAGGCCCGAAGTCCAGACCCAGACCCAGATCCGGGGACGGTGGCACTTGTATTGATCTAATCTAACCACGTTCAGTGTATGTACGCCTGTCTCCGGCGGTGGTCTCTCTCTCCCTTAATGACTGGACTAAACCACGAGTGGGATTGAATGGTCTGGCAATGGTATAGTCTGGCTGTGGTGTGGTGGAAAATCTACCCACGCATCCCACAGCCAGCGGCTCAAGAAGTTTATTGAGAAATTACCAAGTACAAAATGAGGTGTCAGATTTTCGATTCTTTCAATTCGAATCTCCCCGGGCCGATCTGCGTCGCATAACTTTGAGCAAGTTTGTGGCCCAAGTCTTTTGTGTGTGTGTGTGTGTGCCTGCCACATATTTATGATGACAAATATGGCTTTTCCCCGAGCAGGGGCCACACCATACCCATCGACACCTTTGGCAAACAAAGCCTTAATGAAGTGCGTACCTGCCCAAGAAAAGCCAACAGAGAACTGAGCTGAGAACTGAGCTGAGAACTGAGACTTAGACTTAGATCTCTCCCCACTTGGGGCAAATGGAGTGTGTAAATTGTATGGGTCAAATAAATACATAAAAGAATCCAAATCTCGATTTATGCTGGCTTAAATGAGCAACGTTCTATAACTCAAATTAAAAGCAATCTAAAAGCCAAATAGAAAGGAACCAAAAATACAAAAATAACCAAATACCCAAAAAAGAAGTGAATTCCAAGCAAACGAGCCACAGCTCTCGGTCTTCGGGCCAAGCCAACACAACATTCAGATCAGATCGGCTCTCAACGACAGTTTGCTCCAAATTAAAAAAGTATAAAACCATAAAGACGACAATAATGACAGCCCGTTGATGGTGACAACGACCATAATGATGCTCGTGATGATGATGATGATGATGAGGAGGAGGAGGAGGAGGAAATGAAAGGGGAATGGACTGGACTCTGAATGAGACTGAGCCGGTGACTAGAGGGGATTGCTGTCTCCACAGTGACACAGGCAAATGTCTTCTTTGTGCTGGCTTAAACGACTGCGAGGTTGGCTCTTCTTTTTATCAATGGAAGTGGCAGGAGAGGGAAAAGAAGAAAGATATATATAAAAATATAAACAAAAATAAATGCAACAATTTATGATATATTAAGAAAATTTAAACATCGTAATTACTTACTTTAAAAAATCAAAAGAACCAAGATCGAGGGTCTTTCCAGGGAGGAGTCAGGCTTAAGCACAAAATATATTGAAAATATGGTAATTCCATGGCCCATGGAGAGTAAATGCATTTGTTAATAATTTGTTTTGATCCATTAAATATTAAAAATAATATTAAATATTAATATAAAATATTGCGAAGATTTTTAATTCAAAAAGGGAAATCTCTGCCACAAGCGCAACTGTTGCATCCACCCTCGTATTATATAGTCCGTTTGTCGCATGGCCGTTTATTTTTTCAGTGCGGCGGCTGAACCTAATAATCCTCATGACTCGCATATCAAATGACAACAAATTTACTGCGGCGGCCACGAAGATGATGATGGGGACGGACTCGGACACGGACACGGACTGGGACTGGGACTGGGTCGGTGGCAGGGGAACGCGGAGTGCAGTGTCAAATTGAGCGACAATGGGCGACAAACGAAAAAAGCGGGCCACAGTGGGACAGTGGCAACTGTAACGTTTTGTTGCCTTTCATTTCCCACTCCCCGACTTTCCACCAATCTGCCGCTGTCCCCATGGAGCAGCGCAGCCCTCTCCGTCTCCCGGGGTCTGCGTGTGTTGTGCATTTGCCGCTTTAATACCTTTTAACACTAATCGCATCGACCGAAGCGCAATCAGTTGTGATGGGAATATAAATAAAAATAAGAATATATATACGAGAAATAAAAACTCTAACAAAAAGCCAACGGAAAGCAGCAAGCAAGGGCCGGCCCAGAGGCCGCAGATTCTGGCCGTCACCTCCAATATGGATGGATATCGTCTGCCTAGTCGCCTCGCCGCTGAACAAGAAATAAAAATCGTTCAAGTTCTTGGCCCAGGGAATCTTTTTGGTCTGTGAGACGACTGTCGTGTTTTTTTTTGTTTTGTTTTGTTTTTCGGGTGAGATTTTCTCACGTGTTGTTTGCATTGGTTTTATTTTTGTGGCGGTTCTTCGAGTCGATTTTTCGGGTGTATGCGTTTGAAACTGGAGCTGCCTTGGCTGCCTGCTCTCCTCATCAGCATGAGATGAAGATTTTTGGATACTGGCATGTTTTTTGGTTTTGGTTTTTGGTCTTTTATGAACGCAGTGAATTTTTATGTTTCGATGATGAACTGTGCACACGACCCGAAGAAAAATATCCAATCCACGAGCATGGGGCGGCGGCAACATGACTCAGACGCAGACTGAGAGCCAGGGCTCCCGAGCCATGGTTTTTGGCCAAGGTCTTCTGTGGACAGGGGACAGGGACTGATTGCTGCTGCTGCTGCTTCCCAGAGCTGTTGTTGTTGTTGTGGCATTAAAATCATCGAACAGGAAATTGCCACAAATTCTTTATGAGATTTACTATGTGTGTTTTTGGTCTTAATGATTTCTATTTTATTTCATTCCACGCTGCAGCCCAGAAATGTGTATCTGTATCTATATATCTGTATCTGTATCTTTTCTTCTGCTTCAGCGAGTATGGAGTCTCGGTGTCAGTGCCAGTCTTGGGGCTGCTGCTGCTGCTGCACAGTACGTGGCCATGGAGCCGAAAGGCTACAAGTTCATCCAGAGATCTGTGGCTCTGTTCTGGATTCCCATCCAACACATGCGAAATCAGTAGATCACGAAATGAATAGCCATAAATACAATGCGAGCCGAAGCCAAGAACTAAGCCACAAGCCAAGGAGCAGCCACCAGAAGAAGAAACATGCTGACTGGACTGCGACTAGCGAGGGAACGAACGAAACCAACGAAACCAGCAGGCGGACACAGAGATGGACTGTGCTGGAGTTGGACAGACGAGCAGATAGGCATGTAGACATATAGACATATGGGTAACGTTTCGCCATTTAGCTCGATTGCAGTTGCAAACATGCGATTTTGAAGAGGTTCGAATTGGCCGAAAGCGACTCCGATAGCGACTGCTGCTGTTGCTGCTGCTGCTGCGTGCAGCCTCTGCCTCGAGTTGAGAGTGTGGATTAGGGTAGGATCACATTCCCCAATGAGGAGGCAACGCTGTAGCTGCTGTTGCTTCTTGGGAAAGGAATTTCGAAATTGTGGCAAGAGCAGCAGCAGCAGCAGAAAATTCTATGTAAATATAGCCAGGGCTATGATCGAAAGCAAATCCAACTTTGTCTGCCAGAGACTTTGTTGAGTCCCGGTCCCGGTCCCGGTCAAATGTGCTTTTTTATTGGCCTCGAACAAAATGATTTCGTTTCTGGGTGCCCGTAAAATGGCAGTTACCGCCACAGTTGCAGCTACCAACGTTTACAGCCTCGACAGCGTTACAGCTACAGCTGCTGCTCTCTCCCTCCTCCAGCTACTCTGGCAATTTCGCAGTCCTGACAGCACCCGCTGCTTTTGGGAGGCCGGGAGGCCTCGAAGAACATAGACAGGAGACAGAACACAGAAGATGCGGAGACTCGCAGGGAAGACTCGCCATAAAAATGTTGGAAATTAATTAATCTTCACATGCAACTAAATTAACGCATGATTGCTGGCACAGCAGCGGCAGCAGCAGCCTCCAGCCTGCAGCCAGCAGTTGCCTCTGGGATCTGTGGCTGCGGTCTCCGCGGCTTCCAGAGTTGCATCCGACTCAAGTTCAGTGTCTGAGCGGAGGCTGAGCTGTGGGATTTATTGCATTTATCGGCCAATCGAATTGCGTTTGCAGCTTAAGATTTATACCTTTACATTTGACTTTTCTCCCCCATTTCTTTTCTCCAGCCTTATTTTTGGGCTACCCAATGCGGAAGTTGTGTCCCGCTTGGCTGGTTGGTTGTTTAAATGTTTGCTTGCTTCTAATTAAACGTCGCGTAGCCTCAATTTATTTGACTCGATTTGTTGGTTTGACATTAATGAACACGGCGTTGACATGCTCTCGCTGCCACGACACTGACACACAACGACAATGGCAACGACGATGGCGACGACAACTGCCAGTGCCAGTGCCCCTGCCACTGCCACTGCCGCAAGGAAAGCGATGACACCTCTTTGTGACCACATCGCAGATGTCTGCCAATGGGAATCATCAATTAAATTAGTTGGGAGTTGAGGCCGCAGAGCCACAAAGCTCTTTTGCAGAACATTTGCCAGACAAGACCAAAACCGAAACCGAAACAGGCAGCTCCATTTGCCATTTCGCGCTTGTCTCTCGCCTCGGTTTCGGGCTGGCTCTGGCCCTGTCTGGCCCTGATCCGTCGCTGGGTTCATTTGCATTTGGCCACAAGACCAGAGACGATTCCTGGTTGCTGCCCCTGCCCCAGCCACTGCCACTGCTCTGCCTCATTTAAGTGTTAAAAATGGCAGTTACATGAAACTCAGCGAGGAGCAGGGCCCCAAAGTGCTGGCAAATGTTCCGTTTACGTTTGTTTCGTGCCTTTTCGTTTTGGTGGTTTATGTGTTTCCCCCCCCAGCACCCCTGCCCACCACCCAACAAACTCTCTCAGTCTTTTGTTTTAAATATTAAACGGCTCTACAAATCGTTGCCAGCTGTACGTCTTTCTGTCTGTCTTCAGGCGCTGCTTCTGTTGCCGCTGACTGCAGAAAATTTGTCATTTTTCCCGCGGTTTGGCGGCTCATTAGTCGCACATTTTCGTGGAAGGCGCAGACGCAGACTCAGACTCGGGCTCAGACTGGAGCTCAGACTGGAGCTCAGACAGAAAGCTGCCAGGCGATGACATGCCAGATTACGAAGCCCCCAAAAACGACACTGTCCCTCCGCCTTGTTCCCTTCTAGCAATGTGCCCTAAGCATGTCCAGATCCCCCAGACCTCAGAATCGGGTCCACAGCGACCCAAATGTTTGTGGGTTTACGAGCATGGCGGCAAGGCCTGACACTTTCTGTGGCGATTTTAATTAGAAATGAAGAAATAGATACTCGTATTTAGTTGTTTTCGGCTGGCAAGTGCGCGAAGAGTGAATGCTCTAACATTTAACTGGATTACTGGCAAAGGTTTACACAGAGAAGAAAAATCTAAACTATAAAACTACGCTGAATAATGAATGGGCAATGTTTGCTGCTCAATTAATACAACATGACATTTTATTTTAATAAGTAATTTCCTCTGAAATGAAGTACCTTTTACTGCCTTTGTTCACCAATTTAGTTGGCTAAAATTGTTCCTCAAAAGGAGCTACAATATTTATTTATAATATCTTTACGCGTATCTACACACAATAGTCTACACTTGATAACTAATCCTCACAATATTCCACTTTTCTGTAAACTCCAACATAATTCTGTTCACGATTCCATAGCCAAATTTAGAATTACTTTCTCACTAACTGCCATTCGTTCATTGATGTTGATGCCCTTTCCAAATACGAGAATGTTCTAATCAAAAAGAGCAGCATGCCGAATTTCCCTCGTTGGATATCGAAACCCAAGCGAACCCTTCCTTATGAATAGGGTATAGCCAATCGTCTTTGGGTATGCCCATCTCCCCATCCCTGCTTGGCCATGATGGCTGCGGTCATTTCATCCAAACTCCAAGCAGACTGCCCGACGAACTTGCGTGGTTCGCACGCCCAGAGTTGATGCCACTCTATGCCGAGAGCTAATGTGATGAGCAAATAGTGGATTAGATGGAGCTGGAGCTGGAGCTGCCAGAGAGCTGCGGTGCATGCAGTTTGCTCACTTGCCACTTTGCCACTTACCACTCGAGAGTCAAATTATAATTTCATGGCTTATAAAACTCATATTTGTCTTGCGTTTGATGGAATTTCCATGTACACCCCGTGAGTGTGAATCTATGAGTGCGAGTCCGAGATTGGTGTGTGGATGGGTTAAACAAAACGTAACTAAAAACATTTCTTCACGCTTCTTTGTGTTCCTTCTTTTGTGGTGTCTGTTTTGTTGTGTTTTGTTTTGTTTGTGCGCTTTGTACGTTTTCTATTTACACGCAGTCGTCGCTGTTCAAACAAATTTTAACGCTTAAATGCTAAAAATCTGAAAAGTATGGGGAATATATTGGATTCCCAGTGCCCAGTGCCCAGTCACAGCAGCCAGCAACCAGCATCTCAGCACCTCAGCACCTCGGAACGAAGCGTAAGGAATTCGTAATTAGAAGTAAGACTCCAACTGCTGCAAGTCAGCCACAAATTGCAAATAAAAACAAAAGCCATGTTGTTGACTCGGCAAACAACTCGAACGATTCGAAGAGGCAGTCACTGACTCTGCACTGTCTCTGCCCCAACTCCATTCCCATCCCCAGCCCCGTTGTTTGTGCAAACAGTTAACACTCAAAGCACTCGAAAGTAAATGAAATCGATCCCCGCCACGGCCACAAAATGCCCAGCTCTAACTCTCACAGCCAGCCCCGAAAAAATCAACGCCAAATGGGCGTTCACAGAAAACACAATTAAAATTTAATGACGAAAAGGCGGAAAAATAGTTAAGTGCAGTTCGGCTACGTTGGCTTAGGTTAGGCTCTGCTGCACTCTCAGTCCCATGTCCGAGTCCAAGTCCGCGCCTTTTGGCCAGCAGGAAAATTGCCTTTTGTTGCCCAAAATTGAAATATGCAATCATAATGGCAGCGACACAAAATGCCGAATTTGGTTTCCCCTAATAACCACAATGGGCAGCCCGCATCGAAGCCCACATTCGCAGCCACAGCCACTGCCACATCCTATCGTACATGCCACAGCCTCCATCTGTCCGTGCCACAACTCCTTCCGTTTGTCCGCCTCTTAACGGTTGCACACTCCAGCCACTTGCAGCAAGTGATGTCCCAGCCTGGGCCACAGAGTGCTCTCCGCCCCCTCTCTCGCTTGGCAGGGTCTGGACAGTAAATTCGATTAAACCGCAAATAGGTTTTTGGCCAAGCGGGCGGCCAGGGCGGTCAGCAGGCCAAGCACCACTAGGCAGGCACAGTGGGCCGAGAATCGGTCTAGAGGCAGGCTAAGCTGTAAGGCAGCTATGCTACAGCCCTTACCCAACTACCTCAGCCAACTGGAATGCAGAAGTCTCTTTTCGCTGCAGTGGTTTTTGGGCCAACGTCCCACCGTACCGGGAGGGCAGCCAATGGGCTGCACTGGCGGCATAATTTATGATTTCATTAAAGCAGCAAATTTAATCGAACTAAGTTGGAAATCAAAACGATCGTCAGCTTCCCAGGCACAGGCACAGGCGCAGAGGCGCAGACCCATCCCCGTAGCCAGGGCCATCAGCAGCTCGAGACTCGAGCCAATTTATCGGCTATCGACTATCTATCGACTGACCGAATAAGTGGCACAATCGTGAGCACTATGGACGCTTTTCGATTGAGCAATGATTTGGTTATTGGCGGCTCTGTTATGGGGGGTGGGGTGGGGTGGGTGCGGGCGGTCAGGTGGAGGCCAAGTTCTATGAACTTCTCAAGCGAAATGAGTTCGCAGATCGAAAATTACAAGTTGCGGATTAAAACAAGACAAAAAAGCTGAGAGCGATTGCAGTGGGCCATAAAATAAGTAAATCGCCGCCCAACTCACGTTCCCAAAAAGCGAGAGAGAGCAAGGGGTGGGGGGCACAAATAGAAATAAAATAAAATTGAAAAGCTTAAAACATTGGCAAGGATAGCCAAATGGATGCGAATGGAATGGAATGGCTGGGGCATGGCTATGGTGTGGCATGGGGGGATGGGATGTATGTATTTGCAGAAATCGACTCACGGATTTTGTGTTACACTTTTGTTGTTAGCAAGTAGCGAATGACTCTGCTCCCTCTCTCTCTCTCTCACTCTCTTTGTGAGTCTCTCCCATTGGATCCGGATCGGGATGGAACAGAGTTTCGTGCGGCTAAGGCGAAATATTTTCGTTGCTTGACGACAGCGCAAGCAGCAAGAGCAACAGCGGCGATGATGCCGTCCATGTTTGTTGGATCGAAGCCTACCTACCACAAAGCCACAAAGCCACAGATACATTCACAGGCACAACCACAACTACAGCTACAGCCACAGCTCCAACAATCAATAGACAAACGTTTGGCTTGTTTTCGGTTTTTCTGCTGCATTGTAAATCAAACGGAACTGAGCGCCAAACAAGCGAAACGGTATTGTTTTCCAATTGGCAGGCACGCTAGGGAGGAGTTGCCTGCAGCTCCCACAGCACCGCAGCACCACCCACCGCACCGCACCCATTGCCCAGCCCGCCGTGCACCCCACCCTGCTGATGCCTGCTGGCAGATGGCCCCGGGGCGGCGGTTCAAGTTGCCACTGAAGACGCTGACAGGCAGCGCTCCGAGCGCTACGAGCGAGTGAGTACAGTGTGTGCTGGCTATGGCAGACTCCAGCGACGAGCGACCCCAGTGACCCCGCCTCTCCAATCACAACGAGGTCCTCAACTTGGGCGATGCTCACATCACGCCCGTCCACCGATGTTTCCTCAATTAACCTTTTTATTTCGGTGACTCGGTTACGTTTCTGTTTCTCCTTTTTTTTGTTTTTTTATACCCGTACTCAAAAAAGAGTTAAGGGGTATATTAGATTTGTGGTAAAAGTGGATGTGTGTAACGCAGAGAAGGAAAATTTTCCGACCCCATAAAGTATATATATTCTTGATCAGCATCAATAGCCGAGTCGATAGAGCCATGTCTGTCTGTCCGTCCGTCCGTCCGTCCGTCCGTCCGTCCGTCTTGTTGAGCGCCTGGATCTCAGAGACTATAAGAGTTAGGGTAACCAAATTTGGTTTTAAGACTCATGTGATATCACACTGCTACAAGTGTATTTCAAAATTTCGCCCCGCCCCCTTCCGCCCCCACAAAGAACGAAAATCTGTGGCAGGCACAATTTTAAAGATACGATAAAACTAAAAACGCAGTATCGTAGAGAATTCCCATATCTATCAGATTGCCGAATCTGAATCAGATCGGATCATAATTATAGCCAGAATGACGAAATTAATTTTCAGTTGCTTCCCCCGCCCCCTCCCGCAAGTAAAAGGCTACTCTATCTCTTTCTCGCTCGCACACTCTACCGCGTTCAGTGCGCGAGCAACCCCTAGCGGAGGAGATGTAGAATCTAAATGGAACATGTACAATCTATATGTTAGATGTATAATATACATTGTACATGTAGATGTAGATAACAGATGTAGCAAAAAAATGTAAAATGTAAAATTTTTTTTTTTTTTCTAAAATTCTAAAAAATCATGCTCCAAAATGTAAATACTGACTGAGTACGGGTATAAGTAGAGTCGCGTCCCCAGAAGCGACTCACACGTTCCTTCTCGTTTTTTTATTTCTTTGTTTTTGTTTTGCCTTTTTTTCTTTGGCTGTTGGGGCGTATGCGAATTGTCGCCATTACATGGCTTCGTGTTGTTGTTAAGAGAAAAGAGCCAAACAAAAAACGTTCCAATGGCCAAAACAAGAGTGCAATTTCGGGGAGAAAAGTCCATGCGAAAAGCAGCAGTGGAATGCAACTGAAAGTTATAGAAAGTCACTCGCCGAAATTAAGTATACGCAGAGACAGAGACGTACAGGGTGTGTTCAGATTTATGGGCACTAGGGGAGCTGAGAGCTGTGCAGGGTATTTTTATTAGTATTATGGGGTGTACTAATACTTGGAGCATAAGGTTAAAAATTATTCAACTGAATGAGCAATCATTTTAGCAGTGATTACTAAAGAAAAGCAACTAATATCCTCGAACAATAATTTTCACCATATGCAAAAACATTTGTTTTATTTAAATAGTAAAGATTCGGAGAAAATTCCTAGACTGCTTACGAAGAATTTCATTAGTAAAAAGCATTAAAAATCAATCAGCAAAAGTCGTTTAACATTGGAAAATTTATCAGCAACTATCGCAAAATATTTCCCAAAGTTTGAAGCTCTAAAATTAGCCGCCAGAGAGAGATTAATACTGAACTAAAAAATATTAAATGTTGAATCAGAGCCTAAGTTTTTAATTCCCCTAAGTCCTGCACGCTCCTAGCCACTTAATGTCCACTCGCCGCATTTACAAATTGCAGCCCCACTTCTGTGGCTTATCAGAGCCAAAGACCATTAGGCCCACTGTAGTCGAGTGGCGGAAGGTTGGCAAAAAAAAAGGAAAAAAAAAAGATACTCCCATGAGGCATCTAATTAAAACAGCCACCGCCTCGACTCCACCTTGGAGGCAGTTTTAGTTTTTTCCTTGTCGTTTTCCCGGGCTGCCTGCCTGCCTGCCACACAGCGCGTTGCAAGCGCCGTTGCATGGCTCTGCTGCTGCTGCTGCTGCTGCTGCTGCTACTGGTATTTTGGTTAACAAAAAGGCGTTGCAGCCTGGGTTAAGTGAGGTTATGTTATTTGTCAATTTGTTTTTGCCTAACTAGAAAATGTTTTAGCTGCTTCGGTTTCTGTTTCTGTTGCTCGGCTGTCCCACTAAAAAGCAACAAGGTTATTAGGGGTTAAGCCACACACAGCGAGACGAGTGACATGACCCCCGAACCCCGAAACCCGACTAAACACTTCTCTCCCACAGATCATCGTCTAACATAAGTAGTGGAAACCTTCGGCGCGTCGCTGCCATAACTTTCCATCAATTTATGCATTTTGGCCAATAGCCAATCCGAATCGAACGAAATCCAATTCAAAATCAAATCAAAACGAGCGAAAAAACATGTAGCACTTGTCAGCGTTGCCGACAGACAATAAAACCCCCAGACAAGCGACAATTTTTGTGGAAATGCAATAAACATTCAGAAAACATCGCCATCGCTGTCAGCTGCCTGAAGATTTACAGATTACCGATTTCCGATATCGAATGGCCAGGCAGAAGATTTTCGGTTTCTTTTGCTTTTGACAAAATTTTTATTAATTTAACAATAAAATGTTTATGCAAATGTGTGCGTTTGTTTTTTGCTTTTTGCTCGAATTATAATCAAAAGGCAATTATAATGGTGGAGCTGGGGCCCCAACAAAGCCACCGATCCGCTGCTAAGTTATGGCACTGGCCGATGGCCGACAAGCGGCTAATGAAATTATAAAACAAATGTCCATCATTATGGACACTAAATGTGATTAGGAATTCAAATTTGAAATTTCCACCAAACGTTTATACAATTTCAGAATTTGCCATTCGCTGGCGTCCCTTTTGTGGGTTGTGGGTCGTGGGGAAGGGAAATTTATGTGGCAGTTGAAACTCGAAAACAAGCCACAAATGTCAGTAAATGGCGTTGGCCAAATGGGTCGTGAATTATGCCGAAACAAGTTGGATCCACCTCTAATCCGATGGCTAAAGATCTGGGATCTCCGAGATCGATTAGAAATGCGCTTCTCATTATCAGCTGTGGCCATAAGGCCAATAAAGTCGCCAACTTAACGGCAGTTTGATGGCCAAGAGTACGACAAACTGTCAAAATGCCCAGCAGGCAGCCGCCAGACCACCAAACACCGCAGGCGCGCAGCAAAGCTCATTCTATATTTATTTGCATAAATGTTTACGTACCCTGTGCTGGCACATATCAAGGGGATATAGGGGGCATTCATATGCTATATATGCTATATATATGTACCTTATTTACCTCTTATTTTTTGGTATTTTTTATATCACTGATATTTTATTCCATTTGCATTCGAAATAAATGCATTAGAAATGCAAGCAAAATTCTCCCTTGCAGTACTTGCCCTTCCCGTTCCAGTTCTGTTTTTGCTTTCATAGTTTTTCCAGCTGTACCCACATCATTTTCGTATATATCTTTCCTAGTACCAGGTAGTATTTGAGTCGGTATATCGGCTGTGGAAGCTTCTGCTTGCTTAATCTAAATATATGAGACATCTAAGACGGTGCGACCTAAGAGCTGCCCGCTCAGATAATTCACACCTCGTTCGGACGCGTTGCCTCTGCCCGACACAGCGGGTGGCAGATGGTAGGAGGGGTACCCCTACCCCTACCCTGCCCCAGTCCACGCCTCGCCTCGCCCCGCCCCACCCTAACGCTGCGTGCGGTCTCAAATATCAAAAGCGACAACGATCCACAGAGAATTTCTCACGCTAATGCCGCACAAAATTTTCAATGCAAAATAATTCAAAAAAAAAAAAAAAAACGAGAGAAATAAAATAAACGACACAACCAGAAAGGCAACAAAATTATTGGTAACAAATAATTTTTGGCGCTTTCTTTATGGCAAATTAGCCGCGGCAATAAAATGCCAAAAAAACATGTGTACGCCAGTGTGTGTGTGTGTGTGTGTGTGTGCTGGACTCCACGCCGGAGTTGGAGCTGGAGCCGAAGTGTGTCCGTCCATGTAGGAGTGTGTAATAAATAAAAATCCAGAGTGCCATGCAAATGCCACAACAGGCGTACTATGAAGTCCTCCTATGCATAGCAGTCCGCGCCCCTCTGCATCGCTCCCCTGCATCCCAGCCAGGGGCCAGCTCTTCCTCTATCTGGTCTTTCGGCAACGGCCACAGACTGCAGCGGCCGCTGGTAGATAGTCTGGAAAATCGTTGTTATTATTTATTGCCGCCGATATTTTTATGTTTTTTTCCGAAGTCGTGACTCGACCAGGTCGCGGTCGCCCGTCGGCGTTGCCCCTGCCGCTGGCTAGACAGGCAGCAGGCAGCAGCAGCCCCCAGAAGGTGTGTTTCTGGCCACTGGACAGCACTTGGAGTGGCTCCAAGCCGAACGGCCGATCAAACGGGAGGCAGAGTCTGCTGCTGCTGCTGCTGCTGACCAGCTGATGGACGTTTTGAATGAGCTGCGAGTTCTTGGAAAGTCTTCCAAAGCGTTAAAAATCAAAGCCAAAGCATTTGCATCGATTGCTCAGACCACCGGAAGTAGCTGCTTTATATGCCACACACACCACACACATGTGGCAAAGGGGCAACGAGGCAACGTGGCAGCTGTTAGCCTTGTTAGATCAAAACGTCTGTCCAGAGTTTCGGATTTACCCAGCCAAAAGGTCTTTGTCTCTCATGGGTTGACTAATCGCTGATGCCTCGCAGAAGACGCCACAAACTCCCACACACAGAAACACGAACATGCAACATCAAAGCTCATAAACATGCACGGGCACACTCCAAGGGGGCAGCCTGAGGGGTGCAGGGTACACGGTGCAGGGTGCCCGGTGCCGGGGCTAAGACATCAATCCCTCAACGAGGCACAGACCCGGCTGAATTACGCGTTCGATTTAATCGGCCAGAAGAAGTCGACAGGCGACCGAAAGATACGCTTACTTTTCCAATAATTAAGATCATAAAATATCAAGTGACAGCGCTCTGAAGAGCAGATAAATATATGCATAGAATGGGAGAGTTTAGTGGGAGAAACTAAGAATTTTTACTTAAATTTATGCTTTAAGTTTAAGGTGCGGAATAATTTAGAACGAACCATAAAAATACTTTAAAATTTGTAACTTTGTGATCGAAATCAATGTTCAACAAAGCACATCTTTTGCGTAATATAAAACTGATCTATAATGATCTTTCTAAGCTTATTTTGCTCGTATGGAGTCTGACTTTAAACTCACTAAAGCAACTCTTAAAGATTATAATCTGTATGCAATATAATCTCCTTAATTCATTTGTTTCTCTCTCTGCAGATATAAGGCAGTCAGCATCTAAGCTGAGGTTTCTGCTGAGGTTTCTGCTAATGAGATTCTCTCTTAGAGACAGACAAATAAATATATAAATAAATATATGTATACTCGTACCTACATGTATGTATTATGCATCTAAGAATCTCTATCATAGATCTCGTTGCACTTTTAGTTCGCCCCAAAGAACTGCAAGCACTTCCAGGCTGCTCGAATAAATCGCTATACCTGTAAATGTGCTCAACTTCGTATGAAGATACCAAAACACGCATTTCGACATTTCGCTGTTGCTGCGATACAACAACAGCAACAAAAACAAATAAGAGGTACGACACGTTGTGCGATCAACGTTCGATGAGTTCGATTTGCTGGACACGATCGAGACAAAGTCGCTTACTTTCGCTTGGTCATGAATATTAAAGACATTAAGTAGGAACAATAACATCCAGCGAACAACTGCAGGAGCACCAGATCACAGAATGGGCTGAGGATCGTTCTGGGATCGGGATCGGGGCCGGAATGGGCATCGAACAAGAGATCCGTACCACTGCTGCTGCTGCTGCTGCTGCACTTGATGCGCTTTGGCTTTGTGTGAGTCTTCCTCATTTCGTTTTTTGTCTTTATTCTTTTCTTTTCTTTTCTTTTTATTATTTTTTTTGTATTTGTGGAAATGTCTGATCATGTCAAAAGCGTCGCAGCCCGTCATACAACAAACAACAATGCCTCATACCTCAGGGGCGGCTGGAGGGAGGCAAGTTGCCACACCAACAACTGCAGCAACAAATGAAAGAACAACTGCAGCAACAACAACTGTTGTAGGGCGGGGGGTAAAAAAGGATTTCGTGTCGTTTTGTCATCGCATGTTCGCTGCCTTCTGGCAAATGAAAACGTGAGCCAGAGTTTCTGTTTGGTCGGTCTCTGGCCTGGCCTGGCCTCCTACTCCTCCTCCTGCTCCTCCTGCTGCTGCTGCTGCTGAATGCTTATAAATATGCATTTCTTGATATTTTTTATATGGCTGCCATATAATTTAGCCAAAACGAAAACCAATAAACAATGGATCGAGAAACAGAGCCAAAGGAGGAGAGACGAGACTGCGACAGAGACTGCGACAGAGACTCCCGACTGCCAGCCAAGTGGAGGAAACTGAAGTTGCAATTTTGCTGTCAACGAAACGCCAAACGAAGACGCGCCAATGCCTGCGACTGGCTGACGTTTTGCCAGATGCCATCAAATACTCGAGAGTTACATCAGGCGAAGCTGGGCAGCCAGCCGCCGCAGATCGATGGGATTTGAACTTTCATCGCAGCGCCGCACTGACCGCCACTCGATGGATCGAGAGTCAAGTGCCTGCAGGCGGATTCGGCTGAGGAATGGGAAGCGGTTGGGCTACGTTTGAGATGCTGCTACATTTAAATCATCATAACTCAAAATGCTGGCAACGCTTTACATGCATAAGTACTCCTATCCGACGAGTGGCGATCCCAGTCATTAGGCCAGGGCAGGGCAACGCTTTTTCATTTTGATTTTGGCCGATTATTAATGATTTCCGTTCGATTTATCACACGATCGATGGTTGTATAGTGCAAGGTCATCAAAGGAACGTGTTGATTACCAGCACACAATAATACCAACAATAAATTAATAGACAGAGCGCACCAGCACCCAGGCAAAGGTAAGGGCGAGGGCCAGGGCAAGGGATAGACAACCCGCGGCTTTCCTTCGTTCCTCGTTTCCCCATTTCTCTTTTGATGGATTGCGCCCAACAAATCCAATCCGTTTCTCATGTACAATGAAATTTGTTTGCTAACAATGTCCGACAGGCAGACAGACAGACAGACAGAGAGACAAACGGAACATTTCTCGTTTATTTATAACAATTTGGAGGCGTTAAATTGAACCGCATTTCGGGATCAATTTGTGATGATTCATTGCGATTTAATTTCCAATTTAAATGCTTCAAAAAATGAACTTATAATCAACAATAAGTAATAAGTATTTCTCCATACTCTCTCTCTGCCTCCCCCTCTCTGTGTCTCTGCCTCTCTGTCGCTGTAATCCTCTGCATTTATCCGGCTTGGATTTCCTACCGAATTTGTCCATAATTTATATGTTCCAATTTGGTTACAATGCCACAAAATCGGGCTACAAATATGTAATCCAACACTAATTGGAAGCTCATGAGGCGTCCGTCCGGTCCGGCCGGCGATGGGCTCTCTGCTCTGCGCTTCTAATGGCAAATGCTGCAAATGCTGCCTGCCTGCCAGACAATGCTGGCTAAAAATGAAACTCGTTAAATATTTATGAGGAGCACGAGCATCGGATCGGTCCAGCCAGCGACATGCTTGGGCCCCAACCGGCCAGATGTGTAGGCCATAATTGTGCACAGATTTTGATTTGGAGTTGCCTGCAGCAGCAGCCGTAGCAGCAGCAGCAGTAAGCAGTAAGGGGCGGCAAGTAAGTGCGATCGGCGGACCCAACCCCAGGTGCTGCTACCAGGCTACAGCTTCCAGTTGCAGCGGCCTGCCTTGCCCATGGCCATATACTCGTACACTCGTACACCCAATGCTCCGGCTCGCACATAGCTGTAAATAAAAAATAAGAGAAGCAAGCCATGCCCGGCCCGGCATGGCACGGCACAGCCCAAGTGGCGGTGGCCCATAGCTCTCGGCCATGCACGAAGGCGCAACACTTCAGCTTCAGCGTCAGCGTCAGCATCAGCATCAGGCCTCTGCCCCGGCTGCCCCTCAGCCACAGCCACAGCTACAGCTTCAGATTCAGTTTGCTGCACGAGACTGTGGCAGGACCGTGGACCGCGCTTTGGAGCCACAACCTGTTTCGTGGGAACATTACCTAGTCTGGCACTGACTCTGGGCTCTATTGCCAGATCGGGCTGCAGCAGTTCGAACCCGAGCCCGAACCCGAGACCGCGAGCGCTCTGTTGCTGCTGACCACTGGGCCTCTCCTCTGACGCTGACGCGGATGCGGACGCTGACTTGGACGCTGACTGACTGACTGGCGGACCGACTGACGGACTACCTCTTGGTGTTGTTGGCCGCTCATAAATGAAACCTGTTAAATGAATGAAATAAAGTGTTATTTGCTCGACTCACAAATGTTTCTTGGGGGCCCTCTTTGGGTTCTTTGGATTATGCGCTTCGCTGAGGTTCAAACTGGCGATGGACGCGTGATGATTGAGGGCACTCCCCAATATGAAATGCTATAGGATTTAATAGGATTTTTTAATTATATTTATATTTTTTTGGATTTTACAAATATATATTTATTTTTAATTAAATTGAATTGAATTAATAATTCAACGCCAATCAATATTCTCTTCAATACTCTTCAAGTTCTAGTCACATCGATGCTCTTAAGTCTACCTTTGGCCAAGACGATTCCCAAGTTATTCCAAGACTGCCCATAAAATAAGCTCAAAGTATGGAAAATGTAAATAAATTATATAATATAAATATATAAATTAAATTCAAGTTATGCTCGCATAGTGAAACTGAAACCCAGCTTTCATGGCACGTTCTGCTCAGCTGCCCTCACGCTGCCATCTCTAGAATCGACCATGCCAGGGCACGTTTTATAACTCGTGTGTGTTTCTGTGTTCGCGTTCGAGTTCGTCTTCCTCTGCTGTGTTTGCGATGTGCTCTGGTTCTTGGACTCTTTGGGAGCTTTATATTTTCTCGCAGACCCGCGAGCGGGATCCGTATGAAGTTTAATTTGATTTTTTTTCTTACACATATTCCTGGGTCGTCTTCTCGCTGCCACTTCTACTTGGGACCTGCTATGCAGCCCCTATCCCTGTCCCTGTCCCTATCCCTGCCCTCCTATGTGTTTGTGAGTGACTTGTAAATTTTTTCGGTTTTCTTACTGGCTTTTTCCTGATGTTTTTTATTTTTTTTTGTGCGAGTATTGTTTGTGTTTGCGTACAGTAGTTGTAGCTGCATGTTTTTGTTACCTTTCGAGTTCGTCTTCAACTTGAGTTTTATTTTTAACTTAATTTCTTGCCCCATCCTCTCCCTCTCCTCGCTGCTGTGGACTGGTCTGTGGGCTCTGGCCCATGTGTAATTCATATTTTACGTACGCACAATAATTCGCAAGTTTCGGTGCCCGAACCATATAATTTGTGGCAACAACAAAAGCCAGCAAATTTGCGCTCTGCGCTGATCTGATCCATGCCCGAGAGTTGCCCGAGACTCGTCTAAATGTGCGGGCTTTACATCATTTAGAGTCGCCTCGCAGACGTTTATTATTTTTTCACGAGATTTACATTTTATTGTATATGTTTTAATTTAAATTTATAACTCGTTGCTACCCGCTCATGCCCCTCCAGCCACGCCACAAGCCGTTCAGATGTTGCCTTAATTCGACAATTTAATTTGGGTTTATGCTGCCTTAATAAGGGGAGCCATAATCTTCAGCCGAGAGCTCCCCGAAAGGGCGAATTTTTTGTTTGACTTATGTGAAATGAGGAAGCTATGAAGCCCGGCTTTTGGCTGGGGCGTGGCTCCCAGACTTAAGCTCTGCAATTTTCTGATTTTTTTCATTCATTTTTTTGTGTTTTCGCTGGTGAAACCATTTGCATTTGATTGGAAGTTAATTCCGGTTGTTTTCGTAACAAAATTCGGGTCAAGCGAGTGGGGTTTGTGGGCCATAAAAACTGAAGGGAGGGCTCGATTTATTCAACGACTGAAGTAACGACTTCCGTTCAAAAGTTGTGTATTTAAACGCTGTGGCATTCAGGATTTTTACAAGGCTTTCTTTGGCTGAGTTTCCTTTCAAAAATTAAACTACAATGAAAGCTCTCTTTGCGTGGAGATTTTTTGGGCGGATCATGGCTTCTGATCCCGAACAAATTAGCCTAAAAATATCGTTTTACCTGGCCTCAATTTATGGCAAAAGTAAAGCATTTTTAATGAAAAAATTAGATGTGAAGTGAAGTCAATGAATAAATCTCTTATTTCACAATATTGAGAAATACCTTTTTCGTTTGATTTCTTCATCCACAGAATCTTTTGACCATAGCAAACCCAAGCCACACCTATCATTCACACACTTTTTGATTTTCGATTAAAATGTGTATCCAGAGCCAAATTGTAACGAATTTCTAGAACTTATGGGGTTGAATTCTCCTTTCGATTTGGTTTGGGACAAAGTGCTTTAAAGCGGCGCCACAATCGTTTAGTTCCAGCTGGTGGCCAGCCAGACCGACACAAGGTTATGGCCGCAACAATATCTAGCCAAGAAATGGACTTGGATGTGGATGTGGATGAGTAATGCGGTCCGCTTACATTTTGTTCCCATGAAGAAAAATATTTAATTTGATTGCGGTTTTTATGTCTTCATTAGCAAAATGTTGGAAAAGCAATAAATTAGAGATTTCGGCTTTGCGGGACTCTCGGAAATCTTGGATCGCTTAAAAGCGGAGGCTGGAGAGAGGGTTTGACCGCCAGTCTGTTGGGGGCTGGTTTCTGGTTGTGTAGCTCATATTATTTTCGGTGTTTGGCCATGTAATGCGCTGTGGCTGCGGCTGGGGCCCATGCATGAAGATTAACACTTGATTAATGAACTCGATTATTCATAATTTGTTGCTGCTCTTCTACTTGTTTTTTCTCATTCTCTCTCATTTTTCTCGTTCTGTCTGCTGTCGGCTGCTTACAAATAATTGAAACATTTTGCGGGCTGCCTGCGACTGCTTGGGGCACATTCAATGCTAATGCAACTTCGATTTCAAGATCATTAAGCGCTACATGGACATGTACATGCGCTTCCTTTGGCTGCCATTATTGATGATTCCAGCCAAAGCCACAGCCACAGCCGCAGTCTCAGTTCCAGACTCCAAGAACGCTGCAACACACAAACACAATCACACACTTGGAGTGGCACGCACCTGTGTGCGTGTTAGCTGCACATTTGAGGTACGCAACTCGTCAATCAGTTGACCATGTGCAACCGGTTTGTGCCCCACTTCCAGTTAACTCTTCACTCGATTGATTTCATCCATACCCTTAGCCTGAAGTTAGATCTGCTGGACGAGTTGCTTTGCCTTGGAGGATTCTTAGGGAATAGATCACATAACGCTGATGGGTAGCAGGTGTTTCATTGATAGAGATTTAATTTAATTTAAACTTTTCTGTGGCGTAAGAAACTCTGAAGAATTTAAAGTGGAAACATAGCTAAGCTTATTTTATTAAAAGTACCTCGAAAGGAAATTCCCTCCAGGCATTCGATTTCTTTCGATTAATTTTTAGTAATATATTCTCTATATATTGCGTATTCCTCAGAATAAAGTTATATTAATTTATTTACCCCAGAAACTCTCTTAAAAGAATTACCATAAAATTTTAACTCTGCTAAGAGTAGTAGAAAATTCCTGCAGAGTTTTCCCTCTCCTTCGGATAGAACATTCACTCTTCGTGTTGTACCAATTATCTCAACTATCGTTTGCACTTTTTTTCTTGGGTTTTTTTATTGTTGTTGTTGTGGTTGTATTTTATCTGATTATCTAAGCATGTGTTGATTTTTCCTGGGCACAGCGGCACAGCGCTTTTCCAACTGTCAACGGCGCACAGCCGTCGCGTCGAATGATTTGCAGATTCTGTTTGACAGTTGGTCCGGTTTTTCATTAATGAACATGAGCACCAAAGAGACCAGACCCAAGGATGGTCCACTGAGATGGGGAGTTGTGGATCGACTGGGCGGTGAACGGCGCACGGAGACCGGAGAACACACGCACTGCAGTCAAGGGGATGCGTTTGAAGGTTTTTTTTTTTTTTGTTTGATTTATGGATGAGGAAAGTGGGGGGTTAGAAATGGGGCTTACGCATGGAATGGACTCCGACTAGAATCGGGCATACGATTCTTTTCTGTTTCTGTTTCGTTTCGGTTCGGTTCGGTTTCGGGCTGCTGCGGCTGCTCCCCCAAGGTAACCCTAATGAAGATAATTTATTATGCGATGCCGTTTAATTAAAATCAGATAACCCAACCAGAGAACCAGCGATCTTTCGCTGTCTGTTAAACTCAACTCAAGTCAGTTCCAACTCCTTCAAAATGCATACAGACATCGACATTCCCAGACCCCAAACCCCAAGCCCCATCCCCATCGTCAGACCTGAATGTGGATGTGGATGTGGTGGATGCTTGCTTGGCCTCCGCCGAAATGTGGCTGCTGTTTGCTGGTGTTCTTGTTGTTACTCTTGTTAATTTCCCAGGCGCAGGGCCAGACACAACCAGACAACCAGATTTCGCGTTAAGTTCAACAACTTGGAGCAACAAAGTTGTTGCGGTCAACATTCGGGGATGTGGATGTGGATGTCGTTGTCGTCGTCGTCGTCGTCGTCGTCTCCATCGTCATCGTCATCGTCGCCGGTGGCAGCTGTTTGGGACCATGCATGATTGGTATTGGTTCTTTATCAGGATCTTGTTTAGGCCATCTCGGTGCTTTGTTGATTTTGACTTTGACTTTTAATGCCGGCCTTCCTCCTCTGCTAGCCTCCTGTCCTCCTGGCTGCCTGGCCTGCCCTTTCCAGCCTGTCTGCCTTCCCTTTCTTATCAACAAAGATCAGTCCGAGTTTCACTTTTGTTCTCCTCTTATCCTCCGTTTTATCCAATCTTCCCTTTGGCTTCATCGCCGTTTATCGTCGTTTATCGTTGCTGTTGTTGTTGTTGTTGTTTCTGTTTGATATGCAAATGATTTTTAATTGTGTGCCCGCGCGGTCCATCTGCAGCCTTGTTAAGACTGAAGAAATCTCTATTTAAATGCTCATCGAAATGTCATTAAGCAGCTCCTTCCTCTCCTTTGGGTCGCTGCCTGCTCCCTCATCCTCATTGGAAGGCCACACAAGAGGCGTGTTGTATGAGTCAGAACCTAACCGACAGGAGAGCTTTGTTGAGCGAGTTTTTGTTTCTCTTTTGCAAAGCTCATCTTTTACCGTTCCACTTTTAGCACATGTTCTGCCGAAGTCTTGTATTCAATTGTAATTAGAGCAACTAAAGCAAACAGCAACCCATTGAATCACTTTCTGTGGGGGCTTTTGGGGGTTTTGCCATTGGCAAGTCTGTGGGCGGAGCACCGCACCACATCAGGGTCTTAAGAGAACGCGGCCGCAAAGAGCGCCTCCAGCTACGCTTAAAAGAGAATAGAGCAGCAATAGGTAAGTAAAGAGAAAGAGCAAGAGAGCGCTCTTGACTGCAAATCTATTTGTATGGCAAGAGAGCTTTAATAGAAAAAGAGCAATAGAGAGAGATAGAGAGAGAGACTGTGTGCGATATTGACAACAACAAAAGCCCCGTAATTAAGACTCGACGCTCTTTTCAGTCCAATCGCCTGGGCAGGTGCAACTGTGCCCAGTTTGACAGCCACTGGGCGCATTCTGCCGTCAAGTTTCCTTCCAGGGACTTTTCCTATATATGAACGTGGCACTGTCATAAATCAAAGCGTAGAGTGTGAAATTTTTCGCCATCTGGCTTGGCTTCTTAAGGCCCGGCCGGGCCGACTTCATTAATATTTTCTAGCCGCCACTAGCCGCATTTTGTGTATTGGTGTGTGTGTGCCGATCGGGCCGGTCGCATTTTTAGCCATTTATGACTTAATTTCAATTACACGCATTTGGCCAAAAATATTTGTTGCCACTTTGCGGGTAATTAAAATGGCAACACGTGCACGGAGCGCAACACCAGCGCAAAAATGCTCTTGACAGTCGAGTCGAATGCCGTGAATGATGCTGGGAAATGGAGCCGCTGCGTGGGGTCAAGGCGAAATGGAGGTATCAATATTAAGGGAAATAAACCCTATTCTAGGCTACAGAAACACAGCAAAGATCAGTGTCCCGCTCGAGCAGTTCTACTCGTAAAATAACAAACATTTCCCAGCATAAATAACTGCACTGCAAACGGAGCTTGATTAATTGATAAAGCCAAAGTTAATCATGGCCCCCTGGCCATAATAATCACAATCGGTGCTTGAGGAATGGGCAGGCATATGACACACATTTGTTCCGTTCCTGTGCTCAATCTGTCCGAACTGTCCGATGGCGCACCTTGCGGCCCGTCGTCTCTCGAGTGGAAGGCTCCCAGCAAGGTGCAACGGACTGGCAGACCGACCGAACAACGCCCCAAGAAGCCCTGTACCTGCAGCTCGGCAGCGGCGGAGGCGGCATCGATTTTAGAAAGTCCACTGGGTATTAAAACGGTAAAGCCAGAGCCATTTCCTTTTGGCCACCAACCAGCAGCGGCAGCAGCAGCAGCAGCATCAGGAGCAGCAGGAGCAGGAGCAGGAAAAGCCCAGACTTGAAACTTGAAATCCAAAGCCTATATATAACTCGGTGGCAGCGGCGGCAGCGGCAGCATAAATTTCATTGCAGACATTTGGCCTTTTATTAATTGTTTGACGGCGCCCGTGCCCATGACACCCCTCCCGATCCCCTACCCCACCCCACGCTCAGGCGGCATCCAAGAACCCCAAACAACAAACTGCAACTGCATTTTCCTCTCCCATGCCCCGCTCTGGGCGTGATGAGAAATTTAATATTGGCAAACGGATAAAACCGCCAGATAATTATACATTTTGAGTGGCCAAAGCTGCAGCCTGGGCTCTGGCTCGGACTTCGGCTTCGACGTCTCTCCTTCTACCCCTACCCCTCCCCCTTCGCCAACCGATTCCAACTCCAGCTACGGCTTGGGCTTTAGCTTTACAGTTCATGCGGCTCATGATAGTATAAGATTTCATTTCATTAAAGTGCATCACGACGGACGACGGACGGCAGGCGGAATCAATGAGCGGCGGGCAACATAGTTGTTGCCTTGCCCCACCACACTGCCTCCCTGCCACTGCCACTGCCACCCAATCCCAAACCCAATCCTCATCCCATTCCCTGCCAGCTACCAGCCAGCCAGCCAGGCAGGCAGCCAGGCAGACAGCAGCACCATCTAACCCGACTCAACCTACCTTGCTTACTCGTACTTTTCTTCTTATTGGCAGATTACGACGGCGGGGTGGCCGGGCGGTAAGGCCTGGCCAACTTATAATCAAATCCGATAAAAAATTTCATTATTGCTCCACAGCAGCAGCAGCGGCGGCAGCGGCAGCCGAAGCAGCAGCAATATGCCCGACAAGAAAATAAAAGAAAAGAAAGGCTTTGGGGGGGCCGAAGCTCTGGACACCCTTCTGTCAGATCGATAAAGAATATCCGACATGACTGAGCTACGATAATGGCAGTCAACTAGATTTACTGAACAGAAGAAAACAGAAGAATAGAATAACAGAATAATAGAACAGAAGGTTTCTTAGTGTTCCGCGTTCCTTTGAGATTTCTAGTATTTATAATACGAAATTATATGAGTATGTATAATTATCCAAGACATATCCATGCTTTCTTCCGGGCGCACAGCTCATGGATTTCATTGTAGCAAAGTGCGATAAGTGAAGCCAGCAAAATGAAAGTTCTCTGCCAGCGAAAGCCACAAAACAAACAACATTTGATGCACAACTAAAATACTTTACCTTCTGGTAGAAAGTGCAAATAGCTAAAATACCCTTTGTGACGTTAGGGTATACGCATACGTATACTGGCAAGCAAGAGCCATAACTGTTTTACAGGTAATTTCGCTGTTGCTGGTATGATTGTTGCTGGCTGCACTTAATTTTCGCATGCGCACTGAAACCGAGCCGGACTCATGATCGCGATTTCTTGATCTTCCGTCTTTCCGTTCTGCCACCACATCCCTCCTGCTCCTGCTCCTGTTTCGTGTGCGGAATCCATTTTGTGTGCCCGGGGCGCTTTGGTTCTCAGCCAACTGTGCACTGCTGGCCACTGGAGGTCAGCGCGGTGCAAAGGAATAGAAGAGCAGCCACACAGCATTTGATTCGAAATGGCAATCTCTGGCCTATCGCTGGGGCCACATAAATTGGGACGTGATTATGAAATAATTGCAATTCTGTACTTTGGACTTGCGCAACTCGCCACAGACCAGAGCAGAGCGGAGAAGACCAGACCAGACAGAAGGCAATCAGTTGGCTCCGCTGGCATCCATGGCAGCACCTTGGGGAGCCCTGAAGCCCACTGCAGCGCTGGAGAGCTCTGCGGCAGGGAGCAGCACTTCAAACGGGAGCAAGTGACAGGCGACAGATGATTGCCAGCCAAAGGAATCAAAGGAAATCGCAGTGGGGAAAGCGGCATTCATTCATTAAATTTGAGCGTGGAGGAGGGGAGTGGGAACTGTTCGCGGTGCCATGACAAATTCCATGACAACACCTGATGGCCGAGCAAAGAACTCCCTCAACTCATTTGCATGTGGAGCCCGAGGCTGAAGCTACCTGTGGCTTCTGCTGTTTCTGCTCCTGCTCCGGCTCCTGCTTCTGCTCCTCTTTCAACATATGCAAATTAAATATAATTTCAACACTCGCATTTTTGTTGGTTCTTCTCTGGCCATGGCTGGGATGGCTCCTTCCACGGCCCTGCCTTGCGGCCATAATTTACATGAGGTTAACACGCAAGCAAACAGCCACAAACAACAACAAAGAACCGGCCTTGATTATCTGCTGAAAATCGAATGCACGCACATGCCCCGGGATCGAAGCGAGAGATGCTGATGGGCAGAGGGGTAGGGTAGGTGGGGACTGCAGCCGAAAAGGAAGTCAAGTCAAGTTTGAAAAGGCTGAAAGAAAGAAATTCTATTACACTGTTGAAATATTGCCAAATCATGGCTCCGAAGTAAATAAATTTCCACGCCACCGCTCACCATGACCGCCTGAACTTCTGTCGTTGATGCAGATGCAGATGGGGAGCTTGAGTTTGAGCCGAAGCTGAAGCTGAAGCTACAGCCGAGTGGAGCTCCGCTCCGCTCCATCTTCAGATGGTGGCGCGACGGAGGCACAGGAGCAGGCCCAGCAGCTAAAGTCCCTGGCCGTGTATAAATAAGTAACCTGAGCTGCGCAACACGTTGCCTGACAGGGGCTCCAAAAACGGCACACAGCATCTCCGCCCCGCACCACACCACGAGTCGGCTTGGTTCGGATCGGATCGAATCGCGAAGGGAAGAACGCGGAGCGGAACCCGTTTAGATGCAGCCGCAGAAGCAGCCGCAGAAGCTCTGTGTGTCTCGGAGTGCCCCCCTCCACTCTCTGCGGCTTTGGGGCATTTTGATTTATAAGCGATTTATGCACTTTGCCGCTAAGGTGGGAGTCCTCCACTTGACCGAATTCATACGAGTGCCTGCCGGCCGGCCGGCCTGCCTGGGCGCAGAGTTTATTCTCTCATGTAGGAAAATATACAAATATAATTTACATAGCCTCGTGGGGCATTGAATTTTGGGATTTACTTGGGCGCTGGGCGCATTCATTCATTCACATGATTCAATTGGAAAGCATTTGAAGAGTGTGTTGTGTGTGTGTGTTAGCATACGTATTATAAGGCAGGCGTCTAGTGCTCCCATCTTATCACCGAGACACGGCCCACTTATCTCCCCAGCAGAGTCAACAGTGGGGGATGTTTATCTATACCGCAGCGGGTGCCTTGTTGGCAAAGTACCATAAAAGGCCCATCAGGCAGCTGGGCGGACTGTTGTTCACGGCTCCCTTCTGCAGCATGCGTTTGGCCTCGTCCAGGGACAGCTCCACCACCTCTATTATTTCATCGTCCACACCGCCACCGCTGTTGGCCTTGTCGGCATCGCTCACCTCGCAGTAGTACATGGCCTGTTTGGCACCCGAAGAGCCGACACCAGATCTGCAAGGAGATGAAACGGAGACCATAAGTGGGATTCGCCTGTAGAAAGTGTCGCACCCACTACTAACCTATATACCATGACTTCTTCGATGCGCTCCACTGGCACATCGTAGCCGCACTCCTCGAGGACCTCCTCACGTGCAATTTCCACCCAGCTCTTCGACTTGTCCACAATACCAGCGCACAGCTCCAAGGTCACGCCGATTGAGGGCGGAAATGATTGGAGGTCGACATTATCAAAGTTTCCCTGCTCACTGGTGATTACGCCGTGATACACCGCCGGCCGGAACTGACGCACCAGCACCAGCTTCTGTCGCGTTGTGTTGTACAAAATGATGGCCACGCTGTCGTGCACCTTGAGCAGGTCCCAGTTCTTCTCGACGCCATTCTGGATGTAGTACATGCGAAACGGCTTCACATAGGGGGAGTCAGCGGGCAGCGGTCCCAACCAGATCTTCGATACGTTTTCCATGGTGTTGAAAATATATTTTCCGGGAGACACAGCTGATGCCAGGCACCGACCGACAAACAACAACAACGACCCAACATATGGCAGTTGCGAGGAAGCTTTATGACATTTAAATCCATGCGGGCCATGGTCACACTGATATTTGAATGTCGTTACGAAGATTTTGGTGCTTTATTGAGCAGAAACCACATTACGCCCACAAGCAGGGCTGGTCCGCCGTTTGTCCTATTGCCTGTTCGGACCAGCTGCCTGGCCTCATCCAGCGACAACTCCACGACCTGTATTACCTCCTTGTCTACGCCCCCGCCCGCGGACACTCTCTGTTCATCGCACACCTCGCAATAGAACAAAGCCTGTCCGCCGCTGGAAATACCCACGCCGGATCTGTACTGGAAAATCTTCTGTAGGCCGCCGGCGGGCACATCGTAGCCGCATTCCTCGAGAATCTCTTCCCGTGCTATATCCTCCAGACTCTTGTCCTTGTCGACTTGGCCCGCGCACAGCTCCAGCGTGATTCCCATCTCTGGCGGGAACTTCTGCAGATCCACGTCCCCCCTGGGTATTTTTGGCTGTTGGCAGCTCAACCGAGCTTGGTAGACCGCAGCCCTAAATTGCCGTACAAAAATCAACTTATCCCTAGACTTGTTATATAGAACCACCAAGACACCGTCCAGTACTTTAACAACGTGCGTCTCCTTCTGTAGCTCATTTTCCAGGTAATTAACGCTGCATGGTTTAATCCATTTGGATTTCGCGGGCAGTGGCGAAAACCAAATTCTCGTAATGTCACTCAGTCGACCAAGGGGCGGCCTCTTTGCGTCAGAACAACAGACTCGACGCAGACCTCCTCGAAGGAATTTAAGCATGTTTCAAAACAAAAAATATATAAACGAAATAACGAAAAGTCAGGTGTAAAAAGCGACAAAATTCGATAAATTTGGGAATCAGCGCTGGGCGTGCGTGCTGGAAAACGCCATCGCAGCTGAGTGTTGAGCAACGGCGCAGCCATTTTGACACTTCCATTTATCGAAAATCTTGGTGCCAGATTCGGTGTGCGGTGTGTAAAATATTTGTGGTTTGCTCCCAACGTTAGATAATAGCCTTTTCCGAACTTGATTTGCAGCTGGGAAACGAATCCGATTGCAATTAGCCAGTAGCCAGAGTGTGTATCAATTAAGCGAATATGCTGCGCTCCAGACTGACACAGGCAGCCTGCGCCGCCCAACGTGCGTTCTCCACCACCCCCAAGGTGCTGGCCGTCAAGCAGATGACGGTACGCGATGCCCTCAACAGTGCCCTCGACGAGGAGCTGAGCCGGGACGACCGCGTCTTTCTGCTGGGCGAGGAGGTGGCCCAGTACGACGGTGCCTACAAGGTAAGCGAACGATAAGAAAAACCCTTGCAACCGATTACGTAAACAGCATCGGCCAGCAGTGACAGTTCGCGCTGACAGCTGATGCAGTGGGCCCACATCGATAGGTGGCGGGGGCAGTAAGCAGTCGAGGGGCAGGGAAAGTGCGTGCCTGCCTGATAATGAATCTGAATCGTGTCTGCGTCTACCTAACGCAGGCTGCGTGATTGAAATCGGCAAGGTCACGCAATATGTGTGTGACTCGACGCCACGCAGATAACACGCAGCAGCGACACAGCGATAATACATATATACCTTTCGATTTGTTTACGCTGGATGATGATCGCTCGTGCTCTAATTTGTGATTTATCTTTTGTAGGTATCCCGTGGACTGTGGAAGAAGTACGGCGACAAACGCATCATCGATACGCCAATCACAGAAATGGGCTTCGCTGGCATTGCTGTGGGTGCTGCCATGGCCGGTCTGCGTCCCGTCTGCGAGTTCATGACCTTCAACTTTGCCATGCAGGCCATTGATCACGTGAGTATTGCCATTCCCCCAACCCCCCCCACACATACAAGCAGTAGCCTAAATACTCATATTATCTCATTGCCAAACCAACACTAAGGGAGAGATTACTCCAGTTAATGTGCCCCTCCACCCCCACTCAGCTAGCTAATACTCCTAGTGTCCAATTCAAGTTGATTACAAAATCAGGGGTCGGCGCGTAATGGGATAATATGGGTTGAGGGGCTCCTGCCACAGCACCACCCACCACAAAATCAATGCAAAGACGAGCAAGTGGGCTCCGGGACCTCTGTACCGTTTGACTAATTCCAAACCCCCTCCCATATTATCCGATTATGTGCAGGCCAAACTACTCAAGTCTGTCAAGCCACCCATTGGCGACTGCCAGCTGCCTCTGCCCAAGATCATTGAAAGTCCGAGCTCCACCTGGATAAGGGAAATCAACGATATACTGCAAAAAGATCGTGTGGGCGAGCGCACAATCATTTCACCGCCGCTGGGCAAGAGCATACCCGACAAAATGGAGGCTGCCCGCCTCATTGTCATCCGACGGCGCAAGATGAAGAAGCACAAGTTGAAGAAGCTGCGCCGCAAGATGAAGTTCGAGTGGGCCAAGGTGCGGCAGCGTCGCGAGATGCGCAAGGAGAAGGCGTTCCAGGCACAGCTCATGGCGCAGATCAAGCAGGCTGAATCGTTCAGTGCCGAGCAGCATGTGGCCGAGATCCTGCGGCAGGCCAACGACAATCCGTTGCCACGCTTCTGGAAGGGACGACGCCTGCCCGCATTTATCATTAAGCAGAAATTAGGCCTTAAGTAAAGTTCAGCAAATAAAATGAAAATTGTATTAACTTGAATTGGCCGCCATCAGAGAAGCTATCGGGAGGAGGCACATGCAACCATCACACAAACACACACGATATTTGTCCTTAATAATTACAAAGAAAAAACATTTTCCCTGCCATCCTCAATCAGATCATCAATTCGGCTGCCAAGACCTTTTACATGTCCGCTGGCGCTGTCAATGTACCAATCGTGTTCCGCGGTCCCAATGGTGCCGCCTCCGGTGTGGCCGCCCAGCACTCTCAGTGCTTTGCTGCGTGGTATGCACACTGCCCCGGCCTTAAGGTGGTCTCCCCATACGATACGGAGGATGCACGAGGCCTGCTGAAGGCTGCCATTCGGGATCCCGATCCAGTTGTGTTTCTGGAGAACGAACTCATGTACGGTACTGCATTCCCCGTCGATGATAAAATCACCGACAAGGACTTTGTGGTGCCGATTGGCAAGGCGAAGATCATGAGGCCTGGCAAGGACATCACCATTGTGGCGCATTCCAAGGCGGTGGAGACGGCCCTCCTGGCCGCCGCCGAGCTGGCCAAGAAGGGCATCGAGGCTGAGGTCATCAATCTGCGCTCCATTCGTCCCCTGGATACGGCGACCATCTTTGCCTCCGTGCGCAAGACCCACCACCTGATCACTCTGGAGAACGGCTGGCCACAGCACGGTAAGCGATCGGAGCAGCATCCTTTCAATATGCCCTGTTAAAACTAAAATTCCGTCTGCTTTCAAGGTGTTGGTGCTGAGATCTGCGCACGCATCATGGAGGATCAAACGTTCTTCGAACTGGACGCCCCTGTGTGGCGTTGCTGCGGTGTGGATGTGCCCATGCCCTACGCCAAGACGCTCGAGTTACATGCTCTGCCCCGAGTGGCCGATGTGGCTGAGGCGGCCCTTAAAGTGCTGGGCGGCAAGGCGGGCAAGGCTACTGCCGCATTGAAATAGACACACTCACACACACACACGCACGATACGGCACAGAGCTAACTAAATTTACTGTCCTCAACGAAGAAAAAACCAAAACAAATATGGAATGGACATCCGCTGTCCCTAAATTAATGCACCGAACTGCAAATCGAAAAGTGAAATGGAATGGTTTGAATTTAAGCAGCACTATTGGATTTTGTTTATCTTTCAAACCTGCTAGTTGATTTATTTGGTTATAGAAATCTCTTCTGAAATTAAAAAACAAAAACTAGATAACCTGGTCCCACGTCGTTTCATTTATTTCCGCGTTTCAAAATTGGCGCCAAACTCCATTCAGTGCACGAAAATTTCGAAATTTTTCGGTAGAGAAACACTCAGATCGTGGTGTGCTGATTTTTCAAAATGTACGTTTTGTACAGATTATATAAACAATTCAATCAAATGGAGTTCTGAAAACTAGCCAATCCTGTATAAAATTGATTGATGAATTGGCTAAAATTATTAGTTTAGGGTTGAGAGGGCTACTTAGCTAGTAATATTAAACCGAATATCAAAATCGAGGAATATCAGCGTAATTTGTCTTATCCGTCAGTATATTTACGGTATATTTTGATAATCACAAGGTATATTTAGGTATATTTCTGAGGGTCAGGGCAGTATATTTTATCAATAAGTCGCGGTCACACTGAAAATAAGGAAAAAAGGAAAACAATAACAATTAAAATTTAAAAAAACACAATGCTCTGGCTGTAATGGCAAGTAGCTCCAGCTCCGATGAAAGCTCCAAAGCCCCAGAGAATTTTCAAATATCCAGTGCCTCGACCAACGACGACGATGACATCTGTGATGGCGCAGGATACACAAAGAAGAAGCCAAATGGAGGAAGCAGCGTAAAGGCCACAACAGCTGCTTCTGCGGCTGCTGCAGTTGGTCTGCGATGTCCTTTGTGTCTCGGCTGTACTGCGACACGCTTCCACTGTCGCAATTGCGTCAGAAATGGAAACATTACTCATAGCGCCACTGCCAACGAAAGAGCCGAGAGGTTTGCTACGCCACTCTGCACAGTCATTTCATTCATTCTCTCCAATACATGGGTTTATCTCTTCTTCGTTTTTGCAGCCTGTCGGAAAAACAGCAGCGGTATATCAATCTGCAGGCGGGTCTGAAGACATATAGCAATCGCTATGAGCGCCTCATACAGCAACACAAGTCGAACGAGAATCGCGTGATGGCCATAAAAGCCAAGCGCAAACAGCTGGAGCTGCTGCAGCAGCTGATTGGCAGCACCACACAACGTCTGCTGGTGCTGGGCGAGCGGCGGGATGAGCTGCGTCTCGCGAATGCCGAGAAGCGCAAGAACCTGCCCAAGTATCCCATCAAAGTGAAGATGCTGGAGGACTATGTGCTCGATCGCATCGAGAAGATCGAGAAACTGCGCGACACGCATCTCGGTCTGATGGACAACATCAAGCAGACGGCCCGTCGGGGCATACAGCAGCTGGTTACCTACATCTTTCCCATCACCGAGGTGGTGCTGAAGGATGAGCAGCAGCGCAAGATGAGCAACGAGCGCAGCGAGGAGGCCGAGACGATTGCGGCACTGGCCGATGCCAAGAACACCTCGTATATACGTGGGAAATGGGTGTTCCATGGCAGCGGCATCAGCGAGGTGCAGTACCGCATTGTGGGGCCCTCGCTGCCGGCCAATGGAGATTATACTGCTTACCTGGACTGGCTGTCGGACAACAAGGACGACGTGCCAAAGGCCACGGCCAACGAGATTACGCCCAGTCGCTACGAGGCCTATCGCATTGTGGGCGCCCTCACGTACACGGCCCAACTGACACAGCTGCTGAGCTTCTATCTGAACGTGCGGCTGCCCCACAAGATTGCCTACGGTGACTTCTGCCGCAAGCTGCTCAACGAGGAGCAGTTCCTGCGCAAGGTGTCCCGTGTCAACTCGAACATCATGTATCTGGCCTACACGCAGCAGGTGAAGCTGCGTGCGCTCAACGAACAGCACACACTCGAAAACATTTTGGCCATACTCGATCTGGAGCGCAGCGATCTGGGCCGCTTTGGCCATTTGGATGTGACAAATGCGCCGCTCATGAAATCGGTCGACTCTCTATTAATTGGCATTGAAACGGCCACGGAATCGGAATCTGAAGGTGGGTCTCACGGAGGTTATATCTCTGTAACTCTATCTGTATAACTGTATAACCTTCTTGGCAGATGAGAACTCGTTGCGCTTGGACTGGGAGTCGGTGCCCAGCCTGACGCCACAGCCAGAGTTAGCGGATCCCAATCTGATGCCCGCTGTGGCCCAACAATCGACCATTGCCATGGTGCGTATGGCAGCCACCTCGATGCTGCGCTGGATCAAGTGAGCGGCATGATGTTGCTGTTGGCTTCCCCCCCAACCCCCTGCAGCAATGTCAGGCAAAGCACGTGTGTTATCTTTTACAAATTAGGCTAAGTTATCGGAGGCGCTGTACTATCAGAGAGTATGGATGTGTTGGTTTTTAGCATTATCTAATATCTGATATAAATATATATCCTATATAAATGTATGTGTATATTGCAGTGTGTAATAGTTGAGGCAAGACGACGACGAGGATTGGTTTTGTTTTTACATAACTTATTTTGTGTCTCCTTTATTTAATAAAAAATGGTTCGCTATAAATAACTAGATCCGAATTATGCTTATTTAATGCTTGCAAAGTACAAATTACACACACGACTCACTCGACTAATTTCTTTTTTACTTAGACGTCTAAATGTTGATTGGTTGATTGATGAATGTATGTATAACTGTATGAAAAGAAAAGGCGCAAACGAACACACACAGACGGGATTCGAGGGAGGGATCACTCTCACCCCTGCTGCCTAATGTTTTATGAAACCTGCACAGCACAGATGATGAATAACCCGACGAATCCCGGACAATATCCGGTGGTGGCGGAGGGACTAGGGACTTATGCTAAACGAACTTCGTTGGCAGTTGTTGTAAGATAGATGTGGTGGTGGTGCTGCTGCTGCTGCTGGCTGCCTCGCTGGCAGCTGTAGGCGGGGAGGGCTTTACAAATACTTGTGGCAGTGTATGGGTTAGTGGGACGGAACCGGAACCCCCATGATGTGAACTACTGGGCACAGAGACGGGCACGGGCACGGGCACTGGCACCGCCACGGAGCCACCGCCGTTGAGTAGGCCATACTGATTATCGTAGCTGGCCAAGGAGCTCATTGAGGAGAGGACGAGTGCTGCTGCCATCGCCTCGTGATTGTAGAATGCCGACACTGGTGCCTTCGATGGCTGTGCGGCATTTAGCATGGGTCATTGATGCGATGACGTTCCTGCACCGGCACCAGTTCCGCCAACATTTCCACCTTTCATGACGCCGCTTGGTGAGACGCTAAACTGCTTTTGCCAATTGTTTTGCAGTGCCAATTGCTTCTCGAACGTTTTTAGATCGGACAATGTCTTCATTACTTGGGCGCTGCTGCTGAGATCGTAGACATGCTGCTGCTGCTGACCCATCGCCATCCTCAAGCCCACTTTGGCAGTGTGATTATGATGATGATTGTTGTTGTTGTTGTTGTTCTTGTGATTATAGATATACATGTTGTTCGCCTGGAAGCCCAGTACTGCTGCTGCTCCATTGGCCTTCCCCGCTGTGCCTGTGCCAGTGCCTGAGGCAGTCTTTGCCTTGCTTTGAGTCTTTGTCTTTGTTTTGGAGGAGGTGTGCGGCTTGGCTGGCGCTGTCACAGTTGCCATCGCTCCGGCAGGATAGACACCGACAATCTCAACGCCATCCGATTCGCTGCTGCTCTCCAAATTGACTGCAGAATTCTGCAACTGAGTGGCGTAGGAGATGCAGCCACTGCTGCCACTGGCGCTGCCGCTGCTGTTGGTGCTGGTAATGACTGGAGTGGGCTGGGGCGTGATGGTAATGGTGGCGGAATGTGCAGCCAGCTGCTTCGATGTCTGCAGTATATCGCTGGGACACTTGTAGTCGTCCAAATTGATGACATGCGGCGATGGTCGTGCTCCACTGATCACCTTGGAATGTGCTGCACTGCTGTTGTTGCTGTTGCTGCTGCTGCTGCTGTTTGTCTGATGACTGTTGATTGTCGTGACGCTAGGATTGACGGCAGCAGCTGCCAGCGTTGCTGCGGTTATGAGATTGTACATGCTCTGGTGTTGGTCCGATTGATTCCTACTGGATGCAGCAAAATCGCCAAGCATACCCGCGAAGGCAGCCGCCTGGGCCGATGTACTGGGCATGCATAAAAGGTTCTCCAGATTCCCAGCTGCAGCAGCAGCAGCAGCATTCACAGGCGCTGCAGCCGGCGTCACCTGGATTTGAGGTGGGGGCTGCTGCTGCTGCTGGAGCGGCTGTTGGTGCTTGGCCATTTTTATTTTCGGTGGCCTGCTGGTTTTGCCGGTGGGCTGCTCTTTGAGCTTGCGCTTCAGGCTATTGGATGAGGCACTTGTAGCTGAGTCCGTGTCCGAGTTGCCACGCGAGCGACTTGGTCCTGCTCCTGGCGGCAACTCTTCCACTTGTCTTGGATAATTATTCGCCTGCGGCGCCAGTGGCTCTGCTGTGGCCGCAGCCGGCGCAGCAGCAACCGCGGCAGCGACAGTTGTTTTCGCTTGAGTCTTTGTCTTATCTGCGGACCTTCTGCTGGAGTTCTGTTGGCGGGTGATTTCACGCTGCAGATCATCGTAGCGCATCCAGCCCATGGGCCACAGTTCCATAACCTTTGACTGCATATAACTATTGATGAAGTCCTGCAGCGAGTCCTTGCGCTTGCCGAGCACCGCATAGGAGGTCCAGCGTGCCTGATAGACGCTGTACAAATGGTTTCGCAGCTCGGTGGTCCACTGGAACTTCTTGCGCGGCATCTTGGGCGGCACCTCCGAGTTGACATCCGCCGCCCTGTAAAGATCGTTCAATTAATGAGCGGGAAACCCCTCACAGAATGTTTTAATTTATCTTACGCCTGCTCTGCAAAATGATGCAGCTCCACCTCGTAGCTGGCTATGGCCTTGGGCATGGACTCGGACACTGCACGCCGCAGTCTTTCCAGGGCAATGTTTGTCTTGTTCCTCTCCTCCTTGGAGCGCATGGCCTTGCCCTTGCGCAGTATATAGTATTTGGGCAGCTGCAGCTGATACTCAATGTGGGAGAAGACCATATTCCGCTCGTTTCGATCCGTGCAGAGCAATGCCTCGTACACCCTAACAGAGGAGGGACAAGAGATTGTCGTTTAGGATTCCCTGTCAGTGGGCGCGAAAACTCACTTTAGAAGCAGGGCGCTCAAATTGCTGTCCAGCGTGAACTTTTTGCCGCACATGTCGCGGCTTTTCACCGCTTCCTTGAAGCTGTTGACGGCCTTCAGTATATCCGCATCCAGGGATGTCGGTAGCTGCGTGTCAGCCGTTCGCAGATCTGGAAAGACAACAAACGAAAACCCATATTAAATGCTGCACGACGTCTCTGCTGCTCTCTGGAGAGAGACATACTTTCACCAGCTTGGCCTTGACCTTGGCCCTTGGCTGTTTTATCCGACATGGCGGCCTGATCGGGCACAGAGTCGGTGTCACAGCTGCTCTCCAAGTCATCCGTGGAATGGCACTTCAGTTCGCCATTGACGACAGGACCTGTGACCGATGCTGTGCCGCTCTGCGATTTGAGGAAGCTATCCCTTTTGGCCTTGAGCATATCCTTGACGGTGGTTGTCTTCACCACCTTCTTGAGGGCCTGCGCCTGGGCCTGACGCACCTCCGAATCGGAATTATCCACGGCACTGGGTCGCGGCGAGTTTGACGAGGAGGAGGTCACTGTCAGCGTTTTGGTGGGCTTACTGGTGCCGGTGCTGGTGCTGGTGCTGGTGGTGCTGGAGCCAGAACCACTGGACTTTGACTTTGATTTTGACTTGGTTGCCTCATCCCCAACGCCGGAGCTGATCTTGGCTCTCTTTGCCTGATGATTTTCTTTGTACATTTCATTGGTGTTGGACTTGGCTGTGTTGGCAGAGTCGCCATCGTCCAGGCTCTCGCTATCGGAGTCCTCCTCATCATCGTCATCATCATCGTCATCGCTATTCGATTCGCTATTCGAGTCGCTATCTGAGGAGCCATCGCCATCTGATCCATTGTTCTCGTTGCCATTATCCTCGCCAGACGACGACGAGGAGGACGAGGACGAAGATGAACTATCGGAAGCCGAGGAGACGATGCGCTTGCGCGATCTCTCTGGCATTTTGATGATCGCATCCGTTCGAGTGGTGTAGGATTTGGTCTTGGTTAATGGTTTGAACTCCAAGGCACCGCAATTGATGTAGAAGCCACCCTCGAGCGTCTCCACCTCCTCAGGTATGATTTCGTCGTACTGCCAACGAAACAAAGGAAATGCGAAACAATTTTAGCTCCGAATTTCGAGTTGAGTTCTAAGCAAGTGGGATTACCGCTTCGGAATTATCAATGAAGGAGTCGGTGTCATCGTAGCCCACGCCAATGTCACGATGATCGCCCCTTCTGCTGCGCCCACGGCCCTTGGCATAGGCGTTGCCATATTTGGCCTCCAGCTCTTTGGCAATGCGCTGAACGTCATCATCGTTGTCGGCAAACGGATCGCTGCTGCTGAAGCCGTTGCCAGTCTTTAGCTTAAGCTTCTTGGCCTTTTTCTGCAAGCAAAAACAAAAGCCAAGCGTTAGCATTGGATACACACAGAGGCCCCGGGGCCTACAGGTCCCTTCCACATACCTTCTCCAAATACAATAGTTTCGAATAATTAAACTCTGGATAGGTGACGGTGTCCGTCTCGAAGAGCTTGAGATTGATGCGAATGCTTTTCGTTGTCTTTGTTGGCTTGTTTTGGACGGCCGGCACCTCCGGCTCCAAGATGTTGCCGCCGCCGCCGAATCTCGACAATACCGATTCGCTCTGGATGATTGAAGTAAGAGAGACACGCTTATGTTCGCCCCCCCTCGACATTTCCGAACAAGCGGCAGGCGCAAACGCACAGAACGAGAGAGCGAAGAGAAACCTTCTTCAGCCTGCTTCCCGCCCTTTTGGATGTAATGGAAGCGTGTGTGGCCGCCGCCGCCGCCAGCAGCGCCGCGTGTTTCTTCTTCTCCTCGGTGCGTTGTGTGTCACACAAAAACAACGTCAGCGACCATTCACTCTTCCCTTCCCACCTCCTGCGAAGAGGTACGTGGCGGGCGGACGAGGAGGGATGTGTCTCTGTTTCGGTTTCTGCACGTAGCAGCAGCAACGTTGCTAGCCTGTTTTCACTTTTACTCTCCTCTTATATTATTAGCAACACCACAAGAACAAATCGTTGTAAAAACATAAACAAATGCAAACGAGACGACGAGCATTCGGTTTGGTTTTCCCGAAAGTTAATCAACAGCGAATTTCGCTCTTTCTTTATCTGGCCGCCCCCCCTCCCGCGCTTGCAGATGCAGGCCACGGATTATTTGTCACTTTTGTGCAGTTCGGTTTGGGGAAAAAACAAATTTCGGTTTAATTTACTTGTTTGCCGGCACAAAAACAACACACGCGCAACCGGGACCACAAACACTCGCTAATCGCACTTAAGTAGGACACATTAAACAGCACAAAATACGCGCTTTTGCTGGTTTTGCAGGCGGGCTGCTTGTTAATTTGTTTCTTATTAAAATCCCGTGGCCCGTCCTCAACGCTACACATTCTCGCCTTCGCTGCGACCCCGCGTTTAACTTTTAGGCCAGCATTTTGCAGCACTGGCCGCGGATATTTCGCAATATACCTGTCTCGCTTGCTTCAACTAGGAGGTGATAAGAGAACGGCTCACGCTGGACGGCATCATGTAAAGTATGCTGCTTTAGATAGTAAATATTATAATTAGGTTAATTTAAACCACATATGTTTAGTTCTAAGCCCCCTGAGCCATAGTTTAGATGGAATTAAACGAAATTTAGAAAAATTAAACAAACAGCTGATGGTGCCAGTGCAGCCCTCGTTAGTGTTGCACATTTCTGGTTTGTTTTGAAGAAATCGCGCTGCTGCCCATCACTGCCAGCTACCAGCTGTTGGTTGGAAAGTTGTTAGCAAGTGGGGGCTGACAGTGTTTTGGGTTTTTGGGGTCTCGTCTCTCTCAGTATTATTGTGGGGCTCTCACGTAACTACGCCAAGTGTTTGCTTACAATTAGTGCAAGTGGATTGGAGCAAATACGTGAGTTTTGTTCATGCATGTCTGGGTGGCTGGTGCTCCAATAAATAGTTGCATGCAAAGAAATTCGACCGAAACTGCAAGCTGTTATTAATGAAAATGGGTTGACTGTGCCACTATCAAATGAAAACGATAAGAATTGTGCAATTAATGAAAGTGTGCCGTGCAGTGTCGTGTGCCGTAGCCGTGCAGTGGTCCCAAGCCACTCGTTTGTGTATATGTAGTTATTTTTTATGCTGCCTTTATGCTTGCAGCACCCCCTTTCTCGAGTGCAAGTGACCGCCGCCGCCGCCGTTCAAAGAGCAACGTTCGGTGCTCCACCAACAAAGGAAGGGAGCCAACCGCCCCCCACTGTCAGTAGTCGTTTTGTGACTTTCGCCCGAAGGCCCTGAACGACACAGGAATCAAATGAAACAAAGCAGTCTCCAGTCCCCCGCCCACCACATATAGCAGTCGTATCCAGGGCAGGCGCGACGCGACAATAAAGAAAGAGCTTCTTTGTTGTCTTTTTTCCATTTCATTTGCCACAGAAGAGCAGCAGCAGCAGCACGCATAGCCAGAGGTGAGTGAGTAATGCGATCCATTAGCAATTACCTGGGCCACCTAGTGTACATGTTGTTCGGTTTGGCATGGCAGGAAAACTGCAAAACATCATCAGCGATAAGAATCTATTTCTGTGTACACAGAGCTCTTTTATCAGACTCCTCCGTAAGACCCATAAAATACCCATACCCGCGGTTCGCAAGTATCCCAATGCAAACAAGTGTCGACAAAACGTGTCTCTCCTTTTAATTGGATTCCGTAATTTCAAAATCCCCCGAAAAGGTACTATACGCGGTAAATGACCTTGAATACATATATGCCGCCTTGTGTAATCCAAATGTGGCCAATGAATTTCCCTGAAAAGCGAAATGTTTGCTTGAAAATACGTCCATTTCAGGCGCTCAACTGGTTTTCCATTTGGGCAGTGGCCGCACAAAAAACCAACAAATAAATAAACCAGCCGCAGCAGCAGCAGCGGCAACAAGTTGCGCGTACGAATTTAATTAACTTTTTAATGCGTCATTATGCCATTTTGCGACACGCCAAATGGCGGCAGTGCTGTAGTACCGATGATCATTCCCGATTGGCTTCGTCTCAAAGTTCACGATCATTATCAAAGAGCCGAGACATTTCGCATCATTGACATGCAAAAGCGATAAAAGAGATGCCAAAAGAAACAAGAAGAAAGAGGGAAGAGCCCAACTTTTGGGGGAGCCGAAGTGCTAGATACACTGCAGCTGCAACCTTTGAAAACTGTTTGCTTTACTCATCGAAGAACATAAACTTTAGAGCAGATTTAGATGTATGAAACGTATGTTGTTTTTGCCTCTCACTTTCATACTCTCTTTTGAAGCATTCTCTTGAACGTCTCGAATCGAGTCCTTTCCTTATAAACTACTTTGCGAAATCCCAAGACTCGCTGAAAGGGTATAACAAGTAATAAACGGAAGCTAAAGAAACTTTTGAACATCAGTTTATTAATTCAGGAAAAACATATTTAATGTGAAAGCAATAAAAGAGAAGCTGTGGCTGCAGCTGTGCATTTGTTAGTTGCTTCCCAAATGATAATAAACATTTTGATGAGTGCAAATTCAGATTTATTTGATTATGAAAACATACACCTCGCTACACATTTGCCCCTGTAAACCTTAGAATCCAGACTGATTGCCTGGCAGACCACCTTAGGTGAGATCACTTTCATTTCTCTGTTTAAATGAAATTAAATATGTACATATGTACCTACAAACATCAGTATATAGAATAATATCAATCATTTACCCTGTATACCCACAATTGACATTAAATATCGAGAACAAAAAGTACCGGTGGGTGACTTCTAACACCCGCTATACGAATGCATACACATGTACATATGTATGTACATATACCGTAAGAGTACTGCCAGTCGTATGTCTCTATGTCGTGGCTTGGTTCCATTTTAGAACCGATGACGCATTGACGGAAATGTTTTTACAAATGAACAGACCAGACCAGAACAGAGCAAAAACAGAAGAGACTCATTACACAGACAACGGACAAAACACTCGAGTAGGCCCACAGCCTATCTGTGATAAGATTTCAATCACGAGAACTCTTCTCATTTGAATGTACATGCTCGCATGCTCGCCCACAGATCTCGAACAACAGCACAGGCAACATGACGGAGAGCGAGGAACTGATGAACAAATATGGCGAACCCCTGCGCTATGATCGGAATTTCAAGGGACCAAGACAAAGGGATCGCAGCTGCACGGATGTGCCCTGCCTGCTGCTGTTTGCACTCTTTCTGGCTGGCTGGGGCTTCATTGCCCACTACGCCATCACCCATGGAGATCTCAACAAGCTGATGGTGCCAACGGACTCGTTCAATCAGAAGTGCGGCATCGATTCCTCGGTGCTGCACAAGAAGCACTTGTTCTTCTTCAATCTGGAGCAGTGCATCGATCCGCTCGTGCCGATTACTGGCTGCCCCACACCACAAGTGAGTGATGCATTCCACACGAGTAACGAGTAGAAATTCCCAGAACTTGAACACGATCCATTTTGCAGGTATGCGTGGAGAGCTGTCCCACTCAGACGTTCATCTGGGACACGATGCACGACAGCCTGAGCTACGAGGAGCTGAGGAGTCGCCTGATCTGCTTGACGGATGAGCACAAGGCGAACATTCGCAGCAAAGGCGATATGCAGCGTGCCATCGATCAGAATCTCTGCGCTCGCTGGTACATCAAGAGTGCGCCCTTCCTCAATCGCTGCATATTCGAGTTCTCGCCACAGATGTGCGAGTTCATTCCCTCATTCCTGCTCAAGGGCGGACGCTCACGTCGCCAGCTGCGGCTGCTGCCCGGAAACGCCACCTCAGAGCCGGAACTGCAGGCCCAGGCGATGGCCTTGAGCATGTCCCAGGCGCTGGTGCTGCCGCAATCGAATGGCAGGCTGGAGCCCGTGGAAGAGGAGCCGGCGGTGCAGTGCCGACGAAGGCTAAACGATGCCGTCATCAAGGAGAAGATGAAGCAAACGGACACGCGACTGGCCAAGATGGTGGGCAATCTGGTGGCGCATTTCTACAACGGCACCCACGATGCCCAGCGGCTGGGCGAGGAGATTGTCGAGGATCTGGTCAATTCGTGGTCCATTGTCTTAGTGGCCTGCTTCTGCACACTGATCGCCTCGCTGGTGTTTATTGCCCTGATGCGTTGGCTCTCGGCGCCCATACTGTGGTTCTCCATCTTTGCCGTCCTCACCGGCCTCCTGGTGGCCATTTACTACACTGTGCGGCAGTACATCTTCTGGGAGAAGACGCCCACTGTGCCCATACATGGCCTCAATCTGCAGTCGACGGTGAAGAATGTTCTGCAGAACCAAAACACCTGGCTCTATCTGTCCATCTTTGTGGGCGTGTGCTTTGTGGTGATCCTGCTGTTGGTGATTGTCCTGCGGAAGCGCATCCGCATCGCCATCGCCCTGACCAAGGAGGGCAGCAAGGCAGTGAGCAGTGTCTTCAGCACCGTCTTCTTCCCCATCTTCTCGTGGGTGCTCTTCATAGCCACGATCGCGTTTGCCGTCGGTGTGGGCTTGTATCTCGGCTCCATAGGACAACTGTCGTTTCGCATGGTGCATCGACTGAACGAGGCCGGCGAAGTGACCAAAGAGCCCTGCGTGTGCGAGGGCCCTGCCATCAACTACACGGTGGGCAGTGCCTGTGATCCGCAGCTGTTCGAGAAGTATTGCTACAATACACAGGCCTCGACGACGGGCTTCTTTCAGCAATCGCAGCGTGTGGCCTGCTCCCAGACGACATGCAGCTTCCTGGACATCGACAATCCGCCGCTGGTCAAGTGGGCCATCTTCTACAACATATTCGGCTTCCTGTGGCTGAGCTTCTTCATTTCGGCCTTCAGCGATATGGTGCTGGCGGCCACATTTGCCAGCTGGTACTGGACTTTCAAGAAGCGCGATGTGCCGTACTTTACGCTGGCACGTGCCTTCGGCCAGACAGCGTTCTATCATTTGGGCACGCTGGCCTTTGGCTCGCTCATACTGGCCGTTGTGCGTCTCATCCGCCTGGTGCTGGAGTACATCAATGAGAAGCTGAAGAAATACGACAATGCGGTGACCAGGGCGATACTCTGCTGCATGCGCTGCTTCTTCTGGCTGCTGGAGACATTCCTAAAGTTCCTCAATCGCAACGCGTACATCATGTGCGCCATTCACGGCAAGAGCTTTTGCACCAGCGCCAAGGATGCCTTCAATCTGATAATGCGAAACTTCTTGCGGGTCATAACATTGGATCAGGTCACCGACTTTCTGTTCTTTATATCGAAGCTGCTGCTCACCGCCGGTGCGGGCGTGGCCACATATTACTTTCTGGCCAACAATCCGGCCATTGTGCAGCTCCATTACAGGGCTGTGCCCACCGCAGTGGTGGTGATAGCAGCCTTTCTGATAACCAGCGTGTTCTTTGGCGTCTACTCGACGGCCGTCGATACGTTGTTCTTGTGCTTCCTCGAGGATTGCGAGCGCAACGATGGCACACCGGAGAAGCCCTTCTTCATGTCCAAACAGCTAATGAAGATTCTCGGAAAGAAAAACAAGCTGCCGCCGCGTCAGCGTCGCAGCAAGTAAGGAGAACGGAAAATGACAGTGCAAACCATAAGATAATGGAAACTCAATCTAAATCTATATTTATAAATATTATATTACATTATATTATATATATATATAATCCTTATCTATGGGGTCGTGAGCGCCCCCCATTGCTCAAAGCCGCCGAGAGAGAGAGAGAGAGAGCTGCAAGAAGATTTACATGAAATGTATGCAAAACTTTTTTTTGAAAGAATTTGCCAGTACCTTTAATCTCCCCTCCCCACACACCTTAAAGTTACACTACTTAAACCCATTTGTAAATGTAATTTGTTTATTATTTTGGCGGCAAACGAAAATGGAACGTCTGTCCTGGATATCATGTGATACGCGCATACGACACTAAAGACACAAAAGCAATATGAAAAATGTACACCCAGTGGTTGGCCATTTGTTACAGCTACGCAGCCATGGCCGATCTACTCATTTACACACACATATCTCTCGCAAAACCATTTGATTCTTTTTGCACACAAATTGGCAATCATATAACGAATTTAATAAAATTGAATTCCCAAACGTTTTTAGTTTACTTTTTGTTTTGTTTTGGTTGATTGCTTGTACCATTCCATTCCATTTCATTAATTTTCCATGAAACACGCTCATTGGAAAGTCTGATTTTATGTGTGGCCGAGTGAAAGTGCAACAAGTGAGATGTGAGATAAATGCTAGTTCGTAAGTTTTATAAATTTCGAATACATATTAATAATAAACATTAAATACTGCCACACACACACAAAGCCGGTGGGAATCTTTGATTGCCCTTGCCCCCAGTCCTGTTACATGGATACATCCTGGAGCACGCTATCGCTTATGTCGTGCAGGTCATCACCGTCGTCGCTCAGCTCGAGGTCAAAGTTCTGCGATGAACCATTCAAGGCATTCATTTCATTCTCCTTGTTGTCGCACGGATCCTCGAACTGCTGCAAGACAGAAAGTCACATGAAAACTAAACTAGAATCTATCCACGAGGGCAGGGATACTCACATCCATTGACCGGTCATTGAGCAGAACGCGTGGCATTATTTGTTGATGCATTGGTTCGTGGAGTGGCGTCTCGGCCACCAACGGATCCAGCCTGCCCGATGGCGACGTACTCAGATTCTGGACATTACGCGACTGATCCAGAACCTTGCGCACAGCCGCACTTTTGGCCACCAGCGAGCTATTGGCATTGGAAGACCGTGGGGGAATGCGCTCGATGCGTGTGCAGTCGTTGCAGCTCGAGGGCGTGTATGGCTCGCTGGCGGCAGGGGAAGACTCTGCAGGGGATACAGCAGCAGCAACTACAATTCCGACCGGGGCATCGTCAAAGCCAAACGAGGCCTGCATCTGCTTCCATTTGCTGCCCAGCGATGAGAGATTGTGCTGCTGTTGCTGTTGCTGCTGCTGCGTGGCTGGCATTGGTGGTCTGGCCGTGGACTTGCCAATGGTGCGCAACAGCTGCATGGGATTGGCCACCTTGGAACGGTTCAGGGTGCAATTGAGATCGGTGGACTGGTCAAGGACTTTCGATTTGCGTGCTGATCGTGGCGGTGCAGGTGCTAAAGAGGACAAAGCGGCATAATCGAGAGAATTACGAGTAATTTAATGTAGTTTTCATACCCAATAAACTGTTGCTAAACGTGTCCAGTTGCTTGGCCTTAAAGTCATCCTGCAGGGGCAGACGCACGTGTGCAGTGCGCACATTAGCGCTGTCCACCACATCGAATCGAATGGTCGGCGTGGACACCAACTTATTGGTAATGCAATGGGCACGACACTCGAAGCGCGGTGTACCTGCCACCGACTGCTGCAACTGGTGGTGCGTCTGATGCAGGCTGCTGCTGCTGCCGGTGTCCTCCTTGAGCCGAAAATTCAATTTCCTTTGAACTCGGGTCACCTGGCTCTCCATCTCCACCAGTTCGAGGCGCAGCGCCTTCAGTGTTTTGGTCACAAAGTCGTTGGACTCGTTGTAGTGATCGTTGGCATCCAGTTGCTCCGCAATGGTATCACTGACTCTGTTGAAGGCGCCCACCAAAGCATCCATGTCGGAGCCGCACATCGGATCCGACACGCTGTCGAAGAGCTGGTGCATGTCGCATAGTGTCTGGTCCATGGCTTCCTTGTTTTGGTTGTGCTCCGCCTGCTTGGCCTGGAAGCGTTCGATCTTCTCTTTGAGGTCCCTGAGGGGTACCTCCAGTGTGGCATTGCTGGCAGCCGGCGCTGATATTTTCTGTTGCACAGCCAGTCGATTGCTTGCCTCAAACTCCTCCAGGAAGGCATCGTCGTACAGCTGTGCCTCCGCTACCCCAGTGATGCCGGAGATCTCAGTCAGGATGTGCCTGATCTTTTGTGTACTTCCACGCAGCAGAGTCGCATTCCGTTCCAGTTCCTCCACATACGAGGATGCATACTCCTTCAGGAGGGCATTCTGCCTGCCCATCACCTTGACATTCAAGTCCCGCAGTTGGGCTGGACTCGTGTCGACGAGCAGAATCTTTTCCCGTTGCTTGATCAGCTCCTGGACCACAAAGCCCACAAATTCCAGCATAAAAGTAAGGAACTTATGCCCGCCGGGCATCACCACCAAATATGACTTGATGTGCGCCCACTGCAGCTGGTGCTTCTCGTTCAGGTGCTTCAGATACTCCACGGTGCTGGAGCGGAAGTTGGCCTCTGCCTTTTTGTCAGCAATTGGCCAGAAAAAGCGCCGCTTGAACTCCGCCGGGTCCAGCAGTCGAAACAGATAGTGCATCACCTGAAAGAACGCCGCCTGATTGGGCTTGAGAAACATGTCCCAGCAGAGAAGCTTCCGCATCTCGTCACCCATCGGATAGAGCAAAGCCAGGCCCTGCAGCTTCTTGTGCAGCTTCTCGCTTTGCTCCTTCTCCTCGGCCTTCCAGGGTGCAATTACCGAGCGGTCCATGCTTGTTTCTCATTCGGGCTCAATTGGTTTAATTAATCTATTTTCCAATATGGTTTTTTTTTTTGCGGCTGCCGCTGTTGTTTGAAGTTGCGCGATCTGTCAGATGTGCATGTATGAGTGTACCATCGATATTATCGCGATAGTTTATGATTTTCAGTATATTTTGACCACTAACCATACAGTATATACTGTTTTGAAGTCTATTTTGACGTTGAAATTGAGATGATACATATCGGTATTTTTATTCGTTTTATCGATAAGTCCGTTTATCACATCACTAGCTCAAGTCGGTTGCCTGGAATTTGTGCAGAAATTTATTTATTTATAAAATAATAGGTAATTAATTATTCCATGTAACAGTAGTATACCTGGATGAATTGCAAGTAAAGTGTTCGCTGGAGAGTGAAAGAATAAAGTGTATATGTGACACATAAAGGGGTGGATATAATGTGAGTGCGGGGTACAACGTAGCACTTTCTTTTTGTCTGCAGCCAGTGAAAAATCAATATGTGTATGGGGTATAGAAATCGAATCTATAGTATAGAGGCAGTGGACTGATTATGCAGACATCTGGACAAGGACAAGTGTCGGTGTCTCGTCTCGCCCCCCACACTCACGATAATCAAATCAGTAATACGAACCGCAATAAAAATGTAAAAACCACAATGAGCAGGCACTGTTCTTGTAATTTAAGATAGCCAGCAAAGCAATGCGTTCCGGTTGAACTTCAAACTGCTCGTATGATGATGATTCATTCAATTTACGCATTTATGTATATGTAATTCGCAGAAATCGGTAATCAGGCGTTGATTTTGAGGCTGCAAAGATGGGTTCGTTGTTTCGTAGCGAGGAGATGGCTTTGTGCCAGCTCTTCCTACAAAGTGAGGCTGCCTACGCGTGCGTATCGGAGCTAGGCGAACTAGGCTTGGTGCAGTTCCGTGATGTGAGTACCGCCTCCGTTATGGCCAGAGCGACACTTGAATCTATGTGCATACTCCCCTTTTCAGCTCAATCCCGATGTGAACGCCTTCCAGCGCAAGTTCGTCAACGAGGTACGCCGCTGCGATGAGATGGAGCGTAAGCTGCGCTACTTGGAGAAGGAGATCAATAAGGATGGCATACCCATGCTCGACACGGGCGAGAGTCCCGAGGCACCACAGCCCCGTGAAATGATCGACTTGGAGGTGAGTTGTAGTGTCACTTGGGGCATGGGCATGGATTTCTACGGCTTCCCTGTCATCTGGTTTTTACAGGCCACCTTTGAGAAACTGGAGAACGAGCTGAGGGAAGTCAACCAGAATGCGGAGGCATTGAAGCGCAACTTTCTGGAGCTGACCGAACTGAAGCATATTCTGCGCAAGACTCAGGTCTTCTTCGACGAGGTAAGCATGCGGTTTTGCAGCTGCACTAGTACGTGGCGAAGGTTGGCACTAAAACAAAATAAACTAGTCCCAGTCGCTGGACAATTGCTAATTTCCAATTAACATATGGCTCAAGAGTACCAAAAAAACAAAAACAAAAAACTAACCAACTTTTCTAAGCAACAATAACAATAACCCGAGAACCTGCACCGACAACACAAGTGTGGCAGCAGCCTCTGGTTTCTAGTTTCATAAGCAATCTCTCTATACTATTCCCTCGCAAACAACACCCGGTTGAGTCCAGCTCCAGCCCAATCCAAATCCAAACTCTAACTCTGAACACAAGACAAACACACAACAAACACACAGCTCGTGGCACATCCCTCAGATGTTCCTTTTTTGCGGCACAACTCTGCCCCCAAATGATATGTGCTTTCCCCCTTTTGTTTGATTCTTTGTACAATATACACCTGTAATTGTTTTGTATTCCCGTGTGCGTTAGATATCAGTTTATGGTTATTTGTTTCTATTCTATACCTCGAAATGCTTTCTAAATCTCTATATACATGTGTATATATTACTTATCTGTATATGCCAGGACCCAGCCCACCACACCCTTATTGTTTAGTATTAATTTTATGATTATTTTTTGCTATTTTCGGTTATTATATGATTCGTTTTTTACATTTTGTTTTTCCATATCAATCAATCAATATATCCCACACCTTGACAAAAAAAAAAAAAAACAAAAACCAACCCACACAAAAATACAACACACACATACGAATACGAACACGACACACCACCCCCCCGTCGTACTGCCCGGTTGTGTTGCCAGTCGGTGCCCACGGTGTACAAGTCGAGTGCTCCCTCACATTCATCCAACAAATATCGGCGCCTTCTGCAGATGTCCGACAATCAGAACGAGGATGAGCAGGCGCAGCTGCTGGGCGAGGAGGCGGTGCGTGCCAGTCAGCCAGGCCAAAATTTAAAACTTGGGTAAATATTGCTGTTTTCGGAAAACATCCCACAACCAACAACAACAACAACAGCAGCAGCAACAACCAAACAAAAACCACACAACCAACAACAACAATGGGAAAACTAAACTCAGGGCCAAAAACTCGAATCTTGCTAGCTCTCCTGCTCCTCCTGCTCCTCGGTTGTTCCATGATAGGATACCCTTGCCAGACGGTGCTACTGTTCATATTAGAGGTTTGCATGGTGTTAAGTAAACTTATTCTCGAATCTATTCTATGCTTCCGTTTGTCTGTTTCAAAGAAAAAAAGACTCAATCCCTTGTTTGGTAGATCCTCCATCACATTTAAACGAATTTCTTACCTTAAAAGAACTCAAAACTTTCCATTATCGGTCTGCAAGGGTATCTTAAGCGACGGTGTCCGTCGTTGTTTTTTTTTTGTTGTTTCGCCTTTTCCCCTCTCCCACCAGGGTGTTATCTGCATTTGTACAGTTAAAAAGTATTTTACATATATGTATATATGTATGTGTTTGTGTGTACGTATGTGTTAGTCCCATCAATAACTGTCTATCGAAATGTTTGCTCCGGTGTCGATAGGCTGCGGCTATCGAATTTAAATATAATCTCGTAAAGCACATAATCTACATACTGTTTGCTGTGGTGTCGGTTTCCATTCTCTCCATTCGGCTATCAAAACTCAACTATTCCCATCCTCCCCTCCTCCTACCCAGTGTCCAAACCCCACAAACAATCCACACACATATCCACACAAAACGACTCGTATGAATTCCTAATTTGGAGGCGGTTCTTGACTAACCAGCGAGCTACTAAACTAACCATAAGTCGTATCTTAGCTTAGCTTATGTAAAATGCTTAGCCGAAATCCAACCAAAGATCGAAATCAATTTTGAAAACTGAATTTCTAGCAAGAAGGCGGTGTGAACCAAACCACCGAGTCGATGACGCGCGCCCTTATTACCGATGAGGCGCGCACCGCTGGTGCTTCCATGGGCCCCGTTCAGCTTGGGTACGTATCCAGCATTCGGCAGGCACAGAACACACAACACACAGACACACACATTCCAACGAATCGGCCTAAAGAAATGTGTTCTTTCGCATAGCCTACTACAACAATATATATATTATACATATAACCATTTAACTTTAAATGAACTCAACAAATGCCACACAAAATTATTGCTTACTGCCGCCGCCAATGCCAAGAAACAAAAAAGAACTAACTAAGAAATCAATCAGCCGCCGCCACCGACGCGCCTTAACAGAAACCAAAACGAACTGAACCCACAATCAATGTCTAAATGTCTAAAGAACAGCGCCAATCGCATGGATGGGAGGGAGTCTGGTTTCAAGCAATAATTTTCTGTGTAGCAAGAAAAGAAAATGCAACAACTAAAACAAACGTCCTTCTCTTCTTATGCTTCCTCTCTTCCCCCACACAAAAAACGTTTTCCAAATGTCCAAACAAACAAAACGAAAAACAAACAAAACAAAAAACAAAACCATTGGGTTCCAAAATATTTAGTTTCATGGAAAAATCGAATGAACGTGAGGATTATCTTCCATGGTTGGTACCCTGTCCAAAAAGCCGAATTAGTCTAGGAATCAATCAATCAATCAATCAATCTAATACTGCCGCCGCCTCATTCTCAATCGATCAAACCAAAGCGCTCGCTCATCCACTTGTATTTATATCGATCAATCGGTCGATTCTGCCGTATCAGCTGTATATAGAGACCATGTCATTAGCTTCGCTCGCCCGCACACGCACCTGCACTGCATCCCCATCCGAAATCCGATCCCCATACAATGTGCTAACGTCTTACCTGTCCACCCTCCCAAGAAGAAAGATCCTATGCCGTTTCTCGATCTGTTCATTCCATGCTCCTCCTCCTCCTCCTCCTCCTACTCCTCCTTGCTCGTGCTGCGCGCGCCCACACACGCGCCTGCGCTCTCCATTGGTAACTTTTGTGCTTGAGAGTTTAGTTTTCCTTTTTTTGTCGTAAATAACCGGAATGTCTCTCTGTTGAATGTCCCGCCCTCACGTATGGAAGATCCGTATCTAATCTGTGTTCTCCTTTAGCTTTGTGGCTGGCGTTATACTGCGCGAACGTTTGCCGGCCTTCGAGCGGATGCTGTGGCGCGCCTGTCGAGGCAATGTGTTCCTGCGCCAGGCCATGATTGAGACACCGCTGGAGGATCCCACAAATGTAGGTCAATCGATTGAGAGGCCTTAAACCATTATTAAACTTCTCTTGAACTATTTTTACAGGGCGATCAGGTGCACAAGTCGGTGTTCATCATCTTCTTCCAGGGCGATCAGTTGAAGACGCGCGTCAAGAAGATCTGCGAGGGCTTCCGTGCCACACTGTATCCCTGCCCCGAGGCACCGGCCGATCGTCGTGAAATGGCCATGGGTGTGATGACGCGCATTGAGGATCTCAACACGGTGCTGGGCCAGACGCAAGATCATCGCCATCGCGTGCTGGTTGCGGCCGCCAAGAACCTCAAGAATTGGTTCGTGAAGGTGCGCAAGATCAAGGCCATCTACCATACGCTGAATCTCTTCAATCTGGATGTGACACAGAAGTGTCTGATTGCTGAGTGCTGGGTGCCGCTGCTGGATTTCGAGATCATTCAGCTGGCCCTGCGGCGTGGCACAGAGCGATCGGGTTCGTCGGTGCCGCCGATTCTCAATCGAATGCAAACGTTCGAGAATCCGCCCACCTATAATCGGACGAACAAGTTCACGAAGGCCTTTCAGGCCCTGATCGATGCGTATGGCGTGGCCAGCTACAGGGAAATGAATCCGGCTCCATACACGATCATCACGTTCCCCTTTCTGTTTGCCGTGATGTTCGGTGATTTGGGCCACGGCGCCATAATGGCATTGTTTGGCCTGTGGATGATACGCAAGGAGAAGGGGCTGGCTGCCCAGAAGACGGACAACGAGATATGGAATATATTCTTTGGCGGTCGCTACATCATCTTCCTGATGGGCGTTTTCTCCATGTACACAGGCCTGATCTACAACGATATATTCTCCAAGTCGCTGAACATCTTTGGCTCCCACTGGCAGATGTCGTACAACAAGTCAACGGTGATGGAGAACAAGTATCTGCAGCTCAGTCCCAAGGAGGATTACGAGGGCTCGCCGTATCCGTTTGGCATGGATCCGATTTGGCAGGTGGCGGGCTCCAATAAGATCATCTTCCACAATGCCTACAAGATGAAGATATCGATTATATTCGGTGTGACGCACATGATCTTTGGCGTTGTCATGAGCTGGCACAATCACACCTATTTCCGCAACAGGATCTCCATGATCTACGAGTTCATTCCCCAGTTGGCATTCCTTCTGCTGCTCTTCTTCTACATGGTACTGCTGATGTTCATCAAATGGATTAAGTTTGCGGCCACCAACGCGAGTGAGTTTCAATCAATATGGATTCATTTGTGGTTCAATTAAGTAACAATTCCCCCTGCAGAGCCCTACTCTGAAGCCTGTGCGCCCTCTATACTGATCACATTCATCGACATGGTGCTGTTCAACACCCCCAAGCCTGCGCCAGACGGCTGCGAGCTGTACATGTTCTGGGGCCAGCATTTTGTCCAAGTGCTGTTCGTCGTGCTGGCCGTCGGCTGTATTCCCATCATGCTGCTGGCCAAACCCTTGCTGATCATGCAGGCACGCAAATTGGCCAACGTAAGTAGACCGGTCGTGTGCGCTCAATCGTTCACCCAAGACATCACAACATCACTCCACATGGCACTCCAGACTCCAATTATATACTAACCGCTTTTCGTTTATTGTGTGCTCTGTCCTCCCACTGAACACACACACAATCCACACCACACCAAACCACTCCACTAAACCAAACCAAAACAAAACCAAAACCACACGTAAATTCCGAACCAAATACTAAAGGAAGAGGTTAGTCGTGTCGTAGTGTGTCCCTTGTGTGTTGTTGTGTGATTTCCCCACAACTGTTCTCTAATCGCAGACTTTCCTTCTTTCACTGTTGCACAGGTTCAGCCCATTGCTGGGGCCTCATCCGATGCGGAGGTTGGTGGCGTGTCCAATGGCGGACCAAATGGCGGCGGCGGTCCGCACGAGGAGGAGGAGGAGATGTCGGAGATATTCATACACCAGAGCATACACACCATCGAATATGTGCTGGGTTCCGTCTCTCACACCGCCTCCTATTTGCGTTTGTGGGCGCTCTCCCTGGCCCATGCACGTAAGTTTTTAGTTCTATCTAAAAGAAGATTGCTCCAACTAATGTGAAATGTTCTTTCGCCTCCCATCCCACAGAGCTGGCAGAGGTCTTGTGGACCATGGTGTTGTCCATTGGACTGAAGCAGGAGGGCTGGTTCGGCGGCGTCATATTGACCTGTGTGTTTGCCTTCTGGGCCATACTCACTGTGGGCATTCTGGTGCTAATGGAGGGCTTGTCGGCGTTCTTGCACACACTGCGTCTGCACTGGTGGGTTTGAGTGGCGTTAACCAAAATCAAAGAGACCTTTGCTTATCCGTATTTGCAATCCATTCGCAGGGTCGAGTTCCAGAGCAAGTTCTACAAGGGTCAGGGCTATGCTTTCCAGCCATTCTCCTTTGATGCCATAATTGAGAACGGATCTGCTGCAACCGAGGCCGAGTAGAGGATCCCGCGGAAAGGAAGCAGCAACAGCGATAACCAAAGCATGCTGAGAGTCTCATTGAGTTATATAAATAACTATCCACATAAGCTGATCTATTTAAATGGAATTTAACAAAACGTAAATTATGTACGCTGTTCGCTTTAATGTTCAATAATCGAGAATTTACGTATCTATAGCCCCCAAGTCCCAAGCACGCGTGTTTAATGTTAGTACATAATCGATTAATGTTTCATGTAGTTCGTCGTCTGCCGTGCTTATTATATCTACTCATAAATAAATAGCATAGCGCCCGCTTAAGGGGTCAGCACCAAAAACAAGCACTATTTGGTGGCGGAATGTGTCCAGCGCTTGGCCATCAGTTCGTCCAGAGCATTCACAAATTTCAGCATATTCTCGTGGGCCGACTCGTAGGCTCTGAGAGACGCAAAGTCTAGGCTGGCCAGTTGCACGGCCAACTGGCTGGGTTTGCAGGTGTAGAGGTATTGCTCGGAAGCCAGCTGCGTGGCCAATTCCTGCTGATGGTTGTCCATAAGCTCGTCGTTTACCACAATAAGTCCGGCCTTGCCGTTGGACAATATATCCATGCAGGTGCCGGCGCCGGCATGGCCAATGATCAAATCGGATGCCTTAATGTCCTCTATATTGGGTCGAAACGTGTACTGCTCCAATTGGATGCCGTATTTCTGGCTTATCAGTCCAGACTCCGCCACTGGCACCGGCTCGGAATTGCCATGCTGCAGGATGAGTTTTCGGCACTGCCGCTGCTGCAGGGACTTTAGAGCCGACTCCGACGTTATGGCATTGATGAGTGCATCGAACCTTGTGGTGCCAACAGTCACATAAACGGTTTTTAAATGCATTTAACAAGTATTGCTTTAGAGATGGGAATTATTGCAACAGCTGCTTTCAGTTATCGTTCTTCTTCTTCGTTTTGCCATTCACTGGAGCTGACGCTTTTCAGCTTTCCGATTAAATCAACCGTTACTTTTATGTAAATTCCCAAAAACACGCAATAACAATTTAAAGCCATTAATTTATTGTATTGATTATTTTTCTAAAAATATATTTACTCGATTCTTGTTATGCTCACATTCACACCCACACATACATAATTTCTCAAGAGCTTCGCGATCTATTTTGACCGTCGAAATTATATTTTATCGATAAAACCGTTCTTTTCTGTTCTGTTTGTTCTCAGCCGTTGAGCTTAACGGTTGTTGTGTTCGGCTGCTCGGTACATATAACGGTGTTTCGTCGTCGTGGTCTTGGAAAAATTGCAAGCTTAGCACGCCGGCGCACAAGTGCTGAGGAAGTGTGTGATTTTTAAAGATTTAATTAAATTATCAATCAACAACGTGTGCTTGCAAAAGTTTGGCCTACTACACTACGGCTATATGTACATATTCGAACGTATGCGCGTACATACATATGTAAACTTGCTCTTGCCAGTGTAATTGTGTTGGTGGTTTTTATGTGTGGGTGACCACACTCAAATGCGATTTACTGCACTTTTTCGTGGGTGTCGTCGTCGTCTCCAGCATAACAGTAAAGGTGTGAAAGAGTAAACAAACGAATCCAGTCAAGGGCCAAACGGTAAATTGAATTATTCTCACGTTGCTTACTTGCTCTTGCTCTTCGATGGCTGTGCGTGTGCATGTGTGTGTGTGTGTGTGTGTAGTCAAATGTTCTATGCGTGGGTCCGTGTGTGAGAAAGTAATTGACTAATCAACACTTCATTTAATTTCATTTTTATTTCTGCACACTTTCAAGTTTGTTTATTTTATTTGCCGTTTTCAAGTTTTTGTTTGCTGGTGGATTTGCGCTTTACTTGGCGGCATCTGGAAACGATTAAATGATATTTACAGTTGGCCAGAGTACAGAGGCGCACTAGTTCGCCTCTTTTGCTCTTCCTCTTTCTTTTATTCTAATTATGCTTTTACGCAGGATCCATAAATTAAAGCAAAAAACTTTCCTTGGCGGGCGGCTCGTCTTTTTATGATCGCAAATATTTTTTGAAAACAGAAAAAGTTAATATTCTGCATATACAAATTTGTAGAAATAATCATGGTACTGCCGAAATCCAATTAGAGCAGAAGTGCAAATTATGGAAGCGGCCCAACCCGAGATCAGTTCTTCATTTGTGTCCAGCCGTCCAACCCCACCACTTGCTAAAGCACACACACACACACACACCCATGCATGCCCCCTCCCACACGAGCGCCAGAAATCACTCATCGCCCAATAAATTCTGTCTTTATTTGTATTGGTGTCTGTTTAATGCTGCTGCTGCTGCTGGGAGAGGAGAAGAACAGCGTTGAGCGATTAAATTTGTTTTAATGTCTTAATCGTGGGTGTGAGCAGGAGAGAGAGAGAGAGATGGAAGCAATATTTACATGTCATTTCAGCCGGTGAAACGGACCACACTCTCTGTCTCTCGCCAATGTGATTAACATTCTCTCTTTCTGCCAGACGCAAAGGCGCTACGGCATCCATGTCCTTGTATTAATTAATTGACTACAAAGTATATCTATGGCCATATGGCTACATCATCATTGGTTCGCCATCGGCTTGTACGCAGTTTATCAATGAAATATAGCCATAAATTGGATCCCCAGCGGGAGTCAGTCCGCACATCCCCTCCATCAACCCACCACCCTCCATGGGCGTCATATCGTTTGCAGCCTTATATTCATGAAGGTCAGACATCGTGTCAGCATCGGGTCAGGGGGATTGACTTCTGTACTAGTTGTCGGCGTTTAATTGCAGTAATTTGCAAAAAAAAAAACAGTAACAGCAGGAGCAGCAGCATCAGAGATGGGGCAGCAGCTGGGGAGCAGAGCAGCCGAAGTGGCTGATCAAATTAATGTCATAACTCAATTAGTCGGGGCGGACATATTTGAATGAATGCTCTGCTCTTCTCTGACTCGTTCGTATAAGCTGATTTATGGCGCTGTTGCTGCGCTCCTCAATTTATTCTCAAACTTTTGCCAATTGATAATGACGTCGGGAGTTCGGACATTCCGTTCTGTTCTGTTCTGTTTCCCCATACATGAGCGCCCGTAATCGCAATCTCGCAAAATTGCAGATGAAAGGTCACACCCACAACCACCCAGGGTGATTGACATTTTTAAGATAGTACGACAATAAAGTACTTATTTTGTATGACTATGAGTGCTTGCCATGGCTTTAAATCATCCAAAAGGGCTTACTAGATTTTGTGTCTCTTTTGAAGCATTCGCTTGTGCGTCTCGAGTATTAATTTAATTTGATTTTAAAGTTTTTGGATGGATTTTCCTGGAATTTTTTTGGCTTCTTAAAGTCTTAATCTGTTTTTATTTCTCAGAATAGAATGTACATAGCTTGATGATCCGATCCCTAGGTCTGCTGACAAGCTTATTGATAAGAGTGAAAACGCTTGACCACACACGTATTCGTATTAGGAATTACCCACGCATAATGCCTAAGCCAAGTCAATTATTATTATTGTAATTTCTTTCTTGGACCAGTTTGGAACAAGTTGCCAGCAAAATTTCTCAGTGGGGAAATATCAAGTGATTAAATGACGTTGAGGGGAAACACCTTGTGGCGAATGCGGGAGAGCAACTACTTATCGTTCAATGCACGCCCGACCAGATCTATGTAGATCTTTATAGCGTTAAGCTTTCTGGATTTAACAAAAAAAAAACCCATTGCCTGACATAAGTGTGGTGTGTGTGGGTGTTGGTGTGGGAGGGGGGGCAACAAAAGGCAGTTGAATATACATGTTTATCTGTCTGTCTGGCAGAGGGATTGTCTCTACGAATATTACATGAACAATGAATGATTTGTTGTTAGCCGCTGTTAATCATACAGCAGCAGCAGCAGCAGCAGTCTCTGGGATGAGCTAATGGCAGCGTTACGTACTTGGCTTGGCCACTCCTCCCCCAGGTTTCGTTAACTAAACGATTACTTACCCCACAGGCAGACAGCCACAAGAACTGCAGTGGTGCGGGCAACCCTTTTGCTTTGGCTTCGCTTCCTTTTGCCAGCCGCAAATGGGGTTGGGATGCACAATTTGATCGGCAGTGACACATGACACAGAGCCACCACTGAAAGAGAGAGAGAGACAGAAACCACTTAAGTGGAGAGAATTATACTGTGTGTGCTGCCGTGATTGCAGCCAACCTGCAGCTGGATATCACATTACCTGCCACACCACAACACACACCACAAACCAGCAGGAAGTGGAAGTGGAAGTGGTGTACCCAGATCCTGATTACTAATCGATGGCTTCTTCCTGTTTCTGCAGAATCGATTGGATAACCAACCACTACTCGAGATGGTCGTCAAGGAGATGCCACTGCACGAGAGTCTCAGCATGGAGAATCGCTCGGGCAACACAGCCGCCCCAACCACCACAACGACCACCTTCTCGCGGGTGGGCCGACGCTACAGCCTGTCCCTGACTACAGCCGTGCTCCTGGCCTCCTTTTTCCTGTGCACGCTGCTCGCCGTGGGCCTGATCGTGTACAACTTTGCCACATGCGACCAACTGTCGCCCGGCGAGGGCGACGACATTGTCTGCACCAGTGGCCATCAGCGGCACAAGCAGCGCCACGGCCACAACGATGGCCAGCCCAAGTACGATCGCGATGTGCGCCTGCCCCGCTCCATACAGCCGCTGAAGTACAACATCACACTGGTGCCGCAGCTGAGCGGCAACTTTAGCTTTGCCGGCACCGTGCAGATCCGCATACGAGTGCTGGAGGACTGCTACAACATCACCATGCACGCCGAGGAGCTGAATATCTCGCGCAGCGATGCCGCTGTCTACCGGCTGCTGGCCAAGGAGCAGCTGGACAAGGACAGTCTGCGCATCCACAAACAGTATCTGGTGGGCGCCAAGCAGTTCTTTGTGATCGAGCTGTATGACAAGCTGCTGCGGGGCGCCGAGTATGTGGTGCATCTGCGCTTCGATGGCATCATTCAGGACTACCTGCAGGGATTCTATCGCAGCTCCTACGAGGTGCGCAACGAAACGAGGTGAGTTCCAGCCCGGCAGCGAAGTTTCCTCTGTTCAGTTTAGGGTTCCCCTTCCAGGTGGGTGGCCTCCACACAGTTCCAGGCCACGGATGCCCGACGCGCCTTTCCCTGCTTCGATGAGCCAGCCCTAAAGGCCAACTTTACGCTGCACATTGCACGACCACGCAACATGACCACTGTGTCCAACATGCCCATTGTGTCCAGCCACAATCAGTAAGCATGAAAGGGAGCACCTTCTACGAGATACCCCCTAAATCTGCTCCTCCTTTTGTGCTTCCACAGCGAAACCATTCCCAGCTATGTATGGGATCACTTTGCCGAATCGCTGCCCATGTCCACATACCTGGTGGCCTATGCCATAAGCGACTTTACGCACATCTCCTCGGGCAACATCTCGGTGTGGGCCCGGGCGGATGCCATCAAGTCGGCGGAGTATGCATTGAGTGTGGCCCCGAAGATACTCAACTTTCTGCAGGAGTTCTTCAATGTGACGTTCCCGCTGCCAAAGATCGACATGATCGCCCTGCCGGAGTTCCAGGCGGGCGCCATGGAGAACTGGGGACTGATTACCTTCCGGGAGACAACGATGCTGTACGATCCGGGCGTGGCAACGGCCAACAACAAGCAGCGTGTGGCCTCGGTGGTGGGTCACGAGCTGGCCCATCAGTGGTTCGGGAATCTGGTGACGCCCAGCTGGTGGTCGGACATCTGGCTGAATGAGGGATTCGCCAGCTATATGGAGTACATTACGGCGGATGCTGTGGCCCCCGAGTGGAAGCAGCTGGACCAGTTTGTGGTCAATGAGCTGCAGACGGTGTTCCAGCTGGATGCGCTCTCCACATCGCACAAGATCTCCCACCAGGTCTTCAATCCGCAGGAGATATCCGAGATATTCGATCGCATTTCGTATGCCAAGGGATCGGCCATCATACGCATGATGGCGCACTTTCTCACCAATCCAGTGTTCCGTCGCGGACTCAGCAAGTATCTGCAGGAGATGTAAGTGAAGCATCCCTTCAAAAGAATTCTGCTCCTTCAACTCCATTTACTTGGCAGGGCGTACAACTCGGCCACGCAGGACGATCTCTGGCGTTTCCTAACGAACGAAGCGAAATCCTCGGGGCTGCTGGACCACAGCACCAGTGTCAAGGAAATCATGGACACGTGGACGCTGCAGACGGGCTATCCGGTGGTGAAGGTCTCGCGGCATCCCAACACGAATGCCATACGACTGGAGCAAGTGCGTTTCGTCTACACCAACACCACGAAGGAGGATGAGGGCCTGCTCTGGTGGATACCCGTGACCTTTACCACCGCCTCGGAATTGAATTTCGACAACACCCGCCCCACCACCTGGATACCGCGCACAAAGCTGTACGAGCTGGAGAATCGTAATCTGTCCACCGCCAAGTGGTTCATCTTCAACATCCAGCAGACGGGCTACTATCGCGTCAACTACGATCTGGACAATTGGCGCGCGGTGACCGAACATCTGATGGATGCCAAGCACTTCGAGGAGATTGCTCCGGCCAATCGGGCCCAGCTAATTGACGATGTACTGAACCTGGCACGTGGCTCGTATCTGTCGTATGGCACGGCCATGAATCTCACCCGCTACCTCGCCCACGAGACAGGCCATGTGCCCTGGAAGGCGGCCATCACGAATTTCAATTTCATTGATTCCATGTTTGTCAACTCCGGTGACTACGATCTGCTCAAGGTATGGGCCACACATCTCATCAGGGGTTTTTTCTTCCCACATTAATCAATCTTCTATTAGAACTATCTGCTGAAGCAACTGCGCAAGGTGTACGATGAGGTGGGATTCAAGGATTCGCAGCGGGAAAGCGAGGACATATTGCTGCTGTTGAAACGTTCCGAGATTCTGAATATGGCCTGCCATTTGGGGCATCAGGAGTGCATCTCCGAGAGCAATAGGCATTTCCAAAACTGGGTGCAGTCGCCCAATCCCGATGCCAACAATCCGTAAGCAAAAGCCGCAACTAAACCATGGGAACGAACGCTTAATCAATGAGATTCCTTCTGCACAGAATTGGACCCAATCTGCGTGGCGTTGTCTACTGTTCGGCCATACAATATGGCACCGAATACGAATGGGACTTTGCCTTCGAGCGGTATCTGAAGACCAGCATACCGGCGGAGAAGGAGCTGCTGCTGAGTGCGCTCGGGTGCTCCAAGGAGCCGTGGCTGCTCTATCGCTATCTGCGTCGTGGCATTGCCGGCCAGCACATACGCAAACAGGATGTCTTTCGGGTGTTTGCTGCCGTCTCCAGTACGGTGGTGGGCCAGCAGATAGCCTTTGATTTCCTGCGCAATAACTGGCAAGAGATCAACACCTAGTAAGGAAATCCATACCACCAAGTGCCCAGAGTGGACTTATCCTATATTTTTGTTCATTCCAGCATGGGATCCCAGATATCAAACATACACACAATGCTAAAGTTTGCCACGAAGCGCATGAATTCCAAGTTCCAGTTGGCCGAATTCGAGGACTTTGTGAAGGATGCACACTGGGACTACGACAGACCCATCCAGCAGATCGTCGAACAGGTGGAGACCAGCGTGGACTGGATGAACCGCAACTACAAGTCGATTGTCGAGTGGCTGAAGATCGAGGCACAGCGGGGAGCGTAAGCAGGAACCCTGGCAGCCTTGGCTGGATCAATGCTGCAGCAGTATTAGAATACATTTTGCAACTGCAACTGCATTATTATCAGTTTTACCCCTTAAGTTCTTGTCTTGGGCAGCCAATGCATTTATATTTAGTATTTATATTTATGTATGTATCTCGAGTGTTTTACTGTTTTGAGTTTCGCCAAAGGGGAACGAACCCTTCGGCCTTTGGCAGACAGATCAACAAAAAAGAAAAAAATATAGGGGAAACACAAGCGACGGCCCCCCGTCCGTCCAATGCTGAAGCTGAAGCGCTTGCCTCGTATCGTATCGATGGTTTCTTGTACTTTTTAATGTATGCTCGTACTTTGTTCATTTCGTAAATTACAATTATGAAAGTCTTGTAATAATAATAATTTTGTTTAGTTTTAGCTTCTACCCGTATTTACCCGTACTTGTACTTAAATGTAAATCGAATTAAATGGAATGCAAATGGATTGTAAAAGTCACATCACATCAGTCACGTTTCACAGGCTGAGCTCTCCTGCTGCCCGGCAGTCTGAGGACATCGGCGAACATAAGTGTGCCCACGAACACCATGACTGTGCCCAGCCAGTGGTACACCGTAAAGGGATTGCGGAAGTAGACGATCGAAAACACCAGCGAAATGAACTTGCGCAGGGTTATGATCAGTGTTACGGTGAGGGAGCTGCATTCCGTCGTCAAGGCATACACCGAACTGATGCACATGTGCTGCGTGAGCACGTTGCCCAGCAGATAGAGCAGAATCAGTGGCACCGACACGCCCAGCAGAGGCAGTGCGTAGGCTTCACCCGCGCAGGCCAGCCGCCAGTGGGCTCGAATGTTGTCGTGCATGAAGAGAAAGGCGGGCAGTGGCAACAGGTGGGTGTAGTACAGGGCTTCGCGGGCACATTTCCCATGTCGCCGATAGAGCAGCTCCTGGGTGATGCCCATGTACGAGGAGACGAAGAGGGCCAGCACCAGCAGCATTACTCCCACGAGCCAACGCCATACGTCCGCCTCCGTGGCGCTGTGGACGGGCAAATCCCGGCTGGAGAAGTACGTGCAAATGAAGATACCCACGCTAATCATGATGACCGATATGTACTGGCCCATCCGATACGTTTGCTTTAGTATTGATGGTGCCCAAGCACATGTTGGATATGAGCGAGCCTCCACGTATGATCATATGCAGCGTCATGGACACATTGAACTCGAACACATAGTTATTGCACACACTCGTCAGAAAGAACATCGCCACCAGCAGGGCATAGTCCCGCAGGCTGATTTTCCGTTGAGCCAGTCCTAGCCGGGATGTAAAGATGAACCCTTCCAGGGCTATGAACGCGAACTGGGCCGCGGTGACGAGGTTTCCAATGCCCGGATCGAGTTTCACCAGCAGCTCCAGAAATACTACGCCGCTGCAGCAGCCTACAAGTACGCCGCCCATGGCCAGAACACACCGGCGACTTATTTGCATCTTTATGCTATCAACGCAAAACTAGGAATAAAATAAACCGGTGAATATAAAACCATCAAAGGTACCAGTTGGCCTTGACTCGGGTTCTGGTTGATCTTGGTCATTATGATGAATTCGTTAAGCCAATAGGTTTCGACCAAAACAAAGGGCAACAGGTATCGATAGTCTACCATCTCTAGAACAGCTGACAGCGATAAGCGCCATTATGAAAATTGTAAGCAAAACAAAACAAAGTTAAATGTAATTCATTCACCTAGTAACAGTTAATCTCTTGAATGATGATAAGAAGAGCTATTTCTACTGAAACAGGGTGCGTCGAGTCGAAGTGGAGTTCAAATCCATAGTCGTAGGTACATTTAGTCATGGAAATAAAAATTTCGTTTAATCACACTCGAAACAGTTGCACCAATAGTCAACAGGGCGCTCGTACAAATATAAATACATATAGACATGATATGATATGTTGTAAAATAATACAATAATGAATTACATATGGGTATAGATTCGATTTGCGAAATCAGTTCCTGCTTTGCAGTAGTTCAATAATTTGATTCAATTTATCCGTTTGCTGAGACTCAAACGCCTCCAATCTTTTTGTAACAAGTTGCTCCAGCTGCTCGAATTTCTTGTCTATGTGTTCCTGGAGGCTGGATAAATCTGAGGGAGCAACCTTAGCTGGCGCCTCGACATGAGTGGAACAGCCTTTTATCAGGGACATAAGCTCCGGCGGCGGTTTCTCGCCCTCATCCCCAACCTTAGCTGTGGATGGCGTATCCGCCGGCGTGGTACAGCCCTTCATAAGGGACATAAACTGCTGCAACTTTTCGCTTTTCTCCTCTGGCTTAGCTTTGCCATCGCCAGTGCCACCTGTTTGGAGCAACTCCTGTATTTTTTGCATGTCCACAGGCCGCGGCAGCTGTGTGGTAATGCCATTCGGATTCGGCGCCACATGCAGGATGGCTCCATAGACGCAGATTTCATTGGCCGATGTGAGCAATTTGAGATTTATATCGGCTATGCCGGAACGGTCAATTTCCATATCATAGCGATACGGGCGTATGGACATATCGTCGTCATCTTCCTCGAGGCAAGTGCCATAGATTGTTTCGCAGTACTCCTGCAATGGGCCTATAAATAGTTCCACCTTGGGCGCGCTGCAGACGAGCGTAAGGGCGGCGATTTTTAAACGAGGAACTATTTGAAAACGCAGCTCACAGGGCGGTGGCGGCACTTCGTTGTGGGAAAACAGGACAGCACGACTCTCATTGACAACATCATCTAGGTCGGGCCTGTGGACAAAGGCATACAAAGAATACATGTAATGCTTGTAATAGTTGTACATATATGTAAACCAGTTTTTGGGGCGTGACATCCTTTGTCTTACTTGACAAAAACATCATCATCGGACAGCAGTGTGGGCACCAGTTTGGAGAGCTCATTTCCAGCGGTTTGCGTCCAGCTGCAGCGGGCAGTCACCGGGACGGACATTATTTAATTATTGAACAAAATAAACGTTGCACTGCAATCAAAACACAGCTAGAGATGGCACAGTCGTTGATAACACACAACGTGGCTGCCAACTTGTTGCGCGAGATGAGCTGCCAACCCGCGAATTCCACCCACCCAAAATGCAACCCGGCGCCGTGTTTGACAAGTCTGACCTTGAGGGGGCCCCTTGTAGGTCATATTTGAGCAAACTTAAAGAAAAGCGACAGTGCTGTGTTATAAGCAGCCCCGAAAGGTATACACAATTTTCCGCAATCTCCTCCGAGCAGTTAATATGGGTGGAAAGTACAAGATTGTGATGGTCCGCCACGGCGAGTCCGAATGGAACCAAAAGAATCAGTTCTGCGGCTGGTACGATGCCAACCTTAGCGACAAGGGTAAGGGGCTTGTAATTGTGTTATCCAACAGGGCGCATACTTAATTTCCATTTATTGACAGGCAAGGAGGAGGCTCAGGCCGCTGGCAAGGCCGTGAAGGGTGCTGGTCTGGAGTTCGATGTGGCCCACACTTCGGTGCTGACCCGCGCTCAGGTTACTCTGGCCAGCATTCTGCAGGCGAGCGGTCACAAGGAGATCCCCATCCAGAAGACCTGGCGTCTGAATGAGCGTCACTACGGTGGACTCACTGGTCTGAACAAGGCCGAGACTGCCGCCAAGTACGGTGAGGCACAGGTGCAGATCTGGCGTCGCAGCTTCGACACACCACCGCCACCAATGGAGCCGGGACACGCCTACTATGATAACATTGTCAAGGATCCCCGCTACGCCGATGGCCCCAAGCCCGAGGAGTTCCCCCAGTTCGAGTCGCTCAAACTGACCATTGAACGCACACTGCCATACTGGAACGATGTGATCATTCCCCAGATGAAGGAGGGCAAGCGCATCCTGATCGCAGCGCACGGCAACAGTCTGCGTGGCATCGTCAAGCATTTAGATAGTGAGTTTGGGCATAGACCGAAACTGGAACGAGTAAAGAACTGTGCCACTTATCTTTCCAGATCTCTCCGAGGACGCCATCATGGCCCTGAACTTGCCCACTGGCATACCGTTTGTCTATGAGCTGGACGAGAACTTCAAGCCGGTGGTGTCCATGCAGTTCCTCGGCGATGAGGAGACCGTCAAGAAGGCCATCGAGGCTGTCGCTGCCCAGGGCAAGGCCAAGTAAACCAAAAACCAAACACCCAAAAGTAAACCACACAAATCCGGCTCTATCAGACGATGATGCTCTGACAACGCTTTAGTTCTTCATGATAAGCATAATCGTTGTTGTTGTTCTCGTAGCAGTTAAAATGGTTCATCCCCACACTCTCCAGTTAATAAATAATTTATTATAACACACCCACGCAGGCTCCGCATCCGGATAGTTTATTGTCAGACATCATCACTTCTTCTTGCCCTTTTTGCCATCTTTCGCCAGCTCCAGTCCCAGTATACACTTGGGCGGCACCTTGTACGTTTCGGTGAGTAGCGTGTACACAAAGCGCACCTGGTTGCCCTGGATCTGCAGCTGCTCGAGCTTCTGATGCGGCAACTTGACAATACTGGTGCTGGCAGCGGCTCCCTGCTTGCACAGCTTTATGAATTCGGCCAGGATGATGCCGTAGGCCTCGATGTTGCTCACCAGCGTCACCTTCTTGTTGCCCGATCGCGTGGCCAGCGACATTTGTATCATGGGCTTGCCACTGGTGTCCTTGCCGCTACACATCTGATATGAGTGCTCCATCTTGCTGGTTATCAGGGAGCAGACCTCGCTGAGCGTGCCCTCCCGATTGCCATACAGCTCCAGCAGCGTCTCATCCGGCCGCACCAGCTTGGTTTTCACATCCTGAAGTCCGTGCTTGGCCACATACTCGCGCACAATCTTCTTGACCTGCCCCACAGGGATGCCCTCGCCGCGTTTGAAGTTCATTTTCGTGAAGAAGGCCGCCGTGACATCCGACACAATGTACATTTCCTTCAGCTCCGAGTGAAACAGGGGCGTCTCGGACGCCGCTCCGTTCGCTTCGTTTGCCTTCACGTCTGTGATGAAATTGACCAGCTCGGGATGCTCCAGGTCCACCGAAATAATCTTATCCACGCCCTTGCTCTCCTCTCGCACCACAATGAAGCCCTGGTCAACCATGTCGGCCAGGAAATTGGACAGCTTCTTGTAGCGCGTCTTCTTCAGATCGATTTGCTCGGTCGCCTCGTTCACCACATAGAGTCGGTAGAAGTTGCTGGTCAGCAGGGGCAGTGGCAATTTCTTGCCATTGTTTTTGAGTGCAGACAGAAATGCGTTGCGTAGTATATACTCTTGTGACACTTCATTCGATTCTGCTGGCGGCGATGTGTCCGCTATGTGTCCAGTGTCTTCTTCCTCAGCCACGGACAATAAGGCGGTGCTGGTTTCAAGCTCCTCTGCGTCCGTTGCCTGTGTCACAGATGCAAATGTGTCTGGTGCATCCGAAACTTCAGCCTTTGGTGTCTTTTTTCGGTCCGCCTCAGCGCCGAGCGCTGGAAAGTCATCGGTGGACAGGGCTTTCGTCCGCACCAGCGGTATTTGTTGCACCAAACTGGGCTCATGGGCCCATAGCTTGTCGCCGAATAAATGCAACATTTTGACGGCCACGCCATGGCCACCGCACATGTACAGGTCATCGCTGGAGCGAGCCAACTGTCCCACACCCACCGCAGACTTGTTGTTGGTTAGATTTACGGCCACTGCAACAAACAAAATGATAATAAAAATATTCGAAGGACTGCGTTGCCAGTAACTCACTCAACTGCCCCTTCTTGTAGTGTCCGTACATGCTCAATCCAACGCCCAGGGGCACCACTCCCGGCAGCATCAGGTCGGCGCCATTGGTGAGTTTCGGTAGGACGCCCTCGTGGGTCGTGTAATAAGGCAAAATGCTGGGTATGATCCACATTGCATACAACGTGGGCACCAGCTGTCCGCCATCCAGCTCAAAGAACATGGGCTGCCTGTCCACGCAGTAGACAATGCTCTGGACACCGCCATGGGTGAGAATCTTTACTTGCGTGACAGCAGACTTGGCCGGCACGAGCTCATCCACCGAAACATTGGGAAAGGCCAGCACAAGGCGCTGTCGAAACTTCTTGCTCTCCGATCCCTTGAGAGCCGCACTGCTCTTGGGTCTGTATGGCTTTAGAAACATTTGCACTGTGTAAATAATTGGCAACAAATGGAAATAATTCAAAACCGAAATGCCACGGAATGCAATGGCAAGTGGGCAGCCCCCATATCGGCCAGGTCACAATGGGAGCACACACACGCACTCACGAGGCGCGTTCACAGTAGTTCTGCCCAGTAAACCCAGTGGAAAATTTGCAGACCTTTTCTTTTGAAGGCATTTCCAATATCTTCAGGTAGTAATTCTGAAGATGAAGACGCCATTTTATTTAACAAAACATATGTGGTAACAATTCCATGTACAGGACGACGCCTTTGTAATAGTAAATGTAATGCGTTAGATTCATAGAATTTGTACTTATATTTTTAGTAATTATATTATTACCCCTTTTGAAACAAACATTAACCACCCCGCGCAGCCTCTTCTGCTGTTCTCCTAGTCTGAGTCAGAGTCGGTATTGGAAGAGGCCTCGCCGCGGCGCTGTGTGGGCGGGTCATAGAAATGCAAACTCTTGCGCCAAATCTTCACCAGGCCATCGAACGCGCGGCGGCTGTACTTTCCATATTTGTTCGGCGTGCGAGGATTCTCGCGCGAACGTGTTGCCTTTGGCACCATTTCATTGTACCGCTCGTAGGCGGCCGTGTTTTTGCCATAATCGATTTGCTTTTGACGGCGCGACAAGACGGCGGGATCAGCCTCGGTGTACGACGAGGACGATGAAGTCGATGATGTATAGCTGTTGTGGCGCACGCGCTTCTCCTCCTTGTGGCCCTTGAAACTGCTATGCTTGCTTTTAGGATTTGTATTTGCATTTGGATTAGGATTGGGATCGCCATTGGCCGATGACAAGCTGCTATTCGGGCTGTTGGAGCGACTGTTTTCGTTCGTCGGTGGCGTCTGCGAGTGGCGTCGTTTGTAGGGGGTCTTTAGTTTTTCCTCCTTAAGCAGACGATCAAACTTTACCTCATTTACATCATCCAGAAACTCGAACGCCATCCCACGCTCTACGCCGTCCACAAGCTCCAGCTTCACCTCTGTTGCTTCCATCTTCACACATACCGGCCCCTGGTCGGCATTGCTGCTGGCAGCGCTGCTGTTCAGCGATGTGGATGCCTAAAATGTTGCACATAATGTTGTTAGCCGTGCTCTCAGCCAATATCATCTTTGCGTCGTCATACCTCGTCACTATGTCCGAATTCGGCACGGACCTCCTTGGCCCAGCTCTGGCGAATGGGCTTCACATCTATGGAAATGGAGGACGCTGAGGAATTCAGGCTGCCGGAGCCCTTAACTGGTGTGTTGTCCACCGACATCAATTGATCTTCACAGAGCATGATTTAACTAGTATTATTGCGACAAACAAATTGACAAAAAAAAAAGTAATTGCAGCTGCGACGACGGATTTTGTTTGTTTGTGCTGGCTACGCGCGTTTTTTGTTGACATTTATCGAGAAAATATACGGTATGACACTTAGTAATATACCGAAATATACCATTACATTATTAAAATATACCGTAAATATACTGACAGACACGACCAGATGCGTTGATAATCCTCGATTTTGATATTCAGTTTAATATTACTAGATAACTAGCCCTCTCAGCTCTAAACAAATAATTTTATACAATTCTTCAATCAATTTGGTACAAGATTGTGTAGTTTTCAGAACTCCGTTTTATTGGATGGTTAACATAATTGGGTTCAAACAAAAACGGCCAAAGCATACAACATAAGTGTGAACTCTGGTCACATTCCATAATTGTTGCTGGTCAACCAAGTCTCAGCATGAGTACGGACATTTGTATACCTTATTTCCGTTAATTGATGATAAATATTTTGTTCCAAGCTGCTATGAAACATTTATAATGATTTTATCTTGGATTGACATGTTTTTACCTATTAAAGCATAGATTTTGTGTTGTTATACATACTTTTATGACGGTTCTGATACCTATTATTGGTACCCGTGAGCTGCAAAATTTCGTTAAAACAGAGACTGAGTAGTTATTGCATTAATTGGAGCCTAAAATTACAAACAATATCTCAAGTCCATAATATCCATTTTCCCAAGGTATGCAGATTGTTGCTCATGTTGCACAACAATGCTGCTACGGAACACAGCGCTGAGATTAAAAACTTTCCAGTATTTTATTGAATTCTCGGTATTTTGGACTGGCGGTGCACGGTCACATAATGAAACGCAGTTATCGGTATCAATGAAAGAACAACGGACGTCGTTATTGGTGGCGCTGCCAGACTCGTGCAATTCGTAGTTGCTGCGGGCTGCCACACCATGATATTTTGTTATTCGTTTGGACGAGTTGACCATCTCTGGAAGAGAGTGACCATATTTTCGGCAGGAATGAATTGACTTGGCGGCTCATTTAAAAAATTTGAATTTTTATCCGTTGGCTAGGGAATATGTAATAATATCCAAAACAATTCAAACTATGGGATTCCCTTTGTGATATGTTGAACCCACTCGATAAACGAAAATAAATAAGAAGAGCGCTTTGATTTATCAAACAATTTCGTTATAATTCATTAAATATTAAGTATAAATACGGAGTTAACTATATAAGTATTATATACACAATTACAATAAAATATTCAGTCACTATAATGCTTCCTTCTATATACAAATCAAATACGATATACGCGAGTGTAAATCCATTAATTTAAACTCGCTTCGCCGCACTTTAATAAATTATCCGATTCAATTTCTTTATAATATACAATATAACAGTCGCCTACGGTCCACGGTCCATGGTTGGGGTTTAGTTTCGATGATCGATCTTTTCGTTGTTGGATCTGTGCCGAGGATTGTCTACTTATAGCCTAGAATGTTGGTAAAAACAAAAAGTCAAGGACACTTGCATTTTGATTTTTGATTTTCGATTTATGTTTTCTTTTTTGCTCTTTTCTTTGCTCCTGTTTTTATGATTTTTTTGTGGATGTGTGTGTGTGTGTGTGTGTGTGGGTGGTTAATAAATAGTATCGATCGATCGTTAATAATCATATTCAACATTGAAATACATTAATCATTAGGCATATACATAACTACAAAATATAATACAATTATCGCTTCCGCATCGCACGCATCGCATCGCAGCGGAATTCACAAGTTAGTCGTGGCGCCAGCTCCTCGGCAGGACGTAGTCCTTCACCTTGTAGAGGGCATTGGCATACCAGTGGATGCCGTTCTGCTGCTCGGCCCGCGACACGCCCTCCGCCTCCGCCTGCGAGCTGCGCAGCTGGTCCTTGGCGGGCATCCACGACTGGAGCATGGCCAGGATGCGCATGGGGGCCAGGCCCCAGTGCGCCAGCGACTGGCTGTCGATCACCGCATAGCAGGAGGCGGCCACCGAATTCACCACAATGGTGCCCTCGCGGGTCAGTGGGGCCACCACGCCCTTGCTCCGCACACTGCCCACCCGAACGACCCGCTGGGGACGCAGCTCGCCCGTTGCCGGCTCCCTCACGAGCACATAGTCGAGCTCCTCCACGCGATCGGCGAAGACGTAGTCCAGCTGCTGGCGCTCCGGATGCCACACGCTGATCAGATGGGCGGGCGTCACAGTGAGCACCGCGCCGCCATCCGTGTGCAGCTCCACGAAGTTCTGCATCTGGTCCAGGTTGCGGTCCATGAAGAGGATGATCTCGCTGTAGACGGGCTGCCCGTTGGAGCCCATGCTCAGGACGCGGTCTCCGATGGAGAGCTCGCTGAGCGGCTTCGTCGCGCCACTCTCCAGCAGCGCAGTGCTCTCTGGCGTGAAGCAACCGTGCACATGGGAGCTGATCGAGGAGTCTGCAAGCAGAAGGAGAGCGAGATGGTTAGAGATTGCTATACAGTTATTTGTACAGTAGGGTGGGCAGCCAGGTAATGGCATTAGTTTGCTAATCTAATTTGGCGTTAAGCATCCAATTGCCAAACCCAACAAGTCAAAAAGGTTTTCACAGATCCTTTGAATGGGCTGGGCCCCGAGTCCCCGCCCAGGGCGCAACAATGGCCCAGAAAGGACTGCCTTTTGCGGCTTGCCCTTGCAGGCAACACACGAGACCAGATCCTAATGCGATCTGCTATCTGTGATCTGTTCGATCTGAAGATCTGCCAACAGTACGAGCAGAGATACCCGGCGTATCAATAACAACACACAACACACAAAAGGCAGCAGGCAGCAGGAGAAGCAGTCGTGTGCAAAATTGTGATCTTGTTTTTCCCTGCAAGATTAGCCGTGGGATCAGCCAACTCCGGGGCTCTCGCTCGAGCCAAAGCTGCTTACGGCCACCGCTTCGACTCGCAGCTGAGCTGCCAAAAGGGATGCGAGTGTGTGTGTGTGTGCCAGGTAGCGAATTGTTTTCCCAGCCCCGGCCAACCTGTTCGCAATTACCAAACATGCGGCAACCCACCTAAACAATAAGAGTACTCCGATGCCGACACCGCCACCGCTACATTAATCATCATTAATAGATATTGGGTTACAGGGTGCACAATCAGCCACAGCCCACCCAGTTGGTTGCATGGCTGTGGCTCTCTTAGGGCAGCCATTTTAGAACTTTCTCCACCTTCAACTCAACTCAACTCCAATTCCAATTCCATTTTCATTTCCACCTTTCGGGCGGCGGCTGGCTACATATTTCACACCCGAAGCGCCTCCTCCTCTGCTCTGGCCCTGCTCTGGCCCTGCTCTGGCCCTGCTCTGCTTGTAAAATTCAAATTAAAAATTCCAGACCAAAAGGCCGACCACTAACCGTGCGCTTTATTATAATGAGTGGCCATAAAGTGGCTTTGTAGTGGTTGTTGTGCTGTGGCTGCTGCGGCTGCTGCAACCAAATTCCAATGAAAATTCACCTTCCCAGTTTTCCCAAATTCCCATTGATGCATTCGGTAAACAGATCGACAGACAGACAGCCAGACAGACACACAAAAGTGTAGAAACAATAAAAATCGGATTAAATACACACTCGTGTATGGGCAGCGAGCAGCCACCAGCGGTCTATAAAACCCATAATCGATGGGGTCCGGGAGCACAAGAACAGTAGACCAGACCCATGGCAGATCCAAAACAGAGAAGACAAAACAAAGCAGGCCACAAGTAGGAAGCGGCAGTAGTAACAAGAAAAATTGGTGTGAAATCTACCTTTTACCCTAAAGAGCTGCTGCGTTCTAGCCGTAACAGAAAACCAAAAACCAAACCAGAAAAAAATGAGCAGAGACACCGAAACGGAGGCAGGGAAACGAGAAAAATCTCAGGCGTCGGTCGTCGTCGTCATCGTCGTCGGCGGTGAGTGGAAAGTGAAGAACTTGAAGGGTCATAAATTAATAAACCATTAAAGTGGTTAAAATTATCGTTATTTTATCTTTGTTGTGAAGACTAAACTGATAAATTATTACAAAACAGAGGACAGCCCGCTCGACCACTTGCTGGCGGTGGTCTCTCTCCTCTCGCATGGCTTTCTGGCTTGGTGACTGATCGTTTGGACAGCATTAACATGAACATGCCACAACAGCAACAGCACGCTTGGGGCCTTAATGCGCGCGCGCGACACATGCAACAACAGCAACAACAACAAGAACAACAACAAGGCAGCCAGCCAGCAATGGGGCAAAAGAAAGAAACAAAAAATTAGTGTCGACAAAAAGGTTTACAGCCATTACTCTTCGTCGCTGCGGCCCGCTGCTGTTTAGGCCACATACAAAAGACTTAGGCAACGAACAGAGCCGAAGTCGAAGCCAAAGCCGAAGCGGAGACAGAGAGAGACAGAGACAGAGAGAGAGAGAGATTGAAGCTGAGGCCTAGAGCACAGATTGAAGCTCAAGTCTAGGCCCAGGCTGTGCCAAAACTGTCATAAGCTCGTGGTTTATGTGCAGCGGCCTATCAGCAATCAATCGGCTCGTAATTTATTGATTGCTTGCCCCGGCGAGGCGCAACCATTTGTGCCTCACACACACACACATGGTCAAATGGGGCAGTGGCAGTGGCAGTGGCAGGGGGTTAGTTAGGTGACGGTGACAGGACCACACACATGGCCTGGCAGGGACTGGCATGGCCTGCCACAGCCTGTTGTATCCTGGCTGCCCTTTTGCCACTTGTTCGGCATTTGTCGTTTGTCGGCTGACCTTTTGATTTTGTGGCAAGACAAGACAAGACAGGGTAGGGCAGGGGAAGAAGGACAGCAGGATCTGCTGCAGGACCCCCGCAAGATGTGCTGTTCGGCGGCGGCTCCTTTCATAAGCAATTAGAAGCAATGAGCAAGGACACTCTGGGCAGCGCCCCATGGTTTCCATGCCATTCCATTCGATTCCTTTTCTTCTTTCATCTTTATGAGCCGCCACCAAAGTCAAAATATTGTGACGCGACGACGCCTGTCGAGCAGTGGAGAGGCGCTGCTGCGTGTGTGGGAATGGGGCGTGGCATCATGTAATTGTAGATGGAAATGTGTGTGGGAAAACGGAAACTTGAAAGGGAAAATCCCTCAAAAGCGAGAGACAGAGAGGCAGAAAGAGAGAAAGAAATGCGAAATGTAGGACTGCTGCTGCTGCTGCTGTGGGGTGGGGGGTGGGGGGTAAGAGTGAAAAATCTTTGGCAAGAAAAACCTAATTGTCTTGGCCCGTTTTGGTTGGCTGGACGCGTCGCGCTAGTGCCGAAGCATTTTCCTCTCGGTCTTTGGGGCAGTTTCGTTATGTTTCGGGGAAAACTGGTTGCTGGCCATAATGGCAGCCCAACACACACACACACACATAAACCAGCTCTCTGCAGGCCAGCACCACCTACCACTCCGAACACACTTAACTGATGATGCCAACTTGTTGGCCATCTCCATCTACCAGCCGCAGTCTCAGTCCCCAGTTCCCAGCGCCCAGTCCCAGTCTCTTAGTCTTCAATTTTTTCAATTAGGTCCGCGCTCAGGTTTTTAGCTCGGCATTTAATTCATCTTTGCCTGCTCGATGCTCGATGGTCGATGGTCGTTGGTTCCTCCTCGCTCATCGTTGTTGCCTGTTGCCTGCCACTGCCTGAGAAACGCTTTGGGTGTCGTATCATCAATTCGTTTAATTTGACAGGCGCAAACCTAAACATGTCAAAACAACAGCCAACAAGCACCGGCAACACAGCAACACAGCAACACAACAGCACAACAGCCCAATGCGGTTAGTCCGAGTTGCCGCCTCTCTTTAGACCCGATCCGAACCCATCCCATCCGATCCGATCCGAGCCGAGTTTCGTGAGAGCGGAGGAGAGTCGTTCCCCGTCCCCGTCCCCGTTTGACTTTGAGTACGAGTCCGGTTTTCGGACTTTGTTGCTCTGGCTGCTTCCCATTTTATTTTACTTCTTGCATACCCTAACCACGCAGGGTACATGCAGCACTCAAATGTATTCAAATGTGCAGCCAAAATATCGTATTATTATTCCCCATAACTGCCATATAAACAAAGAATCAGAGCACCCAAAAATAGCTTCAATCGATGGCGAAACCTTCTTGTTTTCCAAGCAAATTTTATCAAGGGTTTTATTTGATTTCTGCCAACGATGCGAAAGGGTATTTAAGGCTTCGTTTGCCGCAGCAAGACTTCCTTCCTGTCTTGTTTTGCTTTGTGGGACTGAAGCTGAAGCTGGAGCTGGGACTGAAGCTGGAGCCATGGGGACTGGAGTGCAGCCGTGGCTAATTTGTTGGAGCGCAGTGCAGAATGAAACAAGAAATTTGCCAACGCCTGTCAGCTTAGCGAGCGGCTGTAAGTTCAGCAAAAGCGGCAAACATGCGAAATTACGCTTGTTAGTGTCACTTCTGGCTAACTGGGCAACGGACCCCCAACCCCCCTACCAAACTCACACCCCACATTAGCCCACCCAACACCCATCGACCATCGCCCATCGCCCATCCTGGCCATTCACTTGACAAGGAAGGGAAGGGAAAGGAAAGCAAAGCAAAGGTAAGGCATGGGGAAGGAAGTGTAACGCTTACCTGATTTGACGGAGCAGTAGATGTGACGGCGACTGACATAGGAGACCCAATCGAAGCCAGCCTCGACGGCCAGGCGGGCCAGCATGCCGTATCTGGAGGGCTCCCGATCGGAGGTGGCAATGGTGACGGCACGGCCCTCGTAGTGCAGCGACTCCTGGCCATGCTGATGGTCCTCGTCCCAGCTCTCGGTGACCAGCAGACGGACGCCGGGCCACTCGTTCATCACGGAGTAGGCCAGCACGTTCAGCTTCTCCTTGCAGCGCTGCAGCGAGTCAGGGAAAGAGAAAGAAAGGAAACCAATTAAGTACGGTACGAGGTATTGTTAATAATAAGACGCCATGTTTAATTCACGCCACCACGCCGCAGCAGAGCGCAGCGCAGAAAGAGAGGGCGAACCAGAGGGAGCCCAGACAAAGAGCCAGAGACAGAGACGGATAGAGAGCAGAGAGAGAGCGGCGCGCATGTCTGTGCGTGTGTGCGCTCGATCGCTCACGCACGCTGGCGAGGCGTGGCATGTCGGGTGGCGGTGGCGGTGGCGGGGCGTTCATTCTGTCGGGGCCCAAAAAAGGGCCCAACGCGTTCATTTTGTAACCCAACCAGAGGGAGAGATAGATACTCGATACACGTCCGAGGAATATTTATGCCGATTTCTATTTATTTTATCATCATCGTCTTCGGTTCGGGCCTTGCGCATCCTTTGAACCTGTTGCTGCAACCTCAACAAACACGCACACAGTGCCAGTGCCAGCAAGCAGTGTTTGCCCAGTTCAGTTCCCTTGCTGGCCCAAACCCAAAGGCTTATTTGCCCATGCTTACGCGCAGTTCAAACACTGACCCTTAACCTTAGCTGCAGCCCACGCCAGGCCTTAGCCCACGGCTGGGCCATGGGTAAATATTAAAGATATATGTATGCCGTAGACCTTTTCACTATTATTATTCCCTTTATTTTGTTGTGTTCTCCCCTGTTGCCGTTGTTGCTCTTTGTCCATCCTGTCGATAATATGAAAATGCTTACGCTTTGTTTGCCAATGTGGTGGGTGCTCAATGCTCATCTCATCATTGCCTTTCCCTGCATTTCCCTGCATTTCCCTGTCGTTTTGTCGGCGCATTTTCATTTGATTTTTTAACACAGCTCGAAAATGAGAAATGAGTGGGGGGGCAAGCAAAAAAAGGATTCGTCTAAGTCTATGCAAATATTTGAAGAGAAGAAACCCGAACAAAAAAACCGAAACTGAGCAACGGAGAAAAGTCTCCTTAAGATTGAGAACCAGCCACAAAAATCAATTATCAACGGACCCGGGTAGCCGGGCCTCGCCAGTGACAGGATGTTGTGCTGGCTGCCTTTTGTGTGCAAACACAGAGAGCCGTTTGGCTGGCCGGCGTAAAATCAATTTTCGACCAGATCGAGATCCTTTTTGGCGAACAAGCCACAACCGAAATCGGTCTGTGGCCTTTTTGCTGGGCTGGCTTATGTTTTGATTTCGTAGCCGTATCGCATCGGTTGTTGTTGGCTGCTGCTGCTTCGCTTGTTTGCTATTATTTGGCCAAAATACGAATATTTGAATTTGTCACACAGCAGCGGCCACACAGCCAGCAGCCACAGCAGCCGCAACAGCCGCAAACTGTGGCAAATTGAGGTGGCACAACCGCATTCAGCGCATTCCAAGAAGAGTTCAATGATATTTGCTTGAACGGGAACGGGGCAGGGGCAGGGGACACGGGACTGTGTCTGTCTCTGGGGTCTGCTGCTGCTGAAACTTTGCTTTATTAAAAGGCTTAACCAGTCGAGAGGGGCTCTGCGCTGTGTGGCCTGGTAGACTGTGCTAATGAGCACAAAAGCGTAACGCAACGCCAAAAAGCAAACAAGACGCCAAGAGAAACAGACAGAGAGAGAGAGAGAGAGAGAGTGGTAGAGAGAGGGGTGCCGGGGCAGAGCAAACGCTTTTGTCTTAAGCATCGACAACGATGTTTGCCCAACATGCTAATGCATTGAGTCTGAATTCGAATCGACGCGCAATGAACAAACAGCGCGCCAGAGATCTCAGATCTCCCGATGCCCGATGCCAGTGATCGGCCTGGCCTGGTCTGGCCTGGGATCTACCGATCCCCCCAGCGAATGCCGACGGGTGCGTAAGGTAAACATTTACCCACTGAATCGCCTGGGCCGCCGTTGCCTCTGCCTCTGCCTTAGTCTTTGCCTTAGTCTTCTGGCGGCGGCGTCGGCGGCGGCCCAAAAAGATGGCTAAATAATGTGTGTGCATTGTAAGTGGCCGTTAGACAACAGCGTCAAGTGTAAATAGGCCCATGCACGGGTTATGTGCACAAACCCAATACGTATATCCCTGCCCTGCCCCGCCCCTCAGCGTACTCCTGAAAGCTGCATTAATTAGACATCCAACAAGGTGTGAACTTTGCTCAGTCCCATTCCAGCCGCACGTAGCCCAGGTGGGGGCCCAGGGACACGCCCTGCATTCGACTTTGGCTGGCTCTTTGGCGTGTCTTCAGTTTTCGGGTCTACGAGTGCTCGGGGTCTTGTATATAGGCATAGCCCAGCGATCGAGTGAGTCTCTGGGTGTTTTGTGATGTGATGTGTTCAAGCTATCCGCTTGATGCGTTTTTAATTGCCGGCGACTGCAGTTTTATTGATTTAAATTGTCTGGCTGGCTGCCAATTTGACGCTTTTAATGGCCTGGCAAAATTATTATGGCACGCAGATTATTAGGCACTCATCATCATTAGGCCAAGTCAACTCTGCGCTGCGCACCGGCTATTAGCTCGGGCAGCCCATGCCTTTGTTTGTTTTGTGCTGCCAGCTCCTGCGGCCCCCCATCCACTCGGTACTGGGTGCTGGAGCCCGTTTCGGATTACTTGCGGCCCCGGGAAACCGATTAGGAAACGACACAATTTAACGACATAATTCAAGTGCGCATTAAGTTACGTTTCGGCGAGAGAGAAGGCCAAAGGAGTGGCCTGCCAGGGCCCAGAGGACAGTGCCCAGGAGTCGCTGTGTGTCACCCCTTTTTGCATGGCTCTTGATGCAGATGCAGGGCCCGTTGCACGTGCTCTATGGTGTAAGCAGATATGGCATATCCTTTGATACTGCCTGCTGCTGCTGCTGCTGCTGCTTGTGCACTGATTGCGATCGCAAAAGGAAGCGCAAAGGAAGCGAAAACCTACAACTGAGGAAGCGGCAAGGCCAACGACACAGGATATAATCGAAAAGAGCACAAAAAAACCGAGAACGAGAACGAGAGGGAAGAAATCACGTCACCCACTCGATACACTACCATACACATACACATACATACATATGTGTGTCAACAGCCCCCCCCCGCCGCCAGAGTACGCGTTGAAGGAGCTTGGGGAAGGGATGGCAGCGACTGCGGATGAACTGCTTGGGCCACTTGAGCGACCCTGTGGCCCGGGTGTTAGCCACTTAGGAGGCAAAAATCTTAAAGAGTTTCGCCTCTCCCCCTCACTCGCCTGTCAGTCAGCGCCCCGCGCTGTGTGGCCCGCACACTCGAGCACAGATTTCCTCACTTAATTGGCAAACTGTGCGCCACCAAGCAGCAGGAGGAGGAGCAGGAGCAGCAGCAGAGGGAGCAGGAGGGTGGTCTCCTCTGATTGATTCAAGTGCAGGGCCAATGCCAATACGCCGCCGCTCCATTATCCATTATCCATTATCCAGTATCCATTTTCCATTATCCATTTTCGGTTTCTGTTTATTTGTGTTGCAAATCTATTCACAGCTCCAACGCTGCCATAAACCCTCCCTCGGATCGGATCGGCGCTCTTTGATTGTTTGTGCGGATGGCAGCGCAATTATTACAGCGCGCAGAAAAATCGAAACACAATTGAAAAATCTCCAAAGCGAAAAATCTCAGCAGCGAAAAACTGAAGTTTTAATTAATCAGAAAATGGAACTGAACTGCGCCTGGGACTGCGACTGCGGGCAGTAATTTATTTATTGTTTACGTATACGTAACTCTGAGAAAGAGGACCCCGCCACCCCACAACCCCGCCATCTGCAGTCTGGCATCTGGGTAGCTGCTTCACGCTCCTGTCTGTCTGTTTGTTTGCCTTTTTGGCTGTCAATATAAATGGGAAATGATTAAGGAATACGAGGGCTGAGGGCAGGGGGCTGCGGAGCCTTTTTTGCACTGGCTTATTGGATTAATGCTGCAACGCTTCTGTGGCCAGACTGCGGATGCTGCGAATTCTCAATCAATGACATGGCTGCTTAATCATTAGGAAATGCATCTCGGAATTGCATTGGGTTCGGCCTGGTGTTAGGGTTTCCCCCGCCACACACACACACACACACACACAGACAAACATTATTCGAGTCGCTCGTAAATCTCATGTCAAGTAAATGTCCATAAAAGCAAAGGCGTCATTTTATTGTTATTAATTAAATGCTATTAATTTGCAGAAATCGTAAATTAAATCTCAGTTGAGGCCTATGCCCCGCCACCGCCACCTGCCTCATGCCATGCCACATTTAATGTCCCCCACACACAGAGAGGGAGAGAGAGAGAGAGGGGGAGCCAAGGCAGAGGATCAGCAAAAAGTCATTTGGAGGAGGCAGCAGCAGCAGCAGCAGCAGGTAAGAGCCCGGGACTTGGGTCTTAAATGATAAGCGCCATAATCCCTGATGTGTGATTAACTTTGATGATGAGTTATGAGCCGCACATTGGCACTGATGGGAGGATGGGCGGATGGTCGGGGGGATACCCCGACCCAGTGCCCCTCTGCCACATAACATATACATACATACATGACTGGCAAGAATCGGGAGCGACAGACGAGACGAGCGGAGCGGAGCAGCATGTGAAATGTGAGTCACTCTCGCGGCAGTAATGTGATAGCCGCGACGCGATCGCTGATCGTCGACTCCAGCCAGATCTTCACCAGATCTCCATCTCCGACTCCATCTACAGCTTCGACTTTATCCCATTCCCCGCCAGCCAGTTCATAAAAGTTTTATGCAAATAAAGCAAAAGCTAAGACCAAAACGTGAGAGGCAGCAAAGCCCAAGCCCGAGCCCGAGCCCGAGCCGGGGCCAAAGCAAATATCGATGGCATTTTTTTTTTGTTGTTTGTGGGGGGGCCAAGCAAATCCTTGAACATTTGCGCTTGAGTGCCCTCGTAAAAGTATCAAATTGATTAATAATAATATAAAAGCCACACAGCATCAGGAAAGCAAATGCAAACACGCCAGCAGAGGAGTAGCCAGCAGGCAGCAGGCAGCAGGCAGTGTCTCTTAGGGACAGATCAGAGATCAGATCAGCAGCAGGGCATTTGGCAATTTGTCCAGTTTTTGCCTCTTGACTGATGTTTGTTTGATAAGTTTGATTACTTTGTGGGATGGAGTGCAGGAATGTTCCCACGAAATATGCCAAAATTTTGTGCTTATCGCAGCATTTGACGTGATTTGATTTGAGTTGAAAATGGAAACTGAGACTCTGACATCATCGATGTCTCTCTCTACCGCTCTTTCTGTAGCTCCCTCTTCTACTCTGCTACTCTGTTCTTTTTTTTTTTTGGTCATAATAGGATCAATTTTTGAGTCATAATGTTCTATTAAAATGCCTTAGCTGTGGGCTTACTTTGATTTGATTTGAGTTGAGTTGATTTGATGTTGATGTTGATGTGCATGTCGTCTGGAGGAGGCATAACTGGTGTGTGGGGGGGGACTGGCAGACTGTGCTGCATGCATGTCAATAATCATATCGGATTACCCATTGGCTTTGCCCTCAGGCCCCATTGTTGCTACAATTTATGAAATTTTAGAACTTATGCTGCGGCTTTTGACGCATTCTTTTGTCTGTCGCTCGCCCCTGATGCCGGTCTGCTGTCTCTCGCTGCGGTTACCGCTGCTCGTCTAATCCTGAGGCATGCCACATACACACATTACCTGTAATTACCAACTGGCGAACAACTGGAGAAATATGATGGGACGGGGGGGGCCCCAGTCAGTGACTTTTGTCGTAAGTTTGAGCTGTTTATTGGCTGCTGTTTTGCCAGATTTCTGGCCGCTTGTTTTATTTTTAGTGCTTGACGGCAATTTGTGTAAATTTTTGTAATTTGTTTATGCAACTGTACACACCCACACACCCACACACACACACAAACGGACACACCATGGGCTGCCTTTTCCGGGGCCCTGCAATGTGTAATGGCCAAAACGAAACGAATTGTTCGCCAACTGAAATTCACGCACAGCCGGATCGGGTCATATACATATATATATGCATGTATATATGTCGTTTATCCAAATCGGAGTCCGCAGCCGTGCCACATAAAATGCAATTTAGTTGCGCTGCTGGTTGCAGTCACCCTCTGCCCCTCTCCGCTCTCTCTCTGCTTGGCTCTTTGACCAGTTCTCAATGTCAGCCCAGAGAGTGTTTCGGTAGCGGAGAGCGGAACGGTGGCCGCGCTGTAAATATTTGCCCTGCCACAACGGGGAATTTTATGGGCTGTGCCCAGTGTGCTCGGTGTTCTCGGTGTTCTCGGTGTCCTTGGCCATTCAGTCAAATGCTGTGCCTGGCCTTGGCCCATCTGCGGCGTGTCCTTGACTGCCGTTGCGACAATTGCCGGTGCTGCCTCCGTGGCTGCCGTGCAGTGCAACTGTTAATTGTTTCTCAGCTCCGTTTTTCCGGCTACGCTTTTCAATACTTTTGGGCCCCGATTGCATATCAAATTCAAGGCAAGACCAGCAACTGTTTGCAGCCTGTTTTAATGGCCGCCCCGAGGGGCGCGTGGCAAAGTGACTTTTGGCAACTGTTTTTGGTTCAAGTACAGTGTGCATCCGCTTGAGCAGAACTACTCAGGAAGTGCTGAAGTGCCTGGGCCATGGCTGTGGGCTATTTCTGGAGCCAGCCCCATTTTATTGTTATTATTATGATTATATTATGTGCAATAATTATAAAAATGAGTCCTAAATCAACTGCTTGGGCAGCCACGATTCCTGGTAATCATTTAATCTATATATGCCATATAACGATAAGTGGCCGTGCTGTTTGGGCCGATCGAGTGCTCGCAAATCGTGGCCAAAGGAAACTGGAAGTCTCCCATAAACCGTTAATAGCCCCCCGTTATGGAGCTTATCAATGGGAATATTGTAAATGTTTTTTTCGTTTTTTTTTTGTATTTTTTAACGCAGCCAGCACTTAAAATTTGATTAAAATAACAAAAATTCTAGCGATAAGCGTGTGGTCCGCTCCCCGGGGAAGTGTGCCAATGCCAGAGCTCTTACGGGGGGCCGGGGGCTGTCTCTGGCTTTTACATTCAACAGCAGAACAACTGTCTGCTAATTAGAACTGCTGTCGCCTTAATTGCTGGCGCCCACCTAAACCGTTTTGCACTTTCAAACATAAATGAAAAACAGCCGAAGCAGCCGCTGAGTCACCGTGGCACCCTCCCCCGCTCACTAGTGCTGCCCCATCCATCATCCCCATACGTGACTGATAAGGTAATTCGCGAACCCAAAAGTGTTGTGTGCCTTGTGTATGGCAGACATACCCTCGAAGAGCAGTTCTGATTTATGGCAAATGTTTTGCCCTGAAGAGCAATAAGGATTAACGCTTTAAAGTGCGCTTTAAATTATCTATAACTAAAAATATAATTTCTATCTCAAAAATGTTTCATTTGAAATCATTTTCAGCATCATTTCAACTTTTAATTATTTTATGTGTGTTATTTGTAATGCCATTTTGGCATGACGTCAGTCGCTGACTCAGCGGTGCGAACCATAAAAAATACTTGAGATAAAGTGCATATACGCGTATAGTCTGGAACCTAGATTAGACCTGGATTTACTATAGATCAGTTTTCGTTTAATTATGCGCTCATATTGTGGGATTGATGGGTAGTAATAAAATACACAAGTCAGCAGCATTAGCTCTAAAAATAAGCCCTCGAGGGCAGTCCCTTGCGCTTGTGAATATATTTAAAAGAATCAAATATTTATGCTACATTTAATCAGAGAAAGAATGGCTCTGCCAGGGTAACTCTGCCCGTCTATTCCCACTCTTCTTTCCCCATTTGCAGATATGGAACAAGCCACTCCACACTCGCACTCGAGCCCGTGTGTGGCTACATATGTTCGCAAATAACCGTACTCGAAACGACGTGTCTGTGTGTGTGTGTTAACAGCTACAAGCTACTTGGCACTCGGCTGCAGTTTGCTCCCAGGTGAGACTCTTATCAGACAAACGCCACGCCGCAGATAAGGCGGCAAATGATCGCGTGCCTCTGCTGGGGAGCAGAGCTGCGACAGTTTGGCGAGCTGCCTCGGAACCGACACCCCCTCACGCCCCCACTCCACCACACGTTAATCGCTCATATTCGACATTGTTTGTTGTTGTTTATTGCGAAATTGAAAACGCATTCGTATCCGCACTCACAATGTTGTTTTGTGTGATGATTGGCGGGCGGATCGATTGGCTGGCGAGCGGCGGATCAGCGGATCGACGTTGCTGAGGTTGTTGAACGCACTGCCATGCCCTGCCCTGCACTCCACTCCATGCCACTCGTCTTGTTTGTTTAGATTCGCATTGGGCCTAGGGGAAATGCTGGCTTTATGGCTTTGTTCTGGCGAATTCCTTGGCTTTGCCTTGGCTTTCGAGTGTGGGTTTTTCCCGCTTTGGCACTCGGCAAATAATTGCACTTTGCCCGATAGCACGCCTAATTAATCATAATTGACGAGTGCTAATATGAGTGTTTCGCCACCATTTATGACCCCCGCACTCGCACTGTCATCTGATCGTATTGGCCCATAAATTATATAAATAGCCAATGCGTCGATGAGTTGCAGGTTTCGGGCACACGTAGCGGTTATCAATGGCGACTTCGGTGGGACGGGGAGAGAGGCACATGTTATCTAGCACGATCGGCCGATCGCTGATAAGCAGCGATCGATCGCGCGACAATGTAGCCGCGAAGCTACGAGCAGTGCGCAACAGCCAGAGAATTAGCCTAGCCCCAAAGCTGGAAACCCCCCCAAGGAACGATCGCTCAATGAAAGCTAAAGCTGGAGCTATTGGATGAATGGACAGGGGAGACTTACCTTTGTCATGAGGCGATCGGCGCCGGTGCCCTCCTCGTCGCGGAACAGAATATCCCGATTGTAGTTGGGCACAAGATCCTTGAATTTGGGTGAGTCGCGTTTGATCTCGCCCTCGAGCGGGCCGGAGGCGCCGCTCTGGTACTCGGATAGATTTGGTATGGTTTGCTTGAGCACCAGCGGATAGAGATTGCGCTCCCGGCGACGGCCCAGGCCTCGGCCGGGGCCGCAGCTGTGCGCCGGCGTGAAGCTCAGCGGCAGCAGCAGCAGCAGCACGGCCATCAGCATCGTCCATCGGCTGCAGCAACGCTGCGTATGCGCAATGTGGCGCAACTTTGTGCTGGCAGAGTCAGAGTCGCAGCTGGAGCTGGAGCCGGAGCTGGGACACGGTCTGTGGCATTTGGCATCGAGGGAAAGGCAGGTGACACTGGCGGCGCTGGCCCAAGGCACGGACAGGTTGGACATGGGCACGGCGCGGCTATCCATGATTATTTGAACGATTTAATGCGAATTTTGTATTTGTGTTTGCTTTGATTTCTTTGCGTTGTAATCGGCTGTTTCTTTTTTTTTTGGTTATTTAGCACTTCACTTTTGGCACACTGAGACACACTCCGCGTACGGGGCGGCTGGGCTTCGCTTTTATCGGCTCAGCTTCGACTGGGTGTCCCGGGGATTTGCCCAATTTGCACAACCTGTGAATCTGGTAGTCGGGGAATCTGTGAATCTGGGTATCTGGCTATCTGGTAGTTTCTCAAGTCGGTCGTGAGTCGAGTGCGTGTTAACTGTTTAGCAGTGTTAGCCGTGTTTAGCAGTGTTTGGGCATTAACAGCGGCTGGCAGCTCTCTCTCGGACAACCGTTGCGCTCGCACTGTGATTGACAAATGACATTTCCGAGCGCACGAAGAGCCAGCGTACGAGCAGGCGAGCAGGCGAGCAATCGAGCGAGCGAGCGGTTATATCGGAGTGCGCGTAGAGTACGAGTACGAGGTACGAGCTACGAGCTACGAGGGTGCTTTCAAGAACCCTAGGCCTGGCCGGGCCCGTGTAGCAGTCGTCGCCTCAGTCGCCTCAGTCGCCTCAGTCGCCGCCGTCGCCTCTGTCGCAGCGGTGTTCATTCCGTTTTTGTGGCTGTGTTGGTGGCTCGCTTCATTGGTAACCCACACGATCGTGTCTCTCTGGTGTTCATTTTTATGCTGCCTGTGCCGCGGCCCAAGTGCAAGCGAGACAACCACAGACAGCACAGCACACACACAGACACAGACAGGGCGCTGCCTGTGTATGGGTGATATGTTTTCGGGTCTTATGTACTCGGCCCGCTGGAGCGGGGGGCATCTGCAAACAGATGTTGGCTGATGATGGTTCATTGTGGCCATGGGCCTCTTATTGTGTGCTGGTGTTGGTGTTGCCAATTGGCTGCACTGGTGTGTGTGGAGCCAATACACCCATGGCCATGGCGCATCCTCTTCGGCTGCAATTTCTCTTAACACTTGCACTATTGACTCTCGACTGGCGACTCTTGTGGCTTGTTAGCTCTCAGCGCTCAGCTCTCAGCTCGGTGATCTGTGCTCTGACTCTGGCTTTGGCCTGGGCTCCTACTCCTGCTCGCTCTTCCACGCTGCCTGTTTCTTTTTTGCTTTTTCTTTTCCTTTTTTTTGCTCATTGTTCACATTTTTCCGTTGGCTTTCTTCGTTTTGTTGTTCGTGTTTCGGTTTATTGCTTGTAAATTAATAATGTTCCGGTTTTTTGTGTATTGTGTGGCCGCTGTCTTGGAATCATCTGGGCTCCTGCAGCAGCCACCTCTTCCTCGTACATATGTATGTATATATTTATGTATGTATGTATTTATGTAGTCTTAATGCTGCTCCGCACTTTGTCATTACAGCATTTTGGCTGGCAGGCAGCTAGCTCTTCCCCTTGGGGCCAACCACTTCCGCTTGCAGAAGTTTCTGGTTTTCGGTTTTGGCTTTGGCAGCAACTCCAATTGACTTCTACGCGTAGCTGCTCTCCGGCCAGTTGGTGTCATCTTAATGACTCATTAAATGCCAACGCACGGAAGTTCGATTAGATAGCAGCCCAGCCACAGGATGTGTAGCTATCAATGTACAAAACAATATACACAATCCAATAAATGGCCGAGCAAATCGGTACATCTAATCGGCGCAGGTTCCGTACCCCCTGCTATAGCTGTCTGTACACATGGTCAGGCGATAGTTGTGCCCCCACCCCCCCCCCATAATAGATTGGGCAAACAGCAAATTATTTTTAAATACGATTTAATACACACGAACACTGGCAAATTTGATTGATTTTTCAACGGAATCGCCGTTGGAGTGGGCTCGACAAATGATCAGCAAATTTGCTATACGCTCGGGTCTCAGTCGCCAGATGTAGCTTTGCATCTGCTGTTGATTTGCGCTAATTACACGCGGTACTCACAGCACACAGGGGTATATATTGTTTATGGAATTGCATTTCATTGAAGGACTTTTACCCCACAATTTGTACTTATTCCTGGGCAGCATCTGCACCCGTCAGAGCTACGGCAGCCACTTCTTTGTCTGCAGTTATTGTCTATAAATCTGTGCCACTTCTACTCTTAGAATTACCCCATTGAAATATTATTTCCAGTAGTTTTTAGTTTCTAAACTGCCACCCATCCATGTAGCGGGTATCTTGCAGTCGAAATGGTCTGCCTGGAGTCCGACTTTTGCTTTTATCTATTCTACTTTGCAGGCATTTCTCGCACCTTTTGAACTTGGGTCCGCAGACAACTACTCGACCGCCCCCGCCCTGAGGTCTTGCGCTTCGTTGGGGCTTTTTTGCGGTTGCACTTGAGTGCCGCTGCCGCTGCGTGCTGCTGTTGACTCTGCCACTTATAAGCGCGAACGGAGGAACACGCTTGCCCTATTTGTCCAAGGAATTGTCACCTGCCAGCCGCACAGCCTCCCCCCACCCAGACGAAACGGCAGAACAAAGGGCAGCCCGGCACCCCCAACCGTACATAGGTTGAGGTTCGGATCGGATCGGATCTGATCAGTATCTCAAGGTGCACCTGTAACGGAACTTGATGGGCTGGCCCCTGGGCAGCGACGACCATTATGGGCCTGTCTACCCCATTTTGGGGCTAGCGGAGGAATGCCAGGCGTAGCATAATTTCAACCAGAGAAAAAAGCAACGAAAATAAAAGACAGAGAACGATAAAAGAAAAGAAAAGAAAAGGAACCACATTCAATAGCAATGAACGCTTGGCAAAGCGGCAAGGCGGCGGCAAAGATATAAGAGAAGGCAAAACGCCATCAACAAGATACACGGAACCAAATTAAAGATGAAGAAGCTGGCTCCGAGGCGGGGGCTGTGCCCGGCCAGCGGCAGCGGCAGAGCAGAGGTGCCGCAGCCAAGCAGCAACAGCCACAAAGAAGCGGGGAGACTGAAGACTGCTCTGTGTGTGTGAGAGAGTTGAGTGTCTGTGTGTCTGCGTGTCTGTGTGCCTATGTGGCTGCCACATAAATTTCCAGCTTCTTTGTATTGCGGCAACTCATTATGTGGCATGGTGTGTGTGTATCTGTGTCTGTGCAGTGTGTATATCTGTGTGTATATGGGGCGGAGCTGCTTAAGGCGCTCATTTGTGAATGAACACACCGTGAACAACGGCAGAGACAACGACGAGCAGAGGAGCGGAGCGGAGCGGAGAGGAGACCGATCATCCCGGGGCCCAGACAACAATCGCTCCAGCACTTAATGAGCATGAATAAATGGCATCGACAGAGGCCCAACACCAGCAACAGCGACAGCAGCGATCCAAGACTCTCAGGGAAATAGACAGACAAAGAGAGAGAAAGAGAGAGCACGAGAGGTGGGGTGGGGGCGCAGGCAGCATCATAATCATGATCATATAGATCCGCGCTCTTTCGTAAATACAATAAAAAACACCAAAAACAAAAACAAAAGCAAACACAAACAGAAACACAAACAGAGAAGATAAAATGCCAAAGATAAGTTTCTGTAATTAGATTTGGTCCAGGTGGGGCTCCCAGCATTGATTTATGTGAATATTAATGGGACGACAGCAGCTCTTTAATGCGAACGTAAAACAAAAAAAAAACCGAAATTGAATTTTAATGGCAACCTGTAATGCTGCGCCACCGCCACCGCCACCACCGCCACCGCCACCACCGCCACCAGTAGACCAATAGAACCGGAAATGCCCAGACGATTCGCTGGCCAACAACAAGCGGAATATAGCCAGCCAGGGATTCAGGGCCAGGCCAGGCCAGCCAGCGAGCAGATCTGCCAAAGAGCTCAGATGAAACGCCATTTTCTGTGCCCTGTGCGCCATGGCGCGTCCGCATCCAGCGACTTCTTCTTCGTCTGCGTCTCCATCTCCGTCTGCTTTTAATTTCTTTTAATGGAAGTTGTTAACATGGCTGCTGCTTCTCTTGGCCAACTGGCAACTGGCAACTGGCTGTGCCTTTGCCTTTGCCAGCCCTCGCACCCGGAGTCCTCCCGCCCCTTGGGGCTGCCTGTTCGGGGCACCACTTGGCTTCCCACCATTCCCACCGCCGACGCCATGGGTTCGCTTTTGATTTGCTCTTTTTGTTGTTGCTGTTTCTCTTACTCATTTTGTTGTTGTTGTTTCTTCTTATTTTTCGATCATAAAACTTCGATATGAAACTTGTATTTTTTGGTTTTCTTTTTTGAATGCCCTCACCAGTGGCTTTGCGGCATATTGCCTGTGCAATGGTGTTGGCAAAATATGGAAAAATGCCCGAAGGGCTAACAGACATACAAATATATTATTTAAAAATAAATATAAACAAAGGTTCGGGTATTTTCTGGAAATATCTGAGCAAGACTCACGTTGAAAGTTTTACTATATTTTATTATTACTCATCCTTTTAACCTTTTCTTTCGAATAATCATATATCTAAAGGTTATATAATGGTTTGCCGGAGATCGAAATAAATGCGAAAGTATTTCATAAAATATTTATTTGATTTTGCTGCCAGATTTTTTCTGCCAGATTTTGTCTATTTTCTTGCTGCTCCCAGATCTCTTTATCTCTTTGCCAGTCCCCTCCTCCCCTAGAGCATGCCATAGTCGCCATAATCTCGTAGCATGCCCCAACTATGCCGCTCTCGCTTGGGGTTCATTGAATTTTTAAAGTGCTTTATGGTCACAGCGCTGGTCTGCTGGCTGCTGACTGCTGACTGCTGGCAAGTTTGTTGCCAAAGTCTTTTGTTTTCACTGCACAACTTGAGCCTGAGTTCTGGCATTAGAGAGAGCGAGAGCGAGCGCACATTAGAAGGAGAGGCAGAGCCATAGCTGCTGGCCACATAATTAACAGATAATGGCCATAACGCGTGCTTTGGCCCGTCGCACCGGTTTGTGGTTCGGCTATCTCCTGTGAAGGTCGCTGCTATTTAATTATTAATAATACTAACTAATATTTTACGAGAATATTTGTATGGTTTATGGCAGCCAGAGACAGAGTCAGAGCCAGAGCCAAGGGGCACTGTGGAACCCCTTTCTGACGGGGCAGGGGCACGCACAACAATCACAACAGAGCCAACAGTCCCAATTCTCATATCAGGCCAATGCTGATTTCGATTTGATTCCAAGAAGCAGGCACTCAATCATGGCCCGAGCTGTTGGCCTCTTGTTGTGACTGTCTCCGACTGCCCCTGAGTGCCTCCGACTGCCTGCCACTGCCACTGCTGCTGCTGCTGCTGCTGCTGCTGCTGCTGCTGCGGCCTCATAGCGTGCGACAAATGCCACTAACGGTTTGAGGTCTCTAATGGATGTTGACATTTACGGCTACCAGGGATTTCGCTATGGATTCGTATTGGCTCAAAGGCGGAGCGGAGCGGAACGGTACGGCACGAAGGAGAAGGAGGGGTGAGCGAGGCGAGGCTGTTTAATTCACATAAATCCAAGTGAAATGCCATTGGGGAATTGCCTTAGAGCTAGAAATTAGGCAAATGGATGGAGAGGATGTGTCTCCGGCATTCCCTGGAATTTTCGCTGCCACAAAAGGAGACTGCCACTGAATGGGACTCGGGAGCAAAAAAAAAAAAGGGGAAGGAAGGCGTGCAGAGTCGCCAGGGGCTAGGGCCATGGGCCATGGGCATGTAACATAAACATTGACAGCATAAAAAGGGTCTCTCACCATCTATTTCTTTCTGCCTTTCCGTCTCTCTCTCTCTGTGTCTCTCTCCCTACTCGTTGTATGTGTACAAACATTTGTCAACTCTGCGCCTTTTGATCCTGGCCGGCACGAGAGTCAAAAAGTCGTAAGCGGCATAGTTATCATTGTGCCCTGGGTCCCTGGGTCCATTGTGCTATCAGCTGGCAGCGATCGATGCGGTTTGTGGCAGCAGCAGCAGCAGCGGCAACAGCAACAGCAGCAGTCTGTTCCTCTCGATCAGCGTGAGTAAGCAATGCCTGGCTGTCCCCAGCAAGGGCAAATCTTGGCCACATGCGGCGCGTATTTGGCCCACAGTTTTTGCACCGCACAAAACCACAAAAATGCAGCCAGCATGTTCGACATTTTGCAGCCATGTCGCCCACACAGCCTAGCCACAAATCAAACGCTCAATAGATACGGAAACATGCGTCTCACTGCAGAGATATTAGAGCATATTCCACTGATATTTGCTGGGGAATTTTAGTTAAGCATTAAAACATCAGCCAACCCAGGCATTGCACAGCCCAACCCCCACACATGGATGCAGACTCCAAGGGCTCGAGCGGCAGCACTTACTTAAAATATTAAACAACGAGACTGCGAGACTGCGAGCCTGTGCAGCAGCAGGCACTCGGCCCTCGCGAGCATCTTGAGAGCTCTAGGGCCGGGCAGACGAGTCACATGGCTGCCCGCTCAAGTGGCCGTACAGGCGACAGCAACGCGCTGAGGAGCGCCCATGGGATCGGCTCGGCGCTGCTCCACTGGACAGACAGCAAACATGCGGAGAGTATGAGTATTTAAATGTGTATCATGGCGGTGGTCGGTGGTCAAGTGAAGCGCATGCGTTGATGGACTTGAATTATATGCGACTTAAGCTCCGCTGCTGTGGCTGCTGCAGAGGCTGTTGCAGCGGCATCGGCATCGGCATCCTCGGCAGCCAGTGCCATAAAAATTAAAAGTCATTATGGCCTGGAACAGCATTTAAGCCGTGGCAATATCGTCTGTCTGTCTCTCTGTTGGTCTGTCTGTGTGCTTGTGTGGATGTGGGGAGACCGTGGCACATTCCCACATTCCCACAGTCAAAGATCCCAGAGATCCCGGGTCGGCTCGAGTGTCGCTGGGCTGTCAGAAAGTGCCATGAGACGGCAGCCACATGCGTCCACTTGGAGTGGGTTAATATTTGTTTGCTTTATCATTTTGAATTGACAGCAAAGTGGCGCTTGTTGCTCTTGTTGTTGCTGCCTGATGCCTGCTGCCCCAGCGGGCGGGCCAAGCCGAAGGCTCAAGTTGTTTGTTGTCTGCGCGCCGATTATGGAAAGTTGATGACCAACACAACTTGCAACACAGCACAGCAAGCACACAACAACAGCAACAACTTCGTAGGTGAAACAACAGCAGTAGAAACACAGCCAGCAGCCAGCAGCCAACAGCCTCCAGCCCTCAGCCTTCTCCAGCCTTCTCCTCATCATCTTTGCCACTTCTTTGCCAACTGCTTTTCGGGCTTAGAAAATTGCACATTTCTTGGCGAAAGGTTTTCAATTTCACAATGCCAATACTCCCTTTTTGTTATGCGCCGCTCGTGGCTACATGCCGCCCCGGCCACAAAAACCGCAAGTGCGGAATGCAGCCACAGCCACTGCCACAGTCAAGAGTTGAGGCGGCTGTGGGGCTGCAGAGCTGGAGGGCGGTGCCGCGGCAACGACTGCCAGGCAACACTTCGTTAAGTTGAGGCCAACATCAACGTCAACGCCTGTGTCGGTTAAATAGATTTTCAATACCCTAACCAGCGGCATGCACGACTTGACGAGTTGCATGTGGAAGCTGCCTGTAGCATGAATTAAATGCATATATTTTCGGAATTTCCACGTGTAATCGGCACCAAAGGCATCTACGATGTATAGGGAACTACTTTCTTAAGCTAAAAGAGTTTTGAAAGAGTATCCAAAGCTTCGTTGCACACCAGCAGCCACCTCATCGCTTGTCATTTTGTTTTTGGGGTCGCCTTCCTTTGGCTTTGATCTGTGCAGGCAGACAGGCAGGACGGTCGACCCGAGCCCAAAGGTAGCAGCACATGTGCCGGCTTCCCGCTGCAGCATATTGAAAATTGATTTTTGAGCAGAGCTTCACCGAGGCAGAGACAGTGGCGGAGACAGAGGCCGCTCGGCAGTGCGAGTTCGTTGCCTAAGTCTTTCGTTGCGATGACTCAAAATATACGCCGCGAAATTCCCACATAAATTGCGCGCGTTGTCAAATTAAAAATGCCTAATGAGCCGATCGGACCCGGGCCAATGCAAAAGAGCTGAAAAATGCATTAGAAGCAGCAGGGAACCGTCCCGGGACCCGGCTCTGCGGTCCTAAGTCGTCGCCTTGTGGCACAGCTTCCATAGTGCCGTCCCCCGATTTCGATCCCCCAGTCAACGGCGGCGAAATGTATCGTGTTACAAATCACGGCGGGGCGTGCGGGCGGCGGGCGGCCGAGCATCTACTGCAACATCCCGCCACAGCAAACAGAAACAAGTTTCGAGTGGAAATGCGTGTAGCGTGCAGCGTGCGAAACACTGCAGAACATGAACACGAAACGATGCGATGCGACGCGATGCCCATCCCCAGATCCCGATCCCGATACCGATCCCGAGCCCGAGCCCCAGTGCTGCGGCTGAGGCCGAGTCCGAGACTCTGATCCCTGTTCCGTTCAGCAAGCGATCTGTTCTGTTGCCCGATGCTCTTGTACATGTCCACTTGGCCAGCATCTAAAAATAGTTGGTGGTGCTGCATGTGCACCGGGTGCTGGGGTGGGGGGAGGGGAGTGGGTCCCAGAGTCCGTTTGGGCCAACATGAAAAATGGCAACACTTTTGCGCTCATAAAACCTATTTATATGCCAGGCAGCTACCTAAAGAGACGCTGACGTTGCTGCCCGCCCGCCGCCCACCACAAGGGCTACAAATGAGACGGGTTCACTAATATGCTCGATCGTTTCCACTGCAGTGTGCCAGGGCCACAATGCGCAGGCGCAGGCGCAGGCGCAAGCGCGTGAGATCTCCACGCAAGATCATCAGCAGGAAGGAGGGACGGAAGACAGAAGGCAGGCAACAGGCAGCAGGCAGGCAGGCAGCAGAAGTCGCGGACCAAAAGGAGCCCTTAGTCCGGGGGCCCAGAGCCGCAGTCCAGTTTGAGGACGGGACCACACAAATACAGGCACGCGTTCGCTGACAGAATAAAAATTGTTGCGCTTGTGTTTAACGCGCGAACGCGGCGATATCGCTGCCACAGCAAACGGCAACGGGCAACGTGCAACGGGCAACGGCAGTGGCTGTGGCTGCCACAGCAGAAGCAGCCAGATCGTACCTTGTTTCAAACTGGCTCCCTGCCTGGCTCTCTGACTCTGTGTCTCGGCTGTGGCAGTGTGGCTCTCAGGTTAAAGTGATCGGAGAGGGGCCCAGGGCAGGGCAGGGTAGGCATTGTCGGCTTGCTTAGCTATCACTGAACGATTATCGTGCATTTTAAAATTCTTACGAGTTTCTGGAGTTGTTGCTGCTGCTGCTGCTGCTCTGCCCTGCTCTGCTCTGCTGTGCCTTCTTTACCTTTTATACCCGTATTGCCCTTTTCTCTGCGCTGCTCTTTGTTGGGCCAGATTGGAATCACGCATGGGAACCAAGCGCCTTGGCTTTTGTCTTGTCCTGTGGACTGCAAAAAATACAAATAAAAATATACAAAACTAAAGCAAAAAGAAACGATATTGCAGCATTCTCCATCAACAAATTAGGAGGGCGGATATACGCGCATGTATAATAAACCACAGAGGCCGGGGGAGGTGGGGGACTGGCTTTAACACACGGTTTTATTAATCTTTCATTTAAATAGTAATTTGTTGTATTTATCAATTTGTTAATTGCATAGTTTACATGGTAGTAACTCTCCTCAGCAAATGCCCAAGTGGGCAACATTCGTTTATTGCCAATGTACACATAGTAGGATCGCAGATCTTGTATATAGATTGAGGCAGATGCTTTTGTTATTCGAAAATACATAACTAAATTGCTACACAAGTTGTTTTTTGTCTTGATAATAATTGGATAACGCTATCATATAATATTTGTATACATATATGTTATATATTTGTAATTATATATACTCTGTGGGCATAACTAGTAATAATTGGATTGCATTGGATTTGTTTTGTTTTGTTTTGTTTTGTGGGTTGTTTTTTGTTTGCTTTGTCTACTCGCTGTGGAAGGGTATACTCGTATTGGTAGTCGGAGTCTCTATTGTTTGTCATTCGTTTTCAATTTGTTTTCAAACACTAACACATATCCTACGATTGATTCTCTGGCCCGCTGCATGCGCGTCCTATGTCTTCTACACTAAAGTAGTTATAACTTTTGCAATAACATACAACATTTGCAAACAAAGCGAAAGAGTCACTACTACAGGAAAGAGTCAGTAAAATAAATATATACGACTGTATGTGTGTATATATGGTGGAAACCGATTGAGGAGGCGATAACCAAGGCTTTCATAATGTCTCAAGAATGCACTTAATAGCGCGTGTGATAAAAATTAAATGCTTTTGGCCACACTTCCCGTCACTAAATCCCCGATAAGGCTGCGCTTGCACGTCAAGAACGAACCTATGTCATTCCATGCGCATGAGGAAATGAGTAATACTGAGCTAAATAATTATAAACTAAAGACAGACATTCGAAATGAGCGAAACTAAAACGAAACTAAAGCGAGCCTTAGCCAAGACACGAACCGCAACAGAGCAATAATATCTATGGGGATATTTTGTTGTTTGGTATAAATACTTTATATATTTGTTAGTTTACCTATAGCCTATGTCCACCTTTAGAGGCATGGTCTAAGTTAACTGCTGTAGAGCTGCTGCTTGAGGGTAGGTCTCAAGTTCTAGTTCAGCATTTAGTTCTAGTAAAAGTTCTGCCAGTTCTCTCTCTGCTTAGTTCTCTGTAGATCTGGTGACAAACATTTGTAGTCTGTATATTCTAGAAAAAAACCACACACACACAAACAATTCCTCTTTCTAAACTTATATTTGTGTCCCTTACTTTTGTTGTTGCTTCTGTATTGTGTGTGTGTGTGTGTTTTGTGTGTCTGCAAAATTGCAAAATTCTATTTTAGTTCATAGTTTTGTTGTAGACTTATTAAAAATTCCAGACAGTACTTTCGGTTGCATATTGCTCGGTCTCTGCGATTTCGTCATTAAAATTCCTGTTCGGTGTTCAAAATTGTATTCTTTGTTTGCTAATTGCATCGATTAACTAATCAGGCTAAACCCTGTACAGTTGACAGTTTTTCTACAATTTGTTAAGTTCTTTGTTTATTTATTAACTACATAGATGAAACAGTTGGTAGCAAACATTTACTTATTGTTCTAATGTTTCGTGAATTGCCTTTGTGTTTTACCGCTCTCTGGTGATCCGTACATTAATTCTTAGATTGTGCTCCCATCATGGTAGTAGAACCCTAAACGCTATCTAATATTACAATTTGATATTTTAGACATTTATCTTTTGCTTGTTTGTTTTTTGTTGTTTTTGTTTTGTTTTGTTTGTTCCTACGTGTTTGTCAATGTGTTCTGTTCTGTTCCCGTTCCACTTCTTACGATCGATCACTCTTTACTCTTCGTCTCTTCTGTTTTCAAAATGGAGCTGGAGCTTTTTCGCTTTTTCTGAAGTTTAAGTTCTCTTGCAATATGATTTTTGTTTTATTGCTGCGAGCATGCGAGCATCACATATAAATATTTGTATTTGTATTTCATTTCATTTTGTTTTGTTTTTTGGTTTTTTCGTTCATTTTTGTTTTGTTTTGTTTTTTTTGTCTTTTTAATTTATTTCTGGATCACATATTCAAGTAGTTTCAAAATCACATAAAAATCACTCGTACAGTAGCGCATACAAAATACATGCTTCGTCTATAAATATATATGTGTTGTGTATGTTCCCGATTCCTGGTTGGATTCTCTTCAGTTGAGATATCGTATCGTGTGAAAAATGGATTGATTGACATGTTCAAATATTGATTTGCATTTGTTGCCTTTTATTTCGATTCGAGGATGGGACGAACGGTCCCTAAGTCGGGGGTACTGTTCTCAGTGAAAGCGAGAGAGAGAGAGGTTTGGTATACGCACTGGAATTTGCGACTCAACAGCTCCATTATAAAACCCATTTCAACATTCATATTTGTCCACCTGTGGTCTGTCTGTGTACGCTTACATCATAAACTATTAAAGCATTTACATTTAACACACATTTATTTATTGTTTTGTTTTTTAATAATTTGTATTTCAAGATGTTTCTGTTTTGTTGGCCTTCCCCTACAAAAACACAGTACAAACACACACACAGAGATAAAAGCCTTTGCGCTGCGCCTGCCATTTCTAGTTAGCTTTTTAATAATACATACATATATAATATTTGCTTTTCGTGTATATAGGGTTCGTATATATATATATATATTCTTGTATATCGTCATAGTTTTGCTTTTGCTTTTGCGTTTGCTTTTGTTTTCCATAAATGCCTTTGCAGCTGCGATTTCAATTCATTCACAAAACAGTTTCGCTTCTTCGCGCTGCCATTACATATTTAGTTGCTTCAAACTAACTAACAATACATTTAATTTGCTCATTCAACTTCGTCGTATGCGGCCTATAAATTGCTCTTGATAACTACAATATTGCTGCACAAAAAAATACAATGGTTTTTGAAGACGGCTTTTTTTTTGTTTTGTTTTGTTTTGTTTGTTACATTAACTCTGGTTAACATTTTCTGTTTAAACTGTGTTCGATTCGCTGTATCGAGTTACATTTATTGTTACACTTCCTTCATCACAAATCTGTGTCCAAATGCTTCATAAATATATATAGTTCTATATGGTATATAGTATATTTCATATTTCATATTCGTTCTTGTACCATTAGCCAAATGCTTGATTTCATATATCTTAACAACTATTTTTTGACATTGACATTTTTGTTTTGTGTTCCTTTTGTTTGCCATTTTGCTTTTGCTTTTGCTACATTGGAAGCGTCAATTCAGGGGGCTATAAAAATCAAGTGTAAATTATAAGTCAGCTGCAAATAAGTACTTAAAGCACTAGAAAAATCACAAAGTAACCTAATAAGAGTACGAGTATATAAAGAATGTTGATCATTTTTGTGTGTTCCATCGAAATACGGCATATAAATGCCAAGGTTCTTAGTTTTCATAAAACAAAAATTAACATTTCATTAGGGAAAGCGCTGTCGCATTCAGTTACAAATCATTTTTATGTTCTATAATTACTTTTGTGCAGTTAAACAAGCGAAGGAGGGGGGAAAAAAAAAGTTCAGTATAGACTAAGATTTATGATCCGTCGTCAGTTACATCAATTAATGACGCTTGGCTTGGGGGTGGTGGGCGTTGATTTTTGTTTGTTTTTTTGTCGTTTTCACAAGATTGAAACACACATACGAGTACGAGTACGAGTACATATAAAATACAGTTTTGAAAATCGGCTTATATAAAATCACTGGTGGTTTTTGTTTGTTTGTTTGTTTGTTGCTGTTTGCTGCTGTCGCATGCGACATTACAATGTTACATATCTTCATCAACTTGATCAATTTGTTGTTTTCTATAAATTTGTTAATAGTCAATTGCTAAAAGTGTCTAGAAAAATTAATATACGATTATAGTTATCATAACGAAAATCAATTACATTCAGTAATGTCTTCGCCTTTGCATAATTCTTTAGATAATACTAGTGAAAAGTACAATATGACTGAAAGTGTGGCATATTTCAATACAAAAATTATAGAAGGATAGATAGATAGATAGACGAGTAAATATACAATGTAAAAATAAAATGAGATATATTGCAAATTCGTGCAGTGGATTTGAATACAACGAAAAAGTGTCTAGAAATAACAAAAAATATATATATGATTATATAAGATTCAAATTGAAAACCCTTTTCAAAAAATTCCTGTAGTCGTTAAGCAAAAAAAAAAAAAATAAAAAAAAAAAAAATACATATTAAAATAGTAAAATACCACAAAGTAAAATGTTTAACTTAATTTTTAGAGCTGCTACCTAATTCAATTAATAGTTTGTGCCTAGTAATTGCTAATATTCATGATTAATTTTTGCATAGAGCTGAAGCATATAACTCATATAAAATGCTGAAGCTTCAACATTTCGCTTACAACTAAAGTTTACTTTTGTGTGTCATGCACATTGTCATGCTGTTCGCGCGCATCTTAATATCCGATCTATCAGCCAAAGGGCCAGTTGTGGCCGCCCCCCTGTTGCTGATTGAACATGTTCTAGGTGTGTGTTGTCATTACCGGCACCTGGCAGTAGGGGCACTCGGTGACCGAGCCAGCGCATGTATTGCAAATGGACAAGTGATTGCACGGCTCCAGGGTGACGGTGCGATTGTTCTCCTCGCACTTCATGCACTTCTTTGCATTCTCTAAATATAATACTTTGTCGACCTCCTCCAAATCGGTGCGCAGCTTTGACTGAAAGAAGATCGTGTTGAGTCAGTGAATCATTCATCAGGGGGCAGGTATCAGAGTCGAATAATTCACCTGCAATTGCTTCAGTTTCTGAATGGACAAGTCTCGCAGCTCTGCCGGCAAGTTGAGCTGTATTTGAGCCAGGTCGTAGCGCTCCTTCCACTCCAGGGCCTCCTGCTTGGCCTTGTCGCGGTGTAGTTCGGCAATCTTCAATTTACAGACCACGTCGTCATATCGGTTGCTCAGCTTGTGGATCTGGGCGGTCTTCGTGAGCAAATCGTTGGTGAAGCCGCTGTTGTTCTGCGACTGCAGCGATTGCAAGCTGAACGCGTTCTTGGCCGTATTCAAGGTGTTCTCAAACAAGCTGTTGCCCACCGAGCTGCTATTGATGTCATCACGTATGGTATTCAGTTCGGATATTCTGACCGACGGACTAATGGACAAGCCGTCACCAAAGCCAGGAGACATGATGCGCGATGGAAAGAAGAGGCTGTTGTCGTTCTGTGTGGCAGCCGAGAGCGAATTGCTCAGTTTGTTCGAACCGCCGTAGTTGAATGCATCCATGGCGAAGAGATTGGCGTGATTGGTTGGACTGTAGGTGAGCGAGCTGCTGGGAATGTTGACGGCAAAGCCACCCGAGTTGAAATCTGTTCAAATCGAAGAAAAACAAATCCATTTATTTAGATATTAGACATTAGACACGTATGTACATCTGCCTACTTGGATTGTTACACTTACCATTAATTGAGTTACTTAGTGTCGTATTAGGAATGTTAATTGGCGCCGAGGAACGTGTTAATAAGCTAGTATTGGCCAGACTCGACGACAGTGAGTTCTCGCGCGGATCGTCCAGTGAGCAAGCTACTTGCAAAGAGTGAAGATAGATACGTACATTTAAATTTGAATTTCAGTTAGTTGAATAAGGCGGATTGGATTGAATTTGCTGCTTTAGCTCTGACATTTTGTCCACAACCAACATTTAGAATTGGGAAAATTCTTGAATATATATATGTACATATTTCTTATAGGTTTTAGGTTCATCCCAAAATACTCACAACGACTGTCCAGGGGTCGTGAGAAATTTAATAATTTGCTGGAATTTCTTGTATTTTCCAAAGCATCTACCAACATTCTATTGGTACTATTACCATGTTCAATGTTCAACAACTACGAAGAGAACGAAACAAAGAGAGAAAAAAATCGAGGAGAACAATGAGAGCACGCCAAAGGTTTCTGTGGGAATTGATTGGTTAAACAATTAGGCTTGATGATCGTTAGCTGGATTAGCGCTGCTGTTTAATGTTGGGTAGTATGGGAGGATTAGACGATTTAATACACATAGATATACAGGATATGCATGAATGGAGTTTTTTTTTACTGGTTACTGGTTGGTTAACTGGTTACTGGTAATACGTACATTATCGCCCAAATGGTGCACATCCCGTGCCTGTAAGTCGGGCAAGGCGTTGGAAATGAGGTCACGAAGCGACAGTTCATGTTCCCACGTCTTCTCATCGGCCATTACACAAACTTGTTTCGGGGTGGGAGGTGGAGTTATGGAGAAGCGACACGGAGCAGCAGAGCGGCAAAGCGAATATTGATTGATGCATTGATATTTTGAGGGTTTTTGTTTTGAGCAGTTGTTTAGAGATAGTTTTTTTTTTTTGGTTTGGATTCGTGGTGCGAAGCGAGTAAAAGACAAACAAAACGTTAATTCAAAATGTATCAAAATATATCATCCCTAGGCTACAGGCCCTACAGAATCTGGTTGTGGAGTACAGCGCCGAAAGCTTAGGAAACTACAGAAATGCCATTGTGGATCGCAACTTACGTTCTACATGGGCAAAGGCGCAGAATACGCTGCGTGGACAGTAGCCGGCCTGTTGGACATCGTTGCATTTGGTGGACTTGTATATCTCCGGATGGAACTGCTGTTCAGTGCGAGTGTGACAGTACTGGCAATTGTCGCCGGCCTCGCAATTTCCCGGCTCTCCCCATTCCTCGCCGTGCTTCACATTTGGGCAAGGTGTCGACCTGCACAAATATCAAGTTAAATAAGTTAAGGATTAAACTTTTACTCGGCACTGGCTGTCTCACCTGTATTTGAACTTCCTGGGCGATCGACGCTTGTCCTTGCTGTTGTGGTACTGTGGACAGGCATAGCCCTGGCGGCACAGACGTGGTGGACGCTTGCACGGCTCCGTCTTGTAGTTGGCCAGCACATAGTTGGTGTCCTGCCACTTGGGATCCTCGTTCATCAGGTTGCGCTCCTTGTCCAGGGCATTCAGGGCATTGGTGCTGTCCAGGGTGATTTCCGCATTCTGCAAGGTCTCCAGCTCCTTGATGTCGTACACGGGTGGCCGCTGATCCTGCATTCCGTGGGCGAAAGCGCAGTGTAGGCCATTCTTGACGCAGTAGCCCCGGCTGTCCGTGTCATGGACACACATACATGTCTTGTAGTAACGCAAGTGGTAGCGCCGCTCGGTATCGCCAGCGGTGCGGTGCAGGAAGGGACATCTGTGGACACAAGAGGGGAATTTAGTGACGTACGCTCAGGGCTCGGGGCAGGGCTAAAAATAGCCACGCAGCTGTTTCCCCTCCATAGCGAGGGCACAGGAGAAAGCGCACCCATTTCAAGTCTGGGTCACAATGGGTTTGTTGTGCGCAGAAATTGAAATTGCGTAGTATAATTTGTTGGCAAAGTGTATGAATACAGGGTAAGGAATTCCCATCATGATGGTGCCATTTGGCAAGTGAAAATGCACCTTTGGCCCAACGCATATGCTGTCTCGCTCTCAAAGCTTCGCCCTCACAATAACTGTACATTTGGAAGCCTGCCGGGGAAAATCAAAATAAAACGAAGAAAACACGCAAAAGCGAAACGCAATAACAACAATGACGCACACTTGTAGCAGTTCTCTGCATGTGTGTGCGTGAGTGTGAATGCGTCTGTGTGAGTTGCGGAGCAACAACCACCACACAAGATATATTACAACTGAGGTAAGCCAGACCAAAGTCAGGCTCTCTCGCGCACAAACATACTTCACCATCCACATAATATACCTTGCCAGCACCACCCCCAAGTCCAAGGCAGCAGCATCCGGCGGAGAGACAGCCCACAGGCGGATTAGAACTTCCCCTTTTGCTCGCACAATTCACTGAAATCACTTTCACTTTTGTGGGCGACAGTGGCCTCGTCGTAGGTTACGCCTACCCTACTCACACACAACGCACACACGCACACTGACTCTCTCGCACAGATACACACACGCGCATTTGAATTTCACTTTTTGCTAGACGCTACGTTCCCCCCACACACCCGCACCCAACTTTTTGTTTGTAAACACGAAGACAAGAGATACACACACACGAAAGAAGCACAAAGAGAAAACGAAAAAATACTACGTCGTTTCGCTGGCGTTGTCTCATCCCCAGATTCTCAGAGGCGACGCAATTTGTAAAGCTAAAACCCAGGATACTCACTCATCGCCTTCGGGACAGATGCCTGTGGTCTCATCGTACTTGGTGCAATAATTATCTGCACTGTAGTTGAAGGTGCCATCGCGTTTGCGGACAGGTCGCCGACGCCGCTGATTTTGAAAATGCCAATTAAAACATATGAACGGACGATGCTGATTGCATTTGTGTTGCAAGAACGACTGGCACTGCTCCACGCGGAATTCCTTCAGGTAGCTGCACAAGTAGAACAATTGCTTAGCTCAATCTGAACACTTTGAGGATAATTGGGTGGTTTATTTACGTATAATGATTGGGTTTTTCTTGTTGTGAAGACAACAGTAGCTTGCTCGTATCGTTCGCCATCTTTGAAGTGTGTATCAGTGTGACTGACCCTCGGAAATATACTGAAATATACACTTGCATTTTCAAATTAAACCGATGCAAATACTAAATTAACCCACTTAAAACCCATCTGCTAAAACTGGTAGAGTTAATACAAGGAAAATAACACTATTTTGTAAAAGCATCTTGTTCATCCTATTCTATTCTAGGTCACCCAAACTGCGTTAAAATTCATCAAGTTTCATAATATTCGTATGTGTATTAAACCAGTGGTTAGGTTGACAATGGGTTAATCGTTCACTGTCCATCATCGGAAATCATATTCCTTGATTTTAACATTACTAGCTAAGGAATTAATAATTTTTCTACAAGACTGGCTAGTTGTAATACTCCTTTTCATGGCATTGTTTCTAAAATTAGGTTTCAATACTAAGCCGGTATATTTTGAAAATGAGAAGGTATATTTTCAGTATATTAATGCAGGTCTATTGTGGTATATTTAACCGATAAATCCGCGGTCACATTAAATGTAGCCCCAGAAATAACAGATTTTTGGGCATGTCCGCCGGGAAAAAACCGCAAATTAGCCACAGCGACTGTCTGTCCTACTTAAAGGTGGGTGATGATGTCTGTAACGAGCGAATCTGAATGGTTTCTAACCCTCCACAGACTCTCGGCGATGTCCAGCCCGAAGATGCGGCCCGCCAATTGGCAGAGAAAATTGCAGAAGGTTGTCGATGCTGCGCAGGGCGACACGTGCGGGGCAAACCAAGCCGCCCTGAATATCAATTTTCGTGTGTACTACCACATTCTGGACAAATACGCCCTCAAGGATGAGCACTTTGCTGACTTGCCGCAGCGGCTGACCTGCGAGGAGCCAATCGCATTCCTGATGCTGCAGTCTGTGCTGCTCACCGAACACTGGAAGCGGCTGGATGCGGATCTGCTGGAGGAGAGATGCATCGCAGCCATACTGGCTGCCCTGGCACAGAACAACCTCAGTTTGATACCCGTGCTGAAGGCCACCAATCTGCTGGTGAAGAAGTTCCCGAAGCTGCAGCTGCTGCCGCTGAAACTGGAGCACTTTTATCACTGCCTGCAGCGTCAGGCCCAGACGGGATCGCGCGAGGAGGCCCTGACGCTGTTCAATCACTGCTGTAAGCAGGAGAAGCGAGCCTTCTCCTACTTCCGCCTGATCATGCAGTTCTGGCCGTGGACGAACCGCAATAAATATTACCTACTGAGCGGCGTACTCAACTGGCACTCCCTGCCGGACCTGCTGGCTGCGAGCAACCAAAGCGAGTCGGAGTTCTTCAGTGGGTTGCGGCTGAGCCTGAGCTACAAGGGTCTGCGGGCAGCCAGCCAGTATCCGGTGAAGAGTCTGAGCAATCAGCGATCCCCCGTCCTGCTGGCCGGCAGTGTGGAGCTGCTGGTCAATGGCAGCGTGGCCGAGATACAGAATTTTCACTCGCAGTGGTTCCTGCGCATCCAGCAGCGCAACGATCTCTTCGAGCTGCTGCAATTCAATCCGCAGATTGTAGAATTTCTGGCCTGCTCCGAGGATGTGCGCTCGCCCAACGACCAACTGCGCCTGATACTCATCTTCAGCATGTTCGCGAAGGAGATTTACGCCACCTCCAAGCTGCATTTTTTCAAGATTAGCACCGAGCTGCTGACCAACTGCAGCCAGTTCGAGACGGAGGCCCAGCTGCTGATATTTCGGTTTCTAGTCGAGAATCTGCCCAACTTTGCGGTCGAGGATTGTCTGGAGTTCTTCTACAGCTTCATCGAACGCCATCGGGGCGTGGAGAGCTCCGAGTTCCGCAACACAATGCTGGGCAAGATGCCAACCATCATTAACCACACGGCCAAGCACTTCCACAAGGTGCTCAAGGTGGACAACGGCGTGAGAGTGGATGGCCTGGCGCAGAACATAAAGCGCTTCTTTTCGCAGCTGCAGGAGCTGATCGATCGGGACATCCACAGCGAGGTGTATCAGCCCAAAATCTTTGCCCTCAAGCTGCTGGAAATCCTCAACAGATCATTGTACGCCGACCATGTGGCCAAGAATGCCAAGATGTGCAGCACACAGCAGAACCAGCAAATGGGCGCCTTCCTGCTCGATCGCAACGTCTTCCAGCCTCAAGTAGTGGCCCAGCAGCTGTTTGAAACGCTGAACAATCCGCAAGGCTTCGACGATGCCCTGGAGCTGACCGTCTCGCTGATCATTCAACTGGGTTACGTGAACACGGATCATTGTGTGGCCCGTTGCCTGGCACTTTGCTCCAGCTCCGATGTGGATGAATGTGCCCTCGTCTCGCTGTATGCCCAGCTGGCTGTCAAAAGCGAACAGGAGGCCAGCTGCCTGTACGGGGAATGCGTTAAGCGATTGCCTGAGAAGCTGGAAACCTACCTACAAGATCCCCTGCTCACTGCCAAGACGGGAGGCAATCTCTTTCCCTACCTCTGTGCGCTGGACGAGGTGGTCAAAGCTGGAGGCGGCGTAGCCAAGGAGTCTGGAATCGAGGATCTGTTGCCACTACTCGAGCGCATTCTGAATGGCATCTTAAAGTTTCTGAATCTGTCCAATGCCAGAAAGAATGCGGGGGACGCAGACGCGGCACCCAGTTTCCAGGACATGGACGAGAGCCTGCAGCTGCTGGTCAGCGAGAGCGCATTTGATGCCAAAGCGGATGCCGAGGCCTGCGGGAAGTACCTGCTGATGAGCTTCTGGCTGACGCTGAAGGGCTGCTGCGATTTGGCCGCCAGCATGGGCTGCTCCCTGCTCCAAACGGATGCGGCCCCCCATTGGGATGCACTGCGCCGTTGCCTGGACATCAATGTGGCCGTGCTGACGCGCTGCCGCCACAAGGGCGCCATTGAGTCTGGCGGTCTGAGCATTGGCAGACTCACCCGTGGCATAACCAGCACACTGAAGAGCGAGGATAAAGGATTCCAGCTGCTGCACGAGTGCCTCGAGCGGGAGCTGCTCGCCGAGAGCCGGCAGGTGAGCACCACACGGCGTGGCGCAGGCTTTGCCATCATGTTCCTGCACGTCCTGAAGAACGACGATCCGCGGCAGCGTTTGCTCTTGCACCGCGCCGTGCAGCAGATACTACAGAGGCTGGGAGAGACTGCGAGTCGTCCGACGACTGCGGCCGCTGCTGCTGCTGCCACAGACAGCAATCACGACCGCTGGGAGGCCCTGGTGCTGCACTATCTGTGCGTTCTGGTGCGCGACACGGAGCTGAGGCCGGCCATGAGCAAATACTACAACGAGATTATGATGGTGGCCATGGAGCACATCGACAACGCCGAGTGGACCATCTCCAATGCGGCCCTGCAGCTGTTCGGAGCGAGCCTGGGCAAACTGGTGGGCCAGCGGCAGGCCACAGAGTTCGAGACGCGCCCCGCCTGGGAGCCCAGCGAGCTGAACTACGACGAGCTGGCCTGCCTGCTGCCCAGAGCCTGCGAGCACATGCTGGACTGCTGCGACAGGCGCGAGGTGGTCACCTCCTCCATTATACTCTTCCTGGGATTCCTCTCCAAAGTGGAGCACCTGCGCACCAGCGCCCGCACAGACGTAGACCCGAGACTGCGACGCTTCCGTCGCCTCAGTTGGCGCCTGTTGCGGCACCGGTGCGAGCAAGTGCGTCAGCTGGCGGCCACCTGTTTTGTGCGTGCCCATGAGTTCCGTAGCGATCTGCCGGCGGCGCTGCTGGCCAGCGCCAAGCTGGCGGCACATCTCGACAAGGAAAACTTCTACGAGGGCCTGCTGTACACGCTGACGGCGGGCGTGCACAAGCTGCAGCACGAGGCACGTCACGTGTGGAGCGGTGAGCGGCTGGATAAGTTCTTTGACGATCTGGTGACCGCGCTGGAGGTCACCGAGCGAGTGCGTCGCTTCAAGCCATTCACACTGAACGTGCTGCTGGAGCTATTGGAGCTGCTCAAGTCTGCGGATAAGGCGGCGCTGGTGCGGCAGCTGCTGCTGGAGCAGACACCAGCACAGAGCTCTCTGTCGCTCCCTATCTAATCTGGATATCCACTGCGAGTACGAGTAGGAGTACGAGTATAAGCCAAAAAGTAATCATTTAGTCGCGATTAGTTTAGTCTCTCCTTTGCAACGCTTTTACAACTATTCAAATGACGCATTTAATGAACAAAACAGATCTTAAACCGAACATAAGCAAAAAAAAACTATTTCTGCAATCAACTGAAACCCTCGCCAGTCTCCTGCTCCATGGCCTGCTGCTGCTGCTGTTGCTGCTTCTCGTGTGCGTCCTGCGCCATCTGCTGCAACGTGCGACTCAGAATATTCCGAAGAATGTGCGGCTTGCAGTGCTCCTCCAGCCAGGGTATAATGCCGGTGGTCAGCTGCTTGAAATTGTCCATCGGTATGTGCTGGAATGTGTCAAACATTTCCTCCAAGATGGCCTGGAACTGAACGCAGAGAATTCGAGTAAAATCGGAATATTCTTTGATTTATACGATATACGAACCACTTGAAATTTGGCCTCATCCGTGAGGCGTGCCTCCTCCGGCCCCGGATTGGCTTGCTGATGCTGCAGCATGTTCTCGTAACCATTCTTGATGATCCGCAGTGCCGTCACCTCCTTCTGTAGCGCCGAACCCTCGTCCTCCTGCTTGACTTTCTGCTGATTCAGATAGCCAATGTACTCGATGGACTTTTGCAGTATCAGCGCTTTGCTCAGCTTGTAACCCGACGAGTCGTTGGGCTGGCAACGTGGCACCAGCTCCTGCAGACTGTCGTATCCCTTCTTGATGGCATCCCGTCGCTTCTGCTCCGCCTGGGTGTGCGCCTCCCGCCTGCGTTCCTTGTAGCTAAGCGTCGAATTGGCCGCCGTCGAGTGTCTGGCATCGCCGCCGCTATCGTCGTCGTCATCTGTGTGTAGACAGAAACGGAGACAGTGTGAGAAGGCTGTGTAATAAAACGCTACTGCTGCTGCTGCTGTTGCTGATAGCGAGAAGCCCCGAGGAAATTCAATGCCAGGCATTATCTGCTCTCAGCTCCCCACCCCATCGCGGAAGCGAAAGGAACGCATGTCTAACCCGAATTGTGGGCCGAGGAGTTTGGTGTGTGGGTGCTGCCCGCACTGCTGCAGCGGGAGTATTGCTTGATGTTCAGCTCTTGCTCGTGGTCCATTCCGAAAGTCTCCTCCTTCGCTGTGTTGTCGCTCATTTTCAATTCTTTTTCAACTGCGACGTTTCCCCAAAACAAAAACACCAGCAAAAAAAAGTGTGTACACACTGAGCTACAAAAGTCTGTCGAGTGATACCGACACCGTGTAGTTACCATGTAAAATATTTAATTTTGATGTTATCGGTCTACGAAATACATGAGTCTGGCAACGCCATCAATCAACCCATTTGTTTTATGTTGTGTTGGTTTGAACCTTATTATGTACACAGTCCAGTTAAAAGGAGTGCTAAAAACCAGCCAATCTTGTAGAAAATTAATTGCAGAATTGTATAAAACTATCTGCTTAGAGTTGAGAGGGCTAATTATCTAGCAATATTAAACCGAATATCAAAATCGAGAAATATCAGTGCATCACAGCTTGTCGTGCCTGCAAAAAAAAAACGATAGTCACCATAAATAATCGATGTTTCCAAAAAATTTAAAAACATCGATGCATCGATGTTTCTCCACCTCTAAGGTATAAATCAGCTTTTGTCTTTTTTTGTTGAACTTTGCCATCGTGTCGTTTTTTCTTCGAGGTGTCTTGCCTTTAAAGCCGTTTATTTAATTTATAGTTCGAATCGGAAGACGCACAAAAATACCAACCATGGGCCTGCTTCGTGCCTTGCGTGTGAGAATCATGAATTTCATGATTTTCTTCCTAATAGTCATACTCCTGCCCAACCTGCCGCCTCGCACAACTTTCCCCTACAAGGAATTTACGTAAGTTGAGGGATTAACGAGCGCCTATCTATAACTAATGACTGTGACTACGCACCATTGATGCAGTGTGACCCCGCCCAAAGAACTGAAGGGGGCACTGGAGCCGAACTTTCACCTGGAAGGCGCTGAGCGTCTGCTAGAGGGGCGTGTGTACGGCCCCGAATGTCTTATAGCCCGCAACAATGAGATCTATACCGGCATTCATGGCGGTGAGATCATCAAGCTGACAGCCAGCCATGTCACCCATGTGGCCAAGATCGGACAGCCCTGCGGTATGTCAGAGCAGTAAACGGGGAAGATCCTGCAGCTAATTGCCCTTTTTCCCCCCACACAGAGGACATCTATGAGGAGTCGCGCTGTGGCCGCCCGCTGGGTCTTGCCTTTGACACGCAGGCCAATAACCTGGTCGTGGCCGACGCCTACTACGGCATCTGGCAAGTCGATCTGGCGACAAACAAGAAGACTCTGCTGGTGTCGCCGGCACAGGAGCTGGATGGCAAGGTTAAGCGTCCGGCAAAGATTTTCAACAGCGTGGCCGTTGGCAAGCAGGGTGACATCTTCTGGACGGACTCCTCGTCCGACTTTACCATCGAAGATCTGGTCTTTACCAGCTTCGCCAATCCCTCGGGCCGGTGAGTGCCACACAGCCAAAGAATGAGCGTAGCAGCCGCTGCCCAAACAGGTTTCTAATGGTTCTGCTCTCTCTCCCGCTCTCTCTCTCTCTCTCTTTTAGTCTGTTCAAATACAATCGCGCGAAGAATGTGAGCGAAGTGCTGTTGGACGAGCTGGCCTTTGCCAATGGCATTGCGTTGAGCCCCAACGAGGATTTCCTTGTGGTGGCCGAGACCGGTGGCATGCGCCTGACCAAGTACTATCTGCAGGGCGCCAAGGCCGGTCAGAGCGAGGTCTTTGTCGATGGTCTGCCCGGCCTGCCCGATAATCTGACGCCCGATGCCGAGGGCATTTGGGTGCCGTTGGTGGTCAGCGCGGACAGCGAGCATCCCAGTGGCTTTAACATCTTTACGCGCTTCCCCAGCGTGCGCCTGTTCCTGGCCCGCATGCTGGCCTTCTTCGAGCTGCCGTTCCGCTACCTGAACAGTGTCTATCCGAACAAGTTCTCGCAGCGCTTCGTTCACTTTGTGGGTCACATGGAGAGCATCACTCTGCTGTCGCCCAAGCGCAGCACTGTGGTGCGTGTGGACTGGAATGGCAACATTGTGGGATCGCTGCATGGCTTTGACAAGTCGGTGGGTGCCATTTCGCATGTGCTTGAGTTCCAGGACTACCTGTATCTGGGCTCCCCGCTCAATCAGTATCTGGCGCGCGTCAAGTCGCCCAAGGCCAAACAGCCGACGGTGAAGGTGCGCAATGTGAGGACCGAGGGCGATGGCCTGGAGGCATCTTTCGGTGCACCACCGACACCAACCACAACCACTCCCAAGCCAAAGCCCAAGGCGGCACCGACCACCACCACGACAACCACGCCGAAACCGGCTACAACTACCACAAAGAGGCCAACGACAACCACAACCACAACAACTACAACGCCAAAGCCAACGACAACAACCACGACAACGAAGCCACCCAATACCAAGCCGCCCACAACTAAGCCACCGACAACTAAGCCACCCACAACGACAACTACAACGGCAAAGCCTGCTGCTTCAACCACCAAGCGCACAGTGCCCACGAAACCGGCGCCCATAGAGGAGAACATTCCAGCGGACACGAAGCCACCAGCAAAGGAGAAGCTCAAGGTCATCAACAAGCAGGGCGTCAACGTGGAACTCTAAACACACAGCAGAGCGCAAGCCTTCTAGTTTGAATTCGAGGACATTCCCAGAGAAGAGATTCGTTTAGTCACGTAGTCAGCCAATGACAGAATCAAAGTCCACTTTACTCTATATTCTCCCTACCACACCCCCACCACAGCATCTCAAATTGATTTGGGGAGTGTCCCGCCCTGTCCCACAACATCTTTTTTCGTGAAACATTCCACTCAGGCCTCATGCGATGCCAGTTAATTTTAGTCGAAATGTAGCTAAATTCAAACTAGCTCGAAGCCTTAGCTCAAATGATTCTCTCGGGCAGCTCATTATATGCCACGGTTTATAATTCGGTTCTGCTACAACGTCCCCGCAACACTCCACCATTTATGGAACTGCATTCCAGCCCCGCCCCCCCATATATACCTCTAACATTTAAGTTTAAAGTAAACAATGGCCTGGAAATTGTTGAACACAAAGCAACACTTTGATTTTTGTACTGATTATTTTTCTGTTTTCTTATTTTCATTGAAAAAATAAAGGTTTTTTGTAAAGATAAATATCATAACGATAACGTAATTGCTAATTGAGGATGTTTGTGGTTTTGGGCTTAGCATAAAATAGATCTAACGGCATTACGATTAGGATTATAGCTAAGTTCCCTATTGAGTGGACACCGACTGTGTGTTGGTTGCCTTGGGCCGGCTTGGCGGCTCTTTGAAGTCCGACCACGACCAGTCCGCATAGTGTACACAGCGGCCCAGCTCCTCGGAGTACAGCTGTGACTTGGGGCAGTGTTGTAGGCGGGCACGTGTGCCCTGCTTATCGCACACCCAGAATGCGGTGGGATCCCAGAAGTTGCGGAACATGCGATTCATCTCCTCCAGGCCCTGGCAGCCAGGCTCGCCGCTGTGCTCATGATATTTCCGCTTCTGAATGGGCAAATGTGCGGCAGCAGTGGCGGTAGGCATTTCTATAACTAAATAAATAAAAAAAAAACGAAAACCGGAAACTCGTCATTAGTTCACGATGAATTGGCATGCTCTCTAGATATTATATATCTGCTGGGTGGTGGGTGGTGGGCGGCTGGATGGGCTACGTGCCGTGTGTGAGGTATTTGCCCCAGATATTTCTTGTGAATTAGTTTGCCCAGTTCCCTCACTCACCTTTGTGGGTATTTGCTTGTCTTTCTGAAGAATCTCACGTCTGTAGCGGCGCTGCCAAATGGTTTTTTTTTCCCGATTGGATTTTGCACAGCCTGTTGCTTGCTGTTTCACAATTATTTCACTTCTGATTTGTCATACCGAATCATTTCTCGTTTAAATACTTTTTTGCAGCACAACGACGACGACAGCAGCAGCAGCGACGTCGTTGGCTAGCGATAGGGAGAGAGTCCGTTCCGATTTCAACCAGAAATGTCTGTTCTACGTACAGTACGACGTCTCGCCGGGGTAAAAGGGGGCAATTTTTATCTATAACCCCAAGCAAATGTGAAAAACTGTTGCGCCCGTGATCTTCACGAGCTGAGGGGCGGCCCATTAGTGGGTGGGGCAGCGGCATGTGTACGGATCCCGACCATTCCTGTGTCACGCGTAGCATTCGTGTTCGGGGAATACTCCCAGCGCAAGTTATTTATGCATACAGATACACAGCCACAGCCACAGAGCCACTTCGAATGCGAATTTCAAAACGAACGCAAATATTTGGAGACTAAAAAAACATCACCAGGCCCTTGGCAACGAACGCTGCTCAGGTGGGCACATGGCCAGGGGCAGGGGCTGGGCATCGAAAGTGCTTTGCTGGGGGTTTGTTTGTTGGGTCAAAGGTGAAACTACTGCCGTCTTCCGATGTGCATGACGTGTGCGCCAGCTAAATGTCAATAAAAATGCCACACGGACTGGAGCTGGAGGCTTAGACGTATGCGATGCATGTCATAATCTCCAGCAGATCACGCCGCCAAGGAATGACTCGGATGACGAGCCCCCCATTCGATGGAACTAGTTAAAGTCGGTGGGTCGCTCGGGTACTTTTCCCCCCATCGAGCGTGTGTCTGCTGACACATACAAACAGCAAAAAGCACAGACAGCCAGCCAGTTCCACCTTATCAGCAGACAATCGGCAGAATTTTGTAAGCAGCCGACATTTACTTTCATTGTTTTTGGTTGGCTTGGCTTGGCTGGGCTTGGCTGGGCCCTTCACGTGATCGTCCAGTGGCTGTTTTTGGCAAATAGCGAAACGATTTGGTCTGCCGATTACGTCAGTAGTCATGTCGCTAATTATGCGCACACGTGGGCAACTGGTGGTCAAAGTCGCGCAGCACAATTGGTCTACGATTTTTCTATATATAGTAAACGTTTTGCACAGGTGCTGCGGCTGGAACTTTTTGGGCTAATTTTGTCTGTGCATGTAAATAAATAAATACATTTTGATATATGTAGCATTATCTGCTCCAAAGTCTGCTTGGGATGCCCACAGTTCACCTTGAACCATTTATGAACCCATCCACTGGCACGTGATCAGGTTTTCAGCCGATTTGTCTATTTGCCTATTTGCCTATTCGTTGGAAAATTCGCTCTAGTACACACAGAGAAAAGAAGCACTGAATACTTGCACTTAGACTTAAAAATGGAAAGACAATAAATTAGCTGAGAGAGTGGAAATTGTAAAAGGAATTTGTTTGCACTTATAGTCTGATTTTATTATAAACAATTTAAAGGAAATATATTCCATATTTGAAGTAAATATATTTTATATTGAAACTAAATGTATTTAATTTCTAAAATTTAAATTAAATACATTTATAATGTAAATTTAATTTTTGTAATTTTTAAATTAAATATATTTCGTTGAAAGTTAATATATTAAATTTATTTTTAAGTTTTTTATATCTACTTTATTATACGTACATGGGGACGTATTTAAAAGACTCTTTAACCATTAGCGTATTTTTTTATTCTAAATTAATTTCCATTTAATTTTACTATATTTGTATTTCACGATTAAATATTTAAAATTTATTTTTATTTATTTTAATTTTATAATGCCACTTTTTTTTAATGACCATTTAATTTTACTATATTTGTATTTAATAATTAAATATTTAACTTTTATTTTTTTTAATTTTATTTTATAATGTATTTATTTATTTCTTTGAATTTCCATTTAATTTTACTATATTTGTATTTATAAAATGAAATATTTGAAATTTTATTTTTGTTTATTTTATTTTTTAATGCCACTTTTCTCTCAGTGTATAGAGGGGCATTACCCTGTTAGTACATAGTGGTAAAAGCAGTTTCCCCAGTTGAACTATAAAAACCATACGCGGCACTTTATTCATGTGCCTTGGTGCAGCGACTAAATTAATTTCATAAATGTATATTTAACTTTCCAAGAACTTTGCACAATAAAATCTAGTTAGCAACATGCAACTATTTCCAGATATATCGCTGCCACTAACATTGAGATAAGATACATTTGCGGTTTCGTCATATTTACGCGAACTTCACGTGCGTTGCGCGAGACGAGACGCGAAGCGACGCAACCCGTGGGTAGGCGCTAAAAGTTATAAATAATTATCTACTAATTGATTCGTCATTTGGAGTGGTTTGTATCTGGTGTGTGTGAGTGTGTGCGATGCCTGAACTTTGGCTGGTCGATAGGCGGCAATAATGCTACGCGTAGATACGTAGATACGAATAGTCCAGGCCCCAGAGTGGAGCGGCGCCCCCTTTTATGGCTGCAATAAGAGCGCCACTCCACCCAAGATCCATTTGGATGGACGCTCGCGCGTCTTGAGGTTGAACGTCCAGACATAAGTGTTGCCACGCGACCTGGAAGTGAGAAACCGAAACCGAAACCAAACCCGAGACATGAGCAGTTCCCTAATGGATGGGATAAGGGATAGTAAAGGCCACTCACCTGGTCTTGTACAGGGGACACTCGTAGACGCGCTGCAGCTCCTGCTTCTCCTGGACAATGGACTTGATGTAGATGACTGGCATGGCGCAGAGCATCTCCTTGGGGTGCAGGGCCACAATCGAGTTGAGCTGACAGTCCCAGCTGGCCCCATCCATGTACAGGTCATGGACAAAGGCGCCCTCCATGGGCGGCAGACTGAGACAAGACTATAGACAGAGATGCGAGTGGGAAGCGGTTAAAAGGGACCTACGTGACATCATCCTTTTGCTTCTTGGTGACATCGCAGCTGATGAGCATGCGGTCCAGCGGCAGATCATGCTTCCGGGCACTCTCCTGCATGATGGCGGTGAGGAAGCTCTGGGGATTGAACAGTCCGCCCAGCCAGATGGCGCAGGGCAGCTTAAAGTCGTTCAGCCAGCCGGCCAGCTCCTTGATGCGATGCAGCAGATCGGCGAACCAGCCCTGCAGGCCCAGCATGCTGGGATACGCCAGCTGGGCCCATGCCCCCGGCACATGGTCATAGAAGATGGCATAGTCCAGCCGCTCCATTTCCTGGGTGATGGTCAGCTCGCCCTTGAGGCCCAGCATCAGTTCGCGCAGGGAGCGCTTGATCTCCCGAATGAGGGCATTCATGCGCTCGCACTCCTGCAGGGCGACGACCACGAAGGGCGTCTTGCGCTCCACGCGATTCAGCAGCGCCTGCAGATTGAACTCGTCCTGCAGCTTGTCCAGAAAGTCATCGATCATGATCTTGACGAGCTCCTCGCGGGGCGCACCGCAGTGGGAGCTGAGCTCCGATTCGCGCGGCTGCAGCTCGAAGATGGTGCGCAGCAGCTGCTCCGAGGCGGTGGTCAGGAAGCCGATCTCCGCATTCGGATGCAGTCCGTACAGCAGCGGTGACTCGTCCGGCAGCATTTCGTTGATGTACGAGTGATAGCCCTCGAAGTCGAGATTGGGCGGTGCCGGGAAGCCCGGCGACAGCTCAAAGTCGCCGTCGATGAGCTCCTGCTGCAGCAGCTCCTCCAGATAGGTGCGGCACAGCCGTCGGTCCCAGTCGTCGGTGATGTGGCCGCCGTACATGATCTCGCCGAAGAGGTAGCGCAGATCCTCCCACGGTATGCGGTTGCTGCCCTCCAGGTAGTTGTGCAGCACATTCGACGAGATCATCAGGTCCCCGATGTTGAACGGATAGACCTTGTTCCAGCCCTGGGGGCCGAACTTTCGCCGCTCCCCGGCCACCGCATGAAAGTAGCAGAGCGCGAACAGAATCGACTTGAACTCGGCCTCCTGCGTGCACGTCTCGAGCGCATCCTGCGAGAAGTTATCCCAGGCCTTGTGCAGATTGGCGGCCATGCCAGCGGGCGGCTCGTTGACCACCTTGAGCGACGATTCCAGGATGCCCTGCGGTATGATGTGATACTGCGGATCGGGCGCTGGCTCAGCGCTGATGAAGAGCCGGAAGTTGGACTCGCCCTGGGTCTCCGACTGCAGCACAATGCGCTCGATGAGCTTCTCGAGCGTGGGCAGCCAGTTGACCACCAGATGAATGTTCTGCAGGATGACCCACTGCTGGCCCGAGGCGAGCGCTTGGTGTATGGCCTGCTCGGCCAGCAGTTCCTGGCCCTGGCCCAGCGAGATGTTGACCAGCGTCTCGGCGTCCGCGTGGTAGCCCTGCTGCTGGCCGAAGCGCTCCACATCCCGGATGGGATCGACGCCGGGCGAGAGTATAAAGAAGGCCGGCGTCGCCGCATTCAGGTCCTTGAAGATGGCATTGAACGGCGGCGTCTGCACCTCCGCATACGAGCGGCCCATCGTCTGCTCCACGAACTGGCACATCGCATAGGTCATGCGGTCGGGCCGCAGGGCGCGGACGATGCACAGCTTCTGCAGCGGCGTGCGGTGCTTCCACTCGCCGGGGAACTGCTCGCGCTCGGGGGCGTCGCTGGCCATGAACTTGCGCCAGCGCTTCGTGTAGTTCTCCATGTCCTTGTCGATGCCGTAGAAGTGCTCGATGAGGGTCAGCGACTTGATGCCGCCCCAGGCGCTGCGGCCGACAAAATCCAGCGGCGACAATGTGCTCGGATCGTGCGGATAGCGCAGCAGGAAGTCCGTCTCGTCCTTGGCAACCTGTTCGGCGGCAATCAGGATGCGCAGCGTCATGTGCGAGGTGAAGGTCAGCTTGTCCGCCTCGAAGAGACCGCGCAGCGTGTAGCGGTACGTCTGCAGAGTGATCGAGTCGACCAGGTGCAGCACTCGCTTCTCGTAGCTCTTGGAGTCGGGCGCCAGGGCAATGGCCTGCCGGAACACGTGCATGAACGACTTCAGCGAGAACTTGTAGATGGGATTGATGCGATTGAGATCGGTGAGCACAAAGTAGAGGATGGCCGCCCGCTTGGCCGCCGACCGATAGATGTTGCGCGTCTCGTCGATCTGCAGCGTGGTGAGCCGTGCCTCGCGCACCTTCGCCTCGATCTCGTCGACGGTGCGCTTGGTGTTCTCCAGATTGAGCACCAGGGCATGGTCATCGAGCACATTCTCGCCGGCGGAGGCCAGACGCGCCAGCAGCTCATCTTCGAGGGCCTTCAGCGAGATCTTGAACTTGTTCTGCTGCACTGTCACCTCCGTTTTCATTTGCTCCAGGTCCGGCCGCTCAATCTTGACCACTTCCGCCAGCAGCTGCTCCTCGAGCCCGTCCGGCGTCACCGTAAAGTTAATCAGCGTCGTCTGCGCCTGCATTTCCGGCTTGTAGTGCGGATTGGCCATCTTCGTATGCAGTATGAGCCGGAAATTGGCATTGAACTCGATTTCCTTGTCGCCAATGCGCAGATATCGCCCCTTCTTGATCAGCGCCCGACTGAGCAGCGGCTCCAGCACGGTGTCCAGCGACTCCTCGATTTGCTCGATGAGCACCGTCTCGCCCTGCGAGATGCACTTCTCCAGGGCCTCCAGAAAGCCACGCTGCCGCAGTCGCAGCACCACCAACGCTCTGTCAAAGCGATTCTTGATCCACTTGATGCCTTGCCTGTGGGACAACGATTAGAGTCCGTTCAGGGACTAGGGATATTTTACTTACAGCTGCGGATCAATCATCAGCGGCCAACGCGTCGTGTACTGCAGGATGGTGGCGTTCTCCGTGGACATGCGATCCATGGGCAGACCCTCGTTGTTCCAGGTGGCTATCTGGGCATCGTCCGAGAACAGGGCCAAAGGGTCGACGCCCTCGGTGTGGGGTATGTGCGGCTATACGGCGGAGGGGCAGAGAGACTCGTGACAGACAGCTTAATCCCGGTTCCCCGTGGAGGCTACTTACATCGATTTTGCGAAAGTTCGGCAGCCACATCTTGTGCTGCAGCTCCTCGCGGTAGCGGCGCGTGAAGCAGCCCACGTACGACAGGAACGAGGAAATTAGTAGTATATCTCCAGGCAGGGTTCCAATCTTGGCTTGCAAGCTGCCAGGCAAGACAATGAAGGGCGCGGCGGGTGGGTGGGTGGTTGGTAAAAAGGGAAAGTCAAGTACAAAAAGCAACTAGAGAGGAGGAAGCTGCGTTGGTTCCGTTTGATGCTAACAAATCGCATAATTTACAGAGGGGGAAGCAGCAAGCCGAAGGTTGCATCCGCTGCCGCCTTTGGCACTTGGCCTGCCCTTCCCTCCACAACCCAGCAGCCCCCGTCATCGTCCGGGGATGCATTTAAATTGAAATGAGGGGAAATTGAAAAAATAATGATGTTGGAGAGGTTCGTTCGTTGTTGGTTGCCGGGTTGCTTGGTTGTTGCAAGTTTGTTGCAAGCTGCCTCTGTTGCTGACAATGTCGATGATGGAAGCAGCCAGCAGCCAGCCCCCCCGCCATCAGAAGAAGCATCAGAAGTGGTTGCATAAATTATCAGAAATTGCTGCACGCCAACTACGAGTATTATTGAAATATTTGAGCTTATTATATTGCACGCCAAGGCTGGAGCAGCAGGAGGATCTCAACAGAATTTAAGGAGTGATTGTCGTTGCCCAAGTATTTTCCATTATTATTCCACTGCGGGGAGGGGTGCCCCATTACAGCATCAACATTCAAGCTGCAGTTTGAAAATGATTTATGCTCATTTATATGCACATTCATGTGCGGCAAAAGTGTCTTGTAAATAATGCTTTGTAATTGTATAATCTAATAATTGCACAGGCACTGAGCCACAGCCAGTGTGGTCGTTATTTTTTCTTGAGGGGTAGTTACTACACTGGACAAAATTAAGCATACAATAAATAAGTCAATAAATATTCTAACTGCCTGCAGTTGGGGCTAACAGCCAGCTATCCCCCTCGTATGGCTGCCTGACTGCGCTACTGCCGTCCAGCGATGCATTAATTGTTTTTCCAAAAGATATTCCATGGAATTTTCGGGCTAAAATACCTGTCCGTGTGACATCAGAGCATTTTAAAACACACAACGCACATGCGAGAGCTGCCCTTTTTCGAAGACAGACCAAACAATGCCAGCAGCAGGCAGGCAGCAGGCAGCAGTCGCAAAAATAACAACAATAAGTTGCCCAACAAATATCGTATATCCTACATCCGACATGCATCTCTCCCTGCCTACCCCCCTTCCTTCCTAAAATGCTGTGCGTATGTGTAATGTCATTGTCAAATATGCAGAAATTTATATGCAAGTCAGAGGAAGCTTACCCACAGACACACTCAGGCACACACAGCATCACCCACATGCAGGTAAACTGCAGTTGGGCAGGTCAAATTATATTTTCATAAATATTTGAACAATTCTCTCGCACATAAAGTCTCCTACTGCTGCTGCTGCTGCTCCTACTGCTGCTGCGGACGGAGGCTATTGCTCCTTTGCCAGTGCAGCAGCACTCAATGGGGCATTAGTTTGTATGTCCAAGGCACACACACATTTTTTGGCTTACATGCCACAAATTCACAGAACAGTTCAGCCCCATTCCGGGGTGGGACTTTGCCTTTTTCATAATTCAATACGTATTTTAGATGCATTTACAACATGGCCAAACCCACACCCACACCCATACCCACACCCACTCCTATTCCTATTCCGCTCCCCTGCCGATTTAACTGCTGACGATGCCCGATTGTGTGACCACACACACACACACACGTTTCTGCTTCTGTTTGTGTGAAATTTTGCAGTTATTTAGGTGCGAAAAATTCAACACCTCAGCCCTTTGCACGCCACCACCCAACACCCAACACCCACCACCATCATCATCATCAGCAATGCCCTTTGCGGATTTCTTTTGGCTTGCACGCGCACTCAATTGAATTTCAATGCATGCAGCAGCTAGCCAGTCAAACCACACAGCAAAAAATAAACCATACAAAGTTATACAATTTAGCGCTGCAGTTGGGCACATTAAATATTTCATAAATATTAATTTGCCCCGCAAAGGCTGCTAGCAAGCGCAGTATTTATATTTGAATGCCTCCCAATGGCTGGCAATATTTCAAATTTTAATACGAATTTCTATCAATAAATTGCCACCAAATGATGCATAAATGTTTGCAGTTGAATGGGGTATTCAAAACAGAAAATAGAAGTAAGCCATTTTTAATTTATTTAAATGCAGTTGTTTTCTTTCAGTGCATGCGGCCAGTGAGGCAGTCAATGGGCAGCCAAAGGTGTCGGAGTGCGTGCTGTGTGCGCGTCCAACTATTTGCTATTGACATCCATATGAATTTGATTAGGTTTTTTGTGAGTGCTTATTGCATGTGCAGCGGCACTGCTCTGCTTGGATGGTTTATGTAATTGTGTGTGTGTGTGTGTGAGGGGGGGAAGGGCACACCTCTATTGGTTTTGCTTCCGATTTTCTAAGCTTCAACTGAGGCTAAAAACATCCCGATTTTGTGTGCAGGCAATCATTTGATTTGCAATTAGAAATGACTTTTCTTTTATATTTGTTTGACATTTTTCATGAATTGTTCTCGGACGTGTTTGGCTAGGAGCTTCCCCACTGGCACCACTTTAACGCACTTCAGCTGCAATTTGAGGCAAGGCAACCGCTGCTCGTGTTTAGGCACGGCTGAAGCTGTGCTGCAAGCAACAGATGGGACTGGTGGCAGCTCGGCTTGACAATGGCTGTGTGCTGCAGCGTAAATTCATTTAATGTCGGAGTGGAATGGCGGATGGCTAGTTCATTGCCTCCGATGGAATCCGCCGAAATGAGCCGGGGTCGGGGACCTTGCAGGGCCCCCCAATGAGCGCAAGTAAATAAAATTTACGGCCCTTTGTTGCGGCGGTGGACCGCAAGTAAGCGAACACCAGCAGCAACAGGAGCCGCAGTGTGGTTCAAGCGACTGCCTTCGACAGGATGGTAGGGGACAGGTGCAGGTGGCAAGCAAAGCAATTACTGCGATTGCGGCCGCACACAGAATGTAAATTAAATTTAATAATTGATTGCGCATAAATGCAACGCACTCGCGCAGCCCACGGACACGAACAGGGACAGGGACACGGAGCCACAGGCAGACAGAGACGCAGTCGACACTCACCTCTGGACAGACTCACGCCAGCGGACATTCTCGTTGGCCAGTCCATTGACCAGACGATGGGCCAGATCAATGGTGAATGAGGTCTTGTCGGCCTCCCGCTGGCACTTTTGCTTCTCGGCCACCGCGTGCTCGAACTCGGCCTGAATTTCGGCCAGCTTCGCCTCCAGGTTGTTAATCTTCGACTTGAGATACTGCAGGCGCTCGCGGGCCTCCAGCAGCTCCTGGTGTGAATCCTGCAGGGCCTGCTGCTTGGGGCCGACTATCAGGAAGACCTGGTGATACCGATACAGATTGATGACCCACGCACAGAGGCCGGCAGCGGCCACCGACTTTTGGACGACTTTGTCGGGATTGAATTCGGGATCCTGCGGACAGAAGTAATGTCTCATCATCAGCGGCAATGCCAGGGATAGGAAGCAGGAGGACCTCACCTTGAGATACTCCTGCAGCGTGTCAATGATATTCTGGTGTATGTTGTCCTTGTTGTAGTTGAGCAGATCGTTGAGGAACTGATCGACACGCACCATCATCAGCTTGGCCACCTTCCAGCTGCGATCGCGCGGTATTTTGCCATTGGTGGCCAGCAGCACCATCACGGCGGCACACACATTGACCACGCCCTTGGGCGGCGAGCCGAACGACTTCAGCTCGGTGAGATTGTTCTTGTTGAGTGTATTGAGCGCTGCCTGGGCGGCCACCAGTGCCGGCTCCGCCTGCCGCAGATCCTCCTCGCACATCTTGGTCTTGATGGAGACATCCTCCTCGATGATGCGGACCCGGCTCTCCTCCTCGGAGGCTATAAAGCGCTCCCGCTTCACCTTCTCGCTCTCGGCACTCACGATGACAATCAGCTTGTCGGCGGCCGCATTCTTGCCCGCCAGCTGAACCTCTTGGATGGCCAATTGATGCTGTGATTAACAATTAGGTACAATGAAAAACTTCAACTAAAACTCAACTCAGCAACAGCAGCAGCATCGAAATCAAAGTAAAGTAAAGCCGAAAAGTTTGCCACGGCTGTGGGTAAATAATTAAAGCCCCGGCACGATGGCTCAATATTTACCCACAGCCCAAACGCAACTTTTGCGCACAAATTGCGGGCACATTCACACAAATGGAATCTCGCAATGGCATCTATATATCTATGCAGCTCTCTGTAGGTTTGATAGTGCAGCAGGAGGAAGGCGGGAGGATGCGCGTGGCACGGTGAGATTCTGAGCCGGCGTTTGTTTAATTGAAGTGAAAATTCAATTTAATTCAATTAGTTTAAATAACATTTGGCCGCACCGCGCTCTCGCACTGGCTCCTCTCCTCTGTCTCTCGCTGTCATTTGCTTTTCCATTGCGTATACGCAACGTAACCGGAAACGTCGCTGAAAACTCAAAAGAACGGAGAACAGAGCGCTCTGGACAGAGCCTTCCGCTTCTCCGGTTACACCCATTGACGTTGCCGTGGCAAATGGACAGCAGATTTGCTGCAACAACAATTCAATTAAGCGCACTAATTGAATGGCCGACAACGCCTTGGCACTGGGATCGGGTGGCCAACAAAAGCGCCGCCAGGCCACCAAAAGGGATGCGATTCAAAGAGTACCCTGTAAGGGCGAATAAAAACTGAGTGGAATGTAGCATGTCCTGCTCTTTGGCTCAGGGGTGTAAAGTTTCATAAATATTCACAGATTAAAGTGGCCTTTTGGCTTGATTCAGCATACCCCAGCACGCAGAATATTCGTTATTCGAGGCATACACTCAGCCGTCTGTGTACATTCATTTTCGTTCACACACATATGTGCAGCCATGTGGCATGCATCCGTTTTCGTTTCGTTTCGTTTGGCCATGCCACCCATTCCATCATTTACTCACCTTCAGCGTGTCCACCTGACGGGCGCACTCCGCCAGCTTGGCCATGCCGCTCTGCAGCCGTGCAATGCGCTCCGCAAATTCGCCGTTTTTGTCCACCAACAGTTTGCGGTAGAGGAAAATGTATTCGAGAAAAGTTTTCGGGGTCGTGTAGTTGTAGCGTTTTTCATTCTGCAGATAAATTTTCGATATCTGATTCACGGTACCATGGACGTAAGCCATAAAGCACCCGATGGGCGCCACCAATGCTGGCTGTACAAAAACGAGGGAGGAGTAGGTGGTTAGTCGGACAGCGCTGGGCTGTGGCGGGGTAGGGGGGGGGTGGCTTAAAGTGTCCGTTGTGACAGGTTTCAGTTGTAAATTGTGCACGACAGACGCATAAATAAGGGAGGGGGCCCCAGACCGCATACGAACCTCCAAAATGCTGCTGATTTCGCTGAGAAACTTCTGGGAGACGGACTCCAAAGCGCTTCTGGGCCACTCGTGGAACCAGTCGATGGCCGTGCGACTGATAATGGCCGGAAATTTGCGGGCCCGCACACGCAGCGTCTGGCCCACGGGGGAGAAGCAGAGCACCACTTTGAGCAAGCGGCGAACCTTCTCCACGAAATAGCGCCAACAGTTGTCCTTGGTGTCCAGTGTGCCGCTCTGCTTCACCTCATTCCGAATGCCATTGATGATGGTCTCCAGCTGGTCATCGCTGAAGAGCTCCGGTATCTCGCCGGAGGCCAGCAAGTCGTTGATGAGCATCAGTATGGACTCGTCGGGTATCTGGGCGTCTGAGATGAGGAACACCGAGGCCAGATTCTTGAGGCCCACCTTCATGTAGAGACTGGCGATCTCCTCCCTCATGTCCAACAGCCCAAAGCCGCGCTTAATCTGAATCTGCGAGACACTGAGCGAGGAGATGAAGGCGGCCAGGCGAGCGAGCGTCTGCTTGCCAGAGCCGCCCACGCCGATGAGCAGAGCATTGCCACGCGGACTCTCCAGAATGCGATTAATCCTGGAAGCACAGAAATCAAGCTGCAGAGTTCAGGGCAAGTGGGCTGAGAGCACTCCTTCTTACCGGCACACGTGTATCATGGCATCTTCGAAGAGCACCAGGTTCATGTAGCCCACCACCTCGTTGTAGCTGGCCTGGGCCTCCAGCAGCAGCTGATAGAGCGAGTCCCAGCTCTTGAGCGGCATGTACTTCTGGTCCACCAGCGACTGGGCAAAGTGGCTGTAGATCAGCGGCTCGGCGAACACAAACTCCTCGTCGAAGTCCTCAAAGTCCTTCTTGAATATGTCGCGAATCGAGGACTTGAACGACTTGATGTCATAGGGATCGACGAGCCGATCGTGGTACACGCGAAACGCCTCGTGCACATAGAGGCGGATCAGCTCGGCGGGCCTGCTGCACACGGTGCCGCCGTAGACGTTTGCTGTGGCCCCGCCACCACCGCCCACCGCCGAGGCCGGGGCGCCCACACTGTTCATGAGGCCCTGATAGATGCCCGTGAGGTCGCGCAAGTTGAACAGGTAATGGAACTTGACGGCCGTCGGCAGGAAGGCGTACTCCACGCGCCGGTGCAGGGCAATGCCCACACGCACCAGCAGACTGCCAATCGTGCGTATCTCTTTGCTGAAGCCCTGCGCCGGATTCTCGAGGTGTCCGTTCAGAATGCTGCCGTAGATGTACTGCAGCATGTCCTCGGGCGGTGGCGAAACCGAAAACACACAGAAATGGCGCTGCAGGCGCGGGTCAATGGTGAAGGAGCCGGCCGTCGGATTCATGCAGGCCGCAAACTGGCAGTGGCGGATGTCCTTCAGCTGCAGCCGCTGGCGATCGTACCTGGTGGCGGGTGGAAAGCCGAACAATCAGTGCCGCTGTGCGCCACTAATCAGTGTCGCCACTCACCACTGCCTGTAGTCCATGAACTGGCGCATAATCGTGTGCGGCTGCACGGTGCCGTAGGCATCCACCTCCGGCATGTTTAGGTCGTTGACAAAGTAGACAAGCCGTCGCTTGGGTCCACTGGGTGCGTAGCAGCGGCCGGACTTCTTCTCCAGCGGACTGTCGAGCATTTTCTGGAATATCTCCGATGTGGTGTAGAAGTTGAAGTGCGTCGCCTGCACTGTGGTCAGCAGCGGTGTCGAGGAGGATGTCGTCCGGCGCACACTGCCGCCAATGGAAGCTGCTCCTCCACCTAATGGGGGATTGGACAGATGCTGCTGCTGATGCTGCTGCTGCTGCTGATGGCTGTCTGTGACAGCAGTCACTGCGATTTCAAGCAGCTCCTGGTCACTGGCATATTGGCTGAAGAGCTGACGGAAGATGGCGCCCTTGCCGCAGCCGGAGCTGCCGACCAGCATGCAGGCCAGATTGCGGTCGATGAGCAGCTTGAGGAAGTAGGCCAGTCGTGTGGTCTCTGCAGTTGAAATGAGCACGTTCTGTGGGTGTTTGTGGGTGTTTGTGTGTGTGGGTGTGTGCCCGAAGGCTTACTTGTGCATGATTAGTTCTGCTTGGCAAAATGGGTCAAGCACGCACCTGCAACGGCATCTCGGCATCGATTTGAACATCCAGCTGCTGCTGGTCGTGGGCGGCCAGCTCGGACCATGCCTGAAACTTCAGCGTGCGCACATTCAGCTGATAGTCGAACACAGTGCCCTGATTGGGCAGCTTGACGTCCTTAAATTCGCCCGTCCACCACTTGTGGAACTCCCGGTGCCAGTCGATGATGATGTCCTGCAGCAGGGCCGAGCCAAAGCTCCACACGGTCGCGTACACAAACACCGTCTCCAGGGCCATCTCGGCGGACTCGTGCGAGTTCTCGCCATGGTGCAGACTGTGCGGATTGACGGCTTCAGCGGCCCCGCTGCCGTCACGGCCCTTGTCATCGGTGTCCAGCAGGCACTCCAGCAGATGGCAGGTCATTTGTATCATGGCCATGTCCGTGATGGGTGTAATGCGACGAAAGTCACGATGCCGCTGCATCAGGCAGGGGAAGTACTTCTCGAACAGCGTCGTCAGGATGCCACGCTCAATCATGTCCACGCGCGTCTCCAGCCAGGACGAGACATAGCTGCGCAGGGGAAAGCGGAGATTATTTTTGAAAAATCAACAAAGGGAATCCAAGGGAATACTCACGGCGACCAGCCCAGATCCTGGGGATTGATGTACAAAATGCCCGCACGCGAGACTGTGGCCGGAGTGGCTGCCCTGAGGTGGCCCACCTCGAACAGCAGCCGCATCTCGCGCTTCAGCGAAATCCGCTCGTTGCTGGCTAGCGTCAGGATCTTGTTGTCGTCCATCAGCGTGTTGAGGCTCTCGATCCACATGGGATCAATGTCGCCGTCGAGCACAATCCACTTTGGGTTGCCCGGCGGCATATTGGCCTGCTCCCTCATTATGGAGGAGAACAGGCCATCCTTCCACTCGCGCGTCGTGGGATTCACGATCCCGAAGAGCTCGTCATTCGAGAGAGCCTTCGGATTGAGCACATGGCAGACGGGCTTCAGTTTCTGAATGCGATAGGTCTCGCGCAGGGTCTGCCATATCTTGGTCTTGCCGGTGCCCGCATTGCCCACAATGAACACCGAGTGGCGCACATCCAGCAGCTCCTGCAGCTGCACCACCTTCATGAGGAAGCCCTCCTCCGGCTGCAGCTTGATTTCGTTCACCGCCCGCCGTATGGTTTTCTCAAACTCAAAGACCCGCTTCCGGGGCACGTCCAGGGCGGGAAAGAGGTCGCCAATCAGGCCCATAAATATGGCCACATCCTCCGTCACAATCTTGGGTATGTTGAAGTCACGCAGCGCCCGCATCAGCACCTGATCCTCGGGCCGGCTGTGGTCATCGCGCTTGAGTGTGCCGGCCACGACCAGCACCGATTTGATGGCCCGCAGACCCCAATCGTAGTGATCCTGCTTGGACAGCAGCTCCTTGCACAGCGTGTAGAGGGTGATAAATTTGCGTGCCAGCAGACGGGCATCCTGGAAGCCCTCGGCCATTAACATAATCTCACAAATCAAAGCAAAGTCCGGCACAATCATGGCGCAAGGGCGAAACAATGTTTTCAGGTTCTCCGGCAGCTCCGTGCGGCCGGCATAGCCCGGATTCATGGTGATAAAAATTCCCACCGACGGCTCCAGCGAAATGCGCTCGCCCATAAAGATAAATTGGGTTTTATGCATCTGTAAACAGAACAGAGCAGAACAGAAGAGAAGAGAACGGAACAGAACAGAGACAGTGGCCGGGATAGCAGCAAAACCAACCAGAAACAGCATCCACACACACACATAGCAGGACGACAAGGTGGCCCAAGTAAAAGTAATCAATGCGCAGCATGGCAAGGAAGCAAGGGGGATAGAGGTGGTGGGTAAAATCAATTTGCAAACGCTGCTCGTCGCCACGTCGTGGCCATGTACCTTTATCGCCTCCTGTATGGTCTTCACCTGAACGGCCACCACGGACAGCACCTCCACGCAGATGCGATTGAACTCGTCAAAGCAGCCCCAGGCCCCCGTCTGGGCCAGCCCTTTGTAAATGTTTCCACAAGATTTGTAGTCCATTTGCTCCGAGCAGTTGAAGACATAAACCATTACGCCCAGTGCGCGTCCCAGGTCCTTGGTCGTTTCCGTTTTCCCGGTGCCAGCAGGTCCAGCGGTTGCACCCGCCAGTCGCAGTCGCAGCGACTATGCGCCATCGCCCAGCAATTTCGTGGCACGCGGAAAGATGCGGCGGCGTGCAAAGAGGTGGCATATGTAAATTACAAGGAGCGCATTTATTTTCCACTAACGAGTTGTTTAATTTGCAGCGTGCAACGGCAGTGAGGTGCTCGGAGAAACTATGTACAACAAATTGACGATCGCCGTTAATGGATGCTTCCCAGGGGCTCAGGCTCGTCTCCTTTCGCAGCTCTGGCAATGCCACAATGTTTGGCAATCAATTTAAAGTTATTGCTTATTTGGATAAAACTTTGCTGAGTCTGGTGTGGTGTACCCCCACAATTATATGAAATCCACTTGGATTTTTATGCAAGCAACAGGCAAATGTCGTTTCCCTTTTGGTCTCGAATTTCGTAAACACCCTTTCGGGTCACAGTGGCAATGTTTATACGAAGCGCATAGAGCAAAAGAAAATTATTATTTCAATAATTCCAATGCAAAACAAAACGAATCTACTCTCAGCGGCTTTTATGAGAAATACAACTTTATAAATATCTCTGCAGTAATTTCAGTAAACGTACGACTCGTCGCCATTTCACAAATTGGTGTAGCGATCACAATTTGGCAAGTTCAAGAATTCACGAAGCTCCCCGTATAAACGTGTGCTAAGCAAAGAGCGCAATCAAAAAATCGCAGAATCTGGCCACACTCTGCCTAAACAGCTACGAAAGCCGCGTGCGTGGAACTTGTGAAATTCGTAAAAGTGATCGAATACAGAACTACGGAATCGGTCGTGTTGTGTTATGCAAATAAATGAATAAATTTAACAATGGAATGAACTGGCAATTATGTTTTATGCAAAGATCAATGTAAGTGGAACATGAGAAAATTCCTGTGCATGTCGCAAGTCGCAAATCGCACATTCTTACATACATACAAACACACATACATATGTGCATGCATACATATTTATTCTTGTAATTTATAGCTTTAATTTTATGGCAGACATTCCTTTGTATACTTTCAACACTTGTGTTAAAGATAATATCTGATTTGTGCGTTCTGCGTGAAATTTGCAACTGTTGTGCATAAAAAATTGCGCTAATTACACGCGCAAATAAATGAAATTTATGGAATTTCCGGCAACTTCTCTCACACTCTCAGCTCTCGTTTACTTATTTTGTTGTCTTCAACGGAATTCCAATAATATATTCAGAAGCAATGGGACACGGCCTTTCAATTATTCAAAGATTCCCATGGACTTTCCCTCGCAGCGGATTTCCGCTGCTAAACCCATTAACCCATTAACGCCCCTACTCCTACTTCGGTATTTTGTTGCAAATATTCAGATTACGTGCTTAAGTGCCAAGTGCAGGAATAAAATACGCGACTCACCTGCGTCAGGGTGATGTAGCAGCGATCCGTGAGCGGTGTGATGACCAGGCGCGATGTGTTGCCCAGATATTCGTAGGCGTAGCGGAACTCTGCGTCGCAAATGTTGGCAAAGCAGTCCTCATCGCCACCGCCCGCACTGGCGGCGGTGCCTGCCCCGCCGCTGGAGCTGCCCGCCTGGTCGTCGTCCCAGCGATGGCGCAGCTGGCTCTGCCACTGAAAGGCCAGCGAGTTGTCCACCTTGGAGGATATGATCTTGCCCACGACATCCCGCGAGTGCACATCAATGGTGCAGATGGTCATGATCTTCTGGCGATCGCCCGGCGACAGTTCGCCGAGCAGCAGATTGATCAGCGCATTCAGTTGGGCCATCTGGCGCTTGTGGAGCTCCTTCATGACGCCCTCGTAGCCCTCCTCCATGCAGCCGAACGATCGATTCACGTCCGCCGTCCAGCTGATCTGGCTGCAGCAGAGGGCCACCTGGGCGGGCCAATCGTAGAGCCAGAGCTCGCGCGGCTTCTCGCCAAAGGCGCGCAGGGCCCGGCGAAAGAGCTCGTGCAGGGTGCTTCGCATTTGCTGGATGATGGCGCGCAGCCAGAGCTCCACACGGCCGCTGCACACGATGAAGGCGGGCTGGTCCTGCTCCGCCGCCACAAAGGGCACATACTCGTCGTTCTCCTTCGAGTGCATGCCCACGGCATTCGTGGTGTTCGTCTCGTACTGCAGCCTCAGAATCGAGTCGAACAGCTTGATGAGATGCCGATCGATGACCTGCGGATTGTTGCCGTTGGAGAGTATGTCCAGCAGGTCGGCGGCCGAGATGAAGTAGAAGCGGGGAAAGGCCAGCCGCTTCGTCTCCAGATAATCGTTCAGCGCCTTCTCGCAGATGGCCAGACGCTGCTGCAGTTGCAGCAGCTGGGGCAGCACATCCTCGTGCCGCAGCACCACCTGCATGACGACACGCACTTGACTGACGCGTGCCAGCAGCGCCGTGAAGTCCGCATCGATGCGCTCAAAGTTGGCCGCCTCCGCCGGCAGCTGGGCACGTATGTCCGCCGAGCCGATGAAAATGCACTCGAGGTAGATCCACTTGCGCTGCACCTCCAGCCAATTGACAATCAGAGTGTCGATGCCACTGAGCACGCGCTGCCAGTGGCCGAGCTTGTCCAGCAGATACTCGATGTGCTTTGAGGTGGAAATATTCTGCAGCTGCATCTGGTTGTCGTCCAGCGTCTCGATGAGCTCCTCGGACACCTTCAGCAGCTGTATGCTGGCCCGTGTTTGGTGTGGCTCCAGCTCGAACTCGAGGTGCGCCCACGTGGCCTTGATTTCGTCGAGCACCTTGGTCACGGTCAGCTCCTTGATGGCACGATCCACGGTGTTCTTGATGTCCTCCTCGTGCTGCTGCAGCTGCAGCTTGAGCAGCTGGGCCAGGCTCGTTGCCTTGTTGCACTTGTACGAGAGCTTTGTGGGGTGGATTTTAATTTGAGAACATTTGCAGGGCTTTATTAATTTCACGGAAACCCGACTAGTGCATCTAAACCTCATAAACATATTTACATATCTCTGTGCGCAGTTGACATGCATTTAATTTGAGGTATATAATTGTTGGAGTTGCATTACGCTGCCAAACATAACGTATGCGTAATAATTACGCATTTTGACTGCTCTCCGAGCGACTTAATTAACAAGAATACAACAGAAGCAGAAGCATCATCCCTGACTGCATCCCTTTGCCGCCTCGAGGCTAAGGATCAAGTGGGAGTGCCCTATGCCCTATGCCCTGCTAAGCCCATTGTAAGTTCTGTTCAGCGTTCGGTCCGATGGCAGTTTGGTAATTAAATAATGCATCTAATCCGTATAGATGCCTGATGGCTTGTGGCCATTTTCGGTTTACGTATTGTATGTTCATTTGTGTGTAACTTATTCAAAGCAGGCAACCGGCAACCGGCAACTGTTAAGTTTACGGATTATTATTTTGATTTTGATTTACACTTACAAGTTCCTCCATCCGATGCTGTCCACTTAGCTGCTCCACATAGATAAGACAGAGAGAGAGAAGACAGCGAAGAGATTTGATTAGAGTTCAGCCAGTGATTCATTTCAATTATTCGACTCGCTTTTAATTGATTCATGCCGCCTCCATCCTTGGGCAAACTATTTCCCACTGCCGCACAACCGAATCGGTTTATCCAACTTCTGGCTTACAAATCGAGTGGCACGGATGATGTCTCTATGTCTGAGTGGTGGACTCCACGACATGGTTAACGCTGCGTCATTCGATGTGACAAGTTGTTCGCCTGCAGCAGAGCTCCTGCTGTTGGTGCTGCTGCTGCTGCTCCTGTCATCCTCCTGCCATTTGCGCGTTTGCCAACACATCACCTGCTAATGTGTTTGCCCAATGTGCCCCATTGTGCTGCTGCTGCTGCTGCTGCTGTTGCCCAGCCAGCACTCTCCCCGCACACAAAGAGAGACATCAGCCAGCAGCCAGCAGGCAGTCAGTTGGACAGATTGCAAGCTCCATTCCTCTATTGTTGGGACGCTCAATCATTTGGAAAGACCCACACACACACACACACCCCACCCCCATTGATGTTGGTCTATTATGCTTACCTTTGTCAGCTGCATCAGCTCCAACCAATGGCGTTCGGTAATTGCTGGATTCTGCAGTTCGGTAATGGCTCGCAGCGAGGCCACCAGCTCACGGAGCACGCCCACAATGTAGACATAGGGCGCCCAGTCGCGGATACACTTGTCGAGGGTGCGCAAATCGCGCGTAAATTTCTTGCACTCGTGCTCCATGTCATCCGTGTCGATGAGCAGCCACGGTGTCGCATGCCAATCAACAATGCACGACTCGATGACACGAACAAAGTCCCACAATTGCTACCAGGGGGCGTGGGCGAGGGAGGCAGGAATCAAAACAGGATATTTAGGACTGCATGCAGCTATGAATGACTCAATCGCCAGTTGCAGCCGCGTGTTAATATCCCATTCGTGTCTGGGCAGATCGATACTCACCTTCACCCGCCTGAGTTCCACTTGGCATAGCTGCAGCGTGGCCGTGTCGGGTGCTGCAATGTCGAGCAGTCGCGCCCAGCGCGTGTACAGACGCTGCTGTCTGCCGAAGCGATGCAGACGCACGTACACCTCGTCGCAGGCATCGTACACCTGCGGACAGGGCACTCGAAAGAACTGCAGGGAATCCGAAGCGGAAATCAGTTATTGTAAGCGGGCGACTGGCAGGACTAACACCCACCGGCATGCGCTGGAACTGCCGGGCATAGTGCTGCACGTGGCATGTGTGCAGGCCAATGAGCGCGGCGACTCGCTGCTGCTGATGGTAGCGTGTGTCCTGCAGCGCCTCCTGCTTGATGGCGCTGCACTGCTTCAGCTGTTGCCACAGCAGCGGCAGCTGTTCGATGCTGCGCAGCAGCTGCGACTCATACTCCACGTTGTAGGTCTTGAGCAGGGCCATGATGTCCTTCAGCGGCTTGAACACATTGTCCGCGTAGGGCTCGCGCTGCCGTATCTCCGCCATGATGGCCAGCACACGCAGCAGAGCCCTAAAGTCCTGCCGTGCAATATGCAACTGCAGCGTCTCATGGCCGCGCGCAATGAAGGCATTCAGCTCCTGCAAAATGGGCGAAAATTCATGTCTGTGCGGAGGCCAAGTGCCAGACGCGCCTTTACCTTGAGCGTGCCCTGAACGTAGCGGAGGAGCCACTGCTTGCAGAGATGCGACCACTTGCAGGCCAGATTCAGCAGACCGAACTTCAGCGGCTTCAGATCCAGGGCCAGCCAGCCATTGATGCACTTGCGGTTCTCCATCTGGTCAATCGCCTCGTGCACCTCGTTGTACTGCTCGATCTGGGGAAGAACGTTGGTTGCTCCAGGGCGTTGACAACTTCATTTGACTGGCTGCTGGTCGGCCGACCAGCCCCCCCCCAGCAATCCTAATTTATTTGCTAATTTTCCACATATGTGTGGGGACAATGGGGCGCACACACACAAAGCGCCCGAATGCTCGTAGTATTTTGTATATATTGTGGGCTAGTGGCGTGGGTTTATTAAGCGCACCAGCTGCCCCAGCTGCCCCAGAGGCTACTCAATGGCTAGTCATAAATAAAATGCCGGTCAGTGATTTTTCGTGCTCTATTCTTGGCCTAGGGTAGCGTTGAAAATATGAACCACCAAGGCACGCAATCGTTTGCCCGAATTAAAGCGTTTCTACGGCGGTTTTTATGTTTACGCCCATCAGCTGATTTGTTGTCTTAGGGAAACTGTAGAATTAACTTGGCTTTTGGTGGCTCGTTAATGTTATTCAGATATTTTAGATCTTTACTCAATTTAAAAACTTAAAATTGAAAAAGTTTAATAAATTGCAAGCCCTGTAAGTTAAATATTTTCAAATCAGCTGTTGCTAGTGATGGCACTGGTTGCTTATGGTACGCCCATCAGCTGATTTGTTGTCTAAAGGAAACTCTAGAATTAAATTGGCTTTTGGTGGCTCATGAATCTTATTAAGATATTTTATATCTTTAATCAATTTAAAAAGTAAAGTTGAATAAATAAATATATAAAAAATAAATATTTTGAAGTCAGCTGTTGCTAGTGATGGCACTTTTTGCTATGCTTATGCTACAATATTGTATCGATTTTTTGTTTTAGCTATATTTCATGGAGAAAACCAAAATCCTAAATTTCTTGAATTTTTCCATTAGAAATCTAAGTTGATTCGCAGCATTTACTGAATCGAAGCCAGTCCAAATATTCCAGTTCACATATTCCCCTCTGCATTTCAGCTAATATCCCACATAAGGATTACAGCCATTTAGCTGCGTTAGGGCCAAACGTGTTTGGCATTAATTTTTGAAAAGGAAAGGAAACGAAATGAAATGTTTTGTGGCATTAGGCCATTCAGAGTTCGTTCTTGCGCTGCTGGCCGTTGCTCTGGCCGGGGCAAGTTCTCTCTCATTTTATTTGGGGGCAACACACAACTTCACACGCCTTGCCCTTGCCCCGCCCCTGTGCCTGTCCCTGTCCCACGTCCATGTCCATGCACTTTGACCATGATTTGTTGTTCTTCTGCCCGATTGTGTTGTGTGGGGCTGCGAATGCTCTCGGTGTGGTGCGCCTTTTGTGTTATTTATTGCATGCTTTTCGGGGCGTTTGATAATTGTTTAAAGAAAATATTACGCATACGTCGGCGATTTGCCTGCTGTTGCTGCTGCCGCTACTGGAGTCAGCGACGCCATGTGGCGGCCCAAGCATCTCCTTTTCTTTCTGTTTTTTTTGTGTTTATTTCTGCACAGATTTTGGCACACACACACAACACATTTGACCCTAAATGGTCAACATTTATCAAGCGTTATTGGTCTCAGGGGTTACACAACGTAAATTGTGTGGTTGCCAATTGAGCGACCCACTCAGTCACTGGTCGTACGTCTCTCCCGTCTGTCTTTCCATCTTTCTGGCCTGCTGCTTCGTCGCCTCTTAAGCTTACCAACAAAGAGCTTTTCTTGCTCTTCTCCGCGTAGTGGGATTTTGTGTGTGTGTCTTCTGGCATTTTGGCTCTTTGGCTTACCTCTTTTTTGAATGTCTCCATGATGGCAAAGCCGGCAGCGTCGCTGACGTGCTGTGTCTGCTCTTTGGCCGCCAGCATGCAAGCAGCCAGCACATCGCCGCTCTGCTGGGTCCAGAGGAATGCATAGGCGTGGAATTTGGCAGCATAAGTCAATGCGGCTCGAACCGTATCATCCAGGGCATCGCGTATGGCCCTCTCCAGCAGCTCCAAGTCATCGCCTGAGAGGAGAGAGGAAAGTTGATGCTGGAAAATGTGAAAAGCATGTAAGAGGGCGGGGCGTACCATGGCATTCCATTTTTTGGCTATAAGCTTTGGCTGCCGCCAGCAGGTTGAACTGCACCGTCTGATGCTTGTCCTCCCCTGGGCTCTTTGGATCAACATCATCATCGTCGTTATCATCATCATCCTCCTCTGACAGCGCATTGTCAGGCACAATTCTTGGCATGCAGTCGCATGTCTGTTTTATATCGAGCAACAGCTGCTCGACAATTTGTTGAAAATTATTTTGCACACTTGCATCAAGCGCTGGCGAAAAGTGTATTTCCGTTTCCGTCAGCTCCAATTTCACTTCGAAGAGTGGAGCCTCGTTGACTGTTGTTGCGGTTGCTGTCGCTTCTGGCACTCTGATTTGCTGTAGCACTAACCCTGCCACACTTGTAGCCGGAGTCCCAGTCCCAGTCGGAGACGGAGACGGTGAAGTGGCCCCTGGCTGCGCCGCAGACAACGGTGGAGTCTTCGCTGCTGCTGCTGCTGTCATTTCTTTGTACAAATACTCTAAACTGAATTACACGGCGTATGAGTAATGTGAAAATTAAATTTAGTCTTCAGTTTGTTTTGCTGCTGCTGCCACGCCCCTCCTGCTTGACTGGCGTCTGCATGCAATCACGAAAAGTGCCGTTAAGTGAAACATGCAATTGACGCATGAATGCGCTGCCACGCTGGCAATTTGTTGTTGTTGTTGCTGTTGCTGTTGCATGTGGCATATATGTAACATGTTGCATGTTGCTGTGTGCTTGCTGCTGTTGTTGCCTCTGCAAAGGTGTCTTTTCGTATTTGCGGTTACTTTTTTGTTTGGTGCGATTTCGTGCTCATTTACTTGATTAGTTTTGATGAGACATGAAAGGAGTTTGCTGGCAGCGTGTCGAAAATTAATGAAATTGTTGCCGGTGCTGCCGCTTTTGCCTGTTGGCTGTGCAAGTGGAAGGGCTTAACAATAAATGAATGGCGATGATTGTATGTGGCATGCACTTTTTCGGGCTGTTATTATTTAATGCTATTTTTGAAACCTGATTCTCGTGGCCTGTCGCACTTCGCGGGCAATCAGCTCATCAACGCTGGCCAAGTATTTGCTGTACTGTCGCCGCTGCTCCTCGGGGAATTCCCTGACAAACTGCGAAGACACACACACACACACACAGATGAGCCATGGTGGCCAGTGGGGGGGACTGTACGCTGCACTCACCTCCTGCACACTCAGATCTCGCGAGTAGAGCTGAAACTGCTGCGACTCGTAGTTGAAGAACAGACAAAAGTTTGCTATCAGCAGGCGATTGAGCAGCATTTTGGTCTCGTCGCACTGCAGCAGCCGCAGACGCACACGCTCCTGCTGGTGCCGCAAGTCCAGCAGATTTCGGCCGTACAGACTACGCTGATGCAGCGGCTCGCGACTCCAGCGCCGCATGCTCGCCAGAATGGCCTCCAGATTCCCATGCGATTGCTGCAGACGGGCAAACAGGTCGCGACTCTGCTCGAAAATGCTGGCTATAAGCGGCTCATCTGAGGGCAGGGCAGGGATTAAGGCTATGCTTGGCTTTGGAAAAATACTCACCATAGCAGCGCCACGTCAACTGGTCACAGGCCACGGCCAGCTGCTCATCGATGGCCGCCAGTTCGGTGCGTATCAGCTGCAGCTCGGCGGCGGCACACTCGCCCGTCCGGATGCCATTGTAGAACTCACCAATCTTGATGAGGCGTATGCGTCGCTCCCAGTACGCATCCCGCTGCGCGTACAGCGCCAGCAGCTCCTGCGGCAGCTGGAACAGATCGCCGGACAGGCAGCCAGTCGCCTGCAGAGCCAACAGATACTTTGTCTCCCGCAGCAGGGTGAACAGAGCCAGCGAGAAGTTCAGCTGCAGCTGTCGGTCGTCTGTCGCTTGGGCGATGACCGCCTCATCGAGTCCCTGGTGGATGAGCCGGTCGATGCCCTGCTGCCATGTGCTCCAGATCTTCATTTGCAGATTGCTCAGCTTGGTGGTCAGTATGTTGCGACGGCTGAGCAGCGCCTGCCATTTGAGCGGCATTCGCTGCAGCTCCGACTTCTCCAATAGCCTGGACAAGGGACGATTATTTTATGCTCTCTCTCTCCTTTAGTTGCCCGGAATACCTACAGTTTGTCTATGAGCAGAGTCAGCTCCTTGGCGCCCAGCTCGGTGCAGCAGTTGATGTGCTGCACCAGCCACATCATGGCGCCGGCAATGGGCGGGAAATTGAAGGGCATGGGCAGGGCGGAGAGGCCGCGAACCTCATAGCCGAGCAGCACCTCGGCCACACTCGCCTCCAGCTGCTGCAGCTCCGCGTCGCAGATGGCCAGAATGTGGGGCAGAATGCGCACCAGTTGCGGCTGGACGGCGCAGCGCTGCAGCAGGCAGCCGAACATCAGCGACAGCTTCAGCAGGTGCACCCAACTGTGGCACTGCTCGAACGCCTGCAGCAGCACGGTGGCCAGCTTCTGCTCCAGCAGTTGCATGCGCCCAAAGAAGCGGCTCTGTTCGCGCCTGAAGCACCGCCATTTGCTGGCCGTCAGATCGATGTCCACGCTGCTCCACTGCTCGAAGAGCACTTTGAACTCGTCGAACAACTTCGGAGTGGGGCAATGGATTAAATGATTCCAGCCACTGCTCGTTGTCTTACCTCTCGGATGCGCTGGGTGAGCATTTTGCCGCGCAGTCCGCCGATTTCGAGCTTCTCCAGTTGCTGAAACTGCACCGCCGCCTCGAACACCTGCCGCAGCTCCGACAGCTGGGCCAGGAAGCCGTCGAGTGTCTGGCCAAACACATCCTCGTTGCAGAAGCGCCACAACTGCTGCAAGTCGTCGGGCGTGGGCGAGTCCCCCCTGCTGCTGCTGCTGCTGCCTCCAGCACCTGGAAGCGCCGGCAACAGCACCTGACTGCTGGCATACCGCTCCTTGTACTGCAGCATGCGTTGCCTGCGTGAAAATGTGCGAAAATGCTGAGGGAAATTCACCCGACAGATGCTCGATGGGGGATGCTCACTTGAAGAACTCCAAGACCTCGCTGGTGCGATTGATGCGCAGCAGGCCCTCGTCGGCGTCGCCCTGGAAGAGCTGGGGAAACTCCAGGTCCTCGGCGGCCCGGTGCACCAGCATGTTGCAGATGCAGCGCAGCAGCACACTCATCCGCTGGGTGCTGCGGTAGTAGCGGGCATTGCTCCACACCAGGTGCAGCACATGGACGAGCGGGGCAATCAGCTCGTGGCCGTTGCTGAACTGTACCGAATTGAAGGCGGATGTCTGCCGCAGCAGCGGCTGCAGCCACAGCGACACGTCCTGGGCCTCCAGCCAAGCGGCGACCAGCTGCCGGAATGCCTTCGCATACGACTGATGGTAGACGGACTCGATGCGCTCCAGGATCTGGGCGAGGGTCTTGTGCGTCGCCTCGCGCAGCTGCTCGTAGATGTTCTGCAGATTGAGCTTGCGGTTCGTCCAGAAGCCAATCTCCTGGCCGGGCATGGCCACCACAGTGATGTGCTTCGCCTGGGCTGGGCCTGGCACTGAGGCATTGGCAGCCATGCCAATGGCCTGGCACTCGGAACGCTCCATGACAATGTCATGCATTTGGGTGGTCCAATTGATGAACATCTCCTCCAGCAGATGGCGAAACTTTGGTGCCAAGGCGGGCAGCAAATCGCTGCCAGAGGTAGGGGGAAAACAGTTTCAGTTTTCAGTTTTCATTTGGCATTTTCCGTTTTTAAGCTGCACAACTTTCTGGCCAAATGGAGGGGTGGGGCGAAACTTTTTTAATGAGCAAAAACATTTATATTGACCCAATTGAAAACAAATTTGCACTTGGCTTTGCCTGTTTGGTTTTGCTTTAAGGGTTTTCTTTCCTCTTGCTTTTTCTTCTTTTTCTGCTGGGTTTTATCATTCTCTTTAGATGCAATTTTTAATATAAATTTGATCGCAATCAATTTGATTTTTATTGTTTATTTTCGTATTCAGTTTATGTGTGCATCTGGCTGTGGCTCTTAGCCTGGCTGCTGGCTTCTGGTTTATTGCTTATTGCTTATTGAGTTTTAAGTAATTCGAGCATTTGGCTTGGCCCATTGATTGGCTACCACTTGATTTACTATATACGTATATATGTATATTTTGTTACTAACTAAAGCGCCTCTTTCTGTTGCCTGGCACAAAGCTGGCGAGAATGCAAGTCGAAATTCCAGGAAATTCCCTGGCCCATTGCAGTGCCTTGTTTGGTTTGTTTTTTTTTTGCTTAAATTGTAATTTAATTAAAAGCCTTTTTAGTGAACTAAAGGCAGGCCATTCCGGCTATCGTGGCGCAATCAAAAGTACTCTAAAAGCTAAAGGCCCAGCGCAGCCAAGGCAGCCTGCATCAGACTACTAGTACGAGTCCCTGCTATAGCTCTGTATATATATTAATAAATAAATAAAAGTAGTGTGCTGTGTTGTGTGTCTGTGTGGTGCCAAAGGGTTAAATGCGAGCACTCTTGAAAACTCTTGGAAAATTGCTAATCAAATAAATTTGCAGCAATTCATGCGAAAAGTTATTCCAATGAAATTCAATTCAATAAACCTGCGCACACTCTTTGCTCTCTCCGTCTCTCTGTCTCTCTGTTTCTATTATAAACAATAAAACATCGCTGTAGGGGCGACATTTCCAAGACAAGAACAGCTCCGGAATGGTAGTTAAAGATGGGCCAGGGAACGGGACAGGGGCAGGAGGAACCTCTCCTTGCAGACCAAAGACAATGGCCATTGAATTGGGCTCTGAACTTACCCTTGGTTCACGTGGGCAAACACTTCCTCGACGATTGTTGGCGAAACTAATAACGATAAAATTGTGCGATTGTTGGTTTTCCCCTTAATCTGTGGGGGATAACAATAAAGTATATATATATCCGTATATATCTGTATATATCTGTATGTATTGCCTATAGACACATGAAAAGTTTTGCCAATTAAGCGAAATACTTTCAAGACAATGCCCGGCCATGGAATGGAGTGGAGCGTGGAGTGGAGAGCAAGCCACGCCCCGCGTTCGCTCCCGTTCGCTGCCCCACTGCACTCAATTAGATTAATTTGATGAGATAACACAGCTGTGTGCCCACTGGGGAGCGGGAGCCACGAGAGCTGCCTGCTACACTTTCTGGAGAACTTTCTCCCCTACTCACCTCGGTGAGTGTGTGGCGGACATCCTTAATGCGCGCCTGCAGATCCTGCCACACAATCGGCGGCCACTGGGTCTGGGACTTCTCCAGCAGCGGCTGCACCACCTCATCGAACAGCAGCGACATTGTCTCGATTTTGCTGTGCACCGGAAAGTCGCCGTAGAGCACGTGGCACGGGAAATTGGCCGCCGTTAGCGGTGCTCCGGCCGCACTGTTGCGGCGTATAAAGTAGGCGCACTTGCCGCGCGGCACACCGTCCAGCGTGGTGAAGCTGGAGCAGGCGGGCGGCAGGGGTATGAGGAGAGCGCCTGGTGCGACGGCGGCCGCCACCGCAGACACAGCAGCCGCTGCCGCTGCCGTGGCCATGGCATCATCTGGCAGCGTACCCAAAGCGGCGCTGGAGGAGGCAGCAGCGGCGCTGGAGGAGCTCTGATGCAGCGTATACGGATGGTACAGGTCGCTGAGGCAGCTCCTGGGCACCAGATCGCCGCCCGGACTGAGCGTCATGACCAGGACGCGTGTGGCTCCGTGCAGCCAGTCCATGACAGTGCGCTGCGGTGGCAGATGCCGAATGGCTGGATGGATGGATGCACACACACACAAAGGAAATTGTAGGCTCACCCGCAGCTCATCGCTGGCCATCATTTTGGTCCATTTATCCGGTTTGAGGCGCATTGTGGTCGTTGTGTAGGCGGCCACACGCTCCAAACGGGCATCGCTGTAGTCGCGCTGGGCACGCGGCAGCAGCAGCCCATCCTCGCCCGTTGTGCCGCCGCCTTCCTCATCGCTGCTGACCAGCCCGGCCGCATCGGACATCGGTCTGTTGGTTGGTTTGTCGGAGTTTGGAAATGCACGGACGTGCGGATGCAGAAAATCAAACAGCTCGCCGCGGCGTGTGGCGTCTAAATGACTGGGCTGCTCCAGAGCCGCTCCGTGTGACCTCTAATGCCGGGTTGCAATCCGCTGGGCGGGCGTGTGGGGTGGTGTTGGGTTGGGTTGGCCATGTGGCGGCCATTGGGCGGCCATCCACGCCCCACATATCGATCAAACTTCAAATTCGAATTAACAGAAACACTTTAAAGTGTGTGCCGCGGCGGCGTTTTCAAATGCAAATGCAGCAGGCAAAATCCCAGCTGCAGCAGGCAAAAGTTTTCTGAGCCACCAACCACCCTGCCCCTGCCTCTGGCCCTGCCCCGCGCGCTCGACTTTAATTGCACACGAAGTGAGCGAAATGTAATTTCCGTTTTTTGCTGCTGGCAAGTTTTGTGTTCATAAGTCAACATCAGCATTCGACCGGACGGAACGTGAGAGGGGAGGGCGCTGGGTAATGCTGCCCCTGCTACTCCCCAAGATCCATGCAAATGATGAGCCCCGATAGTAGTTGCCCTGCCAGCGTACATCGGGGCGTATGCTTAATCGAAAGTTGCGCCTCATGGCTGACAGTTTAAGTGCCCCCACTCTGGGGTGCATTAACTTAAATTTATGGCATCTACTCGGCACTACACCCAGCTCAATCGTAATCTCAATCTCAGTGGCCGATCCAAATCCGGAGTCCCAGCTGCCTGCCTGCCTGCCGTTTCTCGCTCAAGCGCTTTGAGTGACTGACAGACATGTGTCAAGTAAGAGGAGCAGCAGCAGCAACAAAGCCTGTGGCAGTGGCAGTGGCACTAGCAGGCTGTGAGTGCAGCACAGTTAAAATGCAGCGCAATTACTGCAAGTATTGCACATGGAAACAGGCAGCAGATGGCACTCGAACCGACCCAAAAGATGCCCTGCCGCCAGCCCTGGAGCAGCTGCTCTCTCCGCCAAAGAGTTTGACACAATTTGGAAGCTTGTCCTGCCATCCTGCTCTCATGCAAAAACCTTTATAGTGCTGCTAATTTGGTCATCCAACTAAATCTACGAACCCGCGTAAACCCCAGTTGTGTGGTGACCTGCAGCTGCTGCTGCTGATGATGAGCATGACGACGGACCATGCCGTCGTTCGTTGTGTAACTTTGATGCGAACTCCACTTTTAAATATCAGCGTCACATCAAAAACAAGTGCTTGTCAGCCCGCTGCTTTTGGATTGGGCAACTCGCTCTCGCTCCCCTCGGGACAAATGCATTGCCCTCATTTTGCACAGGCAGCCGCCGCAACAGTTGCGGGTTTCCCTCTGTGGCGGGGTAAATCTGTGCTGCGATGGAATGAGGACAGGGCGGGGACTGGCACTGGGCCTGGCTCTGTTGTTAATGAATTTGCACAAGCTGTTTGCCCTCAGCTTAAAACTTACTCATACCCGTGATCCGAGGCAGACAAAGCTGCTGCTGCTGCCACATTTGATCCATCAATTTAATATATAGAAATATAATTTAACAATAACACAGATTATTTTACACAATTGACTTTGCCGGGGGAATAGGCCTGCTGCTGCTGGTTGGAGCTGCTCTTAGGTCTGCAGCAGCAGACAAACGCCGGCCAGGGTCCATTTGCTGGCCTTCTCTCGGCTCTTCAGATTAAATGTCCAAACGTAAGTGGGTCCACGGAGTCTGCAAGCAGTAAGGTTATAGGGATGTGCATAAATAGTGTGACAGTCCAAGTCAAACATTGAACAGAAAGCGAAGGCAGCCACATGGAATCGATGGTGGGCCCAGACCCAGGCCCAGGCCACAAGAAAGCCCAAGAAAAATAAACCTCAAATTGATTTTAAAAGGAATTGCTCGATGGCTCCGGCTGCGGCCCCGCCAACCCCCAACCACGGCCATGGCCCTAGCCCTGGCACACTTCAAATTAAGTAAATCGCACAAAAGCCGAACTGGGGACAGCAGGCAGCTAGCGGACTGTGGACAACGGACAGCGGACATCGGGCAACGGCACTGAGCCATGAAAAATGAAACTGTAAAATGCTTTTACTATGCTTTTGCCCCTGCAAGTGGCAGTCGTGCTGCTGCTGCTGTTGCTGCTGCTGCTGGGACTTTTTGAATTTATGCCAAGCGTCGATCTTGGCTGCATCGCTGGGCGCTGGTCGCTGGGCGCACAACTTGCAGTACTTTATGGCTGAACCCTTTAGCCCTGACTCCCGACAGCCTGCCTGGATATACTCGCACTCGCACTCTTACTCGCAGCTGCTGATGAGTTTCATTATGTGCGAACAAATCATCACATGGCGACTGAAGAGAGACCACCAGAGGCCGGCGAGGCTGGGCAGCAGACTGCATGGCGTCGTTCTTGTTTAAAAGCAATCTCGTGCATTTGTTAAGGACTCGCGATTCAATGACTGTCTCTCTGTCTCTGTATATCTGTGTGTGAGAAAAGTCAACACTATTTCATTACGAACAAAGAACATTTCCATTTGGAGAAAATTTATGAGAGCATTTGGGCATGCAGTCAGTCAGTCAGTCAGTCAGTAGCTATTTAAAGCGTAAAAGAAGCGATGGCTGCACGTGTCGAGGGCTTTGATACCCTGGCAAAAGAAAAGAAAGCAGAAAGGCAATTCCTAATTGAACTTCCCAGGCTTGGCATGTACTCTGCCGTAGATTAAATCCCTCTTTAGCATCATCTGTTCAATGCAGCTGCCCTGAAAAGGGGATACACTCGTACTCCAACTCCTCTCCAGCCAAATCACTCAGCGAAAGGCCCAATACACCCCCTGGCTGGCACGGGGCTGAACAACAAATCGATCAGCGCACAAATAGAAAGGCAGACAAACCTACCCACTCCCCACCCCTCACTCCCCCATGTATCTGCACAAAAAGCTAAATAGAAAATAGAGCGTTTGACAGTGTAAACAATGTTAGTAGCTGGTCCGTTTCCCCCCGCTGCCACGCTGCCAAAAGTTGAAACAAAAAGAAAGAAAAAACTAGAAATGATGATGATGGCCAGAAAGGAAAAACCAAACGAAGCTGAAGCCAAAGCCAAAGCCAGTGCCAACTGGCAACTCCTGACAACTGAACTGGACGGCGGGGACTGTTGTCGGTTGTTGGTGGCATTGTGTGCAGTCCAACGACAACATTCAATAAACAATTCACAATTGATTGACAAACGGACAGGCAGGCGGCCCATGCTGACGATTGACGATTGAACGGCAGAAGCGTCCCCTCACTCCTCCCCGCCCAAAAAAAAAAACAAGCAGCAGACGCTGCGAAAATGGCCATGAATGAGCAACCATGACGACAAGTCAGCGGAAGGATGTTAGTTCGAGTGGATGAGGAAATTGAAAGCGAATGCGAATGCGAATGCTGACAACAACAAAGCTTCGCTCCAAACAAAAAAGCAAGCCCTGGCCAACCCCCCGACAAATATAACGAGAGTCCGGGCAAAAACAATGGCAGGCAAATTTCTATGCGGACATCCGGCGGCGATTAGAGCTGGACACTGAGCAGTGAACAGTGAGGATTGAAATGGCAGGGGGGAGGGAGCGGGGGGAGCGAGTTACATACCGAATTTTATAGACTGGACATTCGTAGATATTCTTGACTTCCTGCTTGTCCTGGGTGACGGCCTTGATGTAAATGACGGGCATGGCGGGGAACAGCTCCTTGTTGAAGGCATCGGTGATGGTGCCCATTTTCATGTCCCATCGGGCACCCTCCATGAACAGGCCGTTCACATAGGCACCTTCGCGTGGAGCAGAGCTGTGGGAGGACACAGAATCGATTGATTACATCAGTGGATCTCGATGCGATTCGCTTTGATTCGCTTACGTAAACTCCTCCTTAAATTTCTTGGTCACATCACAATTGAGGCACATGCGATCGAGTGGCCACTCGTTCTTGCGCGCCGTCTGCTGCATGATGGCCGTGAGCAGAGACTGGGGATTGAAGAAGCCCGCCAGCCAAATGGACGAGGGCAGCCGGAAGTCGGCCACCCAGCCCTCCAGCTCGCGCAGACGCAGCATGAGGTCGGAGAACCAGGACTGAAGGCCCAGCATGCTGGGGTAGGCCAGCTTGGTCCACTGCTCGGGCACCTGGTCCATGTACAGGCACAGCATGAGGTCCTCCATCAGCGAGGATATGGTCAGTTCGCCCTTCAGCCCCAGATCGATCTCGTTGAGGGAGCGACGCAGCTCGGCCATCAGCATGTTCATCCGTTCGCACTCCTGGAAGGCGACAATTATGTACGGATTGCGATCCTCGACGCGCCCCATCAGCTCCAGGATGTTGAACGGTGTCGGTATCTTGTCCAGCAGATCCTCAATGATGCCCTTGGTGATGTCCTCCTGGGAGACGGACTCGCCGCCGCCGCTGCCGCCGCTGGACATGCGCGGCTGCAGCTCGAACACAATGCGGAACAGCCGCTCCGAGACGGTGGTGAGGAAGCCAATCTCTGCGTTCGAGTGCAGCCCGTACAGCGCGGGACTCTCCCAGGGCAGATTGTCGTCGATGTACTGATGGTAGCCGGCATACTTGAGGATGCCCGGCGCCGGGAAGCCCGGACAGTACTCCAGCTCGCCGTCGATCAGCTCCGGCTGCATGAACTCCTCCAGATAGGTGCGGCACAGCCGTCGGTCCCAGTCGTCGGTGATGTGGCCGCCGTACATGATCTCGCCGAACAGGTAGCGCAGATCCTCCCACGGCACACGCGTATTGGCCTCCAGGTAATTGTACAGCACATACACGGAGATGGTGAGGTCGCCCACATTGAAGGGATAGCCGCGGTTCCAGCCCTGCGGTCCGAACTTGCGCCGCTCGGCGACGACCGCATGGAAGTAGCACAGCGAGAAGAGCACCGCCTTGAACTCCGTCTCCTTGGAGCACATCTCCAGCGTCTCGTCGCTGAAGTTGTCCAGCGCCTTGTGAATGTTGGCCATCATGCCCGTGGGCGGCTCGTTGGTGATCTTGATGGCCGACTCGAGGATGCCCTGCGGCAGAATGTGCATCAGTGGATCGCCAGCGGGCTCGGCGCTCAGGAACAGGCGATAGTTCTCGTTGGCATTGTTCAGCGACGATTCCATTTTCTTCTCCAGGCTGGGCAGCCAGCGGGCCACCAAATGAATGTTCTGTAGGATGACCCAGTGGCCCAGCTGCGAGGCCGTCTCAATGGCATTCTCGGCCACAATCTCCTGGCCCTGGCCCAGCGAAACGCTGTGGAAATTCTCGTGATCGAAACTGAAGCCCAGCGTTTTGCCCAGCTTCTCCACATCCTTCAAAGGATCGACACCGGGCGAGAGCACAAAGAACATGTGCGTCTCGGGACTGGACTCCTCAAAGGTCTTGGCAAACTCGACGGATCGCGCGTCAATGTACTTGGAGCCGAGCTTCTCGTCGATGAACGTTTGCATCGCATAGGACATGCGATCGGGTCGAATGCAGCGCATGATGCACAGTCGCTGGATGGCCGATTTGCCCTTCCATTCGCCGGGAAACTTTTCGTTCTCGGGACTCTCCGAGTCGACAAACTTCTTCCAGCGCTTGTGCGAGCCCTCAATGTCCTTCTCCAGGCCCTTGAACGCGGGCAGATTGCTCAGCGCCCGTATGCCGCCCCAGCCGAGATTCGTCATCCACGGATAGTTGGACGTTTGATTGGGCATGTAGGGGAAGCGCAGCAGAAAGTCCAGCTCGATGGGCTCCACCTCGCCGGCAGTGACCAGAATCTGTATGCACATCTGGGTGAGGAATATGAGCTTGTCCTGCTCGAAGAGGCCACGCGACGTGTAGACGTAGGTGCAGTAGGTGATCGAGTCGATGAGGCTCTCCACCCGATCCTTGAGCTTCTCGGCGGGCGTCGCCTTCAGCATGGCATTGTTGAAGACGACGGTGAAGGCCTTCAGCGAGAACTGGTAGATGGGATTGATCTTGAACAGATCGTTCAGTATAAAGTAAATGATGGAAGCGCGCTCCGCTGCCGGCCGATAGGCCTCACGCGCCGAATCGATCTGCACACCGGTGATCTTGGCCTCGGCCACCTTGATCTCGATTTCGTCCGCCGTCTTTTTGGTCTTCTCCAGGTTGACGACCAGCGTCACATCCTCCAGCACATTGTCGCCGGCGGACGAGAGGCGCGCCAGCAGATCATCCTCGAGGAATTTCAGTGTGATCTTAAAGTGATTCTGTTGCTGGGTGAGGCGTGTGCGCATGGACTCGAGATCGGGTCGCTCCACCTTGACGACCTCCGCCAGCAGCTGATCCTCGAGGCCGTCGCGCGTCACCGTGAAGTTGATCAGTGTGGTCTGGGCCTGCATCTCGGGCTTGTAGTGCGGATTGGCCAGCTTTGTGTGCAGTATCAAGCGGAATTTCGGATTGAAGTCAATCTCACGATCGCCGATCTTCAGTATGGTGCCCTTCTTGATGAGCTGCCGGCCCAGCAGCGGATTCAGCACCGGATCCACATTCTCGCCAATGTTCTCTATCAGCAGCACACTGCCATTGCTGACGGCCTTCTCCACCTGATCGAGGTAGCTGCGCTGCGTGAGTCGCAGCACAACGAGACCAGCGCCGTACTTGTTCTTCACCCATTTGATGCCCTGCCTGAGGATCAGCAGAGTTGGATCACAGTTTTGTTAGCTACAAAATGCTGAATGCTGCGATTACTTACAGCTGCGGATCGATCATGAGCGGATAGCGCTCGGACTGCACCAGAATGGCGGCATTTTCCGCTGACATCCGATCGCTGGGCAGTCCCTGATTGTTCCATTCGGCTATTTGGGCATCGTCGCAGATCATGTCGAAGGGATCGACGCCGTCCGTCGAGGGTATCGGCGGCTCGCTGTTCTTGAAGGCTGGCGCCCACATCTTCTCCTGCAGCTCGGTGCGGTAGGCGCGCGTGAAGCAGCCCACATACGAAATGAAGCACGCAATGATCAGTATGTCCCCGGGCAGTTGCCTGATGCCAGACGTCAAGCTGTACGCAACGAAGAGGGGGATTATGGGATTAATTTGGGTTTAATTTTTGTGGCAGCTATTTTTTTGGTAGTTACCTTTTGACGGACTCTGTCCAGCGGACCTTCTCGTTGGCCAGGCCGCCGATCAGCCGATTGGCAATGTCGATGGTGAAGGCCGTTTTGTCGGCCTCGTCCTGGCACTTTTGCTTCTGGGCCAGGGCCTCGTCGTACTCCATTTGCAGGACATTCAGCTCCTCCTCCAGTTCGGTGAGGCGCTTGTTCAGCGCCGTCAGCTTGTCGCGCGCATCCTGCAGCTCCTTCTCGGACTCGAGCAGCGCCCGCTCCTTGGGCTCCACAATCAGGTAGACGTCGTAGAAGCGATTGATGTTGATCACCCACGAGCAGAGGCCGGCGGCGGCCGACGACTTGGAGATGATCTTCTCGGGACTGAAGTCGGGATCGTTGATGTACGGCTGCAGGGCCTTGATGACATCCGGATGGATGTGCTTCTTGTCGTAGTTGATGAGATTGTCGAGGAACTTGTCCACGTTGCCCATGATGACGCGGCACGCCTTCCAGCTGCGATCCTTGGGTATCTTGCCCTTGCTGGCGAACAGCACCAGGACGGCGCCGCAGACGCTGACCACGGCCTCGGGCGGCGAGCCAAAGGACTTCAATTCGGTCAGATTGTTCTTGTTGAGGGTGTTGAGCGCCTCCTGGGCGGCCAGCAGGGCCGGCTGCGCCTTCAGGAAATCCTCCTCGCAGAGCTTCGCCTTGGCGGTGACATCCTCCTCGATTTGGCGCACATTCTTCTCCTCCTTGGTGGCGAACGCTCGCTCCTTGGACACCTTCTCGTTCTCGGTGCCCACAATGACGATCAGATTGTCGGCGTCCTGGTTCTTCACCTTCAGCTCCACCTCCTGCACCTTGAGCACATCCTGCAGCGCGTCCACCTCCTTGGTGCAGCTGGCCAGCTTGATCAGTCCGTTCTCCAGCCGATTGCGCCGATCCAGATTGGCCTTCACCTTCTCGTGCAGCAGCTTCGAGTAGAGGGCGATCAGCTCCAGGAAGGACTTGGGCGTCGTGTAGTTGTAGCGCTTGGCATTCGCCAGATACACCTGCGATATGTCGTTGACCGTCTTGTGGACGTAGGCCATGAACTTGGAGACGGGGAAGGCGAGCTCCTTGGGCAGCACCGATATCTCGGAGAGGAAGCGCATGGAGACCGACTCGAGCGCCTGCTGCGGCCACTCGTGGAACCAGTCGATGGTCGTGCAGTTGACCAGCGCCGGGAACTTGCGCGAGCGCACCCGCAGCGTGGCGCCCACCGGCGAGAAGCAGAGCACCACCTTCAGCAGACTGCGCACCTTCTCGATGAAGTACTTCCAGCAGTTCTCCTTGCTGTCCATGATGCCCAGCTGCTTGACCTCGTTGCGCACCGCATTCACAATGTTCTCCACCTCGTCGTCGGGGAAGAGCTCGTGAATGTCGCCGGAGGCGAGCAGATCGTTCACCAGCACCAGGAACTGTTCGCGCGCCACCTCCGAGTCGGTCATCAGGAAGCAGCAGGCGGTGCTCTTGACCCCAGCCTTCGAGTAGAGACCGGCTATGTTCACCTTCAGGTCGTTGACACTGTAGTCCTTGGTCAGCTGCACCTGGAACACGTCCAGCGACGAGATGAACGCCGCCAGACGCGTCAGCGACTGCTTGCCCGAGCCGCCGACGCCAATGAGCAGCGCATAGCCCCTGGAGGACTCCACAATGCGACTGATGCGGCACACATGCGACATGGCATCGTCGAAGAGCACCAGATTCATGGCGCCCACATAGTCGTTGTAGCGATCCTGCGCCTCCTCCAGCAGCGACTTGAGCCGCTCCCAGTCCGGTATGGGCATGTACTTGATGTCCGTCAGCCCCTTGGCAAAGTGACAGTAAATGTGGGGCAGCGCATAGACCACCTCGTCGTTCAGGCCCTCGATGCCCTTGCGCACGGCATCGGCGACGATCTTCTTGAAGTTGCCAATGTCCGTGTAGTCCACCAGCTTGTCGCCATACACGCGATAGCACTCGTGCACCCACAGGCGTATCATGTGGCTGGCATTCGGGCAGGTCTCGTTGTTGGCGTACAGAATGCCCTGTGGGGCAGAACCGAGAATATTTATATTAATTTTAAGGGGTGCAAAACGAAACTAAAACTGAATTTGAATGGGCAGAGAATGCTCTTTATATTTTGTATTCCCTTGCAGATAATTCTCCTGTATATTCTCTGGACTCACCGTAAAGATATTCGCTATGTCGCGCAGATTGAAATTGTAGTGGAATTTAATGGCGGTGGGCAGGAATGTGGCTGCCACCTTCTGATGCAGCGTGATGGCCGTGGTGACCATGCCCTCGCACAGCTTGACCACCGTCTTGTCGAACTTCTGGGCCGGATTGTTCAGGTGCTGCGACAGTATCGAATTGAGAATGTGAAACAGAGCGTCCGGGCTGGGTGGACTGTGCAGCAGCAGTGCGAAAAATATAAATAGAATAATAATAAAAATAATAAACTAATAAAAACGCTACTCACTTGACGGCAAAGGAGCAGAAGTGCCGCTGCAGTCGCGGATCGATGGTGAAGGAGCCCGCGGAGGGGTTCATGCAGGCCACAAAATTGCATTTGTGTATGTCGCGCAGCGTCATCTTCTGGCGATCGTACCAATGGTGGTAGTCCATGAACTGGCGGATCAGGGTGTGCGGCTGCACGGTGAAGTACTTGTCCACCTCGGGCATGTTCATGTCGTCCACAAAGTAAATCATGCGCTTGTTGCCAATGGGGCCGTAGTTGCGGCCGGCCTTCTTCTCCAGCGGCTTCTCCAGGATGCGCTGCAGCATCTCCGAGGTGGTGTAGAAGTTGAAGGGGACATTCGTCACCGCATACTTATCGGTGGGCAGCGCATTCAGCTTGGCGTTCATCAGGATGGTCTTGCCGGAGCCGGGCGGTCCGATCAGCATCAGGGGGTGGTCCGCCTCGATCAGGGTGTCCATGAAGAAGCGTAGACGTGTCGTCTCGTTGGTGTTCACCAAGTTGGACTGCAGCGGCAGATCCATGTCCAGCTCGAACTCCGGCACCAGATTGGTCCACGGCAGGAACTTCTTCGACTCGTTGTCGATGTAGAACGAGAATATGTTGCCGGAGGAGGGGAACTTGACGGCCTTGTACTCGTTGAGGAACCACTTGCTGAACTCGTTGCGCCAGTCGATGATCTGGTCCTGGAACAGCGACGAGCCAAAGCCCCACACAATGCTGAACACAAAGTAGATCTCGTACCAGTCCTTCGGACAGTCGTTGGGCACATTCTGCGGCGTCAGCATGCTGTCCAGCAGGAAGCAGGTCATCTGCAGCCGCGCTATGTCCGAGATGGGCGTAATCGACTTGAGTCGATTCCGAAAGATGTCCAGCAGCGGCGGCACATACTTGTCGAACAGCACATTGAGCGTGGCCACCTCACTGGAGTTGGTGCGCGTGCCCAGCCACGACTGTATGAACGGCGTCCAGCCCAGGTCCTGCGGATTGATGTACAGAATGCCCGCCCGCGACACCGTGGCCGGCGTGGCCGTGCGCAGCGACGCAATCTCGAAGAGCAGCCGCATCTCCTTGGTGAGGGCAATGCGCTCGTTGCTGGCCAGCGTCAGCACCTTGTTGTCGTCCATCACCGTGTTGAGGCTCTCGATCCACATGGGATCAATGTCGCCGTCGAGCACAATCCACTTGGGCCCCGTGCCGCCCAGATTGGCCTGGTCGCGCATCAGTATCGAGAACAGGCCGTCCTTCCACTCGCGCGTCGCCGGATTGACGATGCCGAACAGCTCGTCGTTGGTCACCGCCTTCGGGTTGAGGTCGTTGTAGTGGGGCTTTCGCTTCTGGTTCTGGTACGTCTTGTTCAGCGTCTTCCACACCTCCGACTTGCCAGTGCCCGCAAAGCCAATAATGAACACCGAATGGCGCACGGCGAACAGCTCCTCCAGCTGCACGATCTTCAGTATGAACCCGTCCTCCGGCTGCAGCTTCAGATCGATGGCCGACCGCTTGATGACCGCCTCGAACTCCATGTTACGCTTGCGCGGCACATCCAGGGCCGGAAACAGATCGCCAATCAGGCCCATAAACACGGGCACATCGTCGGTCACAATTTTGGGTATATTAAAGTCGCGCAGGGCTCGCATTAGCACCTGATCCTCCGGCCGCTGGCGATCGTCGCGCTAGGGGGGGAGATGGAGGAGACGAACGCAAATCGATGTGACCTTTAATTAAAGTCTTTCAGCCCCACTAATTGTGCGCGTGACTCTTGCAGCTCATTAGCCAGGACTCACGTAGCGTGGCCCGTGTACTCTGTGTGTGTCTGTGTGTGTTTGGGCATAGTTTTGGCAATTGCTGGCCCAAAAGTTTTGTAGCAACAAGGACAGTGGGTGGGGCAGGGGAAGAGGTCAGTTCCAGTCGGTTATATAAGGCCGAAGTTTTGCAAATCCTTTTGGCAATTAGATACTTGTAGCAAATGAAGGAAAGGAGCAGCCAGCCAAGGCGACGATGGCCGATGGGCGATGGGCGATACTGACAGCGACACCCACAAATATTGCACACGAGTATCTGGGAGGTAACTGGGAGGTATCCGTGGTGGTGGTCCGTGGTACTCGCAGCATTTCGCAGTGCAAATATCCCATTACTCGGATGAAACTTTTAATTAAAAAGTTGCCAATGACAAACGGGTCGGTCGGAGGAGGTTTGTCGGTCGCCCGCCCGCTTGCCTGAGAAATGCGCTACTACCGTCTTAATATTCGGCTCTCGGCCAACACTGCGGATGAGCAGCGTCCTGGCTGGCAGTCTGGCACGCACGTAATTGAGACAAACTTTGGGGGACAGTAAAACATTCGTGCAGTGCACAGAAGTAGCGAGAGGAGCAGCAAGAGGAGCAGCAAGAGGAGCAGCAAGAGGACTAACTGCTGCCAATGGGAAAATTACGACATTTAAACCCCGCAGTAGGTTAAATGTACGTGAAATATTAAGTTTAGTTGCATGAGAGCCCCACTAAATCTTATTGTAGGTCAGGCCCCACCCCCATGCCACTTTACTGGCGCTGCTAATTATGGCTCCCACAATCGAGTGGCAGAGTGTGTTGGGGATTTAGGGCTAGCAGTGGAAGAACTCACCCGCAGGGCACCGGCCACGACCAGCACCGACTTGATGGCGCGCAGACCCCAATCGTAATGGTCCTGCTTGGAGAGCAGCTCCTTGCACAGCGTGTAGAGGGTGATAAATTTGCGTGCCAGCAGACGTGCCTCCTGGAAGCCCTCCGCCACCAGCATTATCTCACTAATCAGTGCAAAATCGGGCACCACCATCGCACAGGGTCGGTACAGGGCCTTCAGGTTCTCGGGCAGCTCCGCCCGGCCGGCATAGCCGGGATTCATGGTTATGAACACGCCGACGGTGTTGCGCAGCGAGATGTGCTCGCCGAGGAAGCTGAATGTCTGCTTCTTGCCCTTGATGGCGTCCTGTATGCACTTGACCTGCACCGCCACCACCGAGAGCACCTCCACGGAGATGCGATTGAACTCGTCGAAGCAGCCCCAGGCGCCCGTCTGGGCCAGGCCCTTGTGGATGTTGCCAATCGACTTGTAGTCCATCTGCTCGGAGCAATTGAAGACGTACACCATCATGCCCAGTGCTCGGCCCAGATCCTTGGTCGTTTCCGTTTTGCCCGTTCCGGCGGGGCCCGCCGGCGCCCCGCCCATCACCAGATGCAGCGACTGCGTCAGCGTGATGTAGCAGCGATCCGTGAGCGGTGTGATCACCAGACGCGGCGTGTTGCCCAGATACTCGTAGTCGTAGCGGAACTGGGCGTCGCAGATGTTGGCGAAACAGTCGTCGATCTTGTTGTCCCAGCGATGGCGCAGCTGGCTCTGCCACTGGAAGGCCGTCTGCACCTCCACCTTCTTGGTAATGATGGTGGACACCACGTCGCGACTGTGCACATCGATGGTGCACACGGTCATGACCTTTTGCCGCTCGGCGGCCGTCAGGTCGCCCAGCAGCAGCATAATCAGATTGTTCAGCTGATTCACCTGCTTCTTGTTGTAGTCCTTGAGGGCGTTCTCGTAGCGCTGCTGCACCTTGGCGAAGGCGTCGTTGGTCTCGGCCGTCCACATGATTTGTGTGCCGACGAGGGCCGGCTGGGCGGGCCACTCGAAGATCCACACGTGTCGCGGCTTGTGGTCGTAGGTGGTGAGGGAGCGCTTCAGCTGATCGCGCAGCGTGTCGCGCATTTTGTCGGTGACCCGATTCAGCCAGACCTCGACCTTGCCGCTGCAGTCGCAGTTGTCCAGGAAGGGCACGTACTCCTCCAGCTCCTTGGCCACCATGCCAGCGGCGTTCTTGGAGCCAGAGATCAGATTCAGCTTGCCCAGCGAGTCGTACAGCTTGGTGAGGTGGCGCGACACAGCGGCCGGATTGTTGCCATTCGACAGAATGTCCAGCAGATCGGCGGAGGAGACGAAGTAGAAGCGCGGATAGGCCAGACGCTTCGTCTCCAGGTAGTCGTTCAGTGCCTTCTCGCAGAGCAGCAGCATCTTGAGCAGACCCTCGAGATGTTCGTAGAGCTTGCTGCCGGACCGATTGGTGGAGCGGACGACATTGCGATCGGAATTCATTTGGGCGAGCAGCGCCTTGAACTCCTTGTCTATGTAGTCGAAGCGCTTGGAGTCCTCCGGCAGCTGCGAGCGTATGTCCTCGGAGCCAATGAATATGCTCTCCAGGTACTGCCACTTGCGCTGCACCTCGAACCACGAGCCAATGATCTGGTCCGCATTGGAGAGCTTCTGCTGCCAGGAGCGCACTTCGGTCTCAAAGAAGGCAATGTACTTGGACGAGGCCATGTTCTGCAGCTGCCCCTGATGGTCCTCCAGCGTCTCGATCATCTCCTCGGACGCCTTCAGCAGCTTCAGGCCCGTCCGTTCGTGTGTCTCGTTGCCAAACTCCATGGTGGCCCATGCAGCGGCAATGTCCTTCAGCTGCTTCTCCATGGCCATCTCCTTGACCGACTTGTCCACAATGTTCTTCACATCCTCCTCGTACTCGTGCAGATTCAGATCGATCAGATTCTTCAGCGTCGTCGAATCGTCCATGCTGAACTTCACCTGCGTCGTTTGCATCAGCTCGATCCAATGGCGGTCGCGTATCGCCGGATTCTGCAGCTCGGTGACGGCCCTCAGGGACGTCATCAGATTCTTGAGCGATGCCTCCATGTAGATGAACGGCTCCCAGGTGCGCATCGTCTTGTCGAGGCCACGCAGCTCGCGGCCAAACTTCTTGCACTCCTGGTCCATGGTCTCTATGTCGATCTTCTTCCAGGGCGTCTTCTGCCAGTCGTTGATCGTCGACTGAATGGTGATGGCAAAGTCCCACATGATCTTCACCAGCTTCAGATCGTTGCGACACAGCTCGATCTTGGCGGCATCGGGGCCCTGCAGCTCGAACAGCACCGCCGATTCCGCGAGACTCTTTTGCCGCTCCTCCAATGCGACGATCTCCAGATCGGACTCATCGATCAGCTCGTAGCAATTCGGGCACGGCACATTGAAGAACTTCTTCTGCACGAACTTCCTGCGGTATGTGTTGCTCATGTTGTCGCACAGCATGATCCGCTTCTCGATCAGGTCCACCTGGTAGCTCTGTATGGGGGCGATCAGCTGCTTTGTGGTCGCCGCCAGACGCTTCACCTTCAGCCAGGCGTCGGGCAGCTCGTTGATCTGCGCCAGTTCCGTGTCCTTGAACTCGTAGTTGTACAGCTTCAGCAGATCGATGATCTCCTTGAGGGGCTCGAACATCGAGTCGTAGATGAACTGCTTCTCGTTGATTTGATTCAGCACAGAAAGGATCTTGATGAGGCCCTCGAAGTCGTCCTTTTGCAGCTCCACCTTTAGGACAATATTGGCCTCGTCCACAAAGTCCTGCAGCTCCTTGAGCGAGTCCTTCACGCGATTGATCAGATCCATCTTGAAGAGGCTGATCCACTGGCCCACCTGATTGAGCACCGCCGTCTTGAAGCCGCCCATATTGAGGCGCAGGAACACGAAAAAGTCCTCGTAGGTGTCCCATGTGCGCACCTGTCCCTGCAGCTCAATGAACTTGTCCAGCTGGTCCTTGTACACCGAGAGCGGCGGGTACTCGGTGCCCAGGGGCGGCACACCGGAGCTGCCCTCCGCCTCGGCCTCCGCGTCGCGTTCGTTCAGCGTGAGATTGCGGCCGTACTTCTTCACCTCCATGAGGTAGTTCTGCCTGTTCCATATCCACAGGTAGGAGTACTCCATATACCCCTTGCCATGGACACGGATGGCCTGCAGGGCCAGCTTCACTTTGTTCGTCACATCGTTGCTCAGCCGCTCCAGATCCGGCTTGGCCTCCAGTTCATCTGTGGGGGATTCAAGTTCCAGTGTGAAATGTTTTCCCATCTCTGGGGGGGCGACTTACCCATAAAGTTCATTGGCTCTTCGCCAGTGATTTCGGGCGGATCCTGGGCCACGCGATACAGGAGACTCATCTGGTCGGTCATGTTGCTGAGCAGCGTGTCCACGAAGACCGAGAAGCCCGTCTTGGAGTTGAGATCGAGGTTGAGGAAGTAGACCACATTGGGCTCCTGCAGCTCCATGAATATCTCGAAGATGGGCGAGTTGTGCTCGTAGCGATTCTCCACCTCCATGCGCAGGTATGTGGTGCTGGTGATGACCGCATCCAACAGACTCTCCGCAATGATCGTGTCCACGTACATCTCGTATTCGCGGAACAGTTCACGCTCCTCCTCGCTGACGCCCTTGAGCAGCTCGTAGCGATGGAACGGTGTGATGACCTCCTCCTCGCTCTCCGACTGCTCCTCCTCGATCTCCTCCTCGTCCTCCTCCTCGTCGCCGTCGTGCTTCTTCTTCACCCGCACCGTGGTCATCACGGACAGGCTGACAAGCGGCGGCCAAATGCCATCGCCCTCGTCCTCCTCCTCGCCGTGCTCGCCCGGCGGCAGGCTGTAGCGGCGCGGAATGTCAAAGAACAGCTTCAGATTGACGTACATGAGCAGGTCGATCAGTCGCTGGGTGATGGCCGCCAGCATGGCGCGCTCGTCCAGAATGGGATCCCGCGGATCTGTGTGCAGCAGCTGGTGTGGATTCAGGTCCTTGCGCTGGAACAGCGGCACCTTGCCCCAGCTGCGAATGCTGTCCTTAATGGCCTGCAGATTCTCCTGAGCGGCAACCAGGCGATCGTGCAAATACTTGACCATCTTGAAGATCATCACGATGAATCTTTGACCTGTCGGAAAAGGGAGAATGAGGCATCCTACTGCTGGCATTGGCTATTCTTGTGAACTTACTAAATTCATTCCACGTGATGGAATCAATCATTGGTGCAATTTGCTGCTCAATCAGCGCCATTTCAGCGGCGATCAGGCCCTTCTCCGTGGGATGGGCCCGCTCATTGGTGTCGTTGTACCACTCGGCAATGCGCATCAGCTTGATGCGAGCTTGCTGCAAATGTTATAGATGTAACTAATTCCCATTTAAATATTTAACATTAAATTAGTTTATCCCCACCCAGAGCTCCTCTTCGCGGCTAAAGAACTTCATTAGGTTGGGTGTCATCTCACAGCCGAGCAGTCGCAGCACTTTGATGTCCTTCAGGGCTATCTTCAGTCGCTCGGTAAAGTTAACACTGATCAGTCCCTGGTCGTCCTTGAGCAGCAGCGTCAGTGCCATGTCCTCCTGAATGCCCTGCCAGCATTCCGCCATCCACTTGTCTAGTATTTGCTTGATAAAGTCATCGATTTCGGTCAACATTAAGTGGTAGATATCCAGCACATTGGCACCGCGCTCATTGTCGAAAAGTCTGCACGAAAAGGTGGTGCATGAATATGCATGTCGGGACATGATTATATTTTGCGCGAGTTTCGGCTCTGCATTACGGTGCTGCTCTCTCAGCATTGCCAAGCCATCGCTCTCAGAGGCAATTGCCTACGACGCAATTCCTAAATATCTCCCACTCTCTTTGCGCCCACACTGAGCAGCTCGAGCCATCTCGCTCTTTTGATCCTCTCTGGGCGAGGCGGCTCTCAGTGCACACCCGCTCTTTCTCTCTCTGACACACGAGTAACGACTAGAACAACTGTAAATCAACCAAAACCAACTGAGACGCACAAGAAGTAGTGAAAGCAACAGTGAAAATACACTGAGAACAATCACATGGGGAATGAGTTGCTAAGTAACAGACAGACCAAAATACACTGACCGAAATGCACTGACCGAAATACACTCAGAGTATAATCAAGTATTATTCCCGCCTCAAACACTTACGGATAATCGTACATCTCGTGCTCTTTGCTCATGGCTGTTATACGATATCTGAGCTTCTTCAGCCACGCCACAGCGCCGGACACCTTGGGGAAGCACTCATCCGTGGGCAGTTCCTGTCAACACAAAATCCAAACTTTACTTAATAAAAAAAAACAAACCCAAATGCTAAATTTACTTACATCCACGCCCTTTGTCAGGTAGATGGACTTGAACTCATTGAAGTCCTCTTTCACATTCATAATCTCCTCCTCGAAGTCATCCACTATGACGTGCATGAAGGGATCCAAGTGCGCCTTGATGATGGGCCGCATCAGCAGCATGCCGCCCAGCAGCAGGTCATGTGTGTCCTCGAGGGCCTTCTCGAACTGAAACGATATCATGCGCTCCATGGTGTCCGTTTTGGCCTTAAATTTCAAGCGATCCTGCTCGAACTGCGAGTTCTCAGCATCGGGATCCAGTGGATTGTACTGAATGTTCGTCCACTCGCGGTAGTTGTTGTTGAAATCTTCGAGAATTTTCTCCAGTGCCGCTGTAATTTGTCGCCCCTTGAGGCCGCCCATCACAATCTTCTCCAGCTTGATGAAGTCACGGCCCGTGTTGAACATCTCCTTCAGTTCGTGCAGACGCTCGATGAACGCGTCCAAACGGGCAAAGATCTTCTCCGGGTGCCAGGTCCAGTCCTGCGAATTGAAGGTGGTGCCAATTTTGAACTTTTTCAGCGAGTTGCGGCACTCCTTGTAGATGGTTCTGCAGGCAAGTAAAGTAAAGTATGGGAAATTATGGGAAATTCCTAATCTATATGGCACCCACTTGTAGTACTCCAAGTGTTCAATGGTCGTGGAGATCTTCTTGAAGGCCTCGTCTATGTCGCCCTGGAACAAGGAGTCGGGCTCTATGGTGCGTATGGCGCACTCAATCAGTGAGTTGTGGAAGGCCTTAAAGAACAGCGTCATATTGTCCAGAGTGTGAAAGTAACGCGAGTGGCCCCACACCAGACCCACTGTCAGCATCAGTGGCCGGATTTCGGGTCTGTTGTCATCCATGTCATTCGCCTCAAACTTGTCCATTTTCTTTTTCTGCACAGAAAAGGGTATCAAGTCGTCGACTTGTCTCTCTCTCTCTCTCTCTCCCTCTCGCTTACCAGTGCCGATAGGCATTTTGTGATGTCCCTCGCCTCGGCCAGTGCTTCGAGCACGAGCTCGACTATGCGCCGATAGGACTGCTCGAAGATGGATTGGATCTTCTCGAGGACAAAGCCAATCGTCTTGATGCGCTTGTCGCCCAGCTGATCGGCCAGACTCTCCAGATTCTCCAGCCGCGATTCCCAGAAGGCAAAAATGGCCTCCGGCACCGGGAACTGCTCCTTCGAGTATATCTTTTCGCCGGGCTTGATGTTCACCAGATCCTCCACCGAATCGAGCCATTTGACAACCATGAATTCGAGCGAATGCTTCATCAGGGAATTAACCACAGCAATGTCCCTGCAAAGATGGCCAAAGGGGTGTGAGTGGGGTGAGTGGGGGTGGCAGGCAGCTCTGAGCTCTGAATGGTAATCAAAAGAGCAATTTGTGTCACGTACCCAGCGGCGATGGCCGGCGCGGCCTCCATGACCTCATCCATGCAAATGGGCAGGGGGAAAATGGTTCGATTGATGACCAGTCCCTTCATCTGGGCAATGCCGTTGCGCATCTCCTGCGACTCCGTCTTCATGTCGTTGGCAATCACACTGGTCCAGCCCACCTGATTGACGGCGTTGTTCAGCAGCGGAAAGAAAACCTCATCGCACAGCACCGAAAGATTCGCCAATGGATTCGGCAGCAGATCGCCAATCATCAGCGACTAAAAGGCCAAGGGAAAATCGGAATCCCTTAGGGTTCTATCAAAAATGTGGCCAAAAACTCACGCTGAGCATATTCTCCTCGGTGAGTGTCAGGGGCGTGGAGTTGCGTATGAAGTAGGCCACCTTGGCGCGCGGCTTCACCGGAAAGTTGTAGGTGGGATACAGCTGTCCGCCCGAATTGATGGTAAATATCAGGCGGTGCCGCTTCGGATCGTTCAGGAACTCCATTATCAGATCCTGTCGAAGAGGAATTGCGAACGCATCGCTTGAAAAACCATTCGAGTGTGCACGCTGTGGAAATTGGACAACGCGGCAAGGGGGGATTGTGTGCAGGCGTGGCACAGTGGTGCAGCCTCCTCCTCTCTCTCTCCCTCTCTGTGTTGTGTGGGTTGGTCGCATTGGAGGCTGGGACTGTGGCTAATTATACTGCCAACGGACAACGCGAGCCTGCTGGAGGAGGAGCAGCAGCAGCACAGAGGGGACAGCGGGACAGCGGCACAGCGGTAAATGTTGCGATTTTGCAAAATAATCAGAAAAGGCTCTCAACATTTTACGTAAAACGAAAACGAAAATGTGCACGCGGGTAAAAAGGCAGAAGGGAAAAGGGTAAATGGGAAAATGTGCATTGCACAGCGCAGTGGAGGCGCTCATTGGGGGTGTGGCAAAAGTGCCTAGCTAGGCGCATCGCGTAAACGCCTCCCGGCCATTCCAGCCGCAATCCAACTGAATCCTTGCCCAGCTACGTGCAGCGGCAGCGGAAGTGCTGCGGTCGCCATGTTGTTGCCTCTGTTACGTTATCTAATTACAAAGGAATTGTGCGGCAACGTCACACAGTTGCCGGCTGCCGGCTGCCACCTACATATCTGCCTGCACCCCCAATACTGGGCTCCACTGTCGCCACTGGAGACGAGAGACGGCCCAGAGCGGCTACCGAACTCAGGCCATTCGACAGTGGCAGCAAAATATTATTTCTGTTCAAATGCACAGCCCCATAGAGAGCAGCCATGCTGGGGGCCATCCGATTGATATATTGCGTGTAGGTAGGAGGCCTGCACTCGACAAAAATGGGCTAAGCTACATTTTTGAGTGCTGCAAATCAAAGACGAAAAGAGGGGCAACAGACAGCAAATAGATAAAAATTAAATATGCAAAAATCAACAAATTCTGCCTCGGCAAATACCTTCAAAAATTAAATGCGAAATATACAAAATAAAAGTCCCCTCGTTTCTCGTTGTGTGTCCGCCCGGAGACTGGCCCGCAGTTAGTTACATAAACCCACATAAAGCGAGGGAATGTGCGGACGGGGGGGCGCACACGCATATGGGGCTAAATACACTTGTGTCTAATAAGTTTTATCCAAATGGCCAGCGAAGCGTGCACCCACACACAAATACACAGGGAGAGAGGCAGAGAGCGGGAGTCTCCCCGCCCTTTTTGGCTGGACAATGGCTGAGGGGCTTTATAGTGGCGTATATATACGATATAGGCTGTTGGGCTGACGTAGGTTCGCCATGGAGGTGGCACATAAACAAATGAAGGGTCGAAGCGAGTTTCGGGACTGAGGCTCAGCTGCGTATGCGGCATATTTGAGCGCGCATGGCGAAAAATTGTCAAACTGCCGGCCGCGGCCCCAAAGTCAGTTAGGCTGGCAATCTGCTTAGCCGCTTGCCGCTGCCTGCACCAGCCAGCGGTCTCCAGCATCGAGCCGGGCTGCACTAGCATTTAAATTGTGAAAATATTTGGACACAGACTGCCCGGGCTGGGCCTGGACCTGGGCTGGGTCTGGGCTGGCTCGTTAAATGAAAATTGAAGTTAGGTTTTTCGGGGCCATTTGCCCCGTTTTGCAGGTGGCACGCAGTAACAATCTTTAAACAAACGGGGTCAAACGGGACGGGGTGGCACGCTAATTGCGTGCTTGTCAACACTCCAAATAAAAATAATATTTGCAACAATTAAAAGCGCGCCAACGCCAACAAAAGAGCCAACATTGCCGAGCAAAATTCAAAGGCGAAAAAAGGCAACCCCAAACAAAGGCTGCCCCAAGGCTAACACAGCCGTCACCGTCACCGTCACCTGGTGCATAATTTTTCGAATTATGTATGCCAAAAGGGACAGCTCTAAGGAAAATTATGCAAACTGTAAATGCGCCCAAATCAAAGTAAATATGCCACAGGGTCCGTGGCGTCAAGTGAACCGCAGGCGCTGAAAAAGGCGCCCGAAAATTCGTGGCAAGGATCTGCTGACCCTTTTGCCGCCGCAGACACAAATTCTACTCGTGCTCAGCGACTGAACACAGCAACAATTAGTCATTGAGTGGCGCTTACCTTGTACTCGTTGGTGGACATCAGCTTGGTCCATTTCTCCAGCTTGAGGCGCATCGTCTTGGACACATAGTTCCAAAAGAACTCGGGCCGATTGTCGATCTGTGTGACGAGACAGCATGAGGCATGCGGCATGAGGCATGGATGCAATGGTGCAGCCTTATAGTCAAATACCCACCACTTCCTTTTTCTTATCCTTGTCATCGTCAGCCATTTCGTAGCAGTTGCTGGGCTGAAGTTCTGTATTACACAAAATAAAAGTAAAATTTACTTGTGACTAAAATCAACAATAAGTCGACTAAGTCATTCAGTCTATGACTGAATTATCTGTGCAGTCTCTGACGCTGTGACTTAATTTCCCAGGGGACATTTGCCCGACACACAAAAACCCAAAACCCGAAACTAAAAATTGATTTTCTAATTGGTAGCTTAGTTAATTTATTGACTGCAAATTTTGTTGAAGAAGACCAGCATTGGGTGGGCTATCGAGAGTGTCTAGTGGATCAGGGGTATGCGCTTGGGCAGGTTCTTCTTCAGCAGCTTCCAGTTGATGCTGGTGGGCACGGCGTCCGCTCGCTTCTTGGACTGCTTGCTCTGCTTGCTGGCGCCCAGCTTGGAGCGACTGGCAGCCAGCTTGGAGCGACTGGCGCCCAGCTTGGAGCGACTGGCAGCCAGCTTGGAGCGACTGGCAGCCATCTTGGAGCGACCGGCGGCCAGGCCGCGATACTGACTGACGCCGCTGGACATCTTGCTGCCGGGCGGCTTGATCGCAGTCTTTCGGTACTTGCGCTTGAGCACCATCTTGCCGCGGCCAGTGGCGCTCCCGGGCCCAGTCTTCAGCTGGTGCTTGCTCTTGCCCAAGTTCCTGCCGGACTTGGACGATTTGAGCGCCTTCTGCAGCTTCCCCGACTTGATGGTCTTCAGCGACTTCATCGACTTGAGCGACTTCAACGACTTGGACGACTTCTGCCCCTTAACGGGCTTGGACTTGGACTTTGATCGCTTGAGCGTCTTCTGTGGGGCGAGCACGGCGCCGCCTGTGGCCCGCTGTGCTATGGGCGTCACCGAGTACTTGGGCAGCATTGGCGGTGTGGCGTTGAGGGCGCGATCCGCCTTGGCGACCGACTCAAAGTTGCCGAACACCTGCCGCACATTGCGATTGACGTGCTCCAGATACTTGAGCGAGGCATTGCAGACGCTGCACTTGTGCGCGGACTCCGTGTTGTTCCGTATGAGGCTCTCCAGGTAGAGGAAGTTCTTGGCCAGGTTCTCGCAGTAGGGGCACTTGTGCGACATCGCGCCGCTCAGCTGGGTGTCCGTCGCGTTTATGGCGGGGTCGTAGAAGCCCGGCTTCTGCATGTTCTGTACCGAATTGTTGGGCACAACGTAGTCCTTAGCTGGCTTCTTTTTATCCAAACCAATCATTTTCCGTAATACCGAAATTTTGCTAACCTTCAGAGGCTTCGACTGTTTCTGTTTCGTTATCGGAGATCAAATGAAATGAAACTAAAAATAAAATGATGTTCAAGTCTGTTCCAATTGTCATAGCCCACCTGGCTCATGGTTTTTTGTTTCGATTTCGAAATTCTATAACTGCTATTTTTTTTTGGGTTTGTTTTTGTTTTGTTCTAAATGAGTCCCGTGTCGGCTGTTGCTTGACGGCTTTCTGCCTACTACTGAGCACGAGCCGAGGGAGCCAGCCCCGCGCCAGACGACAGTTTGACATTGAAAGCAAATATTGCTGCTCCCATTTTTTGCTTTTTTTGTTAGCTCAATTAATCTCAATCTCTTGCTCATCAAAGGCCGGGCCATTTGTCCGCAAATCGTCAACCTTGTCCTGCTCAATTATCGATCAAATAAATTGCAGCGAATATTTAAGGGCTCGCTCCAAATTAATTTAAACGCTGCGCACCCTCACAATCCAAGGGTCGACCAGTGGCCACTCCGCACCGTGCCCCTGCCTTGCCCTGCCCCGCCTTCTTTGGCTGCTTGTATCGCTTGGGTCCCTGCTCGTTTAATTTCTATTTCCTTGGGCACAATTAGCGATAATCAGCTCGCAGTGGCAGCCAGCGTTTTGTCGTTGAATCCCTCGCCCTTACCATTCCCATTCCCAATCCCCACTCGCAATCGCAATCGCATTCGCATTCTCATTCCAATTCTCCAATTCTCCATTCCCATTTTCGTTTTCGTTTTTGTGTAGTATTTGGGTCAGTACGCTGCGATGTGCACAATAATTTATTTCATTTCAAGATTTAATCGGGCGAAATTTTAGTTTGTCGTGTCGTTTGTTCTGCGCTCTGTTCTCTGTTCTCCGTTCTCTACGCTCTCTGTTGTCCGGCTAACACACTTTTAAATGCCCTCTCGGACAATGGCTGACCTTGGCTCGGAGCTACCACTCTGATTGCAGCCAAATGATGTAAGTGTTTGCCGGAACTGGCCCCAATGGGTAATTAGATGTCATTTTGGGCGAAATTAAATACATTTTATTATGCCAATGGCCCACACAATCAATACCAAAGCCGCACCCAGCAGCTTCCTTATATTTTGTTTTATTTTATTTCCATTGGAAAATGAACGATAATATTATATAATATATATGGCATATATTTGTGTTAAGCTTTAAGTGGCTTTCCACTGCATTGATAAAAGTTTTATTCCGCCAAGCAGAAATTTATGTGTGTTTACAATTCAATGCTCGTTGGATGTCTCTCTTTTACTCCGTCTTTGTGCCGCATGTATACCGAGGAACATCCGTCAGTTGCCATCCATTAAATTGCTCTCTCTGTGTGTGTGCGATGACGATGCGGATGCGGCAGACAACGCCCACGCCCATAGCTCCGCAGACAATTCCCTGCGACACATAACTTCCAATTGAAAATATCTTAGAAAAGTCAAACACAAGTGCAAATGCCAATAAAACAGCACAGCTCTGGGGAGGCGATGAGGGGAGCAGCAGCACACCCAGCACAGCCAGCCCAAGCCCGTACAATGTCGTTGTGGAGCCGTAAAGTTGATTGTTCATAAATGTACGGGGCGTATACGTAATGTCAGGCACTGCACTAAACCAATACACGACTCTCTGCACACAGAATGCAGCAGGGCAGGGCAGGGCACCCATCAAGGGTGGTGCTGGTGGTGCTGCTGCTGCTGCTGGAGAGTGCAGCCGTAAAGTGCCAGAGTAATGAATTTATTAAAAGCCCAGTTTGTTAAGCAACAGCCACAAAAGTGAAAAAGTGAAAGGCAAAACGTTTGTCTTGGCTTGGCCCATCCCCAGCTCGGTCCCAGCTCGGTTCGGCCCGGCCCTGCCTGGCCCGGTATGTTGGCCAAGTTTACCTAAATAGATTTCCATTATGCCGTATTCGTGCCATGCATGCGACGCAACCGAAATGTTAGTGTTAATGCTAATGGATTTGTGCCAAGTTCTCGCCCGTACAATGTTGGCTCACTGATTTATTCGTGGTCAAAAGCGGCACAGCGATTTTCCATTCTTTTGTCGCTGTTTGTTTTTTCCATTGTCGTACCCTTGCAGAGGGTATTGTGAAATGGCAGAGACGCACAAATATTCAGCAAGAAAATAAAAAAGAAAATTTCGAGCTATCAAAAAATATTTTTTTTCTTTTTTCTTTTCTGTTTTTTTTAGAAGATTTTCTGCTTGCAGAGGGGACTATTAAAATATTCAAAATCCAGCTGCTAGGGTATTTGCAGCTTTGGCATTTGTTTATTATTATTTTCTGGTGGCACACTTCTGTACGCTTTTATTTTCGTCTCATTGGCGCTCGCTGCTAACTTTTGACCCACAAAGGTTGCCCGCTGTGCCGTGTCCTTTGCCGCTCTAACGACTTCCTGAGCAGCGACGTTGACCGCGCCAGTCGCTGCACTGCACAGACGTCTTGGCCAGCAAATTTGCATGCCGTCGTCGGCGTTAACGTCGCAGTCGCAGTCGACGACGCTGCGAGCCCGCCCGCCTTGTTTATTCTGTTTGCCGTTCGTGTTACGTGTTTATCGCCTGCAAATGGCTATGCTTTGGGCGAAAAGTGAAAGCCGTCTCGCCGCTGGCTTTCCTGGGGCTTTGCCGCCGTGCTCTCCTTTAAGTTGCCTCCACTTGGCTTTGCCCCACTGTCGACGCGTCAGTTGGTCGAGCGGGTGGGCTGGCTTTGAGTTCAACTTGCTCGCCATTTCAATATCAACAGAGCCATGCAAATTTGCTCGGAAAAGTGTGTCCATGTGTCCATGTGTCCGTGTGTGTGTGTGTGCCTGGGCCTGGCTGCTTTGTGCCACATTTGAAAGCGTCGGAAAGCAGGTCAACTTCATTTTTCGTGCTGACCGACAACCACAACGATGGGGCACCACAGAACGGCAGCAGCAGCAGCAGCGACAGCAACAACAGGCGGTTGCTGGTTGCTGGTTTCTTGTTCTTGTTCTCGTTGTTGTTGTTGCTGTTTGATGTGCGAAAGCCGCAAACACAAATTAGCACAACAACAGCAGCAGCAGCGGCAGCAGCAGCAGCGGCGCGGCAGCGATGGCAGCAACAACGCGTCCATAATTTCCTTTGCAACACTGCGCCTCTGCCCCACACACACACACTCACACTCACACACACACACACACTTGCATTGCCGGAGGCTCTGCTTTGGATTCGCGTTTTTGGTTTTTACTGCCTTCTGGTTGGTGTTTTTTTTTTTATTGTTATTATTTGGTGCTGAAGCCGCCGACGTCGCTGCCATCGTCGTCTTCTTTGGCATAAAGTCCAAAGTGCAAATGTTTTGCGGTCAGTTTGGATTCGAAGTTGGCCAGCAACGCGACGCGTCGTCACACCTGCTCCTTGCCAGCTAGCAGGCCAGCTTAGTGGCCAGAGCCAGAGCCTCTTACATACATTCAGCTTTTGTGCTTTGCATTCTTCCCTGCGGTTCTTCCCGAATTGTACGCCCAGTTCTGTCCATGAAATTCATTCGGAGTTTTTCGTTTGTTGTGCCTGTACGCCCAGCCCATTCACACACAGAAGCTACACAGCAGAAGCAGGTGGCACATCCCGTAGAAAGCGTTAATCCTGCCACACCATGTCTGAAAGGAAAAGCAATTACCAGTGAATGCAGCCGACGAGAGTGCGGCGTGCCATCCACTGCAGAGCGTGCCCTAAAGCGGCTTTAACCTGTTTCCCCGAGTAAGTAAAACCGATTAAATTGTTAAGAGCAGACTAGATATTGTTCAGCGCATTGGTTCGTAAATAAAGAACAGAAATTCAGCTGAAACTAGGCCTAGAAATGTTTTCAAATTATATTTTATTTATATTATATAATTATTATTATTATTATAATTATATAATTATTCATTCGTTAAATACTTTAAAGAACCTCCGAGCTGAGCTCTCATTTATTTCACTTTTTGGCTCTCTTTAAACTTTATTTAGCTGGCGGCCGGCAAACACACAAAAAAATCTTCGAAAAGCGCTTTATGAATTTTATGCTAATAAAATTTATGGCACAGCCATCAACAAAAAGAAAAAAAAATACATGTATTTACACACAAATTCGTACATACGCGTACACATTTTGAAAAACACACACAAACGAAATATTTATAGTGCTCGCTGCAATTTCTCATAAAAGTTTCCGTTTTTCGGGGACGGCCTGTCCGGCCAGCAGCAACGAATAATAAAAACAAAACAAAACAACAGAAAAAAAAACAAAGCAAATTGCGAACAGTTTAAACTTTTGGCTCGCTCTCCCCCTCTCACCCGCTTCATGCCCGATAAGTATGTTGCCAAAATTCGGTGAGGAAATTTAAAGCGCTGCCAAGATGTGCCGAGGAGGCGTTTAGTGCGATATTATCACCTGCCTGCTGTGGATTGCTGCCCGCCCCTAGGCCATGGCTGGGTGGGCAGATCATAAAATCTAAAATAATTTTATTTGCCAGCCTTGATGGGGGGGGGGTTGGATGTGTGTGGGGTCTCAGTCTTCTGGTTAGAACTTTTTACGCACAGCCACACAGTCGCTGAAGAGAGAGAGAGCGAGAGAGAGCTCGCAACGCATTTTAGCTAAAAGCATTTCAATGCTGTTAACTATTTTTGATGGCGCTACGCACTATAAACCCCACCGAGTAGTGCAGCATCCGAAGCAACTTCGAAGGAACTCCTCTCCTGCCCGAGTGAGCGGAGTTCCAATGCGAAACTCAATGGAATTGAAACACTTAATTTGCTCAGCCTTTACATACATATTACATACACATACACACGTGTACGTGTACGTGTGTACGTGCGCACCTTGAAGATAATGAGACAAAGCCGCTTAGCGCTGCATGGCTGCGCCTTTGTTGCGGCTTCAGTTGCGGCGCGGATAGGTGCAGGGCAGCCACGTTAATGAAAAAAAGGGTGTAATTGCATTGGCTGCCGGGACAAATTAATTGTGTCGCCAGTGCAAGATGCCACACACACACATACAGCTAGAGAGCATTACCCAATGCGTGGGGGATGGGGGGTGCTCAATTGAACCCCATTGAAAGGTGTCAGCAATTAAGTGAAATCAGCACTTGGCATGCCGTGCCCCACAGGGGGAATTGCAGCCCAGCCAGCCCCAGCCAGCGGTGCCAGTGTGCATGTAAGGGATAATTAATCTTTTAGCTTGCCAGCATCCTGCCTGCACCACCCTGCGCCGCCCTGCCCTGTCCTTTGCTTCAATTAAGTCGCTGCGCTGTGGGTTTCGTGGGTTTCGGGCGGGGGCATGGGCAGCACTTCGGGCCAATGATCTATGTAATTATTATGCTTTGATCCAATTATTGAGAGCGAAATGGAGGTGAAAAACTGACAGCGCATCTGTCAGGCAGTGGCAGCACTCTCTGTCTCTCTCTCTGTCTCTCGCTCTGCTGCGCGGGGGGGGGATTAAAGGGGGAGCTGTGTGTCGCTGGGAATGTGCATGAATTGAGCTCTGAATATACGGCACAATGTTGCTGATGGAGGATGCCAACAACGTGCCAATGGGATTAGCACAACAAAGTAGCGACGTATTACGTATACGCATACGGACACGCACACGCATACATATGCATGCGGCAAGTGCGTGCCTGAGTGCACCTGTCAGAGCTTTTAAGTCATCCGCCCTGGCAGTCATAGTTGGCTCTGTTCCTGAGTCCCACAACTGACAACTTGACAGGGCCCCGAACCACCCACCCCCCACAGAAGGCAGCCAGCAAAGCAGCAAAAGCAGCTAACCAGCTAACCAGCACCTCGACTCGTTGCAGGACAGGCAGACAAACAAATGGAGTGCTTCGCATGTGTCTTACTAGGCCGAGTCGAGTTGAGTTTGCGAGTGTCTAGTGTCTAGTATGCGGGTGTCTGTTGTTTTTCGCTTGGCACCAACATGCAAATGCTGCTCCATGTTCCAGCTACAGCTACAGCTACTGCTCCTGCTCCAGCTTTAGCTCCTGCTTTAGCTCCTGCTCCAGCTAGAACTCCATCAACAAGTACACAAAGCAGCTGTACGAGTGGCATACGGGTGTGGGCCTGGGCAGGCCAGTGCTGGCGTCCACAATGAGATGCCAGGTTCAGTCGCATAAATGCATAAGCCGCAGCACGCATATGTGGGCAGGGCGCTGGCAGGTGGGCAGCCAGATAATCAAGGGGCACATGGAAAGGGTGTGCGGCAGCGTGCTGCTCCACTTTAATTAAAGGCACTGCAGCGAGCTGCCCCGGAAAATGTCAGCGCTGTGGCCACGCCTCAAGCATGCCCCCAAAAAAGAGCCTCTCGCTTCTGCTGCTTAAGTTAAGCTGCAGCTTGGGCTTGCAGCAGTCAGAGCCAGGCCCGTGGCATGCCCTTTAATCAGCTTGCGGCCATCATCTCTGGTGTCAGGGCATCCCCCATTCGTATTGTTCGTGGCACAACTGCACGTTTGGGTGAGTGTTCAAATGCAGCTGCCAAAAGTTGCCTTAACTTGTGCACATTGTGTGCAGTTTCAGTTTATTTCTGGGGCATTTAAGTGACTGGCCGCCTTAGCCAGGGTTACTGCTGCTGTTGCTGCTGCTCCCTCAGGCCGCAGCTTTGCTGCTCTGCTGCCTTTGACGTGCCCCACGACTGGGGGGTACTTTTTTTCTGGCTGTGGCTCTGGCTCTGGCTTTGGCTTGGGCTTTGGCTGCTATTGCCACGAGTGGCAGTGCAGAATGTCGGCCAAACTAACACATCCCGACACAAGTCAAGAAATTTATGAGCTGTAACGTTTTGCTGTTGCTGCTGCTGATGGAGCTGATGGGGTCTCGGATGAGTGGAGCGTGGAGTGTGGCGACTGAAGCGTGTGTGGGGCTTTCGACTTAATTGAAATTTAAACGTTTAACCCTCAGTGTGTCAGGCAGTTAAGTCCTTTGTTTTGGCAGCAGTGCAGCCGGAGAGCCGGGCGTTGTTTCATGCTGCTGACAGTTTGCCATTTCAATTTGCGTCACCACTACAACTTGTAGCACGTAAATCAAGTGCAGCAATGTTGCATTAAGCACTGGGCGGCACTGCTGCACTGTTGCTGTGTGCCCCACTGCGGCCAGCTGGCCATGATTTGCCCTTTCCATCGCATCGAAAACCAATAAAAGGCAGGGGGTATTAACCCAATTATGCCACCAAAGTTTTGTTAACTTTGCCGCGCTGATTGGACTGACTACTCACGACACGCAAAGCAACGAGCAACGAGCTGAGCTGAGCAGAGCGGAGCCAGCACCGACGCATGTCCCGCCGAGTGGCCATTTCGCTCAACGTCCATCTCCATGGCAACTGTGGCGTCCAACACAATAACACAGAGCATGCACCGACCACACACTACACACACATACAACACACTCACACACAGACCCGTCACTTATAGACCCACCCGTCCAGATCCCATGCGAGCGACGGACACACCTGCGCCCCGGCCGCAGCCAGTTGTGCAGTGGATTCCAGCAGAGCCTGTGCGCCCGTTTGCCCTGCTTGCTCTGCTTGCCAGTCCAGTCCAGTCCCGTCCCGTCCAGTGCCAAAGTGACTCGGTTTTTCCTTAATTTAATATATATATAAATTGTGCGCACAAAAATTTGTGTAATTAACCCCGAATTCCGTGCGCACAGCAGATCTGCACTTGACGTTCAGTGCTGCCCAAAGGGGCAAATGGCCGAACCAGAGACTCAAACACACCGCAGCAGCAGCAGCAGCAACAGCAGCAGCAGCAGTAGCTAAATTTCTCAGCAAAATGTCAAACATTTTGTGTGATTTTTTTTTTTGCTATTTTGTTTTGTTTTTGTTGCTGTCCACTGGTTTATTTTTTTACGGCGGACAGTATACGCGCACGCTCGCAGCGGCCAAGGCAGCAGATGGAATGCTTTGAGCTGAGAGAAAATTAGCTGGCATGCCTTTGGCACGGAGAATGTTACCTTCAGCTCGCTCGCTCTCGCTCCTCACTCGCTCTCGCTCTCCCTCTCCCTGTCTCTCTCCTCACTCGGATCATAAAGCAGCTGCACCACTGTCGCCATCTATTAGCGGCTAACAGAAGCTTCTCCAGTGTCACACACACGAGTGGGTGGGAGGGTGGTAAAATAGTCGCATAGTCAGTGTAGTGGAGCACAATCCAATCCACACACACACACACACACACGGAACGTTTATTTGCACGGCTGTAGAGGGATACCGTAGAGCCTTACGCCCCATGCCCACGGACTCACCGACTCACGGACTTCGTGGCACTCGTGTGGGTGGAGTGGCTTTTGAGTGGTTTTTCAATGAAGTGTTAAGTGGGTGAAACTGCCTGGCAGCAGCAGCAGCACAAGCAGCGCAAGCAGCACAACAAGCAGTAGCAGCACAAGCAGCAGCAAAGCAGCACAAGCAGCAGGCAGACCCATCGTCCATGTGTCCACACATGTGTGAGTGGTGTAGTGTGTGTGTGGTGTGTGTGTGTGTGGTGTAATGTTGGGTGGTGTTGTGTGCTTAGCTACTTTAGCTACCTTCCTTCCTGTGTATATGTGTATTTAGTTGTCGCTGCTCTCTCCCGTTCTCCCTCCCCTGTCTCTGTGATTCTCGAGGCAAATACTACTGCTACTCCCACCTCTACTCCCACTCCCACTGCGGTGTGGGCACACCTTTGCCAACACATCCCCACATGCTGCTGTTCGTCTGCTGTTGTTGTTGCCATTGTTTGATGGTGGTTATAAAGCTGACAGCTGTCAGTTTGGTAGTAAATTTGCTAAAATGTTTATTTGCCAAGCGGCTAAGTTTGCGTTTAACAGCATCCACACAGCTACACACAGCTACACGCACACACACACACCCAAGTGGGTGGTGTAACCACACCAACACACTTGAATTGTTGAGGCTGCCGCCGCCGCCGCCGCACAATCACAGACATTGTGTGAGCCCGCAAAGATACATTCGACAAGGGCCATGGCCAAGCCAGACCCTGGCAAGGCAGAGCCTCCTTCAGGCGCAACGTGGGCCAGGTTTAATCATTTATAAACAGCTGCAACAACAACTGCTCCAGCAGCAGCCACATCGGGGCCAATTGCCTGGGCAACTCTGTTGGCATTGCGTGCATGACAAATGCTGTGGCACTTAATAATAGAATAATTATGGCAACACCATAAAATAGTTTAATGATTATGATTATGCCCATATACGCAGTTGGCCCAAGGAAACAGTGAGAAGAGAAGAGGAGAAAGGAGAGCAGACCTATTTGTGTGTCTGTTACCGCTGTGTAATGACTGCGTGTACTGCCTGTGTGTGTCTCTGTGTGTGCCAGCTGCAGCTTAATTGCCGTTCTGCAATAATGTTATTCAATCCGAATGTTACACACACACAGCAACACCCCCTGCTCTTAGCTGAGCCCTCGGCCTCGGCCCATTTGCACTTCTCGGCTGCCACTCAATTGCCAAAATTTACTCGATGGCCTTAGAGCAAAAAGGAAGCAGCATAAAAACAGGGCACTAAGTTACTTCGTTACTCTCGTTGCTCGTCGATGATTGCTTTATCATCGTTTCTCTGGCCTGCCCAGCTAATGGACTCAAACTTCAAACTGCTGGGCCAAAAAAAAAGCAACATTTTATTGCATTTCTGCTGCTGCTGCTTTTTTATACGTTTTTTTTTTATTATTAATTTATTAAAAGCTCGCCTGCCGCATCGGCTGCCTCATCGTCTGCGCCATTGCCGCGGCTGTTCAACGCCTCGTAAACCTTACCAAAATCATCATCATGAACTGGCGCAGAGGCAGAAGGCAGAGGCAGAGCCGCCTTGTCGGCAAATGAAATGTAAATTCGGTAGAGCGAGGCGCGAGGCTGCGGGAGAAATCGCTTGAAAGGCAACAATCGAAGCCGGCAAACAGACTCGGAATAAGCCGCAGTCGTTGCCAGTTAAGTCCTCGGCAATCGCCAATGCCATCAATGCAGCGACTGCTTCAATTCCACTTCCCTTTCACCATTCAACCACTCCAATTCCCGCTTCCCGCTTTCCACTTTCCACTTTCATTCCATTCCAATTCCATTCACTTTCGCGCTCTTGTGTTTATATAATTTAATTTTGGTTTTGCAATCAGTGCGATAGATTTTCGCAGATTTTCCTTTTTCATTAAGCGGCTGCTGCTGGGTTGCTGCTTCATCTGCTTTAGCACCTTGAGCGACTTCAAATGATTACAAAAATCTGTGGCCAAAAATAACCCGAAGAATTTTTAGTGCTGCTTGCGGTGACATTTTTCGTGAATTATTTTCCGCGCGATTTAACACGGAAAATTCGCTTTGAAAACGCGCATAAGGAGCGCGGCAAGCGGCGCTTGTGTGTGAAAAAGGGAAATTTAAATGAAATGCAGGGACCTTGAATTTTTCATGGCATACTTTAGTGGGCAACGTGGCGCCTGGCGCCGCTGCTGTCAACGCCCCCCCGTCACGCAGGACGCAGAGGCGGCAGCTGGAACGCGAACGCAAGCCACTCTCGCTGTCTATTTGGCTGTCGACTGTCGACCTATTCCCCAGTCAGCCAGCATGTGTGTGCCGCCTCTGTGCCCCCTTTGATAAAAACCGAAATTAATTATTGACGAGCCCGTTGCCGCGGCGCACGCGTTAATCCCGTTCGCGTTCTGTTGAAAATTTAAAAGGCGTTCGACTGAAAAGCTGTGCGCATATTAGCACACACACACGAGGGAGCGACTCCTCTGACTTGCACGCGCACTTCCGCCTCTTGCGCCACTTCCGCCTCTCCCGTTTACGCTCAAAAGCCCAAAATGTATTTACTTTGAACTAGCGAAACTGTCAACGCAAACCGCAAACTATCGGCGGCGCTCAGGACCCGCATCGAGGCAGCCATAACCAAGCAGTTGCGAGCAAACAAATTAGTGTTTAATTATAGATGGGCGGCGGCAGCCAGGCGCGAAACTAACCAAGTGGCAAAGAGAGACGAACCGAAAATGCAGCAAAGCAACGTAAAATGAGTGGCAAGAAGCAGCGACAGCCAGCACAAAGGGAAGTACACGACGATCAGAGGGAGCACAAAGAGCAGAGAGAGGGAAACAACACACAAATATAAACCGCATTAGAGGATGCAGAAGCCTGCGAAAGCGGAAGTGAAGCGCGTGACGGGACCGGCCAAACCGCCGCGTCTGAAGGCCGCGAAAAAGCATTTGCAATTCGAGAGTCCACTGCCACGGCGGACACGCACCAGGCAGCAGCAGCAGCAGGGGCATCAAAAGAGTCAGCAGCAGCAGCAGGGGCATCAAAAGAGTCAGCCGGGGCAGCCAGACAAAGTCATTGCTATGCCGAGCCACAGCCAGGCTGCGGACACGGATGCGGCAGCGGAAGCTGGAGTGGACGTGCCAGAAACAGAGCCACTGGCCGGGCCAGGGCCAGCGGCCAGGCAGGATTCAGTGTCACAGTCGGCGGCCATAAAACGACGTCTCGCCGAGGGCTGCAGCCGTCTTATGTATGCGTGTCAGCGCGGCGACATTGTCCAAGTGCTCGCCCAGCTGCGCGCCAAGGTAAGCCCCCCAAACATGTGCTAGGGTTCAGCGGGAGAAACTAGCCAACTTCAAGTGTGCGAGCGCCCCATAAAGGTCCGATCCGAATATAAAAGCCAGCCAGCCAGCCAGCCAGCTAGTCATCTTTGGGCCCCAACAAAGGGCCTCAAATCAGGCAGAGGCGTAACAAGATTTTAATCTTTTTGCAGTCACGATGAGCCGGCACAATGGTTAAAGCCAAAACACACAGAAAACCCTTTCGATGCCTTTGCCTTGCCTTGCCCGGCTTCCTGCTTGCCCCTGCCCCAGACCCTGCCCCCACCGCTGGGTGTCTTTAAATTTCCGTTGCAGTCATTTCGGCGCATTGTTCACAGTTCAGAGCCCCTAATTGCTTCATAAACATTTCTACAACAAGCTGGGCGCCAGGACAAAGGCGAGTTGAATTTGAATGCTGTAAATGGCAGGACATTTAAAATTGACAAAATAATCCCCCAGGCTTAGTTATGCCAGCCGAATGGTGAGTGCTGAATGCTGCTGAATGGTGAATGGCGAATGGTAAATGGTCCTTTGGCACTCTCTCCCTCTTACCGCTTCTTGGGGCAGCGCCTTTGCTTGCTTTGCTTGCCTTCCTGGCCCTTTCGCTCACAGCATTTGCTGCCATTTGGTCCGGTTCGTTCGTCTCTGGCTGCTCGTCAAGCATTTCGGCTAAATATGCCAATTTCACATTTAATTGAAATTTGAAAAGTTTTTAATTGAACGCAGATAAATTTTGAAGGCCATTGGCATTGGCATTATGCTGGGGGATGTTGCTAGTTTTGCAATTATTCGAGCGTTCCAATTGCGAGCGCTGACAAATGCCTTCATTTCCGGACAGTTGACGTGCCTCTGCGCTCTGGTAATTGATATTGACGCCAAATTTGATGTGAAATTGCCCGGCATTGGCATTGGCAATGGCTTTTGGCACTGAGCATTGCGCGAGACTTTTTGCGCAAATACTTAAATGAGAAAGCCTGAACCAGCCCCAGCCCCAGCCTTAGCCCTGCCCCACGGCAGTTTGCTTGGTTATGTAATTGCTAAATGACATTTCGCTGGCCTCACCCATCCAGCCATGCCACGCCACGCACTGGCAACGAGTTTATTTGCCTGTGGAAATATGGCAAATGCTGGCGATTATTACTTACTTGTGCCGCCTATTTTATGTGCGCCCATAAACAACGACAACATGACCGCATTTTCACTGCCTGCCAGCTGTAAAACAAATGAAACCAATGAGCCTAGACCCCGGGGGCGAACAAATTGCTGTTCTAGGCCAACGCTGCGTATGCGCTATGTACCAGAAGTTCTTCAGTTCAGCGCGAAAGTAATGAAGTTCCAGCCTGATGCAGCTGAAAAATACTTTATAGAAAACTACAATCAAAATATCAACTTTCTAGCACTATCTGCCCCGATCTGTGTGTCTCTCGAGCAAGCAGATTTATCTAGAATATATTTGCATTTAAATACGTCTTGATGGAGCTCTGAGCTTGGGTTCAAATGTGAGCTGTGAGCTGAGAGCTGTGCAAATCTGAATGTAATTACGCCGCCAGTTGCTGGCTGATATTATTAATGTTCGTTTGCTGTGATATTGTTGTTTGCTCTGCTTATTGCTGGCCCGGCTGTTTATTCTGTTATATCTTGTGCCTGTAAGACATGTTTTAATTTGTCTCTTGTCTCTGCATGTCTGTGGCTGGCTCCCTCACTCCCCCACTCCCACTCCATGTCTGTGCTGCTCTGGTGTCGTGCTCGATAAGGCCGCCTAAGCTATTAAAAGTTTTAATGTCTTTAATTTGCTGTCTTTGGCTCTAGACTCTGGACTGCAGACGCAGTCTCTGGCAGTGCAGAGTCGCGCCGCGTACACTTTTTTTTTTTGCTGTTTTCTGTTCTGTGGCATAATTAAACAACGTCTATTTGTTTTGGCTGCTGGCTGGCTGGCTGTCCTTCACTTGCTGATGTTTGCCTCGCGTTTTTCTTTCTCGTAGCTACATATATATTTATATATTTTGATATAATTATGGCTGGAGCAGTCTGCAATGGTCTCGACTTCACTCGAGGGTTTGTCTTTGTGTTGCTTCGCTTTATTGGTTTTTTGTTGCTGCTGTCGATATTATAACTGTGTTCAACATGGCGTATGAGTAACAACTATTGCCGAGCTGCTCTACACAATCACACAAAGGACTCGCAGACGCTTAAATATATTTATTGCACAGCGCAAAACAAGGCCACACGCAACTACTTTCACTTAAAGAGTTGTCAAATATTCAGTTAAAGCTTTCGATGCTTTGCCTTTGTTCTCCCTTTGATTTAGAGCTACCTTTTCGCTCAGTGTACCCGTGGCAGTACACATCTTTGGTGGCTTTTCAGCTGCTTTGGCACTCAGCGGGCACTCAGTGGGGCCACATCCATCGACGTTGTTTACTTGCCTGCTATTGTTTTGCTTAAACTTTTCATTGATGTTGGTTTTTGCCTCCCGCACTTCAATATCTTGTCCTGCGTCTCTTTATTGTTTCGTTGTTGTTGTTGCTGTTGTTGCTGTTTTTACCAATTAAGTCTTAATTTCTTAGAAAATAAAACTTTTTGGCTGCTAGCATTGTTTGCCGCTGCCGCTGCTGCCGCTGCCTCTGTGCGAAGTGTATTTCCCTTTGCTTTTCCCAGGGTTTTACCCAGCTTTTGCCCAGCTTTTTCTTTATTTTCACCGCCACAGCAACCACCTCCGCTGCCGCCTCTGCCTTTAGTTAATGTTAATGGCGTAATTGTGCCACCTCCGCGCCGGGGTCGGTCACTGGAGGCGCTCTCTGTCTCTCTCTCCTCTCTACCTGTTCTCTGGTTGCTCTCGTTACCTTTGCCGGCTTCAAGTTTAAACCGCAATTTAGCCAAGAGTTCGAAACTGAAGTTTTACACCGCAAGTTGGTAATTGTATGTCTATCTATGTGTGCCCTGGCCCTGCCCCGCCCTGCCCAGGTTTCGAGTCGAAGCTGCCCCAGCTTGCTGCAGGTGTGAATTATTTATTTTCACTTAAGATTTGCGGCCCTCCGGCCACCGGCAGCCGTCAGCCGGCCAGTTATCCAGGAATTCAGCCAGCCAGCCAGCCAGCCAGTCAGGCATCCAGGGGCCCGGCAGCCGGCAGCCTGGCCATCAGCCATCCATTCGCCTTTGCAGCTTTAAGCAAAAGTTTTCGCTCAAAAGTCAGCTGCAGAAGTTGATTTTGGCTCTGGTAGCCCTCTCCTGTGGGCAGCCCAGGCATGGGGCTCGGCTTTTGTTTGTTGCAAATAATATTAGAGCAAAACAACTCGAGAAATGCTGGACCCAGGCCATGCCCTGCACGGCCAGCTAATCCCCAAAGAAGCGAATTTGCATATACCCTTGAAGGAGTACTCTTGGCACAGGGTATGCTGCACCCAGTGGGAAATGCGAATGGGAATTCTGTGTGGTCTTCGCGCAGCAGCTCTGAGCTCTGCTGGGCTGGCTTTTCCTCTTCGAGTTCGTTGAAAAGTTGTCGTGGAAATTTAATTTAAAATTCTGTACGCACTTTTTTTGCTCTCCCTTAACTTTATAATTTTGCAGCTCGAAGAATGGCAAACAGTTTAGCAAAAATATATTTGCCCAGATCTCCACAGCTTTCCCCCCTAAGTTTCGATTGATTGACCTTCGGTGGCAGTGAGCAGTTTTTTTTAATTACACCCACTCAGCGCAGTTTCTTTTTTGGCAGTTCGCCTTTGCCTTCAATCAATGTGCAAATTATTATCATTTTGGCCGTGTTCCATCCCAACTCTCTCCCTCCACCCACTCCTTCTGCTGTACCTTTGGCAACGCGCTGTCCTTTCCTCTCCTTTCCTTTCCTTTTGCTTGGCTCTGTGCTGCGACTCCGGCATTCGCTTGGTAATTTTAATTGCTATTTTTACTCTCGTTCGTTCTGGCCCGCCGCCGCTTGCCGCTCAACACGTTTGGCACATTTTGTTGGAAATTCATTAAAAATGACGTTGAAAAAGTTTGCATTGCTGCTCCGGCGCAGCTTTCGCTCGCTGCCTGGTTCAATCGGTTCGCTTCTTGGTTGCCATTCATTCATTCGTTTGATTTGCGCCCCCCGTACCAGCGGCAGATTATTTCACAATATCTATTTAACTTCAGTTGCAGTCATTTGAATTTTTAATTAATCGTTCGGCTGTTTGCCCAGCCAGGTAAAGCGAATTGCTGCAACAGCCCAGAGACTCGGCACTAGAATGCAATCAGTGCTGGAGTCAGCGTCCCTGCTGGCCGTGACGCTGCTCTGATTGGGCGCTGGACTTCTTTTGGCTCCCCGCCCTGCTCTTTCTTTCACCCCATTGACCTCTGGCATTTGCATGTGATCGAGCGGAATTTTTCGACAGTTTAGCATGTCCGAATACAATTAATTAAACGCCATGGCCTCACACAAATGTCCAAATAAAAGTCAGCGCCACTGCCACTGCCATTGCCATTCAGTTGAATTAAGGGCAAAGGGTTTGAGGTTTTTAGTCATCATCAAAAAGTTGGCCCAGCCCAAATGAGGGTCAGTGGCTAATTGAGCACAAAACCCCACTTCCAATCGGGAGCAGCCAACTTTGCCTGGAGCCGGAGCCAAAGCTGCAGCGGCTGTGGGCTGGACGAGTGTGTGTGGTGTCCATATGCGGCGGCTTAGCCGCACAGCTGTCCAATTAATTAGAAACCACCAGCAATGGCAGACGGACTATGACGAGGATGACTCTACGCTGGACTGCCCGAACTGCCCAGACTCTGTTTGGTTGGGTAACCCAGTTGGCCTGGCCTGGCCTGACTGCCTGCCCGGTTGTGCGTCAAACTTTGCAATGGCAAATTAATTGCTGAAATCATAGAAATTTGTCTTGCAATGCGTCGCTGCTGCGGCGGGGGATTCCAGGCGGGGGGGTTTGCTGTCACTGTTGTTTGGCTTTGGCAATGACTTCCGTCTGCCGGTTGCCGCCAGTTGCCAGTCCATTCCATATCATTCCACGCTTACCAGTTACGGCTACAGCTGCCCGAACTTGTGCCGGGCCGAAGTTCTGCTGGCCAAAGTTGCGGCAGGCACACAGGGCTAGGGGACACATAGGATATCCGCATATGAATTTGTATGCTGCTGCTGCTACATTTTTGCTCAAGGAAATGCCCAGCAGGCTAATCACAAGCGGGGTGGAGCAGGGCAAATAAAGGGAGGGGGACTGCCAAAAACTTTTGCCTCTATCGTCGGCATCCAACAATATTTGCTCCGAGTGCATAATGACAGTCAAAGTTGACACAAATGAGCATGGCTTGTTACTAATTTTAATGCGCTTCGGTGCACAGTCCACAGTTCAGAGTAGAGAGTCCGGAGTCCACAGTCCTCAGTCCAGAGTCTGTGTCCGAGAGTGGAGAAAGTTTCTGTTGCGGAAATTACTGTGAATCCGGGGCTGGGTTCTGCATAATTTTTAATTGACCCAAGCCACGTTTACAACCAAACAGAGACAGGGAGAGAGAGAGCAAAGTTTCTCAGATATTTTCCAAGTTAATTCGATTTAGACAAAAACTTGAGCCATGACTTACAGCTCACCGAAACTTGTCCAATGAATTATGCAGGGGACATGGACACGGCATCGGCAACGGCATCGGCATCGGCATCGAGCCCATGTTCATGTTCTTCGCATCGGATCTGCACTCTTTAAAGTATGCATGAGGCATGCCACGGCATGATGGCTGGCTTGGCGGCATTTGCCGGCGAATTGAATTGCTGTTAAAGCATGGAAATTGCTGTTGATGTTTAGCAAACAGTTTACCACCTGAGATTGAAATGGCTGACTGAAGAGCGGGGCAGAGCGGCGGTTAGGGGTGGTTAGGGGTGGCTAGGGGATGGAGCAGCTTCAGCTGAACTGTGGCTTGGTGGGGCAGCTCGAACCGCCAACAAAGTTTGTAGATCAAAATGAAAGTTTGCCGTTGTTGTTAATCCATTGCACGGCATAAAAACTATGCGAAAGTTTACCTACACAGCAGCAGCAGGAGGAGGCGGAGCAGGAGCAGGAGGAGTAGGAGCAGCCCACGGAATCCCATGGATACCTGAACACGAGACACGAAACCTGGAAGCTGGAAGCTGAAAGCTGGCAGCAGTAACCCGCCTGCCACATGGCACATAGCATAATAATAATCCGTGCGGCAAAACCTTTTGATGAGTTCAGGTTAAAGCGGATGAAAGCGGGACGAGAATGCTGCTAGGGCAGGGCCGAGGCAGGGGCTCTGAGGGGAGCTCTGAGGGGAGCTCTGCCCTGAGCCAAAGTAGCTGTAAATAATTGCCAAAACTACTTAAGAATGCTGCACCGTGAAACGCTTCCTAAAGGATCAGCCAGGCAGAGGAGCCGCAACAAAGGGGCCTGATTCCACAGGCAGCGGCAAAGGCAGCGGCAACGGCAATGCATGCAGCAGCAGCCGCCATTGTTGCTGCAGCCGGCAACGTGGCACTAATTAGAAGTATAAAAGGTGCCACAACAACAGTTAGAGAACACAGAGAGCATCATTCTCCTGTGCGCTCTCCCTCCCTCCCTCTATCTCTCTGTCTCGCTGTCTGCGGTGTATCTGTAGCTGGAGCATTGTCTGCCGAGCATGCAAATTATAGTTGCTGCAACGCAGTGGTAGTGGCAGAGCCAGAGACAGAGGCGGTAACAGACGCTAGTCTGGCGTCTTGAGACTTGAGGCTGCTGCCACGCCCAGCTGCAGGTGCTCCTTTTGTTGCTGCTGCTGCTGCTGTGGCTGGCCCCCCACCTGTGCACTTGGCCGCTTACATTAATTAAAAGACATCTTCAGTGGCCGGGTAAATGTGATTAACATATGAATGGCACATTGTCTGCATAAATTTGCCATTGAGTGCCGTCTGTGTGCTGGTCACTTGACATCTTAAGCAGCACTAGGACGGGACAGGGCAGGGCAGGACAGGACAGGGCAACCGTCCCCAAGGCGCCTGCCAAAGAGTTTCCGGTATTTTGGCTATAGCCAGGCCCTGGGGGGAAGGTTTCTGCTGCTGCTTCTGCTCCTGCTTCTGGCCTGCTTCTGCCCTGCTCTAACCTTTTAATGTGCCACATTCTCTGCTGTCGCGTCACACATAATTATGGCGGATGTGCTGTCCAACGAAGCGTTAACTCGAATTCTCGGCTCCCTGCTCTCTCCCTCGCTTGCCAGTTGCCATTTGTGCCCTTTCAAGGCTTTCAGGCCATGCATGTATTTTATTTTTTATGCATTATCATGTAGCCCAGTGTGCAGGAGTCCTGCCTGCCTGTTGGCTGCTGCTGCTCTCCGCTCAGCTGTTATTGCTGTGGCGGCTGTGTCTCCATTCATTATTATTTATGCCTTATATTTATTTGTATTTGTACGCACTTCCGCCGAGTAAACAATAAAACTCACTCTCCTTGCGTGTCTTTTCTTTCGCTTTATTCCGGGCTGGGGCTGTGTGTGGGGGCTGTGGGCTCACGTCTCGTATGCGTATTATTCAAAGGAGTTGAACTTCCTATGACTGCTGTGAGCAGCTTCCCACTCATTGTTATGCTAATGGACTACGATATATGAATAATAAGCCCTGCCACTGACCAGCACAGAGGCAGCCTGCCACTCCCACTGCCCCCTTCCCTTTTTTGTTCTTTCTTTTTTTCTTTTGGCAGGCTTTGATTTCGCACAGAGTTCCCAGTGGGTCTGCCGAGTTGCTCGGACAGTTGTCGCTTCAGTTATGCAAATGCCGGACCAATACAAATTATTTCCCTCTGTCTTTGTGGCTTGTTTCTAAATTCATAAACTCTCGAGGATACACATGCGAGTGGGGTTTGCTTCCTCACCCCCCGAAGCCCCGAAAGGGTAGCCCAAAGCCAGTTTTAAGGTCCAAAAGGCAGCAGCAGCAGAGCACAACACGTGCCGATGCCAGCTTACGATTGGAGGAGATCTCCTGCCCAGGAGCAGAGTCGTTAAAATTCGAGTTTTATGTCCATTGGGTGGGCTGTGGGCGGGCAGTTGTTTAGGCCTAGCCTAACTGTTGCTGCTGTATTTGTGGCATGTTGAATGGGCATCATAAATCCCCCGTGCCAGGATTTAATGCTCACCTTTTGTGTGTTTTGTTTGTTGCTTTGTTTGTTGCTTTGTTTTGCAGCTCATTTGGGCCATAATCTGCTCAAACTAAAACTGCGCTACGCTGACCCAGTTTCTGGTTATTTTCTTTCGCTTTTAATATGTTTTGTCTGCGAGTGCAGAAAAAAGAAAATCAACCAATTGAACGTTCGGTTTGAAGGGATAACACGGCATCAGGCAGCAGGCATCAGGCAGCAGAATGTTGTTGCATTCAGCAGTTGGCAGGGCAATATTTTCCATTGGCTATGACAATTCGATTTATATTATTGCCTCTGGGGGTTTTTGCGCTGTTTTTTCCTGTTTTTCCCTGATTTTCTGTTGATGGCTTAGCGCTGCTTGTGCGGCCAGGGCACGTTTTATTTGTTTAAAGAACTATTAAAATGGCATAAACAGCGAATGGCAGGGCGAATGGCAATGGGATGGATAGGATGGTAGGGCAGGGTAGGGTGAGGTAGGGGATGCTGCTGGCTCTGGCAATGCCAAAGTTTTATCTAGCTCTGGACCCTGGTGGTGGGGCAGCCAGCAGCTGCTGCTGTTCCCTTTTGAGCCCGTGCTTGTTGGTCGTATTTGATTATCGCATTTCATTCTGTGTTTGGGTTGAATGTAGAAAGTTGAATGCAAATTTGCATGACACCAACAGAAGCGGGCAATGGGGGGAAGTCCAGTCCGATGATGATGATGATGATGGCGGGAGAGAATGCGGCAACAATCACACCAACCAACCAACCATCATCATCATAATAATAACAAAAGCAGCAGCAGGGGGGGGAGGCAGCAGTGGGAGGAGGCATCAGCGGTAGAACTTTATTTGACGCTGCTGCCACCCCGCCATCTTGGCTCATTCCTTTGTGCTACAACAACACAACAGGAGGCTAAGGAAACGGCACAGGAAGCAGTGTAAGCATGGGAAAGCAGTGGAAGCAGGGGAAAGCAGTGGAAGCAGGGGAAAGCAGTGGAAGCAGGGGAAAGCAGTAGAAGCAGCAGCAACCGGGCTGTCAAAGTTTTTAGGTATCATTTCAGTTTATTTGAATTATTCATAATCCGGACAGCAGCGTAGCTGCGCCGCGGCACAAGAAACAAACAGCAGGCCCGGACAGTGGCAGGGCCAGGGCCAAGCACAGATAGCGGAAGCAGCAAATAAAAATCATTCATTGTAAATATTTTTTTCGCTCCGAACAAGAAAAAGAAAAACAGGCAGCGCTGGAGTTTTTGCGGCAAACAAAGGGGAAATGTAGCAGCCACAGCCAAAAACCAAATTCGATTCAATCAACGGGCCGCACAATATGAGGCATCCAAGTGGGTAAAGGGGGGGAGCCGAGACCGCGTCCGAGTCCCATGCCAACTGTAAATTAAGTGAAACATTAAATATTGATGTTGGCGCTCAAAAACTGCCCAAGAAAGTCAAATAGCAGCAGGCAGGCAAACAAAAATCCGAACCGATTGAACTGCTGGAAATAAAACCCCGAAAGTGGGGTATATATCGGACCTGTTGTTCCATGTTTTGGCCCCCTTTTGGCCCTAAGCTGGGCACGCCCCTGCCAGTGTTCTGTGGAGCACGCAAATGTCTTAAGAGTCGAAACTTTTAACGCTTTTAGTTTCTTGTTCTTGGCGCAAGAGTTTCAGTTTCAGTTTCGTCTTACTTTTTTCTTTTTTCGTAGCCATCGAACTGCGCCGCGCCTGCTCGACCCACAATAAAATGTGCAATAAATTGGGCAGCCATCGAGCAAGGAGGGGCGCTGCTGGGTGGGTGGTGGATGGGTGGCTGTCTTTAGGACAGTTTTACGAGAGTCACGCGATAGTTGGCGCCCGATATAAATAGAAAGCGGCGTGCCCGAAATGATTGTAGAAATTGATTGTGGGTTGGAAGCAGCAGCACAGTCGTCAGTCAAGCATTCATTCCAGCCGGAAAGATAAACAGCGGCAGGAAATGGCTGAACGGCGAAATGAAAGTGCTGGAGACTGGCGCAGCAGGCCAGAGAATTAGCACACAACTTGGCCCAGGAACCGCATCAAAAGTTAGCTGGGGGAAGCCTAATAAGGCGCCGCCCGCATGGCAGTGGGGCCAAAAACTTACTCTCTCCGGGCTGGGCGTCTCCTTATCCCACTCCTTTTGCCCTACTATCTCCCACTCTCTTTCTCTAGTCATGAGAATTCTCGACGATTTGCCAACATTTTCACTTTCACATTTGCGTGCTGCTGCTGCCGCTGCCACTGCCACTGTCGACGTCGCTGTCGTCGCATTGCGAATTCCTGCCAGCAGCGGGGCAAAGTTTTAGCATACTTTTCGGCGGCGGCGACAGTATTTTTTGTGCACTTGACATGTTTTGACACGCCAGCAGAGTGCACGGCAAATGGCGACGACGCCAACGGTCGCTCGGCGAACATGTTCACGTTGCCCCTGGAGTTTGACGTGATTTTGCGCGCCAAAAATGCAAACGCAAATCTGGTGAGCACTCAAAGCAAAAGTAGCAGCAAGCAGCAGAAAGCAGAAGGCAGCAGAAAGCAGCAGCAGCAGCAAGTAGCAGCAAGCATCGGAAAGCAGCAAGCAGCAGGCAGCAGCAAGCAGCAGCAGCGAGCAATTTACTGAGCAAGAAAATTCAATAATATATTATTATTTTTATTTATTTTTTTTATTTTTTTATTTTTAATTTGTATATTCGAATATTCAAATATTCAAAATTAAGTAAAATATTATTAATTTTATTTATTTTTTGTTTCTTTAATTTTTTTGTTTTTAGTTTTTATATTCAAAATTAAATAAAATTTTATTTTTATTTATTTTGTATTTCTTTTATTTTATTTTTTAAAATTTTTATGTTCGAATATTCAAATATTCGAAATTAAATAAAATATTATTATTTATTTTTTTTTTTATTTATTTTTATTTTTTTTAATTTTTATATTTTAATATTCACCTTTACCTGTCATTTATGCACTAGAAATTCCTAGTAAATTTCTTCAAGTGCAGCGCTAACTCACCACGTTGCCAATGACAACCATTTTCCAGCCCGCTTTCTTGGCCGTTTCCAGGCGTCCCGACACTTGCACTTTCCAGGCGACGCTTTGCGTTTGTTTACCTTTTTTGTTGGCCGTTGCTGTAGCCCGTTGCCTGTGCTGTTGCTTTAGTTACTGACCAACAGCGGGGCATCGGACGCGTTTTCCATTCCGCACATTATTTTGAGCATTATTTGTTGCTGCTGCTTTTTTGGGTAATAATTTCCACATGATTAACGTGCATAAATGTATGGTTTAATAATTAATTGGCGGGTACTCGCGCCCATTCGGCCAGTCAGCACTTAAAGCGTGTGAGTGTCGTGCCGGGCCCGGGGCGTGATATGTTTGGAAAAAATAATTGCTTTCGTTTTGCCAATCAACCAGGCAGGCAGGCGGGCAGGCAGGCGACCAGACAGACAACCAATCAGGCCAGCCACCAACAACTTGGCTGGTTAAATAAACAAGCCAATATATATATATGTATATATATATGTGTGTATATGTGTATGTATATGTGTGTGTATATTTTTGTAAAAATATTTGCTGGCAATTAAGGCTTTGGCCCGCAACAATTACGCGATCTATCAAACATAGCAGCGGCCAAACAGCAGCAACAAAAAGGTGAGAGACAGACACAGAGAGAGAGGGAGAGAGCCAGAGATGTTGGCATGTCGGTATGTCGCTGCTGCTGCTGCCACATTGGAGGCGGAGCAGGCATAAATTGATGCAATATGCAAATGACATTTTAATTAGTTTATTAATCGGTTGCGGTGGCTGCCGCGGCTGCAGGCGATTGAACCTGCAACTCGGGCACAGCAGGTGGCATCGCTTTTCCATCAGCCAGCGGCGACAAGTGAATGGCTGAGCGTAATAATTAATTTTTGAGCCGGAAAACCTGTTAATAGACGCTGTAATCTTACCCCACATTTCTCCTACTTCCTTTGGCAGCCTCAGCTGCTGCGGCAACGCGACCGCAGCAATCGCAACGCGCTGCACTACTGTGCCGCGCAGGACCTGGAGCAGACGCGAGACCTCGTGGCGGCGGCCAGCATTGCCATTGCAGCCCCCGAGCTGCTGGAGTCCGCCGATGAGGATGGCTTCACGCCGCTTCACTTGGCTGTTATTCAGGGCAACTTGGCGATGGTCAATTTGCTGCTAGCGAACAAAGCCGACGTGAATGCGGTGGACAATGAGGGCCACTCGGTGGTGCACTGGGCAACGGGTGAGTCATGCCCTACCCCTCTCCCAACCCCTCTTAATAATTTAAATAAACTTTCCCCTTTTTTTGTTCGTTCAGTTTGCGGCGAGGTGGAGTCCCTGCGCGCCGTGCTGTCCGCCGGTGCCAGTGTCGCCCAGCCGGACGTGAATGGCGGCACTCCGCTGCACTATGCCGCCCAGATGTGCGGCGCCAGCTACGACAGCCAGCCGCAGTCGAGCAGCAGCGGCAGCAGCAGCAAACTGGCCCTGGAGATACTCGGCATCCTGCTGGCCCATCCGCAGAGCAGTGTCGATGTGCAGGACAAGGACGGCAGGCAGCCGCTGCTGTGGGCCGCCTCGGCGGGCTCCGCCAAGGCGGTCATTGCCCTGGTCAAGGCAGGCGCCCGCGTGGAGAGTGCCGACAAGTGGGTGGACCTGCCCCCTAAATAAATCCCCTAATAAATCTGTTCTGTAATTGTTCTTGCAGGGATGGACTGACGGCGCTGCACTGCGCCGGCTCGCGGGGCCACACCGAGTGCATCGACACGCTGATCAGCCTGTGCGGCGCCCCGACGGACCTCATCGACTCGAACGGCTGCACGGCGCTGCACTATGCCGTGACGCTGGGCCATGCCGACTCGACGGCCCGCCTGCTGGACCTGGAGGCGGATCCCAATCGGCAGGATCGCAAGGGACGCACGCCCGCCCACTGCGGCTGCGCCAAGGGCCAGTTCGAGACGCTGAAGCTGCTGAAGGAGCGCGCCGCCAATCTGTGGCTGCGCAACGCCAAGGGCGACCTGCCGCTGCACGAGGCAGCGGCCTCCGGGCGCCGCGAGCTCGTGGAGTGGCTGCTGGGGCAGCGCTCCAAGCAGGTGAACACCACCAGCAACGACGGGCGCAGCCTGCTGCACATTGCGGCGGCCAACGACTACACGGACATGTGCAAGCTGCTGCTCGACTACGGCGCGGACGTGAACGCCGTCTACCGCAACTCGCGGGGCCTGGTGCTGACGCCCCTCGATGGGGCGCTGCAGCGCGGCCACCGCTCGACGGCCAAGTTCCTGCAGGCGAACGGCGGCCAGCCCTCGAACAAGGTGAAGCTCAGCACGAGGCGCGGCAATCCGTTCCACGAGGCCAACGCGGCCGATCTGGTGCGACCGCTCAAGTACGTGGAGAAGGAGGAGCTGCAGGATCTGCGCAGCTCCAGGAAGTATGTCGTGTATCTGCAGCAAACGGATGCCGATGCGGCTGCGGCTGCGGAGGCGGACTGCAGCTGTGCGGAGGAGACCTACCGCAAGGAGCAGCGGCTGAGGCACGTCTGCCGGCGCCACAAGCGGCGGCGACAGCTGCGCCGGCGCACCAGCAGCTGCGGCGAGTCGCGGCACGAGAAGTGCAGCGACCTGTGCCGCTCCAAGAGCAACATCGAGCTGAGGCGGCGCCAGTCCAGGGAGCGCTGCGCCAGCTCCAGCGAGTGGGAGGGCGCGGAGTACGACGAGGACTCCTGCGAGAACTGCTGCTACCACAAGCGGCGCAAGGAGCGCGTGGTGGCCCGCAAGCGCTCGACGTCTTCCAGGCGCTCCAAGGAGCAGCCGGACAGCGAGGAGGAGCAGGCCAGTGAGGAGAACAAGGGCCCCAGGAAGCAGATCGAAGTGCATGGCGAGCAGCCAGCCAGCAGCGCGGGCAGGGAGCAAACGCCACCGCCCACAGCCAGCAAGGAGCGGACCTTCATCAAGTCGCCTGCGCAGAGCGCCAAGAGCGAAAAGTCCCTGCAGGCAGAGCCTCTCGAGGCGGCGGAGACGCATGCCGTGGAGCTCACCGACGAGGAGCAGGAGGCGGCCAAGTCCGTGGTGACGCAGGTCGATGTGCATCACGACGCCGAGCAGCTGCCAGCCAAGTCAGCGGAGGAACAGGAGCAGGAACTGCCTGCAGCCGAGGAGGTGAAGCAGGAGCAGCAGCCTGAAGCCAAGCTGCAGCTCAGCGAGGAGGAGACGCAGCTGGTCTCCAAGGAGGTGGAGCAGGTGATCAAAATAGCAGCCACTGCCCTCAGCAGCGAGTCCAAGAGCTCCAGCGAAGAGCCGCCGCCAGAGCTGGCACAGAACGAAGCTGAAAAGGCGGCCATCCCCAAAGACAGCCCACCCACTCCCGAGCCAGCAGCCCCTGCAGCTGCCACGCCCACAGCGCCTGCGCCAGCTCCAGCAGAGGCGGAGCCAGCACAGCCAGAGCCAGCAAAGGCTGAGGAGCAGCCTTCAGCAGCAGCAACATCTGCTGGCGAAACTCAAGAGCAGCCTGTGGCAGCTCCCAGCACTGCCGCCGCGGAGCCAGCCAAGCCGCAGGTTGAGCAGCCGCGCCCTGCCACCCAAACGGCAGCATCAGCCTCAGCGCCAGGCCCAGTCCCAGGCCCAGCCTCAGCCCAGTCTCCAGCTGCCTCCCAGTCCCAGGAGCAGCAGCCGCAGCAGCCGCAACGGGAGCAGGAGTCGCGCCGTTCGTTCACGCTGCTGCCCTCCGATTCGGCGGACGATGACCCAATGGCAGCCCCGGGGGGCCAGGCAAATGCTTCCGACGAGCCGCTGGCCGCCGAACGCAAATCGAGCTTCCATGTGCTGCAGAGCGACGAGTCCGTGGGCGAGCTGGAGCGAGCAGCGCGTCCCGCACGCAGCGGCGACTACAGCAACAAAAACAATCAAGTCTTTCAAGTGGTGGCCGATGGGAGCGCAGCGGGCAAGCTGCCCAGCGCCGCGGAGCTGGAGCAGTTGGACTACGACTATGAGGAATACGACGAGGAGGAGTACGATGACGATCTCGATGGCATTGACCCGGAGCACGACAGTGCGCTGCGCCGCTTCCTGAGCACAGGCCATCGCCATGGCGTGGGTGGAGCAGCAGCGGCAGCAGGAGGAGATGGAGCCACAGCCACCGCCACCAGTGATGCAGCTGGAGCCGCCGATGCGTTGGCCAACGGCCGCAAGCGGCGCCTCAAGAAGCGCGTGCGCAGCGGCGCGAAGACGCGCAGCAACTGGAAGAATGCGCAGGAGACGCGCGAGAGCGGCACTGCCGCGTTGACCAGCAAGGATCAGGACTCGGGCTTCGAGCCGAGTCCGCGCGCAGAGCGCAGCAAAATACCCACCCTGCGGTCCGCCCACACGGCCATGCCGCGGCGCCCCATCTACGCCACGCTCGACGGCCGCTCGTGCAGCAGCCGCCTCGAGAATCGCAAGCCCGGCGACAAGGGCGCCTGCGACATGGCCGCCGTCACGCGCTCCATTCAGCGCAACATTCGCAGGTGAGTGAGCGGCCGTCGATTCGCCCTGAGAGTTGATGGACGCAGGATTCGTTCATTTAAATTAATCTGCAGGCAGTTAGTGGCTGCCTTTTCGGCTGTAGATTTATTTGCTTGATGCTTGATTTTAATCAACTTGAATGTCTCAGTGCCTGTCCCAGTCCCCGCTGGCTCCGCATTGTATCACGCGCCCATCGCTGCGTGGCCTTTTAATGTAATCAAACTGCCTGCAGCCAGCCCCCGCCCGTGTCCTGGCCGCCTTAAACTTAATTTAGTCGGGGATTTAATAGCCTGGGCAACATTTCTCATTTCTTGCCTTTGCTCTTCCTTTTTTTTTTGGGGGGGTTTCTGTGGCGGGGCCATTGTTGTGCCCTCGCGCTGGTCAGTAAATAAATTGGCCGGCTTCCGTGGGCCATAAAAAGGCGCGCTTTAAAGTTATTATAATGCGGTTAAAGGCAATAAACGCGGCATTAATGTTCAGTGCCCAGCCACTTGAGCATGAACTATGACCCCTCGGTCGGGGTAGCACAGCCGTAACAGGTGACAAATGAATTGGCCTCATCCTCTGGCCCTGTGACAAGTACTTAAAACAATTCTGACTTCTTCTGACTTTATTAGGCCCACAATTTAATGTATTTGCGTTGATTCTTTGGCGCCCCCACCCCGAAAGGGGTCAACCGATTAGAGCAGAGCGCAGAATGTAAATCATAATTAGGTCAGCGGCTTCGAGCTTGGAGCTGGGAGCCATCCTCTCCACTCTGCTAATATCCCCATTCTGATTTACGAGCATTTCAATGCTAACGAACGGCCGCCAAATCTCGTCCGGCCTTGTCATTAGCCCAAATGCTCATTTCCGGCAAAGAGTTGCCGCATTTTAATGAGCTGCACAGACAGGGGCACGCGCAGCAGCTCCCCCAAGGAGCGGCACACCTGCGGTGTGTTTGCTTTGTTTATGCAGAAACTTGAGCAAAATATGAAAATGAGCCACAAGCAGAGCAGCCAGAGCAGAGCAGACAGCAAAGCCTGCCAGCCAGCCAAAGAGCAACCCAGTCCCACAGTCGCTGGCAGCGGCTCCGTTTACAGCGCGCTAATGCTAATTGTAAATGGAATTAAGGCAGATTAGCGGGGGAAATTTTTGGAAGAGGCGGCAAGGCAATTAGCATTTGGCATTTGTGTTCGCTGCTCGTTGGCCCGCTTGTACCGGAAATCCTGGGCCTGGCTGGGCCTTAAGCTGCCACTAGCGATGAACTGTGGCCTGGAGCCGTGTGCTCTGCTGGGTAATTTAATTTTTGTCATTTTGGTTTAGGGGCGAATCAATACGCAGCCAGGAGCCGGGAGCCGCTGCTGCTGCTGTTGCTTCTGCCTCAAACTTAAAAGTCAATTGTATTTATTTATGGTATTTGCATAAGCCATGCCACACACACACACACACACCCAAACACACACACAAAACTCAATTAAAAAGCGTAAGCTGACTTTTATTAATTTTGCTAATCTGCCTTGTAGCCCCTGAATAAATTTGCAAGCAACAAAAAAAAACAAAAAGAAAAAAGAAAAAGCAACTGAAACTGAAACTGAAACCGAAACTCTGTTCTGCTCTGGCAAACAAAAGCAGCAGCAAAAAGCAGCAGCAGCAGCCGAAATTTCGGCCGGCGAGCGCATTTCATAAATAATTCTTTCCACTTGACTAATGAAAATATTTAACTCGGCTGTTTGCATAAGCCGGCAACAAGCTGTAGCTGAAGCAGCCACAGAACAGGAACCAGACCAAGAGCTACATCAAGCAACCAATTCGCCCATTCGCCCGTTCGCGCTTCAATTTTAAGGTTCCGGCAAATACGCAGCATGCGGCGTATACGCAATGCACAAGACACCGAAAGTCAAACAAGTGTCCCGTCCCTCGCACCCCCCACACAGCACCCTAGCCACAGAGCAGCCCCACAGAGCAGCCTCTCAGAGCCGGCAACTTTGCCCGAACAACTTCCTCAACAAGTCGACAGAGTGAGTCAATTAATTCTCGAAAAACACACAGAAGGAATCTGAAGGGAAGCAAAAAAAAAAAAATAATATACAAAATAGAATTTACGTGGGCGGTGCCGGCGGTGGGGCGTTGGGTCTGCAATGAAGTAAAAAGTGAATCCACAATCCATAGCTCCCAGTGGAATATTCTGCACTCCACCAAGCTCCACTGCCAGCCACTGCCACTCCTCTCCCATGCAAAGCATTCCCATGAAAAGTGTGTAAATAGAGATTTTGTTTTTCATTTTATTCGTATATATTTTGCATTCGCCATTGCCATTGCCATGGACCCTCGACTTGGACTTGGACCTGGCTCTGCTGCTGCCTCGTTCAACTTTATTTTGCCTGCTCGCTTTTGGCTCCAAAGAGATTAAAATTTTATCTGACGCATAAATTAAACAAATAACTTACCGGCGGTGCGAGTGTGTGTTGGGGGTGTTTTTTGGGGTGGTTGTGTGTCCCAGCAGCACAGGTGAGATTTGGGATTTATAATGTGCGCTCACGTAATTGACATTGTTAAATATTTGGATTTCGTAACGTGGACGGGGGCCCAGTTTATCGGCTGTCCTGGTGGCTACATTTTTCGGTTTTTCTCCCCCGGGGCGTGACGCAATTACGCCTATTTTCGGGCCGATTTTAAGCGTGGATTATGCAAAACTAACCAGCACTTAATTAATGTGAAATATGGCAAAGCAAATACGCTTTTTTTTCCACTTAACTTTAAGTTTATTTGTAGCTCTGCTGCAATGCTTTTTGGGAGTGCTTGGAGATTCCTGAGCCACTTGGAGCACCGCCAGACGATAAAGTCTCTCCCTCTCTCTCTCCCTGTGGGTTCCGCTCTCGGGCCAGCCCTTGGCAAAGTTTGAAGCAGCAGCTCAAGACCACAGCCGTAATGAAAAATGAAGCGGAAAAGTTTTTTTGGGGAAGCCAAGAAGAAGCCGACAGTGAGCGGCGGCGACTTTCAAATCAGCCGCAGACTTTTCGCTGGCTGCTGCGGCCATCGATTTTCAGCGGAGAGCATTATGTTGCACCTGGAAATCTGCTCAGCCAGCAGCTGCATGCAGGCCACGTGCCTCTGCCTCTCCCTGTCGCCGCTCTCGTCCGGCCATTAACACTTGGCAAAAGGTTCTGCCTCGCTTTTGTTATTTGTGGCGCACAAATTGCTGGCGGGCAGGCGGGCGGTTTTCTGTTGTTCCTGTTGCAACTTGTGCGGCGCTTAATTTCTTTGCATTTTGTTGTCACTGGCGTTGTCAGCGCTCCAGCAGAGCAGAGCAGAGCAGCGCCGAGCAGCCCTGTGCCTAGGCCTGTGCTGACTTTGCCCCTGGCGGGCTTTCCACTTCATCCACTTTGGTGGTGCGGTGCGTGCACTTTTTGCCTGTCACATTTGTGTCACAAACAGGAAGACGTGGGGCTGGTGCTGGGACTGCTGCTGCTGCTTCTGGGGCGTGGCTGTCAGTCGGTCGGTCGGACAGGCTGTGTTGGTCGCTCGCTGGAAGCGCTGCAGCGGCAGCAGCAGCGGCAGTTGCAAATGTAGCACACAAAATCAACGCCGCACAAGAAGAAAACGAAATGAAAGTTGTACTAAGCGAACGTAAAGCGGAAACGGAAATCAGTAGCAGCGACAGCAGCAGCGACAGCAGCAGGGAAATGCAAAGGGACAGCGAATGGCAGGAGGTGCGAAGCGGCTGCAAAAAAATGTGCCAAGGACATGGCAGGGCAAAAAGTATTTGCACAGGCGGTGGCGCGGGCACAAAGCGAAAGACTTGCAAACAGCTCAAGCGCAGCCGAGTGCCGGAGCCAGCAGCGAGGGAGGCGGAAAATTGAAAAGCGCTTCGGCAAACAAGCGTGGGAGATGGCAAAGGAGATGGCTATGGCGATGGCTATGACGACCAAAGCTAAAGCTAAAGCTAAAGATGGAAATGCTGATGGTGATGGTGATGAAGATGAGCTTGGCGATGGCGCTGCTGCTGATGGAGCTGCAGTTGACCGCAGCTGAGAGCGGCAGCAGCAAAACAAGCGGAAGAACAAGGCTGATGGCCACCAGCAGAGCGGCACAAGACTCTGGCGCTGCGCTGCGCTGAGCTGGCCGCTTTGAAGCCGCTTGGGGGATTCGGGCCTCTTGGGCTCGCGTCCAATTTATTACGCAGTTTTTGGCGCACAAGCATTCTTACCTTGGCTGAGCTGAGCTGGGCCCTCTTGCCATTTATTAGCTGCCACTCAGCTCTGCCGCGGTATCCCTGGGCAGCCCACTGCTTGGGTTGGGTTTGGGGCAGCGACCAATGAACTTTTGTTTCAAAGTCAAATTGTTTTGCATAAATTCGCGTAGCGCAGCCAAGTGGCGAGCTTTGTCAAGCGCCAGCCCTACCGCTCGCTGGATAAACAGCAGGCTGCTCCCTCCTGCTGCCTGCCTCTTGCCTCCTCCTGCCTTCTGCCCCTCGCTCCGAGTGCACTCGACAAATTTGCTTAGTTTTTTCGGTGAAATGCATTTCTCTGACGCTGACGCTGACGCTGAGGATGCGGTTGACGCTGCCGTCAGTTGATTTGGCGAAAAAAGTTGCTGGCCTCCTCCGAGCACGGTTTAAGGCACAACTTTCGAGTGCTTAAAGTGCTGCACATTCCATGGCCTGCCCTTTCCTCCCCTCCTTTAATGTGCGCCGCCCTCGTGTTTGCCTAATTTTTAATATAATTTCTAATAACATTTTACGGCAGGCAGGCAGAGCGGCAGTGAGGCAGGCTGGCAGTGAGGCAGGCTGGCAGGCAGTGTGCTGGCCTGGCCCCTTTGCTGGCTTTAATTTGGCTCGAACTCTGACTGACTTTCGGCCCGCTCAATTATTAATAGAATTTTTTGCGCGTACGCAGTTTAGGATTTTTGAGGAAATTTTAATAAGAAGATGCCTTTTATTGCTGCCGCGGATTGTCTGGGCGGGCTAACAGGGCGGATGTGGAATGGACGTCCTTTGTGGGCTGCACAGCGGGCGGCTGTGCCTTTGTTTGCCTCGCGACATATCAAAATGACAATTTACGGGCATTTGCCAGCATTTATTTTGTGGCTGTGGCTGCTGCTGGCAGCCTACTTTATTGCCTCCACTTACTGTCTCCACTTACATTCGCAGATATTACATGGAACGGAAGATCTTCCAGCATCTGCTGGAGCTCAAGTCGCTGCAGATACGCTCCAGCAAGCTGAACGAGGCGGTGCTGGTGAAGCGGGCCGTCGACGACTACCACAAGTCGTGTGTGCTGCTCAACGGCGAGACGGGAACGCGGCTGCGGCGCTACAACTTCAGCGAGTACACGTTCAAGAACTTCGAGCTGTTCCTGTACGAGACGCTCAAGGGACTCCAGAAGCCCGGCACCAACAACTTTCAGAACATCAACGACGTCTACGAGGAGGTGGGCCTAACGCTTCCCCCTTTTGGCTGGACACTCTCTCATGCAGTTCTCTCTGCGCTCTGTTCTCTGTTCTCTCCTGCAGGCGGAGCGACGCCTCAGTCCGGACTACAATGCCTACGAGAAGGCTCTGCAGTGCACCACGAAGACGCATCGCTGCCTGCATGCGGCGCACGCCTACACGGGCATTCCCTGTGCCGCCTACAGTAAGCTTTGGTCTCTCCTGTCTCTTGTCTCTCTTCTCTCTTGTCTCTTAGTTCTTGTCTGCCACTGCTCCTCCCTTTGAGCGAGCGCCCCGCGGGCTTTAAGCGGCTGTGTGTGCAAGCGTGAAAACTGGCACCACTCCATGGCACTCCGCAGTGAAATCGCTTGGCCAGCAGCTGGGAAACACTTTCGCTGCCGCCTCGCGTCCTCGCTGCCGGCAGTGGGTCAAGCGGCGGCGCGCAGCGGACATGCCGGACACTCGAATTCAAAGCAAATGCCCCCCCAGTTGCCCGGGGCCACATAAAAATATATAAATCCTAATTACGAGCAGTTTATTCAGTGCGCGAGGCAAATTAAAAAATAACCCCCGACCCGCAGACCCCACCAGACTTTCTGGCTTTCAACATTTATTACATCTTTCGCCCGCTCGCTCTGGATGCTGGATGGATGGATGGATGGATGGATGCTTTCGCCTTCAAAAGGATGCGTCCGGCTTATGCCAAATTAAAAACGCATTCATTTGTGCCCCGGCTGTGCTGGTTGCTACTGCTGCCTGTCTGCCCCTTGCCACTTCCTGCTGCCTCTGTTTATATTCTGTTATTTTGTTGCAAGTAGCAGCAAGTCGAGGCAGGCCACACTAATCCCCCCAGCTGAGCGAGCTCTTGATCCGGCCACCCGAAATGGCTTGTGAGCGACGAGTGTCAGCCGCAAGCAGCTTCAGCAGCAGCTCCAGCTGTGGCTCCAGCTCCAACTGCCATTCCCTTATTAGTTTTTACGATTGCATGCAATCTAGCAGAGTGTTGTCCACGCCACCTGACAGGAGGCCCCTCTGACTCCAGCGCTGGCAATTCATTGGAGTGGCGCTGATCGCCCTTTGATCATTAATCTAATGTCTGTCTGTCTGCCCGTCTCTTGATATTGCAGTTCCCATGATGAATCACCACACGATGCCCAAGTTTGGCTTTGGACCCTACAAGAAGACCGGCAGCGTGAGCAGCTTCTTTCTGCCCAAAATACTCACCAGTGGACGTGCCTCCAGCGGACGTACTGGCGGCGGTCTGGGCGGCGATGGCTCTGGCGCTGGCCCTGGCAGTCGCTGCAACCACAAGGTTGCCCTGGAGCTGTCGCATGGCAGGAATAAGCAACTAATTTCACTGCCAGCGGAAAAGTTGGACAGCAATAAACGCTATTATGTGACGTTCACTGTTAAGGACTCCTCGGGGCATGGCAGTGCCATCGAGTCGCACAAACAATACCAGAAGCAGCAGCAGCAGCAATGCGGGAATACTGCGGGCGAGCCAGGAGGCGGCAAGTAGCCCTCCCGCCGTATACGTAATGTGGCATGCAGTGCGTATAGTCAGCACTGCCATTGCCATCAGCCCTCGTCACTGGCCTCGGCCCCTCATTCTGCCCCCGGGGTCCACTGCTGCCGCTGCTGCTGCTGCTGCTGCTAGCGTTGTTGCTGCAAATGCATTAAAACAATGCCATTGCAACATTTTGTGTCGCTGCTGCTGATGTTGCTGCTGCTGTTGTTGTGACCACCCGCTGTCCGCTGTCCGTTACCGGTTTTTTTTTCCCGTTTGTTTCCTGTGCCGCTGCTGGCGGAAAACCATGGCAAAAAGCAGAGGTTAAACGGGGCATATTAGACGCTGCTGCAGCTGCTGCTGCTGCCCCTCCTGCTTGCTGACTCCTCCCAGTCCTCTGCCGGGGTATAGCCCAGTCGAGTCGAGCGCCGAGGCTGCACCCTGCTGCACTTTAAGATGGCCAACTGCTGATAATGGATGATGGCGCTGCTCTGCGTCTGTCAGTTGAAGTTGTCACGCCAGCAGCGTGGCATGCACCAGGAGCAGCAGCAGCAGCACCAGGAGCACCAGTAACGGCAGCTTAAATTATGTGCTCCGCCAACCCCGGGCCCCGTGTGAGTGCTTTGCTCTGCTCTGCTCCTCCATTCTGTTTTGTTTGGTTTTTATTTATTTTATTTTTATTTTTTTTCCGTTTGCTTGTTTGTTTGTCTGCTGGAGCTGCCGCTGCTGCGCTTTTATTTCAGTTTTTCATTATCATTTTTTTGTGTCGCTGTTGTTGGGTGAGGGGTGGCTGCCGCTGCCGCTGCTGCCGCTGCTTGGTATGCTTCTAATGCCACAGATAAGCGTTGTTATTAACGCTCGGCTTACCAGGACTAGGCGACAGGCGTGAGGACATGCCGCCCATCGTCGCTTTTGTAGTCAAACAGCACAAAAAGCAGCAGGGAAAGACCAGACCAGCGAAGGAGCGAACCAGGAGCAGGAGCAGCAGAGGCAGGAGCAGTACCAAAAGCAACAAACAAGGAACAAAAGCAGAAGCAGCAGCAGCAGCAGAAGCTGAAGCAGATACAGAATCCGAATCCGAATCAGAATAAGCGAATGAATAAATGTAAAATATGTACCGTGCATTTCTTTGGCATTTCAACATTTTTACTTTATTTGCAATTTTATTTACTTGTCTGCTTTCGCGACCCTGCCAGGCTGCTGCTACCCCCTACCCCTCTACCCCTCTACCCATCGTTGCTGTTGGAGCCAACCATTGAAGCCGTTGTTTGTCTGTTTGCTTACTTTCGCGCTGAGTGCATTGTAAATGGAGAATAATTGCATTGCATACAAAAAGCGTCGCGATTTTTAAATTGTATAAAACATGGAGGAGCAGCAGCACCAAGAGCAGCCTTAAACTGATTTCATTTCATTTCATTTGATTTCATTAAATATATATCCAACTATAAGAGTGTAATGCATAATAGATCTAAGTCCCCGGCAGCTGTCGCTAAATAAACGTTGAAAATGTCAAAATTGAAACATGGATTCTGTACACTTTTTTTGCTACCCACACACAGCCCACTCAGCCGCAGCAAAACGTGGCCGAAACAATAGCGGCAGGCAGGCAGGCTACACATGTCCTTGGCATGGATTCCATGCCGGGCCCGAGATGATTGCTCGCTTTGCAGGCGCCGGTATCATTATTTCAGCATCTGCCCAGAGACGCGCAAACAAGCGGGCAACAAAAAAAAAACCCACCCACACACACACACAAAAGGAGAACCAACATTTGTACGGCATTCCACGGATTTCTGCAGCTACTCCCCCCGCCCCCGGGTGGCATTCCTATGGCTGCTGAATGGCCATGAATGTCAGCCGCGGCAGCCTGACAGCCTGCGCCGAGTGGCAGCTACAGCTGCAGCTGTCAGCGAGCGATCGCAATAATCGCTGCACTCAATCGATGCCAGTCGATAGTGTGATGCGATGGCGTTATGAGAAGATATCGCAGACATCCCAGCAGCCAAGCAGCCCAGCAGGAGCGGGGGGCCTTTGTCCAGCTGCTAATTGAATTCCAAACTGGCTTTTATGATCTCGCAAGTGGCATCGAGAGTGTCCATGTCCATGTCCATTTTCGTGTCCGTGTCTGGGCCAGTCTGTGGGCGGGGGTGGGTGGTGCGCTTGTGGCATTAATATTTCAACAGCCCTGTCCGGGCTAAGCATGCCTCCGTGAGCAGTGACAGGCCGACTCGGACCGGCCCGGGCCTCTATGAATGGCCAACGATTTGGCCCCGTCGACCGAACAGCGTTTAATTTATTTAAGCACGTTGAAGGCTAAGCAGTCACTCTCGGTCCGTGGCATGCCGGGAGCAGGGGGCAGCGGGCAAGCGACCCAGGGATTCCATTTCGATTTGCGCACTTGAGGGCAAATCTTCGGATTTATGTGGCTTTATTTTTAGCTTCGATGCTGCAAAGTGCGTTTAGGGTGTGCTGAGGGTGGGGCACTTGAAGTTCCTGGCAATTGCCACAGAAAGTTGCAGCCAGCCAAAGCGGTTTGCCAGTTGCCAGCCATAAAAAATGACAACAAAAGCAACAGAAACGAAGGTGAGCTGGAAAGTAGAGTGAAAAGTAAATCCGCACGTGCCAACCCAAATTACGGAGAATGCTTCGGCAGAGGATACAAATACATACATTTAAAGCAGTTGAAGTTGAATGCAGGAAGTGGAGGAAATAAGCCCTTGCTGAGGGATCTCAAAATAAATTCCATGCCTCACCTTGAATTAATATACCCATTATGTGCTCATTTCGTCAAACTCTCACTTCCCCATTCTAACAACAACACATACAAATTTCACACTGCTTTAGCTCATTGCACTGTAACTCTCGTGTCTCCTTCTAAGTTTTGATTCTTTTATTTCTGCCAATTTCCTTTTGCATTGCTCGCTCTTTTACTCAGCCGCTGATTGAGTTTCTTCGAATGAATTGAGTGCCGCTGGCACACAACACACACACACACACACTCTGCAATAGCAAAGCCACGCTCGGCAATGCTCTCTTTACTCTTCGCCCACGCATGCGGTCAATGCTCTCGCGCTACCTGCAGTAGGAAAAGAAAATCAGAGATAAGACATCGCGATGATGTCATCCCAGCGCCCTTTGCTTAAAAGTCTTAAGTTAAGCCCTTGTCCGAAATCTGAACGCAGCAGCACCTCCAATTCATAAATAGGTCGCAAAATCAGCAACAACAACACAAACACACACACGCATCCAAATTGCAATAGTAAAGCCGCTCACATAATTGCTCTCTTTACTCTTCGCCACTCGCATAATTGCTCTCTTTACTCTTCGCCCACGCATGCGGTCAATGCTCTCGCACTGCCTGCATAAGGAAGAGAGAAAATCAAAGATAAGACGCGACGATGAGCTCATCGCAGCGAGGTTTGCACAAAGTTTTGTCCAAAATCTTAGCGCAGCAGCACGTTCGTTGCGTCGCGGTCCTAAAAAAACTTAAAAATCGTTAAATAACTACTAAAAACCCGTAGAAGTCGCGTGCAATATGTATTGCTAGTTGCAAAGTAGAAAATAAGCCTGAAAAAGCCTGAAAATTATAATTTTTTTTTTGTGAAAAGCCTGAAAAGTGTTGGCGTGAGCCAAATAACAAGCTCAAATCATTTGCTAGATCGCAGCATTAGTGAAAATGATAAAATTCAGTGTTTTCGTAGCAGTGAAAAATGGAAAGAAAAACGCCGACCTGCAAAAAGTCTTTTGCGTCGCAGCTGTCGCGCTGCTTCCTCCGCTCATTTGGAATGTGGATGGAAACGCAAGAAGAAATAACGGAATCATTTAAAGCTGTTGTCGTACAGGATGGTCATCGGACGGCAAGGAGTGCAAGGAGGATTACAAAAAGTGAGTGAAAGTGAAAAGTGAATGCGCTTGTGAAAAAAAAACAGATAAATGCACCGCAAGGACTATATAAAGGATCGGAATAAGAAATACAGCGCAAGTGAGTGATAGTGAAAAGTGGGAAAAAAACCGGCCTGCCAAAATTCTATTGCGTCGCCGCAGCTGTCGCGCTGCTTCCAGCGTGGAAACGCAGAAAGAAAGAAATAGCGAAATCATATTATACTGTTGTCGTACAGGTGTGCAAGGAGGAAAGGATTCCAAATGCTGTTGTCGTACAGGATGGTCATCGGACGGCAAGGAGGGAAAGAAGGATCGCTAAAAGTGAGTGATAGTGAAAGTGAATGCGCAAGTGAATGAAAACAGTTGAATGTACCGCAAGGACTAAAGAAAGGAGCGGAATAAGAAATTGAGCGCTAGTGAGTGATAAAAGTGAGTGAAAAGTGAAAGCGCAAGTGAATGAAAACAGTTGAATGTACCGCAAGGACTAAAGAAAGGAGCGGCCTAAGACATTGAGCGCTAGTGAGTGATAAAAGTGAGTGAAAAGTGCAAAACGAAAGCGCAAATGAATGAAAACAGTTGAATGTACCGCAAGGACTAAAGAAAGGAGCGGCCTAAGACATTGAGCGCTAGTGAGTGATAAAAGTGAGTGAAATGCTGCGATCAAGTGAGTGCAAGTGCAGGGAGGGAGTGAAATGAGGCAACATGGGCAATAAGTGAGTGTTAGTCCGCGAGTGAAACACAAAATAAAATATAAACAGCAACTACAGACAGCCGAAAAAGAACCGGAACTTCACTGAAAGAAGTTTAAGAACGTAGAAGCATAGCACTGCTTTTTTTCAATCGTGCATCAATCGTTGTAAAATGCAAGGTAATTTTACACTAGACTCTGCACTATATTATATATTATTTTGAACGTTATATTTTTCTAATATTATATATTATTAATATTATATGCATTTTTATTCATCAAATATTTCTACATTTATTTCTATGCCCTTAGAGCGCAGGATCATAACTCTTTTTTGATTTCGTCAGAAGACATTTCATTCTGAGCATTAGTAAAATTCAAGGTACTTCTATTCTAGACTCAATATTTCTAGCATATCCATACTTTTGCTGGCCTTAGGGCAGGCCGGGGGAGCCCTAAGAGTTTTCTAATATTATCTGGTATTTTTTTATATTTTCTAGAATTTTGGAACATTTTTTTTGATACCAGATATTTTTTCTGGTATTATTTCTGTTTTTTTTTTCTAGTTGCCCACAAAATTTAGGAAACATTTATAGAACTTTTTAATTGAGTTTTTTCAAACCGTTGTGTGTTGCCTCCTGTCTTCTGTCTCGTCCTGTGGAAATAAGAAAAATTTATTAAAAGCGTCTTTGATACACTATCCGCCTCCCCCTCCCACACTGCCAACGACCACACAGTGCAGATTCCATGTAACATTTTCAAATTAAGCTGCGGCTACATAATGTCCAGCAATTCATGAGGTTCTTATGTAAACGAACTCGGTGTTCGGTGCCGAATTCCATTACCCATAGATTTCAGATTGAATGCTACAGGACTCCTCTCCGCCACAAAGTCTGCTCTGTAAAAGGTGTGCAACAAATTAAGGCAAACAGACTTGCATTCGGCGCAAAAAGTTTCATTGGAAACTTTGGCTTTGGCTTCTTGGTAGCCAGCTCCCAGAATGGGGGGGTCTCCACCCCAGCTTCACAGCTCTTTCGCACGAGCTGGCGAATTTCCCTCGAACAGTTTTAATCTCCCAGGCCACCCACTTTCACTCGCGGCACCAATACCATTCCCCCCGAAGCTCTCTGTGCTGCTGAATAGCCTTAACTCGACTTTGAGGAGGTGCACGGGTGGGTTTTAGCTTGGATTTAGATTGGGGCAGGGCAGGTGCTGTGGTAGGTGGCAGCTTCCCAATGCTTGTACAGAGTAATGAAGGCGGTTCTCCATTGACCGACCGCCTTGGCAGTGTTTCGATTACGCGCCTCAAGTGGCAATCAGGACTGCAGACGGGCATGCAGCTACGGGATTTGTTCGGCATTAATAATACTTAACCCTTGGCCAAAGGTGGCAAAACAGGATTGGGACGGTACGGCCAGTGGCAGGTTGCGGCATTAATCTTCGCTTTGATGTTGCGTCGAGTGCCGTAATTGGAATTAATTTCATTGGTTGGTTTTCTCGAATTTTTGTTTATTTATTCAGTATTCATTATTATTATTAACACACTCAGTAGTTTCGACTTACATCTAATGTATTTCACTTTCGTAGTTGTGTTTTTCTTTTATGTTTTTCTTCATCTCATCTCATTTCCTTTCCTTTTCTTTGTTTATTAATTACTTCATTTGTAAATCTAACTTTTGCTTAAAAACAATCAGTTTGGTTTTGTTCAGAGTGACAGAGACAGAGAACGGGGGTGGTGGAGACCCTCCCCTGTTTTCCTGTATATATATATATATTTATGTATATCAATTTATTTTTATTACGCTTACGCACTGTATATTTTGCTAGTCTGCCATTTCGCTTTATTCTGGTTGTATATTTGAAATTAGAATTCGAATTACATTGGAGTATTGTGTGAACTGTATGCCGTACTATTATTACAATTATTATAATTATTATTATTAGTTTTATAACGATTATTATCTACGCTTTGCTCTGCTCTGCTCTTCCCTGCTCTGCTCTGCTCTTCTCTTCTCTGCTCGGTTACCTTAGTTATTTATAACATTTACAATGAATTCAGTTTTATAGTTGTAGTTGTAGTTCATTTTGTGGTTCAATGCTCTCGTAACTGGATTGTTTTTTTTGTTGTTGATGTTGCCATTCGAATGTTTATTCAACATTTATTCATTATCCCTATTCGAACATCGCCCACTTAGAGGGGGGTTTTCTCTGTGTGTGTGTGTGTGTTTTTCTGGTGCTCTCTTGATTATTCATCTTCGGTCCGAATCGGCTTGTTATGGTAATAGAATATTCATGAATTGGTATAAATAGCAGCAGGAACTGGCCCACAGATACGCATAGATGAGCCAGAGATGCTGCGCGGAAAAATGTGTAAGTCGGAATGGCTTGGACCTGGGGCCCGGAAATATATACGAGTATTTTGGTAACATTTTAATTCTGCTGGCCAGTAACAAGATGGGGGCTTTAACGACTAATGGATTTCGTTATATCGTTATTCAGACATACATAAACTGCGTGAATTGCTGCTGGACACACACTGCACACACTGCCTGTCCATCCTACGAGTCCATTGCCTCCGAGGCAGAAGGGGAGGTGGCATTTACATTGATAATTACCAATATTTCCAGCTCTAGGAGTTCTAATTACACTTTAAATACACAAGGCTTATTTGGCTAATTGCTTATCGACTAGTTGTTCATTAATTACAGTTAATATTCAACATATAAATGCAGTTTGATTAATGTTTGCCCGTTCTCTCTATCTCGTATGTACAATTGATGGTGCAACAGTTTCCTTTTCCCCTTTGAGTTTCCATTTGAATGCCTTCTCCGGGTGTTGGATGTCTATGGGTGTCGTCTTATGCTATTTACAAGTGGTTGGTATCTTTTGATTTAAGTTGCAAACATTTTCGTAGCCTATTTATAGAGCAGCAGTTTATCGATTTCGTTTTGATTTTGGGTTTCGTATGACACTTAAATGGCTGACAATTACAAAATGGCTTATCCCTAGAACGATCTATGTGTGTATGTATGTATGTTGTGTGTGTGTGTGTGTGGGTATGTATGGCCTATGCCCTCAAACACGTCTTGCAGATACCAGTACGTAGTACGTTTTACCTTTTTTCTTTTTGTTTCGCGTTAATGCATTTAAATTTATGCTAAAAATTTACAGCTATGTTAAATGAAATGCCCGTGAATTATGAGCTCTCACCGCGGATCGGCTGTATCAGTACTCTCTGTGTGTGTGTGTGTGTGTGTGTGTGTGTGTTTGTGTGGGTGTGGGTGTGTTTGTGTCTATTGTGGCTGTTGTTGTTCACTATGGCGGATATTTATTATTACTTTTTACAATTACTTCAGCGTGGGATCCAGGGTCGTAAATTCCAATTCGCCGCGCGGCAATATCAGATCCGGGTCTGCAATATACACTTTTGTAGGTTGGTATAAAACAAAATCAACAGCAATGCCGCAAGCATATGTATTTGTGAATATGTATGTGTGTGTGTGTGTGTGTAAATTTATGCGAATGAAAAATGGTCGAGGTGGTGTTTTGGTGTGTTTTGGTGTGTGTGTGTGTTAGAGAAACAAAAGCAAAATATTTATACCGATTAGTTTTTGGCTTGTTTCGTTTTTGGGATTTTGTTGATATTTCTTGCAAAATGACATCACAACAGTTGCAAACGATTATTTGAGCAGCAAAAGAAAAGAGAGCCATTAGCACAATACGAGATTACATATCAAAAGCGTGACCAGACCATTTGTGCGCTGATAAGAAAACAAATACAAAATAAAAATACAAATAACAACTAATAAAAACAGCAACATGAAAAAACACACACACACAAACAATACGAGTACCAGGAACCGGAACAACAGAACAACATTTCAATATTAATATTCTTCACTCTGCTAGGACACGGCTCAAAGCACTACCCCATCCCTGCCCCTGTCCTTACCCCCCTGGCGACGCTCGTAAACATAAAATAATTCAACAATTTCTTAATTTTTATGGCACATTTCATTGGAATTTATGCCGGAATTCATTTTATTGTGGTCCGACTTCACGAGGCACAAGTGAATCTTGAGCGCCATCCAGCGACAGCAGCAGCCTTCATTTGCCGCTTGTCCTTTACGATTTTGCAGTTTGTTATTTGGCGAGCGAGAGCTGGCGAGCACCCTGTGTGATATTTTATTATTATCGCCTTTTATGTCACATTTGTGTGGCGTCTTTGAGTCATAAAGACGCACAAACTAAGGCAGCTCCACTGCGTATGCGTATGTGGCCTTGTGTGTGTGTGTGTGTGCCCCGGTGGGCTGTGGGCCCTTCACGTTTACTTTCACGCCATGCCTGACAGCATTAAAAAATGTCAAAAGTCGCAAAAATGTTGCCAGCCTGGATGTCACGGCCTCATCCAACAAAGTGGGAACACACAAGAAGACCATAGAACGGCTGCTGTTAATACCCTTTAACGTTTCTATGGACGCTATATAGTCAAGAAAGCTGCGAAAGGTTGTCATGGCAATATTCCAGACTTCTGCTGGAAGCGAGTGCAAAGATGCTGCCTTCTGTGCCTTCTTGAAGGGTATCAAACCTCTGTGAAGACGGTGCGAAGTGGGGAAACGGAAGTGCGGCGACAAATGAATGAACGCCGCTTGACATTGCGGCTCCAGCAGGAATGGGAGGATGTGGGAATGTGGCTGAGAATGGTGCGTATGGCCACATAAACAATGTTGCCGAAGCAAATTCTGTGGCATTTTTTGCGGCACTGGCGACGACATCAAAGTGCGTGTATGCTGCCATTGAGGGGATGCTTTAAGGAGTCTTTAAGATAATGCCAGTACTCCTGGGTCACAGCAAATGGCACCGTGTGCTCTCATTTCGAGTGTCTGCTGTGTGTGTGTGTGTGTGTGGCTGGGTCTTAACTTTGTCTAATTAGACGAGTGGCGCTGAAGTGCACAAGAAACCTACAACCCACTCACATTACTTGCTACACAAATACGCGCACGCACACAGACACACACACGAGATGAAGATGGCACAAGGACGAAGGCTACACAAATGTTGCTCAGACGCTGGATGTCGACTCTTGACTCGCACACAGCCAAACAGTCAAACACACAGAACAAACGGCACGACAAGCAACACCAACAACAGCGGCAAAAAAAGATGCCGAGCAAAATGAATGGAGCAGCATGAAATGAAACAAATGTGCACAAACAACAACAACAGCAACAACGAAAAAAAGACAGCAAACGATGAAACAAAAAAAATGCACCCTCTCTCCCGCCCATGCACTGAACCAGAGCCACCAGATCCAGCAGATCCACACTGCGTAGCAGGGCAGGGATGACTGCGGGGCATAAACAGTCAAACGAATTTGACTGCGCCAAGGGGGCCGTGCTCCGGCTCTGGCTCTGGCTCCGGCTCCCAGCAGTCACCTGAATCGCGAGCGCAGAGGTGGAGAGCACGAGGGACTAGCATATGCAATTTAAAATGTTGGCTAATGACAGCCACTGCCAAGATGGAAGGATGGCAGGCATTATATGGCAGCAGTCGTTTCAGTGGCTCACTTGTCTGCCCCGAGTTACAGTGTTGCATATGTGTGTGTACATTCCGTTCTGTCCCTTTCCTTATTTCAATTTCGCTTTGCAGCCAAGTAAAGTTGCAGTTGAAATATGTTTAAAAAATAAATAGTTTTAAATATAACACTTGAAGATTTGTATTCCTGTGTGCCTGTGTGGGTGCAAAAATGCAACTTCAAGTTCTACTTTGAGCTTCAAGAGACAGGAGATGTTGACAGCGACATTTTGGGGCTGCCAGTTGGGGCAGTGTAATCCCCATCGAGGAGTGCCCCTAAACTGTGTTGCCTTAGTTTTCGTCGTGGTGTAACAACTACTCGTACAGCGTGTCTGGACCGACCGCTCCTTGGGCGCACTTCAGCCTGACTTGGGCACTTGTTAGTGTCTTGTAAGCCAGTTGACTTGGTTTATGTGCTGCCGGGGTGCGAGTGCGAGGACAGCAGCACTGGGGGCACTACGAATATGCACACACCCTGCTCTATGTGTGTGTGTGTGTTGACTTGTGTCGTGTCAGACCCCCCCCCCAAGCACACATAAATTAGGGAGGCTGTCAGGCAGTCGGAAGCGCAAGAAAAAGGAAGACAAACGGGGCAAAAAAGTAATGAAAATATAAAATTAAATCGCTGACAAAATCAAATTTAGCTAATTTGTGACATTTGAGCCCCACGCAGTGTGGGCGGGGGGCGGCTGCGAGGTGCTGGGGGCCCCATGTTGTGTTAGCAATAATATCACGTATACGACACATATGCCCATTAAATAATATTTGCATTTGCCAGCATGTCGGCATGTCTCTCTCTCTCTCTGGGTCCCTATTTGCGAGAGAGAGTGAGAGAGAGAGAGAGTGCCAGGTGTGTGCCTTTGTGCTTATTTTTGTGTTTTAATTTAGTGCTTTCGAAATAATTAAAATTTATGCAATTCAAAGTTAAAACAAAGTCTGCATGAGCTCGCACAGCAAACAGAGAGGGCAGAGCGGCAGGGCAGAGAGCGGCACAGGGGTCGGGAACGTCAGAATATTTTGCTAAATTTGTTGCTGTCTGAGGCACAAACACACACAGAGGCGCACAGGCACAGGGAGAGAGAGAGAGCGAGAGAGCCGTGTACATATGTTTGTTTGCCCTGGCGTGTCCTGCGCTTCAAAAATTTATGCAAAACGTCTAAAAGGCTTGCCACTGCAGCAGGATGGGGAAGTGAGGATGTGGAGGCAGACAGCATAGAGCGAAATAAACACAAATGTCAACGAAAAACAAAGACTGCGCAAACAGTAGCCCCCCTGCCCCATAGCCCATCACTGTCTTGCCCCTACTGCCCTGTTTTGGAGCTGGGATCTGCAGCATTTATCCTTTTTAACCAAAATATTTGGCTGCTGCATTCTCTGATGCTTTTGTTTCGTATTGTTGCCTGTCTGCTGTGTGCCTGGCCCTGTTCCCTGGCCAAAACAAAATGGCTGTCAAAAAAACTAATAAACTTCAATTAGCTTTTATTTAATACTGGTGATCCCTTCATCTGACTAATTTGTTCGGTTTGAAGCTTTCAAAGGGCGCTCGAAAATTCAGCAAAAGGAAGCAAGTTCTCTGGAATTTTTCTCTCATTTGCATTGCAGATAAACCATGAGAAGGAATCTGGCAAAATAGTTTCGGGTGCACAAAGGTAATAAAGGAAATTGGATGAGCGACATGTGAATGCATGAATGTTGCAGCAGCAGCAAGCAGCAAGCAGCAGCAGCAGCAAGCAGCACTGCAACAAGAAATATAAATTGGAATCCTAAATGGACGACAAATTAAAATGTGAAATGAAGCAAAAATGCTATGCCATGGTCTCTGGAATGGTTCATTAAATATATTTTTGGGATTCAGCTCCAGCTCTTGTCGACAGCGAATGCTCCAAGCGGACAGCAGTTTAGCTCAGACATGGCAGCCCATCTGTGTTCGGGCCTGAAGTTGCAGCTGCAACTGCACTTGTTTCTGTTTCTGGTGCTGTTTCTGTTCCTGTTTCTGTTTCTGTTCCTGGTTCGGGTTCGGGTTCTGTTTCTGTTTCTGGGCAAGTTTCTGTTTGAGTGGGGGCTGTTGCCTTTCAGCCTGCTGCACAGATTTAGTTACATAAAATTTACTTTGCATACATTTGGGCGGCCAGGCAGAGTCCCTCCCACTGCCACTGCCACTACCACTGCCAATCCCAGCAGCAACTTGCTGAAGCTGGGACTGGGGCACGGCCACGACCACGTTCGAGCTGGTGGTAGAGACGGGTGAGGCGAGGCGGTAGCCGCTGTTGCCCGGCTGGCTGGACGTTACAAGCAAAGGTAGTAGCACATCGCCTGGGTGGATAACAGGATAACAGGAACACAGTGAGTCTCGTTAGTCGCAGCAGCCACTACTCGTACAACGGCGAGCAACTTTCCAGCAGCTCAACTCCGTACGTATACGTATATGTGTGTATATGTATATATTTTGGGGGGGGTACTACATTGCTTTAAGTACTGGGCGAGGTATTTACAACTTCAAGTTGAGGATTAAGACAGTTTGATTGTGAGTTGAAAGGGTTTTTCATTACCTATGGGTTGGAGCAATAGAGCAACAATATATCTATAAAGATACACAGACATACAGAGAGAGAGAGAGGCATACATGTTGAAAGTGAGAGAAGGAGATAGACAAGAGAGAGAGATAGAGATCTATATGCTACGTGGGCATTACTGGGTGGGGTGGGGGAGGGGCGACGCTTTGTCTGCTAGTGGGTGTGAGAGCATACTCGTACTCGTACAGGTGCCTTTGCTAATGCGAAATAACTTTCCAAATACTTGAACTAATCGCTGCCAATTGCTGTGTGACTCGTTCCAATTCGTTCCAATTCGATTCGATTCGATTCATTTCAATTCAATTCAAACTCAAATTAAATGAAACGTAATGAAATGCTGTGTACTTCGATCAGCGCTAATTAGAAAATTGTGTGTCAAATGCTACTTTTGCGGCTGCCTAATGAAGGGAAATTAGTTTTTGCATTTTAGATGTGTGCTGGTGGCTGGCAACTGGCAACTGGCAACCCACTCGATAGTCGACCGCATCATTAGCGCCAGCTCAAGCCAACACATCAATATAAATAGGTTTATGTACTTTTCAATAGATCCCCTTCGCATATGATTTTGGGAACGCTCTCATGTGCAAATCCCTTCAAATGGTGCCACTCGCAATCGCATGCCAAAATACTTGACGAGCAATCAAATAAATAAAAATAATAATTCTATTAGACTAACCTGACGGACAAACTGTCGGTCAGAACCAAACAAAAATAGATATTTATATTTTTGCATTCGCATTGCATACACAATTTATTCATTTTGTTTCGTTTCGTTTCGTTTGGCTGCATTCCGAATGCAATGCGACTAATGGAGATGTTAAGCTAATCTACATAATGGCTACAAAATAACATAAAGATTTATGTGTGTGTGTGTGTGTGCTGTATGTACAGGCAATAATTGTGTTTGTGTTTGTGTGTGCAAGAGAACTATGTACAGATGGTAGAAAATTCAATTGGGCAAATCAATCAACTAAAACTACGAATACAAAATTAATATTGAGTGCGTACTCCACTCGCAAACTGAACACTCGTTGAGCAAACCAAGTGGGGATGCATTATCAAATATATAAATACAAAATACATTGGCATATGCATATTCTGTACGTATAGGTGGATGGATAGATAAATGGATGGCTACTTGACTACCACTACAACTAAAATTATTGGCTACAGCTAGAACTACAGCTTGTTGAGTATAGATTTTGGAATAGTACCGTTTAGACTGGGCTGCGCGTATTGGATGAAGCTCTCCGAGATGTAGTGATGTGGTCCGGCCACGCCCACAATGCCACCGCCACTCGAGCCGACTCCTGGTATTCCTCGCCGCCGACGCCGCCGCCACCGCCGCCGCACATGTGCGAGGTAACGGGTGTGACGCGCGCTCGAATCTCAGCCGCTCGACCGCCGCCGCCTTCCTCCAGCTCATTCAGCTCGTCCTCCTCGATGTACATGCTGGGCACATCGTTTCGCGCAGGCCTACACACAATGGGGAGAAGGGTAGAAAAATACAGAAACAAATTTAGCAAAAAAAAAGTCACCGCAAAATCTATTAAAAGTTTGCACGCCTATGCCCTGAGCGTCAGTTTAGGCAAGTTGGTAATAGTTCCCAAGGCAGAGACCCCGCTTTTGTGTGGCATGAAAAACAGCTTAACAAACTTTGGGACCAGCAGAAAAAAAACTAAGCCACAAATTCAAAATTTCAATAACAACAGCAGCATTCACAGCCGACCGTCACCTGGGGAGCGACTGCAGCAACTTTCCCACCAAAGGGGGGGGGGGGTGAAAATAGGGTCGAAAATAAAGCTGGAAATGAAAGCATTATTTATTTAGTGGCCGTCGCACACTGCGTATGCGGAATATTTGCAATTCTTGCAAGTGGAATTTAATGAATTTATGCCAGCAGCGACCATCATCCACCGCAGTGCAATAATAAATATTGGCAATATAATTCCATTTCTCGCTGGGACTTTCTAATTTTAATCAGTCCCGCTCGATGGTCCGCAGTAAATTGGATATAAACCCGATTCGATTGCCACTGGGAACGCTAATTACAGGGGGGTGGCACACACTCCTCTCTTATCAGTCGGGACTTGCGCCAAAGATACTCACACACACGCATCAAATATTTGCACAAATACTTTTGCCGCAAAAAGGCAAATCATTAAAATTTATGCACAGACGCACAAGGGAATCGGTGAGTGAATGGGAGAGATCGGTGGGACGGCACATGGCTCACCTGCCAGCAGGTGATTCCGAAATTTTATTCATGAACAGACCCGTACAGTGGGTTATGGGGGGGTGGGAAGGAAGAGCGCCTGACAGTTGGGATGACCATTTAATGACCCGCATGCGGCTGTCGCGCTTTGATGTGCATGTGACTGGTGGCCGGGGCTTGACTATTTTCGGAAACTATAATTAATATTTCGCTGGATTGTTTCGCTTTGAAGTGGTACGACTGAATTCATTATTGGGCAATCAGCAGCGGCAGCGGCAGCAGAGGAAAATACAAGAAAAAAAGCCATCACAGTTTTTTGTGTCTGGGTGCGGATCTGGATCCGGGCCAGGGCATGGCAATCAACCTGCACCATCGATACGAACGAGGTCTGTGCCTGGGCAGGGGATGGTAGGGGATGCTGCATGTTTATCTTTCATTAGCCGGGCAGCCAGTTGACAGAGTTGGAGCAGCCAACTCGGCTAAGCAGCTGCTTAATTACCCACCCACGGACGGGCAACGAGCGACCCTTGCGCGCTGATTTCCTATCTTAAATGGAAACTTTCACTTGTGCGGCTGCCTTTGCTTCCGGTGCTCGTTTATGGGAGGAGACTCATTTCTTGTACGGGTTTGCATTGGGCCTCTGCCGCTGGCTCTGTCCCGTGTCCCGTGTCCCTCTGGTTGGGTCGTCGTCAGGTGCAGGTTTAATTAATTTAATTACAGACTAAGCATAATTTACTGGGCAGGTGCGTGCCCTTTGTTGGCCCACGCTGGCCCAGAGCCACGCTAATCGATTGGCCCCTCAAACTGTTAAGACGATCGCCTTTAATGAACCTGACATTAGCCGGACCTGATTCGGTCGCCCTTTGATGTGGCCTGGCTGGCCACTGAGTTTAAAGCAGGACAGCGCCGGCCCGGCCTGCGCAAAATTGATTGAGCGCCCATTTCTGCTCGGTCCGACCGTCATTTAATTACATTACATTCTCCGTAATAAGCATAAGCGTGGAATTCCGGGCAAGCAGTAGAAACGGCTGTCAGTCACGTGCTCCACATAAATAATTTCGTAATTATTTCTGCACACACAAACATACAGAGAGCGAAACGCGGAGAGATACTAGCGGATGCCAGCAGCAAACAATTTCATTATTAGTTTTTCTACGGGCCCGATAAAGGCCAAAGGAAAGAGCCGAGGCGAGGCTAGGTAGGGATACTCACCGCATGCTCTTGCGCACCTCCTGCGGCTCAGGTGGCCGCGGCCTGTGCCGGCAGACGACGACGATGCCGGCCACGATAATTGACGTCACAATGACGGCGCCTATCACAACGGTGGCGGCGAGTATCAGCAGCGTGGACTGCTTCTCCGGCCCGGTGCCTATGCTGGCGCCGGTGCCCACGCCTCCGGCACTGCTGCTGCCGCCCGGACCAGTGCCCCCATGATGCGTGGTCTCTGCGGGCGTGGGGTCCTCCCTGGGGTCGCTGGATTCATCTGTGGAAAGAGATGAAATAGAGAATTATACATATGTACATGTGTGTGTGTGTGTGCCGTAGGTGGGATGCTTCAGATAGTTTTCGGGCTTTGCTCCCAATGATTTGTTATTTGCTCGAAATTATTTTGGCTGCTGATTTGTGTTTGCCTCTCCACTCGTCGTTTATTTATTTATTTGTTTTGCCGCTCCGTTTGCCGTTGCTTAACTGATTGCTTTGACTGTATGCCACGCCCTGTTTGCGCCCCATTCCCCCTGACTTATTCCCCATGCCCTTTAGCCACTGCTTCAGTTGGCAAACTGTGTTGAAAATTGAAATTAGCCAAAACTACGAAGAGAATAAATAATCGCCGACTCTCGGAGGCATTATGGAAATCAAAGAACTCGAACCCGTGCCCGTGCCCGTGCCCCTTGGTCGCTTATTACTGACGATTAGAGCTGATGGCACTTGCCACGAAAATCTGCTGAAATTATTTTACGAGCCACATGTAGGGCGGGAGTGCCCATTGTTTATATTTATTAGATTTCCAGCAGGCGGAAATTGCAATATAATGTGTGTGTGAGCTGGAGGGCCACAGCTCTTTCCGAGAGAGAGAGAGGGCGGGGAGGCACACTGATTGTAAGATGATCCCCAGGCAAGATTTATGCCAGACATTCGTTAATGCCAGGCTCTGGTGTACTCTCTCCCTGGCAGAGAGCAACATTTCCGCTCCATTTGCGGGCCGTCAAAGCAACGGCCTCGGAATTGAAACATTGCCAACATCATGCAGCCATCCTGGCCCGAGCTGGCCGAGCTGGCAGCGACCATCCTTTTGGCTTTTGAAGTGAGCGTTTGAGTGGAAATTGCCTACACCTGCGGCTCAATTTAATTTTTGTTCTTGCCTCTTGTTATTGCCTCGGCATCGCCATCGGCATCGGCCTTTGCCCTGCCACTGGCCCCTCCCGAGCTTGGAGCTCACCGATGCCATGGTTCACGGCATCTTCGTCATCATCTCAGCCTGTTTTTTAATCAGTTTGCTCTGGGCTCAGTCTTATCCTCATCCTCGCCCTTTGGTTTACCTTTTTTACTGCCATTATAGCAGCCAGAGAGCATTTGCTTATTTATTTGCTGGCTGTTTTGCGCTCTCCTTTGATGCCCGACGACCGATGCTCAGCAGCAGCTTTTCCCCAGCTCAAGTGGCCACTTTGCTTGATATTTTTCACTTTTTGCTCGCCTTGGCTCGCCGCGAGGAGCAGCAGCAGCAGCCACAGCAGCGTAATAAATTCTCCTGATGAGTTCTGCGTAAACTGATTTAAATCAGCGTCAGCTGATTTGCCTTCATCTTATTTATTTGCAAAATCTTGTTACGTGCAGCTACTGCTCGTCCGACCTTGCTGGAATTTATAGCCACACATATGTATGTGTGTGTGTGTATGTAGGGCTGGCAGGGGGATCGGGATGGATCCCCAGGCACCATGTATCACCTAAATAAAAACGCCTGCGTGGGCTATGACTAGGAATAGGCATAGGCATGGGCATGGGCATAGAAACAGGCACTGGGCCAAAGCCAGCTGTTAAAATTCCGCATAAATTAGGGCCAGCCTCCTCTCCACGCCGCTCGACAGAGGCGCCATTCATGGAGTCCATAGTCGCCGGCTCGCTCCATGTAATCACAGCCACTGCTCAGAGGCCGAATTTACGAGCCGCCATTGTGTTGTTCACGGGCACGGACAAACAAAGACAGAGCGAGGGAGAGGGTGAGGCAGAGGGAGAGCGAGAGCGAGTCGGCATTAACATACGGGAGTAACTGTAACTGTATTTGGGCCCTGATTCCAGGCAGCTGCTGTTTTCGGTAACTTAGTTTCGCCAGTGAATCGAACATTTGCGTATCAAACGCAATTAGCGCCATTAAATCGGACCAATATGAGTGATTTATGGTTAACGGGCGATGCCCAAAAATGCCCAAAAATGGACAGAAAACGGAAAGCAGGTTTTCCGTTAAGTTCCCCTTGCAGCAGCAGCAGCAGAGGCAGCAGCAAATGGCAGTGGAAATGGTAATGGAAATGCAGATAAAAATAAAAATCAGCATGAAAATAATGACAGCATTGTTGCTGGCACTCGTCGTGGTGTACGCACACTTGTGCGGGTGACTGTAAGCAAGGAAAGTGAAAGAGGGAGAACGAGAGAGCCGGCAAATGTGAATGGAGAATGTGAAAGGAACAATAAAAGAAAAGTGTCTACGGTGGCCGTTAAGCAAAACGAAAATTGAAGCAATTCCGCTTACGCTTTTTCGCTCTCACTCACACATACACGCAATGGCACACATGTGAGTGTGCACACGCATACTGAGACAGAGAGAGAGAGAGAGTCGAGTCACATTATGTCGTTAGGCTGGAGCAAAATGAAGAGGCTGTTGCGGCACGCCCCTGCGTATACGTAATATGCGTGTGCCCCACTCAACGAATTGATGGAAAATGCTGAAATGCTTTACGCTCCACTGCATAACTCAGTCAGTGGATTAGAAAAGGGCGGCCCATCCTTTGGGCGGCCCCCAAGGCAGGCAAGCCTGGCTGGCTGGCTGGCTGGCTGTCAGCCAGGACGCCAGAAGGACTTCTGGCATTCAGGAGATGCTTCTCCAGGTTTTCTCTCAGCGTCCGTGTGTGTGTGTGTGTTGTGTGTGTCTGCGTAGCCATGTGCGAAGTTTTCGCGGCGGCTGATTGAAGACGATTTCCCCGAACTTGCGTTGATTTGAAAATGCAGTCAAGCGTTGAATTAGACAGTTCCGTCCTCAGCTGTTTGGGACTCAGACCCGATGACTCGAAGACGCGCTCCGGGCGCGCTCCCCTTTTGCAGGCTATTTTATTGGTCCGGGCCACGACCCAGAAATGAAAGTGACCCACAAAACTTGTAACCGGGTGCACATTTCTTTCACTATTTATGTGATTAGTACGAGTGGCCCTGCTATCTCTCCCTGCTCTTCGTTTTTTTCTGCTTAGTTGTCTCGTGCCATTTCTTGTGTTGTTTTTTTTTGTGTGTGCTTTTGGGGTCTACTCACCATATGGTCCCAGTTGTGCGGCCACGCGTACGCGCTCAATCACCACCGGCGGTTCGCTTTTTCCTTTGGCGTTGACGGCATAAACTAAAAATTGATATTCACGTCCCGGCTCTAAATTATTCAAACGAAACTGTGGACTGTTCTCCTGCATGCGAAAGATGGGTGCAGATGTCGCCTGAAATGAGATACAAAACATTTATACACGGATACACAGATACTCAGATACAGTTACAGCTATAGACATATGTATGTGTGACAAACGGACGCATATATAATTCAACCATATAGCCATATGGACTGAAGCTCTAGTTGTACGCCCATGTGCCATGTATTTTCAACTTTTTGGGTGCCCAAAAATAATTATTCATGCCTAAAAAATATCAAATCAGCCACACAGCAAGAAGCACAACTGTACCGGTAAAGACGATAGGAATAGGGATAGGGATACGCTGACCGAAGCAGAGCCAGGAACCAGAAACAGGAGTAGAGTCTATGGGACAGTCTGTGAAATTTTAAACTGAATATCCGTTTGCCGTAATGGGACACAATCGAGTGAGCTCCGTTGGTTACGCACAAATTCCCACTCAAGTAAGCGTAAGTAATTTATGTTGTCCTTGCGGCACTTTTGCCGCCCCCACTGCCACACTTGCCACACGCTCTCCCTAGGTCTGTGTCTGTACATATACAGATACATATACAGCTACAGATGTGGCTGTGGATGTGTGTGTGTGTGTGTGTGGCTTTTATCTAGCATGAAACTTTAAAGCTGCCAACCAACGGACCAATGCGTGGGTCAGACTCTGTCCAGAGTATGCGTGGTGGGACTTCTCATCATCATCATCAGCATCATCAGCATCGTGATCATCGTCCTGATGAGCTTTGCGCTTGGCTACTTTGCTAATAAACTCGCTCCGGCGAGCGCTTCATCAGTAAGCCCCCCGTCCAACCGCTCGGCTCAGGACCAGCACCAGCACCAGCGCCAGCACCAGGACTCCAGTTGTTGAAAGCAACCAAACGAAATGAAATGAAATTTTCATATGATATTCTCATTTAGGAGCGACAGAGATAATTTAATAACTCAGCATGCATTCGCTTGGTTCGCCCAGAAAGGCACAAAGGGTATTGCCCATACAGCGGGGGAGGGGAACGGACTACCCTTAGCAAGCAGACTCGACGGTGGCAGTGAGACGTCAATGCAGTGCAGGGCTCTGTCGCAGCATCGCACATGTGTATGGGGGGGACTCTTGTCATTAATTATGTTGTCCCTTTTACACTTGAGTTGAGCAGCAAAAAACCCCCCCCCAACCGAACTGGCCCTGGCCCCCTAAATATTTATTAATAATTCAAGCAGAAAAGTCAAAGGACATGCACACTAATTGACCATATGGATTCCAAGTGAATTATTGCTCGGACTCTTTTCGGCTGTGCTGCTGTTTCTGGTTTCTCTTTCTTTCCCTTTCCTTTCTATTTCTATTTCTGCCTTCTGGCTGTGTGCTGAATTGTAAGTAAAATTTTAATTTAATTGAGCAATTTTGCAGTTTTTGCATGCCCGTTAAGTTCGTTACGAGTGGAACTTATCAACTTGGGAGATAACTCGATTGGGGACAGGGACAGGGACAGGGCCTGCACTCACCTGATCGTTCAGCGTGGATATCTCATTGTCGCCCAGGCCAACGGCCTCGCCGAACTGTCCACGGCCCTGGCTGGGGCCCTGCGCCGCCGAGTCGCTGGAGTAGAGCAGATCTCCGCCCACAACTTCGAGCATGAAGTATTGCGAGAGGCCGCCATCGCTGCCAGCCACACAAACCACCTCCAGGATGGTGTCGTTGCGCAGTTCGCAGGCTTTGGGTGCCTCCGGAGTATCTACACAGAGGGGGGAGAAGGAAGAGCAGAGAGCCAGCACAGATAGCAGTTAGTCATAGTCATGGTGAAGTCGTGGCTTAATGGGCCCCGCAGACCCGTAATTGCATTTGGGAGCAGCTCCCACTTTGCCGGGTGCCTTTAAACGCCGCTTTGGCTGCAAATAGTACGCGCCCGGGCGGCCGATGCAGTGCCACGCCCTCAGTTTGCATTAATAACAGCCAGATTCGGTATAGTCTTGGCATCATCGTGGTGCGCCGACCCATAATGGAAGGGTGGGCGGCCTCCAACCCGACGATTATTTGGCAACATTTTGGCCATGTCAGAGCCCAGCAGGAGCAGTAGCCGGGTCAGGGCTTGGAGTTGCACCAACGAATAACCTCGGAACCGGCACCGGCAGCCCCATCCCCCATCAGCACTCGGCACATACACTCGCCAATTATGTAAGTAGATCCTTATGTGTGCATAAGAGATAGACTCAGACCGACACGGACACGGACACGGATACCGACACCGGCAGCAGCAGCAGCAACACCAACACCAGCCAACACGTACACCTACACTGGCACAGACTTGCCGGCGTCTTGTTTAAATTGCGGTGAAGATGGAGGTAAATGCCGGCATCTTGTGGCAACAACTTCCTCTACTTACTTGCAGGGAGAATGTGCACCAGACAGGGCGTCGTCTGGCGGCCCACCGCATTGCTGGCCCAGCAGGCGAGCGTTATTAACTCGGAGTCGGTTTGCGGCAGATACGTCACCGTGCTGGCCAGTCCATTCGATTGTATCCTCGAGTTGAGCACCTGTAAGGGAGAATGGGAGCCAAAGCCAAAGGATTAGAGTGGTCTCCGACTCGTCTTCGCTTCTATTCTCATGGGGTGGCAGCAGGGTGGGGGGTGGCTTTTCTGCAGACGTAGGCGGAATCAGATGCAGCTCTCGAACCCAATTCTCAGACCAAAGAGCCACAGAGGCACGGAGGCAGGCGAGCATAAATATTTGAAGGCAAATAAGTTTTTATTGCTAAGCAAACGAAACGAGTTGGAGACTGGATAAGTCATCCTGTGGCTCTACGGATTTTCGTGCAGATTTTCAAATAACTTTTGCGGTAAATGAATTACTTTATTTATTGGGCACAGCTGCTGTCCCCCCACCACCTCCCAGTCGCATATGCATGTCTTTCGGTTCGTTTGGTCAGCCATTCAGGCACAGCCCGGTCCGGGCTCGCTCTCCTGCACTACTATATCTACGAATATCTATCTATCTATCCATCTATCTACGTATTTGCCTTGCTGCCAGCTTTGCACTCCTGCAGTCGGTCCTTGTGCTTTACACCTAAACGGTTTGCATTTTAAATAAACTCGAGCGGGGAGCCATGTGCGCTGTGTGTGTGTGTGAGTGTCCCCGTTTCGGACTCCACAAATTTATACATTTTGATTAAATTTTAATTCAGTCACGTACAGTGCCCGATTTCGATTCGGAGGAACGAACGAAAATCCCAGACAACCCTCGAGTATTTAGCACAAGTTTTGCTAATAGTAGTGGACCGACTTGGAACTTGGAACTTCGGACTCGGTTCCTGTTTCGTTTTCCATTGCTGGCAGTAATTGCTGACAACCAGGCTCGTCCCTTCTCCAGTTGCAGCACGTTTCCAGGCGCAATTACAGGCACAATAAGTTCCGTCTGGGTTCGAGAGCTTTACCCTTGGCGTGGCCCTGCCCTCGCAGAGACTTACCGGGGACACGTTGCGGGTGTTGTTGTACGTCCAGCTGAATCGAACCGAATCCGGTGGATCGGCATCCACCTCGCATTTGACCTGTATCGAGTGCATGTTGATGGCTCCAATGGATGTTTGCTCAGTGCCGGGCTTACAGCGCGGGGAGACTGCAAAGTGAGAGAGAGCGAACTTCATAAATATGTATATCTGTGTGTGTATGTATCTGTGTGTGTATGTGTGTAAGCTTCGTTCCCAAGTTGTTAGGCAGCAAAAAGTTTTCATTTTAAATTTGTTGTGCCCCAGCCACCCCCTTGGAGAGCAAACAGTCTCCCGTTCTCTCTCTCTCTTGGGAGGAGTGCCGCAAAAACACACAAAAATATGAAACAAGAAAGAAGGGGCAGGGGCAGGGGCAGGGGCAGGGTAGGAGGATGGGAAGTCGAGGCAGCTACATAGCTACATAGCCTTGAGCATAGTAATTAACATGTTTCCGTTTCACGAGCGTGGCGAGTGGTGGTGCGGGACTGGCGCTGTTGTTGCTTAGCGGGTAAGTCCATGTGGCAGGTGGTTTTCGAGGAAAGAAATACTCCAGCCAGCTCGACTCTGCTTTTACTTTCACTGGAAATGAGGGCAGATATGCGGAAGCAGCAGCCCAAGCAGCAGCATTGGCACACTGGCCCCAGGCATTTGATGTCTGTGTGCTCCAATACTGTGCAGCTTCACTGGGCGGAGTTCGTTCGTCGCTGAAAGCCGCTTTTAAAATGTAAGTCACGCCCTGCCAGATAAGCATTTGAAGCTCTATTACTACGTTCCTTTATCACAAGTCAACTGCATTTCAGCGGCGAATACTTAAGCCATCTGTCAGTGTCTAAGTCCCTGGCTGTAGCTGTGTCTGTCTCTCTCTCTCTCTTTCTCTCTCTCAAAGTGTGTACTTGTTGCTGTTGTAAGTGTGTGTGCAGTAGGGGCTGGGTGTGGGGGTTGGCTGTGTGCAAATGTGGAGAAAAGTTACCTTAAGCCCGAAACTCAATGCAAAGACTGTCGCTCTCTCTCACTCTCTCTCTCCCTCTCTCTCTCTCTCCCCCTTTCTATCTGCTGATGCTGCTGCTCTGGCAGCGACGGAAACTTGAAACTTTCATAATTTCAAATATAAACTACTTAAACTGTCGTATAGCTTATGCAGCGGGTTGGGCAGAAATGCATTTCAGATTGTCGACTCTTGGGTTCGGCCCCCGAACTGTGTGGGGTTGGGGTGGGGCATGAAAAGATTTTATTTTGTTGTTGTTGTGGTTGCTGCTGTAAGTTGACAACACACAATAAATGCTGAAGCCACATCAGATGGGGGCAACAAAGGCAACGCCAAACGCCCCCCACAAGCTTGCTTCGATGACTGAAGAATGGCTGCTGGCCCCACGTTCTAGTCGCTTTTTTTTTTGTGCGATTTCCTGTTCATATGTTTGATATTTAAGGCTCACTCTGCGCAAGCTGGCACATTCATCGGTTCGGTTTCTCTGGCTCTCTGGTTTATGCAGGCAAATCGCTTTCAGCAAGGGTTTATGATATCCACATTAATCACAAGCAGAAAATAGCCAAGGGCCGCTGTTCCGGCTGCGCTCCCCTGGGCAAAGGAGTTTATGAAAAAGTTGGCCGAGTCCAAAATTGCGTGCTGGATTTATAGTCAAAACTTTTGTCAGTAAATCAATGGCGAGCGGTGGTTTTAGGCCAGCGGCCAGCAGCACAAAATTTCAACAATTGTAAACAGGACAGCGCGAGAGAGAGGGGAGAGGGGGTGAGGGAGAGATATATACAGTTAGAGATACACAAATATAGTTGGAGACGGAGACGGTCATGCATCATTTCTAAGCAATTTCCCCATCCGCTGCGCTGCGTTGCTGCCGAGCAGAAAGTTGGTAACTTTTATTAGCGCATTGGCTGCCAGTTGATTTTATTCTGGAGCTTCCGTTTCCGGCTTGCGCCATGTTATTTCATCATATTGCCTTTGCTCTGGATGGATATTGCATGTATCTGTGTTTGTGTGTGTGTGTGTGTGTGTGTGCTCTACTTACACTGCAATCTCAGCGTGAGACTTGAGCTGCGCGTCTCGCCCTCCGTGTTGGTGGCCCCGCACGCATATGCACCCGCACTCTCCCGCTCCAGCTGCGTCAAGTGCATTATGTCCGTGCTCTCGCCCGACATACGCATGCCCTGAAAAGAGATTTGAACAAGAATATCATTATGAGTCGGAATTGAGTGAGTGCCATGCAAATCCCCCCATCCATCCATTGATCCATGGCACAGAATGGAGGATGTGGATGTGGATGTGGATATGGATGTGGATGTGGATGCGGATGCATATGCTACGCCTTGAAAAGAAAATGGCTTTCTGTTGTCACAAATTGCGGTGCTTGTGCTGCATTGTCCAACGCCCGGCCACATGGCCACATTCGCACCCACATCCCAGGCACAGTGACACTTGCAACACCAAAATGGCAACCGCAATGCAGCCAGAATGCTAAGCTCTTGGCAGGGGGTTGGCTGGCTGGGCGTTCCAGCGGCTGTGGTTGGCATGGCCTAATGCGGTCACTTAGTGGCCTGCTGGGCTTAAATGCATTTATTTAATCAAATTAATATTTTCTGTGTGTGTGTGTGTGTGTGTGTGTGTGTTTTGGGCATTTGTCATTTGGCATTCGGCGCGACCGGACCCGTGTCCGGTGCAAAGTTATTTAATGGAAATGGATGCCGACAAGTGATGTGATTCCAAAAGGCTCCATTAACGCAGCTTGGCTCTCGAAATAATTCGATTAAATATTTAGTTGCAGCATCCCGGTTGACATTTGCACATGAATTTAATTAATTCATAATAATAATGCAATTTAAATGGCTTAAGTAGGATGCAGCATGCAGCATGCAACATGCCAACGCCCATGCACAGGCACAACGCCTCTCTGCCACATTGACAGCTACACACAGAGTGTGGCTCCCTGTGGCACGTCCACGTTCACGTCCACATCCTGTTGCATGTCGCGTTATGGATACGCCACAAATTGGCCATGTTGCATCATTTGATTATTTGCAAAATTCATTAAGGCGCAGTTGAGTCCCGGCTGATGGAGTGCAGTGCCAATAATTGCATTGGCCCTGGCCCTGACCCACCAACGATCCATTTGGTCGCGTAACACAGCTCAGTGCGTCGTTTTATTTAATTTCCTGATGGCATTTTATATTTTTTCTCTCTCTTATTATTAATTTTAAGAAAACTTTCCGCAGCTGAGCAAAACTTTAACGCTGACCAAGTGAAAAGTTTGAGTTCCCAGCAGGAGAACCCAAACCCGATAAGGAGAATCTATATGTCCAACTGTCGTCAAAGGACTCCTCGCAGAACTGACAAAGTTTGCGGCGTTTCTTTGGCTGAACTTTTTTGCGCACATTTGGCGCTTCGTTTTTCATAATTCCCCCCGATATTTTCGTTCTGCCTATTAATGCCAAGCAGCAAAAAGAAAAAAACTGAAAATCAAAAATCACAATGTCCAAAAATTCTGCGCAGAGAAGTTTTCTTGTGGCCTGCCCAAAACGATTTTGGCAATTTGTTAAATGCCCCACCAGAGCACGTGGCTGGCGCCATAAGAAGGGAAAAGAAAAAGCAGCAGCCACAGCAAGAGCAAGGCAAGAGGAAAATATTAGCTTGGGTTTAGGGTTTTTGCCAGTTATGAAAAATGATGATGTGACCATGTGGACAAAACTGTCAAAGGATGTCAGAATCATGCGGTTTAATAATAATAAAAAAAAAGAAAAAACCCAAGACAAAGTCAAAGCCAAACCAACAAAGGGACCCCGCGATCCCCCGCAAGCCCTTCGCGAAAGCAATGTGGAGAAAGCGAGTGGGCGTCTGAACGATTGCGGCAATCTCAATCTCTTTCGGTTTATTTGTCGCATGATTAATAGTTAAATAATTTGCGACACGAATGGACTTCAGCGCACATCATGAGCCAATTATAAGACATTTGAAAAATGAGTCCAACATTTGCTGGCCGCAACTCAGCGCTGGCCATGTGGCCAGCCACATTCCTCTCGCACTCCCCAAGGAATTCGAGGCGGGGCTTAAAGCTCGGTTGTGGCAGCAGTCTTGGCAAATGAAATTAAACCGCAAAAGTGTCTGCTTATGATGCCGCCGGAATGCGGATGCCTCAGGCCAGCAGTGCCCCAAAAATTGATAATAAAATTTCCGAAAATGAAAATGGAAAAAAAGTGTCTGCTGATACACGTCAGCTGTTGGTCGTTGGGTGGTGGTGGTGGTGGTAGGGGACAGTATCAGCAACCACATCAGTACTTACATTCTTGAACCAGGAGTAGCTGGTAACCGGAGGCCTGGCATCCGCACGGCATTTGAACGTGACATTCTGGCCCTCGGAGCGCGTTACCACACGACTGGGATCCTCGTTGGCCAAGTGCACCGACACGGTGGGTGGATCTGTGAGAGAGAGAGAGAGAGCATAAGTAAGTGCGGGCATCCAACTTAATGAGCGCTACAAATGGCTGAATAAAAGTCAAAATAATAAACGGCAATGGCTCATAAGGTGAACTCGGTACACCCTCACCCTCGCCCTCGCTTTTGCCCTCCACAATTTCAGTTATGTCCGATCCAGACAGCATTGCGTAATGTACTTAACTCCAGCTGCCAGAGCAGCGGAGGCGTCTTTTGTTGTGATGCCCGGCCCCCGTACATCCTTTGGGCCTCATCCTACTGCTGTTGCTGCTGCTGCTGCTGCTGCTGCTACACGGCCTCTTGACCACACGCCAAATGGGACTATTAGTTACGGTTGTAAAAATCTAATACGCGTCGGAGACTGTCGGCGCCACTTGGCCCCAAGCAGTCCCCATGGATGGCCGTGGCCGTGCTGGGTGGACAAAACTATGGCTCCCCCCCCCACCACTCTGCCGTCTTAAGTTTTTGGGGGCAAATGTCAATGGCGGGGTCTGGGCAGAAGATGGCAAAAAAAAAAAATTGCTTACGTTGATGGTGAATTATTAAAAAGCCGCACAAAATGAAAACCCAAATGAACTCGGCTGTGGATGACGAGGCGAGCTGGGTTCCGGCCTGATTTGAGTGCAGGTAATACAGAAGGCCACTCACAGCTGCTTTTTGCTCACTCTCACTGGTAAAAGGAGCAGCAGCAGCAGGAGCAGGGACCGACAGAGAAGGTCGAAATAATGTAAAACGGCAGCCGGAAGCGGATGTTGCAAATATTATGGAGGCCAGCAAAAAAAAAAAAAAAAGAGCAATAGAAACATAACTGTGAAAATTTAATCAAGGCAAGTCGAAGACGACGACGACGACGAGCGCCAGGACTAGGAGCAGGAGCAGGAGCAGGACTCGACTGCATTTTATAAGCAGCTTAGCGGGAAAGATGATGGCATGGCATTGCCAACAGGTGGATGGGAGACATGGCCCCGAAGCGGCTTGGCCTCAGCTCCAGCTCCAGCTCCAGCTTGAGCTCCTTTTCCCCTAATAAAATTATGTTGGCTCTGGCCCTAATATGCTTCTAATTGGACTTTCCTTGGAGGAGAGTGCTTTCACACACACACACAGCAGACACACACAGCCAGATGGCTAAGCCTTGGGCCGTTTGTGTAAGGGATACAGCAAAGGTGATCGTTGGCCCTGCCCTGCCCTGGCCATGGCCCCAGAGTCCATCGCAAGCGCAAGCCCACAGAGCCCACAGTCAGGTGCAGTTACAAAGCAGACTCGACTCCTCCTGTGCCTGCTTTGTGGAGATAATTGAAGGCAGGCAGGCAGGCAGGCGGGCAGGCATCACCACCGACCGAAGTTCACCTGTCACGGGGCCAGAACAAGCAAAGCAAAGCAAATCTATATATATGTATGTGCACTCTCTACTTACATGCCACACGTATGATACGCTTGTCCTCGATGGCGCCACCGGAGAACCAAGGATTCGTGGCGCGACACGTCAGCTCGGCGTTGTCGTTCTCCGACGTAACCTTCAGCGTCAGAATGCTGGTCGTGATGTTGCCATCCTGTGAAAGCAACAAAAAAAAAGAAAAGGCAAAAATGCAAATATTATTGACTGCAAAATGACTCCAAATTAAATGCGAAAATTGTCCCAAAAATGGGTCCTTTAAATGGCAGGAAGTGCATCGTTATGTTATCTCTGTCTCTGTCTCTGTCCCTGTGTGCTGTGGCATCTCCACTTGCATGCCACTGCTCGGCTTTCCAAAATAATGAGTGCAGTTTCGAGCTAAGCCGAGAGAGAGACGCTCCTTGTGCATCAGCAACACAGCAGCAGAGCAGTGGCTGTGGCAGTGGGGCAGCCCATGGACCCCCAGCGAGGTATTAAGTTACGACAGAGCCAGTGCAGAGTCAGGCAACGTTTTGGCAACAATCGAAGCCGGAGCCAGAGACAGGAGAGGAGGCAGGACAGGAGACAGGAGACAGGACATCGAGATGCAGTCTAACGAGTACTGGTGGCTCAGCTTCTCTTCTCTTATTCTCCCTATCCATTCACCCCAGCTCCGTGTGCGGCAGCAGGAATCGGTTATGCACGAGTTGACTAATGTCTGGCGACGTTTGGCATCCACAGAGCCAGTCCCAGCCCCAGTCCCAGCCCCAGCCCCAGCTTCGATGTGTCTCTATCCATTTACATGGCATAATTAGAAAGCCGAAAAAGGCACTGGCAGAGGCGCACTAATGGATGCCACAAACTGAGCTGCCATCACAGCGTCGTGTTGCATGCAAACTGATAAATGCGACCAGTAGATGTGCAAAAAATTGGGGCCCAGCCTCAAACAAATTGTTTGGCATTTGCGCATAAATTCAAATAGAAATTCGCACATTAGCCGGCATCAATGTCCGTCCGTGGAGTGCAAATTTGTGCAGCTCGGAGCAAACTTTCCGTTCAGGGTAGTTCATCAAAGAAGCCAAAAGGAGGGTGAAGCCACACCGGGAGGTGGAAGAGCCAACTTGTCTGCTTCACTGTCTCCTCTCTCTCTGTGTCTCTCTCTCTCTGTGTCTCTTTGCGGCTGCTGCAAAAGTTTGCCCTGCTTTTAGGGTCACCCAGTGGTCGCCTCAGTGGCTCGGCTCTTGTTGTTGCTGCTGGCCGCCGCCTCTGATGCTATTAAGCGTACTTGCCACAAGTTACACGAGACTCTCTGCGAGACTGCGAGTGTGTCTGTGCCTGTGTGTGTCTGTGTTTGTTTGTGTGCTAGTGTAAGTGTTTGCAGCACTGCGGCCAACTATCAAATGTCAAACGCTGGCAAGTTGCGTTGTTCTCGGAGCGGGAAAACTTTCTGTTGGCCTGCTCCGCATATCGCCAGAGATAATTTGGGCCAATTTAGAAGGCACCAAGAGTGGGCCTGCCGCTGTGGCATGTGGCAGCACTTACCTCCTTGTCGCTGTGCACCGTAACGTCGGCGTTTCGTATGGACTCGCCGTCCAGCAGCCAGGCAATCTTGGCCGCCGGATACGAGCCCCAGGACTCGCAGCGAATGGGCACGGGATGGCCGGCGGTCAGCAGATCGTTGGGTGTGACGATCTTCACGCGAACGGGTTTCACTAGGGAGGGGGCGAGAGGGAGATATTAATATCTTGTTTGGTGTTGCCAAGGGACTGGGACTTACGGTGAACCTGCACGGTGACATCCTTCCGGACGGGGTCCACCAGGCGGGTGCCTTGAGCACGGCACTCGATGCGTGCGCCGAAAAAGTCGCGGGTGGTGGTGCCAATCAGCAGCTGATTAACCATCACGGTGGCGCCCTCCTCCACGGATGTGTGGCTGGTGCCGATTAGCTCGGTGTCGTCGCGCCACCAGGTGACCTTGGGCGGAGGACGACCTGCGGGTAGATGGAGGAAAGACACACGTACACACGCACACACATGAGTGACACAGCAGCAGTTGGGCCTGACAGGCAGGCAGGCAGGCAGACTGCGGTTAAGTGGGTCAAACCACACAGACACACACACACTTGCAAGCTGTGGGCTGTTGGGTACTCACCTCCCCTCACTTGGCAGCAGAGAAAGAGCTCGTAGCCCTCGCGGAACGGCCCCGCCAGCTGTGATATCTCCTTGCCCTGAGCATCGAAGATGCGCGGCTCCTCGGGCGGCACTGCAAATGAACAGGGGAGAGAGAGGGCGAGGCATGTGAAAATCAATTTGCCACTCGAAGAGCCATGAATTGCATTGCCGGTACTCACACACTAGGGTCAGGTTGTGCCTGAAGTTGCGCGTCGGCGAGTTGAAGAAATCGATGCGGCAGCGGTAGACGCCGCCATCCTCGGGCTTAACGTCGTTTATCTGCAGGCGCGAATCCTTGGGATTATCGCCGATGCTGAAGAAGAGACGCTGCCCCAGATCGCTGGCTATGGCCGCATGTGGGGCCAATTTCACATTTCCGCTACGCGAGTCCAGGCTGTGTGTACACCACGGAAAGAGAAAACAAAGGGATATAAATTCGTGTGCAGTGTAAGTGGATGGGTGTAGGGGGGCGTGTAGCGATTATTAGATGTCATAAATAAACATATGCAGGGAGCATAAGTTGTGCCACCTTCCAACCATCATCAGGCGTCTCCTTCATGCTCCCTCTCTCTCTCTCTCTCTCTTTCTCTCGCTCTCCCTCTGGCATAATTTACGTTCATAAAAAATGACGCTCAATTTGCACACCATGAGCCAGGAGCCTGGGAGCCATCATCCTGGCAGTCGACTACGGACTACGAACTACGGACTCGACTCCCGACTCTCGAGTGCTTGTTCGTTTGTCTGTGTGCATTTGAGGGTGCCACTGGCGACTAGCCCCCTGGCTCCACTGCTGCTGTTGCTTCAGTTGCTGCTTCAGTTGCTGTTGCTTCGTGCCACGTTGCGACTTTGGCAGCTTTGCGTAAATTGCAGTAATTTGTTGCTGTTTTAAGCAAATTACTCTGTTTATTTCAGGGGCCACTGATACTGGCCCTGCCACTGGCTGCTGCCACTGCCACTGCTGCACTGCACTGTTTATGATTATCGAGTGCCGGCCACTTCCACTTCACGTGCATGGCTCTGACACAGATCCAGTGCTGTGCTTTGCTGTGCCCCTCTCTGCCTTCCTGCCACCCACTGCTAATGAGTGTTCCCTGTGGCTGTGGCACGCAAAGTCGAAGGCATTCGCCGCTTTCTGCTTGGCATGCGGGCCGCACCGTTCTGGCCACAATTTATATTGAAAATTTATCAGCGCAAATTTATAAAAAAAACCCGCATGAGAACGGGGGGGCGTGGCCACGCCCGCTGCGTGTATGCGTGAAAATTTGCTACACTTTAGCAACGACAGCTGTAATCGGATGTGCTTTACATTTATTATAACAAAGTGGATTATGACGGGGCGCATCCTTGCCCCGAAAACATTCGCTGGCACACATGTGTTAGCTGCTGGCAGCTGCCGGAAATAAGCCAAAAACGCGCAAAAGAGAGAACCAAAAAAAAGATAGAGAGAGAGAGAGAGAAACTCGCACGTAAAGTGTAGCAAAAGGGATGTTGACGATTATTTTACGCTTTTGATGGATGGCTGTCTGGCAGGCTCAGGCAGTGGATAGCAGAGAGCGGATGGCGGACCTGCCCCCTTTTTTTCTCGCTGAGCTAAACAACTAGCCTGCTCACCTGTACAGTGGTATGCCGGTGGTGTCCTTGAACCAAAGCAGCAGCTTCACCGAGTCCTGGGGCGTGGGTGGTGTCAGGTCGCAGGGCAGCTCCACCGTCTTGCCCAGGGCGGCCCAGACCAATCGGGCGGGTACTGCAAACGGGCAATAGAATGGGAAAAAGATGAAAGTTTAGTATTTATATTCGTATATATTTATTTTTTTTTTTATTGTCAAGGCATGAGAACTGACGCCCCAAATGCTGGGAAGGATGATTGGGTGGGTGGGTGTCAGAGTGGGTGAGTGGTTGGCTGGTTGGCTGGTTGGTTGAGTGAAAAAAAAGCAATCGAAGCTGGCAGGTTGATATTGAAGAAGAAATAGCTCTCTGCGCGATATATTTATTTATTATTTGCACTTCCTGCATGATTCGGCTGATTGTTTGTTATTTTAACACAAAGCTTCCGCCTGCGATTCATGCCAGAGCGGAACCCATCCCAAACCCACATCCACACACCCACACCCCAACCCACTTCAACCGCCCACACTCCACACTCCACCTCCCCCGGTATGGTTCTTGTCGTTGTGCTCCGCTTCCGGTTGCCGGTTGGTTGTCGTCACCAGCGTCGTTTGCCGTTGTTGAATTTGATGTTTTTCTTTTTTTTCGGTTGCTCCTTCACTTATTTCTTCGTTCGTTCGTTTTTTTTATTTTTAGTGAAAAATGATTTCTGGTGGGTTTTTTGTTTGTGTACCGCGCGCGCCATTCGCCGTGTTTTCAGTTATTTTATTTGACAGGGCAACCTGTAAAATTTCCACATTGTTTCCGCCTGAACGGCTTCTTTTATTTCTGTCCTCTGTCATCTGTGCCCTGGCCCGGCCCTGACCCAGCCGAGATGTCCCATGGCAAACAATAATGTGGTGGCTGCCTATTTAGTTATCAGCTGTTGGCTGCTTTGGCACTGAGCCTTAAAGTCCGCTTAAATATATTCCATGCAATATTTTGCCGCTCTGTTTAATGCAATTTAAGTTTAAGAACGAACGCCATGCCCCCCCACTCGACCGCGACCCACTCAATCCACTCAGCTTTGAATTTTAAGCGGGTTTACCACCAAACTCGATCCCATATCCCATTCAGCAGTGTTTCGGCAACGCTTTCATTTCGCAAACAATTTTAAAAGGCATTTTTTTGTTGTTTTTTTTTTTTGCTGTTGCTGCTGTCGTGGCACTTTGATGTTCAAATGGTTGCTACAGCGGCAACGCCACACAACAGTGGAGTGGTTGGTGTCCCCGTACGATGCGATCCGATCAGAGTTCTGGACAGGATTACGGGCGAAGCCGGAATGTATGCAGCCGCGTAAGCTGGCAAAAAGTATTGGAAAATTATTGAAATTCGCTGGAAACTTTCGCTCCTTGGAGCTCGCTTTCTCTCCCTGTCTCTCTTGCTCGCCATGGCTGCTTCTAAGCTGTGTTCGTTGCCCCACAAAGCCGCAAGCCATTTGTTATATTGCGTTGCATACTTTCCGGCGTGCACTCGCGCTGACAACTTGAGCAAAATGGCAAACATGGCAACGCTTCCGGCGCTGATGCTGCTGCTTCTGCTGCTTGCCTCTGCTGCAATTTGTCAACGCTTTGGCTTGCGGCAAGCAGAGCAAATATGTGGCCGTGCAAGACGACGACACCTAGCCGTAAATCCTTATGAATGGGACAGGATATGCCAGGCAAATGGCTGTCTGCCACACAATTCCCGAGAGAGAGGGGAGACAACGGAAGGCCTTGTGCTGCAGTTTGCCGGTCCATGGACTCCTCTGCTGACCAATTAGACAACGCATAAAGATCAGTTAGGGCCACGTTTGATGTGCCACACACGTCCACACAGTCTCCCGCCCAGAGCCGCAATCTATTTATATAATTGTCGCTGGCATTTGCCCAGTTGTTAGCGGCAATCGTCTGCTCGTTTTTAATGATTTACGCTTACATTTAATTCTTTTATTGGCAGCCCAGCGACGTCGTCTTTGACGTCTTTGATGTACAACCATCAGGGCCCTCAGGTCCCCAAAATATTAAGGTTTCCCCGAGAGCATTACCTACCCGCCTACCGGCCCCTCTTTGCTCGTTTTTGATGTTTTGTTTTGACACATCGCATTATTCGTGGATATTTTTAGCCCCTCCTGTAATTTACTTAACCCAGAGACAGCGCAGCCGAAGGCAAATGGGGGGGCGCAGCGAGACAAGCGCTGCCTCTCCAATTGAGAATCCAAATCCGAATCCGAATCGGAATCGGAATTTTTACTGCCCGAGGGAGTTTTCACGTAGCTCATCGTGCAGCGATGCATCGGCATCGGTGCATCTGACAGGCCCTCAGCCATGGATCAATTAATTTCCAGCGAACGCGTTGAGAGCGCTGAGTGTTTATGGCTGTTTTCTAATTCTAATTAAGACAATGCCGACGAGCAGGAAACGTTGAGTGAGACTTTTCGAATGAATTCTTAAATAGAGTGCAAATGGGAAGTGCATTTCAAGATAATTAAGTTGTATTTGATTCCCCCCATCGACCCCATACTGCCTACTGCATGCCATATGGACTTGCTCATGTTCGATTCAGGGCTCTTAAAGCGCTATGTTTACGGCGAACAATGCGCATACGCAGCGTGTTACTTTGCATGCATAAAACAGGAGCCCTGATGAGCGCCAAACCAGCAGTGTTTTGTGCCCCATTTGGGCTGCTGGGGCCATGAACAGCCACAGCCCTAGTTCCAAGTAACATTCACACCATCCACATCCACAGCAGGCCGCCCTGCGAGGCCACAGCCTGGAGACAACGATGCATTAATTATGCAGTGGGCCTGCACGCGGTTTGTGGCTGCTGCGGCTACTGGCTGCTGCCTGCTGCCTGCTGCTTTAAGCTGTGCTGCCTCTTTTGCTCTCTCTCTCGCCTTAAAGGCTTCGTGCAATGCGCAAAAGAATCGAATTTTGTTTTGTAATTTTTTTCATTTAAAGCAAATGCTGGCTACCGTCCAAAAGTTCAATGAACCCACTGCCAGAGTGGCGAAAATACTAACAGAACACTAATAGAATAAATCAACAAAGCGTATCGCTAGATAAACTAAAAATTCACTAAGTGTGCCGTGGCGTGTCATTGCAAACAGCAGCGGCAGAGGCAGCAGCAGCAGCCACCAATGACAATAAATAGTTGATACAACTAACACGAAAAACATGCACAAATGTTGGCAATCATTCAATATATCTACGCGTTTTCGGGCTTAAATATGTTGGCCAAATTGTTCAATCGCATTGATATTTAAAGCGAAAGTCCCAGTCCCTGATCGACTGGGGACTGGGGACTGGGGGCTGTGTGGCACATTGGGGTTGACACATTACACAAATTCGTACGGCTCTGTGCGCGTTGTGGTTTTTGCTGTTTCTGTGGTTGTGGCTTTTGCTTTTGATTTTGCTTTCTTTGTTGCTTGCTGCAACATGAGAATGAAGCAGCCAACACAATTGCTCGCTCTGGCTCTCCCGCCGTCCCTCTCCCACTGTCCCTGTCCCTGTCACGCTCTCTGTTTTTGTATGGCCAAAGCGGCTTTTATTTGGTTAGAGTTTGATTGAAACATTAGCCAAACGCGTGTGCACATGGAAGTCAATTACGCAAAATATAAGTTGGTTAATTAAACGAAATTAGTGCCAGCTCTGCAGAAATCTCGATATCTGTGCCCCGTCCCTGCCCTGCCCTGCCCCTTCCCAGCCCGACTCGCCCAGGTGCTCCGGCTAATGAAAAGTTTATTTAGAACGGTGGCAAGTCGGAACTAAACCAAATTACCGGCAATTGCCAAGATAAATATTTGAGTTTCACTATTCACAGCGGCGGCAGCAGCAGCAGCAGCAGCAGCAGCAGTAGCTGTAGCATGTGCCACATTGCCATATGCTACGGCTGCGACGCTCCTCCTCTGGCTTCGACGCTGCTCGATGGGTCGGTCCACTGCTGGCTTTTAAATATTTTATTCGGCCCGAGTTCAGGCTGTGCCTGTGCCTGTCCCTGTGCCTGTCCCTGTGCCGCCGCTGCCTTTGGCCGGACTCTGCTTTTCCCATTTCCTTTCCCGGACTTTTCCTTGGCTTGTTCTTTTTTCTCTGCTGATGCTGCTGCTGCTGCTGATGCCGCGTTGGGGCAAATTGTTTACATTTAAATTGTACATTATGGCAAACACAACACACACACAGAGGGACACACACGCGCTTACACTCGGCCCCGCATCGCCGCAAAATGTTGCAAGTTGAGAGCGAAAGTGGTTGCCATTGCGGACAGAACAGGCATCGTTGCTCTGCCTCTGCCTCTGCTTCACTGCCGGGTCACGCCCCATGCCACGCCTCTTTGTAGTGTAGTCAAAGTCGTCAGTGACCCTAATGTACTTTCTCACACTTTTTAGCATGCATTACGGGCTGCCTAACATGGCTGCCTCCGTGCCCGTCCACGTCGCTGCCACACTCTCTCGCTGGCTCTCTTAAAGCGGGCGCGTGTGTGTGTGTGTGTGTGTAAATAACTTTCAAAGTGCTTTCCCCACACACACACAAAGACACACACTCGTATGTACAGCATGGTACATGGTGGTAATGTCAGTATGAATATTTACTTATAATTAGAAATGCCAGAATGTTTTGTTTTCCTTAGTTCAGCCTTTGACTTTGTTTTTTTTTTTTTTCGTACGCTTTCCTGCCCGCTCTCTCTTTCTCCCTCTCCATCAAACTTCCTCCTGCTCTCTGCCTTTGTGTTGACTGTGTGTGTGTGTGTGTTTGCACTTCCTGTTGCCACCATCTTTGGGCAGCAAATAAACCTAACAAACTTTCCGCCTGCGAGTACATGACTCTTGTGCGCTCTTTGTTTGCATTACTCCGCTTTGGCCAAAGGAGCAGCACTGCACAAAAAAAAAAAAATAGTAAAAAAAATAATTCGAAATGGTTATGGCAGTGTCACAGAGCGGCGAGGCGCCACCGACCAGACCAGCAGCCAGTCGCAGCAACAAATGTGCGCGAGTCAATTAGGCGAAATATTTTTTGGCCCCCGATATCGCAAGGGGGCACGAAATGTTCCCCCAACATTCTTTCGCAGGCTTATTAATAACAAGTGAGTGTGTGGCGCCAGGCCTCGCCCCTGCACGCTACGGCACAGTGCGACAAAATGGCCAAGCACTTGCCACTCTCTGTTGAGCTGAATGTAGGCAGAGAGAGAGAGAGAGTGGGAGAGAGTGAATGGATTTTTCACAAATCTGGCGGCGAGTCGTTGTCGCTGTCGTTGTGGGTCAGCCTGGCAAGTGAAAGTTTTCAAATTAAATTTTGCGACGCCATTTTCAATTAGAAAACTTCTTGGCCAAAGTCTTTGGCAGAAACCCGACGCAGTTTCCATCACCCATCAACCAACCACCCACCCAACCCACCTACTCGCGCTCTCTCACTGTCTGGGACCTGCTTTTGCCACATCATCGGCTCCGCTCTGCTCCGCTGCGAGAGCAGCCTTCAGCTTTCTGTTTTTTTTTTGCTCGACCTTCTCTCTGGTGCCTGGAATGGGCTGGCTGGGCTGGGCTGGGCTTGTCTTTCAATTAAAATGCGTTCGCTGTCATTTTGGACGCCGTATTGCACTGGCTACGTGATTTAATAATAAAATACGAAAAATATTCCAGTCAGCGCTCCTTGTTGTCCTGCTTGTCGGCCATTACGTGGCTGTTTTTTGCCCGTCTTTCTTCGTTGTTCTCGACGACCATCTCGCCCCTCCCCCCTCTTGATGCTCACTGTGTGATTCTCTTTTTTGTTTTTTCTTGCAACTGTTGCTCGCCTCTGAGGGTTTCGGGGGCCACAATCCACTGAGTCTGGCTGGATGGCAACACCCCAACATTTAAGCACATTAAATTCTAAACGAAATAAAAATTGGCTACATTTTTGTTTTTAATGTGTTCTATATTTAAAGTGCTCTCTAAACAGCTCTCTAAATGCAATCCTATTAAGCATAATTTTCAAAAATGCATTTGGGCCTGCATTATTAATGCACAAATTAGCTGTGGCTGTGGTTAATATGTTTTGTTGGCTATTTTACTTGATTTATGGGGCAGCGGGCCATATATGTATATATGTATTTATGTACATTTATGTAAATATAACTCTTTAAATATTTATGGGCTTAAACAGTTTTTTAATTGCCATTGATTGAATGCCACTTGAAGCATATTAAAATGACAAGCAACCGCAATTACAGCAAACACAAACAGTAAACATCCAGCAGCACGAACAGCAGCAGCAACAGCAACAACTATGGGAGATATCCTCGCAAATTGCAATTTTATATTATGTTAATTGCAGGGCTGGGCCTCCAAAGGGTTCAGTTCGGTTCGGTTCGGTTCGGCAGGTTACCTCTAATGGCGCGTAAATTACTTGATTTCAATTACTGGAAACACCAACAAAGTGTTTCGGGTGCGAAGAATGTGTGCGCGGTTGGCCGCCCCTGGCATTGCGGCAGCACCAGCTGCTGCATGTGTCGCATGTCCATGAATTATACAAATTTATGCGCTTTTAATTTGGAACCAAATGCAAAAATAACAGGCACACTGGTGCGTCCAGGACGAAAGCCGAATACACTTTCTGGGGGGCGCTGACAAATCGTACGAGATCGTACAGACAGTCCTAGAACAATCTATTCTATGGTGGAAGTATTTTTCGGTGCCACAGCAGACGCTCGCCTCGAAATCAACTGAAACAAACACTTAGCAGCAGCTGAAAGCGGAGAGCAGAAAGACTGAAAGGAAGTGACACAGAATGGAATGGAAATGGAAACTGGAAGCGCTGGGAAATGGTGAAAATGAGCAAATAAATTAAAATGGCAGCAGCAATGCCAACAAAGCGGCCACACGGCATTTAAAAAGTAAAATATGGCAACGGGTTGCCGCAGAATAATTTTGCAAGCGCAGCACAGTCATTGCTGTTGCTGTTGCTGTTTATGGTGTTGCTGGTGTTGCTGCCACTGCAACATGCAACACATGCTGGGCAACATGACCCGATGCTGTAGCTGTACGTTCCAGCTGGATGTACGTACTCGGACAGCAGCAGAGGAGACACAGGAAAGTGGCAGGAACAGCATCCTCGAAACTAGGACACTACTGCCACTGGGGGCAGCAGCAGCAGCAGCAGCAGCAGCAGCGTCAGCATCTCTGTTTGGGGGTCTGTGTTCGGGTTGCATTGTGGGTCTGACATGGGGCATGGCACATTATTTACACGCGTGTTTATTATTTTCAATTAAAATGCAGAGCACAAATTTCGTAGGTAAACGGGACCACCTCGCCTGGCTCGTGTGACTCATGTGTCAGTGGCAGAGGCAGCAGCAGCAGCAGAAAGTATCTTACAGATAGCCAGCTACAAATAGCTTGGACGCCCGAACTAAGGGGCCATTTATTTTTAGTTTGTTCCTTTTTCAAGTTGTCGTAAAATTGCGTAAAAATCATTTTTGAATTTGTGCCAGTTTTTTGAGTTCGTTTTAGAAACGAGCAGCATGGCCCCAGCCCCAGTCCCAGCAGCCCTGCGGCAGCAGGAAGGTCAGGGGCGTAGGTAAATATCTCCCAGAAGAGGGGATTATTTAAGCAAATTGCTTTGGCCTCAATGTGTTCAAGTTCCAATAATTATTGAGGGCATCCACTGCCAAAGGGCCCCCTTTTTGTGCGCCCCTGGCTTTGGTACGGGCATCAACAAATATAGAATCAAGTCTTATACACATATTTACGCACCAAATCTATATGTACTTTGATTGCTTTTGTTGCTGCCCGCGAGAAATTCCCCCTGACGCACACGCTGGGCCCCCAAAAAAATATTTTATTTTGATGTGTTTTTAATGCAATTTAATTTTGTTTCTTATGTATAGACTTCTGGGGATACCCACGGCTAGCCGCGCGCCCAGGGACCCATACATACATATACATATATACGCGTATATATTTTCGGATTATTCGGAAACAGCAATGCGTAAATATTTGTTATACGAAGTCGAGTAATGCCGAATATTTGCATTTTCGCATTCTTTTTTTTTGTTGTTGTTGTATGCATTAAATAATAAATCACATTTCACTCCGTAATAAATGAATAAAAAACGGACTTTTGCAGTGCCAAAAAAAAAGGAAAGAAATGAAATGAAAATTGAAGCTGATTTGGCGCCACTTCAGGCTGAAAAAAAAACGCCCCGTGCGACGGCAGTCATTCGAGTAATGCCTCCAGTCAGCAGTCCGCCGCAGTTGCTGCTGCTGCCTGATTTTCTTTATGCTTTCCATACTGCCGATGCTGAGGCGGAAGGCAAAGTTGCTACCGGCGTGAAAATCAATTTAATTATAGCTGACAATTAAATTTACGCCGAATTAACAGCGACACTTCAGCACGACTTCAGCTTCAATTTTTGTGCTTCCCATTCGATTTTGTTGGATTTTTGCGAGGGACAGTCAACAGGCAGCAGGCAGCAGGCGACAGTCGACAATCTGCAGCCCTCAGTTTTCACTCTCCACGCGCCACTCTCACCCGTTGGACAAATGTCGCGTTGATTTCTTGTCAAACAATTTTTTAATCAGTGTCGCTTCAGTAGCGCTGCCCCCGAGGGCCCAGCGTGGTGGCGTTGCCCTGGCCTGGCCCAGTGCGTGCGCTGTCCCTTGGCTGTTGGGCTCTGACTTTTAATTTCATTCGTCTGCTGCTCCTGCTACTCCTGCCGCTGCCGCTGCTGCTCCTGTTGTTGGTGGCGCCATTCAGCCTTCATGTCTGGCAGCTGCCTGCCGAAAAGCCTGCTCCTCCGCCACGTTTTTGGCGCAGTCCAAGCTGCAGACAACTCCCATTCCCATCCCCAATCCGATTCCGATTCCAAGGATTGCCAGCTGGGCATGATAATTGCCTGCACATTTTCGGGCCCGTTAATTCTGACACTGGCATGCCGAACAGCTGACTCATTGGAGCTGAAGTAGCGCCTCTCTTTGTTGCTGCTGCTGCTGCTGCTTAATTTGACAAATTCGCATGACGCCCAAGCCTCTGCCTCTGCAACAGCGCTGGCTAATTAGGCGCCGCAACTGCCGCCTTGGCTTTGTTTTCGGGACCGTTTCCCAGAATTCCAGCTCGTAACTTTTTACGACGATCCATGAGGCATGCCTCAGAACAGAGCAGAACAGAGCAGAGCAGAAGACAAGACAAGTGCCGCCTGCAAGTTTGTTGTTTGCATTGCGTAAACAAATAATTAAAATAATGCGACGAGGGGGGTGCCGAAGCTGTAACTGCATCTGTGTTTGCCATCAAGCGCAACGCAACCAGAAAGCAGTTTCAGCTTTTGCCCCCCACCACCCATGACAAATGCACTGCAGATGCAGATGCAGAGCCCAGAGGCAGAGGCAAGTCATGGGAACTCAAAACAAATTTCCTTGCACTTTGGCCCAATTTTTGGCTGCGGCTTGGCATGCCAGCCATCCCTCTCTCGACAGTGCCTCAAAATGTGTTGTGCATATGCTGGAAAAGCTTTTAATTGTTTGCTTTTGTTTACCAACGAGCCAGCTGTCGGCTGTCCGCCCACGCAACGCGATATGCGATCTGTGATCCCAGTTCCCAGATCCAAGAAGCGACTTCCTTCGCAGCGGGCCACAACAAGAGTCACCACTTGGCGCTGTTGTTGCCGATGATTGCTCATTTGATACTCTATGAAATGGAACTACCTGGCTACACCTGGCAATAGCCTCAGTTTCCAGGCTCATTTCTACAAAGTCAGTGCCCCTGCAATGTCACCAGAATGCTCCATTCCCAGCAGTGTATTTAATGCTTCGTTCACCGAGTCTACGCTCTCTCTTTATTGTTTGTTGTTTGCCTAATTGATTTATTTACTGTGTGCGCCTGTTTTGAAATAATTTCATGCTAATTTGCTTGTTAATCGTTCCTTTCCCCCAGCCCCAGCCCCTGCCCCGTCTTTATATACGTATGTATGTGCTTAGCGCCATTTTCCCTATGTCTCAAAGGCAGCGGGATCGGATCCAATGGAGTGTGAAGTGTTGGCAGCCTTTTGCACTCATCGCTGCTGCTGCTGCCTGCCTGCTGCTGCTGCTGCTGTTTGTGTTTGTGTTTCTGTGCATTGATTGCTAATGAGAGTGAGCATTAGATGATTTAGTGCTGTCCCGGAACCCTCATGGAGGGCCCCGGCCCCGGCCCCGCCCCGCCCCATGGTAGCGTTTTGTGAAAGCAAAACAAACAAGAGCATTAGCGAGGAGGGCACTCCACTCCACTCGTTTCCCCTGCAGCCATTCGGCTTTGGCTGTGTGCATTTGACACTTGCGCCTTTCAATTTCCAGAGCCATAAACCAAATCAGCAGCGAGAGTTCGATTCCAGGCTCAAGTGGGCAGAGACCGAACGAACGACCGACCCACCGACCGAGCACCCTGCTCTTTCCTTCTTTCGAGGGCATAAACTGCTATCGTCCATATATCACAAATATGCGCTAGTTTATGGCCACGCCCAAGAAGCCAGCGTCTGAGTCTGAGATCTTTGCTATCAGCGCTGCTGCTGCTGGTCCTCCTGCTGTTTCTCCTCCTGCTGCTACTATTTTGTATCAGCTTCGGCAGACTGCCATAACTCAGACATGGCGCACTCAATTTGCTTACTTGGCAACACCCTGGAAGGGCAAGACCAGGAGCAGGAGCAGCAGCAGGATAAGCAGCAGCAGCAGGAGGGGTTACACCTCAGACCATGGCATGCCCAGGGCACCGGGCCACAGGGCCAGACGCGACTCTGCCCTTTGGCTGTTCGCCCAACTATTGCGCTCTCCTTTTTGGCCATTTTGTAGCCATTTTATTTTGTATTTATTTGGCGCTTCTTTTGCCATTTTATGCTGTGACATTTCAGCGCTGGCATCGCCCGGCGACAAAATCCGTTTTATTTATATGCAAAATATGTAAATTTACGACCCATACACATACCCCATACCAACACGGAGCGTTCCTCCTAGTCCCAGTCGCAGTCCCAGCCGCAGCCACAGCCCCTGGAGTAGCATCAGGAAGAGCAGCAGCAAACAAGTTTTGTGCTTGTATTTTATGCGCAGCATTGCATACTTATGGCCCACATCAAGATTGAGTGTGTGTGTGTTACAGAGTATCTGTGTGAGTGTGTGTGTGTGTGTGTGTTTGTGTTTTTAGATTTACAAGTGCGATTTCAATAGAGTTTATTTCATGTGCATGCCAAAATGACTTGCCTTGCCCTTGGTCAGGAGCACTCTGTCTCTCCCCCCACACACACACACACACACACACACACACCAACAAAACTACATACAATCTGTGCATATTTATGCCACAGTTCGTGCAGATGAAATGAATTGAAATAAAATAACTCCTCGCTGGATCTCTGGTCTCTGGTCATAATTTAGATAATTTTTGTTTTAATTAAACGCACTGCCTGACAAACTACACAAATTTATGGCTCGCTGGCGATAAATAAAGGCTGAACCACAACTGACACTCAGATCGGGGGGTTGAGGGGGGAGGCCCCGGGGGGAGCAGCGAAATTCGAGCCTTAAAATGCAGCAAATGTAATTCGTTCTAATTTATTTACTCCGACCAATGCGATTTATGGCCTTCCCTTCTTTTAGTTTGTTGCTGTATTTTTGCCATTTTCAATTTACAACAATTTATGGCAGTATTTTATGCAAATCCAGCGACTAATCACCGCGCGACAACAACTGTGTGTGACGGTCAGTACTGGTCAGGGTCCGGGTCCTGGTCCTGCCTGTCGGCTGTTCTTTAAATTAAAATTTAATAAAAATGCAAATTTTACAAATTGCAGGACGTCACGCCCAATTCCGTTAGCGGACACACCGCCCGCCCATCCGACTAATTTTCAATTAACTGCTAGACAGAGAAATGTCCAAGTCATAAAGGGGTTGAGCGCTCTGCCAAGTGGAAAATGTTGCAAGAACAAATAAAAAGCAGACGGCACGGCATGGCACGGCATGGCTGGGGGGTAAAATATTTTATTCACAAACGCGCTGATTACGTGTCTCGGATAGATTTGGCCAGCGATTCGTAGAATTTTGTTGCGAATTAGCCATGAAAAAATCAAGCAGAAAAAACACAAAACAAAAGCCAAACAGAAACAGAAACACAAAGGCCAGAAGGGCGAACAAACGTTTGCTTGGCATGTTCAAGTGATAAATTCAATTTTCCACTTGAACGCCAAACACTCGCCGACCCCAACCCCAACAGCAACCGCGACCCTGGCTCTGGCTCTGGGCATAGGGTCGGTGCGACCCCTAGCCCACACCCCACGCCCCATGTGTGACTAATGGCGCTTGTGGGATGGCGGCGGACAACGATGGTTGGCGGCAATCAAAGGGAAATCATAAAGGCGTGTTGTCTCGAATCTCCTAAAGCCGCGTGCCATGTGGCGATAAAAATTACAAATTCTCACACCCCACAAGGCCCCTGCCCCCAGTCTCCCAAGGGCTAGGTGTGCGCCCAAGCGTATATGAGTCAATGCATTGTCCGGCTCGGGGGGCTCTCTGATGGCTCTGGGGGGGTGTCGAGTGCGTGATACAGACAATATTAATCGCTTGGGGATTAGGGATTAAGCAGCAGTGAAGTTGATACGATTGCAGAGACAAAGGACACGAAGTGATTACGATTTCAGGTGCATAGAAATGCCCCGACCCAAAATGGAACTTTAAACTACAAAGTGTCAGCCCCAGCGCAAGGATGGCTGCTGATTCAGAGCCCCAGCCCCAGCCAGCAGCCCCAGAGCCCTGGCTGTGAGGCGGCAGACACACGCCAAGGAGTCGACAAATAAAAGCGCCATAAAATTGAATTTTTTATGAGTAACAAAACCCATGCCCCCGAAGGGTTAATTTCGGAGTGAAGTGAAGCGGAAAGCAGCAAGGTGGGAAGGGGATGGGGAAAGGGAAAGCAAAATGGATAGGGATAGGGATAGGGTGTGGAGGGAGGTTTGCACAGTGCAAAGGGCCAAACGATGTTGAGGATATAGCAACAAAAACGATGTTGAATGTTAACTGATTTGCACCTTTTGACTTTTGGTCGCGACTGATGGCAGAGCATCGAGGGGGCACGGTACGATGGAGCTGGAGCTGGAGCGCGCTGATTAGCGGAAGCATTACTCATAGGAAAAGGCGCGGGGGGGTGGGGGAAAAGAGCGCTGCGAGGCGAGCACTCAATCAAGTGAAAAATGCAAATGCTAAAAATACCAACAAAGGGGAAGCTGCGGGACCATAAAAGCGGATAGCAGCTGCAAGTGTCAGATCTTTGATGCCCCGCTCCGCTCCAGTTTTTATCGCCCAGCAGCCCCATCTTTTTGCCCACTGCCCTGTGCCCTGCCCTTGCCACCCCCTCATCGACGCGCTTAGTGTTGCATTTATTGCGCTTGTTAAAGGCGGCTAAAAGGGAAATGCGCGAGCGAGAGAAACAAGTTAAAAAGTCATAAAATGATATTTATTTCATTTCGTTGCCGCGTAATGCGGCACTATCAGGGTGGCGGACCAGTACTAAGACCCTGGCAGTGGCAGCAGCAGTGGCAGCAGCAACCATCAGCAGCCTCGCGGGTGGCATAAGCGCAAGACCCTAAGACGATGATGAAGAAGCGGCAGGAGCAGTGGCAGTGGCAGCACCAGCAGCAGTGGCAGCTGACACCAGAGCGGGAGATGCAGAAGTTCCGTAGATTTGCTTTTTATTTGAAATTTATATTCGAGCTGCTGCTCCCAACCCTCCCCGAGAGAACAGAAGCACCCCGCCGCGGGGCAGGGTTCTGCCTTTTCACACAACTATTTTGCCGCTTTTATGGAGTTGAAGCTTTGACTTCTTGCCAGCAGCCCCTCGCTGGCCGGCAGTGCAAATGGGGGCCACTGGAAATGGAAATGCGCCATCGTTGTGGCTTTTTAATGTTTTCTTGTTAAAGTTTATTGAAAAACTTTGGCCAGTCACGTTTGAGTAGTCAGCGGGCGCGCGCCGCACAGTGACTTAAAACGCTGAATACCCGTCCACAAATACACAAGCACATTTATACATACACATCCTATTTGTTTATATGTAGATGTGATGCGTATCTACCCCCCAAACCAGAAATGAAACAGCTGCATGAGTGCACGCCCCAATGCCCATGAAAATGGAGCAAAAGTGATTTTTTCTGTTTAATAAAGCAACAAAATAGACAAAAAAAAAATAAAGGGAGAGCAAGGAAACTTGCAAATATTACTTTATCTATTCGCTTGCTGCTGTGGGGAGGGGGCATGCTGTGGGGGGCGTGGTCATGTTTGTTCATAATTGAAATTTCGCGCTAAACAGGATGTGGCCATTCCCAGCGCTTTTGTTGCGGCCAGTTGTTCAAGTTGTTCGAGTTGTTCGAGTTGTGTCGAATGAACTCGTGCTGAAAGCTTTTCCCACCAAGTGTCGTGGGGGTGGGGTGGCGGTCCAGCACATGGCCAAGTGGCAGTGCGAGTTGCAGTTCATAAACAACAAAGCAGAAGATGCGAAAATGCAATAATATTTATGAGGAGCGCACTCTGTGCTGGGGGGTGGCGGGGGGGAGAGCCGACGATGTGGCAGGAAAGTGCAAAAGAAAATTAAGAGCACAGAAAATTCGAAATGTGTGCGAAAAACATGGAGAATGGCGTGGGATATGGAGTGGAGTGGAGTGGAGTGGAGAGAAAAGAAAAGTGCCCCTGTCCAGGGAATTGTCATTGTCTTCGCTTACAACATATCTCTTCTGGCTCCCCCACTGCCCCCTGTAACCCACTGTAACAATGCGAACGAAACGGAACGGAACAATGGGGCTGTCTCAAATGGAACTTTAACTGAAAGTTGTTCGAATTGTGCCGCCCATCGATCCGTTTCCGTGAAGGTTGCATTTTATGATTACAATTTCTTCGAATTTAGTGCCCGTCTTTTTTTTTCGTTATCTTTCCTTTCAGTTAGGAGGCTCCTGGATCCCTTTCGTGTTTCACCTTGGGTGGACATTCTTTTGCCAGCACCTCCCTGACTGCCTTTCCGGCACTCTCCTCGATCCCATTTATTTTTCACTCTCGTGTCGCTGCCGTCTGTCACGGCCCAGCGCCAGTTGCTCTGCTCCTATCCTACCATTTCCCCCCCTGCACGTACTGCACAGTGACATGTGCTTCCTCTGTTGTATTTTTGTGCCCCACCACGTTGCAGCATGCCATGTTCAGCATGTGAAATTGAACTTTGCATCTTGCTGCGTCGCATCGCGTCGCGTCGCGTTGCAACTCCAGAGATACTTTTCGTTTTCCAGAGGCCGGCTCCTTCTGTTGCTGTTGCTGCACTTGACTTGTGGCGCTGCTCCTGCTCTCTCCCCTCCTGCCACATGCTGCCCCATCCATTCTGACCGCCATGCAGCGCCGCTTATGACGCTGTTTTGACACTGCGAACGCGCGCGCGTGTTTATAAATAAAATATATATGGAAATATGCCTGAGACATTTTCCAGCGCCCTCTGCGCCACTGCTGCAGCATGTGTCGCTGTTGCTGTGGCTGTTGCTGCACCCTTCTCGCCCGCCTTTCCTTTGAAGTTCATAAAAATTAACAGAAAATCAATTTACAACACAAATGATGCGCTGATGAGGCGGCCCAAGTGCCGACTGGAGTTCATCCCGAAAACCATTCCGACTCTCTCTCCGTTGAGCTCTCGAGGCAGTTGTAAATATTTTCATTGCAATTGATGGCGTGCCTGTGATGTGAGCCGCCACGCCCCACGCCCCATGCTACTGTGCTGCCCCCTGGGTTAACACTAGGGTTGATTCCCGGGCAATATGAATATTTATGCGCGGTACTCAAGCAGCAGCGGGGTATGCTGTGTTCGTAACAGGCAGCAGTAAGAGAGAGAAGCGGAGCCATAAAGTGCAAGAAAAAGCCAAAAAGTATCAGCACCCATTTCGATGAGCAATAAATCAATCTTGGGTAAGTTTTAAGCTGCAGCTAATTCCGGTAGCTCATGCACATCATATCCGAAATGTGCGCCATTGAGTGCCGGGTATCTCATTGTCGAAGCTCTCTCTCTCTCTGGGTATTGTTGTACTACGCGAGTATTGCTGCCATCGAGCGTGCTGATTGCCCATCAAAAAGCAAAGCCAAGGCCAAAGCCAAAGCAGCAGCACAGCAAGAGATTTGCATAGGGTATGGCACCGGCACTACCCCCCCCGCCCGCTCCATGCAAATCCCCTACTAATGCCAAACGTTTGCCGGGCTCTGGGGTTTCTTTTTCTGTAGTTGTGGCTGTAGCGTCAGCAGAACATAAAAATAGCGACGATTATGATGAAAATATTCATGCGACAAACGGAAGCCGTTGCCAGGTCCCATGCCACTGGTGGCAGTGGCAGTGGCAGCAGGAGGGGCACTTGCGACTTGCACACACATCGGAGTGTCTGCTTTGGTGTGAGTTGTTTATGTGCCAACGATACACAGCACATTTGGATTCCACTTAAAGCGTCATCGCACATACACCGAGTGTTTGGCAAATGTGCAGAGGCAGTGGCAGAGGCAGTGGCAAGGCACCAGCAAAGCCTTGGATACATGCTGTTCCTGTGAGATGGATACGCACTGTTACGGGTATCCATGAAATCGCAGATCGAGTTCAATAGCACTTCAGAGAGCCGCAAAAACGGGCTTCAGGGCCTTCCTTGCAAATGGTTGAGCCAGAGGCAGAGCCAGAGCCAGCCAAGGATGTCGCCGACGCTAATAAAGCAGCAGGCGTAATTAAATTTAATGCCAAAAATGCTCAGACAAAAGCCAAACGGGCATGACGCCAAGCCGTAAGGACCCAAAATGTCTAAATCCAGGCATTGAAATTCAATTTACTACAAAATCCCATGCATCGACGGACGCCCAAAACGACAAACGCCAGCGAAATAGAAAATACTGGAAAATGTGTCTCGATTTGGGCAAATCCTGTCATAAATTTTTGGGCACCCCACAGCCAGTCACAGCCCAGGGAGCAGGGGAGCAGGGGAGCAGCGAGCAGAGCAGCTTTTGTTGCTGCAGACAAGACACCCAGACAAGCCCAAGGAAAATATGCTGATGTCGATGCCGAATTATGATTTGTTTTTGTGTCGACTGGGTAGGAGCTCGGGAGCCGGAGCTGGAGCCGGAGCCAGAGTTATCTACTCTGCTGATGGGGGGCAGACACTGCTGAAATGAGATTTGCCCTCAAGGTTAGCCAGCTACATGGACATGGAGTGGGTGGGGGACACACGTAAACTACTCACAACAACCAGTTGAGAGGCTCGTAAAAAGCACAAGGCACAAGGCACCTAAAAGCACACCCGGACCCGGAGCCGCAGCCCGTGCACAGCCCATCACTCGTCGCAGAGCAGACCAGACCAGGAAGCAGACCCCAACAACACATCCTCGACTCGACCTCGCAAATTATAAAGTTGTTTGGCCAAAACTGCTGACTCTCCCGCGCCATGGCATGCCATCGCATCCCATCCATGGCCATGGCTGGCAAGTTTTCTGTGCTGTGCTCTCCTTTTGAAAAGTTCTGCACGTTTTATCTAACGCACATTGATAAGGATTTTTTGGCAGTCGTCGCATGATTTGCAAGTTTGCACAAAATGCTGCCCAGTTCTGCGAGTCGATGGACGTTTTGTGCAGACGTGGGCGAATATCGTGAGCGGAAATGTGATGACCTCTTGGCATAGTTTTCTCTGCCCCCCACATCTTTTTTTTCGCATTTAAATTCGCACCAGTCAGAGATCCATCAGCTCGTACTCGAGATGGACAGATGGTATTGGAAACAGGTGGCAACGAAATGGAATTTCGGGCTTCCTTTTCTGGGGTAATGGCAAGGAGGGAGAACTCAATGCTGCATCTGTAACTACGTCCTCTTTGATGTCCCCGCAATCAAATCGTTTGATGTTATGGTTATTAAGCTGGTCGCTTTGTGTGGGATACTCACTGTTCTTTTGAAAGTCCTGCGACTCCTCGTCCGCCAGCGCCGTTCCGTTCAGCTGCAGGCAAATCAACAGTGTCAACATCCAGCCGACAACCCAAATCGTTTTGCCATTGTCCGCCAACGACATTCGCATTCGCAATCGCATTCGCATTCGCATTCGTAGCCACAGCGACAGCGACGACCTCGACATGGACGTGCATCTCGTTCGTGTTTTGCGATGCGAATTGTGCGGTTGTTCTTTCGGTTGGCAATATGTTGAAGTAGTTTCCATTGATGATGGTGTTGCTCTGGTTTCTGATGTTCTGTTTGCTCTTGCAGTTGTCGCAGTTGTCGCAGTTGCTGCTGTCGTTGCTGTTGCTGCTGTCGTTGCTGTTGCTGTTGTTGTTAATAAAAACTGCATGGCTGTCATTTCGTTTAGCTTGCGGTGCGTTGTGCCAAACGCGAGAACGTCTCGTCATTTATGTAACAAACTTCAATTTGACCAAAGTGTCAAAGAAACAAAAGTGCAAAAAAAGTGTAGCAGTTGCGTATATTGCCGCAGCACCAAAATTGACTGCAATTGTTGTTGCTGTTGTTGCTGGTGTTGCTGGTGTGCTACATGTGCGCGGCTCTTCTGTCCGTGTCAGACAACTGACTGCGATGACGTGGCGCCAATAAACACAGGTCCTGCGTTGTTATGGCTGCTCGAATGCTATTTCCTCTTCCGCTTGCGCCGTTCGGCTTGGCTTGGCTTGGCTTGGCTTTAATGAAGCGCCAATGTACTCTTTGGCTCACAGTTGGACCATAAAAATAACATTTCAGCTGCCATTTACGTATGCATGGCGGTTCGCTGGCCTTAGATCAGTGCGCGTCGCTTTCGGCGCAGTTAAAGTTGCTTAAATCGAGCGACTCTTGATGTGCCTTTACATGTTTATTTGCGCTTTTATGGGCATTCTTTTTGTTTCTTTTAGGCGGGATTTAAGACTGGTCCTCGGGTCCTGTGAATAGAAAAAAAAAAGAAAATGCCAAAACATGAGTAAATGCTGGATTGCTGTGGGATGTGAGTGGGGAAAATCATTTGAGCAAACGTTTTCTGTTGTTTTGCCGCGTGCAGAAATATGAAAAGTGCTAATAAAATTTTTATACATTGACTGGCATTGCGCATCCACGCAAATTGAGCTCGTAAACGAATACGAATACAAAAACAAAAACAAGGGGGTAACCCGATGCCAGCAACGATCCCCCAGCCAGCACCATTTACATCCCTGGGAGGGGAATGCCCTTGGCGGACGCACTCCTCGAAATTGGTTGTTTTATGTGGCCATCGCATCGATGAAGTGTGATTAATGGCGCGTTTCGAGGGGCGACTCGTAATTAAGGCAGTAGATTTATGTCCAAAGCCACAGCTGAGGCATGACCTTTCCCTTACTTTCCCTTTCCTTTCCTCTCCTCCCTACAGCGCTGAACACCTCTCCCCCGTCCGCTGTGTGCAGCGGCCAATAAAAGCCAGTTCCCTCCCCATTGAGTGCTGCTTTATCACCTAACCAAATGTTGCTGCTGCGCCTTTTAATTGCGTGTTTTGGCCCCGTCAACGGCAACACGAGTGTCGACAATTAAACAAGGCATCAAAATTGATAAAACCAACCCCCGACCACGAACTACGAACTCCGAACTCCGACCATCCATCCCGTCCATCCATCCCGTCCATCGAGTGGCCAGCACTCTGGGTGTCATGGTTAGTTTGGCTTTGGGCTAATGGCGTTGCATTAATGGGGTGAAGAGGAGTCCGCAGCCGATGCCTGGTTTACCCTTAACCCAGAAAGCGGCTCGGCTCACATAATTATGCAACATTTTGTATCGGCAGCCATGCGACAACTGGGCTCCGCTCCCGATTCTGGCAGTACTTCTCCACCTCCACCCCAGCCTCTACCTCCACCTCTCGTTCGTGTTCGTTTTCGTGTTTGTATTTGTGTTGGGCTGTTTTTAATGAGCAACTGCAAGACGGCGGCGTGTGTGAGGCGTGTGCAGGCAAGGATACTCGCACATAAATAAAATATAACTCACGCAAAAAAGTTCATAAATTTTTATGAACTTTCAACAGGCATGTTTGATGCTTTTTGATTAAAAGATAATACCTTTGGGCTGGGCTGGGGTATGGGATGTGTGTGTGTGCGAGTGTATTTTTTTCCGTTGTTCTTCCTGATGTTTCCGACACTCCTCCTTGTCTGTTACCCTCGCCCCCACCCATGCATTGCTACAATATCATTTTTACTATAGACCGCCCTCGCGCTCTCTTCCCTGCACATAAATTAACAAGATGTGTGATGTGGATGGGGCGGAGGGCAGGCAGCGTGGGCTATTGGCAGTCAAACTTTGCTCATTAGTAAATTTCAGACAAGCCGCATACGTACGGCAAGGTACATCTGTCGGCTCCAAGGGGTTGCTGTGCCGCCTCTTCTTGTGTCGTTCAGTTAGCATATTTTATTGCTGATTAATTAACTTGAGTAAGGGAAGAGAAAAATATTCTCGGAAGTGATTGCAGCAGCAGCAGCAGCAGCCACTGCGTTTGTGTATTGTGTAGGCAGCCTCTGGCCGGCATCAAACCTGAACTTTAATGACACCAAGTGGAAGATTTGCTAATTAAAAAAGTTTGTCGGTAGTGCGGCGTGGCGCAGTCAAAGAGCAACACGAGAAGGCCAGGCCAGTGGCAGAGAAAAGTTAGTTGTGTTGGCTGTGACGTTGTTGCTGCTGCTGCTGCTGTGTGTGTGTGTGCCAAGTATCATGTAACTATTGACAACCATTGACGTGTGCCCTGGGCCTAGAGGAGCTGAGCTGCCTTTAAGCTCCAGCAAGGAGTGTCGGCCAACAGGGAATTAGTTGTTCAATTTATTAGGAATTTTGTGCCGAAAATAAAACAATTTGTCCCAATCGAATTAGCTTCTGTGCGTAACCTATTTTGGTAACTGCCAGCCGGCGGCTGTTTGCCTGTTTGCCTGTATGCGTATTTTCTTATTTGACTATTGATTGGTTTCTGCTTGGGTCAGCTGTTTTGTGGTCCCCAAACTGGGGCGGCCCCACCTATCACCTGGACACCCAGACACGTGCGTCTCCGAAGATTTGGGCCTTGTCAAATTACTACAGCCACTCCATCATCGTTATGCCAGAGCCTTGCCGCATCTAACATCAGCCACATCCGCACCCATCCATCCAACCAACCCACTCAAGATGGGGGGCATCATCAAGGCTCACAAATTTATGGGCAAATGCTCAACTTTGCCATAAATGTTCATCATAATGTGACACAATTTCCTCAAGATTTAACGCCGCATAAAAACCCAAAGAACATTCCCATATGGTAATGGGACGGGGAATGCGACTGGGCGACTGGGACTGGGACTGGGACTGCTGCTGGGATTGAGTGTAAAAGAACGGACGGGAATGGCAATGGAAATGGGAGTGGGAATGGGAATTCCATGGCCACGGACCCTGCCTCTCATGCATTGTGAAATTCGCATGCTCAATAAAGTCAAAGACGTATAACTCTCTGGATAAGGAGCGGAGGACGTGGAGACGCTGGCAGCTGGCATAAATTTCAAAATAAAATATAAATAATATATATAATATGGTGTATAAATTCAGCTGCAGTCAGTCAGCCAGTCAGTCAGTCAGCGCAGCGCATGCAGCCGACAGATAGACGCTGTGCGAATTTAACAGACAGTCCCTTATCAGGCGACACGGAGGAGGATATTACGCTGCGGAGGACTGCTGCGATTTCAGGGCTTTAAGCAGGGCGCGACAACAAGCCCATTCGCTCGCTCTCTCTCTACTTGTGTGTGTGTGTACGTCCGTGTGATATATCATAAGCATGCGTCTGACAAGCATAAGCACCGCTGCTGTCACTGTCACAGAAGCAGCAACAGCAGCAGCAGCAACAGCAGAGCCACCAGCAGTCTCTTCTCTCTCCCTTGGCCCTGTCTACTTCGCATTCAACTCCTCTTCGGCGTCGACGCGTGTTATTACACCACGCGGCATACTTTTAGCGCCACTCAGAGGAAGATTTCACTTTCATTGTGTGCGTGTCTGTGCTTGTGTGTGTGTAAATAAAAGTTGAATTATGACAAAGGCATGCAGGCAGCAGAGGCAAACATCAACATGCAGGAAATATTATTGGCGAGGACGAAACATTTGATGCTCTTTCCGATGGAAGCCATTCGAGACTTTGGCTATGATATATGAGTCTGACACTCGCTGTCAGTCGGTACCGACGATCAAGCGCTTAATAAAAAATAAATAAATAATAAAATAAAAATCTTCTTCTGTCTGCGCGTTGCAAGTCCCCCAGCAAAATCGGAATACCTTCTGAAATGGAGGCACTGTAACAACAGCAACCTGGCCTGCCTGCCTGCCTGCCATCCATGGGCTGTTAATGCGCTCTTCGGCGCATTCCTTCGGCCTGACTGCGAGCGTGTGTGTTTGCCTGCATGTGCGTGCGAGACGTTTAACATGTCGTATGCGCAATTTGCGAGAAATATGCGAGAACAGTGCCTGGCAGCATGAGCAATAAGTTCTGCTCTCCTTTGTGCTCTTCTCGATTCGCTGCTGTGTGTGGGGAAGCAAGCAATTAGTTGCCTTTTTAGCTGCAAGAAAAGCAAGTCACACAAGACGGAGAGCGTGTGAGCGGAAGGGTGGGTAGAGTGGGAAGAGGATAAGCAAACAGCAGCTCATTAATATCCTTTATGCGTTTATTACATCAGCAGCCGGCGTCTTATGAAAAAACATAAATTAATGCAGAACACTGCCATCGGCCAGCATCCAAGCAGCAGGAGCGACAGCAGCGGCAAGCGGAACGGCCAGAGAAAATGCCAATTAGGCCGGCAAAAAGGGAAAATCGGCTCGTGCATGGAAACCAAATCAATCAGACAATTCAATATAATTGTCCTAATTTATTTACCCAGCTCGAGGGCTTTGCTGTTATTTTTCGCAAGATAATTGGCAATACCACGACATCAAGCAGCAGGAGAGCAGCAGAGCAGCACAGCAGGAGAGCAGGACAGCCGCCAGACAGTGGGCCTTTGCTTTGGCCGAAGGCCTTTGTAATGAAAATTAAAAATTAATGCCCAAAGGTGCGCGCAGCGTATGCAAAAATGCCTTAATCGAATCCCCGGGGCAGGCCATTGTTCCGAGTACACTTTTAATATATTTTTTGTTATATTTTTATGTTTTTTTTTTTTTTATTCTCAGTCGGGTATTATTTTTTGTGCGTGCATTTGTTGTTCTTCACTTGACTCTTATTTAAATAAATATTTGCCGTCCGGGCGCTGACCTTTTGGCCTCAATGCTTCGTTGTCCTTTGCATTGATTGAAGTTTATCTCTCTCTCTCTCTCTCTTTTTTTTTGCGCTGTAATTTTTTGTATGCATGCTTTTCAGTTTTGCCCTATGGATCCGCACGCACTCGACTCCTCCGGGGCGGATGTTTGACTCGTGTTTGGGCTGGCGGCCAAGCCAAACAATGGAGCAAAGCTCTATATGCTCTGCAGTACGAGTATATGCACAGCTTATGTGCTTTTCCCTATGTATATGTAGCTGAAATGAAAATTGTGTGTGCTGCCATTTTTCATTTCTGCTGAAAGATTACTGGCTTTGATTTCAATGAAACTGAAACTGAGACTGTGACGGAGAGACTGAGAGGCAGCGGCAGAGACAGCGGCAGAGCGTGCTGTTCAATGCAACAACGAAATGAACTTACATTATTTTTAAATGCAATATTCATAAAGCGTTGGCAAATGAAAGCTGAAGTGGACTGGACTCCGAAATCCGAAATTCACAAAAGCAAAAATTACATAAAAAACAACAACTCCATAGAACCTATTTGGAGCACGCACATGGCCCTTGGGGAAAGGGTGGACACAACGCTCTGCCAGTTGCTGTACCTGTACCTCTATCTCTGTCCCTGGCCGCCCACTGGTGCTGTCAGTCACAGAGGAGGCACCGGCACTCGTCGCCACCACACAGCCGACTCGACTCCGCTCCACTCTCATCCTGTCCAACGCCCTGACAGCTTTATTTAAATAAAACAAATGGGCGAGCACGTCGGCGTGGCGCGGGGGCGTTGGCTGCTTCTTGGCGTTGTTTTTGCCGGGCGGGGGCGTTGTGGCCCGGTCTGTGGTTGCCACCAAATTTACCTGAAATTTGACAACATGCGCCTGGATCACAGGTGACGCAGCTGACGCAGATTTTCATTTGGGCCAGACCAGAGTTTGCCCCCTTGAGCTTGGCTCGCCCCCTTCCAGCCTGTCTCATCCGTCAATCAGAGTGGAAAAAGCTTTACTTATTTATACAGTTTCTCCTGGGGTGGCTTTAATTTTGTGCGCTCCGCTGTAGTGCCGGCTGAACTCGCCCTAATATTGATGTCGACGCATTTGTCAGCGCCCAAAGTTTCGCCAATTTAAATTAACAGCTGCTGCAATTAAATTAAACGATTCGAGGCATCTAAAAATATTTACACGTGTCAACGGCTCAGTCCCCAACACCCCAAAGGACTCCACAAAAAATTTGAATTTAAATTGAAGTTAGTTCGGCAGTAAGCCGCAAAGCATTTCGTTGCGTTTCCCTTTGAACGCCTTCTAATCCTTCAATTAATAATCTTCAGCTCTGAACTTTTTTTTCCGCCCAGCAACAACAGCAACAAAAGCAACAACGTGCTGAATACGGCCCAAAGTTGTGTTGGATCTTTTTTCCTTTCTTTTTTTTTTTTGTATGGTCAACGAACCCTTTTCGTGGTTGGAATTTTTTTTGTCAGAAACAATTATTCAACGCTGCTTCCGTTGGGGTAGGGCTGGCTGCCATTTTTATATTCCCCAATTCTTTGAATTAAATATCTAATTTATCAAGACTCGCTTCACCCTGGAACTGGGGCCCTAAAACTAAGCGCCCGACTTGGCAATGCCAATAATTAAATTTACGGCAAACGGGCCAAAGTACGAGGCGGCTGATGTCTGCTTTTAGCTTTAAGCTTGTCACCTGCCTGAGCAAAAGGGCGATCGGTCATGCCAGCCCCAAAATAGGAGGCGTGACGAGGCTTATTTAATTCAAACACATGACGTTCAAACGGCAGGCAGCCCGCCCACCAATCTGTTGCCAGATGATGTCCCTGTTTGGCCTGTTCTCGTCTGTTTTTTGTGCCCGACTCTGCTGTGTTTATCTTTCATTATTTATTCTGTTATCGGGCGGGGGCGGCACGATAGAGTCACCGGCAAAAAGCACAGTACATCAGCCCAACTCACCCAGCTCCCATAACTAATTAATTATGCCTTCTCAGAGCGCTGTTCCCACACAATGTGTATGGGTTATGTACATACATATATGTGTGTGTGTGTGTGTGTGCCAGCGGAGAAAGTGAGAGTGCGAGCTGTGCTAATCCACTTACACCGCTGGGAATGCGTAGTGTGGCCGAGCTACGTGTCACGCAGCTGGGGGCGAATACCTGGCTGCTGGCCAACAAAACAACTTGCAACTTGTTTTCGTATTAATTAGAAAAATATACAAAGCGCCAAGCGCTGTGAAATCAAATTAAAACTAAATTGAAAGCGTGGAGCGGACACTGGCAACCCTTCTTCTTGGAAAAGCCAAAACCAATTACCGATTCTAGCAGGGGGAACGCCAAAGATGCTCCCTAGCTGCTGCTTAATTAGCTGGGAGCGCATGGAGCATCTTCCGCTTTCCAATATGTCCAAGGAGCAAATGTGCTTGGCCATTTAATTAATAGTCATAAATACTAAATGACAGAAATGCATTTGGCTTTGCCTTTGCATTCGGCATATTGCATTCCGCTTTCTGCTTGCTGCCTGCTGCCTTTTGCTTTCTGCATTCTAGTTGCTAGAGTCGAAAGTGCAGATTTTTAATTAGCCCGGCCAGAAATAGACCGCAAAAAAAGGGGCAAAACGGGGCAAAACGGATTCGCGGATTCTTGACAGATTGCCAACAGCTGAGCAGTGAAATGGCTGAGGCGTAGCACGTGCCGCTTCATGGAAAATTGTTTGCATTTTCCACAACACTCGAGCGTCAGCCGCTGCTGCCAATGGGGTGGGGAGGGGGCAGGCATATGGGCGGCTCTGTACGACTCGACCGTGGGCCAAAGTTGAAGCCAGATTATATGCATATGCGGCTGCCGCTCAGTTATCGGCTACTTAAAATAAACAGTTTAATGTGCAAAGTTTTCGGTTGCCTCAAACAGAACAACAAGCCATCCAGGCGTCGTCGATCTGCCGTCCCGTCTGAACCGTCTGAACCGTCTGAAGCGCCGCCTTACGCCGTACTCGTGGCTGGGACAAACAAGCCATTCGAACTGAACCGAACGAACCGAACCGCCATGGCCAAAGTTTTCGACGGGCAATCATTAAAATTCATTTCCTATCGACAGTCAGCAGAGACAAGCACACACACACACACACACACCACACACACACACACACACACACCCACACACACACACACACACACACACACTCATGCTCTCATGTTATAGATGACGCCATTTAGTTTGAATATCTATAGCAGCCACAACCCCCACATCCAGATCCACATCCTTTGCACATCCTACATACACATGTGCACATGTGGCTCCTAGCATCTACCACCCTTGTTTTCCAGCTACCATCCCCCCCCCATCTCTCCATCTCCATCGCCCTCTGCCCCTCTCTATGTTTTCACAAGTGCCTCAGAGCGATTTGAATGCGGCAATTCCTTTTGAATTGATCCCAAAAGTGACCTTTGATTTCCATTCGATACGATTTCAGTCATTTTCACATGGCCTGGGTCAAAAGTCTCCAGAGAGCGAGCAAGAGAGAGAGGGAGCGAGAAAGGACACAGCGACAGCGAAGCCATTTTGTTTGTGTAGTTTAAGTGCCCGCATTAGTGGGGCATACACTCGTATAAATTTTGCCGGATAGACCCGAAAACAGCGAATGGCACAGCGCAACCGAAACACCGACACAGACACAGGCACAGCAACGAAACGAAACCGAGGCGACAACGACTACAATGACAAAAGCGACGAAATCGAGGCAAAAATCAAACTAAAAGTTCGACTCATGAAAATCATAATTCAAACGCTGAAATCAGGATACACAGATTGTGCCTGTCCTGTGTGGCCAACAGCTGTGTGTGTGTGTGTCCCAGTCGCTTTCCCTCTCCACTCTGATTGTTATGCCCGCAGGCTATAGCGAAAAAGGGTATATTGTCTTCATGCAAATGTGTGTGAAAGCCCGAAGGAAAGTAGGACTTGAAGATTCAAAGAGTTGCAGGAAAACCTAGAAAAACTACAGCGTACGAGCAGCATATTCAAAATTCCCAGTGGATAAAGAGATGATCGGAATTAGCAGGTGAGCCCTGGGCCAAGCAATGATAATGCTCCAGCGACTCTTAGTCATATCTACTCTATAGAGTACTCTATGCAGTACTCCCAGAAGCTCTGCCGTTCCATAGCTTCACATTTATCACTTGTAGCTGTTCAGCTACAGCCAGAAGCTGGCAACTGATTGCCAGGTATCACATTGTCGTGGCAGTCAACGGCTGTGTTCCCTCGTGTATAGTGGTCGGGCGGTTCGTGGTTCGAGTGTGTGCATGTGTGTGTGTGTGTTCACAATGGCAACTATTGAAAATACGTAAAGCCTCTTTGGCTGGCTGGTTGCTGGGCCAAAGCTGGCTGACTAGCGCGGCATGTCCTTGTGCTGCTTCTGTGATTTCGCTGCTCTGCCTTTGACCCCCGAAAATTGGGACGCACCCGCCCAAAAATAACCAAAGAGCGACGACCATGCCCCACCACGCTCACACCCAAACCCGGAATGGGACGCGTATGCGTGTGCGTGTGCGTTCGGTTTTGTTTTATTGGCAGAGCTGCCGACTCGTTGCCAAGCCGTTTGCCGGCTGCCTTTGCTTTGGGCAAACACTTTTCCGGCTCCTCTTTGTTGGCCATTGTGTGCGGGGATAATCGAAGCCATAAATAACAGGCGCGAAAGCTTCGCGTTTTCCCCGGCCCTCCACTCAGCCTTATTTTTTCTTCTGGCTTTTTTGTGTGTTTGACAACCAAGAAGAAGGGCAGGGGGGATACGATAACAAAAGTGCCAAAAGTGACAAACAGCAGGCAACCGTCAGTGGAGCAGCGTCGCTCCCCCCAGGGCCCACCGGGCTGAGCGGCCAGGCGCTGGAGAGAGAGAGAGAGAGAGAGAGAGCGACCCCAACTCGTTAGTAAATCCAATTTGTGCGTGAATGTCAACAGTTTGGATGCAGTTACAGTTAGAGTTACTGCTGCTGTTACTGCCACCCAGTGCGGCCCCAAAATGCCTCCCAGCGGCGCCACCCAACGCTCGACAAATGGCACAAATCGCGTGCCTCGACATGTGACCGAGTTTCACTATAAATGTAAAGGAGAGCGAGAGAGAGAGATGGAGAGAGAGAGAGGGTGGGGATGTGCTCGCGATTTTTTTTAAATCAATTAAAAATTTACATTTCATTCACACAATAAATAATTTGCATAATAACCCCAGCACACAAACACCATGCCGTACACTGAGAGAAAAACAAACCCATATTTAAATTATATAGTATTTATATATTATTCATTATTAATATATTAATTTATGAAATATATTTAAACACTTTTCTCTTACAATTTCCCCAATCGCTGAAAATATATTTGGAAATCTAAGTGTAATTTTTCGACTCTCAGGGTTTTTTTTCTCCGGGTGTATGTCCCTACACCATCGCATAATTAAACGTTAAATTTATGCAGAGGTATAAAAAACACAACACAGCACACAAATTCCATATGGCTCACATTTTATAAACAGTTTTCAATTAATTACAACATTCGCTCAAAAAGCGCATTTAAAATTCTGGCTGAGCCACGGATGAGCTGGTTGCTGCTGCTGCTGTTGCTGCTGCTGATGGCAATCGTTTGCAATGTGGCACGTTGTTGTGGCAGTACAATGCATCAGATGGCGCGTGGTGCATTAACAATGATTATTGCATACATTTTGGAGCATTTAAATTTTCATAAATTCATTGGGCCGCATTGCCCAGCACGCAGCCATCTCTTTAAGCTGATTTCAAAATTTCCATACCCAATAGAATGGAAATATATATATATATATAATTATATATATATATTTTTAGTCGTAAAAGAATTGTAGACCTCTCAGTCGATCCATCTGCAGTGCTCATATTGACACTGCAGCACCGGCACGGCCCGGCCCGGCCCCATAAATCGACGCGTCGTCTGGTATAAATTTAGATCCTCTGCGGGCGACATGACATGGAAAGTCAGACAAATGTTGGCTGCGGCGAGGGAGCGAATGAGGGCCCCAAAGGAACGACAAGGCATTTCACCAGAATTCACAAATGGAATATGCTCCCAAAGAGCATTTCTGCGGCTATTCCCCAAGGTTGCTCACCAAGAATTCAACTGTCGCCTTTGAGGAGAACAACAGCAGCATTGCCAGCCTATTTGCATAGGCTTTCAAGTGCAGACAAACAGATTAAAATCAAACCAGAGCGACAAACCAAAAGAGAGACTGACCATCAGAGCAACAGACCATCAGACCATCAGACCATCAGACGAAATGCAAACACTTTAAAAACAAAACCAAATAAATAACCAGATTCAGGCAAATCAGTTCAAGGAAATAAAACAATATTTAAATAAATCAAAATTAGCATCAGCCGCAGAGCAGAGCAACGCAGAGACCAAAATGTATCTGCTAGATGCAGGGCCACTGGCTGAGGCAGAGAGACATCTGTGTAAATGTTTTACATAATAGAATTTCCATTTTCCATTTCCATTTACCGAAAATAAAACACACCACGTTGTCGGCATCGGCATCATCGTCGCAACGTGCTAAACAGAATGCCAGAGTCCCAAATCCACAAGATGCGGCTACATGTATTTGGATTTGGAATTGGGATTCGAGTGGAGTGGAGTGGACACTGGAGACTCGTCATTTTAAATACCGAACATATATATTTTGATTTCCATTCTGGTCAAGGCAAAGCCACTGGCAACTGTCGGACGCAACTTCAACTTCATCTTCTCTCGTTCAATCGGCCTCTGCCTTGCGGTTCCTCGACCACAGCCTGTCCCCACGTCCTGTCCTGTCCTGCCCTGCCCTTGTTCTTTGGCCGTTTCTCAAATTGACATTGAGTTATGGCCGTCTTCGGTCAGCAGCCGGATTCAGGTCGCTGTTAAATGCTCTTTAAAGCGTACATCCAGACAGACATTTGGTGCAAAACAACAAAGATATGGCAAGCAGAATAATGATTTATGTTCGCTGGCGGAATACCACCACCTACTTTAATAAATATCATTAAAAGTGGTTACATTCTGGGCATATTTAATTGCCGCCCCTCGCTCGCCACTCGAGTGGGGGAAAATGTTAATAAATGTCAAGAATATTTTCACTCAACTGACAAAATGAGCAACGAGCTTGAAGCTGACACCGACTGCGACTGCGACTGCCCGCCGCCCCACAGACAACATCATCGTCATCATCATCAGCGAAGGCGAAGGCGAATGCGAATGGAGATGAGATGCCAAGAGGAGAGCGCGGATGCGGGCTTGGACTGGACTGCTTTCTTCTGCTTTTATAATTTGACATAATTTATGAGTTTTCAATTTATCATTTTTTTCTCAGCTCCCCCTGCAATCACTTGCAATCGAGGGCTGCAGCATCCTCAATTTGCTTCGGCTTTTCACTCTGTCAAATGCCAGAGAAACGGCAGCAGCAGCAGCAGCAGCAGCTCACAAATGTCAAATGTCAATGCTGATTGTCTGAATGCCCAAAAAAAAAAAAAATTGCATGTGAAGCACACATGTTGTGGCTTGCACACACCCGCCCCCAACCCAGCTGAGCCTCTGCTGATCTCTGTGGGAAGCAGTCTGGCAGTCTGGCTGCCAAGCCAAGCCCCCTTTCTCCCAGCCCATAAAATATTGCCCACTTGTCATCGATGTAGCCGTTGCCGTCAGCCTCATGTTGTTCTTGTCATTAAAGTCGTAAGGACTGTCACGTAGCTGTCAATTTACAGAAATCGCATTAGCCCCCAGAAGAGTCTGCATGCAAACGCGCATTATAATATATTATGTGCTACACATACATACATATGTATGTACATTACTGTAGCTACATATTTATGACAAGTGTCGCCGCTCGAAGTCTCCAAGACGCGGCACTGCCGCTCACATCATTGGGAATTTAGTAGCTGGAGATTAGCAAGTCGTAAAGCCCAGCACTCAACGGCATGTAGCCGTAGCTGTGCCGCGGCGGCAGATAAGACCGTGGCCGTGGGCTCAGCGAACACTTGGAGGGCTGCCTGTAATTAGCCTTGGGTTGGCCACTTAACTAACCCGCTCGCCACGCCCCAACCCCCCGTGCCGTGCCCTACCTAAGCGTGGTAGTTGCTGCTGCATCCCCGCTAAATTTCAAAGTAAATTTGCATTTTTAAGTCGCATAAACAAGACTCAGCGGGAGACAGGGACACCGTCATTCAGATAATCCGTGAAAGAGCCAAAAAAAAAAAGCGAAAGCATGCGCAACAGGAAACAGGACACGGCACAGGACTGACTGTAAGACTAGCCGCAGGACTCAAAGGCTTTTCAGCTGCTGGCAGTGGAAGGCGCAAAGTTCTGGGAAGTCCCCCGATGAAAGCAGCGAACAGAATCGGTTAAGGGACTTCGGCCAAAGTAATACATTTAAAGCAGCACAATGTGCAGCGAGATGGATTTACACAGCCGCACACAGGCCACGATAAACGGCTTTTCAAAAGTGGCAGTGCGTGGAAGTGTTCGTGCAGAGCAATCGAAAGCAAAATCAATTACAACAACGGGCTTTTTGCCAGAGGAGCGACAGAGAGAGAGAGAGAGCGAGAGCGAGCTCTGAAAAGCATTTTAACGACAGCATTCAGAGCCCCCCTCTGCCCGCGCTTCTCCTGCTCTTCAATTCATTGAATCATTTACATAAAATTTTATTTAACAAGCGAATTCCAAAGGCTTTCATTTTTAATGCAGCTCAGCATCCGCATTGATTCCACATCTCTGGTCCATGCTACATGGTCCTAGGTGCCAGGTCCATGGTCCTGCTGCTGCTTCTGCTGGTTCTGGTTGCTGGATATGGTATGTCCCCAGCGGGACGAACCACAATCCAAATGGATATGTACATATGTGCGACTGTGTGCTGGTGTGTGTGGGCAACCCCAAAAGCACAAACACACATGCGTAGGGTATCTGTGAGTGCGCTTAATGCGTATCTGCATACGGGTCTGTGTATGCCGCTGAAACTTCATTACGAAGGCCTCAAAATGTTGGCAAAAGCAAATAAAATGCGAGTCGAATCGCACAGAGAGAGAGAAGAGAGAGAGAGCGAGCAGGAGAAATATATTAGCATACTTTGGGACGCAGTCGAAAGTTTGTTTGGCGAAACAAATTAACCTTGAATATATGCCACATAGAGCAGAGGGCGTCATTGCCTGTCAAACCGACGCCGTTTCTGGGGAAATTATGCAAATATGCTCGACAACAGGGAAGCCAGCGCCAGCGACAGCCACAATGGATGTCTCCCGATAAGACATACCCAGCGATCCACTGCGGGCTCCTTAACTGACTCACTCACTCACTCACTCACGCAGCGTCCGTCTGACAGTCATGTCTTTGGCTCTTTTGTGGCTTCGTCTTTTGGAAAAATTTATTAATTTTAAGCAGAACAGAGATGGTAGAACGTAGAGCGTAGAGCAGGGATGAACAGAGCAGAGCAGAGCCGAGCCGAGCCAAGTTTGACGTCAGTTATGGCTGATAAGTAGCTGAGCAGGAGCACGCTTGACAAAATCAATAATGGGAATGCGGCTGTTGTTTCCTGCTTTGGCTGCCTTTGGTATTTGCATGATTAATGAAGCCACGTAATTGATTACACGGCCACGCCCAGGACGAGTTGCACAAAACAAAGGCAAAGGCAAAGCCAGAGGCAATGGCACAGGCTCTCCTCTCGCATGATTTTATATCAGCGAAGGCACTAAGGGGCACAGCTGATTGATGCGTCTGTGGTTGGGACAAAGGCTCCCTTCCGCTTCCACCCCCCTCAGCCATCAAACTGCCACGCACGTGCGTGTGGCACAGAGCCAGAGCCAGACCTAGAGCCCAAGCCGGAGCCATGTCAACAAGGCAACAACCAAGGGGGCCAAGAGCCAGGGCCGGCTGTCATTGACTGCGGATTGGCGTTGTCAACGGTGCAGCGAGGATGATGACAAGGATGATGATGCAACTGCTTTCAAAAGCTGCAACAGACAGCCACGGGTATGGGGCATGGGGCATGCACCATGGGCGGATGCGAGGCATTCTCATGGCTGGTTATTTATGCGTAATTTCTATGCACACACGCTCTCGGGCTTCAGCCTCAGCCTCAGCATCGCTCGGGCTTCAGCTCTCTTCTCTCTCTCTCTCTGTGTCGGTGGTAAAGGGGAAAGGCAAATGCCAAAGCAAGGAGGCAGGAGGCATGGCAGCCACTTCACTTGCATGCGAGTCGAAGCTGTGGCAGAAGCTCTCCAAGTGGGGCCGGGTGGGCAAATGGTTGGCTTTGGCCTTTGGCCCTGGCTTCCTTCCATTGTTTCGATGGCAGTGGAGAAAGCTTTAAGGCCCCGCCTGCTCATGCAGCCGCACACAATCATCAATCAAAATCAAAAGCCAAAGTACTTTTGACATTAATTTATTCAAAAGGGATACAAGCACTTTTCAACTGCATGCCAAAAGCGAGAGATACGACTTTATGTACATACATTTATGAAAGAAGATCGGATATTTGTGACCACTCCCAAACCTCTCCACTGCACTCCACTCCATGCAAATTATGACCACATTTTCCTGCACTAGTTGCAGCACAAAATAGTTGTTTAATTTCGCATCTATGGAGTGCAAAATCCTCTTCACATTTTGGGTAAAAAATGTTCTAATTAATATTTATGAATCACGGAAAACATCGACGACGTGGACGAGTACGGCGACGCGCTTTGCATAAATCAAAAACATTTGAATAATAAATACGAATTATGCATTTAATTAAGATTTGCCACAAAAATCCACGTTCTGTCGAACTGAGGGGGTGGCTGCTTGCGGTGGGGAGTGGGGAGTACAATTCTGCGCTGGCTGAGGTTTTTGTTTTTGCCTTCATTTGTTGCACCCTCCTCGCTCTCTCCCACTCACTCACTCTCCTCATCGATGGCGGATTCGCCATTGTTCCATCTGTCTGTCTGTGTGTGTGTGTGTGTGTGTGTGCTTGTTTGTGCTCTGGTGTGTGTGTATGTGTGTGAGTGAGATTTTGATTTCCTCAGCTTGCATCACTCAAAGTGCGAGAGAGAGAGGGCGAGACAGAGCCCGAAAAAAAGGAGAGCAAACGCCAGCCAAATTCAATCTAAATGCAAATGCTCTTGGTGTGCTTTTTGCTCCGCCATCCTTGAGCGGAGGAGCATCGTGTGCCGCAGCGCAGCGCAGCGCCAAAAGGAGCGCCACCCACCCTGCAGCGACAACAGGCAATCCAGGTGAAATCGCAACACAGAAAGCCAATTAAGCGACGCCGACATTAATCGAAGCTGCTGCCAGATATCGTGAGAATATCGCTGCTGCCCCCCCAAAATGGAGAACAGAACCCACATGGCTGGCTGGTAAATGCAATCGCCAGCGCCGCTATCAGTGCTCAATGCAAAAATCGCACTTAGCCATGGCCAATTGTGTTGTGGCCTGCCTTTTCCACTAGGATTATATTTGGGATGCTGCTGTTAATATTTCCCATATTTCCCATTCAAGTGCAGATTTCAATGCTTTCCCATGGCTGCTGCTGCTTGTGTTTCCATTGCATTAAAGGCCACTGAAATTTAACAAGCATTGTTGCCGCTGTTGGCCTTAGAGATCCACTTTCTCTTGCAGTCTCGGCGCTGTCTCTGGGGTCTGTTTGCCCCCCCCATGCTTAAGTATGTTTGACATGAGATGAGCTCGTTTTTCCATGCTCGCTTCATTTGCTCCGACAACAGGGACTCGGGCTGTGCGCCGTACAGCGCAAATTGATAAATTATTGCTGCCATGGACGTACGGAGACTCGTACGGATGCCCCAGACTCCACACTCACGGCTGCCCAGAGAATACGTATACGTATCTGGTCTGTCTGGCGGCATCGCATGGCTGCAACAATTGCCGGCAATTAGCTCGGGAATACAATTAGCATTATGCGATAAGCGGTGCATAACATTATTATCTAATTATCAAAATAAATTCTGGGCCAGACAAAGCCTGGCCCACTCGAGAGAGAGCGGCAGATTGATAGCCTTCCCTAGGGGGCGGGTGGGAGAGGTCAAGGAATTGTAATTGAGATGTGGCACGGCACAGCTTCAGGCCCCAGAGGAAAGGTCAACGCAAGTCTGCAAAAGCCTTCATCTGCATCGATGTGTATGCAAATCACGCGAAGCATTTTAAAGGCATTAGACTCGCAAATAACTGAGGCAGAGGCAGGCACACACACACACACACTAACACACATGACAAGGGCAACGAAACTTGAAAAGCCGCGACGTGACAACACTCAAATCGAAGCCTACGACGTCGCCCTCCACATGGAAATAGATACAAAATAAATATGCAAAGTCGCTACGCTGCCTGCTGCGACGCCTGCCGCTGGCTTGGCTGAGGAAAAATACATAAATCAGAGGCAGCAGCAGAAATGTGAAATTAAATGCAAACAGTGGCAAAAAGCGAAGACTTCGGCTCGGAACGGCACGGGACGGAACGACTCCCGAGGTGCCGATGCGGAAGCATAATTGAACTTTGAGTTTCAGGCGAGTGATGGCGCGGTAGAAGTGGAGGCGGGGCGCCAGTAATGGAAGGAGCCAGGACCAAGCCAAGACAGCCCTGCTGCCGAAGCTTTCTACTCATTAAAGCCAAATGCAATTTACGCCGATAATTTGCAACAGTTTGCATGGTACGTGAGGATGCAGCCACCAGGGTGCACCTGGGAGCTCGCAGCTCGCAGCAGCTCCGAGATGAAATGCAGTCGCTACGTGCCTCCCGATGGCCGCCGTTTTAATTGCAGGGCTTAGCCACGTTCTGGTAGGCAAACACGATGCCATTTTGTAAATTTCGTTAATTGGGAAATGTGCATAGATTCTCAGCCCACCCAGCGCGTGGATGCCGCACAAGGGAAGGCGCTCCAGCAGATATTTGCATATGGCCACAATTATTTCAGCTGAGAAAAGCAAAGCAATTCATCAATGTGTGTGCGGCTGATTAATTTCATTTGGTTTTAATGGAATTGCAAATGGATATCGCTTAAAGCGATCCAACTCCCGCTTATGCCCCCCAATCTGTATTTGCATGGAATCTCTTCATTATTTATGAGTCGCGCACATGGGAGTATTTTCCCCAGATTGTTTTCCTTTCTGCTCGATTTTGATTGCATTTTCCACCGAAGAAGAATATTTTCCCATTTTCTGGGGCGCAGCGTCTGGTGATGAGGGGGAGAATTTATCATGCATAAAATTGCAGCAGAAAAGTCAAATAAAATATGTATTGAAAGTTTTATTGTTCAGCCAAACTGGTCCGCTGCTTGCTCTCCCTTAACAGCTCTCTGTCTCTCGCTCTCTCTTTGGCTCCCATGCACGCACTGGACACACTCACACACACAAAATTGAATATTTTTTTATGCATTTAACTAAATTTCATTTTTTGTTGCTTACTGTTCTCACCCCCGCCCCCCAGCCACTGCCCCGCTCGCACAACTTTACGCAAATGTTTTGTGTGTGTCGCTTCGTTTCGTTTCGCTTTGTTTCATTTCGGGGGGGGTTTTCCACTCAGTCAGTGGGTGGGGGGTGGTGCGTTGTGTGTTGCTCCTGGCTTTCCTTTCCTCTCCATGCTGCTCCGCTGCTGGCTGAATTTCTATTTGCTTTAATAGACTACGCTCTGGACATGCCAGCCATACATACATATGTATATGAAGCTGCGTATGCAGGAGCATACGTGTGCCACAGCCTGGTCCTGTTTCTGGTCCCCACTCGCGCTCTCACTACAGCGCTCTGACTTTTCCTGTAGCTATAATTCTGGCTGAGAATGGGATCGGGCAACCGAAAACTGGGGCCGGTTCACGGCTCTGCTTTTTGCAAATATCCTGCGGCGGTCGCATTTATATGAGTTTACCATTTTGTGCTCCAGGGGCTGGGGCAAGGAAGGCAAGGAACACAGGCCAGTGCACTGGATTTTGTGATTTGGTTTTTATGTGTGCCATATGTACCGCTCTACTACACGCACACCAGTGCTTATTCTTCTTTTTTTTTTTTTTTTTTGCTGTTTTGTTGTGTGTGGTTTATTTTCTATACACTGTTTTTTGGGGGCCATGAAGCATAAGGCTTACGGAAATTTATCCAAAGATTTGTCCGGATTGTGGCCAAGGTTACCTCTGGGTGGCAGTGGTGGGAGATTTATTGGAACCAGAGCGGGGCGGGCAGGGGCCTCTGTACTCTGAACAGCTTTTGCGCAGACAAATAATCGTTCAGCTTAAGCAAGGGCTGTGGCTGGGGCAGGGGCAGGGGCAGGACAAGATCAATCTTCAATTTAAAGTGCAGCAGAAAGTGTCCTCCCATTTGGCAGTCATGAAACTTTTCTCCTGCATGAAGGTATATTTTGTACAAATTTTAAAAGACAAACAAATCTCTGGACATAAGCAAACGAAGCTCAAGTTGTGTGAGCAAGTTGCAATTGGAAGAGGCTGTAAGCTGCAGGGCTTACAGGGCCACAGATCAGAGTGATGCCACTGCCCCACTCACCCGTCTATGGGTTTCTTGGGCTAATCCAAAAGGCAGCAGCAGAACTTTCAAGGCCTCCGCCTCCTTCACTCTGCTGGGGACAACAAGTTGGGTAACTTTAATTTATGTTTTTCCTTTATCCACAGCATACAAAACTAGCTAAACTTTTCGCTCAATGGCCAGCACAAGGAGTACGAGTATTGTTCTAATGCACTGACCCGTGCACACATATTTATGTGGATAGTAGGAGGGCGGGGGGAGCATGTCTGCATAAACAATTTGTATCTGCTGGATGCTGTATGCTGCTGCTGCTGCTGCTGCACTTTCACTCGATGACAATTGTGATAAATTATGCTGCCACGCGACAGACAGACAGACAGGCAGATCCACTGCTGACCCCCCGACGAACTGTTGCGCCCACACTCTCAGCGGAATACAGAAACAGAATACAGAATACTTTTGCCACTGCAAATGAAACCGCAGTGTGTTATTGTGTCATTAATATCTTTTGCCCCTTTCTGCGCTTTCAGGCTGCCTTTTGTAATACTTTTGTGTTGTTTTTTTTTTTGGCACTTAAAGTGCGAAAACTCACTTTTTATTTGTTGTTGTTGGAGCTGCGGTTTGTTGCTGCTGCTGTGGTTTGGTGGTACCGCTGCTGGCAGTGGATTAATTGATGACCCACACGCAACTCGAGTGGTGCTGGAGCTGTAGCTGTAGCTGTAGCCGTAGCTGGATCTGTGGTTGCGGCTCGGTGCGGCTCTCCCAATGCAAAACGTTAATGAGTCCGCATGACGGGCTCAAATTTCCATATGATTTACTGCCCTGCCGGCCCACTCCTATATCCTGTCCACACCTCTCCTCTCCACTCGCTCCTCACGCACTCACAATGTTTATCTGTCTTTCACGCTTTTCCGCAACTCACTTGATTCACTTTGCCCACGCACACTGATTGTTGTATCTTTTATTTTTTTGGGTGATTTTTTGCCCGTTTTTCGCACACTTTTCCCCTGCTCATGTGGGGGGGAAACCCCTGCCGCTGCTGGCTTGTACTTGAGCTTGCTTTATTCTCCGCTTTTCCACTGCCGGCTGTCTGGTAATCCGCTTTGGCCTAAATTTCAATTCTTATTTGGTTTATTTTTTTGGCTGCTCTGCGCTCACTGGCACTGCTCCCGGACTGTCGGGACTTTGGGATCTTTTTCGAGTGTTTTGTTTGCTTGGCGCGTGTTTATTTTTACGCGAAATTAAAAGGCGCCCACCGATTGTCGGAATCGGTGCAGAAACCGGCACGGGCCCAGGATGCTCAGGGCTGCTGTTCGGGCTGGGGCTGGGGGGGGGTGGGGCCCGGTCTCACACGCGACCTGAACGATGCGCAGCACTCCACAAGATCCGAGAGTCACGCACTAATGTCTTGGCGTTTTCCTTTGTTCCGCCTGGCTCTCTAATTAGAGACATAAATCGCAAGTAGCTTTGACAAAAAAAGACTGGTTTATTTCTGGTGATATTATCTTCTGGCCGTCTCGGACAGAGAGCGATGCTTGCACTGGAAGTGTGGAGAAAGGCCGAGCAGAGACTCGGAGCACACCCGCACGGCGAACAACACGGAACGGGGCACGGATAAGAACTGAACAATATCGCAGCTGCCCTGCCACTGCGCTGCGCTGCTCGGCTGCTGCCGCCGCTCTGCTCTTGCTGTGCCTTTGTTGTTGCTGCCACAGAGTGTTGTACGAAGGCTGTGGCTGGTCGCTCGGCGAAGCTGACTGCTTGCCATATCATTCACACTTTCGTCACATCGTTCGCCCTTCGGCTTCTCACGAAATACTCGGCATGCGAGACTCACGCTCTCGCGCGTTCGCTCGCTCTCTCTCGGTTTTCGGGGTCGGAAAATGCCGCCTGCAACATGTTGCAGCCAGCACCCACCCATCTGCCCATCTGCCCATCCAGCCGAAGACGTGACCTTTGGCAACTGCCAGAATGTTGTTTTGTTTGCAGCCAATTAATGGGCGACGACTCGAAGCGCTTCCTCGAGTCCTCAAGTCGTCGGTGTGTATCTGTGTGATTTATTGGGGGCCCACTCATAAATCCCGGCTTCCTCTACGGCTCTATGCGAGCGCATAAACAAAAACACATGCATAATTTCCATAAATCTTTGATGGCTGCGTGTAAAAAGTTTCGGCCAGGCCAATTATGTGACCACCAGCGCTCGCACTGGCCACTAATTTGACAGCCAAGTGGCCCGCCGCAAGCCTTTCGCCCGAAGCTCACGCCACGCCACGCCACGCCATGTGGTCGGGTCACTAAACCCAAGCCGGGGGGCATCCCAACTGCTCAGCTAATCCACCCAAAAGTAACGACCTAATTGAGTCATTCCCCCTGACCAGCGGCATGATTGAGCCCCCCTGCTTCAGGCAACTATTGTCACCTGATGGTGGCATGGCGGAGCTAATCAAAGGCTTAATTTCGCAGGAGCCTGGCCAACATGTGATAAGTAGCTTAGGATTCAAATGGGATTGCCTCAGCAACAATGAGCATAATTAATTACCAACGAGATAAGACGAATCAACGGGTTCAAAACGAAAGCATTGCCATGCCAGCTAAGCAAGTCGTTTTAGTGGCTTAAAGTTGGAGCATTATATATGTACGATATAGTGCGATATAGTAATGGTCTGATATTTATCAATTCAGAGCTAAACGAGCTATGGAAAAGTATATTAAGTTCTATTTATTTAGGACTTATTTAGCCTGGCAAACAAAGAAACAACGATCATATGATCTTTCAGATGGCTGCAGTCCAGCAGGCCGAATCCGACAAATGGGCTTCTTTTTCATGCAAAATAATACATTTTACCGTTCTAAACTTTACTCTTATCCAATATTCAGGCACTGAAGTAAAAGGCAGCCCTTGAGATAATTCTACAAATTAAACATAATCTCCTCTTATCACATAGTCTCCCTTTAGAGCTAATATCTGTAGCAAAAATGATTTCTGCTGCCCAGCAACATGACAACAAATTTGTCAACAAATGTTGCCTTCGTTGGGTGCTGCGGCAGGCAAAGTTGCGAGCCTAATGGCAACATGCTGTGCCAGCAACATGAGGGGTCTTCGTTAAGTGTTGCGGCACACAGGTGGTGGCTGGCAGCATTTGTTACATTTAAAAACGAGAAGGAACGTAGCGCTTCGGGGACGCGACTCTTATACCTACCATATCATATACATTTTTGAGAATGATTTTTTAAAATTTTAGAAAAACGAGAAGAAACGTCTGAGGCTTCTGGGGACGCGACTTACTTATACCCGTCTAGTAGTATATCATTTTTAAACATGATTTTTTAATTTTAGAAAAAAAATGTTTACATTTTACATTTTTTTGCTACATTTGTTATCTACATCTACAATGTATATTTTACATCTAACATGTAGATTATAGATGTACCATTCATATTCTACATCTCTTCCGTTAGGGGGTTTCCCCTATTAAAAGCGGAAGAGGGGGAGAGGGGGGAGAGAAAAAGTTTTTGGGCGAGAATGAAATCTTCTTTGTATTTGATGATTGATTTAGTGTATATGGCATTTAAATACTGCGTTTTAGTTTATGATTTAAATTGTGCCTGAAGATTTTCGTCCTTTGGGGGCGAAATTTTGAATAGAGTGTTATCACTAGTCTGCTCTTATAGTTCTCTGTAGCGACACAAACATGAATACTGTAATGATAAAAATATACTTATGGGTAAGTTTTTCGGCACACACTTTACAAATCTAAAACCCTTAACTTTTTACGGTATAATGATACAAATTTGCAAAAGTAAAATACATATGTAATATATAATATATATGTATATAGTGATATATATAGATATATATGTGATTGATTATTTTCTTTTCTATTTAAACGGAAGCAACTTTTGACATTGCCAGAGATTCTGCTTCCAAGAATTGGCTTTATATTTCGTCTAACGAGAGCTAAGCGAAAACCAAATAATAGTTGCTAAGATATGTCAATTTTGTCATCTGATATATATATAGATTTGTCATATATATACTTCATTACTTGCAGGTGCTGAGCAATGACATAATAAGCAACCTTTAAGGATTTATGGTAAGTTATTTCTTCATATTTGTTTCGAATTTAAACATAATTACTGTAGCTTCCTATTCAGCTACTTACAAATATTAAAAGTACAGGCACAAGCGATGATATATTATTGTAATTCAAGCGAAATTATAGTGCAAGCCTCGGGCTGCATATGAGCACTGGCATTCAAGTGCCCAAAACATCCTTCAATGAACCATAAATCCACTGGGGAAACAACACAAAATGTAGTTCCATAAAAACAGAAAAAAAATAGAACAGCTCCTGGTGAGCGCAGAGTCCTGCTGCTGTAAGTTGTCTAACAAGTGAGCGCTGGCGTTAAATGGGAACACGTTGTCGCACATCTGACTTGCACCGTAATACTTTCACTTGGCAGGCTGTTGCACCTCGTAAGCGAACGCTGCCGCCATTTCAGTCTCCACTCAGCCCGGGGCATTAGCCTTTTGTGCGTTGCCGTTGCTTCGGCTCCTGCTACGGCTCCTGCTTCTGCTCCAGATGCTGAAACGCCCGAGGCATGGCATGCGGCAACCTTCACACCTATGCACATGGTGTTTTGTGTTGCACTTCCACTTGAAGGCAGCAGCAAGAACAGAAAAGAACAGAAAAGAACAGCAAAAGAAAAGCGCAAATAGGATCAAGGCTGGCAATGGCAAAGGGTAGTGCCAGTGCCAGTGGAAGTGGAAGTGCCAGTCAATGAACAGAGAAGAATGATGCAGGAAAATGCTTTTAAAACAATACTTGATGCAAACTGATTGAGTGGCAAATGGGCTTTTAACCTAAAATGGAGTTGGTACATGCGGAGGGGTGGCAGGGGGTGTGGGGTGTAGGGAGTTGCAGCTAATTGAAGCATAGCCATGGCACACTTTACTCTGACTCTCACTCTGACTCTCACTCTTTTCCTTTGAGCCCATTTCTATGTGTGTGTGTGTGGTCTGGGTGGCATTTGTCTTGGATGTTGCACTGGAAAATTGTTTGCCGGGCGAAAAACTTTACTTATTTCGTTTTAATTGCTTCACAGTCGCAGAGCAAAGAACAGGCGCGGCGCGGCGCTGCAGCGTGAGAGACAGAGACAGCAAAATGAGATTGCAATGTGGGCTGCCCCCAACTCATGTGGTTGTATGCATGCATGCATAGCTGTGTGTGTGTGTGTGTGTGTGTGTGCTCATTAAAACGCGAGGCAGCTACGCAGAAAAGCGACATTTGCATAAAGTGTCTTCGTGTGTGTCTGTGTTGTGTGTGTTTGGGGAGCGACTAGAGAGTGCTCCCAAAAGCAGGCAAAAGCGTGCCACTGACACACAACTGTCACTCACACACACGCACACACTGGAATACAACACACACACACACACACACACACATAAAGCCAAAGTCAAAACTTGCAAATTTTAATGCATCACAAGATCTCAACTCAACGACTTTCCATGTCTCACAATCCCAAAAAATCATCACCAAACAGTAGCAGCAGCAGCAGCAGCAGCAGCAGGCCCTCTCACAGCTTGATGCCGAAAATAAAGAAAATCTCCAACTGTCATGTCACGTGCCTGCCTGAGACTGGAACTGGAACTGAGACGCCAGCAACCCACAATCCCACCCATAACCACCCCATCATTCCACATTGCACACCCACTCATCCCGTCCCGTATCCAATCTGAGTTGAGGGCTCATTAAAACCGGCTGCCGTTTCGGCCCCGGGGCTCTACTTTGCCTTTGCCTTTGCTGCTGCTTCTGCTGCTGTTTCTGCCTTTTTCCTGAAGTCTAATGAAGTTTCCCTGGCAGCCTTTAAAAGGGTAGCAGCAGCAGCAGCAGCAGTGGCAGCTCCCCATAATCGGGGCACGCTCTCTACGCAAAACACTCGCAGTATTTTGTGATAGCTGCCGTTAAATTGTCGTTTCCTTTTTTACGCACCGCACTGCGTAAATGATTGACGGCTGGACCTTGTGGCTGACTGGCTGACTGGCTGAGTGACAGACTGGTCGCTTGATTTATGTGGGTGCCGCCCAGTGCCTTTCTTTTGGGGGCTCAATTAAAACCAGAGACCAGCGGCCAACGGCCAGCGAGCGTCAAAAGTCACAGAGATGAAAGTGGAAAACAAAAGCCATTGGCAACCTAGTATCCGATGGATTAACACATCTCTCTCTCTCCCCCTTCCCCGCCCTTCCTTTTCGGCAGGGCAGAAGCAACCCTCATAGGGATGAGGCTTAGAACTGGAAGACAGACGCGGCTGTCATATAAATCAAACATAATCAACGCCAAATGCGCTGGCTGACTTGTTATCGATGGACTCCGATACAAGATGTAGAGATGGCTGAGGGGCGCATAAATCTAAATTACACACACACACACCCCAGGCAGCATCAGGCACCAGGGGGGGCAGTGGCAGACCGCAGGGGGATTCCTGTATGAGGGAAATGCGACACAGATCCAAATCTCTCAAAGTGAAAGATGTAGAGAGGGAAATTGCTGGTGTGCTGCTCGTTTGTTTGCCCTTTCAAAATGCTTTCTAATGGGCCAATGGGTGTTCGCACCTACCACCTACCCTGCCCTGAACAGATATGAGGGTTCCTTAATTGCAAGTTATTGATGAGCCCCCCCCCCCCACTAAAACATTCAATTTGCTCGCACTCCACAGCGCCACAGCGCGCACCTTTCCATGGGAAAGTAAAAAGTAAAAATCTGTAATATGAGCTGTCAACAAAATGAACCTTATGAAAAGTCACTGACAGGATGCTCTGACAACAGGACGTTCTATTGGTGCGTGTGGGCGTCGACAACACAAAACTGAGCAGAGGACAGACCAAACAGTCGCTTTATGTACATTTATAGTATGTGTGTTTGTTGTGTTTGTTGTGTTTGTGTGTTGTGCGAGGCCAAGGTACGATGGAGGTAGACAGAATCTCATTTGCGGTCATGTTGGCGTGTCAAAAGCGGACAACGGCGACAACCTCTGCAGCAGTAGCGGGAACAAAAGCGGCAACGGCAACGCCAACCAAACAAGGTTGTCAGGCACTTCCACGCCATATGGCAACCATTTGCCTGCACATTATACAAAAAAAATGAAAACGGGAGAAGAAACAAAGCGGAAATGTGCTGTGGCGAGCAATGAACTCGGCATACCCTCACCCAAAGAAGGGCAAAGGCGAAGAGAGGATTCTCTGATTGATTCTCCAGCAAATGAAGGAAAATCTGATTCGGACCAGTAAGATCTTAATCGTAGCAAGGAAGTAATGGCTTACAATAATTACATAAAATGGATATTCCAATGAAAGATTTTAATGCGGGGCTAAATACAATGCAAGCCCCTGACGATGGGGGAGGCAAGTTCCCATGGGGCTAAAGAAAACATAAATTAGATAATTCGAGAAATTCAAATGAACAAAAAACAATTAATGTCTGTGTGGTGTGGTGCAGCAGAGTTCTCATGGGGTTGGTCAATCGTCAGGGTATGCCCTGCAGGCACAGACTTCTCTCTCATTAGTTTTCCCCAGCCCCCCTTGTGTTTCGTCAGCGCCCTTTTTTCGCCCATTGCCATATTGATTTTATAATTTTGAATGTGTTCATAATTAGCCACATCGCCCGCTGCCCCTGCCCACGTAATGGTGCTGATGTGGCATGCCTCGTCTGCCTCGTCTGCCTGGCCGTCTGTCACAGACACTCGACACTGCTGTTCATTATAATGCGAGACTTTCGGGTGTGTCCCCATCCCCATCCCCATCCCTGTCTGTGTCCCTATTGATCGTCAAGTGTGTGTGTGTGGCAAGCAATTGGTAAGTTTTATCGAGCGATATCTGTAGCTGCCACCGAGTGCGTCTGAGTGTTTGGCTTTGGCCATTGTTTGGCCGAGTCCTTTGTGCCGCTTCTGCGCTGCTCTGCGCGTAATTATAAATGTCAGTGCCAATTGTGCGACCTCTCGCGGATAATTTCACACTTTTCAAAGGCGGTTCGCTGGGGGGGAGGATGTGGCGTGTGTGTGTGTGCGGTGAAGCTCGTTAGCCACGAAACGCTCGCCATGCAGTTGGCTAATTGAAAAGGCGCGCCTAATTACCGATAATTGATCAGTTTAGGCAGCCGATAGAGAGAGGCAGAGAGAGAGAATGGGAGCGTGACGTGGCCCATCAGCTGGCTAATAACCAGGTCCAAATGGCAAGTGACCTCGCTGACCCTTTGCTTTGCTTTTCTTTGCTCAGTGAGTGCGTGCGTGTCCTGCTGGCCTGTGCCAGAGCCCGAGCCTGGTGCCCCATTAGTGCCGCTCAGCGGTGCCTACTGGCTCTCCTCCTCGCACTCTTTGTCCCGTCTGACTTTTCATATCCGAGTGGCTGACTGGCTGAACGACCGTCTGTCCGTCGGTCCGCCTGTCTTTTCGTGCTGGCCACGCCTCTGGCTGTGGGCTGTCCTCCTGCGCCTTTGTCAAACAACACAACAATGCGACGACGACGACCCTTCGCCGCCAGCCTGCCAGCCTGCCAGCATTGCCAAGTGTTTATTTCAGTCCACTTCAGGTCTCTCCCGCTCCCGCTCTCTTTGCAGAGTGTACAGTGTACACTGTGCAGCACGAGGTGTGAAGTTTGTTTATGGTCAAGTGGTTGGTTCTTGCTGCTGTTTTTTCGCCCCCTCTGCAGCGAGCTAGGGGTGTCCTCCCGTGGCGGCGTATACAAAAAAAAAAAAAACAGCCTCGCCTCGCACTTTGTTTACCATGGCACTAATGACCACTCGGATCTTATCTGGCCAGGATGGTGGCACTGCACTGCTTGTTGATCTGCTGCTGCTCATCCCCTGCCCCTGCCCCCAGCCAGCCAGCGTGCGTGTGCTGGCTACAAACATTTTGCTGTGTGTGTGTGTGTGTGCGTGTGTTTTTAAAGTGTGCAAATTGCTGGCCGCAAATAGTTTTGCATACGCTGTTCATAAATAAAAGTTTTTGGGGGAAGCACACGCCACACCATCAAGTGGAAGTGGAACAGGGACTGGAGCTGGAACTGGAGCTGGGACTGGAGCTGCGTGTTTGGTCGTGCGGTTGGATTTGGATGGCAACCGAGCAACTTGTGAGCACAACTGAAATTGCATTGCACTGTGGCTGTTACCCATGGATCCAAAATATTTTCGACTGAGTCTTGGAAAAAAATAAACTAAACACGGCCGTAAGTGCTGCCAAAGAGAATAATTTTTTGCACAACATACGAGTATCTGCCGCATCCTTTTGTATTTATTTTTGCTGCAGTCGAAAATGCCTTCAAGTTAGCTGCAGCAACAAAGGATCTTCGCATGATTATCCGCACAAACTAATGCAGTGGACAGTGACTGCCGCCGCGTTTGTTGTTGAATTTTGATCTAGATTTTTGTAAACAAAAAACCACTGACAGAATAGTGTAGAAAACTTTTGGGGGGTACACGCTGCGCTTCAAGCGATTTTTGCTGAAAATAAATTCAGTCTGTGTGCCGCACAGTGTGTGTGCCGTGTGTGTGTCTGTGTGCTCAACAATTTCAGGATGGTTGCAACTTTATAGTCATCGTTGGACTGCTGCTGCTGCTGTTACTGCTATTGTTGCCACGGTGCCGCTCTCCTGTCTGTTGCTCGCTCAGCGAAAATGCTGGAATAACTCAAACACTGTCAGCACACTGCCAGCAGCAGCAGCAGCAACAAAATCAACTACACCTACATGCACATGCGAGAGCGACTACGGCAGAGTGCAGCAAACGAAAGTGGGCCACGCCACTGTGGAAATTGAAACTTTGAATGCTGGCCAAACGCACTTTATTATGGCGAGGAATGTTTCAAAATTGTTAAAGTCGCGACTTAATTCGGGATGGGTTTTGTCTGCGCAGCTGGCTGCTCTCTATTCCAAGGCCGTTATAATCCCCCCACACCCCTCCCATTCCCAGCCAGTCCACGCCCTGTCACCAGGACACTGGGAGATGGTCCATGCAAAGTATGGAACAAAAAAATACTCGTATCCCTGGCAGGGAATTTCGATTGGCAACATTTTTGCGTACCTTTCTCCATTTCGCATTCCTGTGCGTGCGTGTGTGTGTGTGGCAGTATCTCTCTCCCGCTCCCGCTCTCTCTCTCTCTCGCTCTTCGATTGTGTGCGTTTCGCAATCTTCAATAAAATTGTTTCTGCTTTTATTTTTGGCTACGCTTTCCATTTGTTTAAAACGCAAACTATTGTGAAAGGCAACAAAGACAGAGACGACTGAGAGAGAGTGAGAGTGAAAGGGGAGATTTACCTACCTATGCCACTCCACTCCACTCCCCCCACCCCTCCCCGTGCACGCTTTTATGCCCTTTGGGTTTCCCGAAACCCGCATCGCATCCATTCTCCGTCCAGCAGCAGCAGCAGTGCCCGTGCCCGTGCCCGTGCCAGCCCCAATCTCACTCCCGTAGCCCTCTTCATGGGCACAACATTGTTGCTCTTTTTAACGCTTTTGCAATTGCGCTTTGTATTTGTTGGAATTTTCCTGTGTTGGTTTTTTTTCTTTGCCTATTTTCTTTTTTTCATTTTCTTTGTTTTTTGCCTTTGCCGTGAATGAACCGCTGGCTGTAGTGAGTGGGGAGAGGGGGAGAGGCGGCGTGCGGGCTTTCAGGACGGCCACTTTATTTTCATAGCCGCCTCTTTCACAGCCGCATAAAATGCAACAACAGCAAATTGGAATGTGTAACCGCAACTCGTAGTTAATTTTATTTATTCCCAGTTGGCTTTTTTTTGTTGTTGTTGTTGTATTTTTAACCCACGTACTGCTGCCCCGTGCAGCCATTTTAATTGTCCTTCGACGCTTTAAAGCTGGCCACGATTTTTGGCTTGCTCTGTTCTGGTCTGGTCTGTTCTGGTCCGTCAATATGATTTAGGGCGGGGGCAGGGGAAGGGCTGGTGGACAGGACAAACAACTCGGCAATAACATAAATTAGGCAAATGCTGGAGATAAATTAGCAGGGGACCAAAACGATTTTACGGACTCCTGTCACAAAGCGCAGCCAACGAGAACCAAGAGGAGGACGAAGCCGGGCTCGGGCTCGGGCTCGGGCGGGCACTCATTTGTTATAGTCGCAGTCCTTTCCAAATAACTCATAAATGCAGTAAGCCACGCCGAATGGTAGGGGGTGGCATGAGACAGGGACGGAGGGCCGACAGCCGTCAGTCGAGGGCCGAGGGCGGAAGCCACTGTTCGACAGCTGGCCCTGCGTGCAGTTGCGCCATTAAGTGGCGTGGCACACAAACAAAACGCAACGCAACCCCTCGGGGCTCCGTTACAGATAGATAGATAGTCCGAGCCGAGAGTGCCGGACCGGGACTCAACTGCGGCTCAATATTAATTGCAATATTTGCTGCCCAGCCCCAGCCCCAGCCCTGCCCTGTCCTGCAATGATAATGCAATGTTTGCCAGTGCGATTTCAAGGACATTCATTATGTTATGCGTATATGCCAAATCGTTTTGCTGCCTGTTCGCTATAATCACAGCCAAATTAATTGCACAATGCGCACTGGCAGCTGCCACGAGGCGGGCAGCCGCTTCCCCGAGGAACCGAAAAGGGAAATTCAAGCAGGTGTGCCACCAGCGGGAGACCCAGTCTCAGTCCCCGTCCCATTCCCATTCCATGCCTTTTTTTTAAATCATTTTTGTTGGGACTGGCCAGCCGTGGATAGTGGGGCCATCCGCCCGTGCAACGGAAACGCTGCTGCAACGGCCAGCAGGGGATATTTATTGATAGCAGCAGCAGCAGCAGCAGCACTGGCAGGCACAGCCTTTAAAGACCGGCAACATACATGTGGATGCCACTCATTGCAACTCTGCCACACTGCCACACTCTTTGCGCTCTCCAACATTGCAACATTGCCTGCATAGCTGTGGCCCACACACAAATTTTCACATAAAACCATTTCAAGAATTTGTAATTAAAGCCGTTTCCCTCACTCCCTTTTGCCCTGGAGTCGCCCCCAGAGTTTCGTAGTCCGGACTCGGGCAGCTGTTGAGCTGCTGCCAACGGGAATCATAAGTACTTCTAGTGCGTGGCCATGACAACAAAGCCTGGGATCCAGGGAGCCCTGGGAGCCTGGAACAAAAAGCGAAAGCAATCAATTTAAGCCGATTGCGGAATTGGGTGCGTCTTGAAGGGGTGCGTACATCAAAGGATTGGCGCACATTCGGACACCTGTTGTTCGGGCCAAGCACACAGGCACCCAAGCAGGCCGTAACCATGACCATACACGTAACATTTTCCCGTTGCGGCAGGCCTCGGTGCGCTGCTGACTTCTGACACACTCACTGGGGCATGGCCATGTCGCAGTGCCGCCATTCCCCAGCCCCCTGCGATCCCAATCGATTCCTTTCCTTTCCTTTTCGCATTCGCACTTTTATTTCGCATCGGTCAAGGGGGGGGCTGCCTGCTGCTGGGCTGGATTGGCCCGGATCTGATGGGGTCGCGTGTGTCTCTGTGTGTGAGTCAGGGTTCGGGTCAGACCCGGCTGATGGCCGCTATTCAATTTTTAATCGATCTGTGCAAATAGTCAGCCAGGGCCCTCGCTCTCGTGTGGACAGCTGCTGGCCGGGCGGGGTGCTCGGTGGCGGGGTCGCCGCTGTGTGACGCTCGCACAGCAGCTGCAGCAGCGCTTTATGCCCGAATTACGCTCGATTTATGTTTATCTCTGAATTTACGAACCTGCATGTTGCCTGAACGGCACTCCACTCCACTCCGCTCCCTCCCACAGTTCCGCCAGCCAAATAGTTTGGTTTCCTACATCGAAATGGAGGCTTGGCATTACCCAGTAATTTCTGATGCTCTGCTAGCAGATGATGTGTGGCCGATTGTCAGGTATTTGCGGACTGTAAAATCTTCATGACGAGTGCAGTGGCTTTGGCAGCATTTGGCAGGGTATTTCCATGTCCTTAGCTTGTCTATCCTGCTGCGCTTGGCCGACCACACCCTTGTTGGCTGGTGCCATTTGTGGGCATTGATTTGGCTTGGCGGTTTGGTTTTGCCTCGGACTCGGACTCGGACTGGGCTTCGATTCGTTTCGATTCGATTCGTTGTTGGTTTTTCGCTTTGGTTTCTGCTCTGCTGTTCCGCTCCGCTCTGCTCGGCTCTGTCTCCTTTTTTTGCCACATTTTTATTGCATTGGCAGGCTGGCGCTCGTTCATTTTGAGTAAAGTCCAGTTTATTGCGAAATGAAATGCGGCAATCCGCTGCCTCTGAATCGGCCCCTGCCCCACGCCAAAGTCGGGTCCGGCGCGAGCTTTTTCATACGCCACTCGCGGTCCGCTCTGAGGCTGAGGCTGTGAAAATCATTCTTGATTGAATTTCCCACTCTAGCCGCTGCCTGCTAATTGCTGTTTTGTATTTGTACTCACCTGTGTTGTATTGGCCTTATTTTGATTTATTTTTAGCCGGCTGATTGCTCGATTTCCCACTGCTGTTCCATATAAATCCCCAATCGAGCTTAAGGAGCAATTGAATTAGTAACCCGGAGGCAGCCATTGAGCCTATTAGCACAAAGTTTTGCCCTGAAATCAATACGGCACAGCACAAGCACTGAAACAATAGGCCGTGTAAGGGACCCAGACAAGGTGCATGGTGTACAGGGTGAGGGAGTGCACATACACACAGAAAACCCATCCCCGAAAATCTAGTAGTTACACTTACTTATATCTCTAAATGTGTAGGAATATATTTCTACTCTGCCAGTGGAATTTCTAATAAAAGAAAAAGTTAATCCAGCCTTACCCTCTGTTTGATATACCCCAAACCCCAACCCCAACCCCAACCCTCCTACCTACACGTGGATTATAGTACAGAAGAAAAGCGCATTCGAAGCAACTTGTACGTGCTTTCGTGCGGAAGTTAAAAATGTTTGTTCGCTGTGTTCTCTCTCGCTCAAACAGAACCGGAAGCGGGCCAAGTTGGGAGAACTACAAACAGAGCTGCCATAGCGAGCAGAGTACAGCCAGGTCCCACCGCTTCTGAGTCCCACCGCTTAAATGCCATTAATTAATTGCATTCTGGCTTGTGCATTCACTGGCAACTTTCGTATGGCGTTGGCTTTCCAATTGTTTTTAATGCGTCGCCCTCACGCAGCTCATCCCAAGCCCCCCTCGCGGGGTATTATAATGCCTAATTTTATGCGATTTTTATGTGGCCTTTACATGGCATCCGACCGTCTCTGAATAAAGTAACAAACTGATGACTTTACAGATGACTCTCTGACCATGCGCCATGCGGGTCGCATCGCATTCGCATAATTAAGCTGTAAAAGTAATTGACGCTTAAGTGGCGAACTTTTGAGCATAATTCACTGGGAGCCTGCTGGACCCCAGACGGGCTAAAGCAGTGGACAGGCCACACAAGATGGACTCCGCCGACCCTTGGGGCCGCACATTTGGCACATCATTTTCGTCAATCGTAACAATAAAATCAAATATCAGTGTGTGACAAGAGCGACGGCCATTTGGACTAAACCAAGTCAGGGGAAACCGAAAGCCAGAGCAAAAACCGGCCAAGAACATCGGGGTGGAAAGAAAGTTACGAATGCATTTTATGGACTTTTTATGACTTAAAACTTATGTGGCGGACGAGAGAACGAGGATGTCAACGAGGACGAGACAAATAAAAATCGCAAAAATAGACCCAGCCAATGAAGCAGCATAACAAATGCCATATAAATATGTATCTGAATCGGTATCGGTATCGGCATCGGCCCTGGTATCTGTGTCTCTGTGTCTCTATGCCAGGTTTTATGGGGTCAATCTTTTGGGGGTGGATGTCGTGGCATGGGGCACCTTGTTATTGTTGTCCCAGTTGTTTGAGTTTCGCCGAAACTAATAAAATTAAATTGAATTGCTTAAAAATAGCCAAAAAATGAGACAAAATATCACGAAAAAGGGGGGCGAACGGCGCCACAACCCAAACGGTTATGAGGCGGCCAAATCGCCAAAGTGGGCTGCCGCTTTCCCCTCTTCCACTCTCGGGCACTTTTCCATTCCCCAGTCACAGTCACAGCCAGAACCAATGGGCCCCGTGGCCACGTTCGCGCATTAAAGTGCTTCGGGCTTGAAATTGAATATTGAGTCGTGGCTCTAATGGCGACAAGGGGCAGCGAAATCTGTGTGTGTGCACACCCAACCTTTGAATACCCTCGATGAAAAGTTTGGGCGTCTCGAGCGACCCTCATAAGCCCATAAGAAACATCTTGTTAGTGGAGCATTCCGGGGGCAAGTCTTCTGTTAGTTGGCATCGACTTGGATTTCCCAAGAATTTAACTCTTTCCATATTTTCTGGCACAGTCCAAGAGGAATCTCAAATATCTCGAAAAGGAAATTCGAGCCTAAAAAGTTGCAGCCCTCCTCCCTACACAGCGCGCTGTGGAAATCAGAGCGAGTGCCCCGCCTGGCTCTGGCAGAATTTTCTTAAATTGAAATTGATATTGAGAGTTTTGGGGCGGGCTGTCTGGTGGCCCCGGCTCTGGATTGCCCCACAACTTGGTTGGCGACAAATTGAATTGTGCACATTGGCTGGGAGTACAGCGGCAGGCAGCGACTTCAACGACGATGGCTCAATGGCCATGGCGATGGCGATGTAGCAGCTGGAAGGTTCTTGGCCCCGGCCGCAAAATTAATGCAATTAAAAGCGAATTGAACTCGTCGTTAGCTTCCGCAGCGACGTTGATTTCCATGTCATCAAATTTATCGCCGGTAAACGCATCAGCGTGTTGATAATGATATTAAGAAGGAAATGCAATCAAGCGCATGGAACCGATTTCGTTTCGGTTTGCGAATCGATCCGCATCGAATCGAATCGAATCGAATGCGGCGGCGAATCTGTCATATTTGATTGACATCGAAATATTTATGTCAAATGCAAAAAATTTGCGTGAATTTTCTATAATTAGTCGACTGCCTGTCTGTGCCACTGAACACACACACACACACACACACACATATTTATGTACAAATTAACGAGTTGGAGTGTTTATAGTGAGTCTACGGATAAATTAAATTTCAACCACAATGTCACACTTCCCCCCAAAAAAAGAAATAGAAGACATTGAAGAGCGGGGGCCACAAACTCAATTTTAATTCTCTTGATGAAAAATAATATTTACATGATTGGCATGGCGGATCATGAGGGCATCTGCGCCAAAATAAACAATGCCAAATGGCAGCGAATTGATTTTAGCAATTTATTTGAAAATATTTAGTAGTTCTTCGCCATGAAATAAATGCAAATAAAACGAAACGCAATCGAAATATTTTTGATAGTTTTTTGTGAGTGTGTGCAGCGTACTCGTCTTTTTTGTTTTTGTATTTTTTGTACAGCTTTTTGGGAGGACAATCAATCAGCTTGTCAATGCGGACATCGGTCAGTCGAGCGTGTCATTTATTTGCTAATATGTCAGCTGTGAAATATTTTCATTTAAATTCTAAATCAAATAACCGCAAAGTGTGGAATGGAAGCCAACCAACCAGCCAAATATCCAACCATCCAGCCAGCCAACCAGCCACCCCGCCTTGATGGGTTCTTAAAGTCCTTAAAGCGATCGAACTCTTTCGGTCGGCCACTCGATGCGGCTCCATGCGATAGTTGCAGCAAATTAGCATAGCCCTAATTGAGCACAAATGGCATCCAATTTCAATAAGGCGCAGCAATCCGAGAACAGGGACAACCAACCGGAGGCCCAGACGCTGAGGCCTCTGAGGCCCCTGGCCGTGAAAGCGAAACCCGAAACGAGCCACACAGCGACAGAGCGAAAGGACAGAGAGCCGGAGAGCCGGAGAGCTGTAGATGTTGCGGATGCGGTGGTTGCTCCAGAGACTGGCTCCGCAATTTATGGCACCACAATCATTCCAGAGTCGAGTTGAGTCGAGCTGAGTCGAGTGGAGTGGAGTGGAGGCTGACTTTGGCGCAATCGAACCAAATGACTCTCCTTGGTGCCCTTTATGATGATAAATGGTCCGGGGGAACGGGCCTGTGATATGGATACGACTGTGGATATGGTTATGTGATTTGGCATAAATGCCAGCGCCAGTGCCAGTTCCATATTGTAGTAATTAAAGAAGTGTAGTGCCATACCCCCCACCCCCCTTGCCTTTCCTTGACTAAAAGTAAAGCAAAGAAAGAAAAGAAAATGGAAATGGAAATTTGGATCAGGCCTGCGGACAGTTGGCATAAGAACAAAAACACTCTCCGGTACAGCAAACATTCACAATGTTGCCCCGCCAGCACTGGAGAAACTCTGGTTAAAAATTTTTGATTGCAAGCTGGTGTTTTTTTTTTTGTTTTCATTTTTTTATTTTGCCACACCCCACACACTTCTCTTACAGCTTACCTTTTTTATCTTTTCCCCCCCTGGCTATATTTGGGCAGATCCACCTGGAGTCCCCACCACCACCACCATCCTTCGGCTGCCAGCACGCATTACCATTGATTAACACTCATTCAATCTTTTGCCGTGCAGCTCCACAGCTTCGCAGCTCCACAGCTCCACGGCACCCGAAACTTTCTTGCACAGATTGAAATACAAAGTTTTTTGCTGAGCAGAGCTCTGGCTGCTGCCACTCTGCATTCGGCTCCCCATTTGGATGGGTTGGGGGTTTCTCTTTCTCTTACTCGTTTTTTTTCTGTTTTATTTTTTTCATTGCCCTGCCCTGCCACATATTTCTCTACTTTACTGTGAGCACTTTTCCACTGCTGGCATTGAAAGTCTTCAACATGAAAAATAGATTTGGCCCGCAGCTAAACACAGCAAAAAAGTGCAACGAGAAAGAAACTTGCGATGCGATGCAGCGGAATTTTTCATAAATCAGCAATAATTCTTGAAATATTGGAAATGTCTTTGGCATTTCCATAAGCCATTTAAAAGGCTGACTGACCAGATAAGTGGACCGTTAAAGAACAGAACAGGAGCCAGCAGCAGAGGAGGAGAAGGCCATCTGAAAAGTGCACACCCAGAAGTAGTTCCCCGAGTTCCCCTGGTGGGCTGGTGGGCGGGTGGGCGTGGCAAGCTAATTAAAGTCAAATGTATGCCACTGCGCAGACGTCTAAAGTTGTTTTGTTTTTTATTGTATTGTTTTGTTTTGTATTGTTTTGTTTGGTTTTTATTTTAGTTCATCTCGCAGCTCAGAGCTGGGAGTTCTGTTCAGTTCAGCTGCCAGTTGAGCTTGGAGTTGGAGTCGCAGGCTCAACTTTCGAGTTCAGATCCGTGGAGTACAATTTTTAATGGGCCAAGCATTTTAATTACTTTGCCAGCAGCAAGCAGCAAGCAGCCAGCAGCCAGTATGGGTGTGGATTGGTTGGCTAGGTGGTTCGCTGGTTGGTTGGCTGGCTGGCAGCGTGGTGCAGCGCTTAAGCTAGTGGAACATAATTACTCGTCTGTAGCGCAACTCCCGGAAGTCAGCGGCAACCGCAGCGGCCGCAGCGCGCCGGAAAGTATGCTGCACTCTGAGGCGGCAGCAGCAACAGTGGGCGCGAAATTTGCCATAAAATATTTACGTACATACAATGTACATATGTATGTGAGTAGCTCAAATATATAGCACATATATACGTGTATATATGTATGTATGTATGTGTGTGTATTTATGCCACTGCAAACAACAAAAGTTGGCTGCGCACAATCAACGCGCTCGTTGCGAGTTTAAAGTTTTTTTCGAGTTTGTTTGAATTTTGTTGCTAATTAATTGCAAAAGTCAGTGAGATTTTTATGCACCCTCTGGGCGCAGCAGCTCCTGTGGGAGTATATGTGGCTCATAACAAATTAAAATGTCATTTCGGAAACAGATTTGATAGCAAAAATAAATTTGTATTTGTTTGTGCAAGAAAGTTTAGAATTTGGTTTCCGTTTTTAGTACAGAGTACTACAGGGTAGCGAGTGCGGGTCTACCTCCCATTCGTTTCATTAGTTTTTATTTTGTATTTATTTTAGTTCCTCTCAGCTAGACTTTTATGCTCCGCGGTGGTACTTTATGTTTTATTCCGCAAACAGGCCGCACAATTTTTATGAGTTAACTTGCCATGTTTCCCTTTTTTTGATTAAGTGAAAAGTGGAGCACGCTGCTCCACATCGAGGGCGGGCCGTGGCATGGCGCGGCCCCAGCCTCCGGGGAGGGAATTGTCGGTGCACCAGCGCAGATCCACCGCGGTACAGCTAAATATCTCTGTATCTGCCGTTCTGTGTATCCCCGTTCGCGCAATCATTGCACGGCCAGGGGCCAAAGACTTATGCAACATTGGCTGCCATTCGCACTGAGTGTCGCATTAAGCAAAAGTTAATACCGGCTCCTGGTCGGAGCCAATTATACCTGGAACCGATGCAATCGCCATACACCATACGAGTGTGTACACATCTGTGTATGTGTGCAATCGGAATCCCTTTCGCAGCTAAGCAAACACTGCCGGTACACTGCCCACTGCCCACTGCCGGTACACTGCCCAGGCAGATGGACAGTTGATGTGTGGAATGTGGGGGGCTACTCCAACACTGCCGCAGGGCGCCCAAATCGAGGCAATGCTTCTTGTGCACTCCACTCACGCACGCACCCACCCACCGACAGCCCACAGACTTGTAGAGGGGAGCGGCTGCGATTCCGGGGGAGTGTAGTGTCCTCATGAGGCCACAACATTAAACTGCCCACAACATGCACTGGGGCCAAATGCTGTGCTGGTTTCTGCTGGTTTCTGCTGGTCTCTGGTTTTGCTGCCCGTTTGCTGCCGTTTGTCGGTCGCCGCTCATAAAAGTCAAACTATTTTTCAATTTCAAATTTCACTGCTGCAGCTACAAATCTTCTTCACAGGCCCCGGACTCACAGAGTGACCCACTGGCCATAAATATGCTGCGTGCCATGCCAGGCAGTTACAGCCACCAACAACAATGACAGGATCCAGCCAGTAGCCCAGGGCTTTTTGGCACCCCCAGCCCCCAGCCCCTGGCCACTGGCCACCCAATGCCCTGCAGTAGATCAGGCCAACAAGAGGGCCAAAACCTAGAAGAAAAGAACAACATGAAATGCAGGAAAAGTTAGCGCCCGAAACCAAAACTGTTGATACACTTGCAGATTGATCGATCCCTAAAATCCGATTCGATTTTCTCTTGAGAGAGGAACTTTTAAGAAGAAGGAATAACAGATTAATCTATTTAAATATATTCCACATTTTAAATAAATCTTTTCACACTGATTTATAATTTATTAGTATTTTTCCTGGGCACTGCAAACCTCTAATCAAACTGATTATACCCTCGCTGAGAGTAACCAAAAAGCAAAAAACAAAAACGGTAGCAAACAAATAGAGAAAAATAACACACGAGCAATCCTTTTGTGGTGTGTCGCAGGCAGGCGGCAGGCAACAAGAGCTGGGGGTGGCTAAAACTGGGCGGGAGGAAGACTGCACAGCACGCATTGTGTTTTAGTTTGCCGCAGAAGCCAAAGACCCAGAACCCAGCCCCAGCAGCATTCTACTCCCGAAGGTTTTTGTGTTTGACGTAAAAATATTCATGGCAAGCAACCAAGACACCGAACCGGGCAGAAGAGCGGCAGCAAAGTCCACCGACTATTGGCCATTTGGTAGTCACACTGCCTTCACCCGAATGAAAGACATACATTTGCCAGCACATTACTTTGGCACATATTTCGCCATTCCCCACAACTTCTGTTTGTTTTTTCAAATTTTGATCACGTTGGCCCTGACCTCACGCCCCCGATTTGGGGCTACTTTGGGCTTTGTTCGCCCACTCCGACCCGCTGCCATCCAGCGCTTATTGTTAACAAGTTTTCGGCGTTCTATGTCTACATGCGTTTTCCATTGTGCCGCAGCGCTGCTTGCTCGTTCTCCCACTCTCCCTCTCTCACTCTCTCTCTCTTTGTCTCTGTGTTCCCGAGCACTCGACCGTGCTGGACAGTGTCGAAATCAGAGCAGAAATAATACATGGAACGGCTGCTCGCAAAGAGCAGCACAAGTTGAAGAATTTAAGCGCCGCAAAACGAGTTAAATCACTCATAAAAACTGTGGGGGGGGCTGGGCTGGGGTAAAAATCGCTAAATGCAAAATTTGCATTTACAATCTGGACAGGGGATGGTGTGTGCAGCCCCCCCTGAAATATTGCCAACGCTTAAATGGTCGCGATTCAGGTGATTCAAGCAGCGGCGGCAGGTGTCCCAGTGCTTGCACACGGGGGGAGCATAAATATTTACAGGATTTTTAAAATGATTCGTGGGCGGGCAAATCGAAACGCAGTCCCACTGCGAGTACCAGTCCCAGTTCGTGGCGACGCGACGCCATCTGTTGCCGTTCACACGGCTGCAGCAGCATGTAAAACTGCAATTAAGTTGTACATGTCGCTCCCACCTACCGCTCTCTTTGCCCTCGCTTTTATCTGTTTGCCTGACAGCGACGGGGGCGTGGCAGTCACTCGGCAAAAAACAGGCCTGCACACAGTGCTGCGCCCCTGTGGGTGTGACAAATGCACAAAAATTCCCATATAATAATCGGTGCACAGGCAAATAAACGGCAAGTCATAAGAGCAAACAAAGAGCCAGGCCAGTCCCGGCCCCCCTTTGCATCTGGTAACAAAACAACAATGCGAGAGAAATGCGAGAAAAGAGAGAAAAATAATCTGCACAGAAATGAAAAATTGGAGACAAAATGATAGAATGATAGACATATCGGGCCGGGCAAACTGAAAGTTCTTTGAACGAAAAGCCTAAATTGAAACAGACTGCAGATAACCAAGTCAATTAAAAAGCAATCGGAGACTTTAGTTGGATGATGCCCAGTAGGGTGGGGGAATGGCAAACGGGAGGGGGGAGACAAGTTGTTAGAGTCGAGTGGAGAGTCCAATAAAAGACTTGCCAAATGGAAATTTGATGGAAGAGTCCGCAAATAATTACTAGCAAAGTGGCTTACGGCAAATGCAAATTGTTTCGCCTTCGGTACGGACTTACGAAAGATGTCAGTGTCACGGAAACTTACGGCTAATCATTGTAATGCCACCCACGCCCACGTCTGCCCATCTCCGAAAAGCGCCTGCTCGAATGACAAGACGATGCGGAGCAGAAAGCCTTCAACTGTAAGTGGATGCCTCATAAATGAATGGGAAGGGGAATGAGAAGGAGTCCTGGTGGCAGGCAGCATGATGCGGCCAACTTGGCCAGCTGTAAACGAGCAATAAATAGGGGCTCAAGTGTCATAAGTAGCTGACTGGCGCTTGTATCTGTGTATCTGTGTATCGGTGTATCTTTGTGTGCGAGCAAGTATTTGTATCTTCGCTCGTGCGGCAAATCGTGAAATATTAAATGCGCCAGGGACTCTGGCTGAGGCATTGTTGAAATTAAATGATACCCAGTAATGTGATTATTGGACCCATCTCTGCTGCCTTCAGAATTGTGTCCCTTGTCCCCTTGCCTCCTGCCTCTGACTCAGCCCATTGTGCTCGACTCTGGCAGTGCTCCGTTCTGTCAGTTGGCTGCACTTCAGCAGCAACCTTTTGACTGATGTGCCTCCACTTGGGCACGCCCGATTGAGCACGCCAAAATGTGACTTTGAGTGCGTGCGTGTGATGTAATTTTATAATACTCGTACGGCGTACGGCGTACTCCCTGCACTTTTTCCACTGTCATTCTCTGGGCTGGGCTCTGCTATGAAATATTTAGCCAATGAAGAGGAAAATCAAACATCGAGCGAGCGAGCGAACACGTGGATTGAGCTTGCGAGCACAACATGGGCCAATTATGTGCCTCGTCATGTGTGTAGTGTACACACGTATGTATTTGGTGTATCTTACGGAATCAGCGCTCAGACTAATTAAACCCGAGCGAGTAGTAGGAGGAGTCCCACTCCACTGCAGCTCGAGCTGCAGCTTAGTCGGAGCTGCGCCAGCAACAAGAACTCATTGGGTCATTTTGCAATTAAGCGGCAGTCGCATGTTGCAGGCGAAGCAGCAAAGCACAGCACAGCACAGCAGAGGACAGCCTGCTCGGCGACCTACTGTATCAGTAGCTGCAGCTGCAGCTGCAGCTGTATCTATGGCCAACCCAGACCGAGACTGAACCCGATTCAGATACCAATACTGCGCCCGCCCCTTGTCTGATGATGATGAATGAGTTAAGCGGCCGTTGCCATGTAGCTGCACGTCTAATGAGATACTTTTTCTGCTGCCGCCCGTCGCCTGCGTGGATGTATCTTCATCTGCAAGTATACCATTAGCAGACGCACAACAGAGCTCAACTGCAAATCATGACTGGCCCTGGTTCGCATCGCCCCCCCCCCGCCATCCTGCATCCTGCATCCTCCTGCTACTCTTCTTCCGACAGCTCTTCTAACTATGTAATCTATGGCATGTCAGTGTCTGTATCTGTATCTGTATCTGTATCCGTATCTGTATCTTAAGCCATTTCAGTCAGTATCTGCACACACACACACACACTCTCACATGGAATTTCGCTCGATGCGTGCCCAGGCACTAATTGCGTCTAATTGAATTGCAATTGACCGTGAGTTGGCGTATTTTTCATTCGTTTTTGCCGACGCCGCCACCGCCAACGACGATTCAGAGATGGAGATACGGACAGAGCTTGAGCCAGATCCACTGGCCGATGGGCAGGGGCAGGGCAGGGAGGAAGGCGCCACGACAACATTGTTTGATGAAGATTTACGCAGCTGCTTTGATTTGTGTCAACAACGCCCGACGAGACAACGACAGAGCGAGAGAGAGCATTCCGGCCCACTCTATCAGCTGGGTACGTGGCGCCACAACAAGCACACAACCCCCCCCCCGGGGGAAAGTGGGCAGTGCCAACTATACAGCCAATTGATTTATAATGATTGTACATTTATATGGACCGCCGAGGGGCTGGGCTGATATGATGTGCCTGACGGACGGCTGAAGTCGCCATCACAGCCACCGCTGCATTATTCAATGGCCCACAAATAATAAATGTGGTTTAAAGTGGCACCGATAATAAGTCACGTCTTTTTCGCCGCCGCTCACTGACAGATTTACGCACCTTTTTCCCCCCCGATTAGCTGTATCCGATGCAAACTGACTTTAATGGCCGCGTGTTTTATCAATTTTTAAATCAATTTTCCTTTGTCATAAATACGCATGTAATTAAATTAAAATCTGTTGCATTTGTTACATTTGGCGAGCATGTTGCACGCTCTGCACTTGACATGCGAGTAATTACGTATATTTAATTTTCATTTGCCATTTACATTATTTTTATTATTTTTACACAGCTAAATAATTAGAATACGAATTTTGGTTGCGTTCGGAATAGTTGGGAGGAGCAAAATTGCCGCCACAGTCAAACGCCCTTTTTCATTGGCAAATTAACAAGCTGTATGCCAAAAGTTTCACCAGCAAAAGTTGCCTGAAAGCCGAAACTTGCCAAGCACCTGTCCTGCTTCCTGCCACCTGCTAACCGACAAAGTTGCCCTGTGCCAAGAGATCTTATGCGGGGACTTTTGCTCACGAGTCGATGCGAGGCTTCTTGAGCAAAATATGAGAAATCGAAGGCGAAGAAAAAATACTTGAGCGGTTTTCAATTTTATGTCACGTTGCTGCTGCTGCTGCTGTTTCTTTTGTTTCTGTTGCTGTTGTTCTTTTGTGCTGTTCGGTTTTGCAGAATTTATGTTTACAACTTGCAGGGCAGGCAGGAATAAAAATTGTATTTTTATGACGAGCACAAAGAGACAGACCCAACCCGACCCAGAACTTTGCCATGCAATAAAATAAAATATTGTTGCAACGCAAAAGTGTCACTGATATGTCAAACTAACAAAACATAAAACGGGCATAAACAAAAAGGCGAGAGCCAGAAATCCAGAGGATACACGAGACACATGGCAAGGGACACGGCCACAGGGCAGGCATTCCGCAGCTCATGGAATGGTAGCTATAGATGGACACCCTCAGTCGGATACGAAACTGAAGCTGGGGACAGGGACAGGGACATGGACAGAGACAGGCAAATATTTAAAGTTATCTGTGGAAACTTGGCAAGTTCTCTCGGGCAGGGGCTCTTTTCACTTGTTTGTCTTTGCTTAATCTTTTGATAGAAATTTGTATACAAAAGTTGTGTCGCCTCCGCCGTGCCGTGCCGTGCCGTGCAGTGCCGTGCCTTACCGTTGTTGCCATTTGGTTTTGGCTAAGCAAAGTTTGCTACATTATTTTCACAAGAGCACAAAACACAAACTTGGCACAAGGCGAGGTGTTTTTCTTGTCATTGGAACTTAAAGGTGAGGCCAGGACAGCCAAAACTTTGTTGCTGATCAGCTGGCCAGCATATGATGATTATGATGATGATGAGGAAGCATGTCCCGGCATGTCCTTGCCGGCAATAAGCCGGGGCCATAGTTGCCTGTCTGCTTTGTCACATTTTCTGCTTAGCTTGAGCTTCTCGTATAATTTACAATCGTGTCTTGTGAACTTTGCGCTTGATTTACACTTGGCTGACGTCGGCATTTGCTTTGTGCTTGTAGCGCGCCAAGCAACACAGCAATGAATGCCACATGCCACACAGCAGCGGAGTCAGAGGCAGCAGCAGCAAAAGCAGGGGACAGGCAGCAGTTGGGTGTTCGCCTCCTTTGTGCCCTGTCCTGTTGTTATTTACAACGTGGCTGGGCGGACACTATCGCAATAGCAGAGAGAGCGCACAGTTAATTTGACGTGGGCCAAATATCCCTTATAGGTCGTGCAACGTGGCGTATGCTCAACAATTGACTGACTGACTGCCGGACTGACTGGCTAATTAGACAACCGCCACATTTGAAACTTGGCATACAACCATTACGCTTTGGAGCTCCTCTCTTTAAGCTGTGTGACAATTTAAGGCCAAAAACCGAACTGAAGAGGTTTCAAATTTCACTTCATAAATCAAATTACTGTTGGAAAAGTTTCGCAGGCAAAGCCCCACAAGAAATGTCATTCTTTTGGTGCTTTTGGGTACACTTCTGGGGCAACGATTTTCCATGCAATGCAAGTTTTTCATGGCATGTAAATGCTAAATTAATTTGCACAATTAATCAGCCACGCCATCTACCCGCTCCCCAGCTCTCAGCTCTCAGCTCCCAGCTCTCATGAACGAGCCATCTACCAAACGAGGATGTGGTGGCTGTTGGCTGGCCCCCGAATGTGGTGCTGGTAGTTCTGCCCTCAAGCAATGGCAACTGTCAGAGGAGCATTTTCCTGGGGTTGCCTTTGAACATTTTCGCTGCAATTAAATTTGGCACAAAAAGTTTTCAAAAAAAAAAAAAAAAAAAAAACAAAAATATATATATATATATGTCGTGTTACTGTCAGTCGGAGAAGAGTGAAGAGCTCGCCAAAATGTTGCCATTTGCATTGCCACTTAAACACACATAAAGGCGAAGCGTGGTGCGGGAGGCAGGAGGCAGAGCTGCACACAGAGGCACATGTAATCGTGGAGCTGACGGTCGCCGGCACGCAAATCGAGTCAAGTTGAATAGGCGGAAGTAGAGCAAGAAATGCGATTGCCAAATTGAGTTGAAGGTTTCGCTTGACTGTGTTTTGTTTGGCCAACTCCATGGGCTTGGCTGCGCAGCGCCCTTTGCTGTCGCCAAAGTCTACGCTGCTGCTCGTCGTTGTCGTTGTCGTTTGGTTTGCTGCTGCAGCTCCCAGGCACTTGGCACTTTGCTGCAATTTTGTAGTTTTGATAAAATTTCGCAAGCATATTAAAAAGTTTTGCCCAACTTCGTTTTTACTTTTGCACATGCCATACGGCATTCAATGGGATGGGCAAAGGGATTGCAAGGGAATGGGAATGGCAATGGGAATGGCAATGTGATGCTTTGGGGGGTCTGGAGATGGGCCTGAGGTCTCGGTCTGACTCTGACTGTGACTCGGGGGTCTGGGTCAGGAGTGGTACCACCGGCAGGCGGCAGTCGGTAGGCGGCAGGAGGCGTGTCTCTGCACATGCCACTGACAGCCCAAAGAGGAAGCTGTACCTTATGGCCCTGCCAGCCAGCACAGGCTTGTTTGCTGCAAAAAAAAAAAAAAACAACCAGAAAGCACACACAAAAAACTAAAAGGCAAAAAGGAATATAAAAAGCAAGCAGTGCACTTCGCTTTGCTATTTAATTTTGCCGCTCAAAGGCCTGACAAGCTGCTCCTCCCGAGCGCTGCAGGCAAAAACTTTGGCAACTTGTTTACGTGAACTAACCAATTAAATGCTGAAGCGCCAGCAAATGCAACAAATGCAATAACATTAGCAGAGCTCACACAAACGGGCAAACCGAACCCCTCCCCTGTTCGCTTTGTCCTAATTAACAGGATGTATTATTTTGCCATAAAATAGTTTTCAATAAATCCATGCAACAATACATGCAACACAGTAACTGTGTATGTATGTGCGTGCGTGCATGCCGCATAATTAACTTGATTAGCGAGTGCTGCCTGGGAAATGAAGCATGAACATACACCATTCATTTTTAATTCAGTTATATAATCAAATGAATTCCTGAAATGACATGGGCTATGCCCAAATTTTCTACATAGTTTAGTGTTCTTTTAGTGATGGCTGCCACTGCCGCAGTCGCTTCTGCAATTAAATCCAATTGAGTGTTGCATACTTTTGTGCTGCTGCTAAATTTCAGCCGAATAAACTGCATTATGGCTGTCTCTCTCTCTCTACTCTCTGCTGCTGCAACAAAAGCTCATTTAATTTTGCACAACACAATACATAAATCTGCATTATTGAAAAGAGAATGCCACCTCAGCTCAGCTGCCGGGGGGCGCCATTGTGTTGCCATAGCTGCCTTTTTTGCAGCCTCAAATGTGGCAGAACGTTTTTAAAGCCTGGCTGGCCTGGCCTGGCCCACAAAAATCATCATCATCATCATTGAATTGTTGACCTACTTGACTGGCAGAGTGTCAACCGAAGTTTCATGCGAGACTTTTTCGGCTGGCCGATTGCATAAGGACTTGCCATCAGCCATCGTTAGATGGTTGAGGGCTTGTTGGGATCATGATAATGGCTAAAGCCAGACTCAGCAGACTCAGCAGTTGCTCCCCTACCGAAGCCAGACTTTCACCATTTTTGTGTTTATTTATTTACTCATTTTTATGGCGTGTGCCCCAGCGCTGACGTTTCAGTAATCAGTTTTCGGCCATGTCAGTGGCTATTCCAGCCATAAATAACTAATTCGATGTGATTTGTTCGCTGAACTACAAGAAAGAGGTCGACAGAGGTCGCATGACAACAGCCAACTATTAAAAACTCCGTTGCCGCGTCCAACTACTCGTAAATTATATTCGCATTGTGTTTGCCTTTCAATGCACTCAGCAACAGCCCCAAACCGAGCCCCAGCCCGATCCACAGCCGCAGCTAAGCCTGCCCACCATTCACATTCGCACTCAAATTCACTGCCGCTTTCGCACTCACATTCACATTGTCAGGGCCTCGTTAAGCAAACACACACAACGTTTGAAAAAAAAATAGCGTAGCGTAGCGGGAGTTCCCCGTTCGGTTTGTCGCTGTGGTTATGTGCGCTATTTCACAGATACACACCGCCACAGACACAGACAGAGACACACAATAAAAATGATTGCATTGGCAAGCGCTGACAGGCGGCAGCAGCAGAGTAGAGAGTAGAGAGCAGAGGAGCACATCGACCGGTCTGGGCTGCATTTGATGGATGAGTTTGAAGCCACCAACCAGATGTGACAATTCAAATGCCAAAAATTCAGCACGCACACAGGCGAACCGAACGTCAGGCCAGAGCCCAGCCAGCGGCGTAGTTCCCTCGTACATCATGGGCCCCTCCCCTTCCGAGCGCGCGCACCTGCTCCCACAGACCCTAATATTTTGTGCTAAAAAATGCATCGAACAATATGCGAGCCGGCAAACGCACGAGTTTTTATTGAAATTGAATTGTTGATAAGTTCTGTCAACACAAAACGCAGCTGTCCATGAGAGGGGGTGCGGGGGTGGGCCAACAAAAAAAAAATAAAAATCTCTATGGGGGGAAAAACGAGCTGGCTGCCGTAATTGATTTGCCCGATATTGGTTTTGAAGTGCAGGACTAAGCAATTACACTTTTTGCTGCGCTGCGCCGGGCTGGGTCCTTCTGCTTTCCATTTAAAGAGCTGCTCGTTGGGGGCTCTCAAAATCCAACATATCAGCATTCCCTCAGATTAGTGCCACTCCGGGCTCTTGTTGCAATGTCGAGTGCCATTTGCTGGGTAGGTGCCCACCTCGGTCCTCGGCCAACATCTCTCAGCTGGTTAGGTTCGAGTTCAAGAGCCCCCCAAACCACAAACATTTGGCATTTTATTCGTTTCGTTTCGCTTCGCCTCGTTTCGTTTTGTTCTGGTCATTGTGGCAACAAATGTTGCCAATGCTGCGCCACAATTCGTTTAATTTGTGGCAAGCGTGCTGCACGGCACGGCACACTGCCGCCCGTGATATTGCACATTGGGCCAGGTCCAGAACAACATGTTGCTGACCCACAGAGAGTCTCTCGGCGGCGAGAGAGCGCCTGCGCCCTTGCAGCAGAGGCCCCTCGCAGCGATGCTGCTCAATTACTCAATGGAATTTCTCAATTGCTTCAAACACGCGACTGTTGACCATAAAACGCCTAACTCTTGTTCGCCGTTAACTGAGCCCATTGCCAGACACAGAACAAGGCCTTTAATTGCCCAACGAACCAGTTATTCAGTCAGTCAGTCAGTCTGACAGTCTGTCAGACAGTTCGTCGGCCAGACAGCCATCCCCCAGCCTGCCATTTGTTGGCTGGCTTACAGCTGTCAGTGGGCCGAGACATTAGCAGACATTAGACATTAGACTTTAGCCTGGATTCGACTGACAAATGGCAGACACAGACGCCGCCCTCCTGAGCGATGCCGACCAGACTTTAACCCATTTGGTCTAACTAGCTTTAAAGCCCATTGCCGACGCCAAAGCCATCAAAATTTGTCAGCTTATGTGTCTGTCTGGCCATCAAAAAACCCGCGTAGTACGCTCCAAGTACCTGGACCGGAATGTCTGTGAGCTGTTCGAATTAATCAAAGCACACAAAAACGCTGAACGCTGAGCGCTGAACGGTGTGCGCTGAACGGTAGCGAACGACAATTGCAGACAGAGTCGAAGATGGTGTCGCAGCGCGACAATTTATGGCAGGCACTTAATTTGCGGGGCCGGTCCGGACTCCGGACTCCGTGGCATCGACAAAAGTCTTAAAGACTTAAACTGGAAAGCTTCCGCGGCGAAACTGCTGCAATTTGCAGCTCATTTGAATTGCAGTCGCGTAAATCAAATGAAGCAACGCGCCGCCACATTCGCTGCCAGCTCACAAATCAAGCGGCAGATGGAAAGGGCCAGGCAGAGCAAGGAAAAATACCCTTCGAGGCCTCTGACAGCGCTTCACACTTCTGTTCGGATAAAGCAGTTCGAATCGCAGCTGCTCTGACATTTATTTCGTATTCCCTGAGTTTTGAGTTAGATCAGGCCCTGAACACATCGAATATTCGATCAGACGCCACGAAAATGTGGAAACTTCAGGCTTTGGTCGTGCACATTTTGCTGCTCGGCTGCATCATCAACATATATTTTCAATCGACTGTTGTGGAGCATCTGGAGCCGCAGCGGACGCTGCCGGCGTTGGGTCTGCAGCCGCCGGCCGATCGACTGGTGGTATTCATTGCCCATGGCCTGCGCGCAGAGTCCTTCTTCTCGGATAACTGCAGCGGGCTGCCACACATCCAGCCGCTGTTCGAGCAGCAGGGCATAGTGGGCATATCGAGTGGCCGCGCACCGACAATGACCCGGCCCGGACTCATTGCTATGTTCGCTGGCTTTCCCGAGGATCCACAGGCGGCCATCACCAACTTCATGTGGAATCCCACGCCCTTCGACTCCGTGTTCAATCGCAGCCGCATCGCCATCGGATGGGTGCCCAAAACGGTGGCCGACTACTTCACCCGTTCGCGGGGCAAGCCGCCGCGCTTCGAAACGTATGAGGAAAAGGATTTCCCGGGAGGACTTAAGACCGATGTCTGGGTGTGCGAGAAGGCGCGCGACTTTCTGAGCAGCGACGACAACATCCGACAGCTGCACAATGCCACGCAGGCGGTGTTTTTGGTGTATTTGTCGGAGCTGGACAAGGTGGGGCACGCGTTCACGCCGCTGCGAGCAGAGTTCCTGGAAACTCTGCATGCCACACAGCGGCAAATTCGAAGGACTTACGATCTCTTCGAGAGCGCATTCAAGGACAGGCGCACCGCCTATCTGCTGACAGCCGATCATGGCATGGCCGATATGGGTATGTAGACGTCAAGGGATGTCTCCCCAGATAAGTACAGCTCCTGCTCTCGTTGCAGGCTTCCATGGCGGAGGCACTGATCTGGAAGAAGAAATGCCATTCTTCCTGTGGGGTGCCGGGGTGAGGCGCCAAGGACCCCACACCGAGCACACCTTCACGGCCAACGGGCACGGACTGCAGCTGCCGTTGCAGGAACTCAACCAGATGCAACTGGCGCCGCTGATGTCGGCCCTGATCGGCCTGCCGCCGCCCACCAACAACCGAGCCGCCCTGCCCCTGGGCTACCTCAATGTGAGCGAGGAGTACGAGCGGCAGTCGCTGCTGCTGAATGTCCGGCAGCTGCTGGCACAGGCCAAGAGCGTGTTGCTGCGCCACGAGCGCAGCTTCTTCCACCAATGGCTGCCCAAATACGAGCACCTGGATGCGGCACGCACCGCGAGCCTGCCCACTGAAGTGGAGCAGCTAATAGCGAGAGGCTACGGCAAAAAGGCCGTGGCACTGCTGCTGCAAACGTGCTGGCGCGCGCGGCAGTGCCTGGACTACTACCAGGACTACTATCAAACCCCATTGCTGGTGGCCATGGCTGCCTCGTTTCTGGGCTGGCTGTTCTGTCTGGCGCTGTGGCTGACGCGCGCATTCTCGGACCCGAACCCGCAGCCGCAATCGAAGATGGGACTCCAAACATGGATGACGGCTCTGATGGTCCTGCTGGGAGTCGCGCTCGGCTGTGTGTTGCTGCTGCAACGGGTGCCCTGCATGACGGCCTTTTATCTGCTGCTGCCCATCGGCATCTGGACAATGGCCCTGGCCGAACGCCCGCTGCATGGCCGGTCCATGCCCTACCCGCTGACACACTTGGCCTGGACAGCGATTCCCGCCGGCCTGGTCGTAACGACATCATTTATGAACCGCCATGTGGGCCTGCTCTACGCCGGCGTGGTGGTTGCCTACAATCGGCGCGGCTTCCGCCGACCCACGCTCAAGTTCTTCCTCTGGCTGGCAGCCGTTCTGCTCCCCAGCGGCTTTCTCATCGTCCAGCAAAACTACAGATTTAAGTTGATGCCCAGCGAATATATTCTGGGGCTCAGCATGTGTCTGGCCGTGTTGCTGCCATGGCTGCTGGGACACAAGCATCCGTTGCACGTTTGGCTGATCAACTCCGGCATGCTGCTGATTGGCATCTACGGCATTTATCTGCGCGAGAATAATCTGGCGGTTGCACTGCACTTGCAGCTGGCCTTCTGGGCCTTCCTCGCCTACGCATTCCTGTCGGTGCCATACAGCGGCGCGGACAGGCCACTCAGCCGGCTGCATTTGATCGCGTTCAACCTGATTGTGGTTCATGCGCTGCTGTCCCTTTCGGCGGGCTCGCTCTTCAATCAAATGCTGATCGCCGAGTTCCTGCTGGGCCAACAAATTCATTCGGAGATCAACAAAGCCAAGAAGAAGGCGAAAGAAGCTGCGGATGAGCTGGAGGCTAGAGGCAGAGCCCGAGGCGAGTAATGAGAATGCAAACGAAACTGTGCAGAAGGATGAAGAAACGCCCCCAAGTCCACTGGACAACCTAAAGCTATGCTACCGCTATGCCGCCTTCATTCTGCTCTACTTCTACCTCTCCTTTTTCGGATCCGGACACTGGCTCTTCAATTTCGCCTTCCAGCCGACCACTTCCCGCCTGCTGGTATCCCATTATCCCCCCATCATAGTGACCGCCCTCCTCATACTCAAGATTCTGATTCCATCCATAATCATCCTGTCGGGCGTGTACACATTCTCGGTGTACGCCCGGAAGAACAGCCGTGCCATTTTCATGTGCATGTTCCTGATTAGCGACGTCATGTGCTTCTACTTCTGTTTCTATGTGCGCAACGAAGGCTCCTGGCGGGACATGCGCCGCTCAATGGACCATGTGCTCCTGACCAACGCTCTTGTGATCCTGCTGCTGGGCTGCTCCTGCTTGATCAAGTCCTTTCTTATTGCCCTCAAGGCCCCTAGAGCCAAGCCACCCATCGTAATGCAGGTGATCATGCAGGGACACCCTGTGGCCCCCACTTATCCACAGTTTGATGCCGACGGCATCTAGCACCAAGTGTTTGCTTTTAAATGCAACGAAAATATTGTTAAATCAAATTAAATGTTTATTCTGTTTGCTCCCATTCCCCCCGCACAGCGGCTAAACGTATAATCATCTCACATCCCATTGACAGCGATTCAATTGCATTCTGCTAAGCATTTAAGCCATAATACCCGTATTCTAATGGGCCAACGAGGCGGATGTTTGATGTTTGTCATAATAATTAGTTGGCATTTTCCCTTTAGCCACTGCGCTGGGCTGTTGCCAGGGCAACGCTTGATTAAATGAGCTTTTCCCAAACGTTTAGGGCGCGTTCGTTTCGTTCCCTTTGATGTAATTTTTTTTGCTTATTTTTTTGCTGCTTATTTTTTCTGCTTATTTTTTTCTGCTTATTTTTGCCGTTTCCGCTGAGCCCTTGTCGCCAGTTATTTGCCATGGCCAGCTCCGACAGCTTGTTGAGTGTTATCCTGTCAATATGGCGGACCGAGCGTAATTTTAGCTCTCTGACTGGCATTGGATTTCCGTTTATTGGATTGATCGACCGCCGCATTGATTAATTGACACTTTGCACATTAATTAGCTCCAGCGAGAAATCTGCTGGCTAGAATGTCCATTTGCTGGCCGTTGACTTACAGACTTGGCCCTAAGCCAGAGGCTGCAGCAGATTGACTGCTGTCTGTAAGAGCCAAAACATCTCTGACAAGAAATTATGATAACTATCGCGAAGGTTTTCTGCTGCTGCTGATGATCTTCCCCCTGCATATGCATGCGCGGCCGAATTTATCGCTGATTAATAAACTCATTAGAACTTTGCTTGTTTCCCCACCAGCACAGCCACAGCTTTTGCCACGGATTTAATTGGAAAAGTTCGGGCGGGCTAAACTAAGGCACTCCCCGCTTTGGCAAGTTGTTGGGGGAATGTCGTTAGTTGGTCAATATTCCACACTGCATGTCCCCGCCACCCCCTGCAGGTGCTGGTGTGCTCGGAACATCAGCGGCATTCGGCAGCCTGTCAACGTTTTGGCATCTTCATTTTCCGTGGAAACGAAATGCCCAAAGCGGGCATGGAAAAAGAACCGCAAAAAGGAAAAAAAGAAAAAAATAAAACGAAAAGAAAATGTTACCCAGATGAAGACAAAGAATTATGCCTTCTTGTCGGTTATTAATGAGCCACGGCTGCCGGGGGGCATTTGCACTGGGACAACTTTCAATTTTGCCGACGCCTAATGAAAATGCATTTGAAAGGTAAAATGATTAATGTAAGACCGCCAGTTGGGTTCCCAATTTTGTGGGTTAACCGATGCGACCGACGCCGCCACCGCCACAGATTTAATTAAAATAAAAATCCCCGCATTGCTACGCGCCGGCAGCAGCTGTCATATGCAAAATCTGGGCTGGGAGAACTCCATGCGAACTTATTACATTTCGGGAAGTTAATTAAAATAATTTTAAATAATAACAAAAATTGAATCGATTTTACAAATATTTACAATTTAGAAATTTGTTTTTTATCTGGCTTCTATTTTGCATTCATTGTGTTTATATTCGATAATTCCACCAAATGGAATTTGGCCAGCTGTTGCTGATGTGGTTGGGATACCCTTTTAAAGGGTATACAACATTAAATGAACATCCAATATGCTCCCATGGCTACCATTGGCAGGATTAAAATTTAATTTTAAATTCACTTTTTGGTTAGTTCTGACGAACAATTAAATACGGTCAGGAAAACGATGCAACTGTTAGGGTATCTAATTCCTCGGCACTTCTAAACTCCTATTCTTCTTCTCCTATTTTTAGACCGCTGTTTTTTTTGGTAGAACGCAAATTATGCGCTGCCCGACGGCAATTTAATTTGCTATTAAAATGTTGCGTACCCAATCAATGAATCATATGTATGTGCCATACGAAATATGTATCTATATATCAAATATGCTTAAAAGTTAAATGCAAATTTAATGAATTAGAATACTCTTTGTGTGTGTGTGTGTGTTTGTGTGTGTGTGTCTGGCTTATTTTTTTTGTCGATTTAACGGACGAGTCCCTCCCAATGGTCTACATAAAATATGAAACGAAAAACCGACAAAATAAAATCCAAAACCAACTGCTGTTCAATTAATTATTATCAGAATATTTGTGGGGCCCATTTAGCCGAGTTTTGTTTTGCCAATTGCAGACATTTTCATGTGCGCATTAGTTGAATTCGGTGAAAATGAAATCATTTTTTGGGGCAATATCATCGATACACGGGCCCCGTGCAGCAGCCAGCCCGGTTGCCAGTCATTTGTGGCAGTGAGCACTGGCTGTGTATTTCAATTGCATTATCAAACTGGATTAGCAGTGAATGCTTTTAATCTGTAAATAATTCTGTTGGCAGCAATAGTCAATTTGCATACAGCAAAATATATATTCAAAAGCGCAACTGTTTCCAACAGTTTCATTCGGTATTTCAGCATCAAATCGAAGGGCAGACGCTACGCCAGCAACGTCATGAGTTGAGGTACTCCAGCAGTAACTCGATATCTGGCATCTTTAATATATTACTATCGCAGTTTCCATCAGGCTCCGACCTGAACACAAACATTCAAAGTCGTAATGGAGTACGCCGTGCGCATGTATAAATAACAAAATGTGTCGTCCTGCTGGGGGGGGAAACAGATCTCCTTTGTTTTCTATTAAACAATTGACAAAGTGCCTGAGCGTGTGCGTGTGTGTGTGTTGTGTTTGTTGTGGGCCTTGTCGTCTGATGCGACTACACATATAAATTATAATTTAATAAGAAAGCAAACGAAAAATTCAATGGCGCCATAAACCATAAAAAGACGCTGAAAAGTTCTCGAGTGTGCGTGTGTGTGTGTGCGCGGATGTGTGTCGAAAAACAATAAGCAAACAGCAGAGTTCCCTCCGGACTGAGCGGAGGATAAACATTGAAATCATCTTGTGGGGGGAGCGGAGCGGAAACAGCCCGAAAACCGAATGGGACGCAGCGAGAGGACTCGATTAAGTGGCATAAAGTGATGATAAATGCGACATTGAGCAACAATAAATTGTTGGCCTTTGTCTCTTCTATTTGTCTCTCCCCCCTCACTCTCTCTCTCTCTCTATCCCCGTTATTCGTCGCTTATTGTTTCACTGGCTGCCATTCCGCCGTTTGCACTGCTTGCCATTGACGTGTTTGACTTATTGATGCTGCGTGCCGGGATTAGCGATGAGGCAGCGGCGGCGACGGCGACCCACACTGCGTATGAGCAACGCAAATAAACCGACGAGCATAAAGCTCAGAGAGCAGCGCTGATTAGCATTTGTGTGCGAGTGTGCCTGTGCGTGTGCATGTGCATATGTGAGCATCGGGATGGAGGCAGGATGCGCGAGTATATTTTTTGGCGCTCATTCAATTGTTTATGGTAATTTGAAATTCATTGGACGGCAGTGGCAGTCCCCTCCGCTTGATGGCACTGCAGACAGCGCATTAAAGCTTAAATTCAATCCAAATCCAAATTGATTTGCGATGCGAGTGCCTGCTGCCAGCTCGAGCGCTGGAGTATATGGCGCAGGTCCCAGTCCATCAAAAACCTGTACAATTCCCAGCCGGACACACAGTTGAACTGCATTTGAGGCACACGCTAAGCTTCATTGCAGCCACGGCCACGCCCACTTCCACGCCCCATGGCCAAATGTAAGGGAAAAAGTTTTCTACTTAAAAAACGCGAAGTTGCCTCAATCCTGAAATTGTTTTCCCTTTCTTTTTTTTCGCTCTCTCTCCCTCACTCTAGTTGGCCGCAAGCTGTGCCACTTGCCACAGAGAAAGCCAAGCCATAGCCGGAGCCGGAGCTGGAGCCGAGTTCGAGATTACTTTGGTTTACATTGTGCTACGTTTGTGGTTTAAATATTGTATTAAGTTTGCTGGCTGGTGATTGGAAAGCAACTGCACATAAATAGAAAAGAGAGGAGCAAAATTCCCATCGCAAGGCATCCCATGCCATGCCACTCCTGCCACAAGCCCCCCGCAACAGCTGTCCGCATTTCATTGCAGTTTTGCATTATGTGCAGCTGGGGGGAGAGCCTGAATCGGAGTCGGCGATCCATTGAAAGCCGAGTTAGCAGCCACTTGGGTTGCTTGCTCCCATTAGCCCTCCTCAGTGGCAGCAGCAGCAGCAGCAGCAGCAGGAGTGCCCCGACCACCAACAGCAGCAGCATCAGCATTCGTATCGGTCCAGTCGGCCAGGCAATTGCTTAATTGCAACTTAAGCTCAATTTTCCTGTGGCCCCTCCAACCCAAGCATCTGCCAATCCTCAGATGTCTTGTTCCACTCCCCACTCACCCACCCTGTCCGCTCTCTCCGCCCTGTCCACTCTGTCTGCCTGTATGTTTGAGCCGTCTGCTCGACTTGTTTGTTTGTTGCTGGCACATAAAATCTTGGCCAGCTCACAATCGTTGCATGTAATGACTGGAATTTGCGGCGGCTCCAATATGAGCCAAGGTGATGGAGTGCCGAGGACGTGAGGAGCGCACAGGCGGATGAGCGAGGGCACTCCAAGCTCTGCTGGCCTGCTGGCCGGGCCATAGATAAACACGGCCGCACTCGGAGGCACCCAAACTAAGCCCTTCAGCTTCGGCTTCGGGGCACTTAAAACCCAAAGTTGGTCTGCCAGGAATTAGAATCCTAAATGCGGCATGTCCGGGCCAATCCTTAAATGCAGTTTAAGTGTTGTTTACCTGCGGCTTTTGCCAGCCGCAAATGATCCTTTTAGCGCCGCAAATCCAGTGCCGAACCCACATAAATATGCTGTGATTTTTCACTCCACAGCTTTGACAGGCAACAAAATAGTTTCTCGCTTAGCGATGAATCAGGGCAATGAATCGATTGACGAGTCAGAAAGCGAAGGGGAATGCATTGCTGCGACGCCAATACCCGCCTGCTCGCTGCGGGAAATGGGCTTCCAAGAGGCAACTGAGGACTTTATGCAGCATTTGTGCTCCCGAAGATGAGTACCAGGCGCACATCATACATCAGATGAGTCGCCTGATTACCCACCAGCAGAACACCGACGTCGATGTCTATGTGCGCGGACGCAAAGTCCTGTGCCATCTCGTCGTGCTTAAGACGTGTACGGAATTTGCCAAGGACCTGCACTTCCCAACTTGCGTAATTATAGCGCATAAGGATGTCACTTATACGGGCTTCAAGCTGGCCTACGAATGGATGATCAGCGAGGACCATAAGCTGCAGCGCAAGGATATTGTTGAGCTCTACTTGGCGGCGGAGTACCTGCAGGTGCCGCAGCTGCTGGAGCATCTGTGGAGTCTCTTTCACGAGCAGCGACTCGTCACCGATGCCATCGCCTTCCAGATTTATCTGGAGTGTCTGCCCCACAGGAAGAGCCAACTGCAGAGCCTGATGCTGGGCCGCGTGCGGCGCTTCTTCCTCCTGGCCGTAGCCACGGAGGAGTACCTCCAGCTGGAGCACGCAGATGTCTGCGAAATACTGGACCACAGCAATATGTGTGTCAACTCTGAGCTGGAGATCTACTACAGTGCGGTGCGCTGGCTGCACCACGATTGGCCAGAGCGCCAGCAGCATGCCCCCAGCATCATGGGCGCCGTCCGCTTTCACCTGATGCCCAATCAGTGCATTAAACTCGATCAGAGCGGAGCTGCAGGAGCTGCACAGCATGCCCGCAGTTCGGAGCCTGATCGATGGGGCACTCCGTTCGGGAAACACGCAGCAGCAGCCGACTGGGCGTAAATGGGTCTACAGTATGCAGATCCCCCATCATCACAGCCGCGCCTGCCCGCAGTGGCGTTGCCTCGACCTGACGACCTTCGACGAGTATCTGGAGCTAATCATCGCGGCTGGACCCAGCTATTCCAAGTCTCTCAAGCCCTTGGCCAGCGGCGGGACGATGCCCTGCTGTCGAAGTGCATTGCTGTTGAGAAAATAAATCGGAGTACAGCCAAGCGGCACACAAGGGGCCTCCCTGCCCCATATGTTTTCGTGCATGTGTATGAAACACACCCTGGGGTCCCATATAATTGCTACAAATAATTTCATTAGTCCGCTACGGCCGTTTGGCCGTTTGGCCGCTTGGCAGTTTGGCCGTTTGGGCTTTGGTTTCGCATTCGCATTAAGCGTTTCCAATTAGTTGAATGGCTGCCATTTTGCCGAATTAATTGTCAACGTTTATGAACTAAGCATTTGCTCGATACATACGTGCACGTGGGGTTTGTACGTGGTTCTGTTTGCTCAACACTCGCTGGGCACTGGAATGCAAAGAAAAGCAAACAAAACACAATCACACATGCAAATGTCAATGCCCCGGGCTGTCAGGATTGCACACACATAAACCCAAAAAATATACCCACCGGGAATGGCAAAAAATATGTTTACACAACACCAAAACCATGGAAAAACAATATCAAAAAAAAAAGACTAGGGGAAATCAACCGAACCGACAGGCAGGCTGAGAGTCATGCAGTCGGACAGAGTCGGACAGACAGCCATAATCAAAATATTTTGTTAAAAAATACAACACAATTAACAGCAGAAATGAGAATGCATTCGAATGCATTACGTGTGTTATTTCAACTGCATTTTTCACGGACTTGTGCGAGGCTTTGCCCGGATTTCAATGCAAATGTTTGTTCAGCTTTTTGTGTAGCTTTGCTTTACCATTATCCTGCCTTCATAAATTGCGAGCGGGTGAATTAAAACAATACAATAATACAAATGCAATTGATTTGCCTCTCTCTCGTTTTTTGCAGTTTTCAGTTTGCTTAACACCCGTAGCCCCCCCAGTGAGAGAAACCCAAATAAAAGTAACAAAGTTCCATGTTTTTTTTCGGCCAACATAATTTAATTGTCTGCCGTTGAGGCGCCATGCGATAAATCAATTACTGCAGATTATGCCTCAGATTATGAAGGACTTTCTGTTCCTTTTTTTTTTTTGGTTCCTTTTCAACATCCTCAGGGGCGTAGCCGCTGGAGCCCTGTAAATGCAAATGAAGATAGATGCATCTGGCAGTTGCACTGCCGCAATAATTGACGCTGAATATGATGAATGAGTGCCAATTACACGCCGAGCGCAAAGAATCAGAAGTCGATTAATGAGGCCAGAGGCCAGGCGCACACAACGAAGCGACGAGGCAGGGCAAGCTTTAAATGTGCTTGAGACAAGTGCAACAAATTAAACCATTTCGGAGATTTTCTTACACAATTTTAACGACTAATTAAATCACAGAGCATATGATGTTACATCAACTCTTGACGAGGATTTCCACCCTAAACTCAAACCCCAAGCATTCCCCCAACTTAATATCCACTTTCAGTATTCTCTAGCTCCCAGCTTCAGCTCCAGCTCCATAGCCACATAGCCTTTTGTGTCTCCTATTCGCCTCTGCAGCGCCATAACAATTAGAACAGGAAATCCCATTTGATTACTCATTGCCGCTTATTGCCAGTTGCAACAAACTGATAATCCTATTGTGGTTGTCTTTGTGCCCCCCTTAATTGCCATCACACTCCTCGTACACTCAAATTACAAGCACACACAAGACATATTCATACATCCATGACAAACAAAAGCGGCTTTACTTTCCATGTTTTGCGGCGGCTGCGTTTTTGAATTTCCATTACTCAACCCCTAAACGGCTGAGCGGCTGAACGGCTGAACGGTGAATGAAAGAGCGCTGACAGGGGGAGTGGGGCACTGGGGGGGATTGGCAAACTATTTGGTGGCAAACTTTATGGCTGGCCCCATTGTTTCAATTGTTCAGGCTGGCAAAAAGTTGGCCAATACTGCCGCTGGCCGGCTGTCAAATTTTAAGTGCTGCCCGGACTCAAGTGCCGCCACACTTTAACTCTGATTAGCTAATTGCGTTTGTCTAATTTGATTTGTGGGGATTTAAATTAAAGTCTTCGGCGATAGCATCGCACGAAATGCCATTAATAAAACTGGGGATGAGATGGACTGACGCAGTCCCAGCTACAGGCCCATTGGGTTACGTGACATGCGGCAACTCGGGCAAAGGACTAAAAAGGTATTACAATTAAACGTACTACACGTGGCTCCATGCAGCGCGAGTGCACACGGGCTAGCAAATAGTCTCTAATTCCCACACAAAAGCTTATGAAGTGCAAAGATCCCCAAGGGATTAGCCACCAGAGCTTCGTTGGAATTTTCGGGGGCATTTTTGTAAACCTTAGTGGCAGAGTCGACCGCAGCTACGAGTATGCATAATTTGCTGATTGCAATTAAAAGCAATTATGCTCAGTGTCCTGGCAACCACAAACTCATTAGCTTGTTGCACCAAAACCGCAATGCAGCATATCCCACAACATCAGCAGCAGCAGCAGCAGCAACAACAACGAAAATTACTTACACAAATTCGAGTGTGAGTGCCAGTCCCCGAGTGTGATTGTGAGTTGGAGTGTGATTGTGAAAGCATACCCCATGGCGTACGAGTGTGCTGCTGTGAGTGTGGATCTGGATCATAATGAAAAGCCACTCCAGTCGAACCGAAGCGAACCAAACCGCTTTTGAACGAAACCGAAACGTAATCGAATCCCTGGCCAAATTGCACAGCTTGACGCCATCTTTTTGCCAGATTTCTTTTTGTGTAAGCGCTCAGAGCAGGCCAGGCCAGGCCAGGCCAGGCGAGGCGTTTTTCGGACACAGTTTTTGACAAGCGGGTGAGAAGTGCTTTCAAACAAAATGGTCACGGCAAAGTGCCCACAGCCAGGGCTGGACCCAGGACTGATGTGGACCCAGACCGGGTTTGTTTAGAAGGTTTTATGCATATGTCCGACATGTGGAAAATTCCATTAGGAAGTTTTCTTTGTTTGCATACATTTGCATGTCTTTCTCTGTGCTCTCGGCTCTCTGCTCTCAGCCTGCCTCTCTCTCTGGATGATTCTGCTCTTCCGCCATGCCTCTGCGTCCCTTGCTTTACATCACAAATAATTTATTTGTGGCCAGTACGAGGACCATTTTTATTATTATTATTTTGTAATGGTTTTCGAGTGTTTGCTGTGGCACAACAGCAGCAGCAGCAGCAGCAGCAGCAAAGAAATGGAAATGATTTGCATAAAATCGATTAAACATTTTCAGCAAATAAAATGCATATTGAAATGAAATGAATAGAAAGTAAGCCATAAACAACAACAACAGCAACTGTCCAGAAGGATGCCCTGAAAGGGGCTTGCCTCCTCCGCTTGGGATCTGCCAGCAGACTCTTCAGTTTTTGTTGCCTTTTGTTGTGTAAAGTGCCTGGCGAAAAGTTGTGCAAAAGCCAGCAGCAGCAGCAGCAGAAGGAATCGAATGGAATGGTAATGTGTGCCCAAAGATTTATCAATATTTTGGGAGCCCGGCCGCCCCTTCAAAAGTAATAATGGAAATGCAGCAGCAAATATTAAGTTGCTGACCGCATTTTGAACCATAATCAAACGGTCCCCGTATAGCTCAAAGGCTTAATTTATCTGATGCTCGAACTTGAGCGGCTGCAGCTGCTGCTAGTCCAGCTCAAATATTTTTCAATCATTAAAATATTGAATAGCCCAAGTGCAGATACTGAGACAGTTTTGTGTGCAATTAAATCTGGGTGTCAGGCAGGCGAGAGGTTCGAAAAGTTCAAGAACAATTTTAAGCATCATTTACAGCAAAATGCGATGTGTAATCCAGTTTGGCAAACAAATATCCAAGTTATTTGTATTTAATTTCCTAGGCAAGCAAAGTTAATTAATTACAGCATGGCTAAACAGGAGCGGGAGAGACGAAGAGGGGCTTATAAATAGTTACTTTCGTGCTTGCTGTCTGGCGTTTGGTCTGGTATGAAATTACAATGATTTAAGTACTTGCGCTTCAACTCACTTGAAAACTTACTCAACCAGCTAAAGGAAAAGAGCATGGGCGAAAAATACCATGCCCCACGACGATGCTGATGCAGCACTCTGCACTGCACTCCGTGCCGGCCTTAATGGCAGCTTAAGCTTGCCTTGAGATGCAACAATAGCAAGCATATCAAATATAAATGATGCCCCTTGGAGCCGGGCCACGCCTTCGAATATAGCTGGCTGGATGGCTGGCTGGATGGCTGACTGTTCGCCCACAATGCCGCCGCAGCCGCTCATCAGCCAGTGGAAATAGTGGGTGGCTGCAAATGCAAATGAAAATGAAAATTAACGCGCATTTCGTTTGCATAGAAAACCATACGCCCCCCCCCGATTTGGCCGCCCAGCTAAATGCAACAACATGAAAAACAACTTGGTATACAATTTAAAGGGGGATTGTGCTCCGCTTTCTTGTGCTGCATTATACGTAGTTATTTGCGTTGCTGTTCCTGCTACGCTCCGCATGGCTAATGAAGCAAATCAGAGCCCAGACCAGAGGCAGCCGAAATGTTTCGACAACTTTCGACTGCAAAGACACAAAAGTGCAATTCAATTGCAGGCACCAGGCACCAGGCACGAAGGCCACTTTAAGGCCAGGCACAAAAGTCCGCACAAAGCAAAAGGAAAGCAAAGAAAATTGCAAGCAATAAATTTCGAATTAAATAGAAATTTGCACAGTCAACTGCTGGAGGGTTAGGGTGAGAGGAGGGGCAGAATGGGCAGCCAGCCGGCAGATACCAAACCGAAAGAAGGGGAAGCAAAAAAATGCAAATCTCAACTAATTCTTATAAATTATTTAATAAGAAAAAGTCAAATGATTCATTTTTAAGCTGCACCCTTCATCACCAAAGCTCAGCAGGAGCAGCAGGAGGAGCAGCAGCAGCAGCGAGGCAAAAAGAAAAGCAGCTAAAAAAGCCATAAAAAGAGCAGAGAAAAAGAAAAAGTCGGGACCGGAAGGAGGCAGACTGCTGAACAAACGCAAAATGCTGCACAGCTCTGTGCTGCATCTCCCATGTGCGGATGGGTGCGTGTAGTGTGTGTGTGTGTGTGTGTGTGTGTTTCCCCCCCATCACATATTTGCATGTTGCTGTGTGTGTTTGTGTATTAGCGTGTGGATGATTTAACGTCAAACTGCAAGTGAAATGAGGTTGTCAAAGGGACCGCCGCTCGCCTGGGCATGTGGCATGTGTTGCCGACAGCCGACAGCCGCCAGGGCGTCAATAAGTTCTCGACCATAAGAAAAACCTAAAAACCCCATTTTCTATGATGGCAGTAGGCATCAATACTGAAGTGTGTGTGTCTGTGTGTGTGTGTGTGATACGCTAACAAAAGAAACGTAAAGGTTTTCCATCAATTATCCCACCCTGGAGCAGAAGTACACTAGCTCAGAGACAGAGACAGAGCCAAGAGAGGGAGAGGAGGGAGAGCGAGAGAGAGTGTGTGCCCAGCAGCCCACAACACAGCTAACAGCCAACAGTCAGACAGCTAAGAATCGTCTACAGCCGCGGCGGCAAAGTCAAGTTCTTCGCTGCATTTGCCGCGCACAATGGGCTGCTCTGCTCGACAATTGCGATTACTCTGCGTGTGCTTACATACACGCTACACGCTGCACGCCCCCACCACGAGACAGCACAAAAGCATGGCCTAAGGGGGCGAGGAGCTGGGAGCTGGGAGCTGCCACAAAGAGCAAGTCCTGCGATGCAGGCAAAAAGCGAGCGAAGGCAAAAGGAGAAATGAGTGCTGCAGCAGCGGCAGCCATGGAAAATGTTGAATGTTGTGCACATGGCAGTTTATTCATGATTTCACATATTTTGCTGCGCACAACCCACACCGACCGCCATTGTTGGACGACGCCAGCACAAAAAATATTGCTATTCCATGGGAGTATTTGTGTGTGTGTGTGTGTGTGTGTGTGTGCTGCATGGTCTCTATGGGAGAGAGCACATCTAGACGAAGCCAAAAGCCCGGACAGAGTTTTTGTCGGACTAAGACACACTTTTTCTACAGCAGATTGCTCTGGCTGCTGATTCTGCTGCTGCTGCTGCTGCTGCTGCTGCTTCTTCTCTGTCGCTGCATTTTTATGGTTTTAACATGTTTACTTTAATTTTGTGTATTTGTCTTGTTGGCGTTGCTCTGACAAATGTCCGCAGCTGCCAGCACCAGCACCAGCAGCAGCACCAGAAGCCAACAATTAAATTTAAGACACGGAGTTTTGAGTAGTTTTACTAGTTGATTTTAGTATTTCTGCTTTTCATTTGAATTTCCATAAAAAGTTCCATAAAATTCCATAAAATTGAAGAGAAAATAAGTGAGAAAGATCCAGTCCAGCGGCTCGACAATAAGTTACCCAGTAATCCCACCCAGTTGTAGGTTCCTGAACTAACACAAAAGTGTGCCCTGGAATGATCAACTTCTACTTGTAAAATTCGCAAAATTGCAGTAGCATTGACACGTACAAAAATGCAGTGCCATCATCAGTCGAGGTGCAAGTAATACGTTTGGAATGTCCCTACCCAATGCATGACACAATTTTCACAGCATTCCTATTGATTGTGGGACGGGTATGCTTTTGGGCAGCCCACTGGCAATGGCATATTCCAAGAACATTTTTCTCCTTATTGCTGGGCTCAGCAGCAGTTACCAATTACTGGAGGCAGCTCCCCCGCTCCCTGCCAGCTTGCTGGCATTCCTTTCTGCTGGGCTGTAGCTCAAGCCCGCATGTATTAATTCTAATTAAATTTGTTATTCAAAACGAAACTCGGGCACGTCCTTGCCAGCCATTTTGCAAGTGTGAACCTTTTTGCCCGGCTCCGCCCGGCCGGCGTTAAGCCTTCGAAAATGGACCAGCCGTTGGATTGGCGACGATTTGCACGAAACAGGCGGCCGGCGTTGGAGCGATGGATGGATGGTTGGGGATGGGGATGGGAAAGGGAAAAGGGGCATCAACCTTGACATTTTTGCTGCCAGTTTCTGTTTTCATTACACTAATGAAGTCATGCGCCACTGTGTGGCATGTGTGAGGACCAGTTGAGGTCCAGATCCGGGCCAAACGACTGTCAGACACATATAAAAAGGTGTACAAATATACAAGAGTATGGGTGTGTGTGTGTGTGTGTGTGTGTGTGTGTGTGTAGCAATGGCAGCTGCGCCTCATTACCCCATTTTATTGTGCCTAGCCCGGCTGTGTGGGGCACACAACATTGTCAAAGCCTTTCGCTCTGGCACATAATTAATGCAAAATGCAAACATATTCATGCCGTGGCATGCCACCACATAACGCGTGGCCATAAAAAGCCTTAAAGCCTTAAACTAACTCCGTCCAACCAGCCGTAGGTCCGTCCCACCGGCCTTGGCCTCGAGGTGAAGAGGAGAGCTGAGGCGTGGAGTGGAGTGGTGTGGAGACGACTAGCAGCAGCGCACGGCTGCCAGCTAAATTGTAAGACGACAGAAATATTTCAACAGGAATTTACGACGCGCGCACACACTAAATGCTCATTTAGTTTGCACTTTTATTTAGGAACTTCTTTTGCACGTTTGCCAAATTGTCTGCGGTAGCTACAGCCTCCCACTCCACTACCCGCCCTCCCCCCCCACCCCACTGCAGAACCACTACCGCTACTCGTACAACAATTGTTTGTGGGCAAAGTGCAATAATAATGAAGGCAGAGGCGTAAATTTAGCTTCGGCTGTTCGGCTGTTGGGCTGAAGGCGAACCGGAGCCGGAGGCTGTTGGGGCGAGAAAAATGGTCTGACTGCAACGAACCGGGCACCCCGCGGTGCCAAGATACTGTGGCTCCCGCCATGGCCACATGGCCCATACCGCATACCGCATGCCGCATCCCTTTGCACCTGTACGGGTGAGCCATGTTGTCAGCGGAAGGCAGCAACAAATTCTCGTTGCAAAAGCTTTTAGTGAATTTATGGCAAGGAAATTCCTTTCGCTTGTGCTGCTCGCAGAGGCGAAAAGGCGGCTGCACTCCTGGCCGTTTGTTTATGTCTTGGTCCTGCGACTCCGGCTCCACCTCAGGCCTCCAACTGCGGCGCTTCGACCGCCCACTGCTTGTATGTGTGTGTGTGTGTGCCCGTACGGCTTTATAAACTTCAGGCATAATGCACTCCATATCCAACTCAAATTCGCACTCCCAACAGACCCCTGGGATGGGCTGGGCTGGGGCACTGTTGTGTGAGTAGCAGCGAGTGGGAGCACCTACCTAATGAGCCCCAACAACGATGTGTGCTAGAATTCTCGCAATTGAAAGCCAAAACTTTGACATGTGCCAGGTGGGGTGGGGGGTGGGGCATGGCTTGGCTGTGGAGCACGCACAATTAATTTGCTGGCGGCTCACGCACAGGCACGCCCTCGCCAAGCCATTTGCCATATTTGCCATATGCATTTCCAGCATATTTTGCGAGCGGCTTCTGCTTATTTTTTTGGCAGCTGTATCAATTACCCGGCCATGTTTCTCAAATTGCCAAACAACCTTGAAGTGTTGCGCTTCTCCCAAACTTCTTCCAGCCAGTCACCCAGTCCCGCAGCCACATGCTGCATCCTGTTTCAGTTCTCTCGCTCCTTCCCAACGAAAGTTGATTCAAGTTTATTCCAAAACAAATTTAACTTTTAAGTCATCAGCAGCAGGAGCAGTACGAAGAAGCTATGGAAAGTGGAAGGATACGGATACCTCCAGGTAACTGCCATATGCTTCACCGAGAACTCGCATTCAAGGCGACCTACGAACCCAATCCGTAGTCAAGTCAACTCCTCTTCACGATACACCAGCACCACCACCTCTCTGTTCTCTCTGCTTTTGCTATTATTTTCTTTTCTTTATGGCATATTTTTTATTGTGAATTTTACGTTAGTCGCTGGCTGCACAGAGGGAGGAGAGCGTGCGAGAAGGACTTACTCAACTGCAACTGCAACTGCATCTTTATTCTGTCTTGCATTGTTTAACTGCCAGCTTTCGTTTCATTTTCGCCTGGGTCCGGAAGCTGGCACGGCACGGCCCGTCCTTGCCCAGCCCTGCCTCGAAGGGCATTCGGGAACAGTATTTGCATTCAACTTAATTGCGTTTTAAGTAGATTTGTGGTGAGATGTGTATGCATGCACGATCCGTTTACATACGAGACTATACGATTGTCAGTCCGCATATAGCACACACGCACACACACACACACACACACACACACACATTTCCGGCCACGCAGAGAGCTCGAGCGAACGAGGCCGTCACGCTCGCTCTCGACTTTCCTTATAGCAATTTCCTGGCAAGCAACTACAGCCGCCCACACAAAGGCAAAGACGGAGGCTTATGCTCCTGCACGTAGCTGTACTTTTTTTCGCCAAGCACCTTCAGTTAAATGGAATCAGTCTGATATATCGTATATATATCGTTCAAGTTCAAAAGGTAAAGAACAATTAAGCTGCAAAAGGCTCGCATCGAGACATGGAGAACTCGATGAAATATTGCAGTAATGAAGTTGCCATTGGAAATCCATTGGCTTTCGATACTGAAGCATTAATTATGCCCAAGCAAGGTGGGCCCTGCCGTGATGTCAGATTCCGTCAGCGCCTCAACATTTTTTACGCAAACTTTGCATATTTTTGCCATTGATAAGACATGATTCTAGCCCCCAAACAAAAAATCCCTGGAACTGTCTGAGCCCAGATGATGTTGTGCTTGTATGCTTTACGGATTTTTTGGCTGCCTCATCCCTGTACACGTGTCAAACTAATTTCACATTTTGTTGCCTTTTATTTGGTGGCGCATTTTTTGTCACCTGCCCGTGCCAGACATAGAGACCCATAAGCAGAGAACCCAGACGCTGAATCAGATTCAGTGTCTGAATCACTGCCAGTGCCTGAGCCACAGCCAGTGCCAGTGCCAATGCCAGAGAGTGCAGCGCACCCCTCGATCCAATGCTCCACAATGCTTGTGGCGCATTGAAATTCATAAAATATTTGCACAGCGAAATGGGCTACGAAGGCGGATGCCTCCGGGCGGCGTATTATGTGTCAAGCACGTTTGAATTCAAATTCAAATATTTGCCACAGTCGACAAACAAATAAGCACAAATATGGTAAACAGCAATAAGCAGCTCAGCTCTGCAATGCTCCGGCTGGAGCGAACAGAAATCAAATGAACTGGAGCTATGGGGAACGTATTTCTTGTGGCACTCCCACTCCCACCACATGCGTCCGTTGGTTCATGCAAAAATCTTTAGCACCCAAATATAATGCCATCACCTGGGCTGTCATATGAGCTGTTTGTTGTCTCAACGTAGCTCTGTATTAATTTCACACATACTCCTGCAAGTATTGGCAGCTATAGCCCGGCCTCGGAGGTGGCAATGTGGCAAGAAGGAAGCCTGTATAAAAATCGGCTTAAAAGCTTGCCTGACTCGTCCTTGGCCTCCAGACGACACCGGCATCGACATCGACATCAACATCAACATCGACATCGAGGAGAACAATTGACGAAAACACTGAGCAAGCAATTCGTAAGTCGGCTAATCCTGTCTGCGTAAATTGTTTCGTGCTTGTAAAGCAAAATCGAGCAAAGTCTGCAAATTGTGTAATTACCGAGAAATCTGCTCCGGACGTCACAGGACTTTCTCGTGTATGAATAAGTTTTTGGAATGAATTGAATGGAAATTTTGTGAACAATGGAGGCCCGCATGGTAACCCCTGTGACAGTGTTTCTGGCTTAAAGCCACCGCAGGAACTAGGACTGCAAATGGGACTGGCACTGGGACTGGGTCAGAGAGGCAATGGGACACAATGAAAGGCCGACCGCCTGTCACTGAATCGATTATGATTTGTGGCTAAAGTATAGCATACTCTTGTGCGTCGCCTACACATAACTTTTCGGCTGGAATATATTCGATATGCGAGCGCATATTTTGCAAATTCGCACACTGCCAAGCAATCCGCCAAGGGACAATAAATCTTCGATTGTTTGCCAGCCAAAAAGGCCCACCACAGCTTCGGCTTTGAGTGTGGCATATACATATTTGTGAGTGCTAAAAGAAGAGGACTGCCCTTTGTACGGAGTCGCTGTCCTCTGCTTGCCACAGTTGACGGCCTAATTGCGCCCTGGCAGACGAGCCAACATAAAAACCAAAAACCAAAACGCAAACACACGAACCCCCGAGCTGTCATTACGCTTCAAATCCCCCGTTATTGCCTTCGTCTGCGGCATATAAAAAATTGTGATAATTTTGCGTTGTTGTTGTGATAATTGTAGCCGTGACCTTTGCAATCGACTGACTATCAACTTTCAGACGATTTCAATTGCAGTTCATTCGAACTACATTCCCGCTTAACCCATGCCAATTAATGTGAAAAATAGAGTCGGACATTCCACTGCCTGCGAGGGACCTACGAAAATAAGTGAATTCAGCAATAAATAGCAATAGAGAAAAAAATATACGTATTTTTTTTTAGTTTATTTTTGTCTTCTTTTTGGTCCGCAGCAGTGGGTCCTGGTCCTGGTCCTGGTCCAAGCAGGCGACTCTGACTCTCTGGAATCTCTGGGTGTGCCCGGGCCAAGACAAGATAAATGATGTTGCCAAACTGTGCTATACACACAACACACAGTATACACACAGACACTCATGTTCGCCTGTATGTTGTTATCACTTGGCTGACCATGTTAGCTGCCATTCCGCTGACTTTTTGCAATTGTCTGGTCAGGGATTGTCCTGACTTTTGACTTCTGACTTTTTCGTGTCGTTTTCGTTTTTATTTCTATATTTATTCTCGCCGCTCTGCTGACATATATTTCATAATGATTATGTGTGCAGCAATGCAATTATTTTCGATTGTAGTTTAAGGTGTCGTGTTTGCATTGCTCTCAAAAAATGCCGCACATTTATCACACATGTTTGTGTGCCACCCCGCCCCTGCCTCCGCACCCATTTCACACACGACAATTTTGCAAGTCGAAACGGAATTTATTGAGGCCGTCTGGGCCCGGGGCCATAGATCAGGCGCAGCATTTGTCAGGAAGGGACGGGACGGTACGGGACCGATGTCGATGTCCCCAAGCCGAACTTGGGACATTTGCCATTGCCATTCGAACAACGACTCTTATTGAACTTTGTGCCTATTGATTTTAAAGAGGATTCCCTGCTGTGTGTGTGTGTGTGTGTGCGTTGTGTTCGTGTTGTAATTTTGGCAATTTTAATGCCATTAAAAGCAGCCTAGCCTCAAAAAGTTGCAAATGATGTGCGAAAGATGGAAACGTTTCGAGCATTGTTCGTATTTATGCAATTTGTGGCAGCTGCTCGAACAACCGCAGCGACAACTCCACCACATGTAGCACACACATGTACATATATATATATATATTTGTGTACTCGTATGCGCACAGCAACAGCAAATACAACAAGAAACAAGCTCTGGAATTTTCAATTAAATTGCAAAATCAATTTTCATCAAATTAGCATATTTATATTTGCATATTTTTAATGGTGCCTGTGCCTGTGTGTTTAGTGGGGGGGCAACTCTCAGGTCACAACAGGTGCGAAAAGGGAAATTGCGCCAAATTAAAATCAGATAACACGAAATGACTTACATTAGAGCCTCGTGCGAAAGAGAGAGCTAGGAGTGGGCCAGGACCCCCACCCAAGCCCGGGCTAGTCGTCACCAGCAGCTGTGCCAGAGGCGCGTGTCTGATGTTTGGCCATCAGCCATAGCACACACCCCGTAGCAACTCCAAGTCAGCATCAGCATCAGCAGCATCCTTGTGGCCACGTGCAAGCCACTTAAGGGCCATAGGTCTGCGCTGCACACACATATCCACACAAGTATTACTTATATGTCTGTGTATTGTAAGCCATACTTGTGGCAAGTATTCCGATAATTACATTTAACAACCGCTTTCGATTGGGTCGCTCCACGAGTATTGCAAACAAAAGAGTTCCGGCCACCAAAGTGTGCAAGAATATTTCTGGAAATACATTTTTGTGCTAGGGAAATTCTAGCTCATTAATGTCGAAATATTTCCATTTGGAATGAAAACATTTCTGCACTGTGTGCATACTTTTGAAACTACCCAGCAGCAGCCGTTCCATTTGCATATACATTTTAATTTATTTATACATTTTTACCCTGAAAATAGCTGCTCCCCCACACCCCACACACACACACACACACATGTGTGGCCACAATTTGGTATACAAATTACGAAATTATACAAATCAACGTCGCACAATTGCTTCAATTGAACCCAGAGCCAGAGCCAGACACAGTCCCAGTTCCAGTTACAGCTCTTGGCTCTTGGCTCAAGTGGCAAGGCTAAAGATGCTGCTCCTTCTCCTTTCTGTACTGCTGCTGTGGATGATGATGTTGGGCTGTGGCTGTGGCTGGCAGAGATTAGAGTCGCGCTCGTGACGAACAATCAAAGACAAAACACCCTCGACACCTGCACGGAATTATGAAGCCCACTCGCAGGCAAAAGTCCCGAAAGAGTCGCGGCTGGATCAATCGGATGGGGGGGCGGGTGGCAGGCAGGGTGCGAGGCAATTAAGTCATTACTTCATACGAGTATGAAGCAGCAGCAGCTGAGGGCGTTCCGTCTGCAGGTGTTTTACAAGTGTGCAAACAAAGTGCCGCGGCGGTTGCATAAAAACCAGCAAAGCGGATGTAAGTGTATGCCTGTGACTGTGTGTGTGTGTGTGTGTGTGTATCAGTGTGAGTGCTTCCCCCATTTGTTTGCTTGCGCCCTCTGCTTTGCTCCTCTCTGCCCTCGCATTTTGTTGTGGTTGCAATAAAGGCATGCAAATTTATGTGCGCCTCCTGCCCGCCCCCCCCATCATATCATCCTGCCATATTTTTGATAAGCAATTTTCATCGTCCTTTGTGGGATTTTGTGCGTGTGTGTGAGTCGAGTGGAGTGGAGTGGAGTGGGCTCTCCCACTCCTGCCGTAATGAAATTAACAAATCATTTCACTTATGGGCACAGGGGCATCTGCTTCCACTTATTTCTGCGCAGCGCTTTGATGCTAATTTGAATGGGAATTGTGTCATTTGAAGTGATTACAAGCGAAGCTTATCAGCAGACAGGCAGGCAGGCAGGCAGGCGGTAGAGCTGGGGGGCGAACTTTCAAAGGAGCCACCGCCAAGTTCAGAGGGTGAGAAATTACATAAGCAAAACATTTACATTTATAAATTAATGTCATAATCGGATACAGCAAATTCATATTTTTAATGGAATACTCACTCGTGCCGTGGAGATGACGGGGCCACACTGATACTCGCAGCACTTGAAAGTCAGTCAATTAGCGAATTAAATAATCGACCAGCGATACTGGTGGAGTGCACTCCAATGGCCAGTGCCAGTGGCCAGTGCCAGTGCCAGTCTCAGAGGCAAATGTCGGGGCAATTATACTGTTGCTCGCTGCGGCACTTGCATCGGGCCATGAAGTGCCTGGGCATAATTCCCCTCGGGCAGCACTTCTATCTGAAAATTGTGTGCAACCTGGTGATGGTGATCGTGATCAGCATGGCCATCTTCTGGCGCTTCAGCTTCAACTATGAGTTCAGCTACGACTTCCTCAACGATCACATGTCCCGCACCATCGATCTGAGCAACTTCGTGGCCCTCATGTCCACCCATTTCGCCATCGTCATGGAGATACTCTGGGGCAATCGCAGCACGGAAATCGAGCAGCAAATGGAGCACATCCTGCACGACCTGCGTGTCCACCTGGACAGAGAGGGCAGCCTGGAGCGGATGCGCCGCTACTCGATGGCCATCTACGCATCGCTGGTCTGCCGCTTCCTGCTGCTCTTCGGGGCGGCTGTGTACAACAACGAAAGCCTGGTCTACTCTGCCATGTACTCGGAGCTGGTGCTGCTGCTGCGCTTCACGGAGTTCAGCCTCTACTGCGGCGTGCTGCTGGTGCTCCACCAGGAGCTGTGCTCGACTGGCTCCAGTCTGCTGCTGGAGCTGCACCTGACCCGCTTCGAGCTGTGGCCCCAGCGCCGCTTCACGTTGGAGAAGCTCTCGCGCCTGCAGCGTGTCCACGGCCGCCTCTGGCAAACGGTCCGCCTCATCGAGCGCAACTTTCGGCGCAGTCTGTGCCTTCTGTTGCTGAAGTTCTTCGTGGATACGGCGTCGCTGCCCTACTGGCTCTACCTGAGCAGGATCCAGCACACAAGAGTGTCCATCCAATACTGTTGGTATCCTCATCCGCAACATCTCCACAGAACCCTCCACACTTCGTTCGTTCTTTGGTTCTTGCAGACTGCGCCATTGAGGAGTTCTGCAAGCTGATGGAAATCATCGTGCCCTGCTGGCTCTGCTCCCGCTGTGACCTGATGCAGCGCAAGTTCCGCTCGATTTTCTACAGCCTGGCGACGGGTCGCCGCAACGGCCAGCTGAATGCCGCCCTCATCCGCATTTGCATCCAGCTGGGGCAGGAGCGATATCAGCTCAGTGCCGGAGGATTCGCCTACATCAGCACCGAAATGCTGGGAACGGTGAGCGGAGATTTCTTTGGGCAAATATTCTCTATTCATTTGCCTGTCTCTAGTTCCTGTTTGGCGTGATCAGCTACATTGTGATTGGCATCCAGTTCAACCTGAATCTAAGTGCCAGCAGCTCCAGCAAAGTGGCCCCAAAGGCTGCCGCGGCGGATGCCCCAGTTTGAGTCGATTGCAGGGCATCAAACTGTTTGCCAGTCTAGCCGTGTGCTTATTAAATTAAAGTCAATTAACTTAATTAGCAAATTTGATGGCTGCTCGTGCATAATCAAAAAAGGAAAAGGACAACGGCCAATCAGAGGGGCAGAGGGAGAGGCAGCCGAGCAGCAGCAGCTGGCAAAAAGACTTCTTCACATAATTATTCATGCTTAAAAATTCTATTATAAACTTGGTCCTCATCGGCCACTGACCGTTGTCGAAAGGGGAGGAGGGAGCGTCCTGATTCCAGTCCTGATCCTGGTCCGGGTCCATGTTTTGGGTTTGTTTGCCACGCATGGCCAATCTGTCACGGGCCTAGCTCTGCGATATGTGTGTGTGTGGGTGGGTGGTGTGTTTGATGTTTGCCCCGCTGGCAATTGTTGCCACGCACAGATTCCTGCGCAAGTGGGCATGCATAATGCCAGCAACTTTCTTCATATGTCCGCACGAGTAGCTGTCCGAGTCAGAGTCCGGGCCCCCCGACTTGATGATAAATCGAAGCGAAACGCAGCTCAGGTCATGCGGCAAATCCTAGACTTGTAGGGCACTTCGTTAATCAGCAGCAATTTTTCATTGAGGGACTACTTTAAAATTGAGCCAAACAGAATCCTCAATCACCTAAGCCCTGGATCAATGGCAGCCACTCGAAGTATTTTGCAACTGTTTGCTCTCATATGCAACATGACAGTGGCCAGTTCTCTCTGTGCACCCATCTCCTATCTCTCTGTCTTTCTATTTTCTGTTGACTCTCTGACATTTGACTGGCCATAATCAGGCAAATTTGCACACTGCTGCGCCCTGAGGCCTGTCGCTCATCGGAACTGCATTTATCAGCATTTGCCAGACAGACTGCAGCATCATTGGGAATATTTGCCTCTTTCCGAAGCTCTTCTGATCACACACCTTCAATGGCAGCTTCGGCAAATTCGCACTAATTAATGCTCCAGAATGGGGCCAGCACTTGTGCCCGCCCTGGACCATGGGGGCAAGGGCTTGCGTCTAGATCGAATCACAATCTAACGGCAAATGTTCCTGCCACAACACTTTGCCACGAATGGCAAATAATAAAAAGCAACTCATAATCGTCTCATAAAAATCAGATGTGCTCTCACGCACATTAATGCATGGGATGTGCCAGAGCCAGTGCCAGTGCCAGTGCCAGAGCCTGTGCCACTGTCCTGAGTCCTTTGACATAGACAATGGCTTGGCTTCCATGTTTCTTGGCAGTGACACACACACACATACACTCGTATGTAGAGCACACAAGGATACACACAGGCACATGCTCGAGGACTTTTATAGCGACACGTAGTGAGGCAGTCGCTTGCCACGTTCTGAAGTGCAGGAAGCGCTCGTGTCTGTCTATGATAGAGAGAGTGTCTGTATGGGTGTCGGTATGGGTGTGTGTACCCGTGTATGTGTGTACCCGTGTGTGACTGTATGCGTAGTTATTACTTTTATGAAGCATGTGATTACATTTTATTTTTAATGCTTTTAGTAAAATGAGGTTAGTACACACTTGGTTAGCGACAAATTACATTTCTTTTCTGCCAAAGCCAAAGCCAGAGCCGCCTGCTGCACATGGCTGATGGTTTGCCCCTGAGGCTGTCTTTTTTTCTGGTGGGGGGGGGTTGTATTGGGACGCGTTGCAAGCAATATTTGCATTCGCTAATTGTTGTTGTCAGATTCGGAAGGCGCTTAAGCCATCAGCCATTGACTGCATTAAGCATGTGCACAATTAACTTCCGCTTCCGGTTATGATTGAACCCCGGCACGGGCAGGCCTGCCAAGCGATAAGCCACGCACACACACAAACATGCACGCTGTGATGAGCTGTGGCTGTAGTTAACTGTTTGCATATTAAAGACAAATAACCCTCCCACCCACCCCACAACAATCTGCATGGCAAACGCAACCTGGCAGCAGTGCAAACTCATTGCCGGCCCCAGTGTATTACTACGCGTATACGCATTGATGGGCACGCCGCAGAGCGAGCGATAAGCAATAGATAACGCGGCAGCAGCAGCAGCAGCAGAGACATTCAATAGGCTGTCCCTTGTATAATGGGTGTGCGCGAGCTTTGCTTTAAATGAAAGCAGTTGCCATAATATTTGTCCGCTTGGCCGCTGGCATCTGTTTGTTCATTATGCGAACATAGCGCCACCGACACACAGAGAGACAGATAGACAGACAGAGAGACCGAAAGACAGACAAACCCACCGAGAGACAGGTGGCGCGAGCGCAGTCAAGTGCGAGGCAGAGGACAAGTGGCATAATAGCTGCAGGACATGACATGAATATGCATTCACAAACAAATCATTGAACGCACACTCGTGATGCCTGACATTGCAATTAACCGACGGGAGACTCCAATGCGATTCCCCAGCAATAAACAAAGTTATCAAATTAATCACAATAAAACAAAACTCGCAAAAAGCATGTGTCAACTTTTTATCAATCGCATTACGGTAATGTACCATCGGGCAGCCGTAATTTGAATAGAATTACCCGCCCCGCCACACCCCTCGGTAAATGATAAAATCATGGCGCAACAAAAAATTTAATTATTTCTCACAGATGAATGGCCCAAAACAAATATCAGTTAACCCCTCGATGATGTGCAAAGCCCTCTGGCTGTTCAACTTTAATTACTTTCGCCAACTATCGCGAACAGCAGCAGCAGCAGCAGAACAAAAAATAGACCGCAACTTTTTATATAATCTGTTTGTTTGCGGAATAAGCTGTAATTAGAAACAATAATCCAGCCAATGCTCCAAGCGAAACGGGCCACAACCAGGTCAACAGCGAATTGAGCCATGCCAATTGGCCGCACAAGTGATTTGGCATATTTATGGATGGATACTGGCCATTCGAGTGCGTCCGGACCATGCCCGGCCCGGAGTCTTCCCGTTGGCTGGCAGCTTGGGCCTGCTTTTCAGCAGCTTTATTTGTGGGACTTTGCTGCCTCTCAAAAACACTCCAGAACCTGTTCCCCGGCTTGGACGACTGCCAGCCAAAAGTGCGGCTGAAATAATAAACAGAAAGAAAGGGGGAAAATATGTTGACCAATATTTCAGTTTCCAGAGACTTTTCCGGGGCTTACTTGGCATGGCATGGCATGGCTTCAGTACCCTTCCGGCTTGTCATAAATTATAAGGCGAATGGCCCGTGCGGAGATGAGAGAGCAGTCCGGCACCTGATTTGTTTATTTGTGGCACACATTTCTCACATTTTGCGACAACGTTGACAACGCACATGCCGCACTGGTGGCGCCATATGGGCAATCAGTCTTTGACTGAAGCTTACCAAATGCTTTTTGAAATTCCCATCCAAAGTCGATTTCAATCCATTGAAATGTCATAGTATTTGCTTGGCACAAACAAAAAGAGACACACACACACACAGAGAGAGGGAGAGAGAGGAGAGAGTGAGAGAAAGGCACACAGTCAAACACCTGAGCTAAACATTTAATTGCTGTGTAAATATTTGCTGCAAAGTGATGAAAAATTTCAACAAAACGAGACGAAACGAGACGACTACTGCACCACGTGCATAATTATTTGCTGGGCAATTCGGTTGCTATCACAGAAGCTGCCAGAAGAGCACCCAGTCCAGACCCAGACCCAGACCCAGTACCAGTGCCATATTTTCGGTGTGTGTGTGTGGGTCTCATTCTGTTTGCATCAACATGCTATGCTCGGGCATCTACTACCAGTGCTTTGAGGGGCAAATATTCATTTTGAGTTTGAGCTTGCCAAAGGACAACTCCCAGCATCCGACTGCAGTCGTGCCGCCTCTGTGTGGTGGCTCTTCCAAAGCTATGCACCGGCTTTGCCTCAGCCAGCTGCAGCATTGTGCTGTCAGCAGGCCACCTGCATTTCGCCAGACTTTGGCTTGTGTGCTCCGAGCTGGAGCAACTTGTCACCCCAAATGCATTTGGAAGGCAAATCGCAGGCTGATCTTTCACGTGAAGCTGCAGCTGCTCCGCCCACCACTCGGGCATTACACAATGCAGCAGGGGAAATGGAAGATGGAAAATGGTAAATGGTAAATGGAAAATGGGCAGAACTGAAGACACACTACGAAATTTTCGCACCAGTTTTTGCAGCTTTACTTTCGTTTTGTTTTCTCGGAACGCTGGCTGGCCAAGAACCATTAGCATTAGCACCACTAAATAGAAATTTTGGCCCGGCTCCAGACAGCACCCGCTGCCAAAATATTTTTAAATGCTCTTGAGAGCAGTTTTTAGTCCCATTTAAGTTGGGGAGGGGGTTGGGGGATGGCAAGGCAGCTGGAAAAGTGTTGCACTCTGCGGCGCTGTGTGCTTGGGCTTTCAATTCAATTTCAATATTCCGATTGCATTTAATCTAGATATATGTACACACTTTTACACACAAATATGTATTAATTCATTTTCGCAAGCAATTTGTTTATGTTTTTTCACATTTTTCTGATGAATTTGCCCCAAGCAAACGTGAACGGGAAACCCAAACTGCAGCTGCAGCACACACAAAGCCACAGACGGGCTGTCTGATTGGCAGGCTTCTTTAGATTTATTTATATACATTTTTATTAAATGAGTGCAAACAGTTTTGTTGCCCCCCCGCCACACCCAAACTTTAAGTTGTGGCTGGAAATTTGTCTCTGGCTTTTGCCTGGCTTTTGCCACACGCATATTTTGGCTTTTATCTAAATAAATTGCGGACTTGAAATGCCTTGAGACTAATTTGAAAAAAGCTTTTGCAAAGATTAAGACAAGCAAAGCCAAAAGCCAAGCCGGACTGCTTTTGGTATGCTGTGGCGAAAACCATTTACAAAAGAAACGTTGAATGGAGCACGTATTGGGGCGAAGAGAAATGTCCAACTGCCTCTCATATGCTCTCAGTCGGTGGGTCTGTCGGTCGGTGCTGCTCTCGAGGACCTTCACAACGGCTCAATCAACCACAGCTAGCAGAAAGCGCTCCATCTTCCATCGCAAGGCCGCTTAACCCCAAACGAATTGGATCATTTGCCAGCTATCTAAACGCGCCTCTCCTGCTCCTGCTGCTGCTTCTGTCACTTTGGGCCGCAACAAAATAGGGCAAATAACACTTTGACACAACATTGTCATAACTCTTTATATGTCTGAAAGAAGAACGGAAGGAAGGAAGGAAGGAAGGAGCAGTACAAGCGGTCTGGCAATATAAACAATAGAAGTAGAGCTTTGCCCCTAAACGATTGCTCGTGGATGCCACACACAAGTTGTATTTTTCAATATTGTTTTTCCATGTGATTGAAGCACAAACATTATTAGCATACTCCTTGTCTACAAGCCCGTCCTTCTGCCATGTCCTGTGTCCTGCCCCGGTTGGTTTTGTGGCCCCCCGGGCCACTGGCAGCAGCAGCAGCAGCAGCCAAAGCAGTTCCTTTCCTTTCGGTTTAGTTCCGTCTGCAAACATTATGCAAACATACATCAATAACCTAGCATGTTGTAATGCACTTGTCTCGCCAGGCGCGCACCCTATTTACCCTACACTGGCTGGCTGGGGGGTGGATGGGGCCATGGACAGCTGCCGCAATATGTTTGGCATTGTCGGGATGGAGCGATGGTAGCGCTGTAGCGCTGTAATGGAGCCCTGGCACAGCAAAGCATGGCTTGAGGCATTATTTCAGTAAATCTTTTTGTTTTTTCTAGCCACACCCACACACACACATTAAGTATGCCTCACAAATGGAACAGCAACGGGAGCGGCAGCATCATCAAATTGCCACCTAATGGTAATTTGATGCAACTAATTTGATAACAAATTCAATTGCAAAGGGCCCAAACTGTAGACGAGTCCCAAATGCATTTAGTCCAGCCCAGTCCAGCCTGGCCCTCTGCTGCCCCGAGGAGTGACCATGGGCTGGGCTGGGCGGCTTTGGCTGAGGTTTTAACGCCAATGCAGATTGTGACACATTAACACAGCCAAACACCTGAGTGCACAGATACTGGCACACGGCTGGGGCAGCAGCACATCCAGCACATCCTGTGGCAGGACTCATGTAATTTGCAAAAGTTCAAAGCTTAACAAACTGTTACGGGGAAAATGCAAAATGCAAATGTACTAGATGTACTTCCCGCCTCCCAGCCCACCAGCCCAACAACCAACAGCCACAGCATCATCTCTCCATTGTGTGTTATGGCACCCGCACTGATGCCACCCACCGGGAATGCCCCTAGTCAAACAAAACGTAATTTAATCGCCCTACAACAACAAACACACACACACACACACACACTCATTCCATCATTGAGCGCCACAAATGGCGCATTCCACGCGACTATTGTTGTGGGCCATGCAATGAAGATACTCGCAGCTGTGCGCCCCCGTCGAATGTTGCGTTTACGCAACGTGCAGCATTTTGGCAATTAGCGTGCCAGTCGATACAATTTATTATTAAGCGGCACAGCGGGCAGACACACAGAGCACAGCCAAAGTTTGCTGGCACTTTTTCCCCCCCCCTGATATTTGCAGGCCCAAACGTATGCATAATGCCACGCGGGAGAGCCAACAAAATGCGAAAGTCAGCTCTCAGAGTGGTTTGCGGCCCGCATCTCAGACAAACAGGCACCCTGAGAGCCCAGTCCCAGCCCCAGCAGGGCAGAGCCTGGCCAAACCAGAGCTACAGCCAGAGCCAGAGCCCAAGGGCAGAGGCAGAGTCAGAGGCATCTTGCACATTGCCCAATTGATTTTCAGGGAATGGGCACCGAACCTCCTTCTGGCTTGGCGTTGTCAACCGAGAGCTACTTTGGCCCTGTCTCCGCTTGGCTTGGCACAAGTCAAAGCTGGTTGGAAGTCAATGCGCTTGAGTGCATTGTAGCCCAGCTTTATCTGTGCTCTGTTCTGTTCGGTGCCGTTCTGTTCTGTTCTGTTCTGCTCTGCTCTGTGTTTTGTGTGCACTTTTGATTTCCTTAAGCTCCGACAATTAAAGAGTGCATCCTTGCCAGGAGTCTGCTATTATTTCAGGCAAGTGCGCCACTTACAAGCTATCCGAAAACTTTTTAATATGCTTGCGAAATTTTGACAAAATTGCAAGTTAAATAAGTAAGTGCAAGGCGGAGGCTGCGTAGTCTGGCAGGGCGGCGAAACTCAACAGGAGCAGCAGCAGCAGCAGTTGCACGGATAAAACAAACACTCAGGCGAACTGACAAAGGGAGGACAGGACCCCGAGTGCCGAGTGCCGAGACTTGAGACTTGAGGCTGGGTGAGTGGCAAAGAGGAAACCATCAACTTAATTTCCCGCCCAAGTCAATCCAACTTTGGTGCAATTTGCGTGACAAAAAAAGGGAGTGACTGCAGACAGCAAGAACGAAACTGAACGAAATGGAAAGAACCCGAAAAGTTTGATTGCAATTGAGACAAATACCCGTCGCAGAGTGCGAGTCCCGAAAATCTGCACTACGCCTGCCGCATAATAAATGTCCTGGCACCTAAACTCGCACTCCTGCTCGTACTCCTGCTCCTGCTCCTTGTCGCACTCGTATGTTGCGACAGAGCAAAGAAGAAAAAACTTTTGAGCCTTTGATGGCATGTGATGCATTTTATGGATTTCCTATTCGTAGCCAGCACAAAAAAATCTGCTGGAAATGCTGGCAACGGAACTCTCTTACAGGTGCTGGCCGGCGGCAAGTGCTCATCTCCTGCTTGCATCGCCTTCAAAGTGTATTTCATGCAGCTCTGCATTTAATTGAATTGCCAGCAATAAGCAATGCCATGCCACGCCACAGGACTTTTGTCACCCTGCTGCTGCCCTCCCCTGGCACTTTCGGAAACTTCCACTCACAGGAAAAGAGGCAGAGAAAGGGGCAAACACGGCATGACTTTCCCCATGGCTCACGAAAAATTCAAAAGATATATGATTTTTCTTCTTCTCTTTTTTTGCACTTCTGGCCAGGACACATTTTCTTTTTTTTTGCTTTGGGTAGCAGGTGTCAAAGGCAGTCTTCGCAGCCAAGTCGGAATTGTCAATAAATGTGCACCCTGCAACTTTCATTATGGGCCCCGCCGGGCACAAAGGAAGCCACAGCAACCAAGCGCCACACAAAAATGCCTCTCTCTCAGACACCCACCCACCCACTAGAGATGTGAGTGAGTGGCGGTGCGGCGTGAGGTGAGTGAGTGTCTTGCTGCCTTAATCAAATACGCATGCTCATTAAACTTTTTCAATTTAAGGCCTTTGGGTGTCAAGTTCTGTGGTCTCGTGCGTCAACTCATTAAAGTTGCATGGCAACAAAGTTGACGACAACTTGCCGCATGCTGCCTGCTCCCCCACTTGGGCGCTCCCACTCGAAACTGAAACTCAAACTCCGACTGAAGCTCAAACTCCAAATGGCATGTCATAAATTCAAGCCACAAAATGTATCTCAGCATGCGAACCAGAGTATCCGGGGCATACGAAATGCAAATTAAATTATCGAAGCCCAGTTTGGGGCCAAGAGCAACGCATTAGATGCTCTCCAGCCCAGACCCAGAGAGCTGGTCAGAATAGAGTGCATGTGCCCTGTGCCACGGACCGAGTACCGAGGAATATGGCCAGGCACTCGGCCGCATGTGTCTAGTGCGGCACCACAAAAGAAGAACACAAAACTGAGCTGAGCTGGCAAAAAGCTGCCTTCCGTTCCCAACCAAATGTGACAACGTATGCCAAGCAAATCCAGCACTCAGTTGGCAATGGAAATGCGGCTGTTCGTTTGCAACCCCCGAAGAAGGGGCTTTGGTTGCTTTGACTCCGCATTTGATTTGATTTTTTGCACGCGAAAAGCCTAATTCAAATCAAAGATCCGATTCAGCCATCCCATTTAATTATAGCAGCCAAATTATGCCGCAGAAGGCTCGCCAGCCGACACGTTGCCGCACTTGCCCGATTTTAATGAAAGCGCACGGCATATGGTGCTCTATGTGTGTCACTGAGGGAGTGCCAGTGCGAGTGCGAGTGCGTGTGGTGACTCTCATCCGCACACCTGAGGTTTCATGCCCTGCTGGGGTCAGGTGGGGGGTCGCAGTGCCAGTCAAAGCTGACACGCACACGCACATATTTAGGCTGGGTCGAGTGGTGTGCCCGACCCCTCACTTATTCCACCACCACCGCCCCGCCCTGCCCCGCTCCGTTGTGATAAGAAAGTGTCAACACAAACGTGACAAAGCTACAAATGTTTAATTTTTATGGCTGTGGTTGGGCATTCGCCTTGCTGCGGGTGCGGGGGCTGTGGTGGTGCCTCGCGCGTGCCTCGCCGCTTAACTCAACTTATTTACAGTTGGCAAAGGGTTCGGTTAGAGCCGGAGTTCGCCTCTTGGCCACATTTGGTCAAGCGCGCCCGATCCGCTCCGCTCCAGTCCGGTTTTTGTGCCGAAAATCACGTTTTTACCGTAAACATGTTGCAAAGTTCGCGGCTGTTTTATCTTGTGGCATAGTTGTGGGGCAGTTGGGCGAGCCAGGCCAAAGCGTCGAGAACGTGTCACATTGGATAGCCAGAAATGGAGGGAGGGTGCCGGCGCATGTAGCTGTGAGGGTGGGGGTGGCCAACTAAAGCAAAAAGTAAAATATTTAAATTTAGTTTCTGTACAAACAAGCTCCCAGGCAGAGCATTCAGTCGGGCCTTTGTTTGGAGTAAGCTCTCAACGGGCTGGCGCAGGTAGAAAATAGGATCAGCCATTGGGTGCGGCTTCAACAATGCCCAGCCGGGCTTTATTTGCGTCTTAAAAAAACGTACTCAACAAATAACAAATGCAGGGGCGGTGGGGGGGGAAACAAAACAACAGCACGGTAGAAGATGGTTTGCAGGAAAATATTTTGTTTCACTTTGTGAGCATTTTTCCCCTTGGCTAACTTAATTTCTATGCAAGTTTTTGGGCTCGCAGGCGGCGGCATTGTTTCTCGGCTAAAATTTTAATGCATGCCAGGCCGCAAAACACTCAGATACATCCGAAAAATACACACACACACAGTGCCGCCTATAACATATGTATGTGTGTGCCGTACATATGTACATTTGGCCATAATGAATGTGCAGCAACATTTTTGATGGCGCCCGCTGACAACAATAAATTACTTTTGGCTTTAAACGAAAACCATTAGCATAAAACTTGGCAACAGCAGCAGCGGCAGCAGCAGCGGCAGCAACAGCAACAACACAACGAACGGATGGGAACATGCGAGTGGAAGCAGCGAAAGCCGGAGGCGGAAGCTACAAAGCTACACATCCTTTTAACGCGGATACTAGGCGTATGCGCAATATTTGTCTGGCTCTAATTTTAGCCAACAATTTGCCAGCACTTACATGATTAAATTGCAGCCAGCCCCGATCCCGAAGCTGATGTAGATGCTGATGTGGATGCTGACACTGATGATGGGGAATGATGGCCAGAATGAAGCTGATGGCCAGGACGAGCTGATGGCTATGGCGATGGCAAATGTTGGGGCAAACTTTTCAAATATGCGAGCCTTTTAATTAACTTGCCAGCACTTGTATGGGGAAGTGTGTTTTAATATATTGTGCGAATATTCGCTTTTTTCTGGCCCCCTTTTTTTTCTAGCATGCTTTCTCTCTAGCATGCTTTTATTAAGCGTTTCATAATTTCATGCAGTAAACTTGCTAATTGCGCCGCCTTGCTTCCTTTTTCCTTTGGCACTCTATGCCGTGCCACGCCATGCCACGCCATGCCATGCCACGCCACTCCACTCCACGCTTCACTCTTCACTCCTAAAGTGCCCCAGACAGCAGCGACTTGTGCTCAAGAAAGCTGCCAAAAAGATGGAAAAAAAAAACACGTATATAAAATAATGGGAAAACAGGGCCAGAGAGTGTGCTGAAAGAAAGGGCAGCCGAAAGCAAGCCAGAGAGAATTAGTTGCCCCAAAGTGTTTTCCGTTTTTAATATTTCCTACAACTTGGTAAAAAGTTGCTGCCGGGCCACTCTGGACACTTGGCCACGGCTCGACGCTTGCCTGGTCACTGCTGCTCCACTTACTCAGTGGCTCCTGACTCCCTGCTCACTCGCTCACTTGCTCAATTTCCGCTTTTAATTAAACGAACATTAGGCCGAGACGACTCACACTTGGCCCTTTGCTCGGACCACCACCAGCCACCACCAACCAACCACCTGATGATTGGGGGCTGGCATTGCAATCGCTTTTTGGCCAGCACAACCAGCACGATCGCCAGGGCCAGCCAGCCAAACGGCGCGTAAATTGCATGCAGTTAGTTTTAAAATTTAAAATTAATTCCTGGCCCGCAGCCATCCGACGACTATTTCAGTGTGTTTTAATAGCCGTTAATATTTATGAACCAAAAGTTCAAATGGCAAACAAACAAACATCCGCATGGAGCCAACTGCTGTCGATATTTAGCAATGCATTTTGCTGCAGGAGGGAGGAGTGGGCGGCAGTTTGCCCAGGTGCCACACAAACTGCAGCCGACCAGCCGTGACTGGGGCCATAATAGTCCAAAAACTGTTTATATTTAATAGGCGGAGGACATAATGGCCTCATTGATTAGCCGAACACCATGCTAAATACATTTCAATGCGAATAAGTGCTCAAATGAGTTTTCCAGGCAAGGAACAAAATTGAACATCTAAATTAGTAAGAAAAATTTAATAAATAATATAAAATAAATACAAATTTTTAATACAAATTATAGTAATTTTATTTCTTTAAATATATAAATAGAAAAATAATTAATTGAAGTATGTTTTTTTTTTAAATATTGAATATATTTAAATTACATATTTTTATATTAATCGTTAAATTAAAGCGGAAAATTTTTTTACACTCGCAGCGAATTTATTGGTATAAGTTTTAAATCTAAATGAAAAAATATTTTTGTTAATTCTTTAATATTCCTTAAAAAGTATTTACTTATATTGGAATATTTTTCCTACTCTTTAAATATTCCTTAATAAGTATTTACTTACATTGCTATTTTGTCGATTGAGTCTATATAAATTTATATTTAGCTGACAATTGAAATTTGTTGCTGACTGCTTTTCATGGCATAATAATACACACAGACTAGGATGCAGACGTCCAAGACGACCAACAGCTTCATCAAATTCAGTTGCAGCAGCTGCATGCGGACTACTTCCGATCCTAGAAGACATTCTGCATTAGTGCGAAAGTTTTAAATGTAACGCAAAATTCACCATTCTGACTGTGCAGCTCTTGCAGCAGTCGCAGGTCCAGTTCTTGCGGTAGGTCGTCTGACTGTCTCCCAAAGTCTAAGTCGAAGGTCACATAACGATCGGATAGATCCAGCGGTGTCCCGACGGGAGCCGACAGGACAATCTCCGCCGCGTAGAACATTAAAAGAAAAGCAGACAAGCACCCTCGATGCCGAATCATGACTGATCAGCGAATTGTGGCACGGACCAGCGCGTTGGCATTGGGGTCGGGGACTCGCGACATCTGCGCAAATAAAGTAAGAACACGCAGCGGTATCAATTCCACAATTGCCATATATTTACTCTTCTCGTGCACATACACGCGCACCTTTGGGGAGGGCAAACAATGACGCGCAATATCCGATATGAAGGCCAAGCGACGGCATATTTATTTGCAGACCAGACTAGACTCACATTGGGCCAGACGTGGTGGCTGGCACGACTCTAGTTGCGGTTACTGTCGATGAAGCTCCTGCTGATGTTGTTGCTAGTGGTGCTGCTATGGTTGTTGTTGCCAGTGGGGCAATAGTTGTTGCTGGTGGAATATCTGCATCTGTTATTACTTTATTTGTTGCTGTTTTTACTATCGGATCCCTGGTTGTTGTAGTCCCTGAAACAGCAGACTTTTCACTCGAAATTGGCTTCGTTTGCTGCGAACTGGGAGTAGACGTTGGAGCCTCGCCCTCGCTGCCATCCTCGCCGCCACTGAAACTGCCCATTAGACTAAGCAGACCCTGTAAAGCACGAAAAGCTTGTTGTTTATGCCTCCACTGCCCCACCACTCCACCGCTCCACTTCTCGTTGCTTTCAGTTTACCTTTCTAAATTGCTGCCAGAGACCGTCGACGGTATCTGTTGCATGTTCGAGTGCCGTGTCCACTTCATCGTAAAAGCCTGATGATTGCACCACTGGCCCGGCCGTTTTGTTGTGGCTGGCGTTCGTGTCTGGAGTGCCAGAAGCTGCCGTGAGGCTGCCAAGGTATTGCCTTATACCGCCCATGAAATCATCGTCCTGGCTGTCCGGCAGCTCAAAGAACATGCCACTCACAGGAGCAATGGAACCGAAGCTGGCCACGCACAGCAGCGCAGCGCACAGCCAGCAGATTAGCAGATTCATTGAATGCTCGTAGTTGTGCCTCTATCTGCAAGCGGATCCGATCAAATGTCTAAGCAGCGGCGGATACATTTCGGTTTTGTCTGGGGGGCTCACGCTCCTGCCCTTGGGCTGATTGTAATACGCGCTGACACTGAATCTAATTGAACGAAACGGCTGTTCAAGCAGCTGACAAAAGTCTTGACATCATTCGCTGGCTCATGCGGATGACGCATTCAATTGTTTTCTTTTGAATAATTGTAACATTCCAAACGCAAGCAGGGGTTGGGGATTTCCCTGTTTGATCAGCGCAGAATGAGATTTTCTAGCAAGCTCTCTTGATACTCTTCGGCAGTGGCGTGGCGGACATCTAATTGCCCCTAATATCGCTGTCATTTGCACTTATGCCCCCCCCCCCCCATACTCGCGCAGCCAGCATTATGGCTTTGATCTGACTTAGACATATGCCCAAGATAATGGCAATGTCAGTGTCTGCAGCAGTGGCTGTGGCAGTGGCACTGCTGCACTCAACTTGGGGTGCGACTCGAGCGCATCGGGCTGTAAGCACGAGAAAAGCATTTCAAATGCATTCATGGCAAGTGGAACTAGAAGTGGATGCAGGGGGGGGGGGGGGAGCGCAGCCAAACGTTTTAAATTACTCACAATGAAGAGTGGAAAGTGGCAGGAGGCATGAGGCAGCAGGCATGAGGCAGCAGGCGAGTGGCAAGTAGCTGATGACTCAGTCGGTTAAGGGCAGCAGCTGAGGCGTGACGTGAGAAGCTAACCCCTCGAACCGCACCCACACCCTCAACAGCACCCACATCAAATGTCTGCTGACTGCCGTGGATATGTCTGTGTGTGTGTGTGTGTGTCTGTGTGTGTGTGGGTGTGCGCTTCAATTAATATGCAACTCGAATTGTGCGCGGCAAGTGCAACATCACGCGTCAGCAGAGTGATTGTTGAACATGGCAAGCATTAGCCATACATACAGACAATACACACACACACACACACACACACACATATGTATATATTCGTATATTCGTATCCATTTCCTTTGTCATCTAATTAGCTGAATAGTCCATTGAGTGTGGCCTGAATACCTGTCGTTGCCACTCTCTTATCGCTTATTTCAATTGATCAAATTTGCTCAAGGAAATCAAGCTCCGGCACAAAGGACCTCATAAAAACGACGACCACACTAAACAGCAGTGTCATGGCTGCACGGCTCCAGCCCCGCAGCCCCCCAGCCAGGCAGCCAGCCAGTCCCTGATCTATGGCACTGCAAGTGTCACATAAATTACAAGCGGAAGCATCAAAATGCTGTCAAACCGAGCTCCCAGATAGTGGGCGGTAGACGCGTCGCGTCGCATCGAGTCGTCTTGTCTCGTCTCGTCCCGTGTCGAGTAGAGTTGAGTTGAGTTGATTCCAGTCGCGTCGCGTCGCGTCTCGTCGAAAAGGATTTTCATTGCCGCTTTCTGGGCTTGCAGCAGCTACTTGGCTTGCTTTCGGCTTGCCTGGGCGTTTAGTTTGTGCGCATTGGCACTTTGTCTTCATCAGGGGCGACGAACGGTGGCCACAACAAGCCCATCATAGCCATCGACGGGCGGCATCATCCTCATCCTCATACTCATCGCTGTCGTCATCGTACATAGCTATAAACATCAATTTAGCAACGAAAATTGGTTTTCAGATAGCTTTCAAACACACACCAACACACCCACACCACACACAGTTTTCCAGCTAGAGAAAAATTGTTTTTCGCTTTAAGTGACAAGCAGTGAGGGCGACGACTCGACAACTTTGTCGATGTCTTCGTCGTCTTCCTAGCCCTATGCCGGGTCCTTTCCTTTCATTCCTTTCCTGCTCCTTTTATTTATTTGTTGTGTCTTTTTCGACTAGTAAATTTTTGTCATGTCGAGGCATTCGTGTGGAAAATAATAAACCAAAAAAAGAAGAACCGACCGCACACTGAAAATGAAAGTGTGTGGCCGCGCATACGAATCCGAGTGCCTGCAACGAAAAAATTATATATTTTTTGACTGATTTCTCAATTGAAAAAATGCCATTTAAATTATTGCCTTTAACATGTGCGAAGATACAACGTTGTAAAATAAAACCGTCCGAGTGTGTCGGTATAGGTGTGTAAATATGTAAATTTAATTTCCATTTCCTGTGCAAATGTGCTGTAATTTTTTTTGAGTGCATGAAACTACGCTACCACTATAACTAGCCAACATTTTGGGCATATTTTATGCACCAACTTTGATTTTCAATGTACAATAGAGCAATACTTTCGGGCTCATAAATTTATCATTGCCAGGGCCAGGGCCAGGCCAGGGGCATGAATAAGACATTCGCGCTGTGGCTGTGGCTGGCCTGGTGCGTCAAATGTAGCGACTGGGCCTGGCCAATGACGGAGGGGTTTTCGTAACGATTCGATTGATTGAAAATTCGATGGTTGAGTGATGGACTAAGCCCCGAAAGCTACTCGGGATTCGCAGCAGTCGTGACCATTCGCAGCAGAAGACTGGCAAAAACACTGCGCCCCTTCTTTAGGAGGCGACCACGCCAATGTCGCCCGCCGAACGTGTCATAAACCACACACTCCACACCATTTCACTGGCAAAATGTAAGCGAAAGCGTCCAAGGGGAAAATTATTTAAATTTATGCCTGGCAAATAAGGCGAAGAAAAATTGAGTAAAAACGAAGAGCCACGAGGAACGCTGAACGGAGTCGGGAATATGTGTCAAATGAAATTCGTTCAAACTTTATGCAAACCTTAACAAATTGTCATTAAAAGCGTCAGAACACACACACACAGCCACAAACACAGATGGATGTTGTTTTTTAGGGGGGGAGCGACAAAAGTGCAAACAGGGACCGAAACCCGAAAAAAAAAAAAAAAAAAGTGGACGCGGCTGGGGAGCCCCCGGGCCCCGCCCGTCGGCAGCCCGGGGGCCTTCTTTTCTTTTCCTTCTCTACTTGGGGGCCTCCCCCGGCACGCGCTGCGACTGGTATACCAGGGCTGGAGTGCAGGCCACTAACCAGCTGATCGAAGAGTGTGTGGAGGGGCTGGGGGCAAAAAAAAGTGGGGGAAGGGTGCCTACCTCCTGGCGGGACATCTACGGCTCACGCTCCCGACTGTAAACTTCCCCCCGCTGGTGGACTCTGGAGCCCCCACAACCATTCCACCGCTGCCGGTGGCACCTTGGCCGCGAAGCAGTAGCATGGCGCCGGGCAAGTTTAAGTGGCCCGACACCGCCCACCACTGCAGCCTCGCGCCGCCCTGAAGCAAGCTCGTGCGCGGCTTTGCCGCGGGCCGCCCGGACGTAGGACGCCGATACCCCAGCGCGGGACCCCCTTCTCCACGGTGCGTGGGAACCCCCTGAGGAGCAGGACCGCGCCCGACATCGACGGATGGGGCATCTGGATGATCTCCTACATCAATGAATGAAAGGGCCGAGGTCTTCACATGGCCATCAGAGTGATCGGGGATGAGGAGCTGCAATGGAAGTCGGTCGCTGAGGCGCGGAGGAAAGGACAGAGCCAGGAGCTGCCGTGCCACGCCACCTGCGGCCCCTCCCGGCTGGACCACTGTGCCCCCCCCGGCCCGTGCGACTAGGCGACGCAACGGGGAAGAGTGCTCGCGCCAGCCCAGGCGGCCCCTGCACCTCCGGCAGAGGCGATCAGAACCAGATTGAAGGGAAGGCGACAGTGGGGTGCTGGTTGCCCGGGGTCTCGCCGTCCGCTGGTGGCGCCACTCTCGCCCTGAAAACGGTCGGGCTCCGCTGCCTGGGGGCTGCTCGGTGCCCCTCGCCCTGCCCCCGGGCTGCGGTGGCCTTCGGCGCTTGGCGGTAGGCAGCGTGAGACCTCGGGCGCTGCGGTTGAGTCCTCGTTGGGGAACGACCAGCGGGGGTCGGGGCGTATCCGCGCGCTGGAGCGCACTCCCACGCGTGCGCCGCTGCGGAGTATGGAGCGGCAAGAGCCACACTAACCTCCGCCCGACCTCGCCCATGGCTCCTGAATTGGCAGGTGTGCGACGCGCTTGGCCACACGATGTTACAACTGTTTGGCCTGCGCCGGTGCGAGCGCCCAGTGGCAGAGATGCCTGTTAGGTGCGGGGGGGGCCACTGCCTTGCACACCCGCCAGTGCTTGTGCGTTGGCGCCGGCCCCGCTCGGCGCCCTTTCGGAGTTCGAAGGCCCGTTAAACTGGCTAATGGGTGCCTCCGCTAACCTTAACCACTGCCGATTTGGCGCAAACAGTCCTGGAGCAGAAGATAGAATAGTGGAGGGGGATCTGGGCGGGCCCACAACCAGGCCAGCTCACGCACAGATGTCCAGAGTGGGCTATGTGAGGGCTAAATATATGGTTGTTTGTTTAGTTGTCGCGATTCTTCACAGGGGGCTTGGCCGCCCGCCCGGCACGCCGGCTGTGCGGGCGCCACGCCTGGGCACGCGGGGCGCCGAACCCCTCGCGGGACGCCGCGGTTGCCGTGCCTGCTCCTCCAGGCAGACCCACGTCGCAGCGGAGAGGTCCTGCTCCTTTGCGCCCGGGCTCGTCCTGAGTGGTGTGCTGTAATATCATAGCGACCATCTCGCTGTGGTGGGCTGGATAACACAAAAGCGCTGGTGGGTACAAGGAGGAGCCCACGCGCCGGAGGTGAGCGCCGCCGTCGCGACGCCGGGTGACACAGAGGAACGCCATCGGCGCAATGGGGTGGGAGAAATTGAAAGATGCCATCAGAGCAGCAGAGCAAGTGCTTCAAGAACTCTGCGTGCGCCTGCTGCCTCGGCGGGGCATACGCTGGTCTGGGGAGGCTACAGACCTTGCCAGCTAGGTTGTCGCCCCTTCCCCCTCCCTCGGGCCGTGTGAGAAGGGAAGAGCGCCCCGGCTGTATGCTGCTGGGCTACCGCAGGGCGCGCCCGCGCCGCGCGGCTGGGCGGGTGTTGGGAGGTGTCTGCCGGCTGGGGCGGCTGGCGGCGCGGCCCGCCGGCTGGCGGGCCCCGGCCTGTGGTCCTGTGGGGCCGGGGAGCGTGGGCGGGGGGACTGCCGTTGCTGCGGGAACGCTTGGCGCGGGGTCTGGGGCCGGGGGGTTCGGCGCTCGGGCTGCGATTGGACGCGTATTAGAAGAAAGAAGGGAAAAAAGGGCGGTCCTGGGCCGATATTGTGGAAGTAGTAGGACACGACATCCGAGGGTGCCCTGGTGGGTTTCGCCGCGAACGCACTGGTGACGTGGCGACAATTGAGATGGGGATGTGCGCGCGCGTCGGGAGATAGATCCTGGCTTGCACGAACGGGCTGTCCCTGCGGAGATAACGGAGGCTGTGCTAATGGAGGGTAGGCGGCTGCGTGAGAATCGGCTACGGTCATCGTGCCGCCGGCACTGAGTCCTGGGGTATGCTGGACCAGGGATGACATTCAAGGCCCATCTGGAACACGCAGGAAAAGAGAAGAAGGCCATCAGAGGGATGGCAACAGGGACCACGGCGCGCGCGGCGCTCTCGTGGGTGGTACCTATATATATGGGAGGGGTGCACGTACGCGCGCGGCCCGCGCTGCGCCGGCCGCTGTCGGCGGTGCGGGACGCCGCCTGGGCGGCTGGTCCGCTGGCCCCTGGCGGATGACGACGGGGGCTGGAGTGCCGCGGCGGCGCCCGCCCGGGGCGGCTGGGCCGAGGGGGTGGCGGCCCCCCGCACCGTGGTGGACGGCGGCCGGTGGCCTCGGCACCGCTGCGGGGCATGGCTGCCGCGTCCGCCGCGCTGCGACGCCTCGGCCTGCGGGCCTGAGTGGTGCGGGCATTTGTCAGAGCGGGAGGCGGGGGATGGGGGGTCGAGAAGATGCGCCGATGAGGGCTGGGCACGTTGCCAACTGGCAAAGGGGCTGGGCGGCCGCCGGCTAACAAGACCGCCCGCACCGCAGTGGGGGCCCCCCCCTTGTTATGCCATTAAACAGAGCCGCCATTTGCCCGGCCATATTTATGATGTGAACGACAAGACAAAATGGACTTCCGGCCGGCAAGTGAGCGCCATACTCGTAGAGCAGAGAGAGAGCGACAGAGAGGGACGCATAGCGAGCAGTGGCGGCTCTTTGCATTTTAATAGACTGACCCAAACGCTTTGCGGAACCACATGCACAACGCGAAAATACAAACGATGCCTGCTGCATATGTATGTGTGTGTGTTTCAGTGTGTTTTGTGTGTGTGTGGCATTTGCATTGCAAATTTGCAAAAGTTTAAAAAATTTATGCGGCTTTAATGGCACCTGGCGACTGCAACCAGACCGGACCGAACCGGACCGGACCTAACCATACCACACCACGCCAGGGACCCCGATCCAACACCAGGCCAAGACTATTCCAGGAAATTATATACTAAATAGCAGAATAATTTTTGGCATTTGTGCTGCTCATTTTTTGCTTTCAGCCGAGCTGCTGGTGCTCCTGCTCCTGGTACCGGGCCTCTGGTGGCCTTTTTGTCGACTACATTAAATGCAAATTTATGCCTATTTGCTGCAAGAAACTGTAACGGAACCTGGCTGTTGCTAGCTGCTTGTTAAACTGGCATAAATTTCAGTCACACCCCCCTTCCCATCCCTACCCATCCGCTCCCTTATAGGCTGACAGTAAACGGGCTCCAACTATTGAGAGTGTTTCATCAGAGAGCCCTGGCATGGGGATGGGGATGAGGATGGGGGTCACTTTGAGGATGGTTTGTCTGCTGCATTGGCAGTGGAGAAACTATGGCCAACTATCGTGCCACTTGTGCATTGTGCATTGGCGGAATCCTTGCAACTTATTGTTGTTATCGCTCTTTGCACTTCTTCTGACTTGCCACTTCTTTGCTTGCCACTTGGCAGGCGAAACTCTTTCAAACTTGGCTGAGTAAAATTTATGTGCATTTTTTTTTGTTGTCAGTGGTGTCTCCCTGGGCTGCCAAGAAATGTTTGGGTTTTGTCTCCGGTTTTTATAGGCGCAGCCGCATTGGAAAAGCGTTAGCTACAAATAATTAGCCATTAACAATTGGCCAGGCAGAGACAGCCCCAGACTTTTGAGCGGTGCCCGTGCCCTCTGCTGCCAATTCTCGGACTGGCTCTGCAAAACTTTTCACGCTTTATTGGCCCTTCTGCTGGTTAGCCCTTCTGCTGCTGGCTGCTGCAAGTTTTTGCTTGACGCGCTCAATAAAACGATTTATGCTGCCACTGGCCCCAAAACTTGCTGAACTTTTGGCAGCATTTGTTTTGTCTTTGTCCATTGCTTTGTGCTCTGTGGCAGTTCCGGGCAGCCCGGCCACTTGCCACTCCTGGCCGCTCCAGCACTTATTAGTGCAGTTTATTTGCCTTAAGATGCTGCATGCGGTTTGTCTTTCGGCGCACATAAATCTGAGCGAGGCAACTTTTGGACACAGGCAGCAAATAAACACTCAGGGGTCATAAATCAGTGGGCGCGCTGTGTGCTCAGCTGCAACATGGCCAACATGACGTGCAACATGCGCCGCCACCAGCACCAGCAGCAACACCAACAAAAAAATGCCCAAGGAGTAAAGTGCCACCCCAAAAAAAGAGAGTGTGGCAAGCAAATCGAAGGGGGGCTCGGGCGGCGCTGCTGGGTGTGGCTAATGCAAATCATGCAGCGGCGACAGCAGCTGCAAATGTTGGCCAAATTGCCCCGACTGTGGCGGCTTGGGCTGGCTTACAAGATGCCTTGGCATTCATGGAGCCTGCCCCCACCACACGCCCCTGCATAATTTATCATTTATTTGTGCTGATTACAGCATTACCATTGCCACTGCGGCAGATATGAATAATTAAAGTGCAGCACTCCCCAGCCCCAGTCCCAGTCCAGCATAATTGACACACATTTGGAGCCGTCGTCGATGTATCCGGCACGTTTGCTGCCACAACATTCAATATGTGCTCGGTATAAGTTCGCAGAACTACACGGACTGCATTTTATATTTGTCCAAGCCTCACACATGCCTCGTTCATGCCTCGTCCATGCCTCCTCGCTGCTGCATGCAGCTACATAAGTGAGCTCAGCAATCAACGATCTAGTTGTGGCACTCCTGACAATGTGCCAGTGGCATGGCCCGGCCACGAGGCGTCACAGCCACAGCCAGAGCCCCGCCATCTGGTACGCATGTCTGTCATGGGTGACAAAAATCGAACATTGATGCCATGCCATTGACAGACACAACTTTGGCCAGCCATTGTAATTGGTTTAGGTTTTTGGAACAGGACAGGAACTGTTCTGTACTGGAACAGTGCTCCAGCGGGTTCGGTTCGAAGTGTGCGTTAATTACCATGTTCGTGGCTTTCGATGGCTTCGTGATGGGTGATGGGCTATGGCTATGGCTCTGGCTATGGCTATGGCTAGGGGCATGGCCGTGTTCCAACCGCTATGCAGATTCGCCGAGTAAAGCGAATCATTTTGTGCGCGCAATGAACTCATCGCCCAACGTGGACTTAATCAAATTTCGCAGCACAAAATAGCAGCAGCAGCAGCAGCAGCAGCAGCAGCAGCAGCAGCGTTCCGGGCACGTTTTGCCGGACAAGCAACACAAAAAATCGTTGCATACTTGGGGGCGCGCTTCATTTGGCTGCTTGCTGCTGGCTGCTGGCGCAACGAGCTAAGTGGAGGCCAGGGCCAACGTTGACACACTTATTTACCAGCTGGCCTCGGAGCACACGTCAAGCAGCACAGCAGGAGCACAGCGCCACGGCCAGCTCGCTGTGCCACCACCACTCCATTCTTGTCGTTCCTCTCCCTCACCCACTGCCCCGCTCTCTGTGGGGCTTGTTGCACGCTTCACGCTCGCAGTGGCACGCGGCGCATAAATCAATGGCAACGATCTTTACGTGCTGCTCCCTCAAAAGTTTCTGGCTCAGCATCCGCCCCACCAGCAGCAGCAGCAGCAGCAGCACAGGCACCACCCACTGCTCACCAGCACTCACGCGCCGTGCCCCCTTTCGCAATCTTTATTGCACATTGCGGCTTCCGGCTGCAGGATGCGGATGCGGATGTGTATGTGGATGTTTGCGCTTCATTTTAGTTGAAAATGCGGCATTAAAATGCATTTGGCTTTCAATTTAGCCGCACCCGAGTAATATTTTCATTAAGTGTTTTCTTTTCAGTCATTTCGGCCACGTTCTGCTACCCAGCAAGTCCTCGCACATGCTCGTAGCCAAGTAGCTTAAGTACTCTAAATTGTTAATGAAATGTTAAATGGCTGGGCGTTGCCAATGCCAATGAGTCGCCTCCTGATTGACCATAATGAGTGCGCCAGTTACGCAAAAGCAACAATATAAATTAATAAGCAATTAATTATGACCTCTGCGGGCCAGGTGTTTGCCACATGTGGCATTAATTGAGCCAGCCAAGCCCGAAGGGAGCACAAACTCTTGGCCAATTAACAGCAGAAGAAACAATCACTGGCCTCGGCTAATTAGGCCCCAAATGAAGATGGTTGGACGACCCCTGAATTGTTGCTGGCCTTTACCCAGAATTAGGGACAAGCTGAAGGCCTGTGAGGGCACTTACAACGACTTGCCCGAAAGGCCATGCAAACAAATTCATTAATTTCCACAAAAACGAAGGCAGGGCAGCAACCAATCGATGAGGCGACACACAAACAAATGTGCATTAAGTGCAATGCAAATGGTGAGGACGAGCAAGCGAAAAACAAAACAAAAAAAACCCTCAGCCAGACAAGCAAACAACTGAAGTGGAACGCACAGATAGACAGCTGTTGATAACGCCCAGAGACACCCAAAGCCCAATGCAAACCCCAAACCCAAAACCAAAACCAGAACCAAACAAAACAAAAACCAAACCCAACAGAACTCTCTTCGACATTAACATGTGTAGGATTGGCAAATCCTCTGACTGCAGCTACCCCCCAGCCCTGGCATCCACACTATCCACACCAGCCGCCCAGCTGCAAATGCGCTTGTCCCTGCTGATCCCTTTAGCTGTTGAATTGCAACTTGTTTGTATCTGGCGTCAACAATTTGTTTTTTGCTGCTGCTCGTAAGAGCCTTATGATGGAGCATTTTCAACAATGCGATACGGTTTGCCATCCACATGAATGCCAACCATTTATGGGCTTAATGGACAGCTATCGAATGACATTTAATAAAATAAGCCACTTTTTGGGTGTGCGAGCCCGTTGATTTAATTGGTTTTAAGGTGACAGATTCAAAGCCTCACGCGCAGTTCTTTTTCCAGTAGATGCTCACAAGTTGCGGTCTCTCTCGCCTATTGATCGTACAATTATTTACTCAAACAAAGCACAGCTGTGGGGAGAGAGCATTCGGGTATCGCTTTGGTGGCCCAACTTAATGTTTCTTGCGTTTTTTGCCAGCTCTTATTCATGCACGCTGACAAAATGTCCACCCATCTGTCACGGCGGGCAGTAACAACTCTCCACCAGCGGGCTGGCATCAGCAACAAGCATTCAAAAACTTAATTTTTTTCTCCACCAAACATGCAGCAATTTGTACGATTTCCAGTTGCAGTTTTTTCTCGCCCGCTTGCCCCCCCCCACTGCTTCCCACTGTTTGTTTGCAGGTTGTCAAATGCGTTTTTGCACCCACCCCGGGCTTGTTTTACATACATTTCTGCAAGAAATAAGAAACAAATTTGAATGCGCAGCAAATGGCAAATGAGCAAGTGCATTGTCAGTGAGAATTATTAAATTGCAGCGGAATATAGTCAGAGAGAGAGCGGGGGGAGGCAGAGCAAAATGGAGGATAAAGAGAGCAAGTGCCGCTTAATGGTGTGGCCATGTCGTTTAATTTTGTTCTTCATTTATTTCAGCGCTCTGGTCGACATTCCCTTGCATTGTGCGCTAAATACTTTGACGTCTTTTTTATGCCCCGTTTTCTGGTTTTTCCTCCATCTTTTTTTTCTCGTTTTTGTTTTTGTTTTATCCCACCCCCCGCAAGCGTTCAAGCCATTTGCATTTACATATGCACATTGCTTGCTGCACATTGTATTTAATTAAAATTTGTTGTGCGAGCAAGGCTAGAATTGCCGGGAAATGCGGCCATAAAGCAGCCCTATGACAGCAGCAAGGACGATTCTGATTTAAGTGCGTACATATTTACACCGCAAATAAAAACCAGGGGATGTGCCATAAAACATATCTTGCTTTAAAGATTAATAGAGATTAATAAAGATATTTTTTAATGGATATAGATATGAGTACTCCCAGAGCTCGATATCGTTTGGAAATGATTTCTATTTTTTCCCCAGTGTAGTTATGGCATTCGATTTATTCGTGTGTGTGTGTGTGTGTGTGTGTGTGTGGCACATTGTAAATAATGAATGCCCAAAAATGCAGTAATTTATCGCCATGTTTATCTGCTACTCATTACGAGGCAGCAGCTGAAACTAGCACACCAACGAAAATCTGCATAAATATCAAATGTAGATGTGTGCTTGTGCCATGTCCTGAAGGGTTCTGTCCTGTCCTGCTGCTGGTTCTGTGCTAAACCCCATTGCGAATGGCGATAAGCAATATTCCGTTTTGTTAATGGCCCCCTGCTTGGCCCAATTCAATTTGTGGCAGCTCTCCCGAGTGCCAGTGCACCGCACGCAGCCCTATGCTCATCAATTTTGTTTGCCAAATGCAAATACCAAAATGATAGGCAAATATTTATTGTGCCCGGCATAATGAGTGGCAAATCTAGTTTTTGGCAACCATGTCAGGTAGCTGGCCCAAAAAGGGAAGGAAGTCGGCCGGCCAACTGGGCGGCCAGGATGCTGTCACTCCACTCCACACCAGTTCACTCCAGCTCCAATGTTTGCAGTTTGCATGCCAAGCAGCAGCCTCATAAGCATTAAAACTAATGTGCCGAAAAGTGTAGACCATTTAAAATTTTAACTCAACTTTATTAGCTCCCCAGGAAATTTGTGTCATTTGCATGTAGAAATATTTCTGGCTGTCTTTGGGCTATTGGCCCATTAGGCGAACAGAGCTGTGGATGGCAGCAAATGCAAAAAGGGGGTAGCTAAAGGTAGCCAACGAACCCCAGAAATAGTTTCCCGGTAGGTGCTGCAACGCAGCTTACAAATCCGAAATCATTCTGGCTATCCTATCGGGAAATTAAAAGCTTCCTATTCAATGCGCGCCTGCCACCGGGCAGGGGGAAATACAGCGATAGTCGCGATAGTGTCGCAGCGGTGGGGAGCATTTCGTGTGGCAGCCGTTTCACTTGAGCCAAATCAAACCCTACGTAAATGTAATATCCTTAGACCCCGTTTTCCAGCGCCGCTGTCAATGGCAATTGCAAATACAGTTACACAAGACACACACACACACACTTACATCGAAACGAACACATTAGGCGGCATTTCCTTTGGCAAAGTTGCTTGACTTCATTTCGGGGCTGCCGACACAACGGAGACGACAACAACATCATCAACAGCAGCAGCAGCAGCAGCAGCAGCAAACAAATAAACTGACAGACACTCGTTTCCGGTTTCAAACAAAACAGACGCCATATTTAAAATTCCAAACGGGGCACCCCAGCAAGCCCAGCAACACGAACTACACCAAAAGAAAAGGCACAATCAAAGGGAATATTTCACTGGGAAATGAGCAAAAATCAAATTGGCAAGCTAAAATCTTAATTTTACATTTTTTTTTGTTTTTTGTAACGCATGCAAAGGATATGCCATTATTGCATTATTAAATTTTTAGTGCTGCAAATATATCCCTTGTTTTATCAGAGTGTACAAGAGGCAAACAAACAAGCAAATGAAATAACAGAAAATTGCCGTTTGCTAAAAACTTTTGCTTTGCTTTTTGAAGTTATTTTTTCCCATTCTGGTGATGCCGCTGCCGCTGCCACTGCCACTGCCAGTGGCACTGCCAAAACAAAGAATTCAATTTGGTGGGCCGTGCGTTGATTTTTGGATGCTCCGTGGACAGGTTCAATGAACGTGGCGTGGCGTGGCGTTCCGTTCATTCCCCACGGATCCCTCGAATGCGCATAAATTTGATGCTTGCCGGGTCCCGAACTAATTGTGGAATTATGCCAAGCAGAAGAGCCATGCGGAACGGCTGGGTAAGCGGAGTCCGCATGCGAAACTCGCCGCATTTTGACAGCAATGCGGGAGAGAATGTGCTCAAGGAGAGCGACTCCAGCAGCATTCAACGGTTTGTCATTTCTCGTACACATATTCCCAGCCGGCCGAAAGCCGAAATTCGAAATTCTGAAACTTGCTGACCGGTTGCCGTGACTTCCGTGCACCAGAAATGGAGTGGAAGATTTATTTCAGATTCGCCTGACGAGATAGACTTGTGGAAGCAGCGCGGGCCCCGTCTCCGGCTCGGCGCACAAAAGACACGTAGGCAAATAAAAACGCCATCGTTCCCGCAGCTAAAGTTGTGTATTAAAATGATTTATGAATGGCCCGGCCCGAATGTTGCACAAATTTCATGAAAAATGCAAGCAGAAAACTCACATAAATAAATAACATAATCAATAACTGAGAAGGAACAGCGACCAGAGGGCCCCATTACTGTCTCCATTGGCTGTCGAATTTTGCAATCATTTTATAATGAACAAATTCTTGAATGGCGATGGGCGGGTGTGCTGCTCGTACGCAGGCTTCATTCATTCGCTTTCAGGCTTGCAGACTGCGCCTAGAGACCTGCTGACGGAAAGCAAACCCTTTCAGCTTCGGGGCATTAGAAAAATCTATAAAATCGCTGGACCCGTCAGGCCGTCATGGAACGCGTGGCGCGCCACCCCCACCCCACACATGCCAATAAAATATTTTATCAAACGTACGTGCTGCTATTAGAGACGCCTCTGGCCCCTGCTCCCTGGCTCCCTGCTCCCATCACACGCACGCATATCAAATGACGGCGTTGATGTGTTGAAAGCCCAGACGGGAGCTGAGAACGAGTGTTGCAGGAGTACGAGCACTCCTATGTGTGTGTGTTGTGGCACTGGGAGGCAAATGGAGAAAGCGGAGCAGACAGTCAACCCTTTTTTACGGCTGCTGGTCAGTGGAGCACTCTGGCATTCGGTCTCTGGTCTCCGGTTCCCCCAGCTGTCCCAGCTGTCCCGGCTGTCCGGTCTCCCGTCTCCGGTTACTCCAATTCTCAGGCTGGCCTCTGATTATGCGTCGTGCGGCCATAAATTTATATTGAAAGACGTGCGCTGTTAATCAAATTAAAGTGTTTGATTAAATTTTAAATAAAACTCGGAGTGGTAAGCGCTCCCTCACCTCTGCCCCCTGCTGCAGTGAAAAGTGCAAAATGAATATAAAAATGCAAATGAAAATTAATTTAAGAACACGTGGCGTGGCGTGGCCTGGCCTGCCGTGCCGTGCCGTGCCGTTCCGTGGCGTATGCGCAATATTCAATTTATGAATTGTGCGCACAATTATTAATTAAATGTTTGTTGTTGCTCTGTGTGTGGGTGATTATGAGTGGGCGTCTTTGAACGACAACGACACCGACACTGAAAGGTCATTTGGCTATCCAGTGGCTAAAGAGAATATCCAAAACGTGTCGCAAAGTGTCTGCGATATTCAGATATTTTGAAGACTTGTCGAGTGCCGCTTGCTGCAGCACTTTAAAGCGCTTAACGGGCCAACTGAAGTTAAATAACAATTTCACTGCTCATTAACCCTAATTTGTATGTAAATTTTTGGGCACCCCAGTTGGCCCTTTGGGCTCTCCGCTACCTTACCCGTGCCCGTGCCCTTACCCGCGGCAGCCCAGGGGCCAAGAAGTTGTGTGGCGCTTTTTAAAGGATTTCCCGGCCAAGCGCCATTTTGTATGTTTTAAGTAACGCACATGACATGGGACGCGGAATGGTCGACGGGGGGAAAGTGCTTCGTGGCCATTATGGAGCGTTGCCTTCTTCAAGTTGCAAACACAAAAGTGTCGGGTGTGGGGTGTGGGGCACATGCAAAGTGCAGGAAGCAAGAATGAGTTGGCGATGGCCCAGGCACCACCACCACCACCACCGCAACACACAATGCGGCTGTATCTCAGGGCGGTTGGAGAGGGAGCGCACCAGAGATAGCCAGAAAAAGGGGGAAAAAAGTAGAAGAAAAATGATGGAGAAAAAGGCGAGAAAGATTGTTTGCCTGTTGCCCTCATTCTCGCCTTGGCCAGTCGCAGTCCCTGTCCCTGTCCCGGTCCCCATCTTCCATTAATTCATCCGCCGCCAAGCAAACAAAAGGCCTCGCCACACCAAATGGACTTTCGCCCAGTCATTATTGGGTTGTTTCTGTTGTTTTCCCAGGAACCCAGGCGACAGCTATACGGAGGAGTTGTAGGTGCAGTGCCAGGCACTGGGCACAGGCACTGGCCCAGGCCCAGGCACTGACTGTGTGTATTAAAACAAAAGTGAGTGCATGTGCAGACACTCGCCGGGAGGGGGGGGGGGTGGGGAGCATCCACCGGCTGCAAATGGCAAACGGCAACTGGCAAACGGCAAACAAGAAATGACAGCATCGCAGCCTTGGTGCCATGCAAATTCAATAAATTACGGCAACGACCATTAATTATATTTTAAATTGCAGTGTCCCACACACACACACACACACACAAACACAGGGAGAGTGAGAGAAAATCCGGGGAGAGCATCCCCCTGGGAAAGTTTTGCTTTTGTTTCTTGTGTGGCGCGCTGATGGCGAAAAAGTTCCACTCATTCACCGGGCAAATTGTCGCAGTTTATCTCCGTACGCACCGGGAAAACAAGCACCATTGACCCGCCCAACTACGCGACATACCTCCCCCCCCCGCCTACACTGGTGTTTCAACCCAATTCCCACAACAATTCTGCTGGCCCCAACAAGTAAACCACTTTGGCCATTTCCTGGCACAAAAGATAAATAAATACGCACGCGTGAGGGAAAGCGAAAACAGAGTCGGAAATAAAGGAACACAGCAAAATAGTCGCTCCAGATGCAGCTCCAACTTCAGGCTCTGCCACTCTTCCCGGACATCCCCGAAGCGTCCGCGGCATTCAGCCATCTGACCATTATTATCGCCGCGGCGTGAAAACAATGCTCAGAGTCGGAGTCGGAGTCGGAGAGGTGGCGGTGCAGCCGGACGCAGGCCAGAGCCCGTTGACAATGGCGGCATGTCATTAAGGAGGCCGTCAGTAGCGGACCGCTGACGTGTTAACTGCAGAGCGTCCAACTTTTAATTGGTTTTAAGTCACAAGTTAATTTCCATAAAGCGAACGGCAAGTTCTCCCACTCAAAGTGCACAGCGAGAAACCAGAGGGAAGCATTTCACTCGTACGAGATGGCAGCTCCATTTATTTAAGGGGATTTTCATGGCTGCTTTCGCTCAGTGTACTTGTTACTTCTTGCCCTTGGCGCGCTTGCCGCGCTTGGGCTTCTTCTTAAACGGTCCCAGGCCGCGGCGCACCATCGTGCCGCGCCACCAGGCCTGCAGCTTGATGGCGCACTGCATGCGATGCACCTGCAGGTCGTGCAGCCGCTGCTCCTCGTCCTTCTTGGCCCGATACTCGCGGACGAACTGCTGCCGCTCGGCGTAGACCTCGCGATGCCGCTGCAGCAGCTTCTGCTGCTCGAGGATGCGCAGCTCCCAGGCCTCGCCCTCGCGCTCCACGCGCCGCATATCGCTGGCGTAGCGCCCCTGCCAGTCCTTGATGCGCTGCCGCAGCTCCACGATCTCCTGCTGCCGGAAGGCGCGCAGCTCGCCGCTGACCCGCTCCTCCCGTGCCAGGCGCTGCCTGTAGTCCAGAATGTCGCGCAGGTAGGCGCGCTCCGCGTTCTCGCCCCAGATCGTCGCCTGGGCGATGCGCCCCGCCTCCCAGCGCTGCACCAGATTGTACTCCAGGTCGTTGACCCGCGAGACGCAGCGCAGATTGTACTTGGTCTCGGCGGTGCGCTCCTCGATGTCCTTCAGCCGGGCCTGGCAGTCGCGCCTCTGCCGCTCCAGCTCCTCCTGCAGCTGCTTCAGCTCCTCCTTGGCCTCCAGCAGCTGCTGGGACGCCTGCGCCTCCTCGCTGTTGTTGCCACTCAGCGCACTGATGGCCTGATCCAAAGTCTTCGCCTCTTTTCCACCTTCTGCCTGCTCCCTCTCTGGCCGCAGCTCAGCCAGGGCTGTCTCGAAGACCGTTCGCAGGGCATCCATGTCCCGCTCGAACTTCAGGGCGTCCAGCAAGCTCTCATCCAGCTGCTCAGTGTCGTCCTCCGGCTGGCCCAGCAGCGTCTCCAGGCGTGGCAGCGTCTTGCCGGTAATCAGCACCCGCTCCGGCGGCGGCTTCGGCTCCATGGCGGAGCTGCGGCGTCTCCGCAGCGATGCGGGCAGCGACAGCGGCTTCGCACCCGTCAGCCGCTGCGCCCGCTGCTGCAGCACCAGCTTGTCCAGCGTGTCCTTGTAGCTGGCCAGCAGCAGCAGTCGCCGCAGCTCCTCCGCCTGCTGCTCGGTGTATCCTCGTGGCATTGCAATTGAACTGAAGCGGATGTGTTTTATCCATGAGCAGGCAGCAAGGGAGTGTCCAAAGCAGCCGCTGCACCGTTGGCCCGTTGGCCCGGCAACTGTTGCTAGGAGGAGCAGTTTATAAATGTTTGCCTTTCGATTCGCATTCGGATTTTGTGCCCCTCAACTGCCTCCTGGATCAGGGAGTCAGGGTACCAAAGAGAATGCCTGGGGAGGGGGGGTTCCAGGCGTCGGCTTGCATATTTCATTGCTGTCATCGTCCTCGTTGCTTACGTGCAGAAATGCCGTAGCGACTGCGTCGCCGTTATTGCACAGAAATCGTTGAATTTATTTGCCCGGCTCCCTTTTCTTCTCCTGCTCCTGCTCCGTCTCAGTTCCAGGCTCCTTCTCTCCTTGGCTATCCTTGGCTGTGCAGTCGTCTTGGGGTTCGTTCACTCGCTGGCAGGGCACATGTAAGTATGTGCACTGTCCTGGCTCCGCTTTAACCCCCCCGCCCTGGGTGCCGGCTTATATGTTTAACCCAATAAATGCCGCGCTGATTGCAAGTTAAATTATTGGCGCGCAGCACTCCCAGACCCAGACCCGCATTACAATTAAATTATCGCATTAACCGCAAAACCTGCGCCACGGCACTGCTCCTCCGCTTCATCGAGTCGGTTGCCCGGTGCCGGGGACTTGCCACCCAGCATGCCCGCAGCGACGGCACAAAAACAAGTAGTAGAAGCACAAGCACAAGTACAGGGACCTCTTTGGCAAAGAACTTGAAGCATAGACTAGTGGATACCCTGGAAGGGAGAGAGCAAAGTTTCACTACAAACTTCGAACCTGAGAGTTATTTTTTGTTCAATTCAACTGGGAAGAGAGTGGAAAATAGGCTCCTACCAAAGATAAAATAATATATAATAATAATAAATAAATAATAATAAATAAATAAATAACAACAATAATAAATAAATAATAATAATAAATAAATAATAATAATAAATAAATAATAATAATAAATAAATAAATAATAATAAATAAATAATAATAATAAATAAATAATAATAATAACTAAATATTAATAATAAATAAATAATAATAATAACTAAATAATAATAATAAATAAATAATAATAAATAAATAAATAATAATAATAATTAAATAATAATAAATGATAATTTTATATTGTCTTTGCTCCTACCTTTGTTGGTTTGCGCCCAAGAAGCAGCTTGGGCTGCGTGTCTGAACTGTCCATCAGTCAGTCAGCATGTCGGACGCAGAGTAATGCCTAATATATGATTGGCTGACTTAAGCCCCATAGCCCCCATGGCCCCCATATATCCCAGGGGTAATAGAGCATTTTAAAAGCCGCCGCAAGTGTTGGTCAATGCACTGACAAGGTCTGCGACCCGGCCGCTCTGAGAAATTGCAGGGCCGACATTAATTTAATGCCCTCCACTGTCTCGCACACACACGCACAAGGGTGAAGCGAAAGAGCAATGAAGAGAGAGAGTCGCACACACACACACACACACATGAGGCGCGCAGCAGGGGGCGCACTCGGCGAACGCTTCTGCCTTTAGCTGCCATTATTTTTAATAGACTCGAAAAGAAAAGTTTTCAGTTTTCTACTTCATTGACTGCAAATCGGGAAAGGCAGCTCTCGGGTCGCGAAATTCCCAAGCCATTCCTTGGCTGCTCTCCTCCCTCGCTGAAGATGCCAGCCAAAATTAAGTGCCCCCAAAAAAGAGGACGCTGTGCAGCGCCTGATAAGCATACCCCACCATACACATACACAGAGCTTGCAGCATAAAGTCATACACATAAATTTGATGCTGCAAAAATGGAACCGATGGCAGCATTTTCAATTTCCATTTAGACCCAGTCCCACCCCCTGCCAGCCCGGCCCAGCCCAGCCAATGCAAATGTTCCATTATGACAAACTTTTCTTGCCCTGCCAAATATCTTCTATTCGTAAGTTTGGCTTTTAATAGCGCCAAGCTCTGGCCGCAAATTGCTGCCGCTAAATAATAAATATGCAAATATTGGCATGGCCAGAACCTCAAAACGCTTGCCACATCCCATGCAGAATCAATCGCCGCGAAGCAGCGGCAAAAAACCCTTCCTTTCCGCAGCATGCATTTTCCAGATTTTTAGATGTGGGAGTGGCGCCCTTTGGAGCAGGAAAACTGCCTCTGTGTCCTTTTGGCCTGCCAAAAAGTTCATTTTCCTTTCAAGTTTCGTCGCCGCCAAAGGTCAGGGCAGGTGGCTAGCGGGGGTAAACATGTTTCCCAGCCTGAGAGGTTATTTCGGTTATTATAATGGATCCATCAATCAATTTAGTACCCAATCCTGAAACGCGGGACTTGGGCTTAAAGTTGGCCTGGAATCCCCAGCAGCTACGCCGCTGCTCCACTCAGCGTTGCTACGTGGAACCGCGGAGATAACCCACCGCACTTATGACGTGCACCGCCCACTCCCCGCCTCGCTCTCTGCCCGTCTCGCAACCCTTCTGGCCTACGTTTGTTATCCTGGCACATGTAAATAACCAAAAATTTTATATTGCGGCCCGCAACCACGACACCGTGACAGCACCGGCATATGCCCGGGCCGGAGCAGGGGCCACAGCCATAGGGCAAGTCAAGCAGGACACACCGGGAACTCTATGCGTGTGTGTGTGGGGTGTGTGTGAGTGGCAGTGGCAGGCACAGGGACAGTGGTCAGTGCTGTCGCTGGGCAGGAGATGGCGATGCCTGCCTGCCAGCGGTGTGCGAGTCCCTGCTGCTGTCTGCGGCCGGGGGAGTGATAGACGCCGCTACCATTAATTCACATTCAGGTGCCGCACGCTTGGCCGAGCAAATTTTGGTACTGTCTGCTCTGTGTGGGGAGAAGAGGGAGAGAGGAACAAAGTGCGACAACAACATGTGTTTACACTCATCCGGGCTGGGCCCCTGGAAGAGTGAAGGAAGCTGCGGTCGCTCGTGCAGTGCATTATAAATGCCCCAGCCCCAACCCCAGTCCCAGCCCCAGCCCCAGCTTCAGGTTTTCTTTTTGCTAAAAAGTTAAGAATCGTAACTGTAACTGACCTACTTGCCGGCTGGGTAATTAGTGGAACCGAACCCCCCTCGGCACTTGCCGTGGAACCAGGGAATGCGGTGGAATTCATGAGGCGAAAAATCGAAAGTTCCCCACGCAATGGCGCGCATTGGGCGCACCCGAGACCCTGGCGGGTAATCAATAGCAGCCGCCGCCGCCTGTCCTGTCCCGCTGCATGGCCAATGCCAAGCAACCACCAAAATAACTAAATAAAGGAGCCCAAAGCAGCCAAGAAACGGTGGCAGCCATGACAACGTGCCTCAACAAACGAAACAAAGACATAGGAGAGAGAGCGAAAGAGAGAGGCACAGCGAAGCCCGTGCGAGTGCGAGTGTAATGCGGCTATTCAAATAGGGTTTCCTTTATAAATAGAATCGACTGTCGCATTTATGGCCAGCGAACTGTGTCAATTGAGGCGGAGTGGCGTGGCTCTGGCCAGTCGAGTCGCAGCTATCCAAGGCATCGCTTCGGGGCCAGAGAGTATCAGAAATCGTTGCAGAATCAAGGATTACCTCAGCAGTCAGTCAGTCAGCAGTCAGCATTATGTTTCCGCAGGCAGAGCTGGAGAACTACAAGCTGCAGGTGGAGCTGCTGCAGGAGAAGCTGCAACGCAGGTGAGGGGTGGCGGCTGTTTGCCGTAATTACAGCACACAAGGCGCGTACTGTACCCCACTGGGAATACGACAATACGGCAAAAGGTCACAGGCAATCCTTCCTTTGAGCCAGACAGCTCAGCTTAGGGATAGCTGCTCGTTTGTACTGCATTCAGACCTCGACCATTTTCCCTTTATATATATTTATTGCATGTGCTCGCATATTCCCTATAAATGCACACGACTTGATGCATGTTCCCTGTGCCACAGCGAGGATAATCGCCAGCAGTTGGAGCACAAGTTGGACAGAATACTGCAAAAGCGCAGCGACCTGTAAGTAGCCTTTGTCATTTGCCTGATATTGTGCCAAAAACCGCAACGCATCTGCCGTTTGCCATCTGCCATCTCCCATAGCGACAAGTCCGTGCGCCACAAGAGCCGACAGAAGTACCAGGAGTTCCTCGAGGAGCAGTCGCTTCGCAACGAGCGCAACAAGAAGCTCGTCCATATGCTGGAGCGGATTGACGAGCAAACCGTTGCCATGTCGCAGCGCAGCGAGCGGCTTAAGATGATGAAGGTACGTAAAGCCTCGCAGTCGCCTGAACTGCAGTCCAAAAGTCAATCAATAACACAGTTCCCCCCCTCCCCTCTCTCTCTCTCTACCTCTATGCATCCCTTTGACATGTCCCTGGGCAGCTGCAATATCAAATGTACTTTGCGAAATTGGTGCAGAATCAAACATTGCGTTGCATCCAACAGCAGGCAGCAGGTGGCAGCGGAGTTGGAGTCGGAGCTGCGGCAACGGGTGGTCCCATCCAAGTGCTGGTGCCACCGCAAGCGGCGGCAGCACAGGCACAGCCAATGGCTGCAGCTGCAGCTGCTCCGCCACAATGGACCCTGGCCATGGCCACACCCACACATGGAGGCATGCTGCTGACGCCCCAGTTCGCGGCGCCAAATGCAGCTGCTGCGCCCGGACTGGCTCCGCAGGGCCTCTACTACCCGGAGCTGTACGGGCCGATGGGCAGCTCCACTCCACTTGGCACCTCCAACTTGTTCGATCTGCGCGCCACATTGCGCGCCTTTGATAATGAGAATGCCGATTTGCCGGAGCGCATGACTCACTTCAATGCAGCCACATCCAGCCAGGCTGCCCTGACAGGTGATTATCAGGCAGAGGCGAGTGGCAGAGCAGCAGCAGGAGGAGGAGGAGCAGGAGGTGGAGGTGGAGCAGCATCCACGACAACATCCATTTCGATGGCAGGCCAAGACAAAGGAGCGCGGCAACTGAGCAGCACATCCTCGACACTGGCAACATCCTCGTTGACATTTGATAAATTGCCAAAGACGTCCTCCTCGATGACGTTAACGGAGATGCCCCAGTCACAGCCACAGCCACAGCCCCATCCCCGTCCACTGACGAGTGCTGCATCCACTGCTGTCGATGACGTTGGCGGGCAACCGCAAATGGCAGGAGCAGCAGCAGCAGCAGCGGCGGCAGCAGCGGAGAGGGGCCACGAGATGCGTAGGAGCTGGAGTCGAGAGCAGGATCACGAGCAGGAGGTGGCTGATATGGCTGCCTGGACAAATTCACGCGTGACTAAAGTCGAGTATGAAAAATCACCAACTGTCGTTGGCCATAATGAGCCCGGCCAGAGACAGCCCCATCCACAGCAGCCGCAGCAGCAGCAGCAGCCGCACAATTTTGAAGCGTACTTCGGTGAGCTGAAAATCGATGAGCCCTGGCAGCCAGGAGCAACACCATCACCATCAGCATCACCAGCACAGTCCGCCGCAGACAAACGCCAACTAAACGTGCGTCCCGGCGTGGGGCCGAATGCAGATGTGGGCGAGGACATAGCCGTGGCAGCTAAGGTGTGCCTCAGCAACGATTTGCTGGACGAAGTCATTGCCAGTCGTGCGGCACTGGCGAAAGCAGCGGCTGCGGTTGATGAGCAGCTAGCAAGAGGTAATCAATTGTCGCCGCCAGCCGGCAGCAACGAACACGCGGCCACTGGCCCTGCGCCTGTCGCCGCCACCCTCAGCTCATCCTCGACATCCTCGTGGCACCCCAGGCCCGCAGTGTCGATTGAGAATATTGAAAATGCCATTTACGGCGAACGTTTGACAGGAACTGCGACAGTGGCAGCCCCAGAGCCAGCAGCAGCCCCAGCAGCAGCCCCAGCAGCTGCACCGCCAGAACCAACGCAGGGATTTTTCGAGAATTTGGTAACCAATACATCGCCGCACGAGCTGGCGGACCAGCAGCACACCCTGGCCACGATAGAGGAGCTGCACAGGGAGCGGCAGCCGGGGCCAGAGGTTGCCGATTATGGCCAATACGATGCCAGCAGTTATGGGGAGACCAGCGAGCCCATATACGCCAGCATAGATTCCAGCCAGCAGCAGCAGCAGCAAGGGGCACCAGCAGAGCCGCTTTATAGCGAAATCGGAAATCCCACAGACTATCAGCAGTATGCAACGGATGCCAGTGCCGAGGCTGGCGCTGCAGCTGCAGCAGGAACAGAAACAGAAACTGATGCGGGCTGCTGGTGCTGGTGGGGCTGCTGGTGGGGCTGCCGATGGTGCCGAGGCGGACGCAATGCAACAGGAGTACTCCAATATTGATTACGGCAACTACGAGGCCGGAGAGTACGCGGCCGGCTACGATCCCAATGCCTATCCGGGCTACATATACGATGAGGCCACTGGCCAGTATATAGCCGATCCCAATGCCGCCCAGTACGCGCCGGATGGCAGCTACGCTGGACAGGAGTACGATGGCAGTGCCGCAAACTACGACTATGCGTCTTACGGCGAACAACAGCAGCAGCAGCAGCCACAAGAGGAACTGCAACAGATGCAGGCACAGGCACAGGAACAGGAGCAGGCCCAGGCACAACTGGAACAACAGGAAGCGTATCCCATGTCCAGTGACAATGGCCAGAATGGGCTGGAAGTGGAGCAGAGCACCGCACTGGCCATCGCTGCAGCTGCCGCCGTTGAGGCGAAAGTGGACTCAACCGCGGCCACCACCACGCCCGTCGCAGCCGCCAAGCCTGTCAGACCCACGTCGATACTCTCGACGACAGACAAACAAGCGGCGCCTAATGATGCGCAGCAGCAGCAGCAGCCCAAGAAGAAGAAGCGCGTTAATTTCGTTGACAGCAGCGAAACGGATGATAGCTCAAGCGCGAAACCAGCCCCAGCCGCAGCCGCAGCTTCAGCTTCAGGGCCTGCCCTGTCCCTGGGACCACCGCCAGCAGGAGCAGAAACTGGAGCAGGAGCTGGCGCTGGAGGAGCCATCGCCACAACCACAGCCGCAGGCGGCAGCGAGAGTGATTTCGATTTTTCAACGGGCAGCGAGGCGAAGAATTAGAACAAGCTGAAAACCGTTGAAGCTCTAATTTGTTGCCATTTGGGTTAACCAATGAGCGCCCAATCGCGCGACCCATTCAAAGTGAGCGAACGACCGCCACGCCACGACTCGATTTATAGCCAATGCATTTTTCACTTCACTTCCGCAACAAAAAACAGAAAAACAGAAAAGCTGCAAATCAACGAAAGAGAGAAAGCTTCAAAGCCAACAAAAGGAGAGCGTTCGGAGTGCGGGGCTGTGGGGGCGAAATGCTAACAAAAATAGTGGGCCAGCGGAAACGGAAATGGAGGAGACTCAATCAACACAAAAGTTGTTGCTGTGCGCAGTGGGAGGCAGCAGAAAAGTTCCAACAAAATATCTGACATCCGCTTAATTCAATTATCTTAGATGCTTGAAAACGAATATGAATAAATATTTAGTCAATCAATTCAATTTTTGTTCGCTCGAGGCATGAAGAGAACAGCCTGGACACATTTTGTCGTGTGTTAACAGTGCGTATACGCAATGTAGAAGGGATACACGTGGCATTTGGGGAGTTCTAGGGTAACTTAGCTCCATATATTTATTCTTTATCAGTGAAAGTCTCTTTGCCTGTCTGCATTTTCTGTAGAAACTAGCGGCTGGAGTCTCCCAATCAATGGTTTGCAGGCAGATCCTTAGTCAGATCCTTGCAGAACCTGCAAGCTCTTTTTGTTCACCGCTTGCAAGAGAAATACAACCGCTGGCAGTGTATCCTGCAGTCGTTTTACTTGCCCAACACTTGACACACATACGCGGGCAATGGCCTGGGAAATATTTCATTAACGACATCGGTAATAAGATCAGCAGCTGTTGCTGCCAGGCCGCAATTTATCAAAAGTGCAATTGTCTTTGCAGCGGGGCACGGGCACTCAAATTACCTTTCGCTGGCTTTGCTCTGGCCTCGATGGCTGGCGTGGCCCGGCCTGGCCTGTCCTGCTCGGTAGAAGGCTGCCAATGACACTAATTATGTGCGGCCAGGCGGTTAAAGCCGTGGCCAACAAATATGCTGATTCCTGATACGAAAGCAGACTGGCTGACCGGAGAGCCGGCTGATGCTTACTTGACCAGCAATTGCCAACTTAATTGAAATTATGCCATCAGAAGTACAATGTGCAGCCTACATATACACACACACACACACGTACATACGTAGGAGAACTCATATATAGACTGTGCGCGCATACTTGATATTTTTCAGTTCGTTCGCCATTTTAATTTGATTCGCAGTTAAGGCAGTGAATGCGTTAAAAATTCACATTTTCGACTATCGGCAGCGCAACTGTTGCTGACATTTTTCCATCAATTTGAGTGGGCGAAGAAAATTCCGTTTTCGATTTACAATTGCCGAGCAAATTCCCGCGTCATCAGGGCTGGGCGTGCGATCGACAATCCCATTGGCATGCACTTTTTTTTTGATGGCCTTTCCATGCTCTGAACTGAACTGCACTGAAGTGTTTTCTCTCCATATTTTTTGAATAATTGTATGGAGCTTTTTTTAATTACACTCGGTGTAATTTTTTCAACTGCCCACTGACTGTCTCGTTCTCGCTTTATTTAAATTAATTTCTGTGTGGCAGGCACAACAATAAAAATGTAATTAATACACATAATTGCTCAGGCGTTGGGGGTGTGGGTGCGGGGCTCATCAAGCAAGCAAATCAAATGTCAATTAATTTTTGTGGCATGGCGCATTAAATATTTATTTACTTAACCGAAGGCTGCCAACTATTTGGGAATTTCCCGTCAGGTATTTCCATATTTAAAGAGAACCAATAATTGTGGTGGGGGCGGGCGATACCTTCTTGCTGCTTCTCGAGGCAGTTTTTTGTTTTACTTTTTAATGAGTTGAACATTTGAAGCAGCACAAACGGAAAATGTAAACCAAAATGTAATGAAATGAAATGAAGGAGCAAAATGGAGACGAGTCGAGACGCAAAAGGGAAACCGGAAACCGGCACAGGACAGCGCAGCACCGGAGTGCTACTTTTTCAACAGAAATTTGCAATTAAATGTAACACACAAAACCTCAAAGGCAAATGGCAATATAAAACGTAATGGGCCACGTTTAAATATTCGAGCCAACCCCCAGCACAGTCCGTGCAAAGGGGAGAGACTCAGACAAATTTCCAGCATCGTGTCACTTCAAATGAAATATTTGCATTGACCCCAAAAGTTTGACATCGCAAAAAAAAGGTTTTAAATTCCCGTCTAATGACGATGGAAATATATATAAAAAAAAAAACCAGCAGAGAGCGGAAAACAAATTTCTTATCGAGCAGCTAATTGCAGGGCTCAATTTACAACGGAGGAATGAAGCCCTAAAATAAAAGAGATTCTGTTTGAAATTGAAGCCAAGCCACTTGGATTGGCTGGTGGCAGTCGCACGGCAGTGGCAAGGTAAATGTTGAGTCAAAATCGATTTGTTCGATGTTTCGATGTTCGTAATACATACACACACACACACACACATAAGTACACGTGTACACGTGTATGTATTCCCGCGCTTCCACTTCCATTAGCATAAACATCAAGCGTTTTGTCAATGGCAATATTATTTGGCTGCCATGCCATGCCATATGTGGGATGTGTGTGTGCTGTGTGGCTGTGTGTTGGTGTGTTCCTGTCAGCATAATTCAAAAATAAATTGCAAAGCAAATCAAATCGACACCTATCGCAGGTACACGCACAGGTATAAAGGATTATGGCTGCTCGGCTTCAACCCAGAGTCTGCATAATTGAGTGGCGCTTATTTATGCACCCCTTGGCATCCAGCCATCCAGCCATCCAGAGAGTGCAAACAACAAGGGGGCTCTATGCTCCGGAACCCAACACTAGCACCGAAACAGGGAAGCAAGCAAAGAAAAATATAATCAGTGCTGAAATTCAATTTTTCGAAATAAAAAACGCAAATCGAAAAGCTGAACATCCAATGCCACGCAACATATGTTTGGGGCAGCGCTCGCAGAGGGTCCCACTGTATGCTGTTTCGGTCTGATGTACATATGTATGTATGTGTGTGTGTGCACACTCGGTGAAGCGGAAACAAACAAGGTGGAACATCAGCCTCCCCGCACACATACCCGTGCCGTATGATTGACGTTTATGCAAATGACATTTTTTTGTTTTGTTGGGTTAGGCCAAGTCTTTCTGATCATATTTATAGAGCAGTTATGGTATGAATAAACCAGTTAACTTGCTGCCGAAGGTGGGGTTGCTCAGGGAACTTTTATTTTTGGCATTTGCTTGGAACTAATTTGGAAAAATACCCTTTAGAAGGTGCGTCTTGTGATTGTGTGAAATATCGCTCAAAAAAAGATGACTTTGTTAATAAAAAATTCACAGTTTGCAGCTTGAAAATTCTCACATAACTATGCCAATTTATTTTAAATATTTACCATGGATAATGTAATGCTTCAGCAACCCAGCCATGCTCTTTTTTTCTAAAGAACATGTGTTTTTAGGCGGACTGACAGTTTGGATGGACAACGATACTTTGTGCACATACGCGCAGCACCTTTGTTTGGCGCTGCACTAACAAGCCTTTGTTTGAGCTTCAAAGGGTGCGTTGTCCAGAGCTAAAAATTATGCGCCCAAACCGGCCAGGGCATGTAGCTGTATGTTAGGAGTTCCCTTCGGTTCCTGTTCTTTGTTCGTTGATTTGACATTAACACTAATTGAAAACTGAAATGCGATATGCCACCTATCCTATCCTATGCTATCCATTCCTATCCTATGGGCACTCCATTCTTTGCCTTCCCTCCTGATTAAGTGCACGTGCAATGCTTTCAGCTGTCTGTCGAATGTACATAGACTCCCCTGCCACCTTGTGCACACTGGCAGCAGCAGTGGCTGGGGCAGCACTGTCAGCGCTTTCCTGTTCAATTTCGTGCCATTTTCATGCTGAAAAGATAACAAAAGTTTGCCACACTTTCGCCGCGCTGGCAACATAGGAGTTTTCCCAGCGTTTTTCCGCCAACTTATTATTGTTTAAATATTTACATTGAAAATGGCGGCGGCAAGGGTGCGATTGTTGTTGTCGCTGCTGCCGGAGCCACCATATGCGCGACAAGTTTTGCTCCAATGTGGCTGCTGCTGCTGCTGCTGCTGCCTGCCTTTTAGGGTGAGTTCGAGGGGGTTAAAAAAAAGTTTTTTCAGGCCACTCCTCGTGGGCCGACATTGTCACGCAGTTGTCTGAGCACTCCACTCGTTCTTCAGATATATGTACATGATATAGTACGTATATGCATGTATATGTTGGAATTCCATTGAGGTTTCGGATCCCTTTAGCAGCTGGCATTGACAGGATGTGGCTAAGGAAGCCTCGCTTTAAACGGAAAGCCACGAACTTTGCTTCAGTTTTGCGATTAGTTAATTTTCTTTTCTCTCTAGCCAAAAGGGAGAACTCTTGATGTATATATATGTATGTACCGTATGTCTGTACCGTATTTGTTACATGGTAATGCTGCTCTGCTTTCCCTGGTAGGGGAGACTCGTACTTATTTGGATGATGGCAAAATGTTTTCGCATAAACATCACGTCGGTCACGTTTCACGTTGGTCCGTTACAGCTCCATCTATAGCAACGGCTACAGTTAGAGCTACAGTTGGAGCAGCCCCAGTGGCTGCTGTCTGTTGGCTGCTCTCTTTCTTTTTTATTGTTGAATTGCAAGCAAATGTTGGGCAACACCCAGCCAGACACGTATGACAGTTTTACTACGATGGCAAACAATGCTAATAATCATCATAATGCTTTTCAAGTGGCGCAAATATTTGCCAAGCCCATAAACATAAATCAACAGGATGTGGAGGGCTGGTTGCTGTGTTGGTGTGGGGCCTCGTCCTGATTACTTATAGAAAGGAGCAAGCCGGAACTTGCTGGGTGGGTTTAAAAATGTCAAAAGCATAAAGCCATAATATATGCGATATATATTAGACGTTTAGGCCTTGTCAGGAGCATGCTGCATGCTGCATACTGGGGCATGGCTTGGCATACAATTTGCAATCAGGCAAAACTAATTTGCCCAATAAGCCGCAGGCAAAGAGGTCAGAAAGGTAGGCCAGGCGGACGTACGGGGGGACAGTTCAGTTGCCGGGATAATGGCACAAAATCAACTTGAGCTGATATTGACAATTCAGTGCCACAAACACAAAACTTTCAGTTGTCAGCCTCAACCAATTGAGAAATTTCCAAAATGACAGTGAAATTGATTTTCATCGATATATCTACATGCACGAGTCACTCCTCTGTGTATCTCTGTATGTGTGTGTTGTGTGTGGGTGTGCTGTGTGTGTGTGTGTTAGTGTGTGTGTGCTTCATATTCATATGCGAACGTGTGCTACTGGCATTCGAGTGTCCCTGACAATGGCAGCCAACCGCAATGTAATTGATGTGGATCCCTTGCTCTGCCTTCTGTGCCTTCTGTACCTTCTCTGCTCGCCTTCTAACTTGGCCAGAACCACACTTGTTCCTCATGTTGTTATTCATTAAAATCAGAGCCCAAGTGCTTTTGTCTCAGCCCTAGACTGGGTACCGACAGAGGTCCGCCCCAGAGGTCTCGAGTGGGCACCCGCTCCCCGTCCCGGCTAATCTGCATTGTCTGCGTTTCGTAGCAGGGCAGAAGATACACATGTGGCATTGTCCTGCCCCAGGAGATGGTCGCGTGATTTGGCCCGAGAGTTCCATGGAGTTCTTCGTGGAGCCAGATGGATAGACGCCTACGCTGATAATATTCTTATCCCCCTGTTTCTGGAGGCTTTGCTGGAATTTTCACTTTTATTGTTTAAGCTTTCAGCACAGATTGTGCGCGTATTATTGAAATCCCCTTTGTGTGCCTGGGGCGTGCCGCACACGCCGTTACACACACACACACCCACTCGACTCCTGCACCTATGCTTACTCCACTCCCCTTGCACTCCCCTTGTACTCCCCTTGTACTCCAGCATTGCATTGTTTCCCATTGCTAGCTGGCTTTGGCACCCAACTCCCGCTTCGCTTTCAGCTCCCAGCTGCCAGCTTCCAAGTGCGCTCCTTCGATGCTCCATCTCCTGATTTGTACAGAACAAAGCCTTGTTGCGAATGGCAAAGTTATTTGAAAGCATTGATTACATATTGATAGCGATGGCAGGCACTAAGACCTTCACCAGCGCCAAGTCAAACCAACCGCAAGCCGACATCCGAGGCTGAGAATCGCTCCGAACATACCAGCAGATAACCCAGCTGCTGCTGCTGCCGCTGCTGCGGCTGCTGGCATTCCGCCGTGCTGCTTATCCGTGTCAATTGATATTTCCTGAAACTTCATCGAATTTGGGGCAAGTGTTTCCCCTGCGGATAGCGAAATGTTTATTGCTCGGGGCCAGCTTATCGCAGATGCTGGCACTGTTTCTGTGGCTGTAGTTCTGGCTGGGTATTGATACATTAATTAGCCAGCCAGCGCATCATTAAATCCATCAGAAGAGCTGCGCCACTGCAGCTTAGAAAATTCCCAGAAAGCTAATGGAATTTCCTGAAAGCACTTTGAGCCATAAACAGAAATGTGCATGCCATTGATTGTTGTTTGGCAGGCTTTAAGCTGGCCTGCCTGCCACGTGTGCATTAAAGAGGTGGGTGTCCATGGCAACCGCCACGGGAGCCGCTTTGTGGATGCCTGAAGAGGCGACAATGAGTGGAGCCTTGGAAGGGCCCGGTGCCGCCTGGCTTCGGCAGCTCTGCACTGGTCTGTGGTGTGCGATGGATGGGTTTGCATTGCAATTTAATGCGCAATGGCCTTCCGGATATCCGTTTAATGGCCATGAATACATAAATAATAAAATTGTATTTGTTTATTGCACGCAGCCAACGCAGAAATATATACAGATGCACATACAGCGACAGACACAGATACAGAGACAGAGACAGACAGACAGACACGACTCTTACACACTGAATTTATTTACCTTTGCGAATAAAATATATCCATGCTCATATATATGTTATTTTTTTTATTTCATTTGACTTAATGCAATTTAAACAATATACAATATATTTTACATATAGTAAAAATGATAAAAGTCAATGGAAAAAACTATATATTCAAAGGCACGCCACATACTCACACTCACTCATACTGGCACTCACACTCGCACTCATACTCGTTTATTTATTCACATATTGACTACAATATTTGTGTGCCTCGAGCAGAGATTGCCTATTATTATGGCACTGGGCAGTGTGTGTGTGTGTGTGTGTGTGGCATGGATGAGGACTTCCGTTTTCCTGTGGCTTGTTAAAAATTATTTAATTTTATTTAATTTAATTTTATTGTGTGTTGAATTGTTTGTTGCGGCTGGGAGGAAACAATAATCCAAAGTCATTGTTACATCCCTGCCGTGCATAATAAATGAGTACCATGCACGTTGCAAGAGCACTTTGCTGTGCCCCGTGCTGGCTGCACTGCAGATGCTAATGCATAGCTATTTCCACTGTCCTTCACACAGAGAAGGGAGAGTGTGTGTGTGTGTGTGTGTGTGGAATGGGATCCACTCTCGAGCTGGATCAGAATATGCAGCTGGAGAAAATTAAAAATGCCATTGGCACGGCGCCCTGGCCCAGCCCTGGCCCGGCCCTTGCCCGGCCCGTCCAGCATGCAAATACATGTCCCTGTCATAGAGTTACACAAAGTGCTTAATCAAGCTTAAAAGAAAAGGACTCGAAAAGAGCCACATGCACAGCCAAAGTAAAACAACGAAAAAAAAAAGGAAGCCCAGCCCCAACCATAGATGGGACGCTGAACGAATACGAGCACGGGCTCTCATTGACTGTGCAAAGTGAAGTGAAGTAGTTAAAAATTAAAAGGGACACTTAATCCAGTCAATGTCTTGCCGTCGCGCCGTCGCATCCTCGCATGGCTAAGTGAAATACCGAAACCCAACGAGGGACGGGATTAGCAGGTTCCTGCCATCGTGGTCTGAGGGTGTTTTCATTTGATTTGCCCATGAATGGGGCCATGGGTGGGTGGTGGTGCATGCATGCACACATAGGTGGTTGGGTTTTATGGGGAAATGTTTGCACACAAGAAGTGCAATTATGTGCACAAAATGGAGAATGAAGCAAGAAAGTGGAGCAATTGAAAGCGACAAATGGAGCTGGGGTTGGAACTGGCACTGGCGCTGGCGCTGAAGATTGAAATGCAGATGCAATTGCAATGCAAAGGATAGCGAAAGGGGGGACACAGACATGGCTGATTGCCGGCCAAGACAAAAACAATTTAACCCACATTTGCATGCAAAGGAAAATGGAAATTACCAGCGCTATGATGTGGAAATGGGACAGGGCACTGGGATAAAGATCTGCTATGGCCACAGACCACCATCATAGATCATCTGACTAATTAAAGGAATGTGCTGCACATTACCTGATTGGCCCCCCAACTTTCTTTCAGTTCCTTTGGGCTTGTCAGACATGGAGGGTCGCCGTCGCCGTTGTCGCTGTGTGCTTTCCGCAGCTCGTCCCTACATGCTGATATTTTCCGTGTTCGCGCTGACGCCGCCGCCCAACTTCTTCGACAGGCCTACGAATCGACGCCTGAGGCGGTACTTGATGGTGGGCTATGGATTTTATGCGCTCTTTATCCTGGGCATTCTCATATGCATGTCCTATGTGAATATCCTGGCCCTGAACGAGGAGATCGAAGAGTACAGGCTGGAGGACTTCACCAAGGCCATGGGCAGAGTGCAGAAGATTGTGCTGATCATCATGGGCATTGTGAACCAACTGAATATGCTCCTGAACTACCGTCGACTGGGCCACATCTATGAGGATATGGCAGACCTGGAAATGGAGATAGACGCTGCCTCCCAGTGCTTTGGCGGACAGCCGGGGCGGAACAGCTTTCGGTACCGTTTGGCCATCAGCTGCGGCCTGTGGCTGGTCCTGCTGGTCGGCTTGATGCCCCGCATGACGCTCCAGGCCATGGGCCCATGGGTGACCTTTCCCAATAAAATTCTCTCCGAGCTCATTCTCATAATGTTGCAGCTCAAGTGCTTGGAGTATTGCGTGTTTGTGGTGATGGTCTATGAGCTGGTGCTCCGCCTGCGCCACACGCTGCGCCAGCTGCAGTCGGAGCTGGCCGACTGCAATCAGAGCGACATGCTGCAGGCCCTGTGCGTGGCTTTGCGACGCAATCAGCAGCTGCTCGGCCGTGTCTGGCGACTGGTGGGTGAGCTGGAGCGATACTTTACGCTGCCCATGATGTTTCTGTTCCTGTTCAACGGCCTCACCATCCTGCACGTACTTAACTGGGCTTACATCAACCAATTCAATCCGGATGACTGTTGTCGCTATGGTAGGAACTAAAGCCTCTCTCTCTCTCTCTCTCAAGTATCTATGCCCTCAGCTGTGTATTTCTCGTTTCCATAGTGCGAATCGGCAACTGTTTGCTGCTGCTGATCAATCCTCTGGTGGCCTGCTTGCTCAGCCAGCGTTGCATCAATGCCGTGAGTACTTCCGACTGTATGCTGAGCTTAACTTTATCCCACAACTTGCCCTGCAGTACAACAGCTTTCCACGCACTCTCCATCGGATGCGCTGCCTGTCGGTGGCAAACAGTTCTCCCATACTCTCCATGGGCCTGCGGGAATACTGCCTGCAGCTGCAGCACCTCCGACTGCTCTTTACCTGCGGCGGCTTCTTCGACATCAATTTGCAGAACTTCGGCGGGGTATCTAAGCACTTAGTGTGGATTAACTGGTGCCTGCTGCTAATCAATCTTCTAATCTTGCAGCTGGTCGTCACCATTCTGGGCTACACCATAATTCTCGTGCAATTCAAATTTCAGGCCGTTGCGGAGGAAAACGTGCGTAACGGCAGCAAAAGCTCTGCCACTTGAGCTTTAAGCTTCAGCCATGTCGAGTACATGTCATGTACATGCACATTTACACTACATTGTAACTACATTGTATCTACATGCGGGTGCTATAATTTAAAACAATATTCAAACACTTTTTGTATAATTTACGTATATTTGTGTGGGGGGGGCCCACTGTCCAGCGTCGTTGGCCTGCCCGAGAAGGGGACTACGCCACTCATTATTGTTTCATTTATCATAAATTGTGTGTATATAAAGTACATATGTTTGTATAGCTAACATTTCATGTTTCATCGAGAAGTTGTACTCACAATTAGTTTTCAGTTTAGTTTTCTATATGCTGGTAATTGCGACAATCATCGATCAACTTAGGGGCTAAATGCTCTTACATGCTACATTCGTATTAACCTACTGCCAAATATCTGCCCAGCTGGACCCGTCTACAGTGCTCCGATTTGTACCACTAATTAATAAGTCTTAGGGCTAATACATTGTAGAGTCAGTTGTCAGTTGTTGGATCAGTTATTGTCTGTACTGCGCTTGGACGCGATACAGATTCAGTTGCAGTTACAGTTACAGTTACAGATTCAGCGTTGATAACTTCATTCAATTGATATATAATCACAGACTAAATAACTGGAATAACGTTCGGAAGTATTTTGTATATATATTTAACTATCATTGTGGGAATAATTAACTAATTAAAATGCGCCAGCAAAACAGTGCTTGGGGCCACTCAAAATACCAGACCATATACCATGATACCAGCATACCGTCATACCGTCATCTATTGCCAACAAACCAATTCTAAACAATTCTCAACGTGACTTCTTAACAGACATATTTGCACTTAGTTCTAGTAATTATCTCAGTGATTGCAACACATTGCCACTGGCAGTTACATTTCGAGTTTCAATTGTGTGTGTGTGTGTGTGTGTTTAATATAAAGCTCCATTACAGTTACAGTTCATAATAACGATCGGTATATAGGTATATAAAAAAACATGTGTGTGTGTGTGAAAGGACACTGGTGGTCTTACATATCTAGGGGCTGCTTACACATAACTCTCTCTGTCTCACTCGATCCCACTTCGCTAGAATTAATCTATTTAGTATATAGTTGGGGGCTAGCTACACTCAAAACAGGTCCATGTTGTCGTTCATATAGCTTAACAGATAGTACAAATAAATAAAAAGACACACTGTAGGCAGGAGATAATTCAGCAGTAGGCTAACTATTATCCCGTCCCATGCTTCCCGTTCTCGAACAGGCCCTTCTTGAAAAAAGACGACAGCTGGACGAGGGAGGCGCGCGTGAGGCCCGGCCCCCCGGGTCCCTCATATATCGGGCATTGCGGTATCTTTGAGCAGACCACAAAAAGTCGCCGCAAATACAGCTCCAACAGGCGCCGTCGATGCTTGGCCACTGGCTCGCTGTTCGACGCAAACAGCTCACGGCGTGGAAATGGTAGGGCAGAGATCTACGGCGGGAAACGGCGAATAATGTAAGTAAATTGTATGCCTGTTTATTTATTCACACGTTACCTTGGCTCCGTAGCAGTGCTTCATGCATAAGTGCAGCTCCCGGAAGCGACTGTAGCGACGCAGAATGTTCAGTTTGCCATCGGGCAGGGCGATGCGCACCTCGTACTCGTAGTGCGTCTGCTTGCCAGCTCCACGCATCACAAAGGAGGGTATCGTGATGAAGTGGTCGCCCTCAGCAGCTGAATGGGAGAGTGACAAGAACACAATAAAGACGCAAGGCCCAGCGCCACAGAAGAGTGACCGATTTTAGCTACTCACGAAACTCCCGCATGGATGGGCAGGATCTGGTCATGCTGGGTGGATAGATTTGCGATGTGGACTCCTCCATGCTGGTGGGACTCATCACGCTGGATCGCATGATGGAGCTGGCCAGCTCGTACTGGCGCTCCATTCCAGACCGCTCATCGGCACAGCACATGGCGTGCGCCTCCAAGTCCTGCACAGTTTGGAGCATTTCCTGCTCCATTTGAATGTAGCGTCGCTGCAGATCCTGCAGATCGGCAATTTGCTCGTCCAACTGGGCCTTGTTCAGGTCCGTTTCGAGGTTCTTCATGATCAACGCCTTCTGGGCGGCAATCTTGCGGCGCAGCGAGTGCAGCGGACAGTAGGGACGCGACATATCCGAATGCCGGCCCAGTTCGCACGAGGAACAGGAGCCCGTATCCTCGTCACTGGTGCGCACGCTCTGTTTGTAATTGTTGAGGTGTCCGTTCTGGAGCAGCGCCTGTGTTTTGCTGTCCAAGCACACGCCACTGTCGCTCATGATGGCCTGCGAGCTGGGCGTGGCACTGGGTGCACCGCCTCCGGTGCTGGTGCCACTACCACTACCACTGCCACTGCCACTGTTGCTGCTTGGGCCGGCCGTGCAGGTGCGTGAGGCATCTTCGCTGCTGCCTGAAATGTCGTCATCCTTGCGTGTGTCCTCCGCCTCATCCTCTGCCTCGCAGGAGCAGTTGCTCAGCGGCGTCTGTTGGCCCTCCGTGATGGTTGGCGACGAGACCAGCGAGAAATTCGATTGGGCGGTGTGGAAGGTATCACAGGTCTCGTAGGTGTCCGATTTGGACACATCGTCCGCTTCGTTTGTGCTGGTCGAGGTGGACATGGACATGGACTTGTTGCTGAGCTGCAGTTTCATTGTCTGCTTCCTGGCGCGCATCGCCTGCGCCTCTGCCTCGCTCTCGGCGCGCTCCACACGCAACCGCTCCAATTGCGCTTGAATTTCCAGCATGGTCTCGTCCACTTTGGCTATTTTGCTGGTGCTCGCATTGAGAATGCGCTCCTTCTCGGCTATCTCCTCGTCCAACTTGCGAATTTCCTCGTTCTGTAAAGGCGTCACAGCATCAGTTCAAAGGGTTTTAGCTGCATTTTGGCATTCAGCAAACTTACGTTTCGCCGTACAGTGTCCTTAATAAATTGGGCGGCAAACAGATCCAACGAATCGGAGACCTGCAGCAGCAGCTCATCATTCAGAGGGGTGCCTTCCTCGATCTTCATGCCCATCTGTGGGGCCATAACAAAATTTATATTAATATTTGAGTGACTCAGTGTTGCTTGTTGTACAACGAACTCTACTGTAGTGCTAGGCAAACTAATTATGAAACAAAACAAAAAACAAAGCACAAACCTCATCCAGTTTGCCACAATCTTGCAGTTCCTGCAATTCTTTCGCTACGTACTCTGAGAAATCGCGTTTCTTAGAGTCGAGCTGCGTCTGAAACGCTGAAATTTGTCTACACACAATGTCGATCTAAAACGAAAATGGAACGAACGTAAAAATCATAAGGAACACAAGCCGAAAACATAGGAAATGATAAGCACACAAAGAGATGGAGAGAGAGAGACGAGAGACAGGCACATAGCAAGCACACAAAGAATCAATCCATGCATCGCAACATGCAACAGTGGTAGGGGTAGTGGTGGTGTGGAGGATCCGTGAGACGCACCTGAACCTTCTCGTTGGTCTTCTCCCACAGCAGCATGTCCTTGCGGGCAACCAGCTCCTGCTCACGACAGTTCAATATCTGCAGGCCGTCCATTTCCTCCTGCTCCAGGCGTATCAGCTCTTCCGTCAGCTTCCTCACCTTCGTCTTGTATTGGTCGTGCATCTGAACGCGTTCCTATGTGGACAGAATAAAGGATAAGTCCCTACTGCGTTCCACTGCATTCTCCCCAGCATCCACTTACCACATTCAACTGCTTGAGGGCATTCTCAATGGTGTCGAGTATCTTGCGATTCTCATCCTGCAGCTCTGGATCGTCCCGCGACATGGGACGCTGCGGATAATACTGCCGTTCGGGCCGCTTATAGGGCGATGCGCCATCCTCGTCCGAGTAAATGCTGCACGCGAGCAGGTTCTCCTTCGAGGAGGTAATCAGCGACAGCCGCGACATATCCAGCTGAGATCGACTCAAGTCCTTGCGCAGCTTGGCCGCCTCGGCGGGATTGTTGAACCGGAAGATATTCGTGCGGCCCAGCAGTATGATGTCGCCCTGCGAGATCTGCTTGGGTTCGTCAATCAAATGGGCATTCACCCAGCACTGGGCCAGGGGCCAGGGATGCAGCGTGACCACGCCACCCTTCAGCACAATGCTGCAGTGCTGTGCGCGGATGCCGTCGCCCGCCAGCTCGATATCCTGCGCCAGCTCCGCATCCTCGGTGCCGATGCGTGTCTCGCCCTCTTTGAGGCTGTAGAGGGTCACTCCGGTGGTCACATCGTTGTGGATGCCAATCAGATGCGGCATCTCCGAGTCGAGTACGACGCCCACACCGGACTTGCGCAGACCCAGGCTCTTTTGCTCCTGCAGAATGGACTGGGCCACCTTCCACTTCTCCGTCCACTCCTCGGTGAGCACTTTCTCCTGGGCCTCCTTCTTCTGCAGATCGGCCAACACCTTCAGCGAGGGCTGCAATGATTGCTGCAATACAAGAGGAATCAGAGCTACTACAAAACGAATCTTCTGCATTCACTCCCTGACTTACCGTGTCACCCGTCAGCATCGACTTGAGCTTGTTGATCTCCTCTCTGAGCTCGCGTATCAGCTTCACATTGGAGTCCTCGTTGACTGTGGGCTTATTGATGATGTTCTTCGCTCGATTGGCGTACCGCAGTGTGCTCAGCGTTTCGCTGTAGTTGCAGTCCGCTGGGGAGAGGGCTGCAATCATGATCGTCTTGCTGTTGCCGCCCAAACTGTCCTTCAGCAGCCACGTGAGAATGGAGTCGCGATAGGGTATGTACAGCACTCGCTTGCTGGCACTATTGGGGGTTGTGGCCAGCGTCGAGTTGTTGTGTGCGGCGCTCGTCTGCTCCGCCAAAGCGGATATGACGCTGCCCAGCGTCACCAGCGACTTGTTGATGTGTGCACCCTCCTTCAGACGCTGACCCGTCGCACCCGTTGCATTGGCCCGCTCGCTGCAACCACAACAAAAAGGGGAAGAGGCAACGACGTTAGTGGATGTGGAAATTGCTGGCGCTTTCTAGAGCGCTTCATGCTCCGCTTACGCACCTGCCCGCCAAGTCGACCAAATGGATCTTCGAGACTGTCTCGCTTGGCATGTCATTCATGAAGACCGCCTGCACAAATGTGATCGTGAAGATGGCGTGACTGCGACTGCTCGTGTCGTTCATGTTTGTGCTGGCCGTGGTGCGTTGCGCATTCCCTCGAGCAATGCACTCCTGCAAGGGATACACAAACAGCAGCACATTAATTATTGGGCATCATTAAACGATTCAACCATCCAGCCGAATCACTCACCTGAATCTCATCGAAATCGGACACTGCATGCTGCGACAGATTCTCCACATAGGGCCCCAGACTGCGATGCTCTCGCACCCGCAGCCCGTGTCCGGTGCTCTGGGCCGCCAGCAGATCCTTCACCCGTTCATTGTAGATCTCCAGGTAGCTGGCATGCGTGCGGTAGCCCGTTCCCGACTCCTGGCCCACGCGCATTCGATTGAACAGCTCCTCGCAGATGCGCGGTATCAATCCCGGATTGCTCGGTGTGCCCATCATCGTGAACGTTTTGCCAGAGCCCGTCTGTCCGTACGCAAACACGCACGCATTGTAGCCTGCAAAGGGTAAAGCAGCAAATGTTAAAAGGTTGCCCCATGCATTCGAGCGTGTCCATGTCAGCGGACAGGCTCTGTGGCAAGCAATTCCCAGGCATTCTCTTTGGCAGCCATCGCTTGTGCGGCTCGTATAAATCTTCCAGATGGATCGATAGTGGGATCTCTGCTGCAACTAGTAATGGCAGGAATGAACTTGACCAAGGTGGCACTGGCAGATAAGCTGATTTCCCTCTCTGTATAGAGCTTTGCTTGACTGTGACTTATCTGCATTGACATTGATCCCATACAAATTGACGTATTACTAGAGTATAAAAGATATAACATTCGAGGCGAGAGACAGACCAGACGGGGAACAAATATTTTTCTACTATAATTATCCACTTAATAAAGCAATAAAGTTTGCATTTTGTGTGCTCGAAAGTGCTTTAAATGGCATCATAAATAGGTAGACGCTAGATGTCATAATACTCATGAATCACGGCTGCAAAATTGTGCTGAACCAGCAAAGATGTTGCATTCGAAAAGTCGTGACAAAATCGCTGGCGCCTAGGCCCCAGGCCCCCACCAATCTCTCATCTCTTGCTGCAACGGCACCAAGTATCCGTCAACAGACGAGGCAAGTAAAATGGAGAGTAAAATGGAGAGTGACGCGGCGAGTGGCGTGGAGTGAGGGATGGACAGACATGTCACGCCCAGTGGGCGGCTTAAACACTTCAACAGATCGTTGGACTAGCCCCGGGCAGGTGTAACGTGTACGATTAGATGTGCCTTAACTTTTCTTTTCCTTTTTTTTTTTTTTTTGTATCTTGTCATTTGAGACCTCACAAGTGGCGCAACAACAATTGGCCATCTGTCCAGCGTTTAGGCAGCCACAAAGCCACCCAGTCCCCTCGTTCCACATGGCGAAGACTCATGCAGGGACGAGTCATCGCAGCCAGTGGGACGCCACTTGCAGTTATTGTGGATGGCTCGTTTTCTTGGCTTGTTTTCCTAACTGCATAATTCATTCAAATGTTTGTCATTCCCATGCCCCATTCCCCATCCACTTCCCAGTTGGCCAATCTTCGGCCTCCGCTTGTAATTCAATATTGAAAGCGTGCCAAACAGCACAGCAGACGCCGAGCAGCCGACAGCTGTTCCATTTCGCTTGCCATTTCGCTGTTGTGGGCGAAAGTTTTTTGTTTCTGTTGCTTTGTTTTGCTTTAGTTTACTTTTTTGTTGCTTAGTTTCTATACCCTTGAAGTGGAGGGGCTCTAATAATTCAGATCGAATGTTTGCAAATGCACTGAATGAAGCAGCTTCCGTTACATAAAGCCATTTCCTTCTTTATGTCACGATCGCCACAAAACAAAACGTAATTTGGTTGCTCAATTTACCCAGAAATTACTCATACTCTGTAGAATTTTTGTAGTCGATTCAAGGGTATCAAAAGTCAGCCTTTCTTTTCGGGCTCTTGCAATGAAATAATAAATTAGTTTCTGCTTGCTTTTCCCCTCTGCTTTTGCCAAGTGAAAGCGCGTAACAAAATCTACGCATTAATTGCTGGGAAAATCTTAGCAAGGCACGAGACAACCAATCGATCGATCAAATTTAGCCCCCAAGTGACATCAGTGCCACCAAGGCCACCAGAGAGGCTCCCCCGCGCCACCCCTTGCCGGTGGCATGACCACTGATGATGGCTCCACCTCCAGCACTCGAATGACATCCAGCAGTCAGCCGGAAATTTGCATGATTATGCCAAGCGACGCCAATATGTAGGTTCATTCGTGTCGAAGTTTGGGCTTTGGTGTACACTGTACAGTGAAGCTTCTATTTTTAGACCCAAATGTTGTTTACAATAAAGAAAAGCCCCCCGCAAAAGGCAGACGCACAAAGAAAATGTAAACAAAACTGTAAGTGCAGGCAAACAGCAAAAAAAAAACGGAAAAAGAGAAAACTCTCGAACCGGTGGGAGGTGGAATAGCGGCTATGCTTTGGTTGTTGTGGGGGTGTCTGTCTCTGTGTGTGGCTAATGGGGAAAATCTAGCTGTCATGTGGCACAGACCCCGTGAAAAAAGGTGGGCAATTATTTGGCTGGTGGGGAGGTTAAGGCGTCACGACAGACAGTCACCCGACTGGGTGTTGGGTACTAGCAGCCATCGCGGGGTGGAGCGTGGAGCGGATGGGCCGTGACCCCAAAACCCCTCGAAATCCGAGCTGTGTGTCTCACCTTCGTAGGCGCAATCGACCACATCGTTGCCCAGATCGCTGTACACCTGCTCCTGGGTGGCAAAGTGCTCATCCTCGGCATCGTATGACCAGTACGAGTAGTCGAATGTGAAGTCATGATGATTGTCCCTGCCGGCATCGCGGATCGACAGCAGTCGTGGCTTCATCAGGCGCGTCTTCTTGCCCTCCATCTCCATGATGAGCTGCGCGTCCATGTCATTCTCACTGCAAATAGTAGATAAAGAAAATAGATGAGAAAATGACATTTTCATTTATTAGCTGTCGAAAATAATTGGCGGCCTTGGTGGTGAGCTCCGGTCCGACGTCGGAAAACCTTTTGTAACTATTGTCTCGATTTATATAACAGTTCCGACCTGTTCCCACTGCTCACTGCTCCCATCTCCTCTCATTTAACGACTTCTCGTGTCGAAATAATGCTATTTTTATTCCAGCTTTAGCTAACAACAACAGCAACCGCCAGCAGCTCTCACATTTTGCTCATAAATATTCCTATTAACGATTTTTGCATGCCCTAAACAAATGGGAAAAAATTACGACCCCGCCAACCCCATCCCACCCCACGCTACCCCTTTATCGCAGGCGATTGGAGGAGCTGGTGCCATGCCATGCAATCCAATTGACATATTCCACTGGCAGCAGCAAGCACAGCTCCAAATACGGCTCTCTGTGATCGGGCGACACTGTTCCACAGCTAGAGCCACAGCGACAAATTATAAATGAAAATCCGGTTTGCAGGGCATAATAAAATGCTGGAAAACTTGATTGCAACATCAAAAGGAAAAGCGACGCAAATGAAAGAGACGAGGCAAAAACGAGGCATAGAACATTTGTTCGTTTAAAGATGGAATGGGAATGGGAATGGTAATGGGAGACGGGGAACCGGGAAAACGGAGAAGCGGGGAATTGGGGAACCGGTTGACTTGAGTTCATAGGGGCACCCCCACACACAGATGCATCCATGTGGGGTTATATGTATGTAGTAGTATATGGAAGAGCATTAAAGAAAATAAACACAAGAGCCCATCATCATCCACGGATGCCACACAAACTATTCAATGGAAATGATAGCCATAGAGCAGTCTGCTGTCTCTGAAGACTGCTTAGAACTCTGTCATGGGGGTCATATCTATCAGATACAAGAGGGAAAAATGCTATTGGAAAAGAGAGATTAGCTAGTAGAGTAAGATTTGTTCCCATACAAAATTAAATAAGAAATATATTCCCAAGATAATTTATCTTAGGCGGACATCTTTCTAGAGAGAGTTTTAGCTGAACTTTTTAATTGCTAATTGCAGAGAAAACCAAAAAATAACTAGCATTTAGTATAAACGATCCAAGCGGAGGGCGTGGTTCCGTTGAGAACCGAACACAGAGAACTCGGAGCCTGCTCCGCCATGGTTCGACAATTTGAAGGGTATTTATGCACCCATTTCTCTGAACAAGTCACTGCAATGTCTTGTCCCATTTGAAGCGGCAGTTTTAGGTCATTCCTCTGCTCGCCCCATAGCGTGGCATGATTATACGCTGTTCCACTTGGCTTGGCCGTTCTCTGTGGCTCTGTGTAGCTGCAGCTCTTCTTGGTGCCGCAGTGCGTTTGAGTTTGAGTGGTTTTAATTCGTTAATCTTTGGCCTGTTGTTGAGAGCAGACAGCCCCATAGCCAGAGCCACAGATTACAGGAATGAGAGCTGCTTGAGCGGGATTTGGATGAGCATTCATTCGTTCATTCTCTGTGTGGCTGTGTTGCTGTGTTGCCCTGACAATTCTGAGAGACTGCTGCTGCTGCTGCTGCGTTGATTCATGTCTCAAATTAAAACATTCATGCAGCAGCCACTAAAAACGAACAAAAATTGTTTGCCTGAGCCGTGAGTCATGGGAGTCGTACAATCCATTATGAGAGTGAGAAATGGGAACTTGTTTTGGTTTCGGATTCGTGCTAAATATTAACTCAAACACTCGTTGATGTGTGAGTGTTTTTGCGAATCAAATTGAATCTTTTTTTCCGTTTTTTTGGGTGCAATAAACATACTCATACTTGTAGGTAATTATTGTAGGTTTTTCCTTTTGTTTTTCGTACGTTCAGGCGGCACTCTTGCATGACTACAACGATGATGATGATGATGATGTTGATGGAGGAGAGCCACGGCAATATGTGTGCTAAAACTGTGTCTGTTTGGAGGCTAACAAAAAACAGATGTACCACCCAATGGGGATGGATCTACACGAGTAGGATTTTTGTGGCCAAAACCCAAGCAAGCAAGCAGAGTGGAGTGGAGTGGAGTGGCGTGGAGTGCTTTGCATAAGTCTACTACGATAATGATGATGATGTCACAACATAAACGCGGGGCCCCCGGAGGCAGTTTTAGCTCCAGTTTTTGTTGCTATTGTAATTACAGTTTTTTGTTTGCTCGATTAGCACACGAGAGGGAAACCTATAAAAAATATGTACATATGTATGTAGCTTATATTTTTTATATCGAATGTGCGAATGGAGATGAATGACATCATTACACGGGTTCCAGTTCCATCTTTCTTTGTTTGGCAGCAGTTCTCTTTGCTGCTCTTTCTGCCGCTACCTCTGCCTATTCCGCTGTCTTCTTTTTTCTTTCTTTCGCTTTGTACGCAAGTAACTGTGCCAAAAGCAATGACCGCTGATAGACAAGATAAAGACACACATACACACAAAACAAAAATACACAAAAACTAAAGGTAAATGTTCAAATGTTAATGCTCGCTGGCGGCTCGAAGAAAAAAAAAAAAAGAGGTACTATAATGTGGCTTCAAGCAGTCAGACAGTCAGATAGTCAGACAAGACACATTGGGCAAGCCCCAGCCCCCAGACACGCCATTCTCCCAACTAGTTGGTTGGCTAACCAAAAAACAACAAATCAAAGGCCTTCCACGTTCTACCAAAGCAATCCCGAAGCAGTCGGCCGGCCTTGCAGATCTGAAAGGCGCTTCTATTGAGGAGTTTTCCATTCATTTATAGCCTAGAGAGCTGGGTTGGGTTTTCAGTTCCACGGCAATATGTAAATCCCAATTTAATCCGAGCCAATGCAACAGTTCGCCCCCGCATTAAGGGGCGTTTATAAACATCCACTTTATCGCTGGTCTGGACAAACATTCCCAATCCCATTCCCATTCGCATTCTATATCCATAATCCCACCGCTTACCGCGTGTTAAAGGGGCGAACCCTCACAGCAACCTTGAGCGATGACATTTCGGTGGTTGTTCCTGGGATTCTTGTACTCCTTTTCCTATTGGATCTGAAGTTATGTGCCGTTTACCGGGGTGGGTTCACGGTACAGTAGACCCAGATTCAAATTGTTGCAGGCAGGCAGGGCAGCAGCAGGTTTGTCCACTGCCACGAGCCACGTAATTTGATTCGAGAGGGGGGGGATGAGATGTGTGGGGGTTCTATGAGAAGCACTTCGATAATGGTCAACAACACTTTGTGTATTTATTTTTCTTTTCTGTTTTCTCTGCCTTACACCGCGCGTACACTTCTTGGCCTTGTTTCAGTTTGTTTTTCTTTTGGTTTTCTTGTGCACCGCCGCACCACCACCGTTATTATGCCTTATGTCGAGCAGCAGCCGCAGTGCTCCGCTGTCCACGACTTGGCCGAACTTTGCGCGCCTCCGCAGACAACTGCACATAATACTCGAACTAATAATGATGATTGTGCGCAATTTAATTCCGATTCACTTGCACTGGCACCTTGGGCAGCTAACATTATTATTTGGGTAATTGGTTAGCAGGGGGGCGGAGGTATCTGCCACTGTATTGGTGTTAAATTTTGAAGGTGCACACGCACACACCAACATATGCAAATTGCGTTTTAAATTCCGTAGCACAAATCATTAAATGCATTCGCGTCCATTGCAGCGCATAAAACAACGAACCGTACACTGTTTACACATTTGTATATAGTTTTTCCACAATATTTTTACTTCAAATGCGCGATTAGAGTGACCGCGGACTTATCAATAAAAAATACCGCCAACAGAAATATATCGATATATACCTATGCATTGTCAAAATATACCGTAAATATACTATACGGACACGAAGAGATGCGTTGATATTCCTCGATTTTGATATTCCGTTTAATATTACTAGCCAGCTGGGATATTCAGCCATAAATAAATAGTTTTATTCGATAGATACATCTATTTTTTACAAGATTGGCAAGTTTTCAGAACTCGTTTTCATTAGATTGTTTGCATGAAAAGGTTCAAACAAAAACGGCCAAAGCATAAAACGTAAATGTTGACTAAATGTGACGTCACATGTTGCTGGTCAACCAAGTTACTTCTGTGCGTATGGGATTTTGTATACCTTATTTCCTTTAATTGATGTTAAATTTTTTGTTTCAGGCTGCTTTGAAACATTAATATTACATATCTGTTAGATTGAGTTGTTTTTTACCTATCTATGCATATGATTTTTTGCTTTATAAATACATTTATCCCGGTTCTGATACCTTTTATTGATACCCGTGAGCTACAAAATTTCACTGATGTCTTTAAAAAGGAGACTGAGTAGTTTTTGCAATAATTGGTGCCTGAAATTGCAAACAGTATCTGAAGTCCATAATATCCATTTTCCCAAGGTATGCAGATTGTTGCGCATTCCGTGCCAAAGTTGCACAACAATGCTGCTACTTCATTTTCCCATGTTGCTGAAATTTTTCCCATACAAATCAAATGTTATTAACGGGACGCAACAATGAATCTTCATTCCAAACGCGTTCCCGTTAAGAACATGCGGCTCACACCACGAAAAGGAGGGGAAAGTCACCACAAAAACGCTCTCTTCACCACTGAAAAGAGATCAAATTTTAAAAACCTAACACGAATTGAGAGCGAAAAATGTCAGTATTTTTTGTGCGCTAAATTGAGTTTGGCGGTCAATTTGAAATGTGTCTTAATATATGGAAAAATAAATATTTCACTTGATTTGTTTTGTCGAGAGCAACTAGAAGAAACCTCAGAAACCGAGAAAAAAAAATAGTTTAACCCCGCTCTGTTTAATCAGGTTATTCACCAGTAAATAGTTTCTGCATTAAATGGAGTATGCGCTTAAATTTTCAAAATATTCGTCAATGGGTTAATCGTTCTCTGCTCATTCCAATGCACAACAAATATCGGTACTTTTGTGCGATAAGCGGAACTTATCGACGGTTAATTTCTGAATTATGAAAATAATATTAGAGCCGACTTTCGATGGTTCAAAATCTCAACTACGGTTACCAAATTGCCATTTTACCTGTATAAATTTTGAGTCTGATCGTAGAGGGGATCAAATTACAGCTCAAATTGTTTTATTAGCAAAAATAAATATACAATAAATATGATAATAAGTATAGTAAGTACAAAAACTAGTTAAAGCTCTTAGTCCCTCTGAACTATGCCCCCCTTATCGTACATCTGACACCACTCGAGAGCGTACTCGTACCCTAAGAAGGTGGCCGCATTGAAGGGCACAGCCCTGGCCACCAGCATCCAGCTGCCGCGGAAGATGCTCCGCCATCCGTAGGCTCTGTAATTGACCTTCACACAGTGGAAGATGCCACGGAATTTGTGATTCTCGTCGGCCTGCATCAGCGTCTTCACGACATCGAATGGAATGACACACACCCAAGAGATAACCCCGGCCCAGGCGCCGGCCAACGTGGTGATCAGCAGATTCACATTCGACCCATCTGGATGGCTGCGCCGCTTGCGCACAAAGTCCCGTTTGTTCAGATAATCGACGCCCTGGCGGTAGGCCAGCATATAGATGCCATAGGGCAGGACATCACTAGGTGGAAAAACAGCGGAAATTAGATGAAGCCTTTTTGGAGGACCTCGCTCACATACCGACACATCATGGGCAGGAGACCGCGATAGAGACCGGAGAGGCCGTCAGTCTTGAGTATCCTTTTGAATGTGCCAAAGGCTGTGCGTCGCTGGCCATAAAGGTAGTCATTATAATCTGTTGAAGCAGAAGGATTAATCCAACTCTTTTGGCATGGCACTGACTGAGGCACACTCACAGCATTGCGTCTGCAGGCGGACCTTTATCAGCTCCATGGGACAGGCGATGAAGGACTGCACGAAGCCGGCCACCGATCCGGCGAGGAACATGTTGTGGTACTCGAGCTGCTCGCGCTGGTAGTCGCTGTGGCACACCTTACGCAACTGCCGCAGATGGTTGCCATAGATGCCGAATAGCAGCGAATTGATGGCGCCCGTCGAGATGAACGGGAAGAACATGCCCCTGTAGAAACCGTTGATCTTTAAAAGGATTGCTGACCGGCCAGTCCACTGCGTTCTTCCATTCCCATTTCGTACTTACCCCATTGTTGCGCCTGTAGATCTGATGGATGGCCGTCTGGACGGAGGAGTTGGATGCCTGCTGCCATACCTTGATCGTGTCGAGCGGATGGGCCACCACCACGCCGCAGGCACCTGTGCGGACGAGATCAAACCGATGGCCGTAGATTAAATGTTAATTCAAATTCCCATCATGCCCAGCGCACATGCTGGGGCATGGGTGGGCGGGGGTCTATCAACACATGTTGCATGCTGCTGCCTGCCAAATAATTCGACTACCGCACACAGAAATAAGCCTCGGAGATCAGGGGCGCCGCACGTGAACTTGACCATGGCGCCCGTCTGCTGCTGCTGTTGCTGCTGCTCTGCTCTGCCCAACAAGTGGCACACAGATGGCTCACAGCCATTGCGTCATCCGTTTCGCACTGATCTCACCTCTCACGCCTCTGGATCTTAGCTTTGAAGTTATTGTTTTTTGTTTTACTTACCACCAAAACAGCCAGCCACGAAATCACAATAGTTTTCCCACTTCATCAAGGATGAGGCCAGGAGACGGTGCAAACTTTGAAATTGATTTTTCTCGCGTTGCGTTTGACTGCACTTGGCGACGGCAGCGACCAACTGCATTCGCCAGCTTTTGTGGCGATGCTTCAGAAGCTCAAAAGCTGAGAAGCTCAATGCTACAGAGAAGTGACTGCAATGGGAGATACCCATTACCCAATGCGCGTTAAATGATCTCTAAAGAAAAGCTAAAAAGATTCCTCACGTTGATCCTGAATGATTAATGCTCCTGTAATGGTAAGCGAAATTCTAACCCCCTGCACAACACACAATATACCCTTTACACTCCACACATACAGGGTATGAAAAGCTTGCAGGTCCAGGAACAAAAGCTGAACGCCACACAACCACTAACTCGCCTGCGCGAATTCAAAATAAAACGAAATGTATTGTTATATTTTTTATTTATTAATTTTTTTATTGTTGATTGATCTATCATGCCCAGCGCACATGCTGGGGCATGGGTGGGCGGGGGTCTATCAACACATGTTGCATGCTGCTGCCTGCCAAATAATTCGACTACCGCACACAGAAATAAGCCTCGGAGATCAGGGGCGCCGCACGTGAACTTGACCATGGCGCCCGTCTGCTGCTGCTGTTGCTGCTGCTCTGCTCTGCCCAACAAGTGGCACACAGATGGCTCACAGCCATTGCGTCATCCGTTTCGCACTGATCTCACCTCTCACGCCTCTGGATCTTAGCTTTGAAGTTATTGTTTTTTGTTTTACTTACCACCAAAACAGCCAGCCACGAAATCACAATAGTTTTCCCACTTCATCAAGGATGAGGCCAGGAGACGGTGCAAACTTTGAAATTGATTTTTCTCGCGTTGCGTTTGACTGCACTTGGCGACGGCAGCGACCAACTGCAGTCGCCAGCTTTTGTGGCGATGCTTCAGAAGCTCAAAAGCTGAGAAGCTCAATGCTACAGAGAAGTGACTGCAATGGGAGATACCCATTACCCAATGCGCGTTAAATGATCTCTAAAGAAAAGCTAAAAAGATTCCTCACGTTGATTCTGAATGATTAATGCTCCTGTAATGGTAAGCGAAATTCTAACCCCCTGCACAACACACAATATACCCTTTACACTCCACAAATACAGGGTATGAAAAAGCTTGCAGGCCCAGGAACAAAAGCTGAACGCCACACAACCACTAACTCGCCTGCGCGAATTCAAAATAAAACGAAATATATTGTTATATTTTTTATTTATTAATTTTTTTATTGTTGATTGATCTCTTTGCTTCTTTTCTCTCCGCTTTCATGTCCATCCTCATGCATTTTGTGTGTGTGTGTGTTGTTTTTTTCTCATGTTATATTTTAATTTTTTATTCCATTTATTTTTTGGTTAATTCTGCTTGCAGCTAAATATTTGTTTTTGCAATTTTTTTTCAACTTTTCTGCTGCTCTTCTGCTGCGCATTTATTTGCCCTTAGGTCTTCCCATCATCATTCGCGCGTGTTCAATCTGTTTCTGGAGTTGCGAAAGCAAATCATCAACTAAAAACCTTTGTTTTGTTTTGTTTTTTCTTCGAATGCTCTTTTGTATATATACTTTTGTTTTTATATATATATTTATGTAATATATATACCTATACATATATTGTATATATATTTATTCCCATTTATTTTCTCATATCTTGTTTCGTGTGTAATTATAATTTACTCTTTATATTTACTCTCAGCATAAGATTTTGTTTAGTTGTGTGATTGAGTGATTTGTTTTGATGTGTGTGTGTGTGTGTGTGTCTGTGTGGTGTGTGTGGGTGTGTAGTACAGTGTGCCTTCAATCCATGAAAACATATCGAAATATCCTCGCACAACACTGTCCTGGAGAACTGAACTAAAAGATTAATAATAATAGCATGTGTCATCATCATCATCATCATCATCATATACGATAGATAGGTTTTCTTTTCTTTTATACAAGTCTAGAACATAAGAAAATACATAATTCACATATATTTTTCCATTTTCCTTTATCCTTTATACGTTATCCTTTATGCTTCATCTCATCTCATCATCCTCTTTTCTCTTTTTTTAGTATCCATAGTATTTTCATTTTTTTAAATTGTTTTTAAGCGCTTTAACTATCTTTTTTGCTCTTATTGTGGTTGTGATTTTTTTTTGTATCTTCATAAAGTTTTTTTTTTGTTGGTTTTTATTTACTTTAGCAACGTTTGTTAATGCGACTTTATTCTTTTAGTACACTTCTTTAGTACAGGGGTTTTTGTTGTTGTCTCTAAAAGTACTTAACGAGTTTTTGCTTTTTGCATTTTGCATTTCTGCTTATACCATCATCGTCTGTCGCTTAGCCCGATCCTAAGCATAGCTACTGGCTACTACATTTTAACATGCTCGATTTATAGTTTATACATAGTACATATAAATACAATAATAGAAACTATAGTTAAGTTTACCCATACAAGTTCTTGAAAGCAGATACTAAACCGATCGATTAACTCAGGGTGCAACGGAAAACGACGATCACAAGAATACACAAACGGAACGCAAATTATATGCATGTGTGTATGTATGTATGTATGCATGTATGTATATATATATTTGAAGGGACACTTATGCTCGACTTTAACGAGTATGTCATCTATGTATATATCATCGTTTTGTATCCATTTCATTTTGTCCATTTCAACATTTGTTTTGTTTTTACATTTCCATCATTCTCTATATAATAATGCTGGTTTTTTGTTTCTGATTGGCATCCTATGTGAGCTTCTTCAAACATTAACTAGAGATGGATGGGTGTGGGGGGGTTGGAAGTGGGGCTGTCTGGTGAGTGGAGTGATTTATGGTTTAGGAATTACGAGATATTTCTGTGTTGCTTCGACTCGCTGTTGGACTCTCTGTGGGGCCCTGTGTCCTTGGTGTTTGGTTTTTCTTTGTGTGTTGTCTTTAGAGGCAGTTAAGACCTAACTTCTGTGTGTGTGTCTATTGCTTATCCAATGGCAATTGCTATCCTTGGGCATGAAATCTTTAGCTTTCGGTTTTAATTTCGTTTAATTACACGCTAATATAAAGATGCAAAACCTTCTTACATACGTTGCTTAGTAGTTAGGCCATATAGGTTCTTCAATTTCCGCTCTTCATCTTCTTTTGTATTCTGACATATGTATATAGCTCCTCGCCCTTCGTTCACCCGATGGCGACCTCACCTGCTTCTGTAGTACATAGATACCTGCCTCCTGCTTCCAGTTTCTTGACGTTTTACAAACATATTTATCATAATAATAACGCTAACGCTGTATGTTTTTTCTTTTAGTTTTTTCCTCTTGCTTTTTCATTATGTATATATATATATATGTATATGTATACAGTATATGGTGTATATTAACTCACGATTCACAGACACAATTATCTTTAATATTATATGAACTTTTCGCGATTGAGAAAGGGCGCCGGCCCTTTAGTAGAACTCGTTTATCCTCCTCTCCTACAATATGCTAGCTCCTATCTCTGTCCCTCATAGTTTCCTTTCCTATATGTACTATAATGCATGCTTCTATACTTTGTAATGGGCGTGAGAGTTGAATGAACAAACATACATTATGCATAGTATATTCTTGTTAATATATAAATTTTATATATTTTTATTTCAATAATATACGAGTGCGGCTAAGTGAGTGTGTGTGGTTTTTGTGTGTGTGTGTGTTTATGAGAGGACGGGAAAAGCAGTCCATTGGGTTTCCTCCTCCCACGACAGTTGTTTTCCACCTTAGCTACATTTATTTACAAATGAAATTGTTGTTTAGCAAATCGAATGACAATTGTGCGCATTTCCATGACGAAATATATAAACGAGAAAAAGAGTTTCGCAAAGAATTTCCTGAAACTGAAACTGGACCGCTTTCCACAGAGATACGACTCGTATGTGTGTGTGTGGGTGTATAGGATGGATATAGGATATATGTAGATATCGCGTATAGGATAGATGACAGTTTTCAATTTCTATAACCGTGTTATGCTTCTATATAGACGAACATTTGCTTGCTTGCTTGCTTGTTTCACTTTTTGTTTTTTACAATTCATAATTTTTGTTGTTTTTTTTCCCATTACTGCCTTCCCCTCCCTAACGTACACACATCTCTATATAGATCCATCAGCTATGTGGTATACGGTATATATATATAATTCTGTACTTAATCATATGTATAGACTTCTTTTTACTGCCAGCTGCTATCTGCTATCTGCTCTCTTCCTAAACAATGTGCTAAAACATGATTCAAGCGCGAGGGGCGGGTCGAAATGTTTGGAATTTTCTTTGTGTTCGAGAGAAGTCTTGACGGAGTGTGTTGTGTTTGTTTGTTTGTTGGTGTGTGTGTGCAACACTTAAAGCTAAGTAACAAAGTTTCGTTTGCATGGATGCGCTGCATTTATATACAATTCAGGGACTAAGACACGCCGTTTGTTCTATGGAGGAGCTGTGTGACAAAAAAAAAAAAAACACTGAAAATCTATCAGAGCAGCGCAGCTTCAACTATTTTACACACAGTGAACATTTAGGTGATATTTCTTTTAGTAAGTGTTTTTTGTTTGTTTGTTTTTTTCTTGGGTGGGGGTATGGGGGGATGGCGCTGATCTATATGCTAGGGTAGGGTCATCTAGTTAGCAGTAGTATGTTTTAGTAGTTAATAATATTCAATGCTCTTGCTTCTACATCAACAATCAATCATCGATCGATCAATCAATCAATCAATCATAGTTTTAGTTATCGGCTCTCTTCTGCTTTTCACTTACTAACATGATTTTCTCTTTATTCAACTTGGGGTTTTCCTTTTTTGTTTTAGGCTTAAACGTAATTAATAATATTTTATTTCTTTCTTTTTTTAATATATATATTTATATGTGTCTGTGTGTGTGTGCGGGTGTTTATGTGTGTGTTTTACTGTTGTGTGTGTGTGTGTGTCGTGTGTTTAGGTTTAAGATACATTATTTATATAGATTTCCATTGATGCCGCATTCGACGAAGCTTCTGCTCTTTTAACATAACACACACACAGACAGGGGGCTTTGCAACCGCTATCGCGTTCTCTTCCGCTTCCGCTTTCCACTCTGCTTTCGCTCCCACTCATACATCACTTCATCCTGCCTCTCAACAGCCGCTCAAGCATCCTCATCCTCCTTCACCTACGCTGACGTCCGCTTGGTTGGTGTCTTCGTCAATCGAGTATACATTTTAGTTGTTTGTTTTTTGTTTTTTTCATATTTTCTTGTTGTGTTTAAAGTTTAGCATATGTATGTGTTTTTGTTTTTAGTATAACTATTTATCGCCTCTCTCTTTCCCGCTCTCTCTCTCTCTCTCTCTCTCAATCTGTCTGTCTATCCGTTCGTCCGTCTGTCTGTCTATCTGCTACGTGTGGGATGTGGAACGACAGATGCTTTTACGTGTTGGCCAACGGACTGGACTGCGCTTAACGGCTCTCGTTTTTCATTATTGTTAGTTTTATTTCGGGCGCATGCCTTGCGTTTGCGTGTGCTCTGCTGTTTAGTTGTCCGCCGCCTTATCCTGTTTGATTTTTGCATTTGTGGTCGCAGGATTATTGTCACCGCCGGCGCCGCCGCTGGACAGACTGCCGCTGCTGCTGCTATTCGACTGCTGCTGCTGATGAGAGTTAATGGCGGCTGTGCTGCTGGATGGTGGCTGCAGTTGGGAGGACGTGGACGCCCCCGCGTTGGATGATGATGCGCTGTTCGATGCATTCGCAGCTGCGCTGCCGCCTGCGGTGCGCCCACTAGAACGATTCGATTCGAGTTCGTGCAGCTTCTTCCACAGTTCCTCGCGATCGCGTTCACGTTTCTTTTCCCTGGTGGCAACAAAAAATAACAAACATTATTACACATATTCAGAGGAGTTGCGTCCGTCATACTTTTGCCTCTCCGCCTTGTAGCTGGAGGTGAGCTCATCGAACAGCTTTGAATTCATTTCCATGAATGTTTTCAACACATTGTAGACGAGCGCCACAATGGTCTGGTTCCAGTGCTCCTTGCTGATGCGATATAGGGCCGGGAACATGATGGGCATAATCACCGCGTTGTTCTCCTCAATCAGCGACATGGCATACTCATTGTTCCACAGATAAAGAGCGCGTTCAGCAACCTACAAAGCAAAGTATACAAATTAAAACACAATTCTATGCTTGAGCTTTTTTGTTGAATAAATAGAAAGGGTCGCACCTGAAAATGTGGACTAGAGACACATTTGGCAATCTGCCGGAAGAGCGGCTCTTGGATCTTGACAAACTGCGGCGGATCGATCACATCGAGTATCTCCTCAATTTCGCCCAAGAACATGACCTCCTTTTGGGAACACGTCTTTGGCCAGAATTTGAGCAGGCCCCGCACCACCGGCTCGGTAAGGAATGGATCCTTCTCTAGGAATTGTACAATACAATATGCCAACTGTGCATGATATAGCGACAGGCATTTGACTTTGTGCAGCGGCAACAGGACCTTCACCAAAAACTGTTTATGCTCGGCCTTCAGTGGCAAGGCAAAGCCATTGATGATGCTGGCAAGTGAAGGGAATATAATGGATTAATATGGGAATAAAGGGAATAATATAATCTAATCTATCTCGACATACCTGCCGAGTATTTCCAACAGTTCGCCGACACCATTGAAATGCTCCGTCTCGTAGATGAATCGCAAGAATATGTTATTGATTTGTTTTCGTATAAAAGCGCGTAATCCTAAGAACTTCCCATAGATGCGATGCAACACCGTCTTGAGAAAGTCACGCTCACGTGGATCCTCAGAGTCGAACAGCTCCAAGAGCTAGAAAATTAATATTATCAGTAAGATGTTCCATGGACTATAATCGAGTTAAACTGCAGCGCGCACCTGCAAGACAAACTTCTGATCGATCACACGCTTGCCAATGGTTGCTTGGAAATCCTGCGATTCCAGGAAGCGTAAGAACACCTCATACACCAGCTGGAGGTGTGGCCAGGAGGCCTCCAGTGTTGGATCATCCTCCTCGGGATCAAAGTCCGGATTCTCGCTGGGCGGCAGTGTGCGAAATAAGTTGCAAGAAATCTGCATAAAAAGTTTTGGATTTCATTATTAATAATTCGTCGATTTGTTGCGCAGCGCATCGCGTACCATGCGTATTATTTCCGGATAGACTGGTTCCGTAAGCACACCGCGCCCATGCGTTATATAGGTGGATAGATCATTGAGTGCCGCCCGCTTGATTTCCTTGCCCTTCAAGTCCGTGACGGGATCCATAAAGTCAAATGATACGCAACACTGACGCAGCTTTCGTATGAACAGCTCCTCCTGTTCGAGGCTGGAGCAATCGGCTGTCGACAAAAGAGGGAATGGAATTTATTAAAAGTGTAAATGGATCAAAGGAGGCGGTCCTGACGTACCTTTTAGCGGCGGCAATTGCTGCAACTCAACATCCTGTGAATTTCTGTAGCGCGAGGAACCTTGACTCTTTTTACCCTTCTTTTTGAGTGAACGTTTGGCGAACGGGTCGATTCGATCCACAAACGTGCCCCCCGATGACATCTTTTCAGATTTGGGTTCGTTTGAATCGATGGCGGTGGTGGTCTCCGTGGCTGTCTGTGTGGTATTCAGCTTGCCGGCTTTATATCGAACGTTTGCCACTGAAAATTGCTGAGCGGCTGCTGCTGCACCACCTGCACCTGCACCTGACCCACCTGCAGCTGCACTCCCAGGTGCTGCTTCTGCTCCTCCTTCCCCCTCGTCGCCGTCGCCGTCTTCGCCTTCGAAATCGCTTCGTAGGATCTCGACTGGCCGTTTGTTTCGCGATTTGCGTAGCCAACCGAAAATTTTATGTGTTATGTTGGCGACTTTTGCGGTAGAGTTTGGCGTCTTGCAGTTGTTTCCTCGACCCTTGGTTAAGCCGCTGCTGCCGCTGCCACCGACGCCTATGCAGAGCTTCTCCTGCTCGGCTTCTGCTGCTGCTCCTGATGTCCTGCTGCTGCTGCTGCTGCTGCTGCCGCTCTTTTGCTGCTCCTCCAATGGCAACAGATGCTGTGATGGTGGATTTGGTTTCTCTCTGTTTGCTGTACCCGTCTGTTGTTGCTGCTGCTGCTGCTGCTGTTGCTGTTGCAGTTGCTGCTGTTTCTGTTGCTGGGTTATGTTGATGGCGGTGTTGAAACGGTAGCGACTTATCTTGACATTTATCAACCAACGTCTGCGGGTGGCATGAAATCTGTATCTGTTTTGTGGCAACTGCGCCGCTGCTGCTGCTCCTGCTGCTGTAGGTTTGCTTTAAATTCGTTACAGTTGTATTTACACTGCAATAAATTAAAAGTTAACTAATTAATAAGAATATCGGGTGTTTTATTTATTAAAAAAAAAAACTCACCTGCTTCTAGATTTCCGCTGCTGTCCGGCCGTCTGCTGTTGTTTTCAGGTTCTTGTTGTTGCTGGAGGGATTGTTGCTCTGTTGCGCCTTCTGACTTTTTGTGGATAATACTCTCGCGTCTCGCTTAGCTTCTAGGTTGCTGCTGCTGCTGCTGCTGCTTCTGCTCCTGAATGGCACATCAATTTTGTTTATTGAATTTTTCACATATTCCTCTTGCTGCACTCTCTCGCTCTGCGGACACTGGCTCTGGCGCTCGGTCTCTCTTGTTACTGCTTGGTTATATTTTATGTGCTTTTTGGCATCACATGCACTGCAAATAGAACAAAAGCAAACGAATTGACATTTAAAAGGCTTGTCAGATAGATAGCTACGTCTCCATTTATCAACGGTAGGGAAAGAAATTGCTACAAAAAAATTGACATCACAAAACCACAAAACCAAAACCGCAAAACGAAAACCAAAACTCTGAATACTCTGATAAAAAAAAATATATATATAAATGAAGGTTATATCTAATCGTAGCTCTTCCTTTACAGGTGTGTGTGTGTGTGGGTGGGGGGGGGAACTGTGATTTCCTTGTGCCAACAGATAAGAGATAACTGATAGGAGGATAGGGGCCAGGGGCCATCAACGTTTCAGCCAGTGGGTGAATTCACTTTCCCCCGAGAAGCAGCACAGCCACGAACATATTGTTGCCAGGCAAACTGTCGTTTAAGCTTCTGCTTTTGAAATTTGATTTGATTTGATTGATTCGACTGACGATTGGACATGGCAGCAATTGCCCGAATCCCGACAATTTACATGCCCCCAAGGGAAAGGAAGTTTAGCTGAAACTACGAAAACGTCTGGCTCAGAGTTGCACAGCCCTTGAGGCAAATGCAAGAAGCAGGAGGCAGCAGTCAGCGTTTAATTAAATTTTCCCATTCCACTTAGAATGACATTTAAACGTCCTTTTCTCCCCCCGGAAAAGCCATTGACCGGAAACACTAGTTGGTGCGCCAGGTGGGACGGCGGTTGGCTGGGCTGTCTGCTCGAAGGAAATGTAAAGCGGAAATTAAGACAGTAATGAAGGACGTTGCGCCAGGAGCACCAAACGTTGGTGGTGCCATTCGCATTTGCATGAACTTCAATTTGCAGCAGAGGCAAAAGTGGGGTGCCACACAAACACACACACACACACCAAGTTTTCACTCGGCAGGAGGAACTTGTTTCGCACACAAAAATGCAAGTCAAACCTCGAGCGAATCGAGTCCATGGCATGGCATGGCCCGCAGTCAATTCCCTCGCGAGTAAAAACATGTTAAACATGGCCAACACACACGCTGCAGCAGCAGCACCCACCCACTGATACACAGGGAGAGGGGGGGGGACTGAGGCTGGCTGGGTAGCCACAAGGCGTATGAGTGACAAACAGGTAAATGCGATCAAACTTGGCCAACAGCTGCCTGCCTGCCTGCTGCTGCCTGCCTGCCTGCTGATGGTAATGGAAACGATGCGTGGGCGCGTCGCTATGACAAACAAGCAAACGCCTGCATGTGTGTGTGTGTGTGTGTACGTCTGAGTATGTTGGCCAACCGGAACTGGCTGGAAGAGAGAGAGTGGCACACAGAGAAAGAGTTTGCACAGCTGCCTTTTATTCCATGCCACATTTTATACGCCGCTATAACGAGCTGCAGGGTATGTAAAGGGGGTATGCTTGAGGGGTATGTACAACCGTAGCACCTACCCCATAAATATATTCGCAAACCATTATATACAGATTGCACTATAGAGGATAGAGCCAACACTATTGTTGTGCATTTGAAGATTTATTTTACATTTTATGCAAAGACAGAAACATCTGCGGTGCACATAATTTTATAGATATTTTCATTACTTAAGTCTCGTTTTTTGTAGAGTTATACATATATATACTTAGTATATTATCTGATTATCTGCCATAAATAATCACCATTAAAAAACCCTTTAGATATTTATTGGGTATCTGAAAGTCGACACTTTTTCCCCTTTTTGTTTCGCACGTTTCGCAGTGCAATAAAATTGAATTTTCCACAGAATGTATACGTGTATACATACAGCTCATCAGCTTGTTTACACACAAAGTTTTTCTTTACTTTTTCACATTGTCTTTGGTTTAATTTATCTGAATAACCTTCGCCGTGGGAGGTCGAGCCCCTCTCTACACGAAAACAACAACAACAACAAGAACAGGAGAAACATCATCAGTGAACCCCATCGTGACAATTAATATATCGCATAGATCGGCAGAGATAGCGAAATCTAACCTGGGATGGGTCGGTGGTCCGTGCCATCATTCCATTCATTTATTATGCTATTTTATATACATATAAAATGAAAGCATCAGCGGGACAGGACAGGAAGGGGGCCCAGCCCCAAAGAGAATTCCAAAACAAATGACCAACAACAAAAACAAAGACAACGGCAGCAGCAGCAGCAGCGGCACAATGAATGGCTGACCATTAGGCCGCCTGCTGTGGGAGTGGGGTATTCGCTTTCCCCCCTTTAATGGGGGTGTCTGTATGAGTGTGTGTGTGACCTTATGACATTATTTACTCTACACCAAAAAAAGAAAAAACCAACAATAACAATAATACATTGTAGTGAGGGCCAAAAGTTCAGCCCAACATATCGTCCATAGAAGAAATAAAAACAAGAGGGAATAGCCGAATCTTTCAATACCCTCGAGGATCCGACAGTGATGCCTAATGATATAGTAGCAGTAATCCAATTTGGATTACATTTGACATGACTTATAAATGTGAATCCAAATGATTACACTACTCGACAAAATCGAACTTTTTTCCTCAAGATCCAAACCGACTTTTCTGATAGATATTGGATTTAAAATTTTTAAGATTATGGATTTTTGAATTTTAGTCTGGTATTTTTAAGTTCGGGTATTCACATAACTCTAGTACACTGTTGTTAGAACTTTATATTTGAAAAGATAATTAAAAAGCTAAGATGCCCAACACTTTTGATTTCGCTTACCGTCTGGGAATATAGATTAAAAGCAAAATGATGATTTGTGCGTATATTTGAAATTTGACTTTAAAACTCAGGAAAGTCGAAAAAATTATATCCTGTGTTCTATTGATATTTGTCGTTTAGGTATCGCTCATTAAAATCTATGGACTTTGAGCTAAAATTCGTTAACCAAACTTAAAAATGGAAAAATGAACAAAAATACCTTTTGAGTTGCCCAACTGCCCATATTCATCCGCTCGGTACCAAATGTCACCTTTTCTTTGCTTTGTTCCATTGGATTTTCCTTTTTAAGTTTAATTTTAGCTCCAGTCTCCTAATTTAATGAGCGTAACGACGCCAAATTATGCACCTCTACAAAAATAGAGAACACAGGATATAATTTTTCGACTTTTCCTGAGTTTTTAAAGTCAAATATAATCAATTTTTTGTTTTAATTATCTTTTCAAATATTAAAGTTCTTAACCAGATGAAATATCTAGAGTTATGTGAAAAAACAAGGTACCTTGAAAAAGCTTCAAAAAAATACCAGTTTTAAAATTCTTAAAAGTTCTGCCATAAAAAAAAATATCATCAAACCATTTCTAAGCCCCAAATCTTTAATAAAAGTTGTTTTGTTCTTAGGAAAATCGTTACTATGTTATTAATTTGTTTTAATTATTATTTAATTGGTTTACTGAAAAACAACTGTACTACTTCTTGAACACACACAAAATTAGCTGTTTTTTTATTGAGACTTTATACAAAATATATGTCGGATGTAAAATTCCACGAATGTTAATCAATAGATGCACAGACAGACCAAGGCTATATCTCTTTGGCAATCGATTGTTGATCGAAAATATTTACCTACACAGTAGAAGCTGCTTTTGTCAGTGCATTACAAACAGCTGCCCAAAATCATAATACCCTGTGCAAATGGGCGCTACCGGCATAGGCATATAATAACAAAAATGGACAAGGCGGCGGCTCCCACAAAATATAATGAGACAAGTTTTTGCCTTTCAGCTTTTTTCTCTCTCTCTCTCTCTTATATTCTCCTCTTCCATTCCATTATTTATCGCTTTTGTTTTGTTTTGCTTTGTTTCGCTGTTGTTTTCATGTTGGCATTTGTATGATTTTTCGCCGCTTAACAACCAACAAACGCGACAAGAGGGCCAGACCCAGGGCCCACTCATCGTTTTGGCCAGGCCATCTAATGACTAAGCCACTCGCCATGGACCTTCGACCTCCACAGCCCATCCCCCCAGCTGTCGGTCAGACGCCCACTGATGCCGGGGAAAATCCATTCCATTTCCACACTTACAGGCCGCTGTTCTTAAGTTCCACTCTTACGACGATATATTTGTGACGCATGTCTGTTGCGTGTCTCTTTTAAAAGATAATCAATAAGCCACAAAACTGTTTCGAGGCTTGGAAATGTTACCAAAGATTTCCGTCAGCAGACTTTCGTCAATTGTCGCTGGGTTGTGGTCGACTGTCAAGCCAAAACCCTGACCTACACGTAGCCCACTTATCCTTGCCTATAATAGTTTTTATTGGCTGTATTTTTTTTATTGATTTATTGGTTTTTATTGGTCCATAGAACTTTGACAAAGACCTCAACCAATGGAAAGTACTTGCCCATATTTAATAACAGTTTTCGCTACATTTTATTGCCATAAAACATTGTCTGGGCGCACTAAATAGCCATTTAAGAAAATTAATTTAATATTATTTAATGGCTTTATTTTTGATTATTTATGCCAAAAATGCTTCGATAAGCTCAAGGGCTGACCATCCTCAAGAGTCACCTTTTTCATTCGAGAACGCAATAACAGAATTAAGTGTCACCATCTTAGTAGGGATGGTACGTACGTACATATTTCTTGATTGCTCTGCTGTGGTGGCGCTTACTGTTCTGTTCTGGGAAAATATTCCCACATTCCATTGAATGGCGTCAAGTGCAAATATTTAATGAATATGTTTCAATTGATATCTGGATATTCGCCGCCGACTTGCAGTTGTTTTTCCGACGACTCGACATTGTGGTGTCAATTGAGAATCAACTATTTGCTATTTCTATTCAAATAAAAGTAAATGCATATGTACGTAGGTTAAATGAAAATTGAATACGTATTTCTGACACGTATACAGTTCCAAAATATTAAAAAAAAAAGGCCTGAGAACACAAAAACAAACCAAATGCACAAAGGCAACCACTATTTCCCTAAAATTAATATTTAGCGCTTTACTGTTTTTAAAACATAGTTAAAAGCGAGTTAAATTCGTTTTAATGTTGAATTGCTCCCCGTAACAAATATTTACAATAAAAATGATAAGCCTAATTTAATATTTTACTAGTTTTGTACTCGTCTGTCTACTGGAATTTAAACGAAATTCCTCTCTGGGTGTTTTCATCACATTTGTGACGATTATTAGGTGGAAAAGTCTAAGCTTTTTTCACAGGAAAGGCAATGATAATGTCGCACGTGAGATGATAAGCACAAAAGTCCCTTTACTGCTACCCACACCTCTACACACCCCGCCTACCTCCTCGTACCACCATGGGGGGCCGCGTGTTGGGTAAAAATTGCGCACTGTTTTCATTTTCGCTTTCGCTGCGTACTTGAAACGTGTCTCAGGAACTGCATGCGGGGGAAAATGCATGGAAAAACTACGCAGTAAAAATCGTCGTTGTCCATGGGGCGAGGGTGGGAGGGAGGCAGGAGATGGAATCTCACACCCTAAACAAAAATCCTCTCACGAGAGGAAGGCGTTCAGAGGAAAGAGTTCATGGACGGATGAGAATTTCATTTCTCGTCAGCTGCAGAGCAGCAATGCATGACTGGAATGAGTGGAAATTGCTTACACAGTTTTCACAGTTTGGGTGGGAAGGGGGTCGGCGGGAAGTTCTCTCCTCTGAGAAAATTACAAGCTGCGTTCCGTTGCGTGTTTGGAAAACTTTATTGGAGAGAGCATCTCCATCTCCATCCCAGCCCATAATCCCGCATGCATGAAATTGATTTCCATTGCCACACAGAGCCAACAATTATCGAGGAAAGCGACCGATCGATCCACATGCGAACACTGTGGACTCCAGCCAGTCCTAATAGAATTGTCATCCATTGCGCATTGGAAATTCAAAACCTTGACCTCCCTGGGATCGGGTCCCGGTTCCTCCACTCCCTCTACTCTGTGGCTGTGTGGCTCTGTGGCTGTATTGATATCATTAAATCAATCAAATCAGCATCCAGCCATCGACATTTGCATATGCGAGTATCTACATACGTACATATGTATGAATATATGCAGGAGGCAAACAAAACCCACAAACCCAAGGAGAGAGAGTGGAGGAATATCCCATCTGACAGTAGCAAAATGCAAATGCGTTGCATGCATCTCATGTCACGTAGCACATCCCACAACCCAACTAACATCTTTCCTTGAAGGTCCTTTCTTTGCGGGTATGTGCCCAGCAAAGCTTTTTTCGCGTCGGTAAATGATTTGCCATTCACTTTGCTTCGCATTGGATTGGATACTTATACAAAAATATTCATCGGTGAAAAACGCATTGTGCAACAGCAGCGTTGAGTCTTTCCTTTGCAAAGGAGAGACAAGGAAATATGAGCCTTGTTTAATTTACATAAAGCTAAAGGAAATGGAACAATAAGTTTTATATGATTTTGTTGCAGCCACAAGAAACAGGCAGAAGTGGTGGCTGTGGTGGAGGAGGAGGATGCATGAGGAGCAGCTGCAACAGAAGCGAAAGTTTTTCGCCACACGAAAGTGCCTCTCGCGGCTCGACTGCTGCGTGCGCCCCCTCAAGGCGCGCTATGCCACACACACACACACACATCGGGGAGAAAAGACATTGTAAATGTCATGTGGGTGGGATGGACGAGCGGCGAACAGAGAGGAGACGTTGGATCTGGTGGGTGGTCATCTGCTGCTTCTGTCATTTCCTTTTTTCATGCCCCACTAGACATTTTCTGGGGGTGCTTGCATTTTTTATTTTATTTTTGGTTTTACTTTTTGCGCAGGCCCCAGACACCGAAAACCCCCGCTTACCAAATTATAAGATCTAGATTTCAATGGGAATTGGGTCACTCCCCGTGGGGGAGTGTGTGTGTGTGTGTGTTGAAATATTGCAAGTAAAATGAATTTTAAATATTTACAGCACTCTGAAGGAGTCAACAACAACAAGCGGAGCAAACCCCAGCAAGTTTGCAAACTGTCGGAAAAAGTTGGCAACTCGATGGAAAATGTTTCAGTTTTCACAGTTAAATGGCAGGCCAGCCAATCTCTCACTTTTGTTGTTGTCCAAACTATCGATTGATGCCCTGCCAAAACTATTAGAAAAACGGATAGCAAGAGGGAGCAGGAGAGGGGTAAGCGAGCGCGAGAGAGTGCACAATGAGTCTTTTGTTTTATAAAACAGTTTTGAAAGTTTACCCATTCGCTTAGGGGAAATTTGTACACTCGATTTACGTTATTCAACGTATAAAAAGGGATCCCAGAATGAAATGCAGCCAACAGAAACGATGCTTCCGATTGAATCGAAGAGAGAGTAAAAGGGAAACGAGGGATCGGAGGAGAAAAAATGGAAAAAAGATAAACAAAAGTGCGAAGGCGGAGGAAAAGGGGCAGAGCAGGCAAATGAAACAAAAGAAAGCAATTCAAGGACTTGCCCCACTGCCGAGGGCTTAATGCATTTTAGTAATTCACAATTGACAAGCAGAGGGATTCAATTTATTGATAGGCACCACTTTACGAATGCCACACATCGCTGCCACATGCCACACCTGGACGGCAAAAAAGGAGGCACCAGCACACGCCACCCACTCCACACAGCCATGCCACCACCGCACCGACCACACCTTGCCCCTGGCTGGAGTGAAGCACCGCCACCAGCGAAGTGCCACTGAAAAAAAGTTCAAATGTAACCAACGCACGCAATGCGACATTGACACAAAGACAAAGGCAAATAGAATTCAAAATAGAAAGGAGAAACCTAATGTTATGAAACATTGAATACCCTTCAATGCATAGAATATAGAAATGTATGATTTAAAGATCCATTTTTGATTTAATTTGATTGGATAAAAGAGAAACCAATGACGGAATATCTTTGGAAGCAAACATAAAAGTAAGCATTCCATTTTGGTTTAATTATATCCATAGGGAATCATACAAAGTGATCAGACAGCAAGACCTAAAGCTGTAGCGTCGATATGTATTCTCTCATGGTTTTATCAGTTTGCTGCTGAGAGATTTGTACACTCCACAAATGTCACAAGGGATATGCAGACATCCTTCGCTGTACTGCAGCAAAATATCCGTTCATAATCATAGTACCCTTCTCCACCAAAGGATAATCATATAAAAAAAAATGAAGGACAGGGGGAAAGCAATGAAAAGACAATGAAACGACTGTGGAAAAGCGTGGGCCGCCGACATTTATGGGCCACCAGAAATAGAACCGACAACTGCAGAACTTTTAACTTCTATTTTTGGAGTGCCACAAACAGAGGCAAAGTAAGAGGCATATGCCAGAGACCGGGCGTCCCCCACCCATTGACTGGTAGTAACGCATTTTCCAACACCCGCGCAAAAGCGCGATTATGATTCACGTGCGGATGTTGACGTCAGAAAAGCGATGCAACAGCAGCAGCAGCAACAGCAACAACACTTGAAAACTGAACGATTTTCCATGTACGCGTATTTATGTTTAATTATTTACAGTGAAATGCGTTCGACGAGAGTGAAAATGGAAAGCTTTCATTCTCACGCAGAGAGAGGGGAAACCGTGAGTAAGTTTCCTTGGAAAACCCACTCAATGGCACACACAAATGGGTCAAGCAGCAGTGTGATATGTAAGTGTGTGTGTGTGTGTGTTTTCTCGTAAATGATTAACATAGCCAGGAGAGCTGCAAAGTAATTGAATGAGAGGCAGAGCCAGAGCCAGAGAGCAGGTGTAATTGCGAGGTTCTCCTCTGTTCCAGTTCCTTGAAAGATTTAGCTAATGGAATGCCCAAAGACGAGTTTCCGTTAATTGAAGTGAAGTCACCTTCGATGGCGGATATCGCATGATTAGAGCTTAAAAGTAAATACTAGCTAAGACCCTTGAACCAAAGTAAAAGTGTAACAGAATCAATTGGGTCACCCATCTGCTCGGGGTGTCACAGACATTCATTTGTACATGAATATCATTTATTCGTTGATTCATCATCGATAAGTATTTCTCCTATGCTAATATATAATATTAAAAATAACCCTGCCGCAGTTGAGTACTTAATATAATTTCAGGTCGTTACTCAAGTAGTTATTGTAATATGATGAATTACTATTGTGGATATATTTTTATTCGCTTACACACGTGCATGCACAACCGAAACAACCCTCACGTGAGGGGCAATTTACCGTTTAGCTAATTTTCGGAACTTTCCGAATCGTCTCTGTTTGTGTCATTTAAAACGAAAGTGTCCTTTCATTTATGGCAAATTTATACCGCAAGTTGTCATTCAAATTAAAAGGCAATTATCTAACACAACTTGTACTTGCATCATCATCATACCCGTTGCTGTGTGTAGCTTTTGGGCCAGCCTTAGCTGGTCTCTAATTGCACAGAGAGTTCTTATCTGAGGGGAGCGACTTTTTCGGAGCGTCGCCAAGTAATTTGATTGCCACACACATCTGTCATAGTGATAACTTCTAGTGCCGCATGCACGCACGCAACATGCCTTCTAAGGTTTGCATAACCATCTAATGTAACTTATTGTTGGTATTAGCATTAGAGGCAAAGGCACAGGCACAGGCAGAGCCGAGTGGCAATGGAAATGGAAAGTAGAAAGCCACGAAATTAGTTGACAATGTACACAGAAATGTATCTACCAGACAACACAATGAGGCACAAAGCTAATTGCATCAGGCGACGACTGTTATGTTGGCATTGGGGGTGTAAAAACATTTCTTTTTCTGTTTCCTCTGGGCAATACTTGAAATAGGGCCCTAAAGCAAAGCAGGCCCCCAAAGCTAGAGCCAAAGCCACAGCCACAAAACATATGACGAAACCGTAAAACACGAAAGCAGACGAACCAAAAACTCAGAGCAGTAAGCAGAGAGGGGAGAGGCTAGGAGCACGACAAGAGATGAGACAAGACAAGAGACAACAGCAGTCACAACAATTTCCTCAATTTAATTAAATAATTAAGCGCAGAGACGACACACACTGTGCGTCTGGGATGAGATAGAGACACAACATTTTGACTAATTAAAAAAAGACACGAAAAAGAAACATAATATTGAAGCAATGTTGGAACATAATAGGAGAATGCAAATTTTTGGGGCATGTTAAATTCTTGCACAAGTGGCAGATAGATCCGACTGTTTGAACAGCTGTTTCATAGATTTGCAATAGAATGCCCCCCACCCCATTCTCGTTTTAATTGCATTTAGATTATTTTTCACTTGAAATAAATTTAATCCGCTAATTAAATTGAATCGAATCAACAATTTCTACCACTCAAGACTTATCGGGGGCCAGCAGCTCCCTTTTTTCCTTTCTTATCTTCATTCTACCTATCCTATGAGGGCTGTGCAGCCCTCACTCCACGCATACAAGCACCGTTATCGACTTTTATTTTATTGGATATCTTAAGCTTTGTTTACACTATTCTGGCTTTCGGTTTTTATTTCTTTTCTTTATTTGTTATTTGTGCAAATATCAAAGACATTTCTAGGGTCAATGGGTAACCCATTAGTCGCAAGTATCATCCTGAATAGTTCCTATTTTCAGTGCACGAGCAGCCGCAAATCGTCAGACGCCGCCTTTCAGTTCAATGATTTCATTTACTTATCTCGCGTCTATCGCGTCACCAGCTCATTTAATAGGTATATAAACCACACCAATAGGTACGTACATACCTATACATACATATATGTATGGGAAGGTATTTTTTGTATAGATTTATGTACGTACTACTTATTGTGAAATATATGTATGCCACAATGCAAATTCAATGCCAAAGCATGGAAAATTTTCTATTGAAAAGCGCTGCTTGCCCACATCTCTCTTCTCTTATTTGCCTCATTCTCTCTCTCTCTCTTTCCGCAATCTGTTTTGCTGTATTTTTTTCTATTTTTTAATTAAGAGATTTTTAGCTGTGATAAGCAAGAGAGACGTTGAGTGTGTGTGTGTGTGTGTGGGCGTGGCAGCCACCTAATCAAAAATCAGCACAAAAAAATGTCGCATAAACAGTGGACTACAAAGACAATCAAACAGAGGGACAGGGGTACAACGCAGCAAAGAAGGAAAAATGTATCTCAGGTGAAAGATAAGATATGGATGGCCATATGGTAGGAGTTCTTGCCACCTTAAAAAAAAAAGAAAGAAAAAAAAACACAGTGAGAGACCCCAGTTGATATTGTTTTTATTTGCCCCACCTTTGTAGACAAAATATATATGTGGGGTGGGGTGTGGTGTGGTGGGGTGCACTTGTTTCAAAGCCAAGAACAAAACCACTTCTAGGCCACTCGCTCTCTCTCTCTCTCTCTCTCTTGTTTGTGGTGGCAAAACACAAGTGTTAATTATTAATTGTGCAATGTGCGATTTTATTTAATTGCTGCAGCTGTCTGTCGTATTGTTCCTTGGAATTTGGTTTTGTTTTATTGATTTATAGGCCCATCCACAACAGAAATTGAAATTGAACCCTACGCTCCGCCGGCTGAATCCTCACCGTTCAAGGTCAAATGATTTCATGCACAGCTAAGGAATTTCCCCTCAACCAAACCAAACCAAACCATTTCCATGTAGTATTTATATTCTATAAATAAACAGTGAAAATAAATTAAGAACATTACAAAAATACATTGAACTGCACTTGAGACGCACGACGCACGGGTTTTCGCCACAGGATGCCCCGCGGAAAAACGGAAATTTATTTAAGGCCCCCCACCCATTCATCCATTCGTAAAAATATCAGCAAAAAGATTTTTCACTGGCACCCAAAAATGTTCCCCGCGTCTAAAATTATATTATGAGCGATGAAAAACGTCATTAATTGCTTCAGAAAGCAGCAGCAGCAGCAACAGCAACAAGAGAGTAGAAAAGCGAAAGGAAAAACGAAAAATACGAGTGTATCTTGGGACAGAAAATGTGAAAATAATTCTAAAGCAGCAGCCAACAGTCGGAATGAATGTACAAATAGTGTTTCTTAATGGATTCTCAGTGGGTTCTTGTGGTTTCACTCTTCAGCGTATGATGGAGACTTCCATTTATAAAGGGAATATGTTAGAGGGTATTTGCACTATTCTAGTGCGTCGTCTAATTGTCTTTTTATCGGTTCACTTTTTGCTGCGTCTCTCACACTTCTCTGCGGGAGCTGCCACAGAGCAGCTGATTGTTCCAATCGTTAGCAAAGCGTGCCCGATAAAAATGAAAAAAAAAAAACAAACGCAAAATCTGGGGCGAATTTTAAAATCAGGCGGGCAGCCCATCCGTCCGCTCGTCTGGCAGAAAGTGGGTGTGCGGGCGGCTAGTTGGAAATCTTCTAATTATAACGAGAGAAACATTTGCCCTCTGCGCTCACACAGTTGTTAATTTTGCTCCATTGTGAAAAATGTTGTATTGTTTACGAGGCTTTAGCCTTTTAGCTTTTTCTATCGACTGCCTGCCTTCCGCAAGCTTCTTTCCAATATGGCGAGTATTTTTCATCTCTCTAACAAACTAGCAAATAGAATTTCGATTGAATTGCCAATAGAACAAACAAACAAACACAAATATAGAAAGGAGCTCGAATTTTAAGAATATATTTTCCAACAAATTGAAAGTACTTCTGCTGATGCTGCCGCTGCTGCTGCAATCAGATTGAATAACACATTTTGTGCCGAGCAAATTCAATGGAAAATGCAAGGAAAGGCAATTGCTTTTGAAATATCTCCATCGATGGTGGAAAACATGGCGAAAACTCTGTGAAAATCAAGTCAATTTCAATGGAGTTGAAGGAATATATATAAAGATGTTTGTGTGCTTTATTTTTAGAGCAGACAAGGGGCAACCATATTTCCCTCTACGACTATAACGATGTAAACATCACGAGGGGAAACACGAAGCAGGTGGAGATGTTCCATGTGTGGCATCTGCAATCCACAGGCAACAGAACGAGTGGCAAAAAGTGAGGTCAGTTATGTCAAAACAGACAGCAACAGCAAAGAAAGAGGCACACAAATAAAGAGATGTACATTAAGGGGAGGTTATACGGCTGAGACCCAGCGGGGAGAGGGGGTGCCAGTGCTGGCGCTGGTGATGTGCCACAATTGACTTTAAACACGCTCTTTAACCGCTGCAGCCAGGCAGAAAATGTTGAAGTTGCAACCAAATTAACATCCGCAAGAGGTGAGAGAAGGGGGGGAATGTGCGTTCGCCAAAAGGTGAACAGACGGCAAGCAGGTCGCCCCGGCTAAGGTAGTGGAGGGACTTAATCGGAGCTGCTCTTTGGAGAATGTGGAGCACTTTTCATATGTGCCTTCAAGGCATTTATGGCCACAAATTCCGCTCCAGTGAAAACTCCAATGGGAACGCAAATTGTCTTCGTGCGTGTGTGTGTGTGTGTGTGGCATAAGCGCGAGTCATGCTGATGGCATGGCATTTATTTCAGTTGACCGACTTGGTTAATTCATTTAAATAACTTGGAAATAGAAACCCCTGAGAATGTGGGGGAGGCAGAAGAACCACTTGAAAGATGCTATAGAGAGAGTACTAGGGAGATATTTTCTCTCCAATCCCAAAAGAATCATCGTTAGGCATCCGCTTCCAATAAGAATCGATGTTTTACCCGTGTATTGAATGCCTGCCTACGTGTGTACTTTTTACGCCAATGCCCGGTCTGGGGTACAGAAAGAGTGAGAGGCGAATACCAACCCACACACGTACACACACACACACACAGACAGACAGAGAGACATGCAGTGGGGCAGTAGTGTCGCTCGAAAGGCAGCTCCAATCGGAATAGCAAGTGACAAACCCGCTTAGGCAAACAAAACACTTGGATCCGGGGATCCGGGGATCGATCGCAACAGCTAGAAATAAACTGGAAATAGCGTTGACTCCGTTCTATTCCGTCTTTTGCATACGCTCTACAAATGTTATCTTTCTTTTCGTTGTATTTATTGTTCCGACAGAACAGAACTCGAAAGAAACACCTTAATTGCATACAAGTCACGTTCAGTTTCGGGGGTTCGATTTTTAGTGGGGCGTGCTGGTCGGGAGTATCATGAATTATTATAATTAATCCGGGTGTAGAGAGACAGCGATATATTATGGTTAATGGTTTAATTATATTGTCAAACATTGGGGTATTGCAAGGGCCCTGTCACCTGTCCAACCTGGATAGATCCGTGTATGGGGGACACTACACTCCGTCCCCCTGGACATTATTTACCATTTTGACACATTTATGTTAATTTTGAACAGTAGGCTCGACGAGCGAACACGTTCGCGCGACATACAATACATATGTGAGTGTGGTGCCCCTGTATGTGTCAATTGGAGAACTTGTTAATTTGTCGAGCAGGTTCTGGAACCGCCACCACACCTCACCTCAACTCAGCGCCCGTGTCGCTGTCTCCCCATACCAGCGACTCAATCACTCAATCAATTAGAACCAGTTCTTTGTTCGACTGTTTGCACCCAGCAAATCGAGAGATTGGAGACCCAAAAATGGATGTAAACTTCCGTTGTGGCCCTTCCACCAACATGTCATGGGAGAGAAGTAGAGTGCAGCATGCAGTGCTTTTATTTACAATGTCTCCTGCTATTAACAGTTATTGATCAATTGCGGTATGTCATACCTGTCTCGTTTTTCCCCCTAATTGGCATACGACGTCACGGGAGAGTAGATAGTGGCGTTACGTTGCGTTGCGTAGAGTACTCTCTTCTTATTAGCAGTTATTTAACTATTGTTGGTTTTGGGAGCACTGTAATTGAATTAAAACTGTAGTTTCGCGAGTGTACCTTTTTTTTTTGCACAACGCATCGCGTAGTGGGAAGGGCTGGGGAGGGGAAGAGGATGCGGTGAGACAGATGGGGTCCAAGTGGGGTCAACACATGTAAATACGATTGTGGCGTTAAGGCAAAATACACACACGCACACAAAAGCACAAGGCAGAAGCGCACTCTTGTACGTGTGTGTGTGGTGTGTTCGTGTGTGAAAAGAAAGAGGAAGACACACTCGAGTACATGAGGTGAGACTTGAAAGCGTGAGAGAGAGAGAGAGCGGCGCAGCTGTTTTGATGAGGCATTTTTCTCCTTTCATTAATTTTGCCTTTACTTGATTTTGCTTAGATTCCCTTCTTTCTTTCATCTGCACTAGATTAGGTAACTTATGTCTATATGAACATAATTCTTAACACATTTTTACTGCCCGACGATGACACACACACACACAATATGTATAGTTCACACACACACACACGAGCGCACGAAGGCAGGGAAGAGACACAAACACAGCCACACACTCATTTAGAGGCGGCACACAGCAAGAGCAGCCAACAAAATCGATATTCTAAAAATAATATAAGTAAAAAATATACATGTACATATGTATATATACATACTACATATATGTATGTGTATGCATATATAAAATCCGAAAACCAACTCAATTGTAGTGTAGCCACACTCTCTCTTATTATTTGGGGCATGTGTGTGCGTGCAAGTGTTTGAGTGTGTAATTACATATTTATTTATTTATTAAAACTTTGGGAACACTCCGAATTTTGCGTCTGCAATTTCGCCGCATACTGCGCACTTGAAAAATTTGCATTCACCACGAAATTATTTGGTACTCTTTTGGATTTCTGGGCATTGGATTTACTTGATTTTTTGCTCAGCCGTTAAAACCGATTAAACAGATTGCGCTCTACTAAACGGCGGGGGGAGAGTGCGGAGTGTGTGGAGGTATAGAAGATTTCTATATCTTTCAAAACCGACGACCGAAGGCGGCGGCATACGCATACTATACGGCAAATGAGACGCCCTCCACTTTAGTTCACAAAACACCCAATTCGCGCCACTGTGCAAACGATCGATATATCGATAAATATTTTTGTGAAAAATATTTGTGGTTCATGTTTCATCGATACCCGCTGAGTTAGTATTTCCTTTTTTATTTTCTTATTAAAAGTTTCATATAATTTAATTTTATTTGATTAAAACAAAAAGAATACTGTAATTCGAGGACAGTATTTTTTATGTTTGACCGACTCTCTCCCACTCTCTTGCGATGGGCGCTCTCTGCTATACATATGCGTGTGTATATACTATATGGGGAGAGACCGACCGACCGCACACACAGTAAAACGACGAGTAGTAGTACATGAAAATAATTGTTGTATTCTTATTGTTGTACAAACTTGAGTAAAAGTAGCAAAAAATGTTGTTGTGCTGAACTGGATGCGGTTGGTCGTTGGGGAGGGGGGGACACACAAAAAAAGCGCTGCAATACACACACCTCGAAATTCTCTGGATGCACACACACACAATCCTTTGCGTTGGGATTTAACAGCGACTGGCGCACGCACTGGCACAATTTCAATTGTAAATCACACCGGAATTATGGATTAACGCTTTTCGATCGGTTAACGCGGCCGGTAGTTGTATTTTATGCGAGAAATATGAATTTTTTCAGCGGCAACTAGAATCGTTCACACAGACACCGTAGAAGTGACGCCATCTTTGATAGCGCCCTATACACGTTCAGACATCGATTGAGTGCTGGAAAATGCATCAATAAATATATCGATGCGTTGTATTTGTAGGTGCTAATATTAATGTCGATGTTTTTGTGCAATACGCAGAAAGAATTTGGCGGTTAAATACCTTTATTTTGAAAATACCTGACATGACACTGCCGATAAAAAAATATCCAAAAAATAAGGAAGGGTATACAATGCGCTAATACCTCTATGTAGTTGATATGTAGCAAATGTGTAGTTACCGTATAGTTAAGAAGTGACATTTTTGTTGAACTCTTTGTTTCTTAATTTATAGATAATCCAATTAAAAGACGACTTTAAAATTCGTTAATTCTGAACAAAATTGATTCGAGAATCGTACAAAATTACACGTTTAGCGCCGAAAATTCTAGTTGGCATGTAACATTAGACCGAATATCAAAATTGATTAATATGATTTTCTCGGTGGTATATTTACGGTATATTTAAAAAATGAGAAGGTATATGTGCAGTATATTTTCAGTATGTAGTTGCACGTGTGCCGCCGCTTGTTTTCATCCAGATGCGCTCGACTTTAAACAAAAACCAATAAATAAGCAATGGGTGCGAAGAATAAACGGGCCAACTCTGATGCGGTGTATGCAAAGAAGACGGTCAAGTCGAGCAATCCCTTCGACAATGCCACAGCGCAGTCCGCGAAGCGACAGAATCCATTCGATGTGCATGTGAACAAGGAGAAGTTCAAGATCTTGGGGCGCATCTGCAAGCATGACCGTGGCATGCCTGGCGTGGCGCGCTCCAAGGCGCTGCAGAAGCGCACCCAGACGCTGGGCCAACAGTTTGCCGTGAAGCACAAGACGAACAAATTCAAGGACAACCGGATTGGCAGGCACCTGAGCGGCGACCAGCTGACGGAATCTGTGATGAACGCTCGCTACCTGGCCGAGAAGATGTCCCAAGTGCGCACGACACAGAAGGCACAGAAGTTCAATCTGAACGACGACGAGCTGCTGACGCACAGGGGACAGACGCTGGAGGAGATTGAGCAGTACCGCGATGAGCGTTCCGACGACGAAGAGCTGGACGACGAGGCTCTGGACGGTAAGTGGGCAGCTGAGCGTTGGTGCCAGACAAACTTCTAACTGAATCCGTGTCCCCTTAGCCGACTTTACATCTGCTGCCCATTTCGGTGGCGATGAGAATGAGACCAGCCCCCACGACCGTCAGGTGGCCATCGATGAGATGATTGCCGAGCAGAAGCGTCGCAAAAACGAAATCGACAAGGAGAAGAACGAGGTGTACGATCTCACAGAGAAGCTGGACGCCAACTACAGGCTGCTGCTGCCACTGGTGGCCAAGGCCACCAAGGACGAGCAGGAGGCCAAGCCGCCGGCGGATGCCTATGACAAGCTGCTCAAGGAAATGATATTCGAGCCGCGCGGCAGTGTCACGGACAAGCTGATCAATCCCGCAGAGCTGGCCAAGCAGGAGGCGGAGCGCCTCGAGAGGCTCGAGAACGAGCGGCTGCGTCGCATGAGAGCCGAAGGCGAGGAAGACGAGGGGGCCAATGCCCAGCCCAAGCATCGCTCAGCGGATGACTTGGACGATGGATACTTCGTGGCCGGTGGGGAGGAGGAAGACGACACCCTGGCCTATGACCTGGAGGGCAACTTGGGCACGCATCTCAATGGCAAGGCGCCCGCAAAGGAAGCCAGCGGAGACGAAGCTGAGGAGCAGGAGGAGGAGGAGACATCCGAGGACGAAAGCGAGTCTGAGGATGAGAACTACAGTGATCTGAACGAGTCTGCGTCTGAGTCCGAGACGGAGGAGGCAGCTGCTCAGCTGCCCAGCAAGAAGAAGCCCAAAAAGGAGAAGCCCCCAACGGGGGCGCTGGACTCCAGCATACCGTTCACCATTAAAATGCCCAAAACCTACGAGGACTTCACGGAGCTGCTCGCGAAGCATGCCGCCGAGCAGCAGGCCACCATTGTGGAGCGCATCATCAAGTGCAACGACCCCAAGCTCGATGGCGTCAATCGGGAGCATGTAGTGAAGCTCTACTGCTTCCTGCTGCAGTACATCAAGGATCTGTTCGAGGATGCCAGCGAGCAGGACATACGGGAGCACTTCCAGCTGCTCTCGCGCCTCATGCCCCACCTGTACAGCCTCACCCAGCTGAATCCGGAGCGCATGTCCGGCGCCCTGCTGGACGTGATCAAGGAGAAGTTCGCGGACTACCAGAAGAACCGCAAGACATATCCCACGCTGGACACGCTCGTCTACTTCAAGCTGGTCTCCAATGTGTACTCCACCTCGGACTTTCGGCATCCCGTGGCCACGCCCACGTACGTCTTCATGGAGCACATCCTGTCCAGGGCGCGGGTGCGGACGCGGCAGGACATTGCCATGGGCCTGTTTGTGGTCGCCATTGCCCTGGAGTTCGGCTCCCAGTCGAAGCGTTTCCTGCCTTCCGTGTTCAACTTCCTCGAGGGCATCCTGTACGTCTCGATACCCAAGCGAGACGGCGACAAGCTGGAGGTGGCGCCGCCGTTCGAGCAAGAGGGACCCTTCAGCAAGCTGCTGGCCATTCCGGCCACGCCAGAGAGCAAGTCGTTGGAACAGCAGAAGCTGCAGGCCGCCGATCTGGTCAGCCACACCCTCACGCTGGACTTCAAGGTGCGCGCCCTGGACACCACGCTGTGCCTGATCCAGGAGGCGCTGCAGCTGGTGGGGCAGCACACGGGCGCCTGTTACCTGGCCAGTCCCTTCATTCCCCTGCTCGCCCGCCTGCGCCTCAAGCCGTATCCCGAGCATGTGCACCAGCACCACAAGGAGGCGACGCTGCTGGCCAAACAGTTGGCCGAACAGACAATGAAGCCCGTGGCGCTCGCAGAGCGGAAGCCCAAGGCGCTGCGCATGCTGGAGCCGCGCTTCGAGACCGTCTACGATGACAAGCGCCGCCCCAAGATGTCCAAGGAAAAGGAGGAGCGCGCCAAGCTGCTGCACAAGATCAAGCGCGAAAAGAAGGGCGCCATTCGGGAGATACGCCGCGACACGGCCTTCGTCCAGGAGCTCAAGCTCAAGCAGCAGCTCCAAAGGTTTGTAGTTGCTCTCCCTCCCCCCTACGCTTCAGCTGCAGTTTCCATAATGTTCTTTCTATACCCACAGCGACAAGGAGCGGCACGAGAAGGTCAGGCGCATCTACCAGGAGGCCTCCGTGCAGCAGGGCGAACTCAACGAGCTGGCCCGCTCCAAGAAGCGCAAGAAGTAGGAGCAAAGTTTGTATTTTATATCACGAAATCTGCTGCGGCTCCGTCGGCCGCCTGCGACTTTCAATTTTGTACAGAATCATGCGAATTATGTTAGCCTATAAATAATATGTAAACAAGTCGAATGTCTCGTCTGCCTACGTCTGCTGGCCGGAGATCTGTCTGCAGCGCAGCGTCGCCTGCTCCACGGCACCCGCGACCGCTGCTCGGAAACCTGCAAACGAGAGGGGAGGAGAGGTGCGGCTGTGAGTTTTGGCTCGGCGATAAGCGAGAGGCCAGCGTTCGCGACTTACCTGACAGCTCGAGCTGCCTGAGGGCCGCTGCCGTAGAGCCCCCCGGACTCGTTACGCTGTCCTTCAGCTGGCCAGGATGCATGCCGCTGTCCCGCACCATATGCCCCGCACCCAGCACCGTCTGCGCGGCCAGTCGATAGGCGAGGTCCCGGGGCATGCCCATGTGAACGGCGCCGTCGGCCAGGGCCTCGATCATCACAAACACGTAGGCGGGCCCGCTGCCGCTCAGCGCCGTGACAATGTCCAGCTGGGACTCGGCCACTGCCTCGCAGGTGCCCACCGACTCGAGGAGGCGCTGCGTGATCTGGGCATCGGCCTCGCTGGCCCGGCTGCCGCGCACGTAGACCGAACAGCCGGAGCGAACCACAGCCGGAATGTTGGGCATCACGCGGATGACCCGCGAATCCGGCGACAGGCTGGACTCGATGGTCTGCAGGGTGATGCCCATGGCGACGGAGAGGAACAGCTTGCCGGAGCTGAGCGGCTGGATTTCCTTCAGCACAGCGGGCACCACCTGCGGCTTGACGGACACGAAGACCACCTCGGCCTGCTCCACAACGGGGGCGTTCTGCACCACCGTCTCCACGCCCAAGGACTCGAAGCCCTGCAGCGAGATCTTGTCCGCGGGATGCACACTGGCAATCATTCCGCTCGGCTTGGCCAGGCCTGTGGAGCACACAATAGATGTGTTGCAATAGTGGTGGGCGGTGGCGTAAATGCTGCAACTCACCTGCCGAGAGGAAGCCCTTGGCCAGGGCCTTTGCCATGTTTCCGCCTCCGAGGAATCCGATTTTACCGATCGATGCCATTTTTTCTAATTTCGAAATTCAAATCGCGGACGGACTGCACTTTGCGCCTTCGGAGCAGCAACTGTTTTGCCATTGGCCCTGGGGCGTTAACAAAAACAAGCCGCGTAGATTGATAAGGCAATCTGCCACCCCCCCATTCCACTTGCCGCCCACTGGGAGTGCAAACAACAAACCCACTGATCGGTGCTTATCGGGGTTTGAGTGTGTGCTCCATATAACATATGTACGTATGTACGGACAGCCTTTTATCAGCTGAAAGACCAACTGCGAGAGATTCTAAGTCTTTTTCCCCCACCCGTTTGAGGGGTGTGACGAAGTAAGTAAGTCCCATTCTGCAACAGATGTTTTGCTCATTAATTGGGGAGGGCATTGCGAAATGTGTTCAGTACACTCTCTAGTGCAATCTCTGCCCAAATAAATTCCAAGTTAAAAAAATTTCGCATTTCAAAATAACCGCTAAGTGGAGTTATCGCAACCTGTTGTAGTCGAACTTCCCAACACTGTACATTTTCCTCGGTATATTTCAAAGGGTCAGACGGTATATTTTAAATCCACGGTCACACTAGAACAATAGCACGTCAGGAGAAATTTTGTATAATAGTCTCAAAACCATCGATATTAGAGGCTAGCAGCAAAATATCGATACTATCGATAGTGCCCTCTTTGGTTTGAGAAATTTTTTATAACAAAAATAGAAAATAATGCCCCAAAAGCGCTCGAAACCAAGCAACACATACTAACAAATCAATATCTGGAATCATAAACTAACTAACAGACAGCAGCGTAGTTGCGGGACACGTACAAATCGAAATTCAGCCTCTTAAATTACGGCCCCGTCTGTGTGTGTGCTGTTTTCTGACACACAATTTGCGCTGAGCCAGCAGCTGTAATTCTTTGCAATTAGCAACAAAACAGTGGCACAGCAGCAACAACAGGAATCGCATTTCCCAGCTCCAGCGACGACGGCAGCACTGACATCCACAAAGCAAGCCCCAACTGGACTGCATGCCCGGCGGAACAGTAAACAGATTCGAAGAAGCCCCCGGACGAGTCCCATTACTCGAGCACTGGAGTGGGCAGCTCTGCTGTAGGCTGTAGGCGTAGCAGGTGGGTAAGTACGCATATTGTATAATGCAATTGCAATTTGATTCAATGGCAATTACTCCGTGGGCCACGTGTTTGTTTTGGTCTCGGTTGGCAATGCTCTTATCTAGAAGGGAAGGAACAAGTGTGCTGTGCTGTGCTTGTATTCGACAACTCTAAATTTGTGTTCGACACATCAGTTTCATTTCAGCAAAAATTCGATTATTCCTAAAATTATCTAGACAGCATGACTTCGGCGTCGGCGCCTGGCGGACGTAAGCAGCCCACAGCCGTGTCGCGCATGAAACAGGACTATATGCGCCTGAAGCGCGATCCCTTGCCGTACATCACAGCCGAGCCGCTGCCCAACAACATACTGGAGTGGCATTACTGTGTGAAGGGGCCTGAGGACTCGCCCTACTATGGCGGCTACTACCACGGAACACTGTTGTTTCCCCGTGAGTTCCCCTTCAAGCCGCCATCGATCTACATGACGACCCCAAACGGACGCTTCAAGACGAACACCAGACTCTGCTTGAGCATATCAGGTATAAACAAATAAATATTAACAAATATAAACAAATACAAGTCGTGATGTTTCCTCCACTCCACGCAGACTTTCACCCGGACACCTGGAACCCCACATGGTGTGTGGGCACCATTCTGACTGGTCTGTTAAGCTTTATGGTGAGTCCGTGGAATTCCGCGAATGAACTTTAATTCTGTAATTTTGTCTATCCTCCAGCTGGAAAGCACCCCCACTTTGGGTTCCATTGAGTCATCGAACTACGACAAGCAAGTGCTTGCTCAGAAGTCGCTCGCATTTAACCTCCGCAACACAAATTTCTGTGAGCTCTTTCCCGACATTGTCGAGGAGATAAAGCAGCGTCTGCAGGGCAGCCAGGCGGCAGCAGCAGGTGCTGCTGCTGGCAACGCATCCACATCTAATGGATCGAAGCGCGCCAATGGCATTGCCAACGGAGGAGCTGGGCTCGCCGATCCCAATCAGCCTGCCGGCATGGCCTACTTGCAGGATGCTGCGGACGGCATCGATGGCCCCAATGCCCCTGCCGCGGAATTGGCCAATGGAAGTGCAGGGGCATTGCTGGACAGCCCGCGCAATTCCTATCTAAACTGGCAGTCTGTCTATTCGAACCTGGTGATCGTCATCTGCTTTGCGATATTTGCCCTTATTGTTAATTACGTGATCAAAAACCTGAATCAGGAATAGGATTAACTACTACACAGCCCCCCTATCTATGTCTGTATGCATATAGGAAGGATACACATATATTTATGCGTGTGCATATTTAATCTAGTTTACTCTAAAGTAGTCTTCGTGAATTCAGTACCGCTTCAGAAGTATTTACCGACGCTGCTTAACCCCGTCCCTTCCCGGCCCCCCCATACTCGTGAGTAACCTATACCCGTTCCCCACCCCCCTTCCAATTCGCTGTTGGTCTGAAACTATTGGCAATAACAAGTAACAACACAAAAACCCCTTTTGAACTCAATTTATAAAATCTATAAATTGTTTTTGTTATGTATTCAGTACTATTAAATTATAGTTTAATGCGACATAAATGAAGCCAGGAATATGTTTGTAAATGAATAAATAAGAACGGCTACATAGCATTAGCCCGTGTACAAATTAACCAATTTAGTTGCTCAGTTCTTTTGCCATCTATTTCTATTTGCTGTGCGCCGCTCCTTTTGATTAAACCTAAAAGTAATAATTTGTGGTTAGCTCACGGCTGCTAAGCGGCTTAGATCTCTGGCAAAGTCGCTGCCAGTTGGCTATAATTTTAGCCTTAGCCTCAGTGTACAGGAAAATCCAATAATTGAAGCTTGGGGGGGTGTCGACAATGTTTCACATTTAAACCGCTTAACACACAGCCACCACACACAGGTCTTTCTACGGCTACTTTGTTGGTCATCTTAAGCCGAAATTGCACACATGACGCTTATTATTGTGGACTCTGTGGCAGCTGCAGCCTGGTGTGACTTTGTACTGTGTTTGTTTTTACCGAATTATGGCATACTTTGTACCCCACATACCGCACCAATGGGATGTAAGTAGTAAAAGTACTTTGCAGAGAATTTTATTTTGGCAATTTTGAAATGGCAACCCGCAGCAGGTTGAACCAAGTTTATGCCCCAGAGAAAACGAGAATGAAAGGACAGATTTGAAAGCTAAATCTGTAGATATCACTCGCTTTAGATTCGCGCAAAAAAAAAGGAATTTTTTATGTCAAATTTCGTGGCAGAGCAAATCTTTTATGTTTGCTGCAGCTTCGTTCCTGGAGCAAGGCACCAAGAAAAGGAAGGATGCAAGTTTCTTCTGTGTTTTTTATCTACCCAAAGATACTTTTCTAGTCCATGAGTAACAGGTATGAACACCATATTCTGTAAAATAAATATGCAAAGAGAGCAGCAGCAGCTTGCTGCAAGTCTTCCCCGCGGAGTAGATCGGCAGGAGTCTGGAAAACTCCTTGAAAGTAAGAGAAAAATTGGATTTTGTTATGAAAGTTTTTGGCCAGACGTCGCCACAGCGCTGAAGTTGATAATTCAAATAACGTAAATTTCAAGTTCAGGCCACATCATTGTCGGCAATGGGAAAGTTTGCTGGGACTGCGGCGGTGGCTCGGTGGCTCTTGTGGCTGTGGCTGCCACTTGCAACTTTTCAAATTTAGTTGTTTGTTTTATGAACTTGCAACAGTTTAAGCCAATTTCGGTTGCACAAAAGAAACGCACAGACACAGAAATGCAACATTAAATGATAGCCCGTGTCCCGAGTGCCGAGTGCAGAGTGCTGAGAAGAAAAACCACAACCGAAAAGGAGACCAAACTCCAAACCGAAATTTTATATGAAGAGCAACGACTGCACTTCTGCACTTCTTATACTCGCATGGGCATGTCATCCCGGCGTGGCTTGGCATGTGTGGCATGCGGTGGGGGGGGGCTGCGCCTGGGAGGCAGCAAAGTTGTGCTTGGGACACGGACCCCGAAATATGAGTCAGAGAACTCGGTCCTCTGCTGTGCTGTGCTTTTTTTTGTTGAAATTTATTTTGAGTGCCCACCAAGATGGCGACATGTTTGGCCAGAGCCAGCAGCTGTCCCCGCCATATCCGCAATATCCTTTTGATGTTCGGACGGAAGCTTGGCCATTTGTGTGCGATTTTTGCTCATTTGTTCGAAGCATTTATAAGCTGGGAGATGGCTCGTATATACTGGCACGGAAAGAGGTCAGCAGGGTTAATACCAGTACGTACGGACTGGAGTTCATTGTTCCAGGCCAGCAGCAGGAATTCCCAATCCCCCGACTGGCGGATAGGCTAACATGTGCCAGCTTAAATGCCCAACCAAATGGGTACACAACATTATTAGTAGACAGAGCCATAAATGTCGATGCTCTGTAGGCCCGATTCTCCCGCGGCACTGGCTAAGCTAAGCCGCTTAAGGCCCGGCAAATATGCGCCTGACTCCCACCAAAAAGCAGAAGACAAATACATATAATAATAACGCGGGGGCTACAACAATTGGATGGCAACCAGTGGGAAGTCCGGCCGGGCCATGTACTTGGACTCCGCTTGAGCCATAAAAGTAATGGCGAAAACAAAGCGAGTGCCTACGGCCAGGGCGAGAGATAAATAAATATAAATAAATAAAAATAACAAATGCAATAATCATTAAGTACGCCTCATTGGTGGGCACAGTCCGGAATTATCCATTTGCCACTGGGGGTCCGCCCAGCTCTGAGACCCAAGCAGCATGGCTCCTGGCTGCTGGCTGCTGGCTCCTGTGCCTTGACCAGTCTGTGGCAATAAATGTTTCACACAGACACATATACAGACACAGATACAGATGCAGACGCAGACACATGGCCAAAGTGAGACACGCATATAAATGAAAATGTTTGTTAAATTATGTGGCCAATATACGTTTGCGTTTATGCGTGTGTCAGTGTGCGCAATAAGCGATAAAACATAAGCTTAATATGCAAAGGCCACGCACAAAAAACAGCAACAAGAGAGCAACAGCCCAAGAGTACGAATATTGTACGTACTCGTAGCTGGCTGTGTGAGTTTGTATTGGCATTCGCCTTTTATCAATGCATAAACAAATGGCCATCAGCTGCGTGTAACGGATTATGGGGGTGGAGCCTTAAACGGAAGAGGAAAATATTGTAGGGGAAAATTCGTAAGAGAAGAAGAAAATATATGTAACCAGTGATGCCAGTTTTGTATGCTTGAAAAACAGCAACGAGTTTAGCATGGGAAAAACTGAAGAAAAGTAAAGTAACAACGGGAAGAAATATATTATATTATATATATATTATATTATATTTAAATGGGCATAATTGGAATTAAATGGGCCAGCAGCAGACCATCTCCCCACTCTTCCATATTTCTAGCGGGGGTATAAAAAGAGAGTAGGAGAAAGTCTTAATTTAAAATATTATTTATTTATTTTTATATTTATTTTATTTATTTATTTTTTATTTATTTATATCTTTATTATTATCAAGTTTGTTTTCAATGTTCTCTGATAAGTAAAATCCAGCTGAATCTCAGCTAAAAAGCTAAGCCAAACGACAGCACTGGCAATAAATTCGGCAAAGTATATTCTGGCTTATGGTTCAATCAACAATACAATGCTGATTTTTTTTATGCAAGGCTAAGGATGTGTAAAAATATTTATTATGGTCGAAAATTTGCATAAATCGATTAATGATAATGGAATGAGCTTAGGGCGGAGGCTGTGTGTGTGCAGTAGAGCTAGAGGGGCTAGAGGGAACACTTCAATTGGTTTGAGAGTAAGACAATTGTGGACACTGCCCAGCTGAAGCCCTAATTCAGCTTGTCAACGATCTGGAGCTCGTTGGCTGCCGGAACTCGAGCACTTGGAGGGTAATCTATGTGCACGATGTGCTTTATGGGCTGCATTGTCCACTTCATCATCATCATCAGCATTGTGCTACGTGCGGGCAGGTGGGGAGGCTCTTGTAAATTGCAAAATTTTCTATGGCTTTGCAGCGATCTGCCAGTGGAAAGAGTCCGCGAAGCACTCAACCACAGCGCCATAAATTCCCATTAGTGCGGATGTATTTGCGTATGTATTTGCGTATGTATTTGCGTGTGCCAATTTTGAATTATGAACTTTGGATTTTCGAGCCGACTAATTGCTGATTGAGTTGCGCTGTGGCCAAAGCACTGCACTGGACTGGGTGGTGGGTGGGTTGGGGTGGTGTGTGGTTGCTGGATCAACTAATCAATGTCTGATTGTTCAGTACGGCCCAGCCGAGAGCCAATTAGGTCACGATGTTGCGAACACCAACCCACAACTGAACGTGGCGGAGTGGGATGTGTCTGTGTGTCTGTGTGTGCGCCCCTTGCCAAGTTCTGTCACTGTCATGTTGTTGCTGCTCTAACTCTAACAAATTATGAGCACAATAAAAAGTGGCAAGAGCCACACAGCAACAGCAACAGCAGCAGTAACAGCAACGAGTATGAGTACAACTACAGCTACAACTGCAACTACAGCTACAGCACGCGACACTTATATAAGTGGCAGCCACTTCCGGCGAGCAGATGCTCCACTTCCACGTCCACATCCACATTCACGTCCACATTCAGCTTCAGCTTCAGCTTCAGTTTCAGTTCCAGCCCTGACTTTTGTTCCGCCTCCCTGCCCTGCTTCAAGTGCTTCGTTGTCGTTTTTATGTCGGTCCATGTGTGTGGGCCTTCGCTTGGAATTAACTTGAGTGGTCAGCGGGCAAAGGCGGTGTGTGGCCAGTGGCTGGCATTTATGGATCAGCCTGTCAGTGGTAGCACATTTGTCAAGTGTTTTCATTTACTGATGGATCAAGCCTCTGCTCGAGGGCTCGTAGCGAGCTTTAAGGTTAAAGTCAGATCCCCGAGGCACCTTCCCTGGCCGTTTGTTTTCGAGTTATGTTGCCGGACAAAGTTTTCTTTTGCGATACGACAACTTTAATAGATACGCCCACAGAAGTCGTCACAGGGGAGACACGCACACGCCCCACTAGAATATGCAAAGCAGCAGTAGATGGAGACGGAGATGCGCTGGCTAGACGACACTTGTTGCTGCGCTTGTGTAGGGGCAGCGCACGAGCACAGCGCACAGTTGCAAAAGTAAAATTATTAAAACTTTTTGAATTAACAAAGCGCCGGCAACGAGCTAAATGACGGCGACGACATCCGCTCTGGGAGATACGCGGCAGAAAAAACTGCATTTAAAGCGAATAAAAAGGGACAAAGTTAATTTATGCACAACTGGCAACTGGCGACTGGCGACGGACACAAACGAGGATGTCGCCCCGATCCCGATGCGAGGCCAGACGCGCTCCGAGCTCTGAAAGCGGAAAACTGAGCGCCATATTAGATTCAAATGCATTTCCCTGTCGGTCGACACCTCCCGTTTCCGGCAATGCCATCGGCATAGGCATCCGCCAGCATCTCCTCTCCCTCTCTGTCTCGCTGTGGAGGCAGCACTCGGACCCGGAAATGAACAGCAAACTTTTCAATTGAGTTTTCCGCCTCTGCTGGCTGCAACGATAAAGTTTTGGCATTATTTTTGTTTATTTTCTTGTTTAGCCATAAAACACAGTTCCAGCCATCTAGCCACGCCGGGGCGTGGCCGCAGCCCCTAATTGAGCTGAGCTTTTGGGCGGGCAGTTAGCATAAATCGACAGCGAACCGAAACAGCAACAATACGCGCAAAAGTTAATTAATTTTGGTGAACAAATCCGCAACTACAAGACGCTGGGACCAACAATCAAAGCTCATAAATTCCAAACAAATTAAGCAGTCGAAACTCGGCTAAATCCGAGTCTCGGCCGGTCCCGGCTGGCCAACAGCCTTTGGCCAGTAGATGATAATGATGGCAGTTACCAGGCAACCGGAAACAGAGAAAACAACAGCAAAACAACAACAGAACAAAAACAACCTACACACATCAATGGCAATCATGAAAATTGGACAGCCACGTTTAGGCCCAGCAACAAAGAAAATAAGGAATAGCAGCAACAACAATGCAAAGTACAAAAAAAGAGTGGAGGCAAAAGTAGATGTTGAGCCTGAAGAAAATGCCGACAAAGCGGACAGAAAATCAACAGAGTCAGTCGGGCAGTCAGGCCGGCCAATAAACTGGCTGACAAATGAAAATAAAAGCCCACTGAAAATGAGCTAAAGAGCTACAAGGCACAAGAAACGAGATACAAGATACAAGAGGCAGAACAGAACAGAACAGAATGAAATGAACAGGCAGAAGCTGAAGTTGTTGCCCCTTCCTTCCGCTGGGCGCCAGAGCTCCGAGCACATCCGCCGCTGGTCATTTCAATCAATTTACTCTCACACACACAGAGAAATGAATACACATGAGCAGCGACAGACTGATAGTTCCCTATCCCACATGCATGGCATGGCATGGCATGGCATGGCGTTATATTCAGGCTGGTTTCCTTTCTTTTTTCTTTTTTTAATAAACGTTCTGGGGTGGGGCGGCTGAAGCTCAACTGAAATTCGCTAGCCGGAAATGGCAGCCATGACGGAAACGAAGACACATTGTTGCTGTGGCCCAGAGCGGCGGGTCAAAAGTCTCTCTCTCTCTCTGTTTGTGTGTTCGATGTGTGCGAGTGTGCGTCAGAGACGGAAGAAGCACATACATACATAAGCAGTTATTTGTCATGAAGCGCACACACACAACACTACAAACACACAAAAAAAAAACTGTTTGCAGCTCAGCAAAACACCGGAAGTCGTAAAAAGTATTTCAATTTAGTGCAAAGCGTCGCTGCCTCTGCCTCAGCCTCAGCCTCATTCACGTTGCGCTGCTCTGCTCCTCCGCTCGGCTCTGCTGTGCTGATTGAAGACATGGTCAGCACACTTTTTTTTGGCTTAGTCGTTTCACTTGTGCTCCCATGGGAACCAAAATCAAAATCAAAATCCGTACTGTAGGAAGCAACACAAGGCGAAAGGGGAGACTGGGAATGTTTTTATTTATTTAATATTTTGACTATAAGCAACACGTGCCTTTAATTTTGTTGCCACGAGCCAAACGCTAATCTTTTGTAGCTTAAAAAATATCAGACAGCGCCTGGGAACGCCTTTAAACGCTTATCTGAAATATCTGGTAAGCAAAGGTTTGGAAGGTGAGCTGAAACCACATCTCATAGAGGTTTATTATAGACTTTTCGCTGCATATAAATATGTATAATAATTATAATAATTATTCCGTAGAAATCTACTAGGACTTCAGCTAGTACTGCTGTTGATGCTGCTCTTCTTTCTTTTTATTTAAATCAATTATAAATCAGACAACGCGCCAAACTTTTAATTTACAACAAAAATCCACAAATCAGGCCACGCGCAAATACTTAAATTTTCTGATCATGGCTTCAGTGACGACAATTGGCTTGGGCTTGATTAGGTTTTCGGAGCAGCACACGCTCATGCCGCACTCCGAGCACACTTCATGCGTCTGCTTTGGCTGGGGAAAGAGGTCGGTCAGTGTGTACATGTCTTGGACCATTTTGGGGCGCCTCCTCCAGCGCCAGGGCTGCGTTTGCTTCTGCAGCTGCAGTCTCTGTCGCTCGGCTGCCTGCAGCTGGGCTTCCTGTTGCTGCGCCTCGAGGGCGGCCCTCTCGTTGCGCCGCTGCTCGAGCAACAGCTCCATGGGTGTCTTCTCCAGCTTGGCAAAATATTGCTGCCACTCTTCGCGCGCCTCAGCCACATTCAGCTCGGGGAACGGCTCCGGCACGAACTCCTGACTCTTCGAATGTAGTCCCGACTGACTTCCCGATCCACGTCCTGTTCTGCGTATGCGACAACTGGGCGAGCGATTGAGGCGCATCTGTCGCTCTTCCTTGTCGTGCCTGATCATGCTCTCCTGCCGGTTGGCCTCCAGCAGATTCTTCTGGTAGGGCACATCACGCACAGCATCATCGAGCGCGGCATTTATATTGGCCTTGGTGATATCCGATGTCGCGCCGATGGTGATCCGATTTCTGATGCTGCCCAATATGTCCAAGGGCCGCTTAACCGTCTCCTTCCTTGGCTCTTTCGTTGGTATGTGGTAGCTGAGGTACCGCACCCTGCTCAACAGATTAAACGGCTTTTTGGCGGCAGAGTCTTCCTCGGATGTGGAGGAAAAGTAACTGGCATTGGACGCCTTCGAGCTCTGCTCAGAGCTACTGTCAAGTACCGGCAAAGCATCCGCATTAGTTTTCGAATCGGGCTCAATTTCAATGGTCCGAATCCGAGGACTCTTTGCATCCCCTTTGCGCCTCTTTGCGCCAGCAAAAGAATTTTCATGAGATGACAGAGTGATTTCGTCAAAGCTAATGCTCGGAGGATTGACTTTCTTCAGCCCCTTTGAAGGGGCGGCTGTTTTCTTCGAATCTCTCTGCATGCGAACCGGGGTGTCTCCTTGTTCTAGCTTCACCTTCACCTTCGTGCCATCTTCAGGCATGTCCGTCTTAGCTCTGCTGCTGTGACTGGACTTTCGTTTGCGTTCGGCACTTGGCAAGCGCTGGTAGCTTTTCGGTTTGCGCTCTTCCTTTAACGCGGTCAGAGGTGTTTCAATGGAGCGCATCTTGCGATCGGGTTCCTTTGAAACCACTCTGGACTGAGGAGTCAAAGAAGAGCGCAGACTCTCCTTCCTAAGTGGGGTTAGCACTCGATAGGGTCCCATGGGCACCTTAGCTAATGCCTTTGGCTTGCTCTTCTTTTTGTGGGCCGTGCTGAGGGCGAGCTCCAGTGGCATCAGGCCACACAATGCCATGTCCAAGCGCTTGATGATGCCCTTGAAAAGCTTCCAGTCCTGGGGCGTCTTGCGGGCCTGCTTCTTGAGCTTTTCCATATTTTTGCTCAGCCCGTTGGGAATTGTACCCTGCCCCTGGGTCAGCATTGTCTTCATTTGCCGCACCATCAGCCGGATAAGTGCGCGGGTGCGTGGCTTGGAACGCTTCTCCTTCTCCCTCTTCTTTTTCCGCTGCTTTTGATACACTTCCTCCATTTGCTGGTACTTCATCTGCAAACGGCAAATCTTCACGCCCAGCCGCACTCGCCGATGGGCGTTCCGCTTCCTTCTGGCCAGCACCTGCAGCTCCCTGATCCGGCTCTGTAGCTCCGCCATCTGAACTAGAATTTGCTTCCGTCTAGCTTTGCTCGTACTCTTTGACGTCATTCTGGATTGCGATTTTAAAATCTTTTATTTGTTTTTTGTTTTTGAATTTATTTCCAATGCCAAACAAAAGCTTCAAATTTTATATATAAATGCCTGATCAATATTTATGCTCTACTTAGGAGCATTTCCGGCCAAAGTAAATCGCTGATTTAATATAATATTTATCATCAGTGCCAAAGGACAGAAAATGAGCTTTCAAGCTGCAGCAAACCCATTTCCCCTTAACTTAATCTGTTGGCTTTGGCCTTAAAGCGTCGCTGGTTTGTTTTTCAATATCTTTGTCAATCTCATCTGGATAGTATCTTCAATTTTCATTTTCAAATTCCATCTTCATGCCATCCAGTGCCGCTCCAACGGTTTCTGTGCCGTTTCGCTGCTGCTTGGGCAATATATTTCCGACACATGCCGCCGCGTCGCGCCTCTCTGCTCCGTGACTTTTTGCGTCTGTATTTGCTGCCGGTATTTGCCGGCGATTTACACGTTCTCTGCTCGAAGTTGTGAGCCAATTTCTTGCTTTACCCTGGCCCAACACGCGGATACGGCTACATTTTTATTTTGTGCTTTGCTGGGCATGGCTGGGGGTGGGGCTGGGGGTGGCATGCTGGGCACGAGACGAGACCCGTGCAACGTGACTATTAGTGTGCCATTTAACAACGCCTTCAGCTGCCACGGCGGCGGCCAAGTAATGTTTTTTGAGCTGGCCGAGGCTGGCTCGAGCACGTAGTTAGCATTCTGCAGCTGCAATCCGTAATACAAATTAATGATTTTCACTCTCCACGGAGCGACTGCTGACTGGGGTGACTGGGGGGGACTGTCAATGCCAAGGCAAACAAACAAGCAAGTTGCCATATTTGTCCTATCATATGACAGCTTAGCAAAAGATGCTGATGCATGTTTGCATTTCTCTATGGCTGTATCCTGGGCCCGTTGCCCGGTGCTCTGCTGTCCTCTCCAGCTACGAGTACGCAAGCAATCCAGAATAAATTGAGTAGCCAGCAAACAAGCTGGCAGTGTGCACACAAATATACACATGTACGGGACCTACATTGAGCATTGTCAAAACATCAAATATGCTTAGTCCAGGCAAGTAATTTTCCATTTTGATTTATCTGCATCTATGCGGCAGGCTCTGCTCCCGCTCAAACATGATTTTAATTAATGCGTAGGATAAAATCAATTTGGAATATGAGCGACCGAGCGACCGAGCAACCGGCTCGCCTGCAGCCACCCCAAATTAATGTCTGCGACTACACTGCAAGAAACAAGACACGGGTGATTTCTCCTGATTAAGCTCTGGCCTGGCTCTGACACAAACACAAGCCAAACACACTCCCCCTCTCTCCCACTCGCTCTCTAGTTGGGCCCACGCTGCGTATGTGTGATATGTTGCTGGTCGCGTACAATGGGGGGAACGTGCGGCTCGTTTGTCACGTGCGCAGTCAGTAAATTGCAATAAGTGTAGGTGCACGACGGGGCTGGGGGCAAGTGTGGAGAGCAAAACGAAAGAAAAGTGAGCAGCGTGTGGTTTATTTTTCACGACAAATCAAATAAAAGTGCGCATATCAAATGGTGCCTGCCACGAGAGTTGTCTCATTAATTTCAGCGACTCCGCTATGCTTCGAGATCCATTCGTCAAGCAGCGTTTGTTGTCTGCCCAGAAATTCGCTTTGGCCTGCGGAATAATTTCTGAAGGATAATCTTAATCTTGGCAATTTCCCGCTGCTTCCCGTTCAGCATCTTCTTTTATTTGACATTTTGTTTGGAACGTTTTTCATTTATTTTTCGGTGTCGTTCGCTCGTATACATTTGAGTGTTGTGCGTTCTAGGCCCGGTCGGGGAAATAAAATTGAATTAATTTGCCAGCCGAGCGATGCAATTTAATTATCAGCCGCTACGTGACATCAAGTCACTTTTGTTGGCTGTCAGCAATAGTTAGAAGTTGCCAGGTGTCGCCTCTGATCTGGCTGTTCTGCGGTTCATTCGGTTCACTCGGCTCGCAATTATTGGTAGAACTTCTATAATTGTTATGGACGACCATTAGCGGGGCGCAAGCCAAACATTTTAAATCATTCATCGGTAAATGAAAGTGCACCATTTTGCTTCTTTTTTTCTACCCGTGCTATCAGACCGTTCGAATGGCTGCAAAAATAACGGAAAAAAAATCCAATTATGTCGAAGCACGTATTTTCCATTAAGCAAACAGCAAACAGCAGACATCAGCCAGCAGTCAGATAGCCACAAGCACATTACGGCCCAAAGGCTGAAGGTAGTTTCGGCCCGAACCATGCGCGCTCTCTCGCTCTCTCTCTCGCTCATGGGTTTTTTTTATTTGCAACAATTAAACCCATCAATGGCAGCGCCAGCTGATGCGCTTAAGCAAGCCCAAAGACCATTAAGCTCAGTTTGAGTACGGGTGCGAGTCCGCCGGGGGCTCAGGTTCATGCATGGGGCATGCCTCAGCCTCTGCACACATGGCAGCGCACACTTGACATTTCAATTTCCGCATGCACCCAGAGCGTGCAACAAAGGGGAGCTGCACACACACACACACACAAAAAAAAACAGTAGCCAATTCCATGCGGGCAACGTCGCAAAGTTGCTTTCAATTACCCAGTCAGGACACGCTGGCTGCCTTTTGTTTTTTGCATGCCCGTCACGCCCCCAAAGCGCCCTAGACCACCCTCTCTCCCTCTCTCCTCTCTCTCCCTGCACTTCACTTCACTCTCCGCTCTCCAGCGACAGTTGTACAGTTCTTCAGTCTATTCACATTTTACGCTTTGTTGCTGCCCCGAAACAGTCCACTCGCTGCCGCCGCTGCCGCTGCTGCACTTTATTATCCTCACAAAAGTGTAAGATGCAACTCAGAGGGCGGGGCAGAGGCAGTGGCAGAGGGGCTGCGAACGACTTTGCCACTTCAGGGATTGAAGTGGACAGGGCAAAACCTGTCAAGTGGCATTAATAACAAAAGCCATCTCAGATAGGGGATAAGCCGGCGAGCGCACCTGAAAGTATGCCGTGTTTTTTTTGTCGTCTCTCAGGTTTTCTTTTCTTTTCCTTGTCTCTGCTTTGCGTCGCTTCCTTTCGAATTCGATTGGCGGGACTTTGAATTATGCTAATTTACTTTTATCGCTTCGCCTGCAAAGTCAATTTAATTGTAATTTTCAACGCGCCACGCATTTTAGTTTTATTTCCGTCAACGCTTTTTTCAATTTTCACTCCGTGCAGCCAGCCAACGGAACCCCCCACCGCACCAGCCCCTCAACCGTTGCCGCTTCTTGCATTTTCATGAGAAATAATTTAATTTGCCTTTTCCACTTCGACGTCCACTTTTCAAACTTTGCTTTCGCCACTTCCTTTGCGACTTTAGTTGTTCGCTCCCGCCAGCCAACTGTCTCTCTGTCTGTCTGTCTGGCACTCCCCGCACACTCCACTCCCTTGGCCGGACCCGTGTATCATTTGGAAATTCAAAGCTCGTATTTTTTTCTTTTCATTATTGAAAAGGCGAGCTCCAAAAGGAAAAGTTGAGACGAGCACATAAAACTGCCATAGAAAGTAGCTGCCAGGCGGGCGCTTTGCCATAATGCGATTGGGGGGCGCGAACTGCCACGCTTTGCCGCTCCTCCGCTCCCCGTTCCGGTTCTGTCCTGTCCAGTCCCCCTGCTGGCCAGCCATATCCCTGTCTCGTCTCCTCCAAATGGAAAAAAGGTTTTGTCACGGCTAAGCACTTTCCACATTCACAAGGGTCGCCGCCAACGCCAACGCCGCCGTCAGCTGCTGTCCCCTGTCCCGGAGCCACGGACCACAAACCACGAACGAGCTTCCGTGTCGTCTTTTTTTGCGCATTTGATTTCAATGGTTTATACACAATTTTCATGGCTGTGCTCAGCTCTGGAGGTTGGGCTGCAAAGTTTTATCATTATAATTGCAAGCAACGGGCCACTCGGTGGCGTCACACAGTGAGAGGCTGAGACACTGAAGCACAGCTGCCCAGAGGCTAATGATCGAACAATCCAAAGTGGTTGCTGCTCATTTTGGGATTATGCTTTGGCTTCGGAGGTTTCTTTTTTATTTTTTTTAACTAATTTTTTTATGTTTATTGCTTTTACTTTATTTATTCTTTTAATTTAAATTCAATTTTGCAATAATTTTAATTTCTACTTAAATTTTAGTTAATTCTGTTGCCCATTCTGCCCAAGAATGTAACTCATAAATCGCTACAACCTTGCGACTCGTTGTTTTTGAGTCAGTCCCAGCGCGGAGGAAATTTGTCACTGAGGACACTTGATGCATGAGGAGCCCTCATCAGCGGAACCGCCTGGCTGCTGGCTGCTGGCAACGACAAGGACAACGACAACGACAACGACTGTGGCTGTCTGCTTGCTTTGGCCCAATCCCAGTGGCCTGGAGCATCCTTATCTGGCGTATAGCTCGGCAAATGAAAGGGTCGCAATGACAACTCAATGAAAAAGTTAGGCATGCAAACTAAGGACGCAGGCAGTGGAAGCAGCAGGAACATGAAGTTTGATATCATTAAAGGCCACTTATGTGTCAAATGCAACACAGCCGCAGTAGCAGTAGCAGCCGCAATGACAGTGGCAGTGGCAGAAATAGAAGCAGGAGCAGGACGACCAAGAAGTCGACGGCACACTTAAATGTCATTGAAATTGAAGCTCACTTGACAAGTAATGCTGGCGCAACAGACCCGCGCCCGCACCGCACTCACTTTTTCTCTTCACTCACTCTCCCTCCCTCTCCCTCTCTCTGTCAGACTCATACGAGCAAGGGAAATGGGGCTGAGGATGAACTTAAGTCAACTACACAAAAGCCCTGTCAGTAGACGCTGACAGCTCGCTTCGAGTCTGCCCCGCCTATGCATATCAGACTTGGGGCTGTGCGAGTGCTCGCATGTGCGGTAAAATGCTCTCCCTCCTTATACGAGGTACTCGCATGCCACACGGGTATATAGCACTCGATCGAATGGGGGTATTTTCAGTCCGCATTAACTCCAAAAACATTTGTAATTTTCTACTATGAAGATGCATCTATTGCAGCAGATATGAAATATTTACTACGGCCAGAAAGAGGGAGATTTCTGTACTCTCTTGTGTTATGTTACTTGGCTGCTGCTGGGTATCTTTCAATTGGAATGCCGAGTGTGGGCTTGCTCGTTTCATGGTAAGCCTGGCAGATTGACATTATCTACGGACACTGAGTGATTTGCCCAGGAAGATGTGGCAGAGACGACGCAAAGTTGACTGCCGCATAATTTTCATAATTGCATTGCCACGCATCAACGGAAATTGCATGCCGCCAACAAGTCGATGTCAATAATTGCCAGACCAGACCAAACCAGACCAAACCAGACGCACTCCCGCTCTGTATGGAGCCGTGGGCGGACGTGGCGTATGCGTAACCACTGCCGCTGCCAAGCAATTGAAATGCCACAAAAATGCATTAAAAACCGAGGGCATGCATAAATTATTGCACTTTCATTAACAAACATTTTCGGACGAACTCTATCCCCGGCGCAGCCACCGCCCTTGACTCGATGGCCATTTAATTAATCCCCTGTCTGGCCAGAGCTCATATTAAACGTTGGCTTAAATGATTTATGGCTTAAACAATTTGCCACTCGTTTATCAATGCGCACAGGTAAATAAAATAAAATAACCAGCCGCAGCACTTGTGTTTCCAGTGCTCCAATAAAACCCAATGAAGCGTGCCAAATGAACCTCGATGGCCATTGCCTAAGATGGGCGAACCAGAGCCACCAGAACCATCCAGAACCATCCACACGCCGCAATGGAGTTGTTCTCCTGGTTTTTGCCAATACGCCGCACAATTATCCAACTCAACGAATCCACAGAATCTGCCAAAAACTATTAATATTACGGCTAGCTGGCGGAGCAGAAGGTGCTGCAGCAGCTAAAAACTTTTCGAACTCGATAAAAGTTTGCTTTCCACAGTTGTTGGCCCAAGCCGGATATGATCTGTCCACGAAACTGATGACAAATTTGATCGACTATTTACGAGTTTAGAATCGCTAATCCATTAACCGTCGGAAAGTTGAACAATTAACACTCTGGGCCAATGGGATGCGCCGTGGGGATAGCCGCAAGTGTTCGGGTTCTAGTTCAGATTTCCAGCGAACTTTGCCTTATGATTCACTGACTTGCTGGCTGCCCTGCTGACTGGTTGTTGCTGCTCTTGTAATATAATAAAACGCTTATTAAATTTTGCCGCTGCTATAACAAGCTGAGCAAGTCCCAGCCACAAAATTGCTGCCCTGGGTTTGCCACAGCACCACGCTTCCGATTCGTTCTTCATCTGGCTGCTGGCTGCTGCTGGCTGTTGGCTGCTGGTTGCTGCTGACTCCTGCTGGCACCGTTGCTCTATTTCTTGCCTTCATGATAATGATGCGGTCTTGTTATGGCTTTTTGTTGGCACCAGCACCAGCACCGGCACCGGCAGCAGGCCAGAGACCGGGACTGGCATCATCATCGGCACCATCACCGTCGTCGCCCTCTCTGGGGCCAGACTGTTGCGGTCTGCACCACTCAACAAGCATTGCAGAGCTACCCAGGGCCACCCCGTACCCCGTACCCCTACCCACGACCAACCTCTGTGAAAACTTTTCGTGTACTGCCAAACACTTTTTCCTCCTCCTGCTGTGCTCCTCTGCTGCTGCTCCTCTGCTGCTGCTCTTGTAGTTATTGTTGTTGCAGTTGTTGCGGCTAGAGAAAGTTCAGGGTATCCATGGCTTTGGGCGCCACAGAGAAAGGTGCTGGGGAGCGGGGGAGGATAATCACCCAAGAGGAGGGAGGAGCTTGTATTAGCATTGTGTCAGCCTTGGCAACTTAAATAATTTGTTTATTTTTGGAGCTTTTTATTGTTGTGGCGTAATTATATTTTAATGACACTTTAAGCACAAATTATGACGTCTCTGGGTGGGTGTGTGGGTGTGTCCCTGGCCTGGGGGGAGTTGGCTGGAAATTGAAAACGAAAGGTGCGAAAGCTTGATGAACTTGAAATGAGTTTGGAAAAGTTGGGAGTTCGCGACTGTAGGTTACGGCAACTATTTGGGGGCTATAAAGTTAATTATTATTACACTTGGCAACTTTTGACGGCTAAAAGCCCCAGCAAGTAGATATATTTAATGGTAAAAGGGGCGCCAAAGATTAATGAAAAATGCTCACAGTACATTAGATGGGTGCTCCCTATAGCTGTGTTACTTCTGATACATGTAGCCTGTGCCGGAGCCATGTTTCGGGGCCCACGAATGACTACGACTGGATCATAAATAGTCCCTTCCTGGTCATAAAACTCAGGCATGCCAACTCGGGTTAGACTTATCTAAACCAAACGGAGAGCTGGCACGGAGAGGCACTGCCGGATGGCCATTAAAGCCGTAAATCTAAAATTAAATGCCGAGATAAGCGGACTACGTAAATTATGCCATTTGCTTGGGCCCAAGTTCACACCAAACAATTTCCGACACGAAAAGGCGCAAAAAGCAACACAACATGCCACACACACACACACACACACACACACATGCGGAGTGGCCGAGCAAAAAGCAACAGGACCCAGCCGGAGGAGCAAGAGCAGCAGCAAAACATCTTCAGCAGCCCTCAAGCTTCCAGCTCGTATGCCCGGGTGCTTGGTCCTGCCTCTCCGCCAAATTATAACAATTTTGTAATTTATTTAAGAGCTGCACATAAATGGCCAAAGTCATTTGTTTGAGCGTAGCCCCCCAGTGCACCCCTGCCCAACATTATCATGTGCTGTCCTGGCTCTTGTTTGTCTGTGTCTGCTAATAATTCACTTAAGCTGGGCTGCATAAAATGCTTTTAAATTTAATTACAAAGCATTTTCCGCAGTGAATCACACAGTGCGTATACCCAATATCCACGCGGCTTAGCGCAGAAGAGAACAGAGCAGGAGCAGGAGCAGGAGCAGAGAGCAGAACGCATACCTGTATGGAAATATTAATGACAAAGCAAATATGTTTGCCTGGCAATCGAGTTATGCAACTTCATTTGACGCCCGGCGATGATTTATCGGCCCAAGTGGGAGCCGTGTCCGCCTGCCGCGCTCCCCGCCTGCGGCAAGTGCTGCGAATCGAGTGGATTCATCATTTTGCCGCAGCACAGAAGCATCATAATAGCTTTCACCTGTCCCCCCCCTCGACACGACCGCACAAAATGGGAATAACCTTTCGTATTTGGCATGATATATGAAAATGATAATGCGCTTTGACAGCTGTAGCTCTCAACCACACAGCCACGCAGCCACGCGTACGCGGCGAGTGCGTGTGCGTGTGTGCGTGTCTGTTCAAGTGGCATTCAATGCGTGCAACATGCTCGCCCGCTCGCTGGCTGCCTTTCGTTTTGCCCTAGGTCAAGAATTTTTTTGAAAACTTTCGAATGCTGCCAGTGCTCTGCCGCAGTCGGCGCCGGAAGAGCGCGCCTGCGCCCCACGTTTGTTGACAGCAGAGAGAGAGAAGGACAGAGCGCGGCAGCAGCAGCGGAAGCAACACGTGCTCGAACAATTTATTGAATAGGTGGGGGCGGTGGGGGCGAACATGAAGGGTAAACAAATAAATAAGCAACAACAAAATGTGCGAGCGAAAAACTGAATGACAGTTTACGCTAAAAGTCGCGTAGTAAGCGCTGCTGGCGTTGATAAAAAACGGCGTAGCATGGCCGAGAGAGGGCCACCACCGCCACCGCCAACAGACTCGTGGTTGGCTGTCGTGCTTTATGTAGCATAACTTTTGGCGCCAAAGTGGCATTCGTGCATTGGACAGTCCGTGTGATTTATGATGTCAGATGTCACCGCAGCGGTGATGAAGTGCCCGTGGAGTCGGAGCCGCAGAATTGTGAACTGGCAAAACGAGCTTAACTCTGAATGGAAATGGCAAAAAAAGGTACAAAATAAATAAAGATATGAAGCTGGAAAGGGCTTATTGACAGATGATATTTTAATACTTTATCGAAGTCACAATGAATAGAATGATGTCTAAACTTTGAATAGAAACGAAAATAAAATAAATATGCTGTAAATTGGTTTAGTTTTTTATCAAGTTAGAAGAGCTGCAGTATAATTTAAAATTTGAATTTAGAAATTCAGTCCAAATCGCAGGCTGAAATTGCATTAATTAGGAGTTTTTTTTAGGGCATCGTTCACTTAAATCTTGGCTCAAACGGCAAAACTGTATGTACTTTTTTTTGGCAAACTTTCTTTAACTTCTCTACATTGATTGCGTCTAAATAAAAAAGGTTCTGCAACAAGTATCATTTATTTTACACCACTGAGCTCTGAATTTGTTTTTTGTATTTTTTTGTATTAAATATGTTTCTGTTTTTTAATTAAATTAAATTATTATTATTTCCAAATATGTGCGTGTGACATGCACGGGAATGTCAACAACAAGTGTACTCTCCGCTGTCCCTCTCTTCTGTCCATCATTCCCACTTCGTCTGAGGCTTTGTTTTACTCGCTCTCTCACTCCTGCCGCATTCGCTCTTCTGCTGTTGTTGTTGCCCGCCAGACAGATAGCGAAGAGAGCGCCCAGCGAAAGAAGAGAAATACGAAATGGCTGCGTCGGCGCTGCGTTGACTGCGACGCTGGCAGAGCAGTCGGCGCCGTTCGATTGGGGGCCACGTGTGGCAACAGTTACAGTTACAGCCTGCACTCTGGGGTTGGGGGGTGGGGAGCGGGTGTGAAGCGATTACGCTGACAGAGATAAGCTCCACCGACAGACGCCGCTGTCGAGGATGATACGGGCAGAGGTTGCTGGCAGCAACGCAGGCACCAGGCAGCAGGCAGCAGGCAGCACAGGACGATTGCAGGATTCAGTCATTGCCGGCGTTTCGAACTGTTTGGACGTGTCCATCGGACGTAATCGGAAATTTGTTGCGAGTGGTAATGGCAGAACCACAGTGTTTTAGTATTAGTTAAGCATATCCCTTCACACACACACACACACACACACGCACATGGGATAGTTGTATCGGTGTACGTGTGTGTGTGTGTGTTAGGCACTATTTGGGGATTTAATGGAAAAAGCATTAATGGATGCTGCCGTTACTGCTGCCGCCTCGGGGAGTGACTAGTGCTGCATGGAGCGCCATCGGTAGCAGTGGCCAGTGTGTATATATATATACGTGTGTGTGTGTGTGTGTCTGGGCATAAAGGGATAAATATGTATCAATGTACACGTGTGTGCCTGTGTGGGTCCGCTGGGCTGTGTGATTTTGTTGCTGCCTAAAACTATGCAGCACAATTTTGTTTGCTGACATTTTTGTTTGCCCTCTCGCTTGCTCATGTGTGTCTGTGTTTGTGTGTGTGCTTGTGAGTCTCTCTCTATGTGTGTGTGGTGTTGGGTTTTATCGTGGATTTTACTGACTTTACGGGTTATTTGTCCGCACGAATGTGTTCATAAAAAATGTAACAAAAGTGGATTTTCGCTGGCCCCGAAACGCTTTGTGTGTGCGTACCTTGGACGCTCGCCCCCCTAACATGAACGGAAGCGGAAACGGAAGCTGGCTGCTGCATACACACACACACACACATTGAGTGGGAGCCCCTCTGGCAAGTGCTTAAAGTAAATTGAATAAAAGGTGAAATAATTTGAGCGCTAAGCAGGTCGACCGAGGCCTGCAAAGTGATGGCTAATGGAAAAGTGTGAAAAAGGTTGCAAAGTGAACCCCGAAAAAAAAAAAAGAACTGAAAACCTTAAAAACTTCCTCGAAATTCCAATTTACCAGCCAGTCGTGGGAAAAATGCAAATGTAGCGGCCAACAGTCCGTTGGCCAACGAGCAGCTACAACGGTGACTTTTTGTGAAACTTTATGGAGCGCACAGAGCGCGCTGTGCAGCGCTGCCAGGCGGCAAATTGAATCGAATGGCCACGCCGCTGTCAACGCTGACGTGCCGTGAAGCATGTGCCATGCGATTATCAAAGTGTGATAAAATTGCGGCAACAATAGCCAGAAACCAGAAAAAAAAGCGGAAGCACGAAAAAACGAATCGAAAAAAAGGGAGAGGAGTGGCGTGGGGAGAGCAAAGCGGGGAAGGATGGCCAAATCGTAGCCTAGTCACAGTCCATAAAAATTTACCGTCTATGCACTGCGTATAATTTATGGTCGCGCTGCTCCTTTCTGCTCTGTATCCGCTTCTTCGCCTGCTCTGCCACCCACCCACTCCACTCCTCTTTTCTTTTTTTTGTTATTTTCTGGCCACCTTTTGGCAATTGTTGAATGCAGCCGCAATTTTTTTTGGTCCAGCATATGTAAGCTGCCAGCCATATGTGTTAGTTCATGTGTGTGTGGATGAGACATTCGCTGGCTGAGTGCCAGAAATAATAGAATCAAAATTTCATGCCAGACAACCTCAATGTAAGTGCTGGCTGCCCGCAGATCTTGCCTGCATGCAGCTCTCCTTCAGAGGACTAAGGACTGCCATTCATTTGGAGCTGAGAAAATCCGGCAGAAGCGGTCTGTGGCCCCAGATAACGAGGTAATTTCACTGAATGATTCGCAGTTTTCATTTTCCGTTCGGAATTTGTATTTTGCTTAGTTTAAGCAAATTGAGTTGCAGTGGCACTGGCAGTGGCTTTTGCAGCGCCAATAAAAACTGCACAGCTTCGATGGTTTTTTGGGTATCCTTTTTCCCTCGCTCTCTGTGTCTCTCTCTCTCTGTCTCTGTATCGCTGGTGTGTTTGGGGTCTTGCTGCTGGAATCCGCAAGCTATTGAATTATGCATTGCCCCGAGATAAGCTCGAATGTTGCATAAGGTCGGCATTGCCACTCGAACGGGCCAATTCCAGGCTGCTGCTGGCTGAGCGGTGGGTCCCAGGCGGCTTGGCTCGTCTATTAAATTTTAATCTGCGAAAATATTTGTATGCAACGAACGAGAGTGAAAAGCCAATCGGAAATAGAGCGCTCCGACTGTGATATGGCGCTCACAAAGCAATGGGAATTTGGTTTGCAAAAACCGTTCACATTCTCCATTGGAATGTTTTACGAGCAGTGCTTTTCCCTTTGTTGCCTTTGCGAGTAGCTCTTTTACATTTGGCGCATTGCTTCAGCATGAAATTTCAGTGGAATCAGCCCACAACTTGTCGAAGCTTTCGGGATGTTGGTGGCCTGCCAATCAACGCCCCATGCGACATAATCGTTTCTCCAATTGCTGCTATAACTTGTGATCTCATTATAAAAATTACTTCCCCATTTAGCACCTGCACTCGCCATCAACCACATCGTTCGGCAGTTCCGTTTAAAGAGCTCAGCGGAAGAGCTGGTTGGCAGCTCTTGTACCAATTAAATTTGTACGTTAGACAGCGCCATGGCCAAAGTCCTTGCCATCCACTCAAGTCAACTTTATTCATAATAACAGCAAGAAGCTCTCGCTGCACGGGCAACACAGCAGCGGTGGCAGTGGCATCAGAGGCAGCAACGGCACAAAGGCACTCCAAAACGCCAGAGGGACATCAAAACAAGAACAAGAACACGAACAATGATAAAGCGGCAGCCCCCCCAGCTCGGGGGTCTGTCAATGTGACAATGCAGCATCGCTGAACCGTTAGCTGGGCCCTGCTGTTTTCTATACTATACCATTCTACCTTTTTATACATATCTACGGGCATACATACGTACTAGTATCTGGCACCTCTTGATCCCCGTTGGGAGCGCTGCAGCGGCAAACAATAGAAAGTTGCCATGGCCCCTGGGAGTAAAAAATATGCGCGCCCATTACATTTTGTTGCTTCGCCTCATTTTTCTTGTTGCTGTGGCCCCGTCAGACAATTGTTGTGCCAGAATTGATGTAATATAAAAGGTGGCCAAACATTTGTAGGGACACGCGAAATGAGGAGCACCCTGTGTGGAGGGGCTGGGTGGCAGGCATGGCAAAATGTTATTAGGTGGCTCGTCGCCTTTGGATTTCCGCCCAGTTCCAGTTCCAGTTGCAATTCTGTCCGGTTCTGGAGAGCTGGTACATTGTTCCAGTGGCCGCTTTTGTTGCGCGGGGCCATAGCCACAGCTATAGCCACAGCCATTTACGAGTATGGAGTCCGCGACGGATGCTCTTTGACTTGCGGCCTAAGCCATTGTTGCCCGTAACCAAAGAGTTGCACTTCAGTCTGGGCGAGTGCAAATGGATCCATTGTTTGGGCTTCGGGGGCGGAGCGAGAGTCCCAAAGGCAGGGGAACTTGAAGTGGGTGCTGGCAACAGGAAATTGCTTGGGGGGTGGGCCGCTGTTGTGCTTTAAGTCGCCGTGCACCTTGTGGTGCTGCCTTTAAGCTGCACTCCCGTTGGCCAGGAAGTCGGGCATATAAATTGCCAGGCTGTCAACCGGCGCTAAACGCAAACACATCCGCCCCACAGTGCGGCTACGAGTTCGCATGCAGGCCGAGGGCCGAGCATAAAGGGAAAGCAAACATCGCAGGTGACGAGCATTAAAACGATTCAACAGCTCCGAGCTCAAAGCAAGAAAAATTATATTGCTTAACGCCTGCCACTGCCGCTGCCTCTGCCACTGCCACCCTCTCCTGCTGCGACTCCTCTCACCGGATAAGGGCGTGGCTGTAGCGGATGCAGCAACGTTTAACCTCAGCACCTCATGCACATAGTGAGGTGGTGGGTGGCATTGCATTCGCGCTCGACTGCCTCTGAAACACATGAAGGCATGACCATGGGTGCCAGTCTTTGAATTGTTGCTGCTGCTGATGTTGCCACTGCTATTTCTTTTGCTTATGCTGCAGTGCGTTGTTGCTGTTGCTGTTTGTTGTGGCGTTTCCCACTTAAAGCCTTTCACGCTGCACAAAACATACACGGGAAAAATAACACACCTCCATCCGTGCACTCGTGTGCTCAAGGTGCATGCCGTGCTGAGGACTCCTGGAGTATCCAGGCCATTGGCCAGCACAGGACTAGCAGCCTGCCTCTGCCCCGGCAAGTGGCCTCTTTTGGGGATTTCCCTGTGCAAGATTGATTGCCCCTGCTGGCAACTGTTGCCAATTCATCAGCAGGCTGCTAATGTGTTCTGGGCCTTTCCACTGGGAGACGCGCATTGGCTTATTATCAGCTAGCTGGAGCTGGAGGATGAGCAGCTTTCATCTTACACCTCTCTAGACATTCACTGGAAATCCACTCTCCACCAGCAAGTTCTAGGTATGTAAGAAAAGCTATCCAGGTGTCCGACTCCACTTCAGGTTGCAAAAACCTTTGGCATTCCCCGAGCCGAGTGCCCGTCAAACACTTCGAGAGGTACTTAAGACTCTTACAAAAGTTTTTCAGCCCTCGCCTGCCGCCCTGCCAACTGAATAAGATGAAAATATCAGCCCGAGTCAAATTAGAGCTAATAAGTTTTCCGCCCTTCGACACTTCCTTGAGATGTGCGCAAAGTTTTTCCGGGCTGTCTGATTAAAAGGCGAACGAAGTACTTGCAGGAAATAATACAATACTTAATTTGGAAGCAGGCGAAGGCTGTGCACAAGGGAAACAAGAACGATGCCACGGATATTACATTTATTTTTATTTAAAAATAAATTTATTTTGGCCAAGCAAACAGGCGACTCTTTGGTTTAACTACAGTCCATAAATGTCACACAATTACCCCGTGCAAGAACCATTATTAAATAATTCATTGTCAATTAGCGAAACGTTGGAATATAAAAAAAAAAACTTTGTTCAGGGCAGGCAGCACAGGAGCGTGTGTTTTCGCAGCCACTGGATTATCAAAACAAATAAACAGCCATAGCCATAATGCTCATCGTCGCACAGTGCGCAAAAATAAATAAACTAAATAAAAGCAGAGCTCAGCACGCACACACAGGCAGACAGACACACACATGTGTCGGGAGTAACCATAATCCAGAGTGACAGAACTAAAGCGGCGGCCACACACTCGTATTTAGTGTCAAATTTGCTGACAGTTAGCAGTTATGACACCAGGCACATACAAGCCAAAGTAATCGCTTTGTGCGACGTAGCTGGGGCAGAGGATGTGGCAGCACCACTGACAACTGGAGATGCCCCCGCCTCGGGTACCCCTGACTCCGCCTGTGGCTGAAGCGCTTGGTGACAGACTCAGGACTCAGACTCAGACTCAGGCAGTTGGACGGGGCCAAAGAGCGACACACAAAAGCGGGAAAAAAATAAAAACTCATTAAAAATGAAAGGCAAACAGACCCCAAGCCACCCACACACTGAGAGAAAGCACCCACCCACACACTGAGAGACACACACACACACACAGGTTTCCTTTTCCTTTTCGTTTTTTGTAATGACTGTGACGCCGTGCAAGTGTTAGGCAAAGAAACGAATTGCTCGTGGCAAATCGCTTGACAAAAGACGCTGCGAAAATAAACAAATCATTTAAAATTCTCAATTAAATGCAAACAGAGATGCCTCACACATGGCTCGGCGGGACCCTCACCGTCGACGGTGTGTACGCCCCGCCACTCAATGAAAAGGTGTCAAGTTGCAAACATAAAAAGAACTCTTCACTGTGACCCTCACCGCCCAAAAATATAGCTCCTGCCAGGACCAGGACCGGGACCAGCACACTCCCAGACTCTCCAGCTCCTGTCGATTCTTGTAATGGGTGTCATGATGATGTTTATTTAGTCGCTAAGCTAAGTGCCCGCCCGGCTGGAGGAGGGAAAAGGATTCGGCTCGAACTTTCCACTGGGCTGTTGAACTCCTGCTTCTCGACCTCAAAACATGTTTATGTCTTCTTCATTGTAGTCGGTCGCGCTGGAGTTGGGTTGGGCTCTGCTGGGCTGGATCAGAGCGAACAGAACTTGGCCTGTGCCATTCCAAATAAAATTTAATGATGGCAAAAGTCATTCATTTCGTATGCTCGCTCATAAATACTCGTTAAATGTATTTACCAAGAGCTCTGCTCTACAGCAAAGCAAACGGAGGATTGCTCTTTGGCTCTGTGTGTGTTTGTGTGTGTCCGTATATTTACGGGCACAAGTTGTGGATGTGGCAGAGGCCTGGCCTCCCAATGCGGCGGACTGATGTTGATTTCTCGCCTATGTCGTCGTGTGTTGTCAAGTCTGGCATATTTATACAGCACTTTGTGTTCTGTATGCCGTGCCGTTGTATTGTTGTAATTGTCGCTGGGGATTGTGTGCACAACCCAGACTGCAAATCGTTGCCCGGCCTGTGTCCTTTATCACGAAAATGATTTGAACTTGGCATGATTTCGGGGAAGCGCTTTCACAGCGGCTGCCCATGGAAATTAAACAATAAATCGAAATGGAACCTTTTAAACTGTACTTTGAAGAGTTTAACTCGGAATTTTGAGGAAGATCCAGAAGGTTCTTTGATTTGTTTCACTTATTGTTTTGTATATTTAGACAGCCATCCACGAACGCAGAAGATTGAGGGAGATGAGAGACTTGCCTGAATAAAAACTGACACATTTTAGCTTACATTTGACTCTGCCAGTTTCTGTTTACAAAAGCATTGCGAACCAGCCGGAAACATAATTGCTGCAACAAAAAAAAGTACATATTTATTTTTATTTTTTGTTTTTGAAACTCTGTACAAATTGGCCGGCCAAACAAAAGAAAGGCAAACATTTTCATAATGCATATGTAAATTAAAATGTTGGCTTTCCGTTTCTATATATTTTCAGGTGGCTGGAAACAAAGGCAACATCACTGCAAAAATTTCAAAACAGAAACAGGAACTGAAATATAAATAAGCAAGCAGCAAGCAGTTTATGCAAAAGGCAAACACAGCCAGGGCGAAAGACCTTTGTGCCCGTGGATGTGCCTGCATATTGCATATTGAGAGAAACAAACAAGCAGCTGCAAAAATAAACGAAACTAAATTTAATTTTCTACATCCCACACAGAATTTACATGCAACGAAATGAGTTTATTAGAGCTTCTTCTTCTAGCCAAGTCAAAAGGTAAGTTTCGAGTTTTTGTACCCTTTCCGTTACAGGGTTATTCGACTCGTTGGAAGGCACTGCATGCTCCAGTCAAAATGAATTCAGAACGGGAATTTAAAGCGTACCTGGAAGCGTATTACCAGCTTCGGTGCTTAGCTCTCGCTGCTCCTGTGGCTGCTGGCAAACAAACAGACTGCAGCTCAGACTGCATAAATATATATCAGAAGAGTGAATTTCATCCGCACAAGTCGCTGCCAAAGCGGCTCGGCTGTCGAGTGCTGCCTGCGAACGAAACCGAATCCAAATTAACCGCATTTATGAGTTGCACTTGAGGCACCCAGCCAAACACACATGGCTGGGGGGAGGAGGAGTGCAGACTGCCGGCAGCCACAGCCGGCAGCGACATTAAAGTTTTAAGCAAACTATACTCGACTACATATAACAACGACAATGTGGATAATTAACCTGGTACCCCGTTCTCTTTTCACCTGTTTTGGGATTCCCCTTTCAGCGCTCGCTGCCACAGCACTGGGGCTGCTGCTCGTGTTCCTGCCACTGCCACTGCCGTCAGTGCTGGCCACAAGCGGCTTACGTGTGCCCACATTCCTGCTGGAGCCCGCACCCCGGCTGCTGTTCGGCAACGACACGGGGGCACAGGTTAGCTGCTCGGCGCACGGCAATCCGCCGCCCGTCGTGTCCTGGGTGCTGCGCGACGGAACGCTGGCGACCCAAGTGCCGGGTCTCAGGTAAGTTTTGCGGTCGCCGCAACAATGCGTTTATGTAATAATAAGCGCTGAGTGTGTGTGGGTGGGTGTGTTTGCATAAGTATGTGTCGTCTGGCTTCCTGACGGCGGTTTCGGAAGTCACATTGTTGCGGCTTCTGTTTGCGGCGCTGCATTAAAGTTATTTCTGGCATCGCTTTCGTTTTAATTGACATTGCCGCCGCGAAGACGCTGCACAGTCGAGCCGTGAAAATCAATGCAAACAGACGCATTCCCCAGCAGCCCCAGCCCGCTTTGTGGCCACATTTTCAATGGAAAATGCCTGACAAGCAGCAACAGAAGCCGAGGGACCCCAACAAAGGGCGCGCTTTTCGCTTGTTGCCTGTTTGCCTGAACGAAGGCCAAAGAAATTGCACAAAAGTAATGCTGACGGCAACTGCATCTGCGGCAGTCATATGTTAATGCCAGGCCCCAGTCCCAGCCCCAGCCCCAGTCCCAGCCCCATCTCACATCTCTCATCTACTCGCCTCTGTCTATTTGTCTGCGGCAGCTTTGTGAACATTTAAAATATTAAAAATGTCGCCTGACAACTTAAATGCGAGGCACATATTTTTGCAGCATTAATCAAGACGAGAGTACATTAGTCGTGGCACACAAGTGAATCTTTAATTTGTGGTTTTTGCAGCGCTCATCCATTAGCCCGGGCTGCACACAATTAACGCATACTCGCGCATATTTTCACTCGCAACTATTTGTTTGGCTTAGGCTGCTGTTAACAAATTGCTGTTGATCCGCACGCGGAGGGCTCCTGAACGGATTATTGTATAACAAAAACACGCGCCGTGCAAATAAAACCAAATGCAAGCCCAAATAAATCGTAAAAAAGCGCGCACGAACCGAAAATGAATACGTATAAATACGAATAAAAATTGTAAAAACTCACTGGGCAGAAATTTACTAAAAGAATTTTTATGTTTCGCAAAATGAAATGTCATTTCGAATACGTGATCTCACAGGATACATATGTCCTGCACACACACACACAAGCAATACACTCGCCGGGCATTACACGAGTGTGTGAGTGTGCCCCGAAAAAAAAGGAAAGGGAAGGGAGAAACTCGACTGCGACGGCAGTGCATAGAAATGAAACAAAATTTATTTTAAGCTACTAAAGAGCATAGTTGAGTTCAAGTGACGGGTAGTGTACGTATATGGGACGTGTACTTATCTACCCAACCAGCAGACGGATGTGCGGACGGACAAACTGTCGACGGACAGTGGACAAGGGAATGGAATGGAAAGCTCTTTGGCCCTGCCGCTCGCTCCCGGCAAACGCAATAGACGTAAACAAATTGCTGGCACTTAAACATTTTTGAAAACAGCGCTTGATGAAGTTTTCCCTTTTTCGGTTGATGCTGTTTGCCATCTCGCCGGGCGGTATACCCAGAGCCAGAGCCAGAGCCAGAACCAGAGCCAGACCGTCATCCAGATCCTCATCCATGTCGTCGGAGCTTGTTAGCCCCCGACTGCAGTGAAGATGATTAGCGGGCCCTGGCACTGGCACTGCGACTGCAGCAGTGCTGTTTGATGGGGCCTGCATGAGTTATGTGATGGGAACGTGATGGGTTTTGTGTTCTGTTGCAGCCACAATGATAATCAACTGGCTTAAAGCCAGCCCTGCAGCAGCTTAAAGTCTGCTGCGGCAATGGAATCCCTGCGAATGCCAGAGAAATGCTAGTAATTACGATTTGATTTTCATTTGGAAATACCTAAAATAACTAAACAATGCAGGCAGAGGAATATTTGGGATATCCCCAAAGAGACGGCAAATTACAAGAGCTTAGACCCGTTCGTATCATTTATGTTCTACAAAGGCGCAAATATGCATATACATCTGTGTAAAATAAATGCACAGGAATGGGTATTCCTCTATGACTACACACAGCATTACGCTTATTGCATTTTTATGTAAATTCACACTTTGCGCTCCATGCACTTGGACTTGCAACGGGTGCAGCGGGGGTGCTACGGGTGTGCTCGTAAAAATACTCGCCAGCAAATGGCAGCCACTTTGCTGGCGCTTTTGTGGAACAAATTTGTGTGTTACGCTCTCGCCTCAGTCGTTCCCTCTTCCAAATAAATAAATAAATAAATACGAAGCCCAAAGAATGTGCCCACTAAAATATTGCATTTTGCCTTTGGCCATTCGCCATTCACCGTTCGCTCCTTTTGTGTGTATTTCTAGGAAAATATCTGGCAACGGCACGCTGCACTTCCCACCATTTTTGGCGCAATATTATCGCACGGATGTGCACGAGGCCACCTACCGCTGCAGGGCCAGCAACGAGGCGGGCACCATCCTCAGTCGCAACGTTCAGGTGCAGGCAGGTAAGCGTAAAGTACACTAAAGTAGCTGCTCGACTATCGAGAGTGGAGTGTGGAGTGTGGAGAGTGCAAGGAAGGTTGTAGCTACCCCACCATTAGCATGCAGCACAAACTATGGCGGCAGGGGGATTCAAGGGATCCGGGCAGGAGGAGAGGCAAAGCTGTTGGGCGCATTATGTTGACAGCATTTCGAAGCCGCTCACGTTTGGCGCAGGCGGATGCCTCTGCTCCATCGGGTGTCCCTGCATTCTTTGCCATTCCGCTTTTTGCCAGCCCCATGGACTGTGCCTGCTCTGTCACCTGTGCACCAGTTCTTCTTTCTTTCCTATTTCACCTCATATAACATTAATTTCCTGTGCATTTCCTGACATATGCTGCCCGCGTTTGAGTCGATCAATGCAACTTATTTCCCAGCCCCCCACCACACCGCACAGCATTCTGCACGAAATTAACTTAATTATTTTACCCACTTTCTGTTTGCATTCCCCCGTTCGCAGGCCTCTTAATGCTTGACCTCGAAAACAGAGAGAGCGCTGAGCGTATTTACTTACTGGCCCACAGCCCACAGTCCCCAAGCCCCAAGCCCAAAGTAAACCAATCCCCCAGCACTGCCCCAAAAAAAGCAGCCATGCATGATAGTCGCTTAAAATCTCATTCAATATTTACACTTTGCATTTTCCATGTGTATCATTTGTGTCACTCCTTTGCTACGAGCCACAAGGACAGCGTCGCAGTGGAATCGAATTGTTTTATACTCCACAATCGCTATAGCTTCTCCGATATATTCTGCCACACTTCTGAGTCCATTAAATTTCGAATTTCGAGGCGAGTCTTATACCTGGGAATGTGCATTGTAAATGGAACTGTAGTACTCGGTAGCTCACAGTCGACTTTTGCACTACGTATTATTTGTTTCGATTCTGTTCCTCCACTCACACACACACACACACACACACACATATATCCTTTCGTCTCTTGCTTTCTTTTCGATTTTTCGTATATTTTGTCTGCTCTTCAACTTCCGCTTTGCATGTAATTTCAAGCGATTTCATTCATTTAAACTGCTGCCATTTTTGCATTGTGCCACGTTTATTGCCCCCGCTTGGCCCTGCTGTTGTCGCAGGCGTTACCCGATGGTCGGTCGACATGGATTGTGCTGTGCCACCCGAAAGCGTTTTATGCGCTCATCTGTATGCGCCGTTTGCGCCAGCGGGCAGACAGCAACGTTTGTTGACTTTTATTTCCACTCGGGATACTCCTCGCTCTCCACTCTCCTCTCCTCGCCGGCATACGTACATATATACGATATATCTCTGACAGTCTTTCTCTGATTTCTGTTTCTTTTTGTGCTCGCTCTGGTTCTGGCTCTCGCTCTGGTTCTGGTTCTGCCTCCGCCTCTCAGTGGTGCGTCGTCAATTCCATGTGCACGTGGAAAACACTGAAGTCTATTTGGGAAATTCGGCGTTGATTAAGTGCGCCATACCGGAATATGTGCGGCCCTATGTGCGCGTGGCCAGCTGGCATCGCGGGGAGGAGATACTGCTGCCGGATCTGTCGGATGTCGGTGAGTGTTGCCACATTTTTACACACACCCCAGCCCCAGCCCCAGCCCCAGTCCCCCCTTTGTGGGTGTTTATCTGCTCCTGAAATTTATGTGCACACAATTCTTTCTGTTGTGTGCTTCCAATGAAGTTGCAGTATCAGCCCGGGGGGCGTGGGGTTGGGCTGGGAAAGCGTTGACATTTATTGGAAATGGTTACGTATACGCAGTGTGTGGTGCTTTGATTTTGCTGCATTTCTCTCAGCAGCAGCGGCAGCAGCAGCCCTTGCACAAAGTCTGCAATTGCCATTTCTCTGACCCACGATTATTATTTCTGCACAGCGGGTCGCTATGTGGTCCTGGCCGCCTCCGGGGACCTGTACGTTCGCTCGGTGCGCTCCGAGGATGGCCTGATGAAGTTCAGCTGCCTGGTGACCAACACACTGAACGGGGAGCGGCAGCGCAGCGATGCAGTGATGCTGCAGGTTAAGGGTAAGCTCCGACCATCAACCCCATTCGACAATCAACATCACTCATTGTAAACTTCCACAGAGCTAAGCAAGAACCTGGCGCCACGCACCACCCAGAAGCCCGTGATGGAGATTCACGTGGAGCGTGGCAACGATGTTCACCTGCCGTGCAACATCCAGGGCAATCCATTCCCCATATTTACGTGAGTTGCCCAAGTTCCCCATATTTTACCATATCCTTTGTTTCCCATTTTCTGTTTGCTGTTTGCTGCTTCGTTTCGGGGGCTAATTTCATCTGCCAGTGCCTGCTGGCGGCCCAAATCTGTAGCTGTATCTGTATCTGAGCATCTCCGCTGTTGGCAATAAAATAACATCACGCAGCGGCCGACGGAAGGAGGGTTCTCGCTTATAGACAGCACTTAAGTGCATTTGAATGTTTGCCAGGGGAGGCTGGCTTTATGGCATATTAGGGACTGCTGTTTTAGTGCTAATTAGGTGACTTTACGGACCCGCTGAAAGCACCGGGCCACTAGCCGGCACAGGCATTAGCCATCTGCCAACAGACAACGAATCTACTCACTCGACAAACAAACTAATAAAGGGGCCCAGGACAAGCCTAAGCTACTCCCCATCCCCATCCCAGTCCCAGTTTCAGTCTCTGTCTGGTTGAACGTAACTTAATCATTTTGTTTACCCACTCGCAACGTATCGGCTTACAAAGGCAAACACTTCGATGGCCAAAACAATAATGTGTACATATTCGGATGGATGAATGGATGGAAGTCAACGAATGGCACATATCAAGTAGCCCCATGACGGGCCGTCACAGCTAATTAGCGAGATAAAGCAGTAAGCACTGCCGATGCTCGTGGGGAACATAATTTAACAGTCTGTTTCACTTAGCAGGGCTTATTAAAATTTCATGCAGTTCTAAACACTTAATACACATAAACTCTGGCATACTCGCAGCACTTCTGCAGAGGACAAACACGCGACAGCGACTCAGGCAGTCATTCAGACCGACACACAGACAGACAGACAGACAGACAGACAGCCGGGAAGAGTGTCTGTGAACGAGAAAAAAAAAACAACACAAACAGAAGACAAACATGCAAAGAGCAAAGTTTTTCGTGGCAAAAACATAAACGCTGAAGCAGACAGGAAAAGTGCCAGAAATATTTTACAAGCAGACAGCGCGAGGGGGGGCGGAAAACTCCCCTCTGATTACTATGCATAAATGCGGCAAAAATGCGATAATTTTGTTTTCAGCATAAGGTTATGCGTGAGCCGCTGTCTACGTGGCCGGAATGGCCAACTGAAGCGGAAGATGCTGAATCCCATCGCAGAGAACTTGCCCACGAGTCTCGAATTGATTTCTGAGAGTGTTTGTGCCTGAGCGTGAATGAATCTGTAAGTGATTGAGTGCGTGCTGAAAAGTATTCAATTTGGAATGCACATAAAAAAAGGGCTAGAGTGGCTGAAACTAAAATTTAACTTGGGTAAGTGGGTGTGAGAAGGTACCTTGGAAAGCAGAACATAGAGCAAGGTTCAAAATGGTTTCAGAGTATATTTTTTAAGAGTATTTTCTTGAATATTTAAACATTGTTTCTGCCTCTGGGTATGACCTTTATGAATTATTTTCCCCACCAAATTTAAGTTCCATTTTGTATTCTCCATATCTTCTACTTATTTATTGTCCAGCTGAATGACAAACTACAGCAAAACAAGCCCCGAATTTAAATCAATAATAAGTTAAAGTCTGGCCACACAATTTCCCATATTTATGCTTTAAACTCTGTCTGATTTATAGCTGGTATCGCGTTTCCGACTCGGCAGCCCTCTATCCCATACCCTCGTCACAGCGAGTGATACTTTCGCGAACATCTGCTGCTCATCAAAAATGCCGACGAACGCGATGCGGGCAAGTGGGTAAGTAACCATTAAACATCCAAATGCTGACAAACTGAGCGCATACCATGGCGGCCCCATTCGGATTGAGATTCCATTGCGAACACACTCGCACATACGCTTACATATATAAATGCCAAAAAGCTCTGCCATTTTCCCCTCTAGCCGCTAACTGAACCCTTTCGTCGCTTTCGTTGCAGATATGCCAGGCCTCGAATCAGTTCGGGGAGCAGCGCATCGAAATACGCCTCAGTGTCAATTCGTATGTATCTGTGCATATATTGCCGCAAGTTCAAATTGTCAATTCGGGCGGAACGGCAAATTTCAATTGTACCACAACGGGCTCGGCGATCGATGCCATCGACTGGCTGCACAATGGCAAGCCGCTGCAGGCGAATAATGCACTCACCACCGGCAGGGATAAGTAAGTAAAGGCAGCCCGCAATGGCACTGGGATTCGGGAATCGGGATTGTGAATTTTTATTGGGGCATGGCAGGAGGGCTAAGAGGATGTGCGAAATAGGGGCAACATGCAACCAGGCAACCAACCAACCAGGCAGGCGGGCGGGCGGGCAGCCCACATGCAACATTGTATAGCCGATTTCGATTTTTATCAGTTTTGCCAGTTGCAAAACGGTTGCTACAAAAGCCTTCCGTCCCAAAAATATTAAAAAAAGGAGCCACAGAGCCAGAGCCAGAGCCATAGATTACCCCCAGCCCTTTATTATTCGGCGTCGTTGTTAGGGCATTTCTCATAGCGAAAATGTTTTATTGTTACTGTTATTATTATTATTATTGATGAACGTGGTCGGAGTGGTCGGAGTGGCCGTGGCTGGCAACGGGGCCGGGCGGGTGTGCTTCAGCGAAACCATTTTCATATGGCGGCAGTTCATTGCCTGCCAGCCGCAAATTCATTTTTTCGCCATTGCACGGGTATGTCAGTTACTTAATATTGATGATACTGACGCTGAAATAGTTCGCTTTAATAGTGTAGCTATTCTGGTTCATATTACCAAACGGATTGTTATGCCGCGTGAATGAAATAGTTCAAATTGAGCGAAAATCAATAATAAATGCATTTTTTTTGTAACATTTTACAGCCGTGAGAAACATCTGATTTAAGAAGAGAAAAAACTTTTACATAACTAAATATGCGCAAAAACATGCTTGGAAGCGGATGTACGCTTTTGTATTATTTACAATTAAAACGAAAAACTTTTTGCGCTGCACATCCAGCTCGGGTCTTTGGCCCCACTAATCCGGAAAGTCAGTTTAACTCTCGGCAAGTGTCACACCAGCATTACTGACATTTTTCGCTGGCAGTTGTGATTCCCGCAGCTGCATTTTATTTTATTTTATTTTATTTTCATTCCTGGCGTTTCGTTTCGATTGGGTTCGCTTCGGTTCGGTTCGGTTTGGTTTGGTTCAGTTGATTGTTTAAAAGCTTTGCTGCGTTTCGGCGGGGGCTGATTGAGTGATGCTGTGTAAGGTCAGTGCTCAAAGGACTCTGATTGTTTCCATTGATAATGCAGCATAAATGTTTGCGGATAGTTTCATTTCAATTGGTTTTCGCTGTCTGCTGCTGGCCAAAAGCAATTAATCCGCAGCGCACTTTGCGCGCCAGCTCTGTTCAATTAGAACGGGTGGATTCTATTGTTTTTAATTAAGGCTCACCTAGCAAACCCAAACCCAAACACTTGCACATGTACTCTCCGGCACGGACAGCATAATGGATGCAATTCCGCACCCCACACACGAGTAGTTTACCCAGGCCTCGGGAGAATATCTTTGGCCCAGAGGCAGAGCAAGAGAGAGAGGGAGAGATGCTTTGTGCATATTTTCGCCTGAATAGCTCGGACACATCTTGATAATTTAATGCAAATTACATGAAATCAGCATAATACGTAGGGCCAAGCCCGACGGCAAACTAAATTTGCAGCCCAGCCGGAGCAGGCAGCATTTGTACAGCAGCAGCTGGTGGCAAACAAGCTGGCCGGCAAAAACAAACATCCCTGCTCTCCCACATACATATGTATGCATACATACTTATGTAAATATGCATATATATGTATTGCTGTATATGCTGGATATGTGTATGTGCGCTGGCCAGCTGCTGGCCAAGGAAAATTGCTCGGGGATAAGCAGGGCAAGACGACTGGGAGTGGGAGTGGGAGACCGAGCAAATCAGCATTACAAATCAAGCAGAAATTTTTATGCTTATGCTAATAAAATAAATAACAAATTTCGCCTGAATGAACAAAGGGCTACGTGGGGCTCACACACACATCCACACACACACCCACACGTATCTGTCGTGCTTGGTGTGAGTTTATGGGAAATTGCGGGACTTGTTCGGATTTTTCTGCAACGTTTTCAGTTTCTTTCAGGAGTTTACCCGACAAACTTGGCATTTTTAACACTCTTTGTGTGGATTCTTTTCCTTTTTTGCTGCTTTAACCCCTTGTCCTTGAAAGCATACGGTTCCTGTCGAAGAGTTCGCTGCTGGTGCAGAACGTGGGACGACGCGACCGCGGTGTCTATCAGTGCCTGGTCGAGAACCAGCGCGCCAGTGCCCAGGCCATGGCCGAGCTGAAGCTGGGCGGTAAGTTGACGGCGTGGCGTAGACATGCATAGTTTATGAGTCGGAGTTTTGGCATTTATCACGAGGTAACCGTCGTCTCTCACTTCCTTGCAGACACTGTGCCGGAATTGATTTACACCTTCATTGAGCAGAATGTGCGTCCCGGGCCATTAATATCGCTTAAGTGCTCCGCCAGCGGCTCACCTCCGCCACAAGTAAGCTTGCGGCCAGCCACCCGCTGTTTTATTGGCCTTATTATGCAATATTATAGCGTGCCCAAGCCATACATTGCTGAATAAACGCTGAAATGATGGCCTGCTACTATTCCCGGGTCTTATTGATTTTTCTCCGCTCGTTGCAGTTCTCCTGGCTGCTGGACTCGCAGCCCATTATAGACGTCTCGCTGCATCATCGCTTTGCCATCGGGCAATTCGTCGATATGTCTGGCGACGTGATAAGCCATTTGAATATCTCGCATGTGCGGCCCGACGACGGCGGCCTGTACAGGTGCGTGGCCACCAACTCGATGGGCAGCGTTCAGCACTCCGCACGGCTAAATGTTTACGGTAAGTTGATAGATTGACCCACAAACAAAAAAGGTCGCCTGTCGCACATCCGTAATTGTGACATGTTTCGTAAATGGCTGCCTCCGTCCGCTTTGTTAAGCCCCTTTTGTATGCCGGCCAAACAATGCAAAACCAACTCCAGACCATGAATTTCGGCACTGCCGCCGCAACAACAGAAACAGCAGCAGCGGCGGAATCGGGAGTCGGGAGTCGGGAATCGCCAATCGAGGGGGGAGCTGATTGGAAACGATGCTAAGGCAACGAAACAACAACTCTGAATGTGTATAAAAAGAGTGTAGAGATATGGGGAAAATAACTCTGCTATTCAGCAGGAAAATGCTTGGCTGCGCCTCAAAGAAAATCTCTTGAGGCAGCGACAACAAGCAGGCAGGCAGGCGACGATGATGATGTTTCTTTCATTCCAATCATGCCACACGATATGCAACCAAAGCCACGGCATCAATGCCTCGCCTCGGCTTTTGCCCGCTAACAAGCTGCTGCTGCTCTCCAATTTCTGAGTCTTCTGGGTTGCGGGGCATGTGAATAGCCTCTGCCGATGGCTGCTAACCCGCATAAAAACTCACAGATAATCTCTGTGTCACATCGCAGCATAAACTGTAAATATAAAATTGTCAGCATACGGGAATCTCGCTCGGTGTTCCTCTGCTCGGCACCTCCTCCTCCTGCCCCCATGACTGGGAACTTTTGAGCACTGTAAGCAGTTCCGAATGCGTAATCTTAACGTGTTAATAACGCATAAAGGAATGGATATGTGACAGATATAAATCATACGCCCTGTGTGCCAAATGATTGATGGTGAACGGCCTGGCAGCGTTTCCAATCCCTGTGTGCCACATAGCTCGGCGTTGTCTCTGTGTCTGTGCGTATACTTGATATTCAAGTGGGCGTGCGTATTGATGATAAATGATGCTGTTTTGAGAGCTGTCCTGGCCGCACATTGAGCTGAATTGAAAATCAAATTAGCCACGGCCAGTTGCTGAAGATGCATGCAAAATGTGAGCCAATGAGTGAGTGAATAAATCAGCAGATGGAAGGGCTTCCTGCAGAGCTGCTGAGTGTGGGTCCCTCCACAATCAGTATCCCTCTAGGGCTTAGTGGTTTTTGCCCTATACTTGCAAGGACTTCCTGGGGCTGCCAGCATATTGATGTTCAAATGATTTCGATTATGAGCAGCTCTGCCACGTCCACACCGCTCATCGAACGTACTGGCTGCACTGCCCGCTGGGCGGTGGGGTAAGCCGCAGGCTTTGGCTCGCCTGTTTAATTATGAATATTGCAATTTATGCAACACATTCTGCCCATGCAGACGCTCCGCATTAGCAGCACTAAAAATGCACACACACACACACGAAACGAATGCAGCCTTGTGGCTGCAGCTGCATTTTATGCATTAGCGTCGCTTGTGCGCCAAACGAATATAATTGGAATTATTCAGCAGTCGTGCCGTATTCCAGCCTAATTGCATTTTGTAACTAATTTAATAAATTTCTCAATACCCTAATATACACACACACACACACGTACGAGTACAGTTGCGGTGAAATTAATAGAACTGCTGCTGCTGCTGCACTGTCACTCACTTGAACGGCACCCCCTGTGGCTTTCGAGCCTTAGCTGCAACCCAAAACAAATGCGTTTCATTGATTTAAATTTAAGTGAGAGAAACCGCATAGATATAAGTAAATCTTTTTGTGTGTTTCACTGCAGGACCGCCGTATGTGCGAGCCATTGGACCGATCAAAGCCGTCGCCGGGGAGGACATAATTGTGCACTGTCCGTTCGCCGGTTATCCCATCGAACAAATTAGATGGGAGAAAGCGCATCAGGAATTGACAACGAGTAAGACAAATTGGAGCAGGACGGGCGACAGCACTTTACACATTACTGCCATTCCCTTTGCCGCCCACACAGGCACCCACTTCGAGCTGGCCACAGTGGCCGAGGGTGGGCAGCTGGTCATCAAGAACGTGGAGCCGGGCCGGGACCAGGGCATCTATACGTGCATTGTGCGGAGTCGGGCCGGCGAGGAAGCGCGCCGTGACATGCAATTGAACGTGAACAGTAAGTAGAGGGGACTCGAGAGGGGACACACACACACACACACACACACATTAATGTCTGCCCGCATTGTTGGCTAATCGCTCATCAAGGTCCGCCCGTCATCGAGCCCTTCAAGTTCCCCAAGAACCTGCAGGAGGGCGGTCGCGCTCAAATCACCTGTGCAGTCTCCTCGGGCGACATGCCCATCTACTTTAGCTGGAAGAAGGATGACAGCTCCATTCCGAGCAGCCTGCAGGTAAGTCCTTCCCTCGTAGTTCTTCTCCGCTGTTGCAAGCTGTCCAAAGAGCATCGGGAAAGTTTTGCACGTCTTTGTCGCTACTGCTCTGCTGTGTTTCTTTCAATTTACCAGATTACCGAGAAGAAGGAGGAGTTCTACTCCCTGCTGGTGTTCAAGGACATCAGTGCAAAGCACAGCGGCAAGTACACCTGCTACGCGGGCAACGCGGCTGCCAAGGTGAACTACACGGCGGAGCTGCAAGTGCGAGGTGAGTGGCCTCCACTGGGGATGGGGGGGGCATGGGAATAGGGCATGGGAATGGGGCTCTGCTGTGTGTCTGTCTATTGAAGCGACTCGCTGCTGCTGATTCAAAAATAAATCACACAGGATTTGTGCGCCAGTTGCTTGCCCTTTTTTCGGGCTACACTGAGAGAAAAGGCTGTGAAATTAGGAGTAAATGCAGGGGGATAATAATATAATAATATTATTTATATAATAATTTATATAATTAATATATAATTATAATAATTTATATATTTAATTTGAAAAAATTAAAATAATTAATAATTAATGAATTATTATAATTATAATTTTAGTTATTTTTTTATTTGTAACTCCCATTTTAATTAATTGCTATAATCTCATGGCTCTCTTGGATATTTTTATATATTTTTATATTTTAAAATTTTTTTTTAAAATTTATATTATTTTATTTTATTTTTTTGACAAACTCTTTTCTCAGTGTATGCACACAAAACAAAGATACACACAGACTAACACCCATGCACACCGCCGACTCGAGAGTTGTTAATTTTGTTGTTGTTTGTTCTCCGTTCGCCGTTCGCCGTTACGCTTGGCTCCGGGTCCTGGTCACGTTTCAGTGGCACCTCGCTGGAGCTACGAGCCCATGGACACGGCCATTATGCTGGGCAACACAATATCGATAAATTGCGAGGCGGAAGGATACCCGATTCCAGCCATTACCTGGTTCAAGGGCCAGGGTAAGTTTGCCAATCAAATTCGTAACCCCGGACCCGAGCCTACGCCCGGAATCAGATCCGATCCGACTTGACAGTGGCCATTCGGCAGTGCTGGATTCCGGCCGGCAATTAGTTAAATTAACAGAGTCCCATTCCAGGCAAGGCCTCGAAGGACTTCAAGCCCCTGAGCATGCGAAATCACTCGCTGCTGCTGAATCTGGCCACGGACAACGATGAGGGCTATTACATGTGCCGGGCCACCAACGAAATCGGAGCCGGCCTCAAGAAGATAATACGCATCAACGTGAATGGTAATTGGAGCAGAGAGAATGAAGAGCGAGCAGCCCCAATGTGGTGCTTTAATGAACCTCTTTCGTTCAGAGCCCGCCCGCTTCGAGCAGCCCGCCCGCAACATTAGCTCGCGGCGGAACGATCCCGTGACCCTGGACTGCCATGCCAAGGGCGACGAGCCCATCACCATCGGCTGGACCCACAACAATGGGCGCATCGATCTGAACAACTTCCGGTTCAGCATCGCCGAGATGAAGACGGACAAGGGCGTGGACTCGCAGCTGACCATCGGGCACTCGGATCGCCACGACTCGGGCGTCTATCGCTGCGTTGCGGAGAATCCCTACGGTCGCGCCGAGCAGATCATCTACCTGGCCGTGCAGGAGCGACCCGACACGCCCTCCAACCTGGAGGTCTTTGAGGTGGGCTCCCGCACAGTGAAGCTCAGCTGGCGGCGCCCCTTCGATGGCAACTCGCCCGTGCTCAGCTATCTGGTGCAGTACCAGGCCCTCAAGTACCTGCAGTCGCACGCGGCCCTGGGTGCGGCGGGGGGCGACTGGAACGGGCTCAACGTCATCAATGTCAGTCTGCCGTCGACGAGCATTAGTCGCAGGTAGGTGCCGGCTGCTCCACTGTTTTCGTGTTCTGTTGTTCTCCGTTCTGTTTGCCTTTGTCGAGCGATTTGTTGAACCAGACCCTCCTTTGACAGCTATGACAGCGACCTGCGCGAGAGCGCCATTGTGGCGGGACTGACGCCGGCGACGACGTTCCTCATACGCATGCAGGCCATCAATGAGATTGAACGCAGCGCCTATACGGAGGCAATTGTGCTCAAGACCCAGGAGGAGGCGCCCACCGAGGCACCGTCCAATGTGCAGGTGCAGACGGGCGGCGAGAGCGAGCTAATAGTTACGTGGCAGGTGCGACAGGACACTGAGAGGGGGGCTGTCGCACGGGTTACGCCATAAAATCCTTAACTAATTGCAGATCCCGCCCCGCGAGTCCTGGAATGGAGAGCTAATTGGCTACACGGTGAACTGCACCGAGGAGAAGCAGAATATCAATTACATCAGCGTCGTGAACAACTCGCTGAAGTCGGTGATTGTCAGCGGCTGGGCCACCACCAAGGCCACGCTGCGCAGTCTGCGGAAGTACAACCGCTATGCTGTCAGCGTCCGGGCACTGAACAGCTTCGGCTCCGGGCCCTGGAGTGCGGCCATCTTCGGCACCACGGCCGAGGGAGGTGGGTATCTAATGAGCAGTCTCCACTTTCCACTACAGTCCGGCTGCATCTGCATCTGTTACTATTATTGCAGTGCCCGAGGCAGCGCCACAGAATGTCAACTGCACGGCCCTCTCCTCGCAGAGTCTGAAGATTTCGTGGCAGGAGCCACCGCTCCAGTTCCATGGCGGCATTATACAGGGTTATAAAATTTTATATCGCCCAATTGTGCATCAAAGTGAGTATATGCATTTCCTGCTTAAGCTGGCATAGCTTGGCTAGTTCCCAGTGGCAGTGCCAGTGCCCGTGCCAGTATGCAGCTGGGAGTTCACAGTTGGCACTTTATGACGCTGATTTTGTTGATATTGCCAGTGCAAGAGCGCTGTGCAAACAGCAATAGATATGATATGTATCCAGACAGCCAGTCATCCATCCATCCAGCCATCCATCCAGCCATCCAGCACGAGTCTGACTCGCAGTGAGTGTCTGGGGGGACGGCAGCACGCAAGCGGAGCGCGCTAGTTGCTTGACTTTATTGGTTTTGGCGAGCAGTTCAATGGGCGGTGCCGAGTGCTGGCCCCTTGATGACACTGCAAATTGTTGGCTTTGGCACTGATTTATCAAATCTTATCAAGTCAATATTGCCATCAGCTGGATATGAATATAGATATAGATATTCGGTGCGCGGCTACACACTGACGAATGTTGGCAGTGTGCTACAGTTAATTGTAAATCCCCGAATATCTACGAGTATTTTCGCTTTCTTCCTTCCCTTAGTTGACTTTCCGGCCAAGCTGGAGATCAAGCGCACCTCGAACCTGGAGACCTATCTGCACACGCTGCACAAGGCCAGCAACTATTCGCTGAGGGTGCTGGCTTACACGGCCACCGGAGATGGCCTGGCCAGCCAGCCGCTCTACTGCCAGACGGACGACGATGTGCCCGATGCGCCGGCGGCCATTAAGGCGGCAGCGCTAACGGCCGATTCGATTTTAATTTCATGGCTAACGCCGAAGAATCGCAATGGCATCATCTCGCACTACACGGTCTATGCCCGGGAAGCGGGCCGCAAGGGCCAGGCCAAGAGTGAGTAGACCCCCAAAGGGAGGAGGGAGGAGGCGCGTGTGTGTATACGTGATTTTTGTTTCCTTTTGTCGAGCAGCCCACATGGTGCGTGTGGACGAGAATGGGTATCCGGTGACATTCGAGGCACGCAGCCTGGCCGAGAATCAGATGTACGAGTTCTGGGTATCCGCGTCCACGTCCGTCGGCGAGGGCGAGCCCACATCTGTGGTTGCCCAGGCCACCAATACGCGAGGTAAATACAGTATTCCCATATATAATATATATACATATGTATGTATGTATATGTAGGTATGTAAAGCAGGCAACTTTTCGCTTTAATTAAAAATTGACATTTATTCTGCGATCCGGCGAAAAGCCACAAAAGCCGCAACATTTTAATTTCGCACACTTCGCACACCTAACTGTTTGCCCTGCTTTTGGGCCTGCTGTGGTCCTTTGTCCACTCTGTCCTCTGTCCTCCGTTTCAGCGCCGGCACGCATCGCTTCGTTTGGTCAGGTGGTGCGTAAGGCCGTGGGCACCGGCCTGGTGCTGGAGTGCCTGGCTGTTGGCAATCCCACGCCCAGGGCACGCTGGCTGACCCGCGACCGTCCCGTCACCTTCAGCCCCTTCTATGAAGTGACCAACGAGGGCAACCTGAAGATACACCGTAAGTGGGGTGGGCTGGGCATGGGGGCATTAAAATTTACAGCCGATTTTTGCATTTCGCTTTCGTTTTGTTTCCCCTCTTTGGCTGGCTGACTGGCAGGCGTCGAAGGCAGCCTGTCCGGAAATTATACATGTACGGCGAACAATCTCTTTGGCAGTGACGAAATCCAATATCAGGTCATTGCAATGAAGCCGCCCGGCGCACCACAAATCATCGTGCAGTACGCTTCCGCCGACAGCATACGTGTCAGCTGGGATGCGCCAGACGACGGCGGCGCGCCACTGCAGGGCTACAGCATCTCCCACCATACGGCCGGCGAGACTTGGTCCAGCACCGAGCTGCTGCCGGAGAACAACGCCTACACGATTACCAGCCTCAAGTGCGGAAATCAGTACATTATAAAAATGTCTGCCCATAATATGGTCGGCTCTGGCGTGTCCAGTGAGGAAATTAATGTCTGGACGAAAGGCAAAGGTGAGTGAGTGTGTCCACAGCCAACCAGGTCTCTGGCCTCGCTGAAGCGACATTCTGAATACTTATGCTCTGCTCTGCCCTTTTCTCTGCCTTCTATTTTGGAATTTCGATTGGCCTTTGCGCAGCCTCCCAGGCGCCAAATGGCAACGAACTAATTGCCACCAATGCGACGTGCGTGAATCTGAAGCTGTCGTCGTGGCACAACGGCGGCTGTGCCATTCATCATTTCTCCATAGAGCATCGACCGCTGGGTAAGTGCAAATTGGTAACGCAATGGGAATAACCCCTCGATGGATTGCTCCATTCAACCAAACTTAAATCTATTGCCTGTAAATTGAATAAATTATTAAACTCACAGCGGAGAGTATCCGGAAGTCAGCTTGGCTGTCGGTCGATGCATTTCCATTGAATTAAATACAGTTAATATAATTATTTTTGTTTTCAATTAACCGACCAATCTACAGCCATTTGTACCCATAAATATTTATCAAATTTATTCCGTATTCCCTGCCGTGTGCAACGTGGCGTATGATGCATAATTTCCTCTTTTTTCCGCTCTCTCTCTCTCTCTCTTTTTATTCCATTTCCCATGTGTCTGTGTCTGTGTGTGTTTGCCCTCTGACATGGACCCGCAGGTGACATACGCTGGACAGTTGTCACATCGGATATTTCGAATGCCGAGGAAAATCGTGAAAATTTAATCTTTTGCGACTTTCTGCCAGCCAAGTGGTATCAGCTGCGCATCTCCGCCACCAACGATGCGGGCAAAACGACGGAGCATTATCATTTCAGCACAACGAGCATTGATGGCATCACCATTCCGCCGCCCTCGGTCTTCCCCTCCGAAAACGATTTGATGAACAATCTGATAAATGCAACAAATCCCACCAGCGGTGATTGGTTTTCCACGCTAATTGTCATCGTCATCATCACGGTCTCCATCATAACGATGTAAGTGCGCCATGGGACCCATGCCGGGCAGCTGGGGAATTCAATTGGGAACAGCAAGTGGCCCGCATGGGGGGCCGCTGGCTCTTAATTGCTTGCGAATGTTAATCAAGGATTTATTAACTGTCTTGGCAGTGCCAACTCAGAGCTTCAAATTGCCGTTAACGAGCTTTTTTCTGGCCCGCAGCCAGCCAATCATACTCTAGCACACAATTCAGCAGAATTAATAATTATTTTGTGCCTTAAACACATTTTTCTGTGTGTTCTGTCATCCCGCGCTGGAATCCCCTGAGCAGCGGATTAGCTCAAGAGTCACTCGGGGGCAGTTCTGACTGCGTCTTTCAATTAAAGGCCGTAATGAAGATTCATAAGTGTATCCTTTTGCTTTCGCAGAGCCTTGACTATCAAGCACCGACGCACGCTGTGCGGACCCATGGCCGAGGGCTATGAGAGCCGCGCACTGCCAGGCGAGTACAAGGAGGAGCACGAGAACCGGCGCAACCAGCAGGTGTACAGCGCCTCGCCCGTGAAGACGGTGGACAAGGGCAACGAGTCGGGTGAGTGGCGAGTCAATTGAGGTGTAGGCTGCGCCGTGTACGTGTCCGGGCGAAGGCAGGCAATCAAAGGCCGCCGCATCCTCCTGTGTTTTTTCCCCCCTATTATTTTTTCCCGCTTGCATGACTCCCGTTGCAGAAATGTACGAGATTTCGCCGTATGCGACGTTCAGCGTGAATGGAGGTCGCACTGGGGCCCCGGCCAAGACGCCCACACGTGCCGTGGCGGCACAGACGCCACTCGACTACACCATGCAATTCAAGACGTTCGGCCACCCGGAGGGCGAGAACCTGAATGCCACCGCCTATCCGCTGCTGCCCACCTCTGGCTTCGGGCACGTGAAGAGCAAGTCCAGCTGGCACAAGCAGCGCTACTACAACACAGATGGTAACCAGCTCTGGCGAATGTTTTGCGAATGATTTTCATGTGTGTATCTGCATCTCCATCTCCCCGATTAGATGAGTCCACGCTGAGCAAGTCCATGACCATTGTGGCTGGCTCGCAGGCCGGCCACTCGAAGAAGTCGAGCGCGGGGCGCAGCGCCAAGAACGCGGGCAGCTCGGTGGGAGTGGTGGCCGAGTCCGAGTCGGACACGAGCATCAGCCCCAGCACAGAGTTCTCGAACATGCCCACCTATCGAGTTCCTTGCAAGTCCTCGCGCAGCAGTGACGGCCGCGCCGTCGTAGGTTCGTATCGAGCACGGGCTCATGGGCGTTTGATCGCACCCAACCCATGCTATCTTGCAGATATGTTCCGGCCCGACTCCAGCACCGAGTCCAACAACGACCAGGGCTCGCCGGCGCCCGAGCGGCGCCACAATACGCCGCGCCACGTCCTTGGCCTGGGCGCGGCCGGCGAGAAGAGGAGCGCCGGCCAGCGCAGCCGCAAGCACGCGGCACAGCCCAGCAACCAAACGTTGGAGCGACGAAAGTGCCCTGGTAGTAGCAACAGGTAGTTCAGGTACCTAAACCCTAACCAATCCAAATCAATCAAAAGCCATAAGTCATAAATCGATCAAAAGCATAAAGAATTAGCGGACTAGATTAGCGGGAGGAGCGAGCGACGATCCAGTTCGACTGTTAGCTAAGCAAATCTCTTCCCTTTCTTCTCCAACGCCACCACCAACATCATCACAGTTTAGACAGTGAGGTCGATGCGGAGACGGCTGCCTCGCTGGCCGCCTCTATAGCAGCCATGGCCGGGGCCGGAGTGGATCTGTCGGGCGGATTCCGGCCGCCCGCTGGCTTCCACGATGGCCGCGAGTTCCCCAGCCAGGACCAGAGCGAGTGCGAGCGCGAGCAGCGCGCCCTGGACCTGGAGGTGCAGCGCGTCATGGAGAGCACCGGGGACGCGCAACTGGCCAAGATGGACCGCGAGGAGTTGACCTCACTGCTGGCAAGGTAAACTATCAGCCGTAAATGACTTGAATCGCTGCTCCCAGTGCTTGACCGTAGCTTGTATTGCATGCCCGTAGCGTCTACCTACCCCGCACTTGAAACGCAAATAACTAACCGGCCCTGCGCCCCCCCCGACCCCCCTAGGTATCACGAGAAGAAGGAGCAGGAGCGCCAAGAATACACGATACACGTATAATAAGTACAGCCAGTAATTGGCCCACACCTTGCTGGCAACACGAACACAAAACACGCACGAACACAAATGAAACAAAACAAAAAACAGAAAAAAAGAAAAACAAAAAACAAAAAATAATACAAATTGTGGCATTTAAATGCATTTAGCCAAGTCGTAAGTGTTGTTCATCAAGTGTATTAAGCAGACATTAACCAGGCAAGAAGCCAGTTTAGGCATTAAGCAGGCACCCGAAGTTCTCGCACACTCTCGAGCTAATTAAAGACTATATCTAGCTGTAACACTGATCTACGAGTATAACTACATATAACTGACTACTGACTACCGATTACTGATTATCGATTACTGATTATCGTTTACTGAAGATTCCACTGGAATGTTATATATATTTCCATCGATATCGATATTGATATTGATCTTGGGGCGAGTGCAAAGGAAGGCCGTTGAACTGCATTTGCTAGCTAGAGTACTCTACATTTACACTTACTATAAAGCCATCTACATACATACAAGTACACGTGTTTACACCTATATTCGTATTCGTATTCATATTCATATATGTAATTCAATTTGTTGTGATAAATTAAATTGTTCTGAATTACTAGCTGATGTAAAAAACATGTCGGTCGGGTTAATGAACAGCGTAACTCGATTGACACTCAGTCGCTCTCTCTCTCCAGAGCAGAGCAGCGCTGAGCAGCAGAGAGAGCACTCCTCCCATGGTATTAGCGGATATATATATTTTTTGTTTCGATGTCATTTTGGTTTTCCGGCAAGGGCTTTCCATTTTCACTGATTGATGAAGTTGACGCAAATCTGTTACTGCATTTATTGGGCAAAAATTATTGTAATATTTATGGAATTTAATTAAAAAGTAGATAATCAACAATAAAATTGTATTGCTACCATAGGTAAATATTTATATGTATATGTACTCGACTGTATATGTATATGAATCAATATGTATGTATGTGTCGGTGGGGGTGGTGGGAGTTGGGCTGCGGCGCATGCCAAAATCCAAATAGCAGCAAATTAATTAAATAAAAGATGTGTAAAAATAAACAAAATCAAATCGTGGTAATTTCATTAAAACCAAATTTACAAAATGCCAGGCTAAGGGCTCTGTGCCGAATTCTACTCACTTGCTGGTTGCTGGTTGCTGGTCGCTCTCTCTATGGATTTGCGTTTCACCTGTTTGCAGCTGGGCAAATATTTATGCAAGCAAATGAGAGCAAACCAAATCAATCAAAAGCACTGCAGACTAACCAACCACAAGCCAGCGGTCGCCATCCCAGACAAGCCCGAACCCGAACCCAATCACAGGCCCAGACCCCGGACAGCAGATGGAACGCACGTCAGTTAGGCAATCAGTGCAAGTTGGCGATGGTCGATGGCGATGGCCGCCACAATGTGGCTGCAATTTCCCTAGGTAAACGCAACCACAAGATGCCTTTGACAACGCACTCACACACTCATCACAGGACACACTCGCACACACACATACACATACAGATGTACAGACAAAACACGCAACACGCAGTCGAAGCAGCATTAAACATGCATGGCAGGGCACGGCCTGACGCTGCTCTGTTTTCCAGCTGTTTGTTGCTGACTTCAAACTTTGTCAATTTTCACAAATGTTGCCAACTTTTTGGCAGTGCTGTCGGTGGGGTAACATTTGTGCTGCATGTGGCAGACTGACACACAGCTGCCAGGCAAAGCCACCTAATGGGATTACCCAAGAGTTAGAAGGCAAATATTCAGTGCACCCTGCAGGGAGGGTGCGCACACGGAACAGCAATCGGAATTGAACAAACCTAACGATTGGTTTCACTCGCTGCAAATGGCTGATGAATAGTCATGGGATAATAATGTTTATTTATTTATTGTTTATTTATTACTTGTACATATTTCTAGTGCGAGTTATTGGCTGACAAAAGGGTTCCAACCACTGCCATAATCTTCACTGCCTCGGCCTTAACTCCTGGACAACTCCCTTAGGAGGATACTGATACTGATATATACTGCCTGAAATAAGAACACACACTTGCCAACGAAAGTTGGAATTTATCAATTGTTTGCAGACTATAATTGCATCAGGAAGTTGCTCCAAAGCAGCTCCACAAGTACGAGTATAACAAGAGTTGAGTGGGAGCAGAGTGTAAAACTCGTTTCGTTCTTATTTATTGGTTTACAATAGCTGGCGGCCCTACTGGGCAGAGCCCCCCAGGTGAGTCGGTGGGATAAGTCAAGCAGAAAACTTTTGCTAATTAACATGAAGCCATTTGCAAAGTTTCCAATTCTGCCATCGAACTATGGGGCCATGGGGGGGTCTACGAATTTAGGGGGCGTTTGCCGGCAAAGATGGTGCTGGGCGTGGCGTAATCAAAGCGGTAATTGGCTGCATGTTTGCCCTGCTGCCATTGTGCAGGCTGTCGTTCTGTGGCCTCTGCCTCTCATAATAATTATGGAACGGGCAAGAAATGTGCCCCGATTGTGGCATGTAGTGGGTACGCTCTTGGGCGCTCTGGGTGCGATTGCCATCTAATTAAGCATGAAAATACAGACCGCAGCCATAAGCCAGAAGACAGTTTGTTCAGCCGGTTGAAAGTTGGAGTGCACTTAAGGCGCATGCAAGTTTTATTAGGAAGTGCAAGGGGTTTATCTGGGTCCTGAGCTCTGTTGCGGAAGTCCAAAAATCGATTCTGCAACCGCACGCACGACATGCACTTTGGGGTGTAGTATTTAGGCTTAACGCTGACATGATTCCCGATGCCGTCAGGGGCGAGAGACAAGAGACTGGAGACTGGAGACAGGAGACGGCAGACAGGCAGACAGCTGCTAAGGAAACTTGGTCGCTGGCTGCTCTCTTCCGCACCGCTTGGCCTGCGACCCAGCAAAATCGATTTCAATTAGTTAAAGCTGCAAGGCAGGCAAGTCTGCAACAAATAAGCACGAAATTGCAAAGGGATAAATTTGAGCAGCAAACACAATGCAGGGCAATCAGCTCGGGGGCCTCCGAGTAACAGTAAAAGCAACACAACAGCAACAGCAAAAGCAACAGCAACAAGCCTCTGCTGCAGAGCCAACAACAACGACAATAATGCAATTTAAGCAAATTCAAAACCCAAAATTGCAAGAGGTTAGTAGTACAAGCAGCACACTTGTTCCAATGTAGTTGTAATGCACACAGGAAGCCCACACATCCTCACATCCCCACAGCACCCACAGCACCCACACCAGGACACACACAAACACATGCAGGACACAGCCAGCAGGACGTTAGGCAACCACAGACCGGTCCCGGTCCCTGCGCCCTGATGCACTTGCATTTAATAACGTCCTCGTCCCAGCACTTGCCCTGGCCATACACTCGTCTGCCAGAGATAGTCCAGTTCGGTTGGCCTCCTCGACGCAGGACATTATCTCCAAATGCCGGGCAAATGCAAATGTCCTTTGATGCATTTGCACATGGCGCCCCACTGTGTCTCTGGGTGCTTTTGCTCCCATCCGAGCTGCTAGATTGAAATTCAGTTTGCCTGCCGCCTGCCGCCTGCTGCCCGGCCAGTCCCCTTTAATTAAAATTCTCAAATTACTAAAGGTAAATGGCTTTAGTGCCATTCGCATTCGCATTCGCCTTCGCATTGAATTGCATGCTATAGCCAGCTATAAATTGCTGCAACTGTTTTAATACAAAATGACAGGGAAATTCCTGGCCTCTTGGCCAGGCCGGTCGTTGACATCCCTGTGATTTATGCCACAAAGAAATTGTAAAATGTTTGCGGCATAAGCTAATGTGTGTTGTGTGTGGGCATAAATCTGATTTGATTAGACCATATTTAATGTGCCCGCTGGCCATGGCTTTAGTGCAAAAGCAAGCGCTTTAAGTCGTGACGGGGTCGGGGTTGGGTCTAAGCAAACAGCGGCCAAAGGCAAATGCAAGCGCGGAGCTAACTTAACATAATGAGCAGGCGCGGACCTGCAGCAGAAGCCAAAGCCACAGCCACAGCCACATGCTCATCCTCATCCACATTCAGTAGCCACATCCACTGCCGCAGAAATGCCAAACAGCTGCTGCCAAAGGCACTCGATGCCGGCATGGGGTGGGGTCGACTGTGGGTGGGTGCATGCTTTATAAAGACGGAGCATAAAAAATGCAAAGAAGTGTTACAAATACAAACAGTCAGGGGAGACAGACAGCCAGCCAGCCAGCCAGCCAGACGGACTGACTGACAGACAGACAGACAGACGCACAGCCAAGTGCAATTCATGTGGGACTCACTTAAATAAAGTGCTTTTGCATTGCCTGTCTGACTGGCTGCCTCTCCGGCAGGATGCGGATACGAGTGCGAATGCCGGATGCTGCCATGTGGCTGTGACTGTGACTGTGGCTGGCTGTCTGCAAGACCAGCTCCATGATTATTTGAATTATCACAGGTTTATCATGCATGCCCCGCTTCCCAAGCCACCGCACAATCCTCCGTCCATGTGCAACATGTGAGGTGTTGGATTCATTATAATTCCTTGCACCGTTCAACTATTTAACACAAAGGACTTTGTTGCAGTCGCTTAGTCCCTGGGTAAAGCATTCAATGGAATTAAATCGTTCCGCCCAGCTTTGACGGACGCCACGCACTGGCCCCATGGGGTGCCTCACTGGGGTATCTTCACGCTTGGCCAGAACGCCAGTCCAGCCCAAACTAGGACTTGGTAATTTGTTCCAGCTTTTTTTCACGCCCATGCCAACCTTTGCCTTTCTGCCGAGACCTTTTCTTTCCTTTCCTCTACGCAGCTCAGCCTTTTGTTTTTGCTCATTCAACGTGGATCGGCTCCCCGTTCCACGTTCCCTGCGCCATGTGGGTTCTTTCGGCTTGTCATCGATGCTGTCGACGGTGTCGTGTCTGCTTGTCGTCTCAATTGCCCGGGGTATGTACATAGAAACCAATTCAACTGGAAACACAGCCAATTGAGTGCACGAGCAAATGGAAAAATTCAAATTGAATTCATTTATGAATGTTTAATGAATCTACGAGTGCATTAAGTTTGGCAACGATATTTCATATGGTCAAAGACACGTACGTAAATCTAACTTAATTTGCAATAATTTGAAGCCATCAGAGAGAGAAAGATTTGGCAATTTTCGCATTTTTATATGAGGCTAAATGTCATAGCTTAGATTGCTTTTTATATTTTGAATTTTATTCCTTTTCCCATTGCCTTATGCAACACAAAGACTTTTTCTTTCTGCTTCAAGCCAACATAATTTGATTAAACTTGTAAATTAAATACCATTTTACCCACCTTTGCCGTTCAGCCCCCCCTCATGGCCATAAATATGTCTGTGGCAGGACAAACATGCTTTTACCTTGCCCTTTAAATTTCCTAATTAGTTTCGGTTCAATAAACATTGGGCCAAGCAGGGATTGGCGCAGTAAATTCCTGGCACACCCCAGACCCGTCCGCGCTCTCCCCTTGGCGTTTACATAATCAATATTATTACAATATTGCCCACAAAATCATTATCGCAACAGTGCAAGGGAAAAAATTGTCGGGTTTAATTAAGGCGGCGCTAAATGCATAGATAGTTACGGCAACAAGGCGAAGCGATGGCAATGGGTGGAGGATTGTGGCCCAAAGTGGGCTGGGCAGCGCCGCAGGGAGCAGATCTGTAATCAGGTCAACAACTGGCCGGTAATTTGAAATGTGCATTAAGTTGCACGTCGGGGAATACGTATAGCAAACGGAAAGACGACTAAAGATACGAACCCATACATATATAAGCGCTTACGGATACGGATACAAGTACAGATAGAAATACACAGCAGATACAGTCACAGATACAGATATATTTTCAATTGCAGAATGGCCGAAGAGTTGTTATTTATTTACTTTGCTCTTTGCTTTTTGTTTATCGACACAACTCCAAGGAATTCAACGAGCACTGATGAATCGCCGGACGTACGTACGTACGAACGTAAAAAATTCAGGAACGGAAATGAAAATTCATGAGAATAAAAATCTAATCAGGAAAAAAAAAAAACACGAGACAAAGGGGACACTCGCAGAGCCATCGGAAGACGCAGCAGGACGCCGAAGATGGCGAAATAGAAACAGGAAAATAAGTTGAAAGGCACTTTTTGCGCTTGAGTGCTCTTGCAAAGCGTGTCGCATGCCACCGGAAACGGAAATTCACAGCCGCCCCCCCAGGACTCTCTCGGGCACCGGCTACTTACTCTGCCGGACGGATGGGACGACTTGGACTGGCCTGTCTTGGCTGGGCAAGTGGCTCCTAGCCACTGCTGGACACAGTCCCATGTCAATAGACAGCAGCGCACAGAGCAACGGAGCGACGGACGGACGGACAGCCGACAGAAATACAACAGAAAAAAAAGTGTTGTCAAAGGCAGAAATGCAAATTCTAAGAAATTGAAACGAGTCGCAATATTTTTAAAAGCAAAAACTCTTTGTATAAAATATACAAAGCCAGCCAGCAGCCTCCGAATCGTCAGCAGCCTCGTTCAGGGCATGATTATCCTTTCCTTTGGAGTGCACTCATTGCCCATGCATGCTAATAATTTGCATGAAATATGTACGTAATTACTCCGGCATTATTTGCATGACAAATTAAAAACGAAACACTCGAGCGGGAGTCATAAGAACTGAAGGACAATTATTGCGTTAATTGTCTCCAAGCCAGACCAGGCCAGAACAGACCACACCATCCAATATAATATTGACAATTTGTGCCTTCAAATCAAAGACGTTGTGCGCAGTTGCATTTGAGTACAGGCTGCACAAGTCGTGGCACTGATTTGCATAAACAGGCAGAGCGGCAGGCGGGCAGGCAACGGTGAACGATGTGCGGTTAATGCATTGCAGGCCAGACATTGCAGCTTATTAATGCAGTGCTCGTTGTCAGGTTTTAATTAGTCTAATTAAACGTTCTGCTGGAGACAGGGCGGAGACCAGAGGCAGCCCAGAGGCCAGCTGCCGCACCACAGGTGTCAATCCGCACAAAGTGCAAAGGCAACGGCAAAATGTTGAATGGCAGGGCACAATAATGGGATGGAAATCTGTAATATTGATTTTTAAATTACATTTTAAAGATATTAAAAATAGTTTTTATGAGCGCTTGAAATATCGTAAATAATCGAATTTATTTATGTGATATTCCAATTGGTAAGTTCAGCTTTAAGCTCCCCGGGTATACTTGGAGAAGATCTATGCAGCGTGCCTTCTGCTGTGCCTATACGTGTCTTTAATGAGCTTGCCACCGGGAATTGCACAAACGGGAAGCAGGATGCAGGGGCGCGAGAGCAAACTGTCAATTGGCTTCAATCAAATCAGAGCATTAAAATCGCATTATTGCTGCCAGCGCAGTGGCAGTGGCAGCATCAGCAGCAATTTCATCAAATCTATGAAGATTGTCAGTCAGTCTGGCATGGCGAAACTATTTTTCACACGACTAAGCTAAGCGGGCCAGGAGCGGCACGGCACGGCACGCCCCACGCAAGTTGACGCAATGGGGCGTTAACGATAAAATGATTAGCTGACACTGCCACCCCACAGCCAGCCACCCACCCCCAGCTCCCTGCAGCTGCAGCGCGTGGGGGCAGGGCGAAGATAAGTTGTTAAGTAGTGGGGCGTTTGCATGCCCCGCACAGCGCAAAAAACAAATGAAACTTAATGAACTTTGCCAGTGGCGGCAGGCGTTGCTTGCCAGGAGTTTGTAGCTGGGTGAAGCTGGGGGTGGCATGTGTCTATGTGGCATGTGTGCTATGTGTGCTGGGAAAACAACATTGACGCCAGCGAAATTCATCCGAACAAATGGCAGGCACTTTGCAGTGCGCGAGCGGAATCGTGGCAAGTCTGCCATCGCAGCACATGAGCTTCATCTAGTAAATTGATGCATGCACTCGACCCCGCTGGGGCGCGTGGCGAACAGGGGCCGGGCCACGGCATAGCACTCGTAATGGCTGCAATAACCGCAACCGAATAAAATTCAATCTGTGAAATGCTCTCTTCGCTCGCATTTTATGCTGACAATCTGCAAACATAAGTGCTGCGAAGCAGCAACCAGTCTGAGCAACGGCATCGGCATCAGCATCGGCATCAGCCTTAGCCACAGTCACAGCATCAAGTTAAAAAGCACTCAGCGCGGAGCGTATCGTATGTAACTACGGAAATGGCAAAAGACATGGTTCCAGCATCCAGCATACAGAATCCCAGCATCCAAGCATCCACCAACAAGCAGCCAGCAGCCAGCGACATTTGCGCCCTGCACTGCATCAGCATCAGCGCATTATTGGATGATTTATTGACGTCGATATGCTTAGTTGAGCAGCATGCAGGCAGCCATTTGGAGAGTGTCTGCGTGCGTGGCAACCCCACACATAGCACACACACACACACAGAGTAATACACACATAGATACACACACATGACTCTACATTAGCCTCATTAGGCGGATGCATCGGCGTCACCAGCGCGCGTACGAACGTAGCTACAGCGACACTCACTATCTTTCAGTGTAACATTTTCCCTTCTTCTGTTTAAACATTGTGCTTTTTTTTTGGCGGATTTTTCGGAACATATGGGCTTAATGTTCGATTGGAGTAGACCACATTAAAGATTGGGCACGCGCTGCAGCCGACAGCAAATTGCATTTGCCTGCAGGGCCAGAACCATCGAACTGTGCATACAATTTTTGGCTACGCTACGGGGCTACGGGCTACGGGGCTACGGGCCGGCGATAACGCTTATATGTGCAAACACTAATGCCTTTCGTTGGGCTGGCAACGCTGTGGCAGGCGACGCCGTTGCCAGCATAAACTAATTGCGGGCGTGGGAGGGAGCAGTCGGCTTGCCCCGAGGCCCTGCCAGCCAATGATCAATGAGCAGTGAAGCCGTAGTGCCCCAAAGGCAATGCAATCGATTGCTTCATGCATGCCGAATGTTTGCGTCTTGCAAAGCCATAGAAAATACATTTCCCAGATGCTCTCGCTGGCGGCTGCAGGACGACAGCACACACCCACACACACATCCGCTTTGAAAATATTTGCTTCCGTCAAATCAACAAATTCATACATTTTTGATGGCATTGCAAATGGGGGCACTGTAGCCCCCCCGCCACTCGACGTTTGTGCTGTCAGCAAATTTCATTTCTTATTGTCAATTGAGGAGTGATATGCTTTTAGCAATATGCAACAAACGGAAATGCACACTTGCGATTTTGTAGCGGATGTTGTCGCCGGAGAGGAAGTGGCATTGCCAGGCAAGTCGGCGGGAATTCGTTGCCATTATTTATGGAACACTCAATTGAGAGCAGCCCGGATTTTTCTCTCTCTCCCCATTCTATATACAAGTTCTATATTTCGTGCATATGTACATGGATTTTTGCACTGCTTTCTATTGCAAAATAATTAACAAAAACGCATTAGCAAGTTGGCTGATGGCTATGATTGCTATTATTATTAAATGACGGCACAAGAGCGTTGTGCAACGAACCAATTTGCAGCTCATTGTTCGTAGCCAGCTCTCATAATTGTCGGGCAAATTAAATAACTCAATTTGCCTTCAGCTGGTCAAATGAATTCGATTTGTGTTTTATTTAAATGCAATTCTGTTACTTCAACAAAAGCGAAACGCAAAGAAAGATATAGAGAGAGAGCGGGAGAGCGAAATAAGGTAATAGCAACGACAGCGACAGCGACAGCCAGCATCAGCCGAGGAAAAATTGGAAAAAGCACTCTCGCTGATTGCGTTACTTAAGTTGGCCAGAAGAAGGCCAAGCCGGTGCCGACCGACTGCAAGGACGACTGATTTATCGCCAGGAACAAAACGTGAGATAGTTGCCACTCACCATTGACAGAATCTATATGGAAGTACATATACTACAAGGCACCTCCCACGGGCATCCACTGGCAAAGACAATCAAAGTTAGCACGTGTCGTAAATACGTTTAGATGTACGAGTGGCAGTAGCCAACAAAAACCAGCATTAGTATGTGCATATTTATGCGAGACGCAGCACTTAAATAGGTTCACTTTCCAGCAGCAGCAACCAACCAGCACCCAACCCAGTCTACAGGTGAAGATTGAGTGTGCCGACAGGGTAAAGTTTAATTGAAAAATCTTTCTCAAGCGGAGCAACTGTTTCTGAAAGTTTTTCTTCTCTCGAGACCTCTGATTCAGCAGTTCATAAATACTTCGCTGCAGGTCTACCTCTACACGTGAACACGGTGTACGTTTTAGGCATCAGCAGGGCATATTTCAGTTGTGTAAAATATATAACAGGCAGCACAAAGTTTTTATTTTCTGGCCTAAAATCCACAGACAATCTAACTATACTCAGGTAGAGTTTAAAATAATTCCGATCGAACATTTATTACAGCCAGAATAAGGAAGATAATAATAAATTTATATGATTTCCAGGTATCCGACATCTTACGAGTATTTAAAAATAAACTTTGAAAAGGGAGCGAGCAAGCATAGCATTTTGCTCTGTGCTTGTTCAATTCCCTGGAACACACTTTCATGCGCTGCTCTGCAGGTATGCATGTAACCCCATGGAGACAGATGTTTTATTCCCACATCGCAGCGATTTGTCGAACCAAACACCTTCCCACATAGAGAGGAGAGTGTCCTCGTGGCTGGCATTCCCGCTTGCTCCCGCAAGACAAATAAAATTGTTCGCTTTTCAGGATTTCATAACGCTTCAATAAACTCGAATGCCGCCCTCGACATTGTCATCTCTTTAGGATCTCGTTAGCATCGCATCGTAGGGGGTTGTGTTTTGCGCTTGTTTTCGCTTGCTCTTGTTGGTTCTACGGTTTGATTCATGTGGCGGGTTGGGTTGTCAGTTCAAATAAAACTCCTCAAAGTTTACCATAATGAGCCTCAAAGGTCCAAGCCCTTCGAGCACAAAAACGCAATTAAACTTGGGCAACCACTGCCCACCCAATGGGGCAAACTTTTCAGCAAAATTGACAGCTAATTAATTTGCCAATGAGCTAAGAAAATTCGTCAGAGGTTACGACAGGTGGAGGGGGGGCGAACACCTGCCCGGCTGACTGACTTATTTGCAAATTGGACTCTTAAGTGTCTCGGGAGGATGCGCTTTATGACAGTGACAATTGGAGCTAATTAAGCGGGATTATGCAGGAAGCAATTGGGAAAAGTCTCTGGACAGCGCTCTTGAGTCTGCAAAATAAATGAAATTCGTGAGTTGTTTGCTGAGCATAAATTTCAGCATTAACATGCTCATTGCGCGTCGAACAGCAGCCGGACAGGGACAGGGACTGAGTCCCTCCCTGCTCAGATGCGAGCAGGAGGGAGGCAGCGACTCGTTTTCGCAATTTACGAGGCGTCGATTGTAATAAATTAGCCAAAACTTGTTACGCAAACGGAAAATGCCAATAAAAATGTGCTGCAAAAACGGAGGCTAATAAATTCTAGACCTCCCTCATCTGGCTGGTCTCAACTGGCGAGTTTAAAGCTTAGCAAGGCGCAAGGATCCAGCTACCAGAAACCAAACACCCAACTGGTTCGCCAGCAACCGAAATACCAATCAGTTTAATTAAAGAAAAAATATCCATTGGATTTTATTAGCAGCTTGCTGGAGACCGGGCGGGGGGCTGCAATCACTTAGCCAAGTTTTCGGGACACACATTGCATTAGTTTTATTTGCACAGCGCTCAAAAACGCATTGCACTTCAGAAGCAAATCAATTGAATTGGCGCAATGTTGCCAGCCAACTTTGACTGCAGCAGCAGCAGCAGCAGCAGCGGCAGCGGCAGGGGGATAAAAGGTGCAGCCGGAGCAGCATAAGGATCTCATTGTTGCACAAAACTTTAAAAAACTTTCGAGTGCCCATCCAACTTTACTCCTTCTCTCTCTGCCATAGCATTCAGTTGACTTTGAGTGGCTTTTGGTGTCTTTAATCTACATCCGCCAGTCAGTCTGTGAGTCGCCGCTGGCGTAGACATAATCATTTTGCATATTCAACTTCTGGCTCAGTTAATAGGGGGAAACTTACGAGTACGAGTGCGAGTACGAGCCACAGTTTACTTTGCCATCAGTTTTGCATTGCAACTGGAATCAGAGTTGCTCGCTGCGTTATTTGCATTTGAAATGCAACTCTGCCGGCTCTCAATTTATTTAACATTTAATGATATTTCCGTTGGCCAGCACTTAACTTTCGATAAGCCATAAAAGTTCCCCTTCGTAATCTGTTTGACTTTCGAAAGGTTTTACCCATACATTGATTTTATATGTTCGCATTAAGATGGCTTTTCGTACTAATCTTATGGCCTGATCGGACCGGACTAAGGTGCAGAATTTTAAATTTTGCTTTTAGCATTTTGGAAAATGTCCAATTTAGTCTCAGACCCAAAATAAGTACATGCTCGTATATTAAAAGCAGCACCGCAAGGCTTTCAATACATTTCAGCTGCTGTCAGCTCACTGCGACTTGAGTTTCCATTCCAGAAACTAAATCAATCGTAAAATCTTAACTCAAATTGAATTCCCAGCAGAGGATTATAAAGCCTCGCAGCAGCTTTTGTGCGAGCGATGCGAACAATGCATCCAAGCAGCAGTCTAGTTTGACCCAATAAGGAAAGCCAGCATGAAGTATTCATTAATTTCTGCTCTGCAAATCGCTCGTTGAAAGGCTGATATAAATCACACATACGCAGCGATGGCCATCAGCTCTTCTGGGTATTCGTAATTAAATGTCGTAACGCACAACAAAATCACTGCCTGGCACACGTACGAATTGGGGTTTTATGCTGTACGGTATTGAGAGCACAGCCACTTGGGGAGTGGCTACAACGAGTACGAGAACAATAGGTGCAACTGCAGCTGGCAGCCAGTAAATATTTATGAAATTTTTCCAACAAACAAAATCTAACTAAGGCAAATAAATGCCTGGAGGCATAACCGTATTATAAAGTGCAATCGGAGCCTTTACGCACACACAATGAATAGAACGGGGAATGGGTTGGATATACACGTAGAAAGATGGGAATGGAGGAAGACACGTGCTGCCCCAGAGGACAATGTGACCGATATGCAAAAGTTCCGACCACAGCAACGACAAAGTTGAACCGAAGGATGTGATGACATTGTCCTTAGACAGTTACCTGTGATATTTTGTGAAATGCCCAAGGAAAACAGAGACCCGGCCCGAGACAGCTCCAATATGCAGTGGCGATTGGGTTGGAAAGCAAAGGAAAGTAAAGGAAAGGAAAGGAAAGGACCGGCGCTGGGCCAGAGGGTCCGTTCGAATCATCTGCACATACTCGTATAAACAGGATTATGTGTCTCGGGGGGGTTATGTAAGTAAGCTTCCGTTGTAAATTGATTTTGTAGCAAGCCGGACACACTGGGGGAAAATGAAAAGGATTTTATCCACTTATTGTTGCATGGGGGGTTGGTCCGGGACGGGTCCACCACCTGAAACTGAAACTACAAGTCTACGACCGGGCCGATTGGTTTGCGCAAAAGCTGAATATCATACGAGTAGGAGTAGGAGTAGGAGTACGAGTATATGCTGCTGTTATATGCCCAGGCGGCCACAGTTGACTCGGGGCCAGCTGAAAATGGAAGCTGCTGCGGAAAAGTGCCTCCATTGAAGTAAATACTTATTTGGGAGAATGCGAAAATATTTTTAATTTTGGCATAGCTCTGATTTGATTGTGTCTGGAGCTGGAGAGTCTGGAGTCTGGGGCCAAACCGAGGGCAAACGTTTGAGCATTTCATCCTTTCCCCGTACATTTTCCCTCCTTTTTTTTGGTTTGTTGTGCATTCTGCGGACCTTGGACAATTTTTCGATTTGTTCGTTTGACATCTGTTGGAAGGTCGAAGGACGGGTTGTCTTCATTTCTCCGTATCTCGCTCTGCCTCCATCTGTATCCTTTGGCCTGTGTCTGTGTCTGTGCGCTGTCTATGCTTTTGATATTGATGTCCTTTGAAGTGTTTTCAATTAGTTTGCATTTCGCTTGTCGCTGCTATCGCCATCCCCGACATCCCTGCTATCCTCTGCTTTATTTCTGTGTGTATTCGGGGACAGCAGGCTGGGGACATATTAATAAAAGAACGAATACTAGAGGAATGCTCTGCTGGCTGGCCTGTCCTCTGCCCTACCAGCTGACCGTCTGTTCAATTAGCAGTCGACTCTGGCTAAGTCGTGTCCTCCGCCCTTGTCAGCTTTGCCCCGAATGAGTTTCAAGGGAGCAAGGCAGCAAGGGAGGAAGCTGCAGCTTGTCTACATGTGTCCCCAATTGGCGCTCAGTCGGATTAGCTGCTTTCTGCCATCTCGATCTCCCTGGCACCTGCCTGCAACCCCCCCCCACCACCCCACTCCATTTTTCGCATACAAAAACTGTGAACAGGTGGCAGGTGGCAAACATTTACGTAAACGGGCTCTTCTTTTCGTCTTTCAGAGGGCCATAAATATTTGCGCTGGCTAATTCAGTGAGCATCTGTGTCAGGCTGATCTTTGCCATTGTTGCTGCATAAATTTAGTGAGTGGGTGAATGGGCTCTGACCCCACTCCAGGCCCACTCCAGGCCGCACTCCCCGGCCCTGCCGGCCATCAGCATAATTTACTTGGACTTCCGCTTTGGCTCACTCTCCCGCACTGTACATATTTTATGCCTTTTATCATAATTTATGCGTTGATACTGCAAATGCATAAAATTAAATTCAATTCACACACACACATGCCCCCCATCCCGTTCCCATCTCCTTTCTATTGCAGCCATTGTGTTTGCCGGACACAACACACACACACACACACAGAGCCCTGCTCAATGCATTCAAATTTGATTTAATGTAATGCCCGCTCCGGCTACGCCCCCTATTACTGACCCTGGTGTCGGCCGCCTGCTCGGCACTGTACCATTTTTAGCTTAGTGCAAATGATGGCACACAATTTACATAAATTGCGTTTAATGCATGTATGCTGGATATGCTGCATATGAATATTCCGGTCAGAGCTCGGCTATGCAAAATGAGCTCGTACGTGGCTGATTGGATAATTGCCGGTAATCAGCAGCAAACGGTTTTCTAACCAATGCGAAATTCGAACTGCCACTGCCACTCCCATGCAATGCATAAAAAGCAGTTAATGCCATTTTTCAAAAGAGATAAATTACAATAATATATGGCATGCTGCGAGAATGGTTCGCTACATTTTATTGCTTTAATAATAAACCTTGATGCGGAAAAGGAGTCTTGAAACATTAAACCTGACTTCGAGTACTTCCGTGGAATAATGGTCACTTGAGTAAAACATATTTAGAAAATCCCCTGGCTACTTTCTTACCTATACTTCTTTATAACATCTCTATAAGATTCCCCAACAAAAACCGAATTATTTAATTAAGGAGGCAGCAATCTCACTCCCCGTTTGCCTCTAGTTCTATTATCCTCTCTCTGTGGCCATCATTCCGCTTCTTCCCATTTTATTGAATTCGTTCGTGCAATAAAAATTTATTTGCAGCTTCCCTTGCGCCTCGCCTCGACTCTCCTTGACTCGCCTGGCCAATCCGAGCTTACCAAGCTCGTTCCACGTGGACTGGACGGACTATAAAAAACTTGCAGAATGAGAGAAAGGAAATGGTGGAATGAGGCTGAAAGCTGATGATTTTATCACAGCCAGCAGTTTTTCAGCTTGAGCTGTGGCAATGGTCCTTTATTCAATTTGCGCGCCTCATTCAAATTGTCCGCACTGGGCAAAGAATGAAAGCAACGGAAAAGTTTTGACCGCCTTTTGAACTTTTTGGCCCGGCAGCCAATGTGTTATTGAGTCGGTAAATCGCCAGACAGTAGCCAGTTAAGCCACTACAGCCCGCCTGCTTTAATTTTAATTTAGTCGGAGTCAAAAAATGTGGACCCAAAAAAGCTGCGCAAAGCAAAGCACACAACGAGGCGCCGCGGGGCGCATAAAGCGCCGCATTAATTTGACAGGCAACGTCTGGATGCAGGCATGTGTGCGAGTGGCGAAAGGGGTGAAAAACACTGTCGCTCTGGGGCACAAAACAAGAATCTCATGAGTAACTTAACGCATCGTGTGGCATGTGGTAAGCATGTGATTACCGATTCCCCAAAGACGGCCACAGGCAAGCCGACAAGCTGGCTTTGCTGCTGCTGTGCAGGAAGCCGGCGAAATTTGATATCGAAAAGTGTTTATTGATTTTTGATTTTCCTTTCAGTTGACAGCACAAAATTGATATATTTTTGTTATCAGACGCAGACATCTCCGGAATGGCGCTCATCTACTACGATCGCAGCATCAACAGTCCCCTCGAACTCATCCTGGCTGGGCTGCGCGAGAGCGCCCAGGCCACCTCTGTGCGCGAGCTGGGCGTCTTTGTGACTGCCAAGACCAGCTTTCCTGCCGAAGTCTGCCACAAGATCATACGAGAGGCCCTCGAGGCGGGCATGGCATGCAAAACCATTGGACGAGTGGGCGCGCTCTACTACGCCCTGCCACCGAAGCCCTGCCGGCTGCCGGCAGGCAGGACCAAGCCAAAGCCAAAGCCAGCGGCGTACTGCGATAATTAATTCATAATGCGGAGAGTATCCGCTCAAGTGGGCCAGAAGTGCAGAGCAAACACTTTATTAAAATTAAAATTTATCTAAATTGCGACAGCCAGCTATTCTCTCCGCAAAGTACTTAAACAACTCCGTCGGGCTGTCTGACAATGACGAAAGGGTGGCTGCCACAAAGACGGAGGCATCCCCCTGCTGCACAGGCAGTCAGCCAGCGTCTTGTGTCTGGCCTGCCGTTGCGGAGCGGGGCGTGGAAATGGAAAGCTTCACCTGCTTTGTCTCAGCCAGGTGCACGACTCCCAGAGATGCACCCATGGGGTAGCCAGGGCGGGATCTTTGCATTTCCAATGTGTCACTTTGATTTATTATTTTCGACAGTCGCCCCCACGGACACCCGTGAGCTTAGTGAGCGCACTCTGCACACCCGGTGGGTGGCAGTGGGGAGTCATCGCCAACCACATCCGTGTGCGGAGGGAGGACGCAACTCGTGCACAATTTTTCATTTCCTTTGCATTTTTTACACGCCCCTGCCACTTGGCGTTCTTATCTCATTTATTTATTTTACAATTAGACAGAGTGAAGTGCACTTCCAGCGAGAGCGAGAGCCAGAGCGAGAACAGCTGCAGCTGCCCTGGCTGGGGGCCCTGTGCATGATGCTTGTGTACCTTCCCCGGATGGCAGCACGCCAAGACTGCTCGCATCGGATGCTCTGGCCCGGACTTGTGGCTGCTTTAAATCAAAAGCTTATGCCTGAAAATGCTTAAAATTAACATTAAGGCCTAAGTATGCCATTGGCATGGGCCTAGGCATGGGCTCAGGCTCAGGCGCCCAGATACGAGATACTTTCCAGCCAAGGTTGAGCAGGCAGGAAAGCAATAATCATAAAAGTAGCCCGCACACTCGGTCGCCCAGCCTGCCCGAACTTCTCCCACCTTTGGCTAAAAGTTTTCACATCGACGGAGAATGTTGCGCCGAAACAAATGGCAAATGGCCTGGTAGAAGAAACACTTAAGCACAAGGTAAGTGAAAACTCAAATAAAAAGAGGAAAGAAACACCAAAAAGAAAGCAGGGAAGAACACCAAAGTCAATATTCCGACAATACGATACCCTGATCAGATTTTGTATACTGATTCCAAGGACTTACATCAGGCTGGAGCGCGTAAAACGCTGCGAAATCTTAGGATCATCCTGCTGGGAACACTTTGCAAATGTTGCTCATCGATTTGTTTACTTTCGGCTTGTGCTTGGTGCCGCTTTCCAAAGAAACAATCTACTCAAGCAGCATACCCTGCAAGGGGTATAAAAAGAGGAAAACTTTTACAATGCGCAAGCGGAGAAGGACGCGACTCGATGCTGTCGTGGCTGCCCCAACTCGCTGGAAGGCCAGCTATTTTTGGCCAGCTGACAGTAGCGGAAACTTCAGGCTCACCGGCTCACCGGATTCAATATACCGCCAGTCGGGGCTTCCCTTAAAGCAACGCTGCCGAGCTGCTGCACTGGGCTGCTTTGTCTGCTTTAATTCCGATTTGTCTGGATGTTGTCTTTGACGCTCCACTTGCTGCGCCTCGGGCATTGCTGTGCAATGGTTTATTATTGTGGCGTCAGCTCTTTGAAGTGCTTTGGCCAGCATAAATTTTGATTGCAAAGGGCCGACGGCCAACGGCATGACATTTATTACTGCCTGGCTGGGGCAGAACTTGCAGCTCTAGCAACAGTGCGGCTGGAGTGTTGTCTGTTGCCTGCCGTGCTGTGTTGTGGTGGGTGCTGCATAGGATCAGCCGTTTGGCAGTTCGATTATGAAACTGTGTACGTCTAATTGCGACTGCAGGTCCACCGACAGAAACTCGACTTAAAGTCTCCAGCCATGACCCAAAAGGATTCGACTCTCCAAACATCTGAACAGCATCAAAAAAAAAAAAAACAAAAAAAAAAAAAAGGAGACAAGTTCTACGGCAAACTGGAAGTTTTCATTGCATTAGCCTGGTCGGGCAAAGTTGAAATGTCAACGCAAAGTCACAGTCACACAGATACACACACACACACACACAAACACCAAGGCAGAGATTCATCGGGAAATATGCTAGCTGCGCACTCCTTCCCCCAGAGAGCCCCACCCCACTGACCAGCCAGAGTCGAAAAATTGTTGAAATGCGACCCAATTTTGTCGCATCGCAACATGGCAGAGTTCGACACATTTTCGCACATAGACAAAGAAGGTGGTGCGGCGGGAGGGTGCAGCTGGCTGACATTTTGTCGAGCTATGCATTTCGGACATGTGCATGTCAGTGCATGCTCCTCCGCCCAGCTGGTGGCCCAGTTAAGCCATCCAGCCAGCCAGCCATCTAGTTATCCAGACACCCAGCGCTCACCGTCAGTTCAATTTATGTCACACGGGCACACAGCCACACACACCTACACACCCACACACCTAGACACACTCGTGTTTGCACTTACTAATTAACAAACGTTTGGTCTAATTCCGAGTCTTGGCCAGTTTTCGGCGGTCAGGCGACTAATTATGCTGCGACTAACGTAATCAACTGACGTGACAGGTCAGTTCATCAGCGGCGGGTGCATCGTTTTATTTAATTTGCGACTCCATGTGTAAATAGTACTCAACAATTGAAAAGGTAAACGCGGAATAAAAACAACATAAACAAAAAAAAATAACACGAAACCCACTAAAATGATTTTATTTAATTGCAATGCCACAATTCGTTGATTTAATGGCTGTTTAAAGGGCTTTTTGCCCCCCGATCGTTGCCCACTGATTTACGTTTCAAAATTTATTAACAAGCTTTCCAACAAAAGAGTTTTCCGCAACTACAATGAATCGAGTAAATGTAATTTGAAATTATTTCAATGGCCAATAGGAAACGCTGTGGTCAGGCCAAAAAATGGTGCGAAAAAAATTCAAATAATTGAAGCGTTTAAACGCACATCAGTATAAATTATGCACATTTAGGGCAATGAATATTTTGCAGTCGAACGCCAGACGGGCCCACAAAAATATTAAATTAAAGCACTCACTAATGAGTGCAAAAAATGTTCATTTGCGGGCGAGACATTGGCCTCGGCCATTGTCTGGTTGGGGCTCTTGTCGGGCCATTTCGTCTCCGCTTTTTGCATGCAGCTCCTCAGCTATTAATGTGTATTGGCAATAATTAATCAGTTCCTTGAATAGGTAATTAGCAAAGTGTGTACTAATTCGCCGATTGTGCTGCCACGCTGCCGCGCTTGAGCAATATATCAATGCGGATTATGCTGTACGGGATAATTCCAATAACAAATCGCATAAGCGTAACCCGTTGCGAATAATAGTTATACGAGCAACGGCCCAGAAAACCTGTAAATGTGTTTGTGCAACAACCAGAGCCGAAAAACCTCAAAAAGCAATTAGCAAATAAAGCAGAGCCCAGGCCCTCTCGGTTGGCACAGCGTGAGCCGAAAACAAATAAGCAACGAAAACCCAAAATAACACAAAACAAAACAAGGCAAAATCAAAAACAAAAACACGAGGAAAAAATTCCAACAACAGAAACAAAGGCAACCTGGAGTCAAATGCGAAATGAAAGGACATTAAAAATGAACGGGCATTGGTGGGACAAAGTAAACGGCAGGATTAAAACGGCTCTTTCGCTCGCTCTGTGCCAGCCTCTGGATGAAGAACATTTCCATGACCACACACACAGATGCAGAGACAGATACAGAGACACACAGGCAGCGACAATTGTGTGCAGACAGACAGACAGACAGACAGAGTGAGGAGCTGCCACCGAACGCCAACCCCCAATCGGATTCAGCCTCAATGCCGCCACTTAAGCAGCGCTACGTGAGCAAGGAGACACACACGCAAATAACTGCGGGGGCAGCTTTTAATTATCTCGTTATTTTTTAATTTCCAGCATTTCACTGATTTCATTTCGAGCACATTGAGCGCGCCAGGCGGTCGCCCCCGAGATGAGGCCGCTTCCGTCGCTTCCTTACACTACACTCCGCTGGGTATGCAGCAGCGAAGGAGCAGGACCTTGAGATGCACCTAAGTCGCAGGTCGCTTAATTCGGCTCAGGCTCAGGCTGTTGTCTTTGGTGGTCCGGATCCGGGCCTGGCCAGGGGACAGGTATAATTTGTTAACGCTCTAATGGCCCGGCCACTTTGAATGGCTTTTAAAGCCCCACAAAGGCGAGGCACAGTGTAAAGTGAGCTGAAAAACAATTAAGGCAGCCGGCTGCCCGCTGCCCCGCCGACCTGTCGACCCTCTACATTAACATCAAATTAGTTTGTGGATTAACACGTTTTTCACATGCCGGTGGCCCACCACGGTATGGGACCCTGTGGAGTGTGTGTGTGTGTGTGTCCCAAGCAAGTCAGGAGCCCAAGCTTCATTACGCATACGAGACGATGGCGGTGGCTGGAGTGGGAACTTAGCTCTTTAGTTTGGCGCCCCATACACCAGCACCCACCCCCGTGCCCGTCCCGTGTGCAGTGAGGCATGTGAAAGGCTTACATATACTAATTATACTCCTGGCTTGCTCTTATTTTCGGGGGGCATAGTTAAAAATACTTTAAGGTTTATTATTAACAAGTGCAACAACTATATTAAGGGTTTGTCCCTTCCGTCGCATACTTCCTATTGGCGATTGAACAGTAGAGCAACTCAAAGCGTGGCTGAACGGTGTGGAGCTGCTTCAGAGCTGGCAACGTAACGAGGATATTTAAATAAAGTTTTTTGCTCGACCTGGCAAAGTTTGCAGCTACAAAATAGGCTTCATTGGTCTTTTGTCATGCCCGGCTGGCTGGCAGCATACATATCTTGGAGCTAAAATCAGTGCCACAATGAGCATATTGTATGGCTAAAAAATTTAATGCTTACGTGCCTGAAATATCCATCGAGGCACAAAGGAAGCGATTGCAATATATGGATTGCAGATGGGCTGGAGCCTGTGAGGCGCATCGCATCGAATCGCATCGACTACTCTGCCGGCAAAGTTCATAAATAAAGCGTCCGAAAACCTCGGCTTGGCGTGGTTTAAAATAAAAGTTTCTTGCGAAAATGCTGCACTATAAAGAAAATCGTTTACTGATTTACTCGCTGTGGTCTTCTGTGGAGCGTGGGGCGCTCCAACTAATAAAAGTTTTCGCTGTTCGACGGCAACGGCGTTGATGTTGGTGTGCCACACCCATACACCCGATTCGATTGCTGGCAAGCGGTTGAAATGTTTGCTGTTGTGGCTTTTCAGCAATTGCAACGCACGTCCAGGGGAGTGGGGGCAAAAAACAGAACTTAATCCGCCCGGCACTTTAATAATGAGATTTATATTGAAGAGAAATTTATTGCTTCTATGGGAGCCATTAAGTGGACTAAGAAATGTTTCCACTACCAGAGAGTTCATTCAAAGATGGGAATCTTTTTGAAATATGTTCTTAGCAAGATAACGTTGTGGAAATATATGGAAAAAAGGTTGAGATGAGTTTGGCAATCTTCGGCATTTACACTATCCATGCAATTGTTTCATGCAAAGCTGTGCAGTAACAATCAATGATGTGGATTTGATTTTTTTAAATTTTAAATTTTAAAATTTAAATTAATAACAGTTTCCAAACAAAAAATGTATATGCATGCGCCATCTAGCGGCATGAAATTCAATGCTACACTGCTTGCAGAATTATATCTGTAGTGATGCCATACTGTGTGAAAACGTACGCTTTGCAAGCAGTTCAAGTATAATAAGCAAGCAGTGCTAAAAGCCGATGACCGTTCGAGCTCAAATATTTATTTGCTAAGTGCGCGTAAAAATGTTGTTCACTTTACTCTGCTTAAATAGAAATTCTTGAATAAGAAAACTTACTTTTTTTTTTTGACGTTACATATATATTTGCTGTATTTTTATTACACTAATACATACCTATAAATAGTCAATATGCCTAGACTTTTTATTTCCATTAAGGATCTGACCAGGATCTGTTAGAAAACTCACTGAAAACGGGTCATTAGTTACGTCTCGTCAAAAAATAAACTCTTTAAAGGGTCGTCGGCTGTAAGGCAGAATGTCACCATTCCGAATTTTAATTTTTAATTTAAATTTAAAGAACAAATTACTCTATGGTCAAAGGGATTTATAAAGAACAGCCTACTTGGCATTACATGATAGCTTTGAATGAGGATTGACAATCATTACCCTTTATCTGTGCTGTGATTATCATATTTGATTGAGTTCCTATGCAAGGGGTGAAGTAAGTTCACACGCGCGCGTTGCCCCCAGGCCCCAGGCAATAGGAAATCAAAACAATAACTCATGATTTGGAACAACAGAAAAAGTAACTCCTTTCATAGTTGATGTAGAACCGTTTGCGCTGTTTGCATTTCCTGTTTGTTCTCCATACCAATCCCAATTCGACGAGTACTTCGTGCGACTTCGTGCTACGGCTGTACCAAAAAGAAACGCAATTAAACTGGATAAGTTACATCCAGCGAACAACTGCTGTGAAAAGCACTCAAGAAAGTGGTTGACCACTTTTTGAGCGGAAGTGACATTTTGCCATTGCTTTGCTTGCTGGCGAGTACATATGTTCAATTATGTGGATTTGCTGTGGGGATAAATTGATTAATTTGCTCGCACAAAGGCCCAGCGACAGTCTTTGTATAAATACAACAAGAACTCTTCCATCCGACAGCAGTTATTCTAGAACCAGTTTCCAGCAAACAAACGTGTTGCCAACCCGACACTTTTTTTTGACCAGACATCGGTGCAGACATCGCCGCAGTCGCAGAGCCCACACCTCGCCGCCAAACAGCCAACTACCTACCGGTAAGTGTCCGTAAGAGTACCCCGTTCATACGTCATTATCAAATCACTCAGCCAAAATCATATGTTAAAACCCGACTCAAGTGTCACGCCCACAAACCGGCTGTGACGTATGCGCGGCATAAATCGCCTCGGGCTTATTACTCATTCGCTGGCGCGTGTTGCCCACTAGTTAGGAAACAAACAAACAATTTGTGTCGCATAAAATTAGCATAACTAAAACTTTTCCCACGATATCGCGTTGATTAGTTTATATATTTTTTTTGCTGTCGTTTAGTCTCCGCATTCTGGTTCGCTTTGATGGCATCAATTTAAATCGTTTAAAGAAAAGGCAGACGCCCAAAACCAGTTGCAGTGGCGGCGCCTCAGCAGCGTGTCCGGTTGGAGGCAGATCCGTGTAGGACAAAAGAATGAACGCTCATTATATCGGCGCGTAACTTATTGTTATAGCCAGGCCCACCCAACTCCGTTCTACGCTCCACAGTTTTACAATATTCTTAATGCATTTACAGCGCCATTAATTAATGAGCGATCGGATCGGATTGGAGCGGTTCGGATCGGATCGGATCGGCAGACCCGGCGCTTGCCATTCGCATACGATTTGCATTAATTACCGCTACAGTTCGGCTGTGCCTGACACTTCCTGCTGCTGATGCTGCTGTAGCTTTCCGAGAAGTTTTCCAAAAGCTCTTTAGGTTCTACTTTCTTTTTGCGAACTTCGGTGACTTTTTTGCTGTGCTCTTGAAAGTGGGGGAAATTTTTGCCGCCAGCTATAATTAGCATACACAAGATGGCAGATCTGTAAAATAAATTAAGGCAGGAGACGGGCCCTCCAAACTCACACCAATATTTAATTGCCTCACAAAACATTTGGGTGGCGTCTCCTTTGAAGTGTTATCAGTGGCATTCCCCATAAATTCCATTCATTCCATTTATTACATGTGCCAAACATCCATTCTTAGCCATTAAATCGCTTCACCTGATAGTTATGCAAAATTAACTAGCAGCAAAACAAATCTCTGAATAGGAACGTTTGGGTACAAATCGAAATTTGCATACGCTCAGCAACTATAATGGCAGCTTTATTGAATTTGTATTGATTTCGATTCGCCCAAAGATCTGACGTAGCTAAGCGCCACTTGGGCTGGGACTGGCTGGGTCGCTGGCGTGTCTGTGTCTGTGTCCGTCGGCGGTCCGACGACTTCGCTTCTCGCTTCTGCGCTTTCAGAGACCGGCTTCAGCAATAGTTGTTGCTTTTGTTGTTTCTGTTCAGACTTCTTTACGTTATTAAGCTTTCGCATCTGCGTTTGGGCCGGGCATATGTATATAAAATAAGAAGACAAACGAGCGATAATAATTATTTCAACTCCGCTCCAGACCAGCCAAGTCGCAAGCCAGCTAGCTCCCGGCCACATCCGACAAATCAACACCCAAAGTTACTATCATTATTATCAGCACACAGAATCAACCATCATGAATGCCAAGCCCTTAGCACTGTGCGCCGTTGTGGTGGTTGCCCTTTGCCTGCTGCAAGTGCGGCGATGCCCTGCCCTCCATCGGCCACTATGGCAAGCGTTTTGGTAAGTCTGCAGCAGCTCGAGTCCTGCCCCATGGCGCATTCAATTTCAATTTCAATTTTAATTGCTTACTTGCAGATGCGATGGGCGGCATTGATTTCATTCAGGTTTGTCTCAATAAATCAGCTCGAGCCGATCGCTGATATACGACCAATTAACACATTCCCAATCTCCTTCTGCCACAGGTGTGTCTCAACAACTGCGTCCAGTGCAAGACCATGCTGGGCGACTACTTCCAGGGCCAGACCTGTGCGCTCTCCTGCCTCAAGTTCAAAGGCAAAGCCATACCCGACTGTGAGGACATCGCCTCCATAGCTCCCTTCCTCAATGCACTCGAGTAGAGCCGCAGCGCCGTCCGTCTCTTGGCCCAGAGGGTGCTTCTGTGTGTGTGTGTGTGTGTGTTTTTGTGGCCAGTTGACTCATAAGCCGATTTGGGTCAATGCGCTGCTCCACACGAAGCGATCATGGCGGCTGATTACGACTCGACCACAACGATTATGAAACTGACTTCTGCTAAGCCCCCGAACTTCCAGCACGTAACCAAAGAGTTCCTATTAATTTGTAATGTTATCGTAAATAAACTAATTATGTGTTAGCACACAGGAAGGATTTGTGTATTATATTACGCGATTTCAGCGGTTGAGGGATATTTTCCCTTTACATTATAGCTACTCCAATAATAAACGTATCGTTCCTACTTTTAAATTCTTCGCGGTTCCTTGGAGATACCATTTGAAAATATTACAAAAATATTAAATAAACAGATTCTGCAGTTTAAACATTTCGAGAGCCAAGCCAAGACTTCCAGCGACAATGACTTTCCGTTCCGTCTCACTTAAGGCAAAAGACTGAATTCTTCAGCCTAAACCTGTCAAGCCAATATAAAAACTCCTTTGTTTGTTTTTTTATTTTATTTAAAAAATAGTTGCATATACAAAAACTTACATAAAAATAATAATTTTATAATTATTAAAGGTTTCTTGTTCGGTTTTCCGGTCTTCAATATCATTTAACTTAATCGCTCTATTTCTGCTATTTAATAATAATATATACAAAGAATGTACGGAAATGCTGGAAAGAACTCTGAACTGAAGAAAATGGCAGTGTCAAACTACTGACTGGCTACAGAAATGCTGAGTGGAGGGGCGAATGGTGAGCATAGTGAGACTAGTAAAGAGACTAAGCAGCAGTGGGAAAGATGTGAAATGCAGAACTGCAGAGGAGGCGAAAGGACAGGGTATGGGAGAGGCCAAAAAATGAATCCAGATTGTTGAACAAACCACACAAATGGCATTTACTTCCTAAAGTTGAGTAGCGTATCGGGTATTTCATTGATGTAATTCTGAAAGGTACACAATTTATATAAGTAACTCAATAACTCAATCAAAATCACTTCTGATAACTTACGTAGAGAGAGGGATCCACGCCATGATTGCCAAAGTCGGCCCACTTGGAAAGATCAATTGATGGTATGATGCCGCTCTTGCAGGGCACTCGAGGGTTTCTACAAACGAAAATTAAATATATATAAATCAATATATATTTGCTCATAACATGCCGATAAGATTTACTTACATTTCGTGGTCGGGCAGTACCATGGGATAGATTTGCACGGTGTCTATCAAGTCAGTGTTGTCGCAGATCAAGCGGGAGAGCTTCGCCTTGCGTATCTCCTGCAGCTGTTCGGGCGTGAAGGAGGAGGGCTGGTTGGGCAGCTCGTACCAGAAGCGATCGCCGCGGCGCAGATAGCTCATCTGGGTGGCAATGACACAGGCAAAGGTCGGTCCCAGCATCGAGCCAGGCAGCGACTTCTCCGAGACTCCACCCGACCACAGATCAATGTCAGACGGGTGACTGTGAAGTGAAGTAAACTGTGAGTAATAATAGTAATAGTAGATTACAAGGGAAACCCACTCGAATATGCTGCCGTAACGCAAAACAGTCTCGTTGGGCATGGAGCCGTACATCTCGTCCCAGGTGTTGGAGGTGGGCAGGCCGCAGAACTTGCGGAACTCCATGTAGCCGGGAATGCCGAACTCGCGGCCGCGCTGCATGTTGAACGAGACCAGATCCATGCCGAAGCGGGCGCCCTCCTTCTTGAACAGATGATTGGTCACCTCCTGGGTGATGGAGTCGTCCATGGCCTGGGCCACCTGGTTCATCAGACCCATGAAGTACTCGTCGAGAACTCCAGCCCGGTACAGATCGTAGGGACGCCGAATCAAGTCCGACAAACGCTTCGAGGCAATGAACTTGTGGGCCTTCGACCAGCGTTCGACGGCGGTGGGCAGCAGCGAGTGGCCGAAGCGGAAGGCGGCACCAGCAAAGGAGTCAATGATGCCCGGATTCACTGTCGAGTCATAGCCATCCCAGTAGCCGTCCTTCTGCAGCACCAGGCCGAACTTCTCCATCACCTCCTTGCCCAGGAGAATGGGCAGGAACTCGTTGAAGGTCACGTGCTGCACGATGGCAATGTTGATGCGTCGCGCCTCCTGGAAGAGGGTCTCGTCGTCCCAGTGCTTGTTGATCTGCGCCATGCCCGTGGCCAGGCGGTTGTGCTCGCGCGCCATCAGCGTGTGCATGCAGGTCAGCACCAGCTGCTCGTTCACACGAATCTCGCCGCCCTCGAAGCAGTACATGCTCTTGTTGGGTCGCGTGCAGCCCTCGTCGGGTATGTCCAGCTTCAGCGGCAGCAGGTCCTTCAGGCCGTACTCCTGGAACACGGGATTCATGCGCATCAGTCCGCCGTAGCCAGTGCGCAGTTTGCGGGCGAAAACCTCCTTCACTCCGTACACAGTGTTCGCATCGATGACGCCAGTCAGAGTGTTGAACTGTTGGCGGGATCCTGGAGTAGAGTGAAGCGGCGGGGAGAGTTAGGCAGGAAAAGGTCGCATCGAATGAAACTTACCCAGTCGGCAGCCGGGCCGGGGCGATGGGAAGCCGCGCACGAAATCGATGCACTTGACATTAAAGAGCCGATAGAAGTAGTCATCGTCTGGGATGCGGATCTCGTTGCAGTAGGGGTGCTTCAGATGCATCGGGCGCTTGCAACACTCCTCCGGATCGTTGCGGTTGATGGGATCTGTGGGGCATTCAAGATTGCGCTTACATTGCAGCTGCCTATCGCAGTGAATATCGTATCTGAAGACCTACCCAGCGGCGTGCCCGTGAGCGTGAAGTCGTGATCCATGAACTGACCCCAGGCAATGACCATTACAGTGCCCGCGTGATCGTGATAGCCATCGTCGGGATGCATGGTGCGTGAGACGACGCGCGAGAAGGGCAGGTCCCGGCCAGTAACCGATATCCGTGGGGCGTTGATGCCGTCCGCATAGAGGGGGCCAATCAGCCGCTGGAAGGGCGCATTTGTCGCTCCCCAGGTGGGATGCTCGATGTTGTTGCACAGCCCATCGAAGCGGCGGTACTTGCCCGGCCGGCACTCGACGCCCGCAAAGAACGGCGGACACACCTCCCGGATCATCGTCTTCGATGTGTCAATGGTGGGCAGACCCTTCTCAATCTCCTCATAGGACAGGCCATAGCTGCAACCGAAAGCAAACGGAATTGAGTCGCCAGTCGGCGCGAGATTAATTGCATCTGAATGCGGCTCACGTTCGCGCAACTGCGGATATCGCTAAACTTGGCTCTTTCCTGTGTCTCACCAGAGCGGCCTGGCCGATTCTCTGCGCCACGCGAAATGTTTATTGGAAAATTGCAAAATTAACGTATTAGCCCAGTTAGCAAACGGCGTGTAATTAACGCGCTTTTGGCCCGGCCAACACTGACAGATATTGATGTTGATGTCTGACGTTTGACAGTGGCAAATTTTTTCGTTTGTTTTGCTTTCAATTGATCGCGGCCTTTTTTGCCGATTTTGGCTCTAGAGTTTCGGGCCGACAAACTTGTATTTATGGGCAATTAAAAGCGCCAGAAAAAGGGGGAGAAAACAGCCGTCACTGGCCGGCACACACATGCTCGTAAATATCCAAAGGGACCGCCACAGACCGTTGAGACTCTTCCTCAAGTGCATGAGAAAGTGAGAAAAGCCAAAGGGAAATTGTCTCCGGCCATCGCTATTGTGTGATGCGATAGTGAGATGGGAAGTGAAGTGAAAAGCTGTAAGACTTCACAGCCAATTGAGTCTGCAAGCGAGTCTGCAATTTAGTTGGTGAACCCGCGAACAAAACAAGGCAACAGATCTCTGGCAGGCTGACTCACTCCGTCACGGCAACAAATCAATCCTCCAATCCTCCATCATTGATTTACATTACATTGCATATCTTGATTTGCATCCCATCCTGTTTACAGCCGACTCTTTGTTTTATAGAATGCCCATAAACAAAGCAGGCAGCAGGCAGCAGCCGCCTTTTTGCCGTTTACAACATGTTATTAGCCACAATCAAGAGATTATACAACGGCAATTGAACCAGTCGCAGCTGCAGATGAAGATGCGGCGGCAGGCGACCCAAGTCAGCCATAGATGCGATGAGTGAAAGTCAAACACATTGCGCTGTGGGCAGAGGTGGACCAACTCTGGCCGCCAACTGTGGCTGTGGCCAACTGACTTGGCAACCCGCTTACCCAGATTCCGTCGCCACTCCACGCCGCACCACTCCAGCACCACTCCCAGGCAGTGCAATAGCCAATCGTTGGCCAACCTAAGAGCGCAGAAAGAAAGGCTTTGGCATCGAATTTGTAGCTACCTTTGCGGAAAGACCATTAATGATGTTGGGTTTTCTTTTGCTTAGGCAAATAATCCTGCGTGAAGTCAGTGCAAAGTTCTGTGGTCGGAAGTGCCTGAGTTCTGCCTGTGATTTACACAAACACAATATACCCCTGTACTGCGCGACTACGCGGTATAGAAAGGAGAAATAAAACTGGAAATGTTGTGTGGCATCTGCCGCAGCTTCTGGGGTGCGCTGGCGGGGGGGGCGCTGCGAGCGGGCTGGATCCGAGTATCGGGGAAGATAGTCACGCGCACTCTCACTGGGGCTGTCTGGCACGGCGGCTTGTTGCATAAGCCGCATTTGTTTTCATCTGCTGCAAGCTCAGCGAATAGCTGCAAATATTTTTGTATGGCAAAAATGTGGTTGCGCCAGTGTGTGGGGGGGAAGCGGAAAGTACTGCTGGTGGTGGCATGGAAGAAGGCCTCGTGAGCACCTCAAGTGCCTGTGCACCAGTCACTGGCCATCAGTCAGAGCTGCGCACGGAGCAAACGGAGTTTTCGGCATTGCAATTAGCATTTGCATGTGCCAGACTTTCGAAAAAACAAAAACCAAACTCCATATACATATCCCGCAGATGCTTTTATGTTCCGATTTCGGCGCAGCACAGAACCTTGAAGGCTGCCAAGACATGACAAGACAAGACAGGCCGAACCGCACCGATCCGAGCCGAATCTCATACATATGCGATCACTGCAGGCGGTCTGAGCCGTGTTGCACGACTTAACTGCCTTGTCATGCGTTATTTGGCAACGGTTATGCGGTGATTCGGTTATTAGTGCCGAGGGAGCTGGGTGGGCGTGCCAGGGCAACTTTCAAATGCGTTTGGCGTGGATTACTTACGTGCGGGCCAGCTGAATGGAAATGTCGAGCAGCAGCTCGCCCACGGTGGCCAGCTCCTCCGGCTTCCAGTCCGACTTGGGCTGTGCCACATCTGCAACATTTCATTTTATACATATATCCGCTTAATACAATTCTTATAGAGAGTCCTCCCAGCCACTTACGTATTCGCTTCCGTGCATCCAAGTAGGCGGCGTTGATGGCGTCGTAGGTGATGCAAGTGCCGGGTCCATTGTTGTAGGGGTTCCTGCAAAGAGCCGCAATAAATGGATAATAAATTGATGTGAAAGCAACTCCAATTGGCAATAACACTCAATTTGTCCCTTATCACATGCTGCCACAAGCCCAGCGCCTCCGCAGCTTTGCCGGCCTGCGCACTGGCGGATAATCAAATTATTGCCAGGCGAATGCATCCAGCCATGCGGCCATGGGGCTATGAGGCGAGCAGCGCTCGGTTCCTGGCCACAGTGCGGAACGTGACTTGGTCGTGGCAACACCAGCGGCATGGATCTGAAGCAGAAGCAGGCACAGAGCAGGCTCAGCCAAATACTGAAGGCCCACAAGCCCAACTATCGGGCTGGGCACATTGAGGAGTTGCTGCTCAGCGCAGGCCAAAGCTCGAAACTGAGTCCCAAGCTGGCCAAATGGCTTAAGTGGTTGCTGGTTATCGCAGTGCTGCTGGCCAGCTTGAAGTACTATCACGAGGAGCTGCAGGGACAGGTGAGGCACCGAGCCGCGCTGCGAACTTCGTTTCATTCTGTTTCCTGCCTCCCTCTCTCACCTTTCGCACGCAGAACTGTGCCCTTTCCCTGCCGCGTCCCTTGCGCTATGCTCTGCGCCCGCCCGAGAGTTGTGAGTTCTGTGTAAACATCAAAAATGTGCCACGCCTACAAGAGATTAGTCCCAGGGAGTTCGAGAGAAAATATGCATACAGCGGGGCGCCCGTAATTGTCAGCGATGCCACACGAAATTGGACAGCAACGTCGGTGGGTAGTGCGCTGAGTGCCGTTGCAGCTCCAGAGAGTTAAAGTAATCGTTTTTCGGCGCAGCTCTTCAACTACTGGTACTTCCGCGATGTGTACGGCAGGGCGCTGCGAAAGCAACGCATCAGGGACTGCCAGTTTCTGCCCTACAAGACCGGGTTCCAGGACATCTACGAGGCCTTGGAAATGCCGGAGGAGCGCGTTGCCTTGCAGGAGGGGGAGCAGCCGTGGTACTTTGGCTGGAGCAATTGCCATGCGGAAACGGCCGAGGAGTTTCGCAGGCACTACGGCCGACCCTACTTCCTGCCCGAAAGTTCCGAGAACAACGCAGTCGATTGGTTCTTCATTGGCACCTCCGGACTGGGAGCCCAAATGCATGTGCGTATGCGGCAGGGGTGGGCATCGACTTATTGATTGATTGAATCTCATCCGCATTCAGATTGACAACGTGCGCCTGCCCTCGTGGCAGGCCCAGCTGGCAGGCAGCAAGCGCTGGCTGCTGGTGCCCCCACCCGAGTGCTACTTCCAGTGCCGCAGCTTCGACGTACTCGTGCGGCAGGGCGACATTAGTGGGTACAAATTGCATTACACCTATGGGCCGCTTGCTAATCGATACTCTTGCAGTTGTGTTGGACACCAACAAATGGTACCACCAGACCTTCGTCCAACCCGGAGCCATCAGCCTGACCATCGGTGCCGAGTATGACTAGACTCGACCGGCTCGCGGCGGTTTTTCCGCGCAACAGGAAACGGCAGCCTCGACATCTCCATCGCGCAGGCTGTGGCCAAAACAAAACACGGACAACTCCGACTTCAACTGTAGCTGTAACTGTAACTGTTACAGTAACAAACTTAACTTTAACATTGCATATTTTTTGTCTATGTTTGCCAGCCGGTTTGTTAATTAAATGCCAAAAACACGCAAATTTCTTATGTTGGGCAGCTGCCCGAGAAAATGTCCCCTTAAATGGGGGGCAGCCACTTCCTCGAATGGTGCGACATGTAAAACGCGTGTCAGGCGACACCGATGCGTGTTAACAATGCGTAAGTATTAAGTAATTACAGCAACAACTGTAGAAGCAGCAGCAACGAACAAAAAAATGTCCAACAAATAGCAGAGAGACACAGCCAAAGACACAGCCAGACAGACACACGACCAATACACGCAATGCAAAACCATTTCAGCTAAAAGCAACATTTTTCACGAACTTGCAGCCATTAAATGCGTACGCACCCGTTAATGGAGCATACCCGCCAAGGCATCATGTTTGCAGGCGCATGGAGACAGATTTTATTCAATCGGATGCGCCTTTTGGTTGCTGTCGGGTATCCCAGCCTGACATGCCCCAACAAATCCCAACAAACAATATCCAGTGGTGCAGAATAACGTAGGTCTGCCCTTTGTTCGCACCCGGCACTGCCCACTGTAGATAAGCATTGTTAACCCTGCCCATTTTCGTCTTTCTATTCAGCCTTCTTCGTTTCGTTTCTACAGCTACGTATAGCATCGAGCTCGAGCTGTTCTCTCGCGCTCTATCTCTTATCTATCGCTCCTGCTCAGCTAAGCAGCAGCCCGAGCTGTTCCAACGCTCTCCTTCTATCGCTTTCTTTCGTTCTCTCTTGCATCAGGGCACGGGTGATTCCTTCCTCATGCCCTTAGTTAGTCTAGACTCAAGAGCTTATATTCATAGCCATCGGAATCGCTTTTTATTTAATCGGTTCTTCCGAATAATAAGACTAATAAAAATGCTCGAATTTATATTTTTTATAAACAAATTCAAGAGCTATTAAAAACGCTCAATAGCTTTACGGATACATATCTACATATACTGTACTTATTGTACTATTTAATATACGTGCTACTGATACTCTTTTCCAATTAAAAACTTACTACAAGTTCCCGACATTTCTACAGATTTAGTGTTTATATGATTTATTTTTCCAAATGGCACTATTTATTGTTAGTGCATTGCAACGTCGCCATGGCCAGGCAACAAGTTCCACAATTTCCACGCATATTTCTTAGGCAAATTTGTCAAATTGAAATCGAAAATGGCAATGTCTGGCACTTAACTGGTCTGCCAGTTAATTTTGCAAATGCAGCAAAAAAAAAGCCAAAGGAAAAATACCTTAGTTAAGGAAAATTTACTGCGCCCGGTAAGTTCAATGTGCGCATAGCCGGAGAGTTTTGGGCCAACTAGAAAGTTGCTTGCATGCGGCACGCACTGCGCACTGCCACAGTGCCGTCTCTGTGCTCGGACCTGGAGCTGTAGCTGGACCTGTACCAGTACTTGTTATCCTGATTGTGTGTTGGCTGCAAAGTAAAAACTAATGTTACGAATTTTGGGCCGGGGATCGTGAATTCAATATGCGGTCGCAGGTGCGCGACCAACACTTCCTGATCGAAGCGAAGCGAAGCGAAACCGTATTGAGTTGCATGCGTCTGCATGCGGCGGCGTATGCGTAATATTGTGAATAATTGCAAAAGCGTGTCGTAAACGCGCTGGCAAAATATTCAAATATCATTTATCTATGCGAGAGCGGGTCTGTTTCAGCTTTTCTCAACATTTCGGGGGCCAGCCCCATGGCATAACCATGGAGGCGACCATCGTGTCTCTCAGGGGCTACTTCGCTTACGCAGACGGAGACGCAGACACGACGATGGAGAGATGCAGTTACAGTTGCAGATGCAGACTCAGATACTGAGACAGATACAAATACAGTTACAGTTGCAGACTTGTGGCAGACAGACGAAACAGTTTTTGCAGAGGCCGCAATGAAAGTGGCCGTGCGAAACCTGTATTTAAGTTTAAGTAGGTTGCCTGCCGCCGATTGTTGGGGCTGCATTTTTGCAAGCTGACCGCAACGCAGCCAGGTTCAACATCCAAGCCAAAGTCAGCTTTAACGATCTGGCAGACTCACGTTTTGATGCCCGGCGACCCCAAATTAGCTCCAATTCCAAATGACCCCCGCATCGAACCATTTTGTGCGGCTCAATCTCGATGTGGATCGTGTGACATTTAAAATATAGATATTCAGCAGATATCTGCCATAAGTGCTGGCTGAAGTTCACGTCGGGAGGCATTGTGTCTTGGCCGTATTTCAAAGTCACTTTTCGAAATCATTTCAAGACAAACGTCTGTCTGCCTGCCCCGCGGCAGCACAGGTGGGTTTATTTTTCCGTTTTTCCGTTTTTCCTTCAACATCTGCAAGTGTTGCAATGCCATTTGTTTGGATGCTGGTTTGCTGCTTTGCTGTTTATGTTTGCGGCTTTTTGTCGTGCGGTTTGCCTTTTTTTTTTGTGCTTTACTAATAAGTCGCTTTGGTCTGTCAGGTGACTGCATGATGCGTCTGTCTGCATCACATGTCTGCGCTGTCGTCGATGTCGTCGCTCGAGGCCTGTTCGAGGCCAAAAACCATCTGCTGCTGCTGCTTCTGCTGCGGCTGCTATTGCATTTAATCATCGTGCTTGTTACACCTAGGAACCCATTCTGAGCATGTGTTTTGGATTCGGTCTGTGTTTGGCACCTCTTCGAGGCGATTGACTCTCTCACTATAAAAGACCCATCCAACCATCGGCTAGACCATTAAAATGCTGTGATCCAACAGAATGAGATCGCCAGCAGTCCTGCTCTTGTTCATCGGCCTCAGCCAGGCCGAGCATAAGGTCGCCGCCAACGGTCCACACACCAACTGCACCTTGGATGAGTTGCCAGTCTGCGGCTATAGACCATATACAGGCGGACGCACCGTGTGCACCTTCCTCAACATGTGCTTCTTCGACGAATTTCTGTTGGCCTCGGGCAAAGGTGAGTTGAGCCCCAAATTATGCTTAGTCTCCTCCTTAAACTCCTCTCATTAGCAGGGTGGCGCTTAGAGAGCAACGAGCCCTGCCAGTGGCCGACAAGGGACTGCAATCAAATAATGGACGAAATTGAAACTACAACAACAAAAATCTCTACCCGAAAAACGAAGAAGCATCACAAGCAAGCAGCACACAAAAATGCCACAAAGTCCCACTCAAAGGGCCAAAAGCGTCACAAAACAGCAGTCCCAGAAATTGCGCAGATCCAGAGCACAAGACGACCCACCGAAGAGACGAGCACAAGACAGCAGTTTGTGCAGGTCACAGAGGAGCCGAAAGTCGTGAAGGATGCCAGCTGGCACTTAAATCTAAGGAACAGGAAGCACTTCCTGACAGAGCCGCCCATGACCGTGAATAGGGATGGGAGGCAATCGCATCCGAGAGGCAAGACTCATCACAGGAGAGAGTCCCATCCAAGGGGCAAGACTCATCCCAAGAAACAAGAACAACATGATGTAAGGGACGAATTGTTTGAATAAAACCAGCATGGGTTCCGGGAAATATCTCTTGATTATAAGCTTCGCCTATAAGCTCGAATGAAGACGTTGGCTGTCATATGTGGTAACTGCTCGTGAGCAGCCGCAGCAGCAGCAGCAGATCCCATCACATCACTCAGCAGGCGCACTCACCATGGTACCTCCCAAGGCACTGCAAGTACTCGACTCTGCAGCTGCTTAGCTCAAAGCCTGTGCTAGGCCATGTTGTCGTAGGTGTAGAGCATCGACAGGTAGCAGCCCCATGTTGCCACTGCTCAAATAAGCAAGCAGCAACCGCAACAGAAACTGCCACAGCCAAAGCCACAGCCAGAGCCCAAGCCCGAGCCAGAGCCAAGATTTATGGCTGTCAGTCAGGCATTTTGCGGCGTTTCGGTGTCAACGTTCAAATATTTGAGTCTCAAACATAACCCAGAATGCTGCCGAGCCACTTTTTCTGCAAAGCCGCAGCACAGTTTGCCCGCTTCTATTTGTACTTACAGAGTGCCGCGGAATAGATTCACATTGTAGTCGTAGACGGAGGAGCGACCAGGTCCGGCCAGCAACAGGGCGCACTCCGAGCCGTGGGCCGTCTGCAGTTGCTCCCCAAACTGATGATACTGCGCCTGCGCGCCGGCGGCCACCAGGCAGAGCAGAAGTATTCTGAAAGTAAACGAGTGGCAGAAAGGCAAATGAATACGTTAAGTGTGAATACTGTGTAGATATATGTATGCATGCAGTGGAGGCGACACGCCTCTTTGACAAATAGAAACACGCCCGCGGCCAAGAGCATTAATCAGCCAACAGCCACGGGTCGGCAACGGCACATGTGGCAGCTGACGCGGTGTTTGCTTGGCCACGTCCAGAGCTATTGGTATGTCCAAATAGGCATTGCCATTGCATTTGGACTGGGCATTGTTTTGGGCGTTTCGGTTACTGTCAGCCAAGGGGCGGGCATGGTGGGGGAACCTGACATCTGACATCTGGCAGCCTTGCTTTTATTTTTGAATTTAATGCGCTCAGATTTATGACTCGGGGCGCGTGTTAATACCTTGTTGGCTTTTGTCGCAGCAACAAAAACACATTTTCGGGGCAATTGTTAACGCCTTTTGATAATAATTGCTATTGATTGCTATTGTTATTTTCTGCCTTTGGCAGCGGCAGCTAACAGTGAAAGTATTTTGCTTTTATTCACCACCTATTCAGTGCTTCCCCCTTCACAGCAGGGACTGCCTCAAATACCCTTACAAATTTAAAGCACTTTAAATATTTAATTGCAACTGGGAGAGTAATTTCTTATTTATTTAAATTAATGAACTTCGAGCAGCTGAACTTTAATTAACTCGTTGAAACACCTGGCTGACAAATATCAATTATATTAATTAACAAATTATTAATATTAATATTCATATATTATTAATATATTATATATAGGAAATTACGAATATATATAATTAATATTATATTGATAAATATTATTTAATATAATATTATAATTATTATTATTAATATTATTAATATATCAATATTAATTAATATATTAATATTTTATATTATTTGGAAAATTGTCAGGTATTTTCGTCCCTGCAGATGTTTATTTAACATAACATTTAAAACGCAAATAGCTGACAGGACTGCCAGCATTTTCTACCCTGCTATATCCTCAGCAAATAACTCAAGAGTGGTTACCATTTACAGAAGTTTCCTTGAGAAACCCTCCCATTATTTATAGTTTAACTTCCACCTTCTGACAATTGTATAGGGCAGCAAAAGGTAAACATATTTGAATAATTTGTAATGATGCTCCGTAAATATTTTTATAGTAAATTTATGCTGTACCTCATGATGCTGCCGACACTCGGTAAAGAGTGAAAGTACTTTGCTTTTCATTGAAAGAGCCACAGAAGGGCAAAGCTCCCTGGGCAGCAGGTCCGCTTATATAAGCCCGAGCAGAAACAATAACGCACTTAAGTCCTTTCACTTTTCATTTGGCACAGTTGAGGCTTTCTTTTCGAGAGACAACACAAAATGTGATACTTTGTCCGACGTGCCACAACATGGGCCCAGTATTCCATTACAGCTCTGAACATAGCTGGGCAGCACATGGAGTAAATCTTTCACTTCAATGGATCTTATTGTTCGGGAATATGGCAGTATTTGCACAAATGTTTCGCGAATTAAATTGTTTTCATCTGATCAGAACTTCTGGTGGGCTCTGCCCTATAAATAGGCATCTCCAGAATTTACAATCATTCAGAACAGAATTGTCAACACCATGAGATCTCCTTGCATTATTCTTTTGATTGCCCTAAGCTGCCTGGCTCTGGCTGAGGCACAATGCCCCAGGCAGAATGTGCCGCGATCTTTCGTCCTGTTTGTGCCTCTTGGACACGTCGTGGCATCACCGACGTCTGCACTTTCCCCAATCAATGCACCCTGCAGAATCAGATCTGCCAGCGCAATCAGAGTAAGTAAACGATATTAATCGAATTATGAAATATTATTTTGTGTTCTTGCAGATTGGATTCAAAGGACAGAAACCAAATGCAGAGTCGAAACTAGAGACTGCATTGTCCTACGCCAGTAAAGGGATTTTAATGTATGTTGCCCCAGCCCCAAGTAAATAAAATTTCATATTAATCGCAAGAGCAGGAAATTAACAGAAGACTTGCGCACTTTTTTGCCATGGCACGGTCATAATTTCCCGTCGCAGCTTACATGATTTGCAGCTTATGAAAACTCGTGACCGGCGAGCCACTTTCATTTCATTTCATTTCGCACAAACATTAATTTGGTTCAAGGTTGCCCTTTAATGTAATGGCGAGTATTTCACACAAATCAAAATGTTATGGACCACAAAGTCGCATGAGTATTTTGCTTTATGAGTGGAATGCTCACCAAATGGCACTTCGTTCATTAGCCGTCATGACAGGGCAATTAGAATGCCAACAAAACGCATTCGCCCACACAGACCAGAGACCAGAGTTTTGGGGTTGACACGCTGCCACGCCCAGACACTGCCACGCGTGCGCGGCTCACAAATTGGCCAAAAAGAGACGGGGGAGGGGACATGGTCTGTGGAGCGCTGACTTAATTGACTGCCTGGACAGACGCAGAGAAGTCAGAGATGCAGATCAGAGTTGCGGGCCAGCAGGCCACTGCGTAAGTCAATTAATTGTTGCTCGCCTTTGGGGCGACAACTTTTGTGAAAGGCCTGCACGCAACGTCCTTCTGGCACCAGCAACAGCCCCGGCACCAGTCCCAACAATTTATGTATACTCACATGCATATAAATATATATATATATATATATATGGTATCTTTACACCTGCCCGCAAGAGTCAATTAATTTTGGCTCGTCGATCGGTGGCTGGCCAAACGACTTTTACATAAATTGCAGCTTCGACTTATCTAAGTCAGTCCACTCGCCCAGCGCAGCCAACATTCGGATGACACACATCTGTGTGACCATAGCTGCCACCTTTGCGAGGCAACCTTTTGGGGTCGCAGCGAGTCCCATGATCAACGGCACAGGCCACAAACAAAGAACGGGCGCAGTTGCCCAATTAGAGTCGCCAACTGGGGAGAAGCCCATCCAGATATAGGTCCTGTGCTCCAACTGCTAACCAGATCTGTGCATATTTTGAAGCGCATCTTAAAGTTGACATTTGCTAATAATATTTTTTGTGCATCAGCCATACGTTAATTGCCCGATCCATTGTTAGACAATGCATATGGCTGCTGGCTGCTGGCTGCTGATGCTATCGTACTCGTACAGTTTGCTCTGATGCTGCTACTTATGTCATCTTTGCTGTAATACCTGGGACATGCCTCGGTCCCAAGTCAGAGCCAAAGACAGAGCCAAAGCCAAAGCCCTACCCCTACCGTGCCTAGGCCCCCAGGGGCGTGCCAAGTGCATAGGACTTTTTGTTTGGCTCTTTCTTTGTTTGCTGCGGCTGCTTGCCACATCGCTCGCATTGTCTGCCAGGCTTTGCATGGAAATCTGCTGCTCGGCATGTGGCTGGCTGGCTTCGAGTTAGCTGAGTTGATGTTAGTTGTCATGCAAATGTGTTGAAATGACTTTGCTAACGTACTAAAGAGAAATTCATAACTTATCTGCTAGGCACTTTTATTGATAGTGATTAAGTTGATAACTCTTGGGATTAACTATTTTAATGCATACGAAAATAATACTCAGATAGATATATTTTTTCACGGCTGCTAAATCGCATTTAACTCGTAATTTTGATAGCTCAGGGGAAGGCCTGCGCTACATGTTCGCACCATTTCGCTCAGACGTTTGCCTGGGATCGCCTGATAGCCGAGTGAAACCGAGTGATTATGCACGTAATCTTAAACGAATTTATATTATTGATGTTGTAGTATATTTTATTTTATTTGTTCAGGCTTTGTTATGCCATAACTCAATGCCGGAAACCCTGTCACAATCTGTTAAATTATACTAACGTTGCCATTCTTTTAGTTTTACCCCACAACGAGCTTCACAGGTAAAGTTCTCAGCTGAGAAACACATTCAGACATTACATTAAGTATGTTCTCAAGCTCCAGAACAAACGAGTTGCAATTGCCTTTGCAACTTTTGCCTTGCTCTGACCAATAAAAACCATAAGTCAAGAATATAAACTTAACTTTACGATGTTTGTACTAGGAAAACAAAAACAAGAGATCTTGCTAAAAGTTCTTATTAAAACTAGTTTAAATTTGGAATTTAAGTTTATTTTTTTGGGTTATTTCTGAATAATTTCTTGCAGCTTACAAGTTTCCATATGCAAAGATACTCTTGCGGTAGTGCAGCAGCTCTATTTATAACCAATGCAACGAACCCATGCCGAGTGCATCGCGTTTGTTTTGCTGATTGGTAATGCCAGCCGCAGGCACTTTTAATTGTTGCACTTAGCTTTGCTCAACGCTTGGCACCGGCCAATTGCTTAATTGATTCTCAGATCTGTGAGTCTGTGTGCTGCAGACTGGCAGCAGCGCTCATGTCTTCACATCCGTTTGGCATTTCGAATGCAGCGCTGTAAAAAGCTGAAATCAATAGAGAACACATGGCGCATACTTGATACACAGGCCAGGCAAGCAGGCAGACGGCAGCAATTGCAACATGACGCACATTTATGTGGCATTACTGTCGCCTTCTTTTTTACTGGGCCATAAATCGGCAATGCAGATTTGATGGGACACAGTTATGGGCCAGATAAGCGGGCCAATACTGCCTTAATTCGGTCTCTGACCCACAAAGCGCTCACGATCGTATCGCTCTGAGGAAATCCAGCCACAAGCTGGATATGCGGCATGTGAAGGGTTTTGATATATCACCGAAAAGCAGCCAACGCGGCCGACGCACGCAATCCAGATAGCCATCGGACACGGCTTACGTGCAGTTTATGGACTAGGCTCGAATAGAATGTAACCGAACTGCAGCTGTAACTGGCTAACTTGTGCAGTGTCTGGCCTGGTCTGGCCTGGTCTGGTGTGCTATCGGGTGCTAAAACGCCGCCCGATCTTTGCTCTGACTGATAACCGAAGCTGGCAATCTGACGGCATTTTACGCTTTTAACAGCTTATTAATTGAGCGGCCGCCTCTTGCAGATTTATACCTGGCAAACTCTCGGCTAATTGCATACAAATTGCAGCGGCTGGCTGGCTGGCCCCAGCAAAACAGCCCAGTCAGCCTCATAGCTGGCAAATAGATTCAATGCCAACTTATTGACCAAAATGTTCAGGCATTATGAAGTGCAGCTCAATGCAAAACTGGCTGCTGTCCAGACCTGCCATTGATTGTACATAAATCAAATGAGAAACAACTTTTGCATCTGATGTCTATTGCGAATGCCTTTTTTGCGCCTTTTCTAACAAACTCAATCGCCTTGACTTTCTTAGCGCAGTTTGAAGTGCACTTCTATGAGCATCCTCAGGCAAACAATGTAAATGTAGGCGGTTGGTTATGCTCGTACGGGTACGAGCCAGAGGCAGACGCCTTTCACCAGTTCACCGAGTTCCAGATTTCCCCCTAAAAATAGCTGCAACAATTACCAAATTTTCGTAGCCTGCCTGGGCTCATGCATTCAATAGCTCGGGTATGTCTGATGATGTCTGGCAATTGGCACATCGTCTTGATCATCATCATCATCATCAATTTGAGTGCGAATGTTGCAAGCGAGCACGGAGAAACACTCCACTTGGCCTGCCTACCAATGAGCCAAGTGATTATTCGGTTCAGTTCGGTTCGGTATTTTCGGTTTGTTTGAATGCGAGTGTTGCGTAGCCTGCCAGCATGCCAACATGCAGCACATTTGTGCGCTTTTGCTTTATTTAAATACCTTTTTTATTTTCATTTGTGTGTTTTTTTTTCAAAACTAAATATGTTTGTGTTTTATGTACTCGTAACCGGCAGTTGCATCTGTTTCTGCTGCATCTGCCTGTGTGCCGCGCATAGCTTTGCCTCAGTTACCACACAATTTTGACGGCTGCATTTGGGTTGCCTCGACTCTCACGGTCCGACTTGCAGCCGCCTCGTATCTGTAACTGTTCCGAGCTGGGGCTCCAATTGGCAGCGAATTGCGTCGACAGCTTCTGCATTTCAATTAGCAGGGGTTCCGCTGATAAGGCGCCAAGGGCTGGCTGACTTGATCTCAGTCAGTGCTTGAAACATTTCACTTTCGGTTCTCACGCTGCTAGGTGTGCCTGATACTCGCACAATTGGTATTTCATGTGGGCCACAATAAAGTTTCATTTTGTCGCAGCTATTTGTAACACTTTCTCGCCCCGTGAGTCAGCTATAAACCCATGAAAGATCTCTCGAGTTTCAAGCACCTTTCATGTTTCAGTGGCACGAACATGTGTTGAACACAGCGCACGGCAGACCCTTGCGGCACTGAACATGCATCAGATCATTGTAATGAGCGGCCCACCCCTGGCGCCCATTCATAAAGAGCCCTCTTCCGCTCATCACTCATCCACTCAATGAAGGCATCACCTACCCCATTGATGAACCCGGCTTGTTCGGCTTTCCTTTGTTATAACATCAATCAGCAAGGTTCGCGAATTCAAAGCAGCTGCGGCCAATGCAAAAAACGAAATCTAATTAAAAAATATATATCGAAAATGGGAAACGAGACCAATTCAAAAGGTTGTGCTTGTGGGCAGGCATGACGTGGATCGGGCTTTTGAAAGTGAAATGATTTTAAGTAGTTTACGTTAATGTAGCGCATTAATGGCGCATCATCAGAGTCAGCATCATCCACAGCCGAAAGAGATCTTTAAGTCAAAAGTGAATGTTGACCAACATTCACTTTAAGAAATCGAGCAGTTGCAAAATATGGGTACAAACAATACACATCCACAGCCACAGCCATAGATATGGATGTGGATGTACTACCTCCATTTATCCATCAATGCTGAGGCTGAGCAATAAGTCGTTTCAATATTTCTTCTGCTGGAGGGATTGGGTCGGGGCACGGGGCATGAGTTGTGTTGTGTTGTGTTGTGCGAGTAATTGTGGCAAACACATCAGGCAGGCATTATGCCCAAAAAAAGAGGAAAACAACGGCAATATGCTACCACAAGTCATGGCTTTGACTGCCGTTGTCTGGGCTCTTGGCTGGGCTCTTGGCTGGGGTCTGCTGAACCTTGTAAGGCAGCTTATGTAACGCAGCCAGCGGCCAGGGGAAGAGAAGTAGTGCCAGAGCCAGAGGCAGACAAAAGCCTGGTAGCCTTTGGCTTTTATTTGGCCATAACAAAGGCCCCCACACTGATGGATTTGGCACTCATTAATACGCAGCCCAATGCGACGCTTTATCGCCCAGTCCCGATCTCGACTTTGGCTTCGATTCGGCCGTCGATTGAATGCACTTCGCGCGAACGCTGCTTTGCCGCTTTCCAATTCGGCACTAGCGCCCAGCCCAGTCCCCGGATTGGGCCGATTGTCTGATTTATGTGCATGCAAATCGGCAAACTGCAAGTTGGAGTGCTGGCAGCCTTGACACAAATTCAACAGGAGAGCAATCAACGCTTCCCGCCTACCAACCTGCCTGGCCTGGCCTGGCCCGGCCTGGCTGGCTGGCTGTCTGTCTGTCCGCCTGGCTCTCTATGGCCACAATTATGTCTTCATTTTATATCATTTTGCCAGCATAAGCGGAGCGGTGGCACGACGAGCTGGACTGGATTTCTGGCAAGTCACGAGGCAGATTCAGCCAACAATTGCAGGCTGGCAGTCCAGTCAGGAAATCAACCCGTTTGCTGCTCCGTTTCTCGTCTTCTACATTTAAGGAGAAAGTAAAACGCAGCCTGCTGCCTGCAGCCTGATCGATTTCAGCTGGCAACTGGTTGGACATGAAGTTCAACATCGAGTCGGGGCACACACACACACACACACAATTGTGGGCAATTGTGCAACCCGATTTGAACTTCGCATCCAATGTTAATGACCCCGTTTGGCCATACTCAAAACAACAACAGAAAAAGAGTGGATGGAGCCGCCCGGTCTGTTCTTGGTCATAACTTTGCTTTATGGTGGCCTGCAGTCGAGATTTGGAAAAACAAATCAACGAACGAGGCGACCCAGCAGAGCACAGACAATTAGCAGCTACTCGCTAAGTCCCGGCCAGCCGGGTTTTATGCTTATTGCAGCCGTTAGTCTGTTTCTTGGCCTGTCGGGTGTGAGCCGCCACCAGGTACTACCGTTAGGCCGTAGAACATGCCGGCAAATTATGGCCAAGTCAACAACAACGCAACGGGTCTCAGTCTCAGTCCCAGTCCCAGTAATGACAAATAGCCGCCTGGACACGCCCGGCTAGCTGGCTGGCTGGCTGGCTCGCTGATTAAAATGAGGGCGGGTTCTGGGGCCTAGCCTTGGTGCAAAGCGGATAAGCTCCGGCCAGATTGCCTTGCAACTGTCATTGATACAAAGGAAAAACAATTTAAATATTACTAGTATAATATGGCCTGCTTAAAGACTTATCTTTCACCTTTGGCTTAATTGCTATTTAAATCGAAACCGAAACCGAAAAGCCCAGCTGAGCCCCGCATTAAGCCCGCATCTGAGGTGTGACTTTGGCGGATCAGTGCGGCTCAACGCAGCGGAAGCTGAGACGGCCAAGAGCGTGACCTGTATGCTCATTAATTTCGCTGCTTTTGCTGCTGATTTGTTCAGCATAACGTGGACTGGGCACGGCGCGTGGCCGGCGGCCAAGTAACACTTGTAGAAAGTGGCAGGAAACCATTAGCATGGGATGTTGTTAGACAGAGAGAGCCGTGCCCAACTCATCAGAGAACTCATCCAAACTCTTGGCCCATGGCTCATGGCTCAACCTGAATATAAATGGACGAATCAATGTACTAATATGGCGCAATGCCGTTTTATCATGCAGCCAAAATCAGTCAGAACGCCGCATACCAAACGAAAACTTTCTGTGCCAACGAGTCAGAACTTTCCAGTTACCAACGCACACAAAACACATAAGCCACATGAGAATACTATTTCACACATTCCCGACTAACAGATACCCCCTTCTTCTCGAGCAGCTTTGCGTATTATTTTTTTATTATTTTTTCTAGCACATAAAATGTTTTGTTCTTTTAATTCTCTTTTATACACACAGACGGAAATGACAAGCGGAAATTCCTTCTTTTTTGGGTATAAAATCCAAGAATTTGGTAGAAATGTTTACAGAAAGTTGTCATAACAAAAGCGCTAGACGCGTTAAAATTACATAAAAATGGTTAAGGGAAAATGTGTCAAGAACCAGTCGGCTGTGCGACTGTGCTAGACACATCTTTGCCACCACTTAAGCGACCACGCCGACTGACTCTGACCACTTGCCACACACGCGGCTTCTTGGAAAATGAACTGGAAACATTTGTACCAAAAATGCAGCTCATTAAAAAATAGCCAAGCCACCTTACATACCTTAAGATCATTTCGTTGACGTTGCACGTTGCCACTTGGCCGCTGGCCGTTGTTGGACTTGTTAATGACTTCTTTAAATGCGTTTGGCTGCTGCCTTTTTGTTGTATGTTTTTCTTTTAGTTTTGGTCTCAATACTTTTCGCACGCAGTGGCTAAAGGCTGCAAATTAATCCAATTATGGCCGACAAGGCAATAAAGCAGAGACGATGGCCCACGTTATGTTCGATGCGGACTGTGTTGGCCTTAATTAATCTAAAGCCTTCTTTGGCTGGTGCGATGGTGCGCTGGTGCGTTAGTACGGGTGGGGAGCTCGGCGCGGCAGCCGCTGTGTTCGGCGCGAGTTCGTTGCCAGAGTCTTTTGCACTTTCTGAGAACCCAATGGAGTGAGCACTTGTCCGCGACTGAGGCTTTTCCCTGCAGCAACTTTTACTCTCGAGTTTCACCCTTTGTCACTGGCCTTTGGGTTACTTCTTTTTCTTTTTCTTCTTTTCTTTTATTTTCGATCGAAAAAACACTTGCTGGCTGGCGGCCCGTTTCCTGCTTCGCGTCGCGTCGCGGCCACACTTTCACACACACCGAAGATCACTTTGTATGCACTGGGTGTTGGGTACCGTTACTGCCATGTACTGTCCGCCTGCACAACCGCCTCGGAGTGTGTCCAAATATTAACTGAACGCTGCCGGCCGAAGCTGCCACAGAAAAGCCAAAAAGAAGAAACGGCAACACAGCGCAGCAGCGATCGGAGAGGCCAGGCCAGGCCGGCTACGGCGTCAGCACCGACAGCGACCGCAGCAGCGATAGCAGCCAATACAACGGCTTTTTCCTTTGGTTATCACCAGCCGAGTTGCCGGCTTGCCATTGGCATCGGCAAACGCCACACGGAGCAGCTCACTCAACGCCCAAACACAAGAGCAGTGACGAAGCTTGAGCTTGGCTTTGCCGTCGGGCTTGAGTGAAAGTTGAGTTCAATTGAGTCGAGTTGAGTTCGCTGTGTGGTGTGTTGGCGTCTGCGCTTTTGAGTGCTTTCTAGTGTGAAGTTCGCTTCCCAAGTCTTTTCTTTTTATATTCCGCTGATTGGTAGAAACCTAAACTAAAACTTAATGCCCCCCAAGAGTCGCTCGCAAACCAATCAATGTTGTGGTGATAAATATTTACCATTAATCAGCACACTAAAATTACAATTAAGATTTAAGACCTAGCAGTGAATATAAATCGCTACGCGTAAACTCGTTCCTCAAGAGATCGTTAAAATGTATTTATTATTTACCGCTTAATTTTGTGTACGAATTTGTGCACTGATATTTGAATACTCCTTGGATATAAATGATTTAAAAAGAGAAAAAAATTTTAATACTGAAGGCATTATTTATTAATATTAATAAATTATTAAAAATTAGTAAGAAGCAAGGAATTTTTATATGCGTAATAGAACAAAATAATATTAATAAATAATAATAATTAATATTAATATTCGATATTTAAAAATAAAATTAATTAACTGAGTAACTTAATTAATTAAAAAGTAGAAGTGAACGCGATTCTTTTCTAAAAATTCTTGCAATGATTTTCTCAGAATAAACACACCTAACATAGCACACCCAACCATAAAACGCCCAGCACAGGAACATTTATTTTTTTATCTTAACCTCCGAGTAACACAATTAATATTTAGTGACAGCCAAGCATAGCCTCAAACAACCGCCAAAACTACCCACAATCCACAATCTTCCATGACCATGTTTAAAGGAAATCTCAATCTGTGGTTAGGTATTTTTCGTATATTTCTTTCAATTTGCCAAAACAAGCTGCACCTCAGGCAGACCAATCACTTAGAGCCTCGTCCCAGTCCGAGCTAGGGCATATCAGTTGGAGCCAATTAATTTAATTTGTCAGGCCGCACAGACAAATCGGGAAAGCCTTCAGCATAACTCAAAAATTGGGAGTGAGTGCGAGCATACAATAAAATGAGCGAAATAATAATAAATATAACGAATAGTGCGGCCAAAAAACGTCAAAATGCGAAGCAGTTGAGATTAATTTTGCCTAAGCACAGCAAAATGATTTTTCTTGTGGTGGCAGGGGCTCATTCTCCGTAGCAAAATCCATATCGATTTTGTGGCCTTTGGCTTTGAGCTTTGTTGCATTTGACAATTGCTTTGCATGAACGCACGAATATTGTGCAACGTTTTTGGACCACAGCAGCCACAGCAACAACAACAACAACAACCGTATTAACAATGTATGTACCACGCATTTTTTTGAAAAGTTGTTTATGCCACGTTTTTGTTCTTTTATTTAACTCAATTTTTGTTTGCGGCCGTCGCTGTTGTCTAAGCATTAAGCACCGAAATTTTTGTATTATCGACCCGGTTTGACTGCATCGAGTTTGGCTCCTTTTTCTCCACTTCTCTCTTTACTGCGCCGGAGTTGCCGTTTCTTCGGTTTGTTTTTTTAAACATGCTATTAATTTTTAATGGCGTGTGACATTTTTGTTTACGCATAGCCCCAATGTAGAGCAAAACATTAGCATGTCTGCGGTATTAGTTTTCAATTTTTCTTGCTGCCATTGAGCCGTTTGATGGAGCCTTAATTGATATTTATCGTTGGACGGACCCTGTCCATGTACATCATAATATAGCCGCCACGGAGTCGTGTAGCCGACAAAAAACTCATTACGCGTCGGCCAACGGATTGAATGGTAAACGCGCCTACAATTTGGCCATTTGATTAGCCTCACCTCGCCATGGTCGTCTGGGCCAAGCGCACCAGCAGCAGGCCCCCAAATGGCCGATCCAGTCCGGCACATAAAACCCAATTTAATTAAGTTAGACTCTCGGATTGAGACGGAGTTGGAGGATCGAGACTAAGACCCACGCCAACAGCCCGAGCACTGCCAGCAGCTGCTGCTGCTCTGGCAGACAACCTTGCCAGCATTCTTAACATGTTCAAGATTTTTACCAACGCACTGCATTTAGGTTTTTTATTATGTTTTTGTGTGTGTGTTTTCGGTTGGTCTTGCTGCTGCGTTCACTTTTCAAATGCTTACGAAATGTCAATATTCGGCACAAACTTATTTGTTATTTGATCGAAGCGATTGAGCAATTGCACAATTTTTTGTCTTATTTGTTTGTCTGTCGCTTGATTTTTGTCTTATTTTTATTGATTTGTTAGCTAATTGTATACGAAAATTGTAATTAAAATTAAAACAAGAAACTGGAAACCCGAAACCCCAAACGCTTGCATGTCAGCCTAACAAATCCAAATAAATAATCAAAAAAGTGTTCACACTCTGATCGCACAGCTGGCGACAACACTGCGTATGAGTCATGGCTGCAATTGTACCCCGAGCAGCCTCCCAATTAACTGGCATATTTCTGTACTTATGCCAAAGTTAAGTGTTGACTGGTCGAAAGTAATTCACTTGAGATTGAGATGGTTGCCAGGGATTGTTGCTGGCCTGCCTAAGAGTGTCCGAATGTACAGCCACATATATCACATATGATTAGATAAAATGCGAATCAGTGCTCCAGTGACCTATAAGTTGCCCGAAGCTTGTTCGCATTTTATGCATAAGAAAAGGTTAACTTTCAAATGGCCAATCTCTGGCCAATTTACGTAATTTTACTCAAGTTTTGGCCACCATGACATATCACTTTTGATGCCGATTTTTGTTTGCTTATTGCTCGCCCATCAAAGCAATTGGATTTGCAATTTCTCAGACAATCGTAAGCCTAATTTGCTTACATTGTTGTGGATAATAAACTGACCCTGAGCCGTATATGGCAAGGTTACCCACGCACTCTCTGTGGTATTTATTTCGAGCCTATGTGGAAATGCATTCCAACAAATGTCCAATTTCCCTCCTACCCAAAAAATGATTTGTTTCTTTCAAATCTGGAAATGGAAACCTTAATGAAGTCTTCTATATGCCAATTAAGCCAATAGCAGCTAGTACTTAATGATAGATATGCCTTAATTGTATGAAAAGAGGCTTCTGCGCCTGGCCAGCACTTCATGTTTAATACATTGCCAGAGGAGCTGGCCAAAAAAGTGTGCAGCGGTTAATCTGGCAAGACATGTAATGCATCGAAGTTAAATTTATTGACATGATATTTACACCGGCTCGTTATTTTGACTTGCTTTAATTAACTCTCAAAATGTGTCTTACCAATTACCCCTAAACACACATAAGCTGCTGACTTCTTGTGACACTTGCAAGCACTTTTAATTAGCTGAATAAGCAAGCGATTGCTTTGATACTTTTTGTTAAGATGAGCTCTACACATACAGATATTGCCCGCTTTTTGATACTGTCTACCGGACCAGCTACAAAGCTAGAAGAAAATCTCGTACCACGCTGCCATATTATGTAAATACAGTTGTATTTTATTTGCAATTAATATTTAAGAAATATTTAAGAACTATGTAAAGTTCGCTTGAGTGTTCGGTTCAATGGGTGGAAGGCAGTCCTAGTAGGGTTTCTGTTGGCGATTGATGTTCTGGTAAGCATTTCCATGCGGACCCTGAGGCTGACGAATGCCTGAAACTGGTGATGCACCTTGACGAGGGCGAGATCCGATTCCAAGGGCAGCAGCTGGAAAAGCACCTTGATGGCGGGATCCAGACACAGGACGCTGAGGCTGGGCTATAGCTGATCCAATGACAGGTCGATAGCCGCCTAGAGAACCGGCAGGGAAACCACCAGAGCCAGATGACAGCACACCGGAGTTGCGAGATCCCACGGTTGATGCTTGACCAGCAGAAGGAAGTTGATGTCCTTGGGCCAAGACGACCAGGACACTGAGCACAGCAATAGTACGGAATGCCATTTTTATATTTCTGTTAGTTTTGATTAATTGAGTTTGAAAAGGCTTTTGGGATGCTCGAGAGACAACTGATGCTGCTTCTGGCAAATCCGAGAACTTTTATACCTTATTCCAGAGCCTTAACTTTGAACTTTATTTATTAAATGTGTTTATATATATCTTAAAAGATGAGAATTACATGTAAAAAGATTTACAAAATATTAGTCAGTATTTATAAAATAATTGCGGTATGTGGGCACAAAAAAATAAACGCACACTGGATATTTCCCATTCATCCAGTTTTTCACATTCATAAAAGTTCTTTGCACTTTCAACTCTCCAAAATGACAATCTGACTTTTTTTAATCTCGACATTCTGGGTTCTTTATAAACTTGACACCGAACCCGTTTCAGAAATAAGCTAGGACTTGGACATACAGCTAAATAGTAGATTGTATTCCCATGGGTTCAAAAGGCAAAATATCGATTCGAAAAGTTACTCAGGCAGTTATTCGAATCGAAAAGAGCCAAAACCATATGAAAATACCAGTAGAAAATAGTTCATATTATAAATCATTTTATTAATTAGTTTACTGCTTATCTAACAATTAACTCAAGATGGAATAATGAAAGAACTAAAAAGATATGGGTTTTTATAATTTACTACAAGCACGAGTATCGCTACGGGAAGACCGCTCAATGTAACTTTGCTTTACTTTGGCTTAAAATTCACCAAAATATGACTTTAAAGGAGCGTAATAATATGTCTCCCATCAATCAATAATTATTTAATAATTATAATTAATCGATTATCGTATGAATCCCATAAATATCCGAAATGTTCATAATTCAACCATCCAGCATACAATTCTTTTGCCAAAGCTCACTAATATGCACTACTACTTTCTAGCATAAATATTCCAGCCGTTAAAAAGTGAACTGAAAAGGAAATATCAAATGGAAGATAACTCTTAGAACTTCGGTGTTATTATATATTTAACAATTCTTTAAAAAATGTCTTTATTTTTAACGGAAAAAGTAACAGAAACTATCAAGTAGTTTATGCAAAAAAAACTCGTTTTGTCATTGGATTATTCATCGTGTTAAGGGCGGACTTAGCAGGGTCTCTGACTTCTGGGCAGATGATGGCACTCGCCATGACTGATGGGCCTTAGGACTGCAAAGAAAAAGAAAAGAAATATAAAACAAAAAATTGTAAGACGATAGATAAAGTTAGGTCTTACCGGATTTCAGCTCATTGCGACGCTTGCAGTTGGCAATGGCCAGGTCGCAGGAGTTGTTCAGCTTGTAGCAGTAATGTCCATCGGATGCATAGGTCGGAATGACAGAATTGGGGCAGTGGATGGTGGCATGGCAATTGCGATTACGATGCACATGAGCGTGTCCAGTTCCAGCCAAAATGGAAGCCGATCCCCCTTGATGATGATGATGATGATGATCAGGACGATAAATGGAAGAGCCCGGAGAGACCAACTGATGATATGATTCTGGAACATGTTGAGCCGGTACTGAGCCATGAGCAATCACCGGGCCGTGATGCTGAGGAAAGCCTTGGCCTGTAAGCGGCAGATGGTGTCCATGTGGAGCTGCAAGCCCATATTGATGGGAAGATCCATGTCCAATAGGAATGGGGATTCCGTGTTCCACCGGAAGATACTCGCGTCCCAGTGAAACATGCTCATGTACATGAGCTTCGGGAAAGGATCCGTGAGCGACATGGGACAGATGCGAGCCTTGGGCAAGTACACACAGGGCACTCAGAAGGAGAATTAAACTGGCCATTTTGCGTTTAAGATTTGATTCTTGTAGATCCCCAATCGTTGCTGGCAATTCAAATGATGCTGCTTTCGGTGGATGTTGGCACTTTTATAGCCGCAGCTCACACTCGTGGGACGGCGAAGCCAAAACTTAGTGACAATTACCAAAACATTTTCAAAATTAATTAAAAGATAAGCACAGCAAAGACATCTCAACCAAAGAAACAAAAAAACCCAAAAAGTACGCCAGTCAACGGAACACATAAATCATAAGCAAAGAAAGGGATGATTCAACCGGAGTTGCCCCATTGATCCAGTTGCTCCTCGAGCGCCAAGAGCTTTGTCCTCTGCCCTATCCAGCAGGTCAGACGGAGTTGGCTGAACTCAGAGTAACACGTGCTAAAAGCCGTGCTGATAAACAGGTATTCGGTAGTCAGAGAATGTTTTATTTGCTTACAACTTTTTTCTTTTTTCTGTGGTCATTAGCTATCCCGCTGGACTCTCAGGGCATTCCCCCGCGGAAAAGAAGGAGTAAGCTGTTCGGAATAGGATTGGGTAATAGAGTAAATAATTCTAGTAGTTCATTTGGCTGCTCACCTCGCTCATTCTCGCAAAGGGAGTTGCGCATCTCGCACTCGTTGCTGAACGTGATGTATTCCTCCTGGAAGATCTGCGCGCACACCGGCTCGTACAAATCCAAGCACATCTTGACGCAGTTCGGCTTGCAGGTTTCCCTGTCCGTTTCGATCAGCTCCGATCTGCCGCTGGTACTGCGCGCACACTGCTCCACCCCCATCAGACATTTGTTGCGAAAGATAAAGCAGCGCTCGTCAGCTGTGGCCCACACAAAGTCCTTCTCCGCCGAACACTTGTACCTCACACTGCAGTCGAAGAGAGTGAGCTCTTCTGCCCGACTGCATCCCACAACGGCGAGCAGGCTGCCCAGCGCCAAAACCAGCTTAATGCATCTCATTCCTATGTTTGCTTGTCCAGCGACTGATCCGCCCACTCAACTGCTGTCAATATTTATATGATTATATCCCTTGATTTGCTAGCTTAACCGTCTATTTGTCAACTAGGGCTTTTCGACCCAGTCCATCTTGGAAGGCTCTTGGAATGAATGAAATAAATCACAAAAAAAGGAAGTCGCGTAAACTGCCAAACCGACGATATTCGTATAGTGCCAAAATCATTAAAGTCATATGATTTAGATTTAGATTTGAACATATAACAACTCATTATTGATTATATTTAATCAAGAATTATTATTAATTAAACTATTTGACTATTCAGGTTTATATTTTTTAAATATTTACTAAATGTGCAGATTTAAATATTTTTATTACAAATTGGAATGCCAATAAATTTTCTGATTCATTATAGTTTAAAGAATTTTATGCATTCAACATTTTTAATTTAAGTAAAATAAAATTAAAAGCGTTGCAATTGGCGGGTTAATAATAGTAGCCCGATGAAACTAACTGCTTATTAGTGCTGAGCTCGGGGATTTAATTCCCTTTGTTGTTTAATTATTGTGAAGATCTATGATAGACAACGTGCTGACATTCTAAATGAAATATATAAATTATTTCCAAGGAAATGTTAACAAAATATTAAAATAAAGCCTTTATTGTCTCCCTTTTGAATATTCAATTAAATGTTATCTGCACAAATTATAATTCACAAATTGAGCAAAGTATGGCCAATACCAATGCGAATATTGTGCAAACTTTGAAAAAGTTTCACATCAATGAAGCACGCAATTTATGACATGTTTATTTGGCATTTAGAAAAATACACTGCAAAGTACATAGGTACATATATGTTTGTAGAATAAATAAAAGCAAGTTGTTTTCGATAAAAATGAAATGAAATCATCGTTTGTTCAACTGCAGAAAAACTGTTTGAACAAACGAATATATGCGAATGTTTCGCTAAAGATATTTGTAGTAGTTAAAGTATGACCTGAAATCCCCTAAACCCATAGTTAAATCCCCTTAAATGCAAAGATTTTCGGATACAATACAGATCGCTTTATTTAAGCCCACAAGTAATTAAAATGTTTAAATTGCATTACAAAAAGGCTGCAACGAAATTAAAATATGTGTTGGTTATATACGATTTTCTGAACGTGACTCCAAGGCACACTTACTCTCCCCAGTGCGACAGCTGTGAACATTCTTCTCGCAATCGTTGCTAAACTCTCGAACCTGACCCTTGTAATTGCCCGTTGTGGGACGATACAACAATGGACAGACATCGGGACAGAGTTTCTGGCACTTCTCTTGGGTGCTGACGATCAGGGCTGTGGGACTCACAATTATTTATAGAATAATTCGCGGACATCAACTGATTTGCGCACCTGGCCTGCGAACACAGTTCGCCTTGATGAAGTAGCATTCGTTGCGGAAGACACTGCAACTGCGACCATCAGGGCTCAGAGCCCAGACAACCTGCTCCGTGTCCGGACAGTTGCCAGAACAATTGGCGCAGACTTGACTCAGGGCTAGGACCAGCAGCAGAGACACCAAAAAGAAGGCTTTCATCTTGAGGAAATATCACTTTCGAACTGCTGGAGGCAGAGTATGCGGCAGAACTAACTCCAGCCCAATAAAATGATGCGCTTATATACTGGCAGCTCTATCTAGGCCCATGGAAGCGTTTCTCAAAGTCAATACAAGCGGAGACGTCACAGGCATGCCAGATGTGGGGACTTTTTCTGCTCTGCGGATCGGGTTTTGGTCTCGCAGAGAGAAGAATGTTCGCCCACGAGATACCCATTGATCTTTAAACCTATACCCAACAAACAAACCATATTCAAAGTTCTTTTAGTCTTCTGTTTATACAAAATAAAGTGCAATCTTCCAGGGGACTCTACAAAAAGGCTGCAAGTGAATAAATTAGAATAAAATATTTAATGGGCACTCCTGAAGTGTTTGCAGAGTAAACTCACTCTCGCCAGTGCGGCATGTGTGAGCATTCTTCACACACTCATTGCTAAAGGTGCGGTACTGCCCCTTGTCAAGGACACTGACGGGTTGATAGATCGCGGGACATACATCCGGACACTTCTTTTGGCACTCCTCCTTGGTGCTGATGGTCAGGGCTATAAGAGGTCTATACTTGTAGAACTAATCTAAGCGATTAATTGATTCGCTTACGTGGCTTGCGCGTGCAGTTCTCCTTGTCGAAGAAGCACTTGTTCCGAAAGACATGGCAAAGGCCGCCATCAGGGCTCAGAGCCCAGACAACCTCCTCCGTGTCCGGACAGTCCCCGGAGCAATTGGCACTGACTTGGCTCACAGCCAGAACGAGCCCAACACAGAGCCAGAGAAATGACTTCATTTTCAGTGTGTCTTTTGGCTGCGGTAGCGGACAAACTGCCAAACTGCCGCCAGCTGTGTGCTGGGATGAGCTTATATAGCTCCAGCTGGGGGGCGCGACCGGGGCTATCGAAATATTCATTAGTATCAATATCTGACGCGTGTGGGGGAATTTTCTGCGACTTCTACATATATACATGTGTTTCAGCTGATACACAAAAAAAAGCTTATAGGGGAGTAATAGGCAGTGCTCGCCGAAGGGGCTACTCAGTGAGTGGATATCAATAATAAAATAACTGAGCGACTGTTTCCCGAGTTTGTGGCAAAATAATGTATTTGTCACATAACAAATGTAATTGGTAATGGGTAATAGAACCCAGTGTGGGACCAAATATACCCCAGAGCCAAGTGAATGAGTAACGTGGCCAATATATTCAATGGGCTCGCCGAACCTGAACGTGACTTTGTCTGCTGATTTAGCCGCAAACTGGTTTCGGGCTGTTCTCCATTGACCAGCCCAACCCAACTCTCTTTGGAACACTCTCTCTCCTCTCTCGCTGGCCAAGATTTTGTAGGAAATAGAAATACAAACTACAAAATGTCAAAACGTGTTATTTATGCGGCTGAGGCAAAGCCAATGCGCCTCTGGGCCACATCGAAGGCCGTGTAGTAGCGCCCGATGAAGACATCGCCCAGGATCCAGAACTCCGTGTCCATCAATGTGAAGGCTGACAGACACACCGCGGAGCCATCATCGTTGGCCACCTGCATCACGTAGTCCCTCGGCAGCAGGCCAAAGCGCTGGCCCCCAATCACGAAGACAATCTCCGGCAGGCGATCGGTGTCCGAGCAGCGCAGCAAGTACTCGCCACTGGCCGTGGGCAGACCCCCGAGGAGGCTGTTGATGATCAGGTACTCTCGCGGCGGGGCCACCAGCAGCGAGGTGCCAGTATCGGCAATGGCCTGACGCCCCTGGCTGATGGTCTTGCCACCGATTTGCACGCTCTGCATCTGGAACTGCCAGTAGTCGGCATGGGTGAGGGGCACGTAGGTGAGCGGCGGCGTGAATCTGCTCGTATCGATGCCGCCGAAGAGCAGCTCTCCGCCCTGCTGGGCGCTGCCGTTCCGCCTGAGGTAGAAGGAGAAGACGCACTCGTCCACCAAGCCCTGGTCGCACATGTTCTGGAAGAGCGGGGTGGCCTGCTGCTCCGCTATCGAACGGAAGGCCAAGCCCACAATGCCCGCAAAGTTGGTGTCCACAAAGGTGGAGCCGGGCTGGTGGATGGCCATGCCAAACGTTTGATTCTGCACCACCAGCTGCCCAATGGAGACCGTGTCCTGGGCCAGCCTGCCCGATAGACTGCCGGTGCTATAGGCAATGGCGAAGCGCCGTCCGTCGGCCACATGGCTGCTCGAGGCAGAGGCATTGTAGCGATGATGGTGATGGCAGGCCACATTCCTGGCCGCGCACTCTGCACTGGGCACCCACAGATTGGCCGAGCCCGTGTCGAACAGCATATTGAAGGGCTGGCGGGGGGTGCCAATGCTGATGGGACCGGCGTACTCAAGGTTCAAGCGATTGTCCAGCGGCTCACTGGCTCCGCTGGTGCGCTGCGTCGCCTCCTTGTTCTCCAGATTGTACTTGGCGTAGAGCGACGTTTTGCCCGCTCGGTGCTGTCGCCGGGTGGCCGTGAACGCTGCCTGGCTCTGCATGGGAATGCGCACCAGCTGACGCCTCGACATGGTCCCGGCCCAGCAGAGGGCCCAGACAACGGACAACAGCCAAAGGAGCCGCAACATTGCTGACCAACCGTAGACCGAACGCACCGTAGATCTAATTCCAACTAATTGGATCAGATTATTGCGCCGATTGTTTTATACTGCCTATAAATGGGGCAATTTTATGGGCCATGCCTGTCTGGTGCTCAAATCGGTCGAGTGAATCGGTTAATGTTGAAATGGAACGCATTTCAGTGTTTGGCAGATAAACAGCTCATTTAATTGTACATAGCCGTGTAAACAAATCAGCCCCAATGATCACCAGCAAAATAAGTTCCAGTGGCACGGTGGCACAGTGGCACGCAGGCGTTGAAGACTGTGCAAGAATAGAAACACAGGCCACAATATTAATTTTAATTAATTTTAATTGGGTAATTTCCGAATAAAAAAATATTTGCCACATTCTTTTATTTTATTTCTATTTTTTATTTAAATTTATTTTTTTTTTAAAATTTTAAAAGAATAGAACTCACACCACAATTTTAATTTTAATTTTAATTGGTTAATTTCCGAATAAAAAAATATGTTTGCCAATTTTTTATTTTATTTCTATTTTTTATTTTTATTTATTTTTGTTTTTAAAATTTAAAAAGAATAGAACTCACGCCACAATTTTAATTTTAATTTAAATTGGTTAATTTCCGAATATAAAAATATATTTGCCAATTCTTTTATTTTATTTTTATTTTTTTTTATTTTTATCTAGTTAAAATTTTCTCAAAAATACGGAAAATATACAAATCCAATCCGATATATATTTGGAATACTTTTGCTACATTTTATTTACATTAGTTATGCACCGAAATCGCAGCACTGTTGTTGTGCGTTGGCCCGATTTGAACTCTAGCCCGCTATCGCCACATCTGGAACGGCCCTGGCCAGACCGATTCGCCTCTCTGTGGCATCGTAGACCGTGTAGTAGCGGCCCAGAAAGACGTCGCCCAGTATCCAGAAGTTCAGATTGATGGGGGAGAAGCGAGTTATGCACACCTTTATGTTGTCCTCGAGCAGCACCTCCTTCACGTAGTCCCAGGGCGTGATGGGAAATGTTCTGCCTGCGATCAGCAGTTTGATATTCGGCAGCTCATCGAGCTCGCAGGTCACGAAGGTCAGTCCGTAGTCGGTCGTGGCGCCCAGTGCCTTGTGCAGGAGGTCGAAGCTCTGCTCGGGCAGCAGGATATTGGACGTGCCCGTGTCCAGGATGGCGCTCACGGCCATATCGATGTTTTCCTTGCCCACGGACACTTTGGATATCTCAAACTTCCAGTAGCCGTACTCCGTGATGGGAACGTAGTGAAGGGAGCCACTGTAGAGGGACTTGTCGGTGCCGCCGATGATGATTTCGCCGCCTCGCATGGAGCCCGGCACGCGGCGCAGGTACACGGAGAAGACACACTGCTCCACCAGCTGCTGGGCACAGAGCAGCTCCAGGAAGGGCGTCGAGTTGGCCCAGGCCCGCTCACCCAGGCCCAGGCCCACAATGCCGTCAAAGATCACCGAATCGAAGACCTCCTGATACTGGAACATGGCCTCGCCAAAGGTCAGGTTCGGCAGCTGGGTGCCGCCGAAGTGCAGCGTGTCCCTGGAGAGGTAGCCAATGACACTGCCCGCGCCATAGAAGAGGGTGAAGTTGCGCCCGTCCCGGACGTGGCTGCTGGACCTGGAGGCGTTGTAGCGCCTGTGGTTCTGGCAGGCCCAATTGTTGCGCGCGCAGTTGCTCGAGGGCAGCCACGTGTTCGAGGAGCCCGTGTCCAGCATCACCTTGAACATCTGCTTGGGCGTGCCCATGCTCACGATGCCAAAGTACTCCACATTGTTGCGATTGCGCAGCGGCAGGCGGATGCTGCGATCAGTCGAGTTGCTCGCGGAGGAGGATGTGTTGCTGCTGATGGAGAGGAATCGCTGCGACAGCTGCGATCCCATTGGGTTCTCCCGGGCATGCAGCGATATGCGCAGCCGGCGATCGCTGGCAAAGGTCACAGCCCAACCGACGAATAGCAAACACAGAACTCGAGCCATCTTCGATGAGCTTGCACCGAGCACTGAGCCGGCCAAGCTTCCATTTACTCCAGGGCCCCCCCTACTGGGTGCTCGCTCATGTAAGCGCATCTGCTGGGCGTAATTACCGCAGCGAACAGTAAAAGTAAAACTCATTAGTTAGGCAGCTGACTCCAGTGGGTTTAAGTAGCTCTAGTTGGCGGCTTACCCCTACCCCCTCCCTGCTAGTACAGAATATCAGCGGAAAATAGTGGCAGAGAAATTGCATCCTTCGCTGTGGAACAAATACAGACATCTTTTATTTGAGATCAGTCTCAACAGAGTTTGCAGCGCGGAGAAATTAAGTTTACGAGGAGGCAGCAAAGCCAATGCGGCTCTTGGACACATCGAACACTGTGCAGAAGTGCCTGATGAAGGCATCGCCCAGAATCCAGAAGCTCGTGCCCATGTCGCTCACCGCCGAGATGCAGATGGTGTGGCCCTTGTTGGTCTTCACCTTGAGCTTCAGCTTGTTGCCCGCCATGACGAACTGCTTGCCGGCTATAACGAACGTCACATCCGGCACCTTCTTGGCGCACTTCATCCAGCACTCGCCGGTGGAGGTGACGGTGCAGCCGAGGATCTTGTTGATCTTGTCGACGGCGCTCGTGGGCGCGGCGATCAGCGAAGTGCCCGAGTCCACAATGGCCTGGGTGCTGCCGCTGACCTTCGTGTCGCCCAAATAGAAGCCCTTCAGGTCGAACTGCCAGTAGCCCTTTTTGGTGACGGGCGTGTAGGTGTAGGCGGTGGAGCCGGTGTACGCACTGGTGTCCGTGCTGCCGAAGATGAGGACGCCGCCGCGCTTCGAGCTGCCGCCGCCGTTCATGCAGATGCTGAAGACGCACTTCGAGACGAGGCTCTGCGCGCACATGTTCTGCACCAGCGGAGTCACGCCATCCACGGAAATGCTGGGGAAGCCCAGGCCCAGGATACCATCGAAATCCGACGCCACAAAGGTGCTGCCCGGCTCCTTGGTGGTCATCGCAAACGTCTGGTTGCTCACAGCCAGACCCGCCACTCCCACGGTGTCCATGGCCAGCTTGCCCGCGACCTCGCCGGCGCCGTAGGTGATGGCGAAGGCGGTGCCGTCCTTCACATAGGTACTGGACTTGCCCGGACGGTATCGCTTGTGCTTCCTGCATGCCTCGCTGGTGCACTTGGGCCCCGGCACCCAGATGTTGGAGCTGCCCGTGTCGGGCAGGACCGTGAACATCTGCTTCGGCGTGCCGATTCTCATCTTGCAGGTGTACTCCATGTTGGCCGTGTTAGTCAGTGTGGTCGTGCCCGAGGTCTTGGCGAAGCTCTGGCCATAGCGGCTGGCGAGGAAGGACTTCTCCCATCGCAGATTGTTTGTGGTGCGTACAAAGTTCTGCTGGAAGTCGATCGGCACGCTGACAGAGCCCGATCCATTGCTCGCGGACTGAGCGGTTGCTGCGTTGACCTTTAATTTGGCATTGCCATTGGCATTGGTTTTCCGGACGCGCTGGCTGCTGCTCTTCCGGCTGCTCTTCTTGACGGCATTCAGTCTGCGTCCGCTGCTGGTTCTCGCTCTGGCAGACTGCCTGCTGCCCTGCCGCACATTACGTTGAGCCCGCACCCTCTGCTGCCTGACTGCCAGGGATCTGCGGGATCTGTTTGCCCTCCGATCCCTGCCCTCGGCCAGCACTGCGATGAGGCAAACGAGAGCACAGAACAGCAGAAGTTTAACGCGCATTTCGAGACTTAATTTCGACAGATAAGGAACCACTAAGCCCGGACAGTCGAGCCAATTTGGTTTTATAGTCGCTGGCCTGGTCTAAGAACTGTTGAAACCGTTGGCCAAGGTCGCTGCGAAACAGCTGTTTGGGTGGTCGGAATTTCCCAGCTACCAACGTGAGAGAAAGAGTAAATAGCAACACCTCCAAGTCTGATCACATCAAAGACAATTCAGCCTAAAAATAGTTCATTCACGATCTTTGTCTTTCAATATTTGCATTGCAAAAATTGTGCTCCAAATGGAAAAATTTGGCCATGGGCTCTATTAAATGCCTAACAATGTCAGTCACCAATAAATCGAAAACATAAAATTACATTGGGAAATGAAGCTTTAATATTCATTTGAAATATTGCAATGCTCGAAAATAAATGTATCTGAAAGTGAAATTTAAATTTAATTTAATATACGAGTAGAAGTAGACTTTTATTCGAAACTAAAACTAATTAAAGGTAATAAAATCAGACCATTACATTCATTGAAATTCATTTATTTTCTTTCATTCTCTGCGCACTTAACTCCAAAGTTTTAATTACGTCGAGAAATATGCAAACATCAGTTTTATTTCGGTACCAAAACAATCATCTTTTATTCGGCCAAAAATACGATAATATTTGCACAGCAAACTCACGTCAGAGCTGGTTGTCTGTGGCGTTATTTTCTGCCTGCTTGTGTTTCTAATCCTCCCAAGCTTCTGCAGGTGTCTGAGGTTGCTTTGCACTTGCTCAAGTTCGTCTCGCTCCACTCTGTGAACAGGTGAATATCAGTTTCAGTTTCAGAGTGCAAATGAAGGCATCTAAATTTATAACTCACTCAAACGATTGACACAGGCGCTGACTCCCATCTGGCAGCTATTACCGAATTTGCAGCGCACCAATCGACCATATATGCGGGTCTCTCCGCACACTGGACTGTAGATTGCCGGGCAGATGGAGGGACACTTCGCCTCTGATTGGGCCTCAATAAGAGTACAGGCCAGAAGCAGGCCAAGGAGCAGAACAAACGACTTCATTGCTATAGTGTAGGGGCAGATATTCTGGCTGATCAACGCCAGTCAGATGAGCTTTTATAGGGATGAGTTATCGCTGTCAACAGATCAACGCCCGCTGAAACAGCTGTTAAAAATTCATTTTAATTTAAGATCACAAAACGATTTCATTTAGCTGAACCTTAATGGCAGTTCAAGTTTCTTTCTTTACTGGGAACTTTGTCAATCAATCGGCTATTGGGAGGCTACGCAGAGCCAGCACTCCACACCCAGCCTGGGGACTGAGACCATTCATACTTTTGCACTGGTTGAGAGCTTTAACCTTCTGGCAAATACAATTCCCTGGCGCTAGGCATGGGTCGCCTTAAATGGTCGCAGTCTGAGCAGAAAACGTGCTGTTCAGCTTAACAATTATTGGTTTGAATTTCAATTTACAGCGATCATTTCATGGCACCAAACCGATTCGTTTCGTCAACGACTTGAACTCCCCAAACAGATCAATCCACTCCACTCCACTCTCAACTGAAAGTTGGTCATGCCGGCCGTGTGGGTGTGGATGCTTTATTGGCTCCTACAGCAGACACTCAGTCAACGGATCGTCAGAGAGCATGTCTACATGCGGTCATCGGGCATGACTGTCCATCATCATCCAGCCGAGGTTCGCTACGTAAAGTACTTGGACAGGCACCCAGTCCAGGCAGTGCAGCCCGCGCACATCCGAAAAGAACAAAAAGAAAAGAAAACGAAGAAATTAATTTTCAAAGAAAAGGTACAGAAAATATATGTTGTGGGGCGGAAGAAGCCGCGGAAAAGGAGATGCCATCAAGATGTTTTCCTGCTTGTCAACGCGAAGTCGAAACGACAAATCAAAGTGGCCTTTAAGCATGGCCTAAAGGACAAGCTGGCCAAAGCACTTTGTTAAAAAGAGTTTCAAAATAAATAATAAATAAATGTAAATAATGCCAGCCAGCACTTTGGGCTAACCATTCACTTGGCTTCGGGACGCTTGTCATGTCATGCCCAGTCCAGCCCAGTCGGACCCGGCCGGGCCAGACCAGACCGACGGGTGGGCGTTGAAGTTGGTCAACCAGATACGCACACTGGCACTCACACGGTGTCGTTGAGCTGACAGTTCCAGAGATTTATTACTTGGGGAGTTTACACATTTTGCTTGCTGCTTTTTTGCTCCCAATTGATACACCTAAAACAGACAAAGTCAATCAAAACTCCCAACAGCAAACAGCAAACAAAAAACAAAACATGCGCGTGCTTTGATTTTACTTTCGAAACGAAAGAAATGCCGGGAAACTATCCATAGCAAAACCCTCTGCCCAAAGGCAAATGACTTTCAAATATTCCAAACCACGAAGAAGATCCATGTGAAGCTCTTTCCGCAACTAACTGGCTCGCAACTGGCATAAATCGATGGAAAATTGCAAATTAAATTTTTCAGCCGGAAAATGGGCATCAGTATGGTTGGTAGCTGCATTTGATTCATTTGCAAGTCTTTAAGCAGGATGAAAGCTTGTTTTATTTGGTGCTGCTGCATCTGCTTTATTCTGCTGTCGGTTTATCACGTCCAGAGCTCAAACCTCACGCGCATACATCGCTTCAAACGCACTCTGCTGTCCATACATCGCAAAAGATGTACCCGAAATAGCGTCTTGACGGCCAACAATCGCTGTCGCAAGTTGAGTAATAAATTTGATCTGTGTGTTTTGCATGACATTTTAATTATTTCCATTTAAACAGATGGCATAATAAAGAGGCAACAAAGATGCCAAGCAATCCCACAGCTGTTCACACATCGATGGCTGATCACGATAAACGAAAAAGATTTCAAGCAGCGAGTATATATGCTGACATCCAGGACACACAAACACTCACTCAGCATGTCAATCGTCTGCCAGTTGTCTCTGCTCATCGCTCTGCTGGGTGGAGCTGTCGCTCAGACCAGGAACTGCTCCAACACGTGCATTTCCAATGTACGCTGCTCGCCCTACTTCAAGGCTCTTGTCTGGACATTGGAGGCTGGCGCATGTCGCGTCTATCAGAACGGTTGCATCTTCGGAAACGAGAACTGCTCGAGGGCCAATCAATGCTTGCCACGTAACTAAATCTAGCATGGGTATATTTGTGCCATAAATAATTGCGCATTCCACAGCTCTGGTTGCCACTTCGCAGGCGAGGTGTAAGGAGTTCTGCCGGAGACGCTGCCCCCGTGCGGGCTCAAAAGTTTGCGGATGGTTCCCGTACAGCGACAGCGCCGGTCGTTACGTGTCCTACCCGAATCGTTGTCTGATGGATCAATTTGCCTGCCAGCATGCTCAAGGTTTGTTTATTTCAGCATCAGTATTAATCACAAACAAAGTCTTGACCACTTTCAAACATTTATCTTATGTGCAGCCTATGTGGGGGAACCAATCCTGGGACAGTGCCCCCGCAATACATTGGACAGCTGAAACAGAAATCAAGTAGAAGTTCTGGAAATGATTTAGATCAGATATACTTCTGCTAATAATAATATCTATTCAGGCAATACAAATTTAAAATTCTATAAATATTGAAAAAAATTGTATGGCTAAGTTCATAAACCTGTCGAATACCGATGATTATATATTTCCCAAAATTGAATTAAATTCAATTAAATAGAGAGCACTAGTATGCGCAGCTGCTATCGACTGTTTAAACAGAGCTTCAGTGCAGATGTTTGCTATAAATGATGGGAATCCACTCGGCAGTACCCTCAGTTCTCTGTTATCATCATCACCAGCAGCATGGGCATGGGCATGGGCAACTACAGGCTGTCGTTTCTCGTTGTCTTGTGCGTTGGCTTACTGCAGCATCCGAGTGCCGCCCAAACCAGGAGCTGTGCCGGGACTTGTAATTTACAATTTCGCTGCTCGCCCTACTACAAAGAGCTGGTGTGGGCGGTTGTGGACGGCGTTTGTCGCGTCTACCAGAACGGCTGTATCTTTGGCAGCGAAAACTGCACGAGGGTCAATCAATGCCAGTCACGTGAGTGCTCCATCGCCGCAGTTTGTATAAAGCGTACAAGATCTCACTCTTCCTGTTAGCTTTGAGTGCCACCTCACAGGAGAAGTGCAAGGAGTTTTGCCCCAGGCGTTGTCCGAGCGCTGGTCAAGCAGTCTGCGGCTGGTTCCCGTACATCAATAGCGACGGGGTGAACACTGATCGCTATTTGACCTTCCCCAACCGTTGTCTGTTAGTGCAATATGCCTGCCGGAATAATATAGGTCGGTAGCTATCATCTTGAATATCATAAAACCATTTAAAATCCATGCATCACATTTATATAGCCATTTTCAACTCTAACATTTAAATTTCAGTATTGTTTAACCAAGTTAAATAATTTAAGAGTTTTCAAAAAGGTCACAAGATTTTATAGTCTATTTGATCTATTTTAAAGCTCATAAAATTTGTTGATTTCCAATTACAGCCTTTGTGGGAGAGCCATCCCTGGGAAGCTGTTCATAAAAATGTTATTACGGGTAAACAAAAATTAAAAAAATTGTCTGAAACGATGTATTGGCAGTAAAATGTGTTGTAAACACACACAAAGAAATCAACAAATAAAAGATAAAAAGTACATTGAGTGTGTACCTAGAATTCCCCTTAAAAGCACTTCTGCGAGTTGAATTTTTATTTATTCTGCAAGCAATATTATTTAAAGTAGTCCCTAAAAGTAGGCAAAAGTGGAATTAATTGCTGCACGACAAATCAGACGCTAAAAAATGGAACGCATCGAGGTGCAATACATCCTGCTCTTTCCTGGCCGAGGATAAGTTAGTCTGTTGCCTGTGCCCACGACTGGCCTCAGGGCTTCGTGGATTTGGTCACGTGACTGTAAATTCGAAAATGTTGTCTATGAACGAAGGCACGAATCATGCTGTGCCCAAATACAGGTGTACTCAACAAGTTCTTATCAATGAACTGATATTGTAAGCATTACATAAACATTGTGGCCACGTGCATGCATGTAGAATACCCCCAACAAAGCGAATTTATTGTGTCCAGATTAACAATGCAGTTCTCGAAACGAGTTCGCTGAATGTCCCAAATCTGGTCATATAAAAGTTCTTTAGTTCGCGCACAGCGCGTGGCAGTTGAAGAGCCCCGTCAGCCTCTACCCCACGATGAAGCTCATCCTGATACTATTAGCACTGATTTCCTTGATGGCATTGGCGATGGCCCAGGAATGCAATCCGGAGTGCAGCAGACGCATCGAGTACCTCTGCGGTAGAACGGTGCGAAGTGGCATTGAAATCGAGTGCAGCTTCAGGAATCCCTGCGAAATGGATAGACATGCCTGTCAAAAAAGGGAGGGTGAGTGCATGTCCGACAGATGCAGAGATTGAGATTGATGTGCATTAAATTCCGATATTATTTCATCAGTTTGGAGGAAGGCGTCGACAGGTCGGTGCACGCGAGACTCGGATACCTGTGGCCGCTAGGCAAAAAGTATGAACCAGGCAGCAGGAGAAGCGGCGCTGAGGGCAATAGCCAACACGAATATTTTTACTTTATTTTTATAAAAATTTACAAAAATATTGACACAATTGACAGATGAAAAATATAAAAGCATTTCGGTTGGCAGTACAGAAACTGATGTCGGCTCGACCTTCACATTAACAAAATTGCAGACAGAGTAACAAGAGTAGCCAGTAAAAATGCCAATTGCCTTTGGCAACAAAATTCTCGTCGTTTGTGTATTTCTAGCCGGGATCGGTGTGGGCCCCCTGTTTGCCTTGACGGGTGCGTCGAAAATGTTAAATTAATTGAAAATTAACAGGAGAACTGAAATCGCTATATCACATCCTATGTGCAGGTCCGAAAAAGTGCCACGATGTGTGCCCCATGAAGTATCGTGTCGTCTGCGCTCTGAACGCCCTGGACGGCTGCCTACGCACCTTCGCCAGCAGCTGTGTCATGAGGATGTACAACTGCAAGTACCAGAAGGGTAAGTGCGCCGTGATCCAAGGATCCACAGTATCCTCTGAAATATTCAATATTCAATTCCAGACTACCAAATCTTGTCGGAACGGGCCTGCGAGATCATAACCCACGATGAACTGAACAACATTCTGGGAACCATTCTGGAGAAATAAGTTTTTGAAATGTTATACAAATTGTTATTGAATTATTAAAATACGTTTAGGTTATAAAGCGATTCCTTGGGCGCTTTTTAATTTTCCATTTAACGGCCATGTCAATTCGACTGTCACTTTTAGTTCTACGTGATTTTTACATGTAATTTTCAGCCTGCAGACTGCGCAGACGTGTGTGTGGAACTTGTGTGTGGAACGCATGAGCGTGTTTTGTATTTGTATAAAGTTCTAGAAGGATAATATATATATCCCTTGCAACTCTCTGGCGAACCACAGCTCTGAACGCGCGTCACATCACCTCCGAGAAGGAAAATCGCCAGTTTTTATTTAGTTTTTTTTTCTGCAAAGCTTTAAGTCACTTTCTCCGGATTAAGTTTAACTGTTTTACATCCCGCTCCGCTTCATTCCCGCTCCACATTAAGCCATTAACTAGCGCGTTCGACATCAACTAAACTGTGAAAATTAAGTGAGAAAAAAAAAACGCGAAACAAAAAACGGTCACAGCAGACACAGAAGTCCCGCAGCCAGAGGAGGGTCAAGCAAAAGTGTGTTCGGGCAGGAAAAGGCGCAGGAAAAAAAAACTTAATTCCAGTGCACGGAGCTCGCAAGGACACGCTGAATACCTTTTCACGCGTTGCGATTTACTTGCAGGTTTGTATTTTATTTGTTACTCCCCTCCCCGATGGCTGTCATTTGTTGCTTTTCGGGCGGAAAACCTCCTTTTCTGCATTGCAATGTTGGCAAATTGCGCATCATAAATTATGTATAACAGTCCCCGTGTTGATGTAGGTGTATGTGTGTGGGGGTGTCACAGTATGCATTTTTCTGCGCGTGTGTGGGTGAGTGCGTTTCATTATTTCATTGATGCCGATAACTGCGTTTCATTATTTCATTGATACCGATAACTGCGTTTCATTATTTCATTGATACCGATAACTGCGTTTCATCATTTCATTGATACCGATAACTGCGTTTCATCATTTCATTGATACCGATAACTGCGTTTCATCATTTCATTGATACCGATAACTGCGTTTCATTTTTCATTGATACCGATAACTGCGTTTCATTATTTCATTGATACCGATAACTGCGTTTCATTATTTCATTGATACCGATAACTGCGTTTCATTATTTCATTGATACCGATAACTGCGTTTCATCATTTCATTGATACCGATAACTGCGTTTCATTATTTCATTGATACCGATAACTGCGTTTCATATTTCATTGATACCGATAACTGCGTTTCATTATTTCATTGATACCGATAACTGCGTTTCATCATTTCATTGATACCGATAACCCTCATTACGGTATATTATGAAAATGAGTAGGTATATTGTCTTGGCATATTTCTGAGGGTCGGACGGTATATTTTATTGATCAATCTGCGGTCACACTGCCAGGAACAGCTGTTCAATTCAAAAATAAAACAGAAAGACAAAACAAAAAATGGGCAAACAAGCAAAAAGATGTGTGCAATAGAGCTGTCAAATGATTGATAGTTGAGCCATCGATAGCTTTGAATGTTTTGAAAAAAACAATCGATACTATCGTGATAGTATCGGGCTAAAAAAATGAAATATTTACTTTTCCAAATATTAAGACACATTTCAAATTGACCGCCAAACTCAATTTAGCGCACCAAAAATACTGACATGTTCTTAACGGGAACGTTCCCGTATGATACATTTGATTTGTATGGGAAAAATTCAGCAACATGGGAAATTAATAGGCAGCATTTTTGTGCAACTTTGGCACGGAATGAGCAACAATCTGCATACCTTGGGAAAATGGATATTATAGACTTGAGAAATTCTTTGTAATTTCAGGCACCAATTAATGCCGAAACTAGTCTGTATATATAAAACACAAAACATATGCATTAACTGGTAAAACCATATCAATCCAGATCCAGATTGGAAAAAACATTTATCATCAATTAACGGAAATAAGGTATACAAATGTCCATACTCATACAGCAACTTGGTTGACCAGCAACAATTACGGAATGTGACCAGAGTTCACACTTATGTTGTATGCTCTGGCCGTTTTTGTTTGAACCCAATTATGTTAACCATCCAATAAAACGGAGTTCTCAAAACTACCCAGTCTTGTACCAAATTGATTGAAGATTTGTATAAAATGATTTTTTTTTAGGTTGAGAGGGCTAGTTATCTAGTAATATTAAGCCGAATATCAAAATCGAGGAATAACAATGCATCTTGTGTCCGTTAGTATATTTGCGGTATATTTTCATGTATATGAGTGTCGGTATATTACTGAGTATACCGGTATATTACTGAGTGTCAGACCGTATTTTTTCTCAATAAATGTCAACAAAAAACGCGCGCAGCCAGTTTTTGGTCAATTTGTTTGTCGCAATAATACTAACAATCTTTCTTGTGTGCGGCAATGTGCGGAAAATTAGGAGATCAGCATTGGATTACAATTGATGGCACATTAAGTGAAATTAGTAAGTTAAATGCTGCATCGAAGTGATTTGTTTAAATTAATATGCGTGTGTGTGTGTGCTTGCTTGTGCATTTGTGTGCCGCAATTTGTGTGTGTTTGCCTACAAAAGAGCAACAATTTATGAGACCCACTGACAAAACAACAACAACAATGCGTTAAGTACAATGCGCTATAATATAATAATCAAAGAAATGGAAATTTACCATGAATCAGAGGCTGCCAGCCAGCACGTCCCGTACCCCCACCCCACCCCACCCGCTATCCATCCATCATTCTGTGTGGGGACTTTATCATAAGCTTCGTACAATTCCACTGCATTTTTGCTTGTACCGATATTCTGATCCCCCACGGCGGCGTCTTCCACTTGAGCGAGCGGCCGTTTAATTGGTTCGGATGTGCACAAAGCAGCGAAACTTGATTAGGGCGTCTTAAATTCTGTTTTTGTGCATAATAATTAAGTTCAAGTTTCGCACAAGACGGAGACCTCTGCCTGCCTGTGTGTGGCCAAAGTTGTGGTTTGTTTGTGTGTGTGGTCGTTCTCGTGTTTCTTGGCCACTGCATAACGGTGATGTGATGTGATGTGATGTATGAGTGCACTTTCAACCTTTGACGGCCTGACTGCTGTGGTGACACTGGCATTGGCATTGGCTCTTTCCAGGAATCGTCTGACAGCCACACTGACCTTGACATTTACCACAAATATATACCAGGAGCATTCCATTTGCCTGTCGTGCCAGTGGGCATTCGGTAGTTGTGGGTGTGGGTGTAGGTGTGGGCGTGGGCGTGCAACCCAATGCCATGCGATGCGCCTTCTCCGCCCGCCCCCATGTATCCTGCTGCTATTGACAGCACTCGAAAGTTCTATAAGAGCATAAATACATATATGGAGTGATGGGAGTGGAAAGCGCTGGAACTGCGAGGGTAATACATTCATAAGTAGAAGGCGTACCCAGCCCATAGATGGGTTCGTGTTCTTCTATCCTGTTGGGGAATACCCATTGATGTAAAGTGCTTTAAAGAGTATATTTTTTTGTGGTTTTGGATTAGCACTCGATTCGATCTAGTCCCTGTCTTTAAATCCTTTTCTAGCTGCATTTAAGCAGTGAATTATTTCCGAATTAAATAAATGTATTCTCTTAATAAAATTGGCTCAATAGCGCTAGCAAACATCACATTTATTCTTGGTTAATCTTCACGAATTTCATGTTTGTTTTGTATTTTTATCACGTCTTCTTCCTTTTGCCATTATCAGGGAAAAGCTCCGGCACAACGTTCAAGATATGGGGCTTATATGTTCGTGTTGATTTTTCACTTGTCACAAATCGTAGGTGGGTGTGTGCACTGTACAGGGTATCCCAAAGTTGGAACATCAACGCGGTCTCTTTTCGACGTCACTGTTGGAATGTTTAATTATTGATTTGCGTGTGGAGTTGCTCAAAAGTTTATGGTCAACTTGTTAATAAGGCGCGTGGCTCGTGGCGCGTAGCGGAGCGAAGCAAAAGCAAAAGTAATAAAGCGCGGGTTAGCCAGGGGGCTGGGAGAGGGGCGTTGGCTTGGCAGTGGGGGGATGACGCACGGTCGCCGATTGGGCTCCGTGCTTCGTCTGACGCACAATTGATAAAGTGCAGCAATAAACGAAACGAGTAATCAACTTTTCCACCATTTACTGACTCTGCCTCTCTCCCTTTCCCTTTCTCCGTGGTAAACGTTTTTGCAGGGTAACGCAACGAATCCCTCTGGCTGCGGCTGCTGCGGCTGTTGCTTTCGCACACTTCTGGGCAACGCTTTGTCGCCGCCGACCGCAAAACTGGGCAAAATAATGAACTTGTGTTCCTCGGGCGCAACGGCATCGACCACATCGTTATCATCCACGGGTCAGGCGGAGAGGAACGGCGGCACGCCTGAAGGCGGGGGAGGAGGAGGAGGTGGACCTGGAGGCGGCGGCGGCGGCAGGAACAGCAACAACGAGGGACCCTCAGAGACGACCACACACTGTTTTGGTAGCAACGGAGGTGGCGGCAGCCCCGAGGAAGTGTTGAACTCCAACCACAGCCAGCAGAGTGCGGCCAACGGCGGCGGGGGCAGCAATCCGGCGAGCAGCAGCAACGGACACAGCCACACACAGCAACACAACGAAAATAACGCAACTATGCCGCCCGAGACGCGTCCCAAAATGGTGACGGTCAAGCATCCGGAATCCAACAAGCCCAAGCCCACCACCAAGAAAAGCAAGCCCATCCAGGCGGACCAGGACGTGATCAAGGCGCTGCAACGCTGCCGCGACGAGGGTAAGTCTGCCACAGCATCCACTCCCAAAAGGGAACACCCAATCAGTGTAGATATTTCCCCTGCAGGCATTAAGCGACTGGACCTGAGCAAATCCTCGATCACGGTGATACCCAGCACGGTCAAGGAGTGTGTGCACCTCACCGAACTGTATCTGTACAGCAACAAGATTGGCCAGCTGCCCGCCGAGATTGGGTGCCTGGTGAACCTGCGCAATCTGGCCCTGAACGAGAACTCGCTGACCTCGCTGCCGGAGTCGCTGCAGCACTGCAAGCAGCTGAAGGTGCTGGATCTGCGGCACAACAAACTGGCCGAGATCCCGCCCGTCATCTATCGGCTGCGCACGCTCACCACGCTGTATCTGCGCTTCAATCGCATCACCGCCGTGGCCGACGATCTGCGGCAGCTGGTCAACCTGACGATGCTGAGTCTGCGCGAGAACAAGATCAGGGAGCTGGGCAGTGCCATCGGGGCGCTGGTGAATCTGACCACGCTCGATGTGTCGCACAATCACCTGGAGCACCTGCCGGACGATATTGGCAACTGTGTGAATCTGAGCGCCCTCGATCTGCAGCACAATGAGCTGCTGGACATACCCGACAGCATCGGCAACCTGAAGTCGCTGGTGCGGCTGGGGCTGCGCTACAATCGACTGAGCAGCGTACCGGCCACGCTGAAGAACTGCAAGAGCATGGACGAGTTCAATGTGGAGGGCAATGGAATGACACAGCTGCCAGACGGCATGCTCGCCAGCCTGAGCGGCCTCACCACCATCACCCTGTCCCGCAATCAGTTCACCAGCTACCCCACCGGCGGACCGGCGCAGTTCACGAACGTGTACAGCATCAATCTGGAGCACAACCGCATCGACAAGATACCCTACGGCATATTCTCGCGAGCCAAGGGCCTGACCAAGCTGAACATGAAGGAGAACATGCTGACGGCCCTGCCCCTGGACATTGGTACGTGGGTGAACATGGTGGAGCTGAACCTGGCCACCAATGCGCTGCAGAAGCTGCCCGATGACATCATGAACCTGCAGAATCTGGAGATACTCATCCTGTCGAACAACATGCTCAAGAAGATCCCCAACACGATCGGCAATATGCGCAAGCTGCGCATCCTGGACCTGGAGGAGAACCGCATCGAGACGCTGCCGCACGAGATTGGGCTGCTGCACGAGCTGCAGCGCCTGATACTGCAGACCAACCAGATCACAATGCTGCCGCGCAGCATTGGGCACTTGAGCAACCTCACCCATTTGTCCGTCAGCGAGAACAACCTGCAGTTTTTGCCCGAGGAGATTGGGTCGTTGGAGGGACTGGAGAACCTATATATCAATCAGAATCCCGGTCTGGAGAAGCTGCCGTTCGAGCTGGCCCTCTGCCAGAACCTCAAGTATCTCAACATTGACAAGTGTCCGCTGAGCACCATTCCGCCCGAGATCCAGGCTGGTGGTCCGTCCTTGGTGCTGCAGTGGCTCAAGATGCACTCGCCCTACCGGCAGATGTGAGATGTGGACGGCGTCTGGCGCACTGTCTATGTGGGCAGCGACTGCTATTACCAGTACGAGCTGCAGGCGGTGCAAAAGGCGCCCGGTGACACAAAGCCGGAAGCGGGCGACGGCAACGATCGGCGTTAATGGTGCGATTTGAGCGAGTCCTATCCCCGTACCCGTACCCATACGCGTACCCGTCCCCCGTTCCTGTCCAGGTTCACGTTCTCCTCCGACCCAAGCATCCCGAGTAAAACCTACTGGAGTGCGTTGGCCGACAAAATGATAGCTTTAACGTGTTATGCCAATGTCCCGCGTATCGAAAACTGCCCTGCCCCGTTTTGCTTTTACCTTGTGTTAAACCCACTTTTAGGTCACAGTTCCCAAGCTGCTTGGACACACCATACACCACACACCACACACAATTTAGGTTCTAATTTAACTTATGCTTCCAAGCTAGTCAAAAATAATTAAATGAAACGAAACGAAAGTTAATTGAAAGCTTTAAAACCTTTTGTTCGAACTTTGGTCTTTGGATACACGCGCTCTCCCAACCGGGAGGCACAAAAAGCAAAGCAAAATCTAATGTTTAAAACAAAAAAAAAAAAACTACACAGAATACGCAAGCGCCAAGGAATTGTTTGAAAATGATGAAACAGAAGAGAAGAAAAAACAAAATGAAACTAAAAATTAATAAGAAATTATTAATCTTTATACAAGCATAAAATAGCCGAAAATTAAATGGAACTTTAACACGATTATTAAGTAAAATATGCAAATATGTACAGATATGTACTAAACATAAACTACTCAAATGTATGTAATAGGGATTTGGGTTAATATACAAATACGTGGAGCAGACATCCAAATGCAAATGCATATGAAAATGCTTCTTTTGTGCGCCCCCACGAGGGACAAATACTATATATAAATGTATGTGTATATCCTATACGATATTCTTTCAATTGTAAATGTACGTCATCGAGAATACGATTATATAACCATATATATGTGTGTAACTATTTTAATATGTGGCGCCAGCAGGCAAGTTATCGGCCATCACCACATAGATATATCCACTATGCATATATGTAGTGACCGACTTGCTGTGGTTTGCTTTTTGTATGTTAGCCTAAACTTAAATTAACCAGACAACTTAATACTAAACCTATACGTGTTTAATTGGAGTTAATCTAGCAAGCAAACAAAAACAGAAAACCAATGTTGAATATATCTGTACAACATTTCAGTATAGGTGTGCGTACGAATACTATAAATGATTCAATGCATTTAGTTATCGTAACTAAAGCACTGTGCCACAGTGATTTTGTACTTTGCACAGGACAAAGAGATAGATCGTATCCCTCCCATTTGCAAAATAGCCAAAAAATCGATTTTTAAAAATTCAAAACCCGCATTTTGGTTACACTGCGCACCGTTATAACTTTCACTCGATATCCACTGCAGGTGATCATTTTTGGATGTATTATATGATTAGTTGTCACCGTCATATTTTATATCCTCTGTATGACATAATTTCTTGGGGTGGCGTGAAAGTTAAAAAAGTGCGCAAGGTAACCAAAATGTGGTATTTGAATTAAAAAAAAAAGATTTTTGAGGCATGTTTATTGCAAACTCTAAGAATGGCTCACAACCAGGCCTACAAATTACATACCAAAAGTTTTATTTTGTCGCAGGCAAAGAGTTAAATGCCACATAATTGATAAGCATAAAATACATAAATACCATATATTCTGCGCAGATTGAAACTATGCTCACTCGTAAAGTTAACTGAAAAAGTGTTCTGGCAGAGAGAGCTGATAAGGCCTTGGGATACGAACTCGACGACGTATCCGAGGCCAAAGCAGGTAATCATTTGTGGATGTACTATATGGGTCCCATCTGACATATAATATATCCTGTTTGTGACCTGTTGCGGCCGCTGGACAAAATACTTTTTTGGATCAACTTTGCGGGAAAGATGCATAGAAGGAAATCTGTCGATTTTTCCATTTGCCATTTCGCACTGGTAATACATGTAGACATTGATGAATACCGCTCAAAGCCAACAAAACACGATGATTTCTATTTTGTAAGACTTAAGCTACATGTCCTGGAACACACACACAATGAACGAAGAAGTAAGACATTTTTGAGCCACGCTCCGCTGCAATGCAACGCAAAAATGGGCTTTAATCTTTTAACAAAATTGTAAAATCAATACATCAACGAAACTAACTTTAACTATTGTACATCCATACAAACATATTTACACACACATATATACATACACAATACATACACGCATCATATGATCTATGTACTTTTACACATCTATTTTTGAAAAAACAAATCAAAACAAAACAAAACAAAAACAAAGACAAAGACAAGTGAATGCAAAACACTTGATATCTACACATACTCGTATGTATTTATGCCAGTATTCAATGGGATAGGAGCATAGGTATGTACATATATTTTTCAAACAAACTGTATGCGGCAGGGTAAACTAAACTGGCAAAAGTAATTTAATTACAACAAATACGAGTAATAACCAAACAAAACAAAACGTATATTTCCAACGGTACAAAAATGAAATCGTAAATGTAACAGTAATACAAATACAAAAAATACAAATACAAATAAATGTTAAACAATATTCGCACCCTGTAATAATTACAGAAGAACTTTTCATAGAAATGAATACACAAACGTTTGTCTTTAATTTTAATTTTTTGTTTGTTTTTTATTACAACGGAAAAAACATTACAATTTGCCACAATAAATGTTAAACCAAGTCAAGTTAATGGAAAACGAAATGTACAACTACAAATATTATGATATTCCTAACATCAAATACATTTATGGAGTAAAAATTTGCAAAATAAAAGAAACCAAGCTGTTAGCCCAACAATGAGTTCAAATAACTGTTTGCATCGGCCTGGGGTGCCACAGCACTCAGCTAATTTTGGTCTGGCAATGCTGCGTGCGAGCGACCTGTAGAGCGGACTGCCTCTGGGGTCGACCAGTTGATACCCCCCAATTAACTGTATGCATTGCATTGCTGATAACTTTTATTTAGCATGCACGCTGCAATAGAAAGGAAATAAGTTTAATGTGTCATGTGCTCGTAGCTTAATGCAAGGCGGTTTTGTAACCAGTTGCGTGCTTAGTTAATCAGCAACTTCTGATGCTGACACATATACCCATTCCAGCGGTGGGTAGCAGCTCAAAACAGCTGCTTTGTGGGCTCCGTTCTCTTTGTAACTCGGGCGGACGGGCAGGCAGGTGATGATAACAAAGGCGTAGTAGCAGCAGGGCAAGTCATTTGGCAAACAAATCGCAACAGAGCCAGAACACTAAACACTTCAGCTAGAAAAGGTAAGCGATGTACATACATAAATGTGTAGGAGCTACGTGCAAAGTTCTACGTAGAAAATCGAAAGCAAAAAGGCGCCAAAGGTCAATGCGTAAATATGTGAAAGCAGCGGAACAAACGGAACGGTCGCTTTGTTCTTTATGCATCTTTGTCACGCACTGAGACTGCTACAAAGATGAAGGCTGCTTATAAATACTTTGCGAATTTCCTGAATCCCGCACAGTGGGTGTTTGAAAGTGAACGCTTCTACTTACAGAATTCCGCCAACCTGTAGCCACAATGAACACCTGCCCTGCTCTGCTGCTGACCTTGGTTTTTGCCTTTGGTCTCAGCCAAACCCAAGGATATTCCGCCAGCGAGGATGCCAGAATTATAGAGGAGTACAAGCGCGAGGTGGAACTCAATCACGCGAAGATCGCCCGGAAATTGGTGCACCGCGCCAACTGGGCGGCGGTGGGCAGCATCTCCACCAACAAAATTGTGGAGAACTATCCCATGGTCAATATCGTGTCGATCGATGACAGTGACGTCAATGGCAACTCCACAGGCAAGATACGCTTCCTGCTCACCGACCTGGACTTTACGGGTCCCGACTGGGAGAAGAACAACAAGGTGACGCTGCTTTTTAGTGAGGAGCAGACCCTGAACTGCAAGGATCACGGCAAGGATCCCATGGAGCCCACTTGTGCCCGCTCAATGATCAGCGGCCAAGTCCAGAAGGTGAGTGGCGAAAGCATCCAAAATTTCAATCAAGATAATAAACGAATTCCATCTGTAGTTCGATACAGCAGATAGCAGCTACCAGCCAGCGCTGGAAGCTTACATAAAACGGCATCCGTCGGCCAACAATTGGATAAAGGGTGTGTATCAGAACCAATTCCATTTTCCCATCTAATTTATACTCAATCAATGCTCAATTGCAGCCCACAACTTCTATCTGTGCGAGCTGATCATACGCAATATCTTTGTGCTGGACTTCTATGGTGGCCCGCATCAGGTCACTGCCTCCGACTATTACGCCATTCAATTGTGATAAGCAACCAGCACGAGTTGAGCATTCCAGCAACAAATTTCATAATAAGCTAATTATTTTTTTATTTTTTACTGATGTTTACTGACTGCACAAAGAAAGCTTTGCAATGGGCTCCTTCACTTATCAGTTAAGCTCCCGCCGAATCGGGCAACACTTTCGAATGAGGAACATTACACGTAGTGATGTACCCAGGAGTACATATGTATATTAAAATCGTGTAAATTAATTTATGTGTAATTTAATATATTTTTAAACGCATGGTTTCATTGATTACTTGATATATGTAACATTGTTTGGGCTAGCCAGGGGATGAGTCGTTCGAAACGGTTGTATTAAATATATATATTATGTAAATGTATGGAGGAGCCTATTGGCCCGGCATCACGCACATGGTGGCATCGATCTTCTGCAGCTGGGGTAGAATGTCGCGCAACTTGGATCGGTAGCGAACGTCTTTGGCCAGGGGATTGCTCTCCAAGTAGATCGTCTGCAGGGCCTTGTTGGCCTTCAGCAGTTCGATATTGTTCCAATCATCGATGGCATTGTGATTCAGCCAGAGCTCCTCCAGATTCGCCAAGGTCTCCAGGTTACCAACGGCCTTCAATCGGTTTTTGGCCAAATCTAATGTGTCCAGATTTTTGTTCTCTGACAGATTCTCGATTACTTCAATGCCGTTTTCGGATATGTACAGCTCCTTCAGGCTGGTCAGCTTGTCCAAGTTCTCAATCTTAACGATCCGATTGGCCTGCAGGCTCAGTATCTCCAGATTGACCAGCGTGTCCAGGTTCTCGATTTTGCCGATTTTGTTCTTGCCCAGGAACAACTGGCGCAGATTGACCAGTGTGTCGATATTAGCAATTTTCTTGAGCTTGTTGTCGCCCAGCTCCAGCATGGTGAGGCTGGTCAGCATGCCGAGGTTCTCGATGACGGTGATCCGGTTGGCCACAAAGTACAGTTTCTCCAGCTTGACCAGCGTGTCCAGGTTCTCAATTTTGGTCAGCCGATTGAAGCTCAGGTCCAGCATCTCCAGGTTGGTCAGCTCTTCGAGGTTCTCCACTTTGGTTATCTGATTGTCGTACAGTTCCAGCTCCACGAGGGTCTTCAGCATCGACAAGTTCTCGATCTTCTTGATGAGATTCCAGCGCAGGAACAATCGCTCGATCTGTGTGAGAGGCTCGAAATTTTCCAGCTTTTCAATGCGGCGATGATTCAGATCTAATTCGAAGCACTCTGGATCAATTGTGATTGTCTCCTCGATGGACGCCATATCCTCGGGCGCAATCACCTGGAGGCCAACCGGCGGCTTCACCGGCTCGCTGTTAGTATTAATCTCTCGGTCGGCATCACCCATTTTGGAAGCTCTTGTGTATTATAATTATACTTTGGGTATGGTATTGTACGTAAATGAATCACAATTCGATGCCGACTTTAACTTGTTTATTATTTCTTGGTATTTTCTTGAACAGTGTGTGTTTGAGTCGGGGTGACGCCTCAATTGAGCTGAGTGACGTCACACAGATCAATCTGATGTGTGGATAGCAGGGTATTTAATTGTTAATGGCAAACTTCTTGAAAACGAATGTTTTATGTGCAATATAAGGTTGGTTTACTTATATAGAGTTCAGTTTTTCATCGAAATTAAGCGACTTTTATAAAGAAACAACTTTCGGATATTTTTCTTGCGGCACCTTTAACTCTAACGCCTGTTTCAGTGCTGCTCGGCGTTCTGGAAGCAGTGTTGTAAATCGCAGCTTGGCCGTGGTCAGCTGGCAGCTAGCGTGCAATTAATTTTTGACAGTAAACTAACAATTGTTTAATCAAAAACAAAAGAAAATGCATCGTTACCGGGGATTAACCTAGTGGTTTGAGTTGCTTGCTTGGATTCCCACTGCACACTGAAGACCCTACAGTGTCCCAGCTCTAAAGATTTGACCACAGCTGGAAGGGAAGACTTCGTTCAAACAAGATGTCGACGGGATTAAAGTGTCGCAATTGCGGATCCAACGAGATCGAAGAGGACAATGCTCGTGGAGATCGAGGTAGGCTCTGGAATTTCACTTGTGACTTCAATCTCTCTTTATGACATCTGTTACCTATTCCCTTGCAGTCTGTACGAACTGCGGTTCTGTGCTGGAGGACTCGCTCATTGTGTCAGAGGTACAGTTCGAGGAGGTGGGCCATGGCGCCGCCGCCATAGGTCAGTTTGTGTCGGCCGAATCGTCGGGCGGCGCCACCAACTACGGCTACGGCAAGTTCCAAGTGGGCTCGGGCACAGAATCGCGCGAGGTGACTATCAAAAAGGCCAAGAAGGATATCACTCTGCTCTGCCAGCAGCTGCAGCTCTCTCAGCACTACGCCGACACGGCTCTCAATTTCTTCAAGATGGCGCTCAGCCGTCACCTGACCCGCGGTCGCAAGAGCACCCACATCTACGCTGCCTGCGTGTACATGACCTGCCGCACGGAGGGCACCTCACGTAAGTCGCCTCCCCCCCAATGATTCTGGCATGACGTAGTTGTTTAATAAGATTGTTTTCGTTCGTAGATCTCCTCATCGACATAAGCGATGTTCAGCAGATCTGCTCGTATGAGCTGGGACGCACCTATCTAAAGCTGTCACACGCCTTGTGCATCAACATACCGTCTGTGGGTGAGTAAAATCCAGAAAATTTCAATTGAATAATTAGTCGGGGTGTAATTCTCAATGGCAAGGTATTGGCCGAAATGAGAGCATCGATTTTGTCTATGCACAAAGGCAGCCAGTGGGGATGCCGCTCGAAAGCAAATTAGTGTACAATTTTATATATTCAAATAGTTAGCAAACGAGCTAGAGAAATTGTGCTGTTGATTGTATATAATATTGACAATGATCTAGGCGAAATTCCCTCGTAGTTTTTTTAGAGTCTGGTCGTCTGGTTTCTAATATTCTCAATCCTAATCCAAAGGGAAAGCACACTTCCAATATGAATTCGAAAAAATCTAATAATGTATTTTATTGATTAAGGTACATAATAATTATAATAGATTCATATTCAATATAGGATAACACTTGCTTCATTCAAAGGTATATAATGTGTACATACATACATTTATATATGTATGCATACAGAAAACATTAATTGGTTTCTTATCAAAAGCAACAGCAAAAAATCAGTACAATTTCCAAAGAAATTTTTAAGTCGAACATAAAATTGTTGATTGTTGCGCAGAGCAGCCAAGAAGATGTTACAGATACATGGATGGGATACATAGGTGAAAAGTACGGGGCTTAATATCAGTGGAAAGGCATATTTGTGGGCTGTAAGAGATATTATAGGGGAAATAACTACCGATATGGAAATAATGCATGCTACAATATGTATGTAATATATCGAGAACCAGACCTATGTCTCGTTTACACTCGTATTTACTTATTTAATAAACTTGGTTAACTTTGCTTTCAAATTCGTCGTATGCAACTCTTAACATGGCTCTTCACTCCCTTCCTCAAGTATATCTTTATCTGTATAGTTTATATATATGTTATTTATGTGTATATATCAGTATCAGTATCAGATCAGATGTATGTATATATGTTAGGTATATGCTGGCAAAAAATATTTGTTTTGGTATATATATCGTATTTGTTTTGCTCATTCTCTTCCATTTGCATTTGCATTCAACTTTAGAATATTGATTAACTTTAGCTTGACTGATTGCCCGATTTTCCCTTGCTTATTGCATTTACATATATTTCCGTATGTGTATATTGCGCCCATTCTATATCGCTGCTTCTCGCTTCTCCTCATCGCACGCTGCAACGCCTCAAGTTGTGGAACGTAATAAGTTTTTCGAGTCGTATCTGTATCTATAAATATGTATGTAGGTCTGGGGTGTATATGTTCAACTTGTTACGTTTTGAAAATAACTCTTTTTTTTTTTTGTATATGCCAACAAACTAGGTACAGTGCGTTTCACAGCTTTAGGCCAGCTGGAAGTGTTAAATCTCCCATTTCAATGGGCAATTAATCCATTAATTCCATGAACTGCTTTTGCAGCTTAGACACAACTGCCAAAGAGCTTTGAAACGCACTGTAGCGATGTATATATAGGAGTGTATGGTTCCATATGTGTGTATGCGTATGTATATATGACTATATAGGACTATTACGAAAACTAGAGCACTCTCTATGTGTACCGCACTGTATATATGTACTTGTCTATAACTGCTATATATAGATTCCTCTAAAACTCCAATTTGCCTTGTTGTGTTGCACTGAAAACCCATGAGTTTCTATTTTGTATTTGTGGTTGTGTCTTGTATTGCTGTGTTGGTCTCCTCTGTTGCGGCTGCTGCTGGCGATAGTAGCAAGATCCCTGCCACTCGGCGCAGTAGAGCTGCGCGCATCAGGTGCTGCCATCCTCCCTGCCGCCCAGTTCCTCGCCAGAGCTGTTCACATTATTGCCAGCGACTGTCGATGCCGATCCGCTGCCATTTGCATTGGCAGTCGCCGAACCAGCTGCTGTGGCTCCGCCTGCAATTGGTGTGGCACACACCGAATTGGTGGGCGAGTTTAAGGCCGTCACTGTGGTTGGTCCGTAGAAGATCAGTTCCGGTATTTGGCCGCCCTGCACGCCAGTGCCGTTGGTGCTCTCCGACGAGCACTGGAACTGGAACGTCACATTGCCCATGAGCACCTCGGACATGCCCTCCTGGCCAAAGAAGCTCAGCTCGTTGCCATCGAGTATGACCGAGGCGGTGTAGTAGCACTCCGGCTCGATCTGTATGGGATTCTCGAAGAACACGTGGAACGTGTTGCTGGACCCATCCGAGAAGAACTTCGTGTCGTTCTCGGCCAGTGTCCTGCCCAAGCGCTTCAGCTCAATCTTAACGTTATAGTTGGCGGCGCCCGTCGACGAGCCGTACAGGCCAAAGCCCACAATGAAGATTCTGCCAAAGATCAGATATGCAATTAGAAATATTGATTCAATTCGTGTTTGCATGCGGTTCAATGTACCTGCGATCTACGGAGAACTGAATGGAGTCACAGCGTCCGCGGTAGCGCCACTGATTCGAGCGATAGGCGCACGACTGGAATCTGTGGCACACCTGGGTCTTGAGACCGGCACGCGAGCGCGTGGGGAAGCCCAGATTCGGCTTCATTTTGGCTGTGAAATGCAAGAACATGTCGATCGTCTCCTGCGACGAAAGGATGCCGGTTTGGGCCACGCCATTGGCAAACTCCTCCAGTGTCATGGTGGGAATGCGTATCAGATGCAGCGCCTGGCCCAGCAGCCTCCGCTTGTTCTGGGGCGTGTCATCGATGCTCATCTTCTCGCAGGCGTTGAGGGCCCAGTTCAGGGCTGCCTCGAACAGATGGATCTCCTTGCAGTTGAGCGTCTCGCGCGACAATATCGACTCGAAGGTCTTGAGGTCAATGTCCACAAAATCCTCGGACTTAACCGCCATCTCGGCCTGGGCGTCGATCACTTCCCAGCAACGTTGCATCAGTTCGGGCTCCTCGAAAAGACGCGATTGACTGAGAAGTAGGCAGGCGTTTTTTGCCGTCAGTTTCACTTCCAAATAGTTGACGCACGCCCGTGCCAGATGCGGCACTATGTACTTTTTGGCCGCGTACAGCGTGGCCAGGATGTGTTCAGGTTCCAGTTTGATTTCATCACAATAGAGATACCTGCGGCAGCAAGTCGAAAATGTGAACGAAATGGACATGGATCAATTCGTGTGCTGATTCTCTCCTACCTTAGCAGCGTTAGGAAGGCAGTGGGCTCGACATCAGGCACTTTGATTTCCTGCTTATTCTCCGCCAAACCGCCATAGAACATGGCATAGAAGACCGAGCTGCCCGTGGCCAGGATGTACTTGTGCGCGGGTATTGTTTGAATGGGATCTATATCTGCCCAAAGGAAGATAACAGACAGCAGACTTAGCTTAGATCAGGGTTCAGTGACGCGTGCGTAGGGGAACTTACCGAACTCCCCGCCCACAATGAACTTGATGTCCGACATCAGTTCGTTGTTGAACATGGCCGCATTGCGCTCCAGCACCGTCGCCTTGCTGGCCTGCCAATTCGGATCGGCCGTGTCGATGGCATTGGAGGCGCCCACAGCCGCATAGTGCCAGTTGGTGCCGCCAGCTGAACAAACATACGATCCACTGCCGCTGGTCGGAGTGGGGGTCGAATTTGAGGCAGCAGCAGCGGCCGCCGAAATGGCAGCGGCTGCTGCCGAGCTCGATGGCAGACAGAAGGCCGTGGGACTGCCGACGCTGCTGCTGTTGAGCGCACCGGGCGAGGCCAGTGGCGAGGATGGGGCGCTGATCGGTTGGGTTATCTGAATATTCTGATCGGCCGCACTGCCCGAGGCGCCGCCTCCGGCCTGTGGCGAGAGAGCTGCTCCCCGCTGCTGTTGTTGCTGCTGCTGATGGTTGTGCGGCGGCGAGTGCAGCAGAATGTTTCCATTGTTGAGCGTCTCCACTGGAAGGCAGGATAATAGTCGGTTAGTGGTTATTAATGCTGATAGGGCAGGTCCCCACCCACCCAATTCGGACAGCGTCTGCTGAATGCGATGCAACATTTGTTGTGCTGTGCGTTCGGAAGTGTGCGACTTCCGCTGGGCTACCGTCGCGTCTGCATAATAAATAACGAATGCCGTTGCCATCGGGCTCCCCCTTTTTTTTTGTGTATTTTTTTTCTTCTAAATTTCCCCCGAATATGAAAGCAGCTCACGGGGGAAAAAGTGGAGCGTCCAAAAATAGCGACGCATTCGCGCTGTCTGCCGTGGCGCGCGACTTTTAGACACGATTCCCCCTCCTTCGGCGGCGGCAGTGTGATATGTGTGGAAAATCAATAACTCACAGACACGACTCGGCGCACCTGCACCTCCCCCTTTGTCAGTGCCTCTCTTTCGCTCACTGTTCGCTTTTCTTACCGTTTATCCAGCCGCCATTCGGCTGGGAATGGGACATTGACTCTTGGTTGCGCTTGTTGGCCGACTTCAGGGATAGCCGATTCAGGGCATTGTTGTTGCCATTATTACTGCCGTGATTATTGCTGCTGCTGCTGCTGGCCATGTCGCAGTGGAAATGTGAAAAATGCGATTATCTGGAGGTCAGGCAAAATGCACCGCGCCCCAACCGACCTTTTCGCGGTGGGCTGAGCTGGCTTTTAGCAAAGCGAGTGAAATGCAAACATTTGCTTTCAATTAAGTGGATAATGCACTGATGCACTGCCAAATGGCATTGTTTTTCTTCTTTTATTATTATTTCTGGCTGTTTTTTATTGTTTGATTTGTTCTCTAAGCGATAACGATAGGTTTTTGGCCTGCCCTCCGAACGTACGGTCACACTGGATTCTAGAGTGTTGGCTAAAAGCGCAAATGGAGTGCTGCTAAGCGTACAGCAGGGCGCGCGCATGTTTTGAATTTGAATGAGCTGCCAGCTTTGCTTTGCTTCCAATTTCGCAACTCATTGATTATATCATGGCCATTCGCGGCTAATATGTATTTCCGTCATGGCCCACCATAAACGCGCGTCAACGTCAAAGCGTACGTGTAGGAGCACTCAGCAAGGGACGATCTTAGAGCTTCTACAACAGTCGTTGTCGTTGTTGTCTCTGTCCCAATATCTTTCTCTCGCGCAGCCTTGCCTCGCTTCTGCTGGGTATTTGCATGTACTCAACCGATTTAAACTTGACTCTTATATGGTCTTGTTTATTATTTATTCTTCAGTTTGGACGGTGCATATTTAAAACGACCATAAAATGTGTTGAACTTGAAATCGATTCGATGGATCGCCGGCGGCACGGCTGTTCTGCTTGCTTTGGGTTGTTGGTCATCGGCGATGCCAACCCAAGCGCTCCAACGTGCCGCCGCTCGTCGAAGGTTTGTTTATTTCTTAGCACATTCCCACACAGACACACGCGCAGACACGCACAGACCACCGCGATTAAACCAGTTTCTGTTTTTTTTTTGTGGCTGCAGCAGCAGCAGCCGGCAGAGGGGCGGTGCTGGTGATTGTGCCGAAAATTACAACAAAAAATGTTGTTGACCTTTGCGCAAACTAATTTGTAGTCATTTGGTAGATCGATCCCCATTCCAACACACCCCACCCCACCCCAGACCCCCCCGTAATACTCACTGTGTTCGGGCGGGGGCATCTCCTCGTTTTCCGGCACTCGAACCGCGTACTCCGGCTCATAGTTGTGCGCATAGGCGCTGCCCCAGTGGCCGGCGAAATCGTCCTCCTCGAGGGTCAGCAGATGATCCAGCACCTGCACGCCCCGCTCGAGGGGCCCGTGGAACTTGTTGATTAGCTCGGAGAGACGCAGATTGAGGCCGTAGTTGCCGCCGGTGTCGGTGCCGCTGCCACGGCCGCTGCTGGCTCCGTGCGGTGCCGTCGTATCAATCGACCAGTAGAAGAGGTGACGTCCCAGGTGACTGCTCAGGTGATTCGCAAAGGCCTCGATCATCTTTGAGCCAGCATCGCTGTCATCGCTACTCCTGTGCTCTCGCCCACGCCGCCGCCGTCAAACAACTGCAACAACAAATCGGAAAGAGAGCAACCGCTTGGGTTTACATAACGCAAGAAAAAATGCGTGAAAGCTGCTTCACTTCGGAGCACCGAAGATTGTATACCCTTGCTGAGATCTTTACTTAAACTTGGCAGAGTTGGAACTGTACTTTCTACCTAATCCGGCTGTATACTCCCCACGCGGAGAGGGTACCAAAAGAGTCTGTGGCTTGGAGTGCTCTCCTCTTGGCTAACAAATTGCCATTTGCGGTTGCACTTTCACTTCCACTTCCCCTGCCATCGCCACACGCATCTGTCGCATTTAATCTGTTACAGGAAGTGAGTTAAATCTGGTCCGGTCTTGTGTGCTCTGCTCTGCTCTCCGCCCCCAAATCGCGGCTCTGGCTTAACGCTTTTGGGGTCGCCTGCGATGCCGCCTAAGCAGAACTCATTTCTCTGCGCTGTGCACCTGACTCCGCCAGCGGAGAGGAAATTATGCAAGCGGCTAGTTTTAATTGGCAACACGGCGAAGTCCGTAACCAAAACAAAACGGCAACAGACAGACATGAACATAATTTTATTTTTTCTCTCTCTCTCTTTTGTCGCGTCATGCGACGCGGATGATGACGACGGCCCGGCACGGTCCGGTCCGGTCCGGGTGTCGCTGGTGTCTTGGACAATCAACAACTTTGTAGCGACATCGGATATGGGCAGGAGTGAGCGATACCTGAAAGCTGACGCCACCCCCCACCCCCGCACTGACACGCCTTCTCCTCAAATGACTTGGCAAATTAACAAAGCAATTTGTTGTTGGCGCCTAATGAAGTTCTTCATGCTTCGATTGTCTCTCGCGCGTCGCCGAACTGATCTTTGTTCTGTTTTGGCTGGGACTTGACAAAAATTCGTGTTGCATAAGTGTGGAAAATTCCGAATTTGAACTTGATTTTGAGTGGTGCAAATTAAGGTCAACTTTTAGTGCGTTTTCTTGCTAAATAGTTGCACGAAAAGTTGTGTGTGTAAATACCGTTACATGAGTTCTAGTTGCGCAGCCAACTTAACTCTGTACGGAAATCTTTTAAATTTTAAATTATTTATTTGTGTGCAAGGCAAATGGCCAAATCTAGTGTGAAAAACTCTTTTGATAGCTTATTTACCTGCTCTTGATCTCGGTCGGGTTTTGATAAGTTTTTAAATATGTTTACGAATTTGTTCTTGAATTAAATGTGTCGTAAAAAATATAGAACTGTTGTGTGTATGGAACTGTTGTGCAGGAGCTGCTCTAGCCTGGAAACAAATGTGTACTCATATTTCTCTTATAGTTTTAATGTCAGAATGACATTTGCTTAAAGCGTTGCTGAGTGAAGTCATTGAATTATAGCAAGCAGTAATAATGGACAGCTCTGAACCTCAATTAAACTCTGCATCCTGCAGCAGCCTGACGGATGTAATGTATATTTATTTTGACAGATTTTTGTACTCATTGCAAATCGGATGCTCCTCGTCAGGGCTGGCTGGCTGCCGAGCATTTAAGTTGTTGAATTTATGGCTAGATTCTTTGTCAAATGGAAATCAATTAGGCGTACATAAATCTATGCAGCTGTTTGATCCCAGCCCACCCCATCGCCCCATCCCATACCCTGCCCTGGCAGCTGCTGCCATGCAAAGCACACACTCAATTTATGCTAAATTAATTTCATGGCTTAACAATCAAGTCACGTTTATTATTCATCAGTTTGCAGGTTTTTGTTTCATTTTGGGCTGGCTGTTTTATTTTCGCTTATTTTTCCGTATTTTGCTGAATTTGTTCCTATGTGCAACTTTATTTTCGCATTAAATGGGGTTTTTTTTCCGGCGTTGCCTCTGCACTTTGCACGCGTATGAAACGCATTTCAGATTTGCCGCCTGCATTGACTTGGGACGCCCTTTTCTTAATTTATTTGTGGTCTTGCTGGCTACGCCTCGCTTGTGGTTTATGTCATTTTTCATTGCCTCTTTAATTGCAAATGGCGCGACCCACATTGGCCCAGTCGGGTCATACTTTGGGCGACTCGACGAGAGCGAGAGAGACACCCGCGTAACACTTTCGATTTTTGTTTCCTCATTACACGCTCCCCAAAAAGTAAACCACCAGCCAAAATACACCAAGAGTGTATGTATGAAGAAGTTAACGACTGGCGACTGCGACTGCGACGGCCACTCAGAGAAAAAGTGAAGAGTTGTCTTTTCTTTTGGGTTTTTCTCTTTCCGTTTCTGTTTCTGTTTTTGTGGCTGTTTTCTGTTTTCTGTCTTCTGTCTTTTGTCTTTTGGCCACTCATTATTTCTCAGCTCTTTACTTTTAACGAGCTCCTTTTGTTGCATTTTTCATTTCAAGACAATTTTGCAATCGCCACGCATATGGCTGATTAGCAAAATGTCTCATAAAGCAGGGGTCGTCTCTGCCTACACTTAACCCTCCCCAAAACACACACTTCCACGCGGGCCACATCTAAGCCATCTCTTCAAGCTGGCCCAGCAACGACCTCCACACATACTTTCGGGCCGGCGCGGCGGTCTCTGGCCCAAAAACCATTCGCTCACGTGGCCCCATGCTCGCAGCGACGATTCGTCGGTCAAGCGCTCGAACTGTCGATCGGTCAATCCACCGATCAGTCGGTCAAGCAGTTTTGTTGATTTGTCGATTTTGCACTTTAATTATGAGCTCTTGTCTGTATTTTGTCTTGGTTTTTTCCCCCAACATTGTGTATGTACACTTGCCCCAGTGGCCGGGGCTTTTTGGCTTGGGATGGAATGGTTTTGGGCCAGCTTGCCAATTTTAGTTCAGGTTAGTAATCTGATTAAAGCTTTAGGGAACCGTTTCACAAGAGGCTCATATTAAAAGGGAGTTCTTGGGCTGCCATGCACTTTGCTTCAGGTTAGATCACATCACAAACAGATCAAGCTATTTATTAAATTTGAAAGGAGAGCAGATCGAGAGCAGATCAATTAAGCGAAAATCGGCGGAAAGAACCTTAAAATAGAAGGCTGATGTTTTCCTAAGGATTTCGCCAACCAGGAGCGAGCCATTAATAGATCAGAATATTCCAAAATAGTTTATGCTAATGGGTAAAAGCTTTATCGAGGAATACCGCACATTATTTGCTGCCAGCTCTGGGTTTTTCGGGCCTGAGTATCTCATTCTCGTCACGCTCAAAAGTCTGAGTTCCATCTGGCAGTAGTCAGTCGCTGGCCGCCTCAGTCGCTCGATGCCTGAGTGTGTTTTTGTGTTCGTATGAGTCTATGCCGCGTTTCGAGGGCCCTTAGGTTGTTTCGCAATTATTCAGACACTCTCCGCTGTCGGTGGGGGGGGCGCTCTGTCTTTGGGTCTCTGGGCCTTTGGTGTCTGTCGTCTGCGCCTTTAGACGCTTTAGTTTGCAGATAATTTTATAGACATTAACATGCAGTTTTTCTCACTCACTTTTCATATTTCTTTAGATTATTTGGTAAGTCATGGTGCATTTTGTCTAATGACTCGACGAATTAACCTTTTTTTTTCTTCTTTGAATTGTACAATACATTTTTCTTGCTGCTTGCTTTCGATTCTTTTCGGGCCAGTAAAATTCCCCCATTATTGAATGCGTTTTGGAGTGCGAATGAGTTGCTAAATTTGATTCGTTTTTATTTAATTCTTGTGACATATTCCTCGATTTATGTCTATGGTTGGTTTTTTTTTTGTTTTTTGTATTTTTATTTCTTGTCCGTTTTTTTTCTGCTGCGACTGGAACCAGTTCTGGAATCTTTTGCCACGAGTCTCTTTGCTCAAGTTTTTAAATAATCTTCTGCTGCTGCTGTATGGCAACAACAAATTGTCATCGCGTCAGACGGTTGGCCAAAAACGTTTTCTGTGCCCGTGTTACTTAACATTTAAATATTCATGACTCCCCGCCCCGTCCGCTGGGGTCTGGAGAGGAATTTTAAATGGGATTTCGATGCCCAGAATAGACAGATATATTTATGCCATTTCGTAAGCTTTATTTTTGCAAGGGCGGGGCGGGGCGGGGCGAGGCGTCCATAGCTGTTGACTTTAAGTTGAAAGAACAAACAAGAAATTGCGGTGCGGTGAGCTGTTGACTGATCTTTGTGCTGTCAGTTCAGGGAAATTTCTGTGAGCACCGAACCCCGAACCCGAACTGAGTATTGGCAAACACTGACGGAGGGCGGACTAACGGACGGACGGACGGACAGTCATTAAAAAATCACCTCCAGAAACAATAATCAAAATCAAAGTTATGAGCGTTAAATTACAGCTAAACAGTTAGCAATTAGTCGGGAGTGCATTTTACAGATAGTAATTACACGGCCAGTGCCGCCGATCTACCGATCAGTCCGCAGGTGATAACAGCGACGAGACTTCACTTCACGATAGCACCGTTAGTCCGAGCACTTGAGAGTCAGCTGATCAGCAATGCAGTCCCCCATGCGCTTTTCGGGCGGGATTTACTGTTGTTCAAGTGTTCTTTGATTTGTTGCCATTGTTTCCCTCAAGGCCTAGCACTTTCTTTGCACGATCTTGGGGCGACCTTCAGCGCTGGGGTGCTCTCGTCACCACAGGCCCAACATTTGCTTGCTTCTCACATCTTAATAGCTTATCCACATATTTGGACAATCGATTAACTGCTGCTGCAACTGTTCATTCGCGACTGTTATCGATGGAATATCTGTCATTAATGCGTTTTGCACTGAATGAAGCAAAGCTGAAAGAGTCATAAAGCCAACAAACCGAACACGTGACACATTCGAGAGAGAGAGAGCGATGGGGAGAGAGACACAGAGAGATATAGATAGATAGTTGGAGCGTGAGATTTGGAAAAAGAGAGAGACAAGGTTACATTTAATTTAATTTGTTCTAATTATTAGCTGGATTAATTAAATTAGCGGCAAATAAAAATACCAGCAAGCAGTGGAAAAAACTTGTGGGAAGAGCACTGCTTCTAGCCTAAGCGGATAATTTGATTATTTTCCGCTCTTTTGCCACATAAAACTTTTGCCAAAAATGAAACTTTTATTAGAATTATATATTGCATGGAAAAAAATACATATATCCATATGCATATGGATAAGATTGCTCATGAGATTAATCACTGCACAAATGCACTGCTTCTTTTTTTTTATTGATTATTTGATTTCAATTATCCCACTTGACCCATAAAGAGGATCGTAAACAGCTGATTGAAAACGGTCATGCAAAAGAACGTCAAGAGTGTAGCCATACAGCCATAATCCACAATCATATTGAATAATAATTATATATGTAGGGGATTTTTCGGGGGTTTTTTGCCGCTTTTATCTTTGTAGTATTTGCACTTCACTTGAGTTGAATGTTAGAACCTGAAGAGTTTATCGGAGGGTCTTAATCCAAAGCTATTATAAGCAATTATCAGCAGGGAATTTTTGGGCACTTTTTTCCGCCCCCCTCCCTCCAGTTGTATGTCTGTAATATTTGCACTTCACTCGGCGTAATTGACGCCCCAACCGGCATTTGCACATAAATTAAAACGTCAACAGGAGAACAAACAAACAAACAAGCGAATGAGCGAGCGAGCTACGCGCACATTGCAAATGATTATTATTATTTTAACAAACAATTGTGTACGAATAGCCGTACGAATACACACTTTGGTAATTTGGTGAGCCACAAAGCAAACCACTCACACTCTAGAGAAGCCACAGCACAGCACAGCACAGCAAAGCACAGCACAGACGTTGAAAGAAGATGTTTTACATGTGAGGAGGGACTCTTTTTTGTTTTGTTTTCCAGCTGCCTCTGCGCATGCGCGTCGACCGGCCACGTTGTTGTGGTTGTGTTGCTGCTTGCAGATTTTCGACCGGGGCCTGAGACTGGGAACTGGGGACTGTGGGGACTACTGCGACTGCGACTGCGGCTTGAGGTGCGCGCGAGCCAACGAACGAATTCGTAGTGACTGAGAGACGAGCCAACGGTGTAGCCAAAGATCACAGACGATCGATCGGCGGCGTCGTCGTCGTGTTTGTTCGCCTTGAGACGATCACTTATCCCATGCGATAACTGTGCTGTAATTCTGCACTTGTTTCGATGTTTATTGAGTGCGAACACAGAGATTTGTGGAGTGCCTACACTGCGCGGCGTAGTGTCGAATGTGGTTTTTCGAATGTTTCATTCATGAGGTAAGACCTTTAGCCTGGTTCCCACTGGCTAGGCATACCTACCATCGTCCCTGAACTTGAATTGATGTGAATTATAGGTTGCGAACGGAATTGTGTGTTTGTTCGCTGGGAAGTCAGCACTTGCAGGCAGATGCTCTGCCGATTTAATTGAAGTATCTATTATTTTCTTTTCCAAATGGTTTCTCTCCGTTTGCAATCCGCTTAGTGTAAGGTTTTTCCAGCTTTAGGCTTTTGTTAGTTAAGCTCTTGGGCGACACAATAAGTATTGTTTGCCATTGCACTGCTGGAAGTACTGCACAGATTCCAATTTCATCATTAATCACGAATTCTTGGTCAATTACAAAACAATTAAAGCAGGCGGCACTACAGTTAATTGCGTCGAGCAAAACACCGGAGCCAACCAAAATTGCTGGCATTTTTCAGAAAAACGCAAAGTAATCAAAGGCAGACTTGGTGTGGTGGGGTTTGAGGGCCCAACCGCACCCAAAATGATAATTGCTGTCATGACAAACGCAAAAATAAAGTTTAAATAATAATAATTTCAGTGGCTGCAGTTGCAGATTGTCGGCAGGGCTGAGGGCTGAGGGCTGGGCCTGGCTGGGCCGGGAGACATTAAGAAACCATTAGCAGCAGCCGTGCAGCAGCCAGGCAACTGTCAAGCAGTAGCAGTTACCCAACAGTATCTCGCAGCGCGGGAGTAACAGCTGCTCTAGATGAGTGGGCGAAGGGTGTGTGCTGAAGGGTCAATGAAGCATGTCCCCAGTCACTGTTTTAGTTCCCAATCACAGCTCCCGTTCACAGCCGCCGCAGCGGCATCATTTTTCAAGTGAAGCACTCAACGGCAGTTGCTTCCGAGGATCCGGTTGGTGGGATGGGTGCGACTGGAGGGCTGCTTGCGGGCCTCCACAAATGTGCGCATTCATTAGGGTTTAATAAATTATTTTTTTCCTCTTGTTGCTTAGTTCCTTCTCTATGTTTTTTTTGCTCAAGTGCAGTTAGCGAGACTTTGACAAGCTTCCCCTGGCTGTTCCTCCAGGGCAGCCGTGGTTGACGTTTAACAGCATCTGCCTTTGTGTGTCAAGTGGAGCTGCATAAACAATCAAGCTGGTGGCAGGCAGAGCGGAGGACTACCACGCAGACAGGGGCTAATAAGGTGACAAAATAAAAAAAAAACAGCGAGGAAATATTAGCCAAAATTATGCTGAGCAGGACAAAAGGTTCTGTTAATACGGCAACAACTTTGAGCATTGCTGGATTCTATTTAATTTGTTTGCAAAACAAAACCCCACATACCAGAGGTTTCTTTTGCGTTGCTTTGTTGCTTTTGTGTGCGCTCACATAATGTTGTTGGTCTGGCCAAACAATAAACCTTTAATTATAATTAAATGAGTAATTATATACGAAATTATTTGATCATTTACTTGGACAATTATTCAAACGATTATGTAAAATTGAAATATGTAATTTCTCACCCCCCCCAGCCCCACTGGGACAGCCACAGCGGCAGGCAGTATTTGTAATAGCTTGGGAAATCTGCCGCCCCTGCTCCCTGCTCAGCCACTCTATGACATTTCCCAACTGCAAAAAAAAGGGAAAAACATATATAAAACAAAGGAAAACAAACCAAAACAAACGCTGGCAAATATGTTGGCAAGGTCGCGTCTCTGGATCTGGGGCTTTTGATTTTCCATGGCGTTGCCGAGCTGATATTTGCCGTGCGTTAATTGTTGTTTGCGTTTGGCTTTGGCTTTTGTTCCGTTCGACTGTGACTGGGGACTGTGGACTGGGACTGGGACTGGGGATTGGGCCAAGTGTTAATTGCACAGGTTGGTGTCGATGTTGTCGGCTTGCGGTTTCCTTGGCTGGGCTTATCTTTCATCTAGTTCAAATACGACTAATTATCGGTTTAATAGGCCAACGCATAGCCCAAAACTTAGGCGAGTCGCTGGACTACGTGACGGATGCGTGATGTCTGTGTGGAGAGCGCGCGCTACAAATTTATCGCATGCGATAAAGTTGATCTCCCACTCAGCAACGCTGGCCTCTCTCTCTCTCTCGCTCTCTGTCTGTCTCTCTCTGTGGGCCTCATGTAAAAGTTGAATGAATTGAATAAAAACAATATGGTATATACCTGAAGTTCGGGTTCAAGACTGTTTATTTCGGCAGCCGTCCATGGCTGTCTGGGGCCGGTTATTGAATGTTTTCGATTTCGTTGGGCAGCAGAGCCGAGCGGAGCCGTCTTCAAGGTCGTCGAACAAGTTCTTCGGCTGCTGCTAATGCTATTTAAATCTGTTGATGGCATGCACCACTGACTCATTGCTTCCTTATTGCTGGGTGTTTCTTTTGCAGATCCCTGCCTGTACATTATGCGATTCGCCAATCGCCTGCAGTTGGGCGGCAAGACCCATGAGGTGTCCATGACGGCCCTGAGGATTGTGCAGCGCATGAAAAAGGATTGCATGCACTCGGGCCGACGACCCACCGGACTCTGTGGCGCAGGTGAGATTGGATTATATCAAGGTTGAAGGTGGGGAAAGCAGCTTATTTTTCGTCTGCACTTTCAGCTCTCCTGATTGCCGCACGCATGCACGACTTCAGCCGCACCATGGTCGATGTGATTGGCGTGGTGAAGATCCACGAGTCGACGCTGCGCAAGCGACTTTCGGAGTTCGCCGAGACGCCGTCGGGCGGCCTAACGCTGGAGGAGTTCATGACCGTGGACTTGGAGCGCGAGCAGGATCCGCCTTCCTTCAGAGCGGCACGCAAAAAGGATCGTGAGCGGATCAAGGACGTAAGTGTGGCTGGAACTCTCAAGAATATCCAAAATTTACCTTATAAATTCCTCCGCAGATGGGCGAGCATGAGCTGACGGAACTGCAGAAGGAAATTGATGCGCATCTGGAGAAGGATCTGGGCAAGTACTCGAGCAGCGTGTTCCGGCAACTGACGAAAATCAAGGGCGACACTTCGTTCGACTCGGAGCCGGGCACACCCAAAAGTGCCTGCGAAAACGACATTGAGCTGGAGGACTCCAGGCAGTTCATTGAGCAGTCGAACGCGGCCATCATCAAGGACCTGATCGAGCACAGCGAGGATGTGAAGAAGACGGAGCCTGGCAGCCTGATGGCGGGCATTGAGGGGCTGCGGCCCGACATCGAAGCCATTTGTCGGGTGACCCAAAGCGAACTGGAGGATGTGGAGCGGGCCAAGCTGCCGCTGGAAACGGAGCTCGTCATCGACGACCTGAACGATGATGAGCTCGATCAGTATGTGCTGACCGAGGAGGAGGCGGTCACCAAGCTGGAAATGTGGAAGAACATGAATGCGGAGTACCTGCAGGAGCAGAAGGAGCGGGACGAGCGGCTGGCCAAGGAGCGGGAGGAGGGCAAGCCGGAGAGGAAGAAGCGTAAGCCGCGCAAGAAGGTCATCGGGCCGTCGTCTACGGCGGGCGAGGCCATCGAAAAGATGCTCCAGGAGAAGAAAATCTCCAGCAAAATCAACTACGACATCCTCAAGACCCTGACCGACAGCATCGCTGGCCTGACGGGCCAGTCCCCCGCCTCCAGTGTGGACACCAAGCCCACCACCTTGGAGGAACTGAAGCAGCAGCCGGTCATTGTGGAAGAGGGCCCCATTGCCCCAAAGAGCAGTCGGTCCAAGCCAGCCTACGATCTGCCCGGACCCAGCAGGAAACGGCCCAAGCTTGAGGCAGGTCTGCCCATAAGCCAGCCGCCCGAGCTGGAGGTGGAGCAGCCCGAAACCAAGCCCGTTTTGGAACAAGGAGGTAAGCAACGCCAGTGCAATGCCCGCTGATCTGCCCGCCATCTAATGCGAATTTCCCTTCCACAGAGGCGCTGATCGAGGACGACGATGCCGAGGTTGACGAGGCTGAGCCGGAGCCCGAGGCCGAGCCGGAGGCCTCGCTGCAGGATATGCTCTACAAGGGCGGCGACGACGATGACGACGAGTTTGGCTACGGCTTCGAGGAGGAGGATTACTAGACTTCAGTTCGCATTTAGCCCCCCCAGCGTTTTTAGCCCTTAAGTTACGATACACACAGATTTTTATAGTATGCGTCTTACTAATCATAATACAATTAAATTAATCTTAAAGTACTGCGCCCGTTGCAGTTGTGCTGCTGCTTGCCGCTTCTTTGGCGAGTTGGCAGCCATTAAATCATCGCTGGCTTCTCGACTGCGTGCCCTGCGGCCCTGGCGCAGCCATTTACATGTTTAAGCCATGTCGGGAGTCCGGGTGGCCGGGTGGCAGGGCAGCGGGGCTAGTAGTAGTTTGCTTCTAATTGTTGGCGCTGCCGTGGCGCGCCTCCAAGTGCTGCAAATAAATATTTCACTCTTAATCATGTTTTGCACTTTGTTTTGCTTGCCTTTCTCCGGTTTCTGGTCCTGCACGGCACTGCAGGCGGCCTGAATCATGCCACGGCACAGGCAGTCAGGCAGCCAGGCAGCCGGGCCAAGAACTTGGCTCGACTCCACGGCCTGGGCGGCTTGTTGAGTGGCAAGTGCCCGGCAATGAGCTGTTGAGTCTACTGCCGAGCACTTGTCTTTGCGATTTTATAGTTATTATGTTGTAATTAGTGTTAATTTACTTGCCTCCGCCCCCTGCTTCACAGGCACTCGCTCTTAGCGCTCAGCTCTTTAGCTCTCAGCCCCAGCCATAAAGTGTTGCACAGTTTTGGGCTTTAAACTTTGCTGCCCCCAAAAGCCCAGCCGAAAACGAGGGCCGAATCAAACTGAAGTTAACTGCACTTAATGTCCGTTCGCTAATTTGCATAAGCCCACAGCTGGGGGATAGTTATTAATAAAATGCACACGAACCACTCGACAATCCTGATGGCTGCGGCTGTGACTGTGGATGTGGCTATGGCTGTGGCTGTGGGTGTAGCCCTGCCCCAGATCCCTACTCGGGGACCGGCTTAGAGCAGGCCCAACTGGAAATAATAATGTGAAATGTATGCACATGTAAATCCCCGAAGCAAATGTGACAGTAAAACGGCAATTAGTAGACAACTTGACTTGACTGCTGCTGCTGGCTCTTGGAAGTTTCCTGGCCTCGGTCTGGCCATTGGTCAGTGGTGCAACTAATTTATGCAGCGCCAGGGCGGAACTGGGCCTGGGCTGAGTTTGGGCGAGGCGCTGGCAATCGCTGGTTGCTCTTTTGATGTGAATAATCTCTGGATTAAGCACATTAATCCGTTGCGATATCATTTTAACACTTCTGTGCTTTCTCCACTGATTTTTTGTTCACAGTTTTGCGTAGCTGTCAAGGTCCATCAGTCGCGTCATGGGAGTTGAGTTGGAAAACTGTGAAACTTATTTTGAAAATTCCAATTTAGTTACAGAAACTATAAATTATAAATTAAGTGGTCAGTTTTTATTATAACTAAATGGAAAGTGCTCGCATGTACTTTTTAATCCTTTATTATTACGACTGTCTTCTGGAAAACTATTTGCATTTAAATAGTTTTTAAAATAATTAAAAATCTTTGTAACCGAAATAACATAAATAAAAAAAATTATATTTGCTTAACAATAAAAGAATAACGGCCAATCATTGGATAATATAAATTTTTTTAAGTATTTTCGACAGTTTTCCAGATCTACTTTTGAATGAATTTTGCTGTGACAAATGACAGCAGGAAATTAAGGAAATAATTTATTTGTATGCCAGATGAAACGCAGAATTGATGACCTGTGGAGTGACTTAAGGAAGCATGTTTTTCTCGGCATAGAACTTCTATGGTAGAATAAAAATAAACCCCTCTTCAGTGTCTCCATTGCTAAAAGTTTATTGAATTAAATTATATTTACACTAATTTTGTTGTGCAACATTTAAGCACTTTCCCTTATAGAGTATCTCTGCTTCGTTGAGCTGGCATCACATTTGTGGCTGGTGTTTTGCCATAATTTGTTGCTTGCAGCTGTGTCGTTTGTCAATTGCGGCAAATTAATTAAAAATCTTTCTTTGCCGCTAAAATTTCAATATAAATATACATACAAACATATATATGATATATGTATACGGAATACGCTTTCAATTTATTTTAATGCAGTTTAATTAAAAATGTGCCAAGTTGAGGTCATTTCACTGTTCACGGGGATTTTGTTTGCAGAACTTTTTGTGGCTTTTTCCTTCTTTTTTTCGGAATTCATTTTTTCGTCTTTTCTCTGAATGACAATTTTATCATTTACACTTTATTTGCGGATTTGGCTGCTTTATTATTAAATACAGCGTCCGCAGCCCGATGGCATGGTCAGCGGGTCTTCGGCGGAGCTGGCGTTCATTTTGAAAAGTATTTAATAAAAGAAAACAAATGAAAGAGGGACAGTGGCAGTGGCAGCGGCAGCGGCAGGAGCAGAGATGCAAAAATAATGGTTTTAATTAAAATAGCTTGTGTGCGAGGGTCGCTTCAGTTTGGCCAGCTGAATTCGATGGCAGTGAAGCAGGGACATAAGCGTTTAATACGCTTAAAGAGCGTCGTTGGCCTAAGCCCATTCGGCACTCGATATTTGCGGCTGCAGCCGTGCCCACAATTAAATGTACATTAAGCGCGCAAAATCTGATTAATTAGGCACACCAGCCTAGGGAAAATTAGTTGCATTAAGTGCAGTTTTGTCAGACGTCAGTCGCGCCACCCCACCGCAAAGTAGGCTGCACTTTAAAGCCGCCCGCCGATATGCCATTTGATTTGTGATGGCATAGGTATTGGTCTATACATATGTAGGTGTGTGTGTGTGTGTGTGTGTGTGTTTGACCACTAATTTATGCACTAATTATGTTGTGTTTTGCTGTCGAGTGTTGTTTCGGGTTCATGAATAATTGAAATGCTCCCTCCCCGCGAGCCCATTAATTAGGCCGCTAAATGTTTTGTTTAGTAATTTGTCGAGGCTATTAAAAGTGCCATCAAAAGTGGGCCATGACAAAGTACAGCAATGTCGTTTCAATCTGCAGCGCCATCAATTGCTGAATCCATCCAAGCTCTGCCAATGGCTGTGTGTCTGAGCGTATCCCGGCCCTTGTCCTGGTTGCGGTCCGTCTATGTATACTCATAAATGGTCAAGGAAATGGAACTGGAACTGGGCCAGGTGCAGGTGCAGGCACCTGCCCAATCAGGCGATCGCTGGAGTGTGTTTGCTTACAGCCACAGCCGCAAGATGGTCTGGCTGTGGAGGGGCAGAGAGGGGCTGATAATGACCCAGCATTAACGGCAGCAGGTAAGCGGCAGCATAAGCAGCAGTCAAGCAGCAGGCGTCGCATCTGAGGGAGCAGACCCAAATGAGCACACACACACACACGTATAGATTCTGGGGTGCAGTTCCAATGCAATGGCAGTTAACAGACAATTTCGAATTGTCAAGCCCACCCCCACACACACACACACACCAACACCCACGCATAAACCACGCACATTTGGGCCTGCATGCAAATATGCAATAATAAAGTAAATAAACGCTTGCCAGCCGCCATTAAGCCGCTAGCTGCGAAAACAGGGCACAATCACAGTGAAAACTGAGTAGAAAGAACACTGACTGAACGTCTCATCGCAAAATGATATTAGTGGAAAATAGTTGAAGGTAGAAACGTAAATGGGAATCAGTCAAAGGTATTAATTCAGACAAATATTAAAGTAATAGCTGCATAAATGTTATATGGAAGGCTTAGGCGACTGCAGCGGGTGTCGCCTGTTGAACTGCATCTATGGCCGGCAGCGTATTGAACATAAAGTGCCTGGCAAACTGGGCGAGGCATGATTGCAAAACACAAGTGCAATTACCTGGCCTGCAGGCGCCCCTCACACACAGAGCCAACCACAGTGCATACATACACACATCCATACATGCATATATGTGTGTATGTGTGCATACTGTGAAACATAAGCAGGCTGGCAGCCATGCTTGGTGCCGCAAAGTAGGCAACGATAATGTCATAAATTCAATGAATAAACATAAACGGAAAAGGCAGATACACACACACGCATTCCACACAGATTCTACACACACACACACATAAAGAGAGCAGCTGCGTGAGTTTGGGTGTTTGCCGCGAAATAAGCAACGAGACTACAATCCACAGCAGCAGCAGCAGCAACAACAGCAGCAGAACAACAGCAACATCAACATCAACGGTGGCAAAATATATATGTATGTATTAGCCCCCAAAGTTTACTAACAAAATTAATTATGCGAATTAAGCGTAGTAAAAGCACTTTAAGCAAGTTCCCTCCCCCCGAAACGCCAACACCAACACCCTGCACCCTGCACCCCTGCAGACCACAGCAGTTCCGCAGTTCCTACGGGGCCATAACATGTGGCGCATTTTGTGCGGTGTCATAGAGTGGGGCACAGGAGTGAGAGTGGGGCATGGATGCGGGATGAGGCCAGGACCCGGGGCTCCAGTATTGTTCAATTTATGCGTGTTTGTGTGCGTGTTCCACTCGGGAGTTATACTTGTTGTTCCGCTCGCTCGCTCGCTCACTGACTGCCTCTTCGGCGCTCGCCGGTCTCTGGTCTCTGGTTTTTGCCAGTTAGCAGTTTGTGGGCGCCAAAAGTAGGCCAAGCACCCGGACCTGGCCGAAGTGCAAGCCCCAACAGTCAACAGCCAAGAGGTACGAGTAGCAGCATCTCTGAGCGTAGGCAGCGGCAGAGGCAGCAGCACCAGCAGCACGAGCAGCCTGGAAGTTGTTTATTTAAGTGTGAAATTTAAGTGCAACACTGCGTAATGTGTAGGGCCCGAGCATATTTAGGATTATGACAGTGTGTGAGCATGAGCATCAGCAGCAGCCCCAGAGATAAGCGACATCGACTTTAATAACCGTCCTTGCCAAGACGAGAGGTTGGGAGTACGCCGTAATCATAAATTGACCTGCTAATAGAATATAAAACACAGCTTGAAAAAGCAAACACAACCCCAAGCAAAGAGCAAAGCGAATAGCGAAAAATGGATAACATAAAGGGCGGAAAAAAAGTGTTATTGCACTTTTTCAGAGCACAGAAAACAAACCAAAAAAAAAAAAGAATGAGTGCAAACGGCACTTCGGCGCCGATGCTGACCAAACGAAATAAAACAAATTGTCGCCGAGTGAAGGGGTGGTGGGGGACAGGACAGCCAGACGCCAGGCCAAATCAGCTAAGAGTTTGGACAGCCATTTAGTTAATTGTTGCCGCGTTGGAAATTGAATGAATAAATACAACAAATACAATGTCCCTTACTGGCAATAGAGAATCACAAAATGATTGGAATATGCTCAGGATTATCTGACAATATATCATGGAAAATAACAAAGTATTAAAGCCTTTCCACTCGTAATTTAACTATTACTAAGTCGTCACATTTGCATCATCTTCATCAACAGCATATTAACAAGCAACAAACAACAAGTAAGTCCATATTGGGCTTGCAGTATAGCAAATGGAGAGCCTTCATTTGCAGCATTATTGCATTTCGCACTTCAGCTGAAAGTTCAAACAGTCATTGTTAATTGTCGTTGCTCTTTTAATTGAGAACCCTAAATGGAGATACAGCAAACACAAATACCCAGATAGCCATAGAAATGGGCGGTTCTTTTTTTTTGTTCTGTATCTAAATATTTCGTACACAGTCAATTGAATTTTGTATGCAAATGAAAAGGATTCTTGTTCTGGTCAATAAATGGATTTTATCAATTTAAATGGAAATGCATATGCAATTTTTCGATATGCTTTATCTGTGCTGTAGGGCGGGTGTCGCGACAAAGAATTGATTCATTACAGTGAAACTTAATTAGAGCCCAAAAAAGCCTAGTACTATTAGTGGATTTAATTAACATTGAACGTGTTGCAATGCCATTGTTGTATGGCCCCTGGCGGAGGGTTAGCGGTAGGCCAAAAGTACGGGCGCATTCCCCTCAATAGTGGCATAAATCAACTGTTTATCAATAGAGATTTGCTAACTGAAAAAACAAGCCAAGAGCCCAGTAAAAGTTTCCGAGAAACTTTGCCCCATCTTCGCCCGGACCGATGTAACAGAAAAACTTCAGTCTCAAGTTGAGCCATGACAGTCAGCTTGTGGCCGGCCCAGTGGGCCCCCGAGCCCGTACCCGAACCCGGATGCGATCCAGCCCCTGACCCGAGCGTAGCGAAGGCATCAAAATGGACGCTAATTAGCGTGCAAAGTTAAATAAAAATCAGCGAAAATTCAGCTTTCAATGCAGCATGGCATATGGTAAGATAATTAATTAATACTCACTCGCCTGATTGGTGAAAAACGATAGTCGGGGCCGAGGCAATTAGCCAAGTTCTGGGCCCAGGCCAAAGGCAAACATTGAGGAGAACCCTTTGCTGCCGCGGCCCGCTGCCCGCTGCCTTGCCTCCGTCTCTGGCTCTGGCTTGCTCGGCGGAGCTGCTGCCCACACAACAAAGTGGGTGGCAGTGGGTTTATTATACCCTTGAAGGGGGCATACAAAATGTTGATCCAAAGCTGAAATTGCAATGCAGAGAGCTTATATTTGTAGGAGACTGAAAAAGATCAGAATTACGTAGAAAATCAAGTATATAAATTCAATTGTTGAAATTTTCTTTGCGTTGGAGCAACTCCCAAAGCAATTATCTGCTCGCAAGGGTATCAAAAGCTTCGTCATCATAATCTATACTCTTTTTTTTTACTTATTTTTGTTGCTGTTGTTTTTGTTTTGTCGTTGTGTACAAAACGTTTTTGCTTTGGCTTTTTATTTGCCCTGCCCTGCCCTGCTGCTTGCCGCCTTGGCACTATGCTCTCGGGCGGCCTGCTGCTGAGCTTGTTTCTTGAAAAATAATGACTGCACATTAAGGGTACGTCTTCACAGAGATACAGAGATACAGAGAGAGAGAGAGAGGAGAGACACACACCACTTCCACTCGTACACTCGCATGCTTAGACGAGGCAAGCAAAATGTCAACAAATGACAACAGAAATATGATGCAAATGGCTCATGTAAGTGGTTCTTGCCGCCAACATTTATAAAACAGGACAACTTACAATGCACGAACAGCAACAACATGGGGCACGGCGGGAACGGGAACGGGGCAAGGAGTTTGAGCAGACGCCCATGTCTGTCCATTGCAAACAGGAGGAGTCTGAGCTTCTATTTTACTTGGCAATTTTTCATTTCCCATTTCAGTCCGCCCCTCACTTATAATTCCATGTGCTTAGACGCAGCGTGGCATGGGGTGGGCATTTGCTTAATGCAGAATTAGCTTTCATTTATGCATCGCGCATACGCCGCATTGGTTCCGAGCCACAGTCAGAGTCAGGGACGAGGACAGGCACAGGCACAGGCATTGGCACCTGGCACTGGCACTGGCTCTGGCATGGGGGGATAGCAAAGCGTTCCATTGAAATGCCTTTGGAGACTCTCGACTGCAATTAAAAGCGCATTTAATATAAATTGTTTGAGTGCAATCGCATGCCAAGGACGCTCCAAGTACAAAGGCCCTGAAATGTTGTTCATACCTCTCCTGGCGGCTTCGCTGGATGTTTGAATGCCGCCCTCCACGCCACAATGCCGCTGACAAATTGCTGACGAATCTCTGTGGGTAAGACTTCAATTAAGTCTTAAAGGCTAAGGTCCGATTGCAACTGCCTATATGTATTTCCCGACGGCGGCTAATCAGCGTTATGTGCGTTAAGTCAACAGCCGCATCAACATTATCATCATTATTTGTACAAAACGAAGGCGGCCAAAGCCGCACACGCTCCCCAGCCATACGTACACACACACACACACACATACCGCCATACAATTTGGCAATTTGTGGCAAACTGCGGTCAACAAAAAGCTGACTGACTGACGGACCGAACCCTGCTGACCAGCCTGACAGTCAGTCAGTTAGTTGGCCTGACTCTTGCTGGCCCGTCCTGGCCCATCCTGTCATGCCCGGGCTGCTCATCCACTCGACCACATTGATATTCCACGCTCGATGCCCGCTGCTGTTGCCATTGGTCATTGAAGCTCGACCGCCGCTGTCCTCCCACCCCACGTTCTCCACTCGCTCTCTTCTGCTGGCCACTAACGATAGATGTCCTTAAGCCAACACACACACACACAGACACAGAGACACCCGTATAGCCATAAAAAAATATTTATCTATATAGCGAAATATAGCTGAGTACCCGACTGACTCCCTGCTATCAGGGCAACTTTGTCCAAAAAATGTTGCCAGCACAGAGCAAGGCGGAGCAGAGCAGAGCGCTGCTTTGTTAACTTTTTCAGTTTAATGAAATCAATTCACAAGTCACGTTGTTGCTGGACAATAAATACATCAGAGTCCATTTAATAAAATCATGATGTGCACTTTGGGATGATACCCATATACAGCAGACACACACAGGCCCACGTGCCCTCGTACTATACATACTCGTATATCATCTATGGGTGCCCTTGCTCGTATCGATTCTTATATTGCAAATAACTTTTCGTCTCTCATTCGAATGCGGCATATGGCCTGGCCATACATACTCCTTCCTCAATCATCAATTCTCTGCTCAGCTCCTCTACGCGGTCCATTCCCTTGGAGCGCTCAATTGCTCGATAAGTGCGCGGCAGTGCTAAAACTTAAATCAAAATCCACATTGAGCCACTGCAGCGGGGGACTCCAGATTCAGGACTGGCAATTTGTTGCGGCTTTCGGCTTACGTTTTCGGTTCATTATATTGATCTGTGACTTGGCCCGTTTAGCGCTGCCGCCTGCTTTATGTCTTTCGCACACTCATTTCTGTGTGAGTGCCTCGGGAATTTCGTTTTGATAAACATTGCGGTTGAGGAAGCGAGGTGGCAACCAGCTGGAGTGTTGATGGCTGGGGTAAAAATCACCAATTAAAATGAGATATCTTGTGTATGTGAGAGGATGAGGGATTAAGGCTTAGCCTGGTTTAATTTTAACATGTAAATTCTCGTCTGAAATCCTATTCCTGTTCATCTTTTTTGTGATTAGCTTTAAGCCAGATGGATTAAAATTTTCACATCCCTCTCATTGTTGTCTCAAAGTGGAATGAAAAAAATATGCTGATTGTACTCTGAAGAAAGCAAGCAAACTTTGAAATTAAACAAATATAAGAATGATCCAATTTCAGGAGTATTATTATATATTATTAGTATATTATATTATTATATATTATTATTATTAATATTATATTAAAAGAATTTTTAATACAATTTATTAAATTGAATTTAAAATAAAGGTATTACCTTTGCCGAATTGCAGAAGTGAAGACATGTTGGTCATAGATCAGTGTTCGACTGAGCGCAAAGAGTAGTGAAGCATCGGAACGTAGATCAAAAACTACAGAATAATCTCTCCAAGTAAATGAAACATTATTTATCATACTGCCATGTCGCTTTCTTTTGCTTTTGCATGCCTTCAATTCGATCGTGACTATAGCTCGAACATTTAAATTGGAGTCGCTTAAGCACACACATCTCAACAATAATCCTATTGAAGAATCAATTGACCAGCCTTGCAGATCCATTCCTAAAATTGCCAATTAATTTACGAAAGTTGTTTTGTTGCTTGCAGCACAGTTGCCCGCTATGCACATTTCCGTTTACTGTTCCCACTTGCAACCATTATTATTCCGAACATGTTTGCTGCTTCTGCGCACTGACATGTGGAACAGCTGTTAAATTTAAAAATCATTTGTTCCCAGTATTTGCAATTACTTTTGCGAGTCGCAACAGGAATTATGTGCTCTTGCACTGGGATCTCTCTTCAATTGGATTTCTAAAACTGTTCTACGCTCAGCTGTGCCCGCTGTGCTCTTTTGTGTGGCCAGGCTCTCTTAGCCCTGACCATAGCCAACTTTGGATGGCTTGGCACCCACGCGGCGAATTGGCCAGAACCCCTCTCTCTCTCTCGCACACATTCCGAGTGGAAACGACAGCTGGGGCAAACGAATCGGGACGAAGCAAGGCGAGAGCCAGAGCCGAGTAGGACTCTGACGATGGCTTGGGTGCGTGCACAGCCTCCGTGCATATCTGATGGCCAGCGAGCGAATCCGTCAGATGCGTGGCGAACGTTGAATTTAACGGTCGGTTTGGCAGTGAAAGTGGAAAGAAAGCGGTGCACCGCATTGGGCCAACGAATCGTTTTGTGCGCAAAATAAAAAAAAAAACACCAAAACGAAGAAAATTAATAAAAAAAAAATAAAAGTGAAATAAACATAAAGGAAAAACAACAACACAAAAATTTCAAGGAATATAAATACCAAGCAAGCAGTGTGCAAGCAGTGACACTCCAATTAACTAAACATAGTCCGCAGCTAAACTATAGGCATAACTATAAGCTCGAGCTGGATTCCTTGGAGTCTTCACAATTTCTGGTAAATTATTCAAGCAAGTTTCCATTTTGTTCCGCTTTTTGTTTGTGTTTTTTTCGCGTGGGTGTTTTGGGTGTTTTGCTGCCTGCTTTTCCTGTACCGCCATAAAGTTATACAAATTATAGCCATTGCCGGTGCTTTTTTGTTGCTTTAAAACTTTTGGTTCACGCAGCGTTCGCATTAAATTTCTTATTTTGTTGTTGGCTGCCGCTTTTTATTTCCTTTCTCCCATTTGTGTGGCACATGCGGCGTATACGCAACGTATCCACTTCTATTGTGTTTGTGTGTATAACCTACATTTCTGCCAGTTTCTCTGACAGACAGGAACTCAGGACTGGCACTGGCACTGGCACTGAGGACTGGGACTGGCTCTGGCTCTGGTTCTGTTTCTGAGCCTGGAAGCGAAACTGTAACTGGAGCCTGGTGCTGACTTTGCCAGCTGCTGTCGCTTCTGCGGCGAGTTAATTTTATGGATTTGCGTTGCTTGTTTACTTGGCTTAAATACTGAAAGATCCACAAGTTGGCTACGCATTCGGGCAAGGGATGGGGCGGCAGCAGACATCAGACAGCAGGCAGCAGGCAGCTTGTTGTTTGGCCATTTTTATTAATTTTTGTTGTATTATTATGGCCAAATAGTTGCCCAACCAACTTGCTCCGCATACGTATACATAACGTTTGTCTTCATCAACTTGGGCTAACTTTTACCAAGTGATTGTTGATTTTGTTTGATTTGCTGTAGCGTTTGCCGCTGCCGCTGCCGTTGCCGTTGCTGTTGCTGTTATTTGATTTTAGTACTTTGGCAAAGTCAACATTCGTTAGCAAAAATTTCGCTCACGTTCCATTCGACCGAGTTCTCGATTTCATGAGTTTTGGATGCTGGTCCTGGTTGCTTTTATTTGCTCCTCTATTCCGCCGCTTAGCCAGCGCACTGCCAGACTCCGTGCCCTAGTCCCAGTCCCAGTCTCAGTTCGAATCCCAGTCACCCAATCCCAGTCACAGTTGCTGTCTCCGTTTGTCTGTCCCCCGCAGCTCTTAATGTTTGTTCTTCTCGCCTCTTGCACTATGCATACTGTCCAATGTATAGATATAAATATATACAAATCTATATATATATCCAGATATATTTAGCTGTTTTGGCAGTGCCAGTGGCACGGTAGCTGGAGGTGGTTGGAGGTTGGGCTAAGCTTTGCTGTTCTTAAGATTATTTATGCGGTGATTAGCTGCGCTGAATTATTGCTGAAATTATCAAGTGTGCTATAAAATTTCACTGCCATTTATTTGCAGAACTTTTAGCGGGGCTCACGTACTAACCGAACACCCCAGTTCCCATGGTTCCCATGGATCCAATCCACATCCTCAACCACCCACTCCGCTCAATGGCGGGCGTCTCATGTGTATCGTTGTCTCGGTTTTGGTTTCGGTTTCGGGTGCGTGCGGTGCGGTGCGGTGCGAGTGAGTGTAACAAATTGCCAGAGTTTGATTTTTAAGTGTGAAATATGGTACAAGGAAATTGGATTAATTACACTGGGGTTCGCTTGCATTGAGCTTCAGCATTTAAAAGCCAACATCAGATCTTTTGGCGTTGTCTAAGGTGGATGCTCATTTATTTCTTTGATTTTTTCAGCTATATTTTTGTCAGATAATTCACTATGGCAGTTTCCCATTTGATGCTTTCTATTTCTGCGAATTTACTCCAGATGATAATAAGCTAAAATATAATAAGCTAGTAAGCTGCTACATCTCTTAGTTTGGATTAAAATGGCCAAAGGATATAAATAGCTTTCCGGGAATATTATCGTTCACTGTTTCTCTTGCGAGGAATATTCCAAGGGAAGATTATTATTTTCTTGCCTCTCCTATTACATGGAATCTGTTTTTAGCTGTGCGCTTTCATTCTTGCTTTAATGCTTTGCTCTTTCTTAATCCTGTTTCCATTTGAATGCATCCCAGAAATTTCAAAGAGCAGTTTAATTGCTTTGAATTATTATTAGGTGAAAGCGCATTGCTGCTAAAAGTATTTCTGAATGCTGGAAACACTTACTGCACTTACAGCTGGTTTTTATGGCAATCGCTTATCAGTTTCCAGGAAATTTCCCAAAGATGTTTATCTACTTAGCTCCATTATTAATTAATCTGCTTTGCTACGTTTACTCTAGCCACAATGGCCAGTGGCCAGAGCATCCTTGGCCTGTAATGGTAAACAAGGATTATCATTTGAGTTGCAAAGTGCGGGAAATGAGATTTGCCATCATCTGCTTGCTTCTCAGAGCCAGTCGTGCCCCCGGCTTCTCTGTGTGCTCTCGCCCAACTAATTGCCTAAGCCCTAACCTCACAGTGAACCTGAGTTCGGGTGCCGACCTCCGTACAGATTAATTACATTTAAATAAACACGAATAGCAGCAAACATGACCAATGCCACAACAGTTACATGCACAACAATACTCGCAGCAAACGGGCAGACAGCTCAATTCAATTGAATTCAATTCCACTTGGGTCTCGGCGGCTACTTTAAGCTGATTACCGCAGAAGGGGCAGATGTGGCACTGAGCGAAGCCTCAACCGAATGGAGTTATAAATTTCAATGGGCTTGCCAAACAAACACACAAACAAAAACAAAATCATTAACTTTTGTTGCAAAACCAGCAAATTCTGTTTTCCACTTTGCCGTTTGCTGTGAAAGGAAATGTTGTACATTTGATGTGGGTAGCACGAGGCGGCACCCCACACCCACACCCATCCCCATGCCCAGCCTCATGCCTCAGCCAGGCCAGACAGCAGAGGATAGTGCGGAAATTTGTATTATATCTTTAGTAAATGAAAGTCAAAGCCGAATTTAATGCTGGGATTAGTGATAACACCAATGAAGATGGCACACTGGACAAGCAGACAGACAGGCAAAGAGAAGGACACACACAGCTAGGACGAGTCCAGAGCGTTTGCATATGGGAAATGCCTAATGATTTATGACTTGGTTGAGTCGGCAAAGTTCTGTCCACTGCCGATTGGTGGTGAAAAGCGTGAAAAACTGTCTGCCACATGGAAAATCACACGCTCTGGGTGTGAGTGAGGTGGGCTGGGGGGGTGCTGCGGAATGCTGCAAGAGTAAATTCAATTTTACGTTTCACAACTCAGCATGATTTCTATCAAAGCTGGGGGGACTCTGTATCCTACCTCTGGCCCACATTGTGTACCGCAAACTGATTGCTTTTGGTGGTCCCTCGTCTGTCCCTGCACCAGCACCAGCCCCAGCCCCTGACCCTTCTGTCTGGGTGTATGGGCGGGTCTGTAGAGCCCTCCCCCCCCAGCAGGCTACATACAAAAAATCACTAAAAACTTGCGAAAAAGCATCAAAGCGCACTTTCTGAGCCCTGAGCGAAAGTTGGGCTTGTTCGGGCTATTAAGGTTGTTGTTGCTGTTGTTCTTGTTGCTGGCGAAAGTTGAGAACTTTTCAAGTGAGTTTTGCGGCTTGGTTTAGGGCATCATCGGACTACGGCTATTGGCGAAATTGCTTTCAGCTACTTGGCCTGTCTCGGCCGAAGTACTCGTATTTATGCACTTTTAATGAGAGTCGCTTGTGGAAATGTTGCCGCTAATACAGGAAATTAATAAGTTAAGTAGCCATTAGGTGCTTGAGTGCAAAGTTCAATCGTTGAACTTTCTCGAACTTTGCCAGTGGCTGGGAGCATACGCCCCTCAGACAGACAAGCCAAGACAAGTCTCTTGGAATCCCCTGAGTGAGCTCTCTGATTTTTTGGCTGCTCCTCCAGCTGCTGCTGGGGCTGCTGCTGCTTAAGCCGCGTTTTATTTTCACTGCCAGCCAGCAAGTGCAGTCATCTGTGAAAATATTGGCAAGACTCAAACAGCGCCAGCATTTGACATAAATCCTTATTATCCTTTTGTGCACAAATTGACATTGCACTTGTAAGGCGATTGCTGAATCAGTCTCAGTACCAGTCCCAGTCCCAGTCCCAGTCTTCTTGCTGGCTTTCAACTTTTGTCTGTGGCTTTGTTTTCCAGCCACCAGCAATTGTTGGCTGCTCTGGAGCCACTGGAGAGACACTGCAGCAGCATTACCAGAAGCCGACAAATGCTGGAAGACCTGCCAGGTCTGGCCTTGGCACGTCTTGCCACTTAATTGACACAGACACGGCTTATGCGGCCGCCGCCATAAAGTGCACCAAATTAAAATTCATAATGTTGACTTTAATGGAGCTAATGCTGAAATATCAAAGCTGCTGGCTTAGCTGCCAGCTCGCACATCTCATAGATTAGCCTGGCTGCCATGTACTCGCATGTCGGGGCCAAGTCATGCCGAACCGAGCCGAACAGGGCCCAAAAGTCGTCTTCCTCTTAGGCTTCTTCCTGCCAGGCTGCCAGGCTGCCAAGCCTGCTGCCTGGAGTTTTATTATGCGACACACAGCCTCTTTCGGGCCCCACCTATCTAGGGGACGCACAACTTTGACGTTATTAAATTATGCGGAGATTTGCGCACTTTTTTTTTTAGCTTAGCTTTTTCGGCAAGCCTCTTGACGTTTTTAATGATGAGCCAGAGAGTCCTCCGGCTGCTGCTCCCCTGCTGCTGCTGTCCTGAAGCCCGACTGACTAGGCCAAAATTAAATTATTTTATTGCCGGAAATTCATTAAATCATGCTTTTATGCAATTTCCCAGACTACATTTCTGGCATACTCAAGTGGGAATCTGTCAATTCCTCGCCCTATTGGCCTTGATGGACACAAGGACAGGACAGACAGGACTGTCGGCATTTTTGTTCCACGCCCACGGGGCCAGACTTTGATTAGTACGTGCCGTTGTTAACATTTCTATTATGCCTATAATAACATTTATTTCATTGTTTACCCGGCCAGTGCCAGTGCCAGTGCCAGTGCCAGGGCAGAATCGATTGAGTTGTGATCTATTTGCAGACACATGCTCTCTAAGCACCAAAAGCCCCTGACAACGAGACATAGCCCAAAACAATGCAAATCTGACACTGCCAGAGGAGCGGAATTTTATTTATGTTTTCAGTGGGGCAAAAAGACGCGAACCCAAAAGGGGGGAGGCTGAGCCGAAAGCCGAAAGCTAAGTCTCGAAACAAAACAAAAAACAAAAGCCCGGCAAGACCGAAAAACCCAAACAATCATCAAAATAGAATCATAAAAACAGTTAGCGGCGATCATAAATTTGGGGCACAAAGGCATAAAAACTGTGCCACGTGGCATAAAAATGGCTGTTCCCTGTGCATGCTGCAACCTCTCCAATTCATACATATACGAATGCGAATACATATAGCTAGATATATGGCCTCGACATTTGTTGGCCGAGTAATCCCTGCAAATCAGCAGTTTTCCAGTTGTGGGCACTCGCACCCGTACAGTTCGTCTAATAAATCTCGCAACAATAAAACAAAAAAATTTACATTTTTATAGGAAGAGCAGCAGCCAGAAGAAATCGTTAGTCAATACAATCAATAGCGGGCCACAGGACACCAGACACACACACACATACAGACCCACCAGACGCGCTACAATTTAATATTAGATTCGATCAGGGCTTACCTTGTGTGCTGCGTATGTGTAATGCCCATGAAATTGCATGGCCGCAAGTTGCGGCTGGCTAATACAATATTCATATAATTTCGTCTGGAAAATACATCATTAAAATGCTAATGGAATTTATTTATCTATTAAATGAGGGCTGTATCGTTGGCCAGATATTATTTATAGAGAGAGACGCGGAGGCAGAGGCCAAATAAATCATAAAAGTTGCCAAGAAAAAATACCAAAATAAATTTGAGCAGACAACGCCATTCTCCTCCACACTTATACTAATTCCTGTAATTTGCCACACACACAGAGACAGAGACACAGAGACAGACGCAGACACACCCACTTGACATAACCACTCCTCCCATATTACATGAATAAAATATAACAAAAATTGCGTTAATTTTTTAGCATGTTCCATGACCAACAATTTTTCTATTTCCACAAAGCTCTCATGGCTCCCCGGTGATTCGTGCAACAACAGCGATAGCGATAGAGAGACTGAGGCAGGGACAACAAATTTAAGTACTTGACATGAACATTTTCAACAAACCTCAAACCAACAACAGCAACAACAGCAACAACAACAGCAACAACCACAGCAATGGCCATCTGTAAAATTAAACTTGTGGCGCAACGCACGCGAAAATTTGTGCTCCACTGGCCAACAAAAGGGAGCAGTCCCCCAACAGTCCAAGCACCCACCCAGCCATCCCCCGTTGATGCTGCCTGCATCAGTGCGGCTGCCTGCTGATGTTTATCATAACCGCCTACAAGAGCCACAATGACAAGAACCACAGCAAGGGAAGCACCACCAGCAGCAGCAGCAGCAGCACCAGTACCAGAAGCAGCAACAATATGGTCGGCCATCGCCGCACCCAGCCAAATAATTTGCTGGCAGGCGTAGCTAATGACCAACTCGTGTAAGTGCGCTGGCTGGCTGGAGGGATGGATGGGGGGGATGGATGGATGGATGGTTGGCTGTGACGGGGACTAGGATGAAAAATCAGGACAGGACAGCCCGGCTCAGTGTATCCGCCACCGACACCACAACCGAAAAAAAGAACAACGGAAAAAACAACATGCAACAATCACAAGTTTGGTTACAAGCAAAATGATGGGCATGAATTCATCATGGGAGTGCTGGTAGAGCCACCAGCTTGGACTGGGACACTGTCCCAGATATTCCCGTGCCTTTGCCCGACCGCCCTCCCGCCCACTCCATTAAATCTATGTCGAGGCGAATTTTAAAATAAAGTAACGAAACAGAGTCCGGCTACACTCGCAAAATAATATGTTCCCAAAAGGAGTGTGGCATTCGTTCTTTTTTAACTTGATCTTTAATAATTTTAATAAGAGCAAAGAATGTTTTGTATGCACATGCTTCAAGATTGCTTTTCAATAATAATAGTAACAATAACAAGTACCTGGCAGCCACTTCTAAGTACTCGAAATCCATCAAAGAGAGTGAATATACCGGCACGAATTTGACGCTGGCATTCCCAGTAGAGGACGCATTGTTTCTCCGAGTGTAGCTGTAGGAAGACACCGAGAGGGAGAGATAGGAACTGGCTGTGAGATTGAGTGGTGCAGCGAGAGGCGACGTCGTTCGCTAATTTTATGCTCTTTTGTGATTTCTGTGCTGGACACACCCTGTGGGCATGTTTAGTGTCCTTTCACTTTCCCAGTAAATGCAAACTTTGCGCGCTTTTGTCATTAGCGTTGATAGCTGTAACGTGAACAGGAAGCCAGCAAAACGGGCAACGGGCAATGGGGGAATGGGTGGCAATCCGCGGCAAAAACGAGACTGAGACGAGCAAACTGGAGGAGGTAGAGAGAGGGAGAGACCTGAAAGCTCCTTGCTGCCTGCCTGCCTGGCTGCCTTGTTGGCCGCTTTTCATGTGTTTTTGGCGCCGTTTTCCCCTGTTCTTCTTGTCGTTGTCATTGGGTTTGTGGTCCCCAACAGTTTGGTTACTTTTAATGAGCGGGGCGTGGCTCGTGGCATAAAACATTTCGCGTGGGCGGGAGCGGGAGCGGCGGGTGTGTGCGGCGCGGCGCTCTCATTAAGTTGCGGTCGTACTGTTTTATTCCGCTCCGCTCTCACTCAGTTTTGGCCTAATGAAAGTGAATTATTAAACGAGCGCCAAGCAGCCGACTGGCAGCCGACTGGCAGCCGCTGAATGTGTAATCCCTGACCCAGCTACTTGTCACAAGTGTCTGGCAGCCACTTCTACGTACTTGAAACTTACTCTGGCAAAAGTAAACCAAAAACCCTCTGCTCATGTTCAGATCTGACATCGTGACAACGGCAGCCTCAAACAACAACAAAAAAACGGGTTCCATTGACCCCTGACTCGCCTCCAGCCAAAAAGCCCAAACTTCGGTCCCCCAACATCAAAGGCATTGCGCCAGGACGAAAGTGGGTAACCCACTTACAAGAACTGAAACAAAATCAAATTGGGCCCAGCCCTCTGCGGCGTTGCTTATTAACGTGCCGGCGTCTAGCCGCACAGGCAGACACATGTGGCATGCTCCTCCTCCTCCGCCTCCGCCTCCTGCTTATCAAATTTGTATGTAAATGACAAGTTCTTCAAGAAGTTTCACAAAAATTCATAAAGCTGGGTGTTCGGGCTGGGGATTTACCCACACCTAGCCGTTCCAGTTGGCCAGGCAACTACAATTTTATAAATTTTATAACAACATCCAATTTGCAATTGGCAGGCCCCGACAGCTTTATCTAAAAAAGGTTTTTACATTTATTTCTATATTGGTATGTGGGACATAACTATGTGGTATAGTAATACGATCCTGTAGACTGCGTTCAGCGAGCATGTGATGTCGAAATATATAGAACCTTTTCCAGTACTTATATATAAACAAAAATTACACACAGGCAAAGTGAAGGGTTCCTGGAAGAGGAAACTTTGCACGGAATGTAAGCTTAGTATATACACACCCACATATACATACCTATCTACATACATATGTGAATATCATTAAGCTTGCACTCGGTTTTTAATTTATGTCCAAGCTAAAAGCAACAGCTTAGCCCCGGGGCAACAGGCAGCTGCACGTTGCAGGCAAGTAGCAATATTAAATATGTTATAAATAAATCAACTGGCAAAGGCGTACATAAATAATGGTCGATGTCAACTGGCGCTGTCTGCGCTGCACTGCTCTCAATCTTAGTGCGGTTAGGCTTCCTTTGGTTTGGTTTTGTTTAATTTCATTTGGGCTTGGGCTTTTTTTTCTTTCTGTTGTGCAACAAACAACTGTGCAAATATTTGAGCAGCCACAAGGCGTCGTTGTGCTTTGCGAAGCAAAACAAATTACTTTTAGTTATTGCTTTAAATAGTTTGTGCAGCAATTTATGCAAATGTTTGAACAATCGCCGAGGCAGATTGGGTGTGCGTTCGCTGCTCGGTCTCCCTCTAGCTCTGCGTTCTGTGGTGGAGTTTTCTTTAATTAGTGCACCAAACTGTGCCACAGACGGGAGCTGTGTGTGTGTGCGGCTGTGTAGGTGTAATGGTATTTTCAGCATAATTGCAATGGCAGGCGTCTCATTTGAAAGTTTTGGCAGCGTCAGCTTCAGCCGCAGCCAAAGCAAAAGCAAACCTAGCAACATCAGCAACAGTAGCACTAGCAACAGTAACTAAACAACCATACACACGCATACTAAAGTAATCTATGCCATGCATGCCATGTTAGAGGCACTCGCACACGTACATGGATACGCGTTTGTGCAACAACTTGGCGGCTTGCTTGCGCAAATTTGCAAATATTTCACTTGCAGCGCCTCAAGTTATGCCACACTAATTTGCAGGGCGTTGCTTTTGTAGCTGCCACTAATTAGCGTCTAATGCAGCAGCATCGCCAGCGAAAGTTCTAAAATAATGAACCATGTCCCAGTGCCAGTGCCTGTTCCTGTCCCTCCCCTGAAGCCCTGCCAGCAAGTATGACATAGAAAGTAACCTGATTCCTGATCAAGACGCTAAAATGGGCGAGCGGGGCATCCTATAAAAATCACATAAAAACCGAGGCAGCACATAAAAATGAACTCTGGCTAAACGGCCATGCATACTCGTAAAACTTGACAATTTGTTGGTCAAAACTTCTCACTCCCGAGCGCTGCTCTGGTCAAGTACAAGTATTTTGCAAAACAATACGCCATTTAACTGCTTCAATTTGAGTTTGGTTGTAAAAGTTTTGCTCTACTCTCGAGATCGCTCTCCTACCCTATATGCCCCCATGTATAAGTATTTGGGTGTGCGTGCGTAACCTTTGCACCAGCGAAACAAAGCGGAGCGGGGCGGTATGGAAGGAACAAAGCAAAAAAAAAAGAAGGAATTGCTTGCCAAGTTTATTAAAAGTTGCGGCAAGCTGCAGACACAGTGCGAACTCTGGCCCGGAGGACGCTGAGAGCCAAGGAAGTGAGCGCTGACAGCCAGCAACTGACAAATGCCAGCGCTAACTCACTCAACTCCACGCAAAATAAAATAAAAAATGCTAAAAACGCCAAGAAGAAAGATTTCAAGTTTCCTCTTTTCCATCATTTTTTTCTTCCCTTTTCCCTTTACTTTTCTTGTTGTTATTTCTTTGTGTCTGTGTGTGTGTGTGTGTGCGTGTTTCTTTTTCGCTGATTTTTTTGTTCGTTTGCATCTTGCCTTTTGGCAGCATCTTTGAGCGGTTTTTTATTATTATTATCTTTGACCTGGACTGGGGTGGTCCCTCCGCTGCTTCTCTCCTCTCCGGTCCGCGCCTTTTCCATGTTTCTCAATTTTTATTTATGGGTAAAGTTTTTGGCGCTTTCTTATGCATTTTCTGCGTGCGCTTCGTTTATGTGTGCGTGTGTTTCTGGGTCAGTGGGTATTACTACATACATACATACATTTATTGTAATATGGAACCGTAAGGGTACTCTGACCATGATGCACTTTAAGAGCATACGGGATCCATTACTGGAGCCAGTGTTTGATTTTCGCTCTTTGAGAGCTTCAAGTTTGGTTAGGGAAATGTTTGCCCTTTGTTTTATTGTCTGTATTATTTTCCAGTATGCCATTAAAGCTTCTTAGTGCTGCAGAGTTATCAGTTTTTCTTACCTCAGAATTTATTCCTTTTAATTTATTCTGCTTAGAACTGCAACGGTAACAAAAACTTTGCTTCTATGCTTCTCGTCAGTTCTCTCCACGATCTACAGGATACCCTGCCAATAGCCATCAAACATCTGTGAGGCTTGCAGAGCACAGCAAACAATGTGCAATTGGCAAATGTTTGGCCAACTGCAGCTTCACAATCGAATGTCAGTCACACAGTCCATCGGCTTGAGCAACTATTGGGGCTTCCATGTCTCTGGGCTGCTCTGGGGCTGGAATGCCTTCGGACCGGCACTTGGGCCTGGAGAGCGCTGACGGTGACGATGCCTCGACGCTGCTGATGTCGCTTTAGGTGGATACTTGTCTGGGCTTGGGCTTGGGCAAAACGCTTCTGATTGAACACAACAATTTTGAAATTGGCAAACACACATGAACCCAAGCACACAGCCAGACTAGAGGGAGGCGGGACACTGCTCGTGGGAGTGGTGGCGGCACTACACGTTCGTATTACGTGCTGGTGACAACGAAGCCATTGAAAAACTTAAACAGTTCCCTGGGCTCTGTGTTCTGGGCGCCCAGCATGTCCTGGCGCGCCGAGTCAATCAATTGGCAGAAATTCGCATCTGCTCGGACTGTGCCCATGTTTGCCCCAGTCTGTGTCTGTGTCTGCGTCTGGGCCTGTCTTGGCTCGTCTGTGTTCGGGTATGTCGATGTCTCGCATTTCCGGCACATTGCCGTTAAATGATTTTTAGCAAAAATCGTGCGGACATGACACACTCAAGTGGCTACCGATGCCACCACTCCACACCACTCCACAGCACTCCAGCCCATGCCACCCCAATCCGTTTGCCGCTCTCCAGCAACCCCTGGCATTGCATCTTCAGAGCACGTGATTGCTCAGCTCTTGGCATCTGCCTATCGATGGATGTACTGAGCCGTGTCAAGTAGCGGAGTACGACAGAGAGGGAATCTCAAGTAATTTCCATTAAGTAAGTGTTTTGGCACTTAAACTTCGAATGCATTGGCATTGGCTGTGATTGCATTAGGCGACAAGTGGGTGCCGGAGTGCCGATGCCGAGAGGACACGGGACATTGCGGCAGGACATTCTTAAAGCCGCTTAAGCGTCTTTGTCGCCATTTCCGTTATGTTTAAAGGCAACTCCTGGCCCCTGCTGGCACTGAGACTATCTCTGGCTTCTGTTGTTTGCCGACATCGTTCTACCTGAGCTAAAAATTATACAAACAACAGCTGGCGGGACGGACACTGCCCTGGGTTGCTACAAAGTAGGGCCAAACGGGCGGCTAGGCAGCGGCTGCGGCAGCGGCAGCTGGTCGCTCTCATCGCCATCATCATCATGGTCGTTATATCAATGTATGGCTTTGGACGGTGGGTGTGGGCGTGGGCGCTGTTGGGGCCGGCACGAAATCTTCGTTTTGAAAATGCCATTTCCGACCATTTCCCGGAAACGTAACTTCCGCCCCCACCAAGAGGCTGCCATGGAGCAGGCACAACGATGCTAATGGCGCCATTGTTGCTATGTGTGTGTGTACAGTGGGTGACGCCACAGACAGGAATACGCACAAGACGGAGAAGCACCCATAAAGTCATAAGATTGGCGGCCTGACGCTCATTAGGCATTAGGCTAGGGACTCAAGCAAGGGCTCAGGTTCGTTTGCCCACTGGGGGGGGGAAGAGCTGCTTGTAGCTGCTTGTCCTCCTCCCCACCACTAAACCAAACAACAAAACACAACAAAAAGGTGAAAATGAAGCAGGTGCCCATTTGGATCAGTTCTAATTGGCCCTGGGCTGATTTGGTTGGTGCCGACTGGGCACAAGAGTTTCCCAGAAGTACTGGGCAGTACTGGGCCTGCGACTTATTGGGTCTTCCAGGAATATGGGCCATGTAATATGTAAATATTTACCTGGTAATTGAGTATGTATGCCGCTGGGGCTGTGCATCGTTTTTTTGATCGATTCGAGTTCATTTGCATTGCCTTCTTGGCTGCTTTCTTGGGAAGTTGTTAGACCAACTTAAACAATTGCCTTTCGGCTGGCTACGCTCGCTCCCATTGCTGATTCTGCTCTGCTTGAAGTGGCTGGGCGAGCTGAGCTGAGGCGTGCTACCTCAGGGCCTATTGGGTCAAGCCCGGGCCTGGGCAATGTGTAGCAAGCGACAACAATTGTTTTTATGCCTGCTCTGTGGTGGCCAGCAGTCAGTCAGTGGGTTGGCTATGAACTGCCTCAGCCCTCACAATGTCAGGCAGGTGGCGGGTGCCTCGTTGCTTGGTTTACACTAAAAAATCAAGTTCATTTTTGTGCAGTCTGCCGTGAGACTTGTAGACGAAGCCGGCAGATGGTAGTTGGTTGCTGGTTGCTGGTAGCTTTGTGCTTTTCTTTGCTCGGTTCGGCTTGAATAAGGAGCACCGCTCGGCCACTTGGAGACTCTGGGCCCAGCAACGAGCACGAGCTGTGTCAACAGCAACAATACACACACAGTGACAGCCCCAATATACAGCCAGCAAGGTAGGCAGGCAGGCAAGTCCAGCTGAATAGGGTTTCGGGTGTTGAATATACCTTGTACCTTGTGCAGGGGGCAACCACAATGGGCACTCATTTGCAGTGAAAATGTTGGTCAACAAGACGTGACCTTGCTCTGCTTTTCTTTACTCATTCTTTTGGCTTCTGTGTGTGTGTGTGTGTGTGCTCGTATATGTGAGAAAATTGCTTTTATGTTTCTTGAAGCTGTAGCTGTAGCTCCGGCTGCTGCTGCTCATGTGTCATTATGTGGCATACACATTGTTGCAGCAGCAGCACCAGCAGCAGCAACAGAATTGCCTGCTGTGTCTTACACTTCCGTCATGGCAGCTGCAGACACGCCCATCCTCTCACCAGTCCCCCCCCCACTCCACTCCACTCCGCCCAGTTTGGGCAACCTTTTGGGGTCAGGTCAGCTTGGTTTTCGCACGCAGCTCCTTGCTGGATGTTGAGTTCTTGTCTTGTCATTGTTTGTTTAATTTTGTATGCCGGATATCCCGGCGTGTTTTTCCCATTGTCCTGCTGTCAACGAAACGCCAACAGCAACAACAGCAACAACAGCCACAACAATAACTATAACAGTGGGCGTGGCCACAGCCTCCTCCGTTTGCCAGACTTTCTCTCTCCCGCGCGTATCTCTCTCTTTCATCAATGTTTATGCCGCTGACAACAAAAGAAATTAAATTGCCAACACTGAAATTCAATTGTATCTCTGTCTTGTCTTCCTTTTGGCCACACTCAAAATTCTTCCAAGCTGCTGGCAGTCGCCTGTCGCCCGTCGCCGGGCGGCTCTGGGGCGTGGCATGACGACATCTTGAATGGTTATTGCCGCTGACTTATTGGGGCATGGCATTGATTTTTGTTTGCCTTTGTTGCCCTGTGGGGCACAATTGTACGAGGAAGTAAACATTTTCGGCACTTTCAATTTATTAAAAGGCGCGTCAGGCAGCCATAAAAAAGGTCAATGATTATTATGTTTTCCATGCAAAATTCCAGGAGTGCTGAGGCACTGCCCAACCATTCCGTGAGCAGCAGTGGACATAAATAGAGACAGCTCCATGCTGGCTGGGGTACAGCCATCAGCCAGGGGACATGGCAATTTGTTTGGATTGGCATTGAGGCGGTTCTGAAGTGGCTGCCGCGGCTCGCTTTTGATGGCATTTTTGTGGTGCTTCGCCGTTCAGGTTCAAAGCGAACCGACCCCCGCTCCCCGATGCCCGCCGTTGCCATTGACTGCACTGCACTGATTGGCCCTAATAGTTCGCAGCGAGACTGAATCATTCCGAATCTGAAATTTAAAGTTCCGCCCGGCCCGGCGCTTTAATTCACATTGCGAATTGCCTTTCGTTCGTGCCTTTTCCTGCCATAAATCAACATTTAACACAGCCTGAATATCCGCTTTTTCCTTTCTCCATTTTCCATTCTCCTTTTCCATTCTCCATTCTCCGTTCTCCTTTCTGTTTCATTTCGCGCCAAAGCCTACTTTGTAGCGCTTAAACTGCAATTAAAAACATTAAATGTGCGCATAATTAAATACGTTGCCCTCTTTATGACACATTAACATATTTGCATATGGCATTTTAAAAACTATAACCGCCGCCATATCTCGCCCTGCTCCCTAGCCGATCTCATTGGATGCACATATTTAATGAAGCCCGGCCAGAGCAAGCGATTAACCAGGGAGCCACGGAGCAGGCCGTGTTCGTCTCTGCCTGCCACTGCCACTGCGCGTGTCGCGGCTGCAAACATTTGCCCTTTTGGGGCCCATGTCCGAAAGGGCCAACGGCATGATGACCATGTCACATTTGCATTCCAAAGGCTATGGCCAACCCATCACACACCCCCCTCAAGTGTGTCGTTGTCCAACTGCCATCTAATTCGGATTTGCTGCGGCGCATAGTTGCAGCAGGGGAATGGGGCAGGGTGCATGATATCCGAGAGATGCATTCATCAGACGCATTCGCATTCGCATTCACATTCGGTGCATTCGATTACAGCATGCGTATAATTGTCCAATGCTAATCAAAGCGAAATCGTGCCCAAGCCAGCGGCCAAATCGATTAACATGCCAAGGCATTGTCTGAGCCACATTTGCACGGGGCCGCTGCGGCCATTATCCAGGCCGCAAATGCCTGACGTGACCCATTGGCTTGGCAGGCAACTAATCATCGCAGGGTTATACTTTGGGGCTCAACCATGGCACATGGAATGTAAAAACAGCTTCAAAAGGGATTTCTATGACAATGTAAACGCACAATTGAGGCACCTAAAACAGGAGAGTTTGAAACTTAATGTTTATTTATTTTAAATACTATAAAAAATATTTAAATATTATTTACCCACTTCTGAGTTCTTTCACTATTTTTCTCCAAATATATATATATTTTTTTCGTTGTATATTTCGGCAGTGTAGTGAAACTTTCGCATCGTGGCGGCACACAAATTAAATTGCATTAGAAATGTCTTTAATTGACACCAAGGTAACGCATAAATTTCAATTGGGGCTCCTCCGTGTGTGACAAAGTTACAGAAGCACCCACAAAGAGAGACAGATAGAGAGGGAGAGTGAAATAGCTAGATAGATAGATGGAAAGAGATGGAAACTGACAGCATGTAACCGGAAATTGTGAGAGTTCTATGGGAGGATGGAACGAGTGGTGGGGGTAGGGGTACGGCCGCACTCGGCATGTGCGAGAGAATTATTATCTTGTACTTGGCCATGTCAAAGGAAATTTGCATTTTTCGGTCTGACAAAGGGCGGCAAACAGCAGCCGAGCCACCAGCCGGAGAGGTGTGAGGTGTGACAGTGGCCCGACAGGGCTCTCTGCGGTGCGATGTCAACGTGTTCGTCGTGCTCGTCGTGCTCGGCGCTACCAATACCAAATTGTCTGCCACAATAGACTGACAAGGTGCTAGATTGCATGCCACCCCCCCTGACCGAACGTATGTGTCCGTGTCCTTCTGAATGCTTGTTCTGTGTGTTTTAAATGGAGCAACAAGGTGCATTGACAATGAGCTGAGCTGAGAGCTGCCAGCAAATGTGACACAGATAGAAACTTTTAAGTGCACAGCCCAAAACAATTGCAGGCCCAGGAGTAAATGTGAAATAAAACCTGCTGCTGAGACCTGATACGGGGCTTGGTTGTGGTTTAATTAAGGCCCTTTGATTCGCACTACTTTGACCTTTAGCCACTGCTTTGCAGAGGGCATGCATATACGAATAATTTATAGAATTAGCCAAACTAATCCACCATTTAATACCTTTTCTGTGGAAATTAATTAGTTGAACGCTTTCAGTCTCTTTTCCCTGGGGATAATTTAGCGCTTAGTTCCGGAATATGGCCTTGAGTCCGCCGTAAACGCAGAATTTCATTCATTTACAGCTCTCGGAAGACCGAGCATAACATAACACACACCCATGTCCCTGCCGTGCCAGCTCTGCCGCCACTTCTCGCATTTAATTGTGCGGTTTCTCAGCCATTTTTATGTGTTTTAATTTTCATTGGAGCACTAAAAACATGTCAGCGTCGTCAATGTCAGTCAGACCCCATCTGGTCTCCCTCTTCAAGGGGGCGAAAGCAAGCCAGGGCAACGCGGCGAGGCGGGGCGCAACAACAGGAGTCTGAAGAGGCTAATAAACACTTTTATAAAATTCTGGAATCGCACGTGTTGCGTTTGTCAAGGGGTTGGGCTGTGGTGCGGCTGCTGCCACGACATGGAGACATACAATACAATAAAACTGCTAAGTGCATGGGCATGTTGTGCCATATAGCTCCCCATATAGTAGCTCCATCTAGCTGCTGTATGCATTAATCGAGGTGTGCTGCATGCTGCATGCTGCTGCCCATAAAATCCAAGTGGTGAAGTGTGCGCTTGTGGGGGATCAGGACAAGCAAAAGGGGGCATTGGAAGTGGCATCGATAAGCTGCCAGAAACAGTGCAGCGCGTGTGCCACATAAAAATGGCATTTTGACATGGCCACCGAGTGGTCCCGTCAAGAGGGGGCTAATAAGCATTATGAATGCTCTCCACGATGTCATTGCACTTGAGGGGATCTACACACACCCGCTACTGTGTGGATTTAAGGGTATATTGTATGCGTTTGTTGTACGTAACAGACATCAAGTTAAGCCTGAGCTACAGCAGTCCCTATAAGTGGTATTATCACCTCGATCTGGCAGACTTGCTTCGACGCATATTCCCTTGACTATATGGCCATGAGAGCTAAGCAGCGGATAGCTGCTATTTCCTAGTGCATCGACTGCATATGTACTGGACAGCCGATCCCCCTGCTCAGCCGGCTCAGCCGGGTGTCCGGGTGTCCTTAGAAAATGCTGCAATTGAAAGCCAGAAAATGGGCTGTGTGTTGCTTGAACGGCTGCCAATCCAGGGGTAGCAAAAAGTAATTGAAACTTAAATAAACAGAATGCTGGAGCAGCGACCGCAGGGCCGAGTGCAAACAGTAGCAAAAAACAGAAACAGTAACAGTAACGGAACGGGTTAAGTGGCCGCATCCTCAACTCTGGCTTCACAGTGCAGTTGCATGCAGCAGCAGCCGCATGAATGAGGCCACATAACACACAAGGAGTGGAGTGGCGTGGCGTGGCGTGGAGCGGAGATCGACATGCTCATTCAGGCTCAAGTGCCTGCCTGCCACTTGTGCACAGCCTCATTAGCACAAACAACAAATTTTGCACACACAAAGAGCCCGTTTTGTTCTTGTTCTTGTCATTATTATTATTATTATTATGATGCTCGTTTTTGTATTTCTACATACTACTTACTCCTTTTCTTTTCTTTTATTTTCCTTTTTTGCTGCTGCTGTTTTTGATGATTTGATATTGTTTATGATATTTGCTTTGGCTTTGGATAGGGCTGGCTTCCTGTGGGCAGGCTGGCAGCATGTTGCCAGGCTGCCCCAGAACATGTTGCCACCCGAACAGAACATTTTCCAGCGTGCTAATTTTGGAAATGCTCGCTCCCTCGTATCGTGTCTTGTTTTCGGGGTGTGTTCTTGCGGCTGTCCTCCACTGTCTCGCCTTGATGAGTTTTCATTCGTTTGTCAACTTGTCGTAGGCGCGGATTGTTGTTCGCTCTGTATCTTCGCTCGCCGCTGCTTCGGTCCGTGTTTAGTCGGCTTCGGGTTCGGGGATGTGCGTCTCCCACTGCCACTGCTGGTGGGCCTTGTTTACACGCCAAATAACGCGTCTTTGCGGCAGCGTTCGCCACCGTGACAGCTGTGGATCATTTCGGTCGTGCGTTTTGAGAGCCGTTTAATTATACAACAACTAAACATTGTTTATTATTCATTCCGACTTGCAGCCTGCAACTTCCGGCACCAGCAGCTGGACCCAGCGCAGCATCCAGCCATTTCAGAGAGTGCCAACTGAAGGGAATTACCAAAGCCAAATGCATTTCGTCTAAATAAATCGCAAACATACAAAAAGGAAGGAAAATAAAGCAGACCGACAATTAAAAGGCGGAAATCTAAATGAATAAACAATCGATTGACTGTCGGCAAAATGTGCAAATTCGTGGAGTGCAAATCAAAGGCAAACTCGAGTGAAAGTGAAGAATTGAGGCCGCAAGAAATTATTAATTGCCGCAGTGCTTGTTAGCGGCATTCACCCAAAGAGGCGGACATTTTGTTTATGAGCCAATTTGCCAGCCCCACCCAGGCCACAGCAGGCTGAGGCGCGGAGAGACATCTACAATTTGCATATTCCACTCCCCAGTCGGAGCCCATACACTCGTAAATACATATAGAACAGAACAGACAGCGCGGCGTGTGAAGTTGAAGTGTTTATTAAATAGTCTGCCCGCAAATGTCGGGCGTCTGCTGAGCGAAAGACAGCGCCTGCCCCCCAGCTCACGAGGTACGCCCCAGCATGTTGGAGTTGCAACTGCGCAAACATTTGTCAGCGAACTCCAGCGATAGCCGCAAAATGAGACACCAACGGGCATTGGATACGGCCCCCAGGCAGCACCGCCGGAGACGCGCGCCCGACTACAGGGCCTTCCAGACGAGCCTCTGCCTTGCGCTGCTCGCCGTCTTCCTGCTGAGCAATGGTAAGTCGAAACTTTGTTTTGTATTTTATTACGGATAGAGATAAAAGTCGAATATTCGCCGCATAAAATGTACTGAGAGCTGTGACTCCTCCTCACAGATATTAGATAGATATTTTTCCAGTTCTCAATAGGCAAAACAAACTCCCACCATTTAAAAGTTTTTTTTTATTTCTCGCTCATAGCGGAAACAAATTGAAAATCATCAAACACGATCTTGGACTCTTGACTATCGAATACACATTTCAAGAGTTTCATTTGTTCAATTTAATGAAGTATTTTTGTGGGGCTTCGCTCGTTCCCGCACTGCCGAGCTGTCATCCCTTTTCAAGTAGTATCTGGGCAGCTGGGAGCATGGGGGAGCATGGGAGAGCATGGCCGGGGTGGCAGGGACAATGTCAACCACAATCACATTGCCTGCCCCAGTGGCAGTTTCGTTCGACCAACACTCGAACGCGAGCCCTTAACTCAATTGACTGCTCCACTTTTTGCCAAAGTCCGCTGGAAGCCGCCATCACTGCTCGCTTCTCACTGCTGTGGCTGCTCAATTAAATGCCTGGAGTGTGTCCGCCAGATTCCCAAGCAGCGGAAAACTTTCAGCAGCTCCGAACTCAAGCGCCAACTCCAATAAAAATCGAACAGCAGCAGCAGCAGGCAGCCCCCTAAGGGGTGTGAGCGAAGCGATACTCCCCACCCTTTGGGATAGATGGACGCAAACAATCGATACTTGAAATACTTCGTGGGTGTGGGTGTGGGTGGGGGCAGCACAGAAAATGACATTCGAAACAACACTTTGGCATAATAAAATACAAATAAAAGGGGCACAAGAGCAGCAGCACAGATCCGACGCCAATTGATTGACGAAGTGGCAAAGATCTACTTGAGAGAGCGATGCGGCACGGAGTCGAGTGGAGCGGAGTGGAGTGGTGAGCAGAGCAATAAAAAGGATTGACAGCCCGAGGCAGTCGGTCGGCGATATCTAAGCGGCGGAGAGGTGTCAGACACACGGACAGACAGACAGGGGACAGCCACTCGAATGGCTGGCTGTCAATGACAATCAGCAACGGAATCTGATTCCAAATGCCTGTTCGCTGATGGTGACAGGAGAAGCCGTGGCGTAGCCATAGCCAGGGTCGGAGTCGCATTCGCTTGCGAAGCTGGAGCTGGAGCTGAAGCGCTAATGCTGATGCTGAACGCTTGTAAAAAGTTTTTAATGACGCTCTCTCCTGCCGTGTCGCGGCCCGTTCCCATTCCCAATCGAAACGAGCTGAACAGAACAGAACAGAACAGAGCCATTCCATTCCATTCTGTATCCACATTTGCCAGGGCAAATCTGTGTCAGGCTGTTGCTTCATTACTCCAGTGTAGACGTGGCCGCTAATGAACAGCTTAAGCAGCAACCCCACCCGTCCAAATGTGCATCGCATTTCAATGGGAGACGGAGCCAGAGCCCGAGCCGGAGCCCCGCCATTGAAGTGCATTTTTGGGCTATCGAGGAGTTGGGGCATCGATTGGGGGAGAGATTTGTGTGCCCTGATCCGTGACTTGTTCGAGGCTGTTGTTGCACTGGGTCTTTGGCACTCAGGGTATTGTGAGGATTTGCAGAGTGCCGCAGTGCTGGGGTGTCGGTGTGTCGGTGTGTCGGCTGTCGGGGAGGGGTGTGCATCAGCAGTGCTTTATTAGATGGAGGTGCGGGTCGGGGCGCCTCTAATGGATGGGGGTTAATGGGTTAGGGTTAGCAGCAAAGTGGTGTCTGCATTTGTAAAAGTGAATTAGAACCGAAAACGGGCATCGATTGTGCTGATGCATGGCTGAGTGTGGCAATAACTATTCCCCCAAGCAACTCCCCGGAGTAAGCCCATAAATCAGGGCACAAAGAGTGCTTCGCATTAGTTATGGATTTCATTTGATTGGATTATAGATTTGTATTTCTTGGCCCACTGGCTGCATGAACTCGTTTCCATTAATTACAAGTTGCACCGCATCTGCATAGTCCCTGGCCATATTGCCATAAAATCCGTCAGACAATACACCGATCTATTTGTAATCAATTTCGCCATATATCAAACTGCAATTCGACTGTAATTTCGACATTCATTCAAATGTATAACAACTAAAAATGCGATTTGCTCTGCTCAAATCAATTTGGCGAATTCCCCCATGCAGAATGGATGTACGACGACCAGTAGACACCCAGTAATTGGAGTTATTTGTATTATTTCCCACTACTTGAGCAAGCTGCCTTTAGTCGCAATTTTGTGACAATTTAATTGGTAAATTTTGTTTGATTTGTGTTTTGATTTTTTGCTTGGCATAGATTTATCCTTAGGCTCAAACTAGAACAGGGTACTAAACCGCCATGCACGATTCTTGTTATATCATTGAAATATTAATTGCAAAATAATATTGACAAGCGGCAAACAAATTACAAATAAAATATGTAAATTTTCTTGCGGTTCTGCGCTATGTAAATTCTGCCAGTGGCATTTGAATTTCAAAACCAATGCGGCACTGCCTGCTGGGCGAGTTGTGGGCGTGGTGCATGGTGCAACATTTTTCGGCGGCTGCCCAGCAAATTATGCCAGTCACGCAAAAATTGCATAAAGGTAAATAGATCGAAGCTGGCGAAGGGGTGGGACTCCTCTGGCTTGGGGTTTTTTGGGGCAGGTTTTGGGCACCGCGTCTGTGTTTGTGTATTATTAATGCAATTTGCAATTATTTGTTGCCTGCACACAGGAGTCGTGCGAGAACACGCTATACCCCCCGATCTGTATCTCTGTTTGTTTGTTCGCTTGGTGTGTGCTCTCAAATGTTTGTTTGTTTGCTGGTTTGTTTATTTGTTTGCTTTTGCCATAAAACGCAATTATCGCGCACAAAGAACAAAGCATAGTGCAAGCCAAACGCAGCCAGGGGTCACAGTCGCCCCCGCCCACTCTCTGGCTACCACCCCATTGGATTTCCCACTTTGGGAGTTTCGGAAGAGCTGCTGCAAAAGTTGTCGCCGGCATCAGAGCATTTTCGCATTTTCGTAATTCGCATTTCGCATTTTCGCATTTGCGTTGCCATAATTAACTTATTTTGTACATTAGCAACAGATTTTGTTTATTAACGCATGTGCGCTTGCTCTCAGTAATGCGATCCCGCCTCCTTCTGTCCCATTCTGTTGCCAATGACGAGCGCCCGGCCCAGCCCAGCCCAGCCCAGGAGCGGCTTTAATGTGTGCGGGGCCAGGGACTGGGACCATGGGGCGCATACTTATCTTTTGGCATTGCGAAGCGAGTTTATTTGTTTTCTGCTTGTGGTTGGCTGACTGGGTAGCTTGGGTGTTTTTGGGTGGGCTCTGGTTGGTGGCTTGGGTGGTGTTTTGTGCGGCTGCTGTCGCATAATTTATTTATCATTAGCAAAATTTGGCAAGCATTGGTATTCTCGTTCCCTTTCCGCCGGCCGCCACAAGAAGTTGCCGCCGCTGAAAGTGTCTGTGTATTTGGCTAAATAGTTGAAATAATTAGGCTCATTAGAACTTTTGTAGGTTTCTGGTCGGGCTCGAGTGCTCCCACTGAGTGTTTCCCTGATTGACAAGTGCAAATTGGTATTAATGCCAGAGTACTTGGCACTGGCACAAAAGGGAAGAGAGCCACGAGAAGGCACAAAGGGGGAGGCATTAAGTCTTTAAATTGATGTTATCTGACAGTCATTGGAAAAGTTTTCCATTTCAGAGCAGGAAGCATTTGCTGCCATCAAAAATGTGTATAAATGTTTGAGCATAATTCGAATTCTCTTTGAATATACAGAGCCGGTAAGACAGGCTGACAGACTGAAATAGTTTAATGGCAACAAAACAAAGTAAAATAAAAATTTAGCCACTATTAAAATTGGAAATAAAATCCAGTCTAGTCCGAAAATATAATTAGGAAAAAGTGATTAGTGCAAGTGTTATTTTTTGGGGCGTTTCCAATCAATTGGCCGTCAATGTGCGCTGCCATATTTTTGCAAATTCATGCAAATATTTGGCTGGTAACGAAATTTTCTGATATTTAAACTCCATCTGGCAATGGTTCACGTTTAATTAAGCAACGTTGCCAAAAAATATCTAGGACAAATCACAGCGACAAAATCGCAACTGGCGCACCAAATATTTCGCTGCTTTTGTTTGCAGTTTGTTTGTTGGTTGTTTTGTTGCCTTTCGTGTTGGTTGCTGGTTTTTGTTGGCTGCCAGGACCCGAAACACTGCCCTGTCCTGCCCTGTCCGGACTCTCCTTGTTGTTTTGCAGAGTCCGAGTGGAAACTGTGTGCGAAGTGCAACAGCCGCAACAAAAACGACATAAACTTTTAACAATTGCAAAACCAAATAAACAAAACGAAGCGGAGGGCCGCGCCGGGCCGAACAAAAAGAAAACACTGAAAACGGCTGCGGGCTATAAATCTGCAATGGCTGTGGGGCTCCTCGGATGTGTTGGGGGGGGATGAGCTGTGGGTAGGTGTGGCATGGGCGTTTGCATAAACCCATTTACACACACAAAGGCACAACAGCCACACACACAGATACAGTCACACATGCAGCGACTGTATGGAGAGAGAGAGAGAGAGCGAGCGAGCGAGCGCCTGCTGCGTAAATAACTAATAAGGCTCGAGGATAAATTTCAAGTGCAATTTGGTGAGTATCGTAACCAAATACGAGCACAACATGTAACAAACAATAAGGAATTATTGCGCACACCGAAGCGTTGCATACCCTTTCAGAGCGAGTATTGCTTGGCTATTAGCTGGGCAAGAATTGTTCGAAAATATATAACATAAATAGATGGATAAATTTTGTATTGGTATATCAGTCTTGAGCTCGATAATGTTACCAGTTCTGTTTTTCCAAACAAATTTCAAAAATCATAGCACCTTATGCAAGGGTACAGAGCAGCCCGATGGTGCAGGACCAGGACCGGGACCAGCACAGGGACAGGGACAGAGCAAAAACTCGCACAAAAGTTAAGCGTGGCAAATATACGAGTATCTCTGCGTTTTGTGTGCGGCACGTTTCTATGACTTAATTAAAATTATGAATGTTTTTGCCGCTGCTGCAACATGCCAGAGATGTGGCACGACCAAAAAACCAGCCAAGCCGGTGCAGGGGGTGCGGGGACGCGGGAACGGGGAACAGTCAGGATGTCCATGGCAAATGCGCTTTTTGCTATCGAGGCAAACAAACAAACAAACACACAAATACAGTAGTAGTAGTAGCATCAATTTATGCATAAATCACATGGCACAAAAACCATGCCAAATTGTAAACATAAAACGAAATGGATATTCCTGCCACCACCCAGCCCATCCACGCCCCGAGAGCAGCCAGAGCAGCCCGCAGAGCCACCGCACAGCCCATTGGCACCACATTCGTGTGGGGTCTGTGCCGAGAGATGCGATGCAGTTACCGAAAATGAAATTTCCGACTGTCATTGTCGCTTATCGCCCGCGGTACCGCTGCACCGCCCCCACCCTCTACAGTGCCTGTATTTTCATTTAAAACAGAGCTCAGATTAATTTTCTAATCAAACACAATTTTGGGCACATGCCCAGTTCAGGTCGAGTCCTGTCGTGTCCCGTCCTGTCCTGGCAGACCAAAATCCATTATACTCGCACATTTTATGCGCGACACATCCGTGGCTGCAGTTGCGAATGGATCGGCGATAGGCAAATATCCAACATTGACTGCTAATTAGTAAGCTTTTAAGTTATACGTCCATATCGTGTCGACTGGCAGCCCATTTGGGCGGGACAGCCAACCCAATATTCAATACACACCTTTGGCCGGCAGTCATAGTGGCAGGTGATTGCTTTGTTGGCTGCCACAATGGGATTCGGCATCAGGCATCTCCCAAAAGCGATTGCCAGCGACTTGTTGAAGGGCTGGACAAACTGTTGGCTCGCAAAATTGATACCACCAGCATGATGGAAAAAAGCCAGAACTATGGAAGAAAAAACTACTCCAAAAGAAACGAGAAAACAAAGAAAATTGCGTGAGTTCGAGTTACGAAAAATGAAAATGGAAACTAACTTTTATGGCACGAATTTGCAAATACCCTTTGATATAAAAATAATGATATATATGCAGATTCCATTGGAGCGAAACATATCAAATAAACTAAAGTAGAATCTGAGCCTTATAGGAGATAGATATAATTATCACATATTGTTTATGCTAGCAGGACAAACTTCTGTACTGCCATTTAATAAATAACAAAAGAAATCCTCGAACCCTGGATCACAGCAAAGGGTATCAAAATAGTTCTTCTATCCGAAAGCAACTCCCAGATGAGTCTATGAATGGTATCTAAGCTAGCCACGGCCTGCAGCGGACGTCGGGCAATGGGCAAACGGTCAAAAGTTCCATTAGTGTCAGGCCATGAATGCTATTTACAAGCAGTTCGCGATGCGGCATGCGAGATAAGCGTTTCACCGCACCGCACCGCCCCAACCCAAACCCGACTGGGGCCAAATGGAAAAACTGAATGAAGCTGAAGCTGAAAAAAAAGGCGAAGAAAAATGAAAAAGAAAGGAGCACAGTCGGCGTGCACACAGAACGCAGCAATAGAGGGGAAAAAATACAGAACTAAAAATCCATTCGGCATCGATGCTGGTGCCGAGATAACAAAATGTTTGCTGCCCTGCCTCAATTGAGTCGTCGTCGACGTCGTCGTTGTCGTTCACGTTCACGTTGCGTATACGCCAAGTGAGCAGAGCCTGGCCAGAGCAGAGTTGCGAGATGCGGAAGAAATGAAAGAAGAAAAAAAATATACAAACTGAGTAAATACATGCAAGCAAATTTTGTATCTGTGTGTGCGTGGGGGGCAGAGTTGAGAGCAAATGAAAATTGGCAAATAGCAAAAGGCGGAATAACTAACTAAGCAAGCCAGAACCAGCCAGAACCAGCCAGCCAGCCAGCGACTTATGTGCACTGCAATGTCACCAGCATAAAATACAAAAAAATACTTGTGCTTATGCGAACACACACACAGATACACAAACACACACGCACACACACATGCATACTTATTTTTTAAGCAGTGCCTGTGACTATGACTGTTTGCCTTGGCTCAGCGCGCCCCGGCTCGTCTGCAGCATGCTCGTATTTGCTCTGTTATCCTTTTTGTTTTATTTGCTTAGCGCTTCTGTGCAAAGAAAGAAATAACGAAAGACTATCATGAGACTAAGGACTTCCAGCGAGCAGCAGCACGGATATACTCCGTCCTGGAGCAGGCGGCATTTTGGCACACCATCATCATCATCATCATCATCCACTCGCAGGGCACTCGAGCACTCCAACACTCCAGCACTCCGGCACTGTGGCACTCCAGCCCTCGGCACCCAACACTCGGATTAATGTTTGTTATTATTTTTTCATTTATCGCATATATTCTTATTGTTTGTCCTGTCCCCTGTCCGTTGTCTGTTTGCCCAAAGGAGACAAGGGCAAGGGTAAGGACTGTGCGATCCACTTGTTATACTCTGCTGTTGCTCCTTCGGGGAGTCTCTCGGGTTTGTCGGGATTTTGTTTTCATAAACCAAACCAGTGTCGAGTGGCCCACAGGCTTTGACTAGAACCCTGCCACAAGGCCTGTGCCCAATTGCAGCCGTGAACAAAATTAATTAAAAATATATTTTGTTACTGGTAATTACAATTTTTAAAGTTATATAATATATCGTTTATTATCTAACGATTAGCGGGAAATGTAATTTAAATTATGTTCACTTTTTTTGGTTGGCCTTTTTTCGGAATTATTTGATTGGGCATTTGATTAAGTTACACATAATTAATTTATAATTGAATTTAATCGTCATGCAATTAGTAAATGAAAATTGCGAAAATCCAAATCAAAACCGAAATTAATAATCCCGCGCGCCCCTCCCCACGTACAGCCAGCAAATGAGCGGCCATAACACACAACAAATTACTCTTCGCGTTTCCATAATCAGCATTTTTCATTTCCTTTGGTGAGGTGTGCCCCGCACCGAAGGAACTTTAACTAAATTATGTTGGCGTGCTCTGTGGGCCCTTTGTTTATGCTGATGCCCGCTGGACACGACACGAACGGGTTATGGGTTGGGCCTGCCACCCCCTTTCCACGCTTTGGTGGGGTGCTGAGCTGTGACAAATGAAAGAATAGAAGTGTAGCTTCGGCAGCGTAGCTTACTCCTTTTTGATACCCTATTTAAAAAAATAGTTAAAAAATTAAATATAAATAAAAAAATTAAATATTAATCTTATTTTCATTAGCTCAGTCTAGCAGAAATAAAATCTCTATATATGTATGGATTGTATGTAGATACGAACGGCACCCACAAAAGCTGTTCATACTCACTTTTCATCATCGGAACGTGGCAAACATAATACGCTCCGCTGCAAGGGCACAAATAAAAATACAAATGGAAAAGCAAATGTTAGTGGGTATCCAGATCCATATCCACTTCCAGTGGAGCATAACTGCCAGAAGAGCCCGCAACTGTAGACTGTAACTAGCAGTTTGGGTTTCATTAGAAACGCTTCGTTTTTCCTTTTTCATTTTTTCCGATCTGAAACCTTTCCCAGTGCACTTTTTGCAGGACTCTTTTCCGCACACTCACACACACACACACAGGCAGACAAATACTCATGGTGGGATATGTATGTATGTATGTATGCTTTTTTAGGTCCTCTCCAGCCGGGCCCTGGTATAAGTTTAGTGTTGGGCGTGTGCGGGTTTTGATTTATGGTTTTGAATTGTGCGAGCTGCGTTTTTTATGTTAATTAAATTGCTTTGGCTTTCGAATGAACCAAACCTCTCCGAAGTTGGGCTGGGCCTGGGGCTGGGGCTGGGGCTGGGCCTGGGCCTGGGTCTGGGCTGTGGCCATGGATGGTTCGGTGGATGGGGGGCTGTTGAAGTGCATGTTACGCGATGCTTGACTAAGTGCACTTGGGCACTGAAACTTTGAAAGGGCCCACGTACGGGGAGGCACCAGGCCCAATCAAAGCGAACCCAAACCCAAACCAAACCACTCCTGTGCCAGGGTCTGAGCAAATGAACTGCTGCAGCGCTTATTGTCACTGCTGGATGGAGCCTGTTGACGGTTCTTAAATGCTGTTGACCCAGCAGGCAGACTGCCTGGGCTTTTGGTGCTGGTGTGGGTTCCAGGGATGTGGCAGTTATTAGAAATTCCATTACACATATGTATGTATGGCCTGCTTATGTGGGCTGTGTCAACACAAGAAGGCATCCTGGGCCCAGACAGGTGGGGTATGCGCCATATGCGTTTCCCCATTGCTTCATTTAGCTTGCGAGATTCCAGAACCGCTCCCTGCTCATTTGCCACCCTGCTGCTTCCGTTTCTGTTTCGGTTCCCGTTCCTGGTGCATGATAAATCTTTCAATGGGGTGCCTGGCAGCCTGGCAATGCGAACGACGACGATGATGATGGGCACTGAGGCACAGGCGCAGGCACAGGTACAGGCTCAAGGAGCAGCGGCAACCTTAACAATTTCCATTTAAACTTGCAACAAAAGCCTATTAAATACCGAAACAATACTCACCCACACAAGCACATTCAATCTCGCACACTCACGTACGTGCAGGCACACAGATACAGATACGAGTCGAGTATTACATGCCTGGTGGGCCGACATTTGTTTGCTTTCGGCTTGCCATAGTCGTAAAGCGGGGGCGGCTGGTGGTCTGAGACTCTACAAATTATTGGGCTGTGATAAATATGCCCACTCAGTTTTGGGGCTTGTTTGCTTTTGCTTTTGCTTTTCCTTTGTTGCCTGCTGCCTGCTGCCTGTTGCTGGGGCCCCACGTTTTGGGGATTCCAGGCACCACTCCAAGTACTTTGCATCTAAACGCAGAAAACATTTCAATATAAAGTTGCAACTTGCTCGCATGGAATACAGTTTAAGGCGAGTACTGCAAACCATTCGATCAATGGGAGAACTTCCAAAATCACAAAACTAAAAATAAACAACGCTGGGAGCTGCTGCCCCGCCCTCGTCCAGCACTCCGCAACTGTCTCAGCAGCAAAGCACAAACAAATTTGGCAACTTTTGCAAACTATCCAATGGACAGCCAAACAAAAAAAAGGAAGTCGGACTCTCCCTGGGGTCGGGCCGAAAAAAATGGCATCTAACTTTTCAATTTGGTATCACTTGCGGTTTCGGCGAACCTGACCGATGTGTTTCCTCCGACCGAACAATTCCCGCAATGACGCACTCTGGCCAGATTGGGAAACAATAAACAAGGCGGCTGCCGGGGGGTTGTTGCAGCTGCCACTGCTGCTGCTGCTGCTCCAAAAAGAAACTGCGGTGAAAGGAGCGTAAAAAGTGTTTACTCTCTCCTGCTTCGGCCCCTGCCGGACAATGAGAGCGCCCTGGGAGCACGACAGGAACATAGAAACAAACAAGAACGGAATGAACGCCTGTCTAGGTGCTCGACACCTCAAATACCCTGCCAGCTGCATAGCTCTAGCACTGTTGAATATCTAGTCAAAGGCGTTATACCCTCTTGCAGGGTGCAGCGTGGATGGCGAGCTGCATTGATATTTAGTATGGGTGGGGGAGCACGGCGCACACACTTCCTTGCCAACTAGCCGGGCAACAGCAGGAGCAGTGGTGCACGATCCCCTTTGCTGTTTCCTCTTTCTGTTGCCTGCCATGTAAACAAATCGCAGAAGGATAAGGACAAGGCACTTGTAAGCTGGCACTTAGCAAAATCGAACAAATATGTGACTTTTGCGCAAACTTTTTACCTTTCCAACTATATCTTTGCCTTTGCCTTGCGAGCAGACTATAGTCCCTTTGCTTGTGCGAATGTGTGTGTGCACGTGTGCTTGTGTGTGCTATGTGTGTGTGTGTGGATTTATAGACATTGTTTGGTTCTTATTGGAAGTTGTGCACCCCGGCTGTGTGCTATGATTTCTTGCTGCACTCCAACCTAAACACTAACAAGCAAAGTTTTGCCAGCAATAAGCAAGTATTTGCGGTTGCATTTTGCTGCTGCCAACCTGCCCTGCCCTGCTGCTGCTGCTACTCTCTTGCCACGGCAGGCCACACCTGGCACAACGGCTGCTCTGGGGATGCTCCCAGCTCGGGCCGCATGCTGTGTGCAGTTTCAACTACACTTTCCAATTTTCAATTGGCAAACAAGCGGAATTTTCGATTTCAGTGTGCAAATATTTATGCCAGGCTAGGGCCGGACTTTAAGATACTGCTTAAGTCGAGCACTGGCACGGGTCTAGGTGTGGCACGGCACACGGTACACGGGACCCAGGCAAGGACACTTTCGGCCAATTATGCTGGCAGGCCCCGCTGGTCATTAAGGTCAATGGGCAAAAATTCATTTTACAGCCTGCAAATGAAGTAAATGTTAAAGGTCAGCTCGAGCGGCAATGGCTGTGGCAACATCATGGAAATCATGCCAATTTCCCACAGACGCATGCAGCAGCGATATCGCCCGATATGCGATGGGAGTTGCCCGAAGGTAATGAATTACACGCACAGCGGCCATATAAAAAAAGAAAAGATGAAAACAATTTCATTTTATTCGCCTCGCGAGAGATTTACAAGGCTGCCGAATTCCCGCCTCATATCTTCATTCTACAGTTAACATGGGAGCATCCATCCTTTCTCCGTTTCCTGCAATGGGGTGGCGGCAAAGCCGCAAATTATGTGCCATTATTCTTAAGGGCACAGCCGCATGAAATGTGACCCAAATAAGATATAAAAAATTTTTGAGTGCCTTGTTAGGCTATGTTGGCAGCGCTGCAAATGCTTGTAAAACAGCGACTCCAGTCCCCTGATGGGGTGTGGCGGGGGGACAGCTTCCGCTGCGGCGCCTTGAATAATGCTACGCATTTGTTGACAAACGACTCCGAAATGGGCGGCCGTAAAGTTGCCGGAAATTGGCGTTGATTGTTTGGTAATTAATAAAACTTGGCGAGCAAACAAGAAAATTGCCAAAGAAATTGAAGCTTGGTGCGGGCAATTGTGCTGTAGAATTCGGGGGAGTTTTTCAAGACATTTTCGCTTAGCTTTAACATTGATTTATTTCTGTAATGTCTGGGAATTAATCTGGGCAAATGTGCAAGTGCTGGTGATTTGATTCAACAGTTTTTCAATTTAAATGCCTTACCAGAAATATGCATCCATGTTCTATACATGTGGTCAGGGACAGGGGCGCCAATAACATAACACAATAATCTTTCAAGCTGCCCATGGTTGAAAAAATATTTATAAATCATTTAAGCGCCAAATATGACAATAGTTTGACGAGACACATGAACAAAAATACCATACCGTTATAGAGAACATGCATTTGCTGCTAAGAACGAATCGGGAATACCCTTTGCTCGTACATTATAGACAGGGTTTTATTATTGGGTAAACTGAACTTAATTGAATTTAATGTTATTTTAATAATATATTTTTTGTTTTATGAGTGCATCTTTAATAAAATAACGGATCAACTTAACAAAAGGGCATGCACAAAAAATTGCACAAGCCAAATTGAGTTTTGACCATATTTGCATGGCCATTGGAGGCATTTTTGGGGTGGCCACAGATACCCGCAAAACAAATAAATGGTATAGCTGCAATGCAAGCAATTGTGGGGCAGTTAAGCGGTGGCTTATGTGTTATCAGTGTCGCCGCCGAGCGGCTCGGCTCTCGCGAAATATATCAATAATTTATTAAAATAAAATCCACTAAATTGGAATTCCCCCAGCTTTGCATTCGCACGTAATTCCATCAACATTTTGCGCCTTTTGTTTCCCTTTTGCAGAGCTCGTGGAGTGCGCGCTGCGCAATGTCAATTTAATCATTGAACCACCGGCGGTGCGACGCGGCCAGCATGTGGTGCTGCGCTGCATGTACGACCTGGACGGGGCCCCGCTCTACTCGGCGAAATTCTATCGCGGTCAATTGGAGTTTTACCGCTACACGCCCGGCGAATTTCCCAATACGAAAGTGTTTCCATTTCCTGGCATTCATGTCGATGTAAGTATGACAAAAAGACACACCAAAAATATATTTACTATAAAATGAAGTTGAAAATCGATGATCTATCAAAGAGAGACAGTGGGGTGGGTGATTGAGTGACTGAATGAATGGCTGGGCGGGGGGAAGTCGAATTTTTCAAAAGAATAAACCGTTAAAGCATTGCGCAATCGCTGGCTGCACTTTTTGTTTGCCACTGAGTCCAGTCAATGGCTTCCACTCTGAAAGGACCAGACCAGCAACAGAACAGAACAGAAAGGAAAAGAACAAACCAGATTCGGAAGCATACGGCACCTGCACTCCGGCACACCCTCCCCTCTACTTTGATGTCCTTAATTGCGCGCACACTGCATTTATTTATATTGTATATTTTAAACTTTTCGCTCATGCATATTCAGTTTGGCAGTTTTATTGTTATTGGCGGTTATTCAAAAAACGCCCAGCCATGCCAGGGGACACCTGGCTGCCCGGCTGCCTGGCTATCGGTCTGTGAGGACTCCGACCTGGTCCTGGGCGCTATCAACGCGCGGCTATCTGCGGCGCAATTTTCATTTAAATTTTTGAATGCTGCGTCAGAGTTTGGTCGCCCACCTGCAGCAAAAACTGCAGCTACTAGAATGGGTCCGCGGGGCCTGAGGTTGCAGAATTGAGTCTCGACTTGGGTAATTCTACTTTGGCTAGATTATTGAAAAAGTTTATCCAGCCTGCAGCCGAGGGGCTGGGCTGGGGGTGCAGGCTCCCTGCAATTTCGTAGCTTCGATAAAGTTGCTCTGAATCTGGCTAAATATTTCATCAGGCTATTGAGTTTGTGCCAGCGAGTTTATCTTTAGTTTTTTTTCTTGCTTTGTACTCTCTTTTTGGGTTTTTTTTTGTGTTTGTGTTGTTTTGTTGCCGTGGAAAACTTTTACCTAGCTTGCAGACAGTTTTTCTTGTCGTTTATTCCTGTCCTGTGGGCTGTAGACCGTCGACTGCGGACTGCGGACTGTGTGCATGTATTTGTTTGTTTTTTAAGCTGTTTTAATAAATTTAAGTGCATTTCTTTGTTGGGTTCGATGTCAGATTGCGGACAGCTGAGAGCTGAGAGCTGGCAGCTGCAGCGACGATTTATTGTTTATGTTTGTTTGGGCAATAACTTTAAATAAACTAAAACTAAACTAAACTTTCGTACACCCCTTTCTGCTCCCGCCTCGATCAACAGGTGACCAGCTCGAATGCCACCCAGGTGCTCATACGCAATGTCGGATTCGGCCTCTCTGGAAACTTTTCATGCGAAGTCACCGCCGATGCCCCACTTTTTTCGACCGCCACAGCAGTGGACACCATGCAAGTTGTCGGTAAGTCTCATATACGTACAGTTCGCTTCTCTTTCATCTCAGTCAGTGCCATTCCCATTCCTCACTCGCACTCACACTCCCATTCCACACTCTAGGTCTAAGCTGATTCAACTAAATTGGCCTAAAGTGCGCTTAAAAGCTTCCCCGTTAGCCGAGAGTGAGTGTATCAGCCATCCGGCCACCTTTGACAGTCTCCTTTGATCGCTAAGAGCGTTACGTCAACTTGGAGCAACCATAGCGGGCAGAAGGTCAGCCCAGAGACCAGCCCAGGCCAGGCCAGAGCGTAGAAAACTTTCTGGCTCTTTGGCAATTCGTTTGTGGGGGGCCAAGGTCACGGCAGCTGCTCAGGCTGCTCCGGCTGCTCCGGCTGCTGCTGCTACTTCTGCTGGTCGGGAAACTTTTGCGCTGAAAATTGCGTCATTAACAGGCCATTTCGACTTTGCCAGATAAGCAGGTTGTATGGAGTGTGGGTAGGTGTGGGGAGGTGGATGCTTGATGCTAGCTGGTAGCGGTGGTAGCGGTGGTGGTGTTGTCTGGGGTCATTTGGGAGTCTTACCTGTGCTCCACGCATTTCACGGCTTTATGCGCTTTAAATGAGCGTACCAGAGCGAGCCGCACCGCGCCGCGTCCTGAATTACGGATTTAATCAGCGTGGCAGGGTCATGAAAAGCAATGAGCGCCAGTCCGTTTCGGCTTAACAATTATTTAGTTGATGCGCAGCCAGCAGCTGGCATTAATGGCAGCAAGGGCACAGGCGGCACAAGAGCACAACAATTGGCCATCCACTTGTGCTGTGGCTTAGTAGGTCGTTGCAGCATATGGGGAATGCGAATGGGGTTCGAGTGGCGTGGGGGCGTATGCGTAATGCGACCTGAATCGAACGGAATGCTGGCTGGCATCGGGCAGGCTCATCTGTGGAATCGACAAACAGTCGAAGCAGCGGCATCAGCGCTTGCCAGAGTTAATCTTTATATCCGCTTGGCCTTAAGCATTCGAGAAATTCGCTCTGACAGCTAAATTCTGCTTTAGTGGCTGATTTTTATGCCACTTGCCGAGCGATTTATTTCTGCTCCATACACATCCACATCGGCAGCAACATCCACCCAGCCAGCCAGCGACTGGGCTGCTGGCAACCCCTTCGCCGGAGTCTCGCTGTGTGCGTGCGTATGATGGAGCGCGCGCGTCTGGGTCTGGGTTAAGGCTTGGATGACTGGTTGACTGGTTGGCTCTCTGGATGGCTGAGCTGGCTGCTGGCTGGTTGTTGCTCAGCATTAAACATTTAGATGTCTGCCGCGTTCGCGTTCGCGTACCCGTCCTGGCCGACTTTATTAGATTGCCATTGCCTCCTGCCCTTGCGGCGCTCCTTGAATGCCAAGCCTCCCTGCCTCCCTGCCTGCCTGCCTGCCCGTCCGTTTTATATTTAACGCCGCATTTAGCCCATTTAATTGGCCGCTTTTGCTTAACTAGCATCAAGGGATTAGGGCTTTTGATCATGCATTTGCTTTAAATTCATGAGGTCTTCTGCTGGGTCAAATGCCCCGCAGCGTCTCAAGGACGCCACGCAGTGCCACGCCCTTTGTTTTGCCGCTTCTTCTGTTATTAAAGTTTCATTAAATGCTGTGGCATTTAATTGGTTGCTCTCCTGTCTTGTTGTGCTGCTAGGCTCAGGGCTCTGGAGCAAGACATACATCAATGGGAGATAAGCCAGCCGGGGACTGACACACTGACAGGAGCCAGCCTCAAGTCTCGGCCGCCTCCATTCGCCTCTGTTCGCCTGTGTGTGTGTGTGTATAAGCCTCTGCGGCTTTGCCCTAATGTCGTCGACACTAAAACCCCAATAACTTGCTGGCTAAACAATAAATTACTAGAGCAGCCACCAGCAAACCAGCCCGAGACCGGGGATGAACACGAACACAAACCATATTGCGTACACGCCCCGAAACCACCGAATTGTACACGGGTTTGTCTGCTTTAAGATGCGCACAAGCCCAAGACAGATCGGCAAACTTATTTGCCTAAACTTTCGCTTTAATTCCATTGATTTGCAGCATCATTTTGGGGCCCGGCTGCGCTGTGTGTGGGCTGTGCCTTATGTTTTATGCAAGACTATTGTGGGCTCCGCTTAGCCGTGCGCAGTGCGCACCCATTCACTTATGCAACGGCAAGCGGCGGCTGTCCTTGGTGCAAATAACTCTGAGGTTTAATCGTGTGTTAATGAGCTCAAGTGGCAATCAGATTGCGGGCCAAGAAGCCACCAGCAAGGCTCTGAGACTGCGTCTGGCTCGGGCTCGGGCTCTGGCTAGGGCGCAGAGTCTGCGAGGCACATAAAATAAACACTTTGTCCTTGCGCCGAACTGTGCCGCGCCCTGGCATTCAGCTGTGGCGGGTACCGATACGCGTCGCGGCAAGGACAACAGCGAAAGTGCCAAGATGCCAGGCAGGCAGGCAGGCAGGCCGAAAGGAATGGCATGGGCAATGGATGGCCCGGCCCAAAAGTTATGCTAATTCTGGCTTTCATTAAGTCACAATGGCGGGCTCCTTCTGCCTTTTGCACGAGTCAAAAGTTTATAGTTGGCAAACATTTGGGAGGCCTTAACTTTAATAACTTAATGACATGAGTCACATCAAGGTCGTGGGAGAGGCGGGGCAGGGCGAGCAGGAGGAGGAGCGGTCCTAGCTAAAACCAAGTGCAAAGTAGGCTGGTCAGCTGCTAAATTAAACTGAAAACTTGCGGCACAAACTGACCCTCATTAGACAGAATTTGACGGCAAAGGCAAGAGGCATTCGGCACTGGGCACTGGGAACTGGGCGAGGCCTAGCAAAAAGGTCAAAATCTGCACAAAGCCAAGGCAGCAAAAAGTCGAGGGGGGCTCGGGTGTGTGGTTCAGGATTAGAAAGCGAGACACACACACAGACACAGACACGGGCACAGGCACAGGGAGAAAGTTGCCTTGAGCCATGCCCGGATAGGGAAGAGCAAAGTTGCCGTTGCCGTTGCCGTTGCCTTTGTCATGGAAATTACTTTCTTCATTAGTTACTTTGTTGCTCTCGGCTTGCGGTGGCTGGGGCCTCGCCCCGGTTGACTTAATTAAAAAGTTAAGCGTGGCCAGCTCCGCAGATCCCCTCGCAACTCCTTGCGCCGGTGCTGCCGGTGTGGTTGTGATTGAAGAGCTTAGGCGGCACGGGTTTCCGTCTCCACTTATGCGCCTATTAATGTGTGTTTTGGTGAAGTGCGTGCCCAACTAATTGAATTGTGCTGCCTGGTCGAAAAGCTACAGCTCAACCCTTTCCCCTCTCCATTGCAGAGCTGCCCGAGAAGCGTCCCCAGCTGTCCACGGAGCACACGCGCTACGAGCCCGGCGACGTTCTGCGCGCCAACTGCAGCACTCCGCCCTCTCGGCCGCGGGCCGAGCTCACGTTCACAATCAACAACATGGTGGTAAGTACTGGAGCTCTGCTCCACATCCCTCTGCTCCATTTCGGAATTATTCCAGTGAAATATTAGTGGAGTCCAGTAGCCCGGCTGTATCCGGATTCCGGATTCGGGTCTGTGCTTGGGCCCGAGTCCACTTCAATTTATTTTATGCTTTGCGGAAGGAAAAACAAACTTGACAGCGGGTCAGCGGCTATTTGTGTTCAAAGCAGTTGCCAATCCTTTGAAGTTCTCGTCTATTCTGCTGAGAAATGAACATGAAAATCTGCTGGGACATGCGACTTTAATCAAAAGGGTTCGTTCCCCATTGGTATTGTGTTTTTTGTTTGTTTGTTTGTTTTGTTTTTTGCATGCCACCATTTGCCTAAGGGGCTCGTCCATCCGTCAACGTGGCGTATGCGCAATTTCACAGCCTGCCACAGCCACAGACAGACGGAGAGAGAGACACAGAGACAGACAGAGAGACAGAGAGGCAGAGACAGAGTGAGAATTGTCATGTGACCGAGGCCAAGGCTGAGGCGCATCTGTGGCCGCCTCCTTTGTCATTTAGTTACTGTGAAATACAGATTTCTATGCGGTCGCAAACATCACCAGATCCTTTGTCGCGCGCAGAAGGGGGAAGAGGACTGGGAGCAGGAGTCACAGCTGTGTGCCGCGACCCTCTCGTGGCTGTCATGCCTTGTGGATTTTCACTTTTGGCTGCTTGCGCTGTGCCAGCCCCACTGCTGCCTCCATCGTGCTGCCAGAGCTGTCGCAATACCGGGGTTCTTTTTCCATTGCAATTTTATGAATATGCATGCCACATGCGACTCGTAGCACTGTCTCTCTGCTGCTGCTGCTGCTGTAATTTCTATCCGCCGCTCCGATGTCAAGAGCAGTTGAGTTGGTCAAGGCAAAGTTTCCCAGTGCGCTCCAAGCGTTCGCCACTGCAAGGTGATGTTGGGGCACAGACGGAGCTGGATGTCCGGGCCACGTGCCGAACAGGTTGGCAGAGGCACTGCACTGACTCCTATTTGATTTCCGGGCTGCTTGCCATGCTTAAGATGTGTCTGCCATTGGGTGCTGCATAATTTTGCATGGCTAAACATTCGCATTGATTTGTGCTTGGCACTCGCATTCAGCATTCCCCGGACTGTATGCGGGTTGGGAGCAAAGTCTGACTTGCATCGGAGATATCTGCCATTGTAATGGCAGCACAAAAACCCTGAGAAATATGATCCCTGCTGCTGGCCAATTAAAAAAACATCAACGCAAGCTGACAGCGGCGATAGGTGCACAAAACACACATTGTTCGGGGAGACAAAGGAAAATCCTGGCTGGCTTACAAATTGCCAAATTTCTGATGATTTTATTAACCAGAATCCCTGGTCGGGGGGCCCTGCAACTGCTCTCCATTATGCTAGTTCCTGGCCTGGGCTCCGACTCTTTAAAGTGGAGCGTGGCGAAGGGTTGTCAATGGCGTTGAAAAATGGTTGCCACATTCCAGCAGCGCACTGGCAAGCCCGCATTAAACATGATAAATGAATTCAAATCATTTGCACCGCAATAACTCGATGCTCGAGCGAGCACTGCAAGGACCGAGCTCCATCCCTGGCTCCGGCAAGAGAGAATATTCAAAGGGGTTGTTGGCTGCAAAATGAAATGATAGCTTATCGGCAACGCTCCTCCTCCGGCTGCCACATGGAGCAAGGACATCTAGACATTTTCGGCAGTGGCAAATGGAGTAGCAACTGAACGGCAACGGCAACGGCAATGGCAACGGCAATGGCAATGGCAACGGCAAGACAACAAACAGTAAGCAAACGTGGCAGACATTGACTAAAATTGAGTAGAAAACGATACCGCAGGAGGAAGATATATTACAATTGCCGATCACAGGAAACAAATGAATATTTCATGCTGTGCAAATCAACACGGAGGGGAGCCAACGATGGAGGCGGATGTCGGCTGCACACACACACACACACACACACTTTGCTGTTGGCTGCCTACACTCCGGCACTTCCGACAAGGTCTGTGCCACAGCAAAGTTTACGTTAAAAGGTGCGCCAGCAAGGAGCCAAAGTCTTTGGCAGCAGCAGCCAGCAGCCAGCACCAGAACCAAGACCAAGACCTGGGCCCGGACAGAACTTTATGTTGACAAAAGTTTTTGCGGTGAAATGCCACAGCAGTAATTTGCAAGAGGTCCAACCCCGCCGCAAATGCTGCCCCGAAACCAAGCACATGCCAGCATCACACATACCACAGCCCCCCCCCATTACCCCACCCTACACCCACACCCACACCCACCGTGTGACATATGTGCCTTCGGTTTACGGCTGCTGTGGCTCTATTTTGGGTCTGGCGGCTTCCGTCCGATCCGGATCCGTATCCGTAGCCAGGCCGGGCCCAGGCCCGAAGGGCATTAATCATTTGGCATGTAAATTGCCAATTAATAACTGCTGCATGTCATTTGGCGTCGTTTTGGCTTAAAAATGCTACGCAGCAGTTGCCGGGGGTTGAACGAACCGAACCGAACCGAACGAACCGAATCTTCGAGAGGCATTTGCCAAGTTCTAGGCGCACTCGCATTAATGAAGACAAATAGCACTTGAGCCCTGCCAAATTTAGCGGAAAATTGAAAAAAGCTGCTCAGCCAGGAGGCGAACGGCAGCCCCCAACGTAGCCTTATTTGGCAGCTCCTTTTGTGCCATAGTTTTTGTTGTTGTTGCTTGTTGTATTCTTGGCAACAGCAACCGGGCGCAGTAACGTATCGGCCCGAAAGATATTGCAGTGCTATCCACAATTTATTTGTTATTGATACGCTACCAATGCACTGCACACGCATATATATTGTGCACTAGGTTCGAGTGGAGTACAGGGCTCGTATAAAATATATTTATTGGTTTTTAGCATTGTCTGGTTTCGGCTGAATGACTGCCTGCTGCAGCGAATTTATGCTCGCAGTCCGAGCATCTCCAGCAGACACCAGACAATACCAGCCACAAAATGCAGCCAAATTTCCACCAGTTTCAGTTTCATTCTTCGGGATGCACTGCACATAAGCAGATTCATTTTAATCTAATTACTTTAGGGCTAAGTATCCAGCTGTTCGGGGTCATTGGATTCCGTGCTGATCTGCAGGAACGATCCGTCGCTCAGGTCCGTGTCGTCCGACGCCTGGACTTCCGTTTCGAAGATTGTCATCTTGCGGTGGCAGTCGGAGATAACTGTGACCAGCCTGCGGCCGCCGGAGACAGCCAGCATATCGCACACTCCATCCAAACACTTGAAGGCCTCCGCGGCGGCGTTGTCGTGGATGCTGCGCGTTACCGTCGCATCCGGCAGATTTATGAGCGTCGCCCATTGGTGCTGGGTGCTCTGATTCGTCACGCCGCCTAGCGATAGCTGAATGAAGCAGCTGTGGGGACGCACACCGCTGGCGGAGCACGTGCTCTGGGTCAGAATGGAGAGGACGGACTCGTTGTAGAACTGCAGGTCCACGAAGCGCAGGTTGTTGTGGTTCTCGTGCAGCTCCGGGGTGAAGGGGCCCGCCCTCAGGTGGATGCTTGAGCAGAGCAGGAAACAATTGTCGGCCCGGCTGAACTGCAGGATCAGCGCCTCCTCCCAGCTGATGGCGAGGGCGAACATATCCCGTCTGGCAGCTTTGTCGACATAATAGCTGCACGCCACAAAGTCCTGATCCCTCTGTGGCTCCATGGCGCCGAACTCGCTGCAGATAATGGTCGAGCTGAGCTTGAAGCTGGCGCTGATGCTCTCCGTGGGTCGCTGGAAGATGCCATCGATGGCACTGAACAGCTTTTCGCGCTGCTGCACCAGTGACAGCTGCGTGTCGTGCGGCGCAAATGTGTTGGACGTGCACGTGAAGTCGTCCTCGGCTACAAGCTGTTCCCACAGCTGGTCGAGGTCCACGGGCTGCTGCTGCGGCTGCGGCAGGAAGGCATTCTCCAGATACTGACCCACGCGCTCCAGATTGAACAGGCTGCGCGTGGGCAGCGAAGAGGCGCTGACAGCCCCCGCCTGCTCCTCCTCGTCGCTGCCATCATCTGCAACCGGCTGCAACGAGAAGAGCAGCTCAGCCACGGCACAGTTCTGCTCGTCGCTGAGGACCGCTTTGTCGGGTATCTCCTGGTGCGACAGCCGCAGCACGGTGAATATCAGCCAGCTGTGAAAGAGCTTCATTTCGCTAGCCAGCGTATCGATGGTCCGCTGCAGCTCGTGCACCTTCAGATAGAAGGATCCGCTCGCACGCATCGCCTCGACGGCCACCTCCGGCACGACGAGCGCCCCATAGAAATGGGAGAGGCGGCCCAGGCCGGTCATCGCGTTCAGAAAGTAGAACATCCTGATGGCCGCTTCGTTCAGCTGCCGGAATACCAGGCCCTGCAGGTCCTTGAGGCTGAGTTCCACTCCCTTGGCCATTTTCCTGAAATCCTTCTCCGACCTTATAAGGAAATCCTCCACCTCCAACGAAGTGTAGCCAAAGAGGTGCAGCTCCTGTAAGTCTGTGGCTGCCGTTCCGTACGCTTGCGAGCTGCAGTAAGCCGTCAGCTTGTTGTCCATTTCCAGCTGGACAGCCTCCCGGGCCTCCAGCAGGCAATGCTCGGTGTTGCTTATGTAGTTCCTCGTCTCCAGTATGTGGGCGCAGAGCCTGGCCACACCCATGACGGGCGCCATGCTGTCCTGCAGCAGCTGGTTGCGGAAGTGCAGCATCTTCAGCTGCTGGCCATCGCGCACCAGCGCGTAAATGGCATTCAAGTCGCCGTTCAGTTGCACATCGTACACCTCAAACTGTTCGGGGTGCAGCACGTGCTGGCTGAGATCGATGCTGCCCGCCTGCAGGGCGCCAAAGAGCAGCAGATGGAATTTCCCGCTGCCTAGGACTACGATCAGGAAGCTGGGCAAACCCTCGGGAAAGGACTTCAGCTCGTCGGTCCTCAGGGAGGGGTCAATGCTGGGCAGCGGCCGTGGCTTGGGCAGAAATAGCTTGTGCCTGTCCTTGGAGTTGAAGGTGTGGCCCTCCAGAGTTTCCGGGCAGTCGACGGTCCTGCTAAAGTGGACCTTCCTGATGTCGTCGTCGTAGCTGAGGCTCGAGAACAGGCTCTCGCTCTCGACGTCCACCAAGGCCACCTTTCCACTGCTGTAGCCCACGGCCAGCAGCGTGTCGTCCCATTGCCAGCTGAGCGCGCGCACTTTGGCACCTTCGGTGGGCGGGGGGAAGGCTGCTACCTTCTGCCAGTTCAGCCGCTGGATCACCACCTCTCCCTTCTCGGTGCCGTAGGCAAAGAGATCCATTTTATTGTTCCACTCAATGCGCTCCACAATGCAGCCCATGTTGCGGCCGCCGTAAAGCTTCATGCTGCTTGCCGCTGCCATTTTGCCACTCTTTCCAAGTTTCCAATTTGCCTATGCAAGTTTCCAGATATATTAATTACCAATTTACCTATGGAAAAACTTACAGCAGAACGGAAAGCGTCGCAGAACTTTGAGAAATTTAATTTAATTTATTTTCGTTTGACCAGCACATGGTTGATATTTCCACATATCGATACTTTCGTTGCAAGTATCGGCTGCACTGAGCGGCAGCTTTTCGGGGAAGTAGCGCAAGTTAAAAGGAAAATTGGTATTTGTACATTATAAATATATAAATATTTTATTATTAAAAAAAAATACCAATGCTATGTATCATGCACAAAAACCATGGAGAGAAACAAACGATATTTACTCTACCATAATAATATATATCGATAGAATTGAGACAAATAAATGAAAATAGTGGCAGCCCAGTTAATGACGTAGTTCTGCCATTGTTAAAGTTTGAATAATTACTGGCCAGTTTATGTTCCCAATTTATAAGACTGAACTTAATCTGAAACAAATATCAGGCACACAAATGTTAGTAGTCTTAGCATATAATTATTCTGATCTCGCCACGTATCGATGGCTGTTGCTGCTGGCCCATTGTACAAAAGGAATTTCTCTCACTATATATGGGCTGGGCCTCTTTGCAAAGTCTTAGGGGGCACATTTGCTGTCGTCCGACACTAAACTGCACAAAGCTATTTAAAATATATAATTTGCGTTGTGTGCACAACACAGGAAAAGGGAAAATACACATGTGGAAAGGAAAAGCTGCACGTAAAATACGTGAACACAAAAAGAAGTTTTGCTGCTTAAACATCTGAAATGCACATGCGTAGGGGGGGCAAAAAAAAGAGAAAATATTTATCAAAGCGCAAATCCTTTCACATCCACAGATGTACATGGCCAACGAGGGGCACAGAGATATAAAGATACGTACGTACAGATGTAGTAGATGCAGAAAAAGAGCGAAAGAGAAAGAGACTTGGCGATGGAGATGGAGATGGCGAGCGGCAGATTCTCTTATGGCAACAATTTTACAGTGAATTGCACTAAATAACTGCCATTAAGCATAAAAGCTGTTCTCGCATGAAGGAGCTGCTGCCAGCATTTAAGCCAAATGCAAGTTTAAGCGTCTTAGAGCTGGCGAAAATAAAGTGGACTTACGCAGCGAGGACATGGACATGGACAGGGATGCGGATGTGGATGCGGATGGGGATACGGATATGGATACAGAGCAATACAGATGCAAGTCAAATGAAAGGCAGAAATGGCGCATAAGACGGGACTAAAGGCAGAGTGGAGGCGGAGGCGGAAGGCCCGGCTTGGATCGGCTGGGGCCGGCAGCTAGGCAAAGCCTGCAGAAAACTGGCAAAACTTTCGTCAAATGTGTCGCCTGGCGCAGTTTCGGCTCTGGCTGAGCCCGTTCCATGTCCACGTCCATGTCCATGTCTGTGTCCTTGTCCTACCAGCAAGCATGTCCTGGTCTGCTGCTGCTGCCGCAGCCACTAATGTGTGCAATTGTGTGAGTCTTCCGGCTCGGCCAGGGCTCCACTTTTTTTCCGCTCTCTCTCTCCTGTGTCTCTCTGCCGCTTTGTGTGTTTGTGTTTGGCTCAGACGCCGCTGCTTTTTGCTGCATTACATTAACACAGATAAAGTTCCTTGATACATAATTTCCATGCATACACAAGTGTCTCCCGGCACATGTGGCAACTGTCCCCCGCCTCGGCCCCGCGCCGAGCTGTGCCAACTTGCAAATGGCGACAAGATGCTGGCTGGCAAAAGTTTTTTTTTCTCCTTGGTGCCCGGTCCAAGGAGTACAAACAGAACTATTACGAGCGTGAGGGCTAAACGTTGCCAAATGTTGAACCGCCCCCCTACCCCACCCACTCGTACACCCACAAGCACTCCACAGAATCCTCGTCTGGGCGTCTTAAATTATGCAAATGCATTTGCGAGTGTAAAACAAACAGGAGCCGTCTAAAAATGTTAATCCCTGCGCCTTGCACGCTCTCAATGTTCCTGCTGTAACCCCATAATTTTCCGATTGCAGATAACCAACGTGGAGACCCAGTACATACGAACCATCGACAATCTGATTGCCTCCCGCATCGCGGTGAAGCTGCAGCTGCAGGGCGTGCACTTCTCCAGCATCAATCCGGCCATCTACAATGGCGTGTACGGCCTGAACTCTGTCTACGGGCACGGCGGGCCCGTCTACGCACCCAATCCCAATCCGGGCGGACTGCTGCTGCGCTGCTCGGCACAAATCGGCGACCTGTATCAGGAGTACAAGGAAATTGAATTGGGCACTCCGCAAAAGGATCCGATACCGGCACGAGGTGAGTCCCACTGACTGTCGGCTCGCCTAAGCCAATTATGCAATAACGTTACTGATCCATCTGCCTTCCGTTTCCGCTCTCCCTCCAACTCTCTTTCGTTCTTTCGTTCGTTCTTTGTTTGGCTGCTTCCGGACCACAGTTACGCTCTCATCCGACTCGAGCCTGACGAACTTTTTCAGTTCGTATTTCTCGACATCGTCCGCCTCGCCGCGAGCCAGCCCCAGCGTCTGCGTGGCGCCCCTCGTAGTGGGCGCCCTGGCAGCTCTGATTATTAGCTCCCTGATGGGCCATGGGCTAATTGTGGGTGCCCAGCACCCGGCTGCAGACACCCGCGAAGAAGCTGCACTGGCACCAGCAGCCACCGCATTGATGACACATTCCAAGGAGCAGCCGCGTCCCCTTCTGTCCAGCTGCAGCGCCTCCAAGGCGCCCGAGCAGCCACTGGCCGGGCCAGTACTACGGACGGTTGGCCAGGCCTAAGCGAGTCCCGTCTGCCCGGCATGGACATGGGCATGTGTTACCGGCAAACCAGTTAGTTAAATCCTTAAGTACGAGTAATTCAACATATGTTTTATGCAAGCCTGAGTTGCGTTTGGCGTTCGGTTCGATGATCTTCATTTGATGACTGCTTTTCACTCTCATTTCATTGCCCCGCACTTTGAGATGTGGTGTCTACTACCGAGCTAAAAGAGAACGAAACAAAAAACAAAACCTAAACCAAAAAACAAAAAACAAACTAATGTTAAGCGAACATTTATAAACTAGCCTAGTCTTAAGCCCCAGCAGCAAGATGCACCAGAGAAGAGTCTACAACCTATAGAGGAACGAGCTGGGGGGCACTCCACTGGCACTCCTGGCCCGGCCCTGGCCCAGCCCTGGCACTCCTGGCAATCCGAATATAAATGTTTACACAAAAACCCATTGAAAATCCAAAGAAAACTCAAACCTAACTTAAAGCAAAAACCCCAATGAAGCATACAAAAATATACAGAGTACATCAAATTACTGAATCTACTTTAAATGTGAAAAATACAACAGAAATACATGAGAGAGATGCACGAGCGAACGAGAAGAATGGAAAACCAAAAATCCAGCAGATAAGAAAATGTGTGTAAAATATATTTAATGCAAAACCAAATTAAAATAATATTAATTTAATTTAAAGTAAATAAATCAAAGCCTTGTATGGGCATATTGTAAATGGTGGTGAAATTAAATAAAAAGTGTGTGTTAATTTTAAACGCAGCCTGGTCTAATTCTACTACTCCATTTGGATGCCTGGAACTTGCTGAAATTTTCATTTATTCTACAGTGTGACCGGTGACCCAATGCATTTTCCGACTCAACGCATTCCCACTGTTGATTTTTGGCGTTAAGCAATCTTAGTGAAAATTCTGGCAACAAAGGCCGGGCCCAGCCGCGTGCCTCCTGCCCTCGCCAGCCTGGCTTTTGGTTATTGTCTGCATTTAGTTTGCCTGCCAAAGTGTGAAAAACTTGCCGTTACGCAGCGGAAGAGCTGAAAGAAATGTAAAAGAAAGAATCTAGTACAATGCACTGCATACTCCCTTTTCCGTTGCTGTCCTTTCCGTCCTTTCCGTTCCGTTCCTTTCGCAGCCATTTTTTCTTTTTTTTTTTTTTTGTGTTGTTGGTTGGCGTTGCCGTTTCCGTTCTGCATGCGCATTTTGTATTATATTTTGCTGGTGCCGCCAGTACGAGTGCAGCGCGCCCCACTAGAATCACAAGAACGAGTTGTAGGAAAATTATTGAAGCGCGCTTTGTTATTTCTTTTCAATTGCGGCCGAGAGCTGCTCCTCGAACGACTTCCAGCAGAAACTTTCGACGAGCCAAAGGGGTCTCCGATTCCGCTCCGACTCTGTTGTCACAAATAATTGCAGATATATAAGGATCCTTTTTCGCCTTTGCCGTTTCCACAATGTATTGCAAAACGCACACTCGAATATGCGAGCATAAAAGTGTGTTTTTAGAGATGCATGGCAATAGCCACAACAACGGCAACAGCAACGGCAACGACACAACAGCAACATTTGAATTGTGCGTGATTTCGCATAGAAAATATTTCTGCAAATGCGAAAATAAATATATAAATATCTTGGCATTCCGTTTCGTTTGCCAAGCGTCTGGAAAGTTGCTCGCTCTGTGTGTATTTAAATTAAATTGCAAACAAACAAGCACCGAAATAATTTCAACCACTCTGCAGATGATAGCAACAAAATGTATCGGAATACAGCAGCTGCTCGGCTCTGCGGTTGCTTCTCTCTGATGGTTTGCAAATGCGAAAAATCCTTGTCTACTGCAGCCTGCCGTGCCACAAGGATCACGGACAAAGCAACCGAATATTCGTAGTCGTTATTATTTTTATCTGTATATTTCTCCGTTCTAATTCAATTCAAAATGTTCTGCACTCGCAACAATGAAAATGTTAAAGTTGCCAGAGTTGTCAGAGGGAAGTGGGAGTTTAGTTCGTTATTCGAACGGAACTTGTTCATAAATTAGCAGGGACTGTCCTTGTACACTGAGAGGCACTACCTCGCCCGCAATCGGATCCTTCAATTAATCGATCAACTGTGCCTACGCACCGCAACAACATCCGTGCCAACATGGCTCTAATTTGGAATGGGCTTGCGGGCGGGCCAATTAGATACGTTTTTTTTTTAATTCCTTCACCCGAACACGGACTGGTACGAGTATTCCGAACATAGTGTGCAGCAAAATGATGCAGGGCCTGCTAATTGAAGTCAACTAATTTGCATTGCAGATGCAGCAGCGAGCAGAGACACAGAAAAAGGCAGGCAGGCACATGTCCCAATGATCAGCAGTCGTGTCCGTGTCCAGCCTCGGATATTGGACCGCAGCTTATTTACGTGCAATTAGCCGGTGGGGAACGTGTTGTTCCTGCCCAGGGACATATCCTGTATCCTTTTTCGTGCGCTGCGATGCACTGCGATGCGATGCAGTGCACAGAGTCACCAAATTGAGTTTGACAGACCGCAGAGCACAATTAAAATCAATTAGCTACGCGCATCGAATTACAAATTGATTTATTTATGATGGTTTCATCCCCTCAACGCGCCTCGCCCCAACCACAATCAGCGCTGGTGTGGCTGACGAGTGTTCTACAGATTGGCGCTGCTCTCTGCTCTGCTCTGCTCTGCTCCGAGCAGTGTCTCTGTTTCTCTTTGTTGGTTTTTCTCACGATATCCTCCTGACCTGCGTGTCGCAGGATGTCAAGTGTGCATTTCCAATAGCGAACTAACGTTGCGGTTGTCGTCGTCGTCGTCATCGTTGTCGTCCCTTGTGCACCAAGTCCAACCGTATCGTCATCGCCATCATATCGCCATTGCCATCGCCCGTGGCCGTGGCCATGGCTGCACTCGCACACACACACACAGCTGCAGCCAGACAATGTGCTGGCGAGGAGCGTAAATTGATTCCATTGATTCCCTATCAAATTTATAGTGACCGGACGCCGGAGGTGCCAGCACTTGGCTTTCGCTTTGGCGGCGCCACTGGGGCAACGTGGGACAGGGTGCAGGTTGCAGGTTGCAGGTTGCGGGCTGCAACAATGCTGATTTTCCCATTCATTCCCCCATTGCTTAGTTATTAAACATGAGCTAAGGACTCTGGTGGGGCCAAATGAACTCGAGAAATCCTGATGCACAAAGCGCGCAATTTGCGATGCTTTACCGATGTTTAATTTGTGTTTTTTGTGCTGACGAAAAGCGTTTAATTCGCAGCGAATGTGCTGGCACAACTCACACGTCTGACGAGCAGACGAGCAGCCGGAGCGTTATTAACGAATAAATGTACATGTACATTAATTGTGGATGAGTGCATCGATTAATCGGGCAGGGACTCAGTGTGATCCGGCTGGCGACCGCATTAAAGCTGCCGCCACCAAACAAATTTGCAATCACTTAAAGTAGAGCAGGGCGGAGCGGAGCAGAGCAGAACGCAAATGAGGCAGCCTGAGTGCATAATAAATAGTGACAATGGCATGCAGTGCAGATAAGCGATATGGCCGGTTGCTGCATATGCATCTGGCCCTCTCCCCACTCACCCAGAGAGCCAGGCTCTTCCGGAGCAATCCATCCAGCCCGAGCTGCAGCCCCTGGGGAGATTTGACACGCCTCGAACTCATTTAAATTGACACAGAGCAACTGCCACTGCCACTGCAACTGCAACTGCTTGGACTGCTGGTCCGTTTTTATATCACAAATATTCTCGTTTCTGTAAAGTGCACAATGCAAATAAATAAGTGCGAGGCGTGGGTCAATTGCCGGCCAACTGTGCCACAACACAATGGACTGGGCCAGCCCCTGTCCCGCCCCCGCCAGCATCTGTCTCCTGCTGCTGCAGCAGAAGATGTGACACTTTTCACATAACTGGCAATTTCTCTGGACGTGAGTGCAGGACACGATGGGGCAACCTCAATGCCAGATGGACACTGCAGGCCGGCCCGGGCATACGGTGGCCAGTGGCCAGTGGCCAACGGACATTCGACCTGGGACACTGGGCATGAAGACTTATTAAGAAAAGTGTTGCTGCCTCATGAATAAACACTGATGAGATGTTGCCCTCGGCTGCGAAAAGTTGGAGGTGGTCAAAATAAAAGCCAGTTGTCAGTTGCCAATTTTCCTTGAGTGCAGTTCCGAGAATGGTCGCTCGAGAATGGCATGGCGGAAGTGCGCCAGCTGACAGAATGGAGCTGACGTCAATCTTTTCAGAATTACCAGCACCTCGGTGGGGAAGACAGAAAGACAGACAGTCAGACAGAAGGGTCCTATCGATCCAGCCGTTCACTCTCGATTAAACTAAATTCAAGCTGCCAGAACTTTTGCAGCCCACTTATCATGCAAAAGGTGGGCTTGAGTCGCCGTAACTAAATCCCAAACTCTGGACAGGGATGAGGGGAAAAAAAGGGTTCATTAAATTACCATTTAACAGTTTTGGGCCAGCAGCAGCAGCAAAGTTGGGCTGCGGAACCTGCCTCGTTTATGCAAAATGTTGCCTTATTGAATTTACACTAAGGAACTTTTGTCATGTCCTGGACAAATGCTTCAAATGAGCACCCGCTGGCCGGGCTGACATAATTTCAAACTGCACCAAACTTTGACTTACGTTGGGCAAGCTCTGGGATGGCGCTGGGATGGCTCTGTGATGGCTCTGGGAAGGCTCTGGGGGATGGGGCTGGTCAATGATCTTTATGCGCCAGAGAGCACACACGAGTCTCAGTCGGAGGCGACTCCCTGCCATTCAGAGCAGCCACTCGTGGACTCGTACACTCGCACAGTGCGAGTATATCCTTGGACACGCGCACGCCTTCTTGTAATAAACTTCAAAAAATAATTTCGGAAACGTCTACGACAACTAAAACTTGACACTTTGCAAAGAAAGTTTCTGTGGCCTGAGTGTTGTGTCCTCAACTTCTCGCACCACAACTACAGCCTGCCACCCCCGACTACGGTGTGGGGGCGGCGGGCAGTGACAGCTTAATTTAATTTGCGCACAAATTTTCAAACTTGTGAGTTATCGAAATTTTCACATAGTTGCTGGCTGGCCGTAATGAATTATGCAGCAGCAAGCCAGAAATAACTATTGCAAAGTTTCCATATAATTGAATTTAGCCAGATAAATGGACATGTTCAGTCATCACTCGGAGTCACTCGCAAAAATGCAGCCCAGACGGACTAGAATTTGACTACTTTAAAATCCAATTACCAGCAAATGTCCCGCATGCCATTTCCAATCATCATAAGGTAGCGAGTTGTGAAGTTCTTCGGCTCATCCTTACCCATCAAATCGGATCGAATTAAGCCACTGGGACACAAACGGACAGACAGACAGACAGCTGGACGACAGCTGGACAGACAGATAGACACTAGAGAGGAGAGTCCGCACGAGTCGCCCGGAAAGGGCAGCTGAAAAACTTTTAATCCATATTAAATGAACTTTCTGCACAATTTTCATCAAATTTATTTTGTATTTATTTACACTTCTGTTTGGTTTTTCATTTTCATTCGCCTCGCATCCGACACTCTTAGAACAATGACGACGAAACTTTTGTCATAAAATTTGGTTTTATGTGCCTGTGTGTCATGTGGAGCACGGCAAGGAGACAGAGACAGAGCCCGAGGCGGTGGCCGTGGCAGCTTCCCTTATATGCCCGCAAATGTCTCACGTTCTTCATTAATTTTATTGAATAGCTTCGAAATTCGTTGGCTTTATTTTTTATTAGTTTCGAGTTGGAGTTTATGAAGTTGCCTTCGCTGCGTGAGTGCCTGGGCTCAAGGGATCGTTTTTCCATTCGAAGGAGTAAAAATGTAATAACATATTTTCCTTTTGAGCACAGAGCCGACTCGTCTTTGCAACTATTTTCGGACTAATTTAATTTTAATGATTTTTGTGCTTGGCCCACAGAACAAACAAATTACGGGCCAACAACTTTCCGAACAAAGTTTTGGCTTAATTCGGTATATGCAAAGGCGCACAAAAAATACTGAGGAAGTCGTTGAACTTGCCCGAAAGCCCAACAAGTTGGCTCTGGTTTTGCTGTTGCAAGGCGTGTTGCAGTTTCGCTTGCTGCTGCTGATGTTGCAGTCGCCTTTGAAGCTCGTCTCGTTGCAGTTGCCAAAGTCCAAGTTAAAGTTAATTGTATGAAACTTAAGTGGACACTTAACGCAATTTCCGGCTGCAAGTAAGGCCAGTGGAAACAAACAACTTTTAACTTGAGCATTTTGTTGCAAACTTTGGGCCCTGCCAGCCTTGAGACATGCCACACAGTGCAGCACTGCCGTGGCCAGGCATCATGGCGTGGTGCGAGTGTGCTGGTCACTGTAGGCGCCATAAATTTGCATTTCGTGCAAAAGCATTTTGCACTTGAAGCGTTAAATAAAATAAATAGCTTAAGCCGAATGTTTAAATGCTTCTTTGGGCATTGCATCTATTTGGCCTGCAGCACCCCCACACACGCACAGATACACATGCAAATGGACACTCGGATACATACATATACAAGCACATGTTACAAGCAGCTGCACTGGCCAGTTGTTTATGGCTGCGGCCCTTTGGGGGAGGAGCAGCAGTAGCAGCAGGAGCTGCATGCCTAGGAGAGAGCATAGGTCCATTGACAAGGTTTTGTATGGCTTGCTTTGGCTTTTGTTTTATGGCCTATGTGACTGCCGGGCAATAAATTTATAGAATATTTAATATGCATATTTGCAAATAAATGATTTATGCCCCGTAGGTGTGTGACTGAGTGCGGAGCCGTGCCGTGCCGAGCCGAGCCGAGCCGAGTCGGGCTGGGTGTTGGGCTTAAGTGCGTCTACATATGTTTATTTGCCCACATTTGCTGCTCGTTTCTGTTGCTTGTTTCTGCTGCTGTTTCTGTTTCAATTTAGTTGGAAATGCTGTGATGTTTGCACACATGAGCAGCAGCCTCGAATTTATGAGGCAGCGGCAGCGGCAGCAACCATAACAAAACCATCATCAGCCACATGTTGCTACCCAGGCTTAAACGAGATGGCACTTGGCCCGCCTCCGCATATGAAATGCGCCCCCATGGCTGGGGCTGGGGCTGGCGGTGGGCGCTTAAGACAGCCGCGAATCTCTGCTGCTTCAGAGCAGGGCACAAGTAGATGCACAAGCAAGCTGCACAAAGTTTACACAAAGTAATTTGTATGCACTGCAATTGAAATTCTTTTGTACTACAAAATGAATTCTTTTTGTTTGCGTTTTGGCCCTGGTCGACTCGACTCGAGTCGGGGCCAGAGCCAGTGCCAGTGCCAGAGCCAGAGCCACAGCCAGGGCATGGCTATGCGGGCAGGGGAGACGGAGACTCGCGCTGCACAAAAACCTCTGCAAACTAGTTGAAAAATTTGCTTTTGAGCAGAACTTCAAACTAATGAAGTGGAAGTCGACTTGCCCCAGCCTGCACTGGCTGTGGCACTGGCAGTGGGACTTCGTCTGTGTGTCTATCCATCCGTCTGCCGGCCAGTCCCGTCCCTCCGTTTGACTGTCTGCTGCAGTCCGAAACTAAAACGAATACAAATTAAATAAAATAGAAATTCTAGTTGTGCCCTTGTTGCTAATTTGCATGTAAATCTTTTTATTTTTTGTTGGCCAAAAGGGGGGGGCAGGCAATCGAACTCCCACTCGTGGTATTTGTTGGGTTTGATTTACCCAAAGTACATTTGATGTGGACAAAGGGGAATCTGCACGTATCCGGCTGATTGCTCACTCACTTTGACTCATTTCTGTTCGATGTATCTCCGCAGCATAGCACAGCAGAGCTCCTTCAACTCCAATTTGTATAATTAAAATGCAAATTACTGTGAACGAATCGTGCACTGCTCAGCATTTGCTGAGGGCGCGTCGCAAATTAAATTTATGAAAATCATCAGCATGCCACTGTCGAGCACTGGCGATCTCCGCCTGCTGCTCCTGGCCACAGCTCATTAAAGTTTAGTACATTGCTGCCGCAACAGGAGAGCGTCCCAGTCACAGGGTGGCTGACAATGGCCGACGCGGCGATGGCTTCCCGTTGATGGCGCGGTGACATTTGGCTCTCTGCCCTTCGGCGTCGCTGCGGAGCCGTGGGCGGAGTTTGGTCTGGGGTTGGACTTTGGTTCCGGGTGCGGCGGGCCCTGGCGCTCCGTGTTTCGCGTGTTTTTATTTAATTTAGCATATTATGCTCTGCTCTGCTTCATGTTTTGTTAGTTACCACCGGCAATGACTCCAGAACAGAGCACAGAACAGACCCACTCCGGGGCATGGCGCTGCACACTTCACTAATTTTTGGCGTGGCTCAACCGAAAGCTTTTAACATAATTAGTTTCAACTTTGCTGACCACGTTTCGTTTTTGTCCGTTGGCCTGGTTAGTGTTGCGTTGCACACTCAATTGTTGTGATATGTTTCACTTGCCCCCGGGCCCAGCGGGGGCTGGCTGCACTGGGCGTGGCCATCAAACAGCAACAATTTCCATAAACTAGTAACAATTTCAATTAAATGGAGAGCAGCATCGGGCCAATGAAAGTCCAAGGCGGAAGCGGAACCGGAAGTCGAGGCTCCGCTCACGGAATACGCAAGCAGCCAGCGGGCAAAGGGCAGCGAGGATAATCATCAAATAACACATTAGATTTCGGAGCTTTGTGCAAATGTTAATGAAAAGTTGTTTGCAATTTTTGTGCTGTTTCTGGGTGTGTCTCTCTAAATTACCTCGAATCAAAGGCAGAGAGAGAGCGGGAGAGGCCTTTTTGGGCGGCAGCATGCTGTGCGCTTTGCTGTGCTGCTTTTAATGTTGGCAAATATCGTAAATTTTGCACATAAATTAAATGGCAAGCAAATATACGCATCAAAGGGTTGATATCGGTGTGTGCTCGGGTCACTCGGCCACTGCTAGTGGGCATCATCATCATCGGCAACTTACGGCCGGGCTGCGTGACCCGGTCGCTTTATCGCTTTTCAATCCTTTGCCGGCCCGGGCACATAAAGATTTTATTAGTTGGCACGTGTTAACATGGCCTCAGACCCTGCCCTGCAGTGGGGGCATCGGTCTTGGGGGCCAGACATTGATTTGGGCAGCCCGATGCTGCTGCCTGCGAGTGTCATTATATTAAGAAAGTTAGACATGGCAAGCGAAGTTTTCTTCTCTGTCTAACCAGCCACAAGTCGAGAGAGCAGGGCGCTGTGGCAATGCAATCTTGGCAAATATTAATATCAGACAGGCAGCTCTGCATCCCTTCACCTCTGCATCCATCCAGCCGACAAACAATAAACACTTTGACTTGGCTTGGCTTTGCCTCTGTCACCTTGCCGTGTCACGCCTTTGCTGGCAAAGTTTGTTGCCGTGGCAGTGGCAGGCGCAATGTCAGTGGCAGTGACAGTTGCACCTTGGCTTGCTGCTTGCTGGTTGCTCGATGCTGGCGTATGCTAATAAAGCCTGGCTCGTGCGGTTTCATTTCGGTTTCCATGGCAGCTTCAAATGAGCAAACAAATGCAAATCTGTTGCAACTTTTGCCCGGGGGCATTTGCATAAGCAAATGAATAGTGCTGCAAATTTAAAACTAAAACTCGCATGCGGCTTTAACCAGTTCCAGCCCCCGCCGCCGCCGCCGCCGCCACCCACAACTATTCTATTTATTTTTCCGTTTTCCTTTTCGGGGGCAGCAACAAATGCCACAAGCACTTAGCCTTAGCCTCGGCAAGCACAGCAGCACATCGCACGACTGCCGGACCGACAGGCAGCCTCACTCAAGTTGACAAGCGCCAAGCCCAGCCTCGGCCCCTCTCGGCATCCTTCGCTACTCGCTCACAGCATCTCCATCGCCAGACCATCGCCAAGCATCGCTTGCCCTGATAGTTGCTCGTTGACTAAGTGACCTTTGTGAGCGCTAGAATGCACCAACCTGGTCCAACTTTGGCCGGCTCGCCTGCCTGCCTGCCTGCATGCAACTGGCAGGCGGCTGGAATGGCGATGGTGGCAGGCCAGAGGCAGAGGCAGAGGCAGACACTCGGGCTGGATGGTACCTTGGTTGGCTTGGCCAAACATTGTGGCACACTGCCTGAGATGCTTCCCTGGGCTGCCGTTGCCGTTGCTGTTGCTGTGGCTGTGCCACAGTCATGGCCACTGCTTGTGCGGAGGAGGCTGAGGCAGCGGCTGCAGCCGGAGAGCGTTGCGTTGGAGATCTCGTGTCGCCTGTCACCTTTAAATAATGTCCCACGACGCCTTTCAACACAAATCGCATGTGAAAAGTGCTTCACACATGAAGTGTTTTCGGAATTTTTTACTACTCGTTTTTATTTTCTGTTTTCTGTTTTTGGATTATGATCGCATACAAAACCCTCTCGTCAGCCGTACGCTTGCCTGCCTGCCCGGTGGCAGACTGCACCAGAGTCGTGTTCGCTTCTCTTGTGTTGTGCCAAGTTATGAACTTTGCTGTGATGACAGTGGATTGTGTGCCCCAACCCCAGCCGCTGCCCATGCCCAGCCCCTGCCTGCCCCACTGCTGCATGCAGGCGTGAAATTTGGAATTAAACTTTTCAGAGCACCGAGATAATTTCCAGACTGGCTTGGCTTTTCCCTGACCCCTTCCTTGACGAGTAATTCGGAATCCTGGGATTCCTTCGGCAATTCGATTTACATGTAATAATTTATCTTGTCCCGCTGCCTGTGTGCTGGCATTTCGATTTGCATGTCCTTTGAGAGTTTAGTTGCTGTTTTTTATCTTCTTCTGCTGTTTCCCTTCATCATTTTCGTTTCTATTTTCATTTTCATTTTCATTTTGCTTGTGCCAAGCATCTTGTCAGCATGCTCATCATCAGCTGCAGCTCGAGTTCCATTCATAAATATTTGTGCTGCCAGAGGGTCAGAGCAAGAGCCACAGAGCCAGAGATGAATGGATAGAGATGGGAAATGGGGCTAGAGTGAGAGAGAGAGACGCGCCACAAGCTTCTGTGGGAGTGACATGTGTCCTGGGAACAACAAGCTGACATTTTGTAATAAATATTTGATGACTTTGATATGCAAAATCGCAAGCCGCTCAAAAATTGGTTTTGCTTTAACTTATCTGGGATTCGCATGGGTCCCCAGGCCCCTTCAGTTCTTCCTCTTGTTGCATTCTTTTTCGGGCGGCAGTTCACACTTCTCGTGTGCCCCTGCCATTGCATGTTGCATGTTGCCAATTCATTTGGCCACAAGCGCAGGCAGGCAGGCAGCAGGCAGGCAGGCTGGCATGCATGTAATGTCCTTGCTAATCCCAGGCAGACCACAGTCTGCTGGGCTGCCCGAGCCCCAGGCCTCTGTGCTGCGATTTTCCCTATATATTTGCTCCCAGTGCCTGCATATATTTGGCAACTGTTTTGCTATTTTGTGTGCTTAGTGTTATGGCTGCCACGGAAAATGTAGATTTCACTCGTTGGGCTGCTGCACTGCTGCGCCTCAGCACCTCGCCAAATGCTTCTGTTAATTTGTTCCAAGTCGTCACACATGACCCATGCGTAATGTGGCTAGACCGGGACCGAGACCGAGACCGTGTCGAAGGCAGTTGGGCCGCGCCTCTCTCAAAGCTTTGACTGGAAAAAGCATTCCGGGCACTCCGCTCCGCTCAGAGTAGTGCAGCGTCGCGGAATATCCTCCAAAGAGTGTGTCAGTGTGTGTGTGTGTGTGTAAGTGCTTTGGGCGCCAGCTTTGGCATTTGCACTCTCCGCTGGGCCCCTTCATCAGCAACTTTGTGTCCTTTGCTCTTTGCTTTGTGCCCCTTGCTCTTGTGCCTTTTTTCTGCTCAGCTTGACTGCTGCCAGGTGTTGGATATGTCCTGAATTATAAATGTAGATTTGTATACTCGAGCAGGAAATAGCTGCAGGTTGTTAGTATTTATGCGCTTTGAGTGCACTCGCCCCTGCACTCCCCACCCCATGCCCAGCTTTCTTTGCCTCTCTGACGTCTTGCTGCTTCATTTTCTGCTCGACAGACTGCTTTGCTCTTGAAATATGAGCTTGGTAAATGCGCTGCTGTCGGCCGATTAGAGTTTGTTAAGAGCTCAACTTTGACCTGTCCCCAGGCCATTAGCCATAGTCCGCTAATGTTAGGCAATCTCCGTGAGCTATTGACACACACTTTTAGGACAAAGGCAGACAGCAGAGGGCCCGGCTGGTTCATTGGCATCTGAGGCTGATGCTGATGCTGATGCAACGGCTGATAGAGCACGACACGGGGCTGAGCTGCTTCCGCCTTGGAGCATGCCGCAGCGAGCGCCACACTCAGCCCATTAAATTGTGTTGAATCAGTTGCACACCACCTGCCTGCCCGCCTGTCTGCCTGCCTGCCTGCCCGCCCAGCCGAGTGCACAATACAACTGCCACTCGCTGAGTAACAGCCCTCGTTGCCGGATAAATGAAATTTGTTCGATTCGTGCTTTGCATTTCAATGCAGCAGCAGCAGCGGCGGAGCGCTGAGAGCTTCAGTTTGCAGACCAACCGTGTACTCATCCACTACAGATTCCCATTCGCATTCCCGTTCCCATTCAGGACCTGGCTCATTTACTGCCTTATAATATGCATTGATTTGCATAAAAAGCAGAACTCGTTATACGCACATTTTGCGCCATTTTCAACGTTGGCCAAGCTCGGCAGCTGAAAGTGGGCGAAGGGTTTTCCCTCTCTCTCTCTCTGCCGACTTATTGCGAGCACTTTCATTATTGAAATACTCTTAAATTATTGAATATTTGCATAATGCGATAAGGGAGCTGGCAGCAGGAGCTGCCTGGAATTTGGCAAGCACCCGACAACAAAAGCAAATACACTCCGTAAAACTTCTTTCATTAGTTGGAGGAGCTTCCAGCGACTGCATTCATTCGGGCATTCAAATCTCGTAGATAAAACTCACCTATTTCGATCGCTCCTAGCAAAGAAGCCAAAAACCTTTGAGTACTTGCATGTCATACAACATGAAATTCCATTTAAACTTCCATATGGTTGGGGTCCCGCACTGCCAGCGCCTCGTTTCTATGTACAATCGCACCAGCTGGCAGTTAATGAATGTGGCCCACACTGCGTATGCGTAATAATTGCGACACGAGTTTATTAAACGCTCGTATTTACAGCCTATCCGGCCTTCAGGCCTACAACCATCCAGATTGAGGCCTATTTATGTGCAAGTCACGTATCGGGTACTTAATAAATGTGCCTGGCAAATGTGTGAAACAGCATAAATACCGCTCTTTACATAAATTACACGCACCGCTTCTATTGTTCGTTGGCTACATTTAAGCCGTTAACTGTTAACTGTTGACTGTTAGCCGTCGGCAGTAAATCCCCTTGGCAGACACATGGATCGCTACGCAAACGGTTTTTCCGCCTGCGATTAAATGCTGTGTAAAACGTTCTATTGGCATCGATCTATTTATTAAAATAATCGCCACTTCCGAGACAATTTTGACACTGTTGTCTCTGAGTTTTGTTTTGTTCGTTTTGTCATGCGATGGCTTTATATTTATCACACGCTGCTTTTATTATTATCTCTGGGGAATCCCGGCAGCCTCCATGCCCACCGCAGCCTGCCCCAGCTCAGCTCCTTGGCGGCACAATAAATTGATTTATTTTTAATATTTCAATTTGGTTTGCCCTTGCCCTAGACATTCAATGTCTCAATGTCTCAGGGGCCGCGAAGATGTATGAAAAACCATTTAATTTTATTTGACTTTTGTTGGCCAGGGCCAGACGGAACTCGGAACTTTAGCTTAAGTGGCCCGGCCACTTATTTATGGCCTAAATGAGCACTTGGCCTGCAGTAATTGTTGGCAATGGCTATGGCAACGGCACGGGGATGCGGCTGCGGCTACGTCTGCTCCTTGGCGCTGGCCCTCATCTAAGCGCAATTTATGCTCCATTATAATTTGCCGGCGATTCTACCTAAGCAAAAATAACATGAAATATGGCCGAGCATGCTGAAAAATGAAGGCAGGAAAAAGGAACCAGAAGGAAAGAATGAAGAACTATGTAATATGGCGCATACGCCGGGTCGGCGGCTCTTGGCTGTCGGCTGTCGGCATTGCACGGCTGCGATTTGTTTGCCTGGGCCCGGGCGGCGGCGTGTCGTTAATTTAAAATTATGTTTACGATGCCCGACCCCGTTGTTGATAATAAAATAAATGAGTTTAATGCAGGCAAACGCAAAGGCAGGGCAATGGGCGGCCGAATAAATCACATTTTTATTGAAATTGCTGTTTTTGCATTTAACCGAAGCAACGCCCGTCGAGGATGGCGGGACAGGGACAGGGACATGTTGCACCCCATGGCAAATGAAGTTTTTTAATTGAATACCGCTGCAGCTGCTGTCAATTCGACTGTGAATGGGTACTGTCCCCTGTCCCCTGTCCCTGTCCTTCGGTCAGTCGACACAACCCAAACCAAACCAAACCAAACCCACCCAGCCCAAGCCCCGCAATGAACCATCCCATCGGAATGCATATTTAAGTGGCTTTTAAAAGCCATCGGGGGCTCGACTGAGGAGCAGGAATCGTCTCAGCTTCCACTGACCCCGTAATTGATTGTCACACGCCGCAGCAATTAAAATGTCAGCCCAGTCCACGGGCAGACGGACGGACAGGACAGTTGCTGGCACAGTCGGTTCCATTCAGTTATTCTGTTTTTTTGTTTGTTTTGTGCGCTGCGCTGCGGTGCGGGTGCGGTGCAGTGGCATGGGGACGGGACAGGGACAGGGACAGGGACAGGGATATGCTATGGATGTCGCTATGCTGTGCTATCAAACCAGAGAGTTTTGGGTTAAATTGAAAATTAACTGTGCATATTTCATGCCAAAACAATTTGCGTTTATTTGGCGCGGCAAAAAACGCGCACACTCACACTCACATCCAGGGACTCGGACACAAATACAGATATACACAGATGTCAACCCCCTCCGACTTGCCACTGCGATGGTCGCTTAGCGTTTGTGACCACAGTCGATGGGTCGTGGAAGCGGTAGCGGGAGGGGTAGGTGTTGTCGGTGTTGGTGCTGAGGTTGGCCTGATGGTCACTTGAAACAAGTGGCCAACAACAAGAGCAACCGGGCCCGGGCCGGGCCAGGAGGCCGGGCAGCAATGGCAATGGCAAAGTAAATGCTATTACCATTTAAATTTCTCTAGCTAACCAGGCGCAAAAAAGGACACTTGACTGTACGTTAGAAGCCACCTTTTAGAGCCAATCATTTACCATGCGGCCCAGTCCCGTGTCTGGCAGTGCGAGTGCCTTTGGCGGAAAGTCACCAACGGAACAGCTGAACAACCGAGCAAACTTACAGCGGGTTGGCATGCTTTAGCTTTTGTATATCTGTGAATGTGAATGATCTGAGGCTGTGTGCTGGCCCTGGCCCGAACGCTGCGCATTATGCCAGCTAAACGAACATTGTCAGTGACGGCAGTACGCCGTTTCAACTCGCTTATTTTTGTTTCTGCTGGAATTGTTCAAAAGTTAGTTTTAAGTAGCATCGGACAAAGCGTAAAGCCAGACGAAGGGGTTTTCGGGACGGGGGGGGACTGGAACTGGCAGTGGGTCTGCATCAGGGATTTGGTGGAGCTGTGCTCTGGCTTTTGGGAGCGGGCGAACAATGTTATTTTTGCAGCAGTTGCTGCGCTGTGCTGCTCATTTACTTTGTGCCTTTTGTGCGGGGCTTGGCATGTAAATTGAATTGAAAGTGGATATTATTACATTTGTGTCCTTTTACTTTTATTTCCTTCGCTCTCCCTCCCTCTCTCTCTGTTTTCACCGCTTTTGTATTGAGTTTTAGCTCGAGTTCTGTTCTGTTTTGTTCTGTTCTTTTCTGTTTGGTTTGGTTTGGCGGCTTAAAGCAACCCGTTACGCCGAAATGCACTTGAGAGCTCGACAAGTTGCTGCTGCTACTCCTGCTCCTGCTGCTGTTCCGGTTAGTTTCTAGTTTCACTGGCTGCCTGCAGCAAAGTGTTGGATCATTCATCAAAGCCATCAGCAAGCCGCTGCCCCCGACCGGCGAATGCCATCAAACATAATAATCAAACATCAGCAACATAACAAACGACCAAGGCGACCCAAAATGTGGCTGCTGTCCCTGTCCCTATCCACATCCTTGTCCCTGCCGTCCCATCCAGCCAATCTTACACTTTGGGTCTTTCTTCTTGTTGTGGGTCTGCGTCTGGGTCTCGTTCTCATTCTCGTTCTGCTGCTGCTTCTGAGTCTTGGGTTGCCATATTTCTCAGCAGCACCGACCATTGACCTGCCAACACACCCACACCCACACCGACTCGAACTCGAACTCCCCGACACCGACACCGCCGAAGAAAATGTTTTCACTCAAAAGCAAATGCAATAAAAAAGGCAATTTATCAGCATAAAATATTATATGGCATGCCATTGAGTGGGTTCATTTTTTCCCACTCCACTTGCCACTTGCCACTTACCACCTTCCCCCTTGCTCTGCTCCTCTGCTCCACTAACGGTGGCCCATTTGCGCCTTCCCGCACTGAAAAATAAGCCGCAGAAGTGGATTGCATGCGAGTATTTGCGGTTATTATTCTTTCTTCGGATTTCAGATTCCTGTTTATCGGCTGCTGCTGCTGCTGAGTGCCTGGCAATTGTTGCTGTCACTCAAATTAGCGCCATTTACAAAGGCATTTGCATGCTTTTAGCCATGCCACGCACCAGCCAGCCACCCAGCCAGCCCATCCAGCCCATCCATCCATCCACCAGTTGGGATGACACCCCCAAACCAGACCATGACGCACCCGTTCGGCTATGTCGTGATTTACAAGTATTTGCCAATGCCTGAAGGCACTTCAGCGTCTGTTGTTTGCTGGCATTTTCATTTTCATTCTGTCCCTCTCTCTCTCTCTCTCTGTGTAGCTCTGTCTCTCTGGTGGCATGCAACCTCTCGTTGACATCATTTGCCAGTCAGTGGCCGCTTGTTGAGCTTTACGCATAAAAAGCTGCTCACTCGTTAGGCCTCACTTGTGTGACTGTTGTGCCCGGCTTGGCTCCGTTCTGCTCTGCTCGGGCCTGCACCACTGCCCCCGCCCCATTACCCCGAAACCATAACCCATCGGATCCAGCTCTGTGCTGTGTGCTGTGTCCTGTGCTCTTCTGGCTTTGTTGACTCTGCTGCTTATGTGAAAGTCAAGGGTTATCATTATGCGTTCTAAAAGAGCGCCTGCCACTGCCTCCGCCTCTGCCGGGGCTGGGCCTGGGCCTCGGCCTGTGCCTGACTGCAAGCCAAAGTAAATTCTGACCCACAACAACGGGGCAGCAGCTGCTCCAGTGGCGCACTTTCTGGTTTCTGTCATTTTCCAAGCAGTTGCAGCCAAATTGCGCCTGGGCCAACGCCCAAGAGAGACACTGAAGCGGCTGGGGAGGGCCAAGTCAAGATGCCAAGGCCGGCAGGGTTTGGCTCACACACACACGGCGTACACTCACAGCACTACACCCATACAAAGGGAATGCAGAAAGCCAGCTAGTGACAACACAATATGGCACAGCGAAATGTTGTTGCTGTGTGCAGGCATTGAGATAAGATCACCACAAAACAGGACACTTTTGGTTTGGCTCTCGGCCAAGAGGCATCCACAGCTGACAAGTTGAGGACAGGGCACTGAGCAAAGGGGAGGGTGAGTGGGGAGGGTGGGAGAGAGCAGCAGAAGGCGTTGCACTGAGGCAGCCATCTGCTTAAAGTTCATTTTCAACTCTCGCAGCTCGCAGCTCCAAGCTGGCTTACATAATCAATTAGCTATTCAATTTGGGGCAAAAGTTGTCCGAGGACTCCAGCCGAATGCTGCTGATAATTCGAAGCTCTCTTGTCACTGCAACTTTTGCGTGTGTCCGAGTCCGAAATCGTGTAATAAACTTTTGAGCATTCAGCCAGGCCACCACCGCACACACACACACACGCAGACATCAGCCATGATTGCAGCCCTCGGGCTTGGACCGGGCCGCACTTGAATGGCATCAAGGGTGGGTGGTGCTGGGAAAACTCAGGGAAAGCGCACCCGAAAATTCTTACATCTTCTTTGGGACCTTTTCGCCATGCGCTTGTGGTGCGGGGCCTTCGTTTCTTTTCAAAAAGTAGCTAATTTAATAAGAAATTCTTGGAAAACTACACGAAAAAGGCTTAAGTTCTACATGAGTAAAGTTATAGAAAAGTTTAAGTTGCCAAATCTAATTTGCTGAGAAATGCTCCCAAACAACAACAAACAGCAGCAGCAGCAGCAGCAGCAGCAGCAGCAGAAAGCAGCAGCAGTATCCCTATCCCTTGCTCGGACAGAAGGCGGAGTCAGTCGTCCCATTTGCCTGGATTTACTTGCCTCATGCTCGCAAGATGGTTGCCTTTTGGTTTTGCTACGACAGCGGACTTTGCAGCTTTCAGCCAGGCAAAAACCGAATGTGGCCGATGGCACATGGCTGATGGCAGAGGTGTGGAGTGTGTTGGGAGTGTGTGGAGTGGCACATTTTGTGTATGTGAAATTCTATTAAAACAAATAATGCAAGAAAAGTTAGTGAGCATTTATGGGTTTGTTTGTGGAGCTCCATGACCTGACATAATCAAGTTTTTAACGGACTGCGGCCCGGGGCTAAGCCCGACAAACTAATGATTAGTTTTGCGTGCAACGTGTCATTGGGAAAATTACATTTGCCTGCAAGTTTTGTGCTGCAAATTGGAAAATTACTTTACAGCCCGAGGTGCTCTCTCCCTCTCCCTTGTCGCTCCTTCTCGCTCTGTCTCGATAATGCGCAGAAATCCTTTGCCATCGGCAGCCCCCACTGCTACCACTCCGCGCCGCGCCACTCCGCTGTCATGTCACACCAAGTCGTGATTTATTTGCGCCCGAATGTCAATAAATTTAATACGCGAATATAATACATTTTACAGGCAATCAATCACGCCGACTTAAGCGCCACACCCCCCACAAAACACACGCCAAAAGAAATCCACAACTAAGCTTATATAATCTTGAAGGAATGCGACCCCAGAAATGCCTGAAATACTCTGAAATATGCCCAGGCAGTCCAAATTAAGCGCACATAGGGAGCGAAATTCAAAACATTTAAATCATTTAAACGAATCGGAATACCTGTTCGAAATGTACAATATTAATTGGTTGCTGAGGGGAAACTTTAAGCAACTGCGCGAGAGGAAAACCAGCGGAAAATAGCCGAAATAGCGGCGAGAACTTCGAGGGCCGTTTGGCGCGTCCGTTTAGCGGAAACTGGTGGCACACTTGTTTGCATATTGCATTGGCAGTTTGATTTGATCTCGTGGCAGAGTTGGCCGAGCGGAAGTGCGGTTCACAATTTCGCTTCCACTCCTTTGAGCCAGCCAGGGCCAGCGCATAAGTGCCCGATGAAAAGTGCATTCACATTGTGGGTGCTTGCATGTGAATGCCGAATTCAATTTGGCCAACCCACCTGAGCCCGCAAGCCGCAGGCGTTGACGGCTCGACTCGACTCGGCCCTGGCCAACTGGGACTGGACTGGACGGGCCGGGACTGGCCGGGACTGGTGCTGCCAAGCTCAAGGCCCACTCAATGATTTCCAACTAATTGCCAGGTGAAGAGAGGCGAAATAAATCAGAGCGAAAATATTTCCATTTCGGGGTTTGCCGGCGCTGCGCCCGTTGCTGCTCCCGTTGCTGCTGTGGCATCGCGTCTCGAGGCAACGGAGCGCACAGCATCGAAACACACGATGGACCCCAACACGACGGACTACTCCCTGCTCTCGGGACCCGGGCAAAACATTGCAATTTTTACTGTTACTGTTTTAGCGAGAATTCCACTTTGCACTGGCATGAAGCAGCAGGGCTGGGGCAGACAATCTGCCCGACAGCCGGATAGACATAATTAAGTCCAGTCCGCTGTTCCTGGCCATCTACCACTTGCCTCCCAGCTCCCAGCTCAGTCCACTGCAGTTGTGTTTGGTTCTTTTCTGCTCTGTTCTGCTCTGTTCTGTTCTGTTCGGTTGGGTAAAGGGAGATGCACAAAATCAAGTCAAAAGCGCGGGCGTGCGAAAAAAAATTGCTGAAATTGAGTTTGAAAATAAATGAAATTATCACGCCGTTGCATGAAAGTAGTTGGCATTGGCATTGCCGTGAACTGGGCATCGGTGTTGTCCAAATGAATCAATTTCAACTTAAGCGCCAATTTAAAAGGCCAGCAACTTTCGACACGCAAATCTAGCTGTCTGTCCGACTGCCTGGGCAAAGGAGTTTGCCTGCCAGTTAAACTATCTATCGAGCTGTCTGGCAATTTTGCATATTGCTTTGCCCTCTGCACCCCAGGCCGGGCATTTGGGAATGGCCAGCGAGCGGCGACCGGCGTCGGAAAAACAAAAAGAACGAAAGAAATGAACGGAACGGAACGGAACGTAACGGAAACTATCGGGCCAAATACTTGCGAGTTCTATTCGAGTTTTAAATTAGTTTGTCAGGCGGGGCACAGGAGACGTCTGACAGAAAGTTTGCCCCGGGACACGAATGCAATTAATGATTACCGCACAACTGCCAAATGCAAATTACTCATTATGCCCACCAATTGCCATTTCCATTTCCATTTCCATTAGCCTCAATGGCTCACACACACACTCGTACTGCGACAGGCCGCCATTAATGTCCGAAAGCAATAAAATTTGATAACATTTAACTGGCCACGCACTTGGGCACACTCATATTTGCGCGTATTTAATGCACCTACAATCGTAAGTGCCGCTGCCAATTTAATCGTTTGACAAACAGCCACAAACCGACAGGCAGACAGGCGGAGAGAGAGAGAACGTGAGAGAGACAGACAGACAGACAAACAGCAGACATAAGACACTGGGGAGCTGGCTGCCGCAGCTCGACTGGCGCTGCCTTATTTATTGTGAGAAAGGCAATGACAGCAACGTGACTGGCAGAATGAAATGCTGGAAAAATGATAACGAAAATATGGCCCTGACACCCAGCCCAGAAAGCAGCGAGGTGTGCAAATATAAGCATGTACATATGTACATACATATGTATGTGTGCATGTACAGTGGAATAAACTGCTACAATTGTTACAAGACTGTGAATTTAATGCGTGATTTTTTATTTTACTCATTTAAATATGATGCCAATAAAATTACTAATAAACTTTATTTTCCCTTGAATGAAGGGAGAACAATTACCCAGCTAAATAATTATTACGCCTAATAATTGTATCGGTAAATCCCTCAAATATTTTTCTTTCATTACTTCAACTATCCCTTGGTGGGACACACAGTCTCCGTGATCCATAACAAAAGTGAAAGGCGAATAACATCTGCTCATTTGGCACTGGGTGTGTGATATTTGTTACCGCCTCTGGTCTCTGTTCATTCCAATTTCCTGGTTTTGCTTACTCACCAAACCATTCTTCATTCTTCCAAGCCCATCCAATAGAGTAGCCTTGGACTGGGCCTGCCTGCCACAAAAGCCTTGTCCACTTTGCGGAGCATTGTGCGGATGTCTTCGCACAGTTCGTGCGAAATAAATTTCCTTGAATTGCAACTCATGTTCCTGCGCCTGTTGACTTGTTCTGGGCCAACCTTGAACGCTTCGTTAACTGCATTTAAGGCTGCCTTCCAGCTCTCGTTTCTGCCCCTGTGTGTGTGTGTGTGTGTATGTATATTTGTGCCGGGAAATCAACGCTGCAAATGGCAATAAAACTTTCTGTGCTTTGCCGTTGCCAAAGCTAAATATGAAATGGCTCATACGTGTAGCGTAAATAGTTAAAATTCATTAAAACTTTTGCAATTACTAGCCACCCCCCACACGCTACAATCTGCAGTCGTAAAATCGTTAATTATTTTCGCATCGCCGTGTCCCTAAGCCCGGAGGAGCGCCCTCAGCCCCTCGACAAATGGCAAGTTCAAAGCAAAAATCCCCCCATCGCGCTCTCACACTGCAACTTTATTGCCCGAAATCTCAGCAATTAGTGGGTCACCGTCGCCGCCTGCACCGTCGCCATCAATATGCGCAATTAGTGACTGCCGATTGGCCTTGTCAAGAGATATTCGATTATCATAATTATCGGCAATAAGCCCATTATGACAGGAGCCTCGCCCAGCGCTCCCACCTGCCAGCCCTTCCCAGCCCTTCCCAGTCCGAGCTCGCTTATAAATATGCAATGCAATTTATGCCCATCTCCACGGCCACCAAAGCCCCAGCTCCACTCAGCTCAGACTCAATTTGTTGTCATTAAATTAATGAAGTTTGCTGCCTGCCCCTTGTCTGCTCACGTCTTCTCCTGTCTTCTCTTGTCTTGTCTTGCACTAATCTTAAAATTTGTCAATGTCATCGATGTGTCTGTCCATTGTGCGGCCAGTTGAGGCCACTGATGGCTACGTGAGCAGAGAACTCTGCTGTCCAGTAACCAGCAACCAGCAACCAGTGTCCAGTGTCTCCGCTGTCCCTTGCTTGGCTTGAATTTCTGGAGAAAATCAGGGGGCGTGGGTGTGAGTGTGGCTGAGCAGGAATCGTAAATTACTCTGGGCAATTATGTTTACCTACATCTAATTAGCTTAATTGAAACGGGACAAAAGCAGGGCCAAGCTGAATCCGACTCAGTTGAGGACAAGCGGTGCGTGCAACTATTGGCTGAGATTCCTTGCCCTGGCCATGGTCCTGGTCCTGGCCGGGTCCCATCATTGCGTATGCCACTCAAGCACGGCCAATATCGATCATCAACTGGGTGCCTGTTGCCAGTCGTGGCAGCTGCCTCTCTCTCGTTCTCTCGTTCTCTAAATGGCTGGGCCACCGCACTCGGGCTCACCTCAGATGAGGCTGTGCGAGGCAGTCAGGCAGCCAGTGGGCCACTTTAAGACTTGCGGCGTCTGCGGCTGGCCAGCGGCTGGGTTGCCTGCCAGGTGGCTCGGGGAGCACAAAAATGGTGGCAAGTGGGAAAGTGTTGCCAGTGCGCAGTGCCGAAATCGGTCGAGGCAAGTCGAGCGTTATGTTGCAACCGCGACACTTAGCACTGACGCGCCGCATTAAGCACAGGCGAATGCGTTCTGCTGCACCTACCAATACGTACACACACAAAAGCTCAGACATATACACATATATATATATATACAGTTGGGTATACAGTTGCGCATTTGGGGCTGCTCTTGCTGCTAATTTCAGCTGCTGCTGCCGTCGTCGGAGGGTGGCAACCAACTCCGTGCGCATCATCAACGCAAAACTAATGCGAAAACTTTTGCGGAATTTTTACTTTTAATTGTTTGAGTGTTTGTTTCACACACACACACACACACACACACATACAGTGGCAGGCATTAAGAGGGGGCGAGAGCCAGCTCGCCGCAAACACCGCAATTTAGTTAAAGCATAACGGCAGGGAGACCACAGAGCAGCAGCAGCAGCAACGTCAGCAGCGGCAACAGGGGCAGTGCCAGTGGTAGGCAACAGCACGAGTGGCAGCTGGTGCTGCGTTGGCAACAATCTCGACTCGAATCCCAAATCCTTTGCAGGAACCGCCGCCTCCATCTCCATCTGCTCCCTCCTGCAGCGTGTCGTTTGCCTGCTCCTTTATGTCTGCGAATTAAATGTTCGCTTCCATTTCCAGAAATATTTGTACTTTGGTTCGCTTTGCTTTGCTTTGCTTGGCCCTTTTTCTCCTTTGCTTTTGCTGAACATTTTTCGCTCACTTTATCGTTGATTTAACAATTAATTCAGCGAGTTCCACTCCTTTTTGACCGAATGCTGGCCAGCATTTGAATTATTTGGAGTGCAGTTGGGGCAACTTTAAGGGCAACTTGTTGGACATCCTGTTAGCACTTCCGGAATCCAACTGCCTCACGGCCCAGCCCAGCAGTGTCCAGCCCTGCCCAGCCCTGCCCAACCCTGTTAAATGCCTTTAATTAGTTTTGCCAGAGTTTTTCCTATAGTGCGCAAACTGACGTCTGCACGCCAAACAGCTGAAATAAGTTAGCGCTGTGGCCATTTATGCACACACACAGACACCGAGACACCGAGACACAGAGGCACCCAGGCACCGACAGGCCCTTGGGGCAAAGGGTTTCGGTATTGCTTCTGACATTTATTTAATTGAACGGCACAGAGTCAAAGCAATAAAGTTTCAGCGTGGCCCTGCCGGTCCATCAGCAAGACCTTTAATTGGTTTCACTCGCATAAGGAATTCATGCGATTCGGAATTCCATAACTGCCCGCTGTCTGCATCGCTGCATATATAAATCATACGCCACCAGGTACAATGTACATGGTGTGACGTCAGCACTGCAGCTGCTTTAATACATCAAGCGCGAACCTGCTCGGAAGCTGCAAATGCCAGCAGCTTACAAGGAGTGGGCAGAGGCCCAGGCCCACAGCTTCAGCTCCAGCTTCAGCTCTCCTCAAAATTGTAAGTAACTTTATGCTCTTTGGTTTTCGGTTAGCATTTCTTCTGCCGGCAGTGACCTGGTCTAACCTGGAGCAGCACTGGACTGGCTGAAGCACACACAATTGTTTATTTGCTGGGAAATTCATTTGGCAAATGGCATGCGTGCCAGAACAAGGCCCAGCCCAATCCACCACACAAGGCGACCGACCGCTCTACGGCTGTGTGGCTTCACGCAGTTTATGTTTAGCTTTGGTTTTGGGCCACTCATGGAGTGATGCTGCGAGTGCGCCCATGTTTATCTACAGTTTGCAGAGCACTGTCGGAGCTGTTGGATGCAACTATAAAATCATTTTTAATTCATTTCGGAGCTGGCAAAATGCAAAACTTTGCCATTATGCACTGCACCCTGCATCCCTTTCTGTTCTGTTCTGTTCTGTTTTGTTTCGTTCCGTTTCTGTTCTGCTTTGATGGCAGTCTTAGTCCGATGAGTGCTGCTGCTGAAGAGTGGTTGGGTGGCGGGAGCAGAGTTATTAGGATTTACGAGTGAGCAGCGCTTTGCGTTTATGCCACGAGATAATTTCCGGCACCGTTAAATGGAAAAGTTTGTTGCCGAAAGTCCGTCCGTCATTCACTCAGTTAAAATATCAAAGCAGTCAAACTTACTCAGGCGGGGGGGAGTGAAAGAAGCCCCCAAAACATGAAGCCCGCTATTGTAGGGGTAGCAGGGAGGCAGCCAGTCAGGCAGGCCTTCACGGACTGAACGCAATGGCTTAGCGCGCAATCAAATATTAATTGCACTTGGCACAATGTCAACTTTGTTGGCTCTGTGGCTGGGGATGCTCTGGGCTTGCATTATGAAAGGACATTTACTCGCACTGCATCTGGAGCACCATCCACTGTCATTCATTGCTGGCATTACCAACAATGTAAAATGCACTAAATTGTTGCCGTAAAATGAGAAAAAAAAAAGAAAATATGAATTCGGAACAGAGGAACAGAGGAGACAGCAGATAGAAATGCCAGCAATCAAATCAAATTCGAATTGGGTTGGCAAAACTGGAAATGAAAACGAAAACATGACAAAGGCTGCCTTGCTGCTGCATGCCACAAAAAGCGAGTGGAGTCGGGCTCAGGCTCTCAGCCTGATTGCAAATCGATATAGAATTGAGTGCAGAACCCATCTATCGCTATATGTATATAAAGTAATTAACCCAGAGAGCTGCTCATTACAGCGCCCACCCAGTCCACACAATATCCTTCTTGGCCAAATTCAAGACAAAGCAATAAATCAGGCGAGTCCATGATTGCCACTGACGAGCGTCGCAGCAGCAGTCGACTGCGTCGGAGTACGAGTAATTGCAATGACAGCAGCTCAATGGGAGAGCGACCATTAAATACGGCACATTGAAGATTTCAATTATGAGTCGGCCTCGTTATCCGGCTGCAGGATGATGGCCATAGCCACAGCAACAGCTACAGCAACAGCAAGAGCCACAGCCACAGCCACATTCACATTATCCCCGTCATCGGCATCATCATTGGATTCCCATCGATGGCCATCATATAATTTAATTTGATTTTTATTTAATTGAAATTTATAACAACAATGGCTGAGTAAATAACATTACCCGACTCGATGGTAGCTCTGATCTGTGGCCCGTCAGCGCGGAGATCCGAGCTCCGAGCTGCGAGCTGCGTGTGAAAAGCGAGATTCATTCCCTGGCTGCTGGTTGCTGGCTGTTCGAATGTTCGGCTCTGCTCTCAAGAGTCTGCGAATGTGAAATCAAATGAAGAATAATGAGATTTACTGTTATCGTTGTTCCTTATTGCATTGCCCGACTCTTGTGTCTGATTTTATTTTGTCAGTATTCAGTTTTCAGCATTCAGCACTCAGCACTCAGCAGCTCTCCATCATACTTTGATTCTCTTTTGTTTCTGGCTGACATTCCTGATTGACTGGTGGGCAGGAATCTCCGCTCTGGCTGATTGCACAACCGCAAACAAAGCTCCGGCCACACATGAGCTGGCCAAGCTAACGGACATGCAGCGGCCAGTGCTGGCTAATTAAAGTAATTTGATTAGCCAGCCAGCACTGTAATGGGCCCAAACGAGCCCCGGCCAGGGCCTAAGGATCCGAACGCTATGGCTAGGGATGGCTCCTGCTAGTGCTGGATGGTGTCAAGCAGCACAAATTCTCTTCTTTGTCATTATGGGCTGCGGTGGCTCTTGTGGCCAGCCCACACCCACACCCACACACATTCAAAGATTACAGCATTTTGAGTTCTCAAAGTGGATTAACAATGCCTGCAAGGGTGGGCCCTGGGGCGGCTACCGCCTTTATGCATGCTAGTTAATTAAACAAAAACTATGGGAAAGGTTTCTGGTCCAGACCACTAATGGCAGGCATTTGGGATTTCCAGTTATTATGGTCTCTGAAGCGGGTGCACGGAAACGGAGAGAAAACTGTTCGCATTTTGCGGTTTGTGCTGCCAAAAATGAACATTTTATGTTACGCATACGCCAGGTTGGCATCAGCCGGAAGCTATGCAGCAAAAATGTTGCAATTGCTAGCTCCGCCTCAGGCAGTGCAAATATTTGCTCGCTGCTGCAATGCCAGGCATCTGCTTCTGCCAGTGCCACAGCCATAGCCACAGCCATAGCCATAGCCAGAGTGCAGGGTGCAGGGCCAGTGGACTGGGCCTAGCCGACAAGTGGGCCGAAAAGAGCACACGAAGGGCAATAAGTCAGATGGTGGTGCCATTTGGCTAATTGCACGAACGTGCGGCCGTTGCTCTTGAAACTGCCAGAGGTATCCAGGGAGAGACTGAGACTGAGGCGGAGGCTGAGGCTGTGCCTGGCCACTGGCACTGGCAGTGGGACGAGGCAGACACTTGGCAGCCTATCCAGGGCGATCCCGCGACGCAGTCACGTTGAGTTAACCAAACTGATATAAATTATGAGCGGGAGCGTATATTTTACACAACTGTCAGCGCAGTTGCGCCACTAAAACATATTCAGCTTCTAATTTTTTGCGCTGCTCCTCCCATTTCTTTGCGAAGCGACAACTTCTTGAAACTCTCTATTCCCTGCTGTTGCTGGTGGAGGCAGCGCGCTTCGACAACTTTGCGACATGTTGCAGCCCCCGCCGATTCCCCGAGCAGCGGTCCCACAAGCGAAAGAAGCATCGCCGCGCCAAGATATGCTTCCCTGGGCAATAAATTCGCTCGCACCCACTCTGGCACACCTACAAGGCCCGCCCCCCTCACAGTCCGCCCACATTCCTTCACATCTCCATTCCGCTCTCCATCCCCTCTCCCCTGCAGCTGTCTTTAGCTTCTGCTTCGGCTCTTTCTACCACTTCGCCTGCTCGAGCTCGCACAAAAGTTTGTTGCCAAAAATTTGCCGCCATTGGGTGTGAAGTTGGCAACCCATTCCGTCGGCTCCTGCACTCTGCGCCACTCTGCTCCACTCTGTGCTCCATTCTCCACTCGCCTTCCGGTCTGTCTTACATGCTCGCATATTTTGTTGGTGCGGAATACCTTAAGGCTTTCGGCGAGAATTTTATTTCAGTCGCCTTCGCTGCTGTTGTGGCCATAAACATGCACACTCCGCCCTGCCTCGCCCACACAATACACACAGATACAGCGCACAAACAGAGTGAATGTGAATGTGGATGTGGATGTGGTTGGCAGTGCACACTCAAAACACCTTCCACTGCAGAAGGCAGTCAACTTTGCGGAAAATCGTTTGAAGCGCTTTGCACTTCGTCGACATCTTTCTGGCTGCTCCTCGAGAGCCACAACAGAGCCACAACGGCTCTGCCAGTGTCGAGTAGTGTGCACTGCAGCCCTCTGCTCTGTCTGCTCTGTGTGCTCTGTGTGCTCTCTGTGTGCTCTCTGTGTGTGCATTGTTCTGCAGTAAAGCCGAAATTTCCAACTTCAAGTTGACTATTTATGGCTTTTTATTTGTGCGGGCAGTGTGATCATTTGCTAAGCGCGAATGTTGAGCAACTTTAAGCCGTGACTGTGCAGTGATCCATTGGCCATTGCGCCCAGTTGCCATAACTCATTTTGGCCGCTGAACGTGTCAACAAACTGAGTGTGACAACGAAGACGACGTCCGACGCACGACGCCCCAACGGCGTCTGGTGGCCGGCGGTATACCTTCCGGTTGCCGTACGGCGAACACATCCGCCACGCACGCACCAAACTGCCGCAAACTGAGAACGACAGTCGCAAACAAACAAAGACACCACAACCGAACCGAACCGACTCTGGTCTCTGGTCTCTGGTGGTGTGGTGTGGTGTGGTGTGCGGCATGGCATTGCCTGGCTTGAGTTGGGTGGCTGGGTGGCTGGGGTTTGGCTCGTGTGGCCCCAGCAATCAATCCAAATGATATACACATTTCAGACTTGGTTCAGTTCTCAGCTCCGCTCAGCTCGGCTTGGCTCCGTTTAGTTTGCCTTTTGCCTGACTGGTCGTCTGTTTGCTCAGGGGGCCCGACCAGCAAGATTTGATGTATTTGACAGATAGACTACGCCATCAGCCCCTGCATGGGCCTGTCGTGTGATTTTTGTATGGCCGTTTGGAGCTATGTGGCCGTGTGGCTGGGTGTGGCCCGTGAACAATATGTCTCAGTCCCGGCCAGAGGCGGCGTGAGGAATGGCTCTGTGGTCAGCGGGCAGCTGACTTCGCACTGGATTATTGATATTTAAATGGCAGCCGAGCAAATTGCCTGCCATCGCTCCACTGTTTGCCTAGCCCCAAAATATGCTGCGCATATGTGTAAATTGTGCTCATAAATTATGCTAATGCTCAGGCCGCTCACTGCTTAAATGTAAATTTGGAGTTTGGCATTTGGCTGTATTAAAAATGCATTTCGAGGCGGGCCCATGACATGGGTTTAATTCAATTAGATGTGGAGCAGCTGTCCCGCGCATCGGGGCTCTGATCTGCCCAATCCACTTGACACAAAGTCATCATCCCATCCGGCCAGGCTCGCATCTAATTAAAATAATGATTACCCACTCCCCCCACGAGTGGTTCCCCCGGTTGTTTGCTGACGGAAATATTTGCGGGGCGTGGCAATTGCGCTGCCGGAAACTCTGGCTCCGGCCAAGGCAGTGACTGTGGCCCTGTCGGCAGCTGAGCGTAACGAAATGCGCATAAAACAGTGAAATTTACAACCAGAAAGAGTAGCCGAGTCCTTCTTAATGTGCCATGGCGAACCGCAGCAGCACGATGCTGGGACACTGAAGGCCACACACCAGATACCAGATACCAGCTACCAGTGGCCGTGCCAGTGGCAGTGGCCAGAGCCACTGACAGTGCCAGAACCAGCTCGCAGCTCTCTTCATTTCAGTCTCTTTTGGGCGGCTTTTGGCCTCATTTCGAGCGTTTATTCATTGTGCCTTTTAAGAGCTTCCGTTTCGTCACGCATAACGCTTTCGAACGACAATGACACGAACATCAAAATCATCAACATTATCTGCACAGCCACACGGAACACGCTCCGGTTCTGGTGCTGGTCCCAGTCCCGTGTCCTTTTTAACGTCCACAAACTACAACTTCAAAGTGGCGCAAGTGAATGAGGCTCTTCTCTCTATCCCTCACTCTGTCTCTCTTCTCTCTCTCTGTCCCTCTCGTAGAGCCAATGATTGAGGTGTTCCTGTCCGGCTCCTTGTCCGACTTTGTTTGAGCAACATCTAGGCGAAATGGCGTCGTGCTGGCCTGCACGACATGTCGTATGCGTAACATTTACGAGCGTGCCTTTATCGCAATTGACATCATCGCCATGGAGAGTCACTTGTAAATATTTGTGCATATTTTAATGCAATGCTAAGCACAACTATAAGCACATCAAATTTCATTGCACTCGCCCCCAGACAAGCACATAAAGACGGACACACTGCACACATATGGATACTCATATATGTGTACAGCGTTCGTATGGAATAAGCACACAATTTATATAATTACCCGCATAGCCCCCGCCGCGTTTAACTGATTGCTTTATTATTTTTTTCAAGTGTCATGTTTGCTGTTTTAATTCCGGCAATAATACAGCAGCAACCGCATAAATATTTACGAGTAACAACCAGGCACAAAGCCCCAGTCCCAGTCCCATCTGCAGCACCAACAAATCTCGGCTATAATAACAACAATAACCGCCAGCGAAGGGCTGCGAACAAAACAAAAAAATACTCGGCTTAAACACATGCAAATATTATGATAAATAAATGTGTTCACATCATCAACACATTTACTCTGCTGGTAACTTAATTACACATGCAAACAATTGAATCAATAAGGCAAAATAAAAGACTTCGCTGCGCTCGGACAGCATCTGCTGCTGATTGGAACTGCTCGGAAGGGCAGGCCCATATGGCAGGGCCAATGCAATTCCCTAATAAAACCAGCCACTGAGCGCAAATAAATCGATTTAATCAGCTACATTTTAGGTGAATATAATGCAAAATGTGGCAGAGAAATCAGCAGCCGTAAAAGCAAGCATTGCTTTAAATTCCATGACTGGGACTAGGACTGGCAATGGAATTGGTAATTGGGTCTTATGCCTTATAAGCCGAGAGTGAAGAGAGTAACTGCAGAGGGCAACAACGGCAACATTTTAATGCCACTCAATGTGGCATGCCAAATGAGCAGCGACTGCCACTGCAACTGCGACTGCCAACTGATTTTTGTAATTGCCACTTGTCGTGTCAGGCGACTGTGTGTAAATCAAACGAGTGCCAGTGTCATCTGCATACTCTTTTATTTTTATTTTTATTCGTATTTGTATACATTTACTTGTGCACAGAATTACTCGTATTTGCCACCCACACGCAGGAGCAGTTCAAGTGCTGCATGTTCGATTTTTTCGGGCAGGTGCAATGACGCATAAATTCCAGCCAAGTGGCTGCGTGAGTGCCACGCATGGAATGGGATCCGAATGGTACTGGGACTGCCACTGTTGCAACATGAATGAGTGAAGGCTGCGCTATAAATAAACTCTTTGTGCATACATTAATAAATAAAAGGGTCCCTCCACTAATCACTGCACTGATTTATTTGAATTGGCTGCAGAATTTATGACAAGCTTCGCCACTGCCACCACTTTCAAATCCATGTCTAATTTTAAATGGAATTATACAGCGTCTCGCTGCCCCTTTTGACCGCAACTCAACTCAAGTGTATCGAAATGATTTTCGGCTGATTTGTCCCACTCTGCTCTGCCATTCGACATGGAGCAGAGTCGCATCGCATAGCGTCGCGTCGGGTCTTCTCCGAGGCCTGTGACATTTCAGTCGCTGCCAATTAGAAGCCAATTTCACGCGTCGCTCTCGCACTCAGAAAGGCCATAAATTAGGGCGTACTCCGACTCCTGGCTGACTGCATCTGACTTAAACGATTAAAGGCATTACGCACACACTTGGCGGTAGCATAAGAATAATACGAGACCAAGAGAAGAATTTACAAAATTAATTTGGTTTCGATTTTGTTGAAATTTGATTTTCCTATTAGTTGTTTTATTTATGAATTTATTTATTTATTAGCAGTTTAAACAAACCCTCTTTTGGCTGCATAAAATTGTACTGCCTGCTAAATTTACTTATTTTTTTTGCTGGGTTTTCCTTTAGCTATTTGCGCTACCAAATGTAGAGTTCAGATGAGCGACAAATCAAAGGGCTTACATGAAGCTTCATGTCGAAAATGCTGCATAATTTATCAACAAGAAATCAAACCCATTGCCATTGCCTGCCGTGCTTTGGAGATGCCGCAATTAAGCCAACATCGAATTAGGCCATCAATCATATTAACTTGAAATTTGTGGCAAAATAGGCATCCATTTGAACACTTTCTAAGCAGGCTTTGAATGTGCAGGCGACAGGCGACAGCCCACAGTGACACGCCAATCAATAAGCCCTGTGAGCGCAAAAGTCATGCCAAATAGTTGGCACATTGCATTGGCCCGGACACATTTCGAGGGCTGTGATGTTTGATTGTCATTCCACTGGATTATTTTCCAATCCATGCAGCCCGCCCTCGACTTTAAATCAAATATGTTGGGCAGCATAATTTCTGATGGGACATTTGAAAAGACGAAGCTGGTCGCCTGGTCCTGAGCTGGCGATAAATTTACAGTTTCCAAAACGTAATTAATTACTAATTACCCCCGATTATGATTAATGCGGTCGGCTCGGCTCGTTGATGTCGGGGCATTTACAAAGCAAACCCAACCCAACCCAAGCAAGCAAAGCAAAGCAAAGTCTTCCAGCGATGCCCCAGTCGAGCGGCAGCCACGTGTGACTTTCTTTCGGGCGAGCTGAGCGTGAAACTGCCATGTAATGTAATTATTGCAAAACTATTCATCATGCTGAGGTGCTTGCCCCAGGCCCTCGGCTGGCAGACACTTAGCTGCGACGCTTTTGTCCCGTCAAACGCGGCGTATGAGCAATGTGGCCCGAAACCACTCCGTCAATTCCACCCACCCTCACACTCGTACGTTGACTGGCTTGTGGCTACGTGAGAGGTTAACTAATTAGCATTTCAAAGCCATCCATATGCTGCGGCGCCTCGCCGGCCCGGAAACAATTTCGAACTGTTACCCCAAGGCGCAAATCCCGTTTAATTATGCCTATGCCATTCATAATCCTTTTCCATGTTTGCTGCCCCCAAAAACACCAGTAACTTTTAGGGGAGACACGCACACGCACAGGCACAGGCACACGTCTCATCCATCTATCTATTTTGATTAATCCATTGTCAATGGCTCCAACTCGGTGGAAGCAACCAATTTGTTGTCAATGGGCCTCAAGAAAGGGTTTGTCGTTGTCGTTGTTGTCGTTAAATAAAACGACCAGTCACAATATAAAATTTAATTAAATTAGCCCAGGCTTAGGCAGGCAGAGGAGCCCGTTAAATGTGTGGCAATATGTGTGGAAGATGTGCACAATGAATTTTCACTGCCAACTTACGGTCCGAGAAAGTTCTCAAGGAGTTACGAGCCCTAAAATGGCCTGTAAATCGAGATTTGCACATCGAATTAGATAAATTGGAAACGATCCGGATCCGGATCAATGTGTCTTTTCCCGTGGGAGGTGTTCTCTGAGATATATATTTAAAATATATTTAATATATATTTAATGGAATATATTTAATTTAATGGTCGTCATTCAATTTCGGCTGGCTCTGCTTCGGCTCCCTTCGATTTCCTATAGCGCTTGGGATTCTTATGCCGATGTCGCAGCTGTAGGCCGTACACGTGATCCTTGTGCTTGACCTTGCCAGTCGGCTTGTGCACCTTCTTGCGAATGCAGCGATTGTTCGAGGCGAGCACCTCGTAGGGGCGACACTTTCGTCCGGTCTGAAGGCTTCGGCCAGGCAGTATGACGAATTTACGCGGCCGATTGTGACCTACGACCTTGGGCTGACTAAGCAGCGCCCCGGCCTGGGCCTTGGGCGTATCGACCTTCTCCGGGGAGGCCGCGCTGTCGGCAGCGCCCGCCCCACCGCCGTCCGACTTGACCACTTGATCGCCTTGCAGTTTGCTGTGGACAACCTGCGCCCGGAAGTGGTGTGCCTGGCGCGGTGCCTGCGTCTGGCCGGTGCAGCCCGTAGCCGTCAACATCTCGTCCGCCTTGCAGCGCACTCGCTTCCCTAGCCCAGCGGCCTTCTTGGCATCGTCCAGATCCTCGGCGACCCAGGTGCGCTGCAGGACGCGTTCCAGGTAGGTGTCACGATCGACGCAGCCCTTGTTCTCGGTCAGAATTTCGGTGCCCTTGCACAGCCCTTCTGCTGTGTGCACAGCACAGCTCAGAGTGAGCAGCAGGCAGCCCCAACTAAGCAGCCTCGACCCCATCTTGTGACTATCCGGTGGAAGACTGTGTTCGGTGGGATCGGTATGGATGTTACACCGATATTATCGGTAATCAGCTCTGACCAAGCGATTCGACGTGGCCAGTTGCGTGGCAGTTAATTGAGCCACGCTGCGGCTAGTGAGACATCTGCGAGGCATGAGGCGTGAGGCGTGGTAAGGGAGCGGAAACTGCTCCAAGGCGAATCCATTTCCATGGAATTGGAATTTTTGCAATTTTCAAGGCGCTGCTGCTGCTGTTGCCGCTGCTGTTGTTATTTCGTTTTGCAATCTCAATTTCCCCCACAATAAAATTAATGTTTTACGTAGCCAATTCCGAATCGTTTATTTCACATAAAAATGCGATAAATAAGCGGAGCATCCTGTGCGACGCCGTCGAAGACGCCAAGGATAAGCCTTTGCTGTTGCTGTTACTGTTGTTGGTGTGGGTGCTGGGTGCTGGGTGTGGGTGTGGGTGGGTGTGGTAGTGCACGTTGTGGTGCTGCTCGTTGCGCACCTCCAGCATCGTGTATTTATAGCGCAAACAATGCAAAGGATGTTGTGCAAGGACATACGCGCCGGATTAAAGCGGAGCAAGAGGAACTATGAAAAAGCGGGCTTACGAACAAAAAGCATGTCTGCTCGCTCTCGCTCTCTCCCTCCCTCTCTCTCTCTCTCTCTCTCTGCTGCTCTCCGGGTAGCCGTACGGAGACCAGGAGACAAAAGCTGTTTCAGCTCCTACGGCGCTGCTTATGGTGGAGGAGCACGAGCACGAGCACGAGCAGGAGGTGTGGTGAAGCTGCACGAGTCACAGGAGAGGAGTGCCACAACAATGGCGGGCCACGTGACGTGACCCCACCGAAATCCTTGCCGCTCGGGCACTCTTTTTGCGGCTGACGGTAAAAATTTCATGTTAATGGCCACACGAAGATTCGCTCTTAACCCTTTTGCCACGGGGGCGTATCTGTGTGTGTGTGCTGTGTGTGTGTGTGTGTGAGTGTGCAAGTGTGCGTAACAGGTCATTGTCCTGGCATTTTCGGTCGCACCTTTATGGCGGGGACAAGGCAGCTTATTTCCTTTTGGACGTCCTCTGCAAATTTCATTTCAAGCGTCGCCTTTGCCCTCTTCCCTGCTCCTGCTGCCCGCCCTGACAGAAGGAAATTGCTTTAATTAAGGATATCTTGCGAAATGTTTGCTCATATTTATAACCCCCCCAATGACAACGCAAGGCGAAAGCAAGGCAGGGCAAGGCAAGGCAGGTGAAGGAAGGTGCAGCCAGGGAAGAAAGGTGAAAAGTAAAAACTAGAAAAAGGTGCGCAATCAAAGGCGGAAGATCGTTAGAGAATAAAATCGAAATAACAAAGCGGCCACAGGAGAGAGATAGCGCACAAAAAAAGCAGCCAAAGACAAGGACATAATGCGCTTTGGCTGCTTTTTTGCTTTTGCTTTGGCTGCTGCTTCTGTCACCTAGCCACCACCGAGGACCAAAACCGACCGGACCCCGACCCCGAGCCCGACCCGGCCACGCTTTGCTCTCGATTCGGTGTGTTTTTTTGTTGCCCCGTGTGTCCTGCGGACATTTTCGTTTTGGTTATAGCCCAGCTCGGCCCCTCTTAGCCTTCTGTTTTTCTTCCTTTGGTCCGCCGCTTTGACTATTTGCCATCTTGCCTGCTTCATTTGTTTGTGTTTGCTTGTCGGCGCTTTGGGTATTTTGCCAGGATAATAAGATAAAAGCTTTAGTGCCATTTGGGCCAAGTTAGTTAATTGCGTGAATGGCAGTCGGCAGCCCTCTCTCTCTCTCTCTCTATCTATTCTCCATTCTGTTCTTTTCTGCTGCTTTTATTCCGATTGAATCCTGCAACGGAATTGGGTGATTAGCCCGTGGAGTGCACCAGAGACGGGGCATAATCCCCACTCCACTCCACTGAGGCTGCAGCCTCAAGTCTCTCATCTTTTATTCAGCACGCAACAATGACAAGTAAAATTTCACCAATGGAGCACATGAAATTCATGCAAAACACTTTGATATTCATATGCTTGCATGTAGAGATGTATCCATACATTCAGCTGTATGTGTGGGCACATAGCAGCACATAAATTGTGTTGTGTGTTTGCCTCTGTTGCCTCCAGTGCCGAGCGAAAAACAACAAACAAACATGCAGGCAGCAGTAACAAACAATGGCAGCAGCAACAACTAGGAATTGCTTTTGCCACACACCGACCGACACGCACTTGCAGTGCCGCCTAAATGTTCAAGAGTGCCCCATAAAATATTAAATGTTTATGAATTTCGAAGGGCTCCTTACTTCATTTGCATAATCCTTGTGTTTGTCGCCAGGATGTGGATGAGGATGTGGCCATGGATGTAGATGTGGCCAAGTGTCGCCTGGCAGGGCATCGCAACGGAGTCATCTCCCTTCAAGAGTCGACTACTTTAAGGCGTTCGTTTGCCATCTAATTGTTGGTGCTGCTCGGGCTCTGTTATCGCTCTCTCTGTGCACCCAGCCTCCAGTAGTTATTTGCCATCTTCCATCTTCCGTTTGCCCTTCTTCTGCACCGCCCCACTCTCTGCTCACTGCTCGATGGGAGTTCAATGTGGGCCAGGCCGGCTTCTTGGGGCACGTCCCGGCGCTTTTTATTGCTCCTGGTGCATACTTTATTGCATCCGCTTCCTGTTGCCATCTCGACTGCATAGTACTTGCCGGCTAATTCATGTTAACATTTTTGCCTCTCCTCGCCATTGTTATTGCTTTCGTTTTTGTTGGTTATTGCAGCTGCTGCTGCTGTCGCTGCTGCTGCTGCTTTTTCTGCAAGCTGATTGCACTTCATTTGCATAGAAATGGCGGCAAAGGGGGGGAGAAAAAAAAGCGTCAACCTTCTTATCGAGCAGAGACTGTTTCCGTGCCTTAATTGCCATTTGGCCGGACTTGGCCGTATTTATGGGGCCAGCTTAGGCCTTGTTGCCAGTGGAATTAATTACCAATACAATTATCACACTGTGGGTCACGCTCCGCACCCGGCACACTTGCCGCGCTGCCTGGGGCCAGTGGAGCGGCAAGAATTTATGACACAATGGCCCTGCCAAACAAGAAATTAAAAGTTTGCGACCCCCACCAGCAGAACTTTTGCGCTTTTGCACGCATGTGGCGCAGCGCAGTGAAAAATATATTAAACCAACTGCAAATTAGTGCACAATTGCAGTCACACACACGCACATTGCTGAGTATGTGAGTGTGTGTGAGGGGAAAAAGTTTTACAAAAAAGTTTTACAGAATGTGGGGGAAAGAAAAGAAAAGGCTGCAGCATAAATCAAGGCGCCTGCATTGGGGCCTGCCTGCCTGCCTGCCATTAAATTATGTTGCCAATTGGCTAAATATTTCCGCCGGATTGCTGCTCTAATTTCCACAATATTAAATAGAAGTGGCGCCACGCCCGAAAATAAAAGTAACGCCAGACAACAATGCCTAAGTGGAGACATCTCTCTTGCTGCTGCTGTTTTCCTTTTTCATTGTAAAATTGTAAAACAATTGTTATAAATTCTATGCGCTCTTTTTTGCGCCGCCTTGTTTGGCGCTTGATAAATGCAGACAATTAGCAAAATGGTTGACTGGCGCCAGCTTCTGCTGCTGCTGCTGCTGCCAGACCAGACCCATCCCCATCCGCATCCCCAATCCCGGACAGAGGACAGAGAGTCTGCATCCGACTGCCCCCAAAGTTACTCTACTTTATGCTGCTTCGGTATTGCCAACTTTCTGACGCGCATCGCACGAGTCGTCGCCGGGGCAGAGCAGCTACTCGTATAATTATTACGTCAGTTCGGTGGAGGCTGGCCCTGCTCAAGGTGCTCTTCATGATTATTTATGAATTCCTTGTGCCACCTAATGCACTAATTGCCAGTACACACACACACACACACACACACACAGATCCTCTCCAGCATTCGCATCGAACTTGGGTTAAGCGTCCCAGCCAGACAATTTTCGACAAATAAATCCCCACATGCTGCCATGTGCCAAGGCAGCATTGTTACGGAGCGGGGAGTCCCACTTGGTGCATTGTTATTTCCGTTCCATGCTCGACACGGAGCAGCAACAAGCGGAAATAGCTGAAAGGATATTGCAACTGTATCTGGTATACAGTGCGAGTGGAGCACAGCGCTCGAGCAGATGAGTGGAGCAGAGCAAAAGCAGAGCAGACTGCACAGCAGGACCGCATGGAGGCAGGCATAGGGATAGGGATGTATGCAAAACTATCAATTTTTAGTCAATATGTATGCAAAACCACACACCGAGAGAAGTTTGCCAGAAGGAGAGAGACACGAGCAAAGTATAATTAGAATCGAAAGTGCCAGCAGGAGGGATTGGATGTGCCATGCATATCGTGAAGCGGCCCTGTAGTCTCTCACTAATTATTGACTTTGCTAATTGCCAATTTATAGGAAACTGTCTTCATCCACAAAAGTTTTGGCCCGAGTGCAATTTCCCTTGGGTATCTACCACCATGGGAGGCGCTGCAGTTTCCGGGAATCTTCTTTGTTTGTTTACTTTCGATTGCAGCCCGAAAGAATCGGGCGAACTTATCGTCAAACGCTCTTAATATGCGTAAACAGCATTTAAGTCTTTTGACACGGACCGAATGCGGACAAGGACACGGGCACACACATACTAACACACACAGCAGGCATACATGTGCCCGGATATGTCGTCGTGTAACGAAGACAAATAGTCGAAACTTTTTTAGCTGCCTAATTGAGAAGAAAATTGAAAATTTCTTAAATGGAATGCAAAAGTGACGCAATAAATTATCAATTCTGTCCCCTAACTTCTGTCTGCACATACTCGTTTGTATATATGTATGTATGTACATATATGCACATTGCAAAAACTGAATTGTAGATTGAAAATGCTGCAAAAGTCGCTGAATGCAGTAGCAGAGGCAAAAGGCAGTGGCAGTGGCAGAAAGCAGTAAAGGAAAATTGTAATTTAATGCTCTTTTGCACCTTCAAATCCTTTCAATTTCATAAGACACGTAATCACATTCGAAGTGCTGTGCGCTCACCAATCCAATCCTGCAACCCTGCAGCCCTGCAGCAAAGTCGTCTGCGTAATCACCAAGCACTTGATGAAATGTTGCAATTTATATAGACAAACCCTCAGCTCAGCCCAGCCCAGCCCCTGCAGCAAGGGGGAGTGGTCTCGTCTCCCCCAATATCCGACAATGTATGGCATGTGCACATTATCCCATCCCTTCAGTCGCAGGTTGCAGCTTGCAGGTTGCTGGCTCTCTCCGTGGCAGCTCTGGCTTCTGGTTTTACAGCAATTTTGACACACTTGATGCATTTCATACACTTAAGCGGAACCAGCAGCCCCACGCCCCCACAGTCATGCCCCGTTTGCACAGGAAGATCAGACCCGAAGGAGTGCCGAACTAAGTAAGTAATGCATTTCTTAAATTATTCGATTCCATTGCAGCAGGCACCAAGAACCAACTGCAATTTGACTGAGAAGTTTTACCATCACCCACTCCACCCCCCTGTCAGCATTCATCGCTATCGAAATACAAGTCCATGGGAAATTTTCTGCATTTGCCAGCTCTCACCACAATGAGGCATTCCAGCTGCACAGCCTCGAGAGCGGATCTAGACCTCAACGCAGCTGCTGCCAATTATTAAAAGAGCGCCAAAAAAAAAAGCAACTAATCCTCGAGCAGATATGGCCCACGCTCGGCCACAGCCAATTAGCAGTTTTCAAATTTTTAACAGCCCGACTCGTGTCGAGTGGTTGCGCCAGCGCCAGCGCCCACCCGAGGGCGAAATCAAAAACCTTGGCTGCTCCCCAAACTAATTTAGGCGCAGTCGAGCATGCGAGAAACTTTTTCCTGATTTTATACAAATTTTCTTCTCTTTTTTTTGCCCATCATACATATGTCGGGCATTATTTTCCGTAGAATTTAATGTGGGGCAAACTACGCAGCCACCTCCATGCAGCGCCCAACAGCAGACACTGGCGGGCACTAGCAGCCCATACATGGACGGCGACAGTAGCTCATTGTTGCTGCTGCTGCTGTTGCTGGGTTTGGGGGCGCCCTCCCTGTTTGGGGCGCCTCACCCTCACGTGCGCCGTATGCGGTTGGTTAGCTAAACGGACCCCGTGGAGCGGCGGCTGGCGCTTAAGTTGTTTTGCCAAAAACTTTTTGTCATGGCTGGGACTAATTATAAAATAGCTCAAAGGCAACTCAAAGGATGGCCACAGCGAGTGCCATGGGCCGATGGCGACAACGGGAGGCAGGTGGCAGTGCCAACTTTTAAGTTGTTGCACGAGAGAGGATGATGCGGTGTGCTGCCAGAGGACTGCGCTGGTTGGCAACATGTTGCCACAAACTAAACATTTGCCTGCCAATTTGTTCTTATTTATTTTTATGTTCGCTTTCGCTTCCAGATCTCTATCCCCTTTCCACCATTCGCCCATCACCCTTCTCCTGTGCCAGCCCTTCCCCTGGCCACGTGGCTTGTAATGTTTGGCCATTAAAAATAACAGTGCGGTTGTTTGTCCGCTCTCGCAGCTTAGACGGTTTTTGTTGCCTACATTTTGCCTTGATATTTTCGTTTTGTTTTTTCTTTACCCAGCAACCTACCGCAGATATATTGAATCCCGACAGAAGAGGTAGCCAGAGCCACGTGTGCCGCTCTTGTCACGAACGGCAGCATGACAAGCGCCTTGTTATTGTCCTGCCCGCGGCACTATGTTTCCGTTGTCTGGTTGCGGATACGGAAAACAACCAACCCTTTTGCTGAGAGCACCCACACACAGAAATTCTGAACAAAATAGATATATATAAAAATCTGTAGTTTAATGCTTGCTAAATTTGTGTCATTTAGCAAAACGATTTTAATTTTTTGTTCGCTTTGTGGGGAGGCCCAATTCGTGGCAATTAATTTGCCGGCAGCGGTTGAGGCGGCGGCAAGTGCTCTGGCTTTGGCCATAACTCAGTAGCTTTATCAAAAAACCACTTACACACACAATAAAGTTAATGAAGCCATAATTATTTGGGTTAACAGCTTGCGGCCAGGCCAGGCCGGGCCGGACCAGCCCTGAGCCCTTGCTCCATTTGATTGCGGCCAATTCTGTTCGGGAGCCAACAAATCAAAGTGAGCATTGGATAAGTAAGCGAGCCGAACGAATACCGGACCGGACGGGGGCTGCGGCTGGGGCAGCCTATTTGCAAGCCTATTTAATAAATAGACAAACATTCGGTTTTCTTTCTTGGCAGGTCTGGTATTTGGACTTGGAAAACAAATACGCTGTAGCAGACAGCATGATGGAGATGCGTGTGGAGCTGCTGGGAGTGGATTACAATCAATTCAATGGCAGCACACAATAAAGTTCACTAATAGGAGAGCCATCCCGAGCTCATCCCGGGCACAGAGCTCGCCCCTATGTATGGAATTCCAATAAAGCTATCCAGTTACCCAGCATTTGCATCGAAAGTCAGTGCAGCTCTGGGCCAGCCGGGGATCGGGGAGTGCGGTAAATAAACAGCACAAAGGATTCGGCTCAGGCATTTAACAGTAACCTTTGCCCGTAATGTCAGATCTAATATGCTCTCGTCTAGACGGCCTTTGAACCAATGTCCTGGCTGCGTCTGTGGCGAAATTGCCTGGTTTCGTATGGCGTTGACAGGGCTTGGGAACTGGGACTGGGCCTCCACTCGACACATCTCGATGTGGCACAATGCAAACACAATTTGGGACATACCTTAACCGACTCAAAGGCTGTGGAGGCCGCCTGCTGGGAGCGGTCATCGAACTCAGGCTGTGCGCTCCTATTTATGCCATTAAATCACATAGTTTTCCAGGCCAGCAGAATGACAGAAACAATTATAATGCGCTGCTAAAAATCATATTACAATCTATTAATGAACGAGTGCTGTATGTGCATGTCCGAACTGAGTGTTCCCCGATGACTTTTAACATAATTACTCGAATTATGAGCCCACCACAGCACCAGCACACCAACAATTCGCACGGGCCATTACAAATTCATGCGGCAGAGCAGCTAAAATCAAATATTTTATAGCCGAACCGAATTCCAGTGGCGCCGCACCCAAAGTGTCACGAACGCTTGTAATTAAATGCTGTTAGTAGAAGGTATTAAATTACACAAACAGGCATTAGATTCACAATATTTGCCGGGCAAATGCACAGCGGCGTGGGGGGTGCAAGCCAAAATATCAATAATAGACCGTGGACTAACCCCCAGAAGGGATCGGGATCGGGATTGACGCTGCTCGGGGCATTCGGGCAGGTCGCACGCGCGATTTATTTATTTGCTTTTCCATTTGGAAATCTATTTGCATTTCCCATGGCACCCGGCCACAGCCGCAGCCACAGCCGCTCTCAGATGTTTGCTCAGGCCCGGCCAAGCCTTTGTCAATAGTTGCAAAGATCAAAGTGAACCCCCAAGGACCGCCAATGCTGAACATGCTGAACAGGTGCGTGAGGGGTCGGTCGGTCGGTCGGTGTGGCATTTAAATTTGCAGCGCCATATGCGCCGGCGAGGAGTCCCAGGCTAACCGCAATAGAAATGCAGACTTAAATCCAATGAGGCTGCTTTAATTTGCAACCAATTAAGCTGATTATTGCGGGGATGCCCCCCCCTGTCAGCTCGGTTAAACCATAATCCCCGTGTACGCTCGATGTAACGATGCATTCGCGTTAATGAGTTTGCGATATTTAATAATCGTCAGCCAAAGCAAATGAAACCCGCCAGCTGCAGACGAATTGTCGGCATAATTAAATCAGCAAGAAAATTGAAAGTTTTCCTCTTACATATGCTGGAATTTAACTACATTTTGTGTACTGTACTTCTAGTGGCACGTCAACAGATTTGATTTCCCTCTTTCTCTCGCTGTTTTTATAACAGAATATGGGCACGTTCCTGCTGCTGTTAATAATTAATTTCGTCTTCGTTCATAAACTGAAGTCGACCATCAGATTTCTCTTGTCAAATGCTAGATGCATTTATTATAAATATAATTTAAATTGGTGATTTAATGGATATATTAAAATTTAATTTATAAGCTGATCATAATTCCATGAATGCCTGGGAGAGGATCGCAATGGATCTGCTTTACATATCTCCCCTCATATCCCCGTGTAAGGCATACTAAGACACGAGCACAATATACCCTCTGCGTGGTTTGAGTGTGTGGGGTACTCAATACGTGTCGCATATAACTTGGATTGCATAATAAAACGCTTCCTTGGCGGGCGCATGACGTCCAGGTTTTTATAAGCTGTCAATTTGTTTACGCGTCGCTGCTGTTGTCGCCGTGGGTGCCCTCTTTGACTTTGTGGCAACTGAAATATTAACAGCTTCTATGATGGCCCCTGTCCTGGCCCCCATGCACGGCCGTGAGCGAGTATATTATATATTTTTGGAAGACAGATAATACTCCAGGGAACTGGGCGCTCGGAGGCTGACTCTGGCCGGGCCACATTCCCAGAAAAAGGCCCAGCCAATGCGCAGAATAATACAGCCAGGCCACAGCAAAAAAAAACAAGATGCTCCCAGCCACGCCGCCCGTGTCCGCATCCGCATCGCTACTGGGGGACTGGGCTCGCCTTGCCTCATGCGTGCGTTTAACTATGTATGTGCGTGGCAGGTGTGTGTGTGTGTGTGTGCGTGGAGGTGCTGGGGCTTGAACAAAAGCCGAGGCTGACGCTGGAGCCGGAGCTGGAGCTGGCGACAAACGCATAAAACAGCATAATTTGTCAGCATGAACACGGCAGCCACACGCCACCGGCATAAGAATGAGCCCCGCGTCCCACAAGCCAGCCACTTTGTGCTCATTGCTGATATATGACACGGCCAGGAGAGAGAGAGAGCCAAGCGAATAGACAGTCAGCAGCACCACCCATCCATCCACCCCAATGCCAAAAGCATTTTTGGGCAATGCACACGGCTGCATTTTTGACACTGCAGCAGCTCGAAACTCCTGCCTGTGCGTCATTTATTAGCAAATAATGAACATTTCCTCGAACGCACAGAAGTCACAAGGTAACGAGTGCTCGAACATTGGCAATCATCCTTTCCCTTTTTAATTAAGAGCCGCATTTTGCAAATGCTCATTTGTTGCCACAAATACTCGGGCATCAGGCGAGTGCGGTTTCAATGCTCTCTGCCAGCAATTATTGCCGAGTATTATTAGCGGTGCCAGACATCTGCCATGTCCGAACTAGTCAGGAATTATTATTTATTTATTATTTATTAAAGCACATTCTAGTATTGAAACAAACCAAGCAACCATAAGGTGAGGCTCTGTCTGTGTGCCAAATTGGGCCATATTAATGCTAATTTAATTATTCTCTGGGCCAGAGACCAGGTCCGTGTCCTGCCCCTGCCCCTGCCATTGTGCACAAAGCGAAATGGAGTGAAGTAAGCTCTTTGCATTCGCTTCTAATGCAATTTCTTGTTCATTTGCTTAGCTTTTAGTTCATTTAGTGCTTAATGCCGGGCTGAAGCCGGAGCAGGGAGCTCTCCCTGGCATTTGTTTGTTTTTCGTTTCGCAGTCCAAATTTACAACAATGCGCACTCAGAGCCATCCACACATGCAGCCGAGAATATGTTTATAATTGCATGTTCATATTACAACGGGTATGAGTACGAAACGCTTGGCCTTATTTTTTATATTTTTTATGATTTGTGCTCGGGTTGATTTCGCTGCTTGTTGTGCGCTTAAGTGGCGCCACGGCAGAGCCAGGACCCGGCCAAGGACCGGCCTCAGGACGAGCAGCAGGATCAGGCCGAGGAGGCTGGCAATTAAAAACTTTCATACGCTGGCCGCACAAAAGTAGACTATGCCAGTCAGCCAGTCAGCCAGGCAATGGCCATTGCAATCGATTGGGAGAACGCTCCATTGCCTCGTCGATTATTCCTCCTGGCGCATACATGAGCGTTTCCATACAAATGTCCGTGAACAAACGGACAATAAGCAGCAGTAGCGTGGACAGCAGCGTGAAGAGGGATTTTCCGAGGCTGGAAATCAAAATGTGCATCATATCATGTTTGGTTACTGAGCAAAATCTCAAAAGGAGCAGATTGCGCGCTCCCACCATTGGGCTGCCCCCTTTGCATACGCTCCTGGCATGCAGGAATTTTTATTCGCGTCTCTCGTAGTCAATTTGCAATCGGCTTGCGTATGCGGGAATTGCTTAAATTCGTTGTAAATATGAAGGCAGCCGGCAATGAGCCTTCCTGCGGAGCGTATTCAATCATTGCCGACATGGCTCAGCCACAAGCGCCTGCCTAGCAGCTAATTTAAATGGAAATTGACATTAAAACATATGCCAAAGTGTCTTCCCCGCCCACGGACCCACTTCAAAGGAGCTGCCAGCGAGCCAGAAGGATGGGCTAGGGCCCATCGCACCGCTTCCTTGCTCACATAATTAGCTTGTTTTTTATGCAATCAAAAGCAACAACAGCCAGAGACAGTAAAGGCTGCTCTGCTGTGGTGGGTGGGGAGGGGGCTCTGGGGGCTGGGCCGGCTGCTGTGCCACTCGAGAATTTTGATTTAATTGTTGCCATGGCAGCATATTCTTTTAATTTATGTCAATTTATTTAATCAGACATTTGTTGCCGTTGCCGTTGCCTTTGTCGCTGTGGCAAGGACTGCGAGTCAGACGGGGGGGTTGGGGCCCAACCGCCGACAAAGCAACTCCATGGCATTTGTAATTAAGAACCTCTCAGGCGGCCAAGCTAATTTGAAAATTAACTGCTGGACGAGATTCACGTTCAGGTCGCCTCATAAAAAAAAATACAAAACCAAAGCGGAAAATGGCAAATGGCAAATGGAGAGTGGAAAACGAAAAGCGCGGCAATAAAAAATAATACATTTATCAATCAAAACTCCAGTGAGGAACTCGGCCAAAGTTGCAGCATAAAAATATTCATTTTATTCCGGGGCGGGCCTGGAGTAGGCGGTGGGTGAATCATTCGTTTAATGGTTTCCATTTTGGCAACGCAATTCACAAAGCCACAGAGAGACAGGATGGAATGGATGGGATGGGAGCAGAAGCTCTGGAGCTGAAGCTGAAGCAGGAACATTGAGGACACGACAAGGACGTGCACGAAATGCGCAAGTTCACGCACGTCACTCGAATTTGAGGCAGAGTGGCCCCACGCCCGACCCGGCTCAATGTGGGTCAAGCCAGAGGAGATGGAAATGGAAACGGAGACGGAGACGGAGATGGATACGGAGATGCGTGCTAATGCTAATTTCTGAATGCCTTTTGTGGTTGCCCCGTGTTGTTGCAGCAGCAGCATCCACTTCACTAATAAGCCATGCTGAGGATGGGGGGGGCCCTCGAAAACCAATTTGAATGCTCCTTTCTAAAAAAATATGTTGAGCAAAACTTTTTCAATATATATTTAAGCGAAATTCATGTTTTTGCTGGTCGCTTTTCATTTATACGCGCACTTCAATTTGCTGTGGAAGTATGCTGTTGCGTGAGCTGTTTATCAAGTTATGTTGTACAGTGTGGCACCTCCCAGCTCCCCTCCATCCAGCATCCTCCCAGCCCATGCCGCTCTTTGTTCTTTGCTGTGGTCGCCAAACTTTGCTCCGGGGATGATTACCCAATGGCCTTGCCACAGACCCACACCCAAACTCAGACCCCCACGCGGTCCGCATCAAATGGCTTTTTAATCTTTTGAGTGCCGCGCAACCAATAAGTGGGGGTGGAGCGGGGCAAGCCCAAGCCCAAGCCGAAGCCTTGTCGCTGCATGTGAGTAAAATGAATCCGAAAAAAAGGAAGACAAATAGCCAACTCAAATAAAGAATAAATATATCATATTTCATGCTTCATCTCTGGCCTGTCTGCGGCAATATTTACCCGGCCATGGAGCCGCCATTGATCAGGGGCTGGGTCTGGCATCGCAGTTGCTTCTTTTTTTTGTGCTCAAGTATTCTTTGCAGGACTTTGTAGAACTTTGTAATTAAATGCAAATTAAGTGAACCGTCATTTGCGCCTTGATTTTTTACTTTTACCCCTTTTATTTTTTGGTTTGCTTTGCTGCTCCGTTGAATGTCGAAGGGCATGCAGACAACTTTAAACTTGTTGGCAAACTCTTATTGCCAAAGTCCTCAATAAAGACGAAGACTCTATTAGCGCCAATGTTGCGTTAATGGCGGCGCGGGCCCCAGAACAAGATGGAGCCGAGCGGAAGTGTTACCCCCTGATTGAGGCAACTTTTCTAATTAGCGTCAGCCAGCGGGATGGATTCTTAGGGATTCTTGGCTGGTGCCGAAGACAAGCCAAGCCTGTTGCGGATCTCGTATGCATATCAAACGCGGCTTAATGAGCCTTCCTCTCTCTCTCTCTCTCCACCCTCCCTCACACTCATCTGCGTGGCAAGACAAATAGTAGCATGAAATATGCAATCTGCACAAGCACGCAAATGCGGCGCAATCAGAAACGAAACGAAACGAAACGAAGCTCCCTCCACCAGGCATTAGATTAGAGATTCCCAGCATAACAAAACTAAAGAAGAAACTTTTCAACGCAAAAACCACAAAAACAAACGCGCCAATCGACATTGTCGATTATATTTCCACACTGGCAGAGCATAGAAGGGATCGAATTGGATTGGATAGGTATACAGGCAGAGGAATAGGGAGGAATGAAGAGGATTAAGTTGGAGAAGCCTAGACGGCTTGGCAGCTGTTGAAAGTTAAACCAGAAGCATCAAAAGCGGCTGCTGCTCGTAATTACAGATTGCAAAACGAAACGAAACGAATCGAAAAGTAAACGTTGTCGATAAAGTTGAGCCAGAGCTATGGCTGGAGCTGCAGAGCCAGAGCCAGAACCAGAGCCAGAGAGGAGGCGTAACTAGAGATACGAGCTGCCAAATGGGAGACGCCAGCCAAACCTGGCACAAACTTCAAAACTGATGACTGAAGCAGCACTCGCAGTCGCAGTTGCACTCGCAGTTGCAGTTGCAGTGGCAAAAATTTCCAAGGTTGGCACTGCGGAGGAGGAGCTCCAAAAAAGGGTAAGGTAAACTTTGCATTGGCTCAGCATCTTAAGCGATTTTCTGCTACGCCGAGCTGCACAACAATATCCAGGCGTAGGCGCACGAGGCGGCGTGTGTGTGTGCGCCAATTTACGGCAAACGAAAATTAAGAAACTTGCAGCCAGCTCCTCAGACTCAGACCGACAGCCAGAGCCAGACAGGAAGAGCAGGCCGAGGAGGGATGGCTGGTGGATGGGTGGATGCCGGGCCAGGCGCTGATTGCATCGCCGGGCTGAGTGGCAGGTCTGGGCATGGGGATGGCTTACTTATTTATGGCACACAGGTAAACTGTGCATGTGCCGGCTGCCATCATCTTGATAAATGTGCGCTGCTAGTGCATGACTATGGGAAATGGATTTCGAGCTGAGACGCTTCTTGATTTAGCATGCGGCTGAGTTATGCGAACCCTCGACCCCCACCCCACAGCGCTAATCGGAGCACACAGAGCCGAGACCCGAGCCCCAGCCCTACCCCCTCTCTCACAGCAGCAACGTCGATGAGGACTTCAATTAGGGCAGAGCAGACTCCCAGTCAGGGCAGTTGAAGATGTTGCTGAAAGCAGCAACCAGATCCAGGAGCAGTTGGAGCAGCAGCAGCAGCAGCTGGTCAGCAGGCAGCCAAGTGGCAGACGAGTGAAGTGCCCCTGGCAAGACGCACTTACAAAGACAAATGCCGAGCAAGAAGCTTCCACTGTGAAACCTGAAGATGTAGCTGCCGGGCGCCCACTTGTCGGGGCGTCTTGAAAAATAAACTAGTCAGCATTTGTAGCGTTGATTGAATTGTTGGAGGTGAGCCCGGAAGCAGCTGGCCTTACCGCCTGACTCCCACACACACTCGTGCGCGTTCACGTACACGTACTGCCACAATGGCGGCGCCCGGCTGCTCTTTTCAATTAAAACTATTGTCAACGACAATAAGTTATACAAGTAAAGAGCAAGCTGCCCTCTGCTGATGCCGCTGACAGCCGCACGTACGCTTAATTAGAAAAAGTTGCATTTTTTTCTGCTTGCTGCTGCTCCTGTTTTTGCTGCAACAGCGGCGCCCTCCGCTGTCCCGCCTGTCCACCCCTACTAGCCACGCCTGCAGCCTGCAGCCGGCTGTCAGCTGGTCACACGCCCACATTTTGCAGCGGAAGTAAATTTACACTTCAGCTTCAGTTCGTAGCATTTTTTATGCCCTTCCGACGCGAGCGTAAAGCGCGACTAATTTTCTTGAGTCCAACGCTCGTTCCCCGTTCGCCGTGTTTCCTCTTCCGCTACGCCAGTAATCCCAGAAAATTGTATAAAAAATGCAAAAAGGCAGGCCCTCCCACTGCCTCCCTCCCACTCATAATTTTCTAAAAACTCAGTGGAATTGTGGGCTGTGGGGTGTGGGGTGTGGGCTGCCTGCTTGCTTGTGCTTCACACCCACCGAGAAGAATGCACTCCGCTCTGTTTGCTTTTGGAGCGTGTGACTCGTTCGCCTGGCCTTTGTTTTTTTCCTCCAGCCGCTGTGGCTTTTACTGTTGGCTGTTGGCTGATGGCTGATTTCCCCGACTTCGTTTCTTCGTTTGGCTTTCCCCTTTTTTTTTTTCCTCCGTGCACTTTGTCCTTTTGACTTGGCTGGAAGGAGTGAGACTGAGGGTGCCGCGCAACCCCCTGGCCAGCACGGGCGTGGGATGGGATTGGATGGGGCCGACCGAGAGACAGTGCCGGATGTCACGTGCGCATCATTTTCCAACAGCTTTGTTGCTGCTCGCTGTAATTATAACAAGGCGCAGCTTAAATTAGTTGGATGTGCTGGCTGGCCGGGTGGGAGCGGGCGAGGAGTAGCGAAGAGAGGAGCAGCTACATCAGCAACCTGAACTCTGGCCAGCCCTTCGACCTGCGAACCTTCTCAGACCTGCCAACCTGTGTGCTGGTTCCGTTTTGGACCGGGGACCCGGTACCCGGCACCGGACCAGTGCCTGGGCATTCATTAAGCCAGCTCGCCCGCTCGCTCGCATGCGATTTTTATAGCTGCCGTTCACATTGTTTGGTGTGGCCGTGTTCAGGCACCCCCCCACACCCCTCTCCTACACAGCATGTGTTGGCTGGTTAGTTGGCTGGTTCGGGGCCGTGTTTATTTGGCTCTTTGTTTAGTGCATTTTCTGTCAACGTCAGCGTGATTAGTTGTGCCATATTGTGCACGCTTTGTTCGCTCGCTCTGGCCTGGCATTGGCATCGGCTGTCATCGGTTTGGTCCATTGGGGTTACGGGCACAGCGTCCAATACAAATACAAATATAAATTTCCATACTCATCGTTGGAGTGGGAGGTAGCAGCAGCAGCAGCAGCGAGTCAGCGAGTCAGTATCAGGTAATACCAATTAACAAAACGCCGCGCCGTGTGACACGAACTCGACCCCAAAAAAAATTACACACAGAGCCCGAGACTTGACTTGATTCTGGTGCCGTCAGCGGACGCTTACATCATTAACGGCATCACTCCTCACACACGGCGACACATTAGAACACTTTAAGTTGCAACTAATGAGACTCCAAAACATAATTGTTGGCATTTAGTTAGATGAGCGGCGCCAAGTTGACATACACCCACACACACACACACCCACAGATACTCGCAGTAAACCCGCTCGCACCACACACATGGATACAGCCCCACACTGTGGCACTCGAAAAGTGACACGGCATGAAGATGAAGCAAATAAACAGCAACAACAAAAGCACAAGAGGCAGCAAATACGCCCATGTTGCGGCGAGCAGGGGGCAGGGCTGGACTGCATTAGGGAAAAAGCGGGACAGCGGCAGGGCGGGCGGAGTGGGTATGCAGCACAAGGTGGACAGGACAACGAAAACAAATGCACCTAATGACACAATTTCACACTCACACAGCCGCACCGGGGCAGAACACGCACCCACACCAACACCGCGGCAAACTGGAGCAGGCGAAACTGTTATACAAAAGCTAAGAGCGGGAGAGCGGGAGAGAGAGAGAGAGCCAGGATGCCCGCTCTTCTCGCAGCGCTCGCGACTCGCAGCCGAGGCAGGCGACGCCGATGCTTCGATGCGGCGAATTGGGCAAATGGCGATGGTCGCCTCGTCACCTTGTCGCCGTCGTTGGGCAGCGCATCGTGCCAGTTGCCAGCAGCCAACAAAGTGAAGCAGTTCTGGCCCAGAACCAGACCCAGAGACTGAGACTGAGAATCGTCTGCTGAAGCCGGCCAGTGGCAAGTGACGCGAATCCAATTTCTGTGCTCGTCCGAATCCCGGCTAATGTGATAATCGAAAGGGAGCCCAAGATTCCCAGATTCACGGAGTCCCGCATCTGGGAGTTGTTCAGCGCAAGATTGTCTACTGTTTCGGGTATGTTGCACATGAATTTCATTTTACATTTGGGAATTTTTGCTGCCGCTGGTGGTGCTGATGGCGCTGGAGGAGGCGTCTCAGCAGCAGCATTTGGAGGCTGGTTGGCTGGCTGGTGGCAAGAACCGGCACTGAGAGTAACGCCATCAAGTTTCAAGTTTCAACTTGTAACCTAGTTTTTTGTGTTGCCAGACTTGGTACGTTGTACGTTCGCATATACCCAGCCCGTACTGGAGCCCGTACTGGAGCCCGTGTTGCTGTGCCAGTGTTTGCGTGCTCGTGTTCATCCTGGCGCGCTTTTCTTGCACTTTACGTTGGCGCGCTGTTTTCCGCCAGTTTTCTGGCGTTGCATTTGTGTGTTTGGCTGTGCCATACATTTTCTTGAATTTTTCCGTACATTATTCATGTACGCTACCCAAAAAAAGCATAGAAAACAAGAAAGCAACTCGGAAAAGTGCAATGGCAGCCAGGAAGCGTGGGCAGCGAGGGAAACGCGGGAAACGCGGGGCGGGGCGAGCAATTCTGTGATTTGTATGAATGCTGCCATTAAGCTGACGGCGGCACAACGACAGCGATTCCCTGGCACGGTCCTCCATTACGTGCCATTGCCGCGCCGCGGCAGGAGCAACAGCAACAGCAGCAGCAGCAACAGCAGCCTGCCTGCCATCCTATAATGGCAGCGGGGCGTATGCGTAACGTGAGACCAGCCATTGCCCGGGCGAATGGAGCGCACGAGGCGTATGCGTACGCGTATGCGTTGGCGTTGGCGTTGGCGTGCTGTGTATGGGCCAAAAGTTTTAATCTGCACGCGTATTACACAAAAGTTTTCGCCCTCCTTCAATGTATTCAATTGGCTTGAGTTTTATTTAAAAACAAATGGTGGCAGGCAGGTTCGCCCCGCTTATTTTTGTGTTTTTGTTTTAAATGACAAGAATTAAGATAACAAATTCGCGGAACAGAACAGAGCCGAGCCGCGCAGAGCCGATCTGAGCCAAAGTGAGAAACATAAGCACGAAAACAAAGTAAAACAGCGTTGGGAAAATGCTGCGAAACTTTTTGTCGCTGCCGAAAGAAAAGCCCGTCAGAGCGCGAGCGGCAAATTGTAGCGGAGCGCAAATAGAAAAGCCCAACAAACAATTGGAAATGCTTAAGCCAAAGTCGCGAGACGCTGTCAAAGTCAGGAAGCCGCGTGGCGCGGACGGAAGTGCCAGCAGACAGGGCTCAGGCCGGGCCGTGTCTGCCTCCTGGCCTCCGCCTCTGCCTCGCAAAAAGTCTAATAAATTAAGCAATTTACATGAATTGTCGTTTGCTATGCAGCAGAACCCAAGCCAACCCCAACCAACCCATCCACCTTTCTCCACGACAACTCATTTGTACAGGGGGTTGGGGTTTGGGGCGCTGGGCGTGTCTGGGGGCGGCCTGGGATTTGTCAGAAGGAAAAAACTTTTGCACTCGTTGACAATGATTCGGGCTCCGGCTCCGCAGCAGCAGCAACAGCAGCCCAGGTAAATCCAAGCAATTTGTTTAATTTCATTATATTTCACCGTCGCTGATGTTGTTTTGCAGTCCCATTGCCATTGCCATAGCCATTGCCACTGCCTTGTATGCGCTTATCTCTGCACATTTGCAACTTTTTCCGGGTGCCCCTACCCACCACAGTTGTTGCCTGTTATTTTGCCAACTTTTGGCCATGGAATTTATGTGCATATTTTGGCCATTCTGACTTTGAGTTGTTTTCCTTGTTGCACACACTGCTAAATGTCAACTCGAGTGCTTCGGGCAGTAGCCATATGTGGAGCCAGTAACTGTAGTTGTAGCTGTATTCTCTGGCTGTTGCTGTATCTGTATCTGTATCTCTGGCTGTTGTCAAAGTTTTCTACGAGTATGCCTTCCCCCCCAACCCCTACACAGATAACCAGCAACAGTTCAAAGTTTCGTTTTTGTTTATTTGTTGCAGTGGCTGGCGGGTGGTGGGTGGGAAGGCAACTTTTTCGAAGCTTAGAGCTAATTTTTCGCTTAAAGTCAACATGTGGCACAGAGACCTAATCAAACTATTGATGGTTTGACTGATTGTGGCAGCAGATGCCAGTGTTTTTATTGCAAAAGCGACAGGTAAAAGTTTCCGTACCCACACGAGCCACCAAACGAAGCAAAAGTTTCCAAGACTTTCGTTTCTTTTTTTTTTTTTTTTTTTGGTTTTCCTTCATTTTGGCTTTAACTTTTTGGCAAAGTTTTCGCTTTCCATTTTCTGCACAGGAAATTGATTTCTGATGGGCCCAACTCTCTCGCTCTCTCTCTGTCTCTCTGCATTCCTCTGAGAAATGGAAACCCTTTCAGGGAGAGCGTTTGACAACACTTTGTGCTGCTTTTGTTTTCGTTTCGATTGCGTCACGGCCTTGGTAGGAGTCCTGGCATGGCATGGAGCCTGGAGCCCGGAGCCATGGCCCCGGTGTTATAGGTGTTATAACCCCTTTGACATACGTAAATATTTTTCTTGCACTCTGTTTGCTCGTCACATGCTCTTTATTGATTTTGCATAAGCAGCAAGCTGCGGCGCAAAGTGTCTGAAATTGAATCCCACATAAAACGCTGCAAGTACTTTGCATATCAAATCAAGTGTACGACACACGCTGTGTGTCTCCGTATCCGTCTCCATCTCCCTATCTATCTGACAGCTGGCCCTGGCCCTGGCACGTGGAGTTGCGTCGCCTTGTGGGCAAAACTTCAAACGAAATACTCAGCGCCGCCCAGGCAAGATGAGAGATTAAACTGCACATCTTGTTTTCATTGGGAACTGCTCCGAAACGGGTCTTTCTTGACCATGGCAAGGGCAAAGTTTCCCTGGCCGCAACTTGCACTCTAGCACTTAATCAACAACAAAACTAAATGCGGTCAGTGGTGGTCCAGGGCCAGGCCAGGCGAGGGCTTTGTCCAGAAATTCTCGTGGCTCGGCCAGCCCTCTGACGAATGTGTAAATAGTCGTAGCTGATGCCAGAGTTGCCAAAGGCCACATGCAAATGTTGTTGAAAACATTTTACAATTGCATAAAGTTTCATTTTGTGCAAAGTACTCCAGCACCTGCTTTCTGGGTTTCTGTGTTCTGTTTTTCGGGTTTTCTCTGCTTCTTGGGAAATGATTTTCTCCGCTACCGCCCCTCCCGCCCCTCCCGACACTCTCCTTGTTGCATAATTATTTTTTTATACCCAACGAAACACACATTTTGTCACTTGCTGAGGGTAAAATGGCATTTTTTGCGCTTATTTAAGCCATTGCATAAATTTCATCCGGAAATGAATGACAAACCAGCCACACACACACACACACAGCCACACATAGACGTGTGTGAAAGTGTGTTTGAATGAGTATGGGTATGCAAATTTACTTTGCGGCTGGCTGGTGACCGAGGCCGGGGGCAACTGCAGGAGCTGGTCCAGAGCATAATGTGTGCTGGGCTGGCCGGGCCCTTAGCGAGAGAGGAGACAGACGTGTTTCAGACATTTAGCATACTCACACACACACACACACATGCCGGAGCCCGCCTCGTCCCGGAGCCAATGTCAAAGTTGTCCAAAGAATGTGAGCAAAATATTTTGCGAAATAAGGCGCGAATGAAAAATTTATAAAATATTCAAATAAGCATTTTACATTTTAGCACCGCGATAAGGAAATACTCGTACGAGGGACCCCCACCCGCCCTGGACTCGTAAAGAATATCTGCGGCGGTGGGGGAAGGGAGTGGGAGAGCAAAAAAAATTACTGAAATATGCAAAATTTTAATAAAAATTAAGCAGAATGCAGAAAGCATTCAGGGCGACCCCGAGCCGTGGGGGCGGCGGGATCAGAGCGGTGCTGAGGTTCCATCGAAACTTTTTCCTAATGGAAAACCAAACCCTCAAAGTTGATCCATAAAAGCCAGAACGTTTCAGCAGTCACTGCAAAATAAAACAATAAAAAATAACGAAGCAACGAGCCAACGAGGCAGCTAGAAGAGCAGCGCAAAAAATAACTATTTAAGTTTTAAGCGTTTGACGCTTTACAACCGCAAAATGTGGACACAAAGTTTCACACGCATTCTCGGCGGCAGCCCCCCTCGTACCGTCGTAGAAAGTGGCAAGAAAACAGCCAAGAACCAGCCACGCATTGGCATGTTAACCCCAGTTATAAAGTCAGGGATAAAATGCAAAAGTGTCGAAGTTTTAATTTAAATTTGAGCAGCTACGCGCACAAAAGATAAAAAATATGATCTGAAAGGGAAACTTTCCCCTCTCTTTCACTCTCTCTGTTACTTTCTTTCTATCTCCCCCCAGTCGCCAATAACTCAGGGCGGGTCTCGCAGAACAGATACAGAAATTGAAGTTCTTTCCGGGAGAGATGCAAAGAAGGAGAGTCGGAAAGAAAGCGCCGCGCAAGAGTTACGATGCCTTTGAGTAAAACACTTTCTGCGGTCGCCCGCCAGCCGCTGTCGAGCTGCGCCGAGCGTTATCTACATAACTCATACGCACAGTGGCGCGCCCAGGCCAGACCGGGCCAGACGGGGCCAGGGCTGGGTGGCAGTGAAGTGGCGGCACCGCCGCATAGTTTATTCGTGCAGGGAGCAGCAGCAAGAAGCGGGGCTGCAAAAATTTGCAACACATGGCGGGACGCTCTCACACACTCGCACATACTCGTAGAAGCACTCGTACGAAAATACCCCACAGACACTCCCAGCCAGACACATGGTGCGATTTAAGCTTACGTAAATATGGCCAGGGTTTCACGGCTTTCCCTTCCACACGCTGTTTTTTCTCATCTTGCCGGCATCCTCGGCTGCCCCGCTGGCTTATCGACTTGCCTGGCTGGTGGCAGGTAAACTCTTTGGCTTCCGCCTGGGGGCCGGCGGGTGCAGTGCAGCACGATTCAGGTATTATCTATGCATGAGTGTTTTTAATTTCTCCTCTGGCTCCTGTGCGGATACTCCCTGCCCTGATGTTTCGCCTAAGCTCCAGCCACAAAGTTGTTTAAGGCTACTCCTTGGCTATGGTATCCCCCTTAAAAATTCCACATTTTGGTTACAACAAGTAGCTGGCAAATCTCTTCGCAGTGCATTAAAGGTGCTTATTGGGCAAAATTTAGATCCTTTTGCTAGTGGACTCCAGAACCCCCGTCGCAATCCATCAACGCCCCCGGAGCCTGCGCCTCAAAAACACTGAGCTATCCATTTCATGTAGTTCACTCATCTCATTCACGCCCACGCAATAGACCGCCAAGAAGTGGGAGACGGAAAGAAAGAATAGAACAACAAGGGCCAGACTCTACTCCACCCATCATTCACACTAGTTTCCATGACACTGGCAGCGAGAAGGCAGTGCGAATGAAGGCAGGCAGGGAGGTAGTTTTCCCACCCATGAAGGGCTGAATGACAGGCGCAATGAATGACTGGACCAAAGACTGCGGACTGGAGACTGCGGACTTCGGACTCTGGACGGGGTAATGGGTAAACCGACGCAGCCAGGTGGTCGTGGTGCCACAACGAGCTGTGTGACTAATGCAGGGGCATTCAATTGACACGCTGCGTGCCCCAGCAGCCGAAGACAATGGGCAATAAAGCAGCAACATCAACACGACCACAACATGATGTGCATACTCTGCCTACCACTAGCCGAGGAATCGAAGAACGCAGAACAAAGGCAAGTGGCTGGATTGAGCAAGACTTGCCTTGCCTACTTTGTGGCGCAGCAATCACTTGGGAGTCGTAAAATATCGAATCTGTAGGGGGCAAAAGAGCCCAGCCAGAACCAAAGAAAAAGTCGCACAAAAGTCACAAATCATTTAATTTGCCATCAGAAAAAGTATGCTTAGAGGAGGGTTGACAGGCGCAGAGGCATTTCAGCCTGGGTCAGTGCATGCAGTGCGAAACATTTCGGTGGGTTTACCTTCTGCGTAATTCCATTAACTTGGCAATTTTCAACCTGAGTCTGTCAATAACAAGACCCGCCAGGAGTTTGCTTCACTCCTTTGCCACGAACTCATTTGTTTTCGCCGCATTTGTGTGTGCGGAATTATAAAAAAACAAACGCAATAAAATAAAGAACCTGAGCGGCAGACAATGAATGAATTCGTTGGGTATTGGGTTTTGGGAGCTGCTGCTGCTGCTGACAGCGATGCTGGGAGATGTGGCAAATGAAAGTTTCGCTACTGATTGAGTCAATGATGATGCCATTAAAAGTCGCAAATTGATGTTTTTGTTTCAAATGTGTCAGCCATCGTGGGCATGTGTCCATGAGTGTGTGTGTCTGCTTGTCTTTGCATGTGTGCTGGTTGTGTGTCCCTGTGTGTATGTGCCAATTACAAGCGTTAGACGCTGTTATTCGCATTCTAACAACGGAAACAAGCCAGAGATTTATTTTTGATATTTCCGCTTTGGTGAAGCAGCAGCAGCAGCAGCGACAACAACAACAACAACATAAGGGAGAAACTTTTTCGATAAAAATGTAAATTTATTGGATATGTGTGACAAACAAGCTACAGCACATACATACATACCATACAGTGTATACAGTCACCCACATATGTGTATGCATGCGCGTATGCTGTAAGTATATCTGCTCGATTCAAATGCGACTGACAATAATGCTCATGTTGTCGTCGTTGATGAAGCAACCGACTGGGGCGGAGATACACACACATTGAGTGGGATAGAGTGGTGGCCTGGGGGACTGGCTGTGATCTGTGCTCATCGTGCACGACTTGAATCATATTTTTATGGGTTTTCATCGACAGATTTTGATATGCCAACTAACAACAATTCATTTCATTCATTTGGCTGTGACTGCGCGGCACCGACGCGTCGTTGATTTTGTTAGTTAGTTGTTGTTCATTTGGCTGACATGTGAACTGACTTTTTAGTAGTTTCCGAGTGTCTTTTTTTTCTTGGGATTCCACCAAGGGTTTTATGTAGCGTTACATGAGGATGTAGCGGCAGCAACAACAACAAAAAACTTTGGGCATAACATAAAAAATTTATCGCATAAGCACATAATTCCTCTGTGAGGCGATTTGTAAAGAAATAAACATGCTCGGACATCATCACAGAAGTCGAGACGAGACGAGACGAGACAAGACTTTGACTTAGACTTGGACTTGGACGTAGGTGGAATAGACAATAGACAGCATAAAAAACATGGTTTAATGGCCAAATTAAGTGGGGCTCAGACATAAAAAGTTGCCCCAAGTGATGATGGCTAACATGGCTTTTATTGCCTTTGCTGCGCGCGTGCAAAAGAGTTTGAAGAGCTTAATGACATGTGAGCCATTGCAGAGGATATTTTCCACTAAATAACTCACTCAGGAGCTTAACTTTCATTTTTCATTTCGCCTCACATTAATTTGGAATTAATAAATATTTGATTATTGAATGAGCAAAAATTTGTGAAAATTACCAACAGACTACGGCCATTTATGCAATATATTAATATATTAATCAGCAATGGCATGCAGACGAACAAACAAACGGTAATTAATACGCAATAATTGTGTGCTGTGTGCATTGTGACAATAAAGGGTAAATAAATTACGGAATCAATGGGAATGCCATTTCTGCAGCGAAAGGTAACAATTAACACTATTCAATGTAATTCGCAGTGTAAACAGCAGCGAGCTTCGGCTCGAAGTGTTGAAAACACCGCGTACCAGGTACCGGCAGCAGGACAATGGCAGGAGCAGTGCAAACAAAGGAGCAAGGGGACAGGCGACACGAAGACAACGTTATTATGTTGGAAATTATGCGCTACAAAGTCAGGCGGCAAACAGACAAGGGACAAAATGGGACAGAAGGGCTTTAAATGTCCGATCGGAGAGACCAATGTGGGGGATAAAACATATTTTTAAATCAAAGCAAAGGGAGCGGTGCGTGGGTGGACAGAACCCCAACAAACCTAACCGCTATTAGGCCATATTGAGTGCGGAGTGCGGCGAGCGGCGAGCGGTGGGGGTGGCAAATCCAAAAAGGTTACAAATAGCTATCATAAAAACTTTATTTGTCCAAAGGATTGAAAACAAGAGTCGGCCAAAGGACAAAGACGACGACGCCCTATGCATGCCAAAGTCGATGTCCCATGCCCAATACAATGCCCCTGGTCGCCATATCCTTTTTCCCCAATATAATATGCTCCATAGAACGGTGCAGGGGACTGGGGCAGGGGACGGGACAAGCGTGTTTATTGTTGTTTATGTGCCATGATGCTTTCCCCACAATTTCCAATCCTCAGACTCCTTTGATTTCGTTTATTCCTTTCCTTTCGTTTCGTTTCGTTCCATTCCGTTTTTCGGGGCTTTTCGATTGCCTTTGTTTGCTGTTGTTAAAAAACATTTATGCGCCATTATCAAAAGCAATGCGACACCCACACTGATGCGAATGGAGAGCGACACCCACACACCCACACACCTACTACACACACACACACACATGTTGCTTGTGTGTTGCGTCCGTGCTGTTCACGCAGCTGATCTGGCCGTGGCCATTCGTTTATGTAGCATCTGATTATTGCCAGGGATTAAGCTATAATTGCGTATCACATTTGGGGCATTTGTTTCCATGCCACGTCCACAGTGACGCCCGCTAATGGGGAATTGGTTTTTACTCCGGAATGGCAAATGCTTCGGCTATCATTAGCGGTGCGGCGCCCTGATGTTGCAATATGTTTTGATGAGCTTGTGAGCCCTTGAGCCTCTGCATTGGCTGCGCTTCATAATGTATAATCTTGATTTACCCTCCAAAAGTGTGCAGTCTTATAGTTACCCCCACACGAATGTGGCTGTAGAAGGGGCTGGGGGATGAACTCAATCAGGAAACCACACACAAACACACACACACACAAACACAACTTCTAAGTGAAGCGTGTCGAGGGGTTAGACGGCAGGCAGCAGGCAGCCAGCAGCTGGAATAGGTTTGAAAATTTCAGGCATATTTGGCAACGGGTCATTAAATACGGAAATTGAGTCAACAAAAGCCAAAGACGCCAGGAAAGAGGCAGGAAGGAAGGATATACACAAGCCACCAACACAAACGCACTTCCCCACACACACACACACACAAACAACACACACACACATGTGAATAGAATGCTGCAAAATTCGGAAGTTTTTCTTGCCATTGCTTCGTTGCTGCTTGGCCTGGTTGGGGTCGCTTGCTAAAGTCAAGCCACATAAAAGATGCCTCGAATCGGTTACTCGTTTTTGTTGCTAGTGTTGGTGCCACTGCCAATGCTACTGCTTGCCCTGCTTTGATTATGTAACCTTTGGCTGGGAAGCGTCGAGAGCACAACACATGCAAACCTCACGAATAATTGCTGCCCCAGAGAGCTCAGGGAAATGCCTTCGATTGGCTGCCAATAACAGAGAAACAGAGAAACATAGAAACTCTGCTCTGCTCTGTTTTGTACATGTGTTTGTGTTTGTGTGAGTGTGCTTGAGTCAAAGGTTAAACTGGGGAGAATGTGTTGATTGTGGGTCAAGCGTGAAAGCGGTCAAAACGTACTTCGCATTACCACTCGTACATATATTTAAATTGTTGATTTTGTGCAAATGTCTATGCTGCTGCACTGGGAATAAAAGGGAGAACAAAACAAGCCACACATAAAAGGCAACTCAATATTTTAGATACTGGCAGTGGATCAAAATAACTAGGAAAACTTTATTCTTTTGTAGTATTTGTTCGCTGGGGAACGTTTCTATTGCTCCCTCCTCATTCCTACGAGTTCTCTATTCAACAGAGAAACCTCTCACTATTGTGATGTTCAAGGCAAGGAGTGATAACAGATAGGGGGGCCTGTGGGGCCATAGGGGAATGTGAGTTTTAATTGAAATAATTGTTGGTTATTGGGAACAATCATCGCAGCAGGTGAGCAGAAAAGTGCCTCAAGCTGTGCCCCGCTGTGCAGCAACAAATGCCCATTAAACTTTGGCCAATAGTTGCATATTTGTTGCCAAAGAAATTTATTTAAATTATAATGAACACTCAAACACTGAGGGCTTAAGCGACACAGTGCAGGATTTAAATGTGTTCACAATCGATTGTGAATATTCTCTAGTTGAAGGAAAAGCATTCAATCCACTCAAACACCCAAAGTGAAGCTGCATTAATTGGATTTAAGCCGCGTGGTGGCTGGACTAGGGACTTGAAGTGCGGCAACTATTAACTGCGCTAATTAGATGCTCAGGTGAGCGATGCGGATGTGGATGCGGAGGATCCCATTGAAATGCGGTCCATTTGAAGTGCGCGACTGCTCCTGTTGTTGTCGTTGTCGTTGCCATTGACTACGCTCCCCTTGGATGGGGCCACAAAGAAGCCGCGTGGCAACTGTGGTCGGCGTTAACTGAGTCCTGACAAAGGCACAGGCACAGTCTCAGCGACAGGCACAGGACCAGGACCAGTCACAAGCACCAGCACTGGGGTCCTCAAGCATGCAATAAACATAATTAAAACGCCTTAAATTTACGCTACAGAATGCCAAGAAAATTAACTTTTCAGCATTGTTGGCGACAATTTCATGCAAGGCCTGCTGCAGCGGATACTTCCCCCCCAGGCTGGCCCACAGGCACAGGCACAGACACACACAAGACACAACAAGCGCAATTAACATATTTTATCAATCTTTTTTTTCTGGCCGTGCCTTAAAACAGCCCCGCTGCCGCTCCCGCCATCGCCATCGCCACTTACGCAATTTAAATAACTCAAGTGGCAAACGGCGCAAAAGAGCAAAGGACACTCGAAGCAGGCACAGGATGGCAGGGGCTGCTGCTGGGCCAGTGGCAGTGCCAGTGGTTGAGGCAGTCAGCCAGGAGCCACATGGACGTATGGTGGAGTCATCGCCATCGCCATCCACATAAACACATTAACACTTTGCGTATGGGCTGGGGCCGGGCCTGGGGCTGGGACGCAGGTGAAGAGTCGCCGGGGCGGGTCAAAGTTGGCCAGGCAACATTAAGCCCGCCAAGTATTTTCATTTTTTCGCATACATCGCTGATTCGGTGCGAGCGGGTGGGAGGGAGCACGGTCGCCTAGCAGCGGGCTCACGCACTTGGCGGATAAACAGGATCCGCAGGATATGCAGACTCTGCCGGAGAGACTGCCTCATAAATTACACTTTAATTTTGCAGCAATTTTTGGCCACGGCTTATAAATCAGCGGAGTTCGCCGAAGGGGCGGACGACAGCTGCCGACTGCCGACTGCCTCCTGCTGCTGCCCCTGCAGCACTCATTTTGGCATCCTCCGGGCCACTCGCAATATTGAAATTTCAATTTAATTACATAGAGCGAGCCATACTCGAAAAGCACGACCCGACCCGACCTCAGGCCCATGTGCTCGAGAGCTGCCCGCAAAATGAGCTGTCGTTTTGGGTCAAAGAGCCTACAACAGCAGGCGCTGGAAGCTGGAGCTGGGGCAGGGGCAGTGGCAGGGGGAGGGGCACCAACAACAAGGTTAGATCTGCTCACTTGAACTAAACTGCTCGGCGGTTTGGCTTAATTTGTTGAGATAATTGTGCCGAAATTATATTATTATTAAATTCGCATCCGTTATCCTCTTTTTTTTCGGCTCTCGCCTTTCGTGCTTATTATGAAAATTGGATTTCAAGTGCTCTCTGTGGGTGGGAGTGAGAGTGGGGGCGTGGGGGAGTGTGGGTGCGATTGTTTATGTGGGAGTGTGAGAGGGCCGGTGGGTAGAGGTCGAGCTGTGACCTTAGCTGGGGTTCCTCCTCTTTGCGTAATTGGATTTTGTGTGAGATTTGGGCAGGGCAAAGAGAAGCAAAGGAAAATGCCAAATGTTATTAGCCGAGGGTCAGCGATTGTTCGGTCTGAGTTCCGAAGAAGGAGAAGCTGTAAGAGCTGAAACCTCTTAGGATCTCCATCAGAGATACAATCCTTTTTTTTGCGGAACCCAATTCCGATACAGCACACAGTTTCTGTATCTGTTGTGACCCTTTATCTTCGTCTTCGTCTTGGTCTTATTTCTGTTGGCTCATTTATAAATTTCGCACGCTCAGCGAATCGCAGCTCGCATTAATTTGTCCCAAGATTAAATGCAAATGGGCGTGGCAGCGCAAAAACGAGCATGAAAAACGGAGCGCAGCTCCAGCAACAATGCACATCATTCTCTAAGCTTCTGCGAAAGGCTTTTAATTAATTCGCGGCATTAAAAGTGGAAACAGAAGCCAGAAGCCGCGCCACAGATTCAAAGTCAAGTTGCCCCGCGGCAAGCAATAAACGAAATCAGCAAAAAGCTGAAAACACGACAGAGAGAGAGTGGAGAGAGAGTAAATGTACATGAATTCACAAAATATGATTATGAATAAAAGCCATTCATGCAAGAGGCTCAGTGCAGGCAGCCCCACCGCAAATGCGGGGAGGTGCTGCAGGGCTGGAGGGCTGGAGGGCTGGCTGGCTTGCTGGGTCGTGCAACCACATGCCGATCGTGGGGCGTGCAAAATCAATTTTAAAGCGAATTAAATAAAAACGCATTTATGCGCATTTTGTGGCAATTAAGTTCAGCAAATTGGAGCCAACGAGCTGGTGCAGCCACAGCCACTGGCCCCATCTCTTGCTGCTGCAACTCCTCCGAGTCTCTCGCTCTCTCTCTCTGTGTGTGTCTGTGTCTGAATGGAAATGCTGATGCTGGCCCCCATTTAAACGTGGGCTCCCTGCTGCACGGAGCGCACGTGGTTCGTGCGGTAATTAAGCTGATGTGAAAATCTTTGACTTGGTGCGAACATTGCGAGCAGGCAATTAAATTTCAGCCCCCAATACAGGAAGCTTAACCGACTGCACTCCGCAGATCAATGCCGAACATGTCATCGACTGCGGCGACAGATTTATGACAATCCGAGGGTCTCACCTGACAGCTGAGGGCCTGTCGATGCAGCGCGACGATTCGAAACTTTGAAATCTACATTTCAATTTGTTGTCGAGGCATCGCGGCGCGCGGCGCAAGGCTGCAGCTCGGGCAATTTGGTGTGAAAAACTTGTAGCTATTTTTAAGTCATCAACAACGGTGGCAGCAGCAGCAACAGCAGCAGCATCACCATCCACAACACAGTAGCAACAGCAGCAACAGCAACAACAGCAACAACGACTTTTATTGCCCATGTGCTGGGCATGTCTTGGTGCCAATTGCATCATGGCAGGCGAAATGTGTCAAGTGAGCGGTGACTGATGTGGCGAGTAACAAGGCGAAGCCCTGCAGGCAGAGACACCCTCCTGCTATCCTTCAGAGAAGTGCCAACTCCCAGGGAGGAGCAGTGCATCCAAGAAGTATGCATAAAAATATTTCATTCAAGCACTCGAATTAAAAGTAACGACAGAAGTGCAAAGAGCTCGAGTGTGGCACTCCAAGTGGCGTTGGCTTTATTCGGGCAGTTGTCTGAGACAGTTAACCCCACACGCACACACACACAGAGACACTAATACACACAGATACGACACACGACATTCAGTCAGCTACTCCGGAGCTGCTGTCATTGTCAATGTCTCCAGACAAATGCGCCTGAAATGGCATAAGAGAGCGTGGCAAGGGGCTTGGGCTAGCAATGGGTAGCGGGACAATAATTTTCAGGGCGAGTGGGTGAGGCCCTGACCTGGGTTCTGCGTGGAGCCCCGCACAAAAACACATTGCACGCGCAATGCTAATCTGCTTTTAATTAAAAGCAACGAGAAATAGAGAAATACTCTAAGCGGCTTTCTGCCGCTCGCTCCGCCTCCGTTTGGCATTTGGCTAATTGTCTTTCGCTGGCGGCTTTTGTGTTTGTCATTTGTCTCCCGCCAAAATATGCCAAAGACAAGCCATGCAGATACATATGTGGAAAGAAGAATGCCAGCAATGACAATTACAATACAAATGTTTTGCCACGCTGACAGTGACACATTGGGAGTGACTGGCGCTGAGGGGCTGTGGGGCAAAGGTTAAGACCAATAATTATGTCAAGGCAAGCCGCAGTTGGCTAATTAAAATGAATAGAATTTAATACGGTTGAAGTGTAGTTCTAGAGAGCACTCAGTGTGGAGCATTTGTTTGCCTGCAATTAATTATTATTTTAAATATTTTGCACCTTTGTGCCGTCGCAATCTGCTGCAAACTTCGATGCACAATGATGATAAATGGCAGAATATCATGTAGAATCAATCAAAATATAAAAATGGATGGCCCTCGTAAAAACACGAGGTCCTGTCAAACACAATTAATTATGAAATTCATAAAACAAAGCCACAGGCATAAAAAACAAAACCAAACACCAACAATGGAGGCCATAAAAGCGTCAAAGAATGGAAAAATGTATGAAAAATGCGACAGACAAAATTATCATTCATAATAATTTGTACAAACAAACAAGAGCAAGGGGCTGAGTGGCGAGGGCTGAATATCTGGGGGCCCAGAGGCTAGGTGCACAAAGGACAGACTAGGGAAGGGGAGTGGGGCTCACGGGAGTGGGAATGGGAATGGGCCGACAGATGAGTGCTGGCTGGGGCAATAGAATGTTTCACGCAGAGGCAACAATTACAAAAAATGATGTTTTATTTAAAATGCCAGACGGCAGTGGCAGCGGCAGTGGGGAGCGGGTGGTGGGTAGCCGGGACAGACGGGGAATAAAAATAACAATGCTGCAACAGCAGTGATAATGTTGCTGGCAACACATGTTTTCAGCAGCAGCAGCGCGGCAAAAGAAGCATTGCCACCGCAGAGACAACGAGGAGAGCGCTGTGATGGCATTACGACTATAAGATACCCAGTACTCTTCCGTGTTTTTGTTAGTGGAATTTAATTGGCAATTTACTGGCAATTTTGTTAAATTTTAAATAGATTTTAATCAGAGCTGGAATTTATTCTATAAATTACGTTCCTTTGCTACATTCAGTTGCAGCAACCCTTACGCTGAGCAAGTAGAGGGTACCACAAAGGCTGGCAGCAGACCAATACCCACCCTCCCCCCATCGACACAAAGTCCCCCATTTTCGGGCGCCTGTGCGCACATTTTAATCAATAAACAAACGTGAAAATATGACAAACAAATTAATAAAATGCAACAGAAGCAACCCACAGCTACACACGACAACGACAACGACAATGACAAAATATTATAAATGAATCGGAGAGAGGTTCGACAATGCAACAGAGGCAACTGGGGTGAAGGGGGAATAGTTGAGCGGGACTAAATATAGATGCAACGTTGTTGCCCTTCTGCGGCGCCTACGCCGTGCCGCCCTTCTTCCTGCCGACTAATTGTGACAATTTGGTCTCACACAAATGGCATAATAAATGCTGAGCAGAGGAAATGATGTGTGAAGTGCAGCAGATCCCATATATGGGGCTGGGGTTCAGTCCCCCCCACCAATTGATGACCAAGCGGAAGTGATTTTTGGTTTCAGTGCACGATTTTGCGCCAGCAAAAAGGGATGGGAGCAGGGGTGCCAGGATGGGTGGGATCAGACAATGGCTGGTAGTGGTGGCTGCTGCTGTACCCCTCTCAGCAATTATCCAAAACTTTCTATGGGGCCAGGGGCAATCCCCATCTTTGTTTAGCCAGCAGAGTGAATGGGGGCTGGCTGCAATTGGGGGACAATGGGAGGCAGGAAGCGTGCAACTCTTTTTTTTCGGTGTGCGGATCGCGCAGCGCGATTGAAGGATTGGAAATTGTGTATTTCCGGCAGGACAGCGCATAATGGAGCAGCACGGGCTGGCCATAAATAATGCAAAACAAAACGAACCCATTGATAGCCGCCAGCGCAATATCCAAATTCAAATCCAAATCCAAATTGGATGCCATTGTTGCCAGTGGATGACTGGCTGCTAATTAGCCAGCACTCTCCAGTTTGGGTCGCATTCCTGGCCCCGGGGCACGTTCCGCCACGGCGATTGAGTAAGGTCAATGGGCAGGGCTGGGCCTGAGCCTTATCGCAGGCGACACTGCCCCATAAATCAGTCGGGGGGCAGGCAAGCTCTCGACACGTGACGATCGCTGGAATGTGCTGCCGAGTGCTCTGACTCCCTGGTGCATTTGCCAAGTCGTATATTATTTATCAGGAACTCTGTACACATTTTCCTTTACGACGAGCAATAAAATTAATATTTCTGCCTGCCCAGCTTTGTCAACAACTAATTGAAACATTTCTCCTCTCTCCCATTGCAGCCAGAGAACTTGCTGGGAGTTGCAGCAGTGGCATATGAAGCAATTAGGGGCAACACTAAAAACGCCTATAAATGTCGAATGACAAACATTTTCGCGGAACAGAGAAGACAGGCACAGGCCCAGGCCCAGGCCCAAGTGTCAGACACTTTCCAGGCAACATGTTGCTGAGCGACATCTGCGGCAATTGACAACCCAACAGCAACATTTGCGGCGGGGCAACGGCAACAGCAACAACAACTCTTCGGGTCACAAGCAAACTTCGTGCGGCATTCGACTCTGACGGTTGTGTGACGCGTTCGCTGGCTGTGCGGCAAAGACAGAGAACGAATGAAATAATGACGTGAGAGCCGGGCAAAGTTTCGTTTCGAGTGTTCGAGTGTGGCAAACAAACGGAAAATACAAACGTAAACAGCAAATCAAATTAGTAGAGAGCGAAATCAAAAGAAATACGTAACCAAGTGCGTGTTAAATAAGGAAAAATATAACGTAGAAAAATTCTAGAGAGTTCAGCGCTTAGGTGGAGCCAAGAATCAAAAACCGAAGCGAAGCGCAGCGCAGCAAAAAACATTTCACACTTAATTAATGTCTAGTTTGAGGAGCAGTCGGGCAGCAGTCAAGAGGACAACAACAACAGACGATCGCAAAGTGGGCAACGTTGCAACGTTGACAATGTGGCAGACGCTATCAACCGTATCCACATCACTCACGGCGGCTGTCCTGGGGCCGGGGCCCCCGTCTGGGTGCAGGTGCGGGCAGCGCCTGAAGGGAACACTGCGAGCAGCCAAATCCAGCATTTACCACGCGGAAATGCAGAGTCACAGAGCCAAAGCGAGCAACATGTTGCCATCAGCAGACACCGCGACAGCAGCGTCCGTGCGTAGGTGTCGCTGTGGCAGCCACATCACCATCGCCATCAACAACAACAACAGCAACAAAAACGACACTACCAAAAGGAGCAGCAACATTAGCGGTGGCAGCCTCCGCCTCCTGCACTGGCTGCTGCTGCTCTGCGTCTTCTGTGGTAAGTACGAGCCATGGCCATGGCCATGGCCCATGCCCATGCACCAGAGCAGTAAGTGACTTTTAACAAAATGCGCTTAAATGTCTCTGATTTAGTGCGCCACGCCCCACAAAAAAGGGACAGACAGACAAACCCAGAAACCAACAAACCGCCAAACTGTAGTGATACAGCGACGAGCGGAGGGACAAAAAACTGCAGCAGTTTGGGCCCTTGAATAAGATACAGATACCCAACCGTTCAGTGGGAGCCACAGACAGCGGCACGGCAGTGTGGGGCAGCAGAAAAAATATAAAAAAAATAAATAAAAACTCTCAACACAAATCAAGATGAATTTCCGTGCATTTTTGTGCAGATTTTTGTAGAGCTTTGCCCAAAAAAAAAAAACAACAAATATACAGACATGGCCAAATGAACGACGTGTGTGTGTGTGTGTGTGTGTGTATGGTTTGGTTTGGTTTTTGTGCCACGTCTAAAACGATACAACTGCAGCAGCAGGAAAAAATGGCTAAACAGCAAAGGAAAAACATTTGAAAATAGCGCCAAGAAGCGGAGCAAGATTAAGCGGCTGGCTGTGGAGCAGCAGGGGACTGGCATTGGTACTGGGACTGGGCAAAGGGGCACGTCAGCAGCGATGGCAGCGCAATATAAATTGACTCGTGTTTTTCATTTAAACGTTTTGCCCAGTCCCCCCCAGCCACGTCTCCTCTTTTGTTGCCTTCAATAATTTGGCCTGAGTCTGAAGCAGCAGCAGCAGCAGCTGCACTGCCGCCATGGCCGTTGCCTTTGCTGTTGCTGCCACTTAAACCTGAAATTAACTTTGGCCCACGAAAGTATGCAGCGGAAGGATGCAAGAACACGGCAAATCAAGCCACGTGAGCTGCTCTCATGTGTGTGCCTGTATCTCCGGGCAGATTTCTGCTGTGCATCTGGGCATCTGTGTCCGAGTACTTGTGCTCGTAGTCGTATTGCTTGATTATTTCGTTTGGAAATTGATGCTGCCATCAATTATAGGAAACCACAAAGAAGAGCAGAGCGGGAGAAATGAATGAATTCGGTTAGCAGGCAGCCGGGCACAGATATGGAACCACGGCCAAGAGTAATGGACGGCTGCTGGCCGCTGGCTGATTGGTTAGCTGTTCGGTTTTGGCCTGGCTTTAAAGCCAGCGCTTTGTAATCGTGGGGGGGCGTTGGGGTGGGGCAGAAGTGCTGTGCAATGCTAAAATAAACTGAAATCAATTTGGTTAAGCCTTCCTCCAGAGCAGAGCAAAGCCAGCGAGCTAGAACAGCACAGAAGAGAGCAGGAGCGGGCCGCCACCGCCACCCCACCCACTTAACTAATCAGGATAAATAAATATTTATAATTAATTTAAAATATAAACAGCCAACCGAAGCCAGCCGCAATTAATTTTGGCCAGTTGTAGAGATTGGTGGGTGGCTAATGGTGTGTGGGGGGGTGTGGTGGCTCGGGGGGAGGGTGAAACTTTCATTTTGATAACAAGGCGAACAAGCAAAGTGCTCATCGCCGAAGACTCGGGCATATGAATAAATGAATGAATGCATGAATAAGCAATCAACAATAATGGCCAAAAGCAACGAACGACCGTCAGATACAGATGCAAAGCGGGAGAGAGAGAGAGGGAGATATCTGAAGAGAAAGAGATAGCTAGCAAACGTGGGAATGAGAGATGGGGAAAAGAGATGGGAATATTATGAAAATATATGCACAACGAAAAGGTTAAAGCACAAGAGACGTTCAAGGAATGCCAATGGCAGTGGCAGTGGCAGCGGCAGCGGTCAGCCGGATCCAGTGCAGGTGTGAAAGAGATGGCCAGCTAATGAGTTGGCCAAGTTATCAGGTGTCGGGATGTTGGGGTGGGATGGAATGGGTTTGGGGTTGGGGTTGGTTTGGGGCGGGGGAAAAGTGCCTTTGGGTCCGCGAGCTACTAAGGGATGCGATGGCAAGTGCGTGAGCCTGCGCGTGCTTAATGAACTGCAATCAATGGCCAGTGCCAGTCGATAAGAGCCGAAAGGCGACTGATTGTGCGTGCAACATGAGGCAGACCACAGCACACGCACACGCACACACACACACACACAGCCGTACTCAGACACTCTTGTGGATCGAACAGACAGACAGACAAATTGATAGCGAACGATTTATAGAGCCCTCATGCTGCTGGGTCCAGTACGGCGCATTAATTACGCACATTTTGTTTAAATTTATTTAAACCAACGGCACAAACAACGCCCCAGAGCATGGGAAAGAGTAAGAGTAAGAGAGAGAGTGGGAGTGAGAGAGAGACCCACACCTGATTATAGCTTGCGTGAATTGGTTTTGGGCGTGAAATTGCTTTCAACATTTAATTACAAAAGGTTCGTGTGGTTTATTTTTGGCTCATCAGCCGCACTCAGCCACCGCCCACGAACAACACCCCACACCACACCCACACCACAGCACAACACAGCACAGCACAGCCCCCTCCTGCATTGCAATTTGTTATCAGAGCTGAAACACGCAACCGACTGACGCCCAAACGATGCTACACCTTTGTTGTCTTTGTTCGCCTGAGTGTGTGTGTGTGTGTGGGTGTGGGGGAGCTTTCGGGCTAAATTAAAGGGATTAGGCCAAAGGAATCTGTGTGGCAAGTGCTGCGGTTGCAGCACAATTAGCCACAAAATCAATTTTATAAAACAGCTGGAATAATCAACGGCCCAGCATCGATCAAAGCGAAGCATACGGCATTGGATACTCGATTGGTTACTGATTAACGCAACTGAAGATATTAAACTTCAGCAGGGCTCCGGGGAACCAATCCAGGCAATACTATGCAGGAGACAACAATAATATTGTCAGCGATATTAAACACGAGAGCAGCCATTGATGCAGGCTTTTGTGTGGCAACTGTGTGATATAAAATATAATTGAATGGATGCGAAACATCCTGGCGGGGCATCCTGAAGCACCAGCCAGCCAGCCAGCCATCAACAGCACAACAATGGACACCCACATGGCAGACATTCATTTTTATGTTTATTGGCAACACCAGCACTGACACATGCAAATACGAAGCTCACAAGCTGCAGATGAAAAGCGAGATGAAGATGAAGCCCAAGACCAAGACCAAGCCCAAGACGGAGCTGAAGCTGAAGCTGAAACTGATGGCTGCTGTGCACATGTCCTCTGACAGGCTTATTGATGACTCTTGGTCCAATGCAAAAATTCCAGCTCTGCGCTCAACTTTAATAAAAAAAAAATACTAGTACGAAAAAAAATATAAAAAAAAGGCAGGCAACCAAAATGAGCAGAAAAACAGAAGCAGGCAGACCATATACATACACATACATATGTATATGTTAAAAGCATTGCCAAGTAAATAAATGTTGACTTTTGCCTGTGAGATGGAAATAAATCCGACTGTGTGCCTGTCTTTATGATTTATCATTTTCCTTGCTGCTGTATGCTGCTGGTCTGCTTTAAATCAAATTATAATATTCCATCATCGAAGGAAAGTCCCTGAATTTTCTGTGTGTGCTATTTTTAGACGCCATCTTCTTGGACGCTCTGTGCCACTCGATAAACTTTGACTCTGCCAAATGGGATGCGAGTGCATTAAAATCATCTAAAAACATTTGCGCACACTCTCATAGAAGTTGGAATTAGCAATAAATGTTGACCGAAAATGTTAGTTGAATGGCAAGTTTTCAGAGCGCATAAAAACTATAAAAACTTTTCAGCATTTCAATTCATAATTCAACACATAATTATATCATGCCAGTGCCAGTTCTCCTTCTCTCTCCCTCTCTATCTCTCTCTCGGTTTGTCTCTTTTTGTGTTTTTTTGTCTCTGTCTGGCCTGGCCTGGTCTGGCGAAATATGTCAGCAACTTTTCAAAACTGTAACAGCGCCAATTTGTCTACAGAAACGTTGACCGTATACCACTCTCGGACTCCTTCCTCACTTAGTGCCAGCACTCCACCCACTTCAAATGTAATTTCAACTCAAATTTAGCTGTTCTAAAATTATGCAAATATATTCCCGCTCTTTCGTATATACATACATATATATATACACTTGTATATGCTTTCGCTTATGCATTATGCTAAATAATTGCAAGCATTTGTTGTGCCTGTTGTTGGCGCGAAAGTTATTCGATATTTGTTCGTCCTTTTTAGCATTTTGTGCGGCAGAAATATTGCGTTAATTATCACGAAATGCCACAATGCTCGTATATATCTCTGGCCCAGAGGCATGAGCCTGTGTCTGGTATGTGCGGGTTGCTGTTTGTGTGTGCAACCGCGCAATTTATATTTTTGTTAATTTTGTTCGTTTTTGGCCTCGCGTAATTACATGAAGAATTCATGTGTAAAATTTTGTTACTGCCTGGCGCGTAAATTGTTTAACTTTAAAACATTTATTCGATGCTCGTAGCATCATCCGGAAAACCAATCTACAGTTGGGAGAGTGTTCCTTGAGCGGGCAAGCCAGCGCTTAGGGGTGGCTGCTGGCTGGCGGCAATTGACAGCCGAGCGCAGAAAACAAAACTTGAAAACTAACATAAAATATTTAAGACGCAAGCTCCTCGAGTTGCCCGTGCCCCTCGTTCCGCCACACTCGATCCATCTCTGGCTCTTCCTGCCTGGCGCTGGGAAGTATGCAAGGAATTTTTTCCACTTGAAATTATTGCACATCATGCTCCAGAAAGCCGCAACGGGATAAGCAGCTGGCAAGGAGTCGAGCCAGAGCCTGCAGCAAGAAACGAGAGCCAGGAACGGGGCTCAGAGCCAGACAATAAGTTAAATTAGTTTGGTAGCGACGTGGCGTCTGCCACAGTGCCTCCTCCCATGCCCTGCCCTCCCATTCCCATTCCCTACTGCTGCCTCCACCCCACCCCATCCCAGTGTCTGCCGCTCTGTATGACAATAAAAATATTACCCATAAATTATCAGAAGTGAGTTCATCACATGGCTTGCACTTGCTCCACCATTGAGTGCCCCCCGGTCTCGCATGTCTGTAAAAAGTTCGCCTGCCTTTACTTTACCCAGCAGCAGCTGCTCTCCTGCTCCTGCTCCCCCAAGCCTGCAGCTCTCGGAAGGACTCCAGGACCCTCATCTCCGCCCATTGCATTTACCGCGCTCATTTGTAACTAAATCTGTGCGAGCTCAACTCAGTTGCGTGGCTGAAAGTTTATGAGTGTGCGGGTGGCGTCGACCCCACCCTACTGCCATACGTTTTACACACATGAGCATGTTAGCCAGCGGCGTAGCTATTGGTGATTCCCGAAAAGGGGTAAATTCGCTCACTTAAGAAAAGAAAGTTCCAGTAAATAGGATGCGAAGAGCTGCTACTTTCAGCCTGGGAAAATAAATAGCTCCAAAGGGCATGTCTCATGATACTCGTAAGTCACACTGTCCAGAAATAATAGAGACCTGGATGGCATCTAAGAGGCTGTGGCCGGGCTTGCATATCCCATAAAAACATAAAGAATGATACCCGTCCCCACAGCTACGCCCGTGGCACTCACATAGCCGAGTGTGTGCTGCTGCAACTGCATATTGTCATACTCGTAATGGTGAATGCATGATATATTGAATTTTGCAGTCAATAAACGTTTTATGATCACAGCTGCACATATTTCACAATTTCCCTCTCGTTTTTTGCTCGTTTTTTTCTCGTTTTTTTCTGCTCCTTTGTCATGGGAAAGTTGCATAAAAGTTGCCAACGGGCGGTAAACCGTTGAGAGCAATTGCAAAAATTTAAGGTCATTATGGGTGGAGTGGGATGGGGTGGGGAGTTTGGGGAGACTGGCCTTAAATCCGGCTAAGCTGCTGCTGCCTTGGTAAGCCTGAATTGATGCTCTCGCTTGGGGGCAGGGCATATCCCTGGCAATCCATCGAAGGGCCATAAAGTTTTTCTACTTCCGTTGTTTCTTGCTGCCAGACCAAATCACTGCTCGCAAAAATTCATCATCGCTCTGCTCTGCTCTGCTCCGTCCTGCCCTGCCCTGCCCTGCCCTGCCCTGCTGCTAGCCGGAAGCAGCAGTGGCTCTGTGCCATATGTGGCATGTGTGTGGAAATCTGCATCAGCCACTCAAACTGCAGGGCGCCGCTGTAAACCTAAGCCCGGCCTAATTTCCGAAAGGCAAATGGCCGTAAGGAGCCTGACTCGACTCGAAGTACGGCCAGGAGTGCGAACAAAAACAACAACAACAAAATAGTAGGAATAAAATGAAAGAGAACAGGGGCAAAAAACATTGTGGAAGCTGTCGATGAAGATGAAAACGAAACAGAAACAGAAGTGGGAGCAGCAGCAGCAGCGCAACAAGCAGCAGTCAAACGGATATTGTTTCTCGAATGGGTGTGGCAGGGGCGTGAGTATGGGCGTATGGTCGTGTGGGTGTGTAGGCATACGATTCCTAGTAACTGTGACGAAATTGAGGCAGACACGAGGCGCACACTGCCTTGACACCATTGATTATGCTGCGTTGCTATCACGATTTCTATTTGAAACCGGGCACATGTGGAAAAACACCACAAGAAAGAGCGATGGATGCAGGGAAAGAGAAAGAGCAAGGGGGGGAATCAGAGTACAGTTGGCTGGAGAGGAAGAAGGATTCAGTCAGAGCAGGGGAAGAAGAGAAGAAAAATCACAAAAAAAGGAAGCAAAGAGGTTTACAACTTCTCGTAAGGCGGCTTAAACGATTTGCGAGTTTATGGAAAGCCAAACACACTTTGAACGCAAACACACACACACACACACACACGTACACATGGAAGTCGTACATCTGTGAGCCAGTCTGCGAGTGTGTGTGTGGTGGTGCAGGGGAGGCAGCAGAGCAGGGGGTCGGGCATATTGTAAAACAAATGGAAAATTGCTTTTTGATGTAGTCAGTCAAGTTCTCTGCTCTGCCTGCTGCCATCATCGATGCATGGATGCTGATGCTGATGATGATGCTGTGCTCTGGCTGAGGCTTGGCCTCGCTGGCAACTCTTAAGGCTTTAAACGCCTAAAAGTATGCTGCCTGCCACTTGCATGTTGCACTTGCTGCGTGGGCCCAACGGATGCAATTCTTAATCCAGTGGATTTGTGTGTGTGTGTGCGAGACCCGAGAAAAGGATGAGGAGGAGGACAACGACAACGACAACGTTACTGTGCAGATGCAGCCAGATTCAATATTGTTTTACGCTCCTGAACGACTATGCAAATGCCTGTCCATGCTGTGGCCGTCAGGCTGCCGCTTGAGCCAACACCAAAAGCTTTTAAAATAAACAAGGGAACCGAACAGCCCCCACTCCCACCCCCCCACCCCCCACAGAATATGTAGCAATATCGACAGCCCAGCTACCTGTGCTTGAACCCGGACACGAACACGAACACGAACACGAGCCTGCCTTTTCTTTATGACGCCGCATCAATTTGAATAAATCTCATGGGATGCTCAGCCCCACACCCAACCCCTCTCTCTCTCACTTGCACTCTTTCAGATGCCGTTCAGGCGACGCTGCGCGATGTCAATCTGCTGGTGCAACCGCCTGCGGTGAGGCGCGGCCAGTCGGTGGCTCTGCGGTGCGACTACCAGCTGGATGGAGCGCCGCTCTACTCGATCAAGTTCTACCGCGGCCAGATGGAGTTCTACCGCTACACGCCCGGGGAGTATCCGCACACGAAGGTCTTTCAGTACCCCGGCATCAGAGTGGACGTAAGTCAAGTGTGCCGGGCCATTGTGCAACGAAATGAAAATTTTCCCTTATCCTTGCAGGAGGGCAGCTCGAACGCCACCCTGGTGCTCATACGCAACGTCAGCTTCGGCCTGTCCGGTCAATTCAGCTGCGAGGTGACTGCCGATGCGCCGCTCTACTCCACGGCCACGGCCTACGCCCAGATGCAAGTTGTGGGTGAGTGGGGTGGTGGGGTGGTGGGGGGCGATCCGACGACAGAGTTCTGTCTCATTAGCGACGTTCCGGGCACAGCACTGACATGACAGCCACAAGCGGTGCACGACAATGGTGTAAGGCTGCTCTCTTGTTCCGCTGGCAGCAATTAAAATCCTGAATAAACACTTTGCAGAAGCTGCTCGAGCCAGAGCCCCAGCCCGAGCCCGAGCCTGAGTTCTCGTTTCGCTGTCTTGCGTCTCAAAGCAAAGTCAAGTGCACCGTTTAAAGGTCTTTTTCTCTTTGTGCTTGCAGAGTTCCCGGAGAAACGGCCGCAGCTGTTCACGGAGCACACCCGCTACGAGCCCGGCGATGTGCTGCGCGCCAACTGCAGTACGCCACCTTCACGACCGCGGTCCGAGCTCCGCTTCACCATCAACAATGTGCCGGTAAGTGTGGGTCCGCCCCCGGGCCAGAAGCCACAAGATTCCCGGCAATTACAGGCGGGCGCTCGAGCGCTTTACATAATGCCCGCTCAACTGGCAATTAAGACATCAATTCGATGTATGCACAAGCCTTACATTGATTGCTAATTAATGTTTTGTTGTCTCCACTTTTGGCCATGTTTGGGCACTGTAAATAGAGGGCGGGGAGGGGGGTCAGAGCAAGTGGAGGGATGTGCCTAATTAAACAGCTTTGAACTGCCTAACGGCATCGTAAATCCTCATCCGTAATGGCAATGGCATCTACACCACTTGCTGTGCTCTGCTCTGCTCTGCTGTGCTGTGTTTCGGGCACATGTGGCTCGGCGGCACATATATGTAATCTGGGATCCGGGCGACGTGCTTCACAAAATTTGTTCTTTATTTATGAATATGATGTAATTTAATCAGAGCCAAGAAACAGAATTAGAAGGGACTTCTCGTCTTACCTACTTAATTAAAAGTCGTCTGCGGCTCAGCCCAAACGCAAACGCAAAACCCTTCCAGGCAAATGAAGTCAATAAACCAAAAAGGGTTGCCGTTGCCTGCCTTCTGATTTGATTGTGCGATTTTCCTTTTGTCATTTATCATAAAGATTGGGGGCTGAGCAGAATGGATGGATGGCTGGTTGGGGGGGAGGAGTGGAACATGTGACGGCAGAGTCATATGCATATACTGAAACGATATGCTCTGGGCTGGGGGGGGCTGGAACATCATTACTCATTCGAGAGCGCTTCCATTTTTGCATCAATTCTGCGACTGCCGCTAATCAGCTGCATAAATCAGCAGTGAAATTTGAGTCCTGTCCCGGGCGTTGCAGCCCCCGGGCAATCAGTTTAAAGCAAATCAAGGCGTTCCGTTCGCTATTTCCAGATACTCGTAACATTTCTTTGACCGCAGACCCCGGGCAGTCGCAACCCGAAAACGTTTCTTTTTTTCTGTTTGTCTGTTATTAATCATAGCCACGACATAAAATAAATTACGTTAAACTTCTGGCAAAAACGAAATTGCCGGACAGGCCAATGGCCAAAGGACACTGGACAGAAGAGGACACAGGACAGAGCACAGAGCACAGCAGACAGAGACAGAGGACAACGGTTTTCAAATGAATTTACGAGATGAACAAATTTTCAGTTGACACGCCCCGATTTCAACTTTCTTGGATTCCCCTCTGGCCCGGCGAGGAGAAAACTTATTAAACGCTTCATAAATTTTTATATTATGTCTACCCACATCATCAGACATAACGTGCAGCGGGGCGACCTGATTCGTGCTCTTGCTTTGTCTATTTCTCGCTCTCCCTTTCCCCTGTGTGTGTGTGTCTTATCCTGTCGCTTTATATCTGTCGCTGCGCAATAGTCTACTTTTTCGGGGCACACATGCTTTCACCGTTCATATGCAGGCCGTTTAACATTTTATCTAGACGTCGCTTGCCGCCTTCTTCGCAGCCAGGCCAACTAATGACAAAAGCCGAGACAAAAGTACGCTGCTGGGCTAGGGGATCGGTGACTGGGTGACTGGGCATGGGATTGGGAATGTAGGGTCTCAGTCTGTCTTGTCACATAAAATTTTATATCTACTGTGTTTATGTTGGCCCAGACAGGGCAGACAGGCCAGAGCAGAGCTGAGCAGAGCTGAGCATCGTGTACACTGTACAGCATCCATTCTGGCGGCAATGGCGCTGCAATTTAGTTTCATACTCCGAGCATTAGATGCCTTCTTGATATTGAATTATGATCTGGCTGCCGGAGCTGTTCACGCTCTTTAAATTAGATGGAAAGGCCGGGATAATGCTCTATCTCTGCACTGTGGCTGTCACACAAAGCAATGCAATAAATAATTCGGGCTGAAAGCATTGACCCAGCACGTGTTGAGTTCGAGGCGAGAATCCAGCTCGAGATTAAAGCAGCCTCCGAGGGGCGAAACGGACACACATCGCAGCGTATGTGACCCACTGAGACAACGAGTGCCTCACATGGGGCTGGGGCTGGGCTTGGGAAAGATGGGGAGCAAAAAACTTTAACGACCAACATAATTTGTTAAAAAGTTTTCTGTCATATTAATGGAAAAGTGGCTCAAAATGTGTTGGTCTTCGTGCCTCGTGCTTTTTTGGGTGATTCATGGGGATTAGTTGGGATTAGGGACAGTCGTGGCCAGCAGCAGGAACGGGGGGGCGGGGGCCATTAGACATTTGGATTTGTGTGGCAATCGATTTTTGATAAATTATTTATTGAGCACAGAAAACTAAGAACATAATTAAAGCCAAGCTTAGCTCGTGATTAATGGATGGCCCGGGCCGTGAAGGGAAATCGATACAACCCGAAAATGAACTTTAAATAGCGTCTGATATTTATTCAATGTATAAATATTTAATGCCGAATTTTGTTGCTGATGAGTTGCATATTTGGTTGCGTTCGGGCAAAGTTTTACTCTCAATTTGCATAATCCTTTGCTGGCAGAAATTATCAGGGCGATATTAATTGCCCGCCCATCAGGGCCAGCAAGGAACAGACCGGGACCAGACAAGACCGAAGAGAGCGCAAGAAAATAACAAAAGTTTCTGCAAGCTCGGCATTGGGCCAGGGCCACGTTAATGCTGTTGGAAAACAATTCGGCCGGCAAAATGTTTAGGCCAGCAAATGCCAAATGTTCATTTAATTGCTCCTCTGAGTGGTAGTGGGTGGGGGAGGGGTGCGGCGGTGGTCCCATAAAGGTAAATCACAAGAAATATGAGGGTATTTTCACTTTTGGGTCGCTGCCTCAGCCACATGCTTAATTAAAGCGCTTGGCTTCTTAAGAGTTTCTCGTAAATTACACGGCATTAAATTGGCAGCGGCAAGGGATACGAAGAAGGGGGGCAGGAGCAGCCACATAGGCAGAGGAGGAGGGTGGGGTGGGGTGGGCAGAAAGAAAAGCGAGAGAAAACTGAAAACGACTTTTTATGTCGCTGCGTTTCGGCTTTTCCTCTGCCAGCCAGCCAGGCAGCCAGCATAAAAATAAAAATAAAATTCAAATAAAATAAAATAAAAAGGCTAAGCCAAAAAACGCACAAAACCCGAAACAAAATGTGTACGTACCAGCAAGTGTGTGTGTGTGTGTGGGTGTGCAAGTGTTTCTGTGTGTGTGACGCTGTTGTAAAAGGGTTAAAAGGCGACCAGCGACAGCAAAAACAACAGCGACTGAGGATGGGGCGAAAGGAAGCACAGCAATGAAGCTCTTTTGCTTTTAATGTTGCGGGTGTGTGGGGAATGGGGACTGGGGCAAGGCGGGTCGAGGCAGTGCGATATATCCTTGAGAGCCCTTTACACTAGCCAAAAAATGTGATCAAAGATGCACATTAAATTTGGTCTAATGGCTCATATTTAATTAAAAATCTATTGGTGGAACTTGGCTTATCTCCTTCAATATATTCAGCTGATATCGTTTATTTTTACATAATTAAATATTCAAAATAAACATAATTATATTCCGCATTAGGTTATAATATTTTTTTTTAGCTGAAAGATTTTGCTTTAGACTTTTTTTCCAAGTGTACCCCTGAGCCTGCTCTCTCGCTCTCTCCTAGCTGACCCAAATTCGGGCAGACCTGTAATATCTTACACCTTTTTTACGGGCAGCGAGCGGGGCCAAATACATGCATAAGTAAATGGAGCTCAAATGAGTTTGTAAGTGGAAATGAAATGCATATTTATTGTATTTAAATTGCCAACGAGTTTACGCCGGCCTTAGAGCACAGCTCAGGTTGTCATGTGAACTTAGCTGGGAGGGGGAACGGCAGCGGCAGTCAGCAGGAAAGTAAAGCAAAGCTGCGCAGGCGGAGGCGAGAGGCGAAGGCTGTGGATGAGTCAGCAACAGGACATGCAGTAGAACGGAAATGGCAACAGGACCGTTTTCAAAATGGCGTCTGCATTTCCACTGCCAACCGGCAACAATGGACGATGCGCCATTTGCGACTAAAAGCATTGCACGGCAGTTTAGAGTTTTCTTTTCGCACTCGGCGCAAGGCGGGCAAAGATGCGCCAAACGGAAATCGTGTGGTGTGTGCAGGCGAGGGGAAGCTTAGCCAAATGAAGCGGAAAGAATGTACAGGAGCGACGCATAGGCGAACTATATATCCCAACTAAATGTGGGTGCATATGCACGTCAACAATCGAGTCGCATTTCGGAGCGGGGGAGAACTTCTCGAGCTGCTGGTGTCATGGCGGAAATGAAATTCTCACAGACACGCAGGCAGAGGCAGGAGGAGAAGGAAGGCTGTGATGATGCAAGCATCAAATAAACAGTTTGCATAGCAGCAGCAAGAACACGATGCAAACAACCTTCATACGTGCTGAACGCACACAGACACAGTCAGAGGGACACTCGCAAACAAAACGCCGGACACTTGCAGAGGCGAAAAAACCAACCAGGCGGATGAGTGAATAAGTGTCTCTCGATGCTGTTGTTGCTTGGCAAGAGTTGCTGCTGCTGCTGCTGCTGCTGTTACTGTTGTTCCTGCTACGGTGCAACATTGAAAACTCGTTTTTAAAATGGCAATGCCCAGCAGCAGCAGCAGCAGCAGCAACAACTCTTACCACAAGCAACAACAAAATATGACATGTCCATGTCCGTTCGCTCGCTCGCTTTCAGTGTCCGTTTCCTTGCCTCGCAATGCCAGTAGCCCTGCCACTGCCACTGCCCCTGCCACCGCCTGGCCAAGTGGCTCTGCTCAGCTGTGTTCTGTCCAGCTCTGTTTCGCTGGGCCAGGGCTCGCCACTGGCAGCCAGCCATTGCCACAAGTGCAACATGCTCGTAATAACCCCTCCGCACACATACACACCCACTAGCGAGTGGGTGGGGTGCGGGGGGCACCAGGAGACAGTCGACAGACGACAAATTGCCATTCATATGCAGTTGGACAAAACTCGGAGCAAAACTTTACGTTTCGCATACACTAACAGAAGGAAACATGGCTGGGGCCAGCTGTTGGTAACGCAGAGTGGAAACCTACTGCTCAGATACTATCGTTGGTCAGATTTGTAGCCGAGGTATGTGCCGAACGGTTGGGGCCAAGTCCAGTCCATATCCAATGGATTGGCTACAGATTTGATAGGGTATTGCGACTGCGACATGCGAAATTCGTGCAGTTTTCATGCCCCTTTTATTTTTCTGCTATTTTTGCTTGCTGCATGCATGCTGGAACATTATTTTGTGACTTGTGCTGGGGAACGGAAACGGTAGGGAAAATCAGTTGCAAGTGCAATTGCAGCTGGAAGCACGCCATGAATAATTTAAGGGCACATTTTGGGGGGCCCACCAGCACCGAGGCACCGAGCCAACGAGCCAACGAGCTTCAGGCAGTCTTTGATTAGCATTCAAATGACAAAAACCAAAACAATATTGTGGACGCTGCGATTGATTTGATTGTTCTCTTTGTGCTCCGTCTCTTCCCTCTCCGATAGATAACCACGGAGGAAACGCAGTACATACGAACGATTGACAACTTAATAGCGTCCCGGCTCAGTCTGAAGCTGCAGCTGCAGGCGGTGCACTTTGTGGCCGGTATTAATGGCCATGGCAATGGCAATGGAAATGGCAACGGGAATGGCAATGGCAATGGCAATAGCAAACGCATTGGTCACCGCCAGCGGGAGTGGGGCTGGCGGTGGCCTTGTTCTGCGTTGCACGGCGCAAATTGGCGATCTCTATCAGGAGTACAAGGAAATCGAGTTGGGCACACCACAAAAGGATCCGGTGCCGGCAAGAGGTAAGCCACAGCAGCAGCGGCACCAACAGCCTGCAGCAGCCATAGAAATTGCATTTTCTTGACCATTTCAGTGACGCTGTCGTCGAGCACGGGACTGCGCAGCTTCTTGGAGGCCTATTTCACCACCTCCAGGGCGGCGCTCACCCGGCAAGGGACGGCCTTTGGGGGCATCGCTATCTGGCTATTCTCGGTGCTGGCCCTCCTGACTGGCTGCAGCCGAAGCAGCTAAATGCAGGCCTAGAGACCCATGTGGAACATTCGATTTGGTTATGGATCTGTTTGGGACGCGGCCCGGATATGGAATGTGTATAGCCTAGATGATGACGATGATGATGGTGCTGGGTGGAGTGGTAATCGATAGCGCATAAGATTAGAGCTCTCGGCCGTGAACCGCATTAATTATCTCTCGTGAATGCCATTTGATTTACACACACACACACGCACACACATCGATACACCCATACAGCCATACATGCGATTCCTGTTGAGTACACACGAGCATTAAACAATAAAACTGTAAATATTTGCTTTAATGATGTAAACGGATACACGTAAATGAACTCGCACAGACACACACAGACAGACACCACACACACACACACACACATGTACGACTAATTGTTAATTAATGGATTATTTAATGACGCATAAAATATTGGATAAAGTATTAATGTTTCATTTGCATTTAGCTTCCACACAAGCAAATATCAACTTAAAGTTTAAGCCATGGAAATCGTCGAAACGATTGCAAAACGCGAAACAATTGTAACAAATTCAAATGCCAATGTCAAGACAAACCAAATACATTCAAACCAGAATAAACAAGCATAATTAATCAAATCAGTTGCGGCACTGACTTCTCTCTCTTGATGCACCCTTTCAGGGGGAACATACTTGTCTATAGTATTTAATCGTGAGCCAAAGGTAAGATAAGGGGGCTGCCAACAATTTTAATCCACTTAAAAAATGTTTTGGCTTTTACACAAAAATAAATTTTGGCTTGTTTAATAATTATTTTGAAAGAGGATTAATTTTTGTTTGGTTATTTTTTCTTTTTTTCATTTTTCGTGGGACGCAGCATTATCTGTACAAATGTCAGGGGTCGATACTGCTGAAAGTAGTTCCAAGTGATGCATCGAAAGCATCTGGTAAGCCGCTCGGTTTGATCGGGATATTTGCCGTTCAGATTGCTGCAACAAAATCATTGTGAAGTCTGATGGAAGATCACGCGAGCCACCCACCTGGTGTAGCAGTCGTTGTACCACCAGCCGCCCCAAAAGAGCTTCGAGCAGTCGGCTTTGCTGGGGTCCGTGTTCTTCCGGTCGTAGGTGGAGAAGGGCATGTTCAGGTGGTAGAACATTCCATTGCCCGCCTCGCCCATGTACTCGCCCAGGGTGCGGATGGTGTAGTTCATTTTGTGGCCGGCAATTAGAAAGCGATCGTACATGGCATAGGATCGAGTGCCATCACCGTTTTGGAATAGAAAGAAGATCGTCATGGGCTGGGACATTGTGATGCGATAGATCTTCTCCAGTCCGTACCAGAACTCCGACTGCATGTCCCCGAATCCGTTCTGGTATGCATTCCATTTCCTCCGAAAGTCCACAAAGTTCTCCCTGCGGCGCTGGATCACCGTCCAGCCACCGCCAAAGAAGCTGGCCACGCACCGCACTGTCGCATTTTTCCTGGTGCCGCTTAAGTAAGTGGTGTAGATGCCATCCATCTTGGCCATGCTGCAGTCATTGATAAATATTCTGTGCTTCACAGCAGGTTTGCTGTTGCTGTAATTGTTCACCTCATTCGGATCGGGCCTGTCCACCATCCTTTTGGCCGCATCTATTCCCAGCAGCACTAAAACCAAACCGAACAGCCACATTCTCGATCGCACTGATTGCACATACTAAAATGTTTGGCTCTCTACGAAAATAAACTCTCTGTGTCATGCTTGATATTTGACATGCTTCTTTTGCTTATCTTATGGATTATTCCTGTTCGATTGGAATATTTCAGTGGCTTCGGTCCGTTGCAAAATCAACGAAAACGAACAACAGGCATGTCATGCCGCAAACATAAAGTTTTCGTTGGATTATCTCACAATTCTTTATCAAGCAAGTGCCATTTATTTAATTATATTTATTTATATTTATTTTTATTTTTATAATATTATTAATTTATTTTATTTATATATATTATTTATGTACTCATGGGTTAAATGTTATTTATTTGTAAAATTATTAGAAATAACTGAAATAGAAGGTGAAACATGACTAAGGCTGACTGCCTCGAAAAAGAGAAATTTCCATCCACTTTCGGAAAGAGTATTTTCAGTATGAGGCTGAGCGCTTTAACATTTTCCGCCGAGCTCAGCTGCAAGTCGGCGAAATGCTCAATTGATTGTCAACAGAGCAGTGACAAGTGAAACGAACTCAATTTACAACGCGTTTCGAACGCGTTTTTAAGCGCGCCCTGCGAATTGTATGGAACTGGCGCAGTGCATACTTTTAGGCTGGCGCTGCTTAATAAACTGCTTGCAGCGCGTTGATTGGGAGCGGAATGGCAAGCAGTGCATATAATGCAATTAAAATCAAATATATACGAGGCAGTCGCCGTGCCGCACCGCACCGCGCCGCAGTTTAGTTTTGCACTTTCCGAAAAAGTCATTAAAAGATAAAATCACAAAATCAATTAGCCAGAAACTTTAGCTGGCTCTGTCGCTGTCTATGGTCTGGGTCTTCGCTTGGGTTTGGGCTGGAGTTTGTGTTTGGGGTTGTGATTGGGCTTGGGCTGAAACTGAAACTGAGACCAGGCCTGGGCGGGCGCCATCTAGCCTGACCATAAATTGCAACACTTTTATCGTCATCCCAGGCCCGCCTGCTGTTGTCCTCTTGTCCTGGTGCCGGTGCCGCCTATTTCTGCCTCTGCCGTTGCCTTTGCCTTCGCCTCTGCCTCTGGTGGTGGCAGTTGCACAGTTGCACAGTTTCCGATTTCCGTTTCCGCTTTGCGGTGCTCGCCTTGGAGCTGTGAAGCTGGCGCTGCAACTGTAGTTGGAGCTGCCACTGTGCCGGAGCTGGAGCTGGCTTTTTATTTGCCGCACACTCGCTCGCCTCAATGCTTGCATAAGTGGGCAGAAATCAGCTCCTCCACTTGGCCAACAGCGTGGCCTGCTGGTGCTGCTGGTTCTGCTGCTGGTTCTGGTTGTGCTGCTGCTGCTGCCCATGTATTTGGTTTTTTGGCAAACGCATTTTTTCATTACTTTGGACTGGCCCACGGCCAAGTTGTGGCCCCGGCAGGCAATGGCAAAATGGTTGATGGTAGATGGCAAATGCATTTGCTTGTATGTTAACGTGCATCATTCGAGCCTGCCCCAGCCACTGCCACTGCCACTGCCACAGCCTTATCCTTTGCCGGAGGTTCGGGGCAGGCCAGCAGCCAACCGAGCGAGTTCCGCTCGCATTCGCATTCTCAGCCACGCCCTCGGACAATGTACACAGCAGAAAAAGCAGAAGCAGCAGCAGCAGCAGAAGAAGCAGCACCAGCATGAAATATTTTTATGCAATTGAAACGAATTGCGAAAAAATGATTTATGCCACAGCATTAAAGCCCAAATTGGTACACTCAAAGGGAAGCAGTTCTGATATATGGTCATGCGATACGCTTCATATGGCAACAGGGCTGATAACATTATAAAGCCCAGCCAGACGCTGCTCGTAATGAAGCCAACACTGCTGGGGCTGGGCATGGGGATGGGGAGAGATCCGATTTGGCCCTGAATGGCATTTTACAGCGGCAAAAGAAAGCTCAAGTATTTGAATGGCTTTCGGCTTTCGGCTATCGAAATATGTATATAATTTTTAAAGGAAAACGCATTCAATTCCCCCGCAGTAAATTCAACGAAATTCCATACGAACTTATTTTTATTAATTACTTTCCATGCTCCGGGAAACACCACTCAGTGTCAGTCACATGCCCGGACAAACGGAGGCTCATTACAGGTCAATTAATTAATTGAAGCCTACCAAATAGTAGCTGAGCTGCTCCACAATACAGCCATAAAATTGAATGGACCAACAGCTCGGCACACTCGGCGTACAGAGAGATAGAAGCACAGTCGCCAGACAGCACCGAGAGGCACATATCCGGGGGCAGGGAAGAGCGATGGCGAGCCAACAAAATGAATTGCTATAATCACTGAGGCAACAGCAGGAGCCACTCAACAGACCAGGACTAGGAGAGAAGATGGAGATGAAGACGGACACACAGAGAGAGAATCCCTGTCCCTGTCCCTATCCACATGCAATGACATATTGTGAAAGGCATTTGATTCGACTGGCAAAGTTCATGGCTTTGACCATGCCCAGTGGTCAAGCGGCCATTTGAATTTGACTTTTAATGGCAAATGAATCTCTCCATTTGCTTCTCATCCTCTCCCACTGTCCACTTTCGGAAACTTTTTCTGAGTGCGAGAGCGTTTTATCCGTGCCCCTCCGCCAGCGAAAGTTATGTCCGAATGTTCCATTTGGGCATACAATTGCTTCGTTAGCGTTTAAAACACAATCATTTTATTCGAAATGCAAACCATTTAACCTATACATATACTCGAGGGGGTTGTGCTAAGCCTCTTAATGGATGTATGACACAATTTGGGGATTATGCCTGTACACAGAAATGGACTTTTAATACTCGAAGCTATACTTATCCGGATGATTCAATCAGCTAGAACTTTACTAATTCAACTAGGCCATTGCCGGTTCATACATTAGCATAAATTTGGCCCATCATTGTTATGCGATGATTCCTGGATCAGGCGCTGGGGCATGTGTCAGGCCCCGCCCGGCCCGGCCCAGCCCGATTGATGCCATGAATATTTTATTAACATCGGCACGCAGCACCCTTCGACACCAAATAGATCGCACGGGAAGGGTGCGCTCCTATTTTTTACGTAATTCCAAGCCTGAATTGGGCAAATGAGATTTTCGCACGAAATTTGCATTGCATATTGTTGGGGCCGGCTACGTGCAGCTGGCTGACAAATCGTCATTAATAAACCCTCCAGGAAGAGTGACAAAGTGACTGAATAACTGAGATTGTTTATGTGTGTGTGTGCTATTCTGTGGGCGTGGCAACAATGGCGCTTCGTTAGTGCAGCAGCAGCATCAGCAGCAGGCAGGCAGGAGCAAACCTGCCGAACAGCAATCAAAATTCAATTTATTTAGGCACAGAATTCAATTTTTATATCTTTACGTTATTTGCCTTTGATTTGTCTCCATTCGGTTTCCTTGTGTTCACATTTTATGGAAATGAAATTTAATTGCAATTTTCAGGCGCAGCACAAAGGCAAAAATTCAGTGTACGAGCAGCAAACTGGCCCCAGGAATGACAACTAATAAAACTAGCCATTTAATTAATAATTTCGCAACACAGTAATTACGCAGCATAAATTCCGATGCCCAAAATAGCCAGCGAGCTAATTATACAACCTAATTTATTTTATTTGTTGCCAGACAAGAACAAAAAAAACAAAGGGATAAAGCCAGCTAGAAAGCTTAGCGCAAAATACATTATCGCGGCTGGGCTAATGTAATATATACTCAAAACACACACACAAACACACACACACTGACATACCGATTTCATTGTTATTCTCCAAAAATTAAATGTAATTTAATAAACCGAAATTGCGCATCTGCGAGTATGTATCTTGTTTGTTAGCTTCCAGCGTACTAATTTCTGGGCTGTGCCGTGCCGTGCTGAGTGTGTTTGCTCTAGTAATTTGCATTTAATTTCGCTTTATGCAAATTTTAAATTATATTCCACAACAACAACGATTGGGAATCGTGTGTGGAAGCCCATTTAATTAAATAGACATAAATGCGAGTTCAGTGCACAATCGCTGGCCATGCAAGTGATAAAACCAGCATCAGCATCAGCACCAGTCCCAGGGCCCTCGGCCCTCGGCCAGCTCCCGCCCAGATGCCGCGGAAGCCGCAGCATTTAAGCGCCGTTTAAGCCCGCTCGACTTGCGGCCCATCATCAACCTGTCGGGCTGCCAGGGGACAGGCACTGACGATGACGACGTGGATGACACCAGCAGCGGCAGCAGCAGCAGCAGCGTGTAATCAACAGTCGAACAAATGGACAGACTCTCGGGGCCAGTCAGATATATATGTATATGTCTGTGTATAAATGTCAGGGCAGGTCTGAGTCATGGAAGTACTCGACCCCAAAGACCGCAAACAAAAACAGCAACAAACATTTCTGAGCGGCTGTCAACGAATTCGGTTTGCTCTTTCAGGCTGAGAAGCCTGAACAAGGTGCAACAAATATCCCCAGGAAATAAAGCCAGGAAAATGCAGGCATATTTTCACAAAAATAAAATAGTAAAAATAATTCGCAAAAGAATATTTCCCCAGAGGAAGAACATTTCTGCAGAGCGTTCAAAAAGGTAAAGAAGAGATTTTAATAAGCTGCCGATCAGATCCTTTTGGTGATATCATCGCTCCTCGCAACCAGTTGCATTCCATAGGGATGATCCAGCAGCCTCTGTGTGTGTGGAGTGGGCGGCACACAGACGGACAAATGTTGGATTTTATTTCCCACTTTGTCATAATTGTGGAAATGGCGCCGTGCCTCTGGGCCCGATGCGGAGAGCAAGTGTTGACAGTTAATGCTGGCAAAGCTGTCAAAGGTGCGGAGTTCGAGGTCCGGGCCAGTGGACCACGAAATGCCGCAACAACCAATGCTGATCCGGAGCGTTTTAAAGGTTTCAATTTACGCAAATGCTTACGGCCCCAGGGCCGTCAGCCGCCAGCCTGCAGCATCATGGTCTGCAGCATCACGTAGTGTCGACAGTTGTCTGCGCTCAATGCCAGTGCCACAGTCGGAATGCCTAATTGTGGCATGAGCACATGCAGCACGGGCAGCACAGGCCCGCCACCCACGCATGCAGGTACGTAAGCTCATTACGCATACGCCGTGTGACAACGGAGCAAACAATGCCAGCACGAGGATGAAGACAGCGACAGCAGCATCCAAAGCAGCAGCAGCAGCAACAGCAGCAGCAGCATAACCACATCATAAACGATGGCACCACAGTCGCACGCATGAATTAAGCATTCCGCAAAAGTAACTGCAGTGCAGTGGGCAATTGCCAGAGAGTTTTGGCTGGCAGGCCAGACCAAAACACGTACTCGCCTCGCCATGCACGTCATGACATGGTCGTGGTCCCGTCCGGGTCTTGGTTCTGCCAATCTGTCTCTGCCCCCGTCGCCTGGCCCTGTCCGGGTCATGTTTGCTTACTGCGTTGGCGTTGGCGTTGGCGGAGTCGGCGGCTAACCTTCAGTTGAAGTTCAACACAGTGTTGCAGTTGCATCTGCTGGCTGCTGGCAGCCCTACGATTTATCATGGACAATGGAGCCGAACCACGGAGCCATGCAAAGCGTGTGTTCTCGTCTCGGAGGCGATTCACGAGCAAATTTATAAGCGCGAATTCTCATGGCAGGTCTAAATCAATTGCCATTGCCATTGCAAGGAACGACTATTTCTTTGGCAATTGTCAATGTTATTTTATTTGCGCGCCTTTCCGTTGCCTATAAATCCTATTCTGGTCAGCAGAAGCAGCAGCAGCTGCGGCAGCCAGCACAAACACAGGGAACGCACATGTTTGATACCTCAACGTGAGCTTTGCAAGATGCTGAGGAACAGTCCTTATACTCCCCTCCAGCTAATGGGCAGCGCGGCAGGATGTGGGGAAAAAAGTAGCAAGAAACATTCGCCACAAGACTCCCTAGCCGCACTAAATTCAGCCGCAAGGACATGGTCTGGAGTCCTGCCTGCCTGCCACCGGCAGTAGCAGTAGCAGCAGCGGCAGCAGCAGCGGCAACAAGGATAATAACTTCATTTCCGTGGCCGGGCAACGTGTTGTCCTGCACGGCAGTGTATTGTCCTGCCAGTGCTTAGCGTCTCGTAATTGTTTTTTATTTCCTTTTTTACGTCTGTTCTGCCCAGCGCTTCTTAACTTAAAAAAATGTGAAATATTCCCGTGCAATTCCGATTTAGTTTTTGTTAACATTTCTGCAAAATATTCGTGTGTTTTGCTCACCTTCTCCGTGGCTTTGTATTTTTCTCTGTGGCGGGTTTCCGTTTTTTTTCTTCTTTTTGGTTTCTTTCTCTACCAAATTTTATTTACGCATTTTATTCGATTAAAGCTGAATTGCTCTCCCGCAAAATTGCGTAATAAAGCTCTGGCAAATTTAATTTGACGAGGATATAAAAAGGTAGCCCTCGCCATCTAGTCAAGTGAAAACCAATGACCTAACCGATGCTTTATTGCCGGAAGCCCTAAACTGATTTTCTTTAATATTTTCCAATAAATTTAGGTAAAACTTAAGAGTATATTTGATATCTTGCCTTTACCTGGGGTATATATATCCTTTAATATTTGATATCTTGCATTTACCTGGGGTATATATTTCCATTAATTAAGGAATAATTTGAGGTTTCCAGTTGCTTCTCTGATGGATGCAAAAAGTTATTTAAATAATCTCAGAGGCTTATGCATGTTCTGCAACAGTGTGCCGAAATGAAACCTAATATTTCCCTATTGCCATTGGCAGCTTCTGGAAATACTTATTCTTTCGTTCGTGGATGCTGTGCTCGGGTAGCAAATTATGCGAGCAACTTTACGGAAGACCTTACAAATTATTTCTGCATTCAATTAAGCGAATCTTTAGAAATTCATGGTAAATTCTTGAGATTATGTAAATAAGAAACTCTACAAGGGTACACATACTCGAGGCGCACATGCCTGCTAGGAGGTGGCTGAGGATGTGGCTGTGGGGTACGGGCAGGGCAGGAGAGCACTTGAGCAAATTAACAAAATTTCAATCACACTTCATTAGCAGAGAGAAATTTGAATGGGGGGATGGATGCACAGGGAGAAATTCAGGCAGAACTACAATGATGACAGAAGCGGCACAGTTGACGGGTGGGGTGGGGTGGGGGGTGGGGCATGTGTGACAAGGCACCGCACATTTAGCAAATGAAATGTTTCAAGTGCGTTGGGGGTGGAGCCCGAATGAAAGACCGGATGGGGCCGCAGCCGCCGATGCTGATGCTGGTGCGGAGAATTAGCATTTAAGCTGCTGAATATTTAAGCAAACATCCGAGTAAGCCCTGGCCAACAAAAAAACTGTTATTTAAGTGGCGATTCTTGAATTAACCCCATTTGGATGCGCGGTTATTCCATCCACATTTTAATTACTTGCATCACATGCAGACGGCCAAATATTTTTGCAAGACTTGAGCAATGTTTGGCCAGCCAGCCAGGCAACTATATAAATATTCTAGGATGCGGCGAGCAGATAAAAACCCCCATTCCGAGTTGCATAAATTGAGATTTTTTTTGTTGAGCGAGAGGTGCATAAAACACTAAATGCTCTTAAAAATATTGTGCGGTTGCCTGGGCCCGATCTCTCCCGTCCCCAACCCCATTGACGGCTGTCAGGAAGCAATGGCGGACGTGGCAGGCGGTGGGGCGGGGCGGGGCAGATGCCGCAGGTTGCGGATGTGTGTGCCACGGCTCCACATATTGCCCGTGGCGCCACTAAAATATTATTTCATGGAATTTGCTTAAGGATGCAGCGGCAGCAGCGGCAGCCAAAAAGTTTGCTTATCCTTGAAAGTTTATTTTGTGCCGGAAATAAACAAAATTGCGCTCGTTTGGATCCAACAAGCCGCACGGCACCACTCCAGCACTCCAGCACTCCACCACCCCCAAAACCAACCTCACATGTGCGCCGGGCTGCTGCAAATGCATCATCATAATAAGTGGTTACCCGAGCTGTGGGTGGCACAGCAAACAGGTGTGGGAGCGACTTGCTTTATTGGCCGCTTCACGTCTTTAAGGAAATGTGCCTGACAACTCGAGGTACGGGGGCAGCCTTGGCAGGAGCTCTCCAGCATCTGGAGCGGGACTCTTTACTGGGTAACGCCGGCGGCGACTGTTCGTCAGGCCAACTAAAATAAATACACAACGTTGAAATTTAGAAGAATATTTGCACAGCAATTATTTTCATAGCAGCGGCAACAAGGCCAAAAACAAAAGTGAATTGTTGGCCGGAGCGAGTCGAGCAGCAGGACAGGACAGGACAGGACAGGAGCCGACCCAGTCCGGGACAGAGGCCATTACGAAAACATTTAATTGTTATTTTTACCAAATGAATGGCAAACGGCCCGCAGCACACGACACAAATTGCGGTGTGCTCATTACGACAATGTGCGCTGAAGATGAGATGGGGTTGGGCTTGGGTTTGGGTTTGGGTTGCTTCAGCTTTTCGTTCTCGTTCTGTCGCTGTCGTGGAACTGGGGGTCATATGCAGACGGAGCAGCCACAGGGACAGATAGACCACAAACGTTAACGCATCTGCCATCTTTCATGCTTGGCCTGACCCCGAACCGACTCCCAGAGCCCACTTCTTCTGGTACTCTTCCTGCTGCTTCTGCTGCTGCTGCTGCATGACAAAGCTGCATTGTTGAGTCGACCTGCGGCTGTGTGGAACGCATTCAGGCGAGCTGGCCAAGTGGAGCACTCCATTGCGTGTACCTGGGACATATTTTTTCCACTAATTAAAATAAACAAAATGCCAGAAACCCGCAAACTGGGCAGCAGTCCTCGGTACGCACTCGCACCGGCATCCTCAGACCCATCATCTGCTGCGGGACAGGAAAGTCAGTTTGCGGCTGTGTTGTTGGATGAGCAAAGTGGCACAAGGTTGAGCTGCAACCACACCGGACAGCAAACAGCAAACAGCAAATGGCAAATGGCGAATAGAAGTGACCTGTCCCGGCCTGGCATTGACACGCTCCGATCATGTGCCGGGGGACAGGCCAGGCCAGGGGCTGCCAATTTGTGGGACTGCCCAATACAGTGAACTCTGGCAAAAAGTTTCCCGTTTAACAATTATCAGCAATCAGCCGGAGACCTCTCGCATACCCCCTGGGCGTAATTCCATTTAATTACGTATACGCAACTTGGAAAACTGATTGAAAAGAAGAAGCAGCAGCTACCAGAAACCTCTGCATTGCACCGAAGGGAAGTGCTTGGGACACACACACACACACACAGCACTGCGCAGCACAACACAACACAACACAACACTTTCATTTCAATTTTACATAATCATTTTAATAACAACTTTTTAATTGCTTATTCATGTACGGCTAAGGGAAACTGCTGCCGGACAGGACAGTACAGTGCAGGACAGGAGAGCGTAGCTCAGTCCAGCTCGGCTCAGCGCGCAGCTCTGCTCCCAAGGCTCAGCACTTCAGCCGTGACCCACCGTCCGATCTTCTCGCAGGCAGGCGGCCCGCCCTGCCTTTGCAGCATAAACTTTTGCTTTTTAAATGTTTCTTTATTAGTTGCTGTAATTGTTTTTTGTTTCTCTCAGAGTGCTCTGGCGCTAGAACGCGGCGGGGGGTGGGGGGCCGGTGAAGGGTCTTGGAACAGTGAACACGGATTCAACAGAACTCTGAAGCGGTGGCTGCGGTTCGTTGTTGTTGTTGTTGTTGGTTCTGTTGCTGCGGCTGTTGTTTCTTCATCAAAGAAATCGAGACTGCCAGTCCTCAGACCTCAGTCCCCAGACTGGTGCTGAAAGTTTACGCGAAATGCAGCTGCAACAAAGTTGGCAAGAAATAGCTAAAAACATTTTGCGTTTTCTTTTTATTCTATTTTAGTGAGCGCTGTTGTTGTTTGTGTCTTTTGTAGGAGCACCGGAAATGCTCCAATTTTGTGTCGGACCGATGCGGAAATGCTTGCCAGCAACAACGTGGGCTCAGAAAGCTACATCTTGTTATACCTATATTTATTTGTACAGCCCAAAATATATACCCACTAAATGTGTAACAGTTGAACTTCCCCAGGTGGGGGGCGGCAGCTAGCGAAAGGAAAATATCTTTGCATGGGCTGGCCCATCTTTAAGGCCGGAAATTAATCAATTTAAGCGTTCGCGCCACCATTTGACATGCCGCAAGCAAATGTACAAGCCACCATGAGCACTGACAGCAGCTGCATTTCACGACGGTGTAAACAACTTCCGAGCCCAGCGGTAAGCAGAGTTTTGCTCTTCGATTACTGTCATGGCGACCGGCATTCGAGGCTTGTGAGGCAGAAAAAGAACGCTTTGAGTCTTTGAAAACTATTATTCAGCACGAATGCTCCGAATGTTTTTGCTCTAGAAAACATTAAAAAAACTGCAGAAATATATATGGATCAAGACGAAAACAAGCAGCCAATAGGCAGGGGGATACGACCTTAAGCCACATTTTAAGCGAGATAAATAAATACAAATAACAAATAAGTATAAAAACAGTATAAACCGTTCTGATTTTCCAGCATTATAGTTGATTAAATTTTAAAGTAATTTATTTTATTTGTACGCCTAGAACTATGGAGAACCTTGAGTTTCTAAAAGTCCAATCAAATTTTTATTGCATTTTAAATACATATTTTTCGAAAACAAAAAGTATACAAATTCGATAGACTAGAACTTGAGGGAGATTTTGTGTGTGTTTGTGGCTGTTGGTTATTTAAACTGCAGCATTTCGACAGCAAAGCACCAGAAATTTCAACTGTAATTTGCGCCTTTGTTTTGCCGCCTGTCCAGAAGTTTCTCGTGCACAAAACTTTCTAGCCCCCCCAAAGAAAAACATCCCAAGACCGAATCCAGAGCCAAACATAAAACGAAAACTCAACCAATAAGAATGGCAAAAAGAGTTGCTAAGCAAGAAAATATAAATAAGTGTATACACACAAGCACACACATATCTAAACAAACACACACACACACACACATACAGAGTGAGAACATTTTTGAATCACAACTAAATTAAAGAAATGCTTTCGGCGACACAACATTTTACCGAGGCAGGAGCAACTTTCGGTGCAGGCAGAGCGGCAAGTGCGGGGACTTAGCAGCTCAAGTGTTTGGTGTTGGGTGTGTGGAGTGTGGAGTGCATGTGTTCTGGGAATTCGCTCAATCAACATTAGCATGTTTGTCGAAGCAAGAAATGCAATTTATTTTCTCTACCGAAACTTTATTCATTTTCAGCAAGAGGATAACGTTGAGAGAATGCAGAGGCAGCACTGTGTAGCGATGTCCGTGAGCGAACGTTGCGTATACGCAGTCCACAGTCCACAATTCAACGACAAGCTGATAACAGTTTAGTCCCAGTTAATTGCCACAAGCAAACAAGAGAGCAACAACGCGCTAGCCACAGCAGTAACAGTGGCAGCAGCAGCAGCAGTAGCCGGAGACAAAGCAACGTGAGCTAGCTGGGGCACAGCGGAGGGCGCACAATCGCATATCTATGTATTAACACATTGGGGGATCAGGTGATGGACGATGGCCATGATGTTGACATGTGTAAGTAAACTGGAGCACAAATCGATGGTCAGATGCACAGGCAGTGGGCAGTGGGCAGAAACTCGACACATGCCACCAGTGGCATGGCATCGGGTAGTGGCAGTGCCAGTAGCTGTGGAAGTGGAAGTGGCAGCGGCAGGACAGCAACAGCTCATTAGATTAATGACGCTGGTAATGGATTAGCGAGCATCGAAGCCGACAGTAGACGGTGGACGGCGGACCGAGGACAGGCGACTTTGTCGTTGCCGTCAGTTTGTCTAAGCTGGCAACCAAACAGCAGCACGTAATTAGTGCCATAGGTCGGGAACTGGTCCGGCAACGGCAACGCAAACAGAGGCGTAGAGGCAGATGGAGACCCAGGCAGACTGGACAACAGATGCTCCACCAATAACAACAAGCAACGACAATTTGTTATTATATTTGATGGAACCAAACTGACGTTAAATGCACATTAATTTAAGCATTTTAAATTTCCTTAGTTGATCAACATTAATGGCGAATTGGGAACAACAGCAACTAACTTATTGTCTGACCAATTCGCCCTTCCCAATGTTCTTTATAATATCAGTAATAACTTAAGCGTCTTTGGCGTTCCGCTCCCCTTTGTGACAACGTTCGCTGCATTTTAATTATGCCCTGCCCGGCCAGAGAAACCTTAACAGTTAAATATATAAAATACAATTGTGTACAACTGTGTGACTGTGTGTTTAATGCTCTGCTTTTGCTTGTTTTAAAGGCTAATTTGAATAAATGCCAAGAGGAGAAAAGTTCAACTGCAAAATAAAAGAATTTCGAATGCTCTTCTTTACAAAAAAGGTAGTGGAATCCGTGCCTGGAACTGAGTTGCATGCAATATAAATCATCAAAATTATAAATATATTTCTGATGCCAGTAAAATCATGACTTCAGCACTGGAATATCATGGCCATTTCATATAGGGCACTCGTTTTTCCCCATTTTAATGATGGAACCAAAAAAACAAGCTCCCTTTCAGAATCCCCAGGCCTGTCACAAGCGTACTTAAAATGTCTAAAAGAAACATTTGTAACTAAGTTTTTGGCCCAGTTCTTTGGCAACGAGATTTGCATGCTGAACAGGCAATATCAGCAGCAAGAACCAAAACAACAACACAGGCAGAAGGCAGAAGTCCACTCATATTTTGGCAACAATTTATGCACAAAAGGCAATGAGAACTTAAGTGATTTCAGCTGTAAGCTAATTGGGGGCTCTGCCATAAAAGCCAGTGACTGTGTCCGACTGCGGCCATTGCTGCACCGCAGCGCAGCATTGACAACTTCGTTTTATTGACACCTTCATCAAGTTGGCTCTAACACGGAGCATGCGGCAGGTTGAAACGATTTGCCCACTGTCCGCGGCCCACGGCCCACGGCCCCACTGCCAACTGGCGTTTGTCAATCTTCCAGACACTTCAAATGGAGCCGGTACAGGGAACGCGTGCCAGTGACTCAAACATGCTTCTAAGGTCGTTACTGAGGCGGACCGAGCCGATCCGAACCGAACCAAGCTGGGAACCGCACTGAGCTCTGGCCCCGCACATAGTGGCACATGGTACATGGCTCGGTTTGATATGCCAATTAGAATGGAGCTCACGTAGAGGTTGTTTTTTAATCGGCGCTAGTTTCTTGTTGCTCCCGCTGTCATATTTAACTGCGGACCGAGAGGACTGCGAGCGGCGAACGGCGCACTGCTCCTGTCCGCCGACTCCTGCCGGCTACTGGCATTTCGCATTTAAAATGTCATGTTGTCAATCGCTTGGACAAGTGTCCACGCACTCCGCAGCTCGGAGTCTTGTCAGCTTATGTGCCGCTTATGTGCGGTCTGTAGATAAGCATAAATTACGAATGACAGGGCGGAGTGGCGGCGTGAAGCGGCGGGGCGCCTTCATTAAATGTGCAACAGTTTTTTGCTCGACCGGGCGAGGCACCACCACACCAGCACAGGAGCTGGGAACCAGAGTGCAACGTGCGGCAGCCAAGCCGACGACAGCGAGTTATTTGTAGCAGGATGTAGGTCGAGATCAACCTTGAAATCGAAATGGCAACTGAAACCGAAAGCAATGTCAACGACGCTGCTGGGTGTGTCTGCTGACCGATTGAGAACAGTATAGAAGATTAATTATGCTCCCGATTGAAATGGTAGCTGCTTGAAATTGTCCAATAAAACCGAGTACACTTGGCGCTTGCTTAATATTAATAATAATAAATAATAATACTACAAATTATAATTATAAGTATCTGCTAAGGTGCCAAATTGAGTTCTTCTTCATAGAATAATTATTCCCTGGTGTTATCATCTGCATGAAAATTCCCAAAAGCGAACCAGAACCACCCAAATGTAAATAATATGTATCCTCTCCATTAAAGAGTTTTACGACTAGAGCAGAGAAAATCACCCACTTAAAGTTCACCGACCGCAACTCAGCGTTTATAGTGTTTAACATAACACCAAATCTAACATTTCGCATATGCTTAACGATTTTTATACCCTTACCAATGCAGCCATCCTTCAGTTAAAATTGTTGTTAAATCCAAATAAAATATTCAACTAATTCTTCAGAGCTGAGTTTTTCTAATGTGAGAAGCTGTGTTTAGCTTACTCTTTTCTAAGCAAGATCAAAAAGTCCGGCTTAATTCGTCATCAACTTGTGGGGGCAAACTAATTTCTGGAACAATTTTTGGGCAGATGGAGCAATAACCTTCTAAAAACGACCTCGACGGCATGGCGAATGATTTATTTTAGCCTTATAAAAAGCAGCAAGAGTATTACAATCAGCGACTATCCCCATTTGGCAACTGTTGCTAGTTTTATGTTATTTATATAACCGTTTATTTATCGCTTTTTTCGCAGCTCCATCTCAGAAACGATGCGTGAGAAAAGAAAACAAAGGAAGCAACAAATGTTTGCTGATCTCTATCGGCCAACTTTACTCCGGAGATATTTAAGACCCTCGATCCCTCCTAGACAAAGAACTTTCCCGGTGCAGGCCTGCCAAATTTAACACACGCTTGACAAATCAAGGGACCCGAAAGCGAGGCAAACAAAAAATTGGCCATAAAAGTTGTGTTATTACCCGTGTACGAGTGCCGTGTATCGTGTACCGCCTGCTCGAAATTCTCACATATAAATTGCTCGAAATCAAGTGTTTAACCCTGAAAAGGGGTGCCTGGCCAAAGCGGGGGAGGCGGGGGCTGGGGCTGGTGCTGGTGCTGGGCGAGCAAGGAAATAAAACCAAATGCGAAAGTAAATGAATGCACGATCCGTATGCGCGGGCCGTTCTGGACTTTCTCTTTTCAAAAGCGTGTAAATAAGATTTTTATTATATTTATAACATTTATGTAAAGTTCCCAGGTGAGCACCCACCCCGGCCCAAGCAGGTGTGTGACACTTTTTTATTATTTCAGTTCAGTTTCAGTTTCGTTTTTTTTTCCCCCTCCGTTTCTTTTCTGAATTGCGCGTTTTACTGACCCACTTATCACGCGGTGCGGCATCAGAATGAAGTGCCAGGCGCTGCCAAGGTTTGTTCCTCCTGGCAGCAACTCTCACCCACCAACGGGGCAGCGGCAGCTACGGGCAGCGGCACGGCTGGATGTCTGATATTACATATACGTCATTTAAAGAGCAAAAGCAACTGTGCAAATATTTTTATGCGCGCATAAAACAATGGACAGGGACATTGTGCCATTAACAAGCTGAACGAGAAGGGCAGGGTGTCCACCGAGTCCGAAGATTGAGATACCCTTGCAGATGCCCCCATGAATTATACATACGTAAATAACAAGAAGTATATCAAAATAAACCTTATATGGCTGGAATTTGATTTCATTTAAATCATAATACTCCATGTAAGGGTATCAAAACAGAGGGTGATAGCGGGAGAGAGAGAGTAAAAGAACAAAAGAGTCGAGCCCACATTTCGTAGGCCATCAAATTGTCAGCGAATGTGAAATTTTGAATAAAATGATGAATTTATGTGAGTCGCTGACGAGCGCGCGTCAAACGTGCGAGAATTCCGACACTCGAGCGAATCCGTGGCAACCAACTGGTTTTTGTGTTTTTTTTGTTTCCCGGTTGCCGGGCGTGCATCTTGTAGATTCTTTTTCTGGCAGAGCCAGCGATTCATTCAGCAGCAAACAATGTAGGGAGCACACTCACTGAGAAGGACAAGGAGAGCAAACAAAATTTACTCAAAATATTCGCATGTTCCTCTTCAGCGTTGACTTAACCCGAATTCGGCAGTGGGGATGGATGAAGGTGCAGAGGTGATTGGAGGAGTGACTGCTTCGAGTGCATTTACAGTTATACAGTTAAATATCCAATGAAGTGGCCTGGCCCAGAACCTTAAAGACATAAGACGGCTAAATGCAAATGCTGACAAAATATATCCATCCGCCAGACAGCCAGCCAGCCAGCCATCCATCCATCCATCCATCCGGCAGTGCACTCACACGCACACACATTTCGGATCAGATCATTTGCTGGCAGCTGGCAGCTGATGCGACGGATTACACAACTCGGCAGTCGTCGCTGTGACTATGACTTAAGCTCTTCTGCCCCGATTGTTATTGCTGCGCTGGTAACGAGCTGCTTGGGTAGCCGCTGTGCCAACAATAATACTCGCAAAGCCGATGCGCCACTTTTCCGCTCCCCCAGCAATGAAATGAAATGATAATTTCATCAACGCCCCCTCACCACCACCAAGCGCCCCACTGCTGCGCTGAATTGAAAACAGATTCCACACGGGGCGCTGAACTGGCGGACAATTAGATTCCTTGCTGTGGAAATTAATTATGCGTGCACATTTCAATTACTCGGCGAAGACTTTGCTGGCATGCTAAGCAATTAGAAGGTCCGGCGGCGGCGGCCCCAACTCAATTAACTTTTTTCGCGCGCTCTCGGCCTCTCAGCTGCAGCGTAAATCAACTTAAATTGTTATGGCTCTTAATATCAAGTATACGCCGGGTGTGCGACGCACAGAGAGAGAGAGAGAGAGAGCCCAGAATCACGGCTGGCATTTGCATGCCAACGTCAGCGGCGACAGCGACAGCGCCGTCGGACGTGCTCAAAGATTTATTGGCGCATTTGACTTGATTTAGCTTGTTTATGTTTTTGCCGGGCAAAACTTATGGCCCAGCATTATGGCCACAAAATGGACATCGAAGTTGTAGCTCAAGCTGGACACTGCCACACGTTGCGTGCGGAAAGGTGTTGCAGCCACACTCTGCGCTCCCCCGCTGGTCTACTGGTCCACTGCCTGATGTGCATCATAAATTATTCTGATGTGCGTTTTAGTTGCTTCGGCTCCTGCTCCCGTTCCAGCTGCTGCTGCTGCTGCTGCTGAAAAATCTGATTGGCCCCGAGCAGAGATAGCGCCAGTTGGGGGCGTGACCGAGGGACGAGTGGTGCTGCAGGTGTTAAATGTCTTGTGCAAAGTGCTGGCACATCAATCCCCGACAGATGTGTGCCAAAGATGCGACTTTAAACTGACAATGACTCATTTGAATGATCAGGCATTTGTTTTGGCTCTGCATGGGCCCGAACTCTGGTGGCCTGATTTGATTTGCTCCCCCGAAAAACACACACAAACCCAGAAATTAATGAGCATTCAGTGTCGGAGGCGCAAAGCCCAAAAAGTGGCCCCGGTGTCTGTGGCAGACACAACACACTAATCCTTTCGTCGTGCATAAAACCATTAAGGTCACCTCACTCTGGGTGGCTGGGTAGCTGTGTGGTTGGGTAGTTGGGCGATGTACTGTACCCTTAGTTGTTGCTAATGTCCGTGTCTTGTAAGTTGTCAGAGAAGGGGACAAAAACTCGACCGAATGCAGCGTCATTCATCACAACAATACAAAACCAGAGAGCTGGCTGCTGGATGCGATGATGGGTTGAGGGGCTGATGGGAAGCTGGGCTGATGGGAAGCTGGGGATAACCGGGACAACGCTCGTCTCTGCACTTAAATGCCGAGCAACGAACCCAGACAAAAACTGGGAAAAACTTACCCATTCACACTCCCCCGTCCCCAACCGCTCTGGCACTCCTGGCAGCCCTTTTGTTTTTGTCAACATCCTCATCCACATCCGCATTCCCCCGCAACGCAGCAGTAGCAGCACCAGCACCACCACCTCAGTGGAGCTCACTTAAGCTGTCTCATGCATTTCGTTTTGCCGCAAACAAAAACATACCAGAACGAATGGTAGCTCGATGGCCCGAAGCCTAAGATACCCTTGCACACTCATCCTTCCGCCATCTACTGTACAGTTACAGCCAGAACATTACATGTTCATTGTACCCTCTGGAAGGGTATCAAAGCATTTTGTTACTGCGCCCCAGCAAAACTGTTAAAAAATTAAAATGCTGCTTAACAACTTTGCCGCATGATAAATGAGCGCAAATACACCAAAAGGTGCCCCAAGCCCCTCCTGCCGCCCGCCCATACCTGTTCCCATTGTTCGGGATCCTTTGTGTGGGCGTTGTCAGGGCGGTGGGAGAGCAGGGGAGAGCAGAGCAGAGCGGGCATTGTGGCATATTTAAGACCAAAGTGTCATCGTAATTACCAAAAATGAGCAACAGACAAGCGAGTGTCTGAGTTGTGTTGTGTTGTGTGTGAGAGGTATGCAAATTGATTTTAATAATAAACTTTGTGCATAAATTGGGATGAAAAATTCGCAGAACTTCTCATCCCGACTCCCGACGAGAGAGAGGCAGAACTTTACAAGCGTTGACTGAGGCAGAATCCCCCCGTAAGTGGCTAACTTTAAGTGTGTGAGTGTGTGTGTATGTTTACTCTCTTTACAGTTAAAGAGCAGGGGGAAAGGACAAGCAATTTCATGAATACTCAAAATAAATTAAAATGCGAAAAGATTTAAATGAAATTCCATACACTTGCACTTGCAGAGATGGCTCGCTCCTCTGTCAGACCCAAAATTGACAGAGTAATTTTCATATTTGTACACGATGTACAGTGCGATCCAGAAATGTAACGCAATTTGTCAGAGATAATCGTGGCTCTGATTGGACAGGTTCGAATGCTGCCTGTTGCAGAAAACTGACCCTGGGCTGGGGCTGGGCCAAGCTGAACCAAAAAATAAGCTCAGATCGTAATTATATTAGTATTATTTAAAATCTTGTTAACTAAAACCAAAGCAATCAAAGTAGAATTTCTATGAAATTAGTTCAGACAGCGGACCAGCCAATCCTTGAACTGCATTTCATTTCCACAGAAACCGCTCTCCACAGTTTGACAGTTGTGAAACGCACTGCAGACAAGTGTCGTTGCTTCCGCTGTGGCAGCTCTTAACCCGGCGGTGTATCAAAAAGCGTACATTGAAACAACAAGCAAACAACTTTTAATTAATTTAAAATTAACCTCCCCACAAAATGAAACAACAAACAAACAATGTCTGCTGACGGCTGACTCTGCACCGTCCTCTGGCAGCGCTGATGCTGATGTGATTGCGGCTCATTAACATTAACTCGGCCAAGTGAGTGGGCTGGCGCCGAGTCCTGACCATCAGTTACACACACCCTAACACCCATGCACATAACTAATGGTAATGGCTCACTTAATGTGCCTGCGCAGAGCGGATCCCAGTATTTGCACAGCAAAAATATTCAAAGGGTTCCTGGAAATTATTACAGAATATTACGCATTTCAAGAGACACACCTCAAAGGCACACAAATAACAATCCGTCCGTTCATAAAGGCCCCAGCACACACACACACACTCGGCCACGCGGTCGAAAAGGATAATGAATAATGACAATAACAAAAGCGAAAAATGTCTACTTTAGTAGTGGAAATACTCGTATAAATGACAACATTATTAAAGAATCAGCGAAGGCAGAGGCAGGGAGGGAGACAGCACTGTGCTCGTAACTGTCGCGTGTCCATGGAAGTGATGTCATTAAGTAAGCGTAAAACAAGTAGGTACACTGTCCACGACACTCTCGATCGGCAGATACCCCGTTAGCAGCACCTCCTAGCCAGCAGAAACCAATATTCCCTGTGCTGCCTCGTGCACTCGTGCTGGCTATAAAAAATATATAAACAGTGGGAAAAATTTAATTATTTGCAGGGCAGCAACGGCGACGACTATGCCCAGGCACACGGCTCACGGCTCAGAGAGCATTGCAAATGAGTTGAGTAAAGTGCAACTAATGAAAAGAAAAACGTCATTGAGAACTGTATTAAAATAATAATCAAAAGTTGTGTGTAACCTGCCACGGCCAGAGGAGTTTTTGTCGCCATGCAAACAAATCTTTACAGAGAAAACAGGAAGAGAGTTAAAGCCCTACTGAGGGAAAAAAAACACAATGCAATATATGTATGTACGCATGGAGAGTATGGAACGAATGTGTTAATTCAGCCATCACACGATAATAATATTTTTGCAACAGTTAATCAACCAGAACAGCCACAACAGATGATGTAATTTATAATGAAATATCTGAATACATATGAATAAATTTTGCTGCCCTTTAATCATGTGAAATACTCGTACAAGTGCGAGCAAGGCTATGCAAAGGGATGGTCCGAGCCCGGCGAACCCTGCGTATGGAAAAGGAGTAGAAAAAATCCACCTGACAACGTATCGTATGCGTGCTGAGGAAAAGAAGTGCTGTATGTGGCAGGCGGAGAGACCGCAATCTGTAACCACACACGAATTTAGCCTAATTAATAAGCCAAAACAGAGCCACCTGTCAACCCGGGCAAACCGACCAATAGACGGCTTCCGTGTCCGCACGAAATGTGTCATAATTTCTATTTATGGTCTGCCCGTGCCACGTGGGCACGTCGCCTTTTAATATGATTTAATTTAATAAATTGCAAAACAACTCCTCGGCGAGCATTTGAAAAATTGCTGTGACAGGCGAAGAGCACTGAGATGAGGCAAAGGGAATTGCAAAGGGAAAAGCTAATTAAGTAATAATTTGCGCGCCAGGGGAAGTGGAGTACATACCATAAACAAATATAATAATTATTATTATTAGGGTTAGGTCACAGAATGGACTCAAAGGATTCCTCGAATTACAGGGTAATGGTAATGGTAATGCCTTTGGGCCATATATCCCTTTGATTAAATTTGCGCTTCGTTAATTTTGAGCCATTAATGAATTTTAGAAATTAGAATAATTCGCAGGTAAGCGAATGCGAATGCGAATGCAAACAACGAGAGAATAACATGCGAAAAAGCATAGCTTTATGAACCGGCAAACATAACAATCTTTATGATTGCGAATTACAAACGTTAGGGCATAAAAATGTATCGTAAATACAACACTTAAGATATTATTTTTAAATGGCAGTCGGGCACATTACATGCCAAGATTCAGACGAGGCCGCAGTGCCAGTGCCCGTGCCCGTGCCCACTGACCAAAGAAAAATGCTCAAATTCAAATCAACAGACATAAGAATATCCATTTTATGATAAGACCACAATTTTATTGCACACCACTGGGGGACTGCGAAAAACCTCCTTAGGGCCGGAGCCAGGCTGCAACTGACAACCGACAAAAGACCCGCTGTGACAGCCATTTACAGGCATTTCAGATGCACTCAAGTCACTTTTGAGATATTTTGATATGGGAACCATAGACAAGGCTCGTAAAATGGGGCTTTAAGGGGGGCCCAGCCAGGCGCCGTAAAATACAAAATAATGAAATCAAAAAAATGCCTGCAAATGAAAACTTAATGATTTCATCTAATTATAGCTTAAGTTGCAACTGCAACTGGCCACGGAAAGGCGGGCGCAGAGACGGCTGGCTAATTTAGTTAGCCGTCCGCAGTGCGGAAATGCCACAAACACTCGTCGACACTTCACGCCGCAGCCGAGCCGAGTCGAGTCGAGTCCCAGGAGTCGGCAGACAGCAGTCATCATCAGCTAACTATGACAATCTATGACATCTGCTGACGTTCCCCCAAAGCAGAAGCAGAAGCAGAAGCAGCAGCAGCAGCATCCGTTGGAGTAGCAGAAGTATCTTCTGCAGCAGGCGCAATGCGGCTGTCTAAATTTAGATACATCTGCTGCTCCGACTGCGCCTTTTATGGGCTTTGATCTTGGACCAAACGTTGGCTGCGTTCGCGTTCGTTTTCGAGTTCGAGTTTGAGTCTGTCCAACGCTAATTGTCCTTTGGCATTCCTTCTTTACATCATCATCGTCTTTGAGGCGTTCCGTAGGAAAGACCTCTTGTAGCATCCACAGCGTCCTTCGCAACAACAGCGTTTATAATTGGTGTGTTTCGAGTCTTTTGTGTCTATATTTAGAAGCCAACCTGACCCAACGCCTTGATTATGTTGCTCAAATTACTGTAATTTGGCCTAAGTAGACACTGTCTTTGATTTAGCTGATAGTCCAGTACATTTGCGCACGCTTTAAGCTCATATTTTGTGTATCCATCAACCTTATCAATTACTGCAAAAGTAAAAGTAAACATATTCCCCACCAGCGAGAGCGATTTAAATGTAAATTTCCATCTGCATAAATTATGGAAAAAGAAAGGCGGGAAGGAGTGGAACCAAGCGAAATGAAGCAATCACCGTGTTCGTAGACAAAGGCAATTAGCATGAAAACGTCATCATTTTTGATGTTTAATAATTATGCCATAAAAAGAACCAAACAAGGGGCGAGCGGGGTCTTCCTCATGTCGGCTCCCCATGCAAATTGTAGCCACAGTACCCAACCTGGCACTCCTATCACAGCGTGACCATCAAGGTGGGGTTTTTGGCTGCTTCTTGGAAGCTGTCGTCGGCTGGAGAACTGATTAGCATCGAATGAGTAACGACCAACGGACCAGCCAGCCACCAGCTCTTTCTCCTGATTGAACTCTGATTTAAAGCATGCAAATTAGCAGAACGTTTAAGCCTCAGCTCGGGAATGATTTGAATATTGCCTAGTTAGGCAGACAGCAGAATGGAGAAAGGGTTATAAACGCTTTACGACCATGGAATACTCTATAAACTTCCAGAACACACTGTGACTGCCATAAAAACAAAGAAACGTTTACCTAAGCTTTATGAAGATTCATTTATAGAAACAGACCACTATTCAGTTTAATGCACTAAAAATGCTTAAAAGAAATATATAAATTCCCTTTTGTTTACCAAATAAAAAATGCCAATTCAAGATACTTCTCGAATGACAATAAAACCATCAAGACTGGCTTTAATTACAGCTACAACCGGTTTTTGCCGTTCCAACCACAATTGCTCAAGTTCAGGCAGCTCAGTGGGTGCGCAAAATATTTCTGGCTAAATCAATCAGCAAACTGGTAGCCCATGCCCAATTGTAGCTGCTAGATACGATCCCCCCCTAGCCACAGGCCAGACCCAAGCACCCAGCCACAGACCCAGCTCAAGCTCCCGCCATAGCCGGCGGCGTCGGCACGGCTGAACATTGCCGGCAAAAGCAATTTTTCTCGGTCACTGGCACAGAATTTTTGACAGGGTGTGGGTACAAAAAAAACACCACAACAAAACCCAAAAAATACCAAGTACAAAACAAAAGAGGGTAAGGGCAAAAACAAGAAACAACAAATACAATACTATAAACAATTACAGCACCAAGGAGGGGAATCTGTGCGGCACGTCTGCGACAAGTTTATAAAAATTCAGATGTTGTCCGGGGCTCTGCCTGGCCGGGGCGAGCTTCTTGCACTGGATTTACTTTTAATGGCCTGCCTTGACCGTATCCCAGTCTCGGTCGCAGTCGCAGTCGGGCCCCTCTACCATCCGTATAAGTCTGTGCCATTTCATTTTGCTTTGCTTTGCTCTGCTTTGCTTTGCTTTGTTTTTTTTGGCAATTTCTCAATAACAATTAATTGGGGAAAGAACTTTCTATTAGCCAGTGTCAGCGTCAACGTCTTGATCCTCATCAGCATGCATTTAAGGCGTCGAGCGGTGAAAGTGCTGATATGGTCAGGGCTGCTATATATGTAGGTCCCAGTTCCGCGTTGTGTGTGGGCCTCCAATTAAATTCGCGGTCTGAAGTGCTTAGTTCTCGATAAGAACAATTTTTTGGGGGGGTTTCTTGTGGATTTCCGCTGCGAGTGGATTTCAGCGAAATAAAACATCAAAATTTACTTAACTGTATCTAGAGGGTTCGCCTTTGTTGTGGTTCACTGTTCAGGCGTTCAGGCCTTCTTTTGATTTAATTTTATTTGTATTTTGGAGACGTCTGGAGAGGAAAGATGTCGAGAAAGCCGCTTCTGATGAGTCATTGTCAGCTGTGGTCCAAGAAGAGTTCTCTTCTTAGAAATCGTTCGCTTATTTGTACTTTTTATTATATTTTATTCGCCGTTCTGTTCTGTTCTGTTCTGCCTGTAAAAATTAAATGTTTATAGGCTGCTGGAAATTGGGTTACTGTATTTTGGAGGCTTTTGGCCGCACTGTTCTTTGATGACGCAAATCGGGGCTGACAGGCAGGTAAACTACCTGAGAAGCAGCGACACAGCAGCCAACCGAAAATCATCTGCTCAAATATTGCTCACTGCTCAAGAGAATCCATTGATAAAATATCAAAAAGTTACCTTGGAATTGAGGTTTCAATTTCCTTAATGATAGCCAACCAAACAAATAGGACAATAATTTGTGCAGACAAATCTCAGCAAATTAGCTTGGATACCGCTAAATAATATTCATAAAAAATAACACCCCGTGCTGATCTGCTCTGTGCCACCACCGCCGGATGGGAGCCCACCGGGAGCACAATTTTCAATTTTCAGAAAGCCAAATTGGAAAATCAGTGGCAGCAACCGACCCGAACCACACGGCGTGGCGAGGCGAGCCCCCGCCACGCTCTTTACGCTGCTGAGGCGTGGAAATATTGAAAACGCTCGCATTATGATAATTTAATGCGTGTGATTATTGAAAAGCATAATAATATTTTTATGGCTCACACATTTTGGCCGGGTAGGGTGTCTTGGGAGGGGACTCAGAGAGATGCGAGATGCGATGCGTTGCGATACGGGGGGGTGGCTGCTCTCTGGGCAGTCGAGGGGAAAAGATGTTGCCAATGTCGTTGTCGCATTATTATTGTTATTACCAAGACACATTCTTTTTATCAGCGCAGCGAAAGTGCCAATAATTCGAGGCAATTTATTATTTTAGCATTTGTATATCAAACACTCACACAGCCACTCATGAGTGCTGCCATCCGAGTGCTGTCTTGGCCATTTGCGAATGCAAATCACGTGCGGGCATAAAGTGGCGGGGCAGCAACAGCAACGGCAGAAGCAGCAAGAAGTCGAGGCTGTCCGCCTGCTGGCGCCGCCTGACACAGACGACGACAGGACGACACCTGCGCTATGCGTCTTGGGCTTGAGTTACAGATACAGATACAACGATACAGATACAGATACCCAGCAGCCTCCACAGCCGCCTCCCCCCACCCATGATGCTCCATTGAACCTGACACCGATATTGAAATTTCTGCCGACTCTTCTAGGCCAGCTGGAAGTGTGTGGGCGTTTATGAGATTGCCTGCGCGGGGCCAAGAGGGGGGCGAATCAAAATCAAGCCAAATTTAAATTTTATACGCAGCCAAGGAAGTGGTTCAGTGGAAAGAAACCAAAAGCAAGACCAAAACCAAAACCAAGCGAAATGTATTCTGTCAAAAGCTTTCACCGTAGAGCTCTCTTGGAATTAATTTCACTCAGATAAATATATATATATATATATTTTTATACGCATTTTTATCTTCATGTTTATGACAAAATCGACGAGAGGATTTCAATTTCTCCCAATGCAATGGACTGGCAGGGGATCCAGGCCAAAATCAGAGCACGTTCATCGCTGATATGGCAAATTTTGTTTTCGGGGGCTGATCCTTAGCCGGGGCTCCGATTGAATTGGCAATTGAAACATTTTGCGTGATAAGGAAGTGGAAAATCTGGAATGGTGGCTGGGGTTGGCAGCTAATGAGCAGCTCTTGGCCCGAAACAAAAGCATCCGACCAAGTGGAGGCTCATGAATCACCTGTTGCTCTGCGCGATTCGGGGGCTCTGCCCAAACGGTGAACAAATACGAGAACTCGTATTTTCCGGCATAAATCAAGCAAATGAGCGAACAAAACAAAAAGCGCAGTGCCCGAACGAATAAAAAACTCAGGCAAACAGCTGAGGGCAGCTCCAGTTGGCCAATCGTAAGAGACAGGGCCAAAAAAGAAGCCGCATGGGCCAGAATGAAGAACGCTTTTGGCCAAAACCAGAATCGGACTGTAAGACGAAAAGAGAGAGAGGCAGCGGCAGTGGCTGAGGGAGCGGGAGAGAGCAGTCCGCAAATACAATTTTGCAAAGACAAAAGCGGCAGCGGCAGCGGCGTCGACGTCTGGAGAATCTCCCCTTGGCAGAGGTTCGCTTACAATTTATGCCGACGCCGACGACGCTGACTGACGACGACGATGCCGATGCCGACGCCGACTCCGACGCTTGGCTGGGCTTTCATTACAGCGCGAATTCTGCCCAGAATCGGCAAAGCTCTCGCAGTCGCAGCTGGAGCAGCCGTCGCTGCCACAATGGAACATCATCATGACGTTCATTAGCGGCTGCCGCTGCGGCCGCGGCGGCAGAAGAAATTCAGAATTCAGCTCTGCCACAACAAGGGACACGAGGGTATAAAAGAACCCGGCCCCACTGACCATTGCAGCAAATCTTTCTCGATTCGGTTACGCGTGCGCAGTCTGCAGCAGCGCTCGGTGAGAACTATCCTGACGGCAGGATAACCCCCCCCAAAATTAGTGCAGTGTGTTCCGTTTAGGTCATATCAGCAGCAGTATAACGCGAGTGATAAACAATTCGAATAACAATTCGCCCAATAAAAAACAATCAAAAAGTGGTGAGTGCCATAAAGAAGTCCAGCTTGAAATATCTGTACATAAATATAAAATATTAACGATAACAACGAGATTCAATGCAAATCGAAAATGGCAAAATACGACTATATATGCACATATTTTTATTCCAGTGCAATCAGAGCTAATAAATTCGATTAAAACCTGATATATAAATCAAGGACTGACAAAGTTATTGCCAATAAATATAATAAATAAAATGCAAGTAGAAAATCAATTTGAATCATTTGCAATTGTTTCGAGGGCCAAAATGTTTCAACGAGTTACCCGTGCCACCGTGAGGGCAATTTTGATTCATTAAGTCCCACTTTTCAGTGAAACAAGCCCGACGGAATCAGAGTTCTGTGAAGGAGGTTGAAACCTCTTTGCTATTTTTATGTCACTCTAAGACCTCCATCAACCCAAACGGTCCCAAAAGGGACTGCCGAAACCTCAGAGTGCTCGAGCACTTGACCAAAGCGCTTTATTGTTTAGAAGTGCACAAGTCGGCAGTGAATTTTACGCACACGCATTCAAAATTGAAGGTCGTCTTCCAGCCCATCAGCCCATCCGCTCCCGAGCTCCCACTGTGCCCGCAGCTGTAGCTACAACAATGTAAACTTTAATTGACACCATTGTTCGGGCAACACTTTTTGCTCCATTTAACAGCCATAGATTGCCGCCGAGTGCAGAACGCACAGGACAGAACACACACAAAAAAAAGCAGCAGTAGGAGTGTAAAAAACGTAGAAAAGATAACGAGCCAGGGGGGGGCGGTTGGCAGGCATGGTTGGGTTCCGTCTGAGCCATGTCAGTGCACAAGTCCATCAGTCACTCGGGGCCGGCGCGACACTTCTGCATGGAGGAGCAGTGGCAGTGGCAGGAGCTGGAGCTGGAGCAGCCATCGCTGACCAGACCAGTCATCAATTCCGGGCACGTTGTTCAAATTATTATTATGCGCAAAATCGCAAAAGGATCTCGCACTCCAGTCGCTCTCTCCCTCTCTGCCTCTCTCTGTCCCTGGCCCCTTTCTATATCCCTGACAGTTGTAGTAGTTACTGCTTGGGCCTGCCACTCGAGCACACAATCAAGAAATTTAAATTTGATTCGTTGCGCAAACTGCCCAACATCAACACCAACACCAACAACCATCGAAGCGCACTCAAGTGTCAAATGTAGGAAAGATAAAGGAAAAAAGCATAAAAAAAGACTTACACACTTGCACTTGAATCGAAGGATTCCCTGCCTCCCCTCTCCTGGTGCTCCTCGGACGCGGTACGTTCCCGTTCTGCATTTCAACTTGACTTCTTGTCAGCTCTTCTGGCTCTCACTTTGGCCTCCCCATCCTCTGTGTGCGCACTTTGTCAATTTGCTTGGCATTCTGCTTTAGTTTTCAACGATTGCCATAAATTAAATTGTTTGTCGCAGGACAACATTGACAGCGTCAGTGGCAGTCCCTGTCCCTGTCCCAGTGGCAGCGTTAAATGTTGACAACTTTTTGCCCAGCGATTTATGTGCGGGCGTGGCCCTAATAGGCGGCTAAGTTCCGTCAATGGCTGGTTGTTGCAAACAAATGGCAATACAATGCATCAAAGTCCATGCACAGCACAGCAGAGGGAACAACAAAAAAAGAGAGCTTACCTCTTGTTTTCAGATATCTATTTGCGCATGCAAATCCTAACCTGGAAAATCAAAATCAAAGAGAATGCTGTCCAAGCCCAAATATTTCTGCTTGAAACTATAACGATATCACACTTTCTTTATAAGCCCGTGGGCTGGGCCAACCAAATCCATCTGCATAGATAAGAATCGCACAGACAACATCCCAAAATTTTGTGAAAATTTGTTAATTTAAATTCCATGCATTAACCCAGCAACAACCACACACAATAACTATAAATATTAATAATATTTGCACAGCACAGCCCCAAAAGAAGAACCAGAAAGAAAAAGTGAAATGATATCGTTTGTTGGTCATTATGCATTCCGATGGCTATCGCCTGCTGGCCTGCTCGCCTGCTCGTCTGCCTTCTGACCAGTTCACTTGTTCGCAAATTATGCTAATTTTATGTGTCAATTATCTGCCAATAAGCAGAGAGAGAGAGAGCCAGCGGGTCCGCGCAGGGGGTAACGCATATACGTATATATTTTTTGGGTTACTTGGTCAAATGGGGACGAACCCTGAAGTGGCTGCTGCCCATGTGTAAACATGATTTGTGCCAGTCAAGCGGTCAAGTTCTTTTCATTTTTCTGGCTCTTTTGCCCGGCATTTGCATATTTTGTGTGCTTTATGCAAATCGAGACGAATTCGGTTAACGCAAATAAAACAGGAACTTACAATAGACCCCACACAGAAAGCCCCCAGCAACGCAGCCAATTAAATAAGACCATAAAATGCATCGTCTATTGTTGGGAGATCGACCTACTCTTGTGGCCTGCTATGATATCATAGCTGAAGCTATAATTAGCCGAGAATTTTGGCAAATCCATCAAGAGTCAATAGAACATTGCCATTCCCAACGAGTGCCAAGTTTCACACATTTCACATTTTGGCACTTGGCAGCGAGAGGCTTTCTCTGCCTCCAGGCAGCCGGGCCCGAACTGGGTCCCATGACACCGCTCATGATGCAATTTCAATTAAAACCAAGCGAAGCGTACAGCAGGCAAAACAAACAAACAAATAAGCAAGCAAACAAACAATGAGACAAGCAAGAAAACAAAGTGAAAAAATGTTAGACAAATAAGCAAAACGCTCGAATTAAACAATTCAACTTCAACTTGAACTCCGCCAACTGGAGGCGGCACGCGAGCCGCTCGCTCAATGATGTAATCGATTAGATGAAGCCATTATCCCAAGCCCAAGCCCGAGCCCAGACCAAGCCCAGGCCCAAGCTCCGAGCTCTGGCACTCACGAAAACAGGTATCCGCAGCTGTGCCGCTATCTGAATCTCGCCGAGCACTTTGCTAATGGGCGAAAGTCCAGATCGCTGTGAAAAGAAAAGGGAGGCAAACTTCTGGTCATGTAATTCCTATGCGGTCAACTCAGACAACAATTCTTGCCTCATGAATCAGCACATCCAGCACACAAAGGGAGAAATCAAAATAGAAATACAAATACAAATAAATAAAAAGTGTTACACTTAAATCTGCTTGTGGTCCGTTCGGATTCGTGAAATGCTGAAAAGACAAGCAACTCTGCCGGCTTTTTTTTGCTGAGCTGAACGGAGCAACATCTTCGGGGCAAAGCCCCAAACTTATGCAACGAGCAGTGGGCAAATCTGCCGGGCAAATTACCATAAAATTTACATAAAAGCTTCCGTGTAAAATTTATTTAAAACAAATAAAAAATGCTACAGCAACAGAAAGGGCAAGAGGGAGAGTGAGAGAGCGAGAGGTTGTGGCGGTAGAGGTATAGAAAATGCACAAAATCCTGTAAACACTATATCTTCTGCTAGGCGGAAGCCGAGAGGTTGTCTTGTCAGGCAGAGCCATAAACATAAACATAAACTGCCGGCACGGCCCTTCCCCCTGCCCCTGCCCTGGCAGACAACAATTGGCAACAGGTGTAGGCCAAGCTATGTGTGAGCCAAGAAAGCAGCAGCAGACCTGGCCCTAGCCATTCCCATAGCCCTGGCTTTAGTCGCAGTCTCAGCCTCAGTCTTGGTCTTGTTCTTGTGCCCTTATCTAATAACAGCAACGATTTGACAGCACAAAGGACAGAAATACACAGCGAAAGAGCGATGGAGAGAGAGAGCGAGAGCGAGAGAGAGTCAAGTGTGAAGCGGATCCCTGAACACGTGCCCCTCCATTGCCGAACAGGTCTTAGCTTGGCTTTGACAATTTTCGGTAGCCCAGAAGTCGGAAACGGTCTTGGGTCGTCCCCGGTGCCTGATCCCTGGTCCCCAGTTGCCCAGTTGCCCAGTTGCCCAGTTGTCCTGTCCTATTTTGTTCTGTCCGAGTTGTAGCTCAAGCCGTTGGCTTTCGTCTGTCAATTTTTGTGTTATTGTCGTACTGTGAGGCTGCTACGTGCAGGGTCCCGTCCTCTTAAGTCCTGTCATTGTGCAAATTTACAGTTTTTCGCCGCAAAACGTATTGGGTTGAGTGGAGAGCCGTTTGGGGAAATCTTCGAGATTGTGGCATCAAATTCGACACTAAAAAGACAAACACGTTTTGTATTGAGCCCCGAAGTGCCCCCTGAGAGGGCTAGACTCAAAATTAGCCGAATGAAAAGGCTGTAAAGTAGCCAGGAAGGGGGCTGTGGGGGGTCCTCCATGTGTGACCGAAATGAAGCTGGATAGGAAATTAAGTAATTATGCACTTGACTTGCCATTTTTACCATGTCCCAGGCACAGTGCAGTGCATTCCTGGCACTCCATTTAAGCCGGCTTTGGCCAGCCGGCGCACATTGTCCCAGTCCCAGCAGCCAGTCGCTAGTCGCCATCGAGTAGTCTCAAACGTAGCTCTCAGTCCCTGCCCTTATGCAGATACCAATACCAATTTCAGCTTAGGCCAGCTGTCCCCAAAAATGGCCTGTTCAAACACAGGCACAGGCACGAGCACAAGCCCAGGCCATTGCAAGCTGCCATTGACGGAGGGAATATTGGCCCATTGGCATCATGTTCGATTTTGCAGACACAGCGACGTTTTGTCTTTAACTAAATTATAGCTACTACATGGCCAGGGACTCTGGCTACCGAATTGCTGCTGCTCCTGATCGGAACTGGAAGTGGAAGTGGAAGTGGAAGAGGAAGTGGAAGCGGAAGCAGAGGCGGAAGGATGGACAAAACGGGCAAAATGGCTTAAACTGAAATGTGCCAAAAACTTCAATGCCTGCAACTGACGTGATATCTCCAACCTCAACTTCTGTGCTGGACGGGGTCGGGGTCGGGTTCGGGCTCGGGCTCGGGTCTGGACCGTGCCGTGCCGGGAGTCGACTGAATTCTGGCTTTGCCTGGCAGTCAATAGTCAACTAAACTGCATCAAACTGCCTGCCAAGAGCGGCTGCTGCTTCGCCTGCCCTCAGTCTCTGTTTCAGTGTGTGTGTCGACCGATATCGATATAAGGCATTACCTGCTAAACTGTTTGGCAGCATCACAGGTAGAGCCAGGCCGGTCTGGGCCTGGGCCGAACCAGAGACAGAGACAGAGCCAGCATGTCAAACAGTTTTGCAATTGTTTCGGAATTGTCTCTCGTGCAAATGCAATTTTCTTCAATTTGATTGGGGCGGAGGACCCGGGACACGGGACACGGCCAGTGGCAATGCCAGTTGGCAGTTGGCCTGGGTCAGGGATATATCCAGAAGGAGGTATCTGCAAGAAGAGTTTAATCTATTACATAAAACAAATTGCAGATTTGCTTGTTGTTGTTTTGGTTTTTCTTTTGCTTGACGATGCCTCTGAAATGGCAGCATGACATTTAAGTTACTTGATTTTGTCATTTGTTTGTTTGTTAGTTGTACGAGTCCCCCCCTCCAGGGTGGGAAGGGGCAAGGCAGGCCCCAGCCCAGGTGCCAATGGTCACATTGGCAGGCCGTAGATAAGCCTGATTTTTGTTCTGTCAGAGCTGCACTTCGATTTATGTCCATGGACATGAGTCACCACAAAATGGATCGCCTGGGACCAGATGCACAGATTAGAGAGATTTCGATTCTGTTCAGCTGCTAATTTCCGGCATGATGAATACTCGAATAAATAAAAGATATGCAAAGGAAATTGCCTTTGCCCTGACAGCAAGAAGTGTTGCCACATGCCGAGAGAATGGATTATTTCCATGTACCAGGTATCATCTGCAGATTGAAAATAAACCAGAGTCCATGTCTTTATTTTTGTACATTTATTTATGGGATTTTTAATTTGATTTGCATACATTTTTAATGGCCAGAATGGAACTAATTTGAGCGAAATTTCCACCTGTTTTAATTACCACTGATTCGATTAAACCTTAGCGAGTTCATAAAAAGCTGATGAAGAAGTCACATGTCCTCTTGTGTGCTCTTGAATCGTTTTGTTTTATCCGCCATTTTAATATCGTGCGAGTATTCATCAAAATGCACTCCATCAACCAGACAATTACGGGCTCAAAATGCAACAATTTTATTACATAAAGCTTATGGTCAGACTAACAAATATATCAAAGCTAAAAGCCTGGAACATTCGCAAAATACCAGAAAAACAGCTGGAGAGGAGAGCCAAACCGGGGGGATAGACTCAGCCCCAACCAACAACAATCCCACACGATGATCCCAGAGAGCTCTCTCCCACCCCGGTGAACAATGGCCCGATGTTGACATAATAAAACGCACATAACTAGCGCACAAACAGCCAGGACCAGGACCAGGACCAGAACGGGTCAGCGGATGGGATTCAGAGGACACAAGGCCGCAGATGCCACAAATTCCGATTTTCACACAAACATCACACACAGAAACACACACAGAAACACACACATATATGGTCAGTAAAAAATGTTATTAAAAAATATATATCCCATAAAGAATGAGCGGGAAAGAGATGGAATGGAGTCCGTGCAAAGCGACAGAGATAGAGAGGGAGAGAGAGAGAGCGAGAAATCATATAAAAGAGAAATCAATGCAAAACTATGGGGATTTAAAAGCTCTTTAAATCGGCCAAGAATATGCAAGGCCATGGGTCATAAAATTGCGGTTTCATTACACAAAAACCCCAAGCACGACATGCGAAGGGGCAGGGAGTGCAAAAAAAGAGACAAATACTCGGAGATAGATGCCTGGAGAAGACTACCACAACGAGTATGATATTAAATCGACTTTGGCATGTGCCTGACCAGACCTGAACCAAAAATTACGCCAACTGGCTTGTCGCCTGCATTCCAAAGGGCATCCAAAGAGGACCCCAAAATCCGGATCTGAAGGATCTGCCGAAGTGAAGGCGATGGAGCAGGAGCAGGAGCAGCCACTCAATACATTCTATGGCAGAGTAATTCAAAGTTAACGATGTGTAAATACTTAAGGGCTTAAAATGCAAAACCAAAACTCACGAGGAGGACGACATGGAGACAACGAGGCCGGCAACCGGCAACCGAAAACCGCAATTATGACAACAGAACTGGACGGGGCAAGCAGCTCGGGCACAGAGATGGAGTCTTGGGGTTGGATTTTGGGTACGGGCTGGTTATGGCTAGCAAAAACCAATTACTTGACGTGCGTATCTGCCGGCCCTCACAGAGAGGCTGTGAGCGAGGGCTGCCCCAGAGCTATGATTTGTCCTTGGTTCCAGAAATGGTAACAAAATTGCAACCTCGTTTGCTGCACAAATGAGCCACATTGTAACCCAAGGGGCAGGGGAACCCACATGGGCATGGACATGGGCACAATATCGGACAACGACAATTACCCGCCAGCAATTTGCGTGAATTAACACCAGTCAAAGAACTTGCGCACTGAAAAGATAACTTTTATAACTTCTTCAGCGCAGAAGGCTGCCCTCGCTGCTGGACCCGTCTGGACAAGGGTCTCCTGGGGGAACTGGCAACAACAAAATGCATATATTTATTATCGCCACGGCGAGATTGCAACGACCACAGCAAAGACGACCTTGAAGCGCACCTGGCCGTGGCTACGTGATGCCCTCTGGGTGCATGTATTGTTGTTGCCTGCTTTGCTTGAGCTCTGGCATCATCATCACGGCAGGGCCAATAAATTAGCAAAAACCAAAGCGATTTAGTAAAGTTTTTATTGTTGTCCTGGTCAGCGCGATGAGCGGCGGCATCAGGTGTGGATGGCGTAAATTGAATTAAACGCCGATGCTCGGGCAACTGCAGCGAGCATCCGTCTTCGAGTGTTTGAGGCGTCCCTCCGACTATGCGATGACCCATGTCAAAGCCCTCAGAGATCAAAGGAACTGCCTGAAGCACCATAAACTACAAAAAAAGATACGATTGCAGGTCCCGAGGGGCGGACATTGTCTAGGCCCAAATGGAACACGCCCATTCCATTGCTAAGCGCGTGATTTAATGAGTTTTGCAGACACTGATTTATGCCTAATGACTGAGCCTAAATTGTTCTCTTGCCGCTCCGTTCCGCCTTCGCACAATCCATTTTGCCGCTCTGCAAAATATGTACACACTCGTACATATGCAAATCAAGCGACACAACACAAACAAATGCAAAACTAAATTGCTTGAAATAAAACTTTTTGGCAGATTTAAGCCCCAAAGAGCATCGGCATCGAGGGTACGAGTATGGAACTGGAGGGCCCTGCCGAGGGAGGGCCCCAAAGAATGAGAATCACATCAGAAGTGAGCAAAACAGATTTGTCACAAAACCACAACAGCCAGTAAATCAGCATAAAAGGCGAATGCAAGTCAAAACATTTCAGAAATTATGACCCCGGACAAGGGCCCCCGAAAAGGGTCGTCTGCCGCAAGACCAAGCCGCAAACTGAACGAGCCTGGGAACCCAGTCGTTGAAGGGGTTTTCGGGACTGGACTGGCGCAAAGGGGGAAGCAGTGTGGAGATGGGGGCTACTGTGGGGCAATGATAATTGCCCCGGCTGTGGGTGGACTGGATCAACCAAGCGTGCTGCTAAACGAAACAAGAAAAAAAGGGCTAGCTGCCGGGGCCGAATATTAAGATACTCTGGCAGATCGATTTGTATCTAATTGGAATACTTAATACGTAGATATAGCAGATCTTGCAGTCCTATAGTTGACAGTTTAGTTGGCATGGAAATATTTTCTTAATACCTGCAGAGAGTGTACAAAAATAGAGGCAGCAAAAGGCATCCGAAAAGTTACATACTGAAGCGAGCGAAGAGAAGTATGTGAAGTAGCACCAGCAGCAGCAGCTGAATTTCGTAAATGCAATAATTGCTGCTGCATCTGTGTGTGTGTGCAGTGGGCATCTGTGTGAGTGTGGGGCTTGCATGTATATGAATGCATGCAGAAAAGATGCAAATCAGTCAGACATCTGGACACATGACCAGACGAGTGACGGCGGCAGCCTCTCCTGCCCTCTCGTGAGCATAAATAAGTTGTCTGCTAGGGGCTTTGCCCATAGCCCAAACCCAGCCCCAGCCCCAGCCTGCACCCAAGCGCCTCCCGCCCTCAGCGAATAACCAATCTAACGAGAGCTTATTCATTACAACAGAAGGAGCGGGCTGGCAGGGGACACACACGAGTTCTTTCTCATCTTTGCCATACTTGGGGATCCCAAATGTGTCTGCTGCAAGAGGGAGGCTGCAAGAACAGAGAGTGAGGCACAAGAGCATAACAAACAGCTTTTTGTTGCTGCTGTTTCTGCCGCTGCCTCTGCTGCTGCTGCTGCTGGCTCAGTTGAGCAGACATTAGAGTAGCCCACTGACACTTCCGTTTAGGCTTTGTTTTTATACCCAGTACTTGTGAGCAAAAAAAAGCTTGTGGAACTAGTGGAGACGATTGGAACAGCCTCACGAAAGTGCTGTCAACCGCATAAGTAAGATGATTCTCTCTGCAAAGCCAGAGTCGGACCCAAACTATTTATGTTTCGTGGAATTAATCTGATCCGCAGTTTTGTTTCCAAGTACCTCGATAACTGAAATGCAGCGTATCCTCCAGTCTTTATACATTCTCTCTGTTCTGCTCTGTGTTCATGAAACGCTTGTAGCTCATGCCTTAAAACAGATATGTATGTGTGCATGCATGTAGAGCACCGGAGAGCATGCATGCTGCAGAAACAAAGCAATTAAAAGCTTTAACTTAAAGTAGAGCCTCACATTTTATTTGTTTGCTGTGGACGAATTTGCTCTTCTGTGCAGAGCATCTGAAATGTTTTTAAGCACACTTTTCATGGCTTTATTTATTTATGGTTGGCTAGTTTGATGCTTATTAAATAGTTTTGCATTTGAAATTTATTTCGGCACAAACCCATCTCTTCTGGAGGGCAATAATTTTTGGCTTTTGCCTTCCAAAACACGCACATAATTTACAAGCTCTTGACTTTCACAATTCGTGTTCGTGTTCGTTTCATTTTCATTTATGCATATACATATTCTTAGAATTTTATTTAGCATTTGAGACTTTTAATTGAGGCAAATTTCATTTATTCAAAGGAGTATTCAAAGGGAATTAGTTGATAAATGGTAAACAGACATGTTTCGGTTTTTTATTGTTCATTGTTTATTTATTTGCACATTACAATTTAATATCTAATGGTTTTGATAAGTCAAGAACCATTCACGAACAGCTCGGGGGAGCAGCTCTTTGATTTCTTGCAAATTTTCGCAGAGTCCTCTCAGAGTCGCTGCAAATGACAGGGCGTGTCATGCACTACACCAAAACAAAACCTAGACATGCGTGGAGGTCGTCCCTCCCTCCACCTCCTCTGGCAACATTCACCATCTACTCGTGCTGTGTGTGTGTGTGTGTGTGTTCATGCTACTTAAACTTCAGCAAAATGTTCTGTCATTTTGACATCATTACACCCAAACACATGCATTAGTTCTGCTTTAGTCTTACCCATGGACTGACACAAACGGGCGGAGCAAACTACGAGTATCATGATGAAGCCAAGTATTAGGCGACGTGTAAGTGAAGAAAAAACAATGGAAAAAGCGTTGCAAAAATGGGAAAACGAAGCAAAACTAACATACTTTGCTTGGCATAACTGCGGAGCTGTGGCGCTGATGCCAGAGCTGCTGGAATAATAGATTCACGCACACACACACACACTCTGGCCATGACAATGAGAGATGGTTTTGTGTTTGTGTTTGTGTTGCCGGGAAAGTGCAGATCAAATGCAGTTAACTAGCTTGTTGACATCTTCACACACAATTTCCCCGCAAACACACACACACACTCACACACCACCAGATGAGTTTTTGTGTGTGTGCGCTTTTCTTTCAGCAGCATTTACCTAAGGAAAAAGTTCAGCATGCCAAGCAATGTTGCAAATGCTGCAAAATACCCGCACATGGGTAGGGGTATACCTGGCCCAAAAGATGACCCTAAACAGTACATACCCAAATACATAGTGGTACATAGTGGTACATAGTAGTACATAGTATACATGCATATGTACTTCTGTGTCTGCAGCACACGAATGTATTTTTCATAAGTTAAACAAAATGAAGAAAAACATTGTTTTTGTCGAAACGAATTGCCAGGGACATACAATTGCTACGTGCGTTTGCAACAAATTGCAGCATAAACACTCGAAGCAGCATCACTCTCCCCCCGTCCCCACCACCGCATTGGTCGTGTGTCTGTGCTATCTGTGGGGGCGGCTGGAGGAGGCGGCACTGTGGCACTCATGCAAAAGTAAACGATTTTTAAATGCAATTCCACAAATGGCCCGGTTCGGTTCGGCCCGGCCCGGCCCGGCCAGACGAGACCGAGACCGAGACCCAACCGGCCACCATTGTCACAGCAAAGTTGTCAAAACATATTATATGGCCCGATTAAATTTTAATGTCCAGGCAAGATGCAATTTTTAAAAGCATTTTCATTTTGATTTGCTCTGGGCCCACTTTGGCCAGCCAATCTTATGGAATTCCCAATGAAATATTTATGCCAGCAGACGACAAAAAAAAAAGAAAAGAGGCAAAACCAAACCATAGACTGTGTCTGCACTCGTGCCCCCCGTTCAGTCTCGTTCCAATTGAAGTCCCGAAGCCAGATTTTGCCCCTCATCGAGGCACACATGTACCTTCGTCAGTGATCCTCTTGACTCCAGCCTGCAAATCCCAGATGCTCAAGAAGCTCTTCGAGTGTGGACCAACGCCTCGGACCCTTTGCCCGGACAAGGCAGACAAACTATTTCACCGCACTCGCACTTGCATACTTTTGCGGCCTGCATGCCAAAATGGTGCTCGCCTCCCTCACTGCCCTCCCCCACACCATAAGCACTTGGACAGAGACGCACGCCCTGGCTAATACACTGCGAAAATAAGTTTTTCAATTTTATAATTGAATTCTGGCTGAATTCTAGTTAAGAATTTTTGTACTTTAGGGACTTGAATTAAATAATCTTTATATAAAATCTTGGTCTAGGATTTTGGGTTCTGTTTTTGCACCTCGTAAAATTCTGTTTTTTGTGTTGCTTATTTTTGAAGTGTAGACAATTTTCGAGCGGGTCATGTGAGTGGTGTTTGAGGGCTGGCACACACGCTTAGGTCATCGCGGCTTCAGCGAGGGAACTTTAAAGTCAATACGGCAAGAGGGCATTCAGATGGGCGTTATACATTCTTTATAATATAGCACAAAAAAAAAAAGAGAGTATAAATTTCGTATGATTACTATTCCACCAATTTTAAGATGTTTTTTTCTTGTATTCCCTTTGGGGTTAAGTAAAAGAATAATTCTAAAACTGGCTTAGTTCACATTCTCAAATCCAAGCTAGTAGTACCTTTTTATTAAGAGTCCCTTTGATATATTATAGTTGATCAGTTACGGGTTTTTCTGTTACTTGCTTTACAGTGCATTTCCGGAGCTACGATTCCTTTCTTTGCTATCTCTTTGCTGTGCTCAAGCTGCGTTTCCCCCTCCGCTTACAAGTAATCTCAGTCTCGACGTAGCTTCGACTAAAGCTTCATTGCATACTTTTGCGAACAGAATGCTACAAATATGCTTGGCTCGTTCGTATGCCATGCCCACTCATGCCTGTGGCATGCGGCATGCTGCTGTGTATCTGTATCTGTATCTGTATCTATATCTGTATTTCTTTGTATCTGCCTACCGAAGCCCATTTATTGTTCCTTCTTTCTGCACAGACGACAGCCAGTCAATGGGCACAAACAACACGGAAACGAAGAGAAAAAAGAGATGTTTCCAAAAGCCAAAACAATGCAATAAACGTAATTACAATTGAAACGTCCCTGAGTGGGCACAGGCAGCTGGGCGAGTGGGCTGGGGGGCCAATAACGAGGACAACATGTTTGTCAACTGGCATGCTCGTACATTGGAATTTATCAATAATTCCCATAGGGACAGCACCGAAGTCCTTTTCTTTGCCAATTACACACGCACACCCACACACTGCCTGGGCCCGGAGACGGACTTGCACTCCTTTTTTTACAATGCCCCCCCCCAATGTACGTGCTGGTATCTCCTCTGAGTTTGCATTGCTGTCCGGGCTTACTTCATTTCACTGCCCGTAGTTATGGCATCCACAGTGAATCAGTGCCTCTTTGTGTACCCACTAGGAGTCCCACAGTAAGACAGAGGGGGGAGGGCTTTTGGGCTCGATAAGTTTTGTACAAGTATAATTTGTAAGGGTAGTCCTTTGGTAGGCTTATAATTATCGAGGAAAAATAGAAGAATGGCATCTGAATAATGGGTATTCCACAGTCAAGACTATCATCATCAATGGCATTCCAATATGTGCAAAATAAATAAATATATCTCCAAGGATATATCGAAATATTTAAATCATAAATATTCTCTTGTAATTTGTAAAATGTCCCATGAATAATGGTCAGAAAACCGTTTGGCACTTGGAGTAGAGATATCCGATCTGAGTGCTGTAAAAATAACTTCACTTGAGGATTCTCAACCAATTTATTTGAATATATAAATGTTTATTTGTGCAGTCAATATTGACAAAATATTCTTCGGGCCTTTTTAGCCACCCAACAACCACTTTTTTGCCAGCAAATGCTTTTTAAAGTCCACTCAAAGTTGAGTTGGATTTGGTTGGCCTCTGGCGGCATTTACTTTGCTGCATTGGTTCTGCAGGAAATTCAATTAAAAGTGATGCTGCCACTGGTACAATTCTGCCACTGCTGCTGCCAATTGTTCGGCGGGATTAGATGGAAACAAAGCAATGGAGAAGGAATCCCAGTCGAGTGTCTTCGGCTTAAATCACAGTTGAGGAATCCTTTGGCAGCCACTCAATAACTTAATTCGGAAACGCATTCGCCTTCAGGCGCACTTACAGTTCTCTCTCTCTGTCTCTCTCTCTCTCTGCCATATTGTTGTTTTGGGGCTTCCTTCAAGGTGTTTCAATGTGCCACAACTGTAGCAACAGCAACCACCATCAGCCGCCGGCAAATGACAGGCAAGGGTGGACAGGGCCAGGGCCAGGGCAAGGCCCAGTCCCACCCACGGACCGCACAGCACCCGGAGGGAACACGACCTACGCCCGACCAAGTGAAAACAAGCGTAAACAGATCCCATCCCCGCAACAAAAAACAGGATGCAGCGCGGCGCATCCTGCGCCTTTGGCTTTTCGGCGGCCACTGCAACTGCAACTGCCACTCGAATTTTGAATTACGGCCAGGATGGGCTGGCCGCGTGTTTAGATCCACTTCCTGGCTGCCTTTTGAAAGTTTTGCGCCGCCCCTGCCCTGCCCAGCCCCGCGTGCAACTTTGCAACTGTACATAAATTTAATTTCATTTTATGAGTCGGCCCAGCAACATCTTTGAGAACTTTACCACACACTCTGAAATCTACAGGCAGCGAAAAATCGCAAGCAATGCCAAACATTTTTGCTGTTCAGAAAATTTAAAGATATGACAAAACTTATTCCCTTCCTTTGTGAATTTAAGAAGAAGAAAAAATAATAATTTTCTAATAATTCGAATAATTAAAAAAATAATTATAACTTACTTTTAGTCAATGTTTAACTTTCAGTGTATGCACACCTAATGCAATTTTATTTCTATTTCTACCATTTTTCATTGCAGCCAGACTTGCCACTTTCCACTTGCCACTGCCGGGTTTTGTGGGCGTCGGGAAACTGTTTCGGTGAGTTAAGTATGAATTATGTTGTTTTAGCGCGGCGTTCCTGAGTTCGAAAACTTATTGAAATATGCCGCAGCAGCAGCAGTGGCAGCAGCAGTGGCAGCAGCAGAGCAGCAGCCGGCCACTACACCAACTTCTGTGTGTCCTTTTAAGCTTAATTGAAAGTTCGGCCCTCACGCAGCCAGCACATTCAGGCCAAGGCAGCAATATGCCGGCAGCCCAAAAGTTTGGCCAGAACGCACTATGTTCCCAGCCAGGTTGTAAATTAGCGACAGCTGCCCACTACACACTACATACTACACGTAGAGTGCATTTTGGGGTGTTGGGTTTTGGTTTGGTTGCAGTTGCAGTTGCAGCAGCAGCAGGAGCAGGTAACTGCATTTACAAGGCAGAGATGTTGCATTTAAATTTCTGTGGATTGCCTCAAATGTTAATTGAATGAAGAATTTATATTCCATTTAACAATAAATTTGTTGTCAATCAAAGAAGTTGTCCGGGACAGAGTGGCTGGCTCTTGACAATATTTTTACATTTGTGTCAGAAAGTTGCCACATGCAACTCAAGCCCACACAAATGTCACATAAAATCTCACATATACATACGTACAATAGGATTGAGAGAGAGATGCAGATGGAGAAAGAGTTCTCTGTGAATTTCCCAATCTATATGGTGAAATCTGCACACAACTTTTCACGCACAACAAATTTTGCTGGTGGAAAACAAGTCTTGGAGAAGGAAGCCAGCGGAAAAAATCCAACGAACGCCAGAAATCTTTTGCAGCTGCTCATAAAAATGTCCGGATACCCGCCCTGCCTCCCGTCCCTACAAACTAGTTGCAGTTGCGTTTGTGAGCAATTTGTTATTCGATTTTTATATGGCCATGCAAAACTTCAAAACTTCCAGAATGACAGACACTGCCATGTCAGCGGAGGAAACCCTACTCCATTTGGTCCGTGAAGGAGGAGGGCCAGTGCCTAGGAAGGCAGTGGCTGGCACCACGGAAATGGCTTGAAATTGTCAGCTGCGCAATGATGCACATTAAGTGTCAAGTGCCAAAAGTTGTTGCCGACAACAACAAGAGAATTTCCCTCAACTTGCTTGAAGAGGATGGGGCACGGGACTCGCATTGACGCCGCCTGTCATCGTGAACCGGAAAGACATACTCGTACACCCCGACATACCCATATTATTTATTTATTTTCCGTTAACTCTTCGCCTTCGTCTTCGATTTTGTGCAATTTTCAAACGTGCTGCCGTCTCGTTGCCAGCTTTACTTTTCCATTGTGCAAAAACGGAATTGCAAAGGCCATTTGCGGTTTAAAATTCGGCTAGAGCCAGAGGATGGGTGAGACTGGTGCATCAGCTCCATACAACAATGCAGCAATGAGGGCACGCTGACGCCATATTCAATATTTATTTACGCTTCCATTTCTATTTGAGAAGAGAAAAGAGAGAGAGCAGGAGTAACACCCACCTATCAGAGCTGAGGATACTACTCGTATTCCACGGAGTTTTCAGTTCCGGCTCAAGTACGTGCTCCGCTTGATTTGCTGCTCTTTCGTGTACCAAGATAGAGAGTGAAAGAGCAGAGCGAAGTGGAGTGCAGTGCAGTGGAGTGGAGTGGCGTGGAGGATACACATATTTTGACGCATGTTTGTCAAATGTGCAATATGTTTTTATTATTATTTATACTTAGTTTTTTTTTGCTTACCCAGGCAACTTTAGCTGCATTTGAATTATCTATTTGCTGAGCAAATAAAGCGAACAATTTACATTTTAAACTCATGCATTTTCATCAATAATTGAAAAGAGAGTGACAGGCACTGGGATACAGAGAGTGGAAATCCATTTTCACCCCGGGGCCAAACATGATGCAAACCTCCCGCCCAAGTGCATCCAATTGGAAAAGTTGTAAAATCAACAAGTCATTGGCAAACAGCGGCGGCCCAGACGACAGCGCAAAAAACATCTCTGTTAAAATGTTTTGCTTATTTGCATACAAAAATACACACGGAAAGGAAGAGGGAGACACACAGACAAATAGTGAGAGAGAGGGAGAGAGAGAGAGAGTACGAGTGGCAAAAGAGAGAGGTACATGGAGGGGAAGGGAGACAGACAAGTCCGTGGGCAAGCAAACAGTTGCTCCTGGGACTGAAACTGGGAACTGGGACTGGGAACAAACGGTCTGGGGGGGGCAATCGTCAGGTGCTGGCTGCCGATGCTGCTCAAGTGCATGAAAGAGTTGCAATGGCTGCCAGCGGTGCAGAAATAACTGTATTTAGAACCGGAAACGGAACTGAGCGGACCCATATGTGTCTTTCCCCGTGCTAGTATGTGTGTGAGCGAATAGCAGAAGCTTTTCTGGAAATTGAAACTGTCGAAATTTTATTTCCCCGGCAGCTGCCAGCCATTTGCAAAAAGGAGACAAAACTGGAAAGGTTCACAACCAGCCCGGAAACTGCTTCCTTCAGCGTTGTCTCTTCGAACCCCAACTTCAAATGAGCTGCTCGAGGATTTGTGTGTGGTCGCCTCTTTGCTAATTCAATTTCCAACGGGAACGGCGGACCTTGGCTGGCCATCGAACTGCAATTTTAAACAATAGAATCTAAGCCAAAAATTCCGAATTCAATAAGCCCCTCCAAATATCATGTATGCGTCGCCATCTGCACCCAGTTTAGTTTCACCGAATCGAACCCACGCAAAAGCTGTATAACAAGCTTAATTTTAGACCGGGTATCATGGAGCCGTGTATACCCTCACACAAGTAAATAGATATTCAGAATTTGATTGGCTGCCATCGCTCACATTGAAAGAACTTACATGGAAAAGGTCAGTTCATAGGGAGTATATCCTCGAGAACTCCACGCAGTGCGACGACCTAAACAAATGGAAAACAATATCATAGTTAAAGTTTTTGACAGTTTAAAGCCGAATCTGGCTGTGTGGTGGCTGGAAGCGGCCAAAATGCCAGTTAACTTTTTGTTTGCATGGATTTTTCCGTGCGGTGTCCTTCTCTCAGCCGGACGGCGAACATTTTTGCAATTCTCGTGCAAATGATGCCCTCCGGAAGTGCCCGGACACATGGCTCAGAGCGTCCAGAGCGACAGACCAGTCCAAAGCACAGTTCAGGCATGTGGGGGAGGGGATCGGGGGCTGTTGGGGGCTGTTGGTGACTTTGCGTCGCACATCCGCAAAATCAATGTTAAGCTTGTAACGTGCAAAAGTTAATGCCGCAGTCCGGCCCATTCCGACAATAACGGCGGCAAAAACCGACCACACGGGGCCAACCAGAAGCGCAACTAAAAAGCCAAAGCGGAAAATGGCTCCAAACACACACAAAAAAAAAAGCGAAACATTTCAGAATATTATTGTGGAGACTGCGAAATACCCTGAATGCAGATTAGTTTCTTGGGCTACATTAAAAATTCATATTACATATGAAAATGTGGCTCGGGAGGAAGAGTCGTGAAAAGAGATGGCACCTATACACCTATCGGTACACTGGCAAGCCAAGACTGCTAAATTCTAACACTCATCCCACTTGAAACAAATAATAAATAAATAAGTTACAAACTGCGTTCTGTGCCTGCTTTACCCTTGTACTCAGACAACTATTACACACAAATAAATGCCACCCTCCGCCCCGAATATAATCATCGAAACGTAAAAACGCTGCCATATTTAATATGAAACTAAAAGAACAATACAACCACTAAGCGCAAGAAAAACAATGAAACTAAAATTATAAATGCAAAAGCGATGCTCAGAAGGCCATGAAAACCAAATTAAAATCGAAAAACGAGACTGACTATGAATAGATATTGCCTCCATACACATGCACATACATATGTGTATCTACATGGCCTGACATACTGCCCAAAATAAGGGACTCGAAGAGAACAAAAATACGAGTTTTCATGTATGTATGTATGTGTGTATATTGTGCAGCATTTTGGCTATTGTTGCATTTCTGTTGTCATTTTTAAGCCAATTTCCGTTCATTTTGACGCTTCCGGTGCACACACACACACTCGTAGTCGTACTCGTAGACTCGTTGATGTATGCATTAAATGAAGTTTTTTTGTTTGGTCTGGTTTGGCTTTTGACTTTTGGTTTTCTTCTGTGGCCGCTGCTGCTGTTGTATGCCACACGCCAGAGACCCAAACGCTTTGATATAACCAGAAAAATGCACATGCAACGGAAGCAAAACTGTGGGTGCCACCAAGCCAAACTACGAATAGAGTTGTCAAGTGTTTAGAAAAATAAATTAAATTTTATCTGAATTCTGATCTCTAATTAAAATCATACCAAACTAATAATAAAAATAATGCAAAAGCCAGAAGAAATTAAATATTTAATTTTAACAAAAAGTGGGCAGACTTATGCTTGCATAACTAAATATTGTACGATTTTGTGTAGCATTTTTTCTTTTAATGCAAACATTTACCTGCACTAAAAAAGATTGAAATGTTACCCAAGCAGCTAACACACATCCAATTGGACTTCTTCATTTTATGGCAAGCAATCGCATGCGAAAGACAAGTGACTTTAATGGGTAAAGCTTCCATGTTGCACTCATCTTATCAGCGCTGCCAACTTTGATTAATGCCAGCAGATCGTGGAAGTTAATCCAAGCAATCAACGGCATCATTAAACAAAAATAGAAATACTTGCAAACACACAAACACCGAGAGCAAAAAGTTGAATGGCAGAAGTTCGTAGCTCAGCAACAGTTACAGTCACACAGAAGGAAGCAAATAAAATCAATGGCAGCTACTATTTTCTATGAGTAACCTATCCACAGCAAAAATAACCCAATGCCCGACTATTCAAATACGAGTTTGTTCTGACAACAATATGCATGGCAGACAAATATGAATAAATTAAATTGGTTTTACACGATTGCACTTAATAAAATCTAACAAATTCCAACAAATACGCTGTTGCAGTTGGAGGAACGAGGTCGATGATTTAACGACGGCTATTTATTATTTAAGAGTTGAAGAAAGTAGCAATAAATTTATCTGCCCATCCCAATTTGCCAAAACAGTCTTAAACAATTTGTATCTGCTTATAAGTTCTTAGGCTTATATTTTCTTGTGCATGAACATGTTCTCTGGTCTGAAGTATTTATTAAAGTTTCTTTTCACACATATCCTGCCATAGCACTAACGATTTAATAACATTTTCCGGAAATTCGTGTATTTTCCAAGCAATTATCCATTTTTTTCTTAAAGCCTATCTACGGATCAGCAACAAATATCCATGGCACACACAGATCAATAAACAAAAGTATTTACTGCTTTACGAGGGTCTCCACCATATACACCGCTTGGGGCAATGCAAATAGATGGCACAGGGCAGCAGAGGGAGCGGCAAGAGGTCATTCATGTTGTAGGCACAAACAGAGCAGGGACAGCGAACGTTTGTTAATATTTTGCGTCTCGTTTTCGCCGCCAGTCGATGACAGTTGCTGGCCAATGTCCATATGGCCAGCGAATTGCATAGGTCGCTGAAAACGGCAATATTCGACGTGGTGTGTACCAAAGGGGGATTGGACAAACAGTTGTCACGCTGTTTGCCGGATAACCGTTATTATATCGTACTCCCCACGAGTGTGGTGTGGTGTGTGTGTGTGTGTTTGCATCTGTGTGGACAGTGCGGACAGTGTGGCAACGTGTGTGAGTATTCCTGGTCCCGTTTGAGCCTCGAATCCATTTGACATTATGACGACGCATCATCGAACAAAGCTGGCAAACTTTCCCCAGCTTACAAATATGAGTATGGGGGGGGGATGCCGTTTAATTCTCAACTTCCCCCAGCATCATGACCCATATCCCGGAACATGCCCACCGCATCACCGGTCGCTGACCAGGGCGACTTTTTAATAAGCTCGATTTGGTGCGTTTTAATTAAAAATTGTGCGCTGGTTCCGGCCAGTTGTTTGTTTGCCGGCAGAGTATTAAAGAAATTTCATTATTCCGACAGAGCCAGGGCACAGGCACACAAAACTGTTGCTGTTGTTTGCTAGGTCCAATATTTACATTGTCCAAACACAGATACACGGAGACACGCATATGAAAGATTTATATTGCCATTTTTCGGGTGAAAGTTTCTCCAATTAAAAGCCAAAGCGCAGCATATGCAGGTCACATTGTGGAATATTTACATAATAGCAGGGAATATTAATAATGGAAATGAGCTGCAGCTGGAATAATCGCATTTCATTGAGAAAATCGCGCAATAAAAAAGCACTTTGGGGGCGAGCACGGGGAGCGGGCACGGGGAAGGTGCAAAAAGTTTATTCATTTTGGCAGCGAAACAGAAATCGTTTCCTACTTATGGACACATGTACATACGTACAAAGAAGCAGACACACAAGAAAGGATGGCTAGTTTTATGCACCGAAGCTTTAGATACCCTAGCAAAAACAATGCAAGTAGCCGAATTTTTGTTTTTAATTCTTCAGAAAAAGAAAAAACTAAAACTAAACGATTTTTATCTAAATCTTTCCTTCTTGTAAGCAAAAGGAAAACAGTCACAATAACCTTTCAGAGGGCATACAACAAATTGAGAGTGGGAGAGCGCACCAACCCCCTAGAACTTTCGCTCTTACTATCCCTCCGCACGTGTTCCATAAATATTATTGCCCTGTATTTCATTTTTATGTTGACTTTTGTCTCACTTCTTCGACAACAATGCCGTGCAAAAAAAAAATATTTGTTTGGCGTGTTGCAGCAACACAAATAATTGTCGAGCAGCATGTTGCAAGCGTACACATGGAGTGTGTCTGTGTGTGTGTTAGTGTTTTGTGGCTGTTATTTACGACCTGGTCCTAAGCAACTAGTATAAATATTAAGTATACGCAACATTGTCACGTCAGAATCTAATGAAAAACTGTGGTAGACTCGGCCGCCATGCTCTCGATTTATGCTGATGGAAAACTTTAAGCGATAAAGCATCGATAAAAACCAAACGTTAGCCAGGCCTCGCCCCACCCCTCTCCTGCCCGCTCACCCCACAGCACACAATCAAATGGCAACAGCTGGGCGGACAAGGCAGCAGCTATGCATATATCGGGCATTCTATGTCGTATATATGGCATGTCTATCTATGTCTCTATGCCGTTCATGGCGGCAGAAAAAAGGCTTGAAAACGACAGAGGCTGCTCCTGCAGCTTTTGGTATCGCAAAGCCTGCCTGGCTGTGGCCATGTGCGCGTAAAGTCCATTAACATGAAAGGCAAACAAACAGGAGTCCGAGCCCATTCCATCCCATCCCATCCCATCGCATCCCATCGCACACTTTTGGACACTCCATAAACAACGATGCAGCGCTAAAAAAAGACCAACACTAAACAAACACCAAAAAATTCCCGCTGAAGTTTGCATACGAAAAAGTTTTCTAGAAGTGAACACAAATTTTGTGCCAGAATTTTGAGCTGAAATGTGATATTTTTGGTGAGAAGAAGCGCCCCAGGAAACCAGTAAACCAGTAAACCGAACCCACATAATATTAATTGAAGCATACCAAGGGGAAATGCAATGCAATAAAGTATTTTCCTCTCCACATTTGATTATTAATTGCAATTCCGGCCTGGAATGCGGGGGCAAACAATGCCGAACCTTAAGACTTGATTAAATCGAAGATACAATATCTTTTACTCACTTCCGGCCTACCTATCTCTCTCTTGCAGGAGTCGTATCTGATTGGAGACGAAGCAGCACTGAAGGAGAGAAGCAGAGCAGAAAGGTAAGAGCTGGCTAATTGAATGGTTGCGAGCAAATAGCAAATAGCTAGGCATCCAGACAATTATTGTTGGTAGCATTGGTCAGGTCACGCCTTTAAGCCAATCAACTAAATCAACAAAACGCATACGATATGTACATATGTATGCCCGACACACACAGGGAAAAGGACCAGCAGCAGCACCAGGACCAGCACCACGCTAGTTGACCCACAGCGCTGACCCAACACGAAAATTCAAGGCTTAAAATCTATACAAATAAAGGGATTGTACGTGGAGGGGGGGATGGGGCAGCCAACAATTATTACTTGTATGGGAAATGTTTTTCGGGGCGGGGCAAGCGGGTTGCGGAGCAGTATTTTCATTGAATACAATGGCATTAGCAACAATAACAAAGATGCGCCACACAATCGAGCAAATATTTAGTGAAGGGAAATAATTTCTAATAGGTTTTCCTTCCAATTGAAATCGGATATTATGTGCTCGTGTGATTCTGATTGTGTTTGCGCACTATTTGGGCAGAATTAAATAGAAGCCTGGTCACAAAACAAGAGTCAAATATTTGTACTGCCTCTCCGGCCGACTGTGGTTCGGCCCAGAAGTTTTTAATTAAATGCCCGTACGGAGCTAGCTGCCGAAGCGATTTCCTAATAATAAAGAGTTTATTGTTTTGCCATTAAATTTGGCTCAGTTGCCTAAGCCAGTCCGCAGAGACTGGAGACGGCTCAATCATTAGTTATGCAAATCACATAACAACAAGTATGCCGGACCCGTCTCTGGCTTGGAGCGTGCTAATTTCCAATGGTTCGGAGCCGGGTAGAACCAAAAATTAAACAAACAAAGATGCAAAGAAACTTGAAGTTTGCTTGGGCAGCTAAGAAATTAAGCTGTTGTTACAAACTGAGCAAACTGTTCGTCTGCCTAACCCCCCGAAGAAAAAAGATTGTGTGCAAATATTCCGACCTACACTACACTACGTTTCTTTAGCTACAAGAAACATTGACACACACACAGAGAGATACACACGATCGTAGTCGCACGGCTATGTACATTCTGGTGCGTGTGTGTTTATTTCACACCTGAAGTGTGATGAAAATATGACAACAGAAGCACATCCCACCAACAGACAGGCAGGCAGGTGCAGAGTGAAAATTGTGCTCCACTCTTGAACGTGTGACTGTGGGGCATTCGTGCTTGAAGAGTTCTCTCTAGTTCTACACAAGCAAACATAACTCGGAGCTCTTCGTCGCCTTTACACATTGCTTTCCACTTTTTGTAGCACGAACCAGTCTAGGAGTCCTTGCCATCAGCATCATCATCATCGTTGTCATCGTCGTCCTAGTCGGTTTGTCATCGATATTGTTTCCCCCTTCCCGCACGAAGACTCTGATTGAAAATGCAAATTGCGAATACTAGTTGGGGAATATTCAGAATTAGGTCGGGGCTACATTTGGTTAGGTTTTCCCCCCATTCAATAATATTTAGCTATACTCGCACCCATCTCTCACACACGAATGAACTCTGCGCCTCCTGCCGCACGATAATCAACTTAATCGACAGGATTCCATTGCAGGCATCCAAAAATCTGGCAAGTCAGCAAACTTTACCCAACTTTGACCCCCCTGCCCACTCACATTCATAACCATTTGCTCCATCATCCTGGGAGAACTATGAGCATACCTGTACAATAACGGAAGAATGTTCATTTAATGCTGTGTGGGAGTAAATATTTGTATGGCCTTGACAAATCAGTTTTTTTCTGGTATTTTTTTATAATAAGCGGCATGACAAAACGCCAAAACATTCAGCAGTCAGCCCCGTTTCCACCCCCATCCCACCTCGAACTTGCGAATACAAAAAGTCAATTGATTGGGGAGCTGGAATTCCTTGGGGCTGGGGTAGAAGTTTGATGGCAAAAAATAGAAGCCGTGCAAAATTCATACACGACCGGGATTGATTTTGGGCACGACAAAAAGCCAGTTGGGAGCATATATACACACAAGGATCTTATATATATATATCCACCCGGGTATATATCAAACACACTCATGTGAGGACAAAGAAAAGAGCAAATTTGGCTTGCTTTGTGCGCTGCCTTCCTGTTGCGACAACGACACGGCATTTATAAAAATCATACGCACCGTTGTACCAGCAGCACACGGGAGCGGGAAAATGTTGGCACGGCAGCAGGAGCAGCAGAGGCAGAAGCAAACGGCAATATATTCTTATGGCTTGTCGATTCTCGCATACATAATGCCAATTTTCGACAAAAACTGTCACCTCTTTGGCGTATGGATAGATGGGGTGCCTCATAAAATCGTTGGACTTTATGCCTCAGCCAGAAATCAGAGACAGTTTCGATCATTCTCGGCGCTAAATCAGATAGAATTCCCCCGTCATTAACAGACCTAATCCACTGGCTGCTGTGCGACCAACTGTGACTGATTCGCCCAGTTAAACAAATCAGTTGGACATTGTCTGGGCTGTGATTTGGCCAGCATCGAAGAGCACGACCAGTTCTGAAAAACTCGGATGCCTTTCAATTCAAATGCTTGGCATTAAAACAGCAATTTATATGCCCGTCGTAGGGGGAGAGTCGAGTAAGTTAAGCAAAAGGCAATGAGCAGCGAGCAACGAGCAAAACTTCTGTCAAAAGAAACTCATTCGAAAGCGTATATTAATCGAATGAAACAATACATAATGTATGACATCAAAACACAAGTAGAACTCTGATTTTTAATAGAATAACAACCGGAGGTAGATGCTGACGAAGCGCATCACCATGGAGAAAAATAACATAAGCATTGTGTAGGTTTAAGTCGCTTGAAATAATTTCAACTTTTTGGGCAGTCAATGTTTGGTAAATGTTGACGAAAGTGTGGGATTTTTAGATGAAAATACACCAGTGCTTGCGGAAAGCAATTCATTTGTAACCAACAACAAAATCCTCTTATGCATGCTCGCCTGGTCTGAATTGTGTCAAATGCAGAGGCACTTTAATAACAACTATTTTCAATATATTTTGATGAGTTATAGAGCTGTCACGGACACCAGCAACTGCGATTCGAATACAAGAAAAGCAACCATAAAACACTGAATTCCGCTGGCGTGAGAAAATCATATAAAATACCTGCTCAAAGTTGAAGGAAGTTGTCTGTCATTGGGCAACACTTACGGGCGCACACATGAGAGACACGAAAACTTCAGAATGACAATTGGAGGGGCGTGCGTGGAGGCGTGTCCTCAGACAAGACTTTCAATTGCTGCCGGAAAAACTTTTGGCCAATTTAAAGCGGCAAAAAGAACGACAGCGACGGACAAGAATGAAAGAAAGGTAAACCCTGAAAGAGATCAGGTATTAGTCACGCCCTGACAGATTCCGGCCAAGTTAGTTGGAGTGGCCTGCATGCAGGCTCAGACCGGATCCCTCGTCACTTGGCAACGGAGCAATGGGAGCATTCGAGACTGCCTGTCAATCAGGGACAAGAGCAGCATCGACAAACAAACCAACTAATTGGTTGAAATGCAAAGCAGAAGCAAAAGAAGGCAGAGACCAAAATTGGGCTGCCAAAAAGTTTTACGCTTATTACACACACAAAAAAAAATGTACCAGCAAAACAAAGCCAACTGATGTAAAAAATGGTGTTGAGAAATTCATGATTCATTAGCAAAGTCAGGCCGGGACCTACGCAAGTGGGTAACTTTTCAGCCAAGCCAAGTCTATTGCACCGACTCCGACTGCGACTGGCAACCAGTGCCTTGGCTAATTTAAATTCTTTTGGCGCCGTTGCCCCCGAAGATGCCACATCGAGCAGCGATGCCCCGACGAGCTCCTATTAGGAGTAGTCGGGCATGACAGCTCCTTAAGCGCCTGAGTGATTGACATCAAAAAGGTCTAGCCAGCAGCAGCGTCAGCCCGAGCAGATACGAGTACGTTTCTATGGATGTATTGGGGATATAATTAAAATTTCGCATCATTAGGAATTTGTACATTTGCCCGAACTTTTCTCCAAAGTTTAAGTTCAGAATGAGCGGGCACTTTTCCATATTTATTTCCAGTTTGGTTTATTGAATGAGTGCAGAAAATATGGGAGTACTTTAAAGTCGCACAAAAGAGAAATTCCCTAAGACCACTAATGATTCAAAGAGCCAGAAGAGAAGCTTTTCCAGTGGGTTGCCCGGGACAACGCTCGCTTAACACTCGCTCAAAGCTAATTTAATGGCAATGGAAACAAAATGTTAACAGTCGCTCAGGTTGTCGTCCAGGACAACTGGCAAAAGGCTGTGCATTCTCCACAGTTGGGCAATCAAATCTTGTGTGACCAGACCAGAGCTACGCAGAGCTACGCATCCAGCCATCTCCATTTCTATCTGCAGCTCTGACAGCCGTCTTAAGCAACTGCCTAACAAATCTCACTAAATGCCAAGACAAAAGTAAATGAAATTGCACTAAATCTAAAGGGAATTTGCCTTCAAAAAATTTCAACCTTTTGGCCCTAGGCGGAACTGGGTCTTCAGTTTGGGTCGGTGATGTGAAAGGGGAACGGCACGGGGATTGCTAGCATCAAAAAGGTACGAACAGGCCTAGGCCAAAGTGATAAACCGTTTCCACTGACATTGCATATAAATCTGCTACAAAGTTGCGTCTGCCACGGCGGCACGGACAGCTCCAAATCGTGCTGGATTTGTCACGCCAAATCGTTGGAAATGCTTTTGCCTTGTTTATGCGTCTCTCCGCCCCGCACATCTCCACCACCACCCGCTTAGACCCACTCCCATTTTAGTCAAATTTTTGCACAACAGCAACAAGAACAGCATTACAACGATAGCAGCAGAAGCAGCAGCGTGTCTCTCTGACTGTGTCGTAAATCTTTGAGTAGCTTATCTACAACAAAACTGTGCGCTTTTTTAATTCGCCGGGAAATGTATGCAAAACGGAGCCGAGCCAGAGAAATCAAGACGAAAAAATGCTACCAAATTTTAGAGAAAATCAAGAGGAAATAAGATGTAGAGAAAGTTGCAAACTTTTGCATGCCCTTACAAGGTTCATTGTTGACATTTACTGAAGTATTTATACTACTTCGACTGGTAGTTCCTATGGCAAGTATATGTGGAATATTGTGATCCGATCTTGGCGATTCCGGTTCACAAATATACTGGGAATAAAGGGATATGCTGCAAGCCTATCCGACAGCTCATAATGTCTGCTGTCAGGGTATTGCTTTCAGATGTAGAGGGAAAATGTTAAATGCTTATTTAAATCGAGGCACATGTTCGACCAGCTAAGAGAAGAGGATGAATGTATATATATATATATTGTGGGTTTTGTTTTTTGTTGTTTGCAAGTCGGGATAACAAATGACGCACACAACTCGCAAAAGATGAGTCTGAAAATTAGGTTGGCAAAGACAATGTTTCTCTCTTGGTCTTAGGATACTTCTTTGACCAACATTCAGATCAAACTTTAAGCCGCTTTGCATCCGACAACCAGCAAAACAAAGGGCGAAATACCCGCACCGCCCTTCCCCACCCGATTCCTTTTGCCATCTCGTGGGCCATTTATCATAAAATGCCAACACAATGCTACAACCGATGCGGGGGGAGGGGGGAGACAAACCCAAAATCAAAGATTATGTCCTCAGCTTGATAAACGAGATGCTCCCACCGCGCGTTCTGTTGTTGTGGCATTAACACCTCAGCGGATCCCAAAACAAATTGGTTCATTGAAGGGACCGGGCCACAGACATCATCAAAGTCAGTCAGCTAATTTGCAATTGTTTTAGTTGGTAATTAGGATGTTGGCATTGGCAGCGGGAGGGGTGGGCAGAAGGGGAAAAGGAAAAATAGAAACCAAGAAAAATAAAGAATAACAAACAAATCTGCACCCAAGATAATTTGATAAATTTGATGAGACTTTGATGTGCCAAAAATAATTGCATGCAAATTTATTTTAATGCATATTTACCCGCGTAATTGCAGCAAATTTACGTTTCATTTAATCGCCATTGTAGGAGGGACCACCAGTAGACCAGTAAATCCCAAAGCAGACCAAAGAACAACACGAAAAATTCAACGAAATAGCAGTAGTCGAAGCTGGGAATGCCCTGGATATTGTTTAAAGAAAAAAGATATCGTTGAACCAGGCAAGAAGCCATGCACCATTTAGATTTTTTTTTTAATGCTGATCTATTACTTTGCTGGGTTATCCATAAATTGGTTTGCTATATTTTATTGCTGCTCCTACTGCTCTGTGAAAAAAGGCTCCACCAAACGCATATACCCATTGCTGCTGCTTGGGTCCTCTGGGCAGTCAAATGGCGACCGTGAAAAAGCGGCAAACAGATTATAACTCCCAACTGACATTTGGGGACTTTATTATTTGGCCATTGAAAAATGCGAGACTATCCGCGGGTTGGATGGGGCTGCTGGTTGCTGGTAGAGTGGTGGTTCGTGGGACCCAAGTGGATTTTAATTTTTCAAAGTTAAACAGCGTCGTCGACCCTTTTTTTTGAGCCTGCCCGCTTGACTGGACACGGTGGAGGGAGAATCCTGGATGGTGTATGGCGGCTGGTGGATGGCGGACAGCGGACAGTGGACCGTGGACTCACCGTGGCCTGGGCCATGTTTGTATAAATGTCGACGGGATTTGGCCATGCAGCGTTTTATTGTTCACCTTTTCGACTGCGACTGATTGATCCCTTGGGTGGGTCGGCACGCCCGATACCGTTGGCGTTTTGGGGCTGGGCGCAGACTAGGACTGGGGGGCTGTGTGTAATTAATTTTGCTTTTCGCTTTTTGATTTGTGATTTGTGCACGGCAAAGAGCGGGCGAAAAACCATCAAATTGTCACGTAATTATATTTACGTTAATGATGTTTCGGCCCGGCGACCGAGGCGACCGAGGCGACCATCGGAAAAGTCAATTAATATTTTGGTGAATGGAAAACAATTTAGATTGTTGTGTAGCTGGCGGACTTTAATTAAAATGCTTTGGCCACAATCTGAATGCATGCTGTGATTTTTAATTTTCATTGAAGTCGTGATACTCGATTTTTAGTCTGTCTGCTTCTCTCTGCCTCGGATCCTTCTTCGTCATTAAATAAGTACCCACATTTTTTTTGTATGCGCGGCACGCGACTTTAAGATTTCCAGATTAATCTGATAGCGGCTCCAAAATGGCCATTAAATTAAATATGAATGTTAAAGCCGTAAGTGGTTGCTAATCGTTTTTATTTCGCAAGTCAAAACTTGTTTCTTCGACACTTATTTGCATTCGCGAGAGTCTGAGCGACTACTGGGCTAAGTAATTAAATGCAAATTTTCAGACTTTGTCGGAGGCTCTGATGACAGCGTTACGGCAATCAAAATTAAACTGGGGTGCCGGCATCCCAGTGCTTGTTTCAGTGAACATGGATGAATCATTGCTGCATTGTTGCACGTGGGAAATGAAATTCAATTAGCAAATATACAAGTATTTTGCCATAAATGTCCGAGAGAGAAGAGAGGCAAAGCACCAGCCCAGACCACAAGCAAAGTCATACACGAATTCCTGAACTAATCTCGAGGGAATAATTTCATTTCGAGAGCATGTTAGTAGCAAACATGCGGCCATCTAATGGCATTACGCATTTTCAATTTGAAAGTGCTTCGGCATGGCATTCTTCTGTCTTGTTCTGTCCGCTGATATTGTACCTATGTACATGCTATATGCTATCGTACTATATGTACTATATGCGGACGTGCTGAACCCGTTCACACTCGTTCGGATGCGGCAGACGACGAACCTGTCTGCTCACGTGCTGCATATTCATGTCAGGGCTCGACTTGGCTTGAGTGGAGCTGTCCCGGAGCTGGCAGCTGGCAGTGGGGAGGTGAGTAGCAAACTACCTGCTGATGATGGTACATTGCTTCAGTATGAATTACTATTAATGGCGTGCAGTATAAATTGAATTTCATTACATGACGACGTCAATTAAAAGCATGTAAAACTCAATCGGCAGTGACGTTTTTAAAATGCAGCCAAGCCATCAGCCATCCATCCGAGACAGGGCCCGAGCCCGGGCCAGAACCAGAGCCAGAACCAGAGTCAGAACCAGAGTCAAAACCAGGGCCCAGAGAGAGGCAGGCGGATGGCAGCGGACGGACAGGAGAAGAGCATTGACGTTGGCTTAATGAGTCGGCAAATGGCTGATAAAAATGCACAGTGAATATGAAAATCGCTGGCGCTGACACTCGTGACGTTCTGACGTGGCGCAAAGTTCTCGAAACTGACAGGAAACATTGATAAAAGTGCCAACTGACATTGCGTAATGATGATGCGCCGGCTCCCTCTGTCCCACCGCCTTAATAGCCAGCTCATTAAACCAACCAGGCTGATTGACGGTCTCACAAATACAACAAAAAATAAATAATAAAAAACCAAATATGAAATATGAAATATCATACAAACAAACAAAATGATTCAACATATATCATGCATATAGCGAAAGTTTTTTAATCAAAATTACTGCCTGCCATATTTCATACTCGAAATATTAAAAATCTAATTAAAACTTAAACAGAACTGCATTATTTTATGCAGCACGTACATCCAGATATTCTCTAGAGATGTATTTTTGCAGTAAAAATTCGTTTAAGCTGAAAGCCCATTAACAATTATGACTTTCCTTTGCCGCCGAAGTAGTTGAAACTTAAAAGGAAAAGCGCGCGCTGCCATTGACGCAGGCCTGCCCGCCTCTGCCGTCTTCCCCTCTCTCAGCTTTGTTATAAGTCGTCGACAGTTTTGTACGGCTGCCGCCCAGCTTCCCTTATCCCCCGCCAACGTCTAGCACCGTTGATGATGCTGCAACAGCAACAGAAACAGAAAAAGAGAAGCTGCACCATCAGCAGCTAGGCAAAGACGAGGGCGATGGCGACGGCTACGGAGACGGCGAAGAAGCTTTGACTTTGCTTCATTTTCAGTTTTACTTTTTAAAGTTTTTAATTCTTTGCATCTTAATGACTTCTCGTAATAAGTTTTCATTTCTCATAATTTCTTGGGTTAATAGAATCTTTGCCGCCGCTTTATGTGTACGGCTGCTGCAATGCTCCATGTAGAGCAACTGTATCTGGAATAACAGTGGGTTGGATTGGGCTGCAGTCATGCTGGAGGTACAATAGTTTCCTAAGGATGCTGTGGGGCAGTGTCGATGACAAATCTGACTAGAGTAAGTTTACTGTGATTGATACTAGACTGGATGGGTTCATGAACTATAATTTCTGAGAAAAAAAAAGTTGCGCCCCGGGCTAGTACAGTTTTGCTCGAGTTGGTAAAGTTTTGCGCCAGTTAGAAACGGAAATCTGAGAGAGAGAAAATACCATGAATTCCCCAAACATTCATGTACAGTCGAGCAATCATCTCTAAGTTAACAAATAATCATATAAACAAACTTATTGGACACCAAATCAATATCCAGAAACTTCATACATACACTTGGCAAACAACTTGTATCCACTGTGCCCGGCCCGCCGCCCCGGCCAGGAGCTGCTCATAGAAACTTTTGTCGAAAAAAAAAATATAAGAAAATAACAGAAAACTATAATTATGAAGTTGACACAAAGTCAGCCAGTGGAGCAGCAGCATCAGTAGCAGCAGAAGCAGAAAAAGAGGCAGCAACAGCCAGTAAAAACGCAGACGACAATAATGACTGGGAGGACATTTGGCCAAGATGAGAGGGAGAGCGAAAAACGGAATTGGATAGGGGCAGGGAAATGGGACGGCACTATGTCGAGTCGTTGGCAGCCATGAATTCTATCAGAGAGGAAGCGAAGCACTAGAAATGCATAAAAGTCGGACTACATAAAGCGCAGCAGGACCACAGCTGACATTTATGTGGAATGTCAGTGCGGGCTTAAAGCAAACTTACCAAGACAGAGGCGTTCAAGCCGCGACAGCAAAGTGGACCGAGAGTCGTCTTAGAAGTGGGCCCCAGACCCAGTCCTCGAGCAGAGTTGAGCACTTGGCTTCGCGCTGCGGTGGTTGTGGCTAATCATAAATTCAAAAGCGGCAAAAGTGCAACAGTAGTAACAATTAACTTATTAAATGGGCTTTGAGAGCGACGGGTGAGGCTGAGGGTGAGGGTGAGGGCGAGCCAAAGCAAGACAATGGCCCCCAGCTAGGGAAAGCGTTCTAGCTGACAAAGGATGTGAGCATGGAAATTGTGGAAATGAAACCGAACGAGGCGTTAAGATGCCTCCCAGCTGCAACAGCAGCATCAGCAGTAGCAGGAAAAAAAAGTGTGCAGCATTGGCACTGAATGGGAACAAGGGAACATTTCCGCATGCATTGCACCTTCCTGCTCGCTTTTCTTGGCTTCCTGCTCCACAGGGTAATTCATTTGGCTGTGGCAGCCAGCAGAAGCGCACAGAGAGGGGACCCATAGTATCTCTCTGATTACTTGAGACTTTTGCTAATTAGCGAAATTGATTTGAATTTTATGGCGCGTAAAAATTGCCTCGACTGAAAGATGGGGGGGGAGAGACACTAATTGAAACTAAATGCCGTGCATTAAATTCACTCGAAGCTGTTAAAAATCAAACGGTTTTTCCAGCGGAAACGGAGGCAACGCCCCGCGCAGAACTGCCAGCGAATTTCGAGCAAAATATCTCAACACTTCTACCATTTCTCGCCACTCTCTTTGCAGCTGTTGTGACATTTTTTTGGCAAAGCAAAACGCAATGGCGCCAAAGATGCCGCCATTTTCGCAGCTCGACAAAATGGCGACAAGGACATCCAGTTGGCTCTGCCGCCTGCTGCTCGTCAGCCTCTGCATTGGCGCCGCTGCCGCACGAGGTAAATATCCATAAACATTTATATAAATTCATTCGATTCCCCACAGCCATAAAATACCACACCCAGACCATACTCATAGATAGCTCTTACTGTTAAACAACAACAACAACAAAATGTGCATATGTACATGGTATGGTGGGTGTATCAGTGTTTGCAGCAGACACGCCACCTGCGGCCTTTGGCTCTGCAAAAACTAATTATGTATCTGTCAAAATCGAACGAGCACCGCAAAAACATTGCTTTCCGTTTCCCTCTGTGTCCGCATCCTCTAGCCATTATATATATTATCAATTAATATAATAGTGCACTTTTAAAATTGCACAAAATTCAATTAAATTAATAGTTTGTATGCGTAAAAAAAAAAGCCTATAAAGTGGTATACAGTTGGAGTGCATGTTGAAGGAGCAAGGAGAAGGCATTTCAAAAATTTGCATCAGTTTGGGTAGTAAGGAAATAAAAAAGAATTTTTAAAAGGAATATATTGAAGGGTTTTCACGCCTAATAACCGTCATAAGCAGCAGGTTTTCACAGCAAAGAATATCAAGACCATAAACCTCTCACTTGATTTGATACGAAGATATTTTTGCTTTAGCAACATTGTGAAGCAATTTAAAAATGTACTTACTTTAAATATTCGCTGTCCACATGGCAAAACCCAAAAGGAAGGAAATCTGCAAAATGTAAAAAATGTAGAAATAAAATCGAGTTGGATTACTGACGGACGGTGGCAGACAAACACGTCGCTGACTAAGTTGAACAATTTAAATATCAGTTACAAAATCACACAGAAACAATGTCACACCAAGCATTCGTGCCACAGACTCTGTCCCTGCCCCCAGAGTGTGGTGCATGTGATAGCAACAACAAAATCCTCCATTGAACTGCCACACTACCGCGTCAAACCCAAGGGGGTGTGCAGGGGCGGAGAGGAGCGAGATACATTTATCAAAAATAGTATTTCAGTTGGCATTTGAAAAAATGCAATTGCATTCGGTGGGCAAGCGAGTCGAGGCACGGAACGTGATGGCCATAGAGGGTTTAAGAATCAGAATGTGGATGGACGAGGCCAGAGGAAGAGGCGCGAGCAATCATGCAATCATTTTATTGCAATATTGCGACAATTTTTATTAAAATTTTAGAATTTTCAATTTATTTAGCACTGGGGCAGGGTCCTGCTGCCTGCTGCTGCTGCCACTGCTGCTGCTCCTGCTCCTGCTGCTCTCAGAGGCAACATTTTGCTCTTTGATTTGTTGCAGTTGCGTGAAATTGGTCAGCAGATATTGGCCAGACCACGGACGGAATCCGTACGTGATTTGATTTCTCTTTACATACAAAACTCTTTCCGTTTAGTCAGCAATACCAAAGTATTTCGACAATGTTGAGAGTGCGAAGGACTCGGACCATTTTGCTGTATATTTTATGCACATTTAAAGGATAAACAGTCGGAAGTAAATTCAAGATCGATTGCCGGGTAATAGAATTTAAATTGAATTGGCCATTTCGTGTATTTAGTTGCATCTTGATAACTACACTGAAAATAAATATATCGATGGCCCTCCCTTGTTGGTATCTGAGTTTTGACTTAAGAGCAAGCCGACATCGGGGATTGGTTTCAATTAGTTACAAAAATCAGATTAATATTCTCAAGCCAAGTACATTTAATTTTAGTTTTCCCCAAAGTAAAAAACACAAAATAAGTAAAAAGACCAGAATTATTTCTGCCTCTGGAATTCTGCATTTCCCATTTAAATATTTGCCAACTTTATTCACAGTGTACTTTTCTGTTTATCGGCCAGCCAGCAAACCATTTCCGTACACCAAACAAGGCGTGGCATATGAAACAGCCCAGCGAAGGAAAATTAGAAATGGCACAGCAAAAAGGAAAAAAGTTAACCTAGGCCCTGACCCAATGGTTTTGCTTCCTTCGCAGGTTGCTGGGCTGCTGGGTTGGCTGGTGGGCCTGTCAACACGCTGATAAGTCTCGCTGCCATTCCCCGTTGGCCTGCATCCGGGCTCTGTCCTGCAAGGTCCTGCTCTGTGCCTGTCTCGTCCTGCACTATGTTTTTCACGGTCCCTGCCTCTGCCCTGCTGTTGTTGACCGAGGCAAATGCTAATTTTATTATGACAAATGCGCAGTCAGGTAAAATGGCAGCAGAGACCTTTGGCTTTCGTTTTTTTTTTTCACCTTGCAATCACAAGTCTAGACAGCCCCGAAACTCACTCCACTGCCGCATACAGTCTCATTTATAACGAACGCTAATCTAACAACAATCTGTAAGTGCTTCCAGTCATTGGTTCGTTGAATATGACTTAATAAATGATGCTACCCCACTTATCCCAATCCCAATCCAAATCCCAATTCAAGCTGCTACCGTCTTACCCACAGGAGCGTATAACTCACGCCCCAGATGGGGCCCACTAATTGAAAATGATCACCTGCCTCCCCGTGCCAATTACCTGGAGCAGCCATTAGCCCAGGCCAGCCCAGGGGCCCAAGCAGAGTACCCGAGCTTAACCTAAGTAGACACTTGGTTGAACAACACCGACACGCCCCCGGGGGCAGTCAGCAGAAGAGCAAACAACTCCCGTAGAAGCAGCAAATTGCCGCAGAATGAAGATCTTGCCCCAACCAGTTACCCGAGCTTGCATCTATGCATCTGCGCCTGCGTGCCGTCTGCATCCGCAGCTTCCTCTCTGGCTCTGGCTGGCCCCCCCTCCACAGATGTCAGCTCTAATCTAAATAAGCGATTTGTCTGTGCATAACTCCTGCTGTAACCAGCTCGCCAGACTCTTGGACACCGCTGAAGCAGCAGCATGCAGGGGCTAACTTTCAGGTCGAACCTTTGGATACTCTTTCAGCTATGCTTAAGTAATCTATTTATGGTTGTCTACCCATAGAGTCGCACATGCTTCTTTTCTATGTGAGGGTATTTGCAGTCTCCCCTGTCAGGGTAAAACAACAGCCACTGGAAACCCAAGTCGCTTGTGCAGCTGGAAGTTAAATAATAATTTGTATAATTTATACGAGGAACTCTTTTTGGTGGAAGGAATTTACAAGCCGATAGCTCCCTATGGCCTGGCCAGCATATTTATCGGGTTGCGTTGGGCGTGGAATGTCTCTCCTGTCCGGGGAAGGGGCCCGAGCACTGGGACCCGAGCATAAATAATTAACACGTGCATAGTTTGAATTGCAGCTTGTATCTGGTTGCCAGCGTTTTTTATGGCAAACTGTTGACTCTCTGATTGCCGCTCTGAGTTGAAACTGGAGAGGCTTGGAGACTCTACTCTGTTCTCATCTCAAGCACTTCCGGAGTGTGCTCGAGTCTGAGCTGACTCTTTTGTCGCTCACACACACTGGAGTGGGGAATTTCTTAGGAAGTTTAACCTGTCCGGTCTGTCCGTTCTCTCCGTTCCCTGCGTCCCCTTGTCTGCGCCTGTTTGGGCATTTGTTTTGTAATTGTTAAATTGCTTATTCATGGCTTTGTTTTTCTGCTAAATGAATGTTAATGACCTCGGCGAGTACTATAAATATTTGATAGAGCCCGAGTGTTGACTGAGAGCTTTCCAAGCTCAACTTGAACTTCTGTTTCTGCCTCTGGCCAGCAGCAGCTGAAATGCTTTCCCCTACAGTACGAGGTGTGAGCGGAATTAGCATGCCAATTTCGATATTGGAAATTGTTGCATTGCACACTGATAATTTGGGGGCCCCGCACTCCCCCTACTGAATCCATCAGATGTAGCTGAGAAGGAGAAGGCGAGCATCTGGCAGATAAGTGGATGCCAGTGCTTTGGGTGGAATTTAATTATTATTCCTTGACCGAACTAATGCAATACAAAACTTTTGTCTGCCATAACCATAACCACTACGGCAGCACAACAAACAATATTTGCCCCAATGAACAAGAATTTAGTATCGAATCAAGTGACGCCTGCTGTGGCAACTCCATTCCATATGCCTCCTGCTCTGCCAACTCTCTTCAAACAAATTCAACTCATTGTCAGCTATTAATTATCCGCATGAGCATACATACATATGTACATATGTATGTACCATATGCACCCTACGCTCTCCTCGTTGGCCATGTAGTGGCGGAGGACAACAGTTGGCGCAAACACCAGACCACAAGTACTTGCCCTCATAGATGTTTTGTCTATGGTTGCTCAAAATTAGCTCGAATTTAGTCAGATTAGATATGGTTGGTGGTTGGCATGGGTTAGGTTAGGAGGAGGCTACGAAATATATAACTATATGTGAAGTTGGTTGCACTGCAACACCAGATGAGGTTCAGTTTAAGTGCGGAAATGTTTTAATATGTACTTTCCTGACTTTATCATACGCATCGAGTGCAACTATCGATCCAAGACACAGAGGAAACATACAAATAAAAAATAAAATAATTTGAAACAAGGACAGTGGGAGGATACCGCACCACGGGTGGCTCCTTTGCGAGTGCCGGACCCTGCCTTTAAAGCATTCTCCCACACTGGCTGCCTTGTCGATGTTGTAATTGTTATTATTCCTCTGGTATTGTTCAAGCTTAATTGAAAATATTGTGAATGTGCCGGCCGCAGTGCATGTCGGGGCTGGGTGTGCGGGTGTGCGGGTGTTCGGGTGTTCGGGTGTGTATATTCTTTTGTTTGGGTGTGTTTAGCAATAGCCGGGAGCATCTTTGTGCGCCACTCTCTAAATGAAATTAATTGAAGACCCCAGGGCCATACACATACTCCCACTTCCACTCCCACTCCCATTTCCACTCCCACCAATTGGCAAGGAAAGTTTTGGCCGCATACATATACATATGTAACTTTTTATACACCCAATGACTGGCGGCTATTGTTGCAGTCTTGCGGAGCCTTAGCCAAACAGTTAAGGGGTAATGGGAGTGCGCCTGGGGTGGGGCCATGGCGCCCCATTTCGATACGATAAAACAATGGCTGGAGCTGTAGCTGTAGCTGGCGCTGGGGCTGTGACTAGCATGGTAAAGTTTTCTTCTCACATATGCTCGGGTCGGGTTTGGTTCCTTTAAGGAACATTTATTGGGAATTTGTTTGAGTTGCTGCACGTTGATGGAACTTGAAGTGCCGCAGCAATTCATTTACCATGCAAAAGTGTCAAAAGGGCACCACCCTCCAAAGAAACAGCGCAAATAAATTAAACTATAACCAGGTTGTGTGTCAGTCAAAAGATTTAAAGTGGTTTCGCTTGGTATTTAATTTAGTTTCGAAAATAGGGATTATAGTTTAATTTGTATGAGTTTTGAGGCTTAGATTTCAGCCCACAGAACTTTGTTTAAGCTTCAAACTTTGCAGACACAGCCTGACTAAACTTTACTAAATACTAAACCAGTCCAAGTCGGCGAAGACAGACATTAGTAGGGCAGGCATTGACATACGCTTTTATGTCGGATTTATGCTTTGCAGAAGTTATTTTTTTATATGTATGCTGGCAGCACGAAGGCTCTTCTAATGGCATTAGCTTTCACGCAATGTGATTAACTGTCCTGGCAAATTGAGCAGCAAACAAAACATCAGGCAGCCCGACACACAATTCATTACACGACTCCTGGCGCCAGTGGCGAGTGGGGGGCACGAACTACCTGCTAACACGCCATAATCCCATGCCAAGGACATAATATAAGCAGTCGGATGGAAGGCAGTCGGGCAGAGTCAGGCAACTCCAATGATAATAATGCAGCCCCGAAAGAGGTCAACGCAAAATGAAGTAACTAAGCAAGTCACTGACCAACACCCACACAGTGGGCGTATACACGAAATGAAGTCCCGACTAAGGCGAGCACGTTCCGAGGTTTCGAGGCAGCTATAGACTGACCTTCACCTTTATGGCTTTGGCGAGAGTTGGGCTAAGGAGTCCCCGTCCTCCCAAGCCATCCACTAACAGTATAAAAGCCTTTGGCTCTGCCTTTTGCCACTGCTTTCATCATAATTTCAGTGAGCAGGGCACACCAGCAGCAACAAAATGGCCAACATTGTCTCAGCGCGTGTCCTTTTATGAGGCACATTGCCGCTGTAGTTGTATGTCTATATGCAATTAAATTAAATATTAAACTTAATTACACACAGGCAAACTAACACGCCAAGACAGAAGCACCGGTAGGAGCACCAGGAGCAGCACAAAGGAGTAGAGTAAGACCTCGCCAGCTCCTTGGTTGCTGTCTGTGTCAAATATTCCCAGCACCCAGCACCAGGCCTCAATAATGCACCAAGGAATGTAGGAAATAATGAAAGTCAATTGTCAGTCAGGCCATCGCTAGATTTCTGCGTCTTTAGTCTTTAGTCCTGGGTCCCTTGGCTCCTGGCTCCTGGACAGAAGACGTTGCCATCGGCAAGGGCGAACCTAACCGTAATGACAATGTTGCTTTCATTTCGTGTTCCTGTGTTCTGCTAATTGAATTGAATTTAATGTAGTTTAATTGAGACGAACGTGATTGTAACTAAAAGCGCTTTATGCTTAATTTACCGGCATGACGGCAAGCCCTGGTCCCTGCTGCCTGCTCCCCGAGACATTGGAGCCTCCTACCAGCTGCCTGACACTATGAGTGCTGGCTGGTGCTTCTAAACAGTTCAAATTCAAGTTAATTGCTCCAAGCTCAAGACAATTTCCATTGAGATGGTTCGAGTTGTGGGGGGTGGGTGCGGAGCGGACATTTAAATATTTAAGTTTTTCATGGCAGCTGTCAGCAAGTTTTCTAACAAGTTTATCTACCCATGCCGCATCGGCATGAATAATGCAAAATGGTAATTGTGTCACACGCTGCGTATGAGTAATGACTGGCCAGTCCGCTCCGCTCCGGTCCGGTCCGGTCCGCCAATCGATGCTTTCAAGGACGTTGCCAATATTAAAATCTGCTCGAGCGCAGCGCAGCGCGAAATTCAAATGCATCTGCCGCACCGCATTCGAAAGCAGTTTGGCCAAAGGAAAAATGAGTCCAAAGAGAAGTAACGGAGCCCGGACAGATGCCAGAATTAGCGAAAGGTTCACTCATCTTTTTTTACTCGTTGCAACTGTCAGAATTACGAAGCAGGAGAAGAAGCTGCAGCAGCAGCCATAGCCGGGGCTGGCTCTGGCGCTGGAGCAGCTGTCATCTTAGAGAGAGAATGGCTAAAAACTGTCAGGCTGCATAATAAATTGAATTTCCTGTAGTTGGTCATTTTGCACCATGAAATTCGGACGGGGCGAAACGGAATGACCTGGGCGTGGCATAAACATGCACTTGAAACTGAAATCCGGGCCGGGCCGGGCCAGGCCAGGCCAGTCCAACACGTACGTGGTCCGGCATGAAGGCAGCGGACAAATGCCACCAGAGGCAAATGAAATTACGGAGTTGCCAACCCGACGATGGGGCAGCTAAAAAATCCAAATATCCTATTTACAACTTGCCACTACATAGCCATCGGGGAATTATCCAGCCAACAGAGCTGGAGCTGGCGCTGGAGCTGGAGCTGGACTGCTGCTGGTGTGACGGAGTGAGGGATCCGATTAAAGGATGCGACAACTGGAGCTTAGACAGGACAGATATCAAGCTGCCAACTGACATTTGAATTTCCCTTCTTTTTTTTTCAAATGCCAATGGCGAGCTTTATTGCATCATTTTCTGCCCTCACCCTCAGACAAGGTAATAGAATCAAGTCACTGAAATCGTTACAGGATAATGCGAGCGGGATGCAGGGAGGGAGATAAAATCCTGATCAGCAACAAACACGTTGCAATCAATGCGAATGTTTTGTGTTGCTGAGTGTGGAAGATTTTTACTAACGATTTTTCATTTAATGATTGGAAAAGGTCAAAGTTAAATTCTTTTGCTAAGTCGACCCATTTAAAAACAGAGCCCGGTTGGCCTTCTTTTGAGCAACTTTAACCACAAAATGAATTCGGCTGCAGGGCGGTAAAAAAGGAACTGAATCGAGCACAAAAAATATAATGACGAAACTTTTAATAACTAATTAAGCGACATTTGCCCTGCCTTCGCACAACAAACTAACCGACCCCCACCCTGCCCCGCCCCAAGCGCCAATGGAACACTAAAGTGTCCCCCGTTGGCATTTTGTGTGACAGCAACATAAACGAAGAACCTTCGAAACAAATAACTATTAAAAAGAACCAGAACCAGCAACAGAAAACGAAACTTAATTACAGTTGGCCATTTAAGGAGATTTGGCAGCCACAGAACAGAGCCAGAACAACATTTACAATTTATCAAATTAAAATTTAAATAGCGTCCCTCCCACCCGCTCCAAAACGGAGCAAACTCTCTGACAGTTGGCTCTTTGTTGCCATCCAAGCCACATAAAAAAGCAGCCGCTCAATAAATATTTAATTATCAAGGAGTGCTGAGGGCAGAGGTACGTGGAATTTGCTATTTGTTATGCAGTGTCCACGATAATTATGCGTACGCAGGCCGAAAAAGAACTGCCACACAGGGGATACGGGATGCGAGTACGAGTAAATGTTATGTTATGCTTTTATAACTGAATTTTCGTAAACCGTAACGTGCTTAAATGTTGAAAATTGAAATTTTAATGCAGCAACCCTAGGCGCCAGTTGGGGTGGGGTGCTGGCAGGGGGGAGTCTGTAGTCTGTATGGGTGGTGTGTGGCAATGGCATATCCAAAACTATTTGCGGCCATGCTCTGCGGTCAGATTGTGGCTAACCATGTTACGCCCTGCTTCCCCGCCCCCGTCCCGCTCCAGCTTCCCAGCTGTCTGCACCCATCCCCCGCGTGTGGGAGTTCTGTTGGTCTGGGGGGGGCAGTGGAATGGAGCGGGGTAACGCATAAGTTTGTGGTCGCATTGCCGCGCGCTCCTTGCGTTTCATTTTGCATAAGTTCTAAAGTACACATCATATATAATTAAAATCGTAAAACGGTCAATTTCCCCCCACCGGAGGGTGGAGCGTGACGACAAGGATACGGATACTACTCCGTCCAACCTTTCATTCCGCCACAGCCACCATCTGTGTAATGGGTTTAGCATTTTTGGGCTTTCGTGTACAAATTGAAACTTTATGTTTGTTTGCCCACGAGCAGCCATCCAGGCCAGGACAGGCCAGGCCCGGCTCTGTGCTGTGAGGCGTTCTATTAAATTATTTTACTAGTTTTTCCGGTTCCACTCTGCAGTGGACTGCAATTTAAAATTTAGGCCGTCTTCAGCGAATGCGAAAAATACTCAAAAAATTTCCAAACTGATCTGCGATGAATGTAGAATTTTTTTGCTATACTTTTAATATTATTATTAATGATTGGAACAAGCAAATCCAAATTTATTTCCCTGCAACTTTTTAGTTTTTTTTAATTTTCTTTTGTTCTTGAATTTTTGCATTCCTTCCCTCAACAGTTTCTTGCCTATGAAACATCTTCCCCAAAACAGTTCACTCCAAAACGAACCTCATCATATTGCTTTTGCTTAAAAATGCTAATGTTGGTCGTGCTTAGCCACATTTGCTATAATTACATTTTATGGCCATTATATTTGGCAATTTTCATGGGAAATATATGGCTCCGGGCCGTTTGAGCCATAAACCAGTGGCCAGGCTCACATGCTCCAATAGTAATAATAATAATAATGTGAGGAAGAGAGGAAAAAACCAAATCAAATATATCAGACTGTGACTGATGTAAATTTATGCCTAGACCCGGTCTAATTTTTAGCCAAGCATTTACAATTTTCCTGCCCCCCCCACGACTCTCCACCCGATTTACATGCCGCAACAGCGATTCGGTCTAGCACACAACACTTACCAAAAAAATAACACAAAAAAAGGTCGGAAAAACCACTGTAAAGCTGAATGAAAACATACCGAAAAAACACGCCCACACACACCACAATTCATTTTGAAAATGAATTTGTTCCGCTGTAACGGCCATAAATGCATTTAAATTTATTGGAAGCCAATGCCGGGGCAGGAATAAAAACAAAGCCAACAAAAAAGAGGACTCTCGCACATTGAATGACAATAAATTATCAATTTTATTTTGACAGCGCGAAAAATCCCGCAACGAAAAACGAAAGACGAGCCACACAAAATGTCAAACGAAATTGAGCAAAATATGTAGATAAATGTACATACATATGTGTGCACCTCCTACATATGTGTGTGTGTATATAATAATGATTGCAGATGCGAGCATTTGTGACAGGAAGTTTCAGTTGAATGGTTTGTTCCAGCGGCCGATTACAAATTGCCTGTTATAAGTGCTATGATACTAGGGTACGAGTATGTGTATGTATGTATGCGGACTAATGCTTGAGGAGAAAATTAATTTCCCAATAATTAGACAAATAATTATTACCAAGATAAGTAATTCTAGAACTCAAAATCTGTCAGTGTTAGGTGTATCGTCATTGCTGGTAAATAAACACTGGCGAAAAAACTCTCCATAATCTGAAATTGCAATCTGGCAATTCTGCCAAATATTTATAATGCGCGGGAATATTTTCTGCTTCAGCTTTGCTCTTTCTTCTTCCAGTGTAGCTTATTTAGTCAGTGCCAAAAACTTAACTAGCTAAAACGTTCATCACTTGACTTTTATTACAGACATTCCATCTTCATCAATCCGTGCGAATTCGCTGGCCCAAAGCGTGGACGTGGCCTTCTACTGTCCGGGCGAGGGACTGTTTGCCGACGACTACGACTGCCGCGTCTACTACCGCTGCGAGCAGCGCACGGAGCAGTACATCCGGCCGTATATGCTCGCCTGCAAGGAGAACACCGTCTTCTCGCGCACCCTTCGCATGTGCCTGCCCCCCACGATGGCCGGGCGGGACGAGTGCGTCGACCAGATGAACGAGATTGACGGCAGCATGGGGGGTCTGGGTGACGGCTCTGATGGGTATGATGGACTCGTCAATGAGGGCCAGAATGATGGTGACCATAATGCGCTGCTTAACGGTGCCGTCACACCCGCCGCCAATGAGCTGCGCACCTATGCGACGGCAAATCAGCTGCCCACAAATTACGGCCTGACAGGCCTCAATGGGGTTTCAGTCATATCCTTCTCGAGCTCCGGCTCATCATCCTTACGCGCCGCGGTGTCCGGGGAGCAGGATGCCGATGAGGTGGCGTGCCGGGATGATGGATTTATGAGTGATCCCAGTGACTGCACCGTGTTTTATCGCTGCATCTCGAATGGAAGGGGCTATAATAAAATCGGTTTTCGCTGCTCGGACGGCACAGCCTGGGACGAGTCGCTGCAGTCGTGCAACCATATGTTTGATGTACGTGCTAATGGCGGCTGCCGCAATCAGGCCCAGACCGAGCCCCAGAACGATGGCTATTATGCAGGCCAAACATCAACACAGTCATCACAGTCCAGCAGCAGCCATCAGAACTCCACGTCCAGCAGCACTCAGCAGTCCAGCTCCAGCTCATCGACATCCTCGAGCAGCTCATCCACCCAAAGTTCATCCACATCAAGCTCCAGCTCAGGCTCGAACCAGGAGACGTCCACGTCGAGCAGCGGGACAACCAACAACCAGCAATCGAGCACGGGCTCATCCTCGAATCAAAACCAATCCAACGGAAGCTCTAGCAACAGCCAGAACCAAAGCTCCGGCAGCAGCCAAAGCTCAGGAAACAACAGTAATCAAAGCTCTAGCAGCAATCAAAGCTCTGGCAGCAATCAAAGCTCTGGCAGCAATCAAAGCTCAAGCAACAATCAAAGTTCTGGCAGCAATCAAAGCTCAGGAAACAACAGCACTCAATCCTCTGGCAATAATCAAAGCTCTGCCAGTAATCAGGGCTCCTCCAGTGGTAGCCAGTCCAGTGGCTCAGCCAGCACACCCGCACCGACTGAATGTGAGGATGAAAACACCTACATACCGGACCAAAAAGATTGCGCCAAGTTCTACAGATGTCGTCTAGATGGCAATGGCAGACTGGAGCAGGTGCCATTCACCTGCGGACCGGGCACCGTGTGGAACCAGCAGGAGAAGGTCTGCGATCTGCCTAGCGAAAGACCAAAAGCAGCAATGCAATATACAAACGGCATCCAGCAGTGGCCAACAGTCCAGTGGCAACAATTCCACAGCCAGCGGCAATCAATCGGCGAGCAATTCCAGCTCCTCCTCCACCTCCAGCAATAATAACCAATCAGGCAGCAGCAGCCAGGAGAGCACTACCACGTCGGGCAGCAGTCAGCAATCCTCCAGCAATCAAGGCTCAGCTAGCAACCAGTCATCCAGTCAAGGCAGCAATCAAGGCTCATCCAGCAATCAGTCAGCCAATCAGGGCTCATCCAGCAATCAAGAATCATCAAGCTCCTCGTCAAGTTCTAACAATCAGCAGAGCTCGACTGCATCTTCCACGGCCAGCAATGGAACATCCACAAGCACTGAAAGTTCCAGCACTCAGGCAACTTCGACATCGAAGCCATCGAATCCGGACGGTGAGTGCAAGGATACGGAAACATATTTGGCTGACAAGACGGATTGCGCCCGATTCTATCGCTGTGTAGAGAATGGCAATGGTGGACTCGACACGGTGCCCTTTGACTGCTCCCCAGGAACGGTTTGGGATCCCGACACCAAGGGCTGCAACCATCCAACGGATGTGCAGAAGGAGCAATGCCGGGCTATGGCAAGCGGCAGTGGAAGTTCATCCAATCAGGGAGCAAGCAGCCAGGGGTCCTCGAACCAGGGGTCATCCTCTAACCAAGGATCGTCGTCATCCTCCAATCAAGGATCTTCGTCTTCTAATCAAGGATCTTCGTCTGGTAACCAGGGATCATCCACTTCCAACCAAGGATCGTCGTCTTCCAATCAAGGATCCTCGTCTGGTAACCAAGGATCGTCGTCTTCTAACCAAGGATCTTCGTCTGGTAACCAAGGATCATCATCGTCGTCTAACAACCAGAGCTCGTCTTCCAGTCAAGGCTCTTCTGCCTCAACAGAAACCTCCAACAGCCAAGGAACATCAACTTCGAGCCAGGGCTCTTCGTCCAACCAGACCTCTTCTTCATCTACAGAATCCAGCACTCAAGGATCATCCTCCAATCAGAGCTCCAGCCAAAACTCCACCGAAGGATCTTCAGCAACGACCACAACAACGACAACGCAGAAACCCTTCAAACCTGCTGAAAAGTGCGAAAGTGAGGAAACATTCCTTGCGGACAAAGAAAATTGCGCCAAGTTCTATCGCTGTGTGGACAATGGCAAGGGAGGATTCACGAAGGTGTCCTTCACCTGTCCGCCCAACACCCTCTGGGACCCGCAGGCCAACAGCTGCAACCATCCCGATCAAATCCAAACCCAGCCGTTGAAATGCAAAAAGGTCACAGGCTCGACATCATCCAATAGTACAAGTTCCTCTTCATCTTCAACAACGGGCGGCACCTCGTCCAACCAGGGCTCATCCTCTACCAGTGGCTCATCCTCTACTGGTGGCTCATCCTCCAACCAGGGCTCATCCTCTCCGGTGGTGGCTCATCCTCTACTGGTGGCTCATCCTCCAACCAGGGCTCATCCTCTTCCGGTGGCTCATCCTCCAACCAGGGCTCATCCTCCAACCAGGGCTCATCCTCTACCGGTGGCTCATCCTCTAGCGGTGGCTCATCATCTACCGGCGGCTCATCCTCTACCGGGGGCTCATCCTCGACCGGTGGCTCCTCATCAAGTGGCAGCAACGAATCATCAACCTCATCATCCACAACCTCTTCATCCACTAGCAATAATAACAGTACTCAGGGGTCATCCTCAAGCAGTTCAAGTCAGGGATCAAGCAGTGGCGGCAGCTCTTCGGGTCCTTCATCTGGTGTGATCAGTAGCCCTCCCCCATCGAATCCCTCAGAGCCATGCACAGAAAATGGACAGTTCATTGGGGATCGGACGAACTGTGCAAAGTTCTATCGGTGCGTGGATAACGACAGAGGCGGCTTCACCTTGGTTCCCTTCACTTGCGGCCCCGGCACGGTGTGGGATGCTCAAATCCAGGGCTGTAACCATGCCTGGGCAGTCAAGGGATGCGGCGGCTCCGGCGGCTCCGACACGTCTGCGTCGACGCAAAGACCAACCACACGTCCGACCACAGCCCGACCTTCGACATCTCGCCCAACATCAAGCACAACAACCACATCGCGACCTGGCACAATCACATCTCGACCCACCACAACCGGACCTTCAACCACATCCCGACCCACCTCATCGCGACCCACGACATCTCAGCCATCTTCAAGCACAGCATCCACATCGCGACCCACTTCGACAAGTGCCCCCAACACCGATGGACAGTGCAGGTCCGAGGGATTCATCGCCGATCCCAACAACTGTTCCAAGTTCTATCGCTGCGTCAGCAATGGCAGAGGTGGCTTCACCCAGATCCCCTTCCAATGCGGCGCCGCAACTGTGTGGGACCAGGACCTGCAGACCTGCAACCACAACTTCAACAATTGCAACACTACCCTCAGCCCAACAGAAGCCCCAGAGAAGCCACCATGTGAGACGCCGGCAAACAACTCAACGACGACCCCCTCGACGACCACAGGGACCTCAACAACACCCTCCACAACCGTCACAACTACGCCGGTGACCACAACGGAAATCCCAACAACAACAACGAGTGGTACACCGCCCAGCACCACCACTGAAGCGCCCAGCACCACCACAGAAGTGCCCAGCACCACCACAGAGGTCCCAGCACAACGGGATCGGGATCGACTGGCAGCACGGAAACCACCGAACCCGTAACTACCACGATGACTCCTCCCACGACTACGTTGAAGCCACTGCCAGCTGGCACGGAGTGTACGGGCGAGGGCTACATGGCTGATCCCGAGGACTGCCGAAAGTACTACCGATGCATAAGCGCTGGCAACTCCTACAGAAGGTACAACTTCACGTGCCCCAAGGGCACGGGATGGAACGAAGATGTCCAGACTTGTGACTACATGGCGAATATACCGAGGTGCTCCAGCACAACGGAGCCACCCACCACCACGACAACAATCTACACATCCACCACACCAGCGGAGACGGAGAGTACGGTGACGGAGGACTCCAAGGGACCAGAGAGCACAACGCCAGAAACAACCACAGTAACTGACAGGCCCACCCAGAAACCAACGCCAGAAACAACCACAGTAACTGACAAGCCCACCCAGAAACCAACGAAAGAACCCATCACAAAACCAACAAAAGAACCCATCACAAAACCAACGAAGGAACCCAGCACAAAGCCGACACCAGAGACAAGCACAGAAACAACCAGTGAAGATACTACAACATCTAGTCCAGGCTATAGACCCACCTCCACGAAAGAGCCCACAACGGAGGACCCAACGACACCAACGACTACTGCAGGGCCCACCGAAACAACTACCAACATTCCAGAGCCAGAGCCACAGCCAGAACCAGAGGCGAACTACAACTGCACCGCCGAGGGCTTCTTCGCCGATCCCGAAGACTGCAGCCACTACTATCGCTGCGTGGACGGCAGCAAGAATGGCAAATATCAGGTGTACAGCTTCAAGTGCCCCAAGGGTACGGTGTGGGATACGTCCGCACAGACCTGCAACTACGCGGATCAGGTATCGGGAAATTGCTCCAGCTCCACTACAGACTCACCCACGACAACTGGCAGACCGACTGAAACAACAGCGAAGCCGGAGGAGACCACCGAAGCGAGCACTACCAGACCCACCGAAGAGACGACCACTACAGGACCAACCGAAGCGACGACCACTACAGGACCAACCGAAACGACGACCAAGAGTCCAAAGCCAGAAACCACGACGTCCCCAGGGGACACAACAACTGATAGCACCATAGATACCACAACTACTTCATCTGCCCCACCCACACCAAGTTCGAATGGCACTGCGCCATGTCCGAGCAAGGGGCCAGGGCAGAACGTGTACGTTTGCCCCACGGGCTTCCGCAGCCATCCGGAGACCTGCGGCATGTTCTACCAGTGCAGCGAGAGCGCGGACAGCAACGACCTGAACATTGTGGTGTTCCAATGCCCCAATGGCACAGTGTACCAGGACAAGTCTTGCAGCTGCGGCAAGCCCGAGGCGGGCGACACCTGCAGCAAGGGTCAGAAGAGGACCACCCCCAACCTGTTCGAGGACCAAACGCGTCGCCAAAATATGGCAAGTCACTGACACCCTCCCAAGTATTTCGCAATATTTATACGACGTTCTTTTCTTACCTTCCGAATAGGTGCAAATAAGCTCCACAGCTCCACTTTGCCCCGGCGAGGGACACTTTGCCCTGAACGAGGACGAGTGCAGCCAGCTGTTCATCAAGTGCGGATACTCGGAGCAGACGGCCCGCATCGAGGGCCAAATCTACCGCTGTCCGCAGGGCTTCGCCTACTGGAATGTGAGTCGCCGCTGCGAGCCGGCCAGGAAGCTGATGAACTGCACCCCTACCACCTACAACGTGGCCGGCAACGTGCCGCTGGAGTGGCTCAACATCGGCCACAGGCGTCGCAGTCTGCGTATTTAAGTAGAACTAGTTTAGTTTTTCTAACGCGATCCGCGCTTGCTGTGCCAGCGTTCATGTGTTCAAGCAGTTCAAGCTGTTAAAGCAGTCCAAGCATAGCGGTCAGCTGGCGCAGCAAATGATCGGATCGATTGGTCAGAAGTGTTAGGTTAAGTCGTAGGCAAATTACAGTACTTTAAGCTGGGATTAATACAAATATCTGGTGGCGGTATCGTTAGTGATTGGCCAAATCACACAGTTGTGAATTTAAATTTACATTTATGTAGGCTGAATAAAATATTTTTTTTAGTTTTCTTCCTACAGTTAAAAATACGTTCAGAAAGCCATATACATAATACATACATATATCTAAGCTATGCTTAAAGTTTATAATAAAATTTACAAAACATACACTAAAAGAAAGTTATTGCAATTCATTTAGTTTTCCTTGAACAAATATTTGCCGGCGCCCAAAAGATTACATAGCTATCGTGCATGGCAATTGCACAGTTCAAATTATAAATAGCAATATTATCGCACAGAAATATCGATATTTTTGTGTGGCTAGATAGTTACAACAAAGTGTTTTGGTCGATTTGGTTTGAACATCATTATTAATGCAAAGAAAAAGAGTTCAGTTCTGAAAACTAGCCAATCCTGAACAAAATGTACTGAGGAATGGGATAAAACTATTTGCTTATGGCTGGCAGGGCTAACTATCTAGTAATATTAAACCGAACATCAAAGTCGAGGAATATCGACGCATCTCGTCGTGTCCGTCAGTATATTTACGGTATATTTTGACAATGGTATATTTCGATATATTTCTGAGGGTCAGGCGGTATTTTTTATTGATTACTCCGCGGTCACACTTGCTCGTTTATGAGCTAAAATTAAATTTTTTTATACAAATTGTGTCCAATTGGGAAAACTCGCATACCTTGGAACATTCCCAAATGGAGTGGACAACAACAACAGCTGACCGTTAACACTCAGGCTGTTTTCAACCGTATTTCGTTACCAATTAAAATGTCGCAGGCAAAATAGCACCGTGTTTACATCAGTATTTCGTAATGTCGCAAACCAAACAATAAATAACAAACAAACAAAGTTAGCAAAATACTCGGCCCAGCATGGAGGTGTTCCAGACCGATTCGCACTATATATTCGTGAAGCGCGACAAGAGTTTGTGGTGGAACCGCAAGACGTCAGAGTTTGCCATCAAAGCGGGTAATGATACAATTAAAAAGACGCAGTTGAATCAGTGTTTCATTGTGCAAATTGCATTAATAAGTGTAATCAGTGGAAAGCCAGATAAAGTGGATATTTGCTGAATCAGCAGTGCAGCCGCCTTGTGCCGCCTTTGTGAATTTGTCGATAAGGGGAATGCTCTACATTTAAGTCAATGTCAAGGCTGCTGCAGTGGGGCTGGCTCGGGAGGATTCATGGTCGCATCTGCCTCTGACTACATAAGTGACTCAATGTTTGAGCGGATGATTAAACACGCAAACGTTTCCTGTAATGCGAACATACTATAATATTTTCCTGTATGCGCGATGCTTTTATCTCGTACATGGCACTAATGCGCTCGCCGTTTCTAACGCTTAATATTTAGCATTCGCTCACTGCGTTCTATAAATACATTTCTCCACAGTCTTCATCAGACCTGGTGGCTGCCCTGCCTGTGGACGCGTCAAGGTTTTCTCCACCCAACCCCAGCCAGTTTCTGCCTCTTCATTGACAGCCTTTGGATGGCTGTTGCGTCTATTAATACCGCCCAGAAAATCCATTCCGAGCAGTCAATAATTTCAGTGCGAGTCCCGTCGACAGGACTCTTCCCGCTAATTGCTTGTTTATTGTGCGGTAATTGCACTTGGATCCCATTCGCTGGCACGCAACTCTGTCGCGCGTGTTGCATTTAATTCCCGTTTTGATTACACCCCCAGCTCGGTTTCCACCAGCTCCTTGGTGGCGTGTCTGTCGGCTCTTGGATCCCCTGCTATTGTCTCTGGAACATACAATCCATAAATCCTTGTCAAGGTCAACACGCGGCAGACGGGTAGACGGGATACCACTCAGTTTTCCTTTTTTTTTCCCCAAATATGTTTTGTTGTCTACCCCTTTCCGCCTTCCCCTTCCCCAACGAACTTGACATAATTTATTATGGTCCCCAACTATCTTTTGCTATTGATTTTTGGGCTGCCGCAAAATGTTTTCAAGCTTTTCCAACTTTTGTTTTATTCAGACAATTTCCGGCCATATCTCCCTTTAAAGCAAGATAAACCTTAGACATGAGATAAGATAGAAGAACTGTCAGTGCAGCTGGGCAAGTAAGCAATGAAGCACTAAAACCCTGCCATGGCGAGCTCTCATCTGCATCAAATGGCTGCGATGCCCAAGGATGCATGTAGGTGACACACGTAAAGTGCCCTTTCTCGCACACTTTCCACTCGTTGCTGTTTTTAGCTGGCAGAGTGGTTGGATGGGTGTGTGCTCCAGTAATGAGCAGGGCAGCAGCAACCTCAAGGGTGAACCATGGAAGCACGCAAATATGCACTTACGACAGTCCTTGGGTGTGGGGATATTTACATTGTTCTGCCCTCGTTATTAGTTACTTGCGTGTTTTTGTGTGTTTGATTGCTACTGTAACTGACCAGCAGAAGATTGTCGCACACAATGAGGGGGCGTAAACGTGGCTCGGGCCACAGCTAATCAAATATCAATAAAAGCTAACGAGCATAAAGCGGTCATTGCCATTAGACAGCGACAATTAGATGTCAGTGATTGTTGGACTCATACAAAGTTCTCTAAGCCCATTTCCCTCTCCGTTGTAGGATGGGATCTCAGCTCTGTGGATGACATTGAATGCATTGGAGTCACGCATGGAATTGTGGGCGTCATCTCGCTGCCCAATGTCTACGATCCGCACCTGGTCGTGATCAAGGAGGCGACTGCCGTGGGTGTGCTGTATCCCCCGCACTTGGTGTACAAGATCAAGTCGATTTGCATCCTGAGTGCCGAGGATCCAGACGCCGATCTGCCCAACTGCACCAAGCATACCAAGTGAGTGACTCTGCCCCATCCGTAGCCGCACGCACGTGAATCTAATCCTATTTCTCATGGCAGAAGCAACCAGTCCACGCCCACTCACAGCAGCAGCACCGCTGCAGCGCAGAATAACAATGTGAGCGCCTCGTCGGGTGGCGGCGCCGGAACTGCCACCGGCTCCGGATCCTCGAAGAGCACCAAGCTGTTTGAGGGCATGAATAAAACGTGGGGCGCTGTAAAGAGTGCTGGGAACACCATCAAGAACACCACACAGCAGGCAGCCAACCTGGCCACCAAGCAGGTCAAGTCCTCTGTGGGCATACGGGAGCCGAAGCACATCGAGCGACGCATCACCGAGGAGCTGCACAAGATATTCGATGACACGGACAGCTTCTACTTCAGCTTCGATTGCGATATCACCAACAATCTGCAGCGCCACGAAGCCAAAATGGAGGAGAGCCAACCGCAGCCCGACGAGAGGTTCTTCTGGAACATGCACATGATCCAGGACATACTCCAAATGAATGTGAGACAACTCCCAAGCACGTTTACAATTGCATTTCAATGGAATTACTCTCCCCACTTAGGATAAAACATGGATACTGCCCATCATTCAGGGATTTGTGCAGGTGGAGCCGTGCGTCATTGGCAACGAGTGTTTCACATTGGCCTTGGTCTCGCGACGCTCACGCCATCGAGCGGGAACACGGTAATACGCATTGATCAATCTTGCAATCATATACTGACGATCCTGACTTGATCCGCTACAGCTACAAGCGCCGGGGCGTGGATGAGAAGGGAAACTGTGCCAATTATGTGGAGACCGAGCAAATACTCTCCTTTCGCCACCACCAATTGTCGTTTACGCAGGTGCGCGGATCCGTGCCGATTTATTGGAGCCAGCCCGGCTACAAGTACCGCCCGCCGGCGCGTCTCGATCGCGGTGTGGCCGAAACACAGCAAGCCTTCGAGCTGCATTTCACCAAGGAGCTGGAGACCTATGGCCGTGTCTGCATTGTCAATCTGGTGGAGCAAAGTGGCAAGGAGAAGCTCATCGGGGACGCCTATGCCGATCACGTGATCAAGTACAACAACGAGCTCATGATCTATGTGACCTTTGACTTTCACGACTACTGGTAAGATACATAAATGCCGTTGACTTAGTACCGCCTACTAATGCTACCTTTCTGTTTGTTATTCGGGCAGCCGCGGCATGCGCTTCGAGAATGTCTCGGCGCTGATTGATGCCGTCGGACCCGAGGCAGGCGCCATGGGCTTCCACTGGCGCGATCAGCGCGGCATGATCTGCAATCAGAAATCGGTGTTTCGTGTGAACTGCATGGACTGCTTGGATCGCACCAATGTGGTGCAAACGGCCATTGGCAAGGCGGTGCTGGAGTCGCAGCTCGTCAAATTGGGCCTCTCGCCGCCCTACACGCCCATACCCGAGCAGCTGAAGTCCCCGTTCATGGTGCTGTGGGCAAACAATGGAGACATTATCAGCAGACAATATGCAGGCACCAATGCCTTAAAGGTATGCCATTCATTGACGAACCTCAGCGGATATAAATGGATATGCTTATGTGTTATGCTTCACAGGGGGACTACACACGGACTGGGGAGCGTAAAATCAGCGGCATGATGAAGGACGGCATGAACTCGGCCAATCGGTGCGTACACTACACAAATTATGTCATTATTTTTGTAATTTTTGTTGCTGTTCTTATCTATTCCCACTCATCATCACCCCCGTTTTGTACTCGAACTTGATCCCTAATTAAACGAATTTAAATCGAAATTGAGACTTGGCCATCAGAACAATTCCTTTGCCCACTTTCGGCAATCAATCAAATTGAAATTAATATTTCTAAACTGTCCGCGAGACCAGCAAACCGGCCGCATATTCATTTTGCCTTCAACCAGCTCTCCTCTGGGAATTCTCATCGTTCTGATTTACTAATGCCGCATGCTTTTTCCCCATATCCTAACTAAACAAATATAATATGTACCGAAACCCTGACCAGGTCTTGTGTGGAAGGGTACCACCATTTTTATAATGAATATATATTTGTACACAGACCCAAAGCTAATGCCGTGTGCCCACAACTATTCTTCGTAGCTTTTTCATACAAAACTTTGCGGACTCGTTTCGCCAGTGCATCATCGATCTGATGCTGGGCCAACTGCGGCAGGCCGATGAGCTGCAAGAGGATGAAGTCCTGGGCACGATACTGCAGATACTCAAGCCCGAGACACGTGCGCCCATCAGGGGCTATTATGGTGTGGGCGTGCTGGCACCTGAGCTGAAGTTGCTCGAATCCATCGTCACGACCAGGTGCGCAGAACAGAGGCCATCAGAATCAGAATCAGATGGAGGTGGAGATGGAGATGCAGTCGATGGCCAAGCCAACGAAGTCAGGCAGTTACAGTTACAGTTTTTAGTTGCTCCAATTGTTACAATATCCTTGTTTCTTATTTCGCAAAAGGTATTACATATTCTTGCTCTTCCCATTTATTGTCAATCACTTTAAATCCATCTGCGCATACGCCTTTTTATCTCTATTTTTGTCGCCATTTCGTTGAGCATTTTTAACCTATTTACGTGATCTTTTAGCTACTATTTGGCCCGCTTTAAGGACTCGTATCGCCAGGCCACCATCGACCTGATGCTGGGCAACCAAGTCTCCTCGGAATCGCTGAGTGCGCTGGGCGGTCAAGCAGCTCCGGACGAGAATGATGCCGCCGAGAATGCCGAACATGCCAAAATGCTTGTGGAGGATTGTCGCCGCCTGCTGCTGGGCTCTGCTCAGTATCCCGTTGGGGCCTGGGGTCTGATCGATGCAGATCCAAGGTGGGTTCGATTTGCCCGCTCAATTATGTAACTCCAATCGAAATCAAACATTTTTTCGCAGCTCTGGGGATGCCAGCGAAACGGAGGTGGACTCCATACTGCTGCTCACCGATGACTGCTACATTGTGGCCGAGTACGACTCGCATCTGGACAAGATTGTGCGCTTCGAGAAGGTGCAGCTGCAGCAGCTGCGCATCATAGAGCTGGGCATGCATCAGCAAACGAAAATGTTCCAGGGCTCGGCCCCGGCGCATCTCTGCTTGCGTCTGAACTACAGCGTGGACGAACAGGAGGGCTACTTCCACATGTTCCGCTCGGCCAATCTGCGCTTCTTCAACAACATGGCGTACGTGATCAAGACGCAGGAGGAGCTGGCCGAATCCCTGAGCTCCATTGTGGAGATGTTTCGCATCGCCTTGGACAATGCCGGCAACACGGATGTCCACTATATCACGGGCGGGGTGCTGCAGCGGCGGAAAAGCAAGGTGCCCATGCTGGACGTACCCAAGGGTGGGATGCCGCGCAACCTTTCCGAATCTCAGCTGGTGCAGATCAGCTCCAAGGCTCTGTCCAATGTGGCCGGTCAGTTCTCGAAATTGGGTCAGACCTTCAAGAAGCCCTCATCGAGCTCCGCACAGCATCAAGGCCATTTGGCAGCCACAATCAATCCCCAAGTGATCGAATCTGGGCAGGAAGCGGCGGAGAAGGCTGTATTCACACTGGGCGGAAAGCAGCGGGCCACGAGCACCAGCAGCAGCACGGACACAGAAGACCACGACAACAGTCTGTACGAGCCCGAGGTGGACTCCGATGTGGAGATAGCCCTGGACAAAGGCAACTACAACGAGAACGCTTTCCTGCCCTCGGTGGGCATTGTGATGGGCAGCCAGAAAGCGGAATCATCGGACGAAATTCGACAGCTGGAGCAGAAGGACAGCATGTGCAAGACGGCCGAGGATGTGCTCACCATTTCCATTACCTCGGTCACGGATCACGTCAGTCTGCCCACAGGCCTGCTGGAGAATGCTCCGCACATCCGACCAATCACGCCCAATCCCCAGATCTGCGTGGAGGCGCACGAAGCCTTCGAGGCGCAGGAGTCGAAGCCGCAGTCCAGGTCGGTATTCTACAATTAATGTTTAATGTTTATGCCAGCAGCAGTAGATGTTTCTTGAGTTGAGCTTCGTAATTTGTAATCTCGTTTTTTCTTTTCTTTTCAAGTTGTTAATTAGCCAATCTGTTTGTGCACTCAGAGAAACAAAAGCATAGTAAACAGACACACGCACAATTTCAATTAAATATTCGGTGCACTTTCGGAATTCACTTTGATTGCAAAAAGTCTTTTAAATGCGGCACATATTTAATCTAAATATCCTTCAAAGCAGGAAATATATTTAGGCTAAATGGCAAAATATTTAATTTAAATATGAAAATTATTTATTTCAAATATTTCAATATTTTTCTGTGCTTTTTTCCTCTGAGTGCGGTAGATATTTTTGTAATGTTAATGCTTATGTTAATCGACAGCAATTTTTTACAATATTCAACTCGAAGTATTATTATAAACCTGATATACGTTTTAAATAATATATGTATGTATGTATGTATGTATACCTAAGACTAGCATGTATTACTGTACAAAAGTGGAAATACTTGTGCCTGCTCCATACACAACCGCATACCTTGGGGCACTCACCGCCCGAAAAAGTGCTCAAAATAAACTCAATTAGCAAAGATAATGTTGTGTGTGTTTGTGTGACGCGTTTCTAGTGCCGGGGCCAGGGATCTTAGCCTGCCGTTGGGCCTGCCGGCGACCCACTCGGAGGCCAACAAACTGAAGCAGCTAACCAGCCCCCTCTCGAAGCTGGCCAAGAACATTGGCCTGAACCTGGACCCCCGCAAGATTGCCACAAAGGTGAGCATTTATGAGCATTTAAATTAACATCCAGCACTAACTCTTTTGTGTTTTATTTGTGCAGTCCGGCGTGCTCTCACCCACTAGTCTGTCGGCCGGGAACTCGCCGCCCGAGCGGGGCCCCAACTCGCGCGATCATCTGCTGGAACTGTGGGATGCCGAAAAGTGTAAAACCAAATTGATAGCCCTATAAGCATGGCAATAACTCAGTAATACCACAAGTTCTACACCTATTAATGTATTAGTGCAAGTGATATATATTTACGATAGCTGAACGCGGCTACATTTCAATTGTTCTACTTGTTGTACGAGGCACTTCCATTGCTATGACATTAGGCAGCGGAAACAATATAGTAGAATGCAGCAACAGAAACGTTTTCAATATACTTAGATGCATTAGAAGATTAATTATATATTTGTGATTGGTATAGCACCAGGCTGTAGTAGTAGTAGCAGTTCCATTTTTGTGTGTTTCGCTAGCGTTTATTACGATATTATTAGGATATGCAGCTACGACAAATATGCTTTATGCAATTAATCACAATTAGGCCTCACGGCCGACAATTAGCGAGGGCACCTTCCTTATGAATGCAAACAGTTATACGTACATTCAGGTGGGCAAGCTATATGCTACCTACCACATACGAAACCAGAAAGACAAACAAAAGACTTGGCGCATGCCAATTTTTTACACGAAACACGAAACAAATACCCGTTTTTGGATAGAAACTAAACAGAATACATAATAAATATTAATTGGAATTGGAAACTTATGAGAACTGAGATGATTTCAGCAATGTCAACGAATATTCGCAGCGCTATAAGTTTTAGCCGGGCTGCTCGACCATACGTACTCACTATAGTGTGTTTGTATATAGTGTGTATTTTGTGTACTAGAATAACATATGTACTCGCCACCGATTATTTAAAATATATGTGTGTTTAAATGCTTCAATTCAGGCCTTAATTGGTTGCTGTATTATCTGGAATACAAAAAGATTATGGGATGGACAGGAGTCGATATAAATGTCATATCTATATGTCCATTAATAACCAGACAGTGCCCAAAGTCACATTTTATTTTCTACATTTAAAATTTACTACTTATCTGTTAGCTTATGATTGCAATATATTTTATACGTTTCCCACTGAGTTTATTATAATTATAGTTCCCTTAAATCGCTTTAGAGAACCAACGTAAAGGTTGCATCTTTTCCATCCATCCACGAGTACCAATCGTGGGAATATTCCTCGACTTTGCGTCCCATCCTGACCGTATCAAACCGCAGCGAACTATCGCAGCCAAAGCGCAACATGTCAGTGTCAAGTGGTGTCCCATAGCTAGATGCGGCTTGTTTACATAAGCGATAAACAAAGAAACAAATGAAGAAAAAATGGCACCCAGCCAGCCGCCACCCCTGGAAGTTCAGCTCGTTGCGGAAATCAAAAATCCATTAAAACGCCATGGAAACGACGGACCCTGCTGGGAGTCGAGTGTGCTGTCAATCAGCTTATACATACATACACACATACACGAGTGTCTGCTGTCTCTATTGATATTGGACTTTATTTATGCGAACTTTGGACAAGCTAGAAGCCATCCCTGTGCTGGCCCTGTCCCTGTCCCTGGCCCCCTCTCTCTCTCTCTTCCCATCCGAAGCTGAACTTTTGGCATGTCAGCTGATAAGAGCCACACGCTGGCGCTCTTGGTCCTGGCCAAGCCCTGGCTTGGTCCAATATCATGCTAATGTGGCCGCACAGTTGCATCAATTGTTTTTCAATCAACGTGCCATCAATCTTATTGGCTGTTTGTTTAATTAACGCACGGGCCGGCAGTGTCTACCTCACGAGTACGTTGGCAAGCAGAAGCGGAAGTGGGAATGGAAGTGGGAGTGGGTGGGTGGCAGCTGGGAAGAAAAAGAGCTCAACGTAATATACGTAGGAATATTTCATGCCATGCCAATCCATTTGACCCCCGGTCACGCCTGATTGCCACGCATCCGAACCGAACCCCTGATGCAGCTCCTGACTGCCGCCCTGCTCTGCCTGTGCTGTGCCATTTTTCTTTCGCATTTCACTTCTTAACTTTGTCCATGTCTTTTGCGTCCATTAAGTGTGTCTGTGCTAAGACTTGGAAATTGTCTTTTGAATGTTTCAATTACACGCCTTCTTAAGCACAGCTTCTCTTTCAAATTGTGCCAGAGCCAGCGCCAGCGCCTGTCCCAGTCACCAGTCAGACTCCGGGAAGCCGGAATTGCTTGCTGCTTCCATGCTCGGATGGGCGGACGTATGGAGAGCGGCATCGGATCTGGGTTGCCTTTCCTTTTCGTATCTTTCTTTTCCCTGTTCCGTTCTGTTCGGTTCGGTTTTTATGCGCCAATACTCGTAAAGTGAAATACAGAGATAGTCGAGGAATTTACTGCCTTTGGAGTAGGCTACATGGTTTATCGTGCTGTGCTCACACTGTGCTCTCAGCTCTACTTCTCCCACTTCCCCTCACTCCGTCCACCAGCCGTCAGCCAATTTCGTTAAACACTTTTGCCTTAAACCATTAATTTCCTATACGTTCGACTTGTACGTGCTGGCTCCTCGATCCCAGCTCCCCCCGGCTCAATGGAAAGTTAATTTTATTGCTAAAAGCGGGTTAAGTGCTTGACGCACAGCTGAGTGCCTCTATTCTATGCCCAGCAGGGGGTGGTGGTGGTTGCACTTGGATGATGGGGCCAGATGGATGATAGAAATCAAATTTGCTTTATGGCATGTATGCTAATTTGGTGTCTGGTCCAGACTATGACACGGTTGAGAGAGAATCGGGTGGAGTACTTGGACCTGGCCTGGTTCTGCATTGCATATGATGATGATGATGGGCCCCTGATTTCAAACTAAGCTGCTAGATGTTGGGATACGAATGCTTACACTCGAAGAAAAATGTCATAGTAAAAAGAAATGCATCCATATTTAAATTAAAATAAATACAATTAAGTTTGATTTAAACATAAGCGTTTAAAATGTTTTAAAATGTGTGGGAAATATATTTATATTAATATTTAAATTTAAATATTTTAAATATTAAATTCTACTCTTTTTTTCTCTGAGTGCGCTATGATTACTGTGGGAAATCATTTGGAAGTTACTGCGGGAAGACTGCATGCATGGGAAGGGTTTGTCTTGGGGAAATCTGTACCTTAATTTAATATGGCAAATAGTAGAATTCATCACAAATCACATTAATTCCCCCTTGCATACATTCGACCCATTCGCAGTGCCGTTGTGGGGAAGCCCATTAAAATAAACGCCGGCAATTCGAAAACAGAAATATAAATATATAAAATTTGTAGAGTCTTTTCGTGATAATGCGAATAAATCAATCGAAATAGCCGCAAAGTCAAATGATGCATGAATAAAATGGGAAAAGCGTTCGGCGTGCCAAACAATATTTGCCAGAGCCGGAATCACCTCGAGGTCAAAGTGCACGTGCATATGCTGCGGCGGGCATCCATGTGTGGCGGGGTGGGGTCAGCACTTGGGCATACAACACATGACCAGAGAGAGCAACCGACATGACACTTGAAAGCAAATTAAATAGAAAATTGCGTTTTTGCCAAAAGTCATCCCGGAAAATGGTTGTGAAATTTTATACATAATTGAATTTTTGGTCAGGCACAAAGCGAGAGATGCGAGCACACTCGATCCGTGCATACCATTACCTAAACACATAGACATAGTTGAGGTCAGGTCGGGTCGGGTCGAGTCGGGTCTGCTCGGGTCACCAGGGGGATGGGCAGGAGGCGTGGCCCATTGGCCTGTGGCTGCTGCTGCACCACACGCCAAACAATTGCAAACCGAATGTCATCTTCAATTTCAAATTCAATTATAAAACAAATTGGTTTGAGAGCAAATACAGAGCGAGATTCCCATGGAGTGGGCAGCACTCATCCTCGGGGCGAGATCAAACGGCAAAATCCATTCATCCACTTTGGAATTGTGTCCAGTGTGGAATAAATGTAATGAAATGTTAACAAATGACAACAGGCTGGCAAACAAGTAGCAAAAACCACAAGGGTGGCAGCCAGCCGAGGGCCCAGTCACCGCAGACTTGCTCCATCCGCCATCGAGTCCTTGCTGACCGGCGCCCACACGGAGTCAGAGTCAGAGCAAAGCCACGCCACGTATCGAATTAGTCTGATGAGATTTATTGGCTCAAGTCCCACTTGACCAACGGCCAGACAATTATGGATTAGTGCCATTTGTTCCAGCTTCGTCGAGATTTGATATTTCACATGGTCGCATGACATTGATGATGCTGCTGATGCTGCTGCCGATGACCATGACGATGACGATGATTATTTGGCATAATATGGCACCGATTTTCCAACGCCTTTGATTGCGGGCTCTCCATTACCTAAAGGGCATTGGATTACATTACCATGCCTGCCTGGTGCCTGTTGCCTGCTGCCTGCTGGCAGTCCACACACCCCCAATCCACCCCCAAACAGAACCAAGTCATGTCCATGTCCGTATCGATGTCCTGCTCCAACCCACGCATGTCAACGCCAAGGGCCCAGCCCCCTTGGTGCCGGTCCTCTGGGGGAATTTGTCAGAGCATCAGCAGCGTTAAGGTGCCAATTAAGGGCTTTTTAGTATCAATTACAAAATCGCACGTTTCCACACCTTTCCTTTATCAGTGTGCCAGCTCAGCCTTCGTGTGTGGGCGTCCTCGTTCTGCTGTGATACCGATGCCGCTTCCGATGCTGCTGATGCTGATGAGCTTGGGGGCTGCCTCGTATGCCTCGTGTTACGCTTCCGCCACTGACATGTTGGTCAGCAGCCACAAGGGTTTCGCTTTGGCTTCTCCAACTCCACTCCACGCAGACGGCTTGGGGGCTGTTCTTGTGAAATTGTTTTCTGGCATTGTTTTTATTGTTACGTTCTCTGGTTTACTGTGCTTTCTTTTGCTTCCTTTCCTGTCACTCGTTCTTTGACAGCGTCGTTTTGCCAGTGATTTATTGTGCTGTCATTGGTAAATTGGGATTGTCATTAAAGTTTCTGGATTGGCGTTGCCATAATGGAAAGATTACATACTAACGAGGAGGATAGTTGGTCTCAATTTATTTTCATGTTCCGGCAGAGCTAAACCCAACTAGTTTTCAAGTGTTTTTAATAATTACTCATAATGAAACAACAGATTATATTATTACAAATCAGATTTTAAGCAACCCTCACAAAAGAGATTAATTTTGAATAAATCTTGGGTCAGAAATAATCGAGGACGAATGCAATTAATTAATAATCACCAAAAGCATGGAAAGTGCTGATAATTATCAATTATAATTGGCAATAGAATACTTTCTGATAGTCCTTTCTGATATTTTGAAGTACAGTAAACTTCAGACTGGTAGATTTGTGAAAGTCTGAATAGTTTTCCCATCACATTTAAATTTTTTCAATCATTAACGCAATGAGATTTCTTTTTCTGGTGTCTTTCCCCGATTAAATTTGGTTCTTATCGAGGCATAATCATGCGATTAGAGTTAACCCAAGCCTATAAATACAATTTACTGACACTTAGGAAATGTCTTCACTCGCACACTAACCATGCCAGAGGCGTTCGGCAAGTGGGTTAAACCCACTTGGATAGAACCCTCCCGCGGTACGAGGGCACGCCCCTGTACGCCCCATCCAATACACAAATCAGTGAAACGATAAATTAAGGAGGGGGAGGGGGCACGGCACCGTTAAGCTACCCTTAGCAAGGCCCAACGCCTTGACGCAAATCCAAGACAATTGCTTTCCAATCCCGTTTGCTGCCAGTCGGCGAGACCGGAAAATTGTTGGAAAATCAAAGCGCGACATTCACGCAATTAAGAGCCTGCCACTCCCACTTTTCCTCTGCCTAATCTGAGCTGAGTTTTAGTGAATTTGAATTCGATTTCGGATGCCTGTTTTAGTGTGCTTTTTTTTGGGATTCCTTTCCCGTCTGGTTTACGCTTCGCACGAGGAAGCCGAGCCGCTTCTTCTTATGCGCCTGAATTGCTCCAGATTACGCATACATCACATCATCATCATCATCATCGTGTCGAGTGTGTGTGTGTGTGTGTGTTTTGTGTGTGTGGTGTGAGCCACATTTAATCTGCACCATTGACTCTGCTGCAGCAGACCGACGCACCCTTCCAGGCCAGGCCCTGCCAACCCTCCCCCAGTGCTGGTTGGCGCTAGTAAATTTTATGCGAATATTTAGTTTGTCTTCTTTATCAGTGCGGCTTTATCGAAAACTTATTGTGTTTGTTTAATTGAATTTGGATTGCTGCTCGACGGCGACAATTTCGCGTTTGAGTGCGCTCCAAAACCCCCTGCCGACGCGTCGAGATAAATGGGAACTGAAGAGACAGAGAAACAGGCGACAGATCCCCGACTGACTGGGTGGTGGGGGGAGTGGGGAGAGTGGAGACTGTGAATGACATTCGCAGGAGCAGCCAAGTTGGATGTCTAATTGTGAGTGGTAGATAAAGTCGCGACTTAGTTTAGTTCATTTAGTCTGCCATTTGCTAGTGTCTGCGTCTGCGGCACACAATGCTGCTGCACCCTATCCGATGGCAATTAAAATTTAATAAGTATGCCACGCCCACTGGGCGGGCGACTACTCGAATGCATACATATGCGGGGCACATATAAATTATGGCCAGAGGTTGACATAAACAAGCTCCCAAGAGTCCTTTTGCCAAAGTTATATGACAGATTTGCGCAGGGCATTTTTTGATGAAGAGTCCGCGGGGTGGACAGGGACAGGGGGCAGGGGCAGGGCTAGGGGGAGTGGCCGGATACGCTAAAGTGTCGCCAGGGAACAGGAGCGGGTGGGTGGGCGTACGTGAACCCAGCCAGCACATGTGTCTTGAGTCAGACCTGCTCGAGGGGTGGGTTTTTCTTTGTTGTTTTCCAAGCGAATCACATTTTGATGATTGTCAATGTGACTTTAATGCCATTTTTCAACTTGACACACGCCGGGGCGAGCAGAGCCGGAACAGTAGCCAGAGCCTGGGCCCGGGCACGTGCAAAAGGGCTGAGGCAGCGACCCAGAGACAGAGAGACAGCGGCACAGAGACACTGATCGTAATGCTGACATCTGTGGATTAAATTGCAATTTGTGCTCATGTAATATTGAAGCTGAGCAGCTTCCGAGCCAGAGCTCTGGCAGTAAGTGTTACGCGCTTTTTTTTGTTATAGCATTGTTTTTTTTATCCGGGAACTTAACCGAGCTCTGAGCCGCAACTGGTTCGCTTTCTGTTTTTGTTCGGGGCTATTAATATTTGAAATTGCGCATGGGCAATAAAATTGTAAACTACCTTTGCGCTGAAAATTATATTTGATGTTCTTATGGTCGATTAAAGGCGCAGCACTGGCAAATAAAAAATGGCATAGAGGGTTTTTCTTTGGGAAGGATGAGCATGGGTATTTTAGCACCAACAATAACATATTGGGATCAGCACATTGAAAATTACATTTAAGTAGCAGGTTCCGCCATTTTGACACGCCTTTAATTATCTCGTTCTCTTGTCTAGTATTGCTAATAGTATTAATATATTTATTTGATACATCTTATCACAGACAACTTCACAGAGATATGTATATGTAGATAGGCTTCTAAAAACAGGCGCCTAGGCTCATGCTGAAACGAAAGTCTAGGAAAATCTACATTAAATTTTAAATACTTAGCATATTCCCATTTAAATTTAAATATAACTTTTACGAAGGTTTACGAAGATTATAGCCAGAGAAAAAACGCTTAGGGTGCCATACCATTCCTTTACTTTAAAGAACTAAATAAATAAAATAAATAATAAATAAATAATAAATAATTAAATAACTTTAGAATTTCTATTCTTTTGTGCTAGTGTTGAGTAAAGTAATACAATCTGAATCTCCTTGCAGTCCTTAAATTCTAACTCATTTGAAATCGTTTCTCACATTTGTTTTGCCTACTTGACTGAGCAATTGGCTTACATTTAGGGGCACGCGTCGCCAATTCATCATCATCTGAATCAGCAGCATCAGCCGCTCGGACCAATCACCTGTCAAGCGGACTTTCCCTTTTTGAAATGCATTGCAAATTCAACGAAATTGAACGTGTGTCCTTGCCGCATCCAGCCAAACGGCAACGTTGCCTCATCTGTCCAAAATAATTCGCAGTTAATTTCCCAGAAAGCGTAGCGAACTGAGGCACAAAGGCCAGACAGGCAGGTCTACGGGCAAGTCAGACCCGTACAAACCACCGCCAGTGCGTCAGTCTGCCAGTCTGCCAGTCGGCCGTTTTTATTTGGTGAGAAAACATTTACGCACTAATTTCTGGGCATTTGACTGGGCTGGGCTGGGCTGGGCTCGGCTCGGCTCCCCATCCCATTAGTGCGCGCGACCAAAACCAGTTGCATGCCAATTGGTTTGCAATTTGGCGCGCTTAGAACGGAACGCTGATGGAAGGGTGGGGGGGCCATGGAAAGGCTACCAGACAGGGGAGTGGCGGGGGTTGTTGGCCACAAATAGCGCACGCGTAGCAGTCCGTGGCACGTGGCTCAATTACGCGGTTAAATGCATTCAAATTGAGTTGTTTATACTGTGGGCGTGTGCCTCGGTCAACTGGGGACCCGTACACCGACCCCAGCCCGAACCCGGACCGTGCCCGTCTTCCTGCTGCTGCTGCTGCATACTTATGTGGGCGCCGCTGGCAAATCAGTTACAGTTGTTGCCATTGTTTGAGCCCGCAAAGAGCCACGCGGCCACGTCGGGCATTGTTCACAAATTTTGGCAAGTGCCGGGCCCCCCCGCTCCACACATCTTTGTCAGCAACAAACATAAAACTATCAGCATTCGGAGTGGCACAAAGCCAGCGGAGAAGAGCTGAAGCCACGCTGGTTGATTATTTATGTCAGGGCTACCCTTTACTTTGCCACTTTCTGCGGCAATCCTCTTAAGTGTGACATTACAAAGCCAGCACATAATTAAAGGAGACGCCGCACAACTTGCTGGCGGGTGGCAGGAGTCAGACATTCGCACCCGTGTTTTATTTGGCCCCCGGCAAGTTTTGGCCAAGAAAAACAACAGCTACAGATTGGGACTCTGAGACACAGTCGCTGTCTGGGGCAGACAACAAACTGCAGCAATTATAATACGCGAATTGCGGCAGGGCTAAGCAGCCACAAGGAGCTGCCCCCAGTTGGAAGAAGTATCTTTTGATGTTACATTTACAAGGATTAATTTATTTGCATTTGCCTGTGCTGGCGGGCGGGGGGAGCAACTTCGGCTGTGTAGTAAATTCTCCTTAAGGTTCACGCTACATTTGGCTTAAACCATCATCGGGACACAGTGCTACAGTGGCATCCATTTATTTAATTTATTCGGAAGCCATGGAACACAATTACGGGGCCAGCATCACCTTTCATGTTGGCTCGGTTTCATTTGTTGCGCCAGATTTTTCTCAATCACATACGGCACGGAACAAGGGACAGAGCCGTCCCCCAGGGACCCCCTCACACGGAAACCGAAACTAGTCCCCAATTCGGGGGCAGACAGAACTCAACTCTGCGGTGGCTCTCGAAGTGCTCTCGAAATGCGTCCAAAGACGAACAAAGCGTCGCCCCAGCCACTTGGGCAGGACATTTGCAAATTGCTTTGGTTTTCTCGGGCTGCTGCTATAATGAGGAAATCTGTTTTAATAAGAGCGAGGCGAGGCGAGACGGGACGAGACGGGGAACTAAGCTTTGGGTTGGCCCTCAGTTGGCAGTTTTAAAATGAGCAGCCCACCGGCAACTAATTGTGTGAGCCCTGTCCTGGCTCCTGGTTGCCTCGTTCCTGTTCCAGGCCTGGTCGCAGCATGAGGTGGGCTTAACAAATCGCTGGCTGTGCTGGCTGCCTGCTGGCTGCCGTTGCCACACCACAGAATGAATGCGACTCATTCCGGGGATGTGGGTAATGTGCTCGTTAAAGTTTTACGCTGGCAGAAAGTGAGCAAAGGACTTGCAGGCTGCGCTGCGACACCTGCACGGCGCTACGGCGGGTACGGTACACGCATCTGGTCGCTATGACAATGTGCCGCGCATCAATTTGATTTGCCAAAATTGCCAAATAATTATTACTGGTTGCCGTAATAACTGTCAACCCCAGAGCGCAATGCTCGCTGATCCTGCTGCTGCTGCTGCTGGTTGCCAGGACTGTCGTCGCTAATGTGCTGGCCGTTGCTAATTAGTGGATGGGCTTCAGGTCGTTATATCAATTGGTTTTTGCTCACATATTTGTCTTACATTGTTCGATGTTCGATTTCCGGCAGCAGCGTGCAAATGGGATTGCACCCCGTCCGGGCACGGGCCCGAAAACTAACCCTTTGGGCTGGTCCCGAACCCAACGAGCGTACGCAATTCAATTTTATACTAACAACTTAATCCTTTATTCAATTCGAAACCCATTAAAAGGACATTGCTTATCCTTTTAAGTGAATGCAAACAACTTTTAATGTAAATAAGAAAACGAGATCGATGCCAGCGCAAGGTTTGCCAATCTCTTCAGCAGCGGCAGTGGCAGTGGCAAACGGAGACGTAGAAGCCACAGCAGGAAGAGCCTTTGCCCCAGAGGGAGCTGGAAAATTAAAATGCAATCGGCTAGCAAGTTCGATTTTGGCCGAACGGCCAATTGACATTTGCAAACCGCACTTAAGAGCAGGCAATGCCCTGCTCCTGGCTCTGGCTCTGGCTGTGGTCCTGGCCCAGACACGGAACCCAATGGCTCTCCATGTCCGGACTACGTCTGGAGTCGCACTCGAGAACAAATCGAACTGTGTGTGTGTGTGTGTGTGTGCGATTGAATTCCATTTGAATATTTCATGCTGCTGTTGTGGTGGCAGAAATTTTAAATCGACTCAAGTCAAGTGTACGGATGCCGAAATCAATCTCACTTTGTGTAGCAACCAAATTAACATACGCCCCCCCCCCCAGAGTGAGTGGAGTGCCGCAGTGGCTGGGTGGCAGGATGGTGTAAGTGTAAGCCACTTGCCACAGAGTCAGTTGCATTTGCTACTTAGTGTCCCATCCACTCGGCTTTGTCTTTGCGTCTCTCCCTCCCTGCTGTTTCTGTTTCTGATTCCGATTCCGATTCTTTAGCTGCCGCTGCCTCTGGCTCTGCTCTGCACTCGCTTCTTAATACCTAGAAGTTTACTTTTTTAAATGTATTTTATATTTGATTCCGGTAACGCACCACCATCAGCACCTCATCCCCCCACCGCTGAACTGATGATGAGACACTAAGTAGAGTTTGGGAATTTCACCATGTGCACTCTCACGTAGTATAATTTACCCTCCTCGGCCACGAAAAGTGGAAACTTAGCTGCAAGTATTTCTGTTTCTGTTTCCGTTTCCTTTTCCGTTTTTTATTTTATTTTTTTTTTTTTTAAGCAGTGCGCCTTTTCTGATTGCCTTTTGTTTTTGCTATTTCCCATTGTTGTCGCCTGTAATGGGCGATGCTTTTGGGCGGGGGATGGAGCATAAGGGAGGACAGGAAGGCCGCCTCAGGATGGGTTCGGAGCATGAGCCCAAAGGAATTTCCGAATGGCAAGTGCTTAGGTAACATTTTCGAACTCAAAACCAGAAACGAGGAATACTGACAGCATCGGGCCGTGCAGAGCTTACCGAATTGAAAGTTTGAAATAGAAAAGTGTCGAAATAATGCACTGCCCCTGGGATACCCCAGATAAGGAGACACAGAATAATCAGACAAAAATACTATATATATTTATGCCCCCTAAGACTCAATTGTGTTCATATATTTTGTTATAATTCTTGTACTTTTTGGTTCTTGTTATTCTTGCCCCTTGAAACGCTCCGAATCAGTGTCCAAGCTGTCCCTGCAGAGGCTGTGTAAACAACAATATTTGGACACGCGACGAGTCACTCGAGAAGGCCACTTGAGCGGAGTCTCGAATGCGAAGTTGACAGATTTCGGCAGGGACACACAGACAAACAGACAAACAATCGGGCAAGCAAACATCAGCGGGTAGAAATGTCAGCGAGTCAGCGCTGAACAAACAAATAAATGTAAATAAAGGGATATTACCAAAAAATATTAAATGAAAATTAGTTGCTAGTCCCTGGTCTGAGTCTGCCTTTCAGCCACCTGCCGTATTTTCGTGCCGAAATCTTGTCAAATGTTGCCCGAAAAGAGAAGGGCTCCTCTCCTTTGCGGGCTTATGGCCACTTATCCCTGTCCCAGCTGCACCAGAGTACAGTGGACAGCGGACAGGGGACAGGGGTCAGGGTACTGCGAACACGAGACACAGTTGGCAGGACACTAATAAGCAGCCAGTCAATCGGGTCGAGTGCCGGAGCTTTGGCAATTTTCCGGGCCACCTTCTTATCTATAAATGGCCATAAGCCACGGACCGAAATGTTTGTCCTTTTTTGTCCTTTTTTTTTTTGGAGCAGCATTTCACAAACATTTCACAAACATTTTTTTCAAACGTCGTTTTTTTTTTTGTTGGTTAGCTTGCCACTTGGTCTATCATTAAGACCCGAATTTCAACACATTTGTGCGCATAATCCCTTAAGGCTCTTTAAACTTTACACACTTTTCAGATGACGACGATGTCCACCTTGCCCCCCCCCCACCACCCAACAAAACACGACAAAAAATTGTGCAGAAAAAGAATCAAAATAAATCCTTTTTACACAGGGAAAAGAGAGAGAAAAAAAAGAGTCGAAAAGGTTGAAACATCAAGACTAAAAGGCGCAGGCATTATGATGGGTCTTGAGTTTTAATTGAGTGTGTGGCCGGGAGAGTGGGAGGACTCCGACAAAAGGTTGCCCCAAAACTGTGATAAAACAATTTGCAACGTTCTGTGTGTGTGTATGCGTGCGTGTGTGTGTGTGTGTGTATTTTGTGCCCAATTAGAGTTGCAGCAACAGCAGCAGCAGCGGTCACTTGAAGGACGAGAGCCTGGGAACTAAAGCAAAAGTTTGCCGACTGTCCGAAACTTTTCCATTCACGCCTCAAGTATGAGTAATTGAATCCCACTCCAGCCCCCCCCCTCCCATTGCCATTCCCATCAGAAAATGCTAATTATCAGCTTAGGCGCATTTTTCAATTAGGACTGCCAACTTTTCGCCCCGGCAACAAATTAAATTAATTAATACAAAAAACAACTGCAGGCAGCAGCGACTCGGGGGGAAGAGCGCCTGCAATTGGAGCTGGCGGCGCCTTGGGGCAGCAGCAGGCGTGACCAATCGAAAGGTGGGATGTAAACGGAAGCGCACTAAATCCGCTGATGATGATGAAAGAGATGCCGACTCGCCTGCGTGACATAATTGTGCCGGCATTTGCCATGCCCTGCGTCCTGTAATAGGACCCGTAATTTACGCCGCAGCATGCCAAATCACAGAATTAGTTATGGACTGACTGGCAGAGTCACAGTCGGAGTCAGAGTCAGAGTCTGTGCTGGGAGGGGAGGGTAAAACGCTGCTCACAAGTCAATTAAACAAATAACACTGGGAAAGATGTCAGCCCGGAGCGACAATAGCTCAGCTCAGCTCCCACCATAATCAGCGCCTCCGCAATTGATTTATCAGTCGACAATTTGGCTGGCAAACAAAGCAAGGGCCCGTAAAATGATCCATCCGCTGGAGGCAGTCCTGTGGCAGGGACGGGGGACAGGGGCAGAGGACTCTTATATTGTTGACAGCTCGTCAGCTAATTACACGCCACAATAACTTTAATAACTTTGCAGTCGACTCAGCCGGTCTTCGGCCCCATCTTTGCGCCCCTCGCGCTGCCTTTTGTGTACATATACATATAGACTGTCATTATCAACACTTCGGCAGGCTAAACATTTTAATTAACTCGAGGCATTCTCAGTGCCAGCCTGCCTGCCGCACTTGCGGCTGCTCTGGATCTGCGCCTGGAAGTTTATGACTACTTAACTGCTGCTCATTTCACACTTGCCGGGACAGCACTGCAGAGTGAGAGCGGGAGTGAGAGTGAGACACAGAGAGCTTCATGGGTCTTCCCCGCCCCTAATCGATTTCGGTTTTCATCGCAAAGTGCCAAACAATGTTTCATAATTTTAACGCTTTGCCCGGCGGCACCGTTTCCTGTCTTGCCTGCCGCCTCGCCGCATGGGCTGGCAGTCTCCGGTTGCAGCCACATCGTTTTTTCCTGCAATTTATGACGCATAAATAAACGGAATTTCCAACCAGAGGCGCCAGCCGTGTGACTAACACACAAAAAAAGTGCTCAAACTCATTAATTTAAACGAGATTTGACGTGAGCTTTGATAAAGCCGCAATTTATATTCGCCAACGTGGGGGCAGCAGAGAGGTGCGCGGCACAGGGATGCTGCCACATAGAAAATGTGTCGGCTGGAATTGGGGGTAGCAATCTGCAATTGCCGGGCTTAGTTTACGAGAACAATGGCCGGTTTAGTGACATGGCGGACAAGCAAAAAAATGTATGATTCCATATGCAAAGCTCCACTCACTGCACCGAGAGAAATTGCAGCCAAGCAGGGAGATTCAGGTGGGGTTTACGCATAAAAAGCTGCTGGAAATTCCCTGGCATTTAGGGCTTGCTGGTCTCGCAGTGTACGCCTAGCTAGGAGCGCAAAAAAATGCTCTCCACTTATGGCCGGAACAAAAGGCCAAGTTACCAACTATGTGTACTAGCTGGTCAGCGCCATTTTGGATAGCGCACTCCATTTGCAAAAGCAATTAATATTCTCTTTGTTTTTTTTCTGTCGCTTGTTCGCTTTTTCGGCTAAAGCGTTCCCCTGCCCAATGGCACATAAATTTCAACCAACTTGTCGTGGTGCTGTTAGCGCATCTCGTAATCGAGTCAAGGCGAGCGTAGAGTGAGAGAACGAGACACAGAGAGAGTGAGAGAGAGAGAGAGGTATTCTGTGAGCGGGTTCTGGAGAAAAGCCAGCAATTTGCATGCATTTAAATGATGGGCGACAATGCGGCGCTGCTGCAGGGCGTGCCTAAACTAAACTGGTTGTGGTGTGGCCAGAAACTAAATAAATATTTACGCACATGTGGCCAAAAAATGTGAAAGAGACACAGGCAGCAGCAGCAGCAGCAGCAACGAAAATGCCAATTTCCAAAGCAAACAAACCAAAGCCAAAAGCAATCAGAGCGAGCCGAGTCGAGCGAGTAAAAGTGAAAATCAATTTGTCAAATCGAACAATTGAAATGGGCACGAAAGGATTACACATGCGACCAGGACGAGAGCTCTCTCTCTGCTCTTCTGCACTCACTCCTGTGTGTGTGTGATGTCGAGTGCCTGTCTATATAAATCAAAATATTTCACAACGCAGCGTAAACAAATTTGTTTCAAGAGCTCGCAGCTCAGGTCCTCTCCTCCTCTCCGTCAAAGGGTTCGCTCTATGTTTGTCAAGGATTTTGTTGGCTTTTGTTGGCGATTTGCTTTACGATTCGTTGCATTCGCCATTAGTTGCGCCAATTAGAATAGTGCCCGGGCAGGGCACTTCCCGTGCGAGCGTTGATTTCAGTTGAGAAATTTGAATTCTGCCACATCATTTAATTTTAAATAATTTAACAAATGATACACCCCTTTCCCCCGTGTGCATTCTGTACCACTCTTCGTTTTGGGGGGTGTGGAAATTTGTAAATTATTGCGCTGCATTGCCAGCGGCCCGACACTTCTTGCACACACACACAACCCTAGCAGTTTGCTGTCCCAACCCAACCCATCACATCACATCCCATCCCATCCCAAGCGATCCGTTCTACCCGGCCGTGTAACACGCGAATTTGAATAATCTTTTGTTGCTGCCTCGCAGCCAAATGATAAATTATTAAATTAGCTGTGGCAGCAGTTTTGCATGTGTATTGTATCGCCTGCCCTGCCCTTCCCTTCCCTGCCCAGCCCTTGGTGGTGGGTCGACAGTGGCAGTGATTTGTGCGTGCCCCGGCCTGCAGTGCCCTCAGTGTCTTTTTGCCTTGGGTAGTTAAATTGAATCGTCTGGGGACAAGTTTCTAATAGAGTAAAAGGCAGTTGAGAATTGTCTCGTCTCTCTGCCTTGGTGTGGCCCGAGAACATTTTATTTTAAATTGCCGGGCTGGTTTTTGCTAATTTGCCTTTTACATCGAACGACCCCGACCCAGCTACACTTAGCAGAATGCGCCACACCAAATTGAGTTGGAGTTTCCCACTCTGCTGGCATGCCCAAGTGAGTGCCAGAAGGGCGCCGAGTTCCACTGCTCAAATTCAAATGAATTAAAGTCGTAGAGTCTACTTTTCAGAAGGCAGTTCCTTGCATCTATCCGAGCTGTAGCCACAGCACTTTACTAAATTCGAGTTGCTTTAGTTTTCAACATTGCTAAAGCCTTATAAAATACATTTTCTTTCACCTTATTATGCTTAAATATTTTCTCTTGCCCTTATTTATTTTCTCTTGCAGCTAAAAAATTTCTGCGAGTGTATTTCTCTATTTTGTGGGGTCCCTGCACACTTGTACCCATTTACCATGCCAGCAGGACAATTTACAATGTGTTTTGTTCATTATAGAACTATTCCCGTTGACCTCTACGTCCCGCCCTGGAAAACAGCTCAAGGCGCAAATCAACGCACTCAAATGTGGCCGCCGTCGCCTCGGGCTCTGGCTCTGGCTCTGGCTCGGGCTGCTGCTCCTGCTGCCGAATCTGGCCACATTAAGTTTTTTGAAACAAGGGTAGCTAGACCCCCGACTGGGATGCTGTGGCTTGGTCCTTGTTGAACCTTTTTTTGTTGTGTATGCCGCTTGCCGCTTGCCTGCCCCTGGGGGTTAGCTAATGAATAGTTCCTGTTACCGTTTGCCGGATACGAACACGAATTCAGAGTCGGAGTCGGAGACGGAAACGGAGTCGAGCTATTTTCAAACACATTTGTTGTGAATTACATTGTTTGTTTGAGTGTCGACTTGATGCACTTTAATTGATGTCAATATGCAGCGATTTTTTCCCTCACCCTGCCCAAGGGCTAAAGGGAAGGGGGGGAGAATGGGTAAACAATTTGGTGGATTGCATTTTGGTTGTTAACAAATATTTACACTTTTTATGCGAGTATGAACGGTATGAGCGAGCGTGTGTACGTATCTGATATATGTCTGATAAGGGCATATGGCCGTATTGGGATGGATGCTGGCTGCTGGATGGGTGGGAATGGGAATGGGCAGGCACTTGCAAGGACGAATATGCAAAAGTATTTGCGCATATTAAAAACTAATTTCAAGAGTCAACATGCCAATAAAAACAACAAAGTCCCAACCGGGAGGGTGGATGTGTACGTGGATGTGGCTGTGGATGCCAGCCAGCCAGCAGGTACTCAAGACGCACCCCTTTTAGATGGCTGCTCTGCTGCCAGGGGCGACAAATGGGGGGGAGTGTTGTGTGGGGTCTGGGGTGTGCACCCACAAATTAAGGAAAAGGCACTCGATTCCGATTCGGATGCCGAGACTCCCCCACAGCCGGCGATAATTTAGGAAATATGCTTAGGCGTAATTTTAAGGGTTGGCTGTGATGATTTTGTGATCCCAGCCAACCAAAATGCGGGCGTCCCTTGGAGGATGGCTGAAATGCTGTACCGATGTGTGTGTGTGTGTGGGGCGGGGGGGTCCTGGGGTGGACTGCACAAACAAAAGCCAAAAGTTATGCCGAAAATGATATTTTTCATTATTAAACACAATAATGTGGTTATTATTTTTATGATTGCGGTGGCCCGACAGCCAACAGCCAACAGCCCGCTCCTGGCGTATTCCTTGGGGAAGGACGACGGGCCGAGGCTGTGCTGCATTCATTCGGTTAGATTGTTTATGTTGGGCTTGTGGTCTTTGGGGATTTGGGCACGCTTAATTTTAAGTGCCCCGTCGAAATGGTTGAAACGGCAACACAAACCAAAAGGAACCAAAAAAAAAACAGGAGCGAGGAGCGGGCTAACACAAGCAAAAGCGCAGCATGTAATGAAATATTATTGCTTGACCAGGAGTAAGAGCATCAGGAGCAGGAGCAGGAGCAGGATCTGTGGCAGTTTACTCTCTTATTTACCAGACGGACAAGCGAAAACAAAGAAAAACATTTGCGCCAAATGGTTTTTCTGGTAATTAAAGAGGGGCGATCGAACGGAATGGTACGGAACGTAACGGAGCTGTTCTATTTTAAAGTATTCTTTACAACAAATCATAGCACGCTCCCTCGACTCCCCCACCCCTGCCACATGGTGGAGCATTATGATCCATAGCAGCAGCCGGAGATTCGATTCTCACGCCCGAAGCCGAAGCGACGCCTCTAATAAGGCAATTAATCAATATAATTACCAGCGATTAATCATAAACTCTAGGCTGAGGTTCCGCAGCCTCAGTCTCATTCTCATTCCCATTCCCTTTCCCAAACGCTTGCCACCGTTGACAGTTTTGGGCGTTTAGCAGAAACTTTAAAAAACTAAATTGGGAATTCGAGGCAAATAAATCAATGCCCCGACGCGACCCGGCCCGCCAGGATATGCTCACTGAACTGTGAGTGCGGCAGAAGCAAAGGCAAATCCATCAATCCCCCAAAAAAAACTGTCAAAGCCACAAAGCAACATCTAACAAATTCCGGTAAATCCTTGCCGACCGACCGTCGACTCCTTCCATTCGAGAGAGTTTTTCCAGGGAGATGCTGGGAGGGCGAACGGCTGCTTAAAAATTAAACAATCTTTTTGAAGGTTGCTCCGACGACACCCTTTCAATGCCTGTCATACGCTTAGCATCTCATTGACCCGTGGCAGTCTCAGCCCCCCCCAGCCTCAGCCACAGCCAGCTCCTAGTGTCAGCTAATCAGTTTAAAACGCTGTCATGCCGCACTCGCCCCTCTCCACGTCCGTGGAAATGGGTCTGTCTCACTGCCTGTCCGTCTGTGTGGGTTGCGGCACATTTTAATTTGTAATACGAGTCGAAATTGGGTGTAACTTAGACACGCAGCCATGGGATTCGGGTGTAGATTACACCCAACACTGTGCATGGGCTCTCTGGAACTGCCACCTGGGGTCTGATTTGGAGTAGCCGGAGAAGCGGATCCAACCACAAGCAGACACATGTGTGAAAGTGTGACTAAAGACTCTATGGGAAAATGTCTGAGAAAATGCCGATGAAAGGCCCCAAACGAAGGACAAAGTAGTCTCTATCGATCGACATAACTTAGCCGTGCATAATCAGACAGGAGTCGTGTTATATGAGTTCACGATAGACTCACCAGAATTTGGGTTTTTATTTACAAAGGCTCAGGGATGGTATACAATATTAAATATATATATATTTTTAATATATATATATTTTATATTATATATTATTTATTGTTTTATTTTATTATTATTATTATTATATATTATATATATTAAATATACTCTAGCAAAATCAATGAACATCAGTCTCAACCCAAAGAAAAAATAGCTGCATAAACTTCGATTTTAAAATGTTTACCAGGAAGAACTTTTGGGAATTATGCGCCAGAAATTCTAAGCTTCATTTAAGCTTTTACCTTTTGGTATATCCAAATAATATTTTGCGATTTCATTGAGATGCTGCAATGCTCAAGATAATGCCTATGCACACTCACCTGTCCTTTGAGGGGGCCCAAAATGTGTATGCAACTAAAATTAGCATTTAATTTTATGCAAATTAAACAAGCAGCTCCCACTCTGAACCCACCGTGCCGTGCCACTCTCCTGCTCACTTCCTGGCTGTTTGAATGGCGTGCAGCAGCAGCAGCATTTGCTCACATGTCTCTCATGTCTGCAGCTGAATAATTTAGCGACTTACATTTACAGAAATTAACGCACACCAACTTATTCACAGAAACACACACGCGAGAGCTTGACATATATGTACATATGTATGTACTCGTGTGCCAGTGTATCTGTGTGTGGGTGGCAAATAGGATTTGTGCCACTAATTGCAAAGTACTTAAGCAAAAGCTTCCAACAAATGTAGAAGCAAAATTTTTAATAATTTATTTAGCGAGCAAATGCAGCGGCAGCCCAAAAGAAATTCAGCCTAACAGGCCCGGAAAGAAGGCCACGGATGAAAGGTGAAAATGATTTTGCTTGTGCAATTCTTTCAGGCTCAAATGCAGGTGAGAGTGACTGTCTTTGTCTATGGTAATAGATATGAGGGGATTTGCCGGGCGGATCCGTTGCCTGTTCGCACTCTTTGTGCGCCGCTGTCGCTGTCAGCGGCAGTCGCCGTAGCAGTCAATCCGCATTGAGCCTGGCATCGGCCATGCATGGATTTCTGTTTCAATTATACGCAACCTGGCTGAGACCTGGACAGGAGGCAATTGCGGTCCTGTTCCGCTCCTGGCGATTATAATATCAATGGGAGGTGTGCGGCCGTGAATTTATTCATTTGCTTGTCACTGTTTTGACAACCTCTCGTCCGCCCGGTTCCCCAGCAAAAGATCTGGCCGTCCGGGGCTCGGCATTGTATCACACAAATCGGATTAAGAAATTTCGTATTCGCATTCGTTTGCCACATAATTGAATAGCCAGCCGGGCGTTCGCTCAGCGAGTGAATGAGTGAGTGAGCGAGTGAGTGTTTGGGGTTGTGCGAGCTCGGAGTGCGTGTGAGTGCTTGAGCCGCTCATGGCAAATGAGAAGCAAATTTAAAATTTTACACTTGACTTAGCATTGTTGTCCTGTCATTTCACACGCCTCTGCCGCCACACGGAGTCCTCTGTCCGTCCTGTCCTCTGTGCTCTGTCTGTGTCTGTGTCTTTGTGTGCGGCGCTGCGATAAATTGTTTTTCCCTCGCACCCTCCTGCATCCAATTCGGATATTCGGTCTGAATTCTGATTTAAGGATACGCATTGCTTATTTTTAAAATGTTTATTTTTCACTTGACATTTATGCAGTTTTTGGTTTGCTCTTTTTTGATTTTGCTTGCCACTTAAACGCTACAAGTTATGTTATGGTTTTAGTTTAATTCTAGATATGGCATTCGAGGTTCACTAAGCGCTATCGTACTCGTATGTATCAGAGGGTATATATTTTTTACACGAACTATGTACAGCCACAACTTAATCGAATGAAATAACACACAAACTGGGGGGGAGGCTACTCGTACAGATACTAAACACACACTTAAAGCAGTTCGACATTTACAGTTTATCGGTGGCCCCCACTGGGGGTCCTGGCTGCCTCGGGCGGCTTCCCTCGCTTTTCGAATAGTTGCAACAATCGCTGTTGCATCTTGCAATTTTATGAGTGCGAATGGCTCAGATGGTGGGCGCCCAGAGGGTGGAAGTAGGGCCCGTAGGGCGGGTATGGCACGGCGTGCGGATAGAGCAGACTGCTGGCATAGGCGCCGGGGCCATAGGCGCCGCCCGCCGGTGGCGGTATAGTCGGACTGTTCACATCCATGCCCGGATTCTGTTTCTTCCACTTGGTGCGGCGATTCTGGAACCAGATTTTCACCTGCAACGAAAATTGCAAGCAAAAATATAATTATTCATATGTGGATCTGCATAAATAAATAACTGCATAAATTTCTTGCTGGGAGCGGAACGAACTCTCACCTGTGTCTCAGTCAAGCTCAAGCTGAGGGCCAGATTCAGCCGCTCGCAGACGCTCAAGTAGCGTGTGGTCTTGAATTTGTTCTCCAGCGACACGAGCTGCTCGTAGGTGAAGGCGGTGCGTGCGCGTCGTGGCTTGGAGCCGCCACTGCCACCGCCGCCGCCGCCGCCCCCGGACTTGCCATCGCCGTTGCGGCTGCCGCCCTTCTTTGAGTCTGTCTCGCTGCTGGGATCATCAATGTCGCTCCCATCATCGCACATATCGTCCTGATCCATGTCATTAAGATCCTGAGCTGCAACACAGAAAGCAAAAAGGAGAGAGAGAGCGAGAGACAATGAGTGGATGATAATTTTTGCATAAGTCAACAGGCCATGGCCATCCATCAAGGGCCAGTGTCCACGATTGGCAAACGGAAATGAAATCAATCACCTCGGAGCCACCACCGCATCATTGTTCGATTAATTGGAATTTTTCGGCGCACATGTGAGTGGCTGATGGACCGGGCAGAAGATTGGCATTGGATTAAAGTTGATTGCAATCGATTCGGCAATCAAAATTCAATTAAGGAAGCGCCCACACTGGCCAGACTGCCGCATCGCGTATATCTCTTACGGCAGAATATGCACCTTTAAGAAACCCAAAACCCAAACCCAACCCGATCCAACACCGGATCATGCTTAAGGCCATTAAAACTTTGCTTGTTAACAAATTTTAGCTGCGGCAAAAAAGCGATTGGGGCCACCCCTTGAGCAAGTCAGGCGACAAAAAGGGTCGAGCAAAGTGTCAACCCTCCGTCAAAGATGCTTTTCGTCTGCATGGAGAGTACATGGCCCTGCCCTGGTAATTGGCCAACATGATTGGCCGTGTTTGCATGAAATTAGGCAGTGTGGGAGGGGCAGCAGATGCGCCTAAAAGTGCACCACAGCCCCACAGACAGTGCGCCAATTAAACCGAAAATTTACGTGAACGCTTCATTTAATATTTAACGAATTTTGCAGCGGCCAGCGACAGACAGACAGACAGACGGGGAGAGACCGTGGTCGGGGACCAGGGACGGGGCCCCATTATCGCTGGTAATGGGCTGTGGAGTGTTTGCAGCCACTTTGATATGCATTAATGGCACATTAGATGCCCGCCATCCGCCGACTGCCCAACGTCCGGCTGGCTCATCAATACCTAACCGAATTGAGTCGACGACTGGCCCTGACCACAATTGGTTTGAGTCAATTGAATTACCAGCATCAAAAACACACAGAACGAAAGGGGAGCCAGCCGACAGACCGACTGGCTCGCTGGCAGTCGGAGGCTTAATGCGCTGGCAAACAGACGCGTAAAAGTCGAAGGGGGAGCTACCTACTGGTCCTGGCCACAGCTGGTTAATAAGCGTTGCAACCGCAAGCGGAGAGGGGGAGACAGATCGAGGGAGAGGAGAGAGGGAGAGTGAGAGTGCGCCTAATTACGATGGCCATTCAACTGAACGCTGCAACATGGCGAATGCGTAATATGTCTGGCTGGGCGGGGAGAGGGGCAGAGGGAAAGCCATTTGGCCAGACAGGCAAAAGTTCAATATTTACAGCTGACTGTGAGCCACGTTTAATTATACTGAAAGGATTATGCATATTTACGGCAAGTAAGCCAGAATCTGGCAGTGGCCTGTGCAGTGTGCGAGTACGAGTACGAGTATGTTTGTGTGTGTGTGTGTGGGTGTGGGGGTGGGGGCATGTAATTGAGAGTCGACTCTCAACTTTGGCTAAGAATAATTCAAAGTTTCCACAACAACAAACACGAGGCAGTGCCGTCGAGTCATGAGCCGTCGTTTAGTCGATGGCCCCCATAAAGGCCTGATCATCATTATATGGCACAATCGTGAGGCCTCTGCTCTGCTCTGTGCTCTGCTTATCTGCCATTTCCAAAATGACTGCAGTTAATTATAATTACGGCCAGAAGCACTTCATAAGCAATTTTGATGATATGGCGGAGCAGAAAGAGAGAACAGAAAGGGAGAGAGAGAGAGAGAGACAAAGGCTCATATGCCCAGATGGAATGCTCGATGGAGCAATTTTGAGCAGACACAGGGCGGAATGGCGTTACAGCCATACAATTTAAACTTAATTATGAAATCCGAGTGTTAATTACCACAAACTGGCGCATAATTTACTCGCCACCGCCAGCCAAAATGGCTTATAAATTTGCGAGTTCTTTGTGGCAGTGGCAATCATTGTAATCGCATCCCGTCTGGCCAATGCGACCCCTGGGAGCGTTTGTCGTCTCATTTTGCCATTTTCATAAAATAATAAATGAGTTGCTGATGGACGGAAAATACTCGTAAAAGCGAGTCGAGCTCCAACCTTGCCCCCTCCCCCCAACCGTGCTCTCAAAATTGTCGCTTAAAATGAAGCAACCTCTTCCTTCCTTCGACAGACACACGCATACAGAGCGAGAGACAGAGAGAGAGAGAGAGAGAGAGAGAGTGCTCCCCTGAGTGCGAACACTAATACATATGCAAGAGTGCCCCAAACACAAGAGAGTGAGCAGGAGAGAGGGAGAGAGAGCGCTTGCCAAATGGAGTGCTGCAAAAAGAATAAAAGTTTCTCGCAGCCATTTTACATTTTTGTGTGTGTGTGTGTGTCGGGGGTTGGTTGCTCCATCAGCCGTTCCGGGCCATGCCCGCCCACATTTAAATGTTGGCACAGAACCAGTTTCAGTTTTTCCCACCCCTCACGGATTTTCCCCCCTCACTCAGCAACTTACTTAGTTATCGCATGTTTTTTCATATGACTTTTGGGGCGCATTTCCGACGCCGCTCTGCTCTGCTCTGCTCTATCTGGATTATGCAGGCAACACACACCCGTGCGAGTATGTATGGGGCGGGGTGGGGGGGGATCTGTATCTACACGGGCGTCGTGTTATTTCTGTTGCGCTCCCAGTTATTGCCTAGTTGGTGTGTTTGTGTTAGTTTTATGCTTCACTTTTGTTTTGCAATTTAAATGAAATGCAAATTGCTCGGCCTGCTGCCTGCCACCGCTGCTGCTCCGCCTAAAACGGAATGAATGGCGCCTTGGAGAATTGCGCTGCCGCCCGCTTCCGCTCCTTGTATGCGTAATATTTATGAATTATTAACCAGGGCTGATGCGGCTGCATTTGCTAAGCGAGAGGCAGAGTGTGAGGCTCGGGGTAGGGTGAGTAGAATGTGCCATAAAATCTAATTAGTCGCAATGACAAAAGGCCGCATAATTACGCTAATCCGAAGCGAAAGCGAGAGAGGCAGAGTCGCATTAGCACCTCCTCCGAATAGCCCATCAAATCAGGGCCAAGCATGGGGCTGGGCGACAGCAGCGCCATTGAAGCGCCTAATGAATGTGCGGTAATTAAGTACCTTGCTAATTAATGACTACAGCAACACCAACGCCAGCGCCAACCAACCAACAGTCGTTGAATACAAGCCCGCAAACAGTGCGTATGCGTGATGTGCAGACACAGACACAGCACAGACACAGACACACAGACAGCATGGGAAGCCCGGTCCTGGGGGTTGGACTGTAAACTTGTGCCAGGCAGGCAATAAACTGCCAGCAACAGCCATGGCGGCAACATAATTATTTCCAACATCATTATCGTGCAGAGTCTCCCCAGCTCTGCCTTTCCTGTGTCTGCCTGTCTGTCTGCCTGTCCATTTTCCGCCATTCGTATGTTTGCCTACAAGCAGAGCAGCCTCCACTTCCGGGCTGGGGCCATTCAGCCGCTTTTATTAGCAGTTATGTTCGGAGCGGAGCCCTCGGAGGGCCCACCATTGATGAAGTTAATTGTGTTTTATTAACACAAACACAAATGCACAAACAGAAAAGCCGACAGCGGACAGCAGGACAGCAGGACAGCCAGCAATGGCCGATAATGTGTCGTTGATAATGAGGTTGCTGCTGGTGTTGGTTGCTGCCTGTGCGCCATTTTCTGTGTGCTATAATTTCGTACATAAGCGCTTAACGAAGGGCCCCCCATCAAATGAGTGGGGTAGTGTGAGTGTGAGTGAGTGCTGGTGTGCTGGTGTGTGAATGGCACTTTGAAGTGAGTGAATTAATTGGCAGACCCACATACATACATTCACCATTCGCTCGCCATGTTGGCCAAAGGCAAACAGCCAAAGCGCGCCTCAAAGCAGATCACAGGGAATGGGTTAAACATGTCGATCGACCACTCTTTCGCTTAAGTCTCCGCAGCATTCAATTATTTTCTGCCATGGACTTTCCATAACCACGAGCCATTACCAATTAAGCCAACGATTCGGAGCCCCATTTCATAATCAGATCCAAACAAACCGCTCCGTCAATTTCAAAACTTGAGCTTAAGCTCCATCCACAGCCCAACCATCCGCAGAGATTTTTCTTTTGCCCCGTTTTTGGCGCTTTGGCAAAAGCTTAGCGCCCGCCCCGCCCCACCACCGCCCCACAACAACTTCAATCAAATTTGCAAATTTTTATTTGAGCAATTTCTTTGCAGCAAGCCGAGCATGAAAATCAATTAATTTTCAGCAAAAATTTTTAGCCAGCAACCGAAAGAAAAACAGCAGCCGAAAAAAAAAAACCATTGGGGAAACCGGAACCTGATCCGCAGCAAGATAAACATGGGAGGAGTGAGAGTTGGTGGAGAAGGGGTGTGGGAGGTGGGTGGAGAAAAAAAAGAAAATGTAACTTTTCCCCAAAAGCAATGGCTTTTCCCCAATTAAAACATCAATCAATCAATTAAAAGCAATTCTATTGAAAATCCTTATTGGATATGAGTGCATATCCTTGCCGGTCTAAACAAGTTCGTGTGCACCTCCTGCTCTTGTTTTTTTTGTGTGTTGCTCTGGTATTTGCGCATTTGTTTGCCATTGAATATACGAAAAATATAAATGCTTGCCACATCCCCCACAGAGCGCAGGCAGCGCCACATGATACGTGACTGGCAAGAGAAAAATCTCCAATGCTTCAAAATGGTGGCGCCCGCCCTGCTGATGCTGCCCGATGGTAGAGGTGGGTGTGGGGCGCAGGCAAAGGCAAACTCAAAATCAAAACATACCTAAAAACGATACAAGCAGCAGTATAAATACAACATGCCACCACCCACATGGGGTGGCTACCCCCCATCGAGAGGCAGAAAGCACTTTTTCAATGGAAGAGCAAAACCCAAATGTTTGCAGGTGGTTTGCGTCTCTCGTTTTTTGTTTGTCTGTGTCTGTCTGTGCTACGCTTCTCTTTATGGCACATATACACACATATAGCGTGTATGTATGTATGTATGTATTCCCAGAGACACCCGAGGGATCGTGCTTGCAGCTGATGTGCCCTGAATTTCAAGTGATTTCTATCGAAATCTGCAAACGATTACTTAGTTGCCCTCAGTGATTTGCTATTTATCGAGTGTGTAAAGTGCCAGTCTCTGCGTGAATATAGCTTATAAGAGCGGGAAACACTCACCAGACATATCCTCGCTCTGATCATCGTCCAAGCGCTCGTGCATCTCCTCGTCGCGTTCGTAGCTCCACTGCCTTGGATGTCCAAAGGGATGGCCGGAGGCGGGCATTTTGTTGCCCGTAAACTTGTTGGGATCCAGTATGTTCTCCACGGAGAATGCCAGGCGCTTGGTGGCCGCCTCGCGATCACTGGAGCCACTGGTCGAAGCAGAGTTGGCATTTGGCGCGGCATTGGTGGACACCGAACGTGTCAGATCAACTGGGCAGACCTGTACAAAATATATGGGAAATATTAAAGTTAAATTAGGCACTGGAAAATTGTAATTGTTACACTTCACAACTCTAATCTGTTTTTATAATTTTCTAAGAGTAATTTCATGGTAAAAAAAAATAATAAAAATAATAAATTCGGGAAAAAAATAATAATAATAATTATAAATTCGGGAAAAATGTAAACACGCCCAACAAAAAAAACCCTAAAATTGTAATAGTTACACTTAGATTTAAATTAAAGTGAATTATATTTAATTCCACTGTTTGTTCAAGAGCCGAATATTTAATTTCTTTCTTTTTAAATAAATTAAATTAAATTAAATCTGCCAATGGCAGATTTTCTGCTTATAGGAAAGTATAACATAAAGCTTAATTCAGGTCGCTCTGTTTGTATTCCTCTTGCAACTAATTTCCCCTGAACACTTACCGACGGCGTGCTGTGTGATCCATCGTTGCTGTCCTCGTCGTTGCCGTCCACATTGAGCTCCTCGCTGGTGTCGCTGCGCGCATAATTGGCGGCCGCTATTTGGCGTGAGGTGGCCGCCGCAGCTGCCGCCGCTGCTGCCAGTCCACCCAACTGTATTCGGAAGCCGTAGTCGCTCAGGTCTCGGCCAGCCGGCGAGACGGAGTTCGAAGTGGAGCTGGAGGCGGAGGCGGCTGCCGCGGAAGTGCTCGCAGCTGGGGCCTGGCCGGAGCGGGCGGCCACCGCAGCCACCAGCTTAATGCGCTCCAAATCAATGTCGCTGGCGGACAAGGGACTCACCGCATGCGGACCGCTGCTTAGCAGGATCTGTGCTGGTTGTGGCTGCTGCTGCTGTGGCTGGATGGAATGTGCGGGAGGATTGGCGGCTGGTGCTGCGAGGGGGGAGCTCGTCGCCTGCTCGGAATGTGTGGCTGGAGATGTGGGCGGCGACAGTGGCGATGTGGCGGGCGAGGGCGGCCCAGTGGTGCTGCTGGTGGCACTGGGAGCCCTCAGATGGAACACTCCAGCTGCAGCGCCAGGATGGGCATGTGCATGTGGATGCGGATGCGGATGCGAGTGCGGATGAGGCTGCTGCTGGTGATGGTGATGATGATGGTGGTGGTGCATGTGCTGCTGGGCCGCCGCAGCGGCCAGGAACTGTGGATTCTGCAGCAGATGCGGATGCTGCTGCAGCAGCGCCGCGTGCGGATGCTGCAGTGGCTCGGGCCGCGCCAGCTGGCGCACGGCACTCAGCTCCAAGAGCTTTCGCTGCTGGGCGGGCGAGGAGAAGTTGTTGAGCACAACGTTGGCTGCTGCTCCTGCTGCTGGCGGGGACTGCGATCGACGCGATGCATTGCCATTGATGTTGTTATTGTTGTTGTTGTGGTTTGTCAGGCTGTTGTTGTTGTTGTTGTGGTTGGGTTTTTCCTTGTCGGAGGGGCACACCTCCTGCGTGGGACTGAGGCGGCTGATCAGGCTGCCGGACTCGCTGCTCATTTGCTTGAGCCGCTCGAGGGAGTAGCGCAGCTCCTGCTCCTGCTGCTTGGCCGCCGCCGCCGCCTGCTGCTGTCCGCTGCCGGCGCTGATGATAAACTTGGGTATCTTTGGGGGCGTAGAAGTGGCCATTCCTCCGCCTGATGCTGCTGCACCTGCCTCCACGTTGCCCAGCTCCGGCGAAGTGTTCGACTTGGGCGAGTCCGGATTGGAGTTGGGACTCATCAGGCCGCCGACGGCCGTTGGCTGATTGTCGCTGCTGGCCTTTTGCGCCGGCGACTGCAACATGACCATGTTGATGCAAGTTCTTTCGCTGCTCCCACACACTTTGCGTTCGCTACACTGCTCAAAATAACTGCACGGTTCGCGGGGTGGCACTGCTGCACGGTTCACTGTGTTGCGCGATGTGTGTCTTGTCCGCTTGATGGCAGCCAATCGACTGTCCACTGAGGCCGGCGCGTATCTGCCGATATCTGGCGATGCTATCCTATCCGCTTATCCTGAGCGTAATCCGGGGAGCGAGCGACTCACACTGCACAGCGCGAGAGCCTGGACCGTAATGAGGGTTGCTCGGGTGTCGTGTCGGGTTGATAATCCAGCAGATGCGTGGCGGCGGCCCTGCTGCCGCTGAGTGTCCCTGTGGCAAGTCAACTGCTAAATGGGGAAGCACACACAAATCTGTTTTCGGTTGGTGGTGGGCTATTTCGAGTGGTGGCGCTCTCTTTCGCTCTCTCTCTCTACACTACACAATCCCGCCCCCATTTGGGCGAGTTGAGTGGTTCCTGGTGCACTTCGTGAGTGGGATTGACTCCTCCTTTGCCGTGCGGGCGGGCGGTCGGTCGGTCGGGCCAGCAGCTCTAATCTCTACTAGCATCTAATGATTTAATTTGCCTTGCACTCGTTAGCAAATGTAATGGTCTGTTCCGAGTCTAAGCCACAGCAAGCCAGCCGAAGAGAGGAGAGAGAGAGAGCGAGCCGTAGAGCGCATCGCATGGTGTGGGGAGGGGAGGCAAGTGGCAGAGGTGCTCGTTCGGCTCTCCGCTCTGTTTTACATAGTTCTCCACTCAACTGTAATAGCTGTAAACACGAGGAAAACAAAGGCTGGTCTAGCTGGGCTCCCTCGCTCCCGTCCCGTCCCGTCCCGGCTGTGCGGATGTGCGGATGTGAGTAATTGTCAAATTATTTAGCGCAAAATTTGTTTGTTTATGCGCTCGGCTGCTTCCGAAATGGATCCCCAACGTTTTCCTTTTTTTTTTCTTTATATATTTTATTTGCTCTCTGTATGTTGCGAGTGGTTTTCCTCTCCTTGTGCTTCCTCGGTCGCTTATGCCTGGGTGGTTCCTAGTCATATATGCATGAATGCTTTGTGCCTTTATGGCATAGGATTGAAGGAGTAGGGCGGCAGGAGGGTACACAAACAAGGGAGCTGCTCCACACTGCTCTGCCAGATTTTCTTCAGCTTAATTGAATTTTTAAATTCGCCTGCTCCCCTAATTATGCTGCTAATTAGATGGTTTATTTATTTGCTGCTTTACTTCTATCTTTTTTCTGGTGGAAAATCAGCTTAAAGGCTGCTCCAGAACTGGCCATTGTTGGCTACGGTTCTCCCCCCACCTGTCCCCCTGTCCACTCCTCACTGTACTCCATTCACTATCCACTTGACTTGACGACACTTTTTTCTATGTAAAACTCGCAAGTGCTTGAGTGAGACGGTAGACAGACTATTGCTGCACTCTACTTGGGTCTCTCTCTCTCTCTCACTTCTCTCTCTCTCTCTCTCTGCGCTTGCTCGCTCTCACCACAAAGATTCTTTTAAATTGAACAAAAATTTATATGCGCTTTGGCACAGGCGATTTAATATCGCATCCAATTTGCGGTTTATACGCATCGCAGCAGTGGCCTTCAGTGGGGGCTGGGGGGTTGGATGGGTGGATGGTTGGATGTCCGAAGGGGGGGGGATGGATAGGCTCTTTTGCTCTGCTCCTATCCGCTCTGGCTGGCTGGAGCGAGGACGGGGGCTGGGTTTGAGCGCACAATGGGGCGTATAAGTGACATCGTTAAGTGGACGCAGGACGGACCCGGGCCGAGGATGCTGCTTAATGAACTCCAACGGCAGCAGAGAGCAGATTCAGATTTGGATGGGTGGGCAAGCGGAAGTCAATGTGGGGCCAGCTAGATATCTTCCCTCTTCCCTCTGCCCACTCTCTCCAGCAACTTCTTCCTCAACTACTTCCTCTGCTGCTGCTGCTGCTTCTTCGAGCTGCTTCTGTTCGTTTTATTGTTCGCCTCGTCACTCGTTAGCACTGCTCGGCCCCGCGCTTCTATAATTAACCGCAAAGCGAGTGGCAGAACGGGAACGCGATACTTAATGAGCAGCTTGTTATGCCGTTTTTCGTTTTAATTAGTTTTAAGATGCCCGCCACCGCCACCAACACCAACACCAATCCAATGCGCCAGCCACTCATTTTAATTGGCCCCCCATTGATGGGAGGACTTACATACATATATACGCATACGTATGAGTAAATGTGTGTGTATATACATAGGAGTATGTATAGTCTGCATTTGGATCACTGCGAGAATAATCTCATCTTGGCATCATCATCTGTAGGCAGAGATAAATGCCAGGGTAATGGCACCCGCTAAAAGCTTCCACTTCCACTGGCAGATTTCTCTCAGTGTGGGTAAGTGCTTAACTCTTTTACATGCAAAATTAAATGATGCGCATACGCACGGTAAAACCGCAAATTATTTTAATTGCTTGTCTCGTCATTATTCATTATTTAAGTGCGCTCAAACAGCCCCAGCGTGCCATACGGAATACGTTAGTATGTGCACACAGACGCAGACATACATACATATACACGTGTACATATGTAAGCCAATACATGGCTGCTGTGTGTGTGAGTGGGGCAGGAAAATTGGCAGCTCGCCAGACACACACAAACACACACATATATTCCCCCCACCCACACACAAAAGCCGCTGTTTACATAGACATCAAACTTTTTACGCTGCGGAAAAGCGGAAAATTGCTCTGGCTGTCGCATGTGTAATGCCCTCTCGCTCTCTCTCTCTCTCTCTCTCTGTCTCGCTTGTGCTCTGATGTACTTACTCTTCCATTTAATTAGTGAAAATAAGTATTAAATGAGCAGCTCTTGTTAAAATAAATAGTGCATGCAATGGCGGCAGTTGCGCCCACCCTGCCCCACCCCACCCCACCCCACCCGTCCTTTGGCTTTCAACAGGCTGCGCAAGATTTACAACTAATTAAAAGCCAAATACAGTGCTTTTAGGGACGAGGGACGAGAGCCAAGCCAATCGATGGACAGATCGAAAATCCGCTGACCTCGCGACAAATGCAATTAAAACTACAAGGGCGCGGCCAACTGCATAATTATGCGTTAATTGAATTATTCTCAATTTATTTATGTGTGGCATTTATTGCTGCCCTGCCAATTTCTGGCGCCCTAAGCCTATGGGGGCCACTGTCCGTTGTATTTGTATATTTAATGAAGTGCGAGTGGAGGCCTCGACACACTCCAGCTGCACCCAGAGCAACGCCTCTCGCCGCTCCACGCTCCTCGCTCCTCGCTCTGTTTATTCGGCCATTTTGTTGTTTGCACTCCACTTGCCGTAAGCCCCGCACGTTAATTTGTTTGACTAATTAAACTAATGAGCGTTCAAAGTTAATACATAAATTAGTCAGCCAGCTGGGTGAAGCCGCTGCGACTGTGTGGGAGCGCAGACAGCTGCTGGATGGCCTAAACTCATTATCCAATTTTGCTGGCAAATCGCTTTTGCGCCGAGCTTAATTCTGCATAATTCATTGATTGGCTTTCGCTCGTTCTGGGACTCGTTCTGGGACAGTACTACCAAATGTGAGCTCTGATAATGTGACGTATCAGGACTAAGACATTTTAATTTTTCCAATATTATTTTTTGATGTTTACAAAATTTAAAATTCCCGCAAGCTGGCAAGTGTGGGGTTGGGTGCCATCAACATTTATTTATATTAAAATGGAATTAGGGCCTGTCTGTGTGTCCTGCTTGACTTCGATCAGCGCTGCACACGATCCAGCACGGAGCGACCGCGCAGACGCTGCACGTGAGAATGGCGCACATAGGCGCTGGCCAGTCCCTTGATGCCCAGGAACGTCACACCGCCCAGGAGGATGGCCAGATACCTGTTTTCCATCTTCGCGTACAACGTGCGTCCCAGCAGCACGGCAAAGCTGGGCAGACTGAGGGCCACGACGAAGCTGGTCGAGGCTCTGCGCATGGCCTCGCTGCCTAGTATTTCGAAGTCCTGTAGGTCTCTGTCCGCATCCGTAGGATCTTGGGGCAGATTATCGAAGTAGTCGTCGTCCAGCGGCGCCCCCGGCAGTCTCTCGCCCGCCGCATCCAGATCCTCTGGCTGCACGCCGTTGCGGCGCCTACGGAAGATGCGCAGGAAACGCAGCATGTAGTCGTCCAATTTTATTCTGCGAAGCAGCAGAAGCCCCGCAGGAATCGTCGGCAGGACGATTATCAGTAGCGTGGTCTCCTCGTTCAGCAGCGCCAGGCTCCTGCGGTAGCCGATGATCTGGATGAGCGTCAGGGCCCCGAAGGTCATCGCCGAGAAGTAGAGGCCGGCCGAAATGGTGCCCATGGCCACGCTGGGACACACCACACCGTAGATGTCGTCGATGCCGGATAGCAGCGCATCGAATCGGCACAGCGGCGTCGTCACAATAATGTACTCTGTGCGGCACTGGGAGCACGCGATCGGCTTGTTCGGATGTCGCAGCTGCAACTCGTCGATCCAGCGATTCAGGCAGGGGCTGATGCACCCACTTGCTGCTGCCGCTGCAGCGGCACGGATGGAGCCAATCCGTACGCTGCGACGGCCCCTCGTCGCCGTCCAGGCAAATCCAGCACATTCGCTCCTCGTCGAGGCCCCCCTGCAGTCGGGGCAGTTCGCGGAGAGGCTGTCGCGGAGCTCTACGCATTTTATTTGTAACTTTTTGTTAGTAAATTTTAAAAGTTGTCATTTTACGACGTACAAAACAAAATGTGACTTTGATCTCGGTGTATACTTATTTAAATATAAATTTACAATAAATATGACATTTGTATCGACTCCTGTCAATGCCATAATCTTTGGGTATACCCCCCCATTGAGTCCGTGCTTCCGTAGTTAAATCTGCATTAAAAATGTGCAACTAAAAGGCCATTAGTAGCCCATCTCTCAGCAGCCCACACGGTGTGCACGGGCGTGCAAACAGCCAGTCGAGCGGGGCCGTGTTGTTGTTGCCACAAATTAAATATGCTGCGCTAATTCCTCCATCAATTTGCAGCTCATTTCATATGCCAACCCATTTCGCAGGCCATCATCGACATCGACAGCGACGCACGTGGTCTGGCCGAAATGCCGACGGCCAGCCAGACGGCCAGCCAGCCAGCCAAGTGTCCAGAGGGGCCAGGAGCGTGGCGGAAACTAGTTTGCATTCAGCTTGTGCACGTAATTAGAAAATTTCAATGGCTATATGTACCGCCTATGGGCCAACCAGGCGACCAGCTCGGCCAGGGGAGAGCTGGCTGGCTGGCTGGATAGCTGGACAGCAGCGCGTTGCTGGTGAAATGAAAACAAAAACAGAAACGTGCTAATTGCAAATTAATTATGCACGATATTGGATTTGCACTAAACGCAAAAGCGGAAACGGAAATGCCAGCCAGAATAAGACAACGAACAAGCTGGAGGGAGTGAGAGAGAGGGAGATAGAGTGACAGAGACAGACAGATAGGTAGCGAAAAGAAACTCGCGAACTAGTGAACGTGATTTGCATGGAAAGTGCAATTAGATTTTAGGCAAATGAAGTGGACCTTGGTCTGGGTCTGCCTCTAATGGACGACACGATTAAGCGTGCACAACGGAAACAGCAACAGCAGCAGAAACAACAACAACAACAGCAGCAACAAGAGAGGAGAGGAATCGGCAGCAAGGCAATGGCTGAAGCAGCTTTTCCGCTGTCACTGCTCCAGCACCAGCAGCAGCAGCAGCAGCATCAGCGTATAAACAGCTAAAGTGTTAATTGCCATAAATGCTTGTCATTGTAGCGGTAAACGGCAGTAGATATTTGCAGCGTCGCTGTCGCCACTGCGCCAGCGCCCGAACACCCAACCAACCCAGCCACCCACACCCACACCCCCCACACTCGCACTCGGTCTCGGAGAGACAGAAAGAGCGTTTAGGCAGCGGCGACAGCGAGACACATCTCAGAGCACTGAGCACGGAGCACTTGCACTCAAATGAATGAAATGAACTGCTAAATTATGCACGCGATTTAACCCTCATTTCGGCAGCCACAACTTAACGCGTAGCTACACATCCCCAGCCCCGGCCAGCGCCAGCCACCCACACTCGCTCGCTCGCTCTCTTCTCACTCACTGCGCAACGAGCGTCGTCTCGTCTCTCTGAACACGCCCCCTTTCTGCACAGCCAATGAGAGAGTGGCGGCAGGAGAAACTCACTCAATGTTCAGGAAATTGCTCTTTGACGTTTTCAACATGGCCGCCAGAGAGAAATCACTCAGCAGAGAGAGTGAGAGCGCGAGCGAGAGAGATGGATTCTTTCACTCAACATAAGAGCAAGGGAACCATATACATATATACACGAACATACATACATATATATGTGGAATCGGGATTTCCCCTGCAGCTTTTTGCTTTTTGGTCCCTTTGCAGACTTTTTGCACCTTTTATTTTGTCATTTGTGTGTAATTTCGAAAAATGTTGGCGACATTATGACGCCCGTCACAAGTTGGGCTGGGTCGCACGCTTAAGTGTCCTCTAGGGTACTTACTTCGTTAGCAGAAGTTTCTCTCGGCTCTGCTCGTCCTCTCCTCTTCTTTGTTGCTGCTGCTGTTGCTGCTGCTTGTCCCTGATCCCGCCCCTGCCACTGCTTCTACTGTCGTTGCGGTGGCGGTGGCGCTCTACTGCCAGTGTCGTGCTACTCTGTGCTTGTCGTTTTGCGGATATGTCTCTTATTTTCATAACTGTGAATTGCTTTAGATATTAAGTCTGCTGTGCACAGGGCACTGAGTGTGGATTGCCGTATGCCTGGGTGTGGGTGAGGGTGAACGAGCCGAGTGGGGGGTGGGGGTGGGAGTGGGTGTGCCACTGCTGCCTTGTTGTCCAGCAGGACATGCTTTGGCCAGCACAGGACGATATGCCCGCATGACACTATGTGCAGCAGCGATTAAATTATACACTTTGAAAGCTGCAGTCATTAGCCGTAACAATTGCCTTCTGCCAGCCAGCGACTTTTCTCTTTTGATTAAGCAATTAAAAGTGTGCATCCGATATGCAAACATAACAGAAAGTGCTATATTTGCACATCTAATATGTACATAAGCTGGTTGGGTATAGAAAGTAATGACAATAACATTTTAGTTGATTTTAAGCTTAATGTTTGGAATAATGATGATAGCTATATCATATCAGATATTTTTTTGCATACGAATAAATACAATTTAAAGTTTTTTTTCACTCACAAATTAACTTTATCTGTGAGTAGTCATGAAACTCGAGGAATTACACCAAAGGGTAGCAACGTTCCCACAAATCAAGAGGGGTTAAAAGGCCAGAAATCATTATGTCTATTGTTAAGCAAACTTAGGGTTGTAAAACCGTTTTTTCAATGAAAGGAGCACTATCATAACATCTATAAAATATATTAGTCCAAATAGGTAAGTCATAGAATTTGTTTATAAAATATATATGTATAATATATATTTAACATTTCCCCTACAGCATGCAGACCACATTGCCAAATCGTTGAAGTTGAATCACAAAATAAAGATTTTAATATGCGCAAAATTGAGACATAAATTAAAGTCACATAATTCTCATTAAAAGGCCGTAAACGAGGCCCACAGGCAGAGAGAAAACAGGCAGCCAGACCCGAACAGAACAAAGAAAAGTCGTACGGTCCGGCCAGTAATAAAAGTATATGTACCTACTATACCACCACCACCAGCAGTCTGTTTATATAAAGACATTATTTGCCGTTGACTCTTGGCATACAGATCAAAGAGCACAGCATCGTTTTGCCCATAATTTAATAGTTTCGAAATACAGAAATTAAGATCCGAAGCTGACTGCTTAGGCAAATCAAATTAAACTAAGCGGAACACCGAGTGGGCACACACACACACAAATGCTAATTGGCAGAGTCTTATTAAAATCAGAGCCTGACAGAGACGGAGACAGTCACAGTGAGAGTGAGAGAGGGAGCCACCCAAGTCGGCGGCGGCGCTAAGTGGGCGGCGTTGGCTTTTCCGCAACCAACCCAAAGGGGAATCGAATGGTTTTCCTTTGCCGCTTGGCTGTTCTGTTTTCTGTTGGTCTGCGCGCGCAATTTAAGATGAAATTTATGCGCAGAGTCCGACAGAAAGGGCATTAAAAATGAGCCAAAATGCGCAGCTCAATGTGTTAAACGGCACATGTTATTTAAAACTGTATTTAATGTTTTTATTATTTCGGAATTTTGCCAGCTTTATTTTAGCGCATTCCGTGTTTGTTGTGCGGCTCCGGCCATTTGTCTTCGGCGGAGCGTGCAACATTGCTGGCATAAAGAAATTTGTTAATTTCGATATTTGGCTTTGTGTTTTGTGATATTAATGATTATAAATATATTCAGCGGCAAAACAAAATCATAAACCACACAATATGTACCATCATCCTGGGTGTGTGAGTGTGTGTGTGTGTGACTGTGTGAGTCTGTGCAGTACAATACACGTGCATGAAATATTTAGCAACGCTCACACGAGCTTAGATTGCATAATGCATATTTTATGAATGTTTTCGAGCTTTTTCGCCCCCCTTTACCCTGCTGTACGAGCATGTTTTCGCTTTGTTCTTTCTGTGCCAAGTCAGGTCGGGTCGCACAAAAAGTGTGGAAAATACAAAATAAAGTGCGCTGCGAAAAAAAGGCCAAGCAGAGCAAGAAGGGAACCAAGCGAACCCATTTTAAAGGCACTGCGGCAACAAAGGCAGCGCCCGGCAGCCCCTCCACCAAGGACAAACATCCACGACATGCTGCAAAAATTGTTCCTCGGTTGCTTCTGCTACTCCAGAGCGAGTCGCGTTTTGCTGGCATTGTTGCCACCAGGACAGGATTTTTTGGATTTGCAGCATTCCCAGTGTTTGGCTTTCTGGCTGACTAACTGAGTTCGCCCCGTGCAGCTACACAGCGCGAAAAACAGCCAACCAAAGGCAAGACAGGCGTTTGAACTGAGTGTAAAAGTTGGGGATGATTGCAGACTCTGCACAGAAAATCAAAGTGCGAATTGCTAGCAACAGCCAGGGGACATATAGGATAAGATCAGGCACATAGGGCAGCGCCATATCTTTTATGTCTTCTTTTCCCTTTTCTTGATGTTACCTAATCTTAAAACACTTTTTTCCTCAGTGTATTTCTTTACACTAGAACAATCTCCGTGTGTGTTTGTGTGGCTGGCTGATGTCAATCCATCATTTGCCTTAACACCATGATTTGATTTGTTTATTTGACGAGAGCAATATTAAGAGAAATGAACACAATTGCCTTTGCTCTGCTGCTGCTGCTGCTCTGATTGCCATGAATAAATAATTTTCAAATCAGACACTGGCCAAATCCCTGTTTCAGTAGTAGGTAATGACAGGCCCTCGAGTGGAATAACGTTGGAAGAGCCTGGGCTGGGCTGGGCTGCATGCCTGACTACGCAGCCAATTGTGTGGATAGTTTTCATATCTAATAATAAAAGAAGAGGAATTTCAAATCAAAATTAAGGCTACATTTTATTACTATTCTTTTTGGGTTTTAGCTTGTGGTTAAGTGCACTTTCTTGTCGCATCGCACACCTGAGCTTCCTCCGTGGGCCATTGAAGTGACAATTTATGGCCAACAGTTTTTTGGTCTAATAAATAAGAGAACAACGGAGAACTTCCTTTTTAATAAGCTCATAAAGTAACAGGCACTTAAAACATGTTGTTCACAGCAGCCAGAAGGAGCTGCCAAATAAGCCGTGAACGAGTTCCGCCTTTTGGCTCCGATGTCAGTGCCACATAAACGTCAGTGCCACATCATCATCAGCGCTGTCCTCAGATGCGACCCGGAGCCACCCCTCGAACCATTGACTTGCCCTGTCTTGTCTGTTTATAGAAATTAAATGACTTCAGACAACAAAAATATGAAACATAAACTCAAGTCAACACTTCGGATATTGAACAACAACGGAACGTTCACCCCCCAAAACCCACAGCCAACCATAAATCCCCCCGGCCACAGTTGGGGCCTCCTCCGCGGGCCTTTTTAACACTTTCGTTTGGGACGACAATGCGACAGCGGCGATGGTGGGTCGGTCGGGTTGTTAACATATTTTTAGTGTGATTTTAAAAATTTAAATTGTCGTAATCGTAAATTAATTTCATGGCACATAAAAATGCAACATGCCGAAACCGAAAACAGAAAACAGAACCGCAGAGACAATGTCTTTTCGGGTCGGTCGGTCGTGTGGGATTTGGTTTTGCCTTCCTTGCCTTTGCCTTGCCTTGTTGTCGTTGCTTCTCGCTGATTTGCCCAAACGATACTTTGTTTTATAACACAATAGATTCGAAATACGTTTCGCCCTCTTTCTTTTTTACTGTTTTTTGAGTGTGCTCAGTTGGCGGCTGCCGCCAGGCAATTGCAATTCCGATACATAAATATAGAAATTTCGGGGCTCGTTTCGGCCGACTAATTTTGCGGTAGAGGCAAATTATTTAAATTGAAATCCATGTAATATTTAGAGAATGCATTAAAGAGTCATAAAAGCATTTTGTGCAACCGTATCGCATCGTATCTTAATTAAATGGCAAATTCATGTTGCCCCACGGGTCTGCACACGAGTCGCCCGCCTGCATGCGGTATTTGTGTCAACGCCTCATAACCATTACGGCCAGAGAAAACGGCGAAAATGTGTCGCCAAATGAATAAAGTTTTTATAAATACACATCAAGTGCAATTAGAGGCTGGCCGAGGCAGGAAATGCCAGCATGTGCCGCCATTCGGTAATTGTTTCCTCCGATGTGACAGCCCGTCCAAGGTGTGAAGATCCTCGTATTGAGCTTGGCAGATCTCCTCCCATCAGTTACCACCCACCACCCATCTGCCATAGATTCTGAATGCTGAATTGTGAAGCTCTCCGCGGCTTATGCTGCCCCCAAAACAATATTTATGATAAATTAATGCAGTAAATGCAACTTGTAAATCTGTCACGCGTCCCAGTAAATCATCCTGCATAAGTAATATGCAGTTTATCCAACGGGACAACAGACAACAGACATACAAAATACGAACACGCGCAGTCAAACCCTCCGCCACTGAACTCCTCCGCACACATTTGTCACACTTGAGTAGGGCGATGGGGAGATACTCCCATAAGTATCTGCATTCAACAGATGCTCATGCCAGCAGCCAGTCAGCCAGTCAGCCAGAGGATGGGGGATGGGGGAGTGTGAAATTATGTGCTCGGCAGCAAGGAGGCAGGGCCGCGGCTAATCTATGACAGAAAACATGTAACCGGAGTGCGGGCAACCGAAAATAACCCAACATTTGATTTCGGAGACCTCTTTGCAGCTCTTTACATTGCAATATTCCCAGTGGAAAGTGACGGGAGGCACTAAAGGGCCTTTGGGTGGCGACCCCACGCCCAATTAAGGCCACAATCAACGTTTTACAATAAATTTAGTTGTTCGAATTAATTATGTTGCGTGGCCGCCATGTGCTGCAGCTCCAATTCGACTCCCAGTACCAGTACCAGTCCCATTTCCATTCTCCTTCAGGGGCGGCACTTTCTTTTTATGAGTGCTCTGCTGCCGTCGAATAAGTGAAGCGTGAACTAATTGAAATTTGTTGCGCTGACATGTTCTACAAGATCTCTGCTTGCAGCCGCGTGAGAGAGAGAGAGAGAGAGAGACCCGAAGCTGGGAGCTGGGTAGGCTGCCCCACTGTTGCCCTTGTCGATCGTCTCCAGCTCATTAGTCGGCTTCCCGTTGTAGTTATTGTCTAATTTTAATTAATTTATCACATACATAAAATGGCGCAACTTCTGACAATTCCCCCCCCAACCCCACAAATCACTCACACGCCTCGTTGAATGCCCCAAACCGGAGTGGAGAAGCCAGGCCACCAGCACCAGCACCAGTCCCTCCCCAAAGAATTGTCTAGGCATAAATTTCCACTCCAGATTCTTGGCATTGCCCGAGACAATCAAACCAAATTTATGACAAGCTCTTGTCGCGTCTGGTGTTTTGACGTTGTCAAACAGATACAGAAACAACGGGAGAACATGAGCAAACAGATACTCCATTGAACATTTGATTGGATCATTAACATTCCACGGCAGGTAGCACCGGAAATCGTCATTCGACAGCGCTCTTATCGATCTTTCAAGTAAGCAAATAGAAAGATGAAAGAAAATATAGAATATAAATAAGAAAATAATAATAGAATCACAATAAGTAGAAGACTATACTGGTAAAGAGGCTGCTAATGATATCAAAAAATATTTAATATAAATATGAAAATATTTAACTTAAATATGTAAATATATTTAGGTGCCAAAAGTATTAAATAAGAATATAAAAAATACTGGGATTTCCTCAAAAAAAATAACAGATCAAAACCATTCCATTCCCCAAGGTTGTGTACTATCGTGGCCCGCCCACAAGGCCTACCCACCATTAACGCAACGGAACTCTCCCTGCGTTCCTTAACCGAGCATAAAATTTGCGTGCGGCGGCGCTTTGGGGTCGGTGCCGTCTTTGATCCTGTCAAAGAGGCGAAAATAAATTGCTCAATTATGAAATATTAACGGCACACGAGGAGCCCAGTCCGAGTCCGAGCCCGAGTCTCAGGCGCAAGTTAATTACTCATTTGTTGATTGTCGACTGTGGTTAATGAAGTATCCAGCTAATTACATCTCAAGATGAGCCCGCGAGCACCGTCTCCAAGGAATATTCGTGTTCGTATTGAAAAATGCCGCCTGCGGAAATTGAAAATGCACGCGCTGCCCTCACATACATAGGCCTCCAGCATCTTTGGACCACAAGTATCGTTTTAGATGTAGCCCCTGCCAGCCAGCTGCCGACTTGGGGCTGGCTGGTGGTGGCAGCAATTTATTACCTTTCCCTTTGACATCTTGACACAATGTGGCCATCTCACTCGCTCCCCCATACCCCATATCCCACCCCAGCCATCTCTATCTTTCTTGCTCGCGTTTCGAGTAGTTTCCTTGGGGGCGCTGAAATTACTCGAATTCATCTTTTGACAGTGGAAACTCATCGCACTGGCGACTAATTAGATTATTTGTCAGTTCCCCTGTTGAATGGCGTTACTTCTGGGACTTGTACACATACATATATACATATGTATATATATATATCTTTTTCTACTCGTTCACTTCTGAAATGTTTCGAATTAGTTTCGATTGGTGCTTGACAGGGGAAGGCAGGCGTTGAAGGCGACATGCTAATTAGATGTTTAATCATTTGGATTGGCCTTCATTTTGGGTAGTTTTTGCGAAAGGTAAAGTCAGGCAATCAATGGACCACTCCGCTTAGCGGCCCAAGAATCATCCGTTTGCTATAAATACGCTATAAAACGCTGAGCGCAGAAAAAAGTGCACTTGCAATAGCATTCCGGAAAAGTGAAGTTTCTCATTCTCCTTCTGAGCTTGGCTCCCATCATCATCTCCACACCGATGGAGCCTGCTCCTATGTCGTGAGAGCCACGACGATTTGGTCTACATTTGCCATAGCTTTCCCAGCTGGAAGAGTAGTAAATAATAAATAATTAAATTATCTGAATGAAATGATCAAACTGAACACAAACGTAGTACTAAATTTTAAATCATTAAAATCCACTGTTTGAATTCGATGGCAGTTTTTCGATAATTATAATTATTATGTGACATTCAAGTCCGCTAGAGGCGCCCCCTTCGCCATTTTTCTTGCTCTTTTCGGTTTGAAATTTGCGTGCCGCCATCCAGCGTTGGTAAAAATAAACAATAGATTTTATTATCCTTCATTAATTTGCATGTGGCGCCAGCTACCGGCCAAGTTCTGAAGCGTGTGTGTATAATTTCATAGCACACTTTTGGGTGTAAATTTGGTGCATGATTCATGTAATTACCAACAGAGGGCGATGCATGCTCATGTAAAAATCACATATAAATGTGGGGTTTTCTACCTATAGGTAGTGTGTGACCCTTTGTCTGTCGTAACAATGTGGCCATTTTTTCCTATTTTAAATGAAATGTTATCGGCGCGCATGCTGAAAGTTTGAAATATATATGAATCTGGCAGACCTGCAGGACTATTGATTTTATTTGAAAAGTAGTTTGTCCGCTTTTTTCATGTTATTTTTTATAAGTATAAAAATAGAAACGCGTTTATATCGCTATGGCATATTCTCTCTTATATTATGTATTCCATCTCTGTGCCAGAACCTTGATGTTACGACCGTTGTTGTTGATGAAACTATCTAGCCAATCGCCAGTCAGGCAGCCGTTGTGGCAAGCGCAGCCGATTATGTTGCAAGAACCACGGCCGCAAAAGGTACCCACTTGGGCCCGGCCATCGGCGCAGATGGTAATAGTACATATAACACTATCACCATGTCCACCTACGGTCCCGCACGCCTGGCCGTCGTCCATTATGTAGGTGATGGTCTGCGAGGCACGGCAGCATTCGCCTCTCACTTCGGTGGCAAGGGCCAGAAGGCATCCAATGGCCAGCAGGAATACGCTTGATGGTTTCATGGCTATCTCTGGACTCCAATTGTTGTATGATCTCCACTTGTGTCCGGTATTTATACCCGACAGCGCAGAATCAACAAACATAACGGGTCTGCACAGATAACCTGTCTGGTTTCCCAGCCGGAAATTCCCCAACTATTTGCTAATTGATTTGCCGATTTGCGACTTGCAAGCGAGATAGAGAACGAAAGAAGCGATAGAAGCGATAGGGCTGCTGATATATAGAAGGAAAGAGAGAATGCGAACGGCCGCTGCCGTGATTAATTATAGGCGGCTACAATATTTATATGCAGTGCGCAATTAAAATAGCAAACAAAGCTGGAATTAGATTATTTTGCGCCACTGGCTAGTATTTATGAACTTGTTGGGGAATTTCAGGCTGGAAAAGCAGACAATATAGCTATTTAGCTGCATTAGTGCTTAACCTATTCGCAAACTTTAAATGGGTAAGAACCTCAACTTTCTTGATATGAAGGCTATGAACTGGCGCTGTGGGATGAACCCAACGTAATGTTACGGTGCCCAAATTAACAATACGTACAATGCAATATGTACATATGTATGTATATGCATTAATTGAGACAGAGTGCTCGCCAGATAATATAAACTAGGAGTATCAGTGTACTGGGGCTCACCCCGGAATATAAATTTTAATTTTTGAAATCAGAACAGAAGAACAATTCCCCAAATCAATTATATTTTTAATTGCATTCAATTTATGATTCTTAAATTAAAGTTGTCAAGGCGGGAATATCTTCGAAGGCCAGCTTAAATTTATCTGTCTTTTCCCACAGCATTTCAGACACTCGGCCATGCCAGCAGCATTCCACCCAGCTCCACCAGAGATGCCATTCAGCCCTGAGTGTGAACAGTTACTTCGAATTGCACTGTCCGCACTGAAATGGATGCGGGCCCTCGAAATTTACAGTCAAACGAAAGGAAATTCCAGTTTAAGTTTTCCACCAGGCGCACAGCGACGCAGCGCAGGCATGCCACATTCCTAAGCAAACCGCCAAAAAGCGAAAGTATTTGCATGTGTTGGTGTGCGAGTGTGTGTGTGTGTGTGTGTGTGTGAGGGGTGTGTTCGCTTGACATTGTCGCACTTTGCTTTAGGGGTGGGTCCTGTGCCATTGACGTGGCTGCGCTGCTACCCAGCACGGGCAGAGTACATTGGAATATTGGAAACTAATCAGACAGACAGAAGACTGAAAAGAAGCTATAAGAAAAATCAACTGGGGCTTACGTATTCATAAATATTTCCATTATCACCAACTCGAGTACCAGGTATCCCATTGGCGAGGCACTCGACGGAGTGGCCCATCGACTACGCCCAAGTGGGTGGGCCGCACAGCCACACCAAACCACTGCGTCATACAGAGCGTTTCAATTAGCGAGTGAGGGCGCTGGGTGGGTCCAAACTGTTCCGAACGGTACCCGGACTGGTTCTTTGTGTTTTTTGCCAAGAACCCGGCCAAGAACCTCTGCAGCTGCAGCAGCAACAGCAGCAGCAGCAGCAGCACATTAAAAGCGACAGATACGGACACGTGTCCATCAGCGGTTTTAACCCTTCTTAAGGTAACGCCCAAGGATGACCAGGCGAACAGGATTGTCGGCTGGCAAACCCTGCCAGATTCGCTCCCACTGCGCATGTCGCTGACGGCAGGCGGTCCGCTCCGCAAACTAGGGCGGATCTACGGGGCGGAGTATAACCGTACTATTGCACGGCAGAATATGCCTGCTGCCCGCCCACCAGCTGGGCCGGGTTTGACGTTACCACTGACGTTGCTGGGCCTGCGTCGAGGCCATTACATAACGCTAACAGGCGAGAGCAGTGCGGCTGTCACACCCAAAACCGGTTAACATTTACGTCGTAACTAGGAGCAACCTTAGTCTATCAGGCGCCCAGAACAGCCCAACCAACGACGCATTACTACGTCTTTACATTGCTGCTGCTGCTGCTGCTGCCGACGATGTGGTGGTGGTGATGGTGGTTTCTCCCTCTGCCTCTGCCCATGATTAGGGGTTGATTCATTAAGTGTGCGCGACGACTCGGCCTCAAGGTCGCAGCTCGCAGCTCACACACCACTCACTCTGCTCTGTGTCATGCAGGAGCGAACGCTCTTACGCTCTGCCGTGTCTTGTCTCGTTCTTGTGTGCGTATGCGTGCCACAGCATCGCATCGCATCGCACACTGAAGCATCCCCTGCTGCATGTGTAGGCCGAAGACACGTGTATTGTCCGTCACATACTCGTACACATTCTTTCATGGTAGATTTCGCACCAGGCGAACATAATGCACGCCAGTGTTCCTGAGGGTTCGCTTCCCAGCATAATTTCCGGCACGCACGTTGCCCATGTGTGTGCGGGACTAATGGCATTGGTGTGCGTGTGCGGTACGCACACACGTGCGAGCATGTGTGCGTGTGTGTGCGAGGAGAGTGTTGCGTGATTCTTTGCTTTCCGGGGGGTGGCACCGGCCTGCTGGGCTGGCGGTTGGTAGTTTTCCCTTGCAAAAGTGAAAGCTCAACCGAAACGCTTTTAGGCGAAACAAAAGCTCGACGAGGTTCGTGGCAAGGATAATGGATAAATCACAGCTGAACGTACAAATTAAAAACAAATGTTTTAATGCTCTCATGTTTAAATCAAAGTGAATTCTATTTAATTTCAATTTAAAAGTCGAATAAATAATTTTAAAATGTGTGTCCCGATATGGCCAACCAAGTATCCCTAAGGAAAATGTCTGCCAAAGAGAACTTCCATAATTGATTTACATAATAGTTGTGTTTCATCTGCTGCATAACCTTTCTCTTTAAGTTATATTATTTTTGGACTCCCTGTTCGCCCTCCAGTTTTCCCCGTTCGTTTCTGCTTGTATCTCAATTACTTTTAAACAACCTAATACCCATTGCGATCAGAGCCATTCCGCTTGCTTGCCTTATCAAGCTCAATAATATTAGCCATTTGTTAAATTGTTTGCACGATAAGCGTCCGAAACATCAACTTTTCAATGGCAAACAGAAACGAACCGAACCGAACAGAACACAACAGCAAACAAGGACAATTGTGTGCCGGCCAACACTTTAAACAAAAAGGGCAGGCCAAAATAGAAAGAAGAGCCAAGGCAAGTCCTGGGCACAATGGCAATGACAATGACAGAGATGATGATGATGATGATGATGTTGATGGCACTTGTCATTGTGTGTGATGTTGCTACTTAAAATTGCTATTATATACACACACACACTCACTCACTCACATACACTCGGTATTTGTATGGCTGTATCTGCCACTGAAAATCGCACAAAGCACAAAGCGAGAACAGCGGCAAGACAACTTCATAGGTAGCCGAGTTGTCATTGCGTGTTTGCAGCAAACTGGCGACAAAGCTTATCTCAGATGGACACACACAAAGAGTCGCAGTCGGAGTCAGTCCAGCCACTCTTTGAGTCGCATAATGACAAAAGGGATGCCAGCCAGCCAGCCGAACGGAGGATGGCAAGATGAGATCTCGCGGGCCACTCCAACAGCTGGTTCCATTTGATAGTTTCGTAATTAAACCCGGCAAGTGGCTTTTAAGTGACCAGGAGGAAGATCTGTTTGTCTGTCTGTCTGTCGCTCCGTTCCTCAACTGCAAGTCATAAATTTGATTGTCGTTTCGTTTGCGCAGAGCTGCGTCGCGTCTATCACGGCATGCCAGCGGCCCGGCCCAGCCCAGCCCAGAGCAGCCGTGGCCCATCCTTTACTCCGGCCATAGTATAGTTTGTCGCTTATCTAAAGTCAAAACAATTTTCATATATTTTCCAGCCAACAGCCAGTTACACGGCGAGCTTTTCATTGTCCACCGACATGCCATTCCGCAATTAGCATTGGCGCACTCGCAACTAATTTGCGCTGCGGGAACTCAGTCCCGCCTGCACCCACATGTTAATTAACAGCCAGCCGGGCCAGAGCGGCCATCATTTGTACTTAAGTTGAATTTTATTTTGTGAACAATTATGCTAATTTGTTAAATAAATAGGCACACGCACGGCGAAGAAGTAGTGCTTGGAAAATGGTCGCCTCGCCGCTCAAGTTAAGTTTTATGGCGAGTTTTTTTATTTTATTGCCAGCTCGAAGACTCGGACAGGCAGCCGCCAGACGAGACATGGCCAATGGCCATTCCAATTAAGTTTGCGCTTGCCATTTAATTACTCTAATATGCCAGCCAGCCAGTCAGCCAGCTAGCCAACCAACTGAATCAAGCAACCACCTCTCCACCCTCGGAATGATTTTCCGTGTATTTTGTGCGCGTGCCGAGCATGAAAATTAGTTTGTACATTTCCTTGTTTCCCCCGTCCGGACGGGGCAGCCAGGCCACACCTCAAATTGATGGCGCCATTTGTTTTGAGCCGCCATTGCTACCAAGTTATCAAAGCGCTTTGACACCCACATTCATTTGTCAAGCCGTCGCCCCAATCTGAATCTGTGCCACAGCGAAATGGAATGAAAAACAAAATCCAAGAGCACCAGCAGCAGCAGCAGCAGCAACAAAATGTTGCCTACTTGGCGGCACGGCACATTTAATTAGTTTTAACCTTACACATTGGTATGCAAAGCAAGGGCACAACTGCGTCGTGATTGAAAAGTTTTGTGTGCAAGAATTGGATGGCTGTCAGTCAGCAGCCAAAATCAAATCATAAGTATGAACATTTTTCTCTGACCAGAAAACCGAGAACCAATCACAGTTTTTATCAACTGGAATCCGGCGAAATTGACTGACAAAAAAGGGAGCAACAGCAATGTGGGGTAGGGTGGGGCTGCTCATGCCAGCCATGTCCTCGACCCATACTAAAAATCAAAGCAGCGCAGCAAAAACAAAACAAACACAAAAAAAATATATATAAAAAAACTTTAAATGGAAAGGAACACACGCCGTCTAGAGCGATGGTGACAGGGAAATGTGAAAAGCAGCAAACAGCATCAAAAGTTTTGCTTCCTTTTGCAGTCTAGTCCGGCGCCTTTCATCTTTTGGCTGCCACCCTCGGCGGAGGGGGAGCCAATTTTTGATTGCAACATTTTGCACCAAAGGCAAAATACAGCAGCGTACAGGGTACAGGCTACAGGATACAGGATACAACATACAAACGAAAGATGTTAATGCTAATTTAAATATTTTTCGTGACATGGCGTTCACTTTGAGTGTGCCACAGCTTTTGTCGTTGTTTGTCTAATTTGTGTACACACAACACCCACACCCACACAGCTGCAGTGCACACACACACACACACAAATATTTGGTCTCTCCATCTCGTAAGCGTAGTTGCCCCCTTGCCCATGCATCGTCAGGCTCTTTGTCCCGGAAGCGACAAGTAATTTTACTTGGCAAAATAAATTTCACAGTCTTCACTGGCTTTGTGCTGCTCTCATGAATGCATTTGTGTGTGTGGTTGTGTGTGTGTGTTTGTTTGAGTCTTGTGGCCTTTTTTTTTGTGCATTGGCCAGGAATTACTGTTAAGTTTGTGTCACTAGGATTTTACTTTGGCCAGGCAGTAACAGGTCCAATGCGATGGAAAATTGACAGATGATCCGCAATGCGCGATCTGAGATCCTCATCTTTGTTGAATTTGAAAAGTGAGTGACACCCAAGCGACAAGAATACATCGGAAGGGGATCGGGGATCTGCCACACCTAATTTTCATAGAGATACATAGAAACTATAGCCCTAACCGTGCATTAAATTAACTCCCATTGGTACTCTCTCTCTCTCTATCGGGTGACAGGTGGGTGTAAATGATTATCTGATATTGATCAAATGTGGCACAAATTTAATATAATTTTAATTTTTTTCCAAAGTGCTGCTTTGCATTTCAAATGAGCTGGAAGAGCAAGCAAACAGAAAAAAAGGGACAGAAAGAATCTGGGAGGACTCTGAGCTTATTTTCCAAGCCATCAACTGGCGGCGGGCATGAATGAGGTCTCCAAGCTGCGTGCAACGACTGACAAAACAAATAAACTTGCTGCCGCTTCATATGCTGTCCCTGTCCCTGTCCCCGTTCCGGTCCCTATCCCTAGACTGGAGTTGGAGCTGGGTAGGGACAGGACACACACATTTGGTATGCATAAGCAGTCCTTGCATACCTTACCTTGCCGCTCACATTATCCGAGAAGCCGAGAAGACATTTTTCCATATTTTACACAACAAAAGCAATGCCAGACGCAACTTTTACCTCAACTGGCTGTGACATTCTCTCGTCTCTCTTTCACTCCTGCACACTGTGGCCTGTGTGCCGCTCTCTTTCGTCTAACAACCGACCGCAATTTCAAATTTAATTCGCCATTTTCAGCAGCCAGTCAGCCCAACCAGCCAAGTAACCACCCACAACCAACGGCCCATTCCTCCATTCCTCCATCCCGCCATCCTTGTCATCCACCCACTCAACGCCATCTTGTGGCTTTCTTTGCCTTTGTATGCTGTAGTTGTTGCTGGTTTCCTTTTGCTTTTTATTACGTTTGCTCTGTCGGCCCCCAAAAACCCCTCCCATGGCCTGCCGTTGTGGAAATGTGGAAATTCCTGAAGACATTTTACTTTGCAATTTCCTTACGAGTCGTTAAACATTTCCCAGCCAGGACCGGAGTAACTCCACAACAACAACAACAACAGCAGCAAGAGCAGCAACAACAAGCGCCGGCAAAAGTTAACAAAACTAATTTAAAAATTCAAATTTGCTTTCCGTTTTTTATATGCATCACAAACTGTGCATTTATATGGCTGGGTAAGTGTGTGTCGGCATGAGTATCTGTGTGTGCTGTGACGGTGCGGGGGGGGGGAGGCGGCTGTCTGCCATTTTGTGGCCTGGTAATTTGTATTCTTGTGGCTTTATTGTTGATCTTCTTGTTACATTTGAGTTTTTTTTTCTTTTCTGTTCAATATTCGAGGGATAGAATGTTTTTTTTTTTGTTGCTTGTCGTGTGTGGAAAATTCGAAATAATTTATTTGCACACGAGCTGGCGGCAGTCCAAAAAATGTGTGCAAAATATATTTTGAATTGAATTTTCTCTTCAATGCCACTATCTACATATATTATTAGATATCTACATATATCTGCATTGATAATGGAAGGTCGTACGACACAAACTTAATTATGCCTGAAATTTATGCAAGCATTTGGCAAATCTCTAAAGCAGAGCACTCAAACGACACAAAACTCCACTCTCGGCGCCGCTAAACATGTGATCATCGTTGAATTAATGCAAATTTCAGCTCATTAATATCAATCAAATGATTGATGGCAGAAGCAGTAGCGCCAGCCCAGCCCAGCCGAGTCGCACCCTGCCATGAGCAGCCCATCCCCTCTGAGCTATTAATAAATCCTTTGACAATTGTTACATTAATGTCAATAAGCTGCACGCACAGCACAGAACAGCACAGCACAGGCAATTTCCAAGCATTTACATTTGTTCGAGTATCTGTATCTCGTTTGGGCCGCACCCCTTTTCTGTCACAATATTTGTTTGACTCGTGCCACTCACTCTAAATGATGATGATCCCTATCTGGGTGTGGGGGTCTATGCTGATGCGGCTGCCCAACCACAACACAACCTTCTGCCGCAATCTGTCAAAGTTTAGATACATTCCGACTGTCTCATCAATCAATTTCATTTAACCAATTGTCACTCAACCATTTTATTTGGCTTGCCAATTCGAAAAGTACTGTTTTTATCCCGGCACGGCAATGTATCTAATTTCTGGAGTTCATGGCCACAGCTAAAAATTAATTCAGATAATTTGAAGGGACGCCGCGGATGGGTTTAATTACAATATATTATTGAGCGGCCGGGCCAGCATGCAGACAGTTGTAAATGTAGATTTAACACAATGTTGACACTATTAGAGGCCAATAGCTATTCATAGCGGCCAATACACACACACACACATGTGCACACGAAAGCTGCCGGCAATGCCCACAAATTTGCAACAAATTAAAGGCCAATTAACCCATCAGCCTCCGTTGTCATTGTCCTCTTGTCCTCTCCTGTCCTGTCCTGAAACGACATTGGCTAACGAGCCGCTGACTGCACACGCAATTGCAATTATCAAATTAGAGCTGGGCGGGGCCGTGGCAGTCAAACAATTCGAGATACAAATAATAATAAATTCGACTTGCAAATGCAAGCACACACAAACACGAGGATGTATGGATGCACGCATAATTATAATTGAAGCACTCGGAGTGCACTCGAGCAACGGGGCCAGTGCCGGGCCAGTGTCGGGCCAATATAATTAAGTTGTTGACCTGACCCGACTTGACCCGTCGCATCGGACAACTGACAGGCGCATAGGCCGGTATAGGCTTGTGGGGCAGCTTAATTAATATGTTTGCCCACGAAGATGTAGTTGAACAGGCCTGCGCCTGGGCCTGGGCCTGGGTGTGTCCTCCCCGCCTCCACATGTTATCCTCCTTGATTGTCTGCTCCTCAAAATGCATTTAATTTTCCACTGATATGGATCCTCCCTGCACTTCCAATGCGCCCGTTCGCTCCGCTCGTCATAGCTTATTAAACACACAGTTCGGATCGGTCCGTCAGGACAACGACAACGACAACGGCAACCCCCGTGTGCCCCATTTACCTGAGTGTTTCCTCGGGCACGCGCCATGAAAATTTTCCAAAAATTTTCAACATATTTCTGCGGTTTTCCTGGCGTTTTTATAGTCTCTCCTCAAATTGCTCTAATTCGTTAAGTTATAAAACTGGCCGCCCGTTTGGCACTCCGTCAAAAGTTTTCGAAGTCATTTACTTTTATTGCCAGCCACCGGTCGGTCAATGAACCAGCAGCCGTGTTTCAAAAGGACTCTCACACACCACACATACTAATGCACAAGAAAGGACGACACATGCGTGTTAATCTCTAATTTGCTAGACGATCATTGCCATAGTGTACGGGCCTTGGTATGGCACAGCCCCTGCCCCTCTGCAGGGAGTTCTCCACTCCAGCACTCCACCACGCTCGTACATATTCATGGGCTGACGCAGCAGGACAGTTGAGTGAGGAGGACCTTGTATCATTCGTATCCTTTTAATTGCCAAAACTCGCCGTGTTTCGAATTTCGGTATCTAAAGTTGTTTTTCTCATTTTAATGGCGCTATTTTCATTAGGCAAATGTATGTTTCGGCCCTTTTCCTTTATTTTTTCCCGAATTTTTTGAACATTTCGTTTGTTTTTTTTTTATTTTTCTGTTGCTAGATGTGCCCGTAGATGTGTGCCGCTCATTAGCATATAAAATGTATTGACGGGCGGAAGGTGGAAGGGGCGAAAGGAATTGTCCTTTATTCGAGTTCCAGAGTGAGCGACGTGACGCGACGCCACTGTGTGTGTGTTTGCATATACAATCCACATTTATTGCATATTCATCATTTTAATTGCTTGTTTTCATACTAAATGACTCGATAAGGCTTTTAGGGTTATTAGGAGGAGATGCGAGCCATGTCCTGCGGTTGAAAGGATGGGCCTGCCGAGGCCTAGAGGTGCCTGCCAAAGCCAAGCAAATTATATGGAAGACACTCGTACCAGTACCAGTCCCAAACAGAGCTTAAACAGAAACAAGAGCAGCAGCAAAAAAAAACCAATTCACGTAGAAAAGTGCAAAGTACACGAAGGTGGCGCCAAATGAGCGGGGGGAGGGTGGGTGCAGCAGGAGTCCGGGATCCGGATATGATTACTTTTTCTTTTGTTTCGCAGTTTTCTGGGGAGCATCGACGGAGCGGGGAAATCAAGAGGCATGGCTGGCAAAGAACAAAGAAATTACTTTGCCAACGAGTGAACGGATATGAATAAAAAAGTGATCAATGCAATGAAAATGATTGTCTGCTCATTCAAGCGCTCCCTTCCACACGCTTCACAATTGAGCGCACAAAGTACGGGAGACAGCCGGAATCAAAGATGAAAGTTCCAAGAGGTTGCAACACTTTAATAACGGGCAAAACAAAACATTTGACAAACAGCAATACCGTTGGGAAGGCTTCTCACTTCCAGCACTGTAGACTGCAGACTGCAGATAGACTCGATTACTTGGAGCAACCACAGGAGCAGCAAGGACCCTGGCACGGTCTGCTAGCACATCCACAGTTCTTGACGCAGCCGCAGGATCTGCACGGTGGCTTTCCACATCCGCAATTGACGGGCTGCTCGGGCTCGCTGGGCGAGCAGGACTCGGTCAGGCAGATGGCCATGGCAATCAGGACGAATAGCTTAGGATGGAACATGATGATCGTCAGTGGAAACGGCAACGGCTGACTATGCGCCTTCTTGCTGGCTCTTTATATGGGCGACTGCATGGGGGCAAAAGTTTTATTTGAGCAGTTGGTTGCTGGGGGCCTTTTTCGTATGTTTTAACTGATTAATTTGCATGTAAATATTTACCAGATATATTCTGGGAAAATACTTATTTTACATGATATTTATAGTTAGCCCCTCGGGCATTTGACCTTTTAAATTGGATGCTTTCACGTTCAAGGTAACTCAGACTTCAATGGAAAAATTGCTAAAACATGAAACAATACTTTAATGCTGAACATTTTATGGAAAAAAACTCAAGGACTATGGCACGAAACTGATTAAGATTGGGACTGTCTTCTTACCATTTCTTTTTATATTAATTCATATAAATATTAAATGCATTGTTGTTCCAGATGGGGTATATACTCGTATGTGTTGTTGACATACTGTTTAAGTCGGTCAACGATGCAAATTTAAATGTTTGCAGAACGTACACTGAAAACTGCAGGCGATCCGACCACATGGTTTAGTCAACCTTGATTAACCGATTAACCCAAAAATTGGCTTGACTAAACTCAAAAATAAATTGCAAGTACAATTTTAATTATGCAAGGGATAAGAGCAATTTAAAATTCACCTACATTTAGTCCGAGCAAATCCTTTACTAAGCATTCGGGCAAATGAAACAGTCGAGTTTTAAGTGCAGTGCATGTAGATATATTATAGTAATAACAAAGTTAGTCAAAAGGTTTTTGATTAGTTAATATAAGATAACAAAACAGTAAAAGATTCGTCCATGTTTCCTGGCAGTTTCTGGTTCCGAAGTTTCTAGCAGATTCCGTAAGTGTAGCTGATGTATGCTGTAGAGTGATCATACACATTGTACAGAAGTGTAACTAGCATTAGTATATTTAAACTTACGCTTTGAATTTTCAGCGGAATATTTATTCAGCTCACAGACATTCTTGAACTTTTGGCTGACGAGGCTGCCGGGCTTGCCGTTGCAGCCGCATGGAGCTGGTATCGGGAACTTGGCCACCACCGGAAATCCAATTAGGCATTTCTTGGGAATAAACGATCTGCAGATCTTCTCCGAAACAATGACAGGAGCTATCGATCGATATTGCTAGGGTTATTTCTGGCACTGATGCAGGATATCCCACGGAACTTACGCGTTTTTCCGGCCTTCGCCCTTCGTGCTGCCTCCTCGTTCAAGAGGCATTCGTTCTGGAATATTTCGCAAACGCAGTCCACCAGCGCCCAGGTGTACTCTCTTTGGTAGAGATTGCACGAGCTGCACGGCTCCACTGGCTGTGGCTTGGGCTTGGGCTCAATCACAATGCAGGCCTGTACCACGCACAGCACGAAAGCAACCAGAACGAAAGACCTTAGCATGTTTGGTAATTAAGTATGACAACTGTCTCTGGCTGTGGCTGTGGTACAGCTTTATATAGGCCGTGAAAATCGAGACTATTTATCCAGATGTTCCTTCAGTTTATTGATGAGCGATATATGTAAAAGTAAATATCTGTTTGCTAAGCTAAAAATATATGTACTGTGCACAGTTCAATCTTTATTTAGGCAACCTTGAAGATGACTTTCTGACTTTACCAGAACCATTTTGTGATGTGTATAAAGCTGCATCTGACTAACCGGTTCAACTGGATTTCAAACTCTGAAAATCCCTTTTAACATTCATGGAAAAGAACATAAAATATAACCGAAAACCACATAAAATTGCGGCAATAAATACGTGCGTCCCTTATGGCTGTCCTTTGGGCTGTTCCTGCCTGACAATTACACGCAGTTGTCATTAGCTCATTAGGAGAGTCGGAAGTCGAGGAGTCGAGAAGGCAAACGGCGGAAAAGGCAGATAAAACAAAAGGCAACAACTCAATTAACCCTTTTTCCGCCAAACCCCAAATGGGTGGATTATGATGCTGCTGCTGCTGCTGCTGCTTAGTATATAATAATGCGAGTATAATAAAATAATAAACGAAAAGTGTCATCAGAGACAGTGGCAGCGGCAGGGGAGCAGTGAGGTGAGCGGCAGCTTGAAGAGGGCAAATCCTGACGGATTTCGTATGTAATTACTTCAATTAAACCATCTGTGACAATTGCCGCAGCCGAACATGAAATTCAACTTTACTTTCGAAATTCCCAATTGAGTTGAGGCGCATTATCCTGGCAAGCAGTAGCAGCCACAGGAGCTGAAGCTGAAGCACAACACACACACACATTTATTTCTCTCCCCTTCACTGGCGCTGTCTCTTTTTAAGTAGATACTCGCACACACACACACACACACATATATATTTATAAGTATATCTGCAACCCCCAGAGCGTAAAGAACTCATCGCGTATTTTTACCTTTGCCTTTGCCTTTGGCTTTACCTTTGCCACGTTGCTGTTGCTGTTGGTGCTGGCTGCCTCCTCTGTTAATGGGGTGACATTTATGGCACTTTATCAACTCGAAAGTCAATAATGCCAGCCAAGTATCTTAAATGTGGCTTAAAACATACAAACCCAAGCGGGTGAAGGGACAAGCGCAAAAGGCAAAAGAAAAGCAAAAGGAAAATTGCAATGCGATAAAAATGAAATTTTAAAATTTATGCCGCTTATTGTCAATTCTTGGAGCTGACTGGCATCGTAACTTAAGACTTTGGGGGGGGGGGACACCGCCGGCTAATGCTTTCCATCTCCGTCAGGAAAAAATTGTGAGAGATGGGTGGGGTGGGGGCATACTTGATGGAACTTGAGGGACCCCCCCCGAGTTTGTTATGACAACTGAGAGACATTTGAATCGAGCCAAAGGCGGGGGAAACTCTAGCAGGGCATTAGACGCATGGATCCCCCAGGATTAGCCAATGAGAGTGGATCTGTCGCGACGCGCTCTGAGCAGCCTCAGCAGAGCCACTTGCTACTCATCTGACAGTCGCTGGCTGCGTCCCCGGCCTAGGGAATTGGCGCTGGCTGAGAAAACTTTTGCAGTAATTAGGAGTATAATATGCGAGCCAAGTCAGCGACTGCTACGCTGAGCCACTGGCTCTTTGGCGCTGACAACTTGATTACGTTTCAACAACATTGTAAAAGTTAATTGCCAGCGCAGCCTTAAGGCCTGATGAGCATTTATCACCCTACCAGAACAGGCCACACAGTCCTCGCGTGTTATGCAAAAAAAAAACAAAACGAGAAACGCGAAAAAAAATACACGAAAAAAGTGAGGCATTCATTAGGAGCGACACGGTGCCACACAGCTGAGGAGGCGAAGCGTCTTGTTACCACATTTTTCAATTATAGCACATTTCCTGCCGGTGGGCCCCGTTCACGTGTGCCTGCCGCGAGGGGCTGGGGCCCTGATGAAGAATTATTTCGTTTTAATTTGCAGGCCACTGCGAAACTCTCCAAAAAGTAAACAACAATGTTGTTGTAATGCGCAGGTGGCTACTCCCTCTCTCTCACACTCTCTGTCTTATCGTTGTCTTATCGGAGTAATGCGGAAAAAGACAAACCGTCAAATTCTTGCTCTAATGAAGCCAGCAGTTCAAAGTTCAAGCCGGCACAGCTAATTAGTTGCCGCCAGCAGCGAATGCGCCACTTCATTAAAATAAGTGCCCGACTAAAAAAAGAGAGACCACAAAAGTCAAAGAGAGGCTTCTACACTGAGGAAAATCAAGAAGAATCTGCTGCTGAATTTGTAATACACTCATAGAAAAATTGTGTAGTAATTAAAGTTTATTATTATTATTTATTAAAATATTAATTATTATATTATATTTTTCTACTGATCCATCGATCTTTCAGCATAGAATTTATGCATAAACTAAATTTGGAAATATTCTCCTAGCTCCTGTTTTCCCGCAGTGTAGAAGCGGTGCTAGTCTCTAGTCGGGAAAGGTCGTTTAGTCCGGCCAACAAAAATTTATTGTTAAAAGCCGCTAATGAATTATTTACTGGCCATTTGGCTGTCCTTTATGCTGATGCCTTGACAGGCATTGGCTATCCGGAAGGGCCCGGTGGCCAGGCAGGGAGGGCAGCCGCGTGTGGGGATGTGCATGTAGCGGAGTGAAGTGGGATTGTGGTGGAGTCCAGTCCAGTCCTGTCCTGTTCTGTCCTGTCCACGCATAACTCAACCAGTTCACACCCTTAATTAACTGCCTGTCTGCTTGTGCGTGTGAGTGCGTGCGTGCGTGTTGCTGGCCAAGTTGGCTTTGGCTCTTTGGCCAAAATGTTGCGTGTGGTGTGGCTTTTGTGGCGGCAAGAGTTGCTTAACCGAAATTATGTTTATTAAGCATTTAAAAACAAAGCGTGACAAAGTCAGTTCCGGCTACCAGTTAACCAAAAAATTGTGTTAACCAGTACCGGACGCACTTTGACCCGTTTTTCCGCTCTAAACAATAAATTGGGACAATTAAAGTTTTAAATATCATCAATAAGGATTTAATTTAATTTTAAGCAATTAAGAACTGACGAAAATTCTATTTAAAAATTATATATAACATTAACAAACCCCTTTAACCCCTTTGGACTTTTTTGAAAAGTCTGCATACAACATTTAGGTCGCCGCCGCGTCGGATTGCTGCACATTTTAATTTCTTAGTCCCTCTTTCATATTCTTTCCTGCACGAATCAGTAGTCTCCCAACCCATCCAGCGATTATGATCACTCGCATCCATCAATCAAGTGCATTTGAATAACATTTTTAATCATTCCGAATCACACAGGAGAGCGCACATGATGAATTGCATATTACGGCGGATAATATCAGCCACATATACATAAAACTCCGTGCAGGAGGGGGGGGGGATAAGTGATGTGGGAGCACAAACGCATTCACTTGACAATCACTTTTGTTTTATTGCGATTTGCCAGCCCTGAACAACGACACCCAGCCACAACAGGCAGGCGGTGGCAGGCAAAGCTGCAAAATTTCCACTTGGGATAACTTGTGAGCAATTGCAATGCTGCTGGAGCCCAGACACTGGCTCAGGCGGAAGACAATGAGCTGTGCCAACCAAATTGTTGTGGTGCAAAAATGCGGGCATATGTGTGGCAGACAGAGGCAATCGACGCCAGAAAGGAGCAACTGCAGCAGCAGCAGCAGCTAGCAGCGGCAGCAGCAACAAAGAACGGAACGATTTACCAAGAAAATGAAAATTTATTGTCAGTAAATGAAAGAAAGCTCTCGACAAGCATTCAGAGCGGTCCGTTTCAGTTCAGTTCAGCCATTTCTGCAGCAGCAGCGCCTGTTAGTTAGCAGCCAGCAGCCAGCAGCTGGAGCTGGTGCTGAAGCTGAAGCAATCAAGGTGTTTCTTTGTTGGCCCAAAGGGAACTATCCGCATTGCGTCTTTCTTATGCATGCCCCAAGCGGAGAGAGAGTGCAACAATTGCAGTTGTCTGGCAGCCTCCAGGCATTGTCATAGGAATCGCTTTCGATTTGTAGTAGCTCAATGGAGGTCTGTGGGGAAGCAGCCACAAGCTCCACTGCCATTCCCACTCCCATTCCCAGCCTTAGTCTCAATTCCCGCACTGATTCAGCCTCTGGCTTAGAAGTGAGCAGCCCTAATGGCGATGATGTTGGCCAAAAATGATAATGGCCAAAACATTTAATGCACGTTATTGCCGAACCAACAAAAAGCAATCTGACGCAACGCGCTGCCCAGGATTTGGCCGCCCCCAGTACCTCAGAGCCTGACATCGAGCTAATGTACTGAAATATTTATTGAAATTGTGTGCTCCCCGGGGGCCAATGCGGCTTCGTCTGCTGCTATTAGGGGGCTGTGGACTGGAATGGTCCTTAGCCCGAAACTTGTGCCAGGGTTTCGTTTGGGATATCCCATTGTTGGTGGTGGCTGGAGGCTGGAGACTGGAGGCTGGAAGGAGGTACAATTTACGAGTCTCCGTTTGGCACTTTGCAGCATTATTGCTTGGCCAAATGTTTGGCCTCGCCGCATAAATATCCCAGGCCCAGAGAGGAGGCAAAGTTTTCACACGGCCCTAGCAAAGGGACCGCCACTCGCCACTCGCCCCTCGCCCTGCCGCCCACTTACTTATAAATTACGCACATTAATGCAATTAACAACAACAACAACAACAACGGGGAGGACTAAAAAGGTCTCAATTACGCTTCGTGCTCACCTGAAACCGGGGCCTATGCCGTCCATCCATCCATCCAAACTTCACTCTCACGGTGCGTGCTTCAGTTGAGTGGCACTTCAGCGGGCGAAAAACATATTTAGCCGCGATGCAGCCCGTGTAGCCGTGATATGGGGTAAATATTTGTGGCAATTATGCCAGCGGAAGTCGGTGCGGATATGGATACTTGTAGAGCCTGGTCCCTGGCCCTGGCCCGCCACGTGCCGCAAATGCATGGCAACATAATTATCGCACGCTCGTGGCCGCGTGGCAAGGACAGGATCGGAACAGGGGCTGGCCCAGCATTTTCCACTTGAGTTTTTCCGCTCTAACTCTCGGCAGCCCTACAAATTGTTGCCATATAATAAGTGGGCGTAGCCCACGGCCTCGGGCTTGAATGCTCGGGCTGATTGCACTTGGCCTCGCGATGACAGCAAACAACATCATCCACAACAACAACGAAAACAAAATCATCGACACACACACACACGCGCCGCGACGCGTCAAAAAGCCGTTGATTATAGACTTACTGGCTCCTAATGGCTGTCCTTGTTTGGTTTTAAGCCCTTAATGGCCACTTGATGGTTAAGGTAACCCACCAGCAGCGCGCACTGGCAGGAGGAGTTGTCTGTTGCTCGTCTTACGCCTGGCCACATCCTTTTATGAAATGGGAGCAGGGCACCCACCGTACAGACTGTTCAATTGGATTACCAACACTGTTTATAATCAATGGGAAAATCCAGAGCCATGGGGGATGGGGGGGATGTTGCAGGCCAGCGTGTGCAACTGTAAAATATGTTCTTTAATTAAAATTGATCCGCATCTAAAACCGCCGCACAGAGCCGCACATCAAACGAAATTTGTAATCAAAAACCGCTGCAAAAAAACAATGCCAAAAACTATGAGGCACGGTGAAAAATGTCATTAAAAATTGCATTTCATACACGTTGTCCTGACATCGATCCTGCTCCTCTCTCTCCCTGTGTGGGCATAGAAAAATGCGCCGAAAAACGGGCGATGCAAATTATTATTGGTCCGCCAAGCACACAAAAAATATTTCAAATTTGGGAACGGATACGGCGAAAAAACACACACAGAAATAAAAGAAAGTATGGAAAAGCATTCTCGAATTTCACTGGCCCGGCATCTGGCACCGGGCACCGGGCATGTCAACGAACCGGCAGCCAAATGAATATGGAATACTCTGAATGAGTGGCAGATTTCCTAAATAATTTGTGGGCGCACTCCAATGGTTGGCTGGGCAGCGGGGCAGGCGCAGGCAGGGCAGGGCAGGGGGCTCTGTTTTATCATCTTGTAACATGTATCCATTTCGAGTCTATCAAAAAAGCATTCACCTGGCGTTCCCCCCATGCCCGGGCGACTCTTGATTCTTGTGTAGCAGCTACGAGTATGTACATAAATCAAATCCATTTCCCGAGCTCCCCCACGCCCAGCCACCAAATCTGGGGACCCAGCGGCGTTTTGGCCAATTCTTTTGCCTTGGCCTGCCGCAGGCTCATATTATGGCATTTGTTGGCCCTTTTTTGTGTGCCATCAGCTCCGCTCCTCTGCTGTTTCTTCTTTAGTTTTTTTTTTTTGAGCAAGCTGTCAGCGAAAATGCTGAAAAATGGCCAAATACCATTGATGAAAGTAAGCTGCTTGCTGGGCTTTGCATTTGCACCAGAAATAAAAAAAAGTATGAAGAGGAGGAGGAGGATGTAGCAGGCCCCGAACATGAAGCCCAACCATGACGCATTGCAGTGCGCCACCGAAATCTAAGCAAGGCCGCAAAAAAAAGACCACACAAATCAGATGTGAGCTGTTCAGGCCAAAAAACGAAAACGAAAAAAAAAGGGGGAACATTAGCAAGCAGGTTCGGGCGTGTCAGCTCACAATATCCCAAAGTGAAAAGCTGTGTTAGCATTTTTTGTTTGCCGCCTCCTCTCAGAGCAGATTCTGCGGCTGCTGGGTGCCTGGATGCCTTCTGCAGATTAATTGAGGAATGTGCCTGCCAGCCAGAGCCAGATGACATTCAAAGGCAGCCCGGGCAACGCAACTCGGCCACGAAAAATCCGAGGCATAAATCCCTGAAAACTACAGCAGCAAAAAACCACCACCTGCAGTGCTGCATGCTAATTAAAACTAATATACACGGCGTATGCGTATTGTTCAAGAACTGACGAGGAAATATTTCCGCTAGAGCAAGCAATAAAAACAATGGACATCTCTCTCTAAGTAAACAATAAGTGAAGGTTACTTTTGGTGAGGCGAGGCCGTTAATACTGTTCATAATTCATTGGATGCACGATCTTTTTCTGGTTATTTCCCAAATAATGTAATGAGGAAAGTTCTTAAGAATAATTTAAATTGTAGTGCTGGATCCTGTTGGGGTCTAGCGCTGAATTTTGTCATGCATATAACCCGTCGTCTCGCTTTATCCAGATTCAAGTCAGCGGTAGCATACCCCAGCAAGGGTATGTACTACAACCATAAAACAATTGTCTAGGCCACTCTCTGGGCAAATGAATTACGAAAGCGCAGGGCAAGAAAATGACAACAGAACTCGAACCAAAGACAGCGCGGGAGGGGAGCCTGTCCCTGTGCCTGAGCCTGTTCTTTTCCTGCTTTCCTTTTTTTTTTTTTTGTATCTGGGTGTATTTTTTGTGTCCGCTTTCTGCTGTGCCGTTCCTGTTGTACGGCATTATGCGGCAACTGCATTGTTTATAGAGAGAGCCTCGGGGCTACCTGCCCGACAACTTTGTGCATTTTTTAATGGATCTCGGCGCAGACAAAAAGCCAGAACATGGCGCATTGAAGTGAAGAATTCGCACTCGCGGTCTTAAACGCGTGCGGGAGTCCCCCATTCGACGGTTGGGTGGGGCTATGGGTGTCTGTCAAGGCTGTTATTTGTTTGACGAAATGCTGTTACCAGGAAGGACCCACCTCCCCCCTGTCTCTCCGACCACCGACCCCGTTGCTGTTGTCAATTTGGCCAAAGTGGTTTTTCAGTTGCTTTAGCGTGAAAAAAGGCGCACAATTCATGAGCTGCAGGGCGCGAAGGGAAAGAAGATTGCGATGCAGATGGGGGTTAGGATTGGGGTGGGGGGCTGGGAATTGGGACTGGGACTGGCTCTGGCACTGGAATCTGACGTGCCTGAGGAGGAGGAGGAGGAGCAGCAGCAGCGCAGCCCGTCTTTGACAAATTGCACTTGTGCGGCGTTTTAATCACTTAGGCAACAACGCCTACATTGGCCCTATCTAGGCGTCTCATTCTATTTACTTAATGACAGCGAAAAGTGGCAGCTGAGCTCGAGCAACGGCGCCTTGAGGGTCCCGCACGGCTCAGCGCCGTGCAGCAAGTGCTCGACGCATTTGTCATTTGCCTTCGAGCACTATGCTCGTCCTGCGTCCCACATCCCTCCATTCCAGCTCTGGCCTTGCTCTCCTTGTAGGTAGTTTCATTAGACTAAAATGCTCGGCACGTGTGTGTGTGTGTGGCTGTGTGTGTGTGTGTGTCAGAGCTTTTGTTTAAGGGATTTCGCCTTTTCAGAGAAATCTGCATTTGCCGGCTCCATTGAAGCGCAAACAATTGAACGGCTCCTGCTACGGCTCCGGCTACGGACGCGGATGCGGACCAAGAAAAGCCCTGGCCTGGCCCAGCTGTTCTCTTTTGCTCTCGTGCCATTGTCCCTTTGTTTAAGCCGTGCGCCAAAAGGCGCGCAAAAATATCTTTTGATTTCTTTTCCCATTTTCAACTTTTTGCGGCCCGAACGCACACACACCAGTCGCCAGTGAGGCCGACAAAAAAAAAAAAGACGCACACTTTTGATAGCTTTTATTTATGATTATGTGGGGGGCGGGCCAAAGGCGGGGCTCTGCCTGTCATCAATCAAAAAGTGCGCAAAATCAAAATGTCATTGGGCGAGTGGTGGTGTGGGTACGAGGACTGCCAGCCAGCCAGGCAGCCAAATCAAATCTTTTGACTGCCTTTGTGAGGGGGAAACCCTGGGCTGCGACGGGGATAAAGCGCCCTTCTGCCGCTTAAGGGACGGGCAGGTGCGGATATGTACAATAAAACGCAGATTGGTGAATATCTGTGGCCCTGATCAAGATCCATAGAACACAGATAATGGTAGCTACAGGCGGCCTTCGAGGGTGAACTTGAAGATCCTCTTCCTTCTATCCCTACAGCGGCGAGTACTTCACATCTGAGTGTAAGTTATGCTAATTTCTCTCCACAAATGAATGCAACCAACAAATCTGACCGCAAGCTTTCCTGTATCGAAGTTTTGTGCAATTAATCATTCCAGAGACATTCATTGACAAATACAAATTAATTACTTTCCAATTTAGAGTGGCAAGCAAAGCCAAGAATGTCTGTGATTTATCAGACAGCTGCCCGGGCTGGCAGTCCAGCAAATTAATTGGAACCCCACCCAGTCCCAGTCCCAGTCGCAGTCGCAGACCAAGCAGGATAAACCAGTCAGGCGGTGGAAGTGCACTTTAAAATGAAATTTATTACGAGTGCAGCCAGGTGGGGGGAGACATTGGCAACCAACCACAGGAATTATAACAATTTTACACGTTATAGCGACATAAGTCAGCCTGCGGATGTGGCAACATATGTCGCTAACTGCCACTGGGGTGGCGCTCATCCGTCTGTCCTGTCCGTCCGTACGTACGTACGCCGCAGCCGGTTTTCCGGCTCATCCACCACCACCAACAAACCGCCCACGCAATCAAATAATTCTGAATCATTAGGTTTTTTACCAGGGGCGGGGGGGTGGCTCGTCCTTGGCTGCGGCTCTTGCCTTTCCCACTTGGGTAGCAGGTTTCTATTGAGACATTTAGCTGAACTCAACTGGATGTTCATTATAATCCACTCTGAGCTTTCTGCTGCGGGCCGGGGCAGGGCCAGGGCGCCCTCCTGCTTGGCCACTGCATGTTGCATGTAAGTCGGGTATTCCCCGGGGCCGAGCTGCTCTACCCCACTGCTCTATTATTAAATGCACTTTTAATCTTGGTCGCTGCTCTCCCAGTCGCCCTGCCCTCGCCCTTGCGCGCTCTCTGATGTTCGCTTTCAATGATTTTTCCATTTTGCACCCTCAAATGGCGAACGATTATCACCCTTAAATGGTACTTTACACACACAAAGAATGCCAGGCATTGTATAGAATTGAACCGGTACCCAGACCCAGACCCAGCCAGAGCCCGACTCACACTCAGACCCGGACACGTACTGAAATCAGTTGAACTGCTCGGCGAGGCAGATTGGTCCCGGACGCAGAAACAAAGTATGTGATGGGAATGGGAATGGGTTCCTCTGTGTGTGTGCTTTTATAGTCATGCTGATATCATAGGAAAACATTGGTTTGGCACTGCCAGGGCGAGTGTGTATATCCCTCGGATTAGTATGCGATGTTTGCTTAACTTTACGTCGTGATTTCTCATTGCACTTCGCCAGGGAGTGGTCGCTCAGGCAATAAGATACGAATTAGGGAAATGGATGTGGGGAAATGGATTATTGTAATAAGAATTTAGAGCACTTCGCCAGCAGAAAGGCATGTCCCAGTTATCAGGAGCTGTCCCGCCATAAGCCCAGCCAACCTTCCGCATAGTTCCAGATTTGAGCTGGTTTTTATGAACGGCTGGGAACCTCTCTGCCGCTTAATAGCCTGTCATCTTGCATTTGCCGTGATGAGGCAAACTTCTGTGATGCCATTAAATGGCAAATTACTCAGTCGTCGTCGGGCGGCTGCTCTCCTGGTGTCGATTAAATGAACTCGGCCCAATCAGGCAACCCCAAACAAAAGCAGCAGCAGTCCTCGTGCTCTCCACCCCCGGCGAGTCGTCGTCGCATTCCCTGCCGAGCAGGCAGGCACAATTACACGCCACAAAATTCTGCCTGATGGCCATACATAGATGGATGGCATGGATGGGATGGGTCGACGAAAAAAAAGGAGAAAACAAGGGGGAAAAGAAACATACACACTCCCTGCTGTCACTGGGACTGGCACTGGCACTGGATCCTGTGGGGTACTCTTAAAGAGCACATAATTGGTCTGTAATCTATTTTTGACAGATTGAATTTCGCTTTTATCTTGATTTTGTTTTGACTGACTCGGTTGCCAGTGCCTTGCTGCTTTTTCTCGTTCATCTAATTGGGTTGTACCACCACCCACCCACCCACCCAGCCCAGACAAAGCCCGACCCAACCCATCCCGACCCATTTACAGGTTGTGTGGGGGGTTGGATCAGGCATTGTCGTGAACATTTGCTAAATGGTTGTTGGGTTTTTCCTCCATAGTTTAATATGATAAGTGGGTTGGCTTGTCTTGGGCTCAGATTCGGGCCGACTGCGCTTGGGGAATCGCTTTGGGTTCAGTCGTTGGGTTCATGTTCATTTTGCTGATTTCGCTTTGGGTTGCACCTCCGATGTCCGCTGTCCGATGTCTGCAATTGGTTAAATGCCAATTTGGGCGTTTGAAAATTGGTAATTTAAAACCGCAAAAAGATTTGGGCAGTCCGATAAACAACCTTTGTCAGGCAAGTGGTGCGGAGAGTGTTGGCATCCCAACAGGCAGGCAGGCGGAAACTGTTTGGAATTATTCATGGCACAGTTCAAGTGTTTTGCATTTCTGGTAATAAATTACATTAAGCTATCAGGCGGGAGTCCCCGAGGGACTTATCCGAAAGAACTTTTCATAATTTGACTGTCAACAAGAACGAGAACGAGAAAAATGAAACGGAATCGGATAAGCCGGGGACAGCAGCCTTCGGTTTAGGCAATCTTCAATTTCACACTTGGACGCGCCTCGTGCTTGCCTTCAGATTTGCTGAGTAGGGAATCCAGCCAGCACCTCCCACCTACAGGGCATAGTTATGGCCTGTTTGTTGTGTAATTACACTCTGCATGCCAACTCATTTACGGCTGCACACCGCCCCTTAACCCCTTAACCCACTCCAACCCCTACAAAAGTCAATTCACAAAAATGGTTCAGCATGTCGCATAACCTGTAATTTTCACACCATTTCCGCTGCGCTCTGAAAGCTGTTGATGCCATTTATTCATTTGCAATTCATTCCATTTTCCATTCAGCTTTTCAATAGCCAGCCCAGCCGGGCCGCACTGGGCGTCACCTGAACGTGCGCTTGCGGCAGTTTCGTATAAATATGTTATTCTTTCGGGCTGGGCTGGGCCAGGGGGTCTCCATGGGGTAGCCATTACGGGCCTGCCATGATACCCACTTGCCGTTAACCAGAAGCGGGCGAGCGCCCGATTGCAAGCGTCAACAAACAGTAACAACAAATGGACCAAACGAACCGAGCCGAGCAGCGCGCAAACTTTGTTCAATTTTTTGCAATTAAAATGATTTTGTTCACATGACACCCAGCCGGGCAGGGCAGAGCAGGGCAGTCCGTTGGAGTTTGGACTGTAATTGTAATGAAGCCCTTCCGGTGGCTGTCAGGGCAACATATGCGAACGAGTTGACTAGTCCTCGCTGCAGGAGCGGGATGGATGGTCTCTGGCGGCTCTGATGGCTCTCAACTATCATCGATGGCATGGTCAAATATCCAGAAGAATTATTGTTACGCCGTGGAAAATAGCTGGAATATAAATATCCATTTTTCTGCGTGTTTTATTTTTGTTGTATTTATTTATTAGATTAATAAATATTATTGTTGTATTTGTTTACTTGCTGGGCACCTTTTCCATTTTATTAAACGAATTCGGGGGATTGCACTTCCATAGCTTGCAGCTTTTTTTCTCAGTGTACTTCAGCGGGCAGCAGCCATCGCTCCACGTGTATTTGGCCGCAGGCTAAATGACATTAAATAACATAACAGCCAGGCAACAATGACAACAGCAGGAGCTGCAAGAGCAGAGCGGCAGAGGCAGAGGCAGGATCAGGAGCAGAATCAGTGCTTAGAGCCGGAGAGGAGGTGGAGTTGAATTGCTGCTGTGCTGTGATTTGAAAAGCGTTTTACAATCATTTACACACTGTATCCTGCAGACATCCTGGCCGTGGCAGCGGCAGTGAGTGCTGTGCTGTGCTGCACCGCCACAACTCGTTGCCTGTGTCTGGCATTGTTGACTTCCTGTTACGCAGTGCAATGCACAGGATTGGGATTTGTCACGGCCTACATGCACGTAATTTGTAGGTACACACTGTGCCGAGGGCCCCGAGAGCCCCGAGAGCGACAAACAGCACACAATGGCGCGGGCATCAAATAACCAAACAGCGCAGTACAAAATTTTATTGTTATTCAATTGGATTCGAATTTAGCTAAAAGCGGTCCAAGGGGTCGGTCTCCCTCTACCCTCTGCTCTCTCTCTGGCCGTGTAAGTGTGTGACAATTGACGCCTTGCAAACAGGAGCTTCCGGTTGAGTCCTCCTCCGTTGCGAAAGGCACGTAATTAGCCTGCGACTTTCCTCAGTTTGCACTTTTCAACTTCGCTTTAGCTGTGTGTGTGTGTGTGTGCGTATCTGTGTTTATGTAATACGAGTCCGCTGTTATGGGGAACATTGTTTGTGTGTTATTGCATTAATTTACAACAATATGGCGCGTAATGAGATGGAATTTGATTATGGCATTGTGCATGCGATTGCGAATGGGAATTGCAATTGGAAACTAATGCCATGCCGTCCGGTAAGTGGTAAGTGCCTGTGCGCTGCAGTAATTACTAGTTAAACGGCTTAGTCTCAGCTTGCAAACTGCAGCATTATTTGGTGCTATTTTTGTCGGGGCCATAAAACATCCGTCGCTACACAACTGTCGGTTGATTAAAGCACCTAAATGGCAAATAAAAGCGGTACGCGTCACAATAAAAAACACAAACAAAAAACGAACCCAACGCCACCGTTGATGAGCCTATTATAGTGTCGGCAATTGGCCCTCCCCCTGGTGGCTGGCGGAAACAACCAAAACATCCCATCCGAACGCACTAAAATGGACTTGTCATAAAGATACACAAACAAACATTCGCACAAAAACACAAACCGCAACTGCTAAAAAATAAAGTCCATAAAAAAAGGACGCCCAGCGCAGGGCCAACATTGCGGGCTGACCATGCGAGGACAGATAAAATAAATGTGCTAAATGGATAATAAAGTACCCAGAGCGACAGGCATAATGTCCGAGCCGACACACACAAAAAAAAGAACAGCAATTCTGCTGCGAGTGGGTCCTTTTTTAAGCGTAATTTTACTGTTGTGCCCATTGTGCTTAATTGAACTGTCAGCCAAAATAGATAAACATAATGGCAAAGGCGGCAAGGCAAGGAACATGCCACGGACACTCGAAAAGGGGGAAGGGATACACACAGCATTCAATCCCATTTGTGTGAGTACTTAGAGCTGCCTACATTTTTGGCAGCTTTACTGTACAGTGTGCACTGACAGCTCTCATTGAAATTTATTATAGAGCAGAGTGGTGAGTGGAGAGCGGAGATTGGGGAAACTTTGAGCTAAGCTGCGCCACTTCATGCCCAAAAAGGCTGCAATTAAAATAAGTACCCGGCCGCTTGGCTTTGCCAACTGCAGCGCCCGAGCAGACTCCTCTGCATAACCGGAGGAGCAAAAAGTGTTACCAAAACACTCTTATATAGCCGCTAAAAGGGGTACGAGTATGTACGAGTGGTACATAGGGGGGGTATGTACTATACATACATATATATATAAGCACATTGTGTTTGCAAGCTAATTAAGAAATTACTGCAGGCAAAACAGCATATAGCAAAAGCGAAATAGCAGACCCAGACCCAGCCCACCCTCAGCAACTCCTCCAAATTGGGCATGCCACATCCACATCCACATCCACGGCACACGGGTCTCTGTTATTTGCAAAAAGCCACTTCACATATGAGAACGGAAAATGAAATTAACAAAAAGACCGAAAAAAAGACCAGAAATAAATGAAAAGCCAATGAAAAATTAGACAACTCGAGTCGCACAAGCAATGAGCTTTCTCAGAGTTGTTTTATAAATAAATAAATAAATTTTATATATGAATAAATTAAATTAATTAATTAAATAAATAAACTGTATAAATAAAAAAATATTATTTTAATCGAAATTTCTGAAATCTCATATTAATTGGACTAATTGGGTTTTCAATTTTTTAACAAATATAAGAAGCTGATATATGCTGCTATAAATAACGCATAATAATATTCAAAATAAAATGAGAATATTCCATATTCAAACTGGCTCCCACAACTAGCATGCCCCGTGTACAAATTTTACTTTCAATGGACGAAAAAAGCGCTCGCTCTCATAATCCAACAGCAGTACCCACACAAACACACTCACGCCGGCTACGGCTACCCAATCCGCCCAAACAATTCACTTTACATATGAGCAAATGTGGCCCAAAAGGACCAGCAAAATATTCAAAAGAGAGAGAGCGAGAGAGAGAGAGAGAGAGATGCTACATTTATGAAAAGCAGCCGAAAAGCAGCCAACCAAAGTGCTCGTTGTCTGGTGAAACCCGCCGAGGGCCCCACAGCCCAGGCAATTTTTATAATTTTGCTACAATTTTGAGGCATTTTATGAAATGAATTGAAATATTTTTCTTTGGTCTCTTTTTCGGGTCCGGGGCCGTTTCCTTTAGCCAAGAAAAGCCATCAAATCCATTCATGCGCTTAAATAAAATGCTCAAGCACTTGACTGCATCCATACAAAAATGTTGCTTCAGCGCAGGCCAGGCAGCTGGGCAGGGCAGGGCAGGGCAGGGTGGGAGGAATGCCAAATAAAAGCTTGCCTAATTTGTTCAGTTGGCTCGTACAAAAAATGACAGAAATAAAAATAGGAAGGCAAAACCCCTTTGCAAGCAGACATATAACAGAGGGTCAGGGACAATGAGAATCGTCCCATTGAAATTAACTTTGGAGTCGACAGTGGAAAGGATTCCTCAATTGTCAGGCCTGTCTAATGCTCGAGAGGAGCTTTAGGAGAGTCTGATCTGGAATTGCCGACATTCGATTACAGGCATCGTCGACGCAGTCAATCCCAAAAGTCGGCCTTTGGCCAGTGGTTATGGCTTAGCCACAAATAAACAATTGCTTGGCTGTGCAGTAAGCGCATTAAGCAGACATAAATGGATGTGATTAGTACTATAAATATGCTGCCGAACAATAAAAACAAATCGATTTTAACGCCCGCCATTTATGCGCAGTCGTGTGAAACGCCACACTCCACACAATCGCCTATAATTATGTGCGAGTGTGTACATCCATGCACAGATACTGTAGCACGAGTGGCAAGGCTTTATCTGCAGCCAAACAATTATGGGAGCCTCTGTGTTGGTAGGTGTTTGGTAATTGCAGCTTCCCTGCCCGCCGTCACTTGTTAGGCATAACGAAAAAGCATTTTATGCATTTTTATTGCCAGCCATTCGCAGTGCACAATTTGCAATTTATTTTTGCAATTTAACACGCGATGCGGAACTGGAAGCGCGAATCGCGAAACGGCCCAAAGAACCTGTGGGCAAGGAAGGGGGCCAGCTCGACGCGACTAAATTGCAACAAACTGCACAATAAATGGCAACTTAAAACGCCTGCCCCAACAACGAACTCCAAACACACAAAAGTATTTCGACTGTGAAATACCCAGTAAAAGCATTAAAAAAGGTGAAATTTGTTGAAGGAAAATTCTAGCAAGAAAACAAAGAAATAGCCAAAAAAAGCGTAGCTGATGCTTAAAGATGGATCTGTAAAATGTGTTTCATGCTCTCACACAACTCTGCAATACTCCTGCAATTTTCGAGCACGGGGTATACGTATAGTCCGACCAGAATAAAATGCCCCAACATTGCAGGCATCGCGGCAATTGTTGCAAGAGTTGTTGCAGGCATTGTTATTCCCGAGTTCACGTGTGTACATATGTTTGTTTGCTGGTACACATTTCCATCCAGATACACTCGTATTCACATGGCTGTACAGTGTACACACACCCACACGTTTATTTGCGTTGGCAATTAAACGAAAATAACCGTTTGCCGCCGCTTTAATGGCAATGGGCCAGCAGCAAAGGCAAAATGGCCGGGATAAATCTGTGGAAAAACATTTATAACAAATGCCAGCAAATTGCAATGCAACACATAGATGCACACACAGATACAGATACCGGGAAGATCCGATACAGATGCAGATGCAGATGCAGATACAGATACTGGATGTGTCTGTGGACAGATGCTTGAGAGGGGTCGAATAGATTTGAACAAAGGGTTAACTTTAACCGGAACTTTAACGCTGATGAGGGGCTATTTACATATCAGTTGGCAGTTATCCGTGATGCCATTGGGTGAATATTTCAGGCGGGAACTGTAATAGAACTTACCCTACTTACACTCAATGAATAACAAGCGAAATGCATAATAAAAGTCTCGTGTGAATGTTTTTCTATTTGTTTATATATTTTATTAATATTCTGTTCATATGTATAATTTGTTATATGTATATTTATAAGCATTTCTTGTGTGTGTGTCTGTGTGTTGTTTCAGTTTTGGTTTTGGTTTCCGTTTCTGTTTAGTTTGGATTATCTTAACATTTGATTAAAATTAGAAATAATTTAACTAATTATTTGGTAGTTGACACAGCTGGACACATCCCTCCCTGCCTCCCTCCCTCCGCATTCTCTGTGTACGAATAACACTTAACTAGCAATCATGGTTTGGTTGGGCCAGAGAACCGAAGGGGGAGCGCTCAGGCTCAGCATTTCTCGAGCTGCACTTACACTTGACCAGCAATTGAAATATTTCGAAGCAGAAACAATAAACACCACACCCACCTATAATATAAGGTATACGTATAGTTATAGTTATATATGGTCTATGTACACGGTGGAGGGGCCTTGGCTACGCTAAAAGCAGAACGCACGAACAATTTACAAGCCTAAATCTTATTGAGCAAGAGACATTTACATTTACAGGGCATGGGCAGGGGAGAGTAGTAGTGGAGCAGTTGTGCGGGATTAGCCCCCCGACCAGCCGGTAAGTAAGTATTTACAAGAGTTTTAGGAACAAACTATCAAAAACTTTTTGCCGCAGCATTTATAGATTTCGTTAGGGGGGGATGTTGGGCTTGGGGTTGGGCATGTCAAGCGGGACTGGAGTAAGCCTTTGCTTGGATTGCGTTGAAACCAATTGGTGTGGACGTGGCCATGGTTATTCGGCCCGGCCCGGCTCGGCTCGGCTCGTCTCAGTAAGCCTTTTGGTTTATCGATTTATCCGCATCAGCTGAAGCAGCAGCAGCAGCAGCGGAAGAGGATGTGGATGTGGATGTGCAAGTGGAAGTGGCCTCCATCGACTGAGTTGAGCCGGTGGCCAGACTCTCGTTGCGTTCCAGGCAATTGCCGCTTTTTGTGCACACCTCCGCCAGCGGCAGCGGCAGAGGCAGAGCCAGGGACAATGGAGTCGATGACCGGATGGGAGTCTCTCGAGTCTCGTGCATCGTGTCGGCCTCGTGCTCCTCGTCGGCCTCCACATCGATGGCGGCATCGTCCTCGTCCAAGGCCATGCGCTCCTTCTCCTCGTCCGAGTCGGCGTCCATCGAGCAGTGTCTCAGCAGGAACGGAGCAGGCGTGCGCGGCGGCATCGGGGGCATTGCTAGCACCATTGATGTGGGCGTTGGCGGCTTCATCAGCGACATGGGCGCCGCCAGGCACCCCACGCCCTATACCAGCGACGACAGCGGCGGCCGCGGGGGGCTGGTGTTGCGTGCAGCGGCCGCCGCATAGTACTGCATCGGGTGGTGGTGTGGCGGCGGTGGCGGCACGAAGCCAGCTGTCGTGCCGTCGTGGTAGAGCACCGGGACACGCACCAGGCGCTGGGCCGCATGCGCCATGTTCGCCATATTGGCGGCCTCCAGCTCGGCGGCCAGCTGACGCTTCCATTTGTTGCGGCGATTCTGGAACCAGATCTTCACCTGGGTCTCCGTGAGGCGCAGCGAGGCGGCCAGACCGGCGCGCTCCGACGAGCTGAGGTACCGCTTCATGTCGAACGTCGACTCCAGCTGAAAGACCTGCGCCCGCGAGAACACCGTCCGCGTCTTCTTCTTGCGCTTGGAGCCATTGCCATCGCCGTGCGGCGAGGAGCTGTCCGAGGGTCCGTCCGTGCCGTCGTCCTCCTCGATGATCTCCTCGCCATCGTCGTCCGACTCATTGGAGCTGGTGGGCAGCATGTAGCCCCCGGAATGCGACCCGGCCATATGGTGCGCATGGTGCGCCAGGCCACTGCTGCCACTGTTGCTGCTGGTGGGCGTGCTGGGCTGATGTGGATGCTGTTGTGGGTGCTGCTGTGGATGCTGTTGCTGCTGCTGCTGGTGCTGCTGTTGCTGCTGCTGGTGCTGCTGATGGGGCTGGTAGAGGGAATGGTGGTGCGGGACACCCACTCCGGGCGGGGGCGACTTGCTGCTGGCCTGACTCGAGCCGTTCGTGTTGGCAGTGCTGCTGCTGTTGTTGTTGTTGTTGCTGCCGCTCTGGTTGGGGCTCATGGAGGTGGGCGACGGGGCATTCTCAGTGGTGTTTGTGGAGGAGCTGTCTGCAAAGAGGCGGCAGAGAGAAAAAACGAGAGACACAGCGGGGTTAGTTGAGAGCGCACATTGGGGAGAGCAGAAATTTTATTATTTGATTTGTCAGTCTCTAGTCTCGGGTGGGGTGGGGTTGGGTGGGGGGTCGCTCCGTGGGTGGTGGTGGATGGTGGTGCACGAAGGGTGACGACTGGCTTCGGCTAAGGGTTGTTCCAAGATGTTGTCTCTGTGTTGTCTGTGTGTGCCCTGTATGTGTATCTGTGTCTGTGTCTGTCTGTGTGGCTGCACAGATTTAAGCTGCAACACTTAACCTCACACTTGTCTTGCCATTTTTGTTGCTTCTTTCTATTTTTGTCCGTTTCATTTGTTATTGCTGCTGCTGCCTCTGCTGCTGCTGCGTAGAGCGCAGACGCGGAGAGCGCCACGCCACATATCCGGTCCTTACTCTTCTATGTGTGTGTGTGTGTGTGTGTGTGTGTGTGCCTGTCTGTGCGCTAAATTACCATTTAAAATGGCTGTCAGTCGGCTTGGCCGATTTTTTTTTATCGAAGCTTTTAGTTTTGATCTCATTTGAAAAGTTTAAATTGCTGTAATTTGCCTTGAATGGATTCCGGACCGGGCACAGCAGACAGCAAAGCAGAAACTTTACTGCAGGTCGGGCTTAGCCGGCGACAGAGAGACAGTGGCAGTGGCAGAGCGGGGCGGAGTAACAGTGGACGTGAAGGTGATGAACTTAAGGCCAATTTACATGAACAAATGTAATTGCAATGACTCTTAATGCCAAAAGGGCCAATTAAATGGGATTAAACTGCCGCTGTCGCTGCCCGCTGCTGCTGCTGCTGTTGTTGTTGCTGCTGCTGCTGCATTTGTCTGAGTTGCAGTTGCAGTTTGCAAAGCGAGCCAACAAAACATGTCGGACGCTTTGTTCGTAACTCGATACTCGATACTCGATTACAAATTGCAATTAATTGAAAATGGCGATTAATGCAGTCGTCTCCGCGGCTACGCAACATTCCCACACAGGCTTCCCCCGCAGCTGCACTCAGAGAAATTGCAATGCCAAAGTCAAATTGGTTTGAAATCTTAGTATGGAAATATTTTTTTTTTCTGCCACACAAATCTGAGTTTAAATTTTTGCTGCTCAACTTCGAGAGTCTCTGCTGCTGGCTTGCGTTTACTTTTGTTCAGTGTAAATTTTTCTTGGGCTTAAGACATTTGCGTAGCCTGCTTCTGGGCGCAACATTCCTCAAGGCATTAGAGCAGTCGGTCGCCGGCGCTGGCGCTGCCGTTGACTGTGCAAATTAAGTTGCATCGAATGCAACGAAATACTTTGAAGAATGTCTGACACGGCACATTCCTGACGAAAACAAAAATTGAAAATGACTGGCAAGGGAGGGGCTGGGGGTAGTCGGCTAAGGCTAAGCCTCAGTGGTATGTGGCAATTGCCTCAGTGTTCAGTTCGCTTCAGTGGGTTCCAAGTGGTTGCCAACTCCGTTGGCTGGCAATTTGTAATCAACTTACCATGGGTGGGACTGTGGAACGGCAGGCGTTGTGGGGCCCAGGGCCAGCCGGGCGGACAGAGGGCTGCATAGCGGCCTGCCAGCGCTCCCCACTGCGAGATGAAGCCCAGTCTGTAATGGAAGAGAACAAGATGTTGGTTGGTTGGTTTGGTTGGTTAATAATGCCATCAATTATGCATTCTAATAAATGCGGAAAATCAGAGCCAAAAATAGCTGCCCAAATGCTGCCTGCTCCCTCCCTCTCTCTCTCTCTTAGGCCATTAGGCATTTACCGGAGCATTTGCCGACGGCCAAAAAGTTGTTCGGGCTAAGAAAGTTGAAGAATCAAAGTTTGTCGGCTCGGCAGGGAGACGGAGAGACGGAGAGGAAGCGACCCTTAAATGGCGACGACCAACCCCATAACTGGCAACAGCTGCTGCGAATTTGGCCTGTCCCAAACCTCCCCCCTGTCTGCCTGTCTGTGTGTGTGTGTGTGTGTGTGTGAGTGTGTGTAACCTTGTTAACTTTCTGGCTTAAAAGCATCTTTATAAATACGTTTTATTTATTTATGCTGGCATCGACCCACAAGCTCGCAAGACGAAACACTTTTCGTTATAATGTGCTCCAGATTCGTTTATCGCAAAGTTCGGCACTTGGGGCGGGTTTTGGCCTACGCCGTGCGGGCGGGCAGTAAATCAAAGTTTACATGTCAAACCATTTCAGGCAGAAGCCCGTGTCTTAAGTGAATGCCTCTGTGATTGATATATCGGCTGTGTGCGAATGAATTTCAACTTGGGTCTCGCGCTGCAGTCTCTTAAGCTTCCCACGCACCCAGTGAACTTTGGTGTTTAGCCCGCAATGCAATTCTCACCAGTCTAAAATGCCAGCAGCGGCCACACTGCGCCACCCTCTTGGCTGGTCTTGGGCTCGTTTTTGTTTTCGTTCTCGCAGTCCTCCTTTTACAATAACGTTCTCGGGGGCTAAGCTCCCCACCCACCCAGTGGCCAGCCAGTGCCCAGCCCTGTGCAGTGCAAACTTTGACCGTTTGGGCAAGTGACCCGTGCACAGACTGTGATTTCTTTTCGAGGCGGCAACCCAACCCCACTCAGCCCCAGACAATGCAACCAGGGGAGGCAAGTCGTGGTGTCTGTGTGTGTGTGTGTGACATTAACATTTAGTTGACCTCTTTCGTTGCGGCCAAGGGTGCATCAGGTGTGGAAATCAATAGCCAGCGCTCTGGCACTCTTTCCCTTTGTGCACTGCTTTTCTTTCCTCTCTCTCTACCTCTCTTCTGCAGTAATGATTTTCAATTAAGTTTACTTTCAGACCAGGAAAATTATGAACCGCCCCCCAACTGCTGCTGCAATGCCAGTGGAGACGCTTCAAGGGCTTCCCCCAAGTTGCCAGCTCAAATCACTTCTAATGGGCTTCATGTTTACAGCGTCAATTGAGAGAAAGCCGCTTTGCCTTTCGGCTAGTTTGGCGGAAGCCAGAAGCCAGACCCCAAACAAGCAGCAAGAGGAAACAAAATGCTGCTCAAGTTACTCATCTGCCAGGCTGCGCCCTGCGCCTGCGGCTGGGGCAGGCAACAAAGACAAAAGAAATTACCTCAATTACTGGGCTAATTTTTAGGCTTTTCCCCCCACACCAAACGAAACAAGAACAACATGATAAATCAGCAACAGAAACAGAAAGAAGCTTGTTGCTATTTGCTTAACTAATTACAGAAATCAAGAGACTCGAGAGTAATGAAATAAATACGGAATAAATGGGCCCGGGGCCACCACGGCCACCGCGGACAGCCGCCGACCTCCGTTCGGGTGTCACTCTGCGGCGGAAGTGGACGGCCATGTTTTAAATTGGAGTTGCGGGGGCGGCGACGACCAGCACCCCACCCCTGACTTCCGACACCCTAAACGTCAGAGAGCTGTCCGAACTGTGGGCGGGGGGCATCTGCTGTGATGCATTTGCTTTTATTTAGCTTTTAATGAATTGTTTGCGGTTCTCGCTTTGGGCTCCAGTTTAGCCCCGGCCCAGCCCCCTCAGCTGTCATAATTCTCCGTCTTGGGCAACCTTTTGTCCAACGGATAAAAGTGTGCTATGCAATTGAGTTGTTCAACATGGCGTTCAACATGGATCCTTCCCCATTACGGGTTCAACTTCAACGTCTCGCTTGGGTTTGGGTTTGGGCTTGGGTTTGAGTTTGGGGGTTTTGTCAACATTTTGCCAACGAATCTTTGATGTTGACGGCGACAGTTTCGGACTGAGCTGAGTGTGAGGTTGCCCATTGTGCTGAGAGATCTGAGTAAAGTTCAAAGTGATTTTGCTGAATGGCTTGAGTTAAGGCTCAAGTGCGGATTCCAAGTAAATTGTGGCAATAACTGGAATTAACTAATTCATAGCACAGGCAAATCTACGCCAGAGTTAACCCGCACATTTCGTCAGAGCAGGGCTGGACGGGGCCATACAATTGTCACACAATCCCCGAAAGCGAATTACGGAAATTAATTTAAATAAATAAATTTAAATGGAACTCTGCACAGGAGAGTGATCTCTATGCCCGCCGGGGACTGGAAAACCGCTTAGGAATCGCTCATGCATAGCAGATTTGCGCACTCTAATTGGTCCCTCCTGTGCGGGACTCCCAAGCCCAATGCATACGAATATAATGCGAGTATATGAGTGGAGTATATTCACATCGTTGACATTTGGAACGGGTGTCGGCGGTGCGGGCACTGCGTACTGAGAGCTACTCGACCTGGCCGCAGAAGTAGGCAAAATATTGAACACTTGAATGCACCAGGAGCACGGGACAGGAGCAGGGACAGGGGCGGGGGCAATGCTTTTGTCATTAAACAGGATTAGTGTGCAAATATCGCCCAATATTCGTATGCCCGGAGAGCGGCTTAGCCGTTAGGCCCATAGTCTGCGCTACTTGCCACCAAAAAAAAAATACTCACGTATTTGGAATATATGGAAAATGGTGACATTTGTGAAGAGCTCGAAATTAGTTTCTATTTTTCTTTTTTGGCATTGTCGGTTATTGTCTGGCAACGCCATGGGAAGCCCGACCAAATGACACGCGTCCCGAGCAACGTGAAACAGAGGGAAAGTCAAACCTCAGATCTGGATCTGATGGGAGAACTGGATTGGAATATGTTTTGATTAAGGCACAGCCATAGAAATATCATCGCGATAAGGCTGTGGCAGTGCGCGCGGGAATCAAACGCCAGTCACCACTCTAAATGCCACAGTAAGATAATCCCCTGTGCGTCAGATACGAGATGCGAGCATATAGATAGGATTGGTTAGGTCCCGTCCTGATTCCCGTTGCCCTTCAGCGTTCCCCATTACGATTGCCATTGCAATTGGATTGTAATTACTTCTGTGTGTGTGTGTGTGTACGAGTGTGTATGTAATTATAATGTCATCGTCCACTTTTTGCGTCATCCTTGGAGAAAAGAACAATGCCAGAGGGTGAGGGGCACCCTTTCCGTTTGGTTGTGTTGGGTCCGTTGGTCCTTTTGTTTCCAGTCTACTCACAAGCATATCAGGTTACACCTCTTCTTGAATGCTTTTCCCCGCCTCTCCTTTCACTCCGCTTTTTTTGGAAGTTAAAGCGTAATTAAGTAAACGCAATTGCAGCAGAGAGACAGACAGACAGAGAGAGCTACCAAAAAAAAAAATAAATAAAAGCCATTCCCCACTAATTAAAAATGTAAGCGCAACTGTCAAAATAGTTGAGGAACGAGGTGAAAGTCTGCGCAGAAGCCATCAAAGCCATTAAACGATCGTTCAGCAATATTTCTGTGGGCCGGCATTAATCATTCCCGTAGCCAAGTTCGATGATCAAGCGATAAACCAGTCACATAGGCAGCCACACGTCAGCTGGGTAAGCGCCAAGCGCAGCAGGAGTCGACACTTGGACGAGGGCGAGATCGCAGATCCTTAATTGGGGTAAGCCGAGAACGAGCACGGGCTACAGGGGACAGCGACAGGGACAGCGACCCTCGCCCAACCTGACTTTTCTTATCGTGAAGATCAGCGGCGCGAGCACGCGTAAATGAAATGAAAATGATCATTATTAAAAAAAAGAACGCAGGAAGGGAAGACCTAAACGAGAGGGAGTCCTCCTCCCTCGGTCGAGTCCCCTCTCGTTGCATAAAATAAAAGTGCAATACATTCGTAAAGTTGTGTTCTTTTTTTTTGAATTCAACACATGCCTTAATCGAGCCAAAACGAAATTCGATCTCTCATTTGGTATGCAACATTTTGAAAGCCGACTAAGTGGGGTTAACTTGCCAAGGTATATATTCTTTTTCTGTTGTTTTTTTTTATCAATAAACTGCAGTTGGGGCATAAGCAGCTGTAGGCCTGTTTGTGGGTCACTTTCAGTGCTGAGGGTTCATTCAGTGTGGGCAGGGCACATATTTTGCATATGATACCGGAGCATTGTCAGTCTGTCAATCAGTCGGAGGCAGTCGGTAAATTTCATTCACGAAAACTGTGCATTGAGTTTCAGTTCGGCAAATGTTATGTAACTCGATATGCTGGCCAAATTGATGGCCCCGTAATTCGATGTCTGACCGGTTAAGCGACTTTCCATATACATCCAGCTAATGGCGATTGCAGCCGAATTCGATTCGAATCTCTGGCAACAATAGACAACCATTTGCATCTATCTTCGCCCACATCCTTCACTTTATGTCTCGCATAACGTTTACTCAACATATTTTCGGACTTATCGGGGGCATCGCATTGCATCTTGCAGGCTACTTATTTTGCGTCTTTCCTGCGAAGAGATTTGTGTCACCTCCTTTTGTCCGGGCCCTGTCCAGGTGATTATACAAAATTGGCCCAACCAAAATTGAGAAAACAAGTGAAATTGTAGCCTCATTGAGGGAACGCTTGACTTTTTGGTTTCAGGTTGGTTCAGAGGATCCTAATCTGGGTCTGCGTCTGCGACTGAGCTCTGAGCCTAAGCTGTGCTGGCCGAATGTTTTCAAATCTTTTTCGTCAGACCTACCTGGAGAGCATGGCTGCGTCCTGGGGTCCGCCTGGACCCGGGTGTGGCAGTTGCGGGATCGGCGTTATCAGTGTGGAGGCGCCGTTCTTCTTCGCCGGCTCGCTGCGGCTCAGGATGCTGGAGATGGAGAAGCTGGTGAAGCCGTTCGAGCCCGTGGTGGCCTTGTTCCCGTTACTGCTCCCGTTGCTGTCGTTGCTGTTGGCTCCAATGGAGGCCGCTGCTGCTGCCGCCGCCGCTGCCACCGCTGCCGCCGCCGCCGAGGCGCAAGTGTTGTTGTGGTTCAGTGTCTTGCTGTTGTTGTTGTTCAGGCTGTGCCCCTGCAACTCCTCGCAGCCGTTGCGGTCCGGCGACTTGGGCGGCGGACTGAGACGCTCCCCATGATGCTGCTGGATGTGCTGGTGTGCGGTGGGGGTCAGGGCGTGCTGCAGCAGTGCGGGATGTGTGGCCACGTGTCCGGAATGCAGATGCCCGAAGCTGTGCAGCGCATGGTGCAGGGCCACCGGATGGCCGCCCAGCGTGCTCAGATGATGCTGCAGATGGTGGTGCAGCACCGCCGGCGGCACGGCGCCTCCATTGGGACTGTGGTGATAGTGGCCCGTTGTGGCCGCTGACGAGGATGTGGGCGTGCCGGCGGCTGTGTTGGGCGTGGAGCGGTGCGTTGGTGTGGCCGGTGGCGTGCTGCCGTCGGCGGAGCGGGCCGGCGAACGGGCCAGCGGACTATCCCGGCCGTTGCTCATTCCGGCGGCGCCCAGTGGACTCGGCTCCGGACTGGACACCACACTGATATCGACTTCAGCCTCGGAGGAAGACATGGCACTTGTTTTTCTTTGGTATTTGCTATTTGGCAACTTCGGTTCTTATTTTATTCAAGCACAATCAATCTTTTTCACCAGTCTAGAGTTCACTCGATGCTGTGGGCCAGGTGCCAGGTGCCAAGTGCCACGAGAATCAGTTGTCGATGGAAAATGTCGCAGATTTTCCGCAGGCGAGAGCGCAACCGAGAGAGAGAGAGACACGTCTGCACCGTTTGATCAACGTTTCGCATTTAACTTCAAATGTTTCTGTTAACAGACGCAAAAGTCCTCGGCACGGTCTCAGGTCTCAGTCCTCCATGTCCTCTGCCCTGCCTCAGTCACTGTATAGGTGGTGTGTTTGTGTGTGTGTGTGTGTGGGAAAGCGATCGTTTAGTATTTTTATTGTTTCAGTCTCTAGATTTTTAACCCCCGGTCTCGTGTCCGTGTCCGTGTTTGTGTCCGGAGAGCCTCTGCCTGCTGCTGCGTCGCGTCGCTCGACTGAAACTGAAACCCACTGAGGTGGTTGGTTGGCTGCCAGCTCTGGAAATTCTTTTGGTCTTTGCGCTAAATGGTTTTTCACCAGTTTACAGCACACACACACACACACACACCCATGCAGAGAGAGATCCAGAGCAGAGCCCATGCCAAAGTGCGTGCTGAGAGCGTGATATATTGTACCTGTGTATGGCTGTATGTCTGTGCTGCTGCTACCCCTCTGGGAGGGTGTGTCCCACTCTCTCTCTCTCGCACTCTCTCAGTCCCTCTCTCTCTCTGTGGGTCGTTCTGCCTCTCTTTCTGGCAGGGTTGCTGCTGTTGCTGCTGTTGCTGCTCTCCCCCTTTTCCATTCCACTTGCAGTTGGGTTTGGGAACTTCTTTTCGTTTATTTCGACAATTGCACTGCAACCGCATCGACAGACACTTTTTCTGTGGCAGGAGCAAAAAGCTTGAAAATTGCCGAGAAGCAGCAGGAGCACCAGCAGAAGGCATAGAAGAGGAAAAGTTTCCATCCGAGCCAGGGAAACACTTGGCATTTGGAACATGCCTAAAGTGAGGGCGCACTCGGCTCGACTTTCGAGTCTGCTCGTATACGGTGTAGCTTGTAGCTTGTAGGTGTGTGTGTGGGTGTGGGTGTGGAAGTGTGTCTATTGAAATGCCAATATAAAATCAATCAATTGCCACCTAACAGAGGTCAAGTGCTGCTCTGTGGCGCCATTGAAATTTTCCTGCTGCCGCCACGCAGCAGCAGCATCAGCAGCAGCAGATGGCAACTTTTTTGACCAGAAGTGTTGGGGAATACATGTCTCAATTGATTGCAACTTTGCGGTTAACTGTTTGAGTGGATGCATTTATTTCGAAAGCAAATATTTATCCGGCTATGAGTGTATGGATCACGTGATGTGTTTTTGGGGGGGATTGGGGTATTGTATTGAAAAGGCAATAAGTACATCAAAATAATTAAATCATAGAGAAACGCAAGACATACCCAAGTCATTTAATATATGTTTCTACATTTCATCTTATGAATAAATCAAGAGAACTAAGACTGCAGTTAGATAATTTAAATAACACATGAAAATATTTTTTAAATTTCCATTGATCTAATCCGAAATTCTTCGGTTGAAAAATTCGAAAATATTTAAGTTTTGTGTACTTTTATTTTATTATGATTACTCTACTAATAAAAATATATTAAAACAAATTTACTCAAAATTCCATTCGCTATTATTTTCAGATTCTATAGACCAGTATACGAGCATCGAATATTAAGGATAATTTCCACATATTGTATCGGCTACTTGCACACATACTCGTAGGATGTATCTGTGTAATTTCGTTTTAATTAAGACATTTCCCCTTCCTACTTCCAATCGCCTCTTCAGAACATTTAGATATGACCCAAAATAACTTCTCAAACAAATTGTAGCTTCACTCCCATAGCCGGACAGACCGTCTTCAAAGCTCAATGCACTACTGTGTTCCATTCCACGACGTTCCGCTCGGACGGGTAGAAACCCTCCCTCATGCACTGCACCACACAGGCGGCCATTTTTACAACTGAGCGCTGCAAAAGCGGAGTAGAAATGAGATGAAAACTTTGCAGACAAAGAGAGCGCACCAGAGATAGAGTGAGATGCAGATAGACAGAGCGAGAGAGAGGCAAATTGAATTTTTAAATGCTTTCGCTTTTTATGAGACAACCACGAAGCATTCAAAGAGTGTTGCAAACAATTTGGCCGAAACAAAAAAAACATTAGGCGAGTCAATTACACGGAGAGAGCGAGTGAGACTTTCTCTCCACGCTCCCCTCCCTTTCTCAGTCTCTCTCTCTCTCTCTCTCTCTCTCTCTCTGTCTGTTTCTCTGTGAAGGCGTGGCCAAGTCAGACCAATGAGCGAGTCCGATTTGGCCAGTTGCTGGCGCTGGAGAACTTGTGGAAGAGTCAGCGACGGCAAAAACGAATCGAAACCAAAACGAGATAAAAGTAGAAACATTTCTAGCTCAGACAGCGATGCCGAAATATGCGTAGAAATTCATGCGCAATTACATTTATCCTGTTTAGAAGATTGCTTTTGCCAAAGTGCGTCTCCTCCAAGTGATGACGCGGCAGCGCAACCCCTATGCCCTATGCCCTAAACCCTACACCCTGCACCACATACCCTACACTCTTCGGGGCTAGTGGGTGGCACTATATGAACGCACGGTAAGTGTGCAAATTTCTCTGAATTTCCCACAGTGCACTGCTTGGTTTTGTGTGCGTATTTAGATGGAAAAAAAGGGGGGCAACAACAGCCACGGGACTTGATGGAGGTGCGACAACATCGACGGGTTCAAATAGTTGCCGACACTTGGGCATTGTCCCACTTTCATTGCGAACCCAATCCTTCCATGCAAATTGCGTTGCTGGTCTCCGTTGTCTCCTTTCCCCCAGCGAACTTCAGCTTTGCATTGATTGCATTCAGTTTGGGCAAATTTGAAAGGCCAACAGGCCCTCAGGAACCCCACACACACACACAAACACACACTGAAAGAAACACTGAAACAAGCGAAGAGAAACCATTAATCTCAATCCCTGACCACTGGCCGGAGCCAAGCCACAAAAATTCCAAAAGCTCTTTTGCTTGGAACATTTAAAAGAAATAACAAACTGCTCAACTGTCGGACAAAACGATTTCTACAACAAATTGCACTGCAATAAAAGCAGTGCAGAGAGAGAGAGAGAGAGACCCGACCCCCCACCGTTAGAGAGCAGCCGAAAGAGATGGAGAGTAAGTAAAAGAGCCATAAGCAGTGCAGACAACTTTTGTGTGTGTGTGTGTGTGTGTGATGTTTCTGAGCGTGTCTGTGCATGCTCGGGGCCAAAGGAGTGTACACTGTACAGTTGGGGCGGGGAGAAAGCAGCTCTAATTGACGTACGAGCAAAGTGGGAGTTGCAATTTTCATTGACTCCACTTTAGTTTTCCGAGCCACAGAACCTCCGAGTCACACACACACACAGTCAAGCGGAGACTCACACCAGCGCAGATGGGTTGACGAGAGTGGAGAGATGCGATGGAGAAGAGAGCTGGCCTGCTTGCCTGCTCGACTTAACTGCAATTAATTTGGCAATTGAAGCTGCTCTCAGCAAAAACTAACATTATTTCGGGCACCACCGGGACACACTCCATTTCCATTTCGGAATTTCGGAAATTTGGCAGTTTTGATTTTCAAACAGAGAGACCCCACACACACACACACACACACACACACACATTAGGCAAATGGCCGGTGAGGAAGAGGGCCTTTGTTTGTTTTTGTTTTTGGTAGCATTTAGCATAATAGGCGAAAAGCATGCCGAAACAATAAACGTGGAGTGGAGTGGACATGGCAGGGCGCAGAATGAGCGAATGAATGAGTGAACGAATGAATGAATGGAATGGAATGGTTAAAAGCAAATGGAGTTGTTGTCCACTCCTCCTGCCACACACTACACTATGCTACATACACTCGAACCATGGCACCCGCACCCACCCCCCCACCAGGCACCCATCACATCGTTATTATCCTTTTGGCTATTTGCTATTTGCGGGCTATTAGTCAGCTAAATTTGTGTGACGCGCTATTCCTTTGCTTTTGGGGCTTGGCTTTTGTCTTCTTTCAGAATGCAGAACAATGGCGGGCATGGAAATATGAAAGCGCACAGAAGTGGAGCGCGGAACACACGCAAACCCCACCAAAAACCCATCGAACACCATCCCAAAACCCAACCCAACCCAATCCCACGCAACGCAACTCAACTCAACAGAACCCATAACCAGAAGCCCAGAAGCCACCCCAAATAAACCCACCCACCACCGACCAACCCCACAGTGCTCGTAAATAACGCTTTAGACTTTGATTTAAATAAATTGTATTGCGAACGGTAATATTTTATGATTTCAACAGTTGAACAGTTTCCGTTTTCGTTTCCGTTGCGTTCCGATTTTCTTTCGCTTTGCCCCACCCATTGGGAGCCCCCTCGTTGGCCGACCTGATTGAGTGCCATTTCTGGGCGCATAAGTTTTACGAGATACTCGTATGCTCCTACAAGAGACCAAAATACAGAGACCCGAAGAGCAGGGAATCAATTGAAATCTAAACATCAAATATTAAATAGGAAAAGGAAAATCTTTGGCCAGAATGGAGTTCCCTTTCGGTGTGCACGCAGTTCTAATTAAACAGACAAGTGCAGAGCACAGAGCACAGACAATGGCCAAAAGCATTTACGGTTTTGATTTTAAACAATTATGTTGTATGTGCTATTCACAATCGGGAGAACGGTATCGAGCTGGACCATCCGACCAAACAAAGGGACCGCCAACAGTATAAAATTACCAATTTGCAGCAGAATCGGGCTTGGGGCGGGGAAATCTGTGGATGCGGAGATGCTGAGCGAGACAGACAGAGACTCATAAGAGAGCGAGAGAGAGAGAGCAGAACGATTGTTGAACGAATTGAATCCTTTTGGCTGGCAATACTCTTGGAAATCAATGGCCAAGAACAAGAACCAGCCCCCGAGTCGGGTGGGGAGGGCAGAATCTGATATGGCTCTGTGGCCAGCGCAGCGTTGGAAAATTGACAGATTAATTATTGGTTACCAGTGGCTTGGCCCGAGGGCTAGGCGCAAACGATCTGTGCTATGAAGAGTAGGAGGTGAAATAATAATATTTGTGCACTTAGATAATATAAATAGGCATCTAAGAATACCAGAAAAATTATGCCACAATTAAGTTTGCAACAGTCCCTGAAGGGTGACCGTTTTGTAGATACATAAAGATAGATACATATGTACATACATACATATATGTACGCTTATTCATAATATTTTAAAATATTTTGAGATAAAAGTATATTTTATTCAACATCATATATTTTATTTGCTGATTACAAAAACCAGGTATTTGCATTGTAATTTTCAAAGAATTTAAATCATTTATATAAAATAAAATAAATATTATATAAAATTTTCATTCATTCCTTTTCATCATAAAATATTTGTATAATATAATTATCAGCCATGGGTGACAAGCCCATTAATGCACAAGATGGATAATCATTAAATATGCATGGAGCAGCCATCTTGGCAGCTCTCTTGTACCTTTACATGTCCGTCTGGGTTGACGTTGCCTACAACTGGGAAACCCTTCCATCACTTTTCACTGTGCGCCCCACCCTTAGCGGACCCTGATGCCCCTAGCTTTTGTGTGCCGCCTAATTTTGCAACTGAATGGCTTTGCCGGCAAAAGGATCGCACAGGACCCACTTGAAAGACGATCGCGGATTAATGCGATTAACTTACAGTTGATTTCAGCACAAAAATAAAGGAAGGGAAGGGAAAATCGCTGAATGGGCGCGGCATCCCAATGAAATGAAATGAAAAGTAAAAGTTTCAAATTTAACGGGCGAGATCCTTGCCGCCGTAGCGGCATCGATGTCGGCGCGCACAAACACTGCGAAAATCGCGCTAAAGTCCTTAATGCCGCTAGGATGCGCACGCACAACAGAGACAACAGACAAACCGCCGACAGGAGGACAAAGAACTCACAGATAGACAGACGGACGGACATACATACACTCGGAGAGCGGCAAATAGCGGCTAAGACTTAATTATTTTATAAGACGACCCCTGGCTCAGCGGGGGCCCGAGAGGACCGCCCAGAGTGCGTGTGTTGCACAGTGTCCCTGCCCCTGCCTGCCTACCACCTTGCGGTTGCTCCCGTGTAGCTCAATTGGCCTTCAAAGGCGAAGAGTCACCCACCCAACCGCCCCGCCCCGTCCCGCCTCCGCCCAGTCTCTGCCGACTCTGGTCAAAAGGAAATATCAATTTGTCGCCACATCATAAAAAGCAATGCAATAAAATTACCTCCCACCAGCAGCACACTCACACACCTAACCAGCCAGTCAGCCAGCCAGCCAGCCAGCCCAAGTATTCAAGCCACCCAACCAACACAAACACATGTACATGTACATAGACGTACTCGTATAGAGAGCCCCTCTATCTCTCTGTCAAATCCCACATTCAATTTCGCACTGCTTTGTGCGCAAAATCCCCAAAGGAATCAGCACGGAGTCCGCCTCCCTGCTACCAGAACACACCCAACACCCAACACCCAGCCCAACCACCCACACAAAGCCTCAGCCGGCAAGGAAAAGCAAGACAGAGGGAAAAAACAAAGATAAAACGGGAATCACATCGTAAATGGTAAATGCAATTCGCGTATTTTATGACGCGCCGTTTTGATGGCGCAAAAGTGCTACCCATCTAGAGATACACCCATATCCACGTCCCCAGCCATCCCATCCAGCCCCATCCTGGCACACACCTACAGCAGGCAGCTCCGCAGAGCACAATGGCTCATAGAGCTGGCCCTGGATGATAGTGCTGTCTGCCCTGTCTGTCCCTGTGTGGCTGGCTGTGCTGCGGTTCTGCGCACCGCCATGATGCCAAAGTAAGCTGAACAATAATAAGAGACAAGCTAAATAATAAAATAAATAACGAAGAACAATTCAATTATTTTCGGGCGAATGTTAAAAGCAGCAACGCAATCACGGCACAAAGAGAGCCAGCCACAGAGCCACAGATACTCGGGCCCAAAGAGTGCTTCGACGTGGCTAATGATGATGCATTGGGCTTGGATTTGCACTGGGCTATGTTCGGGGAAAATGCTGTTTTCAGGCATAGCTAAAGAAAATCCAGAAGTTTATAGCTAAATTCTTAACATTTGACTGAGTTTGGCCCACGACCCCCTCCAAGTTGAGTACCAAAAATCGTAATGATATTGTTTCCCAGACAAACACGCAAGTATTCAGATTCGATGGCCGCCATTTAGCAATTATCTTGTGAATCTCGGACAGGGCACAGCTGGATATCGGAAAAGGTTTCCATATCAAATATAGAAAATATAACAAATTTTTAATTGAGGCCGGGCCAACAAAGGCCCGGCCCGTTGATGTAAATGCAATTTAATTGTAATCCAATTTGTTGCCAACACAACGAGCAGCCAAACGCACGGACGGAGTCGGTAGCAAACGGTAGCAGTGATACCTGGATAGCGGCATTAGATCGGCTTAAGATATGCGCGATTCCAGGTCCAGTTCTAGCGCAGCGCACCCTTCCTATCCTGACCAGCCACATTTGCATTGCAAGCACTTACACAAAGGACGAGGAGGAACGAAGTAAACCCTACCTAGCAGGGGCAGATCTCGAAAAATATGATTTCCATAATTCACTTCAGGATAGAGAAGAGACTCGGGGCTGAGTCGCCCGGCGCCAGTCTGAGTCCGAGCCACTGGCAATTATGTGCTCAACTTTAGTTAGATATAGATGCAGATATGCCCAGATATACGTCGAGTAGTCGTGCTCCCCGGCCAAGTGCACAACTGAGGGCGTGCGGCCGTGTTGGCTAAACATGGCTACTGTTCACTTGGCCCAAGAGCAAGCCCAAAATGAAATTAAATGAATATGTTTATGGATATAGTTGTACTTATAGGATGTGGCAGTCGGGCATCATTGTCCCTTCCCCTAATGACGGCGACCCGTGAGATTTTTATCAATCAGCTTGGGCGCTCTCGGATCTTCCATTTGTGTTTTGTAATCAGGCGTAAAATTAACAGCAAACAACGCGGAAATCAAAGTGGTTGAATGCCTCACGTCACGTGCGCGCACTCCTAATGTCAGGGGGGAGAGAGGTAGAGAGCCTGGCAAGGGCAAGGGTAAATACTCGCATATAGTTTAAACAAGGCATTTATACACTTTATGGTTTCTGACAGGCCCTGATTCTCTCAGCTCGATTCCTCACATGCAAATGGGAGAATGTAACCTCTGGCTCAGCTACTGTTGCTGCTGCTGCTGTTGCTGCTGCCATCCCATTATAACGAACCCCGATCCGGATGCTAGTTTTAATGCCTGCACCCCTTCGCAGAGCCCACAGCCCTTAGCCTGTTAATAAAGTTGTTCAAGTGTACTCGAGTGGCATATGTTACGGCCGGGACTTGGCCCTGATTCTGGTTATGGGTCTGAGTCTTTGCATGGCCCTGGGCATGGGCATGGGCATGGCCGAAGCTTGAGAGTCGTGCGTGTCTGGCTTTTGTTATATCACACAGGATTAGGCATAATGAAGTGTTTTAATGCGTTTAGGGCACACAAACACAAACACATCCAGGGAACTGGCTGGCAAAGTAATTAAATTGTAAACATTTTACGGTTTAATATACTTCACTTATATATAACCGATAACACAGGCATTAACTATCTGAAATCTATAAAGTTCCACAGTGCTATTAGCTATAAGGAAATAGTTATAGCGGAACATAATTATCATACCCAAACAGCGAACTAAATATTTCAATTAAATTAATGAAACTATTGGCGTTTGATCAGTTGGATCATTGTTATAATATTTTACTATTTAGCTTACACTCGAAAATTGGGCATAGAGCAGTGCAGAGAAGTGTCCGACACACAATTTCCTTGGGCCCTGGCCAACTCCCCCAACTAATTGAGTGCCAACCAACTTCCGTTTCCGACCATGACCACCTGTGCACCCTCCCCGCCACAGCTCTGCAGGCTTCCTTTTGTTTTCGGTGTTCGTTTTCTTCCATTTTGTACACCTTATTTCATTTGAAATTTGATTTTTTATTCATTTTGGGACATTCGTTTTGAATTGTGGCACCGGCGAGTGAGTGAGGAGGGGGCGGGCAAGAGACGAGAGGGAAAAACCATTAAAGAAATTACATGCTGCTGCCACCAGCTCTCCTGTCCACAGGCTGGATGGATGGATGAGTGTCGTGGCTGTTGGGAACGGAGCTGTAGACGTGGTCGGGGTAAATGCAATCGCATTGATGTTTAAAAAGCGACGACTATGGCGCTTAAATGTCTGCAACTGGGCGTTAACATACGTTCGTTTCGATAGAGTGGTGGGCAGTGGGAGGTACACTAGGGGGCGTGCCCAGGGTAGGCAGGAGAGTCGCTCGTTTTGTGGGCAACAAACATCAAAGTGATTGAATTGTTGCGATTGCTTTGAAAATCAACAGCCATCCCAGCAAAAGTGTGCCTAGAGAGAGAATGAGAGAGAGAGAGAGAGAGAGAGAGAGAGAGTGGGGAAAATGGCATTTGTATTTAAATTAAATTAAAATTGCCTACATTTGAGTTTGAAAGATTCCCATGAAAGTGGGTGGGGATTGTTCTGTGGGCTTTGTAGTGGGCTTCGGAGTTTGAACACTCGAGGTGTTTTCCATTCTTAGACATTTCTGAACCCTGTAGAGTATAGAAAGATTCTTTCCTGAACTTTTCCCAGACCTATCTTTAGCTACAATCATTTACTTTGAGTCGAAGCCAGCCAGACTTGATTAAACAGCTGCAGATCAATTTTATCATATTTTTCTCCAAGCTTCAGTTAATATATAAAAATCGTATCTTTATAGAAATGATCCATCTACCAGGATAAGGCAGAATAAAATTCCTTATTTTTTCTTGTTTCTGGTTATGGCGGTTTTCCCCCGCCGACTCGAATGGCAAATGCATTTTGGCTGTTTTTCGCTGCTGCTGCTGGTTCATCGATGCTACACGATATAGTTTTCCATTGCAATAAATATAAATTAACAGGGGCGCCTTTGGCATCCACGTTGGAGCTCCACATCCACGCCATCCACCCACTCCCAACCCTCTTGGCCCCTGCTGCTATCGTGCGCGTTTGTTTACCAACAATTGCCATTAAAATTTAAACCAGAGCAATTATTATTAATGGTCGAGAGCGCTTTTTATAAATGTATTCAAATTGCTGCAAATTGTGCGCTGCAATAACAACAAAGCCCTGCAAGCTGGGCGCTGGCAGCTGGGGGGAAATTGTAGCCAGCCACAACAGCGGCAGAAATCAATGGCAATAATTTTCACGCCATTTTAATGCATCTCTCTGTGTGAAAGGGATTGGCCAAACCAGAATGAATGTGATGGTGTATGGGGAGATATACGCATACAAATAAATACATACATATGCCCATACGAAGTGGGATGAATGCTGATTTTATGAAAATTATCGGAAAAGCAATGAAAATTCCATGAATACGTGAATTAATCTATGTACTGATACGCGTACATATGACACACATATGTAGTACTTGATTGAAGGGGTAATTGATATGGTGATATTAATTATTAACGTTGACTAATTGGTTAACTGGGAAGGGATATGTACTACATCTCTAAAGTAAATAACCCAGCTACATACACATGATTTTTAATATACAAAACAAGTATAAAGATAAATTCCACAAACCAAAATTTATCTAAAATTAAAAAAAAAAACAAAAAATAAATATTTTGAGTAATTTGCAACATTGAATTCTCTTGTTTTATTATTTAATGTTTTGTATTGTGTAAATCAATTACCTTAAACAGGAAACTCCTGCCAATATTCCGACGTCTTCTAATAGAATAATATACAGCCAATCAGGGCCAATAATTATGGGAAGTTGATATCCCTTTTGCAGACATTTTTTGTCATTGACAGCAAGGCTGATGGTGGAGTGCAGGTGTGAAGTGTCTCGGACGGAGCCCAATTCTCACGCCACGAATGCGATACTTTGGCAATGCCGAATGCGGCATTGTGCTCCGTGTGCACACTTTCTTAATTAACTGGCAAACATCTCGAATTTCCAAACACAAAAGTGTTAAAAAAGAGCATCAAAGAAAGAAATTGCAGGAAGATGGGGAGAGAATAGAGTGAACGAGACTGAGGAGACTGAGCAGACTGAGGATCCTTGGTATTTCTATCTATCTCTGCAACTGATATGAATCACATTAGCTAGATTTGCATCAGGATTACGCGTTGCCCCGAACAGGAGCACTCATCACCTCGAGCCTAAGCCGGGGCGCATTGTGACAATTGTCACAAATCAAGAGCGGCCTGAGCCCTCGGAATCTGGGCCAATCTCTGGGTGAGCACACTCGAGAGCGAAACAAAAACGTAAGCAGATTTGTGCTAATATGACGGCATCTGTTTGACAATGAGGACAAGATGAGGCTGAGGATGAGGCTGGGACAGCGACAGCGGCAACGGCAGGAGAAAGAGACCGAGCGGCACCTGAGCAGCTTTGAAAGTGCGTGTGAATGTCGGCAACGCCTTCAGAGAATCCCCGAGCTGAGCCAGGCGAGATCCCTATGGCACGGCACACGTACGCCCGATGCGACGAGGACCACATCTTCAAGTGGTGTTTGCTTAAATTATGCAAATCTGCGCAAATCCTGCGGGCGGGCCGGGGGATTGAAAGCGATATGTGAATCCCGAGCAACGAGTTCCGAAACCTGCCCGGGCAGACAAAGCGACGTGCAATTTTAATTGGTAAAAGTAGTCAAACTGTCTGTCGGCAGTGCACTGCCGTGCGCGTGGAGTTCCTGGAAAAGCGTGGACCAGGTCAGCACAATCACTCGGCCTGGAGTTGGACGGCCGTGGAGTTGTGCCCCACGGGATACACAATTTTCGGGGGCCCCAGGAAGCTGCACATAATTACTTAGCGTTGCCTTTTAACTCATACCCCAGCCGGAGCCCAGCCGGAGCCCAGCCAGAGCCCAGCCTCCCAGCACATAAACAAGTTAACGACCAAATGCGCCTGAATGGACGTACGGAGGGACGGACAGGGATACAGGGCTGGGAGCCACTTGGAGCGCGTAATTTGCGCCAAATTACAGATGAAAAGCAGCCAAAATTGTAAAAGGCAGGCAAACGAGCAAGATGGGAAAAGCGAGTGATGCGGCAAATGGCAGAGGGTGGCAGAATGTAATTGCAAACATGGGAATTGACTAATTGCGGGAAAGTAAGAGCCCCACACTCCCCAGGAGGGGAGAGAGATGGATTCAGCTCATGATCAGGGACAGGGCGGGCAGCTGGTTTGGTTTTGGCAAAGGCAGGAGAAGAGAAAGGCCGCTGTGTGTGGGCATTTTTCCATGGAGATGTCAGATGTTTTGCCAACATTAGACCAAATATGCAAAAATATTTGCCATTTTTAGGTCTATGCTCGTACTCGTATGTGAGTATGCGAGGGTTTTCGAATGCATATGCGTTGTTTGCCTATTCATTGTTTGAATGGGGATCACGGAACCCGGCGGCATCTAACAAGGCACAAAAGTATCAAGATCCTTCCTTCATTGTGCCCTGCCCGCAAACCAAAAGACAAAACCAGAGCAAATTCGGGCAGCATTATTTTGGTGCGCGTTGCGCTTTCCCTTTGTGCGCCTCCAGAATGCGAGAGGACCAAGAACGAGGCTGATGCTGAGCCGCTTTTGGGCATTTAGTAGATTAACGAGCGGCGAACAAAACTACATGTGTCCAAATAGATGCACATGTAAGCAGCTCATTACCATTGTGCGACGTGTTCAGTGCGTGGTAAATATTTTGCTACACTTTCCTTTATATTTCCTTATTTCCACTCCTGACAATAGACAGTAGACAGCAAAGACAATATAGGGATACGTAAAAAGGTCCTGTCCCCCCAGAAGAATGTTCAAATGTGCCGCACTTTTGCCCCAACATAAAATTATTTAATCGCTGCAAATTTATTTGAAATATAAATTTTCAGATATGCAAATCGAATGTTGGGTCTTTCCTGAAACTGCCATATATTTGGCATTAATTAAAAGAAATAAGGTATACAAATGTGCGTACTCATAGCTAAAACCGGATGACCAGCAGCAATGACGTAACATTTCAAACACACTTTACGTTTCATTCCGTACACACTTACGTTTTATGCTTAAACCTTTTCTGCTTAAACCTTATTTTCGTAACAATCAAACTAAAATAGTTCTTAAAAGTAATCAAGCGCGTGGAAAATTGATTCATCTATCAACAAAAATTATAAGCTAAGTTGTGAGAGTCTTATCTAGCTGGTAAAATTAAAGCGAATATCAAAACAAAGGAATATGATATCCGATCATGGACAGAGAACGATTAGCCCATTGTCGACCAATGGGAATTTTAATATACGCACAAATATTATGTGCCTTGAAATATTTGATCGCAGTTCAGATGAAGGAAATCGTCATGATTTGACGATGTGAAAAGAAGATGGATGGAATGTATCCACAAACAGATTTTACAAACGGTCATGTTTTCCGCAATTTAACCTGTTTGATCACCTGTTTAAATATATGGGGGCTAAGAGGGTTAAAGTCATTTTTTCCACTGTTTCTGTCAGCTGTCAGCTGGTGCCGGTTAAAATAAATAAACCTTTACTAACTTTATAAAAACCCAATTGAATTCCTTTAAGTGTTTATTGCAAACTATAAGATGTCTTTCATTGGACGCGCATTTCTTCGAAACGTAAGTTGAGCAAAGAATGTACCATGAAATTGCAAAAACATGACCCTGCGATTACGTAATTGAATGAGCGCCCGGCGTCAATTTGGTCTCGAATAAATCGTACCAACTATTTATTATGCATTTCAGGTGCCATTGCTTGGCAAGAGTATTCTGGGCCAGCAGAAGCAGGCCGCCCGCCTCCTGCATCAGAGTGAGTACAGTACCCACAACATTAGTATTCCTTCTGTATGTGACTGTGGAATTTTGTTTCCCCCCCTTAGCTGTTCCATTGTGCGCCGTTCGCGTGCAGCAGCCAGCTCCCGACTTTAAGGGATTGGCCGTGCTGGGAAACAGCTTCCAGGAGGTCAAGCTGGAGGACTACAGAGGCAAATATCTGGTGCTTTTCTTCTATCCGTTGGATTTGTATGTACAAAATAATGGATTGTGGCTTATCAGCACAATGTAACCTTTGGTTCTTCTCTTTTCCGCACAGCACATTTGTTTGCCCCACCGAAATCGTTGCATTTAGTGAACGCATCAAGGAGTTCCAGGACATCAACACTGAGGTACTGGGCGTGTCCGTCGACTCGCACTTCAGCCATCTCACCTGGTGCAATGTGGACCGCAAGAACGGAGGCGTGGGTCAGCTGACCTATCCGCTCCTCTCCGATCTGACCAAGAGCATCTCGGCCGACTACGATGTGTTGCTGGAGAAGGAGGGCATCTCGCTGCGCGGCACCTTCATCATCGATCCCAATGGCATTCTGCGTCAGTACTCGATCAACGATTTGCCCGTCGGCCGCTCTGTGGATGAGATTCTGCGCCTGATCAAGGCCTTCCAGTTTGTGGAGCAGCACGGCGAGGTATGCCCGGCCAATTGGAATCCCAAGACAAACCCGGCCACCATCAAGCCCGATGTGGAAGAGTCGAAACAGTACTTCACTAAGCACGGTTAAGAATCGGCCTAATGCAAGATATTTTCTACCTTAACATTCACCAAACACAAACAAAAAAGACTCCAATAATAAAGAAAAGGAACCAATCGAATCCATCCTTCGTTGGCTCGTTGAAAGCTCCCATCTGGTAGTATAATAATTGCGTCCTTTATTGAAGCATCATAAAATACAAATTAGTTTTGTAGGCCTGTCTCGATTAGATTATGTTGTAAAGTAAGCAAAAAGTCAAAGGGGTGTATAATTAATTGATTGCAGGGACAGTCGCCTGTGGTCGAGGACTGTCGTCATTGGATGTACAATTCATCGGAAGCTAGTGCGCGGGGAGTGGTGGTCAAATGGATGGCGGCGGCGGTGGTGGCGGCTGTGACAAACTCAAGGCTGGGGGCGGTGGGCCACAGGGCGGTGGTGGAGGCGGCGCATAGCCACCACCCCAACCGCTGTAGCCACTGCCCCATGGCGGCATGGGCGGTGCACTGGTGCCCGGTGGCGGCGGGATGAGCGGTGGCAATGTGCCTGGTATGGGTGGATTCATCGGCTCGGTGGCGGGTGGCGGTGGCTGCGGTGCACTCATCCACGGCATCAACGGTGGCGGCATTGGCGGCGTGGCCTGCGACCCTGGCGGTGCCGGCACATATGTGGACATTCCGTGATCCATGCCCATGCCAATGCCAAGGTCCATGCCCATGCTATGCTGCTCCATGCCCCCCATGCCATGCTCCATTCCACCCATACCATGCTCCATTCCACCCATACCATGCTCCATTCCCATGCCATGCTCATGCGCCGCCGCTCCCCATCCGCCCAGATCGCGCTGGTGATCACGGGACGAGGAGCTAGGTGGTGACTGGATGGCCTGCATCTGCGAGGGCTTCTTGTCAAAGATGCTGTAGCTCGCTCGATGCAGTTGAGGAGCGGCCGGTGGCTCTGGCTTCGACGCAGCCGGCGGTGGACCCTCGCCCAGCTCGGCCATTAGACTCATGTACTCCTCATCAATCTTGGCCTGCGAGTCCTCACAGGCCATGCCCGGAGCGCCAGAGCCAGGTCGCTTGTTGCGACAGTCCTTGGTCAAGTGTCCGGTGCCGCCGCAGGAGGTGCACACAATCGTGTTGGTGATTATTGGCTTGTCGGGACACTGCCAGGACTTGTGGTCCGTGGATCCGCACGTGCAGCGCAGTATGTCGTTCTCCCGCAACGTTCCATTGAGCTGGGCCAGCTCGCGGAGCTGCATGCGTCGGAGATCGTTGTGGCCCTCCGGCACCTCAATGCCCTGACGTATAACATCCTTGATCTTGTCCACAGCCTTCCTCACCGCTTCCGGATTGGGAGCCGTAATGAACGCGTGCAGCGGCTCATCTTCTCCCGGCAACGGTTGGCCATCCTTGCGTCCCACTTTGCCCTCCTTCACCGATCCCTTGCCGCGTATAATGATCTTCGCCCCCGTATCCTTCTCCATAGCCTTGAGCGTGTTGCCGCGCGGACCGATCAGCAGGCCCACGAAATTGATATCTGGATGCTGTTCCTGTGGTATCAACACCTTGTCGCTGACTCGGGTCACAGGCGGTCTAGAAATAAAAAACAGATAGCATAAAAGTAAAGTTGAATGGACGTGGGGACTCATCTGCAACTCACTTGTAATCCGCTGGCGGCTTGAATTCTGGATTCACGGCCTGCATCTTGACAATCAGCTGGTGACGCTGTTCCTCCAGCCGCTTTCTGTAGCGGAACTCACGTGTGTTCAGGCGCTTGCCATCAGAACTGTATATGGGCTCCGGCGATGGAGATCTGTGGATGAGCAGAGCAGAAGGAAGAGACTGTTCTGTTGAGACTGTACTGTTTCGACTATGCTGGAGGATTGATTCTTGGAGCTAGACTTAATGATCTTATCGTAATTACTACTAAGAGAAAATAACGTTTATCGTATATCGAATGTCGTATATATCATGTACATAAGTTGTGGCTGTAAGTTGCAAATCAGAATTCATTAATCAAGTGATGTTCATTAGCAAAGTTTTGATTAGCAGAAAGAGATTATTCGCTGGGGAATTGAGAAAAGAAGAATTTTGATTAATTCGTTCGATTCGGTTGCGGCCTGGCCTATTCGGATCGGATCGGATCGGTACGGATCTGTACTGGCTGGAGCTTGGAGAGCGCACCGCACCCCTCTGTAAAAGTTTCTCATGGATTTCTTTAGCAGAAATTCGAAATTCGCTTTGGTGGAAGAGAAAAAGAGTTGGAATTTATTATCATGTTGAGTCTATTCCCGATTGTTTCCAGGCGCCTTTTTGCTTACGATTTACATTTGCTGCTGGGATTCGAATCAATCAGCCAATCAATCAATCAATCAACGATTTGATCGCTGTCTCTAAAATCGGAAAATCCCTTGAAGAGTTTCAATTATTAACATTACACAAAACATTACATTTCAACAACGAAATTAACTACAAAGGCACAGACCACCAGCGCTCTTTAGGTTAGCCTCCTCCAAGCAGCCCCACTCCTCTCATGAACCATCCGGATATACTCGTACATACTACATGCATATTGCTTCACCCAAGGAGTTAAAGGATTTTAAGTTAAGTTCAACATTTAGCTAGGGTTCACACTGCTCTCCATTAATAGCTTCGAATTGTTGCGCGCGGGGAGCTATGCCACTGCACAACTATCCAATTGGGAGTGATCAAACCCCTTAAATTATAAGAAATTTCGAATGCAGTACATGCTAAATAATGACTGTTAATAGATCTGAATGTGTGAACACCCCCCAAATGTATCGAAATGCTACCAAATGAAACCTGTACAAATCACGTTAAGATTAGATCCCGGCGTCGCATCCTTCCAGACAAGTAGAACTTCTGAACGGGGTGGAGTGGAGAGTGTTGAATGTTCTTTGGCTTGCAAGTGGGAGGCATGGACAGAGAGATACAAAGAGATAACAGTGCTCAAACCTTTCTTCCGGATTCTGTGTGATGCCCAGATCGCCGGTGCGCAGCTTGCGGCTAATCTCCTCAATTTGGAATTGAACTGCAAGTAAAAGGCGTTAGAAAAGAAGGAAGAAAATCGAGTGCAACCTCGACATTAGTAAACGTCAAATGCTGGATTGTCTAGAGAAGAGGAAAGATATCGGTATTAAGTGGGGTGGGGGGATAAGGTAGCTAGAGAGAGTGGCGTTTTATCGCATTTGTGTATCCGTTCCTAAACTAACTGAAAATGCTGCGAGCGGTTACAAGCAAATTAATTAATTAATTGATTGAGTTGGATTTGGGTTTTAATTAATCTCTGCAAATATTAACTGCACATATACGAGTGTATATGTATTTATATGTATTCTAGCCGTTTTGGGAACACGTCGTTTCGTTTCGTTTCGTATCGTTTGTGTGTGGCACGCCGGAATCCCCTTCAAAAAGAGAACGAGAGATTATTATAGTTCGCTCAATGCAAATTTTTGTGGATTTTTTTTGCTTATTTAGGTTGTGGTTGTTTACGCTCTCTCTCGCCAGCTGCACGTCCCCGTCTGCACGTCTCTGATGCGTGGATTGCTCTCTATCGACGACTATTCTCTGTTTTCTGCTCCTCATCCTTAATTTGTGGTTGTCATTAGACTTATAAACTAATTGCAGTGCTTACGAGCTAACTTAGTTTCGAATGGAAAGCAGCATGAATGTTGGCATTACCTAAGTAGGCCTCCTGCTGGGCGGGGTCCAGCGTCGAGGGCAGAATGGTAGGCATTCCCGGTATGAAAGTCTTGTCGTTCTCAGTGCCGCCCCATCGGGACTTGCGCTTGCGCTTCCTTTCCGCTGCGCTGTCAACTGCAGGATTGAGAAGTTAATTGAATAATGCTTCAGGGGATGTTAAAAGGTTCATTTTTACTCACATGGATTGTCCAGGGCTCCATTGCTCATGGAATCATTGCTATTTTGATTGTTGAAGAACGAGGCGAATCCCTTGTTGCCGCCCGCGTTGCCCATAAGCTCCTGTAGCGTCTGCGAGAGATCGAATCGCGATTCGCGCGGCTCCTCCCGAATTGGGTCCAGCGAGTGCTGTGGCCGTTCAAACAACGAGGGTATACGCACCTCCAGATCACGGCTCACCGAGTTGCGATTGTTGGACGTGTCGAAGGGGTTCACATGGGCTCGTTCCCGGCTGCCCCTCTCGCGACTGTTTCTCTGCTGATCCCTGCCGCCCCCACGATCGTTACGCCGCCGCTCATAGCTACGACTGCGTGACCGCCGCCGTTGATTGCGATTGAAGTCGTCGCGACCGCCACGGGAATTGCTGCGCCTGGATCGAGAGTCACGGTCCCGATCTCGCTTGCTGTCGCGCTCCCTGCTGCGGGAACGCTTCCGCCGCCTATTGGCATCATCGTGATTTCGGGACCGGCTTCGATTCGTCTGAGAGTCGCGCTCACGATCCCTCTCACGGTCCCGATCCCGATCTCTGTCGCGTACATCGCGGTCTCGGTCCCGACTATCCCGCCGGCGACTGTCTCGGTCCTTGCTGTCCCGGTCTCTGCAAGGAAACGTGTTAGTTACATAACGGCACAGCACAGCACAGCAGAATGGGGCCTGCACTCACCTTCGCTTCTTGTCACGTTCCTTGTCCTTTTCTTTGTCGCGGCTGCGGTCTTTGGAACGTGAGCGCTCCTTATCAACGCCACGGCTGCTGCTGCCGCCATTGGCTGCTGCGGATGAAGCATCTCTGCCCGCGGCAGCCAAAAGTAAATCTGGCGGCGGTGTGCTCATTGTGAGTTAAAAACCGACACGTTCTAGGCGTTCTTAGCGCAATTTACGCAAGTTTATACAATTTTGAGCACAATTTATATTATAATTTACGAAATAAATATATTTTTTTCCGGCGTTGCGTGAAAATTTAAGATGGCGACAGCGACCAGTGTGACCGTGGACGTACCGACCAAATATTCCGCCTGATATATACCTTTTTCTGGCTATCTGGCATCGCTGAATAGGCAAACGCGACATTTCTAAAGTCTGCCATTTCAACACTTGGCCACACTAAAAAGTGAATCAGAATGAAATTAAAGAAATAATTGCACAAAACGGTACAAAAGACATTAATTATAGCAATTTAGCCTTTGAATATTGGGCCCAAACTCTCTCCGCTTGTGTCAGGTGCCCGTTAAAGACCTGCAGCCATCGTGTGTGCTACGGGAAAGCAAGTGCAAAGTGGACAACTCCCTAATTTTGATAGCATCGCATCACACAGAGACATGTCCTCGCTGTCCGCGTCCGCGGAAAATGTATCCACGCTCGGGATCAGCGGTGGCCACGACTCCAACTCGCATCTCGGCTCGGATGGGGGCTCCAGCATGTGCCTGGAGCTGGCCCTGGAGGGGGAGCGCCTCTGCAAGGCGGGCGACTGTCGGGCAGGCGTGGCCTTCTTCCAGGCCGCCATTCAGGCGGGCACCGAGGATCTGCGCACCCTATCCGCCATCTACTCGCAGCTGGGCAACGCTTACTTCTACCTGGGTGACTACTCCAAGGCCATGCAGTACCACAAGCACGACTTGACGCTGGCCAAGTCCATGAACGACAAGCTGGGCGAGGCCAAGTCCTCCGGGAATCTCGGCAACACTCTGAAGGTGATGGGACGCTTCGACGAAGCGGCCATCTGCTGTGATCGACACCTGACCCTCGCCCGCCAGCTGGGCGACCGACTGTCCGAGGGAAGGGCCCTCTACAATCTGGGCAATGTCTACCACGCCAAGGGCAAGCACATGGGACAGCGGAATCCTGGCAAGTTCGGCGATGATGTGAAGGAGGCCCTGGCCAAGGCCGTGGAGTTCTACCAGGAGAACCTCAAGCTAATGCGCGATCTGGGTGATCGCGGTGCCCAGGGCAGGGCGTGCGGTAATCTGGGGAACACGTACTACCTCCTTGGCGACTTCCAGGCGGCCATCGAGCATCACCAGGAGCGGCTGCGCATCGCCAGGGAGTTTGGCGATCGGGCGGCCGAGCGCAGGGCCAACAGCAACCTGGGAAACTCTCACATCTTCCTCGGGCAATTCGAGGACGCCGCCGAGCACTATCGTCGCACCCTGGCCCTGGCCGTGGAGCTGGGCGAGCGCGAGGTGGAGGCCCAGTCGTGCTACAGCCTCGGGAACACGTACACCCTGCTGCACGAGTTCAACACAGCCGTGGAGTTCCACAATCGACATCTGGCCATTGCCCAGGAGCTGGGCGATCGCATTGGCGAGGCGCGTGCCTGCTGGTCCCTGGGCAATGCCCACTCCGCCATGGGCAACAATGAGCGATCGCTGCAGTATGCCGAATCGCATCTACAGCTGGCCAAAGAGCTGCACGATCCCGTGGGCGAGAGCACGGCTCGTGTGAATATCTCCGATTTGCGCAAGCTTCTGGGCCTGCCAGAAACCGAGCGCAGTCCCACAGAGGAGGAGCGTTCGAGTGCCTCGGATCACTCACATCAGTCGGACGGATCGGAGAACTCGCAGGGCAGAATGGTGAGTGGCAAAAAGGAAGATGCTCAGCTTACCCTTACCCTTACACGATTTAATCTCCCTTTTTAGATACGCGTGCGTCGCCAGAGCATGGAGCAATTGGATCTGATCAAAATCACGCCGGATGGCAAGCGGCTGCAGGAGGAGAAGCACAGGGCGGCGTCTGCTGCCAACAAGAATACAAAGGCCAAAGACGATGACTTCTTCGAGATGTTATCGCGATCGCAGTCAAAGCGCATGGACGACCAGCGCTGCTCGATCAAGATCAATCCGAATGGTCCGTCAGTGGCTGGAGCCGTCACAGGAGGAGCCACACGCAAGCCGCTGGTGCAGCAGAACTCTCTGTTTGTGGACCCCACGAATCTGCCTGGCCTGAAGTCGCCGTCGTCGGGCAATGCGAGTGCCATGGCCCATGCACCGCTGACCAGGAGTGCCACCACCACGGCGCAGCCGGATGAGGCTTTCCTCGACATGCTCATGCGCTGCCAGGGCTCGCGGCTGGAGGAGCAGCGCTCGGAATTGCCGCGTCCGAATGTGACAATGGATGCGGAGGCCCCGCAGCAGCAGGCCCCCGAGGCACAGGCCGGCCGTGGGGCCACGGTGCCCGATGAGGATTTCTTCTCGCTTATCATGAAGGTGCAGAGCGGACGCATGGAGGATCAGCGGGCATCGATACCGTTCGGCGGCTTCCGGAACGCGAACAACAACCAAAACAACAATCGGAACAACAATGGAGCAGCCGGCGGTGCTGCCAAGTAAATGCAGTGGAGATGATGTCCAAAAAAGTCCAAAATCCAAAAACTCAATCCTATCAGTCCATCCCTTGCAGCAACAGCAGCGGCAGCAGCTCCATCTGATTCCGGATTACCGACTCCTGACTCATTTGTTATACGTAACATTTTACATTTTACGGCCATTTCTGCGTCATTTTTGGGGCAAATGATTTGGGGCCGTGCTAACCCTTTTTGTTCTTTTATAAGATTTATACACATACAAAAGGAAAACAAAAACCATTTATTTATGAAGAATAGCAACTAACAAAAGTAACCAAATATTAGAGAGACAAAATGAGAGCAAACTTCCGGGCATCTTTCGGCCCCCCCCTCCACCCGTTCATCCATCGCTCAATCATTCGATCATTAGATTCATGCCAAGTTTGGCGCTGATATTGCACACAATATACAATACGATACTACAATACAATACACGAGTTTGACGATATTAAAAATGTTTCAATTGCATGCAAAAAAGAAAAACCAAAACAAAAACAAAACACTTTATAGCCTAAGCCGCGCAACAGTAAAAAGTATTCCCGATTTGCTCAAAATATTGTAGATGGAACTTTACACAGATTACTCTTGCTAACATTTCAGCCTAACTCTTAAGTTTTACTATTTACTATTTAATTAATCAACACGATCTACACATATAAGCAATGCATTTTTCTAAAAAAAAACAAACCACAAAACTAATCAAAAGAACGTTCCAATTGTAACCCCATGAGTATTGCATTTTTCTATCCGCGAGGAAAAGCTCTTACAATTTTTTTTACAATATTAAAATGAGAAAAAAAAAGAAACGAAAACAAAACAAAACACAAAAGAGAGAGAATAAGAGCTGTTCAGGTTTCTCTTTATGGCCTGGCGCTTGTGGTTTAGCATATAGCTACGATATTGATATATATAATATACACATACTACACACACATATACAACATACATATGAAGAACATATTAAATATATAGTTACTCACACACACGCATACACACACACACAAAATTATACAAATGCAAAATGCATAACTGAGTTCGAACTGCACGTGAAATGAAGCCAAAATTGAATTGAATATTGATTAAAGTTGTACGTTTCATCAAGCTAAGCCCCGTAAGGATAACGATCATCGATCATTGATCATTATACGATTATACAAATACGAGTACAGCGCAATTTGCGCCCAATGTGTATTATTAAACATTAAAATCAAAACTTGTTTGCTGACAAAAAAATTAAGGTTTACTTTTTCAAGGGTTATAAGAGAATACGATGTACCATCGATCACGGTGTTGTACCTCTCTTGATTATTATCTCTAATTTTCCCTATTAATTATAAGCATGGAAAGGGTTTATTTATTTTAATTGCTTACATGGTTATCAAACTGCGAGTATCTTGCCATAAATTTCTGGATCATCCTTTCTTGTTTTATCAGCACGGATTCTTTATTGTTTTGAAGATAGAGTTCCACATCACACGGAGTAAAGGTGTCTGTTTTGTGGGTCATAAAAGCAGTGCTATAGGGGAGTATTCGATTGAGCTGCATTATCTTTAATCCCTCGTACAGTGAACACAAAATGCTGCTTCGATTTTAAAGCTTTATTCATAAATTAATCGTCTTAGGGTGCTAGAACATATTCGATAAGTAAGCGATAGTCGGGGGCTCGGCTCCCCGTTTGGCTTAGTCGCGGGGCAGAGCGAACGAGTCTCCGGGTCGTGGGAGTGCTCGAATCTAGCCCTGCCTAAAGGTAAATCCTAAGCTCTGCTCTGTGTTATTTTTATGTACAAATTTATTTAGATATGTAGATCTAGATGTAGATGTAGCTTAACAACCAACCAAGTGCCTGCCTGCCTGCGTGCCTGCCCTACGCCTTGGCCCCCTTAATACTCTCCATGCCATGGGGCTCCATGCCGCTGGTGGCCAGCACGAAAATGGGCGCCGAATAGTCGAGGGCCTTGTCGCCATGCGGATAGGAGGAGTGCATCGTTTTGCTGCTCCTGCCACGCTTCAGCATCACATAGACGACGAACACGCTGACCAGGAACGCGGAGCTGGTGGCCATGATGAAGAGCACCAGCTGGATGGACTCGTCCTGGGCGGTGGCTGCCTGGGCCACGGCCGGCACAGCACTGCGGTGCACAAAGTGCGAACGCGTCAGATCCGGCCGGAAGTGACCGCCGGCCAAGTGGAACTCGCCCGCTGTGATGGCCGATTCGATGGCAAAGGCCAGATCCACCTTGGAGTCGTTGTGCAGCTCGAAGCGCACGATCGCCGAGCCGTCAAAGTTCTCCTGGACGCGCAGATTCTCCACTGCCTCGCCCAGCAGCTGCTGCAGCTCCATGCGAATGGTGTCGTAGGCATTCCTCACGCTCCGCCCACTGCTGTTGGTCATGTGCAGCTCGATGGACACCGCCTCGATGGGCACGTGGCTGCACCGCCGATCGCCCGCTCCAAACACATGGGTGGCCTGCAGCTGATTGCCGGCCGCATCGACGCACCAGCAGCTCCGTCCGTTGCACTGCAGCGGCCGGAAGGCTCCGGCCTCGTCGCAGCTCACGGGAAAGGTGGCCGTCTGGGCCAGTGCCCGGCAGCGGGTGGTCTTCAGCTGCATGGGCTTCAGCGCGGGCTGCTCCACGGACAGCTGCGAGTCGAGCAGGGAGTTGGCCAGCTCCAGCACCCGTTCGGTGACACTGGACTCGGCCGCACTGGCCGTGGCTGGCGGCAGTAGCCTGGCCTCCAGCTCATCGAAGTCCAGGTCCTCGCTGGCCACATCATTCAGCTGGGTGAGCTGTCCAATGAGCTGCTCCATGAGCGGATCGCCCATGTCGAAGTTCTTGCGGTTGCGTGCCTGGCGACTGTTGCAGATGGGCTCGATCTCGCGGGTGAGCGTGCCCTTCAGTGGGGCGCCCTTCTTGTCCGCGCACCAGCAGACGCCGTACGGCCCGGCAGCGGCTGTCTGCTCCTGCTGCTCCTCCTCTGCCGCAAACGCGCGGCTCACGATCTCCGTTGGGGCAGGCCTGAGGGCCGATGGCTGTGGCTGTTTGCCCAAGCACTGCACGGGACTCCAGTGGCCGGTGATGGGATCACAACGGGGCTGGAACCACACCGAGGAGTGGCCCGTGCGCTGGGCAGCCAGGCTGTTCTTCAGCTTCAAGCGTTCGCACGGGGTTAGCACTGCAAGAGGAGAGAGAGGAAGAGGATGAGGATGCCAATGGGATTAGCCTTCGATAGATGCCTCACCTGGACACACGGAGTTGCAGGCGAGTTCGTTGTGGAAGAGATTCTTGGTCTGGCAGGCAGCCGCATCCGCATCGATGGCCACGGCGACGCATTTGTTCAGCTTGGGACTGAACCTGTGGCGAGTGCTGTTCCTGGTGGAACTGCCGCTGGAGAGGCACGCACTGTCCATCGATTCGAAGCAGACGTCGCGCGTCTTGGAGCAGCAGACGCCGCGGTTGCTGACGGGATTCAGCTGGCACGAGTGGGTGGTGGGGCAGGCCTCGTGCTCGTTGTGGGGCCCGCAGCTCACGTCGAGGTCGCCCTGCTGCAGCGGACTGCCCTCGGGACAGACGGAGGAGCGGCGCGGCACGCAGATGGGCATCTTGGGGCAGGGACTGTCCACGCACTCGACGCTGATCAGCTGGCACTCCTCGTCGCTGGCGCAGCTCACCTCGTCGCAGAAGCTGCGGCACCGACACGTCGCACAGCCCGCCGCATCCATCTGGTAGCCGCTCTCGCAGTGCAGGCTGCACTGGGCCGCGCTCAGCGGGGCACAGGCCAGGCTGGAGTTCACCTGGCAGGCAGGCGTGGCGGGAGACTTGACTCTGGTGCCGGGCATAATCCCACCCTGCGCATCCACGCACCAGCAGTGGCCGTCGGGGGAGCACTGCACCGGCTCCCACTTGCCGCTCTTCAGGTCGCACTGTGCCACGGACATCTGGCGGGCGGGTATGCCCAGCTCGGCGCTCTGGTGCAGCTGGATGCCCTGCAGGTGCTGGCAGGCGGTCTTCAGCTGCGGCTCCACGCACTGCGTGCCACAGCCGTTGGAGCAGCAGCGCAGCGATCCGTCGCAGTGGGCATCCGTGCGGCACTCATACGCGCACGTGTTGGCGTCCAGGTTGTCGGGTCCCGGCGGCACCAGATACGGACACTGGCCGGGCTTCCTGGGCAGGCAGGCCGGCACCGGGGGACAGTACTCGCCCTCGCAGCTGACGTCCACGATGCGGCACTCCTTGCCCTGGCCGCAGCTGACGTTCTCGCACGGGTCGCGGCACTGGCAGGCGGGACAGCGCGTGTCCGCGTCCAGGGCGAACCCGTACTCGCAGCCCATGCGGCAGGTGAGGTCCAAGCAGTCGAGTTCCTCGCGCAGCTGCTGGCAGCTGGCGTCGCTCACATTGAATCCGCGCGAGCGCGGTATCTCCGTGCCGAAGCTGTCCACGCACCAGCACTGCTCCACCTCCATGTCGACGAGCTCCGCCGCGGACTCCAGCGGTCGCTTGGCGGCCGAGGCCACCTTCTTGAACTCCGTCTCGAACAGCTGGCCGAGTCCCTGCTGCCGCTCGGCGCCCACATCGATGACCTTGGCGCTGCGGCCCATCCCGGCGGCCGCCGCCTGCACCTTGAGGGCGCTGTCGTCCACGCGGTACAGCTTCAGGCGCTCGGCATCGCGACGCGTGCGCCTGGGCGCGCTGGCCAGCAGCATGCGCATGCGCCGGATGGTGTTCTCCTCGAGAATCTTGCGCTGCTCGGCCCGGGTCACTCGGATCGTGCGCAGCTGGCACTGGCGTCCGCTGTAGTCGCCGTCGTCGGTGCAGCGGGGCGCGGCAACAGCCAGCTGCATGCCCTCCTCGGTGCCCTCCATGCGCTCCGAGAAGTCCCTCAGGTACTCGCACACTGCAAGCAAGGAAACGGACATGACATGAGATGAGATGCCTTCTCTTTAGGGGACAGGCTGTGCACTTACTGCTCTGCTGACGCGCTCCTGCCGCGTCCTCTGGGGCTGTGGTCTGCTCCGGCAGCGGACAGCAGACGCTCTCCGTCTCCCGATGCAGCTTCGTGCACTTGTACTCCGCCGGACACAGGATGCGGTTGCTCATGGCGCGGCCCTGCTTCGTCAGCGCCTCGGGCTCCGGCTCGAAGAAGGCCGCCGGCTGGAAGCTGCGTCCCTGACGCTGCTCCTCCTCGAAGCAGTACATCACCTCGCCGGTGGCCGCGTCCGACAGCGGAGTGCCCACATCGCAGGGATTGGAGTAGGCCAGGTCGGGCTTGCACACGGGCCACGAGGCGCACAGGGAGGAGCCGGACTCGCACAGCGGATCGGTGGCCACCTCGCAGTGGGAGCCCATGGCGCACTTGAAGCCCTCGCACGGCTCTGAGCACTCGCACGTGGGACAGCCATTGTGATCGTTCTACGGGGGGAGAGGGAGAGGGAGAGGCAGAAGGGCTGTCAGGAAGAGATTCCATGGCAGTGGAGAGTCCAGTGGCGTCCCGCACTCACCTTGAATCCGTACTCGCAGACGGCCGCACAGATGTTGGTGTCGCACTGCTCCATCTGGAAGCTGCGCGCGTAGGACCTGCTGATCATGTTCTCCCAGCCATCGCAGTTCACGTTCATGGCCGCTCCCATGGTCTCCTTGATCTTGTGGCCCGTGCGCGGGTCCACGCACCAGCAGACCAGGCCGTTGCGCGAGCACTGCCTGGGGGCGAACTGGCCGCCGGGCCCGTTGCAATCGGGCACATAGCCACGGCCCTCGCGCTCGTTGATCGACAGGAGGTCGGCGAGTGCCTTGGCCTGGTGGCAGCCCGTGACGTTGCCGGGCTGCTGGCAATTGAATTGGCAGCCCTTGCTGAAGCAGCACTTCTCCAGGTTGCGGCACTCCAGATCGTGGCTGCACGGCGAGCCACACATGTAGCCCGTCCGTTCGGTGTACTTCGTTTGGTCCGCGGCCGGGCAGATGCCCGGCTTCTGGAAGGTCAGGGCACTGGGACAGCACACGCCGTAGTCGTTGCCCGACTCCACCATGCACTGGTAGAGCGGTGGGCACTGGGGCTTGCCCGAGTCCACGCCACACAGGAAGGGCCTCACGCTGTCATCGATGGCGAGCGGCAGACCGGCGGGACAGTAGTTGGCCAGGGAGCGGGCCTTCTTGCACGTGGGCAGCGGCGGACATGGCTCGGACTTGCACTGCACCTCCTGCAGCTGGCACGACTGTCCGTTGGGGCAGTCCAGGCCATCGCACGGATCCCGGCAGCGGCACACGGAGCAGCCCGTCTCCGGGTCCCTGGCAAAGCCCGAGGCACAGAACATGCGACAGGCGGAGGCCGTGCAGTTCTCCGGCTCAGCGCAGCGGACACCCGCCCGCGTCTCGTTGCGACTGCCGGGCAGCTCCACGCCGTACTCGTCGATGCACCAGCAATCCTCGCCAGCCCGCTCATTGCTGCACTGAACCGCATCAAAGTCTCCGTTCTTCTGGCAGCGTGGAATCCGCACGGAGGCTGCCCCCTCCGGCTGCAGCGCCTTGGCGCGTCGCGTCTCCGATCGTCTCAGATGCTGGCAGGCCGTAAGATTCGCTGTGGAAAACCGGAGAAGAAAAAGAAGAAGAAATGGAGAAGGGTTTCTTGACATACTTTCGTGTTATTCAACTGCCGAATTCGAGTCCCAGACCCCCGCCGAGTCACGACAATTTCACTTTTTATTTCTTTGCGTGACGCGTGCGCGAAATCACTCGAGAAAATAAACAACAAAACCTCAAAGAAACCATAAAAAAAACTGCAAAATTGAAATTAATTATACAAAATGGAATTGCCCGACGGCGGGGCATTGCTCAAAGTGTTGCTATTTCTGATACCCCCGGAGAGGGAGGGTATACTCGTATCAGGCGAGTGCCAGGGGAATAATTGCCAGCAATAATTATTTATGTAACTTTATCCGATTTGATCTTCAAGTGTGGATACAGCTGCCATAGGATTTGCGAGAGAAATGTGTCTGATATTTATTTTATATGGCTGCCAGGTTTATAGGGTATCAAAACCTTCACCACTCAAAGTTTTGCCTTCCTTTCTTGTTTGGCTGTTTTAATTGTTGCATTTGTAGTTTCATTTTTGTGGCTCGTCTCAGGGCCAGAAGCGGCTGAGCTACACGTTTAGTATGCGAGCAGCGAGGTGAAGAGAGCCACGAATAGAGCAGGGAGTGAGGGAGGTCAGGGGAGAGCTCAGCTGAGGACAGGTTGATCGCCTGCGTCCACGAGGCGTATAAGCAATTCGCTTCAAATGGCATTCGGATTGGGTTGTTTGGATGCTATGAGCATTCTGCGCCATGCGCGCCAGGCAGGCAGGCAGCAGCCATTGTCTCTCTGGTCTCTGCCCAGTGAGCGATTACGCAATTAAAGTGGGTAATGTCCACCCCCACCAGCCCCTCCATGCAACAGTGCCTGTGGGGTTGCGACAGAGACAGACCCATTTATGTTGCGTCAATTGGACGGACGCTCGTTGGTTGCCTGGTCTGGTCTGGCCTGGCCTGCTCGGTCACTTCCTATGCACTTTCGATACAAAATTACATTTGAATGCGTCTTATGCAATTGTGGAAGGGGCATACTTCCTTTACTTTAATTATATATTTTGTTATTTAAGAGTACTTGGGTACATTGGCCATAAGCTCTTCTTTGTCGCTCGACTTTAAAGAGATTCATTTGCCCATTCCATATGTACAGCAGGGGCACATCGCTGTGAGAAATCTGAGGGCATTACTCGTACATATGTGTAGGGCCTACAACCCAAACTGGGCCTCTGCGGTAATTTCTGTTTAATCGGAGATTTCTTTTCATTATTCGAGGCGCACATCCGCCTTGGAGCAGCCATCTTCCGAAAGTCGCATCACTTTTTTGTGTGTTGCTGTCTTTCTTTTCTTTTCAGGAAATTTCGCTAGAAATTGAATGAAAGTTTTTTCATTTCTTATTTTCTTTTTTTTGGCAGCGCCTTTCGGACCCATGTCCGGCCATCAATTTGGAGTCAAAAAAAAAAAAGAAAAAATGAAAATGGTTTTCATGAATGAAAAGCAACAAAACAAAAGCCAAAGTCAATTAAAGCTGCCGTTCTGTCTGCGAGGAATATAATCAAAGCGAGGAAACAACGGTCTCCAAAGAGCGGCAGAGCTAGAGTCATTTATTCTCACCATTAAGCCAGAAATCAAGTTTGTCGCTTGAGTCTTTCGTTTGGGTTTCCGTTGGGCAGAAAAACAAGAATAAAGACAGACAGACAGAAGCGTAACGAAAACGAAATTAAAGCCACAAAAAAGACTGGCACTCATGTGGTCGAGCGGCCTGTACTCATAGCTCCAATTCAAGGCAGCTGGGCTGTCTGCGGAGTGGTCTGGGCACTGGATCTGGCGTCTGTGGTCTGTGGGCCCTAGCCTGACCGACTGACACACTGTGCAGCCGCCGCAGCTGCTGTTGGAACTGGAAGAACTCGAGTTTCTTGTGGCTTTGTTTCCCTTTTGCTCTAGCCCCAGAGTCTTAACGGTTTTTGGCGTACTCGCATGCTGTGGGCCTGCTGTGGGCCAGCGCTCTAAGCACTTTTTAATGATGCCATGGCGTGCTATATTTGGCACCTACTTCCAAGCCAGAGTTCTACACACACCCCGCCGCTGAGTGTGTGCTAATGATGCATCTGCAACATTCGCAGCACTGCAAAAAAAAGAAGAGTTCAATGACTGCAGACAGAACAGATCTGGCCCCAAAAAATAAGTCGTTGACTCCGCCAAAAGATTCCCCCTGCAGAGAGAAGGTAGAGAGAGGCAGAGAGAGAGAGAGTACTCACCATTTGTTCGCTTGGCTGCTGCGGGGGTGACGGGCAGCAGGACCAAAAGCGTTGCCAGCAGCAGGCAGCAGGAGAAGAGTTTCAGCCAACGTTGATCATAGTGCGCCATATTCGGGCATCCACAACAACAACAACAAAAGGTTGCCAAAAAAAAAATGCAACAGATTTCCTGTTTTCGGAGTGTGTGTGTGGCAGCTGCAGCATGAAAAGAGACAGAGAGAAAAGCAGAGAAAGAGTCAGAGAGTCAGAGAGAGAGAGAGAGAGTGCAATGCGTGAGTAATGTGGTGGCACGTCACGTTTGACGTCACACGCGGCGGCGGCCCCCTGAGAAATTCACAAATTTCCATATACAATATACTCGTTTATCTGTTCGTTCCATAGACAGCACTTTCACTATCAGCCACGGGACCGACCGACCGACTCGTCGTGGTGTCTCGATTTGGTTTTGTGGCTTTCTGGCTTTCTGGCATACATTTGCATCTGCTTTTGCCTTTGCTTTTGGGGCGGGCGGGGCACCAAGAATTCAAAGCGTTTGTTTCCATTGCGTAACATTTTGGGGAAGAGTGGCGCGGCATTCGGGTTCAGAGCGGGTCACGAACTTATGGAATCCGCTAGCATATGGCTGGAGATCGCCGCATGGCGATAGGGAGAGCTCCCCTACTGTAGAGGCGGGTGATTAATCTGCGCAGACTTCGACGCTGACGCTAACGCCGCTGCGCTTTCACTTTGGCAACAGAAACAACGGCAATCGGCAGTCGGCAAAAGGCAGCCCGAAACATCGACCAACCAGTTAACATTTTTGTTCAACATCATTTATTTTTATTTTTTATTTATTTTTGTTTGGTTTTCTTTTAAAATTCACTTTTGCGCATGAGACTATGGGTGTGTGTGTGTGTGTGTGTGTGTGCGGGTTTTCCGGTCCATTGAAAATGTCTCAGATTTGGGATCGTTAGCTGCCATCCATCTCCAGTCAACACTCCGCTTTGACCGCCTTGGCCGCTTTGGCCACCTTTAATGACAATGGAGGATGAATTTTCCCTCATTATGCCCGCCACATTATATAATGAAATGCAATGGGCAGCATTCAACAAAAACAGGCCACAAATTAGCCTCAAAAGTGAGCAGCAGAAAGCAGAGTTTGCCGCTTAAGTCTTTCGTTAATTTGGTTTAACTTTCCAGAGGGTCCTATGATTTTACACAGAGATTTTTACTCAACAATAAAGATGCATTTTCTTCCCGTAAAAGGGATATATATTGCTGATCAGCAGCCAGTCGTTATAGTCATGTTCTTTCCTCTGTTTTGCTTCAATTTCAATTTGAAACCTAAACTTTCAAGTCTTTTATTTTTGTTGAAGGGAGTCGCATAGTTTTCTTTACCATTATTGGATCTTTATATCATAATATATAAGTACCCATATAACCATATTTTCACCAAATTTAAACTAAATTATGGAAGCACGAGAGTATCTTAATCTTCAGCTACCGAAAAAAAAATATAACACTTTTCTCTTTCTTCTTTTTGGGTGAAAATTGTGTCTGCTGTTCGTTCGATGAATCATGGGATAAATTACCATTGGCCGCCTTTGCAATTTGGCTAAAAAAAAAGATATGAAAACTTGGCAAACCAAGCACCTGGCCGATCCACAATCCACAATGAAATTTCAACACGGAACTGACGGGAAAAACCAAAAACTGGAGTTGTGCTTGTTTCATTTTTTGTGGCTGCTTGGCTGTTTGGCTGTTGCATGGGTTCTCTGGCCAAACGAGGCCAGTGCTTAGCCAGGGAAAAATACACACACATTTTCACTGCTTAGCCAAAGGCAGAGCCAAAATGAAATGCGAAAGGAAAGCCCCGTTGCTGGCTTGAACTTGGGCCAAAACTTAGGCGCGCCTCGAACGCCAGTTAATTTCCAAAAGATTTCACCGCAAATGCAAAAAACAAAACAAAACAAAAACCGCTGGCTAAACCTAGCTTAAACAGGCACTAAAGCGCTTATTGTTTGTCATTGAGTCAAGTGTGGTTGATGGCTGATGGCTAATGGCTAATGTGTGTGTTTATGTGGCGGGGAGTTCGAAGGTGGGTCTGGGCCCTTGACGCGGAGTTGACCCTGCCTGACATGCTTGGCCTGGCCCACAGCAAGTAGAGTGTAAAGTTAAATGATTGCTGAAATAGGGTCAAATGTCGGGGAGAAGCGTGCTGGGCGTGGGCATTCTGTAGCACTAAGAGCCTAAAGATTGATATATGGGTGCAGTGGGCAATGTTGTTCGGAAGTTAAGCCCATAATCCGATCATTTTCTCATGTGCGTTGAGTATTTGAATCATTTTCCCTTTCTGACTATGGAAAATAAGAGATTTCCGACTGCAGTATGGATTAAAGTGAAGCCTTCTATAATCCGATCAGTCTTTCCCCAGTGAACCCTCGTTTGCTGCTCCAATTTAGAGTCGCACTTCGTACTCATGTGAGTGGAGTACTCTTGTAATTTTGGACATTTTCTTTCCCTTTGCCAAACTCTTTTCTTTTCTTCTTTATTTATTGCTTGGCTTTTCTGCTACAGTTATTTTCAGTTGCGAAATGTGTTTTTCGGGCTTACGGCTAGCGGTTTTTGGCCAGGTCTTGCGCAGTTAATGTCGTTTCTTCTTTAAGAGCCCGTTTTAAACACTGAGAGCGTGTCGAACTCTGCCGTGTGGGCCCAAAGCTTACATTGCTCATAGTACTCTTAGTACAAACATCGTCACATATATGTAGTACTGGTGGGGGGGTCTGACATAATTTCGTAATGCGCAAAAATACGTATGTAAGTGGGTATGTATATTTGTACAGCTTTACTCATTCATTCCAGTTTTCGAGTCTCAGTTTTTGAGAATATGCGCTGCGATGCGATGCGATCTCTGGCATTTGCCAAGAGTTCACCTTGAGTATGAAATTAGCGCCATGGGTGTGTGTAAAAGTAAGGTGCGTAACAAAACTATACGACATAAAGCAAATATTACCACCCCAAATAACTGTGGAAATTTATTCGTAATATAAATCGTACTTTTGTTTGCATAAAATATGCAGTGGAAATTAAATTAACGATTCGAATTTCAATGAAAACCAAAGACAAGCTGACAGACAGTTTCAAGATGTTTTCGTATAATTTAAGAATGGACTATGCCTAAACTAGTTTGCTTTAAATTTCCATATTTCCTGATCTAATATTAGAGTTTGTTATAATAGTTAAAATCGAATTATCAATTTTAAAGCCAAAACAGAGGAGCAATTTCCACGCCAATTTAAAAGCAGTGCTGTAAGAAAACTGTGACTAAAAGTTTGTATTTTTGTTGAGCGGAATCTGCAGTTAGTTAGTTCTGTTACGCAGCTTCCGACTGTAATGCTGAGTATGTGACTGAGAGTGGTGTGAGAGTGGTGTGGTAGGCCCAACTGAATGATTCCAATTGTGGTCTGTGGCTAAGCAAATATTTGACTGCACCTTTGACACGTTTACGAGACAGCCATAAAGCTACGATTTCAGTTTCTATTAGCCAATTAGCTGCTGCGCGATGCGACTGTGCTGGCTGTGTGGAACAAACCTGTTTAATCTAAAGCTAGAGATGAGATGGGTCTGCGGCGGTTAATCCAATAAAAAGTGAAATTATTTGATTGGTTTCAGTTTCAGTTGCAATTTCAATTTCTGTTTGCTGTTTCGGGTGCTGGGGGGAGCGCTGCGGTGTGCTTTAATCCAGGTGCACAGATGGCTAACGGGCGCCGCTACGACTCTGCGGATATATATTTTCACAATTTCACTCACTCCAATACACTGGGATTTTGTTGAACAAACTTTGTGCCAAATTTGGTTTTCACTTTGAATTTCTACGACCACGAGCAGCACTTTGAAAACTCTCTCGGGGCGGCGGACACTTTTCTCTTCACTCTTCCACTCTTTCGTTTCGTTTTGTTTTGTTTTGCTTTGCTTCTTTCACGGCAATTCAAATTCGCGTGCTATCTCGACGACAACCGTTAAGCATTTGAGCTTTTGCAAGACATCGCCGTGGCCTAGTAGCAAGCGGAGCAGCCAAAAGCTGCGCTCAGGTTGGATCCAACATGTTCGCTTGGGTTGAGTTGCGCTGGAGCAAAGCTTAGCTTTTGGGCCTCCCCCTCGATACTCTAACAAGGGCAGAAATATGGTATGGGTATAGTTTTTGGATTGGGCTATAATTTAAATACATTTACATAATCTTTAAAAACCCTTTATATGACTTTGATAGCTTCTATACCAGAATTTGCTGCAGTATTTTTATTTAAATTTAAATCTTAGAGTTTGAGTTGCCTTCCGTAAATGCATGACAAACTTCCACTATAGTTTACACTACTCTTTGCAAGGGTATGCCACCAAAAGTAAAAACCACTTCAAACTCAAACGAAATATATTTCAAATATTTTTCTGACGCATTAACATTACCCGTGTCGTAGCTTAACATTGTTGTCGTTGGTTTCGGGCTGGACTTTGGGACAGTTGCTCAGTTGTTGGGGAGTTTTGAAATGCGATTATGCTGCGTAGATGGATGGGCTTATGTATGTCTGTCCACTTATTCATGCTCCAATTCCACTCCACTCGCAACGCACAACCCAGTGGGGTTCTGGCACAACTTTGGGGGCATTTCACAGTTGATTCATAAAGTTCAGTTCAGTTCAGTTAATGTGCGGATCGCAATAGTTCACTTCACTTGGCCTAGTGCGTGGTAGCCTTCGCCTGTCAGAATTAGCTGAGCATTGGGGTAAAACCATTTAACCCGCACCTGACGACCGCCGCTGACTCAACCATTGGTGCACATGCACGCATATTTATTTGATGGTTGTTTTGTACGTCATTGGAAGAGCCATCAAGGGCGTATTACACGCTTGATGAATGTTTTGACAGAGATCGTGGCTGCAGCGGCTACTTCCGCCTCGCAGCGGATTTCGCACGCTTTTGGCTGGCGGCTTTCTTCTTTAATTTCATTAATAAAATCGTCATCATTAAATTAAGTGCGGTGGTGCCTGAAACGTCGTGACACAAAGTACGCCCAAATTGCCAATGATGGCAGAGGCGTAAAGACGCAAAGAAAGAGAGAAATGAAAAATGAAAGAAAGCAGAGACAAGGAAGGGGCCACGGGCCACCCTAATCGCAGCATCCGCTTTCAAGCATGTATGATGGCTGTAAAACACCGAAAAAGAGGGCACGCCATGAGAGCTCCTACTCCCAAAGCCCCCCAATTACTGCACTTCCACTGCAATCGAACCTCGACCTGATTCAACAACATATCGCATTTACATTGTTTATCAGGCCATACAGCCGCGCCCCCAAACTCCCCACAGCCCAACGGCCTACCGAAACCCGCGCTCTGTGTCTGCGAGCGTACGGTGAAAGTGAAAGTTCTGTGCATGTCATGTCTGGCAGCTTGGCGGAGCTCAAAGTATTGGAAAAACCAACAAGAATAGTGATAAGATAATTGTTAATCGAATACCCTAGGCGAAGTAACATTTCGTTACGTTATTTTGTGTGTAACTATTATTTAATGACTTAATCGCACTATTTATCATCGTGTTAATTAGCCTGGAAATATTTATGGGATTAAAGACACAAAAAAAAACTGTTGCAATATATGCTATAGAAATAAGGGTGTGAATCAAATAAAAAAAAACTTAATGGCATTGCATAACATATTTTGAATGTATTTTTTTTTTATTGGTACATACATATATATAGATATCGACTATCTACATATATATAATTAGTTTTTGCCGTTTGCCCCCCCAAAAAAATAAGTCTTTAGTTGGGACTGGATTTTCCATTGTGTTTATTTCATCTTGGGATTTGGATTTCCGTTTGTGGCAAGTGTTTATATATTTATATATAGTATTATAAGTGTCTAAACGCATTTTACAATTGAAATTAAATTTCGTAAGTGGACATTTGATAATAATTAAAAAAAAAAGAGTAATCGATTTACAAATATATCTGTTGTTGCTGTTGCTGTTATTTTGGCCTAACCCGAAGCGATCTCAGTGGGAGATTGAGTTCAAAGTTTGTGTGTGTGTGTGTGTGTTCTCTATGTGATAGTTAAAGTTCTGTTGGTTTTGATTCTAACGATTGCGGCGGCTCTTCATTCGGGCTGTTAATGCAGAGCGTGCGTCTAGTAAATTGGTGTAGTATCTGAACTATCAAGTTAATAAAACTCTCTGAGTGAGTGAGTTTGAGTTTGTGTGGGTGTGTGTGTGTGTGAGTGTGAGTGTGAGTGGTTACTTTTAGTGGAAACCTTACGATTAGTTTGTGATTTGAGTTTGGATTTCAATTGTATTTTCGTTCTTTGTTTTTTTTGTATCTAGATTGCGTGTAAAATATATAATCGTTTGATTTGATTTGTTTGTTTGTCTTTAGGGGGCGCTTTCTTCTCCTACCAAGAGTTATATGTATATGTATAACTACTATCTATATAGCGGGTATTAATTTACGTATGGTTTTTGTTGTTGTTGTATGTACAAACTACATTTTGCATTGTTATTTCTGTTCTTCTCTCTCTCTCTCTCTCTGTCTCCATCTTTCTCCTATCGTTTCTTGTTCCACTCATGTCTTGCGCTGTAAATATTTGCACGGATTTGAAAAACTAAAAACAAAACAAAACAATAAAACACAATATTCCTATATATTGAACACAGTATTGCGTATATATATATATACATTTATATATATATATATATATCGGTTAACTTCTTAACTCCTTGTATAATCGGATCCTGTCTCTCATCTATGTGGATTTTGTTCATCACTTGTTTTGGGTTTTTGTTTTCGTTTTCGTTTTCGTTTTTGTTAGCAGAAATCAAATAAATGTCTTTTGTTTTTGTTTTTTCTTCGTTTTGTTGTTCCACGTTGCTGCTGCCGACTTTTGCTTCTTCCGGTGCGCTGTGGCACACATAAATTTGCATAAATAAATTCTAACAACACACTTAAGCTATGTGATTAGGGTAAAAAAAATACATACAATAAAGTTAATATTGAATACAGCCTGCTGCTGCTGCTGCTGCCGATCTCTCACATATGCGGTATAAATAATAAATTAAACATTTATAACTATTGCAACGCTACTCGACCTATCAACTATATCATCAAATTGTATATATATATAACCGTGTATAAATATGTCCTTTTTGCTAAAAATTACTATTATTTGTTTGATTTTTTGTTGTTTGTTTGTTTGTTTGTTTCTCGCGTTTCTCATTATTTCTTGTTGTTGCTGTTGCTTTTGTTATTCGTCTAATTGTTTATAAAGTAATAATAACTGCAGGATTATCAACTTGCTAGCATGCATGCCCTTCGCGCCGTTTACGACCCGTAGAAGAAGGTCGAATGTGTGGGCAAATATTCGCTATATACCTATTATCGCTAGTTTACATATTATCAAAAGTATTATCTGTACCATTATTATTATATTATTATTAGAATTATATAGGTATGCGTTAGCGTTATTGTTACATTATGTACAACTCTCCGGATGCTGGCTCTGCTTGCGTTTCGATTTTGGCTCCTTGGGATGCTGCTCCATCGACGGACGACGCGGACCGAGCGTGACTAAGGCGCTGGCCACAGCCAGGCCATTCGATTGACCCGTCGGCGCTTGCGATTGGCCACCTAATCAATGAACAGAAATGATGCGAAATAGATTAGCAATTGATTCAAGCTTGAAGATATTCAATTAAATCAAACCCGTGGGCAGCCGGACTAGAAGCGACAGCACAGCCGCGCGATTGCCGCTGCAAGGCTCCAAAGCAATGGGACTGGGACATTCCTGCAAAAAACACACACACCACACCGAGATATCGTTAATAAAATGAAGCCATTTTTGGCAGTTCGTTTGGCAGTTTCACCCACCTTTTTTCGTTTCTTGGACATATGGCCAATGCCCTCCAGCGTTAGACTCAGATCAATACTTTCGCGGTTTTCAATGTCGACGAGCACCTAAAAAGAAATCAAAGCTGGAGTCGAAGAATGTGTGCTGGGGCGGTCGAAAGTTGATTTACCTGTGAAAATGGTCGACTGGCCATCTGTTCCATTTCGACAAACAAACGCTGACGTCGACGGAACATGTCATACTTTTGCTTAATCTTCCAGAGCACGGCGGCCATGAGGAGCAGCAGCAGGAAGCAGGAGGAGAAGGTGATGAAGAACTGCTGCAGATTGAGCTTGGGATACTGGGAGAATGCAATCTGTATCCAGATGGGGGGCTGGAAGTCATGCACAAACACATAGAATGTCGTCAGCGAGCTATTGTCATCCGGCGAATGACCGAACTGATATTCGGTCTTGGGGAACCGATGGCGGAACGTCGAGCAGTTGACGCCCACCAAAATGAGCATGTCTGGCGAACCGGCTCGCTTCACCGAAATGTCCATTTTGGCCGGCACACTGCAGGTAATCGTAAAGTCCGCGTCGATCTCCGGCTTGCCGGGCGAATTGCGAAAGTTGATTTGGGTGAAGTGGCGGTCCTCCTTCTTCGACAGGTTGAACGTGAACTGGTAGTCAATGGTGAGCTCGTAGTAGCACGAGCCCTTGAGCGGATCGCCATGGTAATGGTTCTGGGAGTCACACTTCTCGCAATGATCGCCGACAATGCCCTTGGTGGTGCAGTAGCACTTGCCAGTATCCGGATGACAATAGACGCCCTGACCGTTGCACTCGCAGCGCTGGCACTTCCCCCCGTTGATGGGACTGCCCCAGTATCCCGTCCGGCACTTCTCGCAATGGACACCCGTCGTCAGATTGTTGCACGGCTGTTCGCAGTGCTGCTGATCGTTGCACACAGAGTGACCGTTGCAGTTGCAGCGCGGACACGACGTGAAGAACCAGTGCTTCAGGGCGCACTCTGTCTCGTCGTAGGGCGCCAGGGCGCCGCCCACCACACACCGTCCGAGGCCAGTGTTCGAGCCGTTGTCGCACCAGCCGCAGGCCGGATCATCGAGACACTGCTGGCAGCTGTTGTAGTAGCCGCACTGGGCACTCGACAGGGCCGTGGTGGTGCCGATGCTCAGTGCCGTCACCGGGGAGGAGCGGCACTTGGCCGTGAAGGTGGTCCACTCCCGACACTGGCCGTAGGGGAAGCTGGCCGTGTAGGCATTGCGATCCACGCACCGCTGCTCGTTCTGGCACCAAATGCACTCATCCTCCGTGCAGTTCTGGCAATTGGTGAGCGTCGCACACGCCGGCGGACACACGACATCGTCTTGCGTGCGATTGGACACCGGGCCAGCAGCTGCGGAAGAGGAGCCATGGCTGCGGCAGCGATTCTGCTCCGTGTCCCACTTGCAGGCCGCATTCGAGGAGCAGGCACGACAGTTGTGCAGCTGCTCGCAGACGGACTGCATGAGGAAATCCTCCGACAGGGGACAGGCATCCAGTCGCTTGACATTCAGCGGCGGCCCCACTGTCGTTACCGGCACTGGCGGCACCGACTGATGCGTCGTAGACAACTCGAGGAAGACGGAGGCCACGGAGGTGGTCTCGCGGCATCGCTCCTTGCTGCACACCCCATTGCCGCAGTAGGTGCAATCGAAGGCGGTCGAGACACAGGACTGACAGTTGCCCAGCGCCTGGCAGCGCAGGACGTCGTGCAGCAGCTCCGAGGTCATGGTTAGACGACTCTTCGAGGGGCACGCCACATAATCGTACTGCTCCCGTCCATAAATGGCTGACCGCTGCACTTGGGTGATCGCAATGCAGCGCATCTTCTGCACATCCCAGATGCACTTGATGCCGGGCCGGGCGCTGGTGCACTTCTCCTGCTTGGTGTAGTAGCTGCAGTATCCCGGCTGGTAGCGCAATATGTCGTTCAGCAGCTGGCCGTTGAATCCCCCGTAGATGTAGAGAGCATCCTCGAACACCACCGAACTGTGGCCAAAGCGAGCCAGATCCGCCTGCAGGTAGCTGGGCATCTGATGGTAGTGCCAGGAATCACAGTAGACGTCATAGACGAGCAGGTCCTTGCTGTAGCACTTGGCCCCATAGCTCGTGGAGGTGTCGTTGTGCGTGTTTCCCCCGAACACCATCATCAGGCCCTGGTTCACAAAGTTTGCGGTGTGCAGCAGCCGGGCACTGGGCGCCGACGAGAGCAGGCTCCAGATGCGCGTGGATGGCTCGTACGCGTACAGCCGCGCGCTCAGCACCTGGCTGGACTCGCTCTCCGACGCAATGCCACCGTAGACGTAGACCTTCTCTGTGAGAAAGTCGTAGGCGGCGCTGTGCCCGTAGCCGCCCTTTACCACGTAGCCAGAGGTCTGGACAATGCGCCACTCACGTGAGCCGAAGTTGAACTCCTGCACCGTGTTGAGGTAGCCATAGTGGGGCGAGTGCCCAAAGATGACCACCATATACTGATAGTTGTTCTTGTCCCCGAAGCCGGGCACCAGCGTGGCCGTGTGCCCCACCACATGGAGAGGCCCGCACATGCCACTTGGTGAGGTGGTTACATTGCACGCGTCCGTCCGCACGGTGATGTTCTCCCACGTCTTGGCCGACACATCGAACGCCCACAGCTCGTTGGAGATGCCCTGGCCCTTGATGACGCCGCCGTACATGAAGATCTTGTCGCCATACATGACGGTGGAGGTGCCATAGCGCTTGTCGGGCACCTCGCCGCCATCCTCCGGATGCACAGTCTCCCACACATTGCCGTTAAAGTCATAGGTACTCATTAGCTCGCCGCGGCCATACGATTCACCGCCCACAATGTGCAGAGAGTCGCGCCAGACGGTGGCGCCATGGGAGGCACTGCCCGCCGGCGCTGGTGAGTGCTTGGGATGTACAGTGGTCCAGGCGCCATGGGCACTCACCTGACTGCAATCATCGCCAGCGAAGCCATCGTAGCAGATGCAGCTGGGGATTGAGCATCGGATGAGTATTTGGATGAGTATCGACTGTGTTCTCTGAGCACTTACCGCTCCTGGTCCAGTCTGCAGTGGCCTTGGTTTTTCTCCTCCAAGCAATTGCCCGGACAGGCAGCCATATTGCAGGCCTCGCCGCTGAACATGGGATCACAGATGCACTCGCCATCCTGGCAGTTGCCATGTCCAGAGCACTCCACCTCTGCAAAAAGATGAGAAAATCAATTGGAGTACACGGTGGCTAGCCAAGCAAACAGTCTATACCATCGCTATCCGTGGGACAGCCGTTCATTTTGTAGGTGAGATTGAAGCCAGACATGTTGTAGGCATCGTCACTGAAGAAGTGCACCAGGGCAGTGCCCGATCTGGCTATCACCTGCGGCACATGTCGTATGGAGAAGTTCCCCCTGTACATGAGGCCACTGCAAACAACAGAAACAGACGAGCATAAAGGTCAGCCATTGAGACGGAGGTCAGGGACTAATCTATCACTTACCTGAACACCGCCAGCAGGGGCGAGTCAACGCTGTCGCCATCGTATATGTACAGGTGATCCCAGCCGCATTCCGTCGCAAATTCCCTTAGGTGAATCCGTATATTGGAGGTTCTTGGCGAATTGGCATTATGTCGCCGGCCCCAGTGCGGGTGGCGGGCGTCGATAAGCCAACTGCACTTGACACTCACCGAATAGTTGCCCCAGCCATCGTGTATCGTGCCCATGGGATGGTACATGCTGCAATGCACACAGCGACACAGAAAGAGAAAGAGATAGAGAGAGAGAGAGATGTAGATGCAGGGGAGGAGGGGAATGTGAAATGAATCCGTATAAAGCGTAATCGATGTGGCAAAAGATAAATCAATTCCGCAATCGATTCAATGGAGGCGTCTACATGTGCAGCATCCATTGTTCAGTCTGTTCGAAGATAATTGAATTTGCCGGCCAGCGCAAATGCAATCTCCACCCATTGATTGATAGAAAATGCGGCAGAGAAGAGAGAGAGAGGGAGACGGCAGACCGACCACAGCTGAAGCCTCTCAACTGTTGAGTGTGGTGCCTAGCCTCTCTCTCCCAAAAGGTGACCGTTCTTTATTTACTCTTACCCTAGCCCTAGCCCTAGCCCTAGCTTTATGCAGCACACACACAACATGGGGATTATAAATGGAATAACTGCTGAGCTGAGGGTATGAGCTATTTGAGTTGGAACACACGTCAGTCGCTGCATGTAATTCAAAAAGAGTATTCAATAGTCGACTCTAATATTCGACGCACACATCCGCTTAAAAATAACTGCTTTCTTTTCGCTCGTCTCTCATTCCACGCAAAATGTAACTCAAGGATTGGGTTACCCTACACTCGGGAGAATAGGTCTTACAGATTCTCCCCAAGATGTTTAAACAATTAACTGAGGGAAAGTGGTTTCGGGTGTAGCTCACATTACATTGAGCATGTGTGCACGCTGCTAGATATTACTGTACATTCGCCATTGGGCGATTCTAAGCGTTGAATAGCACACAAATAAATGTGAGTAGGGTATATGTATATTTATATACCATACCGATGGGCGAATCCCATGAATCATTTTGGGCACTGAAGCGGCTAGCATACGCACAAAGAGAGTCATAGAGCAAGAGAGAGAGAGAGAGGGACAGGGAGCGCGAGTGTAGGTGACCGGTAGGGGCGCCTTCGTCATGTGTGCAATGATTTGGAATGCATTAGTGGTTGGGGGGGAGGGTAGAGCCACCCAGTTTCACTTTGTAGTTTTTGTTGTTTCGGCCGCCCCAAAGCCCATTCAAATGCGAATCGTGTGCAAACACAGACGACAGGTGGGCGGTTTGATGGGCGCCAGTGTCAGAGAGAGAGGAAGAGTCCAACTATTACGGTTAATACTCTTTCCCCCAGCGATAAGCGCAGCTGATAAATGATAAGCGAGTGAGGAAGATTTCGCATATCAGCTGCGTAAATCGAAAAGTACGTAAAGTCCATGCCATAAACCAGACCTGGGAGATCACAAATGCATAATTTGCGGCAGGTGAAACGACCTTAATGGTTGGGTGCGCATGTTTTTCGGATCGGATCCATCAGGCGGGCAACGCACCAAGGCAGGTGTTTTAAAGTGCTGAAAGCACCCAGAGCTTAGTTAATGTCAAGATAGTAGCAGAGGGGCTTTTAGTCGCGCTCTCTCTCGCTCTCACTCTCTCTCTCTCTTATCGAGTTTGCTAAACAAACAGCTCTGGAAACATAAACAAAGCATTTCATAAGCTTTATGACTCCATACAACACATATGTGTATCTCGTACCTATATATTATATATTAAGCTGGCCAAGTGAACCCCGTTTGGGCAGAGAGACCCAAACCTGTCCGTCTCCCCGGACAAGTTCAAAGTCAAAAGCAGGTTAATTAAATAATCCGTATTGGCAGTGACAGGAGGGGCCACACGACTGTTCTGTTTGGTCGTAGAAAGCAGGTGAAAGAACGCTCAGAGCGGGTCCACAAAGAGACAGGGAGAGACTCGGAGTGAGTGAGTGAGAGAGAGAGAGAGGTAAGAACCCGTTCAACGAGAAAAACCAAACCGTTGCTTGACACAAATAGGCCACAACCAACAACAACAAAAAGAAAGAGAGTGTGGCGTTGATTGGATAACGTTGACGCAGATTTGTGCTTTTTTTTATTTTATTGTATTTAGTGTGAATCATGGAACAGCAGCACTTTACGCCCTGCCATTTACCATCCCCTTTGAGTAGTTGAACTTACCGCACTTTTCCACCGCAGAATTGGCACTCTGGCCCCTGCCAACCGTCCGCGCACAGGCATTGACCATCCTCCTGGCACTGGCCATCGTTCTGGCAGCGACTCCCGTGCGCTGTGCAATTGTACGCGCTGGCCCGATGCAGGCCGCTGAAGCAGCCGTGGAAGAGGAGCAGCGTCAGCAGGAGCAAACATTTTCGCCTGTATTTCGCATTGAAGGTCGGCGATGTGGTAGTGGTAGTAGGAGTGGTAATGGAGGTGCTGGCGCCACTACGCAGGCTCTGATGATGGTGCTGCTGCTGCTGCTGCTGGCTGTTTACTATGGTAATGGTGGAGGGGGAGGGTTTGTTGTTGCGATTGCGATTTGAGCAGAATGTTGTGGAAGACGTCACTGGCGATGATGGCTGCTTCTGCTGGTCCCCCGCATGCTCCACCAAGCACATGTTTGATAGACTTTCGTCGACTGCCGCTGTTTGGGTTATTGGCTGCAGTTTCACGTTTCACATTTTCTCCACACACGAGATTCCCCACGAACGCGACGACAAAATCCTTCGATTTTTGTGGAGCAGAATGCCTATTGCACAATTCTTTTGCTCTCCAGCACGTACAAGCAGACGGGCCAGGCGTACGCTGGACACTAGACGAACACACACACACACACGCACACACACGAGTTGCACAACCTAGTCGCGCTCTTAAGAATTAGTTGCAGTAACTACTTTCTGAGCAAAGTTATTGACAATTTTTATTATGAACGAGAGAACGAGAAATAAGCGCGAGTGTTGGATAGCAGTGCAACTCAGACATCACACATTTCACAGCACTGTTTGCAGCGTTGCCAGAAAACCGACATGACCCACTATCGATGTATCGATATGCATCGCAGCAATAGCGGTTGGTTCGTTGGAGCGGAGTGGAAGTCGCCAGCCAGTTGAAATAGTTCGGAATTATTAGAATTTCTGAAAGAAATCCCAACTTTTGGTGGTGCCACAAGTTGCAGCTGCTGTCGCTGCATCATTGGGAATATTTCAACAGTTTCACACGCATTAAATGTTGCTGCCACAAGCGCTTAAGTACATAAAATCAATACCCCCGGAATAAAAACAACCAGGAGTCCCGTTAGAAGCGCGTAAATTCCGTCAGTTTTTCAAGAGCTTCAGTGATAAGAAAATGTGCGAATCGGCAGGCGCAGGCGCGCTCTTCCCCGACAAAATTTTCCGACTTTTCCTGCAATGCGAGCGGCGACGCCACAATCCAATGGCCACAGTTTACGTTCGGAAGTCGATGAAAGCTGTGTGCTGGCCGTGGCCAACGGAATTTTAACCGTTGCATGTGCGTTACGCGAGTGTGTGTGAGTGTGTGCCATGCGCGCGTCTGTGTGCCATCCGTGTAGTAGAGGAGCAGCGAACGAAAAAACGGAACGTCTGCTTTAACAATTGCAAACAGAAAACCAACACACACAAACACACACATCACAGAGAGCAAGAGCGGAGCTTAAGCTGCATCCGGGATTCGGTTGAAATAGAAAAAACTATAATTAGATTGGCGTCCAGCATTGCAGTGGATACCTGGAAGCACAGGGACATCCACCCGCAGCAGCACAGGTGAGTGGCGGAATTTCGCTGTCTCCATGGAGTGGCAATCATTCGTTTCAGCTGGGGAGGGGATGGATTCCGGGGGTGGATTCCGGGCCCGGGCTCTGGCTCTGGCTCCGGTTGCTGCCTACAACAGACACTCTTGGTGGCATGTCCATGTGTCTCGCTCTCTGGAAGTGTGGGAGTGTTGTTGTGGCGACACAATGCTGCCGACCACAACAACACACACACCGCCCTTCCCTTTAGTTTTAGCCTCTAATTAAAGCCTTTTTTTATCAGCACTTCTAGCTATATTTGGTTAGCGCTTCGCTGCTCTTGTGGCACATTTTTGTGTGTGTTTGTTTTGTCTACAAATGCCTGGAATTTAACAGTTACGGCAGCAGCAGTGCAGCGGCTGAGGAAGCTCTGCCCACGCACGTTTTCGATTAATCCCCGCATCAAATGAAGCGAAGCAATGACAGTGAAAATCGATTGGCATTGGCACGCTTCCCTCTATGCCAGTGTGTATGTGTGTCTGTCTGAAACGAGTCCGCGGGGAGCAGTCCGGAACGGAACATTTCTGGCCGAGGCAATCATAAACGCGGCTATAAAAAAAGCAGCTCATCCAGTGGTTGCTCATGTTGGCCAGGGGGGCCCGCCCTGTCATACTAATGCGTGCAGAAATTGAAATTCCGTTAGTGGGAGCGATAACCGTTATTCATGCATGCATGAATTCGCATGTTTGTGTGTGTATGTTTGTGTGTTTCGCCGTTTTTGCATAATTTAGATGACCTGCTGCGCTGCTGGCGTCAACAGCGACCGCGACGGCGACGCTAACGCCAACGCATGACCGCCAATGTCTTGCTGTTGTTCTTGGCCTGCTCTCTCTCCTCCTCGTACTTCTCATCTTCTTGTTTCCCCCCTCACCAAGGCGGCCACTCTGCTCTTTCAGAAATTATTTTTAAGTTTGTGGGTGCCAGGGGCGCCAGGGGCGTGAATGGGAGGAAGATGTGTGGGAATGTGTGCCGCCGTCGCCCCAGCCCTCAAGGTCATTTACATTCTGTTTTATTTCTTTTCAATGAGCGTTTCGTTGCGTTTTCTCTGTTGTTTTTTGTTTATCTTCAATTTACATTTTTTCCTTCCTTCTTTTTTTTGCATTATATAATTTGTGGCGTTTTTTAGGGGCGGGGTGTAGTGGGTGCGCGGTTGGGCGGTTGGGCGTTGCTTTTGTGGCAAGTTCAAGTGCAGCAGTGCCCAGACGACGGCCTCGGCTTGCGGTTGCTTTTTTGTTGAATGTTTTGCCAATATTTTCGCCAATGACAACACACTCACACACACTCATACAGGGGGGCGGTGGTGGTGTGTGGCCCCGCCCAGTTGAGTTGTTTACCTTGCCAATATCTGAATTTGCGGGTATTTTTATTATTTTGCATAACTAAAGAGGAAACAGCAGAAAAAATAACAAGAGAAAGAAGAAACAACAGATAAGAAAACAAGAGAGAGAAGAAACAACAACACAACAAAAAGTGGAGGAGGAAGAAACAAAAAAACAACAGAAAAGCAGCAACAAATGTTGAAAAAAATTGTTTATACTGCAATGGGAGGATTGGTCGTACACTCCGGCAACCGAAGCTTTTGATACCCTAGAAGATCTTTTGTTTTCCTGACATAATTACGTATACTAAAATTTCTGTAAGTTGTGCTAGAATATCCTTAGAAACAATTAATATTTCTTCACAGAGAATTTAGCTTTCCACCGATTAGTCCTAAATCAGCCATAAGATACAGTACTACAATTCGAAAGCATCTCGTGGTTTACTTTTGGTACCAATTCGTTTTTTAGCACAATGTTTTTTTATTTAGTTTTATTTATGCCCTTACATTTCAATGGTTCACGATTTTTTTGGTATATTTTGTGTAATGGTAAATCTTCCATCTTATCTGCGTTTGCAAACTTCCAGTCAAAGTCATAATACCCTTCCTCCTTCTAGAGTAAAGAAAACGCACCCGGCAACAAAACCAGCAACAAGAACAAGAACAGAAACGGGAGCCGTAGCGGTGGGGAGAAGTAGCGCCATTGAGGCGCACAATTTTCCCCGTCAGAGGAGGATTGCAGGGACTAAAGAGCTGGAGGTTGGGGATGTGGGTGGAGACCAGGGAGGGTTAGGTTAAAGTAGAAACAAATTATACGACACACCCCCCTCTCACCGTACGATGGATGGTGGGGTTTCGGTGGGGTTTCGGTAGCGCCCCGCCCGCATCAAGTCAATAAACAAGCAGCAGTTACAGCAGCAGCAGCAACAACAACAACAATGGGAAAATATTGAAGGATGAAAAGGAAGGAGAGCCGCCGCCCGTCAGCTTTTATATGGCATTTCCCCAGTGCCATCGTTCCGTTGCGTCCCGTGTAGAGTCTCGTTCCCCCATTGCCGCTCTCCATTAAAGCTCAGTGCACACACACAAACACACAAAGGAAAACACACACACACAACATGCTCGTACATTTAACGGTTCCCAGCACCCCAAAGAGCAGTTTGTCTCTCTCACACCACCAGACTGCCATCGCCGCGCCGCAGCCACACTCTCAGTCAGTGACTCTCTCTCTCTCTCACTCTGTGGTGTTTGCTCTCTCCTTCTCCCCCTCCTGCGATGACAGAGTATTTGTCAATGTTGCTTTTCTTGGCTTGTCATTTATTCCATCATTTATGCAAAATTTTATTGCTTTTTCTTGTCTTTTGGTTTGCATTGACAGACTAACGGGGCAGGCTGTCGTACAAGGGCTAAGGGGCTAAACTATTGGGAGGGGCACAAGACCCAGCAACCACAGAAAGCCAAAGGAAATACTTGCCAATTAAATGCATGCAAATGCATGTACTACATTAGTTGTTGGCTCTCTGGAATCGATGTTACCTGAGAGAATAATACGTATTACGAGTTTTTATTTAAATTCTATTATTAAGAATTTATTTAGCCAGACAGATCAAAAACCAAGTTACGTTTATGTAGGTAGAATGAGTAATATATATAGATAGTTGGCTATAACCACGTCTTCAAGTTCTGCCCCCATTAATAGAGAAAAAGGTGTAGGAGCCATAATTAAAACAGATTTGTAGATCGAACAATTGATTACCTGCATACCTACATTTATATCATACAGATATTATTTCCATGGGTATTTTTATGGTTCATATTTCTGTAATAATTGTTTGGAAATTAAATCTGACCTGAGTATGTATCGGGTATCCTCCCATGGTCGAAATATCAACCACATGTAATATTGTTTCTCGTTTTCCCCTCTGATTTTTTGTCCTCGGTTTCGAAGGCATTTCTTGTGCTCGCTGGCGTGCGGCTAATTAAAGCGAATGCCCCATGGGCAGTGGCAACACAGTAACTGGAACTCCAGGCAATTACTTGGGTGTCCTGTGGCCTGTGGCCCCCATCAACATCAACATCGGGGGAGAAGCAGAGCCAGAGTGTGCTTTGAACTTATTTCAATCTCGCTGGTTGCGTGGCATGCGGCATAGAACAAAGCCCCAATACGAGTACTGGGGCATACATAATTATGCGGAACCCAAAACCAAAACCAAGGCAGACCTTAGATCCTTTTCCCGATAAATGCCACTAAATAATACATTTTCCTGTGGCCACGACAGCACGAAGGGGCCCTGCGGAGGGGCCTCCTCTCGAATCGGGCACAAAGTTGTTCCTTCCTTCTGCTGTACTTGTGTACTTTGTGGCAGCTCTTGTTGCATGCCTCACTGCGTTTTCATTATACGACAGAGAGAGAGCAAGTGAGTGAGGGAGAGAGCTGGATGGCTGCAAGCGGTTCAAGGGCATTTCCCTACAACAAAAATACAGAAACAATGGCCAGCGCCTTTTAGGTAAATGAAAAGCTTTGGCAAATAAAACAAATGCGTGCACTCGCATTTAAATGCTGTCCTGTGCTGAGCTGTCCTGTCCTCTGGCCTCTGGCCGCAAATTGCGCCAATTAATTCCCAGACATGATGGCAGGACATGCGCGAAGGATAAAAAAGTAAATCATGATTTCAGCAGGGATTATGGGGGGGCCAAGCATTTACGTAGAAAATTTGCGCGCCATAAAACTGGGCGCTGGGTGCTCACAAAATTATGCTCACAAGCGCAAAAGATCAAAAGTTGCCGCCGACCGACTGTAGCTGTAGTTAAGCGCCTTAGGAGCGGAGCGGAGGAGCCAACTTGCGTACAATGGAGCGTATACGCAATCCCATTTTGGGCAGCAGCTTAATTGCAGCCAAAGGGATGGGAGCAGGGGAGCAGGGCAAGAAACTAAACTAACAAGCAACTAAACTTTCCCTCTGTCTTTCGGTGTGTCTGTCGTTCAGTTCTGTTCTGCTTCCTTCCACATAATTAACTTTTAATGGCAAAGCCAAAAACAAATCCTCGCCTCGTGCCACACACACACACAGAGCGAGTATGAGGTGCAACAAAATGACTATTGCTCGAGCTTAATGGCCTAGGAAATATTCATTAAACATTTGCAAATTGCAATTGTTATTTGTTTTGCCTTAAACGGATTTTAATTGATTTTGCACTTGAAATTCTCTGGAATGATGGCTATTTCTTGTGCGGCAACTCCGTAACTCTAAGGCGTGATAAATTCCTGAGCATTTGTAGGTAATTCAATTGTAAATTCTCTTTAGCACCTACACTTGTGTGGAATTTTCCATTGAAAATTGTATTTAATGTGCAAGAAATAATTTCCAGTTAAATAAAACAATAATATAACAAGTGATAGCTATAGCTATGCCTTGTGCCTTGACATTTGTGGAACAATGCCAATAAAGTTAATTATTAGTAACAAATTTCACATGAGCCAACAGCTGCATTCCCGCCCTTAACCGTTTGGTTAAATCATAAATAATTATATAATAGAAATAATAATATTTATTACATTTTTCGTACTTTTTCCTGCAGTCTCAAGTTGCAAAAGTCTCGACTGTACTTGTGCAAAACCTTTCACTGCATTTATTTTGCACGTTAAATCAATAAAAACTGCTATTGACATTAACTTTTGGCTGGTGAAGCATTCCAGCACAGAGCTATTTTTGGTTATTTCACGTGGATATCACGGCACAAAGGGCTGTGCCTTTGCCAGGACTTAAACCATTGTTGATGGTTAAATGCATATTTCATGATGTCTCGGGCGTCGACGCTCTCGTGTCCATTGGCCCACCTGCACGGACCGACCGCCGGAACGAGTCCTTTGACTGGCATTTCGACAGGCATTGCTGCCTGGCAATGCTTCAGTGTATTTTCGTTGCTTTTTGCAGCCTTATGGCGGCCGTGAACCGCACGGTGCTAAAAGTGCTCAATGTCGCATGAAAGCGGAGAGCGGATAGCGGATAGCGGAGAGCGGATAGCGGAGTGGAAGCGAGTGGCATGTCAGGTGGCAGTCGGGTTGCCTTGTAAAGTGTGGCACGTTGCACAATTTAAAAAAGCAGCCGAACAAAGCCGCACAGACTGACTGGTGCGGCAGAGTGGCAAAAGTAACACGTACCAAAAATATGGCTGGGGGCAAATGTGCAATCATTCATCTCGAGAACTACTCCACAATGCATTCCACTCGCCCGTTAGCTACCCTGCCACACTGCTGCTGCCTCTCTCTCTCTCTCTCTTTCAGAGGCAGTCTCGTCTCTGTCTGTCTCTGTTTTTGAAATGGAATTCAAAGAACCCTCTGACTCTTCCATTTATAACGAAATGTAGTTGGCTTTTTATCAATATTTAAGCAGGCTAAAAGGTTTCCCTCCCATAGAGATTCCATTAGTTTTATTCTCTCTGTCTGAGATCCCAGAGCCTGGGATCTTCCTTTGTTGATGACGGGCCGCCCTCGGGGCGTATACGCAATCAAAAATTGTGTATCACATGACAAATTCAATCAGACAAAGCACACGACCTAATTGAAGCGAATGCGAATGGGAATGCGTGTGCTCTCGGCCGGCGGCAGTGCCTGGGCAAAGACAAATGTTGACTGGCTGCCAGCTAGACCAAAAATATTGTGCTACATACAGCGAGAAGCCAGATAGAGTCAAGCAGTTCATGCAGGGAGCAACACACAGACATCAGACAGCAGACAGTAGAGAACACAGCCGTCAGGCATCCATCCATCCATCCAGCAGCAAGCCATATCAATTATTCAGGCATAATTTGAAACATTGTCGTACGCTCAACGAGCACTGTTCTCGGCTCTAGCCTAGTGCATAGCATTGTGATATCCTAGATAAAGCGAGTCAATTCTTTTGACAATTACTTAGCCATTTGTAGCTAAGAAACGATGATAGATGATAGCCTCCAAATGAATTATTTATGTACATACATTTGAACCTACAACAGGCCTTTGAACCCGAACTTTTCCTGCTTTTTCCATCACCGAAAATGTTTCAAAAGTTTTGCCATTTGCATTTCTGGATATGTGAGGCTCATATTTTATTTATTTATTTTCTATTTTGCGAGTACAGGATAGTTCTTTAGTCGCCACACCACAAAATATCATTCCCACTGGCTTCTGGCTTTGTCCTTAGCTCTCCCCCCCTTCTGCCTGCCTCTGCACTCGGTTGAGTTTTTGCCTGAAAACTTTTTAAATTATTTAAATGAGGAGAAAATGTACACACAAAAGGACGAAGCTCTCGACAACTTTTTCGCTCTCCCAGTTTTATATATCATATTCTTTTGCATCTTTTTTTCCCTTTTTGTTTATTATTTTAGATCGGAGGCAAACGCACAACTTTTTGCCGCTGTGTGTGTGCACGTAAAACCATTTGGTAGAAAGCATTTTTATGTGCCATGTGCGAGTGAGTGGGTTATCCGTAGGGTTATTCAGGTTATTCGGTCTTGCCAGAGGAAGATAGGACACAGCACAGCCACGGCACAGCCACAGCACAGCGCCACTTGGCCACTAATACCAATTAGCGTGCCCTGGAAAGTGTGCTTCAAATTATGTGCCCTAAGGGGGGGAGATGCGCATAGTTGATATTCCATATTGGGGTTCCGGGATGGCTAGCATATGCCCCCATCAAACACCCCATCAGCTCACATCCATCTACACAAATCCCCGGACAAAGCCCCTCGAGGCAGGCCGAGTGCGGGGCGTGTATTTGTGTTTGTGTGTGTGTTTGTGCGTCTGGCTGATAAGGAAGCAGCAGAACAGCAGTGGCAACAGCCACTCCATTTGGCTTTCATCGTAAATTAGTTATTGGCATGTTATACCAAACGATAATGAAACTTTACCCTCCCCCACTGACTCCCATTTATCTCTCTGTCTCTATCTTGTAGCAACATGTATGTGGCTTGAATCCGTGCAGGAGAACAACTACATACAGCCAGGGAACAGCCAGAAAACAACCAGAGGACAGCCCACCAAGCAAGCAACCAACCACTAGTGGGATATTGGATATAGCTGGGGACATAAAATGCATTTACATTTCGAGCGGAACATCAACACAAAATGCGACTGCACGATACTCTCCCTGTCCTGGATGGGAAAGGTGCCAGATGATATACCCGAGGTAAGTGCTGAAGCCGCCCTGCCCTGCCCTGCCCTGACCTACCTCCCACCCAACAATAGACCAAAAGCCATTAGGTGTGCGCTCCAAACTGTCATTATCCCCCTGTTGTCCCGGCCCATTTGTCCTTCATCTAGGGGTTCAATATTAATTCAATAAATACTGGACACTGTCCATTAGGCTGTGTGGCATTTTAAACTATCAAGAGGGGAGGCATTCATGGGCAGGCTTGCCGTAAGGAGCCTCTGCTGTGACCCTGACTCTGGCTCTGGCTCTGGTCGTATTCCCTAATGTCCCTCAGCATTGCATTAATTTCTGGTTACGTTGGCCCGACGCTTTTCAGGCTTCAAATTGATTTTACATGCCCCCTCCCCACCATGGGGCAATCGATTGGTGGATTTTATGGGGATTGGGAAATAAAAGAGCGAGGTGCTGGCACGCTGCTACGCTGGTTGACTGTCTGAGTGGATGGGCCGTAACTTTTCCAATCATTATGAACTTTCAATGCTTGCACAACAAACGCCATATAATCCTTTTTATATTGAATATAAAAATCCAATCACGTCTGTCTTTCGGTATCCTCCACGTGCATTCTCCCAGCTACATCCTCGTATATCCTATCCCTCCTACTCTTACAGTTCTTTCACTCTCCTTCTGCTCCTTTTGCTGGTAACCCTCAGATGGTTATGCTCCCACTGATGGTTCTGCCTCTACTCTGTTGGCTCTGCCTCTACTCTGTTGGCTCTGCCTCTTCTGTGATGGTTCCGCTCCTTTAGATACAGATACTTCTGTGTTTTGTAGCGCAAAATTAAAGTTAAGTGAAATGTGGCCCACGCAGCAGCAGCAGCAGCAACAGCCTCAAGTGGATCTCCCTACGTATATCTGGTTTCCTTTCTGTTTGTGGCGCCCATAAACTCGTTTTGCGATTTATTTAACAGTTTTCAATTTCGTTTTCAACACTCGTGTATGACTGACTCTCCGGGCATCCAAGTGGGCTGTGGGCTGTGGGGTGTGGTTGTGTGTGTGCGGCCACGGGACACGTGTCGAGGTTTGTCAGAGTGCGGCCGACGCGTGCTCTTGCTATTTCCTCATTTCCACATTTCCCGTTTCCATTTCCATTGCCATTGCCACTGCCATTCCGATTGTGAGTGGTGTGATGCAAGTGCGCTAAGCCACAAGCTTAATTCCTTGTTACGCCCTGGCAGCAATTTACCAGCGATAAGCACTTCCCCTACCCCTCTTATCTTTCCCCTTTTTTTTGCCACCCTCTGGACAATCAGTTCAGTGAGGGGAGTTGGCCTCATTCCCCTTTCCACTGGCAATAAATCATCTGCATATTAAAACAAGCGAGAAAACACTCTCGAGAGTGTCCAATTTGCCAGGGAATCATAATATTTAACAACTGCGTCGCCATTAATAGAATATTGATGATGGAGTGTGCGGTGCGTCATCGCGATGCCTTTGTCTCTGATTTATTGGCTATAGAACAACGACAGCAACATCCTTCGAGTGGATATCCATGCTCTCAGCTTGTAGCAGAATATCATCACCAAAGGCAAAGGCCAAGCTGCTCCTGCAGCGGAGTCTGTCATATGCAGAAGGATATACCCAACCCAAGCCAACCCTGCATGGCCATTTCCATTTTCATTTCCATCGTCTGCTTCGTTGCTTCACATCCCAAGGGTTGTACTCACAAATTGACATGCCAGCGGACAAGGACAAGCACAACTCAAATCGTAAATGGAAATTTAATAGCAATACTCTTGGATTTTTCTTGTATGCACATCGCACACATGTCCACAAATATATTTGAGGCATGCTTCCAGGGCACTTTTGCCGCCACATCATAATTTCCTCTTCAGTGGTGGAAGGACATTACATTATGCAGAATCCATAACAAATAAATTCTAATGAGAATAATGTGTGAAAACGTTAGCAAGGAGTGGGAAAACATTCCACTTTTCTTTAATTTGTTGCCATTATTGTGCTAGCATCGATTTTGCCTATGCGCAAGAGTACAGTGCGTTTCAGAAGAATAATTTAGCTGAATCTTGTGATAAAGCTAAATCGTAAAAATACCGAATCGTTTGCAACGAACGGCTCTTGAAATATAAATCATTGTGCACCCAAAACTAACTAAATATTCAAAAATAAATAGGGAGAAAGAGATTTCTTTTCTTTGGGTTTTTGGAGGTTCCCCAGCACAAATTTTCAATATAAATTCTACTAAATTTATGCACCTGCTGGCAACTGTGTCCAACAATGATCCAACAATAATTACGAAACTTACCTTTTCGAATCTATATTGTTGAGACATTTACAGCTGTACATCTGGCAAAATGGCATTTAAACTGCCAGCGGAGGAAGAAAGTCGAGTCGAAATGTATTTTGCATATTTATGCCAAGCGCAGAAGTGTGCTACAACTTTTGTGTGTCTTGCTGCTGCAAAAGTTTCGAATAATGCAAAAAAGAATAACAGTTCTGCTGAGGAAAAGCTGAAGTTGAAACTGAAACTGAAGCTAAAGACGCTGCTTAATGCTGGCTGCTGGCTGCTGATGATGGCCTGGCTGAAATGGTTCACTTAGCGTAATTAACTTGGCAACTTGGCTGATGAAGTCTGCCAAAGGGAAGCGGCGTCATTAGTAGTCAGAGGAGAGCTTAACATCATTAATATTTGAAACTGCCACTGCCACTGCCACTGGCACTACTACTGCCACACACAGCGAGGACAATCCGTTTCAATTTTTTTTGTACGCTTTTTGCACAGTTTTAATTACGCGCAGTAAAAAATAATTGAGTTCTTTTCAATCTTTGTGCCCAGACGACGACGACGACAACAGTTGAGTGGCCGGGCCGACTGGGCCACTGGCCACTGACCACAAAACCACTTGAATGCCCCTCCTGGCTAGTCCCAGTCGCAGTCGCTGGCTAATTATGTGCAGCAGACCATTATCCCTATGTACCATGTACATTGTAAAATATCCCCATGGCAACCGCCTGCGCACAGAAAACACGGAGAACCTCCCCGACGCTGGTGTGTGTTGGTGCGTGTTTTTAGTTCATTTCGAAGCGCTCATAAAAATGCCGAGCTGTTGCCACCTTTCGATACGCCTCCACGCTTTTATTGTATGCAAGCGAAACTCGCTCTCGCTCTCTCTCTCTGCAGCTCTCCAGCTCTAGAGATTCATGTCATTTTGGTTGCTTTAAAGCTAAAGTTTGGTCCAACTTTCATCAGCAACGGCAGCCAGCAGGCAGCAGCAACATCAGCCCTGAAAGTATGCAACGAAATTCGGCCGAAAACTCATTTACTCGGAACACAATACACTGAGAGAAATACACTCTTAGATCTGTGGTATTTATGGGATATTTGGTGCACAAATCGTATGGAAATTTCTTTTGGCTACACATATTTTTTTCGCTCTGTGTACGCACACCCCCATAAACATACGCACACATACGCACGCTGACAGGGGGAACGGCGTGCTCACGCGTAATAAATGTATTACGTGCCTGCTCGTAGTAGTGTGTCCCATGCTCGCACCCAGTCCCACCCACACAGACCACCGCACTCAATCTGAGCTTATTTAAACAAGGAAAAGCCCCCTGGCAACAGCCTCAGCCCCAGCGCTCAGCGCTCAGCCCCACCCTCAGACCGTGTTACGTTTGTTACGCTTGTTGAACAGGTGCCGATTACAAGTGCCAATTTGGCTGTGCCTCCGCTGTGCCTGCGAGTTAATTGAAAACTTTTTAATTGTTTAGGCACGGGGCAGCATTTTGAAATAAACTTGGCTTAGTGGCGCTTCGGGCTCTGCAACTGATTTATGGCCATGTCTTTGGCCAGGGCCTGCCGCTGACAGTTTCAATTAAGGAGCAAAGCACAGGGCCAGCGTCTTGGTCTTCGGTCTTCGGACTGATGCTCTGTGCTCCGTGTCTCGGGTTCCTTTGAGTGGCGCCAGAGCCTGAGCGAGAGAAAGACTGCAATTTCAAACAATCGAACGGGGCAGCCAGCCATCCATTGATTCACGTCGAGAGTTCTGTCCTGCCCTGCACTTCGATTGTTTGTTCTTGGCACTCTCTGGGCCCTGTCTCTGACTAACAACTGTAATTTAATGTGCCCAGCAGCTACACTGAGAGAAAACCATCACTGTGATACTCCGTTGGGAAAAGCAAAAGGTTAGCGGCTATTCCAAGTAAATAAGAAATTTAAAATTTCCACATCTTTGCCTTGATAGTGGAACCTTTTTTTGCTGCAGTGCACGACTGTGCATGTACAGCCCTGAAACTACAATACAGGAGAAACCACACATACATGGCTCAATCATGCCCAATACTCGTAGCCAGCTGCACTCTCGGCCATCGACTTTCCACGCCCCGGTCTTCACACTTGGGTGACGTTGTGGCTTTCAGTTGTGTCATTGATTGGTTTACCCAGCATTCTGTTTGTTTGCATTGGCTTCGATCGAGAGCCACGTCCCAGGATTTGTGGTTTTTCTATGTGCCATGCCTCTCCTGCCACTCCTGCCACTTCTGGCAACCATTGTGTGCGACTGACCGCAGCATACACAGCTGCTGTTGCCGCAGCCCAGCCACCAGCCAGCAGGCTAACCATCATTTCCGTTCAATTGTTGCATGCTGCATCAATCAATCAATTATGCAACCGAGCCCCGTCCATTGTGATTGCATAAGGCCCGAACTATTTCAGGCGCCCCTGCGTGCTGGAGAACCAAAAGTAATTTCAATCGGAGCTGCTCGTTGCTTTTAATTGTTTCAACATACGCATACCAATGTGAGCCTGTTCCTGTCCTGCAACGAAGCTTTGAATGCACTTTAATTTGGATTCCATTTGCGCACCCATCCATCCCTCCTCCCTCCTCCATCCATCCACACAATGAGAGCAGCTCAGAGTTTGGGGATGCAGAATGCATCCATTTTCAGGATGGATGTCAGCTGCGATGCTCTCATGCTCCATTTGTCAGCAACAGACAGGAGGACAGACACCTCATCTCTGTTGCTCATCTTCGCACTGGGAGAAGCGACACATTCAGAATCAGGGGAAACTCATTTCGCTTTGTGCTCCTTTCTCTGCGAGACGTTCCCATTCTCCACACTTTCTCACCCCTCGATTTTCGCTCGGTAATGTTACAAAAGATGAGTTGCACTTGAGCATGCTAAAATGCGTTATTAAGTGCATAAATATGCAATGTGCTGCAACCTTTGCACTCGCCAGCATCCAGTCCCCCAGCGCCTGCCTCCCACCTGTCTAACAATGGCCGCCGCCGCCGCCCCTCTTCAGGTGAGCCGTCGAGTGGTTGGATGGATGGGTGGATGGTTGGGTGGGGATGGGCTACATGTGAGAAGAGCTTTTGAAATTTAATAAAATGCAAATTCAAATGCAGCAACCAGTCAACCAGACACACCAGCATGTGCCACACATGCCACGCCCAATGTTCCCATTGTCAGGCAAAAAGGGGCCTCTGTACCCTCGTCTTCCGTCTGTGCAGTGCAACAACTGGAGGACTGGCAACACGCTAATGAGTTGAGTTTTGTCTCCATCTCTTGCCCCCAAAAAGTACACACAGGGACGGAGAATAGGCGGGTCGCGCGGTAGTTCGGTCGCTCTGTCGCCATGGGCCGTGTGGTAGGCATTATGCAAAGAAGAGAGCAAAAAGGATGCACTGAAGCGACTGCCCTCAAACAACAAATTGTGGTAATGGAAAATAGCAAGAAATACTGTGCGGGTCAGGCCTATAAAACTGGGCGAAAATAACAAAATAAAAAAGAGCTTTCCAAATAAAAAGTACATGCAAAAACGAATAAAGCTGCCAATATAATAATTAATGTATCTAGTAGGATATAAATAAACATATAATATAATTATATAATTATAATATATATAATAATAGTAGTAATAATAATAATTAATACCCTGTACTTGAAGAGTGTACTCTGGCTTCAAAATAATTTCAAGAGAGTTTTTCCTTGACTTTATAAAGGCTCCTAGAGGCAGCTAGAATACCAGTTGACCCTTGCATTCATTTAATCTCATTTCACATTTCGTTTCATCTCAAATAAACGACCCTAAACTTTGGTAATATTATTGATTAAATATATTTGCTGCTCTGTTAACTTTTGACATGGGTTTGCTTTCTCGATCCCTAGAGACCAAATAGATTATAGTTATTCCTTTTTCATGGTGCCTTCTCTATAGGATAGAACATTTATGTGCCTTTATTTAATTCCCTGAAACGCACTGTAATTTTAATTATTTTTAAATTTAAAAGGCAGCCAAGGGGAAAAAGCATAACATTAAAAAGAGGCAGAGTGAGAGAAATAAATGTATAAAAATCGATACAACTTTTGGGCGGGCATTAAAAAAGGATCAAACGGTGGAACACGTGTGCGCACAGCACCGCCAGGAGGCGAAACGCACACGGATATCTCTATGCTATCCCAGCGTATGCGGTGTATCCTTGTATATCCTTGTAGGTATACACATGTAAGTCACAGGACAGAAGCCGCCGCAGGGAGACAGAGACAGAAAGAGAGAGAGAGCGAACAGTTCTAAGGAGCACCGCACACCCATAAAAAAGTTGCCAGTATTCCCATTCCCATTCCCAATCCGTATTGCCATTGGCATTGGCATTGTCTGGTGGGTCTGGCTCTGGCTCTGGTCTGCCTTTAGTCGATTGCCTTGGCTTTCACAGGGCCTGGGTAACGGGCAGGGGCGGCGATGAGACCCTTAAGCCACCTTCCCCAAAAGGTTTTCCTCAGTCTCTGCCTGTATCTCGGTCTGTCTTGGGCTCTGTCGAGAAGCCCTTTCACACCAAACCGTGTGCTGTGTTCCGTGTGTGTGTGTGCTCGTGGCACAAGTGGCAAAATGTTGTTACGTGAGCATTAAACCATATTTTAAGTTATTAAGTTATTGACAAAAGCTCACGTCACCCCTTATGTCGGGGCTTGGCTCTGGCTCTGGCTCGGACTGGCTCTGGGGTTGGGGTTGGGTGAGGGTTGGGTAAGGGTTGGGTTGGGTTGGAGGACACTTGTGCGCTGCTTATCCCTTATGGCTTACAGTGCTGCCACGCCTAGGCGCACACAGGCACTCAGATCTATGTACATGTATGTCGTATGTCCTGTATAATGCCTGAATTATATGTCTGAAGGATAAAAACTTTTGTGTAATACGAGGAGTATCCCGTACTCGTGCTCGTGCTCGGCACTTTTTCAATTTCTGTCCAAGCTGTTGGTCCGTTGCTCCGCATCTCTTCTCTTGAAATTTCAGCTGTAAATGGAAACATAAATATTGCAGACCGCCCGCCCGCCCGCCTGCTTGCCCCAGTGGGGCGTCTGCTGCGGTAAAAGTTTCCATCTCCGTTGCAGTCATTCACTCACATGTCCAATCCACTGGCTGGCCAGAGCACTCTGCGCTCTCTGGCTCTGGGGTATCCTTTGTGTGTGTGGTGTGACTGTGACATATTTTACTCTTTCTGTTGCTCTTTCTGTTTCTGTTTCTGTTGCATTCTCGCAGGCGCTATGCCGGAATGTCAGGCCACCTCCGGAGTCCGACTCCAGGTAGCCTTTTTCATCTGCAAAGGACATGAGACAAAGGCAAAAGTCCGCTGGACATGCTTGCAGGAAATTGAAATACAAGTTATTAGATTTCTTTGACAGCCGCCGAGCAGAGCAGAACAAAATAGGAAAGAAAAGCGAAGAGAAGAGCTAAAGCCACATCCCAGCCCATATATATTGAAAGTCGTAAATTGTTCTCGACTTTTGAATGCTTAAAGGATTATTTGCTGTGTTCCTTGCTGCTGTTCTATTTTCATTTACATTTTCCTCTGCAGTTGTTCTTTTCTTTTCTTTTTTTTTGGGGCGAGAAACAAAATACATGGCACATAAATTGCCTTTGCAAAGGACACATTTGGGTCTCTCTCGCTCTCCCTCTCACTCTGTGACTTAATGTCCGAGCAAATAAACACACAGACACATTTGGGGATGGGTTGTTCGTGGCTCTGCTGCTGTCGTCAGTTGGTTTTGGTTGCACAGTTTTTCCTTTTGTTTTCCCAATGCCAAATCAACCACCGCCGACGCAGATAATTTGCCAAGGGAGTTGTTTTATGGCCAAAGGCTGGGCAGAGCAGGGCAGTGCAGGGCAGGGCGAGTATGTCTTAATATGTGTGGCTCTCTGGCTCTGAATGTGGGCTGTGGCGAGTCGTGGGGCGCGGGAGTCAGGCGCCATGACCTACTTTTGTGTGGCAACTTTTTCAATTTGTTTGTTGCTACCAGGAAGGGGGAGGGGGGAGTTTTGCTTGGCTTGGGCCAGAAGTTTATTTCATAAAATACAATGCAAAGAATGTTGGGACTAAAGTCTACTCATAAAGCTTTCAATGGATTAACTAAGGACTCTCCTGCGTGCCACCGTACTACTGCTGCTGCTGCTGCAGGATCAACAGCAGCAGCCACATCAATGCCCAGCTGCCCCGATCGAGCTGCGGCAGGGCCGCATTCGTCTTGTCGTCATCCGTCTTGGCCTCCGTCTGGTCCTCTGCACGCGTCCTCGTGTAGAGCATATCCTCGGGTCGCATTTGTCGCGAATCCTCCTCCTCGTCGTCATCGGACATGTTTGGCGGTGCGGCGGCCGTGGTGACCTTGCCCGTCATCATCAGCAGTTGCATGCGTTGCATGGGCGTCAGTGGCGGCTCGTCCGTGGGCCGCTGCCAGTGCGGTGGCGGCAGAAAGGGCTCGTACGTCTGCGGCGCCTCCTGGGCCCTGTAGCCGTAGACGAACATCTGAACGAACAGAGAGACGGTGCTGAAGTCCGTGATGACGGCCTTCAGCGTGCCACTGGAGTAAGTGGCTGTACTCTGCCACAGGTGCCACATAGTTGGGATCCAGGCCGCTTCTGTCCGAATAGTGCTGAGGAAAAACAAGGATTAATCAGGGCAACAGAAATCCGGGCTGCACCTACGCCAAAGATGACAAACTTCACGTAGGTTATGGAGTCGCTGTCGACGTAGTAGAACACCACCGTGTGGTTTGTTTCCACCGCGGACTCGTTCGGGGAGGTCTGAAAGGTTTCGTACACCAGCTGATCGCCTGCGAAACGAATCATAAATCATGTTACAGGATCAACTCAATTAATTCATGGCTCTGCATCACTCACCCGGCTGCCGGTGGCCAATTTCAATGACCTTGTCGATGTTATCAAACTCCAGACTGGAGCCAGAGCCGGGACCCTCCGTCTCTGTTTCCGTTTCAAGGTCTTCCTCCTCCTCCTCCTCCACCTCCAGGGCATCCCGCTTGATATTATCGTAGAGCTCTGTGAACTCCTTGCTCGCCTGCCCGAACTCGCCATCGTCCTCATCGGCGTCATAGTCCTCGAAGGGCTGCAGCTCGCCTTCAAACTGTCGATCGCGATTGATCAGCAGCGAGGGATTGACATTCAGAACGGTGTGATTGAAGCCGAATATCAATATGGTCACGTCGAAGGCAGCCGTGGGCAGGGGCTGGGTCTCTTCGTGGCTCTGATTGGTGCCCAGCACGCTGATCATGCCCACAACCAGATGATCCGTGTAGCTGAACTTCACCTCCGCGTATATGTTCTGAAAGCAAGGGGCCAAGAGAATCAGACACTCAATCCACTTTGGGGCGGAGTCAATCAAGCATGTCCACATCCATCAGCAGCTGCCACAATTTCCGAGCTGTTTACAGTCGGCTGCGTCGATTATTTTGTGTATTTTCTTGGGAAAAACTCACGTCATAATTGACTTAAGAAAATGCCTCAAATTGAAAATGCATTCAAGACGATTTTCACGGTATATATATTCTAGGAATAACAAGCAAATTCGTACACCCCACCCCTGCCCGTGCCACTGCCACTGCCTCTGCCTCATTAGCCCCGCAATCCCATTTGACTTTTTGGCATTGCCACAAAACTGCCACATTTTGAACATTTCTCGCCGAACACTCAAAGCCTTAAATTAGTTAAAGGCATGTTTATTTTGTGCTGTTCGCTAAAGTATTATATATTATAGTGCATTATGGTTACTTTCAATTATCGGGCCGCAGATGCCATTATTGGCTGTTCAAAAGTGTTACGTGTGCACGGCACACAGCTCATAATCCAATCTGATTTCAGGGCAAAAGAAATAAACAAAAAATTGAGAGACTAGTGGGGGAGAAGGATAGCGACTGCTGCATACCCTCCATGTGAAAATTGTGTACTTTGCTGGAAAGGAATATATGTAGGAATATTTATGGCTTTGTTTTGCTTTGTTGGAGAAACTTTAAATGTACAAAGGAGACATCAATCTGTGTAGTTTCATCTTCCCAATCAACTGCCTGTTACACATTCCCGCACAATCACAACATGCCCCTACTAGTAACAGGTACAAGAGAAGAAATGCCAAAAAGATTTGGTAAACAGTGGGCCCAGCGGCGCATGTACTGGATATAAATATACCGCACACACACACACACATCTACATATATGTAGTATAGACCCAAACTTGTTGTCGTCTGCAATGACGAAAAAGCGACAATTTGTTGTTTCTATTTTCGGTGCTGGGGAATATGCAAAACGAGGGGTCACTTCTATACTATGCTAATTCGCAATGGATACTCGAGAACTCACTTCCTCGGAGACGATTTCAATGTAAGTGATGGGCTCGGGTATCTCGTAGTTGAAGATCACACGCGGCTGTTCGCTTATGCCGGCAGGACGCGAGTGCTGCACATCCTTGAGCAGCAGCTGATCCCCCTCGATGCGCTGGCCAACGCCAAAGAAACGCTTGGCATCGCTGCCCCCGAGGAAAGCCTGAGAGGCAAAGATCAGCAACAGACAAAATACTTTTGCACACATTTTTCCCTTTTTTGTTTTTTTTTGTGTTTTTTCTCTTTAGTTGGTTGATTTTTGGTGGCACATTTTTAGAAAGAAACACTCGGCCCGAGACGATCGAGAGATCTTGCAACGCGTCGCGGCAAACGAACTTTGGCAACTGTGAAATGAGAATGCCGAGTACCGACTGCCACCGAGTGCTGGCCGCTGGGCTGCTATGTGCTCCAAGTGTTGACTGATCCGTCGGTCGCTGTTTTCGCTTTCGCTTCCACACAGAGAGCGAATGTTTGAGAGCAGCGCCAGATCTCGCGTGGCACACGGAACAGGCATAGTTCTCTTCTCCATTTGTTTTGGGCTTTTTCCACCCACTGCTGCTGCTGCTGCTGCTGCACTTGACCTCAAATCATATCTGGTCATCATTCCAGGCGGCCAACTCTTTGAACTCTTTGTCAACGACCCCTGTCGTATATCGGTCGGGACTCGACTCCCAGGCCCCATCCAACCCTTTCGAAATGCGTTTAAAATTGTCAACGAAAGTCGTAAAAATAGCCTGAAAAATATATGCATATATATATAGAATACGAGTAGGTGCTATATATATAAATAGCGTGTGTCTTTTGCAAAAGAGTTCTTTGACTTTGTCACAAAACACGGGGGGGTTGCCGATTGATCAGATCCGAATAATTCATCGGCCATTCATGCTTTGAACTCTACGCGCGAGTTACTTTTTTTTTTTGCTCTGGCCTAAGTGTGCAAACGCTTTGCGGGGGCTTTTGTAAATTGTTTATTTATGCCCCGCTAATTCTTTCATGTTTTTGTGGTTTTTGGTGTATCGCTTGCAGCCTCATAATTAATTTATTAAATGCTCATTTTGCATTATTTGTCCGTTTAGCCGCAGCTTTGTCCGTTAGCCAGATAAATCCTTCTGGCCAGATATGGAATGGCTGCTTCTGCCTCTGGCTCTAATGCTGGGCTCATGATGATAATGAAGCGGATGCGAATGCGAATGTGCCATGGGCTGGGGCCATGCATAATGGATGGCAATTATGGTTAATGCGCACAAGTGCGGCACGGTGTGGCCGAAATGTGCGGCACAGGCTGGCCTGGCAGTCAGGTGTTTGGATTAAAAATGATTTTGTGTGCACGGTATCCGTTGGGGTTGAGGGATATAGTCGATTCTGTGCTGATGATAGAGCCATACAGCCAAATGGTGTTCCATAGAGTACTGCTACTGCCAGGAGCCATTGCTCCCACACGAATGGCGCTGTAATCGAAACGGTCACGTACATGCAGCAATGCCGTAGATGAATATAATTAATATATGCCACAAGCTCTGCTCTGCTCTGCTACATTTACAGGGTACCTTTAAGTCGCATCTCTCTGCAGTGCCTGGGCCCGTTTTTAATTAAATTCTGCGTGTTGTTGTGAGTGTGTGAGTGGTGCAAGTGGCAGCATTTGAAATGGAGCATGGCAGTGGCAGCAACATCGGCAACATGACTGCAGTTTCGTGTGCCAAATGGCTGAAACATAAATTATGGAGAGCACCAGCCAATGCTGCTGCTGCATGCTACTGCAACCAGAAACTGCAGCATAATCAGATGCAGACACAGCGACAATCCGATAATAGTTTGTGCTCCCCTGTACGTACGTAGCGTAGCGTACCGCACCCTGTGGGGCCATAAATTTAGTTATTCCTTTCTGACTGAGCGATTGCACAACATTTGAGTGTTTCCTAAACGAATGTAGGCAGGATGTTGGATGCTGGCGTTGGCAAAACTGTTAACAAGCTTAAAAGTAGCCACTTAGACATCAGGCAACAGCAGGCAAGGCAGGGGCCACAGCTACAGCCACTAACAAGCCAAAGACATGGCCAAAGTGCGAGGCTGTCAACGCCTTGCCTTCCGAGTCGCATCGTGTCGTGTCGCTGGCTCTGACATTGATGGGGGCGACGGTGACGGCGACTGCTGCGGATGCCCCTGATGTTTCTTGCGGTTCTTGTTTTATTACATAAATGAAATGGAATTATGGCATTTGATGATGGAAAATTGCATTTGCATTTTCCCCCCCAATGGAAATTTAAACAATTTGGATAACTTTAAGCACACTCTTGACTCCTGGGCCGCAAATGCTCCAAATGAATGCCACTCTGCTCCAATTAAAAGCCATTTTGGGATGCCATAAAACGTTTACATTTCAGTTGTGCACTATTTAAAATGCAAAAGTGCAAAAGCAGAAGCAGAAATACACAAAAATACACTCACCCACTCATGTATCCGTGCACTGCATTCCGAAATGTTTCAAGTGTCTCAAGAGCACGAATCGATTGGAATTGGAATTCGAATGCATTCCGTCAGCATCCGTGTGGCGAGGCGCTGCGCTGCCGCTGCCGCTCAAGTGGTTCAATGAAAGGTTAACAACACTCTACAAAGAAACGTTCAATGGCTCTTCATAATTGCCATTGCAATGGGCTGGGGGAGGCGGGGATAAGAACGTTCTCGAATGCAGAGTGAACATGAGGCCATAATTATGGCAATATGAGGCCATTCAACGGCCTGTCGATGCCACTCGCCAATCGGAAATGTGCGTACAAATGGGCCAGCGACCAGCGCCAGACCAGCAATTACATAATTGAATTTACCATTTGCAAGGACATCGGGCATCAGAGCATATGCACATCAATCAATCGGGCTAATAAAGCAATTAACATGGTCAACAGGCGGGTCAGAAATCAACGACAGGTCCTCCCTCTGGGGCCCAATGACCAATGACCGCCGGCCTGCACTTGCCCGCTCATTCGAAAGCGGAAATTACAATTTTGTGCTGCGATTGCGGGTATTTTAATTTATGCCTCGCGCAAATTGGATTTTGAGGCCCGCCCCGCACCCAAAAAAAAATGCCCATTTGGCTTTGTCGGGGATTAGCCCCAAAAATGCCGAAAGCCTGTAAATTTTCGTTTAAATTGAAATGTATTTCGCTCTGTTGGCGCTTATGCCAGTCAAACGCTGAAATGTAGGCTACAATTTCTGCCGGAAAAACAATCAATAGAAAGGCAGCAGCAGCAGCAGGAGCTGCGGTTGAGTGCATCTGCTGCTGCTGCTGCTGCTACTGCTGCAGATGATAAACAGTCAAAGAGTTTTCCCAAAGAAAACCTCGCAGCATAGAACGAGCAGAAGGAACAGCGAAGGGAAAACGCAGAGAAAGTTATAGAATGAAAACTCGCCTCGACTCGACTGCTTTCTGATGCTTGCTTGGTCGGAGGGGGAGAAAACTTTTGAAATGATTGAGGTATGCCTTAATTGGATTGTTTGCCAGGATTGTTTTGCACCTTAATTGCATTGAGCAGAAAACGGGGGATTTCAATGCAGCATAGTCAGTCGTTCAAAAGTGAGCAAAACAGAACAGATGTGTAATTAAGATTTGAATGACCTGCCTTCAAATTGAATTTCTGTGGAAACTGTTCGAGGAAAGTCTGAGGCTGATATTGAATGGGAATTGGAAATCGTTAAGTGTGGAACAACTACACAAGTAAGTTTTACAGTCTTTCAAAATTACAAATTAACGAAGGAATAAATCTCTCAGCTCTCTAAATTTCACATGGGACTCGTACTGGCTGCACACTCGGGACGTTCGGGGTTTATAGTAGAAAAATAATATCAATATACATATGTATTCCATTTAAGTTAAACATGTGGGGAATACTATGTACATATGTATGTATATTTAATCTGATCTATTTTAGGTGTACGAAAAAGGCCCATTATATTTTCTCTGCTTAAAAGACTCTGCAGCACTCAAGCAATGACTCAATGACAAAGTCTCTTTTGCTTACATGTGTATGTATGTATTGTATGAATGTTGGTACGACTGCATGTCTGTACATGCGAGCATGTGTGCTTTTGCTCAAGAGATAAGCTCTGCAAAGAAATCAGCTCCAGATCAGTCTCTCTCACTCGCAACATACCGAAATGTGTCTCTTGTTGTTGCTATGGTGACACAGACGTGCTCAATCGTGCACAGCCGAAAGCGCGACGCAGAGCACCGCACGAAGCGCAGGTAGAAAAGCTGTTCGGGTCAGTGGGAGAGATCAGAGTTCGGGTGCGCTTTGGTCATTTCTTTCGTTTTGTTTACTAAGCAGAGCGCATTGAATAAATGTGCATCGAGTGTTCTTTGCGAGCTCTGCTTGAAAATAACTTCTAATTAACTTAATACATATAAGTTAGTTCGTTGTTAGTTGGTTAGTTCTAATTATCTGAAGAGAGCGTTTTATTCTTTGTTTATTTTATGTTCTTTTCCATGAGCAGATAAATGTACAAATGTATGCATGTACATGTTCATATATGTATGTATGCTATCTCTGATTATGTGTACACAAGTATTCTTCTGACTCTCACATATCGAGCACACCCCATTCTGCTACCATTTACATGGTACTTCAAACTGATTGAGTAAAAACCGCTTGGCTCGCGGCTGCAAAAGGGCCAAAGACTGGCTATTTGGCCATAGAAGAACCAGCAGCGAAAGAAGGAGAGAGAGAAGCACCCAGTAGATGCAGTCACAAAAGTGGAGCATATTTACCCAGCCAACGGCAAGCGGCAAGCGGCAAACGGCAAACGGCAGTGGCACAAACTGTCGATTGTGGAAATGTGTGTTGAATGGGGGGGAAGGGACTTTGGGCCTGCGGCGATGGCAAACCCATTTCAGAAGCAGGCTCCAGCGAGAGCACTTGACTTGCAATTGGCGCCTGCTTAAAAAGCAGCTGCCAGCTGCCAACAGTTGCGGACATGCTGGGCTCATCGCCTTTGTTGGCTCTTTTCTTTGTCTCCAGGATGAGGGCTGGAAGCTGAATCGCACCAACTACTACCAGGAGGGATGGCTGGCCACGGGGAATGTGCGCGGCATTGTGGGCGTGACATTTACCACCTCCCATTGCCGCAAGAACATGGACTATCCGCTGCGGACCAACTACAATCTGCGCGGCCATCGATCGGATGTAAGTGGAGCATCCAGCACGAATCCATCCATCGTTTTGTAATCCCTTCTCTTCCTCTGGCAGGTCATCCTGGTCAAGTGGAACGAGCCGTACCAGAAGCTGGCCTCCTGCGACAGCTCGGGCATCATCTTTGTGTGGATCAAGTACGAGGGCCGCTGGTCCATTGAGCTGATCAACGATCGGAACACCCCAGTCACGCACTTCTCCTGGTCGCACGATGGACGGATGGCCCTCATCTGCTACCAGGATGGCTTCGTGCTGGTGGGCTCGGTGGCGGGACAGCGCTACTGGTCATCCATGCTCAACCTGGAGTCGACCATCACCTGCGGCATTTGGACGCCCGACGATCAGCAGGTGTATTTCGGCACCACCCAGGGCCAGGTGATTGTGATGGATGTGCACGGGGCGATGGTGTCGCAGGTGCAGCTCTCCAACGATGTGCCCATCACCTCGATGGCCTGGTCCTGCGAGAAATTCAAAATGGAGGAGGGCGAAGAAGCGGAGCCCGGCGTGACCAATGCGGGTAAGTGCGTCGGTGAATTCCCCCTCTATAAATGATTCCTAATAGTTCTTCCCTCTCTCTTCTCTGTTTGCCCATAGCCAAACGCTCGTTTGTGCTGGCCGTTAGCTTCCAGAATGGATACATCTATCTGTTGAAGTCGTTCGACGACGTCTCACCCGCACATATCAACACTTGCCTGAACGGCGCCCTCGGCATGGTCATGGAGTGGAGCAATTCCCGCGAGCTGCTCGCCGTCGCAGGCACGCTGCGCACCGGTATGGATGGCCATGGGCATGGCCTGAAGCCATCGGAGGAGCTGACCGCGCCCACCAGCTACACGAATCTGGTCAAGTTCTACACGGAAACGGGCGCGTGTCTGTATCAGGCGCATATACCCTGCGGCAGTGCCCCGGTGTCGGCCATTACGTGGGGCCACAACGACAAGCGTCTGTTCATTGCCACGGGCACGCAGGTGCACATTGCCTGGGTGTCGCGACGCGTGGCCTCGCTGCAGTTGCTCTGCCGCCTGGAGATACAGGCGAGCGTTGGCTCCGAGACGCTGCTGCCACTGCTGCCGCTGCCTTCTAGGATTAAGTCTCTCATTGGCAATCTGTTTGCTCAAACGATACGAGTGAGTGGCGGGGATCTATTACCATTTATTTCAGTGATTTATGACGCTCCTTTTCTGCAGTGCTGTGTACCTGATCTGAAGTCGCTGCGCGACTTTGTGTCGCGACCACCGCTCTGCTCCACGCGGCTGCACTGCACCATGATCCGGCACGACGACGACTCCAATCTGAGCTCGGGCACCTGCTATACGCTCTACCTGGAGTATCTGGGGGGCCTGGTGCCGCTGCTCAAGGGCAAGCGCACCTCAAAGATACGCCCCGAGTTTGTGATCTTCGATCCACAAGTGAATGGTGAGTGGCAGTCCGCCGCCTGCTGCCTTGGTATTCATTTTATTAATCCCTTCCGTTAGATGCGCCTCTGTACTTTCAATATTCGGCGGAGGCCAAGAGCTCGTCGGGCTCCAGTCAGTCCACCACAACGGGCAACAGCGGCCGCACCGACTCCTCGGACAGTGACTACGAGGAGCGATCGTCACGCTTCGGTTCGCCCAGGACGCCGCGCAAGAAGCGAGTGCGTCCCAAGCGACGCAACCAGGCGGGCGAGCGTGTGGGCACAGCAGGCGGAGCAGCAGCAGCAGGCGCCGGAGGCAACGATCCGGACAGCCTGGATGAGCTGGCCTACGTGGACACACTGCCGGAGGTAAGGGGCATCCAACGTGTGCGGGGCACATGCAATCACTGATCAATCTCTCCCTCAAGCAGGAAGTCAAGCTGGTGGAGGTGACCTCCAACATTTGGGGAACGAAGTTCAAGATCCATGGCCTTGCCAAAACCGTCCCAGCCAATTTAGGCCAAGTAACATATAAGACGTCCCTACTGCATTTGCAGCCGCGTCAGATGACGCTGGTGATCACCGAGCTGCGCGACGATTTTCCACCTGGTCCCGACCCCAGCTTCAATCCCAACATCTTCTCCGAGGACGAAGACGAGCAGCAGCAGCACCAGCACCAACAGCAGCAGCAGCCGCACCACCACGAGCCAGTGCCCCAGGTGAATGTGACGACGGCCCAAGATGTGGCCAACCCAAAGCCGCCAATGATGCCACAGCGACGCCTGCTGGACGGCGCCTCTGCCCCGCTGATTGCACCCATGTCGCCACGCCCCAATCGTATACTGGCGCGCCACAAGAACTCACTGACGGTGAACGGCGGAGGAGGCGGTGGCGGGGAACGCGGCATCAGTCCCTTGGCGCGGGCCGAGAGCTACGACGATGATTCATCCAATGACTCGCAGGAAGCAGGATCAGCCGCTGCAGCTGCCGCAGCCGCCGCCGCCTGCCAGTCCACCACTGTACTGCTGCATCAGGCACCCTCCTCCAATGGCTGCAGTAGCTCGTCGGGGCCCAGCAGCAGCGGCAGCGGCAGCGGCAGTGGCAGCGGCAAGAACGTAACACGTCCAAAGACCATAAGCAGCTTCAAGAACAGCTACAGCCGCTCCAGCTCCAACTCCAGCTGCCAGTCGCGGCACGCCATCTCGCCGCTCTACTGCGATGGCGCTGTGCCCACGCTGCAGTCGCCCAAGAATGCGGTGGCTCCCTCGGACATCATTTTCGAGCGGCCCGCAGTGCCGGCCGTGGGGCAGACCACACTGATGTCCTACTCCAGCAATGCGGACTATGCCAACAACGTGGTGCAGGTGAAGAACGCTCTGATGTCGGAGCCGGTGCGCTCAGCCAATAGCCACGTGAATCCCGTGCCCCTCAATCTGAATCTGAACTTGGAGCGCATGGACGCGAGGCAGGTGAAGTGCATGGCGCCAGCCGCCTCCACATCCAAGCGACGTGATATGCTGTACATCGACGAGGAGACCCAGTCGCCCACACCCACCACCAGCAGCAGCAGCATGAAGCGGACACCGACGGTGGTCTCCATAGCGCCAGCCATGCCCGACTCCATCACGCGCAGCTGCAGCGTGGGCTATCTGGACTCGGTGGCCATCACGCCCTCCGATGAGGCGCTGTCCGCGCTGCGCAAAGAGGCGCCCAACAAGCGTCTGGTGCTGGTGGACAAGCGACGCAATCGCCGGAAGCGACAGCAGCAGGAGGATGCGCGTCGGCACAAGCTCCAGCAGACGGGCAAATCCAAGAGCTTGGACTCGTGCGATCTGCTGTCGCTGCAAACGAAACTGTCCAGCAAGGAGCACGAGCTGGTGGTGAAGAAACTGCAGGAGATCTCCGACAGCAGCGCCTGCAGCAGCGCAGCCAACACGCTCTGCTTCAAGTGCCGCAACAACATGAACCCCAGCAGTGCCTGCAAGCGGTGCCAGCCCACAGCCAACTCTGTGCTCGACGAGATCACGGCCGTGGTCAGCGTGGAGCCCGCCAAAGAGGCACCGCCCGCCGCCCCCACACAGCCAAAGCCCGCGACCAAGAAACGCTTCGATGTCATTACCAGCTTTACGGACTCTCCGCTCTTCACGCGAAAGCATCGCTTCGGCTACGGGCGCAGCAAGGATGGTGCTGGCACTGAGAACTCCACCCCGGTGCTGGGGCGCAAGCAGGATAACACCTTCAGTTTCGTCAAGCAGCTGGCCGAGGTGCGCTGGCGTCGCAAGGAGCCACCGTCGCAGGGACAGGGCAATGGAAACAGCAATGCCAGCACCTTGGAGAGGCAGCAGCCAGAAGCCACTGGAGCCGCCGCCTGTGGTGCTGTCGAGGCCACGCCCGTGGAAGCCAAGGCATCTGTGTCGCTACACACACAGGTAGGAGGATTATTCCCTCTTTGAGTGTATTTCTTTTCATACAAGATTATCCTCGTCAGGCTCTTACCACGTTGGAGAACATAATCAGCCGTCTGCGGGATCTGGATGAGGGTCGTCTGACGCCTCCCTCAACGCCGCAGCGTCTGCCACGCAGCTCACCGGCCTCGCCGGCGGCCAGCAAGAAGAACAAGCGCCAGCAGAGTAGCTCCCCCATACGCCACATTCTCAACTCTCCGCTGCTGAATCGACGGCAGCGCAAGAAGCCGAGCATCATCGAGAGCTCGGACGATGAGGGAAACCAGACGAATGGCTCCGGCGCGGAGGAGAGCAACAATGGGGGCGGCAATGGCAAGCAGTATCGCGACCTGGAGACATTCCAAAAGGCACAGCTGCGTCAGAAGGTGAGATCAAGAGGCCCCAGTCCCAATCCAAATCAACTCTAAGGAAAGTCCTTTCATCCACAGCTGAAGCGCGGCAAGATCGAGCCGAATGGCAGTGCCAGCTGTGCGAATCCGGCGCCAGTGCGTCGCGAATTCGTGATGCACAACAAGGCGCCCATGTGGAACGAGATGAGTCAGGTGTATCAGCTGGATTTCGGCGGTCGCGTTACCCAGGAGTCGGCCAAGAATTTCCAAATTGAGTTTCGTGGCAAACAGGTGAGTGGCCAGTGAATGGGGAATTCTATCGTCGACTAATTCCTCCTCTAATCGCACCATTTAGGTCATGCAATTTGGTCGTATCGATGGGAATGCCTACACCCTCGACTTCCAGTATCCCTTTTCCGCCCTACAAGCCTTTGCCGTGGCTCTGGCTAATGTCACACAGCGACTAAAGTAATTACCGTGGTCTACTAGTGAATGAGTGTGTGTGTGTGTATATCGTCGCAACGTATCGTATCGTATCCGTAACCGTAACCGTATCCGTATCCTTATTGTGCATTGCATTGCGCTCTACAAAATGTCGCCAGCTGATTGCAGCAGTTGCTTTTTTGGCCTAATGCTATACATATATTTTTTATACCAAATGGCAGACGACGACGACGACCGACCGACCGAACGATTAGCGAAAATTGCTTTTTTTTATTTTGTATATAATATTAATGTATTTATATGATTGATTGTGTGGTCTTTAGGTTTCTGAAATGATGCCGCATTTTAGTGACCGTAATGAACACGTACCACCACCACCACCAACACTTGATTGAAGGTTTTGCCATATGCAAACATAAAGCATGTGCCATATTCCATATGCCATATGTATGGGGGGTGTATGCAGCATATTGGGTGTGCAAACTCCACAGTCCGATCCATTTTTGTGCAATATTTGTATGACAAATTTTTTGGATTAAGCGTAGCCGGAGCAGGTGTAAATGTTTAGCCGTAAACGATGTAATGTAATATTTTTAAAATCTAAAATCAAGCAACTAAAAAACAAGAACAGAGTCGATTTTTAACACTAGTTTGTATGTACAAGAGCAGCCTTTTTTGCATAGAGCTTCGTTTCTTGCTTTACTCGATCTAAGTGCAATAACAAATTCCTTTCGTTAACACTCTCCTAGACATAAGAACTAAGAAGACATTTGAACATGAAAAATCAAACCAAACAGAACGAAAGCGATTACTTAATGCTAGGCCTAGCATATTTTTTATATGTGTAAACACAAATTGTGAAGTGAAATGTTGGAATGGTATAGGAATAGGAATGGGCATGGGAATGCGAAATCTGTGTGCTTTTTTCCTCTTACTCTTTTTGGTAGTTAGGCTTAAATTCAATGAAAATTCGTTATTGTAATTGTTGTGAATATTGAAAGTAAGCACCGGGGGAGCAGTCTTAAACGATTTAGGCGATCAACTACATATATACATACATACAAAAATCATTAAATAAATGTATTTTACGTGAATAAAGGCTTTCGTTTTATAAAAATAACAACATACATTTTACATATATACAAAATATCGTAGGTATACACAACCTAATATTGCACCATGAATTATGCTAAAGATTCCAACAGATTCGATCACGTCTCTTTAAATTGCTTCTCCAATTCGATTTCGGCCTTCTCCCAGTCTGGAATGGTCTTCTCCTTGATGTGCCACGATTCGGTTTTGGCTCCCTTTTCCTCAGCTGCATGGACATGACAAAAGGCTCATCAAATAGTTCCATCTTAGAATCAACAATCACTACTCACAGCTCTTGAATCGCCGCACGCCCTCCTGCATGTCCGTGACCATGTCCGATGTCACGTTCATGACTTCGTTGTAAGTGCCCGCATAGAAACCGGCACGGTTGTAGGCATTCGCATTCTCCAGCACAGCGTTCCGATCGTGCATCAACGAACTGATGGGAAATTTGGCAATCGAGAATGCCAAATTAACGGCCTGGCCAAGGGCTGTGCCCGTGGCCACGATACGATTGACCAGGCCGATGCGCAGCGCTTCTCGAGCATAGACACGTCGGCCCGTTTCGATGATATCCAGCGCATTCGAGTAGCCCACTGCAGCGGTCAGACGCACGGTGCCGCCGTCGCTGATGGGTACGCCCAAACGTCGATTAAAGAAGCCCAGAACAGCCGTGTCTTCCATTACGCGCAGGTCACAGAGCAGGGCCAGCTCCAGGCCACCGGCCACACAGAAACCACTAATGCCACACACAATGGGTTTACGTGGATGCCGCCGTGTGGGTCCCACCGAGCCCTCATGACGCAACAGAAAGTTCAGGCTGCCGCGATCTGCCTCCGCCTCGAGTTCCTCCAGGTCATAGCCGGCACAGAAAGAGCCACCAATGCCGTACAGCACACCCACGGGAGAACTATCATCCGCCTCAAACTGGCTGATGGCTTCGCCCAGTTTTTGGGCAGTGGCTGCGTCGATGGAGTTGCGCTTTGTCTCCCGATTCAGACCAATTAATGTTATATGCGAGTCCTTCTCCACGAGCACCGTGGGAGCTTCCGCATTGTCCTTACTTCCTTCCACATGCCTAGCAGCTGTTAAACAAAAGCTCCTTCTGCCTGAATTCGAATAGTTTACGCGTTGAAATAGTTTGAAATATAAATTTACAAATTTACTCATTGCACCGCGAAAACAACTGTGCAGTGTTGGGCAACGTTGAAATTGGCATTTTCGGTGCACAAACCTACAGCACTGCTTGTCATTCCAGCGACGCTGCTGTCAAAAAGGGTGTGTGTGTGCGCGTGTGTGTGTTTGTGTGGAAACAAAAAAAAGCAAAAAAATAATTTAGGAACGCTGCGCTGCCAATTAAACAGATATTTACAAGTAAAAACATTTACAATTCGTGCGGAAAGTAATCTTTGAGCTGCGGTGCGTGTGCCAGCGCATTGCATTTGTGGAGCACACAAACACTTCCAGTGATATAAGCAAAGTACAAAACAGTCGCCGCTTCCTCTTGGACAACTCGGTGCAGACAAAGAAAGGATAGGTTAAAACGGTAACAACAATTTCATTTTGCGTGAATATGCAATTACTGCAGGGCAAGGGACTGCAATGGCCCTGTCCTGCGGCCCACGGCAACAATGGAAGACGAGTGGGGCATGGGCGTCCACAACAAAAGAACGCGCGAGTGTCCGCCAGCGGCGCCCAGCCCTGCGCCCAGGCATTGCATGTGGCGTAATGTCTCACTTGAACTTTAATTGAATTGGCATCCGTATTGTGGTTAAATCATGTCAGACCGGAGGCGCCGTCAGACAGTCGCGCCGCCCTCTGCATTATTAGATCTTAATTGTGTCTATTTTTATCAGTGCGCGTCTGCCGGTGCGGTGGCTTCCGCGTCACCGCAACATTTGGGCGCACTCGTCTGTCGACACACCTCCCCCACGCACTCCACCCATGCATCATTGGAGGCCTCCAGAGCCCGAGGGCAGGGCCCCGGTTCTATGGCGCAGAGCAACTGTTGCCATTTGCTTTGCTCTGGTTGTGTGTTTGCCTCGCTGTTCCCATTATTTTCTATGAGTGCCGCAGTCGAGTGTCGCATCATGATCTATTTTCGTAAATTTTATTTGCAAAAACAAGAGTCTCCTCCGAGCAGAAATGAGACTTTCGTTTTATTATGTCGCTGCCGCTGCCGCTGTGGCTGTGGCTGTGCCTGTGCGCTGTGTTTGTTGTTCTGCCGGGGGACACACCTTTCGAACACCGCCCAGCCTTTTGATCACACTGAGACATATTATGTGCGAGTGTATGCCAGGTTGGCCTGCTGGCCTGTTAGTCGCGGGTGCAGCATTTCTGTAGGGTCTGTAGACCCTAAAGGCAATTAAAGTATGTATTCAGAAATGTGCTGTGGTCAGACAGTGCCACAACAGAGTGGCAGAGTTTATTGCCTCAAGTAGAACTTAATTAATTGAATTAAGCGCGCACGCATTCATTGGAAAGACATTCCCACATACTCGTACGAGTGCACACTCACACATCAACTACAATATCTTGTGTTCTCTTACTCTTTCTGCCGGTCACACAGCACACATAGTCACTACTCACGATGTCAACCGGAAGGCCCATAAAATGTGTTGTCGTCGGTGACGGCACCGTCGGAAAGACTTGCATGCTAATCTCCTACACAACTGACAGTTTTCCCGGTGAATATGTGCCTACAGTGTGAGTATCCGATACTTCTTCCGGTTCCTACTGATTGCAGATTATTTACCATTCTCTTTCTATTTGAAATAGCTTCGATAATTACTCCGCACCCATGCAAGTGGACACAATACAGGTCTCGCTGGGACTTTGGGATACAGCGGGGCAGGAGGACTACGACCGCCTGCGTCCACTCTCCTACCCACAGACAGATGTATTCCTGATATGCTACAGCGTGGCGAGTCCCTCGTCATTCGAAAATGTCACCTCGAAATGGTATCCGGAGATAAAACACCACTGCCCCGACGCGCCCATCATTCTAGTTGGTAAGTTGCCAGCCAGCTCATGGTGCTCACGGTGAACGTATTGTATATGTATGTATTTATGTGGCGTATTGTATTGCAGGCACTAAAATCGATTTGCGGGAAGATCGTGAGACGTTGAGTGACCTGGCCGTACTGGGTATGACGCCGCTAAAGCGCGAGCAAGGTCAGAAGCTGGCGAATAAAATACGCGCTGTGAAATATATGGAGTGCTCCGCCTTGACGCAGCGCGGCCTTAAGCAAGTAAGTCATCAGAGTGGCGGCGCACCCACTTACGCACTCACGAGTATATGATCTCACTTATCTGGGTTTTCTCCTGTTCCCTCCCTCGATATGCATTTTAGGTGTTCGAAGAAGCGGTGCGCGCCGTACTCAGACCAGAGCCATTAAAGCGACGCCAGCGAAAGTGTCTAGTTATGTAAATAAGGTAGCATGTTATTTGCTTTGTAACGACCACAAAGAGAAGGACAGAGAGAGAATACTCGGAAGCAGCAGCAGCACACACACACACATACACTGATAGAAAGCACACCTTTTGAGCGAATCAAAAACAGACAACTCCATTCATTGAGCACTACACACATGAGCCACACATTCTGTATAAGTTGAAAATTATTAATATTGTATTATTGTGTACATTGCCACACAACACACACGACTCCCTCCCGCAAAAAAAAAAAAACCAGCAGCAGTAGCAGCCGCCGCAGCAGAAACAGGAAATCTATCTAATGTATCTAAATCAGCTATAGAAATCTAGTCAATTGAATCGAATGTATTTGTACTAACAGTAACTGGCAGCGCACGAGAAAATTATAATGAAGCAAAGCATTGGTTTCGTTTCGTTTCGCATATCATCAATGAGCATCTAGGCATCTCATCTCCTAATTTTCCCCCATTAAATGTATTATAATTATCTAGCCAAGAGTTAAAACGTGAAAACCTCTCCTAAAACTAAAGCCAAGGCCAATCACCCCGTGACGACGATGAGAGAGCTCTTAGATAAAAGCATCCTTTATACGATATTTAAGCATATACAAGCATTTTTTTTACTCTAAATCGTCGAATTGTAATCATAATCAGAACACTAATTTGACGCTCATTTGACACTCTGTCGCTTGGAAATTGTAACCAACTGTTGTTTTTAAATTATTATTCTATAATTACTTATTTATTATCCTAACTTTAATGAAGAAGGCGATGTATAAACAACTTTTACGGCGTAAGGATAGCAAAATGGTTTATGTAGGAATGGAATGGAATGGAAAAACTGCATTTAAATGTGACGACGCGACTCGAATAAAACAAAGGAACAAAAGAATCAAAACAATCGAAATAGATCGAATAAACAAAAGCATGCAATTCTCAATACAAAAACAAAAACAAAGAACACACAAAGATGCGTGAAGATGAGATGAAATCCCAGGAACATTTTTGTACGAAATATATATATATATATATAAACTATATTTAAAATCTAATGAATCGAATCGAATGTCTTATGTAAATGAATTGTAAACGAAGGGCCCCAGTTTTTGGCTCCAGAGATGATGAAGTTGCCCCTTCAGCAGCCGTAAAACTGATTTAATACTTACGAGAAATATATACTGTAATTATTTAAAGAAACAACTCGTTGGGACTCTCTTTTGTGCTTAACTTTGCCTCTCAGCTTATCGTTTATTTTGTTTGTAAATGCCACGGTTCGTTTTGTAGTAAGTATGTTGAAACTCGTTCTAAACAATTAACAGTTTTCATAAAATTTGTTCTGAATGGTTCTCGTATTTTTATAGAAGTGCGTGCCTCGATACTCGGGTATCAACGTGTGCACAAATCTCGGGAGTGGAGTGCTTGGATGTGGTGTGTCGTCTCGTGCAACATGTGGAGGAGAAGGAGCAGCAGCAGCAGCAGCATCGCATCGACTCAGTATAAGCGGAAGGGCTTCGTGTGGACAGCCTGGCCGGGCTTCTTCTTGGGGCCCGCACTCTTGGGACGCTTGGGCTCCGAGTTGAGCGAGGGCATGGACACAGATAGCACCAGGCACTCGGCTGGCAGGGACATGGACGAGGTCAGTGTGGTGGCGCGTTGAATGCGCGGCGCCTTCCAGTACTGTGGGGCGGGAATGGGAGTATAGAATGGACAAAGATTTTAATTCGATTCACACATGGATTCACCGCTGAATGGAAAGCTGAATAGTAGTCGAAAGTCAATAGCTGGATTGAGATGGAAACTTACAATTTGTTTTAATCAAATTTATTCAAAAATTGTTTCGATTACCAATGCATCCAATGAGGTAGAGATGTGTGCTCGTGCGTGGCTTGGTTGGACGCTTGCGTCGTGGGCGTGGCTTTGCCAAATATACTTAAGATTCTCCAAATATTGTATATACGATTGTATTGTATGTCTATAGTACCATATAGGAGTGGTGGCTGTTCAGATTCAAATAACTAAGTGCAACAACGCCAGAATTTTGGTAAATGAAAAAACGTTTTTTTTGTCTGTTTTATTATGTTTAAATTTTGCCATTGATCTTACATTTTGTAACAGGGTGTAAATAAATTGTGAGAATGATGCGCTTTACTAATAAGATACAAATTAATAGTAAGTAATAATATGCTTATACGTGTTCATTTTTTTCTGTTCGGTTTGAAGTTCTGTTCTCTCTTATGGTCTGTTCTGTTTTAGGTTGGGCTCTTCGCAAAAGTATCTAAATTGCATACAATGGATTGGGGATGGGGTCATAGAATAGGTCTTGTATTATACGAGTACGAGTAGTTCGTTCAACTGTTCAACGTCAAGTGGGCTTCATTTAAGTTTAGGTTTACTTTTAGGTGTCGTTCAACATTTTCAACTAAGCACACAGTTTATGATTTGATTTCTTGTATAATTCGCTTAAATATTTAGATACTTTTATGTATAAATGTATATATATATTTGTATGTATATATGGGTTTTTCGTAATACATTGAGATATATAGTTTATAGTTTATGTCTTGTATCTGTATGATAAAGAGTGCACTGCTCAACTAGTCAAATATACTCTTGAATCTTGAATACCGCTTCTATGTGATGTGGATTTCTGGTGGTGCAGATGCATCTGTATCTCAGTGCGTCTGTTTGAAGCGAGCCTTATGGATCGGCTCTCATTACATGTCTGGTTTGTGGTTTGTGGTGTGTGTGATGTGGGTGTGGAAATAATTGCATATTTTGCATCGTTTTTGCCAATGTGTGCAGGCATTTTTTTTGTTGCATTTTGCATTTTGCTTAAGATATACTTTTCAAATTAGCGCTTTGTTTAATATTCAATGTTCGGTTTGGTTTCATTTGCTACACTGCAAAGAAAAGATTCAGCTCAACCTCAACATGCATTTTGGGCACTTGGCGTTTAGCTTTGTTGATTTAAATTCTCATCAGCGCCAGAAGCCGTCATGGATGGTAGTGGACTCTGCGTTCAAGATAAAAATATAAATGTGAATGCATATATAATTGCACAAATCAAAATGGGGGGCAAAACTATTACAAACATAAACCAAAAGCCTTGTTAGATATCATGAGAGAATGGAGCGTGGAAAGAAACTAGGGGGTGGAGTAGGGGGAGGGAAATCTCTGAGCTCTGGGCTCTCAGCCGAGGCAAGCAGATTTGCACATGAAACCATTTTTGGGGTGAATGGATGGATGGTTGGTTGGTGGACACTGGCAAATCAGATTTGATTCTGGTACTATCACAGCACTGTTAATTATATAGGTATATGCAATATCTATCTATGCAACGGACGCATCTCAGGGTGGAACACACGCAACGCACATTCACTTACGGAGGAGGATGTTCTTTTGATCGATGATCGAATGTTTCTATACGAGTACGAGTACGGGTATAAGTACGTGACCGCTTCGTATTCTGAGATTATACTCTTAACGTATTTGACGATAAATAACTCTAATGGACGTAACATGTATACGGATTTCGAATTAATGCACTTATGTAGTTTCGTATATGACTAGCCTAATAAAATTGGTATATATATTCCTATAATAAACGAAAGAGAAACATTAAGCCACAGAAATTAAGAAACACACTTAACAATTCATAATTAATTGGAATTCAAAGAGGATGTAAGTATGTATGGGTGTATTGGTGTGTGTTTGTATCTATGTATCTGTGTGTGAGCAAAGCACTTTTTGGTTGTTAAATGATTTTAAATGCTGGGCAGCCTTTTCAAAACCGTCCTCGAGGTCAGAGTCTCTGGGGTTACTGGGGATTCTTTGAGCATTTGCGGATCAGTAAGTACGAGTATTTTGTTTAAAATTTGTACTATCCTATATAGTATAAAATTGCTCGACATTTCGCCATAAATAATACTTTGTGTTAAAGGATATAACTCTACCATATATAATGCTAAGGAATTAACAAACATTCAGCCCCCCAGACCCAGGTGCGGCACCCGAAAGCGGGTTTTGGTTAAAATTCAATTGCGTTTGGCCGGATCGGGTCGAGTGTCCGCCCCTGGCTGAGGATCAGCTTATATATCATCTAAATATACACGTTCCATGGGGATAGTATAGCCTCAACCGATGGACAGTGTATACAGTTATTGGGTTTTAGTGTACAATTTAAAATAGAAACTCTTGCAAACTCATTCGAGATTTTCGGTCAGAGCTTTTCTTAGTTGAGTGTTGAACTGAGTTTAGTTTTCGTTTGAGTTCGAGTTCGAGTTCAAGTATAGTCCTGTGTGTGTGTTTTCAAGTAGTCCTGCAACAGTTACTGGTGTTTGGCCTTAGGTACAGTACAAGTAGTTGATGGATGTCTTATTGTTCGGTTGTTAAAGCTATGTATGTATGTATGTACTGGGGGAGTTGTTCATTTAAAAAGCGACTCGAATATATTGTTACACACACAGTCTGAGTTACAGAGGCCGAATTCTAGATGGATCGTTGCAATCAAGCGCCCTTGCGCCGCAAACTACGGTTAGCCGGCGGGTAGGCAGGCAGGGGGGGGAGAGACAGAGAAAGAAAGAGAAGAGAATAGTTAAGAGAAATTCGGTGTTTTTTTTTTTTTTGTTTGTTTGTTTGTTTGTTAGAGAATTCTGGTATACACGAGAATGTGGAACGCTTTTTGCTAGCAATTTTGTCATCGATTCGATCGATCGCCAATGAATCTCAGTTTGAGTTTGAAAGAAATTCATTTTTAAATGCAAACATAAATGAAATGAAAGAACCATCGAAACTAAATGAAGATTTACACAAAACTCAAAAGACAAGAAAAGCCCACCCATATTTCGAGACCTGAAAGTGCCAAGAATTACGAGTACTTGGAGAAGTCCAAATGTTAATTTCTCATTGGTTATTACGATAATTGTACGGTACAATTGCGGAATTGTTTGATCATTTTCGGGGGGAGTTCTCTGAAAGCGGTGTAGGTGGGTGTGGTTGGGAGGTGTTGGGTGTTCTGCTTGGTGGGTGTTGGTGTTGGTGTGGACCTTTATACTTTCGGAGGGGGTGGCTGTGGGGTGCTTGGTTATCGGCTGACAGTAAAAGTAAAAACAAATGCAAACAAAGTTACAAATACAAATACAAATTACATAAAAATGAATTTCTTAAAGTTAACACAAAATGGGATATCCATAGTTATATTTTTTTTTTGGTAGAATACTTTTTAGTGGTGTGCCTTTAGATAACAAATCAAATATAATAAATCAGGATATATTTGTTGGTTAAAAGTTAACATTAAAGAGTAAAGGTTAAAGGTTAATCTCGCTAGTCTACGTCTAGTTTAATTACTGATAACTGTATGGATGGATGGGGCTGGCTTATGTACACGTAGTTTACCTGTGTTGGTGGTGTTGTCAGTGCAGCGGAGTGCTCAACATTTTTCAAATAATCCTTATCATCGAAAATCTTCTTCTCGCCGCCACCGGGCCTGTGCTTTACATTATCCAAAGAGCCAACTTTGCTTTGTGCCTTAATTTCTATCTTTTGCGTTTGTATCTGAAAGGTAGCACCGGCACCGGCAACGTACAGAAATTGATTAGCAAAATCACACTTGAAATTCGATTTGGATACGGCAGCAGCTATCGGGGAGGGGGGTATTTAATTTTTGGGTATTTTAACTCTGCGGTTGGATTTTATTATGGACACACAACACGAATCGGGGTGGGGTGGGGTAGGGTAGCCAATCGAGGACACAACTGAAATTTAGAGTTTTCAACACAGAAACAGCAGAGCACGGAACGGAAACAAAGTCACAAAGAATAGTATTTAATATGCTACAATATGCTACGGGGGAGTGTTTCGGGGTGCCTTGAGGATATCAAAAATTGTGGATTAAAAAAAAATAATGCATCTAAACGTTTCATACAAAAAGCACACATATACATATGTACATATAGATATAGGTAGATCAGATATAGTACACAGAGAGAAAAGAGTGTGATCACGACTACTTACTTCCTTGGGGCTGTTATCCTTCAAAACGGTTGTTAAATGGTTTAGTTAAAAGCAAAATACAGTTTTCAAAAATATGTTTTAAATATGTTTGGGGTTCGATAAAATCAAGGTGAAACAACTAATAAAATATTACCCTGAATGTAGTTTTTCGTTTTTGTTAGTAACTAAACAGAATGCTTTCTTTCCCTGCCAATGCTAACCCAAATCGGAACGTTTAACTGTTTAATCAATGCGTCTCTAAGCTATGTGTGTGTGTTTGTGTTGTGTTTAGTCTGGTGGGTGGTGGGTGGTGTTACCTACCCAGAAACTAGGGGCACTACTCCTCCTCCTCATTATACAAATTCTCATCCAGGCGCTCGCTGCTCACCAGGCAGGCGCGTTGGTTGACAATTTTGGAGCCCTCGCCATAGATGATGTTCATCTTTCTATCGTGGGGCATTCTGTTCGAGTGGCTCTGGAAAGTGTTTCAGACTTTTGTACATCGCTTACTCTCGGATATGTTTGTGTGTGTGTGAGTGTGTTAGTGGATCGGTTTGTTCTTGTTTTGTTGTGTACACCGAAACATTTGCAGCATGCTGTTTGTAACAACTAAGAGAACGTTCCCCATGCATCTTCCCCATGCCCAGCCCATCATGCCAGTGGCTTGTTTGCTGTTTGTCGCTGTGGATTGGAGGAGCAACTGCATGCCAACTGTTGCCAGGACAGAACAAATCGTAACGAAACGAGAGTAGAGCATCCAAAAAAGAACAAAGTAAAGCCAAAGGAGCAATCGGAAACAATACTTAGCCGCCTCTTTGGCTCGAACTCAAATGTGAACCCAAATATCGGGGGGTTTAGGAGCGGGACACGTACCTTGATATCACCGCCGCCTGGCTGATATTTCACGTTGTCCTTGGAGCCGACCTTCGGCTTGGCCTTGTCCTTGAAGTCCATCTTCAGGGTCTCGATCTTCTTGTCGCCGCCGCCGGGCTTATAGGCCGTGTTCTCCAACGAGCCGATTTTCGACTTTGCGTTCCACTGCAACTTTGTTGTAACTATCTACGGATTTGCGGTTGGTTTTGTGGTTCGTGGTTCGTGGTGGTGTGGTTCGAGGTGTTCGAGAGGTGGTGATTGTTGGTGATGGCGTGGGTGTGTGTGGGGTTGTAGAGTTGTAAATAGATACAAGGTAGAACAGAACCATTATAAGCCAAAGTCAAATTACGCAAAGCGTAGAGATATCCACAGACATATGCAACAGCAGCCCCAGCCGCTGTCAATGTCAGAGTCACGCCCAGCTCTGGATATGGATAGGGATAGGGGATATGGTTATGGTTATGGCTATTTGCTACAAAAGGCAACGGAATTATGTTGCTAAGTGTCGCTGTGGATTGGTAATTGCATTTCCTACAACAAGATGCGAGCTACCAGATACCGTGCTGCTTGTGGCTGCCGATGCCCATCTAAATGGGGAATACATACAGACATATGTACATGGTATACGAGTAGGTACGAGTATATGCTCCAGTCGCAAATCGAGCGTGAAATTAAATTTGTTTGCCAATACTTTGGACTTTACGTTTCTTTGGCTAGATCTAGATCTAGATTTCGATTCAGATCGGTACTTTAAAAGCCATTTGTTGATGAGAGAAATTTACAGAGGATTACATGAGGATACACCAGTGGCAGGGTCCCTCCCTTTGGGTTCAGCCCAACCCCCAACATACCTTCTTCTCGCCGCCCTTGGGCATGTACTTGTCGTTCTTGGCCTCGATGCGCGGCGCTGCCTTGATGTCGACCTTCTTGGACTCGATCTTCACATGACCGCCGCCCGGCTTGTAGGTGGCATTGTCCAGGGAACCGATTTTGGAGCGCACCGCCTTCAGGTTCGGCGAAGGCGCATGTCCCACCTGTACCTTGTTCATTGGAACTGCGACCAGGGCACGAATTAAATCAAAATCATTTGAGTTCGGACTTTTACATCGAGCACTTACCTTTCTTAACTGGCTCGGGCTCTGGGGTCTTAAGTAGCAAGCGATTCTTCGAGGCGCTGCGCGACTTCGATGCGGATTTGTTCGAGGGCGTGGCACTCGGTGGACGCGAAATGCCCGACTTGTCGGCCTTCGATGAGGTCGATGTGGGCGTCTTCACCGGGGAGCTGGGTGAAATGGGTCCGTTGCGGTCCTGTCACGAGACAAACCACACGAATAAAGTCACAAAACGGGCAACACTTCAACTGAAATTTCTGCGCTGATTACAAGAAAGTATTTGGAGTCGGCCAAGATGACCAGATGCATCCGGGGACTCCCCCGCATGGGCACTCTGGCGGGCACTTTGACTAGGTTCATCTCCTATTTACGACTCGGTGCTGGATGCTCTCAAACGCACTCCCAGGCTGGCCGAAGCTGTCAACGTAATGCCATTGGCATTTATGCCTGCCTCTGGCCTGCTGCTTTCTGCCTGGTGATGCCGATGCCGATGCCATTGTGGATGTCGATGTCGGTACGAAGGACTTATAGTTTATGCATTGTTTTATCGATTGTCGCCACTTCGTGTCGTTTTTGCATATGCCTTGGTATTTATAGAGACAACAAGCCCCCACTAGACCCATACCTATGCCCATGGATATTTGTGTGTGCCCCAGTGCGCCCAGTTCGTGTTTGGCACTTATCTACGGGCACAGGGCACAAGGCACACGGCTCAGGGCTCAGATATCACCAGGGGCATTTACTCGTAAATCGTTTTTTTGTGTTTCTTTTTGGCAATATTTGTAGTATTTCCCTGGCCCCCCTTTGGAAAGTTTTCTGCCTCGCACCTGTGTGTGGTTCACGTTCGAATTTACTGTGGCAGATAAACTGCTATTAAGTGTATCACGAATGACTTGAATGTATGACTTTTCTTGCGGGTTTTTCCGGCGCGTCGAACTGCCGTCTGCCAAGACAAAACTTAGTCTGAACTTTGGCGGAACACACTTTCGGCTCTTGGGTACTGGGATACTCTGGGGCACCATCCGCTCAACTGTGGCCCCCGGCAGAAGTCGGGCATGGTACCTATACTCGTATGCTATCTAATGGAGCGTGGAGCTTGCAGCTTGAAGCGGCAGGGGGGCTGCCTGGCTGGCTGGCTTGCCTTTTACAGATATTTATGATTTGTGAACAGAAAGAGAGGGTCAACGGAATTAAATTAATTTGTCGCCAGTTGCCAGTTGCCAGTTAATTTCCTCTCAATTAATGGAGACGCAGCCAGCTCGCATTTATGGCCAAATGGCTAACTAGTTCAGCGACCACGCGACGACTCACCTTCTCCTGAGTGGACTCATCCACGCCGCTGTCATTGTCGCCTTCTGCAATGATAACCAAACAAATAAATTAATTATGCTAATGTCACGATATGGGGGGACATCCGCTGAAAGAACTGTATTGAACAGGCACACTTAATGGGCTTCACTTAATGGGGGCGATCTTACTCAGAGCAGGCCCCTTCCCCTTGCGGACCTCTGCGGCTGGTGGACTCGTCTCGAAGGGTGGCTCCGTCTCCTCCAGCAGGGGCGAGCCCATTGGATCGGCCTTCATGTTGAATGTCTTGAGGGGAGTCACCGCTGGACCCATGATCACGTCATCGTCATCGTCGTTGTATGCCCCCACGGAGGATGGTGGGCGTAGCTGTGGCTGTGGCTGAGGCTGAGGCTGTTGCTGCTGCTGAATGTGTGGCTGCTGCTGCTGCTGTTGTTGTGGTGGCTGCTGCTGCTGCAGCTGTGGCATGGGCTGCTGATTGAAGGTCGGTCGGAATGGCGCCTGCAGCGGCTGGCCCGGTGCCGGGCGAGCAAATGTCGGCGGCGGAGCTCGCGTCATATTCTGCGGAGGTCGTGCGCCGGGCGGCATGCCAGGTGGCGCACCAGCTGGCGTCCAGGGGAAGCCGCCCGGTGGCCGTGCAGGTCCTTGTCCGGGCGGTGAGAGCGGTCCCCCGGCATTGGGCGGACGGGGCTGCTGCATGCTCAGCTGTGGCGGCATGCCCGGCCTCATCTGCGGCGGACCCATGAGCAGATTGCTCTTGCTCTCTGTGTTCCGCAGCGGCGGCGGCATCTGCCTGGCCCCCATGTTCGGCGGTGGCATGGGTGGGCGTGGTCCCATGCCGACCATCGGCCGGGCCCCCGCAAAGGGGGGACGCGGCTGTGGCGGCCCCACAGGTGGACGCATCTGCGGTGGCAAGACATAGTTCTGTGGTTTTCGCACGTACTCTGGATTAGGCTTGGGTGGCGGGTGCTGTGGGCGGTGGGCTGTGTCTGGGGATTGCTGTGCGGAGGCGTGCCATAGCTGGTGGGATAGTCAATCGTGGTCGTCTGTGGACGCGGCTGCTGCTGCTTGCTACTGAAGGAGTACTCGGCATTCGACTGCGGACGCATCTGCATTGACGCCTCGTAGGCTGAACGATCCACGCTGGAGGCGTACTCCGGACGCGGCTGCTGCTTGGAGGCTGAGTCCCCAGTGGCAGCCTCGTAGGATGGCCGCTCCAGGGCTCCACTTCTGGCGGAGTGCTGCTCGGTGGCAGCCTCATAGGAGGGACGACGATTGCCGGAGGCCTGCTCCTGCGACGCCACAGGACGCTCTTGGGATCTGTCGTTTGCCGTGCCGTACATCTTAGAACTTCTCGCCTGCGGTGTCGGTGCAGAAATGTGCAAGTGTCGGGTAACCCAATACCTGGCAGGTCTCTAGCTCCAGCCTGGCAGCAGCAGCAGCACCAAGTGGCTCATATCATTTGCATATGTATGGCCATACACAAATGATATCCTGCGCGGGCAGGAGTGGGAGTGCTACTGGATACGGGTGTACTGGTGCTACATGTGCACATAATACTCGAACTCATTGCGGCGCCGAGACCCATCAATATGCTCCGTTTTGGGGGGAGCCTTTCAAATTTGATGGCTTCCTTTTGCATTTGTTTACATTTTACGAGTATTGTTTTGGTATTTCGATTGTGGGCTCTGGGGCAGGGCTTGGCTCTGGTCTGGTTACCAATAGGGAATTTTGTCATGAATATGTCGGTTGCCAGCTGTAACGTGACCCAAATGGTTTTTGTGGCTTATTGATTCAACAAAAGTTTCGGCAGGTTCTAAGCCAAGCCCTCCCCACCGCGCAAACGAGAGCAAATCGCTGTTTGATTTGTTGATTCGCAAAGGGTTCTCTGCGCTCGGCACTGACATGTCTGGGCCCCGGCTCCCTGGGACATGATGTATGCAAGGTCGCCGCGCCGCGCCGGAGTACTCGTATTGCCATCATTAATAACCCAGTTGTATTCAAATGATGCTCTCCCGACAGGCAAATCAGTCCGCGAATCGTTTGTGCATAAGCAATTGGGTGATATATCATTGCTGGCCGGGTGGGTACGGGCTTTAAGTGCAGCTCGACTGGTTCTTGATATATGTGTAACGACTTTCACTCACCGCATCGGTATCGCTCATATCGGGAGGAATGCTCCGGCCGGGCTCTGTGACTGAGCTCTGGTTCTAGGCACTACCTGGCAATTAACTTTGCAAAGAAGCGAAAACTTTTTTGGGGGTTTCTTCTTTTTATTTTACTTTTTGTGTGCTGCTTTATTGGACAGGGAAATCGATAAAATTGCACAGCAGACAAGCAGCAGCGTAAGGCTTTTATTTATCCCTTTAAGCTGCTGACTCTTGGAGCAGCACGTGCAACACCCGTGGGGCAACTAAAGCGGCAGCGCCGACTTGTGTCGAGTCAGAGCCCAGATTCGCCATACAAATGAAATGAAAATAAAGAATAAGGAAGGAAGGATGGAAGGAAGAAAGGAAGGATGGAAGGAAGCAAGTCAACTGCAAATTAGGGCCACAATGATTTGTTTCTCGTGGCTGACATCGACTCGACTGAAATTCCACACAATGTTCATGTCAACCGCAACAATGGAACGCCAACAACTGTCATTTGTGGCCAAATGGTCTTGGCCAAATTGATTATCAGCGGGGGGGAAAGCCAGGCCGTTGCAGTTCCAACTGCAGCACATAAAAAACAAAACTTGTGCCCCTCTCCACTGGGTCTTCGTTTTGTTTTAGGTCTTCTAAGCATGCTTCTGCCGCCTTTCAATTAGATCCTGCGCCAGGGCAAAATATTGTTAACAAACTTTGGCCACTGGCAATTGAATTTGTTGCTGTGCAAAGTTGTTCCGTTCCCACAATGCAGTTGCGATTTTTATCACAGACAGGACTCGTACACGGATACACGGATACGGATACGTCTACGTACATGGACACGGACACGGACCCATTATCAATTGTTGCGGCTTGCCATAAACCAAGTGCCATGCAATTGTATCGATTTTTCCTAGCCAGAGGGCAATAACTTGGCCACGTACTCGCACCACACACAGGCCCACAGGGGAAGAGGCTAATGCACTTTGCACTTTGCACTTTGGGCTCACCGCAAGGATGGCGACGAACTGCACCTGTAGTTCTTCCCAGCAAAAGGACCACGCACTGACTTCAACTGCAGCTCACAAGCTGATTTGTTATTAATATATTTATTTATTTATTTAGTTTTATTTCGATTTATTATTTAGGCATTTGCCTATGGAAAAAATATCGCGTCGCGGCAGCGGTAGCCCAGCTCTGACTTGACGTTGTGTTTGGCGCGAGTGTTAAAACTCGACTGCTTTTATTTGCTTTGAAAAATTTCGAATTACAATACTTAGAATTTGTTTTGATACGATACGGGGTGTACGGTATTGGTATGTGCCCCAATGCTGCAGCCCCACTCTCTCTCTCTTGGGGGTACGTCTGCCGCTCGGCTCGTAAACTTCTCGGGGCGCATAAACGGAAAGTGTCCTTGCGCAGCTCAAAGAGAATGCCAAGCACCCAATGCCTTATGGCGAAATAGCAAAGTCAGCACAAAACTACAGCCAGCAGGTGCTCAGACGACGCCTTTGCCTTATTCTATTGACATACAAATTTATTAGTGGGGCGCCGGGGAAAAATGCAAATTCAACACGCCAACAAATGAGCACGGGGGGCAGCACAGTACATACTCCCCCTTAGTATTTTGTGGGGTGGAGGCGCTGATTTTATATGCAGATTTCATTTGACTTGATTAATTTAATGGATCCTACGGGGAGCGCTGCGCATTTGTGCAATGCTCAGCTAACGACAGTCAAATGCAAAGCACGAAAATAAATACATAAGGATTCAGGGGGAGTATATAGAGAAGGGAAGCTACAGGCACCGCTTGCCACGCACCATGCAGCAATATTTATAACGGGGCCATTCGTATTATTCAGGTGTTGTTGTCATAGGCTCCACGGCTGCCCCTTTAATTGTTGACTATTTAGAGGCAGACAGCACGCAAGATTCCCGCGCTCTGCTCTAATGTCTGCACATGAAAAGTAAACCAGCGACGAACCAGCACACACACTCGTACTCGTACCCGTTGGTGGGTGGTGGGGGGTGGGATAACTACTCCTCGTTCTGTTCTTGGTTGCTAATTCGATTGTCAAGGTTATGTGTGGCAGACAAACCAGAGATGGGTTTGCTTTGGCTTAGGTTAGGGTACGGTAGGAGGAAGAACAGGGTTGATATGCACATAGTCGTATACATATAAGTAGTAGTTGCTGCTGGGGTTAATTCATTTAAATTTACACAAAACATACCATTAAGTGAAGCCATTTCAAGTTTAATTGTAAAATATATTCCAATAATCTGCGTACGAGTACATACCTGAAAAAATTATGAGATATTTATATATTAGTGTTTGGTCAATCCAAAATTTCTGCCTAATTTCTATATTAGGGAATTATTTTCTTCTTTTAGACAAACGAAAATTTTAAATTTCCGCGCTTCCACCATAAACAATATTTCGATTGTTCGATTAGTTATATCGAAAATTCAGTTTCGCACTCTGACAAAAGCTGGCTGCTATGATTGTGAAGTAACTAGCTATCGGCATCGCTACTATCGATAGTTACTGTAGTGCTGTAAAGCGCATTTGTTTTCTTTTGTTTTTTGGCGGCCGAGAGTTTGAATTTGAATATCAGAATTTTACTTTGGTTACATTTAAATAACATGTACAACTAATACAGAGTTAGCGATGGAGCGTTTCTATTAATTGTTGCTGCTGCCAGATCCCCCTGGTCAGTAGATGCAAGAGATTGCGACCCCATAAAGTATAAATATTCTTGTACAACAGTCGATGTAGCTATGTCTGACTGTACGTTTCCCCCTCCACTGACCACCATAAAGGGCGAAAACCTGTGGCACAATTTTGAAGCTACAAGAAAACCAAAAACGCAGAATCATAGCAAATGGCCATACCCAACAGATTGCCGAATCTGCGTCAGATCGGCGCATTATTACAGTGAAATCAAATAGAATTACCAGAAAAAGGAAGTCCCATCCCAGGTTGCCTTACAGATTAAATTCACTTTAAAGAGAGACAGGATTTAGAGACAGAGACCAACCCGCACGCAAACCAAGGCCGCCGCCTGCTTAAACCGGGGGTGGTTCTGCTGCCACCCCCATTTGAATTTGTTTGTGTTACAGTAGTCTCTGTTGGCGTTGTTTTGCTTTTTTGAGGGATGCAGCCGGCACGGTACGTTGGAACGTGTATCCATCGGCATGCCCTCTTTTTGGTTGGCTTCCCCTTCCTGCCGCGCCGTGCCGGTCAATGCTGTGTGCGCCCATTGATTATTCTGTCCAACATTCCGCTGCGACTGCGAGGGAGGAATTCCTCATGTGGTTGCTGGAGCTGAAGCTCAAGCCGCAGCCGAGGACTGCCTCGAACTGCGCATGTTTGGGGCAGACGCGATTCCTGGTTCTGCGACGCAAAAGATGAATCAGAACGGAGCTCTGGAGTGGCAGGGAAACCCGAATGGAGCCAGAGCCAGAGCCAGAAGCAGCTCATCAATTAATCAACACCTGAATTATTGGCTGGCTTTATTGGCTAGGACCCGCTAGCACAGCCATCCCAGAAGGCGCCTCCGTATCTCGTGTCGAATATGGTTGGGTTTATTTATAGTCTGGGCGATTGGGTAACGGCGTACCTCAACGTGGCTGTCTAACATTTGTATCTTTGACGCACTTCGATTATTGATTGCTTCCACAAAATGTGGCAATTGTCAGTGCGAGTGAGTGGTGCCACGCTGCAGCGCACGCCTCGCACGGAGCACCGAAACAGGCAATGCCGCCAACGAATATGGCCCGGCTACAACCAGAACAACAAATTATGCGGCGTCTGCCTAAAGTGGCATTAGCCACTGGGATTGGGATTGGATTGGGTAACCAACCAGCCAACCACCCAACCACCGAGCGGCGAACAGCGGCTTGGAATTGGAATTGGAGTTGGAGGACTACCCATCATCTACTTGCGAGTTCCATCAGGCGAAAGTGCACAAATGCAATGGCCATAAAATCGAAATCAAAGCAGCAACTGGCCGAGTTTATTGAACTGGAATTGGCAGTGCCCAGGGCCGGCGGGGCGGGGCTCGAGCCGAAGCCATTTGACAACTCTTTTGTGGCTTTAATTAAAGGGCGACACGGACCCCGGGATTTGCGTGTCAAGCGACACTTTGTATGGGGGGGAAAACAATTAAAGAAACACCGCGCCAGCAGCACCCACCCCGCCCGGGGAGACAGAGCCGGGGGATCCTTCAGGGCTTACCTTTTTATTAATTTTTGCTACACATTTTATTGATCAAACTTTTCAATTTACAATTAATTAATCAAGAACGGGGAGCTTGGCGCATTCCTCGCATTAAACTTGGAGATGCATCCATCAGATACACAATGCACATTAATATGCCACAGGCCCCAGGGACAGTGGCAACTTAATAAACGTTCTGGGGGCCGCCTTGTGCATGCTAATTGTGGAACGGAACCCTCTCTTCACCGAGGGTGATCCATAGCAAAATCCATGGGCTAACCATTTATTCGTAACAACCAAACATGGAGCGGGACCCAAGCGTATCCCAAATGCCCCAAAATCTGTGTCTTGCTTCATTGGGCTGCGCACAGCCAGGCGTGGCAGCACTTCAGCCCCAAATATGGCACCAAATATTTTGGTAATTGTTTCTTTGGCATTTTTGTGACAAGCACAAAACGGAAACCTTAACAATTAGCAGAGTCAGTCAAAAGTATTTCCATTAGATATTTCTAGCGCACGCCCCCAATCCCAATCGGTACGTAAAGAAAAGGGAAAAACTGAGCCAGAGAGAGAGAGAGAAGGGAAAATCAATTTCAGCGACAAACATTGCAAGCGAAACGAAACGAAAGTGTCGCTCAGCTGCCAACGTTTCGTGTTAATTGAAAAGCCAAAGAATAGAGGTGGCTGAAATTGCAGCGAATCTTGGCTATTTATAGAGCCAAGGAGCGGGGACACAGCGCAGATATCGCGGCCATTGCGTCACTCGATGAATATTGCATTTGCAATTGCATTTGCATTTGATCTTTGGGATTATGATTACCGAAAACCCACAAACACTCTACACATACCGCAAAAGAAAGTCGTTTCACCTGCTTATCAGTGCAGTGCAATCTGGATGATATAGGGTACGTCCCAGTCCCAGTAGCCCCCCTGCACCCCACAGTGGCAGCGGGTGCGAATGACTTCATTGGGGATGCGAGCGAGCGCTGATAGTAATCAGGCAGGCACACTACCACTACACCTACTACTCGTCGTGTATTTTCTCTTTTATTGCTTATTCCGCGCTAAGCAAAAACAAAAACAATGCCCGTCCGTGTGCGCCAGGCCAGTGTTATTATTATTTAACAGAGCCGAGCCGGTTTGCTCTTGACTTGAGCATTTGATTTAATCATCGCCCGAGGCAGGGGTGTTCGGCGTCGCGGGGTGGTGTTGTGTGGTGTGAGCGTCAAATGTTTTAAAACAAATGCAAGATGAGAGCAAAGTGAACTAGAGCAGCGGCCAAGTCGTGGGTGTGGGTGCTGTGGGATACCCTAACAAACGATCTGCACAGAAGCGAATTCCTGCACTCTTCTGATAGCTAATCAACCCCATCGGAGATGGTATACTGTCACCACATATGTACATATACGTATATATATATTTCTGTGTGAGGCTTGATGCAAAACGAGGTCAAATGCAGAGCAACCACAACAGCAGCAGCAGCAGCAGCACGAGCTCATATGGCTGGCTGATAACTTTTATCGCAGTCGACTGTGGCTGTATCTGTATCTATATCTATATCTGATGGATACCTACACAACGCTGGACAAAAGGGAGCTAAGGGTAAGAGGCACCAGGCACCAGGCACCGGGCATTAGGCACAATTAAAAGCTGCACTCAGCCAGCATGTGGGTGGGTCGTTTGGCTCGTCACAGTTGCAGGTCGTTAAACCGACTAAGGAGAGTCGGAGCCATGCCCAAGCCCGCAACAATGAAGCATTCAACATCCTGGCGGCCTGAGACTGAGCCTCTGAGCCCTCTTCAGACAGGCTTAAAAACCCACCATCCAGGCGAACCTTGCGTGGCTGCGCGGCTGAGCAAACAGATCACACAAAACAGAAGAAAACAAAAAACAAAACCAAACCTGGGAAATCTATTTGCATAATTTCCTACGTGAGAACATGACACGAGCCGGCGGTGCATGTTGCCCTGACATAATCGTAGCCATCAATGTCCTGGGGAGTGCCGGCACACACACCCACCCACAGACGATTCCCTCTAATTGAGAGATACACATGTAGCCGATATGCAACTAGAATGCCGGGCCGTGCCCCTTTTCTCCGTGAACTTTGCCTAATTGATTTTCTAAGACAAACACGGCGTATGCGTAATGCGGTGTGAAGTCACTTCTCTGTGCAAAGTCCCTGTCCGTGTCCATGTCCGGGGTGCTCACCTTTCTGCTCCTGATTAGCGCGCTCTGGGGCCGTTGCAGGCACCTGCTTGGATGGCTCTGGTTTCTGTTGTTGCTGTTGCTGCTGCTGCTGTTGTGGGGGTGCTGGTGGCTGCTGCTGTGGTGCTGAAGGTTGTATTGGTGGTGCTGCTTCCTGTTGCAGCTGCTGCTGCTGGAGCGGCAGAGATGGAGGCTGAGCATCCAGCACAGAGCTTTTCTCCATGACATCCGCCATATTGAAAGTTGGCCGAGTGTTTGTCTGTTTGTGTGTGTGTATCTGTGTGTATGTTTTCACTTAATATTTGTGTGTGTATGTATGTATCTTTATCTGTGTTTGCCTCCTTGTCGGTCGGTGGCTGCACTCACTCGCAGGAAAGGACTTTCCACTCTTGCTTTGTGGGCGATTTTCGTGTGTATCTTTGAGATTTCACTTTGAGTATTTCACTTTTGCACCGTGCACTTTTCCTCCTGTTGTCGGTGTATCTCAGCGTTTGGAATGCTTCGTTTCTTATTGCAGCCTCGAGGGTAGCAAACCGCACCGAAAATCGCTCACAGAAATTTCACTGTATATAATAAAATATTTAATATATTATATACTCGTATTTCCACTGGCACTGGCACTGGCACACTTTGCAAATTTATTTGAATTTTTGCTGGGAGGACAAAACGGAGAGGCGACAGCACACCGCACGTTGACGTTCGCTGTTTTTTTGGTCGGTTCAAAAATGTTGCTACAGATAGACATGCTGCGACGCATGAATATTGCGGAACTTTTCTAACAGAGCGGGGGAGCTTTCAGTTAGCGTTAATGTTAATGTCACGCGTTAACTAACACTGTAATGTTATGACATGCAATGTATATTTACTGTAGATATACATAGAAATGACACCCGTGTAAGTAAAGTTCATTTGGCGCCCTGTATTCATTTTAAATATCAGCTTGTTGAATAGCTTAAATTTGAATTTAATTTAAATTAAATAAATTGGCTGGCAGTTGAATATATCTACAAATGTTCATAGTGTGGTTTACCGACATCAGTAGTAGTTTTGTCTCAGCTCTTCGACTGCTGTAAGTAAAACAAACACTAATTTCATCTCTCATGCCATCCATGTCTTTGCCAGAGTCCATTTTGTTGCACTGTGGCCCTCTTAGTGCGCTATTTCCATAATGAATTGATTTAATTATCATTGTGCAGGGCCCTTTTGGTTGGGGGCCTGCACAAACTATTCTTAGTGTTTATTTAATTAGATTTAAATTCGACTTAATTCACTTTCAAACATTCACTGTGGTAAACTCTGAAGTGGTGACCTCAGGGCGGTAGAGCGGTGGCAGCGGGGGTAGCGGGGTGGCAGCGGGGGTAGCTGCTGCATCGTCTTGTTGCAGTTTGCATTTTCCTAAACATTATTGTATTTGCTATTTGGTTTATTTGCGGCTCATAGGGCATAAAAATAATCTATTGTCTGGGGGCTTGTGTAAGCAACAAAATCAATAACAAAAAATAATGTGCACAGAAACTTAATATTTTTTTCAGTTTTTTTTTCGTTATTTTATAATTTAAATTTTTTTTATTTTTTAAAAAATAATATTATCTTGAAGTTCAATTGCAGTTGTTGTTGTAGCAGAAGTAAAATTTAATTAAAATAATATACGAGAGAGAGATAGAGAGAGTTAGCGATGAATATAACATCTATGGAGAATGGTTGTTGCTATAAATCTGTTGGTGTTGTTTCAGTTGTTGTTGTTTCTGATGTTGTTGCTGATCGGATGTTGGGCTCAACAACTCGTTTCATTCATTTCATATTCACTTCAACATATCTGGTCTTTCACACATTCTGGCGAGGAATGCTGCGGGGGGAGAGAAGAGAAGATCGTCGATTAGCAGTGGATCATCGACATTATCAATTGCGAGTGCACGTCCAAGACATCGAGGAGTCGAGACATCGGGTGGACAGTGGTCAGTGGACAGACCAGTACTACATTCACTACTTACTGTTTAGTCGAAGACGATGGGATCGCTCATCAGGCGCTGGATGAACTCTGTGCGGATCGGATCGGATCGTCGATTCACAGGAGAAACAGGACACGCAAACACGGATGCCATTCGGGGTATATTGGTTTTGTGGTTGTGGTTTTGTGGTTGTGGACATGGAAACATGGACACGCATACAGAGAACACATTTGTCGGGGTTTCAGGTGGTACATTGTGTCGCATGGTGCATGGTGCATTGTGCATGGTGCATTGTGCATTGTGGTTGCAAGAGTGAGAGTGGTTTGTGCGTTGGGACAACGAGTTGCATGTGGAGAATACAAATAACATTTACGATTCACATTAACAAAGAGTCACACATTGACCTTGGGCGTTGGCGTGGGGCCTCAGCCAGAATGGGGATTGCTGCACAAATACTTACGGGAGTAGGGGATGAAGCCCTCATCGTCCTCGGGATCCATGCAGTCAGCGAACAGAGCCTCAACCTGTTCATCGTCCAAGCTCTCACCTAAATGTTCAAAGGGGGAAGTGCGATTTAGTGGGTGTCCTGGGAGGGGTGCTCGTGTCTTAGCAGCTACTCACCAAGCGCCAGCAGGGCGTGCTGCAGCTCAGCGAGCATCATGGTGCCGTTCTCCTCCTTGTCGTAGAGCTTCAAGCACTCAATGAAGTCCTCGTAGCAGCCCTGCTCCTTCTCCTTCTTGACCTGTGAGTAAATGGGCAGGAATTCGTCCATCTTGATCTTCTTCTCGTTGCGCTTCTTGGTGCCACCCATTTTCTCGATCAGAGCCAAGGTGGGGTTCAAGTTCAGGGCACGCAGAGCATCGCCTAGATCGACGGCATCAATGCCCTCGTTGGCGGAACCCATGACTTCGAACACGAATTCGACATCTGCACAAGACAAACATTTCATTAGCACACATCATCGTCGTATCCTAATCGAAGGCAAACCCAAACGCAAATCTCATCAATTTGGAATTATTATTATTCAGTTGATTGGCTGATTGATTGATTGATTGTTTTAAAAATAGTTTAGGGCTGGCTACAACGACGACACTCCTCGCTAATGGGGTCAACGTGGCCGATGTGGTAACCCTGAAATTTCTGGTACGCACATTTTTGGTCATCATGAAAATCTTTGACATGGCCGAGAGCATTAGTTACTGCCTATACACGTAGTGGGTGTGTGTGTGTGTGCGTGTGTGTGTTTCTGGGAGCATTGCCAACACGAAGAACACACTACGTATACGTAATCCGACACCCGAACCGAACGAACGCCTTCGCCATCGTCTATGAATATGTATGTGTGCATCCGTACACACACACACACACTTCTAGCTATATACTGGGTCTCCTCTCTTTCGCTCTCTTTGTGCGTTTGAAACGTTTTAAAATAAACATCAAGAAATAACTTGGCCAAAATTAGATCTCTAAACGAGCAGAGCAGCGCTATACGCCTTCGGGATCCCGAACACACACACACACACACACACACATGCACACACTCGATTTTTTCGATTGTATTTCCTTTTAAAACATAACTTTGCACTAGATTTTCGCGATCGGATTCTGCTTTTCTTTCGCTGTTGGCAACATTCTGCTCTTCTGCTCTTCCGATTTCTGTTTCTGTCTGGCTGGTTCATCGGTCAAATGTCGATCGGGACGACGATGAAAATAGCACAGGCGATGCATATAGAAATTCCTGAATGAAAATTTTCCGCAGCACGTTATATATATACACACATATGATATATATATATATATGTACATATGTATATTCCAAGTGATTACGAAATATGTTCACTGATTTGTATTGTGTACTTTTTGTTGTTGTATCTACATATATTATGTGTATCCCCGATCTCACACGCGCACATTATGCAATCAATTTTGGTCTGAATAGTACATAGAGATCACAGGAGCAACAGGCGAACAGGAGGAGTGTTTTCCGAGTGATTGCTGCACATTTGCATTTTAGCTGGCTTTTAATCCTTTCTGTGGGCTGCGTTCCCGATTTTTTGGTTTAACTTTTGATGGATTGCGGTTGGAGGTTTGAGGTTAAAGATAATCCTTTTCTTTTCGCTGTGCGCTTCAACTTACTTTCAACTTCACGCTTGGGAACATCAGCCTGTCAATGGAGTGGAAGAGGATACAAATTGAAGATTTTTTGCATTAGTTGATGCTGGGAATTTTCCACTTAATGTTCTATCTTCTAGCTCTGATGGTATGTGCAGAGTCTTTTGCCAGATATATGCACTCACCATTTTGTCTGTTGGATGCGAAAAGCAACTGTATCGCGGATGAGCTCGGTCTCGACTGAACGTTATTCGTCAGCGGCGGCACGGCAAGGTAATTCTGAGGTGATAGCCAAGCAGCACACACACAGGCATGCACACCCATACCACAGATGCACGCATAGACACAGCGAAACAAAATGACGAAATTCTCTTTTCCCACACACCCATACACACAGCCATAGCCATACACAGAGCCATAGAGCAGAGCTATGTGGATGTCTGCGTGGATGGATGGCTGTAGGATGGCAAGAATTTACTTTCATCTTGAGAACTTTTTCTAATGCCCTCCGCCAATGCTCTTTCACTCTCCCAGCGGCGACCACTATGGCCGTGCACATATATACATATGCCTGTATATTGGGGCTCTCCCATGGAGCTGTTTGTTGTGCTCTCTATAAACGGGCTATTTTTAAGAATTTGTATTTTTTTGTTCGTCGAATTTTAGTTGTTGTTGCGTTCGTGAAGGCAAAATAATAATCGTTTGTGGCATTCCCAGCCATGGGATAGTGTTGAATATCATTCGATGTTACAGATGATTTTGCAGATAATATTTTGGGCAACATATGTACGCTGCGCGACGTCGGAAGGGAGGGATACGCTGCGCAATAGATTAGTGGAGGAGCACCCGGACGGACGCACGCATCTGTGGGGGGAAGCACGAGGCATGTCTTGTGTATCTATCCTATATACATATTTATACACTTTATACGGCGACCCTGATCGTCTTTTTGGCAGAGCACCGCAACGTATATCCTCCACATTGGAGCCATTTCTCAGGTCTTTCTGGCGTGTTATCATTTGAAAATGTTTTGTCAGTCGGTCGGGGTGTTAAATGGCCGATTCCTTCTGCTGCTGGCTGTGTCGGTCGCAGCACACCTGAAAGTCTTTTTCAATATTTATACATTTTCCAAAATGTTTTCCACTACGCCAGCTGTCTCGCTCCCACTTGTTCGCATGCGTTGGGGCTGCTGCTGGGGCTGGGACTCTCATCTACATAGAAGGCGCCTTGCCTTGCTGGCCCCCCTCTCTGGGGCAGCAGTCGGCAGTCCCAGCGTCTCCGCAACGCGTTTAATGCGTGCTATTTATATAAACTATGACACAGATACACGAAATGTATTCAGAGCAAATATGCACAGCCACAAATACCCGTATTCCGTATTCGTTCGGAATTGTTTGCGTGGGTAGCACAAGTACATAGTCACAGAACGGGGCACATACTCGTAGTAGGACCCCAGCCACAGCCTGGCTCAGAATCTGGCAAGACAAAAGCAATTAAAGCCGTCTACTACTACCGGCCATTGGCATGAGTTTTGTTTCAGCGCAGTCCATGTCCTTGTCCTTGACATTCAGTCCCCGTTGCTTTGAGACGGGCCCTTCTTTGACCCAGTTCTGGGGCTCAGCTGTTGGCCAACTTTTGGCCATCTCCCACCAATGCCTCTCCATCTCTCTCTCTGCTTGTCTGGCTTTCTGCCTCTCTTTCTATGGATGCTTCGGCTCGGCTTTTGGCTCGCGCAGCCTCCCTGGCTTTGTTTGTGTTTTCACTCCCTGGAGCCACCTGTGGGAGTAATTGGTGCATTCAAATTTGGACCAAAGAGTCCCTTATCCAGCAGCTGTTATCCGCATTCCTGCGCAGATGAAAGTGCGCAATTCATTGATAAATCATCCAACCCCTGCCACCCCTGGGGATGTTGGATTCAGATGATATTCAATGACAGGGAAAACTACGCTAAGAAGCTAAACTAAAGTAGGAGCCTCCCATCGTATCGATGGGAACTGCCTTTGCCTCTTGTGTGTGCCTTTTTGTCTGTATCCCATTGCGACCAGCACTTCAGCTCCCACTTAAGCACAGCTCAGCTGTAGACTGACGCACCCTCGAAGGCAGCCTGGGGCTGGCTACACAATGGCACTGGCATTTAATGATAGCCGCACATAAATCGACATAAATGAGTGTCTGGGCGGACGACAGCACGTATACGCAATATCCACCCCCAGACGTTCGTTATCATCGACAAGTGTGCCAAAACGAACAGGGTGGCGCACTCGAAGGGCTGCCTCCCACAAGTGGCATCCCCCGCAACGACACCCTGTATGCGGGGGCAGCCCTTTTCGGAATTCCCTTGAATGTGCGGGGTATATGCGCATAGCGTGGAGTCCGGGTGGGTGGTATCCTGTATACGCACTGCTGCCTCTTCTGCTGCTGCCACTGCTGCTGCTGTCGGCACTGGCAACGACGAGGATAACAGCGACGGGGGCCCAGAGTCCTCGTCAGTTAACGACGCTCGTCTCAGTTGCATCCGAACGCTCCAGCCGTAAACGTTATCGAAACTGGCCACGCGCAAATCAAGGTACGAACAATGGAAAAACTCTGAAAACTCCAACTGCAGGGTCCAAGAGGGGCAAATGGAAATCAAAACCCGGAAAAGTGCTTGGATAAAGATAAACAATGCTCGGCAGCCATCCATAAAAACGGTTTGCAATTAGTTAACGTCCAGAGGCCAAGCCCTCGGCTGCTCCTTTGCCGTTCCATTGTCCCGTCGTATCGTGGGTGCGGCGCCCAATCAAGCCAAATGCTGGCATTAAAGACATCGTTTGATTTGAGTGTGTGCCAAGTGCCAAGCAATTGCCGCTGGGGCGTCAATTAAAACGGGGAAAATCCTCAATTTTCAGCCATCATCTCGTGCGTTATATAAGTCTGTGAAAATTTTTGCCCCAAATTAGCATGTATACCAGAAACCCAATTCTGTATCTATAACCCAGTCGCCTCGTTCTCGCCGCCGCCGCTGCGGAGTCTGCGTTCTGCGCAGCGTCCCAGGACCAGCTGGCGAGGCACCGAAATCTCTGCAGCACTAGAGAGGAATAGTGGCTTGGGGCTTGGGTTTGCGTGCAGATTGGGGCGGGGCGGGGATGTGGCACTGACCTACTCGTATTCGATGAGCCTGCGCACGCCAATACCTGTTGCGTTTTTCCCCTGCTGCTGCTGCTGCTGGAACATTTTCATGAATGAGAGCAGTCGCCAGCTGTTGCATTGCATGCCAATTGATTTGTGTATCGTTGTGTCCTTGTGCCATTCCAGCCGGGCCGCCACCATGGTGACCACCAATGCCGGCGCAACGGCAACAGCAACAGCCCCAGCCACCACCACCAACAACAACAACCTGCAGACGAACAACAACAGTCATGCGGCGAACAACAACAACGATGACTTTGACTTTGACCAGGACGATGGCCTGCAGGACCTGGGCTTGCCGGTGTCCGTCCAGACGTTCCTGTGGCGCCAAATAGCGCCCTTCATCCGGCCCAAGCTCGGCAAACTGCACGAGTCCACCTGCCTGGTGAGTGTGGGGTGTGCCAGTCGGGGCAACGGCAAGGCTCAAATGTTCAGCCAGCTCCGAGAGAGGCCACATGATCGACAAAGGGGCCAAAGGGGCCAAACCCCCATAGACTTATATACTGAAAACTGTGCTGTACATTCGCTATGCGTGTTTGTTGTAAGGATGATGGACTGTGTCACACATAAACCGAACCCAAGAACATAATTGGCATCACGAATTCGAGACCAGAAACGAGACGAGCTATGCTCGTACCTTATTCGATGTTCCCTCGTTTATTTTGATTTATTTGCCCAGCTAAATTCAAGGAAACAAATTGATAAGCGATTAAAACTTGACATTGATGTTTGATGTACTTTTTATTCTTTCCTGCATTCGATATGACTCTTGCCCATTGCTACTACATAAATGATACTAACACGACCACCTTCTGCCACCAACCACAAACAACAACCAGAACAGTTCTTTCCCCTCTGTCAATAAATGTGCATAGACTCGTACTCGTACAGGCACAGGAAATGTTTCTTTTTTAAGCCAAATCTAAACCTGCAAAGAAACATTTCCCCTGCTCGTACTTGTCTCTGTGTGTTTGTACACCTTTAATATGTATATTTATATGTGCTTTTATCCACAACAACAAAACCAACTACCAACCACAACAATAACAATAACAATAACAACAACCAACTGTACAAATTAACATTGTAAAATCTTTCGCAATTTGTCTGAATCTGCATCTGAATCTGAATGTAGTTTTGTCAACATGCACCGGGACACCATGTAAGTTATAAATGTCTCTGGCAGACAACCCCCCAAACCCCAGTCCTTGTACAGCCCAATGCACAGACGAATGAGCAATGACTACAATGACAGTCCTGCAGCAGAACTCTGTACATTGGGATGGACTACCCCCCCAGCCCCATTTATGGTTTCTAGTTTTTCGGTTTTACTTTCCATTGTAGAGTAGATGTTGTGCGTTTCTTGTGCCTATGTTTAAGAGTTGCGTTTGTCTTATTTTGCCGCACTGCGGATAGCCTTAGCTTAACCCCCACACCAGTCTTACCCAGTCTCACCTCACACAATGAATCTCTTCTCGTCCCCCCACCAACCGATGCTCAGGAGTCAAAGGAAGCCTGCAAGGTAGGTGCAGGCGCAAGCGCAAGTGCATCCTGGCGTGCTTTAATGGATGATTACTACTCCCTTGCAGTCCTTCGAGAAGGTGCTCGTGCAGAACATACAGTTCGGTCTGTCGCCGCCTCTTACGAAGGCCCTGGGCGCCATTCCGCGCTGGCGCCTGCTGCAGGGCGCCCTGCCACATGTCATGCACGCGTGCGCCGCCCTGCTCTACAATCGGGTCAAGGACATGCAGGCCATTGGGCCCGTGGAGACCAAGCTGCTGTACACGATGCAGTGGATCCTGCTCTATGCGGCCGAGGAGTGTGCCGACGACGAGGGCGGCGAGGAGCTCGGTCTGGGCGAGACCCCCGCCGAGCCCAAGTCCAAGCCCATCGAGCAGTATCTGTTCTCCGTGCCCACGATTGCCGTAAGTGCATATCTCACTTCCCGATGCCTCACCCGATCTAATTGTAATTATTGGCACCGTTTCAGCTGTTTGTGTATCTGTTCGCACCCATCATATCCCACCTGAAGGAGTCGGACTTCCAGAACTTTCGCCTGGAGAACGGCATCAAGCTGTGGCAGGGCATGTGGGATAATCGCGCGCCCGGAGCGCCGTGCTTTACGGCTCCGGTTAAGCCGAAGGCCCGCAACCTGCTCTGCGCGCCCACGCCCAAGGGCTCCACGGATGTCTTTCCCACACGCAAGCACTCGCTCAGTGGCGATGCCATGTCCCCCAAGGCCGACTCGCCGCAGAGCGGCATCTCCGACTACGGCAGGCAGGACGAGGAGGTAAGAGCACAGCGGCACACCACAAGGCAGGGCGATCCTTTAAACTCTCACCTCTAGGGCTCCTGGGTGTCCTCTCCCAAGGAATTCGCCTTTCCCGAGACCATTCCCGAGGAGGCTTCCAGCGTGGAGGACGAACGTGTCGTCATTTTTCGGCTGCCATCGGCGCCGCAGCTCATGGATAATTCATTCTTTACGGTGAGGAAGCGAAGTGTAACTGAGGACTCCAGACACATGAATTTTATTCTCTTTTGCAGGCCGATGCCAGCCTGCTGCAGCAGCAGCTGTCGCAGAGCAGACGCGGCAGTCGCCAGTCCATGAACTCCCGCGACAAGGATAAAGTTCCCTCGACCAAGTTCGAGTTTGATCAGCAGGAACTGATGCGCGGTGCATCCATGAAGGAGAAGCGCAGCGCCTCCATCGAGAAGGAGACGGACTCGGATAAGTCCGAGAGCGTCAAGGCAGACGTCTCGGCCGCAACCTTCCTCGATGTGGCAGTGCTGCGCTGCCTCTTCATCTCGCACTGGCAGGAGGAGGGCATCTTCTGGAGTCTGCAGTATCTGTACAATCGGTGGGTAATCGATAACCAACTGACGCTCTCTTTCCACAGACTCCTGTATGTTTCTCTCTGTTTTCATGCAGTCTGAGTGACATTGGGGAGGAGGCGGCCATTACGTTGAATCAGCCCCGGAAGCGTTCCAACTCCTTGCCCATACCACAAATCGAGATATCGCTGTACCAGGGCCCGGGCAGCAACAGTCGCGACAGTCCCGGCAGCTCTGTCGTCAAGGACTACATCGAAATACCAGAATCAGCGCCCACAGTGACAGCTGTTGTTGGCAAGTCCCTTGTGAAGATTAAACCCCCGAATAGATTGCTCTGAATATTCCTTCCCTCCTTCCGTTGCAGAGGAAACTGCCACAGCGCCCAGCAGCTCGGAGCGGCGCGGCAGCGAGAAGAAGAAACGCGTCAAGATGGCCGATCTGCGGGCCTTTGTGGAGACGAAAATGTTCTCGAAATCGGAGAAGAACCTGGAAAAAGTAGGGCTCGACACAAACTCAGCCAATGGCAAGACACCACTGCAACTGCAACAAGCAGTAAGACAAGTCAAACTTGATTATTGTTCTTCCACAAGTGTTCTCCTGCCTGGCATGCCCCTCCCATGCTTACAACTCCCCCCACTAATAGCCCAATAGTTGTCTGTTTTGCTTAGCACATTTACTTTCCACTCGGCTAATGGTTGCGCTTTCCCTTCCCACCCGCAGGAGTACCATCGCAGCCTGGACACGGGCGAGAAGAAACTATCGCGCTCTGCATCCATGATAAGTCGCGAGCCAGCCAGTAACCTGATCAAGGGCAAGTCCATGCCTAGTCTCAGGTAACTACATAGATCCCCCGTGAACCCATCTAAAAAAGAAAAACAGAAACGACTCCTGGAACAGGCCACCAGACACCAGAACAGAACAGAACACCGCAACAACACTCCCAACACACTTCTTTCACACTCTCCAGAGACTCATTCTGTGTTCCTCAGCTAATGCCTTTCACTCTGCTCGTATGTTCTATACCTTACTATGTACTACTTCAACTTTCTCTTATGATCTACCAGCTGTCTGCTTGATAGCGGGTGAGTTGCCGTCCAATAACCAGATAATGCTTAACCCTCCGATCTCTCAATCTGTGTACCGCGATTTGTGACTTTAAAAGTGCTCCTGCAACTTCCCATTTTATGCCTCTTCTGCCTGCCTGGCACCTGTCTTTGCCTGCCTGCCTTTCTTCTCACCAAACCCCCAAACCGTACCCCAACCCCCCACTGCTTTTCCTCTCTGTTTACCCCTGAGCTTGCCGCACTTTGGTTTGACTAATGCCACACACACAATTTCTCGCACGTCTCCTACAAAATGCAAGATTTTACAGATACGTAGAGCCCCCGAAGGCCCCACGACCCTCGCAGGTGGCCTGTCCACGCTCCACGGCCTTCTACCCACGGAATCCCATCATTACGGTGACGGAGCACACGCCCACTCCATCGCCCGACTACATCAAGCGACAGGTTGGCTATTTATCCAAGGACACTCGGCTCCTCTTCTCCATTAAATAATAATAATAACTTTGTGGCGACAGGGCTCCATCGACTCGCAGCTGGATGCACTGAGCAATGGGGGCAGCATCGGTGGCATGGCTGGCAACGGTGGTGGCAATGGCAGTGGCGGCGCTGGCAGCACCACCACCCGCTATCGTGGCCAAATGCTGCGCTCCCAAACAGACTCGCACATCGACTATACGGGCGTGGACGAGTCCGAGGCGCCCGGCTCCTCCTTCTACATAACGCGCGACGGCGGCATTGACTACGAGATCATCCTGCTGGCCATCAGCAATGTGTTCAAGCGGGATCCGGCCCTGGTCTGCTCGCTGCGTGTCCTCGAGGCTGGTCTCAACATCTGCGAACTGCTCATCGAAATGGGCGTCCTGAAACTGGGCGAACATGCCCACGAGATATCCATGAGCATCACGCGACGTGCACTCCAGGTGCTGGGCTGTCCGCATGGCTGCAATGATGGTGAGCAGTGCCAGGTGCATTTTCACCATTTATGCTCATTCATTCTCCATGCTTTAGGTGTTCGCGGTCCTCCTGCCGACTTTCTGCGCAACCAGTGCCAGAAGATTCTGTCGCGAATGCTGCGCCAGGCTGGACAGCGCACCAAGCGCTACATGCAGCAGATGGTGAAGACGTCGCCGCTGCCCGAGCTGATTGACTACTTCCACGCCTTCCTCGCCTTCTGTGTGGACCCCAGCTCGCTGCTGTCGCCACTGAGTAAGTGCCACCAATAGCTAGCCGCTAGAATTTCTTAGCCAAACTGCAAACTGGCTGCGCAGCTGCCCAAAAACTTGCATCCAAAAACTCTATACTCCATACAAGTCTGCTGAGTTACATTGGACGCTTTGCTGCTCCTGCTCCTGCTCCTGCTCGTTCTTTTTGTCTACCCCCCACCCAGCTATCCCTTTTTGACTTCTTTGTGTTTGGTTTGCTCTTTGCTCTCTGGCCTGGCTTGTGTGTAACTCTTGCCCCGCCCACTTGCTGTTCTTCCTTCCTTCTTCTTGCATGCAGAGACTTTTGCTAATGCTTTTGAGTTGTCCTTCCTCCCTTACTCCTCCACCACCACCACCACCACCACCACCAATACGTTCGTTGTATATATCGTTGTGTGTGTAAATGCAAATGAAAATGCAATGAAAATGCAAATGAAAATAGCTCATAAACGTCAGAGTGGATATAAAAATGCTAACACCGATCTGGGCGGTGTACCAGGTCAGGGCGGCTATTCGACAAATTTTAGCGGCGGCATGAGCGGCGGCGCCGAGTCCCAGGTCGTTGGCGCTGTCTTCAAGCCGCTGGTCAGCCGCTTCGTGGAGGCCAGCAAAGATCTGAAGTCGCCGGAGAACATAGCCCTGTACGGGGACATCCGGCAGCTGGTCACCTACGTGAAGGGCGCCCACGGCGGCCCATTCCGTATGGTGGCCCTCAGCGGCATACTGGCCGTCACACCGCGGCCCCACAAAAAGGGACCCACGGCCCAGACCACACGCGTCATAAGGTGGGCATCCGTGTATATAAATGCAAGAAGTATTGCTATGATCTATCCAACCTTTTCAGACACATTCCCCAGTCGAATGTGACGCACAGCATCCCGAACGATGACAATCGCTCCCAGCGCCGCTTGCTGCTGAAGAAGCGGAGCACCTCCTCGGCCTGCGCGGTAGGAAAGGGAGTCAGAGCCAGGGCGCTGATGCGTAAGACTAATGCGGAAATGTGTATTGCAGAGCCTGCTGGAGACGGAGACCTGCGAGGAGCACTACAAGACCAGCCAGTCGCCGTTGAGCAACTTCCGGCGCCGCACCACCGGAGTGCGACCGACACTGACGCCACGGCACAGTGAGCGGGCGCTGCTCTCCGATTCGACGTCCAGCTCGGAACGCAATTCGTTGGGACGGCTCAGCGGCTTGGTGCGCTGGTTTCGCGGCACGCCCAAGGAGGCATCGTCCATTGATCTGGAGATTGGCTCCCTGAACCCAGAGATATCCTCCACATTTATGAGGCACGCCTCGCTGAAGATACAGCGCGGCCGGTCGAGCGATGGCATTGGGCGTTCCATACAGCGCGCCAAGCGACGCGTCGAGCGGCGGCTGAACCGTTTCGGCGGCATTGTGAAGGGCAAAAAGAAGGTGGGCGGCATCGAAGAGACAGCGGACTTCAGTCGCCGCAGCTCCTCGGACATGTGCGACGGGCCGCGCGAGTCCGAGGTGGTCATACTCAAGGAACGCAAGCTGGTGCCCACCGAGCCGGTGCGCGTGGGCATGCTGCGGCTCTCCTTTCTCCTCGAGACATGTGCGCCCGGCTCCTTTCCCGACCCTCAGCTGGTGGCTGCCGTCCTGGACTTGGTAAGCGGTCCCTCCCTCCCCCCGTACTGTACTGATCTGTGTGCCCAATTTAGCCGCAAGCTCCGCTGATCTCGCGTGCCACTTTTCTGCTGGAGTGCGCGCACTTTGTGCATCTGTGCAACAAGGGCCAGTGGCCCGCCTGGATGAAGCAGAACGTGGGCAGCTACCGGGCGTCGGGGGCCAACATCAACGTGAACCAGATGAAGCAGCAGGTGAGCCAGACCAGCGCGCGGCGCACCCACATCCTGCAGCGAGCCGCTGGCAAAATGTTCCACCAGTGGGCGGAGATAGTGGGCGCCCGGCTGGAGGAGATACTCTTCACCGAGCGGCTGCAGTACGAGGCGGTCAATGCCAGCCTAACCGATCCCGAGAAGCAGCGCGAGCTGCTGCAGCAGGACGAGGAGGAGGACTTCCTGGACGAGACCTCCGTGAATCCGCACGGCAACGACTGTCCGCACTCCCTCAAGCTGATTGCCTGCGTGCTGCTCTTCGAGATTACGGCCTTTCTGCGCGACTCGTACATTATGCTGCCGAAGACATCGAAGCTGATCCATCGGGACAAGCCAGCGCCCTGGGAGAAGGTCTACCGCGAGGCGAATCGCCGCTGGTCCATGGCCCTCAGCTCCATGGGTCACTCGCAGACATCGGCCCAGAGCCTGCAGTCCATTGCGGCTGGCAACGATGGCGCCGGCCAATCGGAACGCAAGATCTCCTTTGTGCTCCACGAGCCAGACAACGAGTCCGAGAACAGCAGCAACACCACCCTAACCAAGGAGGGGGAAGAAGGTAATCCAATCCGATTAGACTCCCACCTTTTGCCCCACTAATTGATGCTATCCCGCAGCCCCACGTCGTCCCGCTGCTGCGTCTGCAGTGCGTCCGTTTTTGCTGCGCCGCGGCACGGCCACCACCACGGGCGGATCCTTCAAGCGTCGCTCCCTGAAGCTGCGCCGCAACACGAAGGACAGCAAGGAAATAGAAACAGATTGTGAGTAGCTATATAAGGGATAAGCTTGTTCTGCAGAGCCAATCCATTCCATTGCTCTGCCGCTTTGCAGTTAATTCGCAATCCCGAAGGAAGGTATCGTCGCTCTCCGACCGCAGCGACACCTCGGAGCAGGGCATGATCAGTGGCGGCGAGGAGTCGCCGGGAATTCTCAGCGACGATCAGCAGCCCGAGTCGCCCACCGACTCCAACGAGAACGATGACACGGCAAAGAACATGCCCTGGCTGAAGGCAGTCATCGAGATGATGTCCAGCTACAACTACTACTGCACCCACAAGGGATACTGCCATCCGTTCTGCTACAAGCGCCACATGCGCTCCTGCACGCGGCTGATAAAGGCCACCAGAAAGGTGAGACTGGGGGACCGTGCGAACTGAATTATTTGAATCCTTTGTGCAAATCCTCCGACAGGTTTATGGCGAAGAATTTGGATTTACCTTCGATGCAGATCATCCGACGGTGGAGCCGACTGTCATCAGCTCCAGCAAGCCGCACAGCTCGCGCGCTCGCTCCACGCGCAAAGTGTCCGAGCAGAGCTCCACGCAAACATCTCCGTCCAAGCGCAAGGACAGCCTGTCCCGCAAGGATCGGTAGGGAGTCCAATCAAAGACACGTTTGCAGCCACGTAATTTCTATTTCGTTTTGTGTAGCATCAGCGACGATCCTGACCTGGAAATGGCGGAGAAACTGGCCAAGGCGTTCCGCCAGGAGAAGGAAAAGAAACTGCAGGAGGAGCCGGCGATCCTGAAGTTCATACGGGTGCACATACGCAACCTGTTCCACTTTCCACTCGCCACCCTGCTGAAGGGGGCCGTCGTCCTCACCGAGGAGATGGTGATCGAGGCCATGCCGGCCGCCTGGGAGCTGCTGCTGGAGACCAACCACGACACGGCCACCTCGAGTGCCGCCGTCTTCCTGATGGGCTCCGTGAAGGCGCAGAATTTCGCCTTCGACATCATGCAGAGGGCGCTGAAGCACAGGGACCCGGACATACGCATTGGCGCCATTCAGCGCTACTTGGTGCTGTGGAAGTGCCGCTTCCACGTCTGGCCCCGCATGGAGGACAATGCGCACGATGTGACCTTCAAGGTGCCACCGGGCGGCATTGAGTTCACATTGCCGTCGCCCAAAATTGGCATCGAGAGTCTGCCGGTGGTGGATCCACCCTGGATGCCCGTGCAGCAGACCAAGGACATGGACGTGACCCTCAACCAGGACAGACATGTGAGTGAGAAGGCTGCAGTGACACTGGGCTATGTAGGAGACGGCAGGAGGTCCTCCCTTCGGATCCCACCGAATAATTCGTTCGTTTGCTTTGCAGCGGTCCCTGGTCACCGCCACGAAGAGCCGCAAAATGCAGCAGACGGAGGCCATACGGAATGCGCTGCGCCAGCAGAGGGACAAGCAGCGAGCGGAGCGGCACAGCTTCCTCATCACCATGATACCGATCAGTCAGCAGGCCTCGCACGAGCCCGGCATGGAGAAGCTGGAGGATCACGAGGACCAGGAGGAGCTCGATGGCACCCGAATGTCCTCGCACCTCCACCACTCCCACTCGCTCTTTCCCTCGGTGCTGTGCTCGTCCGTCATGCAGATTGTCGGCTGTCTGGACGATGCTGCCATCGGGTCGGACGGCAACGCGGTCTACGAGATTGCCTACCAGGTGATTTGGGTGTGCCTGGTCGAGGAGTCGGCCCTGTTCCTGCGCTATGTGTTCGAGCGGCTGACGCGCGACCGCCAGGACCAGATGTTCAAGCTGCTGCGACACCTCATCCGCTTTGTGCCCCGGCTGCCCCAGCAGGCGGCCTTTGCCCTGTACAACTCCATCATTGGCTACATCATGTTCTATGTGCGCTCGTCCAACGAGCTCAAGCAGGAGCTCGTGGGCTCGGCCCTGTCCGTGCTCTGGATGGTGGTGCACTCTGTCCACGGCATCATGTTCAAGGACCTCAAGCAGATTCTGCGCAAGGAGCAGTGCGATGCCTCCATCCTGCTCACCGCCAATGTGCCCGCCGCCAAGAAGATCGTCGTGCACGGACCGGCCGACGATGACTACAACATACCCTCGCAGTTCCCCGTGCAGGAGGACACCCTCTTCTGCCAGCTGCTGAAGGAGGCCCTCGACTACTATCCCATTGACGAGAAGAACACGACCCACTACTGCCTGGTGGACTACAAGAGCAGTAAGTTTTCCTTCTGCATTTAACGTGATTGAAGTTCTGCAACTTTGTTTCTTTGCCAGGCAAAATCCTCAATCCCAACTGGTACATACGCGACTTGTACTTCTTCAAGCGCTCGCAGTATCCGGAGGTGCGTCTGATGCTGATGCGTCCGGAGGAGTCCTTTCTGGCGCTGCAGAAGCAGGAGCTGAGCAAGAAGTTCGTGGAGATCGGCAAGGTGCATCTGACCTGGGCCATTCTCAAGAACGTGGACATGGTGGTGCAGCGTGTCGTCTTCCTGCACGAGGAGCTGATGAAGCTGCCCTCGTTCCCGCGCAAGGCACTCGAGGTGGACCTCGATCTGCACCATGGCGGCGAGTATGGCAAGGTGCTGCTCGGCCTGGATGTCCTGCACAAGTTTATGTGGGTGCGCCTGATAGCCCGCATGTTCGAGGCCATGGCTGGCAACTTTGCCTACTCGGCGGACATACAGCTCTTCCTCAACGTGCTCTCCGGCGCCTCCATCCTGCACGCCGAGGACTCCTGCATAATGCGCTACGTGATGGCCACCTTCATCAATGCCGCGTTCAACTTTAAGAACATTTTCTCCACGAACGGCTACTTCATGATCATGCCCACCCTGCTGCAGGTGTACTCGCTGCACCAGACCAACAAACTGATCACCACGACCATCGAGTACGCCGTGAAACAGTTCTACCTGCTCAACCGGAAGCCCTTCATCCTGCAAATGTTCGGCTCCGTTTCGGCCATACTCGACACGGACGAGGACGGCACCTACGGCGAGGCGCACAAGGTGCAGTCCAGCTGCCTGTTCAACTTGCTGCTCAGCCTGGAGGACCCCTCGCCGGATCCACTCAACATTGCTGAGCTGGTGAAGGAGCCCAAGCCCCTGAAGGCCATTGACTTCTGCTACCACGACGAAGACGACGACGTGACGGTACTGGACTGCATCACGCTCTGTGTGATGGTCGTCTCCTACTCCGCGGAGAGCACTCGAGGCTACCAAATGCTGGTCAGTATCCACATCCACTCACTCGAGTCTGCCCTCCATCCATTGCATCTTCATTTCATTCTGTTTCAGATCATTTTGGAGGCCATTCTGCCCTGCTACCTGCAGCAGATTCAGTCGCCCAGCTACATACCGCTGCAGGGCAAGTCCGAGCGCGACATCATACTCCAGTTGGCGGTGGCCATTCGCACCATGGTGCACAATTGCGAGGGCCTGGCCAAGAGCTACAACGGACCCTATCGCAACAGTCCCGAGCACAAAGGCTCCTCGCAGCGCAACTGCAGCCGCGGGCCGCCCTGCTCGCCCGGTCTGGACTTCGAGGAGGAGTCGCATCCCAAGTACGTGTCCGATGCTCGCACCAAGAACATGATGGACTCTGCCGAGGATTCGGAAATGATACGCACCGAGTATCGGCGGCCACGCGATGTGCTGCTCTCCGTTGTGGCGGACTTCCTCACCAAGTCCACGGCCCGTCTGGCCGAGCTGGCGAAGAAGCTGCCTGCCGACACGAAGCCCACCGAGGTGCTGGACGCCAAGTGCCACATACGACTCGCCGACATCGCGCACTCGCTGCTGAAGGTGTCGCCCTACGACCCCGAGTCGATGGCCTGCCGCGGGCTGCAGCGCTACATGCAGGCGGTGCTGCCGCGGGCCGAATGGTCCAACGACACCTTGCGCAATGCTCTGGTGACCATCCTGCGGCGCATCGACAAGGTATTCCTCAAGATATCGAAGAAGCCATCGATACGGCGGAACACGGACTGGGAGGCGGCCGCCGGCCTACTGAAGGGCATCCACGAGACGATCATCCGGCACTCGTATGTCCTGCACTGGCAGCAGATGAAGACGCTGATCAGCACCGTGCAGAACCTGATTGTTAACGAGCCCGGCTCAGGCATTCCCGAGGGCGTCTCCAGTGCAGGGGCAGCGCTCATGTCTCAGAATCCGCCGGCCTTTTTCTGCTCGGCCGTGGTGCGTGTGGTGGCCCTGCAGGTGGTCAGCCCCGTCGACTGCTTCTCACTGGTCCACATATGCGGCGGCAGCGCCGAGTTTGCCACGCAGGAAAAGGCCGAAGGATTTCTGATGCATCTGATCATGCCGCTGTGTCTGAAGGTCTGTTCGGGACGCGGCGTTTCGGATGTGGGCGAGCTGAAGATGTCCGATGTAACCTTCCTGCTCACCGCCGTCCTCAATGCCATGAGTCCCCCAGCGGGACGAACCGGTCAGGCTGTGTCCCAGATCAATCGAGTCACGGGCGACCTGCGTGCCGGCTCCCTAACCTTCACGGGCAGCCGCGATGCCAAGCGGCCAGCACGCATCTCCGGCTCCCTCTATCAGGCGGCCTTCCTGGCCCTGCGCATCGTCTGCATCTGCTTCGAGAATCGCCTGTCCACCGAGTGGCCGCGCATTGTGCGCGTCATGCGCGACCTGGGCAGGCGCAACGAGGCTGCTCCCGATCTCTGGAGCTTCATGGAGTTCGTGGTCACCCACCGCACCCCGCTCTACATTGTTCTCTTGCCGTTCATCATGCACAAGGTAAGCGGGGAGAGGGGCGGGAATGTGGCAGATTGAACGGATTGTAGCTTCTCCCGTTTCGCGCAGATCTCACAGCCACCCATCGGGGATCACGAGCGGCACATGCAGTTCATCATTAGAGAGCGACTGCGCGGAACACCGCCACAGGGCGGCATCAAGTCGAAGGGCGCCCTGCTGCTGGAGCTGGCCCGGGAGCTGCGCGACCTGCGCGACGAGCTGGAGGAGAAGCGATATGGTAAGTCTATGTGGTGGCCGCTGACAGTTTCCACACGTCCGCTTATGTTTCAGTCTCCACAGATCGCGAGAGTTCCGAGCAGAAGAAGAGCGACACGCCGGCGGCCACTAGTGCGGCAGAAGCCCACAAGTCCCAGCAAAGACCTTCACTTATATCTATCTTCACAGGGACAACAACCGGCCAGGCCACACACTCGCACGTCTCCGCTGTGCCCATCGATTCGCGCAGCGGCTCCGGCGGCATATGCACGCCCAGCGACACGCTGTCCCAGCAGACACTCCACCCGCCACGCGAGTCGTTGTCCAGCAGCTCAACGGGCCGAGATCCGCACACCACAACCAGCGAGAGTCAGAGCGGCGATGGAGAGGCAGGATCGGCGCCGACACTGGTCGGCGCAGCGCCCAGTGGCTCAGGCCATGGCACTTCCGGCACGGCCTCTGCTTTGCCCTCGCACATGTCGCACTCGCAGTCGCTGCAGCAGGCGCCATTCAAGGCCCAGCCGCCCAAGCTGCGCTTCGTTTCGTCCGTGGAGTTCCGCCACTCCTCGGGAGAGACATCGACCACACCGCTGTCACCCGAGAGTCCGGCCGAGGATAGCTCAGGGGATCACACACGTTCACGTCTGCAGCGCTCGAAGGCGGCCAGTCGCAAGACCTTCAGGCTAAAGCGCAGCCGACTGACGCCCATGGAGCCACCCAGCATTGTAAGCCAATCCACAACCCCGAATGCTAATCTGTAGCCTGACATCTAAATAATTTGAAAGGTTACATCGCTGTCGCAGGAGGAGCAACAGCCGCAGGCCCAGCCCAAGGCACTTGGTGAGATATCTTGGGACTCGGTCTCGCAGACCTCCTCCACATCCGGCTACCGGGACAACAATAGCTTGCAGACGGGCCTGCTCTCGCCGGATGGCTCACTGGGCGGTCTCACGCTGGGCCGCTCCCCATCGCAGCACTCACTTTTAATGGTGTTCGAGGGTCAGGACGAGGACACACTTATTTAACAATCACAGAACGGCGACCGGGCCTACGAACTCTAGTGACTAGCGTGACTTTCCGAGACACAATTAGCACGAATTTGGTATAGATTAGTACTCGAATAATAATTGCTATATTTACGAATATGTAGGGTAGTTTGGATGTTAAAGTTTTATAGACGAATCGTTGTTTTCCTCCGTTTGTGCCCCTTTTTGTACACGATAAATGATGTTAGAATGTTAATAAATAAACGCGGTAGCCGTTCTATGCATCTCCGTTCTTTTTCGTAGCCGCGCCGGACATTGTCTTCACACGATTCTCCTTCACCAGCTTGCGCCACTCCAACCACTTGGCCATATCCGGCTGCTCACTGTTGCCATTCTGCGTCTCTAGTTGCATGTAGTAGGCCTCGCGCAGTATCTTAAAGGCCTGGATGCTGTAGTATGGCTGCTGTGTGACCGGATCAAAGTAGCGTGCTGGCAGCCTGGTGATGGGGCAGATGCCACTAGTGGGTTTGGGCGGCGGCTTGGTTCGGCAAATCGACTGGAACACCTTGTCGTTGAAGTCGTTCTCGATGGTGACGAATGTGCGCTCACACTTTGAGGCTGGATCGTTTGGATCATGCGGTAGGGTTGTGCCCCGAGTGGGCTTCCGCATCACTGGCATGGTCAGCGAATGGTACCGTATAGTCGCCCCATTAAAAGTGCGCTTGCTGGGACGCGTTTTCTTTTTCTCCAGTTCCATTTTCTGGAATTTTTCTGCAATTACAAACAAATTCTCAATTATTGTAGCTTCAGCGGATAGTTTAAGGACGTACCCAGGGAGAGGATGTTCTCCTCTTCGGTTATTTTTGCCTCCTCCAGAAGTTCTTCTTGTGTGGGCATGTAATCCTCAACGCGCACCTTCTTTTTCTTGCGCTTCCGTGCATCGTCCAGTTCCTTGAGGCGTTTCTTTGTGGCCTGTGTCTTGATGGCTGTCGATGTGCGTATGGACTTGCGACCCGAGTCGAGGACAGTAAAGCGCGGCCGCACTCGACGCTTGACCACACCGCCTCCGCCGCGCTTTTTATGCAGTGCCGGCACGGACTTTGTTTCCTTTTTGGCAGCAGCAGGTGGTGGCTCCTGTAGGGAAAGAGCAGTTAGAAACAACATAAATGTATACAACATGGGAGCATTTCACCTTGTAAGCCTTTGTGTTGACGCCGCCTCGCTTCCGCTTCTTCTCCGCCAGGCTCTTCTTGGTCGGATACCGGCTCATCCTGCTCATCTATACTGAAGTCGGAATCAACCACATCGTCCTCTTCGTCTTTTTGTCTGCAACAAGGATGTAAAATTACATTGCGGTCGGGTTGAACCATGGGTGGGACTCACTCATATTCCTGGTCCTCTCCTTCCTCCAGGAAACCGCCGTAGGTGGTTTTGTAGAAATCATCCTCCTCTTCCTCGTCCAGAAGTGTGGCTATGCGGTTGCCGGCATTGTTGCGCCTGGCTCGCGAAGCAGCCATTTGTATATTTTACGGGATATCTTAAATTAAATACGAGTTTTATAAAATTTTACAGAAACATAAACAGCAGCGACGCCGGCAGAGCGCTAAGAAAAAAACAAACTTAACCCACTAAAGGCCCCATTTTAAAGCCAATATCGCATGAGTTGGATATGGTCATACTTTTAAATATCGAATATAGTCGTGCTGCCAACCCGGCTAGAATGGTCTGTGCAGAGCACCAACAATTCGGTTGTACCGGAACATTTCTCCCGAATCGGGATTTCCGATTATCCAGATCACCTACAATCCAATAAGATTTTTAAAAATGTCCGGACACGATTACGATTAATTAATTTAAATATTTCATTTAAGAACCGCAACAATAAAATGTTTTATCGTAAAGTGCACCTCTCTTATGGAAAATTTCTCAAAGTCAGCGCAGAGCACCAACAAGTTGTCTATACCCGAACGTTTATGCTGCTGCTCGCTGCTGTTGGTCGTTGGACCTGTTGTTGGATCAAATCTGATTGCACTTTGGACTTTCTCTCTGGCTTTTCGACGTGAAACGGTGACAGTGTATTTACTTTTCGAAGCGAACGGTTTAAACTTTGGCACACTCACAACATGATCAACACGGGAAAGTTAGCTGGACGCACCCTCTTTATTACGGGTGCCTCGAGAGGAATCGGCAAGGAGATTGCCCTGAAGGCGGCGCGCGATGGTGCCAACATTGTGGTGGCGGCCAAGACAGCCGAGCCGCATCCAAAGCTGCCCGGCACCATTTACTCAGCGGCCGAGGAGATCGAGAAAGCCGGCGGACGTGCCCACCCCTGCATTGTTGATGTGCGCGACGAGGTCCAGGTTCGGACCGCCATTCAGGAAGCGGTGGCCAAATTTGGGGGCATCGACATTGTCGTCAATAATGTATGTGCTGCGACTATTATCTATTCAATCAGAGGCCATAACGACACGATTTCTAATCATTTTGCAGGCTAGTGCGATCTCCCTGACCAACACACCCAACACAGATATGAAGCGGTACGACCTAATGCACAACATCAACACCAGGGGAACCTTCTTGGTGTCCAAGGAGTGCCTGCCGTACCTGAAGAAGAGCAACCACGCCCACATACTCAACATATCGCCACCGCTGAGCATGCTGCCAAAGTGGTTTGGTCCACATGTGGCCTACACGATGGCCAAGTACGGCATGTCCATGTGCGTGCTGGGAATGGCGGAGGAGCTCAAAGATGAAGGCATTGCCGTCAACGCTCTCTGGCCCCGCACAGCTATTCTGACTGCTGCCATTGAAATGCTGACTGGGGCCGAATCCGCTCAGTGGTCGCGCAAGCCCCAGATCATGGCTGATGCCGCCTATGCCATCCTGTCGAGGGAGCCCAAGCAATTTACTGGCCAGTTCTTTGTCGATGATGAAGTGCTTGAAGCAGCCGGTATCACGGATCTCAAGAGCTACGCCTGCGTGCCTGAGAACGCCGACAATCTCATGGTTGACTTCTTTGTGGAGGCCAAGGGAGCGAAAGCTGTAACAGCTGCAGCTCCCACAGTAGCTGGTGCATCCACTCCCACTACAGGCAGTGATAGCGGGAAAATACCGCAACTCTTCCAGAAGATTGAATCTCTTCTATCCCCCGAGATTGTCTCCAAGACGCAGGCCGTCTTCCAGTTCAACATTAGCGGCGCTGAGCAAGGAACCTGGTACTTGGACTTGAAAAATGGCACCGGCTCCTGCGGCTCCGGCGCCCCACCAACCACTCCCGACTCCACCCTCACGATGAACTCCACCAACTTTTTCGACATGTTTTCGGGGAAATTAAAGGCTGCACCGGCCTACATGACCGGCAAGCTAAAGATTAGCGGAGATTTCCAGAAGGCCCTCAAGTTGGAGAAGCTGATGAAGGCGCTCAAGTCAAAGTTGTAGGAGTTCCGATTGCATTTCAATATTCGTTAACCATATATTCCCGTTTATATTTGACATCCTGCATGTTTTCAATAAAGTCTGAATCCTATAAGCTATGGTATCGGTCTCTATTAAAGCTTGTTTAAACGGGGTAGCAGTATCGTATTTAGTTTTTTGACGTCTTGTGCACCCACCCAATGCAAATTAAATTAAATTAAATTTCTGTATTTCTTCTGTTTCTTTTTACTGATTGTAAAATGTGGGGTAATGTAATTCTACTTCGTGTCCCCTCCTAGATGTACAAAAACATTTACGAACAGTACGAATATTAGGATTAACTAAAGGTAATAGGGTAAACTAAAATCCATACTACCGGTTTACAAGAGGATGACTCACTTTGTCATTCCCACTTACCTTTTAAACTTATATTTTGTATTGACCTTTTAGGTTTACACCATATTTTAGAAACAATCAAATTAAAAGAAGTCTTTAATATTGGTCAATCTTGTGGGAAATTGATTCATCTATCGGATAAAATTATATGCTAAGTGCGAAAAGTTCTAGCTAGATGGTAATATTAGCACGAATATCAAAATCGGGAATATGATTTCCGATCATGGGCAGTGAACGCTTAACCTATTGTCAACCAGTGGGTATTTTAATTTACCAACTAATATCATGAAACATGAAATATTTTACGTAGTTCAGGTGACCATGATCATTTTGCTTGTAGGTTGAGCGGATCTACACGGAGCCCTTGCAAACAGTACTATTTTCCGCGGCTACCTCAAAGTTTTCACCTGCTTACATCGAGGGGGGCTTAAGTGGGTTAATAAAGGCTGCTCCCATATGCACTTTCTTCCGGTTCACACAGCACAGCTGGATCGCCACCCTTTACGCTGCAGCAGGAAATATAGAGTATTAGTGCTTCGATATGGCGTCCTGTTCCTACAAGGTACGTATATAGCATATATATAAAACTATTTGCAATTTGCAATTAATAGATCGATTAATCGTTGGATTAATCATGGTTAAACAAACAGGAAAAGGTCGTGAGGCTGGTCAAGTGCTTCTGCGGATGCAGTGACATGACCGTCGAGGAAGTGCATCGCATCTACACGCTGACAAACAGTGTCCACGAAACCCTGCTAGACGCCGAGGCCACAAAACTTTTGCGCACTTTCATGGAGCTGAGACGGTCCGGCGACAAGAACGAGGCGGAACAGTATTTGGAGATATACGAAAAGTGTGCGGAATTCCTGCAGGAGGCTCAACGTACTTTTACACAGGATGAAGTGGACGAACTCTGTGATTTGGGGCTTCCCTATGACCTGGAGCAGGATCTGTCCAAACGCATGCTTAGCGGTCAACGCACGGACATAAGTCTCGGCCTTTATCGCATCCAGGGCAAATGTCGCAACGAGATTGAGGCTAGCAGCGACTTTCGGGATTTCCGAGACGCCATGCGGGACAAGATGCGGCGAGTTCCGAAATGATATATTTGGGAAATCCACAAGCTACAATTGGTGCTTTTCGTGTTCATGCTACCTATATACACATACCAAAGTCAAGATGGTACCTTTTAGAACCGCACTAAACCTCGTCGTCTATCTAGTTAGCAGTGCCTTTATGCCCTCCACAATCTCCACTCTAATCTTAAGTTCCACATTTATAGTCTTCGTGCAACGAACCGAAACGGGTCCCACAACGTCAGCGACAAGAAGCAATGCAATTGTGACTTGCAGAAGTGCTAGCTATAACATTCATTCGCATCATAAATAGAACAACGAACCGATAACTTTTTGACTTACGAGTAAATGTATTTTTTATTTAGTTTAGTTCTTTATATATTCCTGTTGAGCACTATTGCTACAAAACTATGTATATTTCCAGTTCAGAAATAAACGACTTAATTAATACTAAAGTGCTGTTAGAGTATTGCCTCTAGGTTTTCTTCCACGAGTAATACATTTCCATGGGCTTGTTCACCTGCAATTCGAGACGAGGAAAGAAGTAGATTAGCAAGGTGCGTCCCTTGGCCAAACAGACAGCTTGATTGACGCTACTTACCTTCCAGAACTTATCGTTGACCTGATGCAACGTCTGGTTGCCATTCAAAATGACCAACTGCTGTGGCTGGGGAGCGACATAGATGCAAAAGTTGAGCAGGCGGCACGCTTCCGGCAAATCGGCACCCAAGTCAAGGGTGAGGCGCATGGCCAGATACTTGCTCAGATGATCCACTGTTGCATTGGCCGTGGTCTTGATGTAGCGCACGCAGTTTTCCTTGAGCGCCCGAATCAGTTGGTTGTCCGCAGACATCTCTGTGGGATGCGGCTTGAAGACCAATTCAATTTCATCATTGATGCCCAGTTCGCCATTGCCCTCGCCCTCCGTGTCGATGTTGGAGTCACCCTCTGTGCGACAATCCATCTGAGAGTCCGACTCGGACTCTTCGGAACGCTCCGAGGTCAGCACCGACATGGCACGCTTGGGCTTGGAACTGCTTGAATTGGATGGAACTGGCGAGGGTGTGCTCCGCACCGAGGGAGGGTTCGAGGCATCGTCCACCTGCATGCGGTTCGCGGATGTGCTGGCTCCAGTAGTGGCCGATGAGGTGGCAGGCGCCACATTCGAGGTGCTGGTGTTCGCCGAAGTTGCTGAAGTTCCAGAGTGGCCGGGATCTCGATTGTCGCGGTCGATGCTGTTCGTGTTGCTGTTGCTGTCATTGGACGCTGTATCGTGGACATTTAATTGATTAGAGGCATTTCGACCCGAGCCTGACCCAACAGCGCTACCCCCAACCCCGCCGGCACCACCACCACCACCACCACTACCACCATTAGCATTAGCATTACCATTACCACCTCCTCCTCCACCGGCTCCACCGCTGCCCTTGGTGCGGAAGCGCTGTGGTCGATTCTGAGACTGCAGCTTGATGCCCTCGTTGATGGAGTTGACCAAGGCCTGCTGCGACTGTGTTTGATTAAACTTCGCCATCACCTTCTCCTGAATGGCCTCGTACTCCTCACGACTGGGATAGATCTTCGAGATGAGCAAGTCGAAGTTCGGGTCCGCGCGCAGCGACCGCTTGGATACGAGTTTCTTTCGGCATGTTGGGCACTCCTTATTTCCAGACCGCAGTGCAGTCACAATGCAGTCCGAGCAGAAGCGGTGCAAGCACTCCTTGGTAGTCATTGTCTTCTTCAGCATGTCCAAACAAATGGGACACATTAGCTCGCTGTGCAGGCTGCGGGGGGAAACTGCAATCTCCGTGCTGTCCGTGATTATCTCTTGCGGCTTGCGCTGCAGCTCGTAAAGAGATAGCTCCCATGTCTTGTTTGGCGCCGGATCCAACGACGTCATTTTTACACCAATTCTGAGGCTTTTAAATAACTTTTTTCCTTTTTTTCCAAAAATTTGTTTAATTTTTCGATTTCAAGTGTGACCAGTGTGAGTGTGACCGTGACAATAACATTAACCCACTTAACACCCATCTGTTTAAAATGTTGAGCACCCTTTGTTAAACCTCGGAAAATAATACTGTTTGTATAGGCTCCTTGTAGCTCCATCCTCCTCTTTACTTACAAAACAAAAATGACCACCGACATCTTTCACCTGTAATTCGTAAAATATGTTAAAGGTACATAAATTTCGTGGAAATATTAACAACCCCCCTGGTCGACAATGGGTTAACTTTCTATTTTATTGATTGAAATCGTAGTCCATAATTTTGATATTCAGTTCCATATTATTAGCTAGTTGGCCCTTTCAGCCCTAAACATATAATTTTATACGATTCCTCAATTAATTTTGTTCAGGATTGGCTAGTTTTCAGAACTCCTTTTTATTGTACTGTTTACATAATAAGGTTCAAATAAAAACGGCCAAAACCATAAAACGTAAATGTTGACTAAATGTGGCGACATTGTTGCTTGTCAACCAAGTTTCTTCTTTGCGTATGGACTCGTTTAAACCGTATTTCCTTTAATTCATGTTCAATTTGATTTTCCAAGCTGCTTTGAAACATTAATATTGCATTTTTCTTCGATTGAGATGTTTTTTACCTATTAATGCATATGTTTTGTGTTTTATATATACATTTATCCCGGTTCTGATACCTATTATTGGAACCCGTCAGCTGCAAAATTTATTAAATTACTTAAAACAGAGACTGAGCAGTTTCTTCATTAATTGGAGCCTGAAATTACAAACAATATCTCATGTCCATATCCATTTTCCCAAGGTATGCAGAATGTTGCTCATTCCGTGCCAAAGTTGCACAACAATGATGCTACTTCATTTCCCCATGTTGCTGAAATTATTCCCGTACAAATCAAGTGTATCATACGGGAACGTCGCAGCAATGAATCTACGTTCCAACGCGTTCCCGTTAGGAACATGTGGCCTAAAATAAACGGAATGTGACTTCATCGCTGTTGGTGCGTTGCCTGACTCGTGCAATTCGTAGTTGCTGCGGGCTGCCACACCAGGATATTTTGTTATTCGCTTTGTACCGATCTGGCAGCCCTAATACAAAAATCCGCAAAAAGGAAGAAGAAGAATGGTAGTTAAATGCGGCGGCTAGATGGCTCTTGTGAAAATGGGAATCACAATATAGAGGGAGCCAATTATTATTTGAATTTGAAAACTATATCAACTGAACTATCATATATTGAAATTACTCACTTATAAATTAGGCCATTAAATGGAAAATTATTTAATATTATTTAACTTTAAAAATGATGCCACCTTAATCTTTCTCGCAAAACTCAGTTTTCTGATAGTTTCTCTTAGTCTCCTTCTAGCTGTGATCTTGAGAGAGATTTTCGCAACACGAGAGGTTGCACTGTTTGGCATTTGGCATTGCATTAGTCTGCCAAATCCTTTTCGGTTGACAATCCGTCAACACCTCAATTTCCACGAGTTTTCTTGCGGCTGTCAATCACGGCAACGGAGCGGAGGAGGAGACGGGGACGGAGACACTTACCAGAACCCGCCAAATATGGCTTAAATGCAGAATTGCCGTTACCTAAATTGCAGTCGCCCGTCGCCAGGAATTCACCAGTTGTTTTGGTGTCTCGGCGGCTGTGTGTGGGGCCGAGAATGCATCAAGTCGGGTTGACTGTTAATTGAATTAGAGACTCGCCGCCGTCGCCAGCGCTGCAGTCGCCACGCGAAATTGACAACCGCATGGTTAAAGTCTTAAAGTCTGCATTCTGCATGCGATGACAATGACCCTCGAGCGGTAGCCGGGAGGAGCAGTCCATTAGTTTTTGAATCGCGTGCTCCAGACCTCAAACCTCGAGACGATTTTCCCAAGCCAAAGGTTTTTCCTGGCTTTGCATGGCGATGCCAGTTCGTCACTCAAGCGCGATTACCGCCGCGTCCCACTCACCTGTCTGTCACATTGGTTGCGCATGCGCGGTGCCCAGCGTATGACGTGGCACTAACAGAGACCTTAGGAAAAGGCCGCCGCCGACAGAGCGAGCGGTGAAATTGCTGGACGGACCTGCGTGGAATGGCTAAAAACGAATACTCGTACCGTAGAGTATATTTGTCATATCACACCGGGGGGTGTGCCGCAGGAGCTGGGAGCAACTAGCAGGCGTTGCCACTTTCAAATTCCTCATTAGATCGAGCGGCGCGGCTAATTATCGTGGGCCCCATGGAGGTGTGCCCCGATTTTCGCTCCCCACCAAATTGCTGCCTCATGGCAGCCAGCAGCCCCATAATTGCAGCCTCCACGGGGTCTGGCCTGGTCTGGCCTGGTCTGGTCTGCCTGGGCAATTTTCAACTTATCGAGGTTATCCTCCGCTGCACAGCGATCACTTGACCAGCAACAGCACCAGTTGAACTTCTGCTCCCACACGACGCTTGCGGATCACAGATGCGGCCCATGGCATAGATGCTGCTGATGCTGATGCTGCTGCTGCTGTCCTCAATTCTATTCGGTTGGGGGTACGTGCAGGTTCACGACCCACATAGCCCCTCCTCTGTGGCTCGGCTCTCTCCTTGCGAGCTTTCTTGAATGATTTCAGCACTTTGCGGGCATCTGCTGGCATGGCATCTATTGACATTAATCATTGGCAGACTCTTGCAAGAATTTGCAAGTACAAGTCAGGTACTTCTGGGAAATGATTGGCTCTCGGCGTGCTTTTTTATGGCAGCTTTATGAACAGGCGTCGCGACGACTGGCAGCAAAGCGAAATTTTCTTTATTCGATTTTCCCCACGCATCGCCAGCATCCCAGGGAATGGGTAGAGGAATGTAAAGGATGCTGGGTACTGGGACTGTGTGCGTTTGTGTGCAGGTCCCAACTCAATCATTTGGCGCTAGACCGGAAGGAAGCATACGCCATTTTGCTGTTGCTTTTGTTGCACTTTTGTTGTCTGCGCCATGTTAGTTGGGTTTCTGTTTCGGTTTCTTTTTCTGTCTTTTTTTTTGTACAAGTCTGCGGCGCATTGTCAGGCCAGCCATTGTCCCAGGAGTTCAAGTGAAAGTTGAGCAACGAAACGCTTTATATGTAGAACGAAGCCAAAGCGTAACTCTAACGTCGCTCAATTGGGCTTAACGACCTGAACATGAAGGAGGGCGTGGACTTGGCCTGGGATTGGGATTGGTATTGTGCTGGCTCTTCGGGCACTTAAAGCAGTAAGCAGTAAGCAGGCCAGATTGCAGCCCCAGCCGCAGCCCCCTGTCCTGCCACAAATTGCTGTATGAGTAGACTGCAACATGCCACTTAGCCTCCAACTCAAAATCGTAGACCAAAATCAATGAAACTGAACGGAACGGAACGGATGGCAATGGGGGGCCTGGTTTTTCGGGGGTAGACTAAAGCACACATTCCAGGCCATGGAACGGACAGTTAGAATGTCACCCACACACACACACACGCACACACACACGCACACACACACGCACACACAATCAGCGGCAGAGTCACATATACTCGTACATCACCTGCAATTGCAATCTGTTAACTTGTCCAACAACGGCAGCCACTGCACACTGCCAGTGCCAGTGCCAGTGCCACTGCCACTCATAGCCAACAATTGACAATAACAAGCAGGCGGCGTCCGCCCAATTTTCAACCCAAACCAAACCGTTGGCCAACTCTTTGTACGTCTGCTGCTGCCCGCGCTGCCTGCCTGCTGAAGTACCAGGCCACCGCACAGCAACATCCAAAGCAACAGCAACATTTCCGATAACAAGAGCAAAAGGATTGCTTTGGGATCGGAGCATGAGATACCCTTGAACGAGAAGTGGCACTGAAGCACTAAGTTGAACTGCAATTTAAAAAGTCTGCTGCTGAAATCTTCTCTGGCCGAAGCATAAATTAAGAAACCAATTAATAATCTGACTGGTTTTCCTTCTGTGTATTGCAAACATCTACGTAGAGTCGTGCTATCCCTTGGCAGGGTATTCCAAGCACAGTAACAACAACAGCAGCAACACAATTGGAGTTCTTCAATTGCCCACTGTCCAAATATTGCCAGAACAGAGCCCAGGAACGCTGCGCATTGTTTGCTCGTTATTATGGACGTGGCTGTTGATGTGAACCTGGGAGCGGGACCAGACTTGAATTTGGGAGTGGGGATGGGAATGGGAAAGAGAATGAGAATGAAACCTGGATGAGAGGACCACAACTCTTTTGTCTTGCCACCGCAACAAACAAAAACAAAAAATATACTCGTACCATAAATAAATCTCAATTAAACTGCAACCCCTTTTATCCGAGGGAGGCGTTTCCCATGGCCAGGATAATAATCAATCAGCTAACAAGTGCCGGTCGAGGCTACTCCTGTGGATGCCATGCCGTGTCCCTGGGTCACCTTCTCCTTCCCCTGCCACCATCCTGTCAAAGATGTCTCTGGCAGTCACACCCCGAATTTTCCCCGACTTTTCGGCTGCCACTATTTTCTATGCCACGCCATGCGGCACTTGCATGTTTATTATTTGGTTTGGCTTTTAGAAGCCGGCCCCGATCCCGACTCAGAAGAGTGGGCCAGGCAGCGGCAGTGGCAGTGGCAGAGGGGCAGGAGGAGCAGAAGGAGAAGATGCAGAGGGTCTGGGCCAGGCCAAGTCGCGACGACGTCACAGTCGTTAAGCGTGACTTTTGTTGCTGTTGCTGTTGTTGTTTGTGGTATGCAAAATACCGACGGGCGGGAGAACGGAACGGGAGAACGGGAACGTAAACAAAAAGCCGAACTCTCCTCAAGACCAAGTCGAAGTCGAAGTCAAAGTCGAAGCCACTCCACGAATCCCAAAGCCAAAGAAGAAAGAAAATTCCAAAAAAGTTATAATGGAAACAACGATAAATAAATGCCCTATAAATAAGTACTCAAAATTGGATATTTTAATATATACATACACACATAGAGGTGTTTGTAGATTCTTCAGAATTTAATTATGTTAAATTTTAATTAGCTAAAATTAAATTATATATAAAATAAATAAATAAAATACGTGGATAAAACCACAAATAATTAAAAAAATTATAAATTAGACTTGAACCAAAAATGCTGATCAGAAATTAAATTAAATTTAAAGATTTGATAACCCCAAAAAGAGATAATTTAATTTTCCTGTTAACTTTATAATTTTTTAACATTTTACACTCATGCAGAACATTTTTAAGCGGGGATTTCAGTTTGTAGAAACATTATTCAGGGGCTATTCAGGTGCGAATGCGTCAAACAAGTTTAGTCACTGTGAGCCACGAGACGCCACTAGACGCCACGAGCCACCACAAAGCTGAAATACCCAACATCATCCAGGGAGAGGTGGCTTCGGCAACGTTGGCCGGCCTCGTCCATTCAGTCTTTTGCGAGATTTTATCGTGTGCGGACGTGTCTGCGGGTTTATTTGCGAACTCTTTGACTATATATCATACGGGTCCCAGTCGCAGTCCCAGTCCCAGTCCCGGTCCCGGTTCTGTCCTGGCAGCCTGAGTCCCAAAGCTGCAGTCGTTACTCACGCGATTCCCATAGATGCATTGGCCAGCCGTTTGGCGCCACAGCCCCGCACAGATTGGGAGTCGTCTCTGATTTAACTTGCGAGCAAAAAAGTGCCAAAACAAACAAACAAAACTAAAGAAGAAGCTAAGCCCAGCGAGAGACATGAGTGCAACAATGGGCAGGACACATGCCGCGGCCTGGCTGCTCGGGTAAGTCACTGAGGAGTGGGGAGTGGGCAGTAGGGAGTAGGGTAGGGTCCGGCAGTGTCCGTGGCTTGCTTCCCTTTTAGTTTCCATGCCAACTAATGCCAACTCCAGCCCCGCCGCTTCTTCTTCTCGGTCTGGGTGGATGCGACCTTCCTCTCGAGCTCCGTCCAGTCATCGGTCTGCGTGCTGTATTCCTGGCAGCTGCGGGAGGGCAGTGCTATGGATTAGTTTGTTCGGCTGCGTCGCCGCTGAGTCACCTACGCGCTGGGCCTCCAGTGCCGTGGCATGTTGCAGTGTGGGGCTTTGGCATGCCTCTTGGTATAGGTGAGACCAGAACGCTGCTTCCTCCCAGAGGCAGCCCTGAGAGCAGAGTGGTGGAAATGGATTCGGTTGATTGCAATTGTTGGACTTTTTATGGTTATGGTTATTGAATGAGTATCGTCGGAGGGAAGGCTCGCCGTGGCGGAGCTTAAAATCAAGTGTAAACAGTCGTTAAATACCTTTTGGACTTGCCCTTGGCCATCGCCTTTTCCTGGGGAAGTGCATCGCCGATCTGCTGCGGCTCTATTAGCGCGCCTCTGGGCCGATCGGCTGCTAATCGTAACGCCCTCACCTCCATTAGCGTGATATCCACCAGCTTATTGATGCTCTGGATCATGTCGTTCTCGATGAGGCCGGTGAGGCTCTGAAAGTCGTGATGGATTATGTTCAAGGCATCCAGCTGAGGCTGCTGCAGCACTTCCTCTTCCTGTCCAGCGTCCAAGGTCTGGGTGTGCAGGGATCGGCTGTCAGCCGTGGTCTGCACGGCCACGCAGTCGCTTCCCCGCACTGTCTGGATGCCCGTGCAGCAGGACTCAGTGGTGGTCTGGTTGCCGTTCTCCCCGGTATGGGGGATCACTTGCGTGGCTCGGGTATTGTAGTTCGGCGCCGCCTCAGGGATTTGACTGGCTTTGGTGTCTTGGCTCCTTATCGGACCAGAGGTTTGGCTGCCTTTGGTCTCCCGCATTGTTTCAGTAGTTTGACTGGCCGTAGTCCTGTGGATCATCACCGGATCGGCGCTTTGGCTGCCTTTGGTCTGCTGCATCGCCCTAGAACTCAGCGGTTTGGGTGCCGCCTTGTTCAAGGGTCACCTGATTTGGTTTCTTCAGCTTCTTCATGCGCCGCAAACGCTTCGCCAGGCGACTCTTTCGGCTGGGCGAGCTCCGCCTCCTTCGCAGGTGTCGAATTGTGAGCAGCCCATTCAGCAGGGCATAGTGCACGGCATATCTGAGGCAGGAGGCAGATGAGTGCTGCAACAGCATAAACCTCCCCACCTTCACTCACCTCTCATTGCCGCACTGCATCCGCCACTGGCCATGGTGACTGCCCTCGGCCATAGACATGGCCAGCAGCACCTTCAGATCGACTTGCACATTCAGATGGCGTCCCATTGTGTCGCCCTCGAAGACAACTTTGCAATTTTGACAGCAAACAAAAAATGATATAAGCAAAATAAAATACAACTAAATATGGGGTAGAATATTGGGGTATAAGGATACATATATGACTGCCCGAATCGGAATGGATTCGTAATGAACAACCTACTGCGATTGGGGTTCTTCTCTTGCCAATCGAATTTTCACACGAAACCCTTTTCGAAATTTGTCTTTAAATATCCAACACGCAATCTGTGCATTGTTCCCCGTCCCATGGCCATGGCCCATGCCATGGCCATGGTTGTTCCTGCTGGTGCCTGGGTGTATGGCTTACGGGCTCCTTTGTGCTTGGCGATTCATTAATAATTCAAAAATGCCGCATATGTTGCACTCAGGATGGGGTTGGAGGCAGGACAACAGCAGAAGCGACAGCAGCAGCAGCAGCAGCAACAGCAACAAAAATGCATTCACTTATTCTGCAATTTATCAATTCAAAGTTAACATGAAAATGGCCACAAAAACCACAACAACACACAGCACACACACACAGACAGCCACACAGAGCAGGGGATACAAAGGCCATCGCCATGTGGCAGGAGTCGCAGTTTGAGGAGTCCCTGCCTCGGGTGCTTTTTTGTTATGTTTGGCTGGAGTTGGAGCTGGAGCTGGAGTCTGGGTCTGGTCTGGATGCTAAATACGTGTTGATTTGAGCGCCTTTCGATTGGATTTGCAATCCATGCACAAAACATACAAAAACCGATTGCCACAGAGGCGCAGCGCATCTGTGGCATGGCCCGATCCGATCCGATCCGACCCGACCATCCATCAGCGTTCCTCTAATCCCGCCCAGAGGCATGGCTTCCTTTGTGTGAGTGTGTCTTCCCTTCCCCTTCCCTCCCCCCCCCACACACTTGGAATTTATGCAGCTTCTCCTTCTAAGGCTCCTCTTTGCATGCATCATGTGGAGTGGAGTGGAGTGGAGTGCAGTGCAGCGCGCGACTTGGCCCGGCACTTAGACGCAGTCCGAGGCTCAGAATGCCATGCACGTCTTGTGGCCTTCGGTTACATTTATTGCATAAAACTTGGCCAATTTCCATTATAATTTGTGTCGACCAGAGACCGCCAAGAGGCCCATTGTAGGTACCCCTAAAAAAAAAGAACGGAGAACTAAACAAAAAAAGAAGACTCCCCGGGCCAACTGCTTAGTCGGTCAATAACATTTCACTTGACAAAGTAGCCAATGGGAAGATCTCCCCTAAGCGGCTCGGCTCTCTCGATGGTTCTATGGGAGCAGTTTGTCAAGCGCTGACCCTAAGCCATTCCATTCCGAGGAGTGCCGTCAGTCGTACACTGAGAACAAAATGAACAGAATATTTTAGAATATAATTTAAGCTTATCTGTGGATAAATCTGATTCTGATTTGCCTAATTCCACCTCCAAATGTAGGCAATAAATGTCCCACAATTTTATTTAATAATTTTTCGCATTCAATTTTATTTAATTAATTTCTGGGTGCAATCTTTTTCTCTCAGTGCAGTAAACGATGATATACTATACCTCCCAAGCCCTCGTATCAGTGATTGGAACACCCTGGGAGATAGTTAGAACTTGGAATTTCATCTAATGCTCTCACGCCTTCATGGGTTTCCCATTTCCCATTTCCCAGCCGCAGTCTCCGCCTCTCCCTTTCTGCCTTCTCTCTCACACTTGTTGGCTGTAATTGTACGTGCTTATTTGCATTTTTATCTGCTTTGTTGTGCGCTTTCTTCCGTGCTGTGCTGGTATCATTACTTGACACTGCCACAAGAGCAACCAGAACGAGAACCCAACCAACCCGCCTCACTGCACAGGGACAAGCAGTGTCCATCCGTCCAGCCAGTCCGAAGGTGTACAATTTCAAAGAGGGCGGACCCCTCACTATTTAAAGTCATCTCTTGGGTTACACTTTACCCCTCCGCACCTAAAATAATACAACAAAAACAAAAAAGAAGGCAACATAATAAAGACCTGACGGGCGCGGGCCACTTGTCAAAGCCTGCCGCCTCGGCTGATTGACCCTGAACCCTGTGAAGGTGCAGGAGCAGGAGCAGGGAGCTGCAGGTATGGGGTGCCTGGTCAGCAGGGTCCAATCAAAACCGCATGCGGCCTAATCCCCTCTAGAATTTCGCACATAAAACACTCGTACAACAACAAACGGCAGCAAATATTGCCAGCGTATAAAACGACAGCCGTAAAAGTAATTTCATTTGATTTCTGTTGCAGATTCTGGTGTCTCGTTTGTCTAGCTGCCGTCGCGCAGGGCAGCAGCAGCAGCAGCAGCGGCAGTCGTTCGGTTGGAGCATCTGCAGCACCGCTGGCCAAGGATGTGGCACACATGCACAAGCTCAAGAGGCAGCAGGACAAACAGCAGCAGACGCTCCAACTGCAGCTGCAGCAAGGAGTGACTGTGGCAGGGGCCAATCAGCAGCAGCAGCAGCAGAAGCAGAAGAAGCAGCTAACCAGAAGCGCACATGGCCTCAACAAGAAGCTCCTCGGGTGAGTAGTTAGTGGAGAGCGGCGAGAGGGCCCATGCAAGTGTTGCACGCCTCTTGATTTGGGCTTAATTAAAGCACTGTGCTGTGGCTGTGGCTGTGCCCCCGCCGCCAAAGCCATTAATTGCATAATGAAAATATTCATGGAAATTGTTGCCGCTGCCGCGCTGACCCCACTGTTTTGCCTGCTCTTTGTGTGTGTTGCAGCCAAATGGGCTTCATGAAGGTGAAGGCTCCCAACAGCCACAACCGGAAACGCCTGGCCGTTGAGTCACGACGCCATGCCTCGCGCGATGATTCACACATGTTCATCATCAAATTGCCGCCAAATATGCACTACTATGCAGGACCCAATGCCATACAGAATGCGGCAGCACCATCGATGGCCAGCAGCAGCAGCAGCAGCAGCCAAAAAGGCAACGCACCCAGCAAGATGGAAGCCTCGAGAAGATCTGCCACACAAGCACCCGGCAAGGCAGCAGAAACCGCAGCAACCGCAACGGAGGCGTCGGCGTTGAAAGCTAACGGGAAAAAGGTAAACGGGATTCCATTAGGTTACACCATAGACACACACAATGCCAGCAATGCACTCGCACACGCGTCTGCTCCCTCTTGGCCAGAACTGGCTCGATGGATGGCCATCCGCACTGTGGACTCCACATGGGCTGGCTGGCTGGCTGGCTGGGGGTTTCTCGGCTCTGACTCTGGTTCTGTTCTGGGCAACTGGTGATAAACATCGGCCGCGCATGCGCATAAAACAAATTGCAAAGGAGAGAGCGAGAGCGCGAGAGAGCAGCAGAAGAAACCAAAGAAGATGTCGAAAGAGAGAAGCAGAAAATGGATTACCCATTTGGGCCGATGGCAACAGACATGGGGAGACATGGCAGACGACCGTTGCAGAAGGAAAATACTTGTAAATAAATACAAAAAAAAGAAAAGACCAAGACTAAAGTTGGACCTCAGCTGCTGAGCTACTGATGATGTGCGACCGACATACAAGCTCCAACCCCGTCTCCCAGTGGCAGTTGCACATCATTTTGTTTTGTTTTTTATTCCCAAAATGGGTATCTTGGGCAGGCCTATAAATAGCATGGGCAGAGCGGAGGGCTCAGTGCGGTTCGGTTTGGTTTGGTTCTCCCCTTCAGCTGTCGGGCTGTCTGTCCTGTCTGTCCACTGGGTATCCCTTGGTCGAGCAAGTGCCGCATGCAGCGCGCTTGCAACATTCCCAGTTGTAATACATTGGCTTTCGGTTGTGTTGGCTGCTGCTGCTGCGGGGATTTGTTGTGTGTGCAGAATTAATGCGGCAAGTGTCAATGTCAGTGGATGTGGGACAGAAAACAGGGAAGGAACATCCAGGCAGGGCAGAGCCAGAGCCAGAGCAGGCAACCAGTGGCACGAAAATTATTACGCTCTCACGACTCCTGCTTGGCGGTTTGGACTGATGCCACATGAACCAGAAATTAATATGCAAGCCATTAACCAACTCCGAGCCTCAATTAAAAATGCAATTTGTTAGAGTCAGTTCCACAGAGCAGCCACCAAGCCACCAAGCCACCAAGCCACTGATCACCGTGGAGACTAATATAGACGCCAGCCAGTCCGGGGACTCCGTGTCCAGCGCTGATTTATGGGACGACAGACTCTAGACTAGCCGCGTGTCCAGTCCCCGAGTAATGTTGTCTAATCAGTGCGTTTTTCAATTGCAGGTCTCATTTCCCTTCAGCTCGAATGGTCGGCCGGGTCGCATCTACCACTGGAACCTGCCGGTGCTGAAGCAGGCGCTGCAGAAGAAGCCGCACTTTGCCCACGTCTCGCCGTCGGACCGCAACCGGCTGCTGGATATCGAGAATATACCCACCTGGCGCAAGCCCTGGGAAAATGAGACCATGGAGAAATCGATCAGCACCAGCAGCGGCAAGTCCAAGTACAAGAAGTCCCTCAAACCGAAATCGCCCACATACTATGCCCCCTCGCAGGCGGTCAGCAAGCAGAGTTTCCACAAGTACTTCGCCGGCAATGGCAAGCCCAAGGGCTTCTATGTCATCAAGGAGCACCAGAGCAAGCCGCAGTTCTATCACAACATCATATCATAATCTAATCAGCCCATAGCCCATAGCTCCTAGCCCATGGCGGATCTATTCCCACTACCATTCCAACTTCTACTTCTACTTTAGAAAACTTCCGTCCAGCTTCGACTGGGATTGCAGTGGCAATCCTTGCATAATACTCGACTCGACTCGAATCGACTCGACTCGACCGCATTTACTGTCCAACAGTTGGGCGTGTGAAATCTATTTTTATAAACGCAAAGAATACAATAACAGCATCGCGATGGTCCCTGACACCCGTCCCCCCGCTGCACACATTTATCCGTGGTCCGGGGATACCGGTGGACGGGGTGCCGGACCATTTCGAACTGCATTTTAGCCTAAGCATCTGCGCAAAGCAATAAATTATGGCAAATATCAACGCTAGGTTTAAGTGCATGTACGATTTTGTTTTGATAAATAAATATTGACTGATTTTTAAATGCATTAAAGGTGTCTTGACTACTCCATCTGCAGCATCAGCTCCTCCTCCACTCCACTCCATTTCAACTGAAACTGAATCAGACAAAGAAGCGACAAAGAGCCGGTACTGTCTGCTGTCTGTCTGCTGTCTGGGCTCTGTTCGGTTTGTTGACTTTGACAAAGGTAAACGTAAAGGTGGGGCAAGTGTCTGGCAAATTTTGGGCGCCTGCGAAGAACGAGCGAACTCTTGAACAGTCGCCTGAAAAGGTTCAGCTAATTATATAAGCCATAAGCCATAACCAGCCTTATGCCCGGTCGTGTTCTCCCATAGCAATGGGAATGATCTGCACTGGGGCCAAATGGAAATGGAAACGGAAGCGAGGCGAGGCGATCGTGCGCATGCGCAATATCTCATTTGGCAGATTCGAAATACAGACACAGATACATTTGTACCGCATACATACATATTTATAAGCCCAGCGCCGGGTCGTAATAAGTAACAAGAATAATAATCTTGGCAGCGACAAAAAGTCGCAGATTTAATGGGAGATGGCGCACACCTTCAAACTGCCGCATAAATAATGTTGTTTGGCTTTTCTTCTCTTTACTTAATTTCCCATATTTTTTTGTTTGTTTTTTTTTAGCGCATAATTGTTTTTGCGGCTTATGCCCGGCCGTTGCTGCTGACTCACGTACGTTGAACTTTTCACCCGTATCCCCATCAGAATTCGTACATACTCGTGCGCGAGGGTCGGGTCTGTCTCTGTCGTATTGAGTGCGCGGCTTAAGTAGATTTAATGACTTGTAGTTTTGCGGGCAAGAAGCCAGAGAGAATGAAACACACATAAATCACTTTTATGACAAATGCCGTCAACTGATGACTGCCTGTCGAAAGGACAGGACTCCAGTCGAAGTCCCAGTCACCGGTCGCCAGTTCCCAGCGTCAGGGATAGGGACAGAGCAGAGGCTGTGGGCCTGTGGCATTGATTTTTTATGGCCATCATCAATGCAAATTGCTTTGTTGGCCCCCACCAGGCACCAGACAACAGGCCTCAGGCGGTAATGCAGATAACAGTTACCGCAATCAAATGTCGGATAACATTCGTTTGTCTAAATGTGCCATTCCATAAGCCAAAAGTACGGACAAGTGTCTGACTATCGCTGGCACAGTCGCAGAATCGCAGTCCGAGCCAGAGCCAGAAGTTGCAGCATGTTAACGCCATTTCCGCCTGTCATATCAAAATAATTATCTCAAACTGTTGCATCGACCGATTCCAGGCACCCAGGCACCCAGCCACAGCACACAAAACCGAACCGAGTCCACGATATGCGACTCTAACAAGATCTACTACGTGCGGGGTGGGGCACCACACACACACACACACACACACAGAAGTTGATCCGATCCGCAGAACTCGTTCTTCACGCAATCTTGACTATAATTATGTAATTCCGAAATACTAACTAATTAAACTAACATCTCAGCTAATTGTATTTACATGGCGTACCTGTTTGGGAGCAGATTGACTCCTGTCCAAGGCAGCAAGCGCATCTGCCGCTGTGTTTGAGATAATAAGATGACTTAATCTTAATGCCTGATTCAAACGTAACGGCTGTGCTGTGGTAATTACACGCAACCTGGCAGGGCTACCAAACCGATTGTTTGGCGCGAACTTTGGTTTCAAATCTCTCGCTATAGGCCATCTCTAGAAGAAATGATGTACAGAGTTAAAGTGTGCCCAGACCCACCGAAAACGCAAAAAACAAGTGTGCCCATATACAGACAATTTTTCCGTTCAAAAAGCTCCTTTGAGAATGCAATTATTGAGAGACTTAATTCTGAATACCCGGGTGCCTCTGATCATTGACGATTTCCCGATCGACTGGGAATGCTTCAAGGGATCGCTGCACGATTGGTGCGAACGCTTTGACCAGGAGGCGGCTGGTGCGCCGGCATTTGAGCTCATGGACTGCACGGACTGCAGCACGCCGCAATGGGAGCGAAAGCGGACGAGGGTCAACATGAGCATGCAGCAGTTCCTGCGGGACTACGGATACCTGGAGGATGATCAGACGCATTGGGCGGCCTATCAGTACAAGCGAGCCCACGAGGTGCCAGCGAGCTGCATGAAAGGCATCGACTTCTCGTGCTTTGGCTTCGCGGAACACCAGAACGATTTCACCTTCTGGCTGGGCTCGGAACAGGCCAATACGCCCTGCCACTACGACACCTTTGGCGTGAACATTGTGGTGCAGGTGTACGGCAGCAAGTCCTGGCTCCTCTTTCCACCCGACACGCCGCTGCAGTCCACGCGGGTGCCCTACGAGGAGTCCAGCGTCTACTGCCTGGAAAATTTCTATGCCCCTGCGCGGGACAAGCTGCCGCGCTTAATGGAGCATAGCAATCAGGCCCACCAGTGCACGCTCCGAGCGGGGGATGTTCTCATCGTACCCCGTCACTGGTGGCACTATGTGGAGGCGACGGAGACGTCGCTGAGTGTCAACTACTGGGTGCCGCTGAAGGAGGACATGGACCTGGCGCTGGACGAGTTTCTGGTGAAGCACATTGTCGAGAGCTTTGTCAAGGGCGAAACTGAGCAGACCAAGCAGTACCTATTGAATCCCAATCAACTGGAGGACATCTCCGCGACGCCCAGCGAACTCTTTGCCCAGTTTCAGCAGGCCGTGCAGAATGCCGAGAGCGAGGAGCACAAACGGAAGACTTGGGAAACCGATTACCTGACCCAGTCCAACTTTAGGGAGCTCCTCAAAAAAGTGCCACTGACAGTGCGACCCTTGGAGGTGATGCCCAAGGAGGAATATAAATTATTGCTGGAATCCAACTCGAAGCGGCTGCAAGCGGCGGAGACGGAAACTGCTGCTGCGCCGAGTGCGCCAATCAGCTCCACACTGGAGCTACTCATCAGCAGCATGTGTGCCCCGCGCACCATTGCGGGCATGAAGCGCGAGTTCTTCAGGAGACTGAGGCAGGGCGACGGCGGCGTGTGAGTGTAATAGCACTAAAAACGTTTATTGTGATACGTGATAATATTTGTTGCATATATGAGATTAAAATCCATCAAGCAAACGAATGGAAACAGAACCCGAACACAGAGCATTAAATGCCATTGCCGTTTAACTACGATCCGGGTTAGACCACATTTACGGTGTGGGTATAAATAGGGTTGCGGCTGCGGTTGCGATTGCTGAACGTGACTCTTTACCAGCCTGGAGGCTTCTGGTTGGGATAGCCGCCCTGTTGTTGGGGTGCATAGCTCCCAGGATAGGTGCCATAGTGGCCGGGTGGTGGTCCCTGCGGATAGCCACCCGGATACTGATAATCTGCAAAGGAAAATGGGAAGTCACATTAGTAGGGATGCGGGGATACAAATTGCACTGATTCTCAGTACTCAGTACTTACTACCAGGATATGGGAGTGTGGCATACGGATTGAAGCTCTGTGGCATGGGTGGCGACACATAGGCTGGATATGGCACACCTGGCTGGGCGCCATATGGCACTGGCATGCCATGCACCTGAGCAGGGTACGGCATCTGGGCAGCAGCTGCCGCAGCCGGTACGCTGGGGGCAGAGCCAGCTGGATTGGATGGAATGTCTGTCGGATGGAAAATACAAATGTTTCATTTTCAAACTCTGATAGGGAACGTATCGTACGTACCGCTGCCACTGCCCGAGGTGGAGGCATAGTGCGAGGGCAGAGAGGGCGTGGCCGGGCATGCCTGGCGACTCGACGCTGTGGTGAGGTCCTTCAGGAGCTCCTCCTTTTCCGTTTTGCGGGCAAACACAAAGTCGCTGATCTTGTTCTGGAATACGACCAGCAGCTGGGTGAGGTCGTTGTAGAATTTAGTGCCCTCCTGCAGATTGCCCGACAGCTCGATGTAGCTGTCGTAGGCCGTGGCCAGCTCCTGGTAGAGGGTGTCGCGCGAGCTGCCACAGCTGCCCGTCTCCGAGACGAATGCCCCATGGGCGCTCTGAATGTCTGCCACCAGCGATTGCTGACGGTCGACGCTCTCCCTCACCTGCTGCTGCAGAGGATTGAGGACCTGGCCAATGCGCGACAGTGACAGGGCGGGCTCGTCGATAGCCCCATCCTTCTGCAGGGCCAGCAAGAACTCGTTCTTCATGTCGAACGTGGCCGACTTGAGCTCCGATTCGACGGCATCGCGCTCCGCCTTGATGGTCTCCACATCCTCCATCAGCTGTTTGAGGCGCTGCACGCTGGAACAGTTGGGATCCACGCTGCCGCTGGCCGAAGGCAGCGACTGCTGGATCTCCTCCGGGGACATAGAAAGCAGCTGGATGCCATTCTGATTGGCCTCGAACTTCTGGCGCACAACCTTATCGGCCTCGATGGCATTGTTGATGACCTCGCGATACTTCTTCGCATTGGTGCGGAACATCTCCGTCAGCTTATCAGAGCTGATGCGCGTCCAGCGCTCCTTGAACTGCGTGCGCAGCTGATTGTCCGAGTCGCGCTCCTCGTCGAGCAGCCGCTCCGTTTCGTCCAGAATCTCGCGATTGCGATTGAGTAGATCAGGCAGCTCCTTCAGCATTGTCTTGACATTTTCCACACCTCCCTTTTGGCGCACTTCGACGGCCTTCTCCTTGAGGGATGGCGGCAGTCCGCTGTTGCTGTCGGCTGTCTCCACGGCCGCGGGAAGGTTGAGACTCGCCAGCACCGCATTCAGCGTCTGGGTGGACTCACGCAGCTTCATGATCTCTACATTGACAATCTCGTTCTTGCGCATATCGGAAGCGGTCAGGGCGCGATGCAGTTCCACGGGCACCAGGTTGGTGAAAATGTCCCGGAAATTGGACGCCATGGGAGAGCCAAGGGGCAGAGGCTTGGCCAGCTGCGCTTTGCCCGGGGAGGCGAGCGTGCTATGCTCTGGTATCATCTCATTGTAGATGAACTCGTTGTCCTTGGTGGACTCGGCCAGGTTGCGCTTGGCCCGACTGAAGTACTCGTCCAGGTACGTCTCGTTGCCGCCGCGCGACTGTGCCGCCTTGAACAGATCGATGGCGTTGCGCAGCCGTGCGATCTCCTCGCCAATCTTCTTGGCCGCCCGGCAGACGAGACTCTGGTACAGTTGGGTCAAAGCATGGAAGCCAGCCTGCTTGCCGGCCACCGTGGGTATCCACTCCTTCTCCCACAGACTGCGCACCGACTCCTTTTGCATCGCTCGCAGCACATCCGCATAGAACTCCTCGCCTTGGCAGCATAGCTTCGCTATGATCAGATTATTCATGTTATCTGCAAGCAAATTAGAGGCTGTTACTCCGCTCGGATGTGGGTCAAACCCCATGGCTTACCTTTGATGGCCTTAAGGATGAACACCTCCTGGGCCTGGGCCACCATCAGAGCCTGCATCACAACGAGCGTGTCCTGGCTGATGTCAGGCGTCGGCTCCGATGGCACAGCCGCGGGCGTGGCTCCCTTCAAGTACTGAAAGATTCCAGCACTCTGCTGCAGCAGTTTGATGGCCATCTTGAGACCCTCATCGTTGTCCAGCTGCTGGCTGGCGGCAATGTTGCTCTGCAGCGCGGCAATATTGAAGAGCACACAGACCTTCTCATACAGCAGCGATGTGTGAGCTGCAAAAGAGAACCGAAACCGAAACCGAGACAGAACCGCCAAGAGAGTTAATTATGAAATTCCACAACTGCGAGATGAGTCACTACTCACTGAGGCTGATTTTGCCACCGAAGATGGAGCCCTTGTCGAAGGCATCTTTCCACTTGAAGGGGATCTGCAATTCGCTGACAGATATCTTTGTCTCCAAAGCGCAGATCTGATCGTAATAGCTGACGGGAAGAAAAAGCGAAAGGCAGAGAACAATTAAGAGACGACGTCATCCGCAGAGCTTGTTTACGTCTGGCCCCACGCACACAGACAAACACAGTTGGCCTGGCCCCCACCGAGTGTCCGAGTGTACTCTTTCTCTCTAATCAAAGTGCCATGACTCATGCGGAAACTCCAATAAAACCCGTAATCATAGCCAACAAAAGTACTTACGCATAGACAACCTCTAGAGAGGCCTCGTATTTCTCAAAGAATTTCCAAATCGCCGTATTGCGTTGTTTCGAAAACTCATTCACAGCCTCGGAATATTTCGCCTTCTCCTCTTCCGAGGCACCATTGTAGGTGCTTTGGATGAGATTGTTCAGCGGCTTCACAATGTCCACCTCCGCTGGCTTCTTCAACGGCACGCTCAAGAACTTGGACATTTTCTAGTTGCACTCTGACAAGCCTCGAATGAATAACTTATACCCAAACCGCACAATTTTAATTGCAAATTTTGTCTTTCTCCTAAGCGCGCAGCAGTGTGACCGTGGCGATAACGATAAAAATACCATACCATACCATAAAACGAGTACCATTTGTTAAAAGACTGTTTTAATTTAAACTAATGTATGTATATGAACTACATTTTTAAGTTTGTAATGTTATTGAAATAAACGCAACACTATATCAAATCAAAAGTATGTTTTGTAATAAAAATAAATAGACAAAACACTTTAAATTAAAGTTTTCAATTTATGGTATTTAAAATGGTACCTCTCAAAATTGAAATGGTATTTACTTTTTGGCCGGAAGGTATTTTGGATCGTTATCGCCACGGTCACACTGGTCCCTAGACACTTTCTATTTTCTGATTGCGTTGTTGTCGAAAAAACTGGCAAATTAGTACTTTTCCGCGTAATAAATCGTTAAACAAAATCAAAGGATCGAACCGAGACAGAGTCAGGGATTCTCACGTGAGTTGTGAGTGTCTGTGTGCAAGCCGTGTTGATTGGAGCGAGGAAAAGAAACCAGAAAAAGTATAAAAAAATCGAAGATTTTTTTCGCGATGGCCGAAGTTGAGAAAATGACAGCGGCTCCACCGACCGATATACCCGTCTCCTCGCCGAATGCCAGTGAGGCGGGCGGTGGTAGCAGCAGCACAGCAGAATTGGGGACATCCCCCAACCAGGAGCCGTCGAGCAACTCCCATCCCCATGACTCTGAGTACGACACCGCCAGCGATCTCGAGGGTGGCGAGGACTACGACGACGAGAGCGGCAGCGAGGAGGATTCGGAGACGGACGAGGACGATGTGGGCAGCGAGACCACCGAGGATGATAGGCAGAGCGGCACGGTCAGCGGCAACGACAATTGCCAGGACAGATCTGTGGCCGACAGCGAGGCGCAGAAGAAAGTCGACGAGGATCGCAGCAATCCCCAGTACATACCGAAACGCGGCACTTTCTACGAGCACGATGACCGAACGGCCGAAACCGAGGGCGGTCTGGTCCTCGAGACGGAGAACAGCTCTCAGACATTGCCAGAGTCAAACGGTGACGTCAATGGGGTCTCTGCCGCGGGTGCCACGCCCAGTGGACAGCCTCCGACCATATCGCAGGCCTCCAAGACCATGAAGCAGTGGCAGCCGGCCTCTGGTGGCGATCGTTGGTCCCACGATCGGTTCGAAGCCGCCGATCAGGCCCCCAAGTCGCGGGCGGAGCTGCTGCAATCCTATGGCTATGATATACGCAATGAGGATGCTCCACCACGTGCCCGTCGGCGCAGACGCTACACCCGTGGCCCCAGCAAATACTCGCGCAACTGGGAGGACGAGCAGGCGTATCTGAAGGCCAGCAACAAGGAACGCAAGCCACCCCGACCTCAGGACTTCCCGGCATTGAATGAGCGCAAGCCGCGTAGGCCACGCACTTCCTCCTTCCGCGAGGAGAAGGAGAATCGCCGCTCAGAGCGCGGTGGCGACAAACCTCAAGGAGGTGGTGGTGGTGGTGGTGGTGGAGGCGCAGGCGGGGCCAGCGGCTCGAATCCGGCCCCACGAGCCCAGGAAGTGGAGCGCGAGCGTGAACGTGACCGCGATAGGGGGCGTGAGCGTGAGCCAAAGAACCGCAACTATGGGCGCGTGAATGGCGGTCCGGCTCGACAGAATCCCATGGAGTTTAAGCCAAAGTCAAACCGTGGTCCGCCACCAGACCGCCGTGAGCGTGGGGAGCGTGGAGATCGTGGAGAGCGTGGGGAACGTGGGGAGCGTGACCGCGAGCAGGATCAGGTGGATCAGCGCAACGAGCGTCCGCATCAGAAGCCATCAACACCCAGATCAAACGGACAGGCCAAGCAGTCGGGCGATGGGCCAAGTCTACAGCAGAGCCAGCAACAGCCGCCGCCGCAGCAGCAGCGTCAGTCGCCACAGCAGGTGCAACAGCCTCCACTGGCGGCGCCTCAGACACAGCTTTCGACCACTAATCTGTCGCAGCGACTGCAGCAGGTGCAGCAGCGCAACGATCCCAGTCATGTCGGCAGCGTTCAGATGCATTCTCTGGCCAACCAGAACCAACAGCAGCAGCAGCTACAACTCACCCAGCAGGCACAGCCGGCAGCTCCAGAGCCTAGGACTGCACCCAAACGATACTCCAGTCTCCGTCGCTCCCAGCAGGAGGCATCCCAACACTTGGCGGAGCAGCAGCAGCAACAGCAACTGCAGCAGCAGCTGCATCTTCAACAGCAGCAACAACAGCAGCCCTCACAGATTATGATACAGGATCCGCATGTCCTGATGCAGTTTGCCTATCAGCAGCAAGAGATGCAGGCCCAGCTCCAGACACTGCAACTGGGACCGGCAGCAGCTGCCGTGCCAGCGCCACCAAAGCAACATGCCCCGCCAGCGGCAGCCTATCCACAGGCACAGGGGGCACCCTATTATGTGACTGGAGCGGAGCCGGTGCAGGTGCCAGTTTCGGTGTCAGTCCCCCCAGCGTCCCCTTACGTTAATCCGGCCAGTGCCGCCTACTTGCCCACCACCCCGGCAGCCGTGGCCTTTGCCCAGGCCCAGACATCGGTGGTGACGCAGCCACAGCCTCAGCCGCCGGCCCAGGCGCCAACGCCAGCTGCGGCTGCCCAGGCGCCACCGTCCATGAACTTCCATCAGAACTACAATACGGTCGGGGGCACAACCTACTTTGTGCCACCGGTCCAGACCACGAGCCGACCTGCTGCCCTGCCCCAGCGACGACCCACCAACGCGATTCCCATCCTGCCGCCATCCGAGAAGCACAAGACGCGTCCCGGAGGACTAGCCGGGCCAAACGCCAACCAGACCAAGGAGGAGGGCGGACACGCGGACAACATTGACCACATCATTGACAACATGTTCGTGCAGCGACCCGCATTCCAGCCACCGGCCACTGGGGAGGCTGTGGCTGCGGGTGCCAAGGAGGATGTGGCCAATAGCAATCCCATCCTTCCGGCACTGGCGGCAGCCGAACAGAACCTTCAGCCCGTGCCGGCTGTTGGGCAGGAATGAGTGTACGCCAACCTCCAACATCAGCAGCTGCAACAGCACCAGCAGCAGCAAAGGCGCGGGCGCCACGCCCCCGGGCACTCAGTTTCTTTGCCCGCCTATGCCCTGCTGCCGCCGCCGCACATTGGCTACTACCGCCAGCAGCACTAATTCGGATATAAAGCACCAGTCCCCCCACAGACAGAACTCAGCTCATCAGCGTTTGGCTGCTGCCTATTGCCAACAAGTAGAAATTTTTTTGGTTTTATTTTTTGTATGTTGTTTTGGCTTCAGGTCTGTGACTTGAATTTAATTTTTTGTAGAAAGAAACGTAAGAGAATTTGGCTAAAAACCATTTGTAATTAGCAGCACTAAGCACACACACACACGCGAAAATAATCGTACTAGACGGAACACTAAGAGAAGCGAGTTACACACTTTACCCCCCCCATATATATTGTAGAACAAACGAAATGAACGAAACATATTTAATCCCCAGAGCCCCAGGCCCATGCCCAGGTCCAGGTCAGTCGACTGCTCCAATTGAACTTGCATGTAGGATCTAGGATCATCAAATGCAGCGTCCCCATCCCCCACACCCCCCTCGCTTATTGTATCAAAATAAGTAAAGAAAAATTTAATAAGAATTAATTAATATTATGGGAGCACTCTCCAGTTGGCTGGGCGGGCGCCTTCGCTTAATTAAACGCATTTTAAACAAGTGAAACGAAAATTAAATTACCATGCGAAAATGTATTTGCGTAAACTAATCCAACCACTCAAACATTGAATTTGAAATAAACGTTAACACGAAACACGCGGAACGAGTTTAATACAGGAATGGGACAGTGAATGGGATGATGCTCCTTAAACAGAATTAATACACACTTGCGTTCCAGTAGGGCGCAGCACATTCATTGAATGATTTTCAGTGATAAAGAACACTCCTTTAATGGAATGAATGTGCTGCTAATGGAACTGTCGCATAAAGTCAAAATTAATTGTAAGAACGTATTCTCTTGTCCACTTAAAACTACGACTTAAGCCTTAAGGTTTACAGCTTGGACTCCTTGGCCAGCTGCTCCAGCAGAACGCTTATCCTGCGGAACGAGGCCTTGAAGATGTCATTAAACTTTCGAGCACTCGTCTTGATGCTGTCGCGATAGGCAGTGGTATTGATGAAGACACTATCAAATGTAAATATAAGTAACTTCTGTTTAAATCAAAACGAACTTGAGAACTTACGCTCCAGAGGTAATCGAATAGAATACGCCATAGCCATCGATCAGCATGGGTGCCACAAAGCCCACATTCGCCGTGAAGCCCAGGGTGCTAGAGGAGAGCACAAAATTGCCACCGCCGCCGCTTTTCGCGTACAGCGGATCATCGTAGAAGGCGGGAATGTCCAATTTGTTTTCATAGGCGGCACACCAGAGGCCAAACAAGTGCCTATCGATGCCATTGCCCTTGCGCGCCTCATCCATGGCCCGCTTGTGATCGTCGACGGCTGTGCGAAACCGTTTGGCCAGCGCAAGGTCGCTGACGCGCGAATCAGAGGAAGCTCTAAGGAAGTCGGCCACGGCGCCAGTGCAGGAGCGCAGCGTCTCCGTTCGTCCATTGTAATACTGTCGCATCAAAGCGGTTTCATAGGTGGGAGCAATTCTGCAGAGGTAACGTGAACTCGTATTATCTTCATGTGTCGAGGCGAAATGATCAGCCACTACTCACTCTTCGTGCATCTGGTGGTAGGCCCACTGCATGACCACCTGAATAAAGGAGTCTGGATGCAGTCTATGGGACTTCATAAAGTCCTTTCCATACTCATCGAACACAGTAAATGTCGCTGTTATGTCAATGCCCTAAAGAACGGGAAATGGTTACGAATAGAGTTCCATGGAAAACCCTCCAAAGTCTACTGACCCGCTCGTCTTTCTCCTTTCGCAGGCGTGCTATCTCGCTCTTGAGCGTATCGTCCAGCTCGAACTTGAGTTCTTTGAGCTCCACCACCTGCGAGCTGTCGGTTAGGGTCCAGTCGGGCTCTGGCACCTCCAGCAGGCTCAGCTGCATAAAGGTGGCAAAGCTCACACTGACGGTGCCATCGTAGCAGCTGTGCTCCCCCGTCCAATTGTAGCGGCCATTCTTGTAGGCGATGATGCTGCTGGCGTGGTCCGCCCACCGGCTATGGGTGTCTCCATATAGCCCCAATTGGGAGCACTCCTCGTAGCTCTGGGGAGCATTCTCATCCCAGCAGATGCCCATGCTGGCACCCTCCACCAGTTTCAGGGTTTCTCTGTTGGCATCGGAGATCTCCAGCAGACGAGCACGATTGTTGGCCCAACTGGGTCTGTCGTCATGGGTGAGAATCGGCACTCCTGCACCCTCTGGCTCGTAGTCCAAGATGCTGCGCAGACGCTGCAGGGCCACAAGAATCTCGGGTGCAGTGAGAATTGTGTCATCGTCGTGCACACAGTTGATGGCAAACTGACGGCCCTTGGCGGAAATCAGAACATGCGTGGGCGTCTTTCCCTCATCCTTGGTGAGAAAATGCTTTTCGATGTGGTCCTGCTCCACGCCCGGAACGCGGGATGTGGAGAAGAAGCGTTTGTACAGTGCGGACGAGTACTTGATCTTGCCTCCGTTCGAGGAAAGCGGCCTAATGGCCGACTTGCGGGTAAGATCCCAAAACTCCAGAGTGTGATATATGATCCGGGAGAAGCTCTAAAGCAAAGAGATTATAAATTGAATTTAAATCAAAAGAAACGTGTTGGACTTTTACCTTCAGCATGTACTCTGGTGTCTCGGGCACACCCACCATCTCCAGCTGGGCGGCCATTGTCATAAGCTGGTAGGGCAACAGTGGCAGGCGCAGCAAGTGATAGCCATAGTCCTCCCACCAGGTGCCCAGCCAGTTCTTCATTGTGGCTGCCCGCTGCTTGAGCTTTTCGTGCAGCTCGGCGCCCACTCCGTCCCGAAACTCATCGATGGCCTTCCTCGCCTGGGCCAACTCTTCAGGCGTGCCGAAGGGCTGGATGCAGGTGTAGTACCGCTCCAGGGTATCGCGCAGCTCTGGCAGCGGAAGTGGCGGCAGGGTCTCATCGAAATCGTAAGTGTTCTTGTCATCTTTACTCATAAAATATAGGCTTGCCCGATCCATAGTAGTTAAGTGCTTTGCTTATCTGCAGTGGACAATATGCGAGTGTTAGGTAGGATCGCTTTGCTTGTGGTAGCCCAAATAAATAATTATAGGCCTATGAACCAGATAACAAGTTCAAGCCATATCAAAAAGCGCTTTTGCGGGGGTCCAAAGTACCAAAATTGGAGCAGAGCAGCGAGAGACTATCTTTATTCTGCACAGACGTACAAAGTCCATTCTCATGCTATTTGAATCCGGTGCAACCGGAGCTCAGGTGGATTAGCCGATAGACTTTTTTTTTGTCCGCCAGACGTTCTGTTCTGCGTTAATGCAATCCCTGACTAATGTCCCACCCAAACTGACCTTTGGACCCTTTGTGATGGAGAAAGTGTTTGCTTTGGATAACACCCGAATCGTCAGAGTGCTTTGGTACGACTGAACGTTGGCCAGCCAGCCGATGCTATAAAAGTTCGCCTCCTCGCCGGTCGACTCTTTATCAGAAAGTCCATTGCGGGGGAGGCTACCAGCACCACCCCATTTACCTCAGATAAGCACACATACATATATTTATGTATTTATAATACAAAAATTAATCATAATCGGGCTGGAGGGTAGACAATAGACGACGGCAGACGAAATCGAAGTGCAATCAATCGGATACACCAACACACACACCCACACACATTAAAATAAGTATTGAAATTTGTACCTGAACTCTATTATTGCCAAATGGTATGCAATTCCTAGACGACACTCATTCAGCGATCTATGCAGAATTGCGCACTTGAGTCAGTAAACTATTAAAATTTAAAAATCATTGAACTCGACTCGGGACATTTGTTTACAAGCGGCGGCCAGCAATGGCCCAGTGCCGAATTTACATGACACGCTTTGACGCAAATTAACAAATAAACTGTGCACTTGGCACAATTAATCACTTGTTAGATATGCGTTAGCTGGTTAGTTTTTAAATAATTCAATATAAACCAAAACAACAAAACATCAAAATCAGTTTCGTTTCTTTTTTTTCCACTGGGGTTCGACACGCAACAGCTGTTACGGAGCTGCCAAACTGTCAGAAAAAGATTGTAAAATTGTGTTTTCGTGTTTATGCGAGAACACGGCTTGAAATTTGCTCAAGAGCAAAATTTATTTGTATACAATTTATACTCTGGTCCGATAAACACAATTTTGATTGATTAATTTAATTGATTATTGTGTGTTTGCAAAAAAAAAAACCAGCAACAAAACACCCGACGATCTGGCAGCGCGAACATCTGATTCTGCAAACAACACACTGATGAAATGAGCGAAAAAGATAGCGTTGGTGGAAAATAAAGCCAAATTCTGACGCTAGCTTTACGCGAGCAGCGCTAATCGCTGCAAAACAAAACTTGAACCAGCGGCCGGCATGTTGCCATCGACGGGCCTCTTCAAGGGCTTTCCCTGTCCCTACTACGACAGCGAGATCGATGGGGTCGCCTGCAAACGTCCCTTTTGTCACTTTAAGCACGCCAAAAAAGGTGAGTAAGTGGCTATAAATGTTCTGCCTATTAAGACCTGTGGCTTGCAGATGATGTGGAGGCAGCACCGCCTGCCGATCCGGTGCCGGAGTACAAGCCGGCTCAGCCTAAGCTACTCACCTTGCCGCTGCCAGAGATGACAATGTACGCCCCAAAGAAGAAAAAGGCAAACCTAGAGTACCATCCAGACAAGCCGGCATTGAATGCCTCGCCGGCAAAAAAGAAGCCCGAGGCTGCTGCGGGCTGTGCTCCCGCCTATGTACCTGCTCAGGTGGCCGCCACAAATGGGGCGGGCGGCGACTGGGAAGCCGATCTCGAGAATGAAATTGATGAGCAAATGCAGATTGATATTGATGAGCCAAGCACTGTGGAGGTGGTGAACGATAAGGTGGAGCCGAAAGCAGGCGTCTTGGCAGAGGGGGACTTGAATGACGCGCCAAAGAGCGAAAGAGAAACGGGCGGAGACAGCGAGAGCCACAAACGCAAACACAAGTCTAGTAGGGAGCGTGACAGGGACAAGGAAAGGGAAAAAGACAAGGACAAGGACAAGGAAAAGGATAGGAAGTCATCGCACAAGGATAAAGATCGATCCAAGGAGAGGCACAAATCCAGTTCCAGTTCGTCCAGGCACAAGTCTTCCTCCTCATCGTCCTCGAAGAACAAGTCGTCCAGCAGCGACAAGCATCGGGATGAGAAAAGTTCCAGCAGCAGCAGCAAGCACAAGAGCAGTTCCTCATCGTCCTCGTCGAAACGGCATCATAGCTCCAGCAGCTCAGCTGCGCGTAGTTCCAGCTCCAAGTCAAAATCATCCACCAGCAAAACCTCCAGCGAGCCGTCGGAGCCGCCAAAGGAAAAAGAGACTGCCAAAAACACATCCAAGGCGAATGCGTACAGTGACATTGAATCGGACTTTGATTATGAGGTGGACACCTCAGAGGGGGAAATAGTGCGCCAGTGTGAGATGATCTTCGATCAGCTGGAGACTCAATTTGCACAGATGCACAACGCGGAGCCAACGCCCGATAACACACTGAAACGGAAGGCGCCCTCACCGGACATCGATGCCCTCACAGAGGCAGCCACGGCTGCGCTGCAAAAGCGACGTGTGGCCCATGAAAATGCGGATAAATGCAGGGCGCCTCTTCCAGCCACCGTGCAAAAGCCCAATCACATACGCAACGCCATGCAGGCGATCTTCGACAGGCGCACCGAGCTGCGGCGCCAGGAGAAACTGCGTGCCGATGCCGCGTCCGAGGAGCTGCGGCAGGCCGAGGAGCGTGTCCGAGTGGCACAGGAGGGGCTGCGGCAGGCCCAGGTCAAATCACACCTGACACCACTGATAGCAAGAAGTGCCCTAACTCCACCGGTGCGTTCTGGTAAGCAAAACACTCGGGAATTCCATATCTGACAACAGAGTAAGCTGGATTTCTGTTTACTTTCGCAGCTCGCAGCATTGCCCCCGTTGCCAACATTGTGGCCATAGCTCGGGCAAAGAAGAAGATCCAGGAGCTGCAGGCCGAAAAGAAGCCCGCTTTTACACCTGCGCAGTCCTTCAAGGGCGCCGGTCGCATGGCTCACCAGCCGACGGTCGCCCTGGACAAGACGGCGCCCGTAGCCAGCGGTGCCAGTGCACAGAAACCACCAGTGCTGGAGCCACAGAGCTCCAAGATATCATACAACATACGGATGCAGTATTACGAGATGATGGTGAAGCAGTCCACCGTTATCTATCCACAGCTGGCCGATGCCTGGGAGCGGGCGCAGGTCGAGGAGCTGGCCGCATTCAAGAAGTGCAACACGACGGCCATCTACAAGAACAGCTGCCTGCTGGCGATCAACAAGCTGCGCAAGGAGGCTATCGAGGCTGGCAATCGGCCGAGTGTGGCCAACAAGTGTGTTTCCGCACGAGATGATGCTGGGCGGCAAGCGGGCCCTGACCACGTCCTGGAGTGTGGAAAAGAAGGAGTAGGTTGCAATGTTTTCTGCTGTCCAAATCGATTGCTAATCTTGAGAATTTATCTTAGCAAACTGGCATCCATAGGCAATGGCGAACCATTCGATGCCTTGGACGTCGTCAAGGCATATGAAATGGTCTTCGATCTGCGCCTCACCGATGAGCAGCTGGTGGAGAACGGCTACCCCAGGCCTGGTCCGAAGCGCGGCACAGCTGTCATACGCGCCTGCCGTCCAAATCGTCGCCCCAACGAGACGGAGCGCTACTGCAGCCGCTGCGGCAAAGTGTTCAATCTGAACATATACGAAAGTCGCGGCAGCGACATGTGCAACTATCACCCAAAGAGCACGGGCTACCGCCGTGGATTCACAGACAATCAGCATCGCTGTTGTCAGCAGCCAGCCGGCACTCCCGGCTGCACCTACGGCAACTACCACGTCAGCGACTACTACGATCCCGATAAATTGACCTGCTTTGTGAAGACCATCGAACGGCGCGAAGACTTGGTGCCCACGAAGAAGGACATCTTTGCGTTGGATTGTGAGATGTGCTACACAACGCACGGCATCGAGCTGACGCGCGTAACCGTCGTGGATATCAATAGGCGGACTGTGTACGATGCTCTGGTCAAGCCGGACAATCTGATTGTGGACTACAACACAACGTATGGCGGGGTATCTGGGGGGTATGACATTTAATTTCGCATACTAATTGGGTGCATTATCCGTTGTTGCAGCTACTCGGGCATCACAGAGGCCATGCTGGCCAAGGAGACGCGAACACTGCGCGATGTTCAGGCCGTGCTGATGTCGATGTTCCATGCCCAGACTGTGCTGGTGGGCCATAGTCTGGAGAGCGATCTGAAGGCCCTGAAGATTATACATGACGTTGTGGTGGACACCTCAGTGCTATTTCCCCACAAAATGGGCCCGCCCAAGAAGCGCGCCCTGAAGACCCTCTGCATTGAGAATCTGAAGCGCATTATACAGGAGAATGGTGAGAGTTTTGAGTGTTTGTATGATGTAGAATTATTTAATACTCTTGTGCCCACTGCAGAGGCCGGCCATGACAGTGCGGAGGATGCCGAAGTCTGCATACAACTCATCAAGTACTATCTGCGCAATAAAATCAGTTGAGCTGGGCGTACCATTCGTACCTCATTTCATTTACATTACATACATCTGTTAATATGTATACCACCACCACCACCACTCCCACAGCGCATTCTGGAATCAAAAAAGTAGCCTCTAAGCGTACCATCTACTTCGTGAGATCGATCTTTATTTATAAACTATTAAATGGTAAGACACAGAATTGGATATTCGTTTAAAGTGGCATTGGAAGAGGGCCTTGAATAGCTTGGGACACTGAGCTTTGGCATATTCTAAACGTAGCGCTGCTATGCCGAACTGATAATCTTCTTATTCTCTATGGCAATTGATGGCGGATTCCTTTCCCTTCGATGAAACTTCCACACTACATGATCTGTAGATTATGGTCATACGCGTAGATCGCTGTATTCCTCTGCTCAATAAATTTAGGGTATTCCACGACAGATTAAAATGTTTGCAGCGCACAGAAGGAATTATCTCAGAGCCCATTGATTATATTAGTAGATTCTTGATCTAGATATAGCCAGTTCTAGTCTGTTCATTTTGATGAGCGTTTCAATCTCAAAGACTCAATTTGCAGTGTGCTCCGACTGGTTTATTGTATGTGGATGTCGCCGGTCGCTGCTTTTCGCTCTGTCTTTCCTTTATCTGGTTTCTTTTTCTCAGCTTCTCTCTTTGCTATCGATAAAAAATTCAATGAGAAGCAATTGCAAAGTTTTGTAGAGTTTTTTATTTGCCTTTTTCACGTTTTACCGGAGTACAAACTGTAATTTCAAGTTTGATGGCGGACGCTACATCGCGGTGTGCGCGGTTCTGGCCTTGTTGTTTCTTTTCCTGTTGGTGGTGGTGGTGGCGTTGCTGCTGCTGCTGTTGTTGTTTTTATTTAAATGTAATTTTAATCAGATTTCCACGATACTTTATATTTTTCAATTACACGTGAAGCCCCACGCGCCCCACAGACAGAGCCGAGCCCTGGGCGTCATCTGGCTGTCCGTTCGCTGATGCTGTTGTTTCACCTCCTCGTGCTCCTCCTCCTCCTCCTGTCATGATATGATTTTTCAATTTTAACATTGTATAATTCTCCATTTTCCGATTCGGAAAAGTTTTGGCTGATTGAGCGGCGCTAAAAGAATGCCCGGAAAAGTTTTATACTTAATTTGCTGTAATTGTGTCCGCCGGCACTGTCCCAAGGAAAGCCAAGGGAGGGGTTGGTGGTGGGAGAGCAGTGTGTGAAAGCAGCTGTTGGGCGGCTATGTGGGGGGTTGTGTTTATCTATTGAGCAGAACAGAACCTAACGAAATGTAAATAATATTAGTGGTACTTGGCCCTGACAATGTGCATATGTGGTCCAAGTCGTGGCAGGGGATGTGTACGATGGGACATGTAGGGTTGACGGGGACAAAACAACCACAACGACAGGACAAACAAAGATGCGGAAGTGCTGCTTGAGGCTTAGAAGAAGGAAGAGGGAGCAGTGGGAGCAGCAGCACTAGTAGGAACAGGAATCAGAACCAGAATCTAAGCAGAAGAGGTGGAGCCAAAGGAGGTCCTGCCAGTGGGCAAAACAAACACGAAGCCAAATACAAATACAAATAAAAAGCCAAAAACCAAGGAGAGGCGGGTGTAAAAGAACAGAAGCTGCTTGACTCCTGGATGGGTGGGGGTGGGGTTGGGCTTCCTAGTTTGTCGGGGTCTGGGCCTTGTCGGAAGTTTACTTAAGACCGTCGAAATAGAGGCATTAAGATCTTTGCAGTTAATCCCCTGAGTAAATGTTGTGTGTGGTCGCGACGACAGAACATTTTGTGTGTGTGTGTGTGTGCGTGTCATGTGTGTGTGTGTGTGTGTGGAGTACCTTCACTAGTTGTAGTTAAGGCATTAAAAAAAGGCTTAAAAGCTTGGCCCTCCACTACGACGCCCAGGGACAGGCTCTCTCCAATGAATATTTCATCCGGACTGATGACAGCATGCGTGCTGGTTAAGTGCTTTAAACATTTAGCTTAATGCCTGGGCTCGTTTTAATTTGCAGTCTCGTGCCGGTGAGCCGGTGAGCAGGAGCAACCTGCCTCTGGTATGGCACGTATGTGGCCAAATTGCGCGCACGAAGCATTGGCGCAGTGCAAAATTATTAAAGCAAATGCCCAAAAAGCCTGAAAGTTATGCCGGAAAATACAACGGCCGTGGGGCTAAGCCGGCAGCGCATCTGGTCCGGGCCAGAAACCTTTTTACAACTTTTGCCAGAGAGCTCGAGGCGACCAAAAAACTGCTAAGCTGCCGCCACAATCCAAAAAAACCCGCCGCCGCCGCTGCCGCCACTGCCACCCCACAGCCAATCTAAATAAGGTGGGAAAAAGCCAAAACCAGGAAAAAAAAATGGAACTGCGGGAACAAAAGATAAAAAAGGAAAGAATAAAGGAAAGAAAGAAAGCTGGCAAAAGCAGAGCAAAGAGGCTGAGAGCCAGATGAAGGCAAAGCTGGCGGTAAACGCAAAATAAAGTCATCACAAACATATTAGCAGCTAAAAACACCTGAGCAAATAGATTTATATGCACGATAAAGCACAGAGTAATTTCCCCTAGATCCTGTCAACCAACCCCCCGCCAGCCATACACACACACACACACTCACGCCGAACAGCCACCCATAGCCATCCCTTAGGTAACGCCTACACGCCTGTTGCCTAAGCCGCAAAGTAGCTGGAGAGCAGCACAAGATAACATCACTTTATTGTAAGAAAGTTAAAACACAAAAATGCAAGCCAGTCCCATCTGTAGCTGAGTGCGTGTGTGTGTGTGAGTGGGGGTGTGTGGAGAGGCACTAAAATGTAGCACCAAAAAAAAGAGAATAGAAAGGTAGGATGGCTGCAGGAACGAAACTGTTGATACCCTCGAGCAGGTATAGTTCCCAAAGCAGTATGAAAGTTGTATGAATTGGCATCTGATTATGGCAGCTAAATTACAGAGTTATTTGGTTTGAAAATCCTTGAAAAGTGTCAGCAGGATAGCTCTCAAAATGAGGGGTTAACAAGCAAGCACAATTATTTACATTTAGTTATGTATACCCAATGCCCATACGGATCCGATCCTACCTTCTCTGCCTGACAAGCATCTGGTCAAAGTCATAATACAGCCCGCAAAGGTGCTAAAAAAGGTACGGAAATATTCCAAAAAGAAAAAAGAAGAGGAACGAACGAAAGAGCGTAAAACTTCTGAATGCCGTTTGCCGTTGTTTTACGAGCCATTTCCGTTTTGAATGAATGCTGTCGCTGTCGCCGTCGCCGTAGCTTTCGCTGTCGTTGCTGCTTTCCACGCTTTAGGTGTGAAATTATAAAATTTGTAGCATAATTTTGGATTGTGCCGCCCGAAAGTGGGGCAAGCGTGCGTCCACGTAACAAGTACATACGTACCATGCCCCATGCCCCATTGCCCATTTGCCATTTGCTATTTCGCATGCCCCAATCTCCAGAGTCTCCCGTGGAAGTTGGCGTGGAAGTTTATGACTCCGTGCAAGTGCACGTCAGGCAGGACACACACGTAGTGCTTTTATTTTGTACTTAGCAGGACACTTTTATACTCTAGCCGAGGCTGGTCTGGTGCAGCTTTCAGTTGCGATTTGTGGACCCTCTTGGGGGACTCAAACAAAGAGAAGAAAAATTGACTCTCCAAGAACTTTAATTCCAGTGAAGCAGCATTCTGATGGGGCACAGTCTGCACAATTTTTATCTCAAAACGATGGAATTATCAGAGCAATTAAAATCGTGAATGAAATGTGCGAAAAGGAAACCCTTTAGATGAAGCAAAGCCTCTTGAGGGAATTACGAAAGCACAGAGAGAATCTTCAGTATTTCCTTTGCGACTTACAGAACTCTCGAATCCTTTGTGTAATTGGCGCTTGTGTCGCAAGGGGACTTCTATTCAATTGCCCATTTGGCAACTCTTGCCCCAACGGCTACTCGTGTGCATGTGTGGAAATTCGCTAAGTCCAAAATGGGGAAAATTTGACCCAGTCAACACGGTCCACCCAGGTCATTAGCAGAATGCTTGACAAATAATTAGGGCAAAAACTATTAAGTTGTCCGGCGCTGGACGCTGGACGGTGGACGCTGGACACACACACATGACTGATGACCGCCATTGGCAGTGGATGTGATGTGGCAGTAAGGATGTGGCATCGACTGAGGATGGACACAAATTGACAGTGCTCAACATGCCAGTCAAGTTGGCGACCAAAGTTCAGGGAAAAACGGCAAAGATTTGTCGCGACATTGCAACTAAAAAAGTTAATTGCAGTTAATGACGACATTAATCACAAGAAAATGAAGCCGGGCGCAATGACAATCAGCACAAAAGCGACAAATGGAGAGGGAGCCGAGGCGACCAGCCCACCCCGGTCCAGCAGCCAACAGCGTCTATTAACACCGATCCCCGAGACCGAGACCGGGACTGGCACTGAGACTGGGACTGGGACTGGGACCGGGACCGGGACTTTACCCACAAGACAATGGGAAAGTTGCGTCAGCTTTTGCTTCTGCTTCTGCTTTCAGCCAGAGCGCAACAAGCGGCAACAGGAAGCGAGCGCGTAGTAGGAAAAGCAATTTTACTGCGAGTTTCCTCAAGACAAATAAGTCTGCTGGATCAAAAAGGACTTTCAGGCATGGCACAATAGAAATGAATTATAAGCGACAACACAGAGGCAGAGAATAGAGAGGAGCTGGCGAGCAGGAGCAGGAGAGGCAGGGGCAGGAGAAGCAGTGTCAGCGATAATAATGAAGTAGCATGACTGATGATGCTCCCTCTTAGAGTGCAGCAGGAAAAAGCACAACTTTGGGGGGGATGGGGGATGGGAAAGGGGCGGGTGGTCCGTTCCGATTAGGCGGCAATAAAGGCAGCGACAAGCCAGTAAAATGTTTTCCTTTGTTTTCCCTTTTTTTCAGCGTTTCTTTTGTGTATTTATTGCTCGGTTTTCTTTCTTTCTTTTTTTTGTTATATGGAAATCAAAGAGGCGCCTGTCTCGATGTAATGAAAATGACCCCAGCAAACGCTCCTCTCATAGTTGGCATTAATTAAACGAGATTCCTGGGCAACTTTTATTGATTGTGTTGAATGGCGGCTGAAGGAGACGCCCCTCTTTGGTCAGGTAATGAGCTGCACGTTCCCTGGAAGATGACGCACGACCGCACAATCCACAGAGTTAGAGGTAGAGAGAGAGAGAGTTACGATGCAGCTGGCTCTAGTCGCCTGTCTGGATGTGGTGGCAGTGTCAAAACAAAGGAGTTTGCGGAATTTATGCAACATGAGCATCTATAACTTATCCAATTAAAACTCAATAAACGCTCTGCTCCGCTCCGTAGCCAAAGCCAAAGCCAGGGCAAATAAATGAAGATGCCAGAGCCATGCCAGAGGCATGTGGCAACGGCAGCCAGGAGGAAGGAGCAAGGAGGTGGAGGCCCAAAGGAAGCAGTTCAATAGCATCCAGTTCCTGCCTCTCGGCCTCGGCCTCTGTCTCCTCTCCACCTACTATATATCCCTGTGTCTGTCTCTCTGGCTTAACACAGCGATTACAAGTGCCTTCAGCTTGTAATCCACTTTCGGAAATGCACCGAACACCGAACACTGAACGGTGGAGGCTGCCTGCTCGCCCCATGTCCTGCCACCCATTTGAGGCACACTCTCCCAAGGCATGACAGACACAAATTGAAGATGACAAAATGTCTAAACAAGTGAGAGGGTGTGGGTGTGGGTGTGGGTGGGAAGCATCGAGCATATCTAGCGGAATAATCAATAAATTACACACCTGTCTGGCCACAGCAAATTTCTATATGTACTTCGGGAGAGTTATGGCTATGACTTAGGGGATAAGACAGCGCCAGGGAGTGGCGGTGGGAGTAGCAGCATTAGAAATATTTTTGCTGGAGATTCCAGCGAACGTCGGCGGCAGCAGCCGCATTCCGCAGGTGCCGCCGTCTCCAGAAGATGCCAAGGAATGGTCCACAGTGCTGGTCATTATGTACGGCATCCACTCGTACACTCCGAGGAGCTGGTGCGGAACCCATCGAAAAGGAGCCAGGCCATTGAAATGCGGCTCGGGGTGGGGCTGGGCTTTCTCTCAGTGCAGTTATGCTGCTTGAGCTTTAATATTTCACGCTAGCTGCCTTTTCGATTGTATTTTGCCGGAAAGGAACCTGCGTGGGGGTTGCTGCTGCTGCTGCTGCCGCTGCTACCTCTGTGTACTTGTCTGGTAATTGCACTGCCCGATGGGCAGGCCAGTAGTTTCGACTGGCACATTGCTAGGAATTTTAACGCGTACTCGGACCCAGAGCCAGACCCGGACCCAGAGCCAGACCCGTAGCCAGACCCGTAGCCGGACCCGGGCTGGCACTGAGTGAGTATTTCTGCGTGCCATTCTGACAGGCAGCACTGTTGGCGGCACTGAATTTTTGATTTATGTGCCTTACTTATGCTTTTACTTAGTTGTCTGCGGCAAGCAGCCTGCGTATGCCTCATGACTGCTACTTGCTACTGCTACTCCGTACGGGACAGGACACGACAGGACAGGACGGCACAGGACTGCTCCCACTCCGTGGAGGAGTCTTATGGACGAGCCACCAAATTGATGCTAAGTGCTTGGGTGCGCGTGCGAAATGGGTTGGTTGGCAAGTGGCAGGCTACCGTTTCAGCCTCTGCCTCATGAGCCTTTCAAAACACACACACACACATCCCTACACACTCTTTAGTTGGAGAGACACACACACACATACACATATATATATATATATTATATATATACACGCATATTAAATACCATCCTTGGAGAGTCATCAGCATTCCTCGAGCGGTTTTTATTTCCGTTTTCATTAGTTGCTTTTTACACAAGCGACACTCGCACACCCACAGGACACACACCCACACACCACACACAAACACACCCAGACTCACACCCACACGCGTAATAGCATTAATGTCTCGTTTACTTCTTCCCAGGGCTCCTCTCACTGCAATGCCACGCAGTCTCTCGCTGTCCTTAAGTGTGTGTGTGTGTGTGTGTGTTTGTGTGTGCGTGTCAATGGCAGCCATTTCTATGTTTGCTCACGTATTTCGCTGTTGACATTCCAGTGGCAGTGCAGCCAGCCAGCCAGCCAGCCATCGGCCATTGGCCATTGGCCAACGTCAAAGTGAAAAATGAATTGAGAAATTGTTTGCTATAATTTGCAGCATCAACAGGCGATCTGCACTGGCTGCCTTCTCCCTACACAAATCCTTTCGACTTTGAGAGCCACTTATGTATGTCCTGTGGCAGGGCTGCCTACACTCGATAAGTGCGACACGGCGGCACGGCGGCACGGTTCGTAGTTCGTTCTCGAGGCTCTGGCCTCGAAAGTGCACAACAGGCTGGGATTTTTGGGCGCTAATCAAATCACGTACTTAGCCAAGTAAAATACATGCGCAGAGACCCAGAAGGAAGCTACACAGCAGCTCAAAAGTGTGCTACACATTTTGTAAACGACAAGGACTCCTAAGGAGGCGCATTAATAGCTTCTCACTCTTTCTCTCACTCTCTCTGTGTTAGAGTGTGTGTGTACATTTCCATTTACATGTACTTCTATGGCACACAGCCTTCGTTTCACATGTAGGAGGGGAAAACTTGGATGGCACAAAGGCAAATTACGAGCGCATTTAAACTGGGGCGCGAGTGCTACTTAAATAACTCATTTAGGGTTGCCTTTCCTGATCCCCAAAGAAGGAAGGCAACTTCGCTCGCTCGCCCGCCCTCTCTCTCTCTCTGTGTGTGTGTGTGCTACCATAAAATCAACAATAAACTTTGTCATCTCAATTTGCTTATTACCAGCAGGCAGCCGCAGCTACCCCCAAAAACTTTCTTATTAATGGCTCCGGCGATTGCAACGTGTCTCTGGGAGTATCCCAGTATCTCCTTATCCAAATATTGTACGATATATGCACGTGTATGTGTGTGTGCAAACTACGAACAAACTTTTAATTTTGACGTCATCAAAGCCCTTACTGTTACCCTGGACCAAAGGCAAGACAATCCCCTTTTCGAAGAACCGCAAAATGGCAGCGCAAACGACGACGACGGCACCGACGGCAGCGGCGGCGGCGGCGAGGTGTGTCCTGTGGCATATCCTTCCTGTGTCCCTGCCATGTCTTGTGGTTAGCTGCACGTCGCAAATTGCAGAATCCATAATTAGTGTCTGTCATGGCGACCCCACACTACCCCCGCCCCAACACCCCCCAAAGACTGCCCGTCCCCAACTCCGCCATGCATCCCCCGCTGGCATCGTGAAGGCGAGAGAGCTGAGCACTGCACTTGAGTGGCCTGCTCTGGCAGCTGCTCTAATTGCAAGTAAATATTTTATGCGGCAAGTCGGTTTTAATTGCCAGCTGAAATAAATACAGAATCATTATAAAATTATTTAAAATGTTTTGCAGTGGGGTACGCCACGCGAAGCTGCCCCACATTTGTAGTGGCAGCAAGTTTTAATGATGCACCAACCACTACCCAACGAAACGATTCGCAAGTCCCCGCGGTACTGCTGCTGCTGCTGCTGCTGATGGTGTTGGTGTTGGTGTTTTGGTCCCCCCCAAAAACCACTTTCATATACTACTCGCATTGCTCGTTTCTGGGGCCGGATGGAGTGCTGCAGAAATCACGCAAATTATCGAAACATGCGCCACAGTACACTTAAACTCCTGGCGACTCTCTGCCCTGCCGCATAAATCTTACCAAAGTCAGAAAAAGAGCATAAAAAAAAACAAAAAAAAACTTTTGCAGCAGCCAAACGAATAAAGAGAGCAGGAGCAAAAAAAATTCTATAAATCTTGAGGTACTCCTCGTACTATGGACCAACTTTCCAATGCCGCAAATTGCGAAAACTTCAACATTATCGTATGAAGTGCGAACATGGGGCAATCGATTGGAAATTGCAGCAGCAGCAGCATCAGCAGCCAGTAACCAATAAGCAAATGCTGCTGCAGTGTGGGCTAAAATATAATAAAAATCGCATAATCAAAGAAAGAGAAAAAAAAATAAAGAAAAATATGAAAAAAAGATAATGAATACGTAAAATCAGTAAACTATGTATTTCATGATGCCTCCTGTGAGGGTTGAACTCACGGCCTTTGGTTTACGAGACCAACGCTCTACCACTGAGCTAAAGAGGCACTTAGCAGACGTCTGCTAAAGCACCAGCAGAACTCTGTTACGATCGTTCTCGCTAACAGAGCACAACAACCAGCCAGGTGGCCCAACTGTTAACCAGAATCCGATAAGAATTACTTTTAATTGGAACAGCAATTAGAGCGTTATAATGGATTTCTATTCTAGTCTCGAATCTTGATATACGCGCAGTTTAATGTCATCTACTTCTTGGCCAAATGAGGCATGCAAGCGGAATCTATAGCTTGATTCATTGTTTTTTCTTGGCTTTGACAGAAATTATGGCCGAACAGCGAGCGCACAAAGTTTTTCTCCACACAAAAACTGCCAAATGCAATTTACTTGATAGGATCAAAATCTTTGGGCAATTCTATCCGTGCCGCCCCGCCTCCCGCCACCTCCTTTGCAGCTGACTTTCGCCGTCTCTGTCTCTGTCTCTGGCTGTGACTTTGGCCTGTCGTCGCGCGCCATCCCTTTTGCGGGCTAACTTTCCTTCTCTTTCGCACTGTCTGTCTGCATGTAAAGTGACTTTCTGGCTGGGGGAATTTAACGATTTAAATGCGATTTACGGCGCTAATTCGTTGTGGCAGTGGCAACCAGAGCAAGTCGTCGCCCGGGCTTGGGATCCCAGCGAGGCAATCGAATGTTGGTCCTGCTTCTGGTCCTCCTGCTGCCTGCTCCCTGCTCCCTGCTGCCTGCTGTCTGCCTGCCTTATAAACCATGGCGTACTTTTCAGCATCATTTGATTCCGGGCGCATTTATCATAATGGTCTCGGCCCGCCCCAACCGCACAATGGCAGCGAATGCAATTTTCCGCTGAAAAGTTTGCAATCGGATTTGAATGCTGCTGGCTCGCAGCGAGCGGGTCACTCATTTGTTTGGGTATTAGGTCCAATTATGGCAGGAGATATTTTCAATAATAGGGCTACTCATCTGCAATGCGATAGGGAACAAACTTTCCTCCAACATTTGCACCTTTAGGGGATATGTAGATCGGGCCAAGCATCGTATAATATATTAAGATGCATTCGGTTTAAGTTCGGTTTAAGTTTTTTGGATTTTCATCTACTTGAAATTGATTTCCATTGTACGGCGTGCGCCATTGTCATTCTCCTGTCTCCTCTCGCTCTCGCTCTCCCTCTTTCCCACTCTCTTTTCTGTCTGATAATCTTTTTGATTTCTCAACTATTTCTAATGCGATTGCTGCCGTGCATTATGCCCGGGCCAACAATTGGTTTTGTCGTGCTCCTCCTCGCCGTCGTTTTCGTTCGCCCGTCCCCACGTTCCCCCGTTGCCCCTCTGACATCGTCATCGTATTCTTGTGCCACCTTATTTGGTTCAGTGGCGCTGCTTGTCTGCGACCCTCGAGTGCACTCATCGGTGCTTGAGCTTCTCATCTATGAGCTCTGCTGCTGCCACAGCCACATCCACATCCACATGCACAGATACAGACACAGACACAGCCACAGCCACAGGCTTTGCCCTGGTCCTGAGTCCCAGTCTTAAACCCACTCAGAGGTTCTCAGTCTTCTGGCAATGTCGTCAATGCACTGCCTGCTTATAATGGTAGGCAAATTTCGTTATCAACTGCTTTTAATGCGAGTGCCTACTCCATCCCCCCATCCTCCATCCGCCAGTGTCCTCCATGTGCGATTATTCAACTCTAATGGCTTGATAAATGTGATTTTGAAATGGATCCTGCTGCACAGAATTTAATTGAATCGGCACGGCGATGTCTAAGCTATCAGCGTGCATATATATCAACCCCACGCCAGATCCACAGCCGACTAATTGGCAACTAATTGAGAGCGTGTTAATATCGAAAGCCCAAGACACACTTCCACTTCAGATACACATTACAATACAGCCAGTCAGACGCGCAGGACTCTGAGCTGATGATGGTCATCCCTGGCCCCCGATACTGAGGCTGATACTTTGTCTGATTTATGGGCCACCGCGACGCGACTTGTGGCTGTACGTATTTTTGTGGCTGACAGCGAACTAAGTGCGAATCATTTATGGACTGGCGCTCGGAGCGAGGTCGCGGCGAAAACTTTTAATAATAATTTGCAAATAAATAACAAGCAAGTTGGCAGCCATTAGGGTGGGGGAACCAATTGCTCTGGCTGTTGCTTCTGCTGCCGCTGCTGCTGCTGTTGTTGTTGGTGGTACATTAAGAACTCATTGGCATAAATTGCAATTTAATGTCTGGCGTTTTGGCCTCCACAACATCTTTAAATTTACCCGGATGCCAGCCGCCATTGCCAAATAGTTGAAGCGTATTTATTGCTGGAGCCCCGTGCTGCTGGCTGCCGGCAACGGCTCCGGGCTGCGACTCCTTTTTGCCTTTGGTTTGATATGTATTGCTGCTGCCACAATGGCCACAATTCACACTGAGGCATGGAGGAGTAGTAGGAGCAGCTGGTGCTGCATTACGCATACGCCCCATTGGATGGCTGGCAGGCAGTCAGGCAGGCAGACCTACAGACAGCATAGCATACTTACCAGCGTTGCCGCCGCCATTTTATAGCTTCGCACTTGTGTGTTTATGGATTCGCACCTTAATTTGCCTGTTGTCTGATTTTCCCAACCGTTCCTCATCCTCCTACTCCTGCCGCTGCTGTTGCTGCTGCTGCCCTGCCCTCCAGCTATTCCCCATGTCCCCTCCTCCTCTACACGACTGCTGAATTAATGTGCTTATATTTCAGAGCAAAATGCTCGTTGGATCGCTGTGGATGGTCCATTCTTTGGCTGGTTGGTTGGTTGGTTGGATGGTTCGTTGTTCTTATTCGTATTCGCCTTTCAGTTTGTCATTTATTTTGGTGCTTCTGTGTTTAAATTCCCTTTGATTGTTCTCTGTTCTCGCACTTTAATTAAAGTCCGGCAACCGCTCCGACTCTGGCTCGGGCTCTGGCTCCATCTCCGCTCCGCTCTTCGCCGAGTTAATTACGCTGAGAATGAACGAATGAACGAATGAATGGTGGCCACCCAACCCCCTATCCACCCGAAAATATTTCCTGCTCGTTAATATGGTGGCGGGGCCGTGGGGCCATGCCAAAGCGAGGAGCAAATTTGTTAAATTCAATGGCGGCAAGTGCATAAAAATGGCAGCCAGCCAACTGCAGTGGCAGGGCAGTGCCAGTGCCGCGAGGTGGATGGGGTAATGACCGACTGTCCTGCATCTTAACGCGCTTTTTCTCTCCTCCACCCCCCCCCGCTCCATCGTTCCGGCAGTGGTAGATGCCCCCATCCGTGCATGCCCCATAATTGTGTATGTAATTGTAAACGCTGAATTAAACAAGCGTCATTAAAATGTAATTAATTGTAATTTACGTTCACGTACCGCTGCCTCTCACGTCGCAAGGTGTTGGCGGGCGGGCTCGCTGGTCCTCTGAGTTTTTTAAGATCACTGCACAGTGCGTGCAATAAAAATACAGCCTGGCTTAATGACCATTTCATTGGTCTCTCTCTGGCTCTTTAAGGCTGCTGGCCTGGGATTTCCATTCCCATTGCCATTGCCGTTGCCGCTGCCATTCGGATTGGTGGTAACATTTTCGCATGCCTCATGCTAATTAATTGAATTGCAATTGATATGAAAAGTTAATTTACATGTGTACTGGTTAATTTGATTAAGGCCACGCCGCATGGCCGTGATTTATGCTGCCATATGGAAAAGCAAAAAACCAGCAGACAGACCACGCGGCGTATGCGCAATCAATTGAGCGGCAAAACACTTGGTCGAACTCAATTATAAGTGAAAGATGAAGGAGATGGAGCAGGAGCAGGCCAGCCTGATCCTTCCAGCTTAATGAGCCCCAGAGTCTCGTGAAAATTGATGTGAAAACATTTGCATTTGCATAAATAGCGAAAGCAGCAGGCAAACAAAATAATTAAACGGGCAATGGCAATGGCGAATCCAACGCTATTCGTTGGGGAGGGGTGGCGGCAATGGCCACCCAGGCGGCGGCGGCGACGGCGACCTCAAGAAAAATGGCGCGTTTACATGCAAATTATGCCAACTCCAGAGTGAGCTCGGCAATAAAATGTGTGCCCTGCGCTGTGTGCAATGGAGTAGGAGGTGGAGCTGCCGCTGCCGCTGCTGCTGCTGCTTGTGGATCGGCTGCATAAATATTTACATGTGGCAGCAGTGCCGCTGACATTCCGGTGCAGCATTTGCATATTTTAATTATAAGTGCAGCAGCAGCAGAGGCAGCCGAAGGAGTGGCAGCAGAAGGAAGCAACAGCAGCGCATTTGTCATTTTCATAAGCGGACAAGCTGAAAGACTGAGGCGCCACCAGCTCCAGTCCCAGCTCTAGCCCCAGCTCTAGCCCCAGCTCCAGTCCCAGTCCCAGCCGTAGCTCCAGCCCCAGCTCATGCTCCTTGCTTACTCACATACTTGGCCATAGTTCAATGAGCAGTGCAATGTCCCTTTGCCTTTGCAAGGACCTTCGATGCAGCGTCAGGCCACCCAGCCCTCCCACAGACATTTACTCCCGTTCGTATATAAGTTTCTATATGTACGTGTGTCTGTATATAACGTATACGCTGGCATTTATCTATGTAGAAGTTTCGTGATGGCTTTGGCGTGGGGGGCAGTCCGATTTGGTTGAGCTGCTTGCTAAACTCCAAAAGAAATCCTGCAAGTTCTGTGGAAGAGTTGGCCAGACCTTGCCGCTCGCCGTGGAAGGGTATACGTGATTCGCTTTTATGGCGAGATAATCTAGTTTATTTTTTACTTTTCTATTTAATTTTGTTGCAGCTGCTCATGCACCCGCTTCGCGTCCCACTCCCGCTCCCGCTCCTGCTCCTGCTCCTGCTGTTTTCTTGCGCTTGAAGGATAACGCGTGCAATGACATGAAGAAAGGGAGCAACAGGAAGGAGCAGCGAAGCAGCGAAGGAGCACCGCGCTGAACGGGGGAAAACTCCCTCGTATTAGTTTCATCTTGAGCTGTTACTTTCGCCATTTATTTAGATTTTCACGTTGTAGCTGCTTGCGGACGCTGTTCTTTCCCCCGCATCAAGTTTAATTGACTGTGGCTAAGTTCTGCTCTCGCACATCCTCCCACGGCTGTTGCCTGGCTGAAACTTTCACTCAACTTTGCGCAACGGCAAAAGATGAAGGTGGAGTTGCGTCGTGGCATTGCTGGGGACTGGGTGCAGTCTGGGTGGGTAATCCGTAAATAGCATTACTGCTTGGCCAGTAAGAAGCACGCTCAAAAGGTGCAATCAGGCATTTTCATAATCGCATCAAATGTTTCATACAATGATTCCTATACACACACACACACACAAACACACACACACACACACACAGACATATATTTAAAGGGAATCAAATGCTCAGACACTCGCAATCGTTCTTCTGTGCCTTGCAGTTATCAAACAAAAATTGCACAAGCACAATTGAATTTGTTCGGAAAAGGATTTAACATACCATTCCGGTGCTGGGACCAGCAAAAACCCACTCAAGCGCACCACTATAGAGAGCCAGTGACGGGGTGGCGGTCGGTGGGGCAGGCCAATAGCAAGGAAACAGGACACAGGACACGGCACACGGCTGCACGTTATGAGACAAGAGCGACAGGACAGACCGAGCGAACAAAGCTAAGGCGCTTACAGCTACAGCCACAGCCACAGCCAGAATAGGTGCCGTCTCTCCCTCTCTTCTCTCTCAGTCGCTTTTTCTATCGAAGAAGATGCTCAATATGCTCGAATGCCGTTTGCATTTGGGGGCGAAAGACAATGGGCAATAGATAAAAGAGGACTCGAGTACAGGCCAGGCCAGGCCAAGTCAGCCATTCCATTCCGTTTCGGGTTACGCAATTTGCTGCTCGATTGTCTTGGCATGGTCGGGGGCGCTGGCGCTGTCTATCGCCTGCGAGGACCCTCGAGCAGCACCATAATTCAATTGATTCTTGGCAACATTATACACAAATGGCCATTATGTTTATCGTTGCCAATAATGATGACTTGATGACGACTTGACGATGACGATGATGCGAAGGAGGCTGGGAGGCTGCGAGGCTGCAGTAGGCCACCCACCACCTGTTATCCTGTTAGCCAGCCTTTCAATGGCACTGCATTCGGCTTTCTAGGCAAATGAGCTCTACAGGATTACGATTTGAGTTCAAGTGACTTGTCATTGACGTCAGGGCACAAAAAAGAACTGCAGAAAAAACTGAAATAAAATACGAGCTGAAAGGAAGAACACACATGAATGTATCTCAGAGATGCACAGATACAGACACTGAGTGGCATCTTGGCCTTGCCTCTGTGGCTAGAGCAGGAGGAGGCAGCTCTCGAAAAGAGCAGGCTCATGTGAAGGCCTCGACCCACGCTGCTGTGGCCACTCAACCTGTAAACGAGCTTGTTGGCTGAAACATTGGCCACAAGACGGATTCTGATTGCACCGAGCCGCAAATTTGCAATTAATTATTCGATTGAAGCTGAAATGAGATACAAATGATTCGAAGATGATGATGATGCTGCTGCTGCCAGCCACAAATGGGAAGAGGGTGAACTCAAATAGAATGCTCTGTTTCGTTCATCATTTTAATTGATAAATGACAAGTACACTAAATTCATAATTTGACAAAAGGTTTCCATTCTGTGGGCCAGGCAGGAAACACACAATCATAGCAGAACACAAAACACAAAACAACAGCAACACAAACTCAATCTCAAACTCAAATAGAAATCCAAAAGACTTGCAACAAATTAATCAACTGCCATCCGGACGGACGGACAGGCGGAGGGACATTCAGCGATACGGTCACTGGATTCGGCATTTGCATAATGTCAAATGCACTTAGTTCCGGGTAGCGGGGAGCGGGTAGCGGGTAGGGGGAGCTTGACTTTTGTTTGTGAAAATATAAATTTTGAGTTAAATCAACAAGGGGTGTGGCCACACCACCCCTCCCTCCATCGTTCTATGCGGCTTGACCTTTGGCATTTTGATTGTGTTTATGGGGGTAGGTGGGGGGGTGGGGAGCGGTCATCATTCCTTTCCTATTTGTCCATAGAGTTATGCAAATGAAACAAACGAAAGTTCTTTGTCTTGTGAGGCCCTTAAAGTTATTATTTGCTCTATTTATTATGCATTGAAGTTGCGTCAAGTGCAGAAGGTCTCTCTGCTGCTGCTGCTACTGCTGCTGCTCCTCAAAGAGCCCATAATTATTATTTATATTTGGTCCCCAGGGCACAAGCCACACGCAAATTTAACCACATGAAACAGTCCGTGTAATTAAGAGTCCTGGCTACGGAAATAACACTTTCGAGCGGACAGTTCTGGGCCCAGGAATAGCTGACAATCGGCACGTGATTTGACTGCGAAAATTTTTCTCTGCTCAGCTCTGCTCCGGTCTGTTCCGTTTCACATCCTGCTCCTGCTCCTGTCTCCACTCCTGAACCTGTGCGACCCTCAGCTGCGCGCTGCGTGTGATTTAAAAATAATTAAACACGTACAGCGAATAACTGTAATTTCCAGGGGGCTGGGGGGCAGCCTTCTGTTCGCGGCAGAATTTTAAAATTAACATTTTTATTTATTTGAAATCAACGCGTCGGCTCATTGAGTGCACGGGGCAGCCTTCACCTATAAGCGGCACCCTGATTACGATGGGCATCACGGAATGGCATAAAATACCCTTTGGGGGCCGCATCCAAATCCAAATCGCCAAACGGCGCCGCTTGATGGCGACGGTGGCAATTATTTACATAGCCACATATTGAGCAGACCTGGAGCCCCGTGCCCTGTGCCCCGTGCCCCGTGGCGAAGCATTGGATTACGAGTGCTCGTAGCGGATTTCCATGTGAACGGACACCGCAATGATGCACATTCCGTTCGCATTCCGTGCGGCGATTCAGGCAAAGCCATCCCACTAACTGGGATTTGGTGACTCTGCCGAGTGTCCCTCCACCTCTCTCACTGGATCTCTGCTGTGGCAGATGGCGAGATGCTACCTCCCACTTAGGATCTGTCTCGCCCACTCTGTGGATCTGTGTGGCGTGTGGCAGCCATTCGATATGCCAAAAGGACTCTGGAGGGAATTGTCCAAACAGAGCGACGTCTATTACTCGAGTATCCAGCAGGCATGCAACAGTTTGCTCAGCGATCCTGCCTCTCGTCCGTCTGTCTTTCTGTCTGTCTGTTTTGGGGGCTGGGGAAGTTGCCCCCATTCCGACTTGGCCATTGTGGATGCAGCGTTTCCGGAGCACTGCGGCACTGGGCATTGTAACCGGCTTAAGCGTCGCAACGTTGCATTCATTTACATCAATGCTGTGGCCCTCCTACACCGGAAGAGTCTCATTGACCGACCATCCGGCAGCATGCGCTGTCACGCCTCATGTCTTTACCCCAATCCCCCGCCCCTCCTCCTACCACCCGACCAGCTGCCTCACTTCCTGCTCCAGCTCGTGCACTCAATGGGCGTTCGACCGACTGTATGCCTGTCTGTCTGTCTGCCTGCTGTGTGTGTGTGTGTCTGGGTGTCTATTTGTGTACTCGACTGTCTGGGACTAGCCAGCTCCACCTCCCTGTCAATGCTGTGCGACTAACGCATTAATCCTTGCTTTGATTTAAGTCCAATTTGTGTGACGCCCCAATGGGAGTGGGAGTGGAGTCCATGTGCAGCACGTTGAGAGTCAACTAAAAGTCTCTTGCTCTATCTGGGAACAATGCAGATTTTAATTTGAATGTTCGGACAATGCAGTTCCCTGTCCACTCCATTAAATGAAGGCTCACCTGTCCCCCGATGGGCTCCTGATTTATCATGCATAGGCCTGATTAAATGATGCTTAGTGGCTTCTCTCCTGTTGCTGTCCCTGGCCCTGTCCTGCCTGCTGCCGTTCTGCTGCATCAATCCTTTTGCATTCCGAATGCCTTGCCTGGGAAGTAAGTGAAGCATTTTGCCCCATGCTGCTTCTGGGATGCAGCCAATCTAATCGAGGCTGCGTGTGGTGCCCCGGGGGCGGACTCAGATGTGCGTGGCGCGGTCTTTGAGCGTCCTGCCACTTCGGCACGTTGCCATTGTCCGCGCGGTTTAATGGCTGTCCCAGCAGGACATTCACGGCCGGGCCCTCGGCGCCTGCAGCTGGCCATTAAACGGAGCGCTCTTCGGAGCCAGCTGCTCATCAAGGTGTGTGTGTGTGTGTGTGTGTGTGTGTGTGTGGCCTCGCTCGCTGCTGTCAGTTGTTGTGATCACAATGCGATTGGGGCTCGCGGGGCAACGACTCTATCTCGCTGTCTACGATATCCGGCATAATGATGGCTATCGGCGGGTGGACTACCCGCTGCCTGCTGCCCCTCGGAGTCCTGCCTGAGTGGCATTCGCTGTTGACATGCCTTTCAATTTAGAGGACAGCGCTTCCTGTTCGCGGCCCCTGCTGGACCGCGGCGTGAGGCCATCGTGGGAGCGGAAAGGGGCATTAAGGTGGCAATCATCCGGCCGGACACCGGCAGGCATACGATACCCGGGCGATATCTTTGCGCACTTTCAACTGTTGAGCTGCTCAGTCCCCGAACCATAAAAGTTGGCCATTTCCATTGCAGTTTCCCCTTAAATTTTAATGCCAAGCGCTTCTTGGCATTGAAACCGTGGAATGCAGGGAGTCAATGTCCGCCACTGCCTCGGGGCTGGGGGGACTGGCGGAGCAGGGACAGCATTCTTTTTATGAGTTGTCAAAAAATTGCAGAATTGTCGTTGTGCAATGAAATATAAATGTCAAACAGACTTCTGAAATTGTGTTTCGCTGCTGCCGCCGCCGTCTGTCGCTGTGGCTTTGGCATCGTCTTTGGGTCTGCTGCGAACGGAAGCGGAAATGATAATGCAGTTGACGTAGAGCCACTCACACACACACGGACACACGGCCACTGATGGCGGAAAGTATCTGCACTGTGTACACATCTGTCGGGGGGGGGCCTGGCTGGCCAGCTCTATCAACTCTTTGGTGTGGCAGCAGACCCCCGCGGCGAATCCAGCCCGCAAACAGTGCAAGCGCTGACAGATCCACTGACAGACAGACAGACGGATGAATGGCTGCTCCTCATGAGGGCAGATAGACAGAGGGAGAGAGAGCGAGAGAGAGATGATAGTGGGCGTGGTTGTGCCCTCCAATTCAATCAAAGTTGCAGTGGCAGTGGCAGTGGCCGTGGCAGTATCAGTGGCAGTTCCAGTGCCAGCGGCAGTCTCCGCTGCAGTTGCAGTTTCTGTTGCTGTCGTTTTATGTGAAATAATAAATTTCAACTTGAATTTGATGGACTTTTATAAAGCTCTCCAGCTGCAAGCAGCTTTTACACTGCGAGAGCTTTGAAACCAGTTTTGTTTCTGTGGCTCCAAAGAGCTTTCGGATCTATCGCATGAGGTAAGCCGAGGCACGACCGCCGATCGTGCGAACAGAATTGAATGTGAAGCCTCGGCGAACGGTTCAGAGCGGATCGATATACATACCATATATATTTATATATGTAAACAGAGAGCGAAAGAAAGAGAGAGAGAGAGAGGTAGACAGAGACAGCAACAGTGCGAAGATAGAAAGAGCAACAAGTTTGCAAGTGGAAATTTTAATAACGAAATGCAGTGAATACCCGTCCCGTGCCGTCCCATCCCGTCACAAACAAAAAGCCCAGACTGGAAATCAACACCCAACACCCAAATACTCGTAAAACATCAAAATCATAATTAAATCAGAAAACTAAAACAAATCTTTGGCTCATTATGAGCACAAGAGACAGAAACAGTGTGAGACCAACGAAAATCCACCAAAGCGAGAGCCAAAAGAGCCCCAAAAACAACGTGAATCTAGTTTACAATTTTTAAAACATCCACAAAAAATCCAACAAATAATCAACAACAAGTGAAAGAGCCGAACAGAGACGGATAGAGCGGAGGGTGCCGCTTGCGCCGACAGCCAGAACGAGACGGCCGAACGACAGACCGAGACTTTCGCAGTTGAGGTTGAATTTTGCATGCGCTACGGCAGCAGCTAGAGCCACAGCGATACATCTGGAAGACAGCCAGAGTCCAGAGCCCGGAGAATTGTTATTATCCAGACGGGCAGAAGGGAGAAGCACACGCACACGCACCGAAATGGAGTACGAGAAAATGATGTACCTGGCAAATAACAGCGAGGTAAGTGGAATATACACTGAGAATAAACACTCTATCTGTAGCTGTAGCTGAAGCTTCAGTTGTAGCTGTAGCTGTGTCTGTGGTTGTATTTGTGGTTGTGTCTGTGGCACTGTGGCGGAGAGTGGCACTTTTGTGGGGGCCAGAGCACAACTACAGGCGGCCCAGTGCGATGATAGCTGACAGTTGATAACCTTTTGCCAGCCCTTATCAGCCAGCGAATTGTATCTGTATCTCTGCCAGTCCCTGCTTTGTAGCAGCAGCAACAGCCGCAACAGCAGCACTCGTACTATGTGATATGCTCGAATATTATGCGCAGTTTTTGATGGGGCCTCAGCTGCGTGTGCGGCGTGTATTTTTGATAGGAAAGCAACGAGTAGGAGTGGGAGAGTGGGAGAGATGCCTTGCTGTGGCAGCTTTTAATTAGCAGACCGATTCGTGTGGGCGGCTGGCAGATGTATCTCTCGCGGCTGAGGCTGAGACTGCGAATGCGAATGCGTGTCACTGGGTGAGAGTCGCTGTGTCCCTCTCTGGCTCAGAGCCAGGTTGCTGTAACACTTGGCAGTTACATTTTTCCCATTTGTCTTATGGCATTTCGCTTTAATTACAATAACAGCAACAGCAGTGACAGTGGCAAGAGCAGCAACTTTCAAAAGATGCTTTCATTTTGCCAGAAGTGATTCTAAATGATTGTCAACTATGGCATGACAACAAACGGTGGCAGCCAGCAGCAGCAGCAACAACAGTAGTTGCCACAGCAGCAGAAGCAGCAGCACAAATAGTAAGAGCTGCCATGTTGGCCTGGCATTTCACTCGGAAAGTGCATTCCAATCCAGCAGATACAGCAGCTACAGGCCGCATCTACAGGCAGCATCTACTGGAAGCGCAGATACTTTTTGTTGGACCTACTTAGGCTGAAGTCTTTGACGTTTTGTCGCAGCTTCTGCTTCTGCTATTGCTGCTTCTGCTGCCAGCATTGCAATAAAAGAAAATACTGTAGAAATGCAGAAGAAAAAAAAACTTGTATTTACCATTTTTGATTGATTTGATGGAAATGTGTCTCCGCGCTGTGGCAATGTTGCATCGCGCTGTGGCAGCTTCTCGCGCTTTTCCAATCGCTGACACAGAAGTTGACGCTGAACAGCATTTAGAAATGCACTTCAAGACGCTCGCTCTCGCTCTCCACGGCCCCCTCTCTGGACTCTCAACCAGTCTCATTATATTTATGGACATAATAAAATAAATACTACTGCCAGCAATTATAAATGCAGGCGCTTTCGCAGATCAGATGAGATGCTATGGCATGGCATGGCATGGAATGGGATGGGATGAGGCCTGACATAAATACTTCAAGCTGCTCGTTCGGGTGTTCGCTTTCCCCCCTTTTCATGTATGTTTGATACATAGAACAGCCATCGGCCCTTTGGCCATGCATATGTCTAATATTTTGGAATATCAATCAAATGGATTATACAATAATCATTGCTGGTTGGGCTTGGCATTTTTTGGGGTGTGGCTTCTTAAGACTCGTTGTGGTTGCATTGCTGTTGCGGTTGCCACAGCAGTGTGTGCACAGTGTGTACAGTATGTATCTGTAGCCCAGGCTTTTATGCAAATTGAAAATGACTTGGCTTCGCAACGTCTTTTCTACAGAATAATTGTCGGTGCGTGTCAAGCATAATGAGGAGATTCAAGGAGCAGCAGCAGCAGCAGCACTGGCAGAAGGGTTCGCAGAGTGCAGTGCGTAGAAATTCCTGTCAAGAGTGTGGGATGGGCTACTGCTACTCCGGACAGACAGCCCACCCCACCCCACCAAAGTGACATTCATGCAGTGTCTGTCTGGGTTGTCTATCATGGTGGTGGAATGGTGAAGTGTCTGCTGAATGGTGGCTCCGAGGCATGAAGCTTGACAAGTGAAAATCCTGCAAAAGCCATTCCAATGTGCGATTGAGTGCTAATTAAGGGGTTTCCCTACGACATCCCGGAACATTCTAGATCGCAGCATGTACTACCAACTAAATATATGCATATTTGAGAGGCAGCTAGAGATAGAGACCGTATGCACTCTATCCTATCCACTGTATGTATAATGAGGTGGGAAATAAAGAATCTAGCATAATTGAAATGTTGCACCCATTCCCAGTGTGCCACTGTGGCGCGGTTGTGTCAAGATATTTATTAACCTTGCAGCAGCAATTTATTTAGCATGAAATGTCGACAATTAAATGCAATGCAAATAGTTGAAGCGAACCGAAGAACGGCAAGAACTGCAAACAGAATTGCGCCGTCACGACAGGCAGAACGACAGACCAGATGGACAGACAGACAGAGCTACTAAAAGCCAACACCAAACACACAGATGCAAAGATACAGATATACAGAGAATAATGAAAGAGACAAACAAACAGAAGGCAGAGGCGAACGTTGTAAAAATAAGCAGAAATAAGTCTTGTCTCTTTGACAGCTTAACCCACGCATCCAAAGTGCTCGCTCGTACTTGGTAGATTGTACGTGGATATTGTTGGGGGCTTTGCTGGCTCTATCTGCTCGTATCTTTCTCTATATGTATCTGTATCTCTATCTCTGCTTGTATCTATCTGTGCCTGTGTGTCTGTGTGCTTATGCTGTTGACAGCGCACTTCAACATTGCCATAACCCCATTCCCCCTCAGCACACCACAGCACAGCACACTCCTCCTCAGTATATTCAATCCCTAAGCCAGCGAATAAAGCGAACATTCATTAAACAAACAATTTGCGCTTGCGCATCTACCACCACAGAGCGAAAGAGATAGAGCCATATAATAGTTAAGCAGAGAGGGAGAGAGGCAGCGAGGCAGCGGTAGCTGGTGGCTAGTGAAGGGGTTTGGTCTTCGCTTCTCGTGGCTTTTGCGAGCTCCATTGCCATAATGCGATTAGAACAGATTACCTGACAATTGTCGCCAGAGACCAGAGACCCAGAACACAGAACACAGAACCAAATACTGAGCGACCTGAACACCTGAGGAGGTTGAGGCTGTAGCTGTGGCAGTAGCTGCGGCTGTGGCTGTGGCTGTATCCGAGCGACACAGAGCGACACATTTGCATAGTTTGTTTTATTTGGTTCAAAGATACATATAAATTAATTTAAATACCACTTGGCCATAATTCAACATCAACATCAACATCAGCATGAGAACATGGTCATGTCAGGCCCCAAGGCTGCCAGAGCTGTAATTGCAACTGTTCTGGACAGTCGTACCAACTCTATAGTATATTTATATTTATATCTATATCTTACCCTTCACTTCCAGCAAGGGGGGCAGGCGGGCAAGCAACCTTTTGTCTCTGACTTCGACTGCGACTCTGGCTCTGTGTCCCGCGCCAAGGTTTCCTTTGTGTATGGGCCTGGGCCGCGCCCCGTGTAAGATCATGTTATATGGTGTACCAAACCCCACCCCACACCCAAGCATATCTATATAGATCGGTCGTGAGGCTCGCCCGAGGCGTTGGCCAATTCGTTCGATTTATTATCTGCTGCTGCCGCCGCACCACACACGACCATAAGCTGACTGCTATCTGATCGCCGCCTTTAATAATGCTTTTTGTCGTTCTTAAAACGTAAACTTGATTTTATTATTAGGCAAAAGCCACACACAAATACACAGCATACAGCACACAGCACAGCACAGCACACGAGCATTTGCCACATTCTTGGCAATGGCTTTGACTTGTTCTAATGAATTTCGTTTGACGTTGGCCCCAGCCACAAAAATCATACATAAAACTTGTTTTTCTCTTGCCTTTTTGTTGCCTGCTATTTTCAATTTATTACTTTTGCTCTCCGCCCTCCCTCTCACCCTGTCACGCATTGCTTAAATATTATTGTTGCTAATTTTTGGGTAAGGGTTTTTCCATTTTGGGAAATTCAATCCAATTGAAATCCCAGCCACTGCCTTTGACAGTCGGAAATGTTTTCCTGTTACTTTCATTCGTCTTCGTCTTGGATTTCGATTTGGACATGTCTTTGGATTTAAATTTGATTCGTTTTCTTTTGTTTCTTTTGCTTTAAATGTGTTTATATCATCTGCTGGAATTTTAATATTTATTTTGTTATATTTCGTCAGTCTTTTCTTTTCTTTTTTGCTGTTGTTGTTGGTAGTGTGTCTATTTATTACTCATGCTGATGTGTCTATGGCATTTTTGGAATGCCCGAAATTGCTATAATTTAATTGGCATTCGATTCTTTTGGTGCCACTGCGTGCCAGGGCCACACTCGTTTATGAATTTTGTGGCTAACATATCTATGAATTTTGCTGTCCATCAGATTTGAATATTTAGCATTAGTCAGCAGTCGATTGCTTTCCGCGATAAGGGTGCTTTTCATCGAATCGAATGAGTGTTGGATCCTGTTGTTGGTGGGCAAGTGGAAAGCCCAGAGGAACACGGAATGCACTCCCATTCACATTCACATTCCGCACCCACACTCTCTGTGGTAGTCCGACACCTACGAGTGTATGAAAGTTCTGTACCTTTTGTAAACAGTTTTATAAATAGAACTGCCGGCTATTGTGGTTTTTCTAAAAATACTACGTACAACCAACCAGACACCTGACAATTGTTTTGGCCAAATCCTAATTGCTGGCCCCGGCTCCATTGTTCCCTTGTCCCGGCACTGACACCACGCCACAGCACAGCACAGCCCAGCACAGTCAAGTGGCCAAGTGGCCAAGTGGCTGAAACTCCACCGTGATCGATGGCCAAACACGAAAACAAACGCGCGTCGGCTCAGAGAACCCACCAATTTGTGACGTTGATTGGGCGGTTTCAATGGTGCGGGTGCTGGTGGTGTTTCGGCTGCTATTAATATGTCGATATATGATTCCTAAATGACCATTGCAACGCCCCTGTACCCCTCTACCCACGTACCCCTGTCCACCCCTGACAAAGGCGTTTATTGACAGCCGCCGACCGATGTCCGACATGCCAATGAAATATTAGCGGCCGAAATCGTTGGGCTAAGCGAGCCACAAAAAAGCCTTTTGTCCGAGTTTCGCCCCATTCCCTCTTTCGGGCAATTGGAAACTCCAATGCTCGTCAGAACTGCGCTGTGCTTGTTTTCAGTATTTCTCTGTATTCCTCCGTATAATAAGATTTAATTAAAATTTACGAGTACGCCACATGATTCAGATCGCTGAGATCTTTTGTTCAAACTCAGCAGGAAATCCATATAGCGCAGACACACATATATTCCATATAGAATCCATGTGGAATAACCCGAGTGATCTAATTTGCACAGCTGTGAGAGGATGTGGGTATCAGTGTCAGTCTCAGTCTCAGTTTCTGTGTATTGCCTTTGGTCTCGGTCTCGGCTTGGCTCTAGGGGTAAAATGTAAAGATATTGCAAATAAATCAAATGTCCGGTCGAAATGCAAATTTCTGTTTCACTTTTATTGCCTTCGAGTGGAGAGTCGAGAGAATATTTATAGGCATTATTTGGCATCACATATTTGGAGAGTTTTTCCTTGTCCTTCTGTGCTCCTCCTTTATGGCCAAACGCTGCCTCAAATTGAGTTGTAAGACCTTTTTTTTCTGGCAGAATGGATGGCAGCCAACCCACAAGATAGGGCAGAGAGGGGCATAGGGGGGGTGCTGTTAATAGTCATAAAATGTAATGTGAAAATAGTTTATTAAAAAATGCATAGAAAATGTTGTGCCTAGTCAGGGAGATGTAATAACTAGTTGACATTTTAGTGGCCAGAGTCGCTCTTAATGGTCCATAAATGGTCGATGGCAGAGGGAGAGCCTCGGGCCCCTCAATTTATTATGCAGTTTTTGCCAGGCAATCACATATTTTATGGCTTTTCGACTGAGTCATCGGCTGCAGCAGCAGCTGCTGCTGCTGAATCATGTACTACGAGTATGTCCTCGGTTTTCCTCGGGGACTCTTCTGGCATCGGAGTTTCGGTGAAGTACCCTGGTCCAAGTACAGGGCTGAGGTACTTGCTCTAATAATATGGAGATTACGCAAGGGGTACAGCGAAATCGAAATGTTTGCGCTGGCAATTAGCGGACAGGCGAGAAAAGCGAACTCAAATCACTCATACGCCCCGGTGTCTAACAATTAAAACATAGAAATTGTAATAACATCGTGACTAGTTAGAATTATGGCGAACGTCGAACAGGCAATAATGGCAGCCATCCCTTCAGCACCCAGGCTGCCCCCTCTGTACCCACCAATCCAAAAGTACTTGTCGGAAAATCCAGCATGAGTTGTTTTATTAATAATAAGCACACAGCGCATAGCCATGGCGTATGCAAGCCCCCTCCAGGCCCACCCCAGCCTCCACTGCCTGCGAATGGCAACCTTCTTCTGCGTCTCCGCACCCCCCTGCAGCATTGTGACACACCGAGCTCCCCAGAGGCGAGCAGATAGCTGCTGCATTGAGTTGCTTAATGAAAAACCAGTTTCTCAGCGGTAGAAATTGGTAGCGCATTCGGGCCATATATTAGCATCGCCTTCTTTTGTGACGCTGTGTGCAAATGAATATCAAACAAATATACAAAACCAAGCCAGAAGAAAAGGCGGGCATTGTTCGAAGCCAGTGATACCCTAGAAGATCTCCAGCAAAAGGATTCGGAATACATTCGTACTTCTTTATGAGTTCGTTGTCCAAATATTTGCGACACTAGAATGGAAAAGTTTTGATTTCTTTTTGGCTATATTATCTTGATATAATTCTGCAAAGTTATGCAGAATTATTTTATTTTATTTAATATTTTATTTATTTAATTATTATTTTTATTTAATGTTTTTCGAATTATTTTTCGAGTGATCCTTTGGCAGGATTTTGTAGGGATTACGTGATAAAATTAGAATAAATCATGGAAAGCCGGAAGGACTGATATTTGTCTGTCGATTGCTCCTCTTGAATAAATGGAAATAGAATATTTCAGGAAAATATTACTTCTCACAATTACTGCGCAAAGTTAGGGTACACACTGTAAAGGGTACGCAAATTACGGTGAGGCAAAAAGAGAAAGAGAGGGAGGAAATAGAGCGAAAGAGAGGAGAGAAAACAGACTGCGAGAGGGGGAGGGAAAGGTAGTAAAACACACACAGAAATCTCTGTGAGAAGCAAGCGACAAGAGAACGCTTTGATTTCGATCTAGTCATTGTTTGGGCTGCTCATAAAAAATATAAAAAATCACACGCAAACAAACACAACACCGAGCGCTGCCCCCACAACGCCCTGCCCTAGTCTAGGTGCTCCCCCTTTGGCCAGAACACGCCCCCCCGTCCACAGCTGGGGCTCTGGGTTTTTTAGCAGTTGGCTGGCTGTGGCGTCACAGGCCAAGTCGCAGCTTGATAAATGAGAAAATCAATGCCACTCGAAGCTTAGTACGTCTCCTGCTGTTGTCCGGTCGGTCTCGCATTCACCGCCACATCCATTGCCGCCATTGCCTTTGCAGACTCCCGCCCGCCTTTTGGAAACCTTAAGGTTAAGAAACGACAATTAACAATTAACAATCGAGAACCAAATCAGAATCAGAATCACAAAAATTTCCATACTTTGTTTGGCGTTCGCCAGGTAGGTCGTCTGCTGGTGCTAGTACGAATTAGAAAGGCGAGAGCAGGCACAGGCACAGCCACAGATACAGCAACACGCTCGTAAAACCAGTGGAGAAGTAACAAAAATTCATTAACTTTCATGGGCGTGATAATTAAGACAGGTGGCCGCAATTTGGCAGCTCAGATCGGTTGATAATTGCCGATACTCGAAACACTTCTCATCGCGACAAAGATGGCGCCGATTAGCAGGCGGTGGATGGCCCTAATCCGTGTACTAATTTGGGTTTTTGTTCTATTTCTGCTCGCCCCTACAGATGCCGCACAGTCCCCATCTGAAGCCACAACCGTTCCAGGCCCTGACACCGCCGGACCAGTACTACGCCTATGCGGATAACTTTGATCTGTCGCTGCTGCCGCAGGACGCCGGCATACCCACCACGGTCTACCAGTACAACGCGCCGCAGATTAAGATCGAGTGTGCTTGGGACTGCCCCACAGATAACCAGCAGCAGACACAGCAGCAGCAGCAGCAACAGGCATCGGCACCGGCCTATGCCTCTTCCGGCCATCAGTTGATCCCTCCGCCGGCCTATCCACACAGCGTGTACCCCTCCCCCCAGTCGTCGCCCCTGCAGTCGGAGTTCGCCTCGTTTGGGGGCTACGCAAAGTTCCACGGCAGCTACGACTGCCTGAGCAGCCCCTCGCCCTCGCTGGATGCCTCGAGCATCAAGCAGGAGCTGCACATCCTGCCGCCCTCCCCGCCAGAGTCCAACTGCGAGACACCCTCGCCACGCTCCGCCTGCAGCGAGAGCATCAAGGCGGAGCCGCTGGACTCGGACATTGAGAGCTTCATCGATCTGAACGCCCTGCTCCAGCAGCAGCAGCAGCAGCAGCAGTTGCAGCCGGACACCAAGCCCGACCATCAGCTGTTGCGCGAGTGCCTGGAGGACACGACGTTCCAGAAGAAGCACAACCTGCGGCCCCTGGCCCTGGAATCCTTCATCGGCGGCTTGGCCGAGGTGCGCGGGGACTTTGAGCCTGTCATTTCGCTGGCGCTGGAGCATGCCAAGCGGGAGGCTGATGCCATCTGCATGGAGCTGCAAATATCGCAGGGTGAGTCTGGACTCCTTTCTTTTGATGTGTAGCTTTGCTCATGGGCTAACTATTCGCAGATCCAAATGCCTGGACACCCCCGCAAGTGCACGCATGGCTGCGATCCACCTTGGCACAGTTCAAGCTGCCGCCGGCCGCCAACTTGGAGCTGCAGTTCTCCGAAGACGGCGCCGCACTGGCATTACTCAGCGAAGAGGAATTCATGCGGCGACTGCCAGAGGTAAGTCATGCTAGATTGTACCATCATTGCGGTGTGTCCGAGTGCAAGCCATTCGCAGTGCTTGGCTATGACTTAACTGGGCAGGGCGAGTGCCAAAATAACTGCGAGTCTAGTCGAGTCGAGTATCTATTACAAAACTGATCAGCACAAAGCAATGGCCGATGCCATGTAAAACAATCGCACAATGCAAAAGGCCCAGAGCAGAAAGCAGAAAGCCCAATCAATGCCATTGAATCGAATTTCGCGTACGAATCGAATCGAAATGGAATGGAATGGAATGAGGAGAGAAAAACAACAACCAAAAACAACGCAAACAAAACAAAATACAACCAAACGAAAACTAAAACGAAACAAGTTTCGTAACTGGCGTTGACGTCATGGCTCTTGGAGCGGGCCAGGCCAGGCCAGGCCAGGCCAGGCGAGAAGAGCGGGCCCCAGCAGGCCACGGGAGCTTACATACTTGAATAAGCCAAAATCAGAAATCAGAAAGCAAAACGCAAAACTCAAAAACAACTCAAAACCGAAACCCCGAAACCTGTTGCCAACAATTAGGCAAAGGCTTGCGGCATCCACGAGTAAAAACTACTCCACATGCGCTCTCCAGCGCTTCAGGCCAGTCCGAAGACCGAAGACCGAAGACTTTTGCCAAAAATATATCAATGATTACATTCGTTTAGGCCCAAATGCCGATGATGATGGTGCTGCTGCTGCTGGTGCTGCAGCAAAACGAAACAAAAGACTTGGGCAACGAACGTGATCGGGAGAGCGCGAGCGAAATGAAATCGGAGAGGAGCAAAGCAAAGCAAAGCAAAGCAAAGCAAAAGCAAGCCATGCCATGCCATGCCAAGCCAGGCAGTCGACAAAATTAGTAACCGTGGTCATGGCTTTAAAGGTGAAAGAATGTGTGAAGGTTGTTTGGTGAAACTGCAGCACTTGGATGGATGATTACGAGCCAGCCAGCGCGCAGCGGCTCAGATGACTATGGCAATGGCTCTCTGGCTCCGTCTCTGGCTCTGGCTCTGGGGACTGCCAGCAGCAGCAGCAGCAGCAGCAGCACTCCACTCTACTCGAACTGAGCCAACGACCAGCAACGACATTGCAAGGTGAAAGTAAGTCGTTGTCGCAGTCGCATGTGGTTTTTGTTGCTGCTGCTGTTGCTGTTGCTGCTTGCTGGTTGGTGCTTTTGCTGCTGCTGTTGCTTGTCTGTTGTCTGCGGAGGCTGCCTCCACAGACAGAGACTGCAGATTTATTTATGCACTTGGATAGCATAAGAATTTCCAATTGATAGGCCGTCTAGATTGAGATCTAGCCGGGATTAAGGCTCCGCTCCGCTCCTCTTCGCTCCTCTCAGCTCTGCTCTGCTCTGTCTGTGTGCCCATTCAAAATGTATCACTTTCGGCTTTCTTTTCCTTCCAGAGCGGGAGCACACTGCATGCCCAATTGGAGATATGGAAGATGGCCTATGCCGATCAGCCGAATAGCCAGATCCAGCAGCTTCAGCAGCAGCAGCAGCCAGGCCTCGATCTGTGGCCCACAGCTGGCTATCCGATGCTCAACCTGGACGACTACAATGGGGACAGCGAAGGTGCGTGGGGTATTGCCAATCCTGCGTTGGTTCTCTTGAGATTAATTTCGTTTCTCCTTCCATGAACAGACGACGAGGAAATGGAGGTGGAGGCTGATGTAGCCCCTACACCTGCACCCACGCCCACTGCCGCAGTGAGCGCAGCTGCCACAGCGACTTCCACTCCAGTGAAGCGCACCAGTGGCGGACGCACTGGCGGCGGCTCCCACATCCATCTGTGGCAGTTCCTCAAGGAGCTGCTGGCATCCCCGCAGGTGAACGGCACCGCCATACGCTGGATCGATCGCACCAAGGGCATCTTCAAGATCGAGGACTCGGTGCGGGTGGCCAAGCTGTGGGGTCGCCGCAAGAACCGCCCGGCCATGAACTACGACAAGCTCTCCCGCTCCATCCGGCAGTACTACAAGAAGGGCATCATGAAGAAGACGGAGCGGTCGCAGCGCCTGGTCTACCAGTTCTGCCATCCCTACAACCAGTAGAGAGCGGGCGAGGCCCGGCTCACTCTTATCCGGATCGCGTAGTTCTAAGGGTATTTATTTGCTAGCATAGCCACCTGTCCCACCTGTCCCACCTCCGTATCCACCCCATTCCACGCCCCGACTATGCCCGACTAGCCTTGTGGGTCTAGCGGGTTCTAGTTCTTGTACATACACAATCTTTAAAGCGCACGAAGGTAAGTTCGTGCATCGATTAAGTTTGGCTCTAGCTCGTAGGCTCAAACCCTTGTCCCGCATGGCGAAGGTAAGTTCGTCGGAGGGCAGAGGTTTTAAGCGCAATCCATCATAATGTAACTCTAATCTTGCCCTGCGGCTGGGCGTGGCTGTTGGCCCATCGCCGCAGGCACATGTTTGACTTACTGCCGACATCTTTATTCAAATGCTGCCTGCTCATGCAGTGGTTAATCCACGTGCACCCACGAGTGTGTCACTGCTGTTGCTGCTGGCTGCTGCCCGGAGCTGGGGAGGCGCCAGAAGTGGGGGACCGCCATTAGTAGCCGGAGGCGAAACTTGGTTAGGGGTCGAACCACTCAGCGCTCTCCGCAGAGGCACTGCAGCGAGCGGCAGCGGCAGCCACCCACTGCTGGGCAGCATGAAGGTGTTGCGGTAATTTTAGGAACCATATATCTATGATATATCAAAAGTAAGTTCTATGAACAACTTAATAACCGAACAAATGTTAATACTTAGACCCTAAGGCAAGCGATTAGTTGTAGGACTCCTTGAAAGTTTTTTCTCTTCAAAACAATTACCGGGAAAAGTTAAAAAACTTTCGACCCTCTCCCCTGGGAGACGCTCCATAAAACAAATATCAATATCAATTATTTATTCTGTATAGTACTCCGGTGGTGGATCAATTTAGACATTTATTTTGTTTATTTTATTACGATTATTATCTGCAGTTTGCATTGTTTGCCCCCCCCCTTTAGTTTGCATAGTTTGCATAGTTTCCACTTTCCAGTTTCGTGTCTGTGTCGGGTAGCTAGTTTAAGTTAATTTTAATATTTATTTGTGGGCCCCCTGCCCTGTCGAGTGGCGGCCAAAAAGTCAATTATTTGGCTTCCATTTGCATGGAGTGGAGCGCAGTGTTAACGTTAATGCTGGCGCTTTTAATTGAATTATGCAGCGGCCAATCGACTCGGCTCGGCGTTGCCTTATTTGTTAACCAAACAGCAGAATATTTATCAGCATATTACACATATAATTAGGATATTGTACTGTACGTACTGTACTGTACAGATTTATGCACTTTACACTTTTTGCGACACTGCAATTATTTATTTATTTATTCAACTAACATATTGTCATGCCGATACGCTATCCGATAAATAAAAAGTCACACAAAAAGAACATTTGTTTAAATATTTACCTTAAAGCTTTAAATGGCAGGCACCTGGCCGCAGTCCGTTGGGACAAATGAAACTAAAAGCGCTGGCAATTGTGGAGTAATGCTGCCGCTGCTACACGATAACTGCTCCAACGATGAACTTTGGGCACAGCTAGGCACAGCACAGCCAGGCTTAAGCTCAGAAACATATGGAACGCAGCCTTCTTCGGTGAAAAATGTGTGGTGTGCACAGGGCTGCTGAGGCGACTCCCGCTGGTGCGGCACTCAGCCCCTGGATGGCCCCTGCAGAGGGCACTCACGTGCAGCGAGCAAAACATTTTAGATTGCCCTGTCAGTCAGTCAGTCATTCAGTCAGTGGGCCAGTGGGCGCGCGGTGGGGTGGCTGTGCTTCCTGCTGGCACTCGTGTGTGACCGTGTCTAGTTCCAGTTTTCAATCAGCGAAAACTATTTCGAGCCCTCGGACGTAATCGAGAAGCCATCGATTGGTGCTGGAGCTGCAACATATCCGTTTTAATTCTAAATTCGCATGCAAAGTCCGTGGCGGGGGCAGTGGTGCCAGGGGATTATCAATTCCATATACTTAATAAGCAGGAGGAGCTGCTGCCTTGGCTGAGATTAATTTAATGCGCCCGAATGAGTTTATCGTCTTTGTTGTCCCAGCTCCACTTCCCAGCCCCAGCCCCAGCCCCAGATTCAGATTCCAGCTTCAGCTTCAGTTCCAGCTCCAGCCCCGTCTTCATTTAAATACTAAATCGCATTAAATGCCATCAAGTGGAAAATTCCCAAAAGCAATAAATTCATTTCTTGCAGGGCCGCCAGCTCGAGTTCCTTCGCCAGTGCTTCGTTCGTTCGGCCCGCTCTCACTTTTTGAGTGAAAGCTCCACGTTCGACAATATTTGCATTATGGCGCTGGGGTGCTGGGGCGCTAGGGCTGCCGCAGCGACCATCTCCTAGCCGGGAATGCCGGGAATTGGGAGCCACTACGGTGAGCTGTTTATCCTTAGCCGGCAGCCTTGGCTTGGCTTTCTCTTTGTCTTTGGCTTTGTCAGGGATTGGGATTGGGATTGGTATTGGGACAGGGATGGGCAGTGGCATGGGCTCGGCTCTGGTGTCTGGGTATTTTTGCCCTCATCATATTTCTTCGTTCCGTTTCGTTTCGTTTGGTTTCTTTTCTTCGCTTCTTGGGGGCCCTGTGTGTGCCACTGGGAAACTACAAAGACAAATATTTAATTGAATTAGTGCAGCAAGCGTTAAGCAGCGTCAGACAATGTGCAAGGCCACGCCCAGCCCAGCCCAGCACAGCCCCAGCCCTGCCCAGTGTTCCCTGAGAATCGTCCTGACTTGCCTTCAATTTGAATTTCGTATTTGATTCATCAACAGGTTCGTTACCGACCGAAGGCTTAAGATATTCAGCCATTCGGGGATATACCATCCCCCCTTTGTCTTCCGTAAACGTTCCACTGTAGAGCTGCTGCTCGACTGGCTAACCATTCTCATGTTAATTTGTCAATTCCAAAAGGTTGTTACCTCAGCCCTACCATTTTCTACATATTTTGATAATTACGCTTCGGCTGTCAATTGACCCGCCCCCGAGGTCAGCCAGCCAGCCAGCAGCTAGTTAGCCCTTTTTATAAGCCTCAGCCCTTTCGAGCCTGCCAATTTAACGTTTAAAAATAACCACCCAACCCACACCACATCCGTCAGGCAGCCCATCATCCCTCTGGGCCATAAACAGAGACATTTTGCGCGCTTTGTTGGGCTTTCCACCTCCGCTGAGGGCACCTTTAATTAGCATAATTGGTGACATTGAAGCGCGGACATAGAACCAGGAGGAAGACCAACACCAGCAGGACATGGGGGAGGAACCAGAACCAGAACCGGAACCCACCAAAGCATGATGAATGTGCGCAAAAGCCAAGCCGCAGCTGAACCAAAAAATATGCGCTGCTAATTAAATGTCGGGCCTAATCAATTAAGATTGCCCTTCCGCACCCCAACCCCGTGGCATTTGGGCATGCGGTTGAATTGAGTGCCCAGCCAGAAGAAAAAGTTTCGTTTTAAATTTTACATTAGACTAATTCAAGACATAAATTGTCGAGCGTCTGGGCTGCATACCAAAGAGCGCTCCGAAGAAACTCAAAAGCCACAAGCACCAGCCGCTCGACCCTCATCTTCATGCTCAGCCTCAGCCTCAGTCTCAGCCTTAGACCAGTGCCCACAGGTAAGTGAAAATTCAATTTAAATTGATGTCGACTGGCCAAGAATACCAGACCAGACCAGACCCAAAGCCTCAGCCGAGCCCGGTTCAGGGCAAGTGGAGGAGTGCATATGCCATTTAAGTTAAGTACCTTGGCCACACTCTTCCACAGCCCACACGGACTGACGGACGGATAGATACAGAGAGGGAGTGAGAGAGAGAGAGAGCGGCTTTGTGGGAACGTAAAATAGCTAACAAGTGGCCGGGCATTTGGGTCCTACGACGACCGCACGGCCATGCCTGCCCATGACTGCGAAATCAGCGCCGGCAGACGCCAGCCGCCAGCCGCCAAAACAGCAACATTTTTAAAAATTCATAAAAAAAAGGTAACAGCCAGGCAGACAGAGTGGGAAAGTGAGCAGGCCGGAAGGGGGAAGGGGGAAGGAATATGGCAGGACCAGTGTAGACACCTTTCGGGTGTTGTGTTGTGCTTGTGCTTGTGTTTCCGGGCACCACCGGGCCCACCCTCCATTTTTCAAGTGTGTTTCAATTTTTGCACTTGCCACTTTTGCTCAAGAGCCTGCTCCAGCCCACTCCCCTCCAGCTGCCACTAACCCAACCACCCACTAAGCCCACCACCACCACACGGACCACCACACGGAAAACCGCTCTCACCTTCTGTGCAACCGCCTGTCGGTGGTAATGAAATTACAATTTTTATAGGCCAAGTCATGAAAAATAAATGAGACTTAAGCACATTGCCCGGCACTGACTAAACTGTTTGGCGCTTCTGTGGCACGAGGTACGAGGTGGCAGCCAAAACGAAAACCAGTGGGGGCCAGTGGTAGGGACAAGTCCATTGGCAATGGCCAAAACATATTCGTGGGCCATTCAACAAGTCCCAACCAGTCTTGCCGTTCGAGGCCTACGCATGGGCATAAATATCCGCCCGGAATGGGCAAAGGCAATCCCGGCTCTGATCAAACGAAAACTAAAATTCAAACCTTTTTTTTTGGGTGTTACCCTTTAGGACTGGGTGCAAGGGGCAGCCACGGCGCGCGAGTGCTCTGCCATATCGCGCTGCGACATCCGTTTCCAAGGTACAACTGTAGTTCGTAGCCACTGGGGGCCTTGGACCGAATTTCAATTAACTTAAAAAAGTTTCAAATTCAGTTTCAGCTTATTTCGGAGCAGCGTTTTGGGGCAGGCAGATCTCGGCATGGGAGTCGCGTCGAGTCCCTTTTAGCAGTTTTCCCTTTTTCCACACGAAATGAAATTTATGCTGGCAGCATATCGTTGCCTACTTTGGGGCGCATTTCGCTGGCACCGCCTGAGTCTCTCCGCATGTGTGTGTGAGTGTGTGTGTGTGTGTTTGCGGCTGAGTGGCAACATTTAGTTTAGTTAAGTGCATTTGATTTGGCAGGCAAATCCCCGCGGGGCGAGTTAGCAGCATGGAATTGCAATTTATTGAATTATCCCAACCGAATGCTACATATGTACCAGGGACAATAATCACATTATGCGGCTCGGCTCTCTGTGTGGCTCTGGATGGCTCTGGGCGGCGACGGCGGCAAGTCCATTACATACCAAGTTGGCAGAGCAGTTCAATGGGTCATCGACCCCGAGTGCCAATTGAATTTTGGGGCGCAGAGAAATTCCTTTCACGGTCGGTCCCTGTCACGTCGCCATTGTTCGGGCGTTTTTAATTAGTTGTGTCACACGGCACACGGCCAGGCACCCGGGCTGGCTTCGGCCTGGCTTCGCATTTAATTTAATCACGCACTGTATGCGTCAAATATTTGAGTTGGCAAAGCATTGGAAATTGCGTATGCACCATGTGGGCCAACGGCAAACGGCAAACGCGCTCCCTCCATTCCGGCATTCCTGCCTCTGAGAGATTGTCTGACGAGCTCCGCTCCTCGGGGATCGAGCGGGCGGTCTGAGCAAATGTGTTGACGCATTTTACAATACACAATGGGACCGACACATACCTACAGCTGTGCTCCTGTGTAATTATGAATTCCATAATCATTTCGTTAATATTCGCAGCACGCGACTCCGCCGGTCGCTTAGGATAAATTGCAGTGGAAGCAGACGCTTCGAGGCCTCCAAAGAAGGCCTTATTCTCCGGCCCCTGGTTGCTCAACTGCTGCCTTATCCTGCGGGGAATTAAAAATAATTTGGGTCGTTTTGGTGTTATGTTCTGTGCTGGCGAAGGGAAGCCGAGGAGTAGTCCTCTGCCATTTGTTGTTTGCCTTTTGCTGGCAGGTGTTTGCCATGTGCCCTGGTCCCTGGCCCTGTTCCTGGCCCTGCTTCTGGCCCTGCTCCTGGCCCTGCTCCTGCTGCGTGCGTGTGTTGATTATGGCTTAATTTTTAGTAATTATATTAACATGATTAAATTTTGTTTTGATTTTCCAGGGGAAACACACACACAGCTCAGAGCAGCACAGGGTGCGGCAACGGGCAATTAGACGTGCTGACATGCTGCAGTGTTCCGGAAATGCTGCTCGCTTGTGGCCGAATCGAATACATACACCCATATTGGAAACTAATTCGGTGCGAGTAATCCAATATTGAATTTGAGCAAATCCTTATATTCGGTGATTTATTATACCCTTTAAAGGGGAGCTATTGCTTCATTGCAGCTAATAGAACTTGAAGCGGTAGGTGGGGTAAATCTTCGCTTTTTACTGCATGAAGTATTTAAATTGCAGCTGCTAGGAGAGCATTACTTTCTCATCTGTAATCAATGGAATTATGATTTAAATTGGGATATTTGTACAAGGGTTAAGGGTATCAACAGCTTCGAATCAGAAACAGCGGCAGTTTAGTGGAATATTTGGCTTCCGCCAAGCAAAGCAAATCCAATATAATCTAACCCGTAAAATTACTGGAACATAAAAATTAAGTTTGCCTGCTGCTCGTTCATGGGTGTCTGTTTATGTTTCTGTTTCTGTTTTTGTGTCCGTCTGTGGAGCTGCGAGTGTGTGGTGTGCCCGCTTTGTTATTAATTAAAAACGCACATGTGGAGCTCATTAAATGCGAACAATTTGCAAATTCATTTTTATTGAATCTCGTCGCATAACCCCTTATTATGGCAAGTAGCTGGCGTTTTGTTCGCGACCATTAAGGAACAGCCAGCAGGGGAATGCTTGCCACATTCTGTGTGGGCTAAATGGGGTGTGCTGCACCGCTAGTTGAATTAAAAATAAATCTGAAATTATGCAATTAAATTTGCACGTCCTGAAGCCAAATCGTTGAGCACAGAAACGCGACACAAACGCAACAGAAACGCGACACAAAAGCCAACACGACACAAGCGGGGGGAATACACGGGGATACATTCGTGCAAGTGGAAAACGGAACAAGGGGGGACGTTGGAAAACGCTGGGCGGGCAACTGGCGGGAAGTGTATTAATTTCTTTAAAACGCAACATTGCGTGTCATCGTCAATCCATTGAAAGGGACAGGTAAATGGCGGAGCAGGAGGAGGTCCACATCCAGCGACTCTGAGCCGGACGGAGCTGGCGGAGGTCTCTTCGGAGTCACATGAAAAATAGGTGCAAAAGCGCCAATGCAACATCATCGCCCACGCCACCTAGTTAGCGGCTGACACGCGGGGGCACAAAGGTGGCACAGGTGGCAGGATCAGCGCGAAGTGCGATGGGTGGTGGATGGTGGGTGGCTCAGTTGCCATGGCAGCCCCACGCGGGACACACAGCTTTGTGGAGAGCTAAAGGGAAATTTGCAATATTTTATTTTCGATGCGCAAAATAAAAATAAAAAAGATTGAAGGGAAAAGGGAAAACAGGGAGCAGGGCGCAGGGAGCAGGGAAAATGCGCTGTCGAGTATCATAAGTTGGCTGAACTTTTGAGCAAGTCGATGACTTGTGTGCACTGTAATTGCGAGAACTGGTCCGCGCAGGACTTTCTTCGTTTTGCCAGCAAACATCTTCATGCCGTTGTCCTATTCGTTGTCATATTGGGGCATTGCTTTGTGCTGCTGCGCTTTTGTGATGCTGCGGCCTGCTTGCCCTTCTTGCTGCTGCTGCTGCTGCAGTTCGTTATAACATACGCAACTCATAAATAACGCGAGGCAGGGCCAGGGGCAGGGACTGGCACGGGTACTGGGAGTGGGGCAGTAGCTGTGGTGCGAGGCAGAGCTATTCGTGTGGACCCCAAAGGCAAGCCAAGCCACGTACTTGCACTTTTGCCACTTTTCTACTTACTTGCTTGGGATTGTGTGTGTATATGTATGTAAGTGTATGTGTGTGTATCTGTGTCTATGTGGCACTTCAACTCTAATATAAAGTTTGCACTCGAAATGTGCTGCCAGCACTTTTTGGTATTACGCAAAGTTTTCCCAACCTCCCGCGGGGCAGCTGCGTGAGAGCTTGCCTCAGCGTGTGAGTGTGGCTGAGGTGGCATGCAGCAAGCATGATTTCTAAGAGGGAAAAGCGAAAAATAAGAAGAAAGAGTGAGTGAGAGAGTGTAAGAGAGAGAGTGAGAGAAAAAAAAATTAAATTGCTCGCAATTTGCACAGTTCAATGCGCTTTAGCTAAGAGAATTCTCGCACAGATTTTCATAACTTGGCGATGGCGCAGTCAATGTCTTTGAGCGGCGCTGCTGCCTGCACTGGAAAGTTCTGTGTGTCACATAGCGGCTGTCAGTGACTGTGTGTCTGTGTGTGTGTGAATGACACACCTGTCTTTCTGTCTGCATGTGTGTTTCGAGAGAGAGAGAGAGACAGAGAGAGAGTTGTAAACTAACGCAATGACAAACGCAATCACAATAAGAAATTTCACAGTTAGTTAAGTTTGTCTTGTTGGGGCTTTTGTTTCGTTTCACTTCTGGATTTCCGAGCAGCTTTTCCCAGCTCTCCACCCTATACTGTATGTGTGGGCGTGGCGTGGCGCCTTTGTTCCTTCCACAAATATGCATAAATAAATGGAAAATTCTCCTTCTCTCTCTCCATCGCTCTTTACAATTACAAAGCTTTCTCCGTGTTGCTTCTTTCTCCTTCAAATGCTGAGAAATTATCATTAAGATGGAGCATCCTTGGGGGCGGGCAAGCCCCTCTTATGCTCTCTCTCTGCTCCCATACTCCGCCCAACCCGAAACAAAAAGGCAATAAATTTGGTCTGATGCGAAAGTTAATAAAAAAAGTTCAATAAAATCGAAAAGGGTGCTGATTTCGATAGGGAATTGGGGCGTCTGGCACCAGCCCACCGGTATACCCTCATCATAGTTCATTAAATGCGCAAAGGAATAAAACTCGTCCAGCAATATTCCACAAAAAATCCATGCCTATGCTCGGGGGGCGTGCCAGGAGGAAGGATGGAACCCGCACACATAAAAGCATTTATTTAGTCTTATTTCTGGGTCCCCCGAATGGGGATGGCCTGGCGTGGGATGGATGTATTGCATTAAAGCGAAAAGCGGCCCGACGAGCATAAATAAATTTTATTTTATGCGTCAATAATGATGAAGTTATTACGACTCTATTAGAAGGCAACCAAAAACTTCCTCGAACGGGCACTCCCCACCCGACCGCCTTCTCTCGTTCCCCATAAAATGGCGAAGCATTAAAAAAGTTTACAAAAGGTGGAGGAAGAGAACAGAGGGAGAGCGAGCGAGCGCAGATACGAGTATACACCTCCAGATATATAGAAAAGTATATGTATATACGTACATACATTCTTGTATATTAACCGCAACCTCAGCGCCCGTTTGGGCAGGCTCTGTCCGACCCACTTAAGCGACTCCCGAAACTTTTTTATTAAACCGTGCAGTCCGGCTAATAGAAGAGAGACAGCGCCCGGAGTTGGACCAGGACCAGGACCAGGAGCTGTTGCGGGGTGTACGGGGCGAGCAGACCGGGGGTCAGTTTCCAGAATGGTCGCTTGGTTGCGCTTAATAAAATTTATGATTCCAACGCACGGCTTTGACAGTTCAAATTAAAATGGGTGCGGCCCCAGCAAAATGGTGGAGAAAATGGCGGAGAGTGCCCTCAGGGCACTGCCAGGTGGGACATTGATCACGGGCAGGCATTTCGCGAAAAGTTGATGGCCAAGAAAAGTGGAAAGTCAAAAGTTAAACACAAAGTTGAGCGCACAAATTGATAATGTTGAGGCGCGGACAGAGCAGCAGTCATAATGCAAAAACCGACATGGCAGCAGAGCAGAGCAGAGCAGAGCAGCACAATATGAAGGATTATGGCATGCAGCGCAAACAGTGCGGAACGGACCCCCAGACGGAGCGGAAGTGAACTGAGGGCCAGACGGAGACCAGAGCAGAGCAGAGCAGAGGGAGGCCGGCGGAAGCGAAGACGGAGAAGACTTGAAGCGGATATGCCGCTGCCATCAAATCATTTTGCAAGCGGAAAATGGCGCTTGACAATGTACTCAGCATTGGAGAATCCCCACAGCCCACAGCCCGACGACGAGTCATTGTTGTTTGCTTTTCGAGGGAGCCCCGCCCTTGCTGTGGCCATCCCATCCTAACATCGGCAGCATTGTGGCGCTGCATGGCAAATTGCAAACATTTTTAAATCGCTCCAGCAAAAACACTCCAAGTAATGGATTGCAGTGCCAGATACCCTATAAAGATAATGGAAATTACCATAGACCATAGTTGGCAATAATCGCAAAAAAGTTTTCTTTTTTAATTGGAGTGAATTTTGGACGCTGTCTCTGGTTCTGTTTTACTTATTGAAAAATCATTTTTACTTTTAAACTATTACAAAGAGTGAAAATACGATCCCCAAGACTTTGAACTCGCCTCTATCGGTTGCCTATCACAATTACTGTGCATACCCACAGAACAGTTGCAAAACAGATAAATGGAAACATGGAAATAATGCACACCAAATCCGGGCAGCTGTGGAAAACAGTGGAAGACTGTTTTCCCGGGCCGTGATGGGCCGGGTCAGTGAATGAAAAACCATAATCAGCAAGGACATGGAGCGAGACATGAACATTGACATGGCATGGCCGGCTGTCGGTGTGGCACTCTCGATGACCAACAAGCAATGAGCCACGTTTTTCGTTGCGCTTAGTTATTTTATAACAATTTCTTGTCTCTCCTTTACTTTTCAGCTTCTTGCCAAGCTTCATTTTCGTCTCGGCCATCCTCTGGTGGCGGCTCCCTTCGTTCAGCACGTTCCTCTGTTTGACTTTCATAAACTTTTAACGACTTTTGCCTTTGCCCTCGCCTGGCTTACATGTGGCAGCGTCAAAAAACAGCAGCACCAGCACCAGCAGCAGCAGCAATAAGAGCAGGAAAAATGAGAAAAATTGTTGAGAAACTTTCCACTTATACCTATTTGTTTGCAAGTAATTTTGCACTCGTTCCGATCCCGTGACTCGTTCCGGCCCTCCGTCCGAGTGGCCTCAAGTGAGCACGCTTCATTTCCCGTCTTCCTGCCTTCCTGCCGCTCGATTGATCCGATCTCGGCCAGCCCGCAAATTCCAGGCTAATCTCCAGTTGTGGCTGCTCCTTGGGAATGTCCAGACATGCCAGCAATTTCCGTAAAATATCCAAATTAAATCCGACACATGCTCATGGAGCTGAAGCAGATGCCGAAGATGCAGCAGATGCAGGAGGGAGTGTGGCAGAATGCATTGAGAGTTCAGCTGCACATTCATCATATATGGCCAAGGGCTCAGCAATTTCTGTCTCTCCATATAGCCGATGTATGTATGTAGGTATCTTTTGGTCTTGTCTGTGGCTGTGTGGCTGTGTTGCTCCTTGTCCTCTTGCCTCTGCTCTGTGGCTCAGCAATTGATCTGAGAATGCTCCTGCTGCCGCTGCTAACCTAGTAACCCCAATCCAAACCGAATCGCAGAGCGAATGTGTGGCAACACGAGTCGCAGTCGTAGCCGTAGCCATAGCCATGGCAATTAGTCAGAGCTTGTGGCACATTTTTGCCGCTCCGCTGGCCAGTGGCCGCAAATTAAATCATATAAATGCACAATTATTTAATGTCAGGGGCGGAAGAATCGGGAATGCAACAATAAATTAACATTGTTGTGTCGGTGGCAGCAGGCAGCAGTGGGGCGCTAGGGCACGATGCAACAGTAACAATTTCATTGAAAACTGCGCAAAATAAATGTAAATTAAAATACATAATTTATGTGTTTTTTGCAATTATTTACAAACCGACACATTAAAACGCCAAGAGATAATGCAAAAGGTCTTCTCGCTGGGGGGAAGGTCGTTTCGGGTGGGCTTCGGGTTGGTCTCTGTGCATGGTGGAGTGGGCTGTGTGTGTGTGTGGGTGGTGCGTGTGGGTGTGGCCGGCAGTCAATTGCTCATTTGGTTTTGGCAGCACGCAGCTGCTGGCCGCAACAATGGAGTCCCAGCAGACCAATGAATGCGTAATGGCTGCGAATCGCGAGCACGTGTGCGTGGCAGCAGTATCCGTGTATCATGTATCTTTGCGGTGTGTGTGTGTGTGCAACGCTAATTGTGTGAGTGTGTGTGTGCGTGCCTCTTATCGTGCCCTGGCGAGCGGCGAGTGTCAGGTCTCTCAACTGAAACTCGCTTATCGTGTGTGCAGCTCTCTGACCCCTTTGGCACTGCCACCGTTGATAATTATATAAATTAAATGTCGGCCAGAAAATGTTCTGCCACCCGACACCCGACACCACACGCACAGCCCGCGTATCTAGAGGGTATATCAGTGGAATCAGCCAGTGTGGTGCAGGAGGGGTGGAGGGTCATCAAGTAACTCAATCGAAATGTCAAAGTCAAAGCACAAACAGCGGGAAAATTGTGGAAATGCATAAATACGTTTCCCCCCCCGAGCGTCAGGTGAAATATAAGCAATGGAAATCCGTGACAAACACTCAAGGCGCCCACTGCCCACGCTGCCCCACTGTGGTGCAGACTCTGCAATTGAGCGATGGTGCACCCTATCCCTGGATGGGAGGGGCTGCTGCTGCTGCCCAAGTAACTGTAACTCGAGCTTAGCAGCTCATGAATATCGTGCTCAGGCAAACGGGTAACGAGCTGTCAGAGATTAAGTTGCAAGCGTTATTTTTTATTATATTTAGCGAGTGGGTGGTGGGGCGGGGACTGCCACAGGGACACAGATAAGGGGCAACAGCAAGCAGCTACATTTTGCATATGGTTATGGGTGGCATGCAGAGGGTTGTTTAGACGGGGGGCTTCGAGAGACGACGACGACGGTCCAACGAGCCAAGGCAAAAATCGTTTTGACCAGCTCAGAGGCAAAGCAAACAAACAGACCGGGAAAACACGGGAAAAGCGGTGGAAACCGAAGCAGGGCGGGCGGCAGGGGGCAAAAGCAAGAGGCAGATGAGAAAGCGCAGCAAGCCGAAACGAACACTTTGTGGGGCCGATCAGCAGGGGGCGGACATTGGGGTAGGTCAGTGGGCAGCGTGCAACGTTGCACCCCACACGAGGACACAGTTGCAAGCGAATTTATGCGCTTTGTTAAACAGCAACAGCAGGAAAAAAATATGGCAAAAAGAGAAACAAGCAATCCGCGTTGCCTTCGATGGCAATACCAAGGGGGGAGTGTGGGTGGTTGGTGGGCGAGGTGTAGAGGGCTCTGCTCTGCATAAATAACACAGAGAGAGAGAGGGAGGGAGGATGCCTACTCTCGCTCACTCCCGCTTGCTCCCTGGCGCCCTGGTGTATGCTATACAAATGAAAATCGTGTTTGCGTTGGGTGTAAAGTGGCATGTGTAGTGGTGAACGGCAACGGCAATGGCAACGGTAACGGCAACCCGAGCAGCCTGCAACATTTTCGTTTCGTTGTTGCTTCTTGTGATTTACAACAAAACAAATATGGTGGCAGGAGAAGTAGGGAGGAAGGCAGGAAGGGAGGAGGAAATGGACGGACCCACCTTTGGCAAGAGACGACGAGCACGCCACTCTCGGGCTCTGACTGACTGATTTACAAGGCTGCAAGTTGAGATTGCACGGCGCTGGGTAAATAAAATAAACGCCAGCAAACGGGCGCAGGCAGCGGCCACCGGAGGGACAGCAGTTCCAGTTGCAGCTGCAGCTGGAGTTGGAGAGATGGGGATGGCCAACGGGGTCAGAGGATTGCAGTTTCGCATTTCGCATTTCGCGTCTTGAGTTGCTGCCTCGCAAATGCAATTCTCGTTTTCGCATTTCGCAAAATAATTAAAACTTAAAGAAAACGACTGCCCCGCGGCCATCAGATGCAGGTCCGGATAGGAACAGGGACCGGGACAGGGACAGGGACACAGCATCAGATTTTTGGGGGCTGAGCAGGCGGACGAGGACGCGAAGCAGCTCTGCGAGTTAACTAAGTTCTGGGAGCCAAGTGCAGTGGGGCAGTTAATTGTGGAGCTTACTCGTAGCTGCAGCGCGCAGGTGTCAAGGCTGCTGCCTGCTAAAAAATTCAACAGGAAGTCGCCGCTCGCCGCTAGCCATCGTGTTGCATGCTCTCTCGATAAAGTTCGCCTGTTTCTGTTTCTGTTTTGTATTAACCCACACACTCGGATCCGTGCGGAGCCGAAGGAGGGACATCCCATTTATCAACGGAAATCATAAATAAAAGCCTGCCGCATATTTCATGCCACACTCTCGTACGATACACACACACAATGCCACACAGACTCGCAGCAAAACAAACAGCCCGCACATGTGACATATTTTTTATCTCTCTTAATTTACAATCACGCTCATTGCGAATTTTAATTGTTGCATAAACGAAGCAGACAGTCGAAGGACACAGGGACACTGGGACACAGGGATAAGGACATAACGGAGCTGCTGCTGCTGCCGGTGGCCCTTGTTGTTGTTGCCACCTCAGTGGCTGTTGTGGCTGTTGTCGCTGCCAGCCACCGTCTGTTGTCTGCTTTCTTTGATTATCAACTGCAATCAGGTCGAGGCGAGCCTGAACAGGATTGCCCCACAAAGGCGGCGGACACGGACACGGACTCGGACTCGGACACAATCGGGGCCCAAATAAAGTGCGCGAAATGTTCAGGAATTGCTTTTAAAATTAATTTCGAGGACAGGAATTTCCGCCATATGAGACCTTGGCCAGGGCATTCTGCTGGCCATCCTTTGTGGAGCTCGTTGTTCGTCCCTCGCATGGAGATCATAATTTATTTGTACTGTCGCTATCCTCCAAAGCAAAGAAGATTATTGGCTCAGCAGCGCGGACAGCAGAAATTAAGTTGAACGGGAAATGCAGCGCTCTGACATCAGCAGTGGAGGAGCAGGCAGGCAGCAGGAGGCTGGGCAAGATCCAGTGGCATTGGCAGTGGCGTGGCAGTGGCATGGGGCATGGGGCAGCAATGGAAGCCATTTCTCATAACTGGCAGCAAGAAATGAGCAGCAGCGGCGGCAGGGGCAGGGGCGGAGCAGGCCAGGGTTTATGGATTGGGAGGGTTGTCAAATGGTCGCCGGGGCTCTTTGCGCTTGGGGATGGGGATGTGCCACGGCCAGCGGTGCGGCAGTTTGGCAGTGGGGCAGTGGGGCGCGGCGAGAGCTTCTTGGCATGAAATTTATGTTTTCCTGCCATAAGTGGCACGGCGTGGCCCAGAGAAAAGCAGGAGAAGGAGGAGGAGGTCTGGGTGGAGCTGGATGGGTGGCCGTAAAACAGGCAGAGAGGGGAGCGAGAGCGAGCGACGAAGGCGTTGCCAGAATTTGTGGATGTGGTCAATGTGCTTGACAAATTGGTTATTGTTATGGTTTTTGCGGTGGTGGCCGTTCGGGTCCTGCCGTCGGGTGGGACGACATCTGCGGATACCCGTAGATTTCGAGTCCATAATCCTTGGGCGCTAAATATGTCTGCTCATTATTTTTAGGCTACGTGCGGGGCCTGAGCATGGGGCACGGGAAACGGGACGGACACGGCTTTCCCCTCACTTGACAGAAAAAGGAAATGTCGCGCAAATGCGGCCTCGTTAATTGTTTTGATTAATGAACGAGCGCCTGACCTCACGTCCCAGTGGGTGGCTGTGGCTATGCTTGTGGATGGGGAATGCTAAATGGGTTGGGGGACAGGGGACAGGGAATGCCAGATATGCCCCAACACGCTGGGCACACTTCCTTTCAATTTGCTGTTGCATGTGGCACATGCCCCTGCACCGTGCACCGTGCACCGTGCCCCACCAACCGCCAACAGCGACCTGAATTGCGGCGCTCATTCCTTTGGCCGTTCACCGAGCTGTTTATTCGATTGTGTCGTGTGCTGAATTTTTCTTAATTTGCAGTTTTTCAGCGCTTTTCTTTTGCCCGCTCTGTCCCCCATGGAAGTTTATTTACTTTTGTTGATTTTTCAATTAATTTAATGCTTGTTGCATACCCGCAGAGCCATGCCCCAGCCCCAGCACCAGCCCCAGGTCGTCAGCGATTGCGTGATGCGCCGCCCGCCTCCTGCGGCTGTGTCTTGGGCCTGGGGCCTGGGGGCTGGGGCTGTGGCTTTGGCAACGGCACGCACGCCCATATTGTGGCTGTAATTAGAAAATTGTTGCACTTTGTTGGGCTGTGCCCCACATCTTATTGAAGGGCCAAGCATGCAATTTGCGCAGCGCGTAAATTAAGCGATTTGCCCCGGGAGCACTAGGCAGACAAAATCCAGCCAAATTAAAGCGACCAGCATAGAAATAAGTATTAAAAATTAAGCGCCAAACAATCCGTTAAAGGAAGCAGAGAGAGAGGGAGAGAGAGAGCCTGGGAGAGAAGTTAATGCCACTTCAGCTGGCAGCTGGCTGACAACGTCCAGATACCCCGTACTAGGAAGGAGGCAGAGGCAGAGGCAGTGGCAGTGGCAGCCACCACTGCTACCACGATGGTGACGGCGATGGCGTCGACGGCGACGTTGCATGCATGCCATATGCCTCGGACTCGGACTCGGGCTCGGACTCTGACACGGAGGCTCTCTTTCCCTCGCCCTCGTCCTCACTCGCTGTGTGTGGAAACAAGCGCTTGACAGGACGTCAGCCAAGGAGGGCTATCCTGTCCTGCTGCTGTCGACCCAGAGTCCGGCTCAGGACCCGTCGCACCCGTAGTACCTCCGATGGGGGCTCAGAGTCGTACCCGTGCCCCTTTGGCGGGGGGTGGGGGCTCTCTGTTAAGTAAGCGCTCCCTGCTGGATGCGCACTAATTGTGGCCTCTGGCCAGCATGTTAAAATGAAATGGATTTTCATTCAACAATTGGCCAGCAGCAGCAGCGAGGGGGCGGCCAGGAGGAGCAGAAAGAGCAGCAGGACAGTGGCACAGGGCAAAAAAGCCGCAGCTAAAATGATCTGAGCAGCAAATGGGTTAGGTTAGGCATTTTAACTTATGATGGATTATGGCTGCCAGCGAGTGTGTGTGTGTGTGTGTGTGACTGTGTGTGTGGGTTACGGTTACTGCTGTTATGGTAACGCTGAGAGCTGGCCACAATGTCCCGCATAATAATGCGATTGCCGAGAAGTACAGCAGTACGAGAATGGAGTGCAGGCTTATGGTGCACGCATCCTGTGGCAGCTGCCCCCTTTTCGGTGCTCTCATGCAACTTGAACTGCTTCTGCTGGAAGGCAAACACATGCTGCCACATGCCGCATGTGGGGGGGACCATTCCTGCAACAAGTAGAAGTAGTGTGGAGTGGCAGGTCCTCGGCAAGGACAAGCCAAAGTCAAATGGTGGCCGCAAAAATTGAAAAACGGTGTGGGAAATGTTGACAAGGGAGACATGAGAGAAACCAAACTGAAAGAAAATTATGTAGATTACGTTATTGTACATGGGAAATCCTTGTAGGACACAGACCCACATACATATGTATGTATGGAAGAACGGAAGGACCAGCAGCAACAGTGTGCAATAGAATCGAACAATTGACAAGTGGGAACTGGGAACTGGGAAGAAGTCCAACGACGAGGACCACGGAGCAATGGGTTGCATGTAGCAGTCCAAAACGACAACTTCGTTGACGCTTACTCCACGGGAATGGCATTGCCCCAAGCTGCAAAAGAGAGGGAGAAAGCAAAAACGGAAAGCAGCAAAACAACTGAAAAATGTAAGCGGGATAAAAACATATAAAAAGCGGACAGGGCAGGGACTCGAGATGGACGATGGCTGATGGGTGATGGGTGATGCGGGAGTGGCACCAATGGAGAGGCACATCCTGCCAAGCACTCGCAGTGGTTGCCTCAATTGTGGACATGCCACAGAGCTCACAAGGATGCTTACATGTAAAATCACTGAAAAATTCCGCAGCAGCAGCAGCGAGAGAGAACGGATGGGAAAGCCAAACGAATGAATGAACAGGGAAAACACAATTTAGCAGAAACAAACAAACAAACAGAATTCAGCGCGGCACCAAAGGCAGTGCCACAGGCAGCAGCAGCAGCGGCAGCCGAAGCTGGGGCCAGCAGTGCCACAGGCAGCAGCAGTTTTTTCATTGAGCAGACATTAAGAAAAAATAACAAAGTCAACAGCAACAATTCTGTGCAGCATAATAGCAACAGCATCGGCGTCAGTGGCAAGGATACTCTGCGACAACAAAAGAAGCCAACAAATCCATGCAAATCGGATTTTCTGATTTGGCTGCTGCTCTGCTCGTCGTGGCCCCAGTTCTGTGCACAGTCCCTGCCCTCCCCGCTGAAACTTGCTATTTGTTGCAAGGTTTTATACATTTTTTTTTGTGTGTTCCTTTTTTATTTTTTGTGTTTGCTGCATTTGACTTTAGTTTCAGTTGCCCCTCGACTGCTATTTGCTTTGGCATTCAGCTCTGGCAACAATTGCAACAGCCGAGCGCCGGCCTCTCCAAGGCACAGCTCGTTAGCGCTCCTCCTGGTGATTCTGCCCTTGCTGCTGCTGTGGCTCCTGCTGCTGCTGTTGCTGCTGCCCAGTCACTCTCTGGGGTCGCATTAGCCGCACATCAATACGTATGGGGCACGTTGTTAGGCGTATTTATAAATGATATTACGTACACATACACACATAGCTGGGGCTGTGCCAATTTAAAGAGCAAACAGAGGACAGCAGCCTGTCTGCTTGATTCACGACGGCAAGAACAATTTTATGAATAATCGTCATTGAGGCAGGTCCAAGTCGATGGGAGAACCCCCCCAAAAAGAGGGCATTCTTCTATTCTGATTTTTAGCTTACTCGTGCCCGTTCCCGTCCCCGTTCCCGAGTTCATTAAAAGCGATTGGCAGAGACTGTGAATGAAGAGAGGGAGAGAGAGATGGAGAGCGAAAGATTGACATGGCAACCCTTTGTGTGCTCGGCTTTAAATTCCTTCCGAAATGCGCAACGAGAATGTCGGAATTCTTTCAGTCGTTAAATTAAAAGAAAAAATATTTTGTTGCTCATATTTAATTAGTTTTATTAATTGCCGTGGCACTCGTATTCTTGAGCTGTCATCCAGCTGAACTGCGGAATTGGCCATGTCCACATGTATGTTTGTCTATTGGTTTGCGTACAGTCGAGAAGAATGCCCAAATATTGTCTGTGAATATTCTGACACGGCGCCGGCGGGTGCCCAGGCTGCATGCCGCAATGAGCGCAGATTGATCTGGATCTGATATGAGAATGAAATCAATTTCGTTCTAGCTCCATCTCTCTCTCTATTTCTATGTGCACACACATATATCGCGCAGGTTGCCCTGGGTAGCATGTCAGACATCGCGGTGACAGGCAACACTCAAAACGGAGGACAGCATCCTGGCTGCCTGGCTGCCTGGATTAGAGGGGCGAGTGTCGGAAAGTTTGTTAGCTCTGCCGCTGGCAGTCAACATCCTGAACATCCTGTTCAGGGGCACGTCACACAGATCCACCTTCTTCGGGCTCCTCCTGCCACTTCCCACTTCTGCGCTTTCTTTGTGATGTGCATTATGAATTAAAAACGCTGCCAAGTTGCGGCATATAAATGGCCATGTCAACGCCGCTGTGGCAGCCTATTAAGTGCTTTTTGCTTTCATTGTTTCCAGCGAGCCTTTTGAGTGGCACTTGTTACACGCACAGCCCCATCCCACCCACCCAGTCCACGTCCACGTCCCCATCGTCTGGCAGTCAACAGTCAGGCGCAGGGCAGACACTTTGTTGGGTGGCTCACTGGGAAAACAATCCTTCAAGCTGCCTGGCTGTTGTTGCTGCTGTGGAAAATGGATTTAGCTGCTTGGCACTTTTTTATAGCACAGCATTCGCCTATCACGAGTTTTCTTTTCTTTTATTTTCTGGCATGGCGTGGCTTGGCTTGGCTGGGCTGGGCTTGGCTTGGCTTTTGTTTTGTTTGGGTTTTGTTTGATGATGTGGCGCGCCTAAAAGCATGCAAATGCCTGCCGCTAAACGCATTACAGACGTCTTAGTGCTCGCTTAACAAACAGCCAGGCGAATTAAGCCTTGGAAATCTTCAGCATCAGCTCCAGCCTGATCTCCAGCTGCAGCTGCACGCTTAAAATTTAAGTTAATTTCCCTCGATTCCAGCATCCGGAGGAAGGCGCACTTGAACAACAAATGTCGAGCCCATTTGGAAGCAGCAGCGGCGGCAACGGCGGCGTCATCATCATTGCGGGCTTAATTACAGGCTGCAGCGCTTTGTCTTGGCCGGAATGCGAGTCTGAGGTGCGCATACGTGACCCACTTCCGGCCGCACAAAGGGGGAAGCAAATTGTAAAAGATCCCACAGTCAAACGAGTCGGGGCAAGAGACGATGCCGTGCCACATAAATAGGCCCCGGCTGCAGAGGCAGGTGTGAAGGCTGCTCGAGTGAGAGTTGTCATGACATTTGCTGCTACCGCGCCTCGCCTTCATTATGCAGCTCTCCCCACTACCTCCCTCACCGCCTCCCTGCCGCTGCCTGTGCGAGTGCAAGTTGGCCCTATTTCGTCAGCTCCGACGAGGCGTCGCGTCGTCGCTTTTAAATCTTGGCTTATTTTTAGCATAATAAATTTCATATGCAAATATTTATGCACTGGTGTGTGTGTGTGTATGTGTGTGTATGCGATGCGTCTGCGATATTTCAACCTGCCGCTGTCGCTGCTGCTGCTGCTCCCTCTGTTGTTGCATTCAGGCAGGTCTCCTGGTTTGGGCACGACGGCAGAGCCCCCCATTCGTGCTGTTGCCATAATGCATTAGAAGCGGTAAAGGACTTTATGTAAACATGTCACACACATGCAGCACAGGCCTACGGATGTGTGCGGCAGCAGTCACCAGGCACCAGGACAACAAGTAGCTCATAACGTGAAAACAGCAGCAACAGCAGAGCAGCAGCAGCAGCCCAAACGACAACAGGAAGGCGATAGAATGGCAATGGGAACAGCACCCAGAAGCAGCAGCAGCAGCAGAACCAGAACTAGCACCAGTCCCAGGCCCAGGCCCAGTTCCAGCCCAGCCATAGACTCCTGTGCACGGCCCAAAAACAATGGACGGAAATGAGGAGCACACACGCAGACGCGCACACACATGTATGCACATCCATGGAACGAACATTTGGTGCCTTGTTTGGCCGTTGTTCTGTTTCTGCCCCCAACCCCTCCATTACACACTTGCCCCCCCCTGTGCTTACTTTCCATTCACTTTCATTCGTGGCACGGCACGTGGGGAAGCTGCTTATTGGGTCGCTGGTTCTTTGCGGTAATTTTATGCCATTTGCACCTTGCAATTGCCGTGTGCCGAGTGCCGTGCGCCGAGTGGCTCCTGCCTTGGCATTGCTTTTATTTTTAAGCAAATTATTAAACAAATGCAGTTCGCTGGCAGGCAGCACGTGGCCGTAATGGTCCGGCGATTTGTTAAGGCCATTGGCACGTCCCCCCACTGCCGTTGCACGGCGCATTTCTTTTTCATTCATTAGCTGGCGAAACTTTTCAATTTGCTAGCCCCACTGGAGCCAGCCGCTTTCGATTTGTGTTTTCCATATGTGAAGCAGAGTTTTGCATGGGCTGGGCTCCTGCTGATTTCAATGCAAGTTCGGTGTTGGGACGCACACGTGTCATGTGGATGTGGATCATATTTAAAATACCGTTATGTCTGACTGTCAAATTTCCCATTTAAAGTTTTTGCTCAAGCTGGGAGGCAGCAGTGCTTGTGTAACCAGTTGCCATTCATCCATCCCGCCACTCGCCCCAACAGTGGCAACATGAAAACTTTTCCATTTTCATTTCCATTCCATCACAGGGATGGGAAACGGTTGGGTGGAGTGCGGCGTGCGGGTTTCCCCCACTTAAATGTCTACACAGGCATCCTCCTGAAGGAGTAGCAGACCATACAAAAGGTGGGTTATGACAACTGGAGCTGGAGTAAATAAAATAAACCAAGTTTGCATTTACGCAACTTCAGATCCCTTCAAGCTGCTGTGGCCATGCATCATGCTCCGTGCACTCCGTGCTTTCCTTGCTTTCCTTGCCGTTGGAGCCCATCTTGTTACGGTTACCATTTCAGGCAGTCCCATCTTGAAGTTGCATCTGTATTTGTATTTGTACTGCAGACAGCAGGCGGCAGTACGACGGGGCGATAAGATGAGCTTGATGAGCATCATCGTCATAGTCATGGGGGTGGGGCTGGTTGAGGTGGGTAATTCAGGTATCAGAAGTGGATAACTACACGCATGGATCTGCTGAATGGAGAGAACTGCATAAATTATGACTAAGAAGGCTGAGGAGCGGGCCCTCGGGTTTACATTTATATGTTAATATAGACTTTATTTATAGTTTTTGAAAAATTTTACAAAATAATCAAATATACATACACATACGCTTCTAGTCACATATACATTCAATACAGAAGATGTTCTGGTGTGTGTCGGTTATTGTAATGTTAATATTATTATAATATTGTATATGTAATATTATGTTGAGATTAAAGTAGAATCGTGCGACGGACGATGTGGTGGTCGCGTGGCGTCTCGTCGGCATTAACTAAATACAATTACATAACTAAACCGTAAATTACACATTCAAGTAATGGCATCGCAGCGCCTCTATATAGTCAGGTGTACATACATACAATATATGTACATATCCTCGATTAACTTTAGCTACCTTATCGCTGGACCAAAGCATTATCTTTCGACTGGGTGGAGGAGGGTGGTGTAATCGGATGTGGGCAGTGGGAGTGGGAGTGGAGGGGCTGTATCTATTGTATCTTTTGTTGCGATTACACATCCATTTACATACACATAAACATAGATTATGACTTGACGTTAATTCAATTTACTCTGTAGCCTTTGTCTAGCGCGTTGCACGACATCGCTTATTAATTACACATATATTCATATAATTCTATATCAATTTGGGGCTCCGGAATTCTGTTCCCGTTCCCGCACTCCAACCTATAAAAGCCAACTGCGTGTGTATCGTGTGTACTCAAATATTTTTATATTATTTGGAAATAAAATTACACACCCACAGCAATGCTCGTGCTGCACAAGTGACTCCCATCTTACGCGGATGCCTGGCCTGGCATTGCTGGCATTCCTATAATTTCAATATATATGTTTATGCATATGTATGCTATATACTCGTAATGTATGTATTTGCTTACGCACTAAATTGCACACACAATACATGCAGCTAGAGAGCATTTGTTGCTTGGCTTTGGATTTTTGCTAAAAACGATAATACAGGGTGCCGGAAAAACCAAACACGAACGGTGCGCGATCTGCCATCTGAAGCAACAATATCGAAGACATACATATATATATATATATTCACTTTATCGTGTGATGCTAAATATCTGCGGGTGCACTTCTACATGTATTTACATAAAACAACCTCTTGGCCACACCCTGCGTCGGTGTATGTTTGCGGATTGGATCTAAACACTTACAGTTTGTTTGGTTATACTCGTATTTACGGATAAAGTATCTACTAATATAGTTGCTAGCAGCTATTTTTGTGTCCTAGTTAGCACTTCCGTTTCCATTCCATTGCCATTCCCTTTTCGCGCCATCCTGCTGCTCCTTTCTGCCGCTGCCGCTACCTTTTCTATATGTACATTACGCGTTAATTGTAAATTAATCAATGCACATGGAAGTTTACTGTTTCTCTCTGGCCTCACTTCCTTTGCAGTTGATTAATTTACACGATTCATTCAATTGGTTTGCTTTTGCTTTTTTTTTTTTTTTTTTACTAATTTACTTGCATTTATGCGGTCAATTAAGCTACTTAGGTCCTACGTACATACAAATGTTTGCAAAAAGCTAGAAAAATTCTGTCTGTTGTCTGCTTTAAGCCATCAAAATGTGTCGTTTGTGTTGCGTGTGTGTGTGTGTGTGTGGCATGACACGCTTTGCTTCAAAATGATGCAAATCAGTGGAATCTTTTTTCACGATTTTGCTTTGATTTTAACATTGTATTTTTCACAAATTAATTTAACTAAAATATGTGTGTAGTGTTGTGTTGTGTTGTGTTGTGTGTGGTGCGGTTATTGCATATCCGATAATTAGTTTATGAATTTATAGATTAATTAAATTAACTATTTGCATAATGCTGCAGTTTTCCATTTTGCCATTTTGCATTTGCCTGTGACACACACTGAAGCTTAAATACATATATAGATATACGTATGTATGTATGTATTATATGGTCAACTGGCCGATCGATCAATTACATATATATATGTGCAGGCATACACATATATGCATATTATATTATTTTATTTTATTTCTTTGGTGCAGCTTAATCCTAAAAGTATGTCGGATAAAATCTATTTACACTTGGATTTTCTGAGTGCTCCGCTCTGAATGGTCTGCAAGTATGGGTGTATGGGTGTATTCATATGGTTAGTTGCCGTATGCATAAATGGTTCCTAGTTTGAACAGTTCTATGCTCTTTTACATTGATTGTTACACGTAGAATGTATGGTTCCTTATTCCGTTTTGGTTAGTCATGATTTAAATTTGAAATTGGTTTTCCATTTTTGGTTTTTTCGTTTTGTTTTTTATTCGTTTTGTTTTGTTTGCTTGAGAATCTTGAATTGAAGATGGAGAAATCGTAGCAGGAATGTCTATAATTACGTTTACATATATGGTATATATATATATCTTTCCTTAGGCTACCATTTACGACTAGAGTGTATCCTGCTGCTGCTGCAACTCGCAAAAACCAAATCCCAAACGATACGTTTTACTTTGCTATTGGCGGTGAGATCCGTAACTTAAATCGAAAGCAAATTATAATCGAATTTAGGCCAGTACAAGGCTGAGGATCAGCGTGGCCGAGCTGAGGGCCAGGAGTCCTAGTTTTTGCCTGTTGATGGCACTGCTCCCATAGAAGGTGACACTCAGATCGCGCATCTCGTTATCTGCAATAAAGAAATCCAGGCGATATATTTAAATATTTTAATCAACTTTCAAACATTCCGAAATCATTTAGAATGCAATTATTTGGAATCGCACTGGGAATGCTTTTCAATATGCATGACGGAGGGGCTACAGCCATAAAACAAATTGGTTGGGCATGCAAGTGAACCGATTGAAATGTACAAAAAGCACCTCTCACACACGAGTACATATGTATGTATGTGCAGATATATAAACCCATATAGACTAAGCGGAATTTCAATGGGGTATCCATTAAAACTCGTTTGATGTTCTACTTTTTGTTATATTTCGGCTCTGGTTTTTATTTCTGTTGTCGATCGCGGCCTGGGAATGGTAACGGAAATGGCACGCAAAATAGTTGCTAAACTGCACGGACAAATACACACGGACACGCGACGGACGGACACCCCACGGATAGGTGTTTGCAATTCGTTTTGATTTTTTCCAATTTTATTTCAGGATTTGCTTCGCTTTTTGTTGTTGTTTGCCTGCCCAGCTTAGCACAAATATTTAGATTTATGTACAAGGTATTTTAAAATAAATACAAATAACATGCAGATGCGAACATGCAGAGAGACGGAGATGTGAAACGTATAGAGAGAGAGATAAATATAAATAGATAAAGAGCAAGTTGGAGATAGAGAGAGAGAGAGAGAGAGAGAGAGAGAGAGTGAGTGAGAGAGAGACTAACCTGACAGACCGTGATTCAAAAAGGTGGACAGATCGACAGGTCCATCTGCAATTAGTACGTGGAGCAGTCGTTGAAAGTTAGGAGAGTTGAAAGTAGCGATAGTAGTGGATAGACAGGTGAAAGGTAGGTGGGGATGGTGGCAGAGGGAAGCGTGGAGCGTTGGAAGCCTATTGTGCCACGAACAAAATGAAATTACCAACGGTCCTGCATCGTTGGGCATTTAAATAAAATCCATGCGGGCAAATAAATCATTAACGCTTAAAGTGCAATCTGCAATCACAGGGATTTACTTTTGGCGCAGACGACTGCGAATGCAGATGGCCAATCAAGTGGGAAGTCATTGGGCGGCTTGGTTGGCTATGGCTCCAGATAGCGGAATGAGATGAGTGGAATTGCCTCGGCTGGCCTCACTGAGCAGCGAGGTCATTTATGCTGCCGGGAAAGAGCCGGGCCAGGCCAGAGCAGACCGGGCCAGGCCAGGCAGCTCATTTCATTAAAGCCGCCAATTAAAATGGCAACGGGCAACGGGCAACAGCCAACGGGCAACGTGCAACATCTGTCAATAATGACAAATGAGCATTTGGCCATTCAGGCGATCGAAGCAGAGCCTCAAAGGAGCCTCTCTTCTGGCCTGCCTGCATACATATATACCCGCAAATGAAGCCCCAGATATACATACGAACATGTAGTCCATGGACATGTAGTGGCAGTATATATATCCGAGGATGCGGCCGTGGCGCAGTGCGATTTTAATGAAACGCCAAGGATGCCAGGGACATCTACGTTTGCTACTGAATCGAGAAACTTATAAATATTTTATATGCTGCCTGGCAGATGGTTCGACATTATCTAAAGCAAACAGATCTCCCACCACATGCGGTGCTTGCCTTTGCCTCTAACAAGAGGTGGGTGGACCAGCAGAGAAGCATCCGCCCACAAGTGATTGCTGACACTTTTAATAGACAGGCAACATCGGATGTTGGAGCTGCCGGGCCGAGATACAGAAGGAGCGAGAGCTGAATGCCGGACGTGCTATCAATGTAGGTTGCATGTTGCACTCATGTTTGGACACCAGCAACCAGGGCAGCCTATCTATTGAGGCATCTGTGCCGCCGCCGCCACCGCCGCCATAGCCTCGGAACATGACACTCTTTAATTCTCAAATGCTCTCCAAATCCACTCGGCCTCTCGACGCATACACACGACGCATTCCACATTCCACACTCCACATTCATTTGGCCATTTAGTCGGTGGCCAGTCGGTAAAGCGGCTAAGAAAAATGGCCAGCGGGCGACGATCAAATGCAATGCCCAGCCATATAAATTCCCCAACTGTCAACATAAAATAAAAGCAAATTGTCAATTGCGGTGCCGCCAACGAACGCCGACAATTTTGTAATGAAAACAGACGTGGCCACAGACCCGTGATGGCACTGGAGGAGAGGGACGACGAGTGGGAGCGACGGAAAGATGAGCAGCGGCAGCCAGCACTCGTGACCATGTGGCTGTCCGGCTAATGTTGCCACCCGCTTCAGTCCGGCTGGGTCCAGGGTCCAGGGTCCAGGTCCGATTCGGTTGTCGTTGCGACTTTTATTGCTTGCGGTTGGTGGCACAAAACCGTAACGTCACTTGTGATTTCTCGTTTGTGCAGCTAAATAAGCGCCCGGCCATCGATGTCGCCGCAGTGGCGTGGCCTGAGCTGCTCTGCTCTGTTCTGCTCTGCTCTGCTCTGTCGCGGTGAGCAGCTCTCAGCACCTGGCCGGGGCCACCAACTGGTCCTGTCACGGCTCCTGTCTGCTGCGGGACCCACTGGCCGGCGACTGTCCCCCCCCAGTGCTCGACAGTGGACGAAACGCGCTTTTCACATAATAGCATTGCGGTGCGGCAACAAATACAAATGGCCGAGTGCAATCGACGTGGATGGGGGGCAGTCACAGTCACGGACATGGATTTGTTGAGCAGCAGCAGTGGCAGTGGCAAATCCTGCTGGCCGCCTCCTGCTGCAGCGCTTTGTTGGTGTTTGTAAGTACAGCAGGCAAATCCGATTTTTCGCGCAGCATTTCCGATGCTTTTGCGGACAGTTTGCATCCGTAACTTGGCTCTGGGGCTGGGCAGCGCACACAGCGAGTTTATTACACATTCAGCAAAAGTTGCCACTGCTGCAGGACACACGTTGGGGCAGGCTCACCGCGGATTTTCAAGTTTTCGGCAGCGACAGCAACATTTCAACAATGCTCCGCACGCACACATCGCTCGCTTGTTGCAAAGTGGACCACATGCAACCCCCCCACCACACCACCCCTCTCTATGGCTTAGTTTTAGTTTTTCTTTTTTTGCTTTTTTTTCGTTTTTAGCTGGTTGCGGATTTGTCATTGGGGTCCTGGGCCCCGACGACCCTTAAAGCCCCGCTTAAAGCTTAGCTCTGGCCAGCAAATTCTCTGGTTCCTGCTGCATTCTAATGCACTTGCCACAAACCTTTTCTTTCGTGCGAATATATGTAGGTCCACTCGGCACTTGTGGCAAGTTGAAACTTCAGCAACAGTGTCGCCGCCTGGTTCCCGCTTCTCTCTGCTCGCTTTCGTGTTGGGGCATGGCATTGTGGGACCTGCACTTTACATAAACATAACATTCACGTGGAGAATTCGCATTACACATCTCGGCGGCGAGAGCGTGGTGCTATTTTTGCCTGTGCTTATTATGCTGCCACTACAAACTTCTGCCGGGCGGGCGGGCTCTTCCTCTCATTTCTTTTTCCAGCCAGCTCCTCCTTTGTTTTTTTTTTTCTACGAGTACGAGTACGGTACGGTACGGTACGGTATATATGCCTTGAAAAACTTTTGCAACTTACATGCAAGTGGGAAAAAAAAGAAGCAAGCAAAAAACGATGGCTATGACGACGCTGACGACGCTGCAGTTGTTTGGGGGCCTCGGCTAAAGTATTCCCAGCGGCAACACAAAAGCTTCAAACGCACAGGGGCAGCGGACGGGGCTGGGTGGTGCTGCAAGGAGATACGTTGGCCGTCGGACTAGGACGAGTAAATTGAAAGTTTTTGAGCAGACGTTCAGTGCCAGCAGCGGCAGCGAACGCATTCTAAGGGGCATGCAGTAAGGGTCCACTTTGTCATCGTTTGAATGCCTGGCGTTGTTGTTGCTTCTGCTGCTGGTGCTGCCCCATGTTGCTGCCACCATTGCTGTTGCTGTTGCTGCTGCTGTTATTGCTATTCCCGTTGCTGTTGCTTCTCCGCTGCTTTCGCGCTGCTGCTGCTGCTGCGGCGCTCCTCAGTTGGCAGTTTCAGCAAGTTTTACGCAAGTTTCAACGAGTCTTTCATTTTCTGATATTTCTTCTAGCCAAACGTCCGCCATTCACACACATATAAACACAGCCAAACAGCACACACACACACACACAAGCGCACTTCAAAACATATACACACACACACTGACAGCCTTACTTTATGTTGTAATTTTATTTAACTTCTTTTTTGCTTTATGTCGAGTATTTTTTCGCGTGCACAAAATGCATTATTTTTTATGTCTCTATGTGCCAGAGTACAAGAGTGTGTTTGCCCCCTGACCCTCTGCCTGTCCACAGACCCTCGTGCTCCTCTGTCGTTACTATTACCCAGCGCTATAGATGATGTAAATAGTTGCATACCTGAGTCGAGTCGAGTCTATTGCGCTGCCTCCTGTGCCCCTGCTGCCGCGTGTGCTGCTCCTCCTCCCAACCAAGTGTCCGCCACGCACCGAAATGGCAGCAACAGTGACAGGACACCAGCAGAAACAAAGGGCACAGCCGTACAATGGCACTCGTCGAGAACATTAAGGGTGCCAGCAGCGAGCAACGAACGGGGGGGCCACGGGGGCCTCGTTAAAACTAAATGCACTTGAAGGGTGAACGGAATGTGGCCAACGGCAGCTCGAAGCAGATATGCCCTTTGTAGGTCCTTCAGCTGACCCAAAGGCCAGGATATTGTGCTATTAGAGAGGATATTATTAAGCTGAAAGCGGGCCAATGAATGCTCACTTATTATGAGACATTTAATATTGTCCCCGCCAATAAGTACTCCATAAGGAATGCTAATTGAATTGATTGTAGACTGGCGAAGGGATGTTCAATGCTCGCTCATATTATTGTCAGAAGATATTTCAGATATTTGGCGTTCTTCTTCCCATATAACTCCCATAACGGATATAGTAAGGTGTTCCCTTTGCTTGGAGACAACTTTTCGCTGCCCCCACAATATGGATAAATTATACACGATATTGATGGTAAATTGGCAAATGAACATTCATAAAAGAAAAGTTGTAAAAACTAATGAAGTGCCAGAGCTTTTCCTGCGGAAAACTTTGCTTCCCTTACAGCGCCCTTCAGCCTGTTGAGCTGCATCTTGGGAAGCAAGCGACCCACCACAGGGCCAGGGTATTATTGTTTTCCCAAATGCCATTGGCACCAGTTACCAGTTAGCTTTCAGGTGACTGCCAAACCAGCCTCATAAATGCGTGGAGGAGGTGGACTTTGAAGTGCATATGCGAGCCGTTGAATGCCCCTTTGTGAGTGTGTGAGTGCAGATCTGGATCTGTGACAGCGCACTCCATTGGCGTTCTCTTTTAGTGGCTGCAGTCTGACCCCGGGACTCTCTGCTCGGCTCTGCTGTGCTGTGCTCGGCTCTGCTTGCCGCACACGTAGCAAACAGGTAAATGAACTGGTAATATTTCTGCAACTGTCTCTTGTCTGCGAGTGTCTGCGAGTGTCTGGGTGGCAGGAGTCTTTGGCTCTGGCCCTGTCCTTTACTGTTATGGTTAGTGCCACAGTTATTGTATGGCATATACAGTATATGTCCTTATGTGTGTTGTGCCTGGCATTGTTTCTGTAGTTATGACACTCTGCGCTCATTAGTTGCCGCTTTGCTCGATTGCACACCATGATGTTGCTGTTGTTGCTGTTGCTGCTGCTGCTGTTGCTGCTGCTCTGTGCGAGTGTCCTGCTGTTGTTCCTGTCCGCCAGTGCTCTGGTGCTGTGGTGCTGTGGTGTGCCGGTATTATTGCATTGCATGCTCGGCCACTAATTGCGTAAATTGTTTACGTTTCGAAAATATAATGAAGTCATTTTCATTAGCACAAAGCACAGCCATCGCATTGCCACAGAACGAAGCTGTTTCTGTCCCAGTGAATGGAAGTTGATTGCGCGGCAGGTGGCACGAGTGAGAGCAGGAGGGACAATGTGTGTGTGTGTTTTGTGTGTGTGCAACCTGTCAGGAGCAACACGTCTTGCAGCCAGCGACATCGATACCTTCCGTCTCAGCAGGCGCAAAAGCGGATGCATTGCTCCCCATCGCGATCCCTTTATGTGTGCGGCATTCACGTTTTGGTTTATTAAATTTTCGATGCATCGCTTTGTCCCTGCAACATGCGACTGCCGCCTGCAGTCGTCTTCTGTGAGTATCTCACAGCGGCGGTGGCGGCGGCGGCATGTGCGTGTTTATTGCATATTTCTTTTGTTTTTTTTTGTTGCATTGTTTGTACTGCTGCTGGTGCTGCTGCTCCTGCTGCTGTTGCTCTTCAGCTCTCCTGCTGACTGCATATTTATGCGTTTGTTTGCCAGGCAACGCTCTGGCAACACAGCAACAGCAACAGCAATGGCGGCATTGAACTGTGAACTATTTGCATTTGTATGCATTTCGCATGGCAGCCAAAAGATGGCAACGCAGCGGCGGCTCCTTCACCTCCACTGGCCTGGCGCCGGGCAAATGTGCGTCATTTGCATGGAAAATCGCTTTTTCGCGCGCGCCACATTTTATGTTGCCCTTCCTCTCCCTCTCCCTCTCTCCCGCGCTCTCTTTCAGTGCTTTTCATGTCTATCGCTCTGTGGCATTGCCGTAGTCATTTTGTATGCAGTGCAACAATAGTTTTGCATATAAATGGTTTTCGTTTGCGCATTTAAATCTACCCACCTGGCGGCGAGGCGAGGTCTTGCGTGCTGTGCGCAGGGGATGTCTTGGTCGATGCACTGCATCTTTGTTTGCGACTTTCCTGTGCCGCGGACTTTGCTCTTTTCCTTCCCCCAGCACCCAGCAACACATCCAATTAGCGATGCCTTGTGTGCTTATTTGATTTCTCACCCTCATTATGCAAAGTCAAGACTGCACGCACGAACCACCCATCAATTAGTGGATCCACTATGCCCACACACACACAAACTCAGGGTATGCAGTGGCTGCGGGGGATGGACGTATGCAGGATTTGCCCATGCGAAAGGTTGTCAACTGGCAGCCAAAATAACTGCCAGCGGTGCGTATACTTGATGCTCGCATGGAAAATGTAAGATAACTATGGCAGGCATGTGCATATTTGTACATGTGTGTGCATTAAGGTGTGTGCGAGTGCGCCTTAGTGCTTAAATTATTACTGAAATTTCGCCAAAACCAAACGAAACGAAACGAAATGAAAGCGCGGTAAATGCATCCACTTGCCGCCTCACTGGTCGCGCGCTCCCTTTCGCTTCGGTAATACATTTTAAATACATTAAATTGCGACAGTTTGCACAGCTCTCTGGCCGTTTCAGATATTCCCTTTTTGTTTGCCCTGCCGCTGCGCTGCCGCTGCATTGTGATTGTTGCGGATTATCGGGGAAAAGCAACGCATAATACCAAATTATTATGCATGCAACCAGCAACAGAAAGCAAATACAAAGCCAAAAGGATTTCAGTAGTTTGACCATCGGCTAGCCGAGGCAGGGATACCCTCACACATTTGAGGGTAATCCCTAGCTGTGCCATACGTAACAGGGTGCCGGACACAAGCCTTGGGGCTTAAAGGGCATTGCTGGCCTTTGCGATAGAGAAACTGAAACTAAGTAGTTGCATTACTGACACTCACCATTCGATGATGTGGAGAAGACAAAACTGTTGGTGAGATCGCTCCAGCCGTAACGATTCCTGCAATTGAAGACCGTCGCCCGTATTAATTATGCAGCTCAGGAAAATTAGCAGTTATTAATATGCAAATGCTTGCTAATGAGCCCAGCGGAATGCATGCGGCGGCAGCAACGTCCCACACTGCGGCTATCAAAAATAACAACAGCTGCAGCTGCTGCTGCTGCTGCTGCTGCTCCACTCACCTGGACTGCACGGTGGCCTCGTAGTGCTGATCGGGATCCAGGCCGCGTACCATGTAGCTCATGCCCTGCGAATAGTGATGCGACAGGGGCATGGCCGGCAGGACCACATTGCGCCAGTCGTTGCGTCCCCAGTGCATCAGATTGCCGTAGCCGGCATAGCTGCCCATTTGCCCAACTCCGCCAGAGACGCCGCCGCCTCCTCCCATGTTGCTGCCAATGTGATGCGAGTGCAGACCAGAGCCGTACATCTGCGACGAGGAGGAGGACGAGGACGAGGACTGCGATGACGACAACGACGACGAAGAGGATTGCGAGTCAATGGCATTGCCAACGACCTCATGTCCTTGTGGCAGCTTGCGGTAGGACAGCTTGTACTCCTCGATGGGTGAATGCGAGTCGACTGCCCAGGAGATGTTGTATCTGCCAAAAGAGAACGATAAGTGGGTAAGTTATCGCGAGCAACAGTTGCACGGGGTAGAAGTCGGGGCGGGGATTTATTTTAGGGCGAGTGCAATCAATATGTAATTGTTAAATTTTCTATAAAGTTGAAAGCTGAGCTGCTGAAGCCAAAGTAAACGCAGGCACGCCAGCAAGGAGCCAAGACAGCAGCAGCAGCAGCAACAACAACATAATCAATGGAGCGGTCCAAGACGAAGACGAAGTTGGGGATGGGGATGAGTACAATGCCGGGGTTAAGATACTGCGTGTATGAGCCATGTATCCCCATCCCCACCCCTGCTGCTGCTGCTGCTGCTGCAGTCTTAACATAATGGCGGGCGCCTCCCCTTTGTTATTGGCTGCTTGTTTGCCCTATCGACCCCTGGCCACCCCGCCCGCTATAGCGATTGTCTGGGCCCCTTCCTGCTGGTCGCACAATGCGTCCATTCAACCGAAAAGCCAACAGAGTCCTGCCACATTCTCAGCTCAAGTGTAAATGAAGTTATATGGCCACCCACTCTGCGCCACTGCTGCCATTCTCCTGCACTGCATTGTGCCAGTTGGCTCAGAGAGCGGAGGGTTGGGGAGGGGAGGGTTGGCCAACTGCATTTTTGGTCATTGGCCCCTGCTTAAAGTTCGCTCCCCCCAGCAGCGATGGCTTTAATGCCGAGCAGGAGTCCGAGTCCGCACGGACCGGCACTACTTAAGCTCATTAGTCATCAAAGCTGATGGACAAACTTATTTATAGGCAGGCACAGGCACAGTCACAGGCACAGGCAGCGGCACCAGCACCGGCACTCTCCACAGCAACTGCTGGCATTCAAGTAAACAACTAATTACAAGACGTAGCTCATGGGATGCCAGAGTCACCGAATCAGAATCAGAATAAGGTCCAAGGAGCCCTGCTGTCGCAAGCCTCCATTACAAAGGCGCAACTTCATTGCTTTGCGATAAACTCGGCACACAATTTGAATGCTAATCAGCATTGGGCACACTATGGGGAGGGGAGTCCTGCTCCTGCCTCATTTCAGGGCATAAACAAGCCTCGTACGGCCCAAAGGGATAGGGCAAGCCCTTCCTGCTCTTCCTGTTTTGCTCGGGATGTTTTCTGTTTTCTGTTTTCTCTGCCTGATTATTGGGCCATGCGAACTAATAACTTCAAGTCCTGGCGCACAATAAAAACATAAAACGCCAATCAGAGAAACTTTTTCGCATATAGCATAAAACTAAAGTAAGCAATAAAAATGATTATTAACAATTGAAGAGCCCGTCAACGGCGACTGGCGCCAGTCTATAGCTGCTCTGTTGGCTCTGGTTTTTTTTTTTCGGGCGGGTCTTTTGGGAGCTTAATTGCCGGCAGCAGTTTCCGGCATGCCGAATCTGAATCAAAACCAAATGAAACGAAATGAAATCAGCGCAAAAGTTGACAACGCTTGGCTATCGCTACGGTTAGTTAGTTTGCCCCCCAAAAAGTTAGTTCGCTGCTAACCCCCGAATTATAATGGTCGTACGCGTACTTGCTCTGCGCGATATTGGCTTGGAGTTTGCTCCTGCCCTTCCCCCACTTACCCCCAGCTGTGGTTCTGCTGCAAAATGTGCTCCCGGCTAAGGGGCTTAATTCAAGTTGAATTATTGAAAGGTGCCAATGGCACTCGCTGCCCATTTGCCGAGAAAGAGTGTAAAGCTATCTAACTGACTGAATGAATGACTGACAGACGGACTGACGGACTGATGGATGGACGTACGGACCGACGAACTGACTGGCTGTCTCCCAGCTTGTTCGAGTGTGACATGAGATGTGAGCTTGTTTGTCGCTTGCCTCACTGACTCTCGACTCTCTCTCTCACTCTTTATGGTTTGGCCTTTTCTATCTGTGTCGCCCCGTTTATGTGTGTGCGGGTGTGGGTGTGTCTGCGTGTGTTTGATGACAGCTAATCCAATTAAAAGTTTTATTCGTTACGTATACGCACTGAGCGACCCAGAGGGCTGCCCATCCAGTGGGCGTCTCTCTGTCACTCGTCGAAATTAATCTAATAAAGTCACTTGGTGTGCGATGTGTGCATCATCTCTGTGTGCAATGTCTAATGGCCAATCAACCCACAAAATCCCTGACATTTGTTTCTGATTTTGCATTTAATTCTCAATTACGTAACCCCTGGCATTTCGCTGTCTCTTCTGCCCCTCACTTCTAATTAGCCGGCAAACTTCGCCGAATGTGGCACGTGTTCCGCGCTAACTGAAATCGAAGGATATCGCTGGGTTCTTACCTTTCCTTGTACTGACTGATTGGCGGTGAATTAAAAACGGCTACGTTCGGTTTTCCGCTCAACTGCAGGGTCTTGCGTGCCTTTCCGAGCTGATTCTCGGCCACACAGGAGTAGTTGCCAAAGTCCTGCGGATGCACTTTGCGTATAATCAGCGTGTGGCGGGAGCCGCGCGTCTCCATGATGTGCCGCTCCGTGGTATCCAGTTGCATGGTGTCTTTGAACCAAATTACCTGTAAATAATTGAAAACTTTGGTCAATCGCAGCGCACAGCATGGACAACTTGCTAACAACTTTGGCGGTGTGTGTGTGTGTCTTGAGTGAATGAGTAAATGAGGAGAGAGTGTATCTAAGTATAAGTAGCTCCAAGACCGACATTGTGTGCGTGTCTTTGTACCTTTCGCTTCTGTTTAAGCGGTTGAGGTTGCTTCTGGGGGCATGTCTGTGGACTGAGGGATGGGGTCGAGAGCTGAGGTGAAAGTTAAGACGATTTGTGGCGAGTACTTCCACTTCGTGCTGCTGTCACTTGAGCGTCAATTAAGCGTAATTCCTGTTGAAATTGAAAACCAGATCGACGTGCAAGGCGATGACTATTGATTTTCCTTCACAGTTCACAGTTCGCATTTTTCAACAGATTTTCACCACCCACCAGGCCACCAAGCCACACACACATCGGCTAATGACTGCTGGGCTTTTTTGTGGCCTGGTCATAACCAGAAGGCAGAACCCTTGCACGAATGGCATGGAGTGGCTTGGAATCCCATCTTTGGGTGGCATCCGAATCGTTTGTCTCTATTTGTTTGTTACATGCAATATTTCCCGGCCAACTCTGGAGCACATGTTTTGTGTGTCAAGTGTGCCCGAATCCTGTGCAAACACATATCCGGAATGCCGAAAGCCGAACGAAGCTGGAAGCTGGAGCTGCACCGTGGCCCGGTTCTGAGTCCCGAAACTATGGCCCGCTGACAGACGGAGGGAGGACCGTGCGTGTTTTGTAAATGAATTGAGCGCGCAAGTCGCTGGGAGCATTTTTGCCAACACTGCAGACCGTCGAGCTGTCGCCGCTTTGACAGGTCCCAGACAGGATACCGGAGGCGGGTGCCGGGAGCCGGCAGGGAGGCAGGCATTCGGCAGATAAGCAAGGACAGAACGCACGAATTAACAGTGGGCCGGTGGGTGCGGGGAGCAGAAGCAGCAGGTGCTCGATGGCATGCCACACATACCAAAATCCAATCTCCAATCCCCCCATACAGAGGGGAAAATATTAAAACAAATAAATGAAAAAATTATAAGAAGCCAGAGAACGAGAACGAGAAAGCGAGCGGTAAGCAGTGAGCAGAAATATAGCCAGAGATAGTTGTGGGTTCTAGACAGATATCTGTTGGTAGCACCCCGCACCGCACTTCTTTTAGATTAGTTAACATTGCCAGTGGCTTGCAGCATCATATTCCATTAAAATGGCTGTCAGTGGTGCATATGTGTTGTCATACTTTCCACTCACACAAACCCAAACCCAAACACAGCTACAGCTACAGCTACAGCTACGGATGCGGATACAAAGAGACACATCCACCCCTGCGTTGAGAGTATTCGCTCCTTCTCTGGCACGTTTGCAGTTGCTGCTGCTGTGCCGTTGTGCCGTTATGCCGTCATGCCATAAATGTTATTTTGTTTCTTTTTCTGCTCGTGTTATTTGTCCAAATTGTTGATGTTTGCGTTTTTCATGCCTCTGCCTTCTGTTCTTGCTGTTGATTTTCCGCTTTCGCCTTTGTTTAAGCTCTAGTCTGGAACCTGTGTCCATCATGGCCACAGCCCCATTATCATCATCATCATCATCATACGAATCCACATCTGAATTCGCATCAACATGGCGCCACGGCATTCATTTCCCTCAACCGTGCGTAACGAGGCGTAAGTGTTGACGTGGCAGAAAAATGAGCAGAAATTATTTTATTTAATATTTTCGACTGTTTCCAGAAGATTGCTAACCGAATTAATTAAGCAGCACTTTGATTGCCAGGCATTCGGCGATTGCGCTTGCGATTGATTGCCCGAATTCCGAGTCTGTGTGCACTTCATTAATAGATCCACGCAAATGCTGCGCCAATCAATCTTTTGCACTTGCGCTTAATTTCAAATGCTTTTGCTGCACGGCCACGTGAACAGGCGAAAGGAAGCACAAGACGGAACAGTGGAAGAAACTTTGCCCAACTTGGAAGCTGCTGCCACTTCAGAGAGAGAGAGTGGAGAGAGAGAGTAGCAGGAACAGAAACAAAAAATTAGCATTGATGAGCAGCAAAGCGAGAAATACCAATCAACACTAATCAGCCAAAAAGGGAAGAAAAGAATTTGCGTGCTTCTCCATTTTCCATTTCCAGCATTTCCCCCATTTCCAGCCATTCGCACTCGTATTCCATGGCTGCCTGGCAATCTATTATGCAATACCTTCCTCTTCCATGGAGCACGGAGCCTCGGCTCCCGGAAATTGCTGGCGGAAAAGTGTTGTTAGATGGGTGTGCTACTGTGGCAATGTGTGTGTGGACTTGCGGCAGCTGCGTGTGGAAACGCGCCAAAGAGCTGCCCGAAAAGAGAGAAACAAATAATTGCAAGAGGCATGTGGGAATTACGCATACGCCACGTTGGCACGCCAGCACGCACACACACACACAAACACACATGAACAGGCCCAGGAGTCGGGACTTCAGTTGCGTGTCGCTGGAGCTGTTGCTGTTGCTCGTCCTGGTGTCGCCGCTAATGGCCACAGTTTGACTTAAGTTGTTGCCAGCAGCAATTGGTCAGGACTCGGCCCGGGCCCTCGGGCACCTGCTACTGCGAGCTTCACCCAGGGACATGCTAATAGAAATTAGATAATGAAGCATTAATCACATATCAGGCGGCAGCAGTCTCTGTAATCTACACATATCGAGTATCTTTGCGAAACCTATCACTTCCAGGCAGCGTACTCACACTCGGAATCCCTTGAATCCCACAATTCTGGTCGCTACGTTGACTGCTTCGACTCTGCCGCGTCTCTGAGCTCCCAGAAATACACATAAAATGCTAGGTCATCGCTGTCTTCCAAATCCGTTTCCGGATTTTGTGCCCGGCGAGGGACAGACGGCGGCCAATGATAAGCAAATCAAAGGCTTGATTCAGCTGTACGTGGAGACCATTCTGGAGAAGAATGATTCGGCTGTGGACGAGCGCGGCGATTTGTATGCCGGAGATGCGGGGATTAGCTTCATGTTTTGGAAGCTGCACACATCGGAGCAGACGCGCCCGATGTTCCCCGATGCATTGCAGCATGCCCACGCCTTGATGGGCAACGCCAAGGAGAAGTGCAAGCAGCACTTGAAGCGCGCCTCGGACCGTTTCTCCTTTATCTGTGGCAACGCTGGGATCTATGCCGTCTCCGCAGCCATCTCGGCAGCACTCCAGGACTCCAGTACCCTGTCCATGGATCTGGATGTCTTCAAGACGGGCATTCCGTCCAGCTTGGAGAAACTGCACACGAAAGCTGGCTGCGACGACTTCATGGAGGGACGTGCCGGCTATCTGTCGGGCTGCTACTGGCTCAACGAGGTTCTCGGCCGGCAGGAGATCCCCGACGCTGTGCTGATCTCCATTTGCCAGAAGATCGTGCAGAGTGGCCGGGAGTACAGCAGGATCCGTAAGAGCCAGTTGCCGCTGGTCTATCAGCACCATGGCACCCAGTATCTGGGCGCGGCCCATGGCATGTGCGGCATCTTCCACATGCTGCTCGACAGTCCCTGGTTCCGGACAACACCCATCTCCGCCCCGGAGGACGTGGTGCGCGACATTAAGATCTCCATTGACCTCTTCGTCAGACTGCAGAACAGCGTGGGAAACTTTCCGGTGTCCATGGAGGACTTGTCCACGGGCAGGGATCCAGACCGGCGCCTGGTGCACTGGTGTCACGGCGCCCCAGGGGCAGTCTACTTGCTGGCCAAGGCCTACTTGATCTTCAACGAGGACAAGTACTTGACGGCCATACGGCACGCGGGCGATCTGGTCTGGAACAGGGGAGTCTTGCGCAAGGGTCCTGGCATCTGTCACGGCGTGGCCGGCGGTGGCTATGTCTTTCTGCTGCTCTTCCGCCTCACCAACGAGATGATGTACCACTACCGGGCTCTCAAGTTCATGGAGCTGCTGACCAATCCAGTCTTCCAGGAGCAGGCTCGCATGCCCGATCGTCCCCAGAGCCTCTTCGAGGGCATGGCCGGCACTGTGTGCTTTCTGATCGACCTCTTGGATCCGGAGCGGGCCTCATTCCCCTTCATGGATGTGTTCCACTAGTGTCTGTGTCGTTACGGCCCCCCAGTTTCACTTTCGTTAGTTGTTTATGTTAAATTTACGTGCAAAATTTGTTGATGCTCCACAGTGAAGGGCAGTGATTGAATTTAGTAGCAGCAGCAGTCCGCAAAGCTCCATCCAAGCTACAACACCTTCTGAATATCTGCGTGCGGTGAATAAAATTACAAAATTGCTGCAGTACATGCCCTCGATATCCCCCATCCGCCTAGCATTATCTTTTGCAACTGTGCTGCAGCGCAATTTCCATGCGAGCGCATCTTCTAATTAGGTTGTTATAGGGCTTCCCTCTAAACATCTACTTTGCGACGCGGCTAATAGGCAAATTTCCACTACTCATTCCGTGCCGTCGCGCCGCACAAAAACTCATTACAGCGGCTGCAGCTGTGTTTGGGGACGCCCCCAATGTGTGTAAATGTGAAGAAAATTACCAATTTGGAAATTAATTTGCAAAATAATTAAAAACCATTGCAGCTGGATGCCCCAACTCACTCACGGCACGACACAGCAGCGCTGCCGAGAGTGCTGATGAAAGTGCATGAAGTGCAGTGGCTGGGCCATGGTGGGGGCTCTTATTGGAGGAGTTAAGGGTTGGCGGACACCCCTGCCCCACCGCCACCCCCATTAATGCTGTTAGCCGCTGATGCTGATGTTGATGGCTCTGTCAGATGCTGCTGCATGTTTAATGCGTTCGACATCGATGACGGGGACAACGTCGTTGACAATGCCGCACTGCCCCAACTCCATGTACGTGCCGTGCACTGCCCCTGTCCCTGTCCCAGCCCCACCGCATGACGTTGATAATGATGTTGTCTCATCGCCGTCGCTCATGTTAATGACAATTGCTCTAATGACTTTGTTGCTGTCGCATGAGCAGAGATTGGCCGTTGAGTGCGGGTTACATTCTCATCTCTGGATTGTGTGCTTTTAGCGGGGGGCTGGCTGGCTGGACGGGACAGTGCTTAGTGCTTATTGCTTGTTTATGATATTCATTATGCAACAAATCGACAATATCAATGGTTTATGAATATCCCACAGACGGCCAGACTTGGGCTTGCGGTGCACTGCGTAATTAATATGCAAATATGCACATAAGTGCCCTATCCAGAGGCATCTCCATGTGTGTAGTGCGGTGTGGTTGGGTGTGGCATGTGTTCGACCATCTGTGGGGGTGTTCAAGTGTTCGACGGTGACCGCCCGAGTGCCATTCAATGGTCGCTGAATAATTAAAATACGCTGCCGCAGTGTTGCCTAGTTTGTGGTTTTGCCAACAGCCCAGAGCCGCCAGTTCGCGCTGACAAGACATAATTAAAAATGCGCGTTGCGGCTGGACAATGATATGGTTTAGCCCCCAATCCATACAAGCTCAAACATTCCTGTCGGATTCATTAGTTTAACGCCTGAGCGCACTCGCTGCAGACTTGCCGACTCTCGACCCTTGACACGCTAATTAAACTGACCTTTGCCCTGGAGGGTTTACATGCCACTGAATTCCTTAATTAACATTTTGGCGGGGCTGCGAACAAATCTGCATCTAAATCTAAAATAGAAAAAAAGAAACTCCCGCGTCTGGCCACACTTGAGAATTTATATATGCAGCGGCACGTGGAGTGCTTTTGCCAGCCAACATTGTGGGCATGGGGCGGGAAGGCTCGTTAAAGGGGAGCCCTCCGCCCACCCAGAAATAACGACAAGGAAGCGTTAAATTGTATACACTTAGCCCCGGGGGTTACAGAAATAAAAACCAAAAAAAACTCAATGAAATAAATTCAGAAAAATGACGAACTGCTGGAAATGGAAGTGTGTGGGGGAGCTGAGCTGAGCGGACGGCAAATGTAAAAATTGCATGCGGAAATGCCATTCTCAAAGACTACTAACTGCCACGCCCCGCCTTTCGGCCGTCAACCGCTGCCGTCAGTGGCATGCACCATGCAAAGCAGGAGGCGGGGCACGTGCTGCAGACGGGTTTTAATGAAATATGTCGGACAGAACAAATATAAAGCTACAGCGCCAGCTCCAGTCTAGCTCCAGCTCTGGCTGGGCTGGCAAATAAATAGTTGCGCTCTGCTCTGCTTTTCCCTGGAAAGCAGTCAACTCTTTGCGGCCACAAAACGAGGGGCAGCGGGCAGAGCAGCATACGAAAAAACGAAAATGTTAAAAATTAAATAGCATAAAAACTTAATGCGCTGTCGAAATTCGGGGAATGGGCGTGCCTTCCAGTCACTCCGCAGTCACGGCGGGAGTCACGGCCAGCAAAAACGAGGCGAAAATGGGAATGGAAGTGTGGCCTCGGGCTCCCCAGCTTTGGATACACTTGCGGATACATTTGTACTGGGGAAACAGCATGAAACAGATCCGATTATCATCAACTTTGGCTAAGATATGTTACTCACAGAGACATTCAGTATAAAAGCTATAGAAAGCGTAGTCTGATTTAAGTAAAAAGTGTGATCAAAAGTAAGATAAAGTAAAGCTTATGCCAGTTGGATTTAAAGCTAGTTTTAATGGGCACACAATATAGCATAAAAATGCTTAATCTTCCCCAATTTCAAACAGCTCCCACTGACCAGTAATACCCGCCGAAAGGGTATGGCCAACATGGAACGAAACAATGTGAACTGAAATGGGAGCTGTATAATTTTAAGCATTGACATTTGCGGTCGCAAGTCATTATTTGCCATTCCTTTGTAGCCATAGCTCTCACTCTTTCGCTCCCATTCTCATATCCTTTTTTCCAGTCTCTGCCTTGTCTCTCACTCTTTTTCTTGTGTGTGTGTGTGTGTGTGTGCTGCCATGTCATTTTGGGTTTTCTTTTGCTCCTGCTGTTTCTTTTTTTCGGTTGCTCGCCGCTTCTCACTTCCGCTTTGGCAACTTCCGCAATTTTACTTTGAATTATAGCCAAGCGTATTAATTTAAATGTCGACAAAAGGCGCAAAGCACAAAAATAAACACCAAGAATAAAGAGAGCAAGAGAATGACAACAACAAAAATTGCTATAAAAATTACTGCAAAAATATACGAAAAATGCATTGAGACACAGACGACATTGCACTTCTCTTCTCCGACTCCGGCACCGGCTCCGGACACTGACTCTCTCACTCTGTCTGGTGGCATCTCCCTTTCTCCCTGGGTCTATTGTGAGCGATGTTTGATTAAAATTATGCCCGGCGCCTTTCTCCTATCTGCACTTTGTAGTGCACTTCAATTTGCCTTTGTAGACTTTTAATTAATGCGTTGTACGGCAGCAGCTGCTCTTCCTGGGCTCAGCTCTCCGCTTCTGCTCCCGAACAATGGAGAACAAAGAGAAAGGAATTTAGGGAATGCTGACCAAATGCACTGGCTGATAGCCGTATCTATATCTGTTGCATAATCAAAGTCTTTTTTGGGTGCCAAAGTCGATAATAAAGCCATCCTGAATATTCGTACTCGGATTAATATTCCTACACATAGCTAAATGTACTCTCCAGCTTTGGCTGTAGTTGAAAAGAAAGCAAGCCGGAAATACCATGCTATATAGGCAGTTACCATATATATATAGCTGCACATATAATTTTTAGACTTTCAATATTCGCGAAATAATTAAATATATTTTTGTATTTATTTGCCAAACTATGCTCTCTCAGAAAACCGCTGGGAGAATGCTGGCACAAATATATGTATTACATTCATATATCTATATCTTTATCTATGCTTATTTTTAGGATTTTCTCTGTGTGTTTTCCACCACTGGGGGGCGTGGGGGGGCGTGTTGTACGTGTTTCCGAGTGAGCAAACGCGTTAATGAAAATTTATGTATGAAATTTAATTAAAACATACCTCAGGCTGTGTTTCGCCATGGACGATGCAGACCAGCATGGCCTCGTGTCCTTCTCCCGAGAAGACAACGGGACGCTCGACTGCGATTTCTGGCGAATCTGTACATCGGTGGGAGTATTTCGTCGGTGTTCCGGGGGGTTAGCGGGTGGGGTAGAAAGAATGTTAAGAAATTAGTTAATAACATGAACATGGCTCTCGGGGCCAAAGCAAAAAATCAATGGCCCCAATGGCCCCAATGGCCGGCAATCGGCGGGGGCCAGCGGGCCAAAGGGCCAGCGGGTCAGAGAGTGTAAATAGAGATGGGCGGCATGTAATTAGCACATGTAATGCCTGCTCTGCTCGCGTCCTCCGGGAATCGTCTGTCCGCCACTGTCCGCCAAATTACACATAAATTGTTAATAAATGTCAGAATGGCCGATACCACCCGTAAGGCATTTCAATAATTGTGAGAGTCAACCAATAAATGTCGAGTAAGTGTGTGCACGGAAGTGTAATAAAAGCAGTGCTCCGCTCTGCTCTGGGTGTGTGTGTGTGTGCCACGTACGTAGTTCTGTGGCCCTTTCCCTGGCAAGTCCCTGCCATGTACTTGGGTGCCGCGATTGCATGCATCGAGAGTCAATACCCGTTCGAAATCGAAATCAGTTTTGACATAAATTGAACTGACAGCGAAACTCCGAGCCGAGCACACGCGCAGCCCCCCTCGAAGCTCGGGTAAAAAATTAATTTGTTTCGCCTTTTCATTCCATTGTGTGTGGAGTGGGTGGCAGGCTGGCTGAGTGGGCTGTAACGAGTGGGGTGGGATAGTAGGGTGGGGTGGGGCATACTTACATAGAACATGGAGCACCACCTGGCTGGAGGCGGGCTGGCCGACGCGATTGTTCGCCGTGCATATGTAGACGCCGCCCTTGTGCCGGTCCACGTTCTCGATGGAGAGGACGTGCGAGTGGAGCTTCTCCTCGCCTGCAAAAGTGTACCATGAAAACCGCATGAAAAATGCAACTCAATAAGGCCGTGTGGCTGTGGGTGGTTTTGTGGGGCGACCAAGAAATGACAGAGCCAATTACAGGGAATCAACGTGCGGCCAAGTGACAGTGATGTCCTGATGCCGTCGTTCTTGGCAGCCCCACAGCTCCAGCGGGCCACCAGTAGCCAAACAACGAAACCACCAACAGAGAGAGGCATATAGATACACACGCCCACACAGTGAGCATTATATTTAATAATAAAGGAGCAGCCCAAGCGGTTGTCGGCGGACAAGGACGCGTCCGAGTCCGAGTCCGAGTCCCTGGCCGAGGCCGTCTCCTGCTGCTCCACAAAACCGGAGAGGGGGAGTACTCGTCGTATAATTTCTTTGACTTTTCATTTTTATGGAAATTGTTTAAAGTTTCTTTTACGACTATATTCATTTACTTTTGCTCTCCCATTTCTGGGACGGCGCTCACCGCCGTTGTCTTTTGTTGCTCTTTATGGTTTTAATTTGCGTGGCGGCCGTGAATGGTTCTTCGCTGGTTGGCTCCATGGCTGGTGCCGGGGTATCCCTTTGTCTGCGGGATGGATATTTTTTTTCGTATTTATGCTGAATCTTACCATTGGGCAAAATATTATTTTTGCGGCTCCAGGTCACATTCGGCATCGGATTACCAGTGGCCGAGCACTCGATGCGCACCGAGGAGCCCTTCTTGACTTGCAAATGTCCGCCGGTGCTAATGTGATGAATCCTCGGTGGCACTGTCGGGGCGAATAAACAGAAAGAACAGAGAAAAAACACATTAGAAATGGGGCAACATTCAGAGGGGTCTAGTCCCTGGCTTCCCCAGTCGCCCAGTCGCCCAGTCCCAGTGTCCCCATGTCCATCAGAATGTTATGCAAAGTTGGGCCCAGCAAGGACATCACACAATTTGAATAAATAAATGCGCCCCGAATGCAAATTGAATGAGAGAAAACGCCGTTTACGCGTCTCAGACTTGGACTCAGGCCGCAGGCCGCAGGACTATGGACTCCTGGCCAAGGACTCCAGTATGGAACCGCTGGGGCACAGTTTGATTTAATTCGGGACTGAACTGGCATTTGTTTATACTTGCGGTGGCATTATTTTACAGCTGTTAAAAATTATGTCTGCTGTGCGCCGCCGGACAGCCCAAAAAATCAAGGACAATGCCAATGGCCCACAGTCGATGGCTTCATTCTATTTTATTAACATATCTTGTGCATTATTATATTTTGGGGCCCACTAAAAAAAGAGGGAAAGTTCGCTGCTGCTGCTTCTGCTTCTGTTTCTGTTTCTGTGTCCACTTCTGCCATTGTTTGCTCTGAGCTTTTCGTGAATTTGCGTTTATTTGTCTCGTACTTTCTCCACTTTCGCTTCATTCTCTTTGTTTTATTTTGTTGCTAAAGCTCTTGGGTCCTTTGTTCGTTTGGGGGGTGCACATAAATTGAGGGAACAAGCGGACCCTCGCGATACTTTATTATATCCGATTTTCGTAGAGTTTCAGCCTGAAACTTTCTGGGAATTTCATGCAGAGTTTCCTCTACAAGGGGTTACAGGGGAAAATGTTCCTTTCAGACTATCGAAAAAACCTATAGATTCGGTAATTTTAAATATTCACACCATTGGATTTGATATGCACAAAATTGAGTCCTTTTGGACTCACTGTAAATAGTCTGGACATGTCCAGTCCGACGTTTAACTTATTTGCAATGAAGTTTGCCTGTCAAATTTCCATTCGAAATGTGGTCTACGTCTCAGGGCGAGTATCAGCGACAGCTCAGCAAACCGAAATCCACACAGGGCTGCATTTGATATACATATCAAATTAGAGTCCAACTGGAATCCTTGATGGCCTCTGTGGCAGTGCAAGGGTCAGGGGTGTCGGTGTGCTGCTGCAGCAGATTGCAGATATGTATCTGATTGGGTTATCATCAAATTATGACATATACTCGCAAATACTTGTATCGTGGCCGCCTCACACCCAATGCAATCAATTCGGACCCAGACAGTGGACCGGCAAACATGTGTTATTGATGCAATTCTTTCGAATCACATACGATTTGCAATATATCAAATAATATATTCGATTGCACTGGCCAAAACAAATAAGCAAGGCAGGGCAAGGCAAGGCAAGGCAGGGCTCTGTGCTCCGAGCTGCGAGCTCCTAGCCCTGTTGGATATTTGCATTCGAAAGAAAATTACAATTGATCACTGAGGCAGCAGCATGCCCGTATCTTGCATACACTCTCGTTTGTTGCAGCCACAAAATATGCATTAGACTATAATAAATCATGAGGCTGGCAAAAGGCGCAGCCAGGGAAGGACACTCGGCGATGGCTGATAGTCCACAGAAGGGAGGCCAGGAGGAGGCTCTCCTGCCTCCCATATCGCCCTGCGGTTGTGTGGCATTGCTACAGAGAAGCTTAGTCCCTCTGCCACATCTCCTCTTGCGCTCTGTCTCTGCTCTGCTCTGTGGATATGTGTGCATGTTTTTGGAATATACTCGTAGTATTTTCAATAATTTCACGCTTTGCTGGGACGGACTTTATCCTCGCCAGTGGATCGCATATTGAATTCAATAAATATACCCATCTGCATGCGAATCGAATGCGGGAGTGTGTGCCGAAAGCTCTTTTAATACGAGCACTCGATGGCGGGCTGGATTGGAATTGATTTGGATTGACTGCTGGCTGGCTGGCATGTAATACGTGGGATTGCGGCATGTAATGTCATGCAGATGACGACTGCTTAATGGGTCTCAATCTTTAGACAGCTCTGTGTCGGTGGAGCTGTCTGTGGCGGCGGTGGCGGTGGCGGTGGCGGTGCTGGTGGCTTGCGGGCAGCTGGCAACAATTTTAATAAGCAGCTCTTTCAAAGCACTTGCCGCAGTGGCCGCAACAGAGCCAGCAGAGCCAGCAGCAGCAGCAGAGGCAGCAGAGGCCGATGCTGAGGCAACTCCAATGTCGGTTGCGGGCAGTTTTGACAGAGTTTGTTTCATATTGATTTCGTTATATGTAAATATGTGTCTGTGTGTGTGCTGGAATGCCTGCTAGGCTGCGGCTCTCAACTTCTGGCCATGGTTTTGTGGCATTCAAAGTTGCACACAGACACCACCCACCCACACACACATCCATTTGAATCTTGAGCTGGGAAAACTTTAAGTGGTCCTCGAGCCTCAGCCTGTGTAGTCCGCAGTCTGAAGTCTGAAGTCTGTAGTCTGTTGCGCAATTTAAATCCATATTCTGTTGCAGGGCGATAAAGTTTATTGCCAGAGAACTTAAACGGATCCCAGGGCTTGGTATTTAATTGTGGGTTCACTTGGCTAAGACCAGACCTGCCCCTCCCCCTACCCTGTTTGAGTCCAGCCACCTTTCCTTTCCTCTGCTGCATGTTCGGATGGTGCAAGTTCCCTTTGGCTTTGGCAGTGTGTTGGTAATTTGTCTCAAGTATCCAAAGAAACTTTGCCTGTATGTGTGTCTGCTTGCATGTGTGTGTGTGTGTGTGTGTGTGGCATTTGTTTATCCTTCTTGTGGCATATAATTATGGCACACCTCTCCCTTCTGCAGCAGCAGCAGCAGCATCTTTTGTTAGTGTACAAACATTGTTGTTCCACCCATTGTGCTGGCAGAATGGAACTTGTGTTGGCCAGCTGCCCATAATTAAAGGCTGTCCCTGCCCCTCAGCACCTGCCACTGCCACTGCCACTAATCGTGCCACTGCCCCTGTCTCTGTCCCATGTAGCCACATCCGTCTCCGTCTCCGTCTCCATGTCCGTGTCCGTGTCCGCCTGGGTGTTCGTGAACAGTTGTTTTGGCATATTGTGCATATAAATCACAGAAATGAGGCTTCATTTTCCATGCCACACCACACAACAACACACACAACACAACAGAACACAACCCAACACGACACCACACCACACGACAGGACAGGACAGGCAATGCAATAATTATGGCTTCCGGTTCAATGCTTTTATTGTCATCGATACTTTAAGTGGATGAGAGACCCCACCTTGGACTTTAGCGCCGTCCTGTAATTACCTGCCTAATTGCCACATTCGGTGGCATTTGAACTATCGAGAAATCCTAGTCGAGTGCGGAATAATTGTAATTGGCGATGCACCCAGTCACCACCCATTCAGCCCGCAACAATGCGAATTAAAGTCACGCACGGAATGCATTTAAAAATCCATGTATCAGATGGCCAATGGCTGATGCCTGATGGCTGATGCCTGATGGCTGATGCCTGATGGCTATGGCTCTGATAAAAATGTGCAAATTGCCGCAATGGCTGACCGCAACTGCCACCGCATAACATAATGTTTTGCGGTTGGATTTGGGCGAGCCACACGGCCCAAACCGAGCTGAACCACAACACATCGATTCGATGCCCTACTGAGTGGCAACAGACACAGACTGGCACTGCCACTGGCACAGCCACTGGCCCAGCCACTGGCTAATGGATGCATTTTGCATGGTGTGGGTGGTGCATGTGGATGTGGGCGGTGTCGAAGGCCTAATTGGTTTTATTAAACGCCATATGAATAATGCTGCAGCTGCAGCTGCCGCAGCGCAGGTTGAATTAATAAAAATGCTTTTAAGCCAAAGCCAAAACCAAAGCTGCAGCTGCAGGAAAGCTACAGCTTGGGTGGCATGCAAATGCAACAGTCCTTGACACGGTTATCCTGCCCTCTATTGACACTTGGTCAACAGTGTCAGCAGAGCAGTCAGCAGCTGGGATGAGCAGGGCAACCTTGGCAGCACAATCCACGGACACATCAAATATTTAAGCTGCAGCGGTTGGGCGTTAGGTGAGAGAGCCAGGCATGTGGTTCTCATGTAATTATGTTGGCGCCAGGAGAGAGAGCGAGGGAGAGACAGGGCAGAACAAAGCACTGAGCACAGAGCACAGATATTAATGTTTGGGCCATATTAAAAGATTTGTCAACGGGAAAAGTTTTGGCCATTGCCTCCGGCCAGGCCTCCGGGCGAGGGCATGGATCGACTGGATTCGGTTGGTCCATTTTTTGGCCATCGCCGGGGCTAATGCCTTTGTAAGTGCGCCGTCGCTGGCCAAGTGCGAAACTTTGGCAAGAGCGCACATTATTTTTTCATCTTTAGTGTGAGCCAAACTGAAAGTAATTTACGCTCGTAAAAACTGCCAGGCCGAGATGCCAGAGAGCGGCAAACTTTATGAAATTTATATACGAGTGGAGTCCTGTGCCACACGGACTCGGCACTGGGATCGCACTTTTTTTGTTGTTGTTGTTGTTCGGAGGGTGCTTCTCGGACAGCAGTGGGGATTGCTGTTGGTTGGTTGTTTGGTTGTCTGCTGTCGAGCCTATAAAAACTTCGACAGCGCATTATTTTTCCTTGTTTCTCCTTTGACAATAATGGAGATGGGTTCCATGGCTGGGGGAGGGATGATGGGTAGGGAGGTGGGGTAGGGCAAAAAAACCGAGCGAGAAATTTACGTGCGCTGCGAAAGTTCAATAAACGAAATATTTCTGGCCATGATCATTATTTGGCAAACGGAGCGCATAATAAACACATAAAATAAACAAAACTTTTCAATAATCGACTTTTTTCGTACTCTTTGTCCGTGCTGCTGCTGCTGCTGCTGTTGCCCCCAGGAAGCACCACAGTCCCCCGAACGCCATTCTTTTCAGGGGAGACTTCGTTTAATGTTTGCTTGCGGCGACGCCGACGCCCCAAAACAGGAGGATGGGCTGGCGCTGCCTCGTCGTATGTGGGAGCTGGCAGGACCGCAGCCCAGGACCAAGTTTCAATGACAAATGAAAAAAGTTGCCGCTGCTAAAATAAATACGCAATTTTTATAGGCGCCCTCCCGAGTAATGCTTAAACCCCAAGCAAAAATCCATGTATCTGTATCGGCTTAAAGGCCGCTTTAAAGCCAGCAATAAAACTATTTCTCAATAATTTTACAGCTCTCAGCGGGAGAGAAAAGTAAAACAAATGGCGGAGTGACCTGAGAGCAAAGGGAGGTGCAAGCTGGAAGAAATGGAGTCTAGATTTGTGAGAAAGAAGTGGAAGATAGAGTGGAGATGGAAGCAGGAGAGGCAGAGGGAAAGAGCAGAAAAGGCACAAGGAGACAGAGAGAGAGAGCGAGTCCGTGGAGAGAAAGTTGGAGATGTTCAGCGCACTTCGGAGATTTGGGGAATTGTATCGCAATTTGCATGCGCCGCACACAGGCCAGCGGAAGGCACAGGAAAAGAGAGTTAAAAGGCAAGTGTTAGCAATGCAGAAGGCGTGGCAGTCGCACACACACACACACACACACACACACACACAGGGGTATGCAAATAAAGGGCAACATTGTAATTGGAGGGGGGAAAATATATGTAAATTATTCATCATTGCTGATTAGAAGCCCAGCGAAGACGCATGCCACAAGGATAAAAAGGAGACGGAGGAGCAGCAGCACCAGCACCAGCAAGGCAAGGAAAAGTAGCAGCGCAGATTGACGAGAGGTCTGGGGCGGCAACAAAACCAGAAACAAAGCTCGCAGCCGGAACCGATGCCGCTGCCGATGCTGGAGCCGGAGCCGAGCCGAAGTCGCACGCTTGTTAGGCACAATGGGTCCCCGACAGGAAGTAGTTTGGGCGCAGGACTGCTGGGAGCCAGAAAGGAGCAGCAATTTGCATCCGTTCGCCGTCTCCATCTATGGCTTAGGCGGGGCAGAGGCAGAGGCAAGGGCAGAGGCAGAGGCAGCAGGCCTGCAGCTGGGTTTGAGCCACAATTCTGGGGCAAATGGCAGATTAGTTTTGATTTTTTTGTTGGCCGCTCGTCTCGCTATTGAATCTGTGGCCGTAAAGCGGCCAAATTGCAGCGAACCTACTTTGCATATTTGAGTGGCCCAGACGCATAAAGCATTAAGCACCAAGGATCTAAGGATCTAAGGATATGTTAATTTGACCAACACACAGCAGCAGCAGCATCAGAGGCAAGAGAGAGAGGTAGATCTGCCCCCCAAACAATGGGGCCCAAGTGATTTGAGGAGGCTGCATAAATTTCTGCCGCCTCCCCAGCCCCATAAAAATTCCATGGAACGTCAATCTCTATCGTTGTGAATGGGATGCGGATACTGCTGTTGCGAGTGAGGGCGGGGTGGGGGCAACGTGGGCTGGAACTTTGCATAACAATGCCACAGTGTCGAGAAGTCAGTGCGGGGTGCGGCCGGCCTACTTACCCAATATCTCGACAGTGTGTGTGATTTCCCGTGGATCCATCGTGGCAATTTGGCAAATATAATCGCCGGCATCCGTTGGCAGGGCCTCACGTATCTGCAGGTTGAAGCCATTGACCAGGCGCACGCGTGGATCGGGCGTCACTTTCACGGAACCGGCAGTCAGTATGGCAATACCCCGCTTCCAGGCCACAACATAGGTGTCTGCAATCAGAGAGATGTATTTATAATTGATTAATAAATTATGTTCGAGAGTTATTAAATTGCATGGCAGATTCGAGTGGAGTGTCATGCACTGCAATGGCAATGGAGCTGGCACTGGCAGTGGCATTGGAGCTGGCGAGCTGGCACTGGCTGAGCGCAAATTGAAAAGTCAGAATTCAAATGACTCAATTACAGGACGCTTCAAAGGATCTAAAAAGGCTAGAAATTCAATTTGGCATGGACCCGCAAACACAAACACACACACGCATAGAGACTCTCAGAATTGGAGGCATAAACCGCAGACAGGCGGCATGAACAACGGCTGTGGCTGGATGAGCGAGACAGGGAGAGAGAGGAGAGCGAGAGTCAGACAGGCACTCAGTAACACCCACTTGATATCCGCTAATGTGCGGCATTTGCAATCATATGCCAGAATGAGAGGCAGTCAGACACTCCGATGCTTTCAGCAGTGCGGCGGGGCGGGCAAGCTGCCAGAGTGAGGCACGCAGGAGGAAGGATGCCAGCCAGACAGCCAGCCAGTCAGCCAGCCAGCCACACAACACACACAGAAAGAGCTGCAAAGAGTGTGTGGCATCCACACGTACACATACAGCAGCAACAGCCCAGCCACAGCCCTAGCCCCAATGGCAATGGCGTATTCATCGAACTCATTAATTGTGATTCCTTTTTCAATTTATGTGAGTTGCTCGATGTAAATTTGCGCGCGCGTGCAACGCGAATGAGCACGAAATAGGGAAATGGTTAGGCAGCAGGAAGAGCCGCCCGGGGCCGGTGGCGTGGAACTGGCGTTGCGGAGGACGGGAGGGAGGGAGGGAGTCAGTGTATTGGAAATTCGAATGACTGTGTACTGAAGCAGCCGGATTTTGCTACTAATGATGTATGACTTCCGTGTTGCGCCGCCAACGAGCGCGAGGCGTTCATTAAAAATTAAAACAATTTTGTCGAAGTCCCAAAAATCAAGAGCACGGGAAAATGATGTAGCATGCATCCTTGTGTCCCCCCTGCTTTAAATTGATTTCACCACGAAACGCATACACACACACACACACGCACACAGATGAACATTTACTGCGAGCAGAAGGCAGGACCGAGGTCCTCTGCTCGGCTGTAATAAAATGCTTATGAAGTCATTTACATGCGCATTCAAAAAGCGTATTTATTTGCAATGAGTTCAACAACATCAACAAGCCAACCCAAGAACGAGGCGGCACAGGTACACGAGAAGGGCAATGCAGGCGGCGCAGTGCACTGCAAAAACAAATAAATAAACGAGCACCACCTGCTGTCGTTAGCGTGTGTGGCATAGTCGAGTCGAGGTGGAGTCGAGGTAGAGTCGAGTCGAGTCGGAGGTGAGGTAGAGTCGTATGGTCGTATAGTCGTTGTCCCAGAGACTCTGCAACGTAGCAAAAGTATAATTCTTGTGGCACACTGGGGAGAGGTGTGTGCGGGCATTGAGTTGTGGGCTCAACACCAGGGAAGCCTTGCATGCATCCTGCCCCGGGCATTAGAGCGTGCAAAGGGGGAGGGGGCGGGGTGCAGCATGTACGTGCTGCCTGCAAAGTGCAGTCATATCATATTAGCCGCTTGATTGAGTTATGAATGAAGCAACATCGTTGGTGTATGGCCTCGTAGTGGCATAGTGCCAGTGCCAGTGCCAGTGCCCGGGCCTGTGCCCGTGCCAGCGCCAGTGCTGTGGCAAAGATATGCAAATTGGAGAAAGGTTTTCGTTCTGGTTTGCAAGTATTATTAGAGCCTGTCAATTATTTGGTTTCATTGGGAAAATGGGAATTGCAAAATTGGTTAATTCCTGCAGTGTTCTGCCTAATTGGTCCTATCTTTTGTTTCAACCAATTTCCAGCCGAAATACCTTTGGCCATTGTCCATGAATGACATGCACAATGCAAAAAGAATCTTTGTCAAAATCTATTGGATAGCCAAAGAAATATGTGAAAAAGTCAAAACGAAATCCGAGATGGATTCTGTGGCAGTGGCTGGGCAGCAAATTAATAATACTGTGGAGCATGGTATATCGGTCCTTTGTTCTCGAAAGGACAAGATGTTGCAGTGGCAGAAGAACCATGGGATGGGGTCAGTGGCAAGACCACATAAATTAGGAGTCCGGTTCATGTGTGGCACTGCTCGGGCAGGGGGCACAGGCACCGGCACAGGCACAGGCACTGCAACTAAATAAATTGTTAACTAAAATAACAACAATCTAACGAAAACAAGCAAAACACGAAACGCCTCAATTTCCGGTTTAAGTGTTCTAAACTAAATAGAAGCCCCCACACACGCAGATACACACAGACAAATGGTGAGTGGGCTGGGAGGCAGAGGCAGAGGCAGCTGAAGCATTACGACAACAATACATGCAAACAATTGCGCCGTTAAGCGAGCGAGAAGCCGAGCAGCAGCAGAACGGGAATCAGGATGAAGATGGGTCCTGGCTGTGGTTCTGGTTCAGCTACTGGCTCTGGGTCTGGGTCTGGGGCATAGAAATAGTGGCAGGGAGGATGAGGTCTGGCATGGGGCGGAAACTCGGTAAAAGCATTTCGGGCTCATGCACATGGAGTTCCACATAAAGCCGAGGCCTCCGTCCTGGACAAATGGCCGACCGCACGTCCTGCTATAGAGAGAGAGATGGAGAGATAAAGGGAGAGGGGGAGCGCTTGTTCATTGTTTACAGCCCGAAAGCCAACTTTTAGTTTTCTACACTTCACCCAGTGACAGGCACACCCATACACACAGAGGCAAACGGACAAACACACACACACACACACAAACACACACACACTTGTACAACCGATTCAAATATGGCCAATGTTCGCATTGTTGCAGCGCTTTTGTCTGTTTGCTTTTGGCATACTGTGCGTATGCGCAATATGGCAGTAATGGTCTGCTTTTGACCCGTTCTGGCCAGCTTGGAGCAGCTGTAAGCCATGTTTTCTTGCAGTGTAAGGGCTGCCACAGCGGACCAAAGGCCGACCAACGGACATGTTGTTTGTCTGAGCGCAATTTATTGCATGTCGGAAAGGCCAATATTATAAGATGATGACCCCCGAAGATAAACGATGTTGCGGCTTAGCCGCCGCAGAGTAAACTAGAGCGGAGAGGTGCGGTGCGGTGCTGTGCGGTGCGGTGCTGTGCGGTGTGTAGAGGCAGAGACTTATCTGCAACTTCTTGTGGAGCTTTGTGCGAGTGTGTTAAGTGTAGCGTGTGCGTGTGTATGTTGCAAGTACGTAAAAAGCGAAATTAGAACTGTAAATGGCATTAATATTGAAACTTTGTTGCCTCCTGCCACTGCCACTGCCTCTGCCCCTGCCCCTACCATTTCCTCTTTATCCAATCCATCCCCGTTACGTGGAGTACTTGTGGGTCCACGTTCTGGCTGTTTGCACAACTTCAACTTTTGCGGTACGATTCCATTTCCGTTTTCTGGGCAATAGTTCCTCCGAAGCGGCGCGCAGCGATGCAGCGCCGACAAAGCTCCATCAAAGCGTAATGAGCGTTTGTATGGCCGCAATGACGGGGTTTTTGTGTTTTGAATTTTATTGCAGTCGAGTTTGCAGTTACGGCAACAGCACTAACTGCCAGTTGGCCCTGGCCGTAGCCATAGTTGTTAAATGTTTTTGCTGCCACTTTGTTACCACTGTAAAACTGTACTCCTGCCTCGGCCGCAGTAGCCGCAATGAAAAATTCACACGACACTCGGCAGCATAAAAGGCTTTGCATGCAGACAAGTTGAGCAGTGGCTAAAACGGCCAGAGCAATTAATTAGCCGATTTAGAAGAGCTTAAAACGGGCAGCACTTAAAAATGGAATCGCCGTGGATTTGCCATGAAAATATTATGAGCTCGAATCGAATCGAATCAAACTGAACGAATTTATTGGCCCCCAGAGTGGAAGTAAGTGAACCTAACGACAGCCAGGGACAGTGGCAGGCCATGAATATTTTAAGAACTCCACAAACACAAGAGCATAAATTATATAATAATATTTACTTGCCACAAAAAGCAAAAAACAACAAACTGATTTGCAAGGATTAACACGAAAATTTCCTAAGCAAACGACAGGAGTCTAATCGAGTACAAAAGAAGTGACAGGACTGGTCGTTGTTTGTGCTTGCCTTGGCCCAAAAACATGGGCCACATTGCACATTAAAGCCAGCCCAAGTGTGGGCTAATCCTTTGGGATGCAGTTCTGTTTTAGCAGAATAATGCGAATATCAGTGCTTATGATTTCCCTTATGCAACATTTGCCATTTACGTCATTTGGAATTTTATGGAATTTTAGAGTTACATAAATGCACATTTAGTGGGAGGTTTTTCCCATAATTGCATTCCCCCTTTGAGACTTTTGGCCAACTAAGCAGCTTATGCAGCTGCTCACAGTTAATGTACCCGCTTTTCAGTTCTTTCAGGGCAGCCAGGGTATTGCTCTCGAATGAGGTTTGTTTGGCCAAGTGCGAATATTCTGTTGTAGCACAACCCCAGGCGATGCACAAGAAAAGCAGTAGATGGAAAAGAGATAGCAGTGAAGGAGAACGAAGAGGGGAAGGTCTACGAGGTCTACTTAAGGCGGCAGTAGAGCCATCAGCAGAGTAGCAAATGCAAAAACAAACAGAAAAATACACAAGTTTCTTGCGTGCCAGACATTGAAGAACAAATAAAAATTCAAATGAAATGAAATGATAATGATGAAATGCTTCACTGTTTATCCACAGATAGAGCTAGAGCGACGATGACTATCGTTCTGTCTGAGTGTCTGTCTGATTGTCTGCGGAGCAGCAAACACAAACGAGTCAAAAGATTACTCCTTGCGAGTGCGGAGCTCTGTAATAAGTGTTTAAAGGAATTTTCATATAATATTTAAATGCTGACAGACACACGCACGCACGCTCCCATCCTTTGTGTGATTTTTGCTCATTCGTTTCGAATTTTTATGAGCCTTGCATCCCCATAAAACGAAATGAAAATGCGCATAAATTGTGCTGAGGAGTACTCCGTTTTAGTGGGGTTTTAAAAATTCTATCAATTATTTTTTTACACTTTATGGGACACGACCATGAAAAGGGGACACGATGAGCATCACCTGGCAATCGTTTTCAAAAGCTAATCATATTTAAGGCGGGATCGGGAGGGGTCTCCTCCATAAAGCATGCGTTATTAAAAATATGAAATCGCGCTGCAGCTTCACTTTTTAATTATTACGTTTAAGTCGCGAGGTGCTTGTGGATCTCTCTGGGGCTCTCTGTACTTTCTGGGTCTCTGTCTGTAATGAAATTGTCGTATGGGCACTTTATTAGCATAATGCGGCATTAGTCGGGGACAAACTGGGGCGGCTCCGACTCCCCATTCCCGATCCCGGAGTAAACCAACGCCCAGGCAATTTATTTCCCCCCAGTCCTTTTGTTTTCTTTTTATATTTACTTTCTTGTGCTTCGCTCTGTACTTTCTTTTTCTTTCGTTTCTTTTCTCGTCTCTGTGTTAGTGTTTTTTTTTTATTATTAGTACCCAAATGCCCGCAGCTATAATTTTGTTGCAGAAAATTGTCTATGTATCGCATCCTCAGTGTCTGCTTCGTCTTCATCTTGGTGCTGGCACGAGTCCTCGTCTGGCTGCTGAACCTCATCCTTGTCCTCCTTGTCGCCGTTGTCAGAGGCAATGAAGTGCATGAGAAACGCAAATGAAATTCTTTGTTCTGTATTTCTTTTCCTTATAAAAGGAATGCTTCGACCGCAGCCATCCCCCATCCACAGTGCTCGGGCACATATGTATCTGCGAGATACACATACTCGTATATCCGTGCAATACATAAAATGTGCTCCAAGTGTTTGGGTCCAAGTTTTTTTGTAGCATTTTGTTCTGACCATCTTCACGGCCTGTGCTGGGTCTTTCCTCTTCTTATATTTTATTCCTTCTGTGCTTCGTTCCGTTCTGCTCCCTCCCCACCAGCTTTTGGCCTGGTCGAAAGGCGGCTGGCTGTTGCTTATGCTAAATCCTGGTTATGTACAAATAATCTCGCACACACGACCGCATTTAAATTGAAAAACGTGCATGGCCACTGCCACTGCCATTGCCATTGCCACTGCCACCCACTGGCAATGCCCGACCGACTTGAGTGGAGCGAAAGACCGCAACAAAAACGCCATAACCACTACCCACATGTCTTGGCTCGGACACTCGTCAGAAGGCGACTGTCCTCCGCTCTTCTCCTTCGTCCCACTTTCGTACTCGCCGTATACCGAAATCCATTCTGTTTTTCTGTGGTCGAAATGGACCTGGACTTGAGACCCGTCCCCCGGCCATGGGATTAATGCATAGTTGCGGGCAAGCTGGCCAGCGCATAATGCCGGCTTAATTATGTATGTATGTGTTTAGGAAACCCTCGACCGCAGAATTTAAATGCAAACGGCGTGGTCGGAATGGAATTTCAGTCAAACTTATGCAAACCCAAAACGGATTGCTTTCAAGATTTTTGAGAATATTTGAAAAATGTCAGCCGTGCAGGACATTGATGAGAAGTGCATGAAAAGAACGCGTAGTGTGTAGTGTAGTGTTCGCTGAATACATTTACATGGGATGGATGACCACCAATCGGGTAGCTGGAGCTTTCACTCTTACACTTACCCGTATTGGCCACTTCGCAGGGCAGCACTATTGTCTCGCCGGTGATGAACTTGAAGGTCTCCGAACGTGATATAAACATGGGCTCGTTCTTCGTCATCATGCTTTGGGCAGACACTGCAAAACAAATAGTGAGAGAGAGAGAGAGAGAGAAAAGGAGGATATTAATATCAAATGCTTTTTGGTATTTTCGTTTAAAATATATAAAACAAATTACTCAAAATATTATTACTCACGTCCCAAACACACACAGACACACACACACCGACACTCTGGGGTTTTACGAGCTTGTGCACACACTCAGGACAGCATCATCATCATCATGGACATCATCGTCAGGATGAACATGGTGTGTCCATGGCACAGAGTGTGTGCGTACGAGTGTGCTTGTGCCGTGTGCGTGTGCTGGTCGCTCTAATTGGTTTAGTGCATTTAAGAATATTTGTCAAATGTCGGAAAGTTCATAAAGAGCATTTTATTATGCCCATCCATATGAAAGTTGTCAAATTTACGCAGTGGCAAGAGTCCGTAGCAGAGCTCAAGGATTCCAGGAGGGTGGCAGGGAGGTAGGCAGGGAGTTAGGGGAAGTGGCTAAGTAATTTAATGCACTTGCTGTTGATTTGCTAATCAATTTTATATGTCAATCTCATTGCAACTCTTCTCTGCTCTTCTTGTGTGGGGGGGCCAAAGAGACTTTAGTTAACTGCCTGTGAGATATTATCTCAATGTGTGGGTGCGTGTGTGGTGTGTGGTGTGTGTGTGGTGGGGGCTCAAAGTGTTAAAATGCACTTAAATATTAAAGCTTACTTTTGGGCCGCTGCTATGCTGTGCTGCTGAGCAGTGGCATTAATTTAATTGTTCGCACAGCCACTCACACGCCTGCCTCACCCCAATCTCTGCTCTCTTACTCCGAGTGAGAGTCGCACATTTGCGTATCATGAATGTCGTGTGTCATGCATAATTAATGCAACCCCATGGCGACCACATCAAAGGCCTCTCGCCAGTGCCCATGCCCGTGGCCGAGCCGGAGCCAGAGCGTGGGCGTGGGCGCCCAGCATTAGTATTCGTGTATTTATTTGGTTTTGTAATTAAACAATGATTATTGCATAAATAGCCAGGCATTGCGGCCGGCCTCAATTAAACTCAATTAAACCGTGCCCCAGCCATCATGCGTCGGACTTTTGGGGCGACTCCCAGATGCCAGCGGATACGCTCATATCCGGTTACAAGGTAATCGATTACGTTCCTTTTTTTGTTGTTTGTTGCTTTTTTTTTTTTTGGTTTGGTGTGACAAAGCAGAATGTGGACACAGTTCTAGACACAGAGATACGATTACGAGCTGCGACTACACGGGACACACTTCCGCTGTGGGCAAGCAGTGGGGCCATCAAGGAGCTCGTGGGAGCAGCAACAGCAAGAAAAATTGTGCGTCAGCTACGTACAACGTCAATGGGAAGCGAGAGAGAGAAGGAGAGATGGCAAACAATTTAATACGTTTAAGCGAATGTGTCAACAGGGCAAGCTGCCTTGAGCCCTGGAGCTCGTAGGGCTCTGCCAAACGATGAACAATGGGTCACAGGATGCGGACAGGGCAGGGCAGGGCAGCAGCGGCATCGCAGGAGGAGCACCACAAGGACCGGCCAAGCACTTTTGACACCATGACAAGGCCAGGGTGACGTGGCGAGGCCGAGGCCGATGCCGAGGTCCTGGAATTGAATTGATTCGATTACGCTGCGGGCACAATAATGAAGTGTCAAATGTTGTATTTATCTGCTGTGGAAACATTCGTGAGGCAGGAGGAGAATGTAGGTAAAGCCAAAAGTCAGCCAGCACGCACTTGGCCAAAACGGAGCCACACAAGTGGGAGGCTGACAGGAAGCAAGACAGGACCTGGCAGGACCAGGACTTGGACTTGGACTTGGACATGGACTTGGACCCTCCCTCAATGCCATGTTTCTGGCATTTTATTTGATTTTTTCCCTGCTGCTTTTTTTTCCGGTTTTCTTCTTTTTTTCGGCACGGGTCGGACTGCTGCCTGCCTATTTGTGTTTTGTTTTCACTGGCTTTGCCTTCTCCTGTGCTGCTGCTGCTGCTGGCTTGTAAATATAATTTCTTTTGTAGCCTTCGTTCGTTCTCTGTGCTGTGGCTCCTTTCCTGTGACAATATTTTCGCAAGCCGGATAAAGGCGTTGGCAGCACGTGCCTGTGCTCCTGTCAATCGACTCCTTGATGCGGATAATAACGAAATAATGCCAGTCGAACAGAGCAATTTCTCTACTCTGGAGACGTTCGCCTCGACACTCTTTTGAAGTTTCGCCCACTCGCCACCCTGCTGCAAAGGGTTTCCGGCAGGCAGACTGTTGTCTGGGGATTGGGGACTGGCGACTGGGGACTGGGGATTCCAGTCCAGCATTCGCCATTCGAGTGCTAATAAACTAAATGACTTTGTGCCACTTGGGCACTGATATGTGGCAATGTCTGTGCGGATGATGAGAGCAGAGCTGACTCCTCTGCCTGGCACTAATTTGAGCGTGCCACAGCGACACACACACACACACAGCATACATATGGACATATTTCTGCATATTTATTTGATTGGAGCTCCGTCCAATTCATGAGGATCCCAGGGGCAAATATGCATTCACTGAACCGAGGCCCAGTGGGAAGTTGGAATTGGAATCTCGTTTTTTCCGTCTGGTCAGTTTTTTGCCCTCCCTCACCCCCCCTGGCCCGGTCTGAATGTCTGTGTGTACAATTCAATTTCAATTTTCCAATTTTAGTGCCCATTGTGGGGACTGCTCGGCGCTGTGCTCGGCTCTACTTTGCCACCCTTCTCCTCCATTCAGCAGAGGAAGTATTTTTTGTTTTTGCGGTTTGATATTCAAAGTTTTTCCATTAAAGTTATTCGCAGAGAATAAGAAAAGTTTGCAGCAGCACATACAGTTGCAAGTATTCAATTTGAGTAGAAAATTATCAAACAAGTTTTTATTCGGTTTTGTTGCAGGTCCAATCCGCCGCCCACTGACCTTCGGTGACGCCCACTGCCGGCGACCCACTCCTGGGGGAGGGCAAAGGCTCTGGCCCACCGCAAAAAAGAAAAACCATGCCAACACAATTTTTGGTAGCACGCAAAGTGCATAAAATATAAAAATAGTTGCAACTTCTGGCTGCCGCCTGCCGCTGCCGCTTGCCGCTGCTGCTGCCGCTGTTGTAATTTCGAGTGCTCGGCGAAACACCTGGCCGCGCGTCCCGTGTGGCATGCCGGAGATGGAGCTGCAAAACATGGAGCGACAAATGAAACGGCGGCGGCAGCTTGTTGAGCATTTGCCTGCCCGCCCCCTGGAGGCATCCTGGGAGCAGGCACAAGGAACAGCGACAAAGTGGGAGCTGGCAAAAAATGAAAATTCATTAAACGCCGCGTGGAGTTGCGAAAAGTAACTGAAAGCTGAAGCTGAAGCAAACTTAAATCCAGCGCGCTGCAGTTGCCAAGAGCAAACACGTAATATCTTTTGAGCGGCTACTTATCCCAAAGTGGCCAAAAATGTCGGCTCTACTATCGTACCACTTTTTCTCTCTTCGTCCATCCATCCATCCAACCATCCAGCCATCGTCTGTCTGCCTGTCTGTTTGGGCTGCATAAATCTCCCATATATCGGCCAGACCAGACGCAAAACCCAATTCTGCGGGATGGAGGGCAGGGAAATACCCAAATTCCGTGCAGTATTAAACTGTTCGCTGCACAAAGGGCAAACCGGCGATAGGCAACTGAACCGAGCTGAACTACCAAATTTAGCGCATGGGAATCAGGGATTACCTCAACATGAACACACATGAACCGAGCGCATACACACAATTTTCCAACTGTTTTCCGGGCGAAGCAAAGAGAGGGTTAGAGGAGGGTTGGAGAGTGAGAAGGCTAGTAGTAGGTTGTGGCAAGCATTGCCAAAATTGAGTGAAAAGCAAAGTTTGATAATGCCGCTGTTGTTGTTGTTTTTGTTACGTTACTTTACGTGGCACTGGCTTCAGGACTCTGCCACCACATCCATCCTATCGTATCCCACCTAATGCCACGCCCATTTCCGCCACATGTTAAAACAATCTAAAAAGTTAGCGGCAAAACAATGTGATTGCAAGTGAAATATTCATGGAGTGCACTTTTGACATGAAACTTGGCCAAGCCGCAAACGACGAGGGAGCAAGGCGAAAGGCGAAGGCCATAGACGCTGCAGCGTTGGTCTTAGCCCCAGTCGCTGCTGGCCAGGTTTTCGAAGGGGGGAACAAAAGGAGCAGCTGGAGGAGCTGGAGGAGCTTCTTGTCTCGTTGTGGTGTGGTAAAGGAATGCAGTGAAGCGCTAATTTCACAGCCACATAGAACACGAGCACAGAATTGATAGTAAACTGTGTGCTTTCGGGTCCCGGCCAGCCTGCACCCTGCACCTTCTGCCCGCCTGCCTGGGTGCCTGCCTGGACAACCCACTGAATATCCATACACTCTCGTATATCTGCAGCACTTCCACCAACTCACACACATGTGGGCCATAAAAGTCTGAAGTTATGTTGAACAATTTTTGGCCAACTGCTGTGGGTAATTTGTTTGCTCGCGCTGCTGTGGTTTAACAACATGTTATCCGGCTTGTACTTGTACCCATGAAAATCAATAGAACAGCAACCGCTTCTCGCTCGCCCGACCGTAGCGCTGAATAAATTGCAAGTGCTTTTGCCCCTTCCTTTTTTTTTGTCGGTCGGAGATAGTATGCTTCAGTATTTATTAAGCATGCGCCCTGCTCATCGGCCATAGATGGATGCTTCTTCCGCAGCGAGAGCAATACGCCTTGCTGCAAATTCTGATGGCATATCATTTACCAGACACACACATATTCTAATACTAATACAAAACAAATGGACCAAGGCAATACGAATGCAATGTGTCACCTTTATGGCGACAGGAAAATGAAATCACGTTGTCCCTCACGTGACAAATGCTTCGGCTATGATAGATGTGACCGTGTAGCTACACACTTCCCATTCCTTTCTTTGCCACTGTCTCTCTGTGTATATACACGATATATATACAGGGTATATATGTATAAAGCTTTCTCTGATTCCTTGTGTTTGTCAGTGGCTCCCAGTGGCTCGGAGCACGTTCCAGATGGCCCCAGTGACGACAACACGTAGCGAAATGCGCATTAAATTGTGAAAAATGGAATTTCGGGGCAAATCAAAAGCGTATTACTACCGGGAACTGGCCCCGGTCCCGGTCCGGGTCCCGACTCCTCCCCAAATAAGTGAGACGCAATGGCGCAAACTTTTGCCCGGCGATGGCCGAGAACGGCATACACAAAAAACAAATCAATGTCAATGTCCTAATGTCTGGCAGGGACACCAACAGCAACACCACCAGAGTCACCAGCCCCAGCCCCAGCCTCCGCTCCGCTCTGCTCTGCCGTGTGGCATAACAACATATGAGAGGCGTCGCCACGTGATTGAGACGGGCCATGTCCTTGTTCTTGTTCTTGTTCTTGCCTCGTCTCAGGGCACATGTCGCCCATGAATATCTCAAAGCATATTTATTGACTTGTCGACGGTTTCGTCGCCTTGAACGTTGCCTGGCCCGCCGATCCACACCTGGCTGCTGCCCTTTGACCCGGCTCATAAGCTGTCAGAGCAACTTTTGGCCTCATCATCAGCGGCGTCAGCGGAGCCAGCGGCAGCACGAAGCTACAGCTTCCAGCAGCACCACCGGGGGGTGTCAGCCAGCTCCTCTTTCGCCGCCAAGTGCGAGTGGGGGTGGGGGCATCGACACGGCATTTGAGTGCTTGCTCGTGCATTAGTCAAATGTTATGTGCCTCTTGCCTCAGACTCGGTTCCTGTCACACAGCCAATGCCTCTGGGCCGGGGGCCGGGGCTGGCGCAACGTTTATGCCTACAAAATTTTCACACTCAATTGCCTTGGCAACCTTTTCGCAGGATCACGCGCCACGCCAACAAGGCCACCCTCAATCCGGCAGCTACTTAGCGAGTGTGTTGCATGCAGCACTACGCGACACCAGCACAAGCACAGATGCACACACACACACACACCTCACCCACTCAGGCCACACAGGCTGCGTGCGGGGGTAGCTTTTAAGGCAAGGACATCGAGTTTAGTTTCCTTTCTGGGCCCGAGGCAAGCATGTCGTGGGTCCTTTGTGCAGGATCTCGTATATAAATTGTATTTTTTGATTGTTGTTGCCGCTTTTGGTGACATTTTTATTCACTCGATTTGTGTGCTGGCATTGGGATTGGGATTGGGGAAGGGTTGGGGTGGCCCTGCATATCAGATTAGCGCATATATCATACGTAATGGCTTCCAAATGACGGCAATGATTTCAATTTCGCGATAGGCCCGCGGAGGGGTGCCTTTAAGGCTTAAAGACCCTGTGTGCCCGTGCGTTTGCCTCTCGGCCAGATGGAGTAATCAAATGTATTGCCAAATTCCTGTCTGCCACCGGGCTGCATCACTAAAAGTATCACCTTTGCTGTGCTCCGCTGTGCTGGGCCACAGTGCGTGTGAGTAATGCCACAGTCGTAGCCGTGGGGCACATTTCTTGCAAGTCAGCCTAGAATGATGGAACGAACGGAGCAGGAAACAAAAAAATACGCACTTTCTCCCCCCTCTCTCCTGCTCTGCTGCTCTTTGATTGCTCTCGTTTTTGTGCTTTCTGGTAGCTTCGTGATTGACGATAATTGACTGTCGCCGGCATAGGACATCAATCATGATGTCAAAATGGACAGCAGGCAGCATGTAAATTGCATACGATAAAAATGAAATTGAATTCGGTAAACAGAATGATAAAAATCTCACTCCCTCCCTCTCACTCTCTCACTCTCTCAGTCCTCGCTCGTTGATAATTTATGCAGGGGACAGAGGACACCAGAGGAGCGCTGCTTGGGGACATGGACATGGACAGGGCTAGCAATCCGACGATGCCCCCCGGAAGCGAAGCCAGTGGGTTGTCGTTGCCGTTGTCGTCGTTTTGCCAGTGCCCAGAAAATGCTGCAAATTCATGCTATTTGTTTGCCGTTTAATGCGCAACGAAATGAATTTGAATATATCATGACATTCAGACAAGGACACTTACACTTACACTGCCTGCTGCTCCCCCCATCTCCATCTCCAGCTCCGTCTCCGTCATCTTGTGCATATTAAATATTTCTGCGTGTCAAATGAAATTTTTGTAATTTCCGAGGTGGCGTCAAATGAAATTCACACAATTCGCGCAGCTCGAGAGCTCGAGAGCTCGTTCCAGGCGCAACTTTTATTTAATTCTGTGCAGGCAGCACCAGCACCAGCACTGCGACATGTTGCACGTGCAACGGTGAAAGTTATGTGAGCGCAAAATTTAAGCAAAACTCCAGGCCCCCCGCCAAACAAACTTGCCATACCATGCAAATTCTTAATGTTGAAGGAACGCTTTTGTTCCCGGGCAAACCCACTCTGGAGTGGAGGTCTAGGCCATCAAGGGCCCGTCACAAAAAAATGGGAAATAAATTGTCTAAAAAATCGCTGAGCAAGTGAAAAAACCTCCGGGAATTTACCGGACATGCAGCTAACAATTTGGGAGCCGGCAAATTCTGCATAGCTTGAAAAATGCGTGTATGCAAATTTTGCCCCGTTGCAAAAGGGAGCGAAAAAAAATGTATTACACTTGCTAGTCGGAAACGTGTAAAGGTGTGCAGGTGTGCGGGTTTTTTGCATGTGTGTGTGAGTGTGTGTGGAAAATGCAAGAAAATGTAGGTAAAAGTCGAGTGCACGGAGTCGGTTATTGAGTCGGGTCGTGGCCTAATTTTCAGGTCGCAGTGCAGTGCCCAAAAATGTGGAAATATACAAAGAACAGAGAGAGAGAGAGAAGAGATTGCCAGAGTGAGAGAGAGAGCAAAAGGGGGTGTATAATCAAAGCTAGAAAGAGAGAAAGAACAAAGGGGGAAAACCAAAGCGAGACAAGCTCCGTCGTTGTATGCCAACTTAATTAGGAGGTTTTTCCGGGCTTTTCCAGGCTTTCAGCAGCGCGGTTGTTGTGGGTCAGGTAAATACGATTTGCCAGATATGCGATGTATATATGCATGTATGTATGTGTATATGCCATGTCGTATATAATGCGATCCTGCGTCCGTCCTTCCGTACGTCTGTCTGTCTCTTTGAATGTTGGTGTGGCTGTTTTTACATTTTGCCGCATTGTTTCGTTTCGTTTTGCAACAGAATGAAGTGGTATGCACGCCTGCACACACACATGCTCTATGCGTGTGTGTGTGTGTGTGGCAAATAGAATGCATAAAGTGTGAAATAACCCAGTGGCAGCAGCAGTGCCACAATGGCGGCAAACGGGCCGAACGCACAAAGGGAAACAAATCGGATTAGGCAAGCGGAATGGTGAATCGTGCGACACCAGTGTGTGGCCCAGCCCCCATCCTCAGACCCTCTCCTCTCCATTTGTCTCTCCGATCAATGGCTGTTGACTGATTGCATAAATATGTACGAGTACAGAGACACTTTCGGGGCGCTGCAAACTTATGTACCCGAGGGCAGCTCTTAAAGCTCGTAGGGAAGGACCTACCTCAATCATCTTTACATGCGGGTCGGGTCGTCTTTAATGGAGGGTAGTGGAGGGTGTGTGGCAAGGACATGCTGAATTTTTTATGGACAGGCAAACCATTTAAATACTCCAACAAAGGCCAAAGCTAGAGCTGTAGGAGCCCCAGGGCCAGTCGCGCCCCCCGCAGACAAAGCAAAAATGTATGAAAAATGCGACAGGGCCAAGAACGCAGCGGTTCAGAGCTACAAAAAAAGTTGCAGGCGAACAGCGGGTAGCAGGGGGCATGTACTATATGTAAGTGGCCACATAACTTAGTCGCCTGGTGACATTAAGCTGAAATTAACCTTGTAATGTCACACGGACAAAGCCATTGCAAGTGCATGGCATAAAGTATGCATCCTCGCTCCTTGGAGGACCAAGGATGGACAGCCACAGCCCCTTCACCCCTTCAAAATTAATTACACAGCAATGTCGTAATAGTTGGCAAACTAGACTTAAGCGCGAGCGCCAGAGAGCAGTTGAACTGAGGGGAGAGCTGAAGGACGACCTTAAGCGAGGCTCATGTGGAAGGGGAATCAAGGCAGAGAGAGGACCGAAGATTTTGATACTCTTGTGGATCTCTTGTGATCAGATATAACTGAGATTGGATAGCAGCAGACACGTATATGTATAGATGATTGATACATCTGCTCTACTGCTCGTGGTACCCTCCGAAAGGGTATCCAAGTGCCGAAGGAATCACAGAACTGTTACGAACTCAAGATAGGAATTCAGGGATTTTGGGGAGTGTGGGGGGGGGGCTACATCTGATGGCAAGTGAGATAAGCAAACAAACGGCCTTGGTGCTAAATTTTAAGTGTTACAAGGACAACAACAATGGCGAACACACTAAGCACCCAGCCATCCATACGCCAGCGGCAAGAGATGAGGCTCAATCCCTGCGGCTGTTTTCCCACTACACGCACGTGTGTGTGTGTGCGTGTGAGTGCTGAATGTGCGTATCTGTGTGTGCGCATATAATTGTTTGCTGTTAAGTTTACGGCAACCACAGGCGGTGGCAACAATCAGCGACGCACATCCCCCAGTATTTGCCACAGTTGCCGCAGCCAGCAGCGATAATGCTGCCTCTTCAGCTGGATGCCGCTGATGAGCTGGTTTGTGCCATCGACATCGACATCGACCTGTCGTCTGTCAATGGGACCTCTGCATTTGACACTAATACCCCCACACACACGCACACACACACAGATACACATGCGAGTCTTATTATGGTAGCCCCGAAGTAGTTACTCGGAATGAGGCTTTGTGCTGCGGCCTGATAATTTTATTCATTCGATTCCCGGCTAGACGTCGCACGAGGACAAATCTCAAACTACTTCGTCTTTAATTACGCCAAGAGGCTGCCTCCACGGCTGCCACGCCATAATTAAGTAAGCGGCTTATGATGCACAATTAAACGGTTGCCTTGACAGAAGTTTCATTGGCATTGACGTATCTGGGGTGTGCCCACTCCCTCCGCCGAAATTCCCAATCAAAGTTGAGAGGCAGAACACGCATACGCCGCGTGAGCCGCACACGGAATATTGGATGCCGAGCGGCGAGGCAGTTGGCATTAGCATAAAGGCAAACGCACGTTACGCGCCATAAACAACATCCAGCAGGGAGCCACAGACAGAGAGGGAGAGAGAGAGATCCCGTATATATATAATTTAGGCAGGTCGCACCTTTCGTCGACTGGTCGTAACACAGCCATCAACCCCGGGCACCGAAGCACGTTTGATCTAACTCGGAAAAAAGGGTCAACATCTCCCTCCCTCCTCTCTCTCTCTATCGGCTCTCTGCTGGCACAGATTTCCACGCACCCATGAAAATTTCAGCTTACGACATGCCAATGCACGCACATAGCCAGGGCTCAGGATTCAGGATAGGACCAGGAAAGTCCCAACGCCTAACGCTGATAAAAATGTCAACACACAATTGATTCTCTCGCACTTTTGCATCGGGATCGGCTTCGGGTATGGGCTATGGGCTATGGGCATCACGTCTGTTGTTTGATTTTATTGGGGCACATTTTTTCTTGGTTCCAACGGCAGCGGCAGCGGCAGCCGCCGCATCAGTTTTTATTTTCCAGCTTTCCTTTGCAGTTTTCCCTTTTAGTTGCCCCCACACGCTTTCGCCCCAACTGGGACATTGTTTAGACGACCCCGTCAATTGTTTACAGTCCTTGGGTTCCACGACCGGATGCGGGTATGGGTCTGAATACGGGTCTGGTCTGTGTGGGTCTCTTGGCCATGCCATCCCCTCTCGTTGGGGACTTCCACCGGCTACCGGCTGCTGGCTACATGCTTTGCATGAAATCACGTCGTCATCAAGCTGACATTATGTCCCTGGGATTAAAGTATCGGAATGGCACTTTGAATTTATCGCTCAAGTTGCAAAGTGTGATTTTTATTGATATTGATACTCTCTCGACTCTCGACTCTCCATTCGCCATTCGCCCCTCATCCATCGCACATCTGCCATTTTCCGCTTTACACAGCTTGGCTTGGCTGCTCTCATTCTCCATTCTCCATTGTCCATTCAACAGTGTTGCGTGCAAGACGGTTTAAGGATATCAAATGCCGAAAACTTAGTTGCCACCAAAAAGTATGCGAGTTTATATGCAAATGCCATAATGGGCGCTGGGCAAAGGCCTGCAAAGTTCTACTATCTTGCGGGCTTAGGGCACTATTTGCATAAGCCTCCAAATAAATGCAATATGAAATATTTTGCATTTAATTATCTGCCAGCCTTATCCCTGAAGACAGTCGCAGAGACCCAGACGCCTGGATTCTGACGCAGCTCGGAAATAATCAACAAGCGGTGGTTCCCAGGGCAACCGAAATAAAAACTAAATTAAATTTCACAGTAGATAAAAGTTTATTTGCAGGTGCAGGTGGTGCAAGAGATCAGGTGCAGAGGCAGGGGCAGTGGCAGGTGTGGGTGTGGGTCTTCCACACGGATGATTACTGCAACTGCATGCCACGTGCATTATTTAACCAGACTGGGCCACCGACTACCGCTCCCCAGCCCGCTCCCTCGCGCTTAATTGTAAGCGAAGACGTGCGTAAGTTTGTGTACATTTTTGCGTCAATTAAGTTTCAACTCTCAGATACTTGGCAATTTACGTGTGCCGTGCCCCCGTTGCAAGTAGCTGTGGCCCATTGTTGCTGCCTGCTGCTGCTGCTTGCCGCCACTGTTGCCGGCTGTCGCAAGTTTTAAAGCAGATTCTCATTACGCGATTGCAAAACTTTTAATGTTGTTCTTTTGTAAGTTGGCCTTGCCTCCTCCTCGGCGGCGGCTCGTTGTTTCTCGCCTTGCAGCTTGTGGAAGCTCCGCCAAAGTCTATAGTTGATGCTGGATGCTGTTGCTGCCTCTCTGATTTATGTGATAATTTCAACTGAAAGAAAACTGCGGCCTCCGCTCATACACTCATTCTCATATGCGTTTGCTGGCAGCGGATGTGCTCAGGATATGAGCAAGTTTTAGTGCCATAGTTAGTTGTTTATTTTGCGAGCTGCAACTTATTTTTTATGTGCCATGGCAGGAAGTAATCATCTTGATGGCTCTTGAAATTTATAGCGTACACTCCCGCTCACACACTCTCCCGCTCTCCCACTCTCCCACTCTCGCTCTCTCTTGAAAAGTATCTCTGTGTGCGTGTGCGTCTTGCGCGTGTGTCTCTGCTTCTGCAGCTGTGGCTGTCACTTCAGCTGTAGCTGCGTAATGAACTACACGATTTTGGCATTAAAGCAGATGCCGCCTAAGCAGAAAGCCAAACACAACAATTGCAAAAACAGAATCAGAATCCGAATCCGAATACGAATCAGAGCCGCAGGGCGGCAACAGTGCTGAGAGCCTGAGAGTTGGCTTCGAACTCCAGGCGATGTCTATGTCTGAGCATGTGTTTGGTTCGGTTGGAGGAGGTGTAGGGGGTGGATGGGTGGGTGTGTGCCTGGGTAGGGCGTGTGTTTGTGTGGTCGTATGTGGGAGTGTGTGTAACCGACAGCTTAGCACGGCCTTAATGCCGTTAAACTCAACTGTCGCTAACGTTTTTAACCTGAGGTTAAATTTTCAATTTGCTTTTACGCTTTTTGTCGGCTCAGACAGACTCGTACTACCAGACCCCACACAAACCTCAAAGCCCAGGAACCGAGGAACCGAGGACCCAAACCGGGAGGCAGGACAAAACCAAGGCAATCCCAGAGCCAGACAACGCCAATGGCTTTCTGCCTTTCACATGTGTTCTGCGTTCTGTGTTCGGTTGCGGCCCATCTTTGGCCCTGGCCCGTGTCTATGTCTATGGCAATGGCAATCGCCTACAGGTCTCCGCAGCAAATTACTCTCAAGCCGCCTCTTTGCATTGTTTTTCATCTTTTTTTGTTGTTGTTGTACTTTGCACAGCGACAGAGAAAATACTTATGCACGCAGGCACGTCGCAAAGTGCTGTCGGGACCGTAGCGAGTGAAGCCTTCTCCTGAATTTCCTTGGCTTAGACTGGAAATTAAATTAATTGTATTGAATTTTATTAGATTTAAGACCCACACAGCGTAGGCACTTGTGCATCTGCTGGGGGAGGTGAACGATCATCAAGGACACACTCGAAGCAATTTTCGGCTCTACACAAATTGTTCCAAATAAAGTCAAGGCTCCCGCCACTGCCACAATACATTTTCTGGAAGCCTGAGAGTTGGAGTGCTCTTATAATTCAATTTCTCGTAGCTCTTGTTGGGTTCTCCTTTTGCCCCTGACAAAATTCTGTTTGTAGCAGCATATTTCATGCATTAATTTTTGTTTTCTGCTCAACTTTTGGCAATTAATTTAATCGCACCGAGCACCGAACACCGAGCACTGAGCACGGAGCAGTGTGCAGAAGGACACTGTCGAGAAACAATTACGGCCGAGGCAATAAAAAGAAATGAAATTCAATTAAAATTAGATTGTCAAATGCAGCACAGAGGAGAGGTCTCTTGTTTGCTCTTAAAGTCAGCTCCTCCAAGGCCTCAATATTTTGAATGAAAATGTAACAATAGAGGCAGAAATTTTCCACAGAGAAGCCCTAGCAGAACATTGACGTGGCATACTTTTGGGGCGCAAAGGCTTCCGCTTCCGGCAATAGGATGGAATGTTGGGGCCCCATGCGTGTGGGCAAAACCTTGACACAGAAAAGGGCACACATGCAAATGTGTATAAGGAGTTCTCTCATAATTCATCTAATTACAGTTTCAGGCAGAAATAAAATATAAATATCCGCAGACAGCAGCACGCCTCAGGCGGTGGCTCCTTGGATGGGAACGAGGATGGTGATGGATGGTAGGGGGCTGTCGAGACTCGCCAAATTTCAGCAAATGACACGAAGTCACGTGTTAGACTTGGCGACTTTGCCGCTTGTTAACTTGTTAGCCCTCCCCACCCGCCGGCTAATGGCTAAAACGAATTCCCTGTTTGTTACTCGCGCGACATTCAAGTCTCGGCCAAGATTTAATGAAAGCCATGTAGGGAGCGTACGAGAGGAGTACGAGAGTGCGGCGGATATGTGCAGTGGACGGCCAATACAAAAGTCACTAAATCTCTAATAGGAAAACCAATTACGGCCATTACCACATATGGCAATTACAAAGGACCTTTTCCTGTCTGCACGCGCTCGAACAGCAAAGTCTCATTAGTTGGCCGCAAAAGTGGGAGTGATGGCAGGCAGTGGAGCAGCTTTAGCGCCACTTACCGCAGATGTCGAAGGATGTCGTGAGGATGTGGCGCATGGCATGGCATGGCCTGGGACGCAGAGGAATGCGCTCTTGATGGCCACGGATGGCGTTGGCAATGTTAATGACTCTAAAGATGATGGCGAAAGATGACGAGCGCTTTTGCACAGTTGCTCCCCCGTCCGGACACCGGACGAACTGTTGCTAATGCAATAAACCGAACATTTCACGTGCCACAGACATTATTCCCAGTTCAATCAATTTGCCGGCACTGGCTGTTTGAAAAACCCAATCGAATTTTCGTTTGCAGCAGCGCAAATGCAACACAAATATTAAAAACTATATAGCCACATATATGTATAGCCGCCGTATATTTGATATATTTTTATTAACCTCTCGCTCTATGGGTGCAAGCTCTTTACGGACAGAATTTTGCGCATTTTGCAACAATTTATAAAATAAATATGGTGAAACTGAAATGGAATTTATAGAACAAAAATGTATAGGCATAAATTACAATAACATCTGTCCTGCCGCGCCCCCTGCTCTGCCACACGCTCTCTCGCACTTTTCCATTCTCTTTGTGAGTGTTTTTCTTTTTCCACAGGAATTTTCATTTGGCGAATTGTTTGCTTTCGTGTCGTAAATTTACAGTAGTAAAACTTTGTAGTTCCGCTCGGGAATCCAGGATCCAAGGGGCATCCCGTATCCCGGTATTCAGTTTGCTGTATCCCAGTGCCCAGGACATCGAACATGCCGCGCCATATGTGCGTGTTTGCAGGAGCAACATGAAAAATCAACACTCTGGCCCCCAGTCGTATACAAATTTCATGATATGCCATAGTTTATGCCCTGGCAGATGATCTATGAATTGGATTTTCTTTCGCTTGTTATTTTTTCTCCTATTTCGGCATGCGAAAATCCATTAACTAGGGGAGCACCTACCGCTCCACCGCCTGCGCCCCTCAGTGCTCCTGTCCGCCCGACATTATCTCATTAGCATATTGCGTGGCGGGGGCCTATTCCATGCAAATATCGATAAGGTTCGTTAAAAAGATTGAAATGTGCGATTTAAGGCGATTTACCCGATGGTGGCGAAAAGGCGCAAGGCAATTGAACGAGGACGGAGACGGGGACGGGGACGAGGACCAACAACAGGGCCTGACCTGGCATTTCTGTGAGTGGGTTTTAGGGGTTCTGTTGCCTGTTTTGACACTTGTCACCATTAAGTTAACAGCGCCAACATGGCTAGAAGGGTGGCAGGAACAGCAGGCAGGGCTGGCTGGCTGAGCTGCCAGATGGAACTGGGATCGGGTGCTGGGTACAGGGATTGCTACACCGAGAAAAACAATCGTATATCTCCATGATATGTTGAGGCAACTTATCAGCTTAAATTGTGGGTAAAGTTTCGTTTAGTTTTGTTCATTACGGGTGGATTTATTTTCTCTGTTTATATTTGAATGTTCAAATCCAATAATGATTTATTTTATTACTGAATGCAATTCCGAATCTTTATTGTGCATAATTTGCATTAAAGTAATTTCCTTTGATATCTGTGTATGCATAATGAAAATGGTTGTAATTTTTTCAGAGTGTAGTAGAAGTGGAACAGGGTCTGGGCACTGGGGACGGGCTGGTTCTGTGTTGTGTATTCTGGGGAGTGGCTTTAAATTCCGCCAAGCCGTTTGACATGGCAGGCAACTTGTCGTTTCGTCGTTCGTTCGTTGGTTCGTTGTTCGTTGCATGGCATTTTATGCTTTTTAAGTCAGTTTAAGATTTTTGTAGCCCCTGCTCACTGACTGTCAATGACAACTAGGGGAAGGCAAGAGGCAGTGGCAGTGGCAAAGGAGAGCCTTGAGGCACATGTCTCCCGCCTGCCACCCCCGCCCGTTTGCTGCTTACGCTTTTCCATTTCTGTTAGTCATTTGGCGTTTACTCGGCGCGGATTACGTTTTTATCCTTGTTGCCTGAAACACTTTCGCAGCCAATTTTATTATACGTTTCGCTGGCTTTTCCCCGGGCTCAGTTCAGTTCTCCTCTGTTCTGAGCTGCCTTTGTGTGGCATGTACTGCTGCTGCTGCTGCTGCTGCCGCTGCCTTTGACGCTCTGCTGTTGCCAGCTTCGTGCATTTTTATGCCGCATATAAATAAATCTGTTAGTTGTGCATGTTTACGACTTTTAAAACCGACTCTGGGGAGCCCGTAACGCAGCCAGAGTCAGGGCTCGCTGTCAACTTGTTCATAAGCGTCACTTTTATGCACACTTCACTGTGTAAACAGCGTAAAATTTTGTTGCGAGAGCTTTGCAAAATTTATAAAAAGAAAAAAAAGGAGGGCAGCGCCGCGACAGCGGCAGTGTGAGCCCTCGATTTATGCTAATCTCAATGGAAAATTGATGCGAAGCGTGTTGCGACTTATTGGTAGTTCTCCATCGAGGTCAAAGACGGGGCCGAAAGACCAATTGGTTGCCCATTCGGTATTAAGCACCCGCGACAGAATGCGAAGGAGCAGCTCTAGCCACCACTGACTGATGGGCCTGGTCTCACCGGACCAGACAAGTGTCCGGGTCCGGTGTCCGGGTGTGGATTTAATGCCATTGCACTTGAGCCTCAGTGCGTAATTTTATGAGCCCGTTTTTGCCGGGTTTTATTGGCCCAGCGCCCCCGACAATAAACTGTTTATGTTTATTATTTGCTGATGACCTACGTGCAACAGAGCGTTACCCGTTGGAGTCGACTCCTGGCACCAAATGAATCACTTACGGCCATTCGGACCCACACAAAAAACAAACTCTTGCCGAGCCCGAAGTCCTGTGCTCCGTTGGAGCATCTGAGAATGTTTTCGCGTTGTTAAAGCAGGCCGTGGGCAGACTGCGTAAATTACAAATTAGCAATCACACTAAAACCGGTGCAATAAATTCAGCCAGGAAGAGCTTAAAGCCAGAGCCCAGCCCCTGCGGGGGAAAACTTTTCATATTCAAAGCGTCAACTCATTAAACGGCTTTCAGGATGCTGAAACTACGCTCCGTTCAACTCGAACTCGAATCAAATGAAGCACGAAAAACAAATCAAAGTTTCGCCCCTCGAAATCCACCCACCCCGCCAGCACACACACGTCCCCAGATATACAGAGATTCGGATACAGAGATCCCCAGATACAGATACATTTACACCCATGTACGAGAGACGAGAGCCAAGTGCAAATCGGATGCGGATGCGTGTGTGTGTGTGGGTGTGTGTGTGCGTTGGGCAATTTGAGAGCGGAAATCAAAAATTGACCTTAAACCCTCAGCGAGAGACCGAGAACGAGAACGAGAATGAGCATGAGACTCGGTGAAACAAGAGGAGCGGAGAGGGTGCCACCCGCCACAACGAGAGCCGTAACCAGAACCAGAAACGGAACAGTGGCAGTGGCAGTGCCTGGCAAAGGGGAAGGGGAAGTGGCAGAAGCCGTAGTCGAATCAAACGCGTCTGGGCCATTAAATCGACACCTTCTATCCGATGGCAGCGAGGCACAGGCCAAATGAAGTATAAAAGTAGCAAAATAATAAAAATTTATTGAGAAATAAAAAACAATTTAATTTATTAGTATTTAGTGTAAAAGGAAATAATCGAAGTTATAAATTTTTTATGCCAGGCCAAGCGATTCTGCCTCGGTGCCGCTGCTACTCGGCTGCTACTCGGCTGCTTTATATGCCAAGTGCTTAGAGTGTGGGCTGATCCACATCCACCCGCTCTGCCCACCCCCACCACACTCTGCCAGTTCCAGCCCCATTGAATACTCCACCCACCCTCTGCTGTGTGTGTGTGTGTGGGGCGACACGATGTGGGGCAGTTAAAAGGCAAAGAGAAAACAAATGAATTGGAATTGGAATAGGTTCGGTTCGGTTTGGTTTGGCTCGCTTCGGGAGTCAGTGCCAAAAATAAAGCGGAAATGCTGCCGGATATATATGAACGGAATGTACGAGTGTATCCATGTGCGCGTGTGTGGGTGTCTCTATTTATGTGTGTGTGTGTGTGTGTGTGTACACGTGTGTGAAGGAGGCACACGTACACGTCCATTTGTGTGAGTTAGTGTTTTGGAAATGCCCGTCTCGGATGTTGAGTTCCAACTCTTATCAAGTGTGTAGATCTTACTTATGACTTAAGCGTTCCGCCCGGACTCCGGACCCCAGACCCCAGACCCAGCACCATGATGTGGGGTGGCGAGTGGGTGGGACAAATCGTTTGGTTTTTCGGTTTTCGGAAGGCCTCTTAACAGAGGAAAGTCCAAATTTGTTGGCTGTCTGTCGTTTCGGCGGTGGCCGGGTAATTTAATTTATCGTTTTCTCTGTTAAATGATGCTCAAGAGTATAATTCGGCAGGGAGCGTCGCAGGCGGCTAATGCGCGCACAAATTGCCAAGACAGCCAGCGATACTGGTGTATCATCGATGCCTTCGATGCGTGGAAAAGCGGTTTTCCTCTGCACACGAAAAGCTTTGCAGCATCCGCGGCAGCATTAACTGCAGCAGAAGCTTCAGCATCCTCTCCAATATCCACATCCACATCCGCACTTAGTGGTTGCCGTTGCCGTTGCCATTGCCAGCAAGTGGTTCGCTTTTTTCACTCTGATGTTTCGCTGCACTTCGAGCGCGTCAAGTGTGGCGCTTTAGACACACCAAACAAACACGCGGCGGTATGCTAATGTTGTGCTACCCAAAAACTCCAAGAACCGCAAGCGAAGAGAGCGGGAAACATTTTAATTTTAGCCCAGTTTCTAGCCACAAACACAAAAGCAGCAACAGCAGCAGCAACAGCAACAGCAGACTGCGGCAACTGCAGAATATGTGCCAATAAAAAGTTTGGCAAACAAAGTTGGCGTCACACAAAAGTGTAACACAGCTGCAGCTGCAACAACAACAGCAACAGCAGGGCCGAAAATTAGTGGCATCAAAGTGGAACTGCTGCTCTCTCTCTCTCGAGTGCATCGCCTTGGAGTCTGTCTAAAAAGTAAAGTTAATTAACCCTAATTTGTGTGTGGTGCGTGGCCAAGAGAGTGCAGCTGGAAGCTGGCTTTAAGCCTGTTCTCTTGAAATTCAGAATTCACCTGTCACGGACACAGATGAAGATACACAGACAGTGCCACAGGGGCAACACACACAGACACAGCCACAGCCGCAGAGAGAGCCAGTTGGCAAGGGCAGAAGAGCCTGTGGCATGGCGCGGAACAGCACAGCATAAACGTTGTATAATTTATGCATTTTATGTAGACCGCAGAAAAAGAAATGTTGCATGCCCTCTACAACACATACACATGCACAGAGCTGAGCTGTGCTGCAGCTTCACATCCTCCTCCTGTGTGCCAGACACTAAGATACGTGTATTATGTATGTGCCGGGGTGCAGTCCTTTTTTTCAATGCTCTCGCTGACTCGCTGACTCGGCGAGTGGCACAGGGCTTTCCTTTGCTCTATTTTAGTTTTTTTTTTTGGGCTGGTGGGGGGAATCTGTGCAAGAGTCTCCGAAAATTGTGCAGGCAAAAACTTAAAGAGTGGAAAATGTTGTCAGGAGAAGACAGCTGGCTAAAATGGGCAAACCCGAACTAATCCGCAATTGTATCCCACGAGGGAAATTCACTCCAGCCTGGCGGCCATGGGCATGCCTAAGTGGAGCTGAAAATGGGCGTGGCGCTGTTCCATAAATATGGAAACACTTTTATCCGGTGCAAAATGGAATTTTATTAACGATAAACCATAGTCAGGAGATCTCTGCCCTGTCGGAGATTTCAGCTGCACTCTAAATATTTAACACACATTTTCCCTGTCAAATCCTCACTCGATTGCCAGTTCCCTGAAGTGCTGGCCAATTAGCCAACATCATGACTCCCAGTCTTCCGTTTGGTTCCTGCTTTTTTGGCCCAAAGTCAATCCTCCTTTAAGGGGGATATTGATAAACATAACACTTGTCTTTTCGGCCCATTAAAATGGTAATATTTCGCGCAGTAAGTCTGGCCCACTTTCAATGGAAGAAGGAGGAGGAGGAGGCCTGCCTCCATTGGTTTTTATGCGGACATGCTCTCGCATTTTAATTAAGAAATTAAATTACATACAAACTGATGCGTAACAGATTCCTCGTTACTAATTAAAATTCAATTTCTTGCCATTAAAATGAGCAGCAAAAGCATCAGCGTCCGAAGCGGCAGGCGGCGGCGGCGGCAGTGGCAGCAACAGCTCCAATTACAAGCCAAGCCCTTCGCACATCGAGGCGTGGCAGCACGACACTGCCACATGCTACAGGCCAGGCCCTACCCCTGTCAACGCCCCCGCCACTGCCACTGCCATGGCCATGGCCAGCACCACCCTCTCTTGGCAAATTAAGCACGCAAAATTAATACGCAATAAAAAAGCAATAATAAAAGCCGAGCAGCAGCCGAATCGAGTCGGAAAAACAATTTGTTGTTGTCTCTCTCCCTCACCCTTCCCGCGCCATTTCTTGGGCGGTGCGGGGGTGAGGGGTTGGAAAATTGTATAATTTCTTAATGAGAGGCGGCCAAAAGTTTCAGCTTGAAAATTTTCCAATTAACATTTTATATTAAAACCGACAACTGATTGATTCGCTTAAAGCCTGAGCGGCAAGCACTCCACACTGACGCTGTTGCAACAAAGCGATGCGGTTGCCCCAGGAGCGGCTAAACGGGGTACTAGAAGCAGTACTGCCCCCCCACCCACTCCCCACTCCCACACCCATTGAAAACCCCTGAAGCTGCTGCGCTCCATCCTCCACAATGGCAACCGCCAGCCGGGAGAACAAACAAAAGCTGAAAAATACTTGAAGCAACTATGCCAGAGAGTTCCCGGAATGGGGGTGGGTCTATGGGTGGAGGAGCAGAAGGTACATGGGATCCAGAGAATTTCCCTGTCCCGTTCCGAACAGTTGAGGAAAATTGTTTGCTATTTGCCAGACTAAACGGCACAACAAAGCCATGGCCAGGAGAACGGCCAGGGGCTCCATGGAGTGTAGGGTGGGGCCAGGGCGGTGCATGCAAAAGGGGGTAACAAATTACTTAAGAAAACTGTTGTTGCCTTATTGGATTAAGTACACAGCGGAGAACGAAGAGCAGTTTCGCCCAGATCTTTCAGCGCACAATTACCAGCGGCTCTTTTATAATTTCTTCGCAACTCTTAAAGTTTAAGGAATTTGCAGGCTGGCAGGCGCGGGCAGGCGGGCGGGCAGGCAGGCGCTGAAATGTTTGTCCATCTGCCAAATGCCAGACTTTATCCTGTGATTCTCAATAATATGGGATTGGCCCTTTCCCCATCCCTGTCCCCTCCACCATATGCCACGCTCTGAGCATGTTTTTTGCGCGTATCCCCGAAAACCTTGTAGTCACCCTGGAGGCCCGTTTGCTGTATTGTTATACAATTTTGTTGAAATTTATTTACAGAGTTTTGTACCACACAGAATAAACATCGAAGTTGGCACAGTCCATGAATGGCGGAGAGGGGGCTTCAGGGGGACTGTAGCTGTAGCTGTAGAGGACGGACCAACCGCAAAAACAAAATCAAAAACCAAAGACCAATATCGAAGCCAAAACTCTGCGGCACTGGGGCCAAGTTATGGCTTAAATTTCTATCCCAGCTCGGAGCACGGATAGCGAAATCGTGTTCTGCATGCCAACAGAGCAACATTCAGGGGGGGCAACATGCAGGGGGCACAATTGGGGGCAAGTTGGGTCAGTTGGGGCATCGGCATCTCCTGCTATTGCTGCTTCTGCTTCGCTGGGGACCGGGGAGACCTGGGACGGGGCCACACAAAACACAAACAAGATAATAAGTTCATAAGTATTATTTGCAATATAATCTCTCTTCCGATTTGATTTAAAATTCTCTCAAGTCTGTGTCAAAGTTTTTGTGACTGCTGGCAGTCGCTGCTTGGCCAGACAACGGCTGGGGAGGGTGTGTGCCTTGAGCCAGGGATAAGGCTGGAGCTACCCTTAGCTAATTGGTCAGTTTCTGTGGCAAGCTGCATTCAAAACTTGAAGATGGCTGAAGAGCTTACGCCTCCAGGGGCGGCTTAGCTGCAGAGTGCCTGGATTAGGGGCTGATTAAACTACCAATGCCAGCAAGCCGCCCCAAACAATGATTCGTTCTGTGAAATATGATGGGGCACGTGCTGCCCTTCATCATTACAAAATCTGGCTGGAGACTGCGCTGAAATTTGTCAAGGAGCAGCAGCCGCTTTGCCTTCGGCTAATTAATCAGGCCAACGCCAAGTCAGAAGTAAACAGCCATCGCCTCAGCCACTGCACAGCCACCTAACAGCATTTAGCTAAAGCATACTTTGGCTAACACTTGGCGAAACTTGGTCCTACAGTCGCTTGTAGCTTGTGGATCCCAAGCACCGCTGAGCAGGGAGCAGGGCCAGAACTTTCGCTGCTCCATCTTCTAACTGCAATTTATGAGTGCAGCGGGCCACTGGGCGAAATTTGTTTACAACTTAGGCGTTAATTGACACTGCCACAGAGGCAACAGTGGGCGGGAATGGGCAGAGGTAATTCCAGAGGAACGAGCACCACTCCGCATGGCATTCACAAGGCCGAAACCCAACTGGGTTTCACAATCGGATGACCATGGCCCCAAACAATGCCCAAAAAAGCTTGGCAATATTTATGCAGCCTTATTGTGTAGCCATGCAAAAAGCGAACTGCAGTCCTGTGAAGGTGCAAAAGTTTTCAAATAAAATGTAACACCTCAACCAGAAGGAATGTGACTGTGTGAGTTCTCAACTGCACAGCCAGCAGGAGCAGAGCGTAGTACCTCTCGTTTGGGGTCGACAACTTTGCTGGCAAGTTAATGAGGCAGGCGACTGAGGTGCTGGGCAGACTGGTCAGACTGGGCCAGAGGAATCACACCAGATTGTTGTGCAATTAGCTAAAATGTGCACCAAAGCCCCCCAACTACAGCCAAGTGTTTACCACTAAAAGGGAAGAGTATTAGGTGTTAGGGTACGGAAGGGGAAAGAGTAAAGCCGAGAGGCATAGTAAATCAATGTCCTCGGTAATCCTCGCATAAGGCACTTTATCAATCAATGCAGAAAGGATTTAGTATGAGTTTTTTTTTCGTTTGTCATCGCTTCGTTAATGCATGACGGCAGGGGGGTGGCACAACAACAAAATGCAAAGAGACTGGCAGGCAGGGTGGAGAGTGTGACAAAGCCTCACAGAGATAGGCACACAGGGCGAAGCCAGACAGACAGACAGCCAGAGAGAGAGAGAGAGAGAGAGACACGCAACATGAGTCGTGGAAAAAGTAATAAGCAATAAGCGGTAAAACAAAGTAAGACCAAATAACACAGTAAATCAGAGGATAATGCCACACACTCTTCCACACACAGATACAAAAACCAATCGAACCCAGTCGGACCTTGTAGAAGTGGTTGCAATATAGAACTGGTTCTTCACTACTTCCCTGGCACGCTTAGTGGAACCGATTCCACAAAGAATGGTTCTATCATGCATATTTTTGCACAGAAAAATATGGAATGAAACCCAAACCGATTCCCGATCGTTCGTTTTTTTCACGAAGTGGCCTATGCATTCTTTATGCCTTCTAATAGAAGCGAGAAATTCATGCATCGAAAACGTTCGCGGACAGACGATTTTTATACATGAATTTCTCGCTTCTATTAGAATTCATAGAGCATGCATAGGCCGCTTCGTGAAAAAACGAACGATCGGGAATCGGTTCGGCATTAACTTCGTCTATACCCCCCTTACCAAGCGTACGAATTTGTCTTCGAAAACATTCTATATGCCTTCCAATAGAAGCGAGAAGTTCACGCATCGAAAACGTTCGCAGGTAGACGTATTCGAAGCATGAACTTCTCGCTTCTATTAGAAGGTATAAAGAATGTTTTCGAAGACAAATTCGTACCCTCGGTAAGGCGGCAGGACAACAACAAAATTACAAAAGGGAACATGCAAGAACGCGTGCGGTTTTTTCTCGTCTTCTTTTATTTCATCACTTGCGTTTTGAAGCCGGGGAAAATTGTTCGTTTATCTGTTCTCTCTGCCAAAAATGTGAAAAAGTGAAACTAAAGTGCATAAAACTAGTTATTTTACCACGTAAGTATTGTCAGATTGTTGTGGCAGTTCGACCTGCCCCTTAAGAATATTAAAATAATCAATAAATAATGCATAATATACATATTTCTCTTTAAACATGTACATGCACATGAACATAACCTCAACCTCATACTCGGCCTCCTGCCTTGCAAGGAAACATGCAGACACCGACAGGAACGACGGCAACAACATGCCCGAGAAAAGCAACAACTACAACCACGACATGGATTTCATCATAGACGACGACGGCAATTATTAAAATTTTGTATTTTATTATTATTATAATTAATTTTCTTTTATTTTTTTCATTTCTTATTTTTTTATTTTCAGTTTTTTTCTATATTTTTTTCGTTTTTTACTTCTTATTTTTCTTATTTTTTTGTATTATATTTTAGTAAAAAAATATATAATGAATCAAATTGAAAATTTATAGTTTTTGTATTAATGGGTTAATTTCGCGTTCTTTTAGAACGCTCTTTCATGCATGCATGAATGCATGCTGCATACCTTCTCAAGGAACGGTTCTTGATACATGCCAGGGATGTGATAGGGAATGATTGCATTGGAACAGTTCCAGAACGGTTCTTAACAGGTTCCTATGGAACGGTTCTCCATGCATGCCAAATATGTGTTCTCTAATGCTTCTTTCGGAAAGTACAACTGGAAGCGAAACCCGAGCGTTTCACGAAGTTGAAATTACAACAACCACCAGTTCCCAATGCGTTCTAAAGGAACGGTTCCTACCTACTTCCAAATGTACCGGTGCTGGCGTGTTTCACCCCGTGTAATTTGGAAACCAAAACGTCATGTATAAATCACTGGTGCTTGCAGGAAAAAGAACCGCTCTAGAAGTGCTTCTTGGAAGGTATAAAGTCCGACTGGGAAAGCGCACACACACACTCACACTCACACTCACACACTCTCACACTCTACGCTCTGTGTCTCTCTGTCTCTCAGGCACTTGTGAGGCATTGAAGCAATCAAATTAAATCCCAATCGCACACTTAGGCGCAAAGACGGGGTCTCTCGGTCGCCCCACGAGGACCAAACGACGATAAAGCGTTATGGTTCATTAGGCCCACGGATTGGCAAGCGATTGGGTTAGGTGAGGACAGGAGGACAGGAGGACTGCGACAATAGCAGCATATATCATTTCAGGGCAGTCACACTCCTGTCACAGTCCCCAGATCACACGGAACGGGATTACGATGAGCTCCTACGCCAGGCAGCAGCAGCAGCAGCATCAGCCACCCCTCACGACTCGTACGTACATAGTTTGCGTGTGTATGTAAGGGGCCCTGCGTTTCAGGGGTTGCAATGTGTGTGTGTGGCTGCACTTAATGTCAATATCATCAAGTGTCCTGCCATATGGGCAGAGGTGAACCCAACGCACAGCAAACCCAAACGCAACCCTCCTCTGGCTGACACTTGAATGCAGCAGCAGCAATTGTCACCCAGTTTTTGGACATGGGACATTCGGTAAATATTTACTGCTGCAAATTAGTAAACTAAACACGAGTTCGATCCAATCCGCACCGAACCGATCCTGGGACCCTGGGAACGCTGCAGGCAGGACCGAAAGGGTAACCAAATAAATAAAACATGCGGCGTATTTGTCAAATCTGTTGCAATTGTGTCAGTGACCGCCCTGTGAGCAGGGTACATGTCCACCCCATGGCCACCCCCTGCACGGATCATTACCTTTGCCGACACTCGATCCGGAATGCTGGACACACACCAAGGAGCCCCCACCACCGAAAAACTGTTTGATTTATTTGACACTTTGTGCGTCTGTGGCCCGACACCTGGTGCTGGTTCTGGTCCTGATGCTGGACCTGGTGCCCGAAATTAATGCAATGAAATTTGCCAAACTTTTATGAACGAGTTAAGTCCTCGGCGCGCGAGTTGCTGCCATAGGAAAAGAATACAATATTAATGAGTTTCCAATGTTAATAAGCCCTGGCCCTGGCCCCAGACACCGGCGACCAAGCGACAGCTGCAGTCCGCCAGCGAAAATCCCTTTATAATTTCATTTTAGCCCCCCCCACCGACTCGGGAAATAATTTAAAAACTTTGTTATATATTCTTAAAGTCATTTAAACGCAGAAGCGAGCAAGAAAGTTGGATGATAGGACGATGGGAGGATGGGAGGATGAGACGATGTGAAATTTTAGACGTTGTCGTTGATGAGCTGCTGATGAGGCGTGCTTCGGTTGCTAGGAACGCGAAAGGGAACGGGAACGGGAATGGGTAGTGGGTCTCCTTCCTGCTCAGAGGATCCGCCTCCATCTGTCAACCAAAGTCGAAGTCGGACTCTCGTCAGTTGTTCAGCTTCTCTGCCTCATCTTCAGGCTTCGCCTGCGAGGCCGAAAAACTTTGCGCTCGCCTTTTGTTTTCCACTTTTCTTTTTCTCTTTTATTTTGCCAGCCACCAGTCGCAGGGCAACTTTGCGAGGCATAAAGAAAAATGAAAAATAACTGAGGAAAATATAAAAAAAATAAAAGAGAAGAGATGGGAAGGGAAGAGAAGGGAAGATGAAGATGAAGCTCCTTAAAATGACAGCTTGCCGAAGGCTGAATGCCCTTCCCACTCATTAGAGCGCCGCTGCATTATTCTTCCATTAAAATGTGACAGCATTGATGGACTAGTCCTCGTGCTCCTCGGCTATAGAGAGGCATCTGAAAAAGCAAACGAGTGGCAGGGGGGGGCAGGGGGCACAGCACACTTTTGTGATTTCTGGCTTTTTCATAAAGCCTCGCACACAAATTGTAATGATGAAAAAAGTATCTCCTGAATATGAAACGAAGCAGCTGGACAAATGTCGCGCTGGCTGGCCAAAACTCTGTCCGGAGTCCAGAGTCCAGAGTCCAAGGGCCCATCGTCCTGGCCCATTGCCACTTTTGCGCCGGGGATAATAATAATAAAGTCGCTCCGCTTGGTGCGGTCGGACAACAGCTGTGACTCGGACTCCCACTTTAGGCCCTGCCCCAATCCCGGGGTACGCACCGCACCCCCCCGCAACGCTTTTTGTGTGTTGTGGCAGCGGCAACGGCAGCTGGCGTCGAACTTAAATTAGCTTGTACATACAATCCGCTTTTCACAGAGCTCGCTCGCTCTGGCCAAAGTTCTTATCCGTGAATTTATCTTTCATATGGCAGCAGCGTGCAAAACTTGGGCATCGAGCGCCGAGTGCCGAGTGTTTGCGGTGGGTGGCATTACTCGGCTCTGCATTCTGAATTTATTACCACCCCCTGCGTGGCCAGAGGGGAGGGCTCTTGATATTGTCGCCAATATAAACATTTTATCATAAAGAGATTAGACGCCGATAAGACGCCCCGCTTCGGCGAAGGCAAACAAAAACGGGCAGCACAGGACGAGCGTATGAGGGAAGGACTTTTGTGGTACTCAAATCAGGGATCCCGGATCTCGGGCTGGCAGCTCGTTGGGCTTTGATTTACGATTTCCTGATGCCCTGAGAGTACACCGGAACAATGCCAGGCAATTTCCCCATGCGGTGAAATTAATTTGAAGCATTTGCCAGGTGCCTGGACCGTCCGCATCGTCCGCATCGTCCGCACCGTCAGCTGCAGCTAAGTGCAGCAGCTACAAGTCTACAAGCTCGCCCAACTGAATGCTTCCCAGCACACTTCAGGGCAGCCGTAAAATGGCCACATCCCATGGGCAACACCAGGACTCAAGAGTCTACAGAGAAGGGCAGGGCCAGAGTCCAGAGAGAGGTTTGCAACCACGAACTCCAGACCCGAGAAAGGGAACAGCATCAGATCCACAGAGCTGTGGGGGCGGCATGGCAGCACACCAGAGACTCGCAGCCAAGGAATGGGGGCAATCTGTTTGCCCCACAGGCTCCCGAGGCAGGAGTGTGGCGGCCATCCTGAAGTGGGTGAGTGGCCTCTGAGCTGCACTCAATGTCAGTTAAATCCCGTCGCTGCATTACGACAACTTTTCTACCCGCTGCTGCTGCTGCTGCTGGTGCTGCTCCTCCTCGACAAATGTCTAAAGATAAAGCTGCAAAAATATTTTAACCTCCTTTGGCAACATGTCGGTTGTCGGAGGACATACACATCCCCCACAGACCCATCTCCATGGCCACAAGTAGCCCACCGTGCAGCACCTTGGCGTGGGGCAGGAGACAAGGCTGCCGTTGCATCTGCTTTTGTCACAGCATCCCGGCCCCAGTAGCCGTGGTCGCAGCTCCTAACAAAAAACCCGAGCTAAACATAGTTTTTGTGTGTGATTTTTTATGTGCCCGGCATACTCTTTGCTGTGCAAAGGCACCTGTACTGTGGATGCTTTGTTGCACTTGATTATCTTTAAATTCCGCCACCACAAAACTATTCCCATCCGCAACTCAATGGAAACTCATTTCAACTCTCTGCCAGGGAATTCTCTATAATATATTTCCAAGTGCTGGGTACCTTTTGGTCGAAATTTTCATCTTTTAGTTGTGATTTTTTGCATATTTCATGTGCGGCTTAAGCGGGTCCATGAACAGGAGGCAGGCAAAACAATAGCAAGAAAGGGAGTGGAGTGGATGGGCATGGCGCTGCCAAAGTGGAGTCCACTATCCAGAACCGAGTCCAACTGCAATTCCATGTCAATTTGCTGGGAAGGCTACTTCTCGGGGGTTCCGAGGGATAGACAAAGGACTTGACAGAGCCACAGCCAATGCGCTGCAAAATTAAAATTGCTCAGCCTTTGGCCTCGACATTAGGCGAGGGCCGTAATGAAATGGCTTTCTGGTTTAAGCCAACAGCAGAGCAGTTCGTACGCCCAAATGAGAGGGCCGCTCTGAAATTCTAATGAAACTACCCGTTCGGGGAGGAACCCAGGACAGTGCAGTGCCAGCAGACAGAGAGCTGGACAGGGACAGGGAGTCACTTTATTTTATTAGAAACTTGTTTGCCGAGCATTTGCACACAAATTAAATATGGTTTGCAGTGCAGAGAGTGGTAGCCGAGCTGCTTCCATTCCGTTTCCACTTCCATTGCCCATTGCCCATTCTGCTTCTCCATTCTCCTGGCATTCAGTTAAAATTCAATCAGCTCCAGTTAGCAGTTGGCAGTTAGCGGCAGTGCCAGTGGCAGTGCCAGTTGCCCGTTGCAAGTTCAACTTTGCAAACACGTTAATCGGAGGCAACACAATTTCTTCATTTGCCCCACTGCCAGACAGAGCGAGCGTAATTAACTTTTTAATATAGCAGGGCGAACGATGTTGCCAAATCATTGCAAAGATGAACCAGACGACTCCGGCGACTCGCATGTGGCAAGTACATATGTTTGTTTCTATAGCAGCTGTTGCAAGGATAGAGCAAGGAGAGCTAGTGCCTTGGTCAGACGTGGTGGCAACAAGTCTGCATAGTCTGCCTACCCCTCTGATGTCTGCGTTTGAGTGCGATGCCATCTCTGGCCTTAAATGCAGCAATAAACTGGAATCGTTTCCATACAGAATGAAAGAAAGGGGCAGAGCCGCCATGCCCCTTCTCTGTGACTAATGTCAACGCTCGACATTCATGGCAATAAAATTTCCCTCCAATTCCGTGCTCCGCCTGGCCGCCTTTCTCACTTTCTCTTGGGTAGATTTGTGCGGCGGCCTGTGCTTTTATGTTTATGATTTAATTGTCAATAAAATAATCATTTGCAAGCCTTTTGCCACATGCAACCGCAGTACGTGCTAAAACAGAGTTCAAGCAAATTTTTACCGATACGTGAATTGTGGCATGCGGAGAGAGGGTGAGAAGGTAGAAGCCACAGGCGGCATAATGTGAGGAGCTGAGCCAGAACAAGCCGAGCGAAACGGTTGGGGGAGACAGAAGCCAGGCCCAGGACCAGGAACCAGAAACCAGGCCCAGATCAAGGACCACATCGTACAGCCCAGAGCCCCTGACTGGCACTTAAGTTATTGACGAGATAAAGTTGAAGATTTTGTGTGCATTTTTGTGAAGTGTCAGACGAAGCCCATAATGATGGAGGAGATGCTGCGGCTGTTGGATGAGCTGGAGCTGGAGCTGGAGGAGGAGCTGACGCTGGAGCTGGAGCTGGAAAAGGAGATGTAGAACTGTAGCTGGAGGAAGAGCTGTTGCTGGGAGCTGTACGCTGTAGGCTGTAGCTGAAGGAAGAGCTGTATCTGAAGGAAGAGCTGTATCTGTTGAAGGACGTGGAGCTGAAGCTGTATCCGGAGCTTCGTGGCGATGATGATGCCGTTGACGTTGATGTTGTCGACAGTTTTGATGCCTGTCCGGGTCCCGGGGAAACCACACGTAAAGAGATGAAGCAATATGTGCTCCAGGATGAAAGCTTTAAGTGTTTCTCTCTCTCTCGCCCACTCTTTCTCCGTGTGTTTGGCTGTGTGTGTGTAATTGTGTATGTGGTGGCAGGTCTAGTTTGTTTGCTCGAATGCTGCTCCTTTGCTCATGACACCAGAAGCAGGACACACAGTGGCAGCGGCAGTGGCAACAGCAGAAACCAAACACACAAAAAAAAAGCGAGAAAAAAAAGCGAACGAAACCAATAAAAAGCCGAGTGAAACGAAACGGAGGCGGAAAAGAAAACATTGTGGCCAAGCAACAATGGCAGTGCCACAAACACACACATACAGCTACAGCTACACCTACACAGAGAGGAACACATGTATAGCCATCGATTTTCACTTGAGTTTGGCGAGCAAATTCTCTGGAGGCGCACAAACAAATGCGCGTAAATTTTGCTTAGCGCGCGATTCAAGTGCAAATACTTGACACTGCCACAACCAAAGTGCGGGGATAAGCGGTGGACAGAGAGACAGAGTGTGACAGAGAGGGAGAGAGAGAAAAGGGAAGAGCAACCAGTGGGTTGATGGATGTTATAGCCTTCCCTGCGATAACCAATACCAGCTCCCCAACTCAAGAGTCTCTCCACTCCAATCGCTCCCGTCACACGTCAATATCCTTTTTGCGGCTGCTTTTCGTTTCGTTTCGTTTCGGTTTTGTTTCTGTTTGCCACCCCCTCCTTCTGCCGCAGTTTATGCCCCCCGGCGTTTCGGCCTTGTTTAACCCAAGAACTTTTGCACTGCCACACCTGATGGCGCTGGCCAATGCCTGATTTATTTGCATTTCGGCTGTGGTTCATGCAGTTAATAAATTTCACTTACTTACACATACATATGTGTGTACATATGTATGTAAGTTTTTGGGGCAAATGTGTTATCTGAGTGGGAAAAGTTTCCTGCTCAGATATCAAAAGTTTTTCCGGAGTTAAAGTTTTGCGGAGGCAACCTCTCTACCTATGTCAAATTGATTAGTTGAGTCGGACAGATGAATCTTAATCCAGAAAGCACAGCAAACCCCATTCAGGAATAGGCCCCAGGGGCCAGGCCACGTAGATACATAATTTGATTGTGTGATTTATGTCACAATATATCTCTATGTTGCGCATTAATGAAGATGGAGATTAGTCACCAATGCGAGCTCTATGCAAGCGATCATTCAGCAAGCGTTTGGCACTTCATTAATTGTGGGGAAAAATGCAGGAAAAGCCAGGGAGAAATACGAAAAGGGAGTGGAAGAGACGCGGGGAATTGACAACCACAAATGCAAATATTTGAAACGGCGAAGAGGACTCCACGCCAAAGCGCAGGAGTGCAACGACAGTTAACTGGAGTACAAACCAAACTAATTGTTACTGACACTCGCAGCAACTGCCAAGCAACTGCTGCCACCCAATGGACCAGACAAACGTCCTGCAGCAGTTTGGAAGCAAGAAAAAAAGGTACATCCAAGCGTTTCCACTAGCAGCAGAAAGGAAGAGTATCTGAAAAGAATTTCGAGAGAAACAAATGTGGAGTTTGCTCAAGAAAATATTGTATAAGGTATAGAATACTCTCCAGTAAGGGTATTACAAAACAGCAGCAGAGTGGGGCAGAAGTACTTTGAGCATAACAGGATGCAGTGGAGTTGCAAGTGGCAGGAATGAGGGCGGGAGTGGCAAGCTGCGCTCCACGAACAAGACAAAGTAAAGTTATTTGCGGTTCATTATTCACTTTTGGATTTTATTTCCTTGCGGTGAGGCACGATCGAAGACAGTGATGGACAGCAGATTGAAGTCCGTTCGAGACACGTTCATCTGCCGTCCCGAAACCACGTTTGCCAGCAAACTGCATGCAAAATGACCCGACAATGGGTACTAGGAGGAGTAGGAGTAGGAGGAGTAGCAGGAGGAGCGTTGCTAGGTGGTGCTGGGACTGACTGTCTGGCGTTGGGACGACGTTTAAATTGGGAACTTTTGCTTGGCTGCATCCAAAGCAGCGTTTGAGGAGCGCATTTTTGCTCTTTGCTTATTCATCTTGCAAGTTGAAAAATAAATTAATAATGCGTTCTTGCCACCGAACGGCAGCTGCAACCGCACAACGGAACGACAGAGATGGAGCATCCCCTAGGAGCAAAAAAGCGAGAAAGGAGGGAGCGACACTGTCAGGCAGGGACTTGGAATATTTCGTGCAGAGCTTTTTTGCGCGCACTTTCTATATCTATCAGATATATATATGTACACACACAGAGAGAGGGAGTGACCCTCTTTGGGTCCGTGACCATTTCCATCTCCATCTGCTTCCGCGTCTGCTTCTGCTTTTTCGCTTCAACTTTTGCTGTGTGTCTCCCCGTTCTTTTGCTGACACCCTTGGCCCTAAAATTTAATTGCATCTTTTTCAACAATTCTAGCACGAAATGAAAATTCATGCAAACGTTGGCAGATAAAAACGGAGGCGCCCCCATCCTTCGGTGATGCACAAAGGGCGAACGGACGAGCGGACGAGAGAGAGAGCCAGAATGGCCAGAGGAATTTAAGCTTTCAGTTTAGTTCAGTCAAGATATGAATACTAATAGCCACTGGAATGTTTGAGTAGCCAAAGGACATTGCACTGCCACACTCAGTGGCAGAGCCCCGAACTCGAACAGATCCCAAGACGCTTCATCGTCTGTTCCCCACTGGCCAGCTACTGCCCCACCCTTCTGAGGCTCTGCCACTGACTCTGGCAATGTCATTACTCTTATTTGATTCCGCGGACATTCGCATAAATGTCAGATTGAGTTTTATGCACAGGCAAAAGTTGAGTCCTTGAAAATGCAGCAACCGTCAGGGCATTTAAATGCAAAAGCCCGTGAATGTTGCAAGGGGGGTGGGGGGGAGCCGAGATTCGTGGTTCGAGCTTCGAGATTCGCGGGGACGTCTTCTTGCCACACAAAAACGAAGCGAAGAAAAGCAATTAGCGAAATTAATTGCTCAAGTTTCGCTTTGAAATATTCATCCGTGAGATTAATTCGCCAGCCGACAAAGCTCCGTCATCGAGCTGGGGATCCCACTCGCTCTTCTCACTGCTCTCACTTCGCCCCCCTCCCGCTGTGGCACCGATTGTGGGATTGTCAATTGAATGGCATTGCGGTCGGTACTTGGACTGGGACTGGAATCTCACTTGGACTTGCTGATTGACTTGGCTCTGTTGCACGCGATTGAATTTGCAATTTCTTGGAGGATGGGCCATAGATATCATTCTCCTTTTCTTTTGCTTTTTTTTGGGCTTGACTTACCGCTCTCCAAGTGCTGCAGTTGCAACAAAGCGATGGCTGCAATGGCCAGGAGCAGTGTGTGGGCCAGGATCCTCTGGTGGATGTGGTGTCTTTGTTGGCTAATTGTTCGCGTTATCCCCGCCATTTTGTTGCTGCTTTTGTTGGAATGGAATGTATTTGGAATGGTGCCTCCTTGGTTGCTGCTGCTGCTGCTACTGCTGCTGCTTCTCTGGTTGCTGCCACAAGGCTTAGTCAGGTGCATTGAATTAATTATTTCATTGCTGCACACGATTTTGCACGGCCGCAGATTGTGCTGCAAGAATGGACTCCCGCTTGGCCACCTGGCCCGCTGCTGCCTTGCGTTTTGTTGCTACTGTGTGGCTGCTACCGACTACTTTTCCTTCTTCTTGCTTCGGCAACAACTTATTCTTGTTCTTCTGTTCGGGCCAACTTCTTCGACTGCAGCACTTACGGAATTTTAATTATTCAAAATAGGTTTATAGCACAGCAGCAGGACCTGGTCGTTGGTCCTGGGTCCTGGGTCCTGGTATCCCGTGTTCGGTTACGGGTGCTACGAAGAGTTTACGGGCGGGGGGTGGTGTGGGGACCTTCTCCGATTTAATTGCTTGTTTTGCTGCAATGCATTTTCCTGGGGCGTTGCAAATTTATAGCTGCAAAATACAAGGAAAACGATATGCGTTAGTTTTCTACATGACCGCAACGAGAGAGAGAGAGAGAGAGAGTGTCCTGTGCGGTGTGCATCTGTGAGTGTGTGTGCATCTGCGAGTGTGTGTTTGTGTGTGTAATGCAGCAGCTAAGCCGCCATGCCCAAATACATAATTCCTATGCAAATAAGCGTGGCCCAGCACTGAAATTTATGTGCGCACAGCGTTTTGCATATCTGCACACAGAAAATACACCCAAAAAGCAAAAACAGGGAGATATAAACACACATATGTACGTACACACATAGCCATTTATATATATATATATCCAGATACATATATACAGATTCTTCTCTTCGGCGTTTTTTCACAGGCAAATAAAACTCAAGCGGAGCGTAAAAAAATATAAACGACTGCCAGGGAGGCATGGAAAAACTGGTCACAAAAACGAGCAACGAAATGCCAGGACGCAGGACAAGCTGCCAAATTAACAGAAAATTTGGATGGTAGCCCGAACTTTTAGCTGGGATTCCCAGGATAGTGCATAGTCTCCCTGTTCCCCCCGTATTCCCGCTCCATGAATCCCAGTGACATCAAGCCAACTGAAATAATCCCGCAAAATATTGTGTGCGCATTTTGGATTTGTTGGCTTTGATTTGGCGTGGTTTTTGCCGCTATTTTCTCCGCCATTTTTTATTGCAATTTCTCTATTTAACATGTTTTGGCAGTGCCACAGCGCCGCATCCATGGGCATCCGCAAAATGGGGCACATGGCCCACAATGAGAGGCCCCATTGGCTGGCACTGGCGCTGCCAATACGGCGACCATAAACAATTCTATTAAAATAAATGTAGCATATTTATAAGGAACCGCAACGCAACGCACCGCACCGCACCGCAGCGACTGTCTCCGCGAACAAAGTGAAAGCCACAGCAAAAGCAGACTTAAATGCCACATAAATCGACTCCAATTTGTATTCCTTTAAGATATAGGTAGGGAATGGCCAGAAAAAAGAAAGACCATGATAAAGTCTGGGCGCTGAGCGAAGCAACAAATTCCGATGTAAGGAAACAAAAAAATGAAAGGAAGTTGATGAAGAGAGCGTTCTGTCAGAGCTATGAGCATGGAAAAAATGTAGAGAATATGATTGATTTTGTGTATTCGGGATGGAGTCTGAATGGCGAGAGGGGTGGGCCAGTGGGGAGAGGTTGACCGCTAGGCCATCAGCATAAGGCAGGAAATACGCAAAAATACACAAGGATATTACTTACGCATAGGAATAAACGAATAAACGAATGAACGAATGAACGAATTTTATGCGCAGGCCTCCAGTCGGTAGACTAAGAAAACCCCAAATGAAAATCGAACACCAAGCCACACAAGCAACAACAACCCGGAAAGTAATGATGGATTTTCAGAATCGAAGTTGGGATACCCTGGCGAAAACATTTCGTTGAGACATTATCAAAGGTTTATGTGACTTTAGATTTAAGCTATAGTGACACTATCTTGATGAATGAGTGGTATAAAATATATATAAGATTTAACGTTGTAAAGTTCTCTTGGATTATGTTCAAAATCACATACAAAATATTTTATTTTTGTACTTTAATGCCTCATTACCCTCCCTCCAATAATTTACAATAATATGCTGAAAATGAACATACCCTCGTCAAGGGTATCAAAACCACACAAACAAGAATACACACAGGCACACAAGCAGCACAGGAAAGGCCCTGAAAGAGGTTGAGAGAGAGCTATAGAGAGAGTGAGAGAGAAGGGAGCATAACATGCGTATGGGGAAAATTTGTGTATTTGCCATAAAATAATTTATCAATTGGAAAATTCTAGACAGGCATGAAAGGAGTGAACCAACCGCACACCCTGCCTGCCAGCACACAAGGAAGTGGCTTGGAGGGTGGGGGAAACTCTCAGGAATGCGAGAGGAAATGCTGAGGGAAAAATGCCCAAGTATTTTGCTATCGTCTCTCTGCCATCTCTTGCCCCATGCCGCTCTTCCGTTTTCTGTGTATTTGAGGGTAAAATTATGACAGGAGGAAATAAAAAAGCATAAATTTATTACTGAGCCGAGGACAAGAACGAGGACTACGATGACTACTAAAACTTGGCCACAGGCCCGTGGGGAGCACTGCAGGGCAGGGCAGAGTACGACTAAAGTAAAGTAAAGATCATAAATAATCGAAGAGGCGACAATATTGGCGCAGGACAATGACAATGAGAGGGGGAAGGGTGCTGCTATGACGTTTTGTGGAGCATATAAATATCATTTCATTCGATTCGCTTCGCTTCGGTTTTGGTCAGGCAAAGGAGAGATAGAGAGAGAGAGAGAGCGAGAATGAGAGCTCTGGGTATGAAAGGGGCAGCGACAGACCGAGGTGGTGGCGCACGCAAGACAGAATAATTGTACAACAATTTGCTGTAACAAGGATATCAAATTTGCGCACGGAGATGCCAAGCAGCAGCAGCAGCGACAGCGACAGCAGCAGGAGTTCCGAATAAAAAGGATAACGAGCACAATAAAAGAAATGAAACCGTAGACCTGCCCCCGAAAAAAACCAGTTACTAATTGGACAAAGCAAACCGAAAAATGAAAACCGAGATCACAACAGAGCAGTGGAGTGGACAGGACAGGAGAGGATGGGATGGGATGGGAGAGGAGCGCAGGATGTACGCGCTAAGGATTCTCCAGCCGCCGCGGCGTGTGTGACCCAAAAGCCAAATCTTTCTCTGTATCTTCCCCGCATTCATGTAGCTGTGTGTATCGTCTCCCTGTCGCTGCCACGCTATTCAAATAGACCCAAAAAAAGAAAACACAGCAAGAAGAACGAAATAAAAGAGATTGGCTTAGTTAGGTCTAATTTCACTGGCAGACAAAGTGCTTAAAAAATAATTACGCGCTGGCAATCAGCAAGTTTCACTGCTTCCATCGTCCCACAGGAAACGGGAAACAGGGCAGAGCTGTGCACGCGAGTGTCCCCCGCATAACAGGGCCGGCCTGGCTGGCAGTCGTTCTGGGCCATGTCTACGACCCGTTAACAATTGACCGCTGGCTCCAGGAGCCGGGCCAGTAGTGGGCAAGCGCGTCAAATTCAATTTAGTTGCTCGGGCTCTCGGCTCTGTGTAATGTCGTGGCCGCAAATTCACCAACTTACAAGTAATTAGGCAGCTCAACTGCATCTGACCACGCCCACGGCCACAAGATACACACACACACACACAGAGACACATCGAGATACATCGAAAGGACACTAAGGACACGCGTCGTCAGCTGCTTTGCGTGGCCGTCGTTTGGGGCCATCGTTTGCTTGATTGTCATCGCCGTAGTCCGACATTCTCGTTGTTGGCTAATTGCAGAATGTGCAGCCGGCATCCCAGGACGGTGGACGGTGGACGGAGGCGCTTTTCTTTGGCCACTGCCGCCCCCGCTGCACTCTGTCGCCTTTTTACGTGTTTGACATGCACTTCAGCCTGGGTAATTACCAATTTGCGGCGCCAATTTGGCTGCCCATATCCGACACACCAACCGCCAAGCGCCGAGGCCAAAGTCAAGTCAAGTCAAGTCATTCCCCAGCCCAAGCTTGGGCAAGCGCAGCCAGCAAAATTTAATTAGTTTGCCATCCAAATGCTGGTCCGTGGTCACAGTATATGTGAGAGCCAGAGCATCTGGGTGTGTGCGTCAATGTTTGCGCTGGTGTCAGTGCGATTTAAAATGGAAAATGACACTCTTGAAGCAAGTGGAACAAAAGCAATCAAGCCAGAAAGGATGGCTTGGAGAGTCGCAGCTTTAGATACTCTTAAAGATTAATTCCTTCTACTCGCTTGAGGCTGGGCCAATCGCTTACCAAGGACTGCATTATGGAACCCTTTCGTTGAGGGTATCACACAAAAGACAGATAAGTGGAAACATTCAATGTCCAATGGCTGGCCGCAGGCGACGCCCAGTTATGAGCAATCGCAATCGCAATAGCAGCTATGAGTATCCCTTTGACCCTTTTGTAATCTCTTTAATGTCGGGACACGGACACGAATGTTGGACGGAAGAGCAACAGGAAATGGAACAGAAATAAAAGCGTTCCGGGCAATTTTAATTTACTTCGAGTGTCCGCCAATTAATTTAATTTAAGCCTCTGCCGCACAAGGCATGATTACACTTTGACACTTTGACAACAGAGCGGAGAGCACTGCCAGCACAATGGCAGGAGAAACACCCTCAACGACCCTCAGAGACCCACAGGGCTAAACGATTGTCCCACAACTCAATCAGGGGGGGGCCAAAGGTTGCCTTGGCAATCGATTTCCTCAGCCAGAGCTTAAACTCAACTTTAATTAAAGCAATTTCCCCGAACTTGTCCCCAAGCCGAAGGACAGAGACATCCAAATATCGATGCACTTGCTCTACGAATTATGCAGCATTTTTCCAGGAACAGACTACTCTAGACTCCGGCATCCACAGACAGTCGAAGCTCTGAGAGGAGCTGCACACACGCACACACACATGAACGCAGGCGGCACTCGGTGCAGCACTTGCAGCAGCAGCTGTATTCGATTTCAAGGGCCCTCGATGGGGCAGCTGCCTCATCCGAGGCTGCTGCTGGTGGCCCGGAAGGGCTCTTCACAGTTTATAGCTCCAAGTGGCAGTTGTGTTGGCAAGTGCAAGTGGAAATTCTCGAGCGTGCTCCGGGTCCACTCTTCAACTGATTACGGTTTGTTTTCCATGCAAGCAACACTCTCCCAAAAGGATATATCGTAATCCATAGATGGTACAAGTCGAGCAGGAAACGCGCCGAAATGATTAAGTTGACACTCGGGAAATTTTTGATTTGGTGTGGGAGAGGTGGCCGGGCAGGGGGAGGAGGGGGATTACATTTTAGGCAGTTAATGAATATTTGATTAAATATCCAATTGATTGGCGCTCATTCGATTTTCGGAGTAGGTATGACACTTTTTAATTTGATTAAAGTCAGAAGACGCCTCGGCAAATATTTAACGCTAATTAAACTCGACAACTAACAGAAGCCATTCAATGGACATGCCAAGGACTAATTAAGATTTTGTCAATTACTTATGGCACAAGTGCCACGCCCCAATGGGGCAGAGAGAGACGAATGTAGAGTCAGCAAAAGAGATAAAGAGAGCGGAAGAGAGAGAGAGCCCTGACGCAACAAACTGCACGCTTCACTGTGTGTGTCCGTACAGGCAGCGATCCTCCGTGGCTGCCTGCCTCTGCTCCTGCTGTTACTGCTGCTACTGCTGTCCCTGTGTGTCCTGTGCAATCATTAAAATTAATTTATTGGTTTCATTAACTCGACTGCCGCCGGGTCTTTAGCAGCTAGGAGCACATTAGGCGCTTCCACGCCCGCTAAAGCTGCAATTCCTTGCCTTCATCCTTCGGGCTTTCTCTCTCTCTCTGTCCCTTTGCTTCCTCTTTTTTTTTCGCCTCTATTCATTCGTTTTCTTTTTTTTTGTCCAAAGTCGAAGCCAAATGACACTCTGACGACATTTTGTTTCATTTTGTGTGGCAACCAAGCCAAAATCCGTTGAAAGCATAAGCCAGAAAACACAGGGCAGGCAGCAGCAGCAGATCGAGAGGAGGAAATGGTTCGCTGGCTGCTACCCGACGTCCACCCCAAAGTCCACGACGTCAAAGCCTTTGCGCTTGGCTGACCAACAATGAAAATATAATGTCGTCGCTGTAGCCAGGCTAGCCAGCCCCGTACCTCCTGTACCTTCTCCGCTTCCTCGAGCCCAACAAAAGGAGGGCCCGAAAGAATGGCGCTAAATGAAAATGAACTAGAAATAATCATCATTAGGCACGAGCCACCTTTGGGAACTTTAGCAACAAGTACGTACTTGGACACCCGCTCGAAGACCCCGGCGTTGGGGCTTCGATTTCAGCTTGAATGTCTTTAGTCCTCATATATCCTTTCACTTGGATCGGAACTCATAGACACACTTGCTGTACATAAATAAAGGCTTGAATAAATTTAATACATCCAAACATTTATACATGGTTTTTAGTGTCAGCCATCACCGATTCAATACACATGAAATTCAATATATTAACAATGGCTAGGTAACAAAAACACCAAAAAACATTAAAATTGGAAAACAAAAATTAGATTTGCGGCAGCTGCGGCTGCGGAATCGAAACGGTTGGAAGTGCCAGGGTACCTTCGTGTAAGTATAAAAAATTTGGATTTAAAAAAACAACGTAAGAAGGAACAATCACTAGGATCTTGGCCACGTAACTAGAGGCATTGTATATCCGCAGCGGAGAGGGCCGTGCCCAGCACGAGGAACAGGACCACGTGCACTGCTCCCATCAGGATATGCTTGAACACTTGCAAGTCCCACTCTGAGCTGCTTTTTAGTTGAGCTTTCTGGAAGGCTTTGCCCGTCCCCCGACCAAACGTGACGTCCCCGTCCCCGTCCCCTTCTTGATCTTGCGCCCAGGCCCGCGGGCACTTGTCGATGGCTGTTCCTGTCTGGGTGCCGCATTGCGCCTGTGGGAGAATGGGCAGCGAGGATATGGCTGTCACCAGTAGCCGCTCCACCATCGGCGAAGTCCATGCATTGTCGGTGCAGTTTTCGGGCACTTGCGTTTCCGTTTCGGAGGTCCGGCATGTCACTATCGAGTGCGTCGACTGAGCCGAGAGGCTGGTGGGACTCAGGCAGGACTTCATCGACGGCGTTGCGGTGACATTGAGGCCCAAGCAGGACCCCATCAGGCGGCAAAATATACTTGGATTCCCTGTCTACGAAAACGAGTGCTTACAGGAATACTTTCTCCAATATTAAAAATTGTGCAATAAAAAATCGCCACGTGTGGCATGTACAGTCTGTATTTTGTTTAATGTCTAGTCCCCCTGGTTCGAGGGTGATTCGAAGTCCACCCGCTTGATGCATTGCACTTTGGCGTGTGCCTGACGCCGCGGGCGAGCTAAAGCTGAGCTGAGCTGCGAATGCCGCAGTGCATTTGGCAAATAAGAAAAATTGCATAAATTTCATTAAACTCGAAATGTCAGGCAACTGTCGTGCACCCACACACTAGCCCATCCTTTCTCTCCCTCTCTCTCACTCTACGTATAGGGTTTTACATCAGCAATGACGCCGTCTGCGGCACCGGGACCCTAGCCCCTGGACCCCATTCGCCGCGGCCTGGCAATATTAAAAATTGTGCACCCAAATCCCCAAAGTAATTTATTAAGATGCCTCATGATGTTTTCTACTCTGCATACCCATTACGAGTTTGTCGCAAAGTTATGTTGCGCTACTGAAAATTGATGTAGCAGCAGGAAAAAAGTGACACCTGTATGTCCAGGTATAAACAAATATAAAAACAATATAAAGTATTGGTTAATCATAAATGAATGGACCAGTCCTTTTTATATTTAGCATTTTATAGTGTATACTTTCTTAGACACATTTACTTCCATATCCTCATGGCCTCCACTGATTACCGGGTATCTTATGGTCGAGTCATTCGCGTACAGCATTTTCTATTGCAATTTTTTGTTATTATTTACGCGCCGTTGACTTCACGCCATTAAAATACACGGCACAGGCCAACAGCACAGCAAAACCCATTTGATATGCAAAAGTTGTATGTCGAGCAACAGCTACAGCGTGACACTGTTCCAGGCGGCCTCATTGGATGGCGACTAGAGTCGAGAGTCGAGAGTCGTCGGTCTTTGTTTAGAGGCGAACACTAATGCCAATGCAGGCGGCGGCGTCTTGAGAGTAAGCCCAGAGGAGAGCGAAATAGAGAGCAAGATAGAGAGACACAGAGAAATGGCTGGAGCCACGAGTCAAGTGCTCGACTAATGCATCTGCAGAGCAGCACCAGAGGCATCCATCGTTAGCTTTTTGACATTTATATGAGTTTCTGGCTTGGCCTTAGCCATTTTTCGGCTTTGATTGCAACTCGCTGTTTTTGTGGCAAGGAAAATTGTCATAAATAACTTTGCATTGCTTGTGCGAGTGTGTGAGTGTGTATCTGAAAATCGTAAATCAAAGAAAGAGAAGGAGAGAGAGAGAGAGAGAGAGGGGGAAGGCCAGAGCGAGCACAACGTCTTTGCCACACTGCGTATGTGTGATATTTCATAGAGCGTGTCATGAATTCTAATTACCTTTTTGGTCCACAGAGCAATGGCCGTTTCTTCGGTTCGGCTTTCATAAATTTCATTTTTAAATTGCTTTTCAAACTTTTTTTGGCTGTGCATAGTAGAGCATTGGCCCCACGCAGATCATCAAATAATAACAATTGTGTAAAAAATTAGCAGATAATGTGAATAATTAAATTTGAACGGAACTCATAACTAACATGATAGCCATGCAAATTTAATGCCAAACCAAATATACTATGTGTGTAATATAAAGTAATAAAAATAATAATAATATTCCCCTTTTATTGAATATTTGAATGCTTCCTTTGTTGCCATGTTGCCGCTCTTTGGCCATGGATCGTGGATGGTTTTGGACTGGGTCTGGGACTGGGAGTGCCATTCATTCGGGGCTGCGATTCATTTATGCATTTCCATGTTAACGTCATAATCTGCGTTATGCAGTTTAGCGTATCAATTACCGCATCGCAGCAAAAAACTGGCATGTAAATAAAATATATGCATGTAGCTACGGCACATGCATATGCATCCAGCGCAAGAGATGACGAGATAGCCAGGCAGACAAACGGACAGGCAGACAGACAGACACATAGAGAGGGAGTGTGGAATATGCACTCCATTCAAGGGTCTCGACTATGGAATACCAGTTGGCCGATTACACTCCAATGAAGTGGTCTCCCTTCCTCTGTTGGCAGCCATTTATTCATTTTCTTTGTTGATGTATGGAAACTGTTTTTACTTGGGTAAACAATATCCTATTTAATATGAAAAGTGGAAGAGCATTTTAAGTCCTCATCCGCATTAGAATTCTCAAGATTTCTTGGCTGTGTCTTTCACCTATTGCTTAACAGAAAGCAGAAAGCTGTTCCATTCTTGAGGGTGCAGGCTTAAAAACTAATTATTAATTATTATCTTTTATAGTCTTAAGATCCACACATTCTGCGAATCGGTGAGTACTGAAGCGATTCTTTTGCTCTACCCTTCCAATCCTCCATACCTTTGCTTGCCCACACAAAATATTCTGGCAATAAAAAAAAATGCTGCAAATCGTTGGATGAAAATAAATTTTACAATTTTTCGCAAACAAAAACAGCAATGGAATTTCTTTTGCAGCAATGAATAAAAAATGCAAATCTGCCAAATCAAAAATTGATTTGAATTGCAATGCGGTAAGTACAATTGAACGTTGAACGTTGGGGGGTTCCGGTGAGGGGCGAATGGGTGAATAATTCAAAGTGGGGCAATGGCCATGGCCATGATGACATGAAAAATTCATTAAACGCGTCCTAGCCGCAAAAAGGGCCAACCACAATGGGTGCAGCGGTGCTGCACTCTGAATGTGCCCGTAAATTGCACAACGAGGCATTGATGAATGGCACTGGCAAAATCGCAATGGAATTAGAAATCTCGAATTTCCAGCAAAATACTTCTGCCATTCGGCCCTCCGCACTCGACTACTGTTGATATTTTACCTAAAATTCTACAGAAATCCCGGCGACGACCATTCATTAACAGACTGTGGTTGCGGCCACATGCGAGTTCAACATAAAGTCGCACAAATATTTGCACCGCTTGCCGTTCGTTCCATGGCCGGCGGGAACTTAGTTAATAAATTAGTAAAAATGTTGCTGGTGACAATGTTGTTGGTCGAACGCTTGTCACACGACAGGCGCGACAATGGCTATGATAATAGAATTTTTGGCGCATTTTTGAACATGAGCGACAGCTGCAATAATAATAATAACAGCAGCGCAGCACCAACATCTGCATCAGCATCAAGAAAAACTAAAAACATAAACAAAAAATATGGCTTGCTCGAGCAACATTTCGAATACCCTTGAAACACACATTGATTTATGGTGATAAAGTGAAAGGTTTTTTATAATATTTTGAATATTTAGAACTTTGTATTGTAGAATCGAAAACTTGCAATCTTTCTGCATTGCAAAATATCCATTGAAACTCATTAGACCCACTCCAAAAGGGTATTTCATGTCAGACAAGCGCCGACATGGGCAAAGTGTTTGTAAAATATGCCAAAAACTCGAATTGCCTGGTTGTTTGGGCGTGCACATGGCTCCATCCTCCATGCCATTACACCAGCAGCCAACCTGTGGGTGGATTCTAAATATTTTCGAACAAGCACAGCCTAAATGCAGGTCCGCACATCGCGATGTGTACCTCCATATAACATATAGGACAGACCCAATATGAAGTTTGTTTGTAGAGCGGGGGAGCAACCGACCAGACGACCAACGACCGATACAAACGACCCACGCACGCCATTGTTGAGGCCGCCATCGCTTTTGACGTTGCAATAAATTTCCACGTTTATTTATTATTGCGCCGCACGTCACTGATAATTAAAAATAAATCAATTTTTAATGGCCGCCCGCTTCCTCTCACGAAGCGTAGGCTCATAACGCGGTTCTTCTGGATGAGTGGTCATGTTACCGGTGGGTGTGGGTTTTTCGGTTTTTCGCACAAAAAGCAATTAGCACACGTTTAGAATGGGGAAAAGTTTAATAAGGTTTTACCGAAAGGTAAATCAATGCATGTGCCACAGGGATTCGATGCGATGCGAGGCACGTAGAGTGCTGCTGCTGCTGCCGCTTGGGCTACGTGAAAAGCGGCTGGCAGACACGCTTTTAAGCAAATCAGTTTATGATTCAGAGACAATACTTCATCAGGCGGTGCCTTATGCACACACAGACATGCCCAACACACACACACACATGACGTGCCCCAAATGGCCAACAATAAGCCTCAACTTGGCTAAGCACCCTGCAGGAGTCAGAGTCAGAGGCAAAGAAAAGTGAAAAAAAAAACGGCATAGACGAAATTGTGCGAAACAGAAAAATGTTTATGCGTCACGTTGTTGCAATCATTAGACGAAGGAGCGGCAGAGAGCGTGTGTTTGGAATCAGCAAACGGCAGGCATCAATATGGCCAGCAATTGTCTTGGCCAATTGTCTCACAATCTCTCTACGTGGCGGAGACAGCTCCCTAGTTGCCACTTTTTCGATGGCAATATGGTAGCACGAATGGGCCGAATGGCTGGAATGGCTGGAATGGCTGGTGTGTAATGAACTCTGTCATCCCTTGATTGAAGGTCATCCCTGTGCCGCTTTAATTATGCAGTGAACTCTTTGCTGTTTATTTGAATGTCTGCACTCTTTTATGGGCATCACCCACCACATACGCCGTAAATCTAATAACATAAGCTCGACACGCAGTCAGAGATGGAGCTGGAGATGGAGACAGGAGGCCCTCCGTTTTGTCTCCCTCTCTTGTTATTTATATGCATGCATAAATATCTGGGACGAAGTCCTGACCACAGTTGACTTGGTAACCGCAGAAAATGGCATAAAAGTCAACATGTTGAACCAGCAGCTGGAGGAGAAATATATAGCTTCAGATATTATGCGTGTGTGGCTCTGCTCTGCTCTGCTCTGTTCTGTGCTGTGCTATATGCGACTTTTCATATCTGACTTCGAGGCTATAAAGTATAAATTACGGCAAATGTGTTACGCAGCCAGAGCCAGAGGGCCGCTGCTGCTGCCGCACGCACAACTAACTAACAACTATTAAGGCTCTGGCTGTGCCACTGTGCCGCAGTTCCTATCTCTGACTCTGGCTCCGACTTCATCTCCGTGTGAAATACAGCCCAAAGACAGGCAGACGCGGCACAGTAATCAACATGCGTGGCACTGAGCACATTTTACACATGCGCTATGCCATTTTTCCGGTGATTAAGTGTTTATAAGTCTATAAATTAACTCGAACACACGCCAGACAATGGCCACCAGTTCAGCAGTCCAGCAGTGCTGCATGTTTCATGGGGTGCCCATGTGGTACATACTACACGAATGCGTGCTATGTACAGGCCGAAGGCGTATAGTTACGTATATTAATTATAATATTCATCGTATTAATCATTCATTAATCAGCTAGTGTGGAAAGCGCACTGCAAGCAGTTAAGTTATTACGAATTCAAGAAACTACACAAGGCACAGCGCACAACGCACAAAGCTGTGTAGCCAATAGTCCCACTGATAATTTATTATTGTGCGTCGATTGCGTGGGAAGAGTTACACATTTGTCATCGAAATGCATCGAAGGATGGGTACCACCCACTTGGCCAGTGGGCGGTGTGAAAAGAGATGGTATAAATACAGAAATTTTGGTTTGCCAGCTCCCAGTTCGGACGTGGGCCCAGTCAAGAGCTAGACACCGCACAGGATAAACAGTGAAACGCAATGCATAAATTGTTGGAAGAGCCCGATCCGTCGAATCTGATGACCTCGCAGGACTCATTCAAGTTGATTAGGGTCTCCATGATCTCAATGGGATGGATACCCCCCGAGGATGGCTGGACACCTGTCCGACTAGTGCTAGCGGTTATCATCGTGGCTTGGTCCACAGTCTATGTGCCCATTGGAATCTATATTACGTTTTACGTGGGTTTTAAGAACCTTACAGTGACTGAAGTCCTGTCCGCGCTGCAGGTGGCCATCAATGCAACGGGATTTGCTTTCAAGTTGCTTTTCTTACGACTCAATCTGTCCAGCTATTACAAGATCAAGGATCTGCTTGTGCTCATGGACGCGCGCTGCATCGACATCCAGGAGCGCATCGAAGTGCATCGCTGGGTGGCACGCTGCAACATTGCATACCTCATCTACCAAACCATCTTCACCACCTATACCGCCTCCACCTATATCATTGCCGCCTTCTCGCGCATCGCGCCATGGAACATCTACTATCCATTCGTGGATTGGCACGACGGCGCGACAAGCCTTTGGATAGTTTCCGTGCTGGAGCTGATTCCCATGTACCTTATAGTGTACAAAACTGCCATGGTGGATTGTTTTTCCCTACTCTTTAGTCTGATCTTACGGGCTCACATCAAGCTCCTCAGGCTGCGAGTTGAGAAGCTTTGCACGGACCCCAGTAAGAGTGATGAGGACAACAACAAGGATCTGGAGAATTGCATTGAGGACCACAAACGTATTCTGGAGTATAAACTGACTGTTCAGTAATTGAATTTGTATGTGATTATCTTGTGCATTCTCCTATAGATACGCCTCAATCATGCGTCCCATGATCGAGCCAGTCATCTTTGTGCAATTCCTGCTGGTCGGCTTGGTCCTGGGCATATCCATGATCAATCTGACCTTCTTTGCTGACTCCTGGGCACGGTTGAGTACATTGGCTTATATATTCCTTCAGATTGCCCAGACGTTTCCCTTCTGCGGCACCTGTGACCTCATCATCGAGGACTGTGAGGCCCTGGCCGTGGCCATATTTCACTCCAACTGGCGGAACGCGAGTCGCCGATATGTGTCCACTTTGTTTTACTTCCTGCAAAATGTCCAGGTGCCGATCTCCTTCACCGCCGGATCCATATTCCCCATTGGCTTGAGCACCAACATCAAGGTAAGGAATCGAGAAGCCTTTCAATTTCAATTTCGACTCTAATTGTCTCTCGAATTCCTCTACAGGTGGCCAAGCTGGCATTCTCTGTGGTTACATTTGTGAAGCAAATGGGATTGGGACAGTGAAGAGCAAGTAAATAACTACGATCACATTTTTTATTCTTACTATATCAAATATCTGCAATAAATAAACATTAGCTTGTTGTTACTCTGAAAGGCAATGAAGTTCTCAAATTTTAACGAGGTTTTCCCCACACAAAAAGCGCCCCCTTATGATCTCATTCTATTCGGATTATGGCTATGTAAAATATATGAAATGCAAGCAAAGGTCAAGAGGATGGGAATTTGGAGTGAGACAACGCCTTGCAAGTAATTATTGAATCATTAATTCAGTAAAAAAAATTCACAAAATGGCGCAACCAATGGTTCCCGCATTAATTGATTATTGTGCGTCGAATGCGTGGGAAAAACCTCGCAGTATTCCCAAGGCTATACGGGAAATGGAATCTGTCGAGCTGGAAAATGCATTGCACTTGATTATTACATCAAGAATTCAACAAACATTGTTCATGAGCCAAACAAAAAGTACAGGGTCTCTGCTAACCTGACCTGACAGGAATGGTTCCGAAATATCCGAATATATGTATCATGCGAATTCCCATGATTTTGTGCGTCCAATGCGTGGGAAGAGTTACACATTTCTCATCGGAATGCACTCAACAAAATGTTCCATTTGCAATGAAACATTTACGAGTCCGTCGCAGAACGTATCCTCCCACTTTTCCGAGTGTAAAAGGATTTGGTATAAATAGAAATGTTTTGATTTTCCGATTGCAGTTGTGAAATTATCCTAAAGCAAGGGACACTCCCAGGGACAGCTTGGGATGGGTGTGTAACTAGCGAGGAAAATTCTATTAGTCGGTTTATATCTGTGGTCGTACCAGCTTAGGCGGGACTAAGAGTCCAGGTCCTAATTGGATCCACTCGAGTCTCAGATGGAAATCCACACTGGTTTAATTCCTGCACAATCTTCAGCAGCCGATTATGAGACTTGGGAACATTTCCCTGAACGCAAACATCAGCATCCATCGCATGGCATTCATGGCCAATAATTAATTAATGTTCTGGTTGCCACTGTGGTCACCTCTGTGAAGCAAATGAGCATTTACTCTAAACACCAAAGAAGTGGAGGAGTAAGTGGCTAGAACAGTAATCAAATATGAAATCCAAAAGGGGGAAACACGCACACACAAAATACTGTAAGATGGCCCAATTCTGTGGCTTGCACTCCCCGCACTTTCCACGTTTAGCTTCAATTTCTTCGTTTTGTGTGTGTTTCCTCTTAAGAAACACAATTATGTAAACAAATGAGTGGTGGAATCCACACAGTCAATTAAAATCCGAGAAAGTTAATTGCTTAAGATACGCATAAAATTGATTTACAGATTCGCCAATGACAGCGTAAACAAGAATTCAGTTTTAATTGCGGTTAGGCCAGGAGCAAAGTCTGCCAGTTTCTGCACTTTCCCATTTTCCCGGAAAAGCCCACAGTTCAAAGTCTAGCCGCTGGCGCAAATGCCTGTCTTTGATGTGGAGCGACGGCTACAAATAACTAACTGCTGGAAGGACGTGCTGGTGGCACAGAGAGAGGCACCGGCACCGGCACTGGCACTGGCGCCGACACCAGCAAGGATGCTGGTAGAACCAACATTTACATAAACTGAAATCAAACTGGAAATAGAGGCCACCACCAATGGAAAGCAAGAGCACTCATATTTAATGTAAACGCAGCGAAAAGCCTGCGGAAAATTAATTTGCATTTTTCCCACCCAAAACAAAAACCCAGCCGCCACAGCCGCCACAGCCAGCAACTGGCAAGCGGCAACAACTGGCATACATTTGCAATCGAGTTTGTACATAGTTTGCCCAAAAACACAAGTTTTCACTTGCCCAAAATTCGCTGGGGAAATGCGGGAAACCCTTGCCTCACATTTGCCACGGGGCAAACACACACACACAGACACTCACAAAAGATGTCTCCATTTCAGCGAGAAGGAGTCCATGAGGAGCAGGAGGACCAACTGTAGACGCGGCACGCGTAGACGCATTAAATCAAATTAAAAGCCCCGCTAAAAGAAGTGACAAAACCCCAGGTAAATCCCATTTTAAATACAAATAGCATGCGTATGCGCCCTGGGGGGGCCAGAGGGAGAAGGCGAGAGAGAGACAGAGACAGAGCCAGAGTCGGCGTAGGAGTAGTCGTCCCTGAGTGGTTCTGTGGCACACATTTTTCCAGGAGGCTTAGCGGTGCGGCGCCTGTAATCTTAGTTTAAGTTGATTGTACGACATCCGAATAGAGGACAGAGTGCAGAGGATAGAGTGAAAAAGCTGTAGCAAAACACGATCCACAGTAAAATGCTTTAAATAAAAATTTGTGGGCCCAGGCATTAGAGCCGGGGAAAATGGGTTTATCTGTTTGTTTGTCTGCGTCTAAGGGTTTGTCTGGCGCAACACTTTGGGCTCTGGCAACGAGGGGGGAAGGGGGCTAAGACACTCGCTTGCCTCTGTGTTTTGGGTTCGGGAATTGCTTTTAGCGTAATTGCAAGTGTATTCCCCAAAGGTGGCTCGGAGAGCGACTCCGCCTCTAGGCCCGAGCGGCGCATGGAGTCGGCGGCTGTGTGTTGTGACCATATTTGAACGTTGCCGCATTTCAATTAACCCGTGAATATTCGAGCCCATGGCCCCCCCGTTTTTTTGTTTCGTTAGTTTTTATTAGTTTTTAACCTTTTGGCTTTGCACAATGCAAGTGAATGCCAGCCGGCCTGCCTGCCTGCCTGCATGTCTGCCTGCATGCCTGCCGTTGAACGCAGCTCAATCAATCAGTCCAGCGATCAATCAAAAAATTCAATCACCATCAATTGCAGGTCCGCAAACAGAGAAGTGAGCGGCGGCTGAGCCACAGGAAAAAATAACAGCTCAGGGACTCATTCATTAACTGTAAAACGATTCTGGCCAAAGCCGAAAATTGCAAATCGACAAAACCCAAGCCCAAGCCCAAGCCAAAGCCAAAGGCTCGGAGCACTTTACTTGACTATTCAGCCAAAAACAGTTTTGCCTTCTGTGTACTTTACGATGGCCGATGCAGAACCCCACACCGACAGCTGCCCTCCTGGACTATGTTTTTTTAGCATATGATACGAAGCACTGGAAAAAATTACGAACCTCTCAATATGGAGATCAGGGAAAAAATAAGTAAAGCCAAAAATTAGAGTTAAAATATTCCAAATTCAAAATCCAATTCAATGTAATTCGAAATGAAGAAAACAAAAATATGGAAAATATGTGTAAAAATGATGTAACGTAATGCACTCCTTTGAGTGTGAGAATTTCATTTTTTATTTCCCCTCGCCGCTTTAAGAACTATCAATTCCCATAGTAAAAATCCTAGAGAAGCAGTACGATTGTTTGCCCAGTGTACACATCTATGTGTGGCAGTGTGTGTGTGAAATTTTGTGGCTTGTAAAAATCACTTTTTAAAGCATTTCGGCCTTTGCGACAGATACACGCATTGAAGCGTGGGCACTTTTGCGTTTTGCCAGGCAAAAACCAAACCAGGAGCACAGCACTGAACGAGAGCGAGAATGAGGATGAGGATGAGGTTGAGGATGTGGATGTGGAAGAGCAGCAGGCTAAGGACCATTCCATGCCACACGATTGAAGGCAGCCAGCCAGCATACTTGTATTTATTTTATTCCAGCTCGTTCTGGCAGTGCATAAAACTGTTTTTAACATGGCTCTGTTGGCTGTGTTTTTTTGTTCGTTTTGTTCCGTTTCGTTTGGGAGGAGCGGAGCCCTTTTTATGCCAAATGTAAGCGATCTGCACGGAACTGACACAAATACGGGACTCTGCCAAAGGGATGGGTATGAGGATGGCGATGGCGATGGCGATGGGGACGGTGTGGCATGAAAGCCGAGTGTTGGACAAGCAGATTTAAACCGTTACGGTTTACCTGCCACTATACAACACACGCACCCCATGCCACCTACAACTACCTATGGATACGTACCACATACATATATATTTACATACATATATATATTTAAATAAAACGCTTTCGCATCAAGCAGGACAGCGTCGCACTTTGCGCAATCACAGACAAAAACGCGGCCAGTTGGGGCGTGCTACAGTATGAGAAAGGGGCAGAACGGAGATGACAGAGTGGAGTGCAGTGGTATGGTGTGGTGTGGTGTGGCCTGGCGTGGCATGGTAGGAGAAGGAACCAGCTTCCATTGATTTCACACAGCTTTGGCGAAGAAAAACACATAAAAGCCGTTTCAGTGCAACAGAAAAAAGCTTAACATTATACAACAAAAAAAGAAGAGGGAAAGAGGTTGAAAGTCGAAGCTTTGGATACCCTTGCACTTGTGCAGGTGTCAGGTGATCAGATTGCAAAAATAAATGGAAAAATTATTGAATTTCATTTCATTTTCAAATTAATTTTGTTTTCCAAAACAGAGATGAATGAGCCACAACTTTGTAGAATATATTAGAATTGTCTGTGTCTTGTGTATCCACCGATTGCTTAAATTCTTCTGGTCTGACCGAATAGATACACTTTTGGGGGGGCGTAAAAAGTCCTCCTGAAACACCCAATACCCTCTGCTAGAGTATCCAAAAGGAACCCTTTCTATGCACACACACACAAACACACACAAATGGAAATGCAAATATAAATACGACAACAGGGCGAGCGGAGAAGGCGGGTGGGTGTGGTGGACTTGGCAAAAATGTTGTCGTCACGTGGCCGCTGCATAAGCTGAAATGAGTTACATCAAATGCTTTTGGCTTTCACAGGAAATGGCAGCGCAATGCATTTTTATTTACATCTAAGGACACTAGTAGCAGCAGTAGCAGGGGGAAAGCCATTAAGGAATTGCTCGGCAATTGAAATGTCCAAGTCAAATAAAAAGCGAGGGCTTGCCGGAGCCGGAGCCGTTGCCGTTACCCCACAACCCAGAGCCCAGACATTCATTCGACGCAAGCAAGATAGGAGCATGGGGAGTCCTGTGGCTTGTCAGGCATTTGATTAAAATTAAAAATACTTGGACTCTCCACAGGCTTTGATGTCGACCACATCACCGGGGATCGTACCCACTCTATCGTCCCGCTCTTCGGTTGTCTTTCTCCACCGTGACCATGATTTATGCGAAGCAGCATAATGAAAGGACCAGAAGGACCGGCTGGACGCGGTAAACGATGGCCGGCGTAAAGCGTTCGATTAAGGTAAGCGAAAATAAATTACAAAGTATTACGGCTAAATGGTGTTCTGCCAAAAGAGTTCTCCCTTCGCGCCCGCTACGCACACGCGCCATGGGGCACAGTCCAAACATAAAAGAGGCAGCCCGTACCCAGTGCCAGTGCCAGTGCCAGAGGAGTTGAAGTGCTGCTGCAACACTCGAGAGTTTGCTCGCGAGCTCGAGGCAGACGGCAATCAATCATCAATTACGATTAAATCCATCAGGAATTATGCGTTAAATTGATGGAAAGTCAGCTGGCAGTTGGCTTGAATTATGGCGTTAAATCAATTTTCGTTCTGTAGTTAAATCAATGGAACTATTCCTCCGGACATTGGCCTCGGCTTTAGCTTTGGCATTAGCATTAGCTGCAACCGTCAGTCAAAGTCAGGCTGCCAGATGGTAGAGTCAGATCCGGGGAGCTAATGCCGAGGCAGATGCTCTGAACAAACTTTAATCGCCCGCCAGGACACTCACGCCACACTCTTACTCTTACTCTTACTCTCCCTGTGGAGCTGGATCCCGGGCTTCAAGTGACGGCGTAAAACTTTCGCCAGGCCAATAAACCAGGGCCCTGCGACAGCCAAGCGACAAGGCTGCCTGGCTGCCTGGCTGCTGGTCTCCACTCTATTCGACTCCACTCCACTCGATCCAAGCAAAAGGCAGGACAAGCCGACACTGTGACGCATCGACCTGGACCTGGTGCTGGTGCTGGTCCTGGACCCAGACCCAGACCCCTCGCTGCATGTTTGCAGCGTCCCCCCTTCATCACTCTCTACGAGAAATGAAAATATTTTCTTGCATTGCGCTCAGCGAAATTGAAGAAAAAGCTGGAGAAAATTAAAAAAAGAAGAAAGGAAAGCTTTAGTTTTACTACGACTATGAGCTACCTATGAAGAGCAGTAGAATCCATTTTTAACAAAATAAATAAATATAAATAAATATCTTCCTGATTTTTGGCATATAAATAAAAGCTATAGCAAATTAGAATTCTTTTTCTTCTCTTATAAAACAAATTCATGGCTGGATCGACAGCGCTGTTTCCACTGTCGTTTACATACATTTTCAATAGCCCAATATACCCGTTTTGCCGGGTATCCGATAAAAATCAACTGAACAGAAGAAAAACTGCAAATCGCAGTGCATCGTCCAGCCTGTCCGTCCCTCGTCCGTCCCTCTGTCCGTCTGCCTGTCTGGGGTGTCTGCGCGTCAATTGACTGCAATAATTCTGGGGAAAAAGCACAAAGTGTAAGGCTGCCGAGATGCCGAGCTGCCAGGCCAAGTAATTTATTTATCAAGTTTCGAGCTGCAGCTTGAAAACTTAATACGGGACCCAATTGAATGCTGTGCACAGAAGGAACCGAACATCTTAAATTGCATCGAAAATGAAGGCCAAAGCAGTTCCCAGTCAGAGTTTGAGCCATAACCAAAGCGTAGGAGCAACCAAGTCGATTAACGCTCGATCATCAATAGAGACAGAGAGAGTGAGGAGAGAGCGAGAGAGAGAGAGAGAGCGGCCATCGATAGCATTTGAAGGGTGCTTGTCCCTAACCAAATTGCACTTTACCACAAAATTCAATTTTCGCATCCTCTGTGTGGCACTCTTTGCCCCTGCTGTTGCCTGCCGCATGGAATCCTGGCCAGTAAGTAGCAATTCATGCGTGAACCTGACAAGGCCACACCCACCCACAATCCACCCACAATCCACAGTTCAAAGAGTAGGTGTGGGTGTGTGCGCGGTATGGGGCATGCCACAATTTACCCTACCGTATCCGCTGCCGCTGTTTGCTGCTTGCTGCTTGCTGTTTGCTGCATGCCAGCATAAGCAAATAAAAAAGAGTGAAAAATCGAATGCGTATCCTTTGTGCAAAGTATCGAAATGACATTTATGCAGAAAGACATATGGGCCAGGGGACTCGACAAACTTTTCTTTATCGTCGAGCGAGAGCCATACACAGCAATCGCACTCCAATCGCAAATATTTGTAGAATGCCACAGCACAAGGACCCATCGAGAAGGACCCACACACAGAAAAGGGCAAGGGAAAGGGAAAGTGTGGCAACTGTCTATAGCCGCCACTCATTGGTGCCCCAATTCCATTTGGAATCCCTTGTCCTCGTTCTCCATTGCCAGGTATTTGCATTGAATGGCAAATGGTGAAAGCAGTCTCTAATCGAAGGCAAAATATTCAATATAAATAATTGATGCGCACTTTTTTTCCACCTTGCCCCATCCACCACCCATTTACCCCATCCGTTGCATGCAACAATAAAAACAATGGCAAATGCCGACAGCTGCTGCTGCTGCTGCAATGGCAAAACAATTTTGCATACGTATTCTACATGTATGCATACAGTGTGTACTCTGGCAGGACCTTGTGCCCGCCGCCCACTGATTGATGTCCTTTTTGCTGGCATTGTTCTTGTTGTTTGTCGCAAATTGGTATCCATTGAGCTAGAAATGGGGGCGGCTTTGGGCTGGCTGGGGCCGCTTGTCTGTGGCACACTTTCAAGGTTGCGCTTGCTGCCGCATTAAGTGTCCTGTCCACACGAGAAAAAACGAGCAAAAAAAAGGAGGAGGCTAAAACCCATTGCATACTTATGAGGGCAAAGTGTATAAGTCTCAATTAAAATTTTACGCCCGTTTGCATTTAAAGTGCATGTGTTTTGTGCTTATGTGTGTGTGTGTGTGTGGGGCTAAGAGCGGGAGAAACAGACCCTGAGAGGGGGAGAGTATAGGGTTAAGCGAAACGACGCAGTGGGAGGCCGGCTGCGGGTTAAGAGAGGCTCAAGCTTTAAGAACTCGAGTGTGTGCGGTGTGCTGTGTGTAGTGTATAGGCCATGGGCTCGACTGTTTGGTAGTTAGCCTACAGGCAGCAGTAGCAGCAGCAGCAGCAGCACCATCTGGGCCACTTGCCCCAGCTCTGTGCAAACTTTTTCCAAACTGCATGCTGCAGCTGCCACAAAGCCTAGGCTTGTGGGTGTGTGTTGAAAGCTTTTTTGTTGTTCGTGGGCCTTCCACAGTGTGCACAAAAGCGTATTTAATGAAACGGAACTTTAAACATAATTGAGTAAGTGCTGCCATGCTGCCAAATTTGACAAAGCATATTTTGTACGGTATCTAAGCCCCTCCGATCTCTCTCTTTTGTGTGTGCCTTAAATGTGGCAGATCTGATGGGGTGGAGGGCTCAAAACTGAAAGGCAATATTGATAATGGGGCATTAGGAGCATGTGATGTGAAGATGATGATATCGATAGTAGGCGAATAATCTCTTTTTAATTGTTCTCTCTATTTAATCGTCCTCTTATCGCCTCTTATATTTGCATGTATAAATATTGTATTATTTTCCACAATATTTCACTTACGCCCTAATTTATTTTCTTTAGATTTTGACTCACTTTTCCTTTCACATGTTTGCACACATTTGTAACCTTTAATCTGTGTGTGCTTCCATATCTAATAATAAATATTTACTTTCACAGCAAAAATGCTTTGACAGCAGCCCAAACTACCAACCACCCACACGCGTTTCTATTCCCACCCACATGTGAAATACATTTTTTATTATCATCTTTTTGTGTGTGTTATTCCTTTAGTTTTGTTTTGGCAAAATAGAAATACAAATAAAAACAAAATCAACTTGCAAAATATGTTGAATATTTTACAGGGCGCACAACAATGGCCATAACTAAAAGGCGCCAAATGAAATATGCAACAAAAGCGAAGAGCGCGTGGCACAGCCAAATAAATTGAAAACCGAAAGAAAAAAATTGCAGCAACAAATTGAAAGAGCAAGGAGTGGGAGTGCGAGTGCGAGTGGGAGCGGTAGTGGCAGTAAAGGAGAGAAAAAAATGGAAAATGGAAAACACTAGCGTAGAGAGAACTTGGTTAACAAATTGCAGCGAATATTAGAAGCGAAGTCTAATGCAGCGGATGCAATGGATGTGCAACGGACAATGGACCCATATTTCTGACAACGAATTAAAAAGTATCCAACTGGAAATGTATGTGGCGCAGACAGGGGTAGAGCAGGGACCGAGCAGGAGCGAGAGTAAGTGACAGGCGCCGGGACAAACGCAATAAACTGCCAGACAGGGGCAGGGCCAACAAACCAAGCTAGAAATAAAGGGTAACTTCGGCTTTAAGTTCCATTTAGACGTGATCAAATTTAGCTTGCAGCGTATTTGTATTTTTCATTAAGACGTTCAATGTGCAATCACTGCACCGAAGCGACAACAATCAGAGTCCAATCTCAGGTAGAAACGCGGGTGGCTTGCGTTCCTTTCCTACCAACCAACATGTATAATCTTTTCCATTTAAAAAAAATATTATATTATATTATATCCATTCTTTGCATTTAAAATTCTTACTCATTTTTAAGACTACAACAAAATGGCTAAAGAAAATACTCTAGCAACTGGCATCGATTTTCCTCATAGCCGAAAAGAAACAAGTTGATGATGTGCAGCCGCCACACATAGATACAAAATAGTGTGGTGTGTGTATCTATGTATTTGTGAGTGGATTGGGCGGCAGAGAGCAGTGAAGCATTAGAGCATGGATGTGGGCCCTGGGATAGAGTCGGACTTGCAGCTTTTCATATTTCCGCTCGAGTCTGCTGCCAGGACAATTTTTAAAAATTCAATTTTCCCTAACATCTAAGCGGTTTCTCGTGTGTGTGTGACTGTAGGTTTTCCACTATAAAAGATGCAGCACAGGAATAGCTAGAGAAAATTGCCTTTTGCGGAGATGCCCCCCCACAAATTGCCAAAGCCAGGAGACAGGAGGCAAAATATCAAAAATAAAATAATAAATAAAAGAAAAACAAGAAAAAAGCAAAGCAAAAACAAAGTAAGGCTGCATAAGAATAAACCATATAAAAATAAACCCAAAGAAATGGAAAACACCAGCGGAGATAGATACATTGGAAAATCATGGCCTAGCTCCTATTTCTCTTTAAGCTGAAATTCTGTTTAGGAAAATTGCAGAAAATGCAATTTGAGCTCATGATCACACCCACACATGCCAGTATATACTATGTACTCGTATGCAAGTACATACATATATATTCGATATAGGAGTTTGTGTGATATATCGAGGCAGAGCAGAATTTCATTATTTGCTGGAAACACGCCTCCCAGACACAATACATAATGGTTCCGAATGATGCATGACCCCAATGGAGTTCCAGGGATTGCTTTGCTCAGCTGTGCTGTGCTGTGCTGTGCTGTGCGTTGATGTCTAATCCTTAATATTAAATCCATACAATCAATTTGCAGACAGTTGTACCGCAGCTGGGGGAATTTATGGGGTGGAATGGGGCTGCCATGTCGTACAAAATGCGAGAGAGCGAAGTGCTGCTCTGCTTGGAAATTATAGTATGTAGAAGTCCTGTTCTGCACGGAAAATTGCGGGAGGATAAAAGGCCAGTTCTGCTCGACAAAAATCCTATACGATACGATACCTCTTTTCCGCTGAAAATCTGTGTGGTGTAGAGGGTTCGCTCTAAGCCGTCAGCACGTGACAGCGCATTATTAGTGGGCAGATTGAAAGGACCGCCTACAGTCATCAACCGTGAATTCAATTTTCTGCGCAGATACCTACTCGTACGCTGTTGCAGGGCGTGTGCGATAGGGTGATGAAAAATGCAAAGGGAATAATGAAAGTCACCTTTGGCACAATAATTCATCATTGTGTGTGCGAAAAGCAACACCAAAAGCAGCAGCAGCAGCAACAGCAGCAGCAGCAGCGAGGTTCTCATATCAAATGAAATGCATAGTCATGCAATGTCAGCACACACACATACACAGACCGGCCACAGATGCAGATATAGATACAGGCAGGACACGGACAGGGACAGCCAGGGAGAGAGGCATTTACACAGATACATGCAAGCATTGGGGCACAGACACATAGAGGCACAGAGGGACAGAGGGATGACCTACCTAACAACGTGGAAAAACAAATAATGCAATTTTTTATGCTATGCTCCCACTGTTTCCCTTGTTGTTGCTGCTGTTGGTTGGTGATGACATACACATGGATAGGATACCCCCCCATACTATATCCTGGTATATATTCCGACTCTGACTGCAATCTACGCACCCAGACAGCAGTTCCTCCTGCCTTCTGGCAGTTGATGTATGACCCAGAGCTCGCCGACCAGCCAGACTCCGGTACGGGCGGGGGTCAACAGCCAGGGAATTGCTGAATAGATGAGCATACAAAACGCTGGCCATATGTCAAGGCATCAAATAAATACCATAAATTGCACAAAAGAGCAGAAATGCCCCGAGAGATCCCCAGGGACAGGAGAGTGGCTGAGAGAATGGTATGTAGGACGAGCTTCTTGCCTTTGGGCCATGAAACAATCAACATTCTCTGGCCAATTCTCTGGTCAAAAGAAGAAAACACATGCTGATTGCTTGCATGCGTGGTCTTTGTCTTCACTCATTTTCCCTCTGTGGCAAAGCTGCTTAACCTTTGCGAGTTCACTGAGAAAAAATGAGGCGACCGAGGTGGATTAATCACTGCTTTAAAGGAAACTCCGATTCGAAAGGAATGTAGCCGTTCCCTATTGGGAAATATGTGCCCATCTGGTGCATGATAGAAAAATGGAATATTATTTTGTTCCCTGTGATTGTGGTTCTTCCACAAAACCACAGCCTGATCGGCCAGGCCAACAGATCCAATCAGAATGTCCGACTTACCAACTCAAGAAAAAAAAAGAAGAAACAAAACTCAAAGGGAGAGTCAGAGTCAAAGAGGCAAACAAGGATTTACGCCTTTGATTTAAGTGACAGGGCGACAAAAGAAACAAAAAGAAACAAGGCAACGGAACACAGATAATGTCAATATTAGTCGCCTGCATAATGTACAATAAATGGCAAAATAATACAAAGGGCGGCCGGCGAGAGACGGGCAGGGATAGGGATCCGTGCGACAAAGGGATGAAAAATCAATAGCCTCGGGCCACAAAGGACCGCTGAAAAAGGGACTCTGAAGCACAAAAGGAACCCCAAAGACGCAGACCAAGACATTGACGGACATGGGAGGGACGACTGTGCCGCGTATACGAGTGGGTGTAATATTCCTGTACCAAATAAAATATGAATTTGTCAGTTATGGTTTATGTGCATTTTCGCTCAGCAATCAATTAATCATCGGACTCGAAAGATATCGAAAGATGAAGATTCCATAAGAGTTCTTTGTCCTTTCTGCGCGGATGAGAATGTGAACGCGCCTCAAGAATTTTATGAAAATTAAAAGCAGTTTTTGAAAAATGAATCAAAGCATGCGCACGTCATAAATTTCGTAAAAAGCATAATAAATAAAATGGAAATAATAACATTTTTATTACACTGCACTGAAGGAGGACGCAGCCAGTGGAGCGCGTTGCCGAAAGAAGGCAACAGGAGGCAGGCGAGGCATCCACCAGAAAGCACCTTCTAATACTTTCGAATGGCAAAAGTTTTTTGGGCAGAAACACGGCGTCGCGGCGTTCCGTTCCATCCGTCGACTGTTTCTGTTTGTTGGCTTTTAATGATGCCATCATAAATTATTACATTGCTATTTCGTTTTTATTGTTTCACCCGCGATTGAGCAGCTGGAGAGAATCCTGCTGCTGCTGGAGCCAAACTCTTGAGCGGTGAAAAACAAACCAGGCTAAACGCAATTATTATTACTTTTAAAGCATTTTTTATGCCCTTTTATTTTGGCAGCCACACGATTTTGCTATTAACAAACGAGGGGGCCAGGCGATGCCAGGGCGACCCTCAGACCCTCTCTCTCTCTCCCTCTCTCTCACTCTCAGTGTATACCAATCTTTTGGCCGAAGAAGAAAGAAAAACTTCACTTCAGAGTTTATTATGATTTTTATGGATATAATATAGGCCGCACAGAACCCACACACCCACACCCACATTCGCTTTCCCTAAGATGCCCTGCGCACGTGCAATGGCTCCAATGGTTTCCTCCTGGAGTCGCCACCACCTGTGCGATTTGCTGGCTCAGCATTCTCCACGAAAAACTCTATACTCATTTCGGTCGACCATATTGACGACGCGACGCGGTGGGAAGCTGCGGAAATTGTTAAAACTGTAATTGCTAAACGAATTTTAATGAGCTCATTAATTTGATAAAGGGATTTACACGGTGTTGCGGTTGGGGGGGTGGGGCTGTCAGAGGGAGCAGCCAGCAGTGCTGGCTCTGGTCCTGTGCTGCCGACGATGTCCTCGTTCCGTGTTCTGTTCTCTGACCAAATGTTGCCATGCGGTTAACTCCAGTTTCTGTCTCGCTCCCTCTGTTTGCCTCCCCGCTGAGGGCATTGCTGTTGGCATTAATTAAAATTTGCTTCAAATTATATTCCAGGGTTTTTCTACCCCCGCCAGCTGCTGGCCAAACAGAACATTTTGTTTGACTTGCTAATGTTGTTGTCGGCTTCAAAAACTCGACATTTTTCATACCTCTCCAAAAAAAAAGTAAAAATAAACAACAACAAGAAGTTACACAACAGTACGCATACGCCAAAAAAAAGAAAAATAAATTGATGCGCCAAACAAAATAAACGAAGCGTTAAGAGATATGTGTACTGTGTGGAGCGAGTCCTGCAACGCTTCCTGCCACACAGCTGGTTGCAACAGCAGCCGCCACACAGTAGAGCTGCAGTGGCAGCGACAGTCACAGACAGACAGCTCCTAGATAGGCCCTGACGCGGCACCCTGCCGCCACACATTTGTCTGTACGCTGAAAATGATAGCGCCACCATATTTTTCTGTTATTTTTGCAAATACCCTTTGAGAAGGGTATTATGTATTTGAGGGAAACTCCTCTGTAAAACTATTTCAATACATTTTTCTGCCACTGCAACATTAAAGTTCCATTATCAGCATTTGCCTATGGAACATTTGAGCAGCAAATCGATGGCATTCACATTCATAGAGCCACGTGCCCTAGTGCAACAGGATAATTAGACGTGACCTTCAAGGGTATCTCAGGCTTCGTCAGCTGTAGCCGGATTTCCGCTGTAGTTTTTTTTCTTTTATTTTGGTTTTTGGCTGTTTTTCACGCCGACAGCCACGTTCACAGTTCGAGTGGCCCCTTCTGGGCACAGGAGTGCGCGAGGCAGGGAGAGTCCCTCCTATGCTTTTCTTTTTTTTTTGCTTCACTTTTTCAGTTCATCATGTGTCTGGCTGGGCAGTGAGTGAAGGACAGCGGACACCAGACAGTGGGACAGTGGACACTGGACCCTGGGACTCTGGACAGAGTTCAAGGCGAGACAATCAAATGTCGGGTACTATTTCGACGGGTTCTGTTCTGTTCTGTTCTGTTGTTGCCTCGTGTTGTCCAGCGTTACACTGTAAATGCGTTGATAAGCACACAAAAAGCTAATTGGATTTCATTCAATTGAAGTGGTTCCACCCAAAAAAAAAAAACGGAAAGAAGCAAAAGGAAAAAAAAGGGGAGGCCGGAAAGGGTAGGGTCCTGGGGATAAATGTAAGAGGTTCTTTCCGTCAAATGTTTCGGCAGACTCTTCAGTGCGTGGGCTGAAAATCGATTCTTGTTTGGTTATTTGATTCAGCTTTGTTATTCAACAAGTGAAGCCCTTTACGCAGACGATTTCCTCCAGTCCAGAGTGATAAAGAAGGCAGAAATTTGATCGAAAACTAAGATTTCGCTGTATTGAAAGTCATAGAAGTGCGGAAGCTCTGAGCCACGTCTCTCAACAAATACCAGCACTACTTGATCTGCATACTACTGCAAACAGATTTATCTTCTGGCAGAAGGACACAATTTAAATTCATGCGAAAAGATTAAAGATAGCCAACGTTCCACTGAGTGGCCAGAACAATGGGCAATGGCGCTGCAAATTGTTGTCGCTGTTTAAGCAAATGTTGTGAAGAAAATACGAGTAACAGCTACCCAAAAACAGGAGGTAAAAATTAACCCCACAAAAAAAAAAAGAGGAAACCCCAACAGTAACGGAAAAAATTATCACTGAATGCGATTTCCACTTTTCTCTCTGGTGTTGCAAAAACTTTGGGCACATCGCAGGTGTGTTGTCACAATAAAAAAAATAAAGGGGAAACACGCTATAACAATAAAAAGAATAAAAATAAAAAATAATAATAAAGATCATATTTTCACAGGCAGTTGTTGCATGTTGCATAAAGGGGGGGGGCAGAAGGCCCATCATTGGTCATTGTTTTCGCACTTTTAATACGGGAAACAGTTTGCAGTTGCATAAATATTTTCACACAGCAACAAAGAGGAAAAAATATACACAGTTGGCCGTACTGAGAGAGGGAAGTAAATGTATAAAGCAAAAGAGATGGAGATGTGAGGCGATAAAGGGGGAATATATGTATATCCATCCTCGTGCCATATTTCGCATAAACTGGTTTTTAATCAAGCCATCAAAATATAGCCCAAATATGCAAATTGCAAATTGAAGACCAAAGCAAGCTCAACTTTTGTACGGGGTCTGGAGGACTGGTTCTGGTCCCGTGGACCCTAAGCCCATTAGCGAGTGACGAGAAAGGATTTTAGGCGGGTGAAATGATGGTAGCCAAGTGTTGCCAAGGCGTCAAGTCAAACGATAAAATATTCAACAAGCAGCAAGCAGCCAGCGCCAATTCACCGACCCGCCCCACCCCACGCTGCTGGGGCGCCAACAACAATGACAACATTAGTAACATTTGTTTGAATTAAAATGAAAACGTTGACAATCTTTCTGACTTTGAATGCCAAAGGCGGGCAGCAAGCAACAGCAACAGCAGCGACAGCAGCAGCTTGTAGGAGTTTCTATGAATTTGTATCTGTGTTTGTGCGTAACTCTCTCCCGCCCCCGCTCTCTCTATGTGTGTGTGTATGCGCTTAAATAGAATTAACATTCGTCTTGCCAGCAGCCAAAATGAAAGGCTAGAAACGAGTGTCCGAAGCTTGAGATACTCTTTGCAGATATGCAACACATATGGAATGAGCATCGAAATATCAGTAATAAAAATCAGTCGAAATCAGCATGAACTGACGGACAGTCAGTGCTCTTGCGACGCTCTAATTATATAGGATAAACCCTAGCACCTATTAATGTAAATACGAGTCAAATACGAACATCTGCTCCCGCTCATAATACCCTTTTGAAAAGTGTATCGGAAAGGCAGCAGCAGCAGCGGCAGCAACAATAAAACCATGTTACCCCTGCAGGCCCAACCTTTTCGCTGGAAAGCAAAAACACGACAGCAGATTTGCTCGGCAGCTCATTCATTTTGCGCAGTCTGTCGGGGTGCTTAGATCCCACGCAAACACACACACGCTTTGCCTCCCAGCCCGCCCATCGTGCAGCAGTGTGTGGGCACCCATTTGCCCCTTCCTGGCTACACCCCACACCACCACTCCGACATTTCATTTGTATTCGAAGCCTTGTGCTGCCTTGTGTCCTGTTGAACATTCTTAATTAGGTTAAATCTACTGTGCGACGGGCATTGCCGTAGCCGTAGCACAGTAGCCGAGCAATGGGTTGGGTCCGGAAATCGGTACCCAGTGTGGAGGTCTCGCCTGTAATGAAGTGAGTCTTTTCGGGGGTCGTCGACGCGTGTTTGCCATTCGGCATAATTTAGTGCGCAGCCAAAAGACACAAATTTCATATTTGCAATTTAAATCCGGGGAAATGAAACAATTATAAAACTTTATCGCCATGCAATCAACCACACACTACAGCCCAGCCCAGCCAGGAACCCAAACCCTAATCCAGATCTCAGCCCAAACCCAGCACACATGTGTGTCCAGGCCTCGTACAAGCAAAAAAAAAAAAAAACAGGGAACCCTGTGCCATGTGTCGCAGTAGAAGTTGCCCCTGCTGGCAGACTCAAGAGATTCGCCTCGAGTTCCCCTGCAGATCTGGGCGGCCAGCCCGGACGTTTATTATAAATGAACTTGAAATTTAATTAAGAGTTTCTCCCATATTCTGTGTCGGTCCCCGTTCTGGGCACACGCCTGTGCAGAACCTCATCCGCAGCTCGCCATCATCCTGATGATGATGACTTTGTTGTCTCCATTTCAGGGCTCCATCACGAACAATATTAACGTCATTGTGCGGCTGCCCGGCCCCAGGTCCAGCTCCAGCCCCGAAACTGAAAAGCCACCCGGTTCAGTGCCCCAAAATGTTGTTAGCTAAACTTTTAAGCAAAATAACACAACAGCAAACGTAGCCGTAGCCGTGGCCCGTAGCCGTAGCCATAACCGTAGCCAAAAGATGAAAAAAAAAGAGACTTGAAATTTTCTTCATTCGCGCTGCAGGCAGGGTAAGCCACAGTAAGTGGCACTCTTGGCATAAACAAGTCGCTGCCCCTTGCTGAGCCACTGCCAAAAAATAATTCAAGGAAGAAATGCACAGCCGAAACAACCTACTTAAGGATACCCTATAATGAGATGCTTTCAGCATGAGACTGCCCATAAAGTGGAAGTGATTATGGCTTAAATGGGAAGCAACTAATTGGGCTGGCTTTCATTTACAATATCGATTATTCACCTGGTTTCTCCGCGGACTTGTAGGCATACAGTTTGACTGTATATGCCCCATCTACAGGGTATAACAGAAGGGACAATCTTATGTGTGTGTATATCGGTTTCAGTCGCTCGTCTTGCCTGTCCTTTTAGCTCACTCTCACTACCAGTTTTCCCTTTTTATTAAATTGAATTTTGGACATGGGACAGGGACTGGGACCAGCAGCAGAACCCGGACATAGAGCCCAAGAATTCAAAATGAGGCCGAGGCCGAAACCAGGGGCCGGCGATATGTTTATGATGCCACTCTCTCTCTCTCTCTCTCCCTGTAGCTCTGTGAAATAGAATTTTGGTAGAGAATTTCTTGCCATTACCGCTATCATATTTCAACGCGTGCCACTTGACAATTTCGTTGATTCTAAATTTACTCTGACACATTTCCCTGACATTGGGCCCATCGACTTATTGGAAGGGACGAGCCCCAACACGTGCACAATCTGCACTGCACGTCCCTCCATCGGGGTCCTCTCCCCCATTTTCTGCCTGCTCTGAAATCGAATTAAAAACTCATCTTTGCTCAATTTGTGGATGGTTCCTTCCCCAGTTCGCACAGACATTTACCACGGGACATCCAGTTCGGAGATGATTTAGGCACTGGGTCCTTGCCATTCCCATTTCCATCCCCCTGCTGTGCCTGTCAATGTTGTTGCTTTTTTTATTGTTTTACTAGCAGAAAATCTGTTTTATTCGTACGTTTTATTGGTGCTACGAGTAATTTAATGTGTATTGCATTTAAGCTAATATTTGAGTTGCTCCCTGCTGTTGCTACTGGTTTGCCTCTGTTTTAATGCTGCCTTTTTACGATCCTTTTATGGCCTTTTTATTTGCCGGCCAAGCGCTGACCTGGCCCAGAGCCACTCCTCTGCCCTATGCCCGTCGTCGGAAGGGGTGCCAATTGTTGTGCTGCCAACTTTACTTAACTAATTTCCAGCAACTACAGACGGAATAAAAGTGGGCGAGCTTGGGGCACGCAGAGAGTGGCTGGCTGCTGCTCCCCTTATTAATTATAACTTTTCCGTTAGCCAATTGCAATATTTCTGCGGACTGCAAACACTTTTCTACAGGCCACTCACTCACCGATATCAATCATCGTAAGAGGCCAGCCTCCGCCGCCTGACCTCCGCCCCTAAACCCTTTAAGGACACATTAGACACACTTGGTTGAGTGCTCCCGGGATTCTTTATGTTCGACAGCTCATTGGCTTTCTTAATCTTGGCCAAGTTAGCCACCACTACAGGAAAGGGGTCCGGCCACAGGGGTCCACATCAAAGCGGAAAAACGAGCAACATCTGGAATGCAAACAGAGATAATCTTTCTTCCAATTTATTTACCTTTCGCTGACCAAAACAATTTACGATTTTAATCAAAACGGAGCCGTCCGAGTGGCAGTCCGGGCTGCCATCAAAGCAAATAGTTGAGTTCCTGTCACTGGTCCTGTGGTGGCTGGCGGTCAAAGGCGGCTGTAGCAAAGGACAGACATCTAATGTCCAGTGTCTAACCTAATTTGACGCTGACGAGAGCGAGTTGGAAGGCCTGTCAGGGCGTGCTGCCAGACTGAACTGAACTAGACTGGACTGGACTGGCCTGGACTGGCTCACTGACAGAGTGACGGACATGCCAGTCTGTGCATAATGCTTATTACCGCAATCATTTACAGCACTTGGCCCTATTCGAATGGGTACAGAACTGGGTGTGTGTGTGTCCTGGGCATTGGCCTCGTTCCTGACTCTTGGCACTGCCACCACCACTGGTTGCTCTTCCATTCCATGAAGAATGCAATTTGCAATCTCCAGGCAGCCACTCGGCACCCCCGCATATTAGTGAAAGTGTTGTGAACAGTGAACGGAATAAACAAGTGCACGATGCCCCATGCCCATCCCTTGCCATGCCATTCCGTTGCATCTCAAATGGTAACCAGCATACCAGCAGCCTCTACACTGAGGGAAACAAAATGTGGTTTGCTTAGCGCAGAAACCTCCTCAGATTTCCCATCTTCATTAGCTAATTGGATGTGGGACCAATGCTTTCTTTGACTGCCGTTTACAGCAAAGCGCGTAAACGGATTAATTGGGGTGCACTACACGATACGTGGGGCGGTCTCAAAGGCACTTTTTGCCTGCATCCACATGGCAATCTTAACCTTTATTTGTTTAATTAATGCATTAGAGCGGTTTGCTCTCCTGCACAGCATCTTTCAGCTCAAGAATATATTTTTCTTCTGCCGGAACAAGCACGAAAGATTCCTGCACAAAGCTGCCGCTTTCGGATTGCCGACTCCATAGACCTTTGAGTATGCCAAGTATGTATGTTGCAGTCCCTTGAGATTATATTTTCAAAATTTTGAGTGGACTCTGGCATTCCTTTAGCAGTTTTTCGACTACTCTCCTGCGAGAAGTAGTCGTGCAGCATGAACATGTTAATATTCTGCCATATCAATCCTCTGGCTCTGTGGACCTCTCTGCCAGTGTACCCTCGCATGGCACGGAGTGTGCAACAATTTCTGCTGTTTAATGGCGATCTCATAGAAGCTCCTACTCTCTCTCTAAATTGTTAGCACTCCCCATGTGTGGCTGGGTGTGTGTGTTTGTATCTCAGTGCGTATGTTGCGCAGCTACCAGTGTATCTCAGTGTTCGCTTGTGTGGCAGTGCCATGTTAGCTATTATGAATTGTGCAATTGTCGTCAACGCCAGCCAACGCGATGCGATGCTGATGCTGATGCTCTCTGCTTCTCCTCTGAAGCTCGTTGTCAGTCACTCTATCTCTGTCTGCCTGCCCGCTGCCACTATGCGCCCGTTCTCTTTCTCTGGCGACACTTCTAGTGCTTGGGTTTCATTCCGATTGCCTGCTCATCAGTGGGAGCTCCATTCCGGACTCTTTGTTTGCACCGACGACGCGACGTATGGCTGCCCGGCCCTGCCCTGCCTGTCTGCGTTTCGCCTTCGTTTGCCAGCATTTGCCGCCATTTTTCAACAGACACGCGCTTGACTTGTTGTTGTTACTGTTACTGCTTTTGTATACCCTTTAAATGTAGAGCTAAAGGGTATATCCCTCCATTGCAAGGCTACTCATGAATATATTTAATTAAATTCGGAATAAAAGTTCCACACAAGGCAAGCAAAATTCAATTTATTTACTGGGTAAATCCAGCGATCAGGTATCTCTAGGGTCTTTATATCGACTATATCCCCGGTCCATGTTGTGTGGGTACTATGTTTGTTTTAGTTCCTCCTCCTGCTGCTCTACGGCACTCCTAGTAAATGACACTTCAACGTTTGTCGCATTTGTCTGGCTGCACTTTAGAGTGCCAAATATTTTTACATTTGTGAACTGTCATTGTTGCTGGCTCCATCCACTACCCCGTTCTCCAGTTTGTACCAGTCAGGGCCCCCTCGCAGACATATGACGAAGGTTTTGTTATTTCCGTGATAAGTCTCCTAAAAATCCCTGTCAAGCCGTTCTGCTTGCCCCGGTTGCGACATTTGCAGCACTCTAATTAAGCGACCAATTGGCTGCAATCCGTCAGGTATGAGAGGCAGAGAGTGGAGCAATTAATCAAGCCCGCAAAGTATTTAATTAATTGAGGAAAGTAGTTAAATGGAAATGGCTTCATTGCGTTCTCTCGACCATAAAATCTTGTGCACAGTCAAGAGCCGTATCGCTATGACACATTATGCACTTTTCCCGCTCGCATCAAAGGCATCAAATGAGAATGAGCGACAGCAATCCCATTGGAGTGTGGCACATATATATATATATATCTATATGTATATACGTGTAGTATGTATTTGAATCACTGCATTGCCTGGCAGCTAGTTTTGCATACATCATCAGTGGCAGCAGTCTGTGTAGCCGTAGGAGTAGCGACAGCAATTGACAGACAGTTGCAACATCATCTGAATCATCCGCAGCATCAACTCAAAGACTTACATGACAGCAGTTGCATGCCACACATCTGATTACATCTGATGAGTGGGGAGTGAGTCTGTCTTCCTGTCTATCGCTTTGATTGCCATCTCGCAATATGGAAATCTTTTATGCTTATGAATATGCACAGTGCACATCGCGAATAGAATTCCCTGTTTGTCACTCTCCGGCATTGATTGAAGTGTGAGTCCTGAATACGTACATATACATACCCACATACGTGTCATATATCCTTTTTCATTATCCAAATACACCGAGTGGTACTTATGAGCAGCTTTTGCTTGCTTTGATGCTTGTCAAAAAGCAATTTATTGATTTCTTGCTGCGCAAAAGAATGGCAGCCCCCCGAAGGCCCGCAAGCAATTCTCACATGGAATTGTGAATGCTGTCGACAGTAGCTCCTAAGCATTTAAGCCATTAACACGCAAAGGTCGCCAAATAATATTGATTATAGCCGCTGGCCAGACGGTGCCCTTCCTTCCGCCCCACGACGACCCTCCGCCAGCAAGCAATGAGAAACGATAATAAGTAACAATAACAAACAATCGGCACAAAGAACGACAGAGCCAGCCCAATGTTGAATAAGGGACGGGGACTGGGAATGGTATTGAAAATGGGGTTGGAATGGCACTGGGCTTGGCTTTGGCTGTTTATTCAAACTGTTTTTGTTTAGTCTTTAAGCATTGAACAATAGAATGGAAAGCTCCGGGATATTCAAAGCATTCAAGTTGATTAAAGTTGTCTTAGCTTCAGTTAAATTTAATGAACACTCAAATCAGTTTAACTACGAGCCTGTTTATATTTTAATCAGCTTAAATGGAAGTGTATACACTTGCTAATCATTATATTGCATCTAAATTAAGTGAGTTTAACTCAAGGATATGCCCCTTTAATAAATATAAATATACCTATTCCCCCATTGCTGTCCACCGCTCCCTCAATCTGTCAGTCTTTTCTCCGTTCCGCAACTTTTTCTGTTGCAATTTCGTGCTTTTACTCGCATTCAGCTTTTTCTATGCCTCTGTTATATTCATAATAGGAAACGAATTTTCTGTGCACAGAAATCTCATATTTTAAACCATTTTCCCAGAAATTATTTTGTATAAAAAAACTCAAGAGACGTTTTCACAATTTTTCCACTTATTTCCCATTTGTTGTGGCCTCTTGTTCTCATCACAATATCGACGTCAACCTTGCTTCTTCCAGCCTATTTCTGGCTCGTTTCGAGGGCTTCGTGTAGGTCCTGCGCGGCGGAGGAAGGCATACCAAATTATCGTTTAGTCAATCGATTGGGTCGAGAATGCACTCGACGACCATCAAATAAATACTCGTACCATTCCTCGGGGGGCATGTAGATGTTGCAGACGAGAGCATTCGCCAAATGTAGAATTCCAGCCAGAAGGCCGAATCCTCCGGACACATAGAACATGTACTGGTACTCGTTGCCGCAGTGATCAAACATTGCCACGAGCATGGTCATGGAGGTGGAAATGCACACGATGCCGCTGGCTAGATTAAACGTCATCGCCTGTAAAACACACACACACACAAGCACAAACACACACTCTCGTTGTTGCATTATTCAGTTGGTGTGTCCAAGGGGCACGACAGGGATACCCTCCCACATATACGCACAATTGGATCGAGTCCTACGGTGAAGCAGCACAAGCGACACAGGGCGAAGACCACCGTCTGAACAGTGATGACTGGCAGAAAGTAGACGTAGATCAACACGGAGACATAGTACTCGCTGCCCAGCACACAGGGCGTGTAGATCACCATGATTAGGTAGACCAGCGCCACACTATCAGCCATCTGTGAAGAGAGAGTGAGAGACATGGAACAAAGTAGGCGGAGTTCCCCGTCAGATTTACCGCCGTGAAGATCTGCAGCACCATGTTGACCAAGCGAATGGAACACTCAATCATATTCACAGAAAATTTGTACAGCTCGTTGACACTAAAAACAAATTTGTTGCTTGCAAATGAAAATGGGGGGAAAAGGGTCCAACTTGGTAGTAACATTTAATGGGTCTCTGTTGCGAAGGGTTTTTCCTTTATTTTTGCCTCGTTTTTTTCTGTTTTGGTTCCCCTAATCTAATTGGCCTCGATAGCGATAAAAGTCGTTGCCCTTCGGTGCTGCTTTTGTTTGGACTAATTTCATTACTGGCGGAATGTGGCGATGATTTCATGCAATTTAAAGCCACATTTTTCAGTGGCAAAGCATTTAGCATACTCGTAATTGTCGCTCTGCGTACCTGACCGGGCGAGCGGGCCCCTTTTCGGAGCACCCGAGTGGTCCTACTGGAATCCCAGAGCAGTACTAGAACTCCGCAGCCCCAGCCCAGGCTTTTATAATAATTGCCTGTTGACACGGGATGGCCAGGAGACGTAGGCCACAGAAATGGGTTTGGTGAAAGGCATGAAAATGTGGCATCTAGCTGCTGGTATTTGGAATTTTTCAAAAGGTGAATCAACAAAAGAGAACCCAAAAAAAAACAGGGGCAAAAAACAATTGTAAGTATAATTTCATTTGTTCACGTTTTTAAAAGGAAACCTGTTAACCTTTCTATAGGTTTTGTGGTTATATTTCGATGCATTTAATAGATTCTTTCTTTATAGAATTATTTCTCCATATGCTGAGTGGTTTTTTGGCTCAATCTCTTATACTTACTACTCAATCACTGGAGTCTGATATTTCTGATGGGTTCCACACAGAGGAGGAACACTCTCCCTTCGGCCATAAATATTGCACTTCAATATTTAAATAAACACAGCGACTTTTCGTGTTCTGTAACCTTTTTGTGTGGGGGAAAAGACAAAAAACTTTTCGACTTGCGAGTAATCCAAGGATGTAAAGTGAAGTGCAGTCCCTAGAGGGAGCGCCGCTCAGACACAGGGAAAGAAAGAGAAATGTACCAAAATAAACAACAGCGGAAATGTAGGCTATGATTTGCTTACTTGCCACCAGGAGCATGAGGAGTGGGGAGGGGGCGTGTGGCACTGTGGCTTGGGACTTGAACCAATGACATGGATGGTGGTGTGGCAGAGGCAGAGGCAGACACAGAAACAGAGAAACATAAATCAAATGCATGTACAATTTTGTACTTTCCGCACACATATCCTGGATCCTGGATGCAAGTGCATTGGGGCAGGCACAAAGGAGCGCCACCGAACAGGACAGGAAAGGAGAGAGCAACCCCAGGAACCCCAGGAACGCCAGGAACAGGACGACAGGAAAGGAGAAGAGCAATAGTAGAAGGGGCAGTAAGTGTGAGTAAGAGTGCGTTGTGTTTTGTGCACATCCGTTAACTTTGTCATTTTTGCTCATTTCCTTCCGCTATGTGCAAGAAAACTGCAGCAACAGCAGCAGCAGCAGCAGTGGCAGTGGCAGGGGGGGCAGTGGCAGTGGCAGCGACAGCAACGAAATGATTCCCAGCAGTGCTCCACTGAGCCACTGAGCCACTGACAAGCCGTAAGAAAAGCAAACATTGCACCACACAACGCACCAGCGACACACAGAAGGCCCAAGGAAACAAAAGCCATGCGGAAAGCGGCAATAAGTTGGGGGCATAACTTTTAGTGGCATCAACAGAAAGAGTGAGCTAGAGAGAGAGAGTGTGTGTGTGTGGCCGGGGGGGGGTCGGGTGGCTGCCGCCACCAAGAACATTTTGCATGAAATTAGAGCCGTAAGACACAACCCACCGAACCGAATGCCGGAGGAGCAAAAAGTCTTGGGGTCTATAACTTGCTGCTAGGAATTTAATTATTTTCCAGTTGCTGCTCTCTCGAGTTGCAACTTGGACACGAGGGTCTTATTTTTTGTACATTACAAGATACCCCCCTCTTATCGTACCACTTCCCCGGCAACGGCACCGCCACCCCCTGGAGAATCGTGTGCCAAAAATAGGAAAACTTTTGCTGCAATTTTCATTCGCATTTATTGTGTTGACATGCTGCCACACTGCGTATACGTATATCCTTGATGCAACCAAACAATTTATTTATTTAAGTTGTGTTGCAAGAAGTGGTGGCAGCAGCAAGAGGGGCGAACGGGGAGTGGGTATTGTTCGGGGGTTGGAGAATGTAGCCAAAGAAAACTTTTCCCCTTATGTTTGTGTTTGAATGCTGCAAAATATTTGTACACTTTTCCATTGTTTTGTTGTTGTTTGCACTGCCATGTCCCCCACCGCTTGTGCTCACCGGGTCTCCCATATCCGATTAGAGCTGAACATAAGGAAAAATCGGTAGAGGTTAACCCCCCCCATTCCACCTTGAGCATTAAGTACTCTACATACCAGGCACATGCATGCATTCAAAGTCAAAGCCACATTAATTAGCATGCTTAGCTTAGACTTTTATCAAAAAACCAATTAAATCTACAAAAGCCACATGCACACACCACACACACACACACACACAAAGTAAACTTGATAATTAAATACATGTGTGTGAGTGCTTTGAGTTCAAAGTTGAATGCCAGCCAAAAAACTCCTGTAATATACATACATAATTTTTTTATTTTATTCAAAGAATACTCTAGGGAAAGGGTATCTTAACATTGAGCCAGAGTTGAGCTGTGCCTCCAAAGGGTTTTACTTTCGAATGTTTAAAGATAATCCAGTCATTTTACCCTCATTCTTTTTAGCTTGTCAAAATTGTCTTCAAGCCAACAAAAAATCTGGATCTTAATAGATTTGGTGGTAAAAAATAACAGGGTATAAAAACCTTCGACCTGGAAGCTCTCACTTGACACAACATATTAAAAAGTAGGAAAACATGGGGAAATGGGAACAGCATAAAAATTACAAATAACATTATTAACGTTAAATTAAACTTTGGAAATTTGTGTTTATCCAAAGCCCAAGGACCGAGGACCAGACGACATGCAGCAAAAGGACTAAGTGGAGGAGGGGAATGTATAACTTTTGCGAGTACATAAAATAAAAGTACATTTAAAGGGGAAGGAGGAAGCGAGAGACCCAAAGCTTATTTATGTTTACCATAATTTGCGGCTCTACCTCAGTCGCCGTCTCTAAATATAATCAAAACCTTCAAATAAAGTCACAAGGCGGGGGTGAGGACTGCAGGGACTGATATAAACTCCCTTGTGTGGGGGTGGTGGTGGGGGATCTTTACCTACTCAACATTTGTGTACATGCCATGTTCTCTCTGTCTCCCTATCTGATTTTTTCCCGTTTTCTTCTCCCACACGCCCCCACTCAGTGCTCTATTTTGCTGTTCGTATTTGTCAAGCTGCAAGCGTATGCGTGACACGTACTAAATTAAATGTGAAACTCTGTAGCAGAGTGTAGCTAACAGTGAGTTTAGTTCGAGTGTAAGTGTATGTGTTTGAGTGGCTACAAAGAATGCTCTTCATGCTCTTCAGGCACCGAAGCAGTACGCTTCGCCCCCCCGCACCACTTTAAGGGTTATAAATCATCAAAGTTCAACGTTTGCCATTTTGTCGACAATGTAAGAGAGTGAGAGAAAGTAAGAGAGAATAGAGAGAGAGAGTGTGTGTGTGTTGTATGAGTGTTTGTACCCAAATGTGTTTGCTTTGCAATTTCCTTTTATTTATTTAAAGTTCTTAAGCAAACATTGCGCTTTCCCCACGCCCCCCCTCTCGCACTGTGCTCACACTAAGTTTTCTGCCAAAAAGTTTTCACAAGTAATCTTTTAATTAAGTGCCAACTCTCCACTCAGACATTTCTCCACTCTCTTCAGACATGCAGATGGAACAAACCAACGGAATTATGAGAGCAACAGGAAGATACACAAAAGGCAGACAGACCCAAAGACAGAAAGACAGAAAGAGATGTTGTTTAATGGTCGTAGAGAGCGAATGCTGGATGCTGGAACCCAATTTGATTAATGGACAAAATGCCAGGCTCAATTAGTGGGGAGACACAAAAGAAAGAGTACGAGCATTAACCGTTAGCTCACATTCAAAGGGGGCAAAGGGAGGCAGAGGAGAGAGGCAAAGAGAGAGAGAGATCCCCTAAATAAACAGCAAGAAAACAACAACTACATAATTGCACCACAAACGACAAACGGGAACATTACCAATGAAAGAGGAAGAAACGGGCGACAAGGGAAGGAGAAAAAGCGACACGGCGACAAAGAGAGCAAGAACAAGAACAAAAACCAAAGAAAACAGCAAGCAACAAACAGCAAACAACGGATAAAACGCAAAGAGCATGAGAAGGAGAAAGAGAAAGAGAGCTGCAAATATTTCGCAACTAATAAAAACATTGCGGCGTACTAAATCAAGTGGAAAACTGTAAAAAAAAAACCCCTGCCCATTGGATGGTGAACGAGAGAGATGGGAAAGGAGTTTGATGAAGTGGGGGAGGAGGGAACGGAACAAGAGAAGAAGCACAAGAAAAGCTCGTGAAAAAATGTGGCACAGGAAGAAAATAAATGTGAAATATGGTTAATAGTTACCCCGAGGTGCCACAGAAATAATAGCAGCTGACATTTGACATTAGTTTTCCCGTGCGAAAAGCAAGGTGAGGAAAATGCTTGCAGTTTTCCTTTCGCGCTTAATTAAAGAGATTGTCGGGAATTATAAATTGCTGCACTAAAGCAACACTAACGACGCGCGGGATCCGATCCGTCTTCAGCTGCACTTTTGAATTGATTAACGACCCACTCGCGAGGCGGATTGAGGGCTTAAGTGTTCCATGGTACGAGTAGATGAGGGTGGGGCATTCCAAAAGGGCATTTCTGTGATCGCTCTCTGCAGGCAGAGAAACAATGCCCATGCGATTTGTTTTGTCGCTTCTGTGTAGGGGCGCGCGGGTCCATTTCTTCGATTCTCTTTTAGGCTCTGCAATTCTACAGTTTCAGTGCAATGGAATGTGCGCGACACAGTGGGGACTCAGCCGAAAAGGAGTTGCACAAGAACAAAAATTGTATGAGTGCTCTGAATAAAATAATGCATGTAAAAGATCATTTTTTTAATTTATTTAATTTTAAAGATCATTTTATTTTATGAAGCACCTAAAGTGGTAAATTGTTTCAACAATTTATTGAACCCTTATTCGCTTATTAATTTAGCCAGCTGATATAGGCAAAGGCCCCACTGTGCGAAAGGCATGCACATGCATGCACAGACGAAGCCGTTGGGCAGCGGTCAAAAACAAAGCATAGCCGAAGAGAGAATTGAAAGCCCGCGCGCTCTCTCTGTCCAAGGGGCGTAGAGATAAGCCCCGCCATAGAACCGGTTTTTGGTCGCAGCATCTTGTTATTGTATTGATTCGTTTAAAGTGTTCTCATTTCGTCTACGGGCCGCATTCTCAGTGCCTCTGCCGCTTAACACTTGCTTTCAATCTATAATATATATAGATTCTATATACATTATCTATTACCTATAGCCCTGCCCTCACCGTTCATTTCAATTTCATTTGCTCTCTTCATTTGTTTTTTTTGCTTTTTTCGCAGTGGATCGCATTTCACAGAATTGCAAATTTGAGTACACACTGTCTGTCACTCTCTCTCTCTCTCACATTGTTTTGTTCCCCCCCGTCGCGTAATTGGACACTACTCTGAATTGGTCTAAAAGCGCCTCTTGAGTTCTCGACCTTAATTGCACTTTGGCAACGTTTTTCGTCCTTGCTTTTGTTTGACCAAAATTGTCTGCCACCCCAAGCTGATTGATTGATTGATTGATTGAATGATGGATGTGTTTGTTGGCTGCTGTCCAAGGGCATAATATTTGCATAGATTTAACTAATTGCTAAACAAATAAGAGGAGCATTTTCTGCTGCAAAATGCACAGGAAAATTCAAATTTCATATGCTCGTAAGTGCATCTTTGGTCAAATGTTGGTTTATTTTGCACTTAGTATTGCAAACAAATTTAAGACTTTCATGGTATTAGTTTTCAGGATAACAGTCCTGGAAATCCTTTCATGTTTGAGACGAGGAAACGATCTATTTTCGGAACTGAAATTAGTTCAAAAGACCCAACGACAATCATAATTAAATTCCACTTTCAAACGCTTTCAGTTAGCAGGAAAAACAGCTCAAAAACATTTACAACAATTGACGGGAAAATGTCACGGACAAATGCCCCTTCTGAAGGTCGAAAGTGAAAACAAAGGGTGAAAGAAAACTTGGTCAAAGTTCAGCGATAACTAAGGATACAACAGCTGCCTTTAATTAAAGTGGAAAGCTCTTTGCTCTCTCCCCTACAAAGAGGTGAGGGGCAGCCACTTTTCGAAGATAAACGACACTTTTAACCGAATTTATTTTTGGCCAACTCGAAGTGGACCTCAACCTCAAAGTGGCTCTAGTTCGTTTTTTTTTGGGAGTAGCGAAGGCCTCATAACACACATTTCAATTTCCTGGCCATGAATAATGGCAAATGTCCAAAAGATGCTGGTTATACGAGACGCCATTAATTAGCTCTGAAGGATATAAGTACGCTCAACATTACACTGAACGAAAGCAGCTAATTGTATTGCTTTTAAGAACCCACAAATATAACTTACGATCTTTATTCTTTAACTTTGCACATAAAATATATATAAAAAGGTATTTTTTCCAGTGTATAAACTATTGACCAAGTCCCAGGGCTAGAGGGAAATGTTTTGCGGCCAAGTTTTGTGGCTGGCTAATTGAGCTAATTGTGGAAAAATTAGGCTCAATGTTCGGGGGCCACATTGTCTCGGGGCCATTTAAAACGTATTGTCTGCCATCGATAATGAGACGATGGACAGAGACGCAGCTGATTGACCAACTTCATCATTCAATTATAGGCGGCAGCGTCCAGTTTTCCACTTTTCATGTTAATTGCACGAATATTATTTTGAGCGTGAGCATACGCTAAATGATATTTTCTGTAAACTGTCATATATGCAGGGGCCCACGGTGCGGTGCAGTGTGCGGTTTAGCTGAATGACAAACGAGACATTGACATGAAAATTCACTTTTGAACACAGGCCCAGGATGGATTTCTATACACTTAATATATAGCAGCATGTTAATATCCATCCACTGCTGTCAGTTTGTCCCCCGACCCATTTGTCAGGAACATGAACGCAACATGAATGACACACAGATATGAGTGTACGTGTATGTATGTATGTATGTGTGTGTACATATTTATCCCCATTTATGAGTATATTTTTGGTAAATTTAAGCCACGCACAAAACCCCATTTAATTTGGAATAAATATTAGGCGAAGGCCTCTTCATTATCGACAAACAAATTGTTGAGTGTAATAATTGATATAAAAACTAAATAAATAAACGAAAATTTAATTACCTGATGGCTATTTGGCCTGGTCGGACGTCTGTTTTAATTGCTATCGACGACAAGTGTGGCCTAAAAATGACAAAAGTGGAAAATGTTCAACAGTATTATTATTTTTATCAATTAATAATGGGGCAACAATACAATTGATTGAATGAATATGCATGAATCGCTACTTCCCACAGCCTGCTCTCGCCCGCCCTGATGGTGGCTCGTATGGTGGACCAAGAAAATTTACAATTCAATCAGAAGCCGCAACAGGACAGTGTGAAAACCGCTGGAGCAGCAGCGGGCGGAGCAGAAGTAAATGCTGTGGCAGCAACGGAGGCAGAATAAGCGGCTGTGGCAGAAACAGGAGCAGGAGCAGAGGCTGTGGGTGGAACAGGAGCACAGGCGTGGTAGCAACAGGAGCATGAGACAGCAGCATCAGAAACTGAAACACCGCATCCGCAATCACTAAAAATTAATTTCAATTTTATTGCATAAAAAAAGTGAATCAACCGCAGCAACAACAGCGGCAGCAGCAGCGGCAGCGTCAACAAGGAAGGGGAATGCACTCGTACAATGGTTGATGGGGGATGTGAAGGCAGAGTTGGACTTGGAGGTTGTTTGAGGTTATTCAAAATGAGAACAAGCCAAAACCATATGGGCTATCAGGCACCTGGGACATCATTTAGACATATAACATGAAGAGTTTGAAAATAGTTTGTTTCGTCGGATTATAGCTGAAAGTAGCTTTGTCGAGACGGAGTCGGCAGTTTATCTTTTAATCTGCTTGATCGCCAATCTGAATGTGAAAACAACATGCTGCCAAAGCACGGGGTATAAAAACAACGCTCAAGCCTTGGGCCAAGAGGTCGAGTAAAATATGCAGATCAACTGGGGTCTGTCAAGGGGCGAACTGAGTGGGAAAGTGTTCGGAAGGGAGTGCGCACCGCCGTAGCGTGGGGGCACATTTTCAGCCAAAAGCCAAACATTTATGAAAATGAAAAAGCGTTTTTAAGGTTTACCTCGCAGGTAAATCTGACGTTGCAGCGGCGCCAACTGCAGAACGCTATTAATGTGAAGCAAAAAAAGAAACTGGCTAAAACTGGCAGCAGTGGGGGTTAGGTAGGGGTTGGGCGATGGAGCAGCCAAAAAACGCGAACATGAATTGCGGTTTAAGCATTGAATTATGAATATTTCCTTGCCTCGACCCCGACCTGGTTTTCTGTTGATTCCACCTTCTGTTGGTGCCTGCTGTGGCGCCAGGGGAACATTTATCATCGTGGCAGTCGGAGACTCTGATTAAAAGCGAGAAATGTTTCGTAATAATTTCGCCCGCAACCCCAGCCCCCCCTCAAAACACTCTCGAGTCGACTCATCTAGTTGGAGATGATTCAACAAATGCTAAAATCGCAACGCATCAGGTTGCAAGATGAGGTTGCCGCCTCCGTCTGTATTTTCTGGTTTTAGATTATGGAATTTTGTGCACTTTACTGTGGGTTGTTTTTCGTATTCCTTCCTGTTGCGATGTTTTGAATGATGTTGAATGATGATCATAATGAGGACGCGAATTCGCATTCAATTTGTAAAGCAATTCATTTGGTTCTTATGCTAAATGGCAATGGTATTATATAAATTAGACAAAAGCCGAAACTTTTCCACCGTAAGCACCAGACGCGATACCCGGGAACCCAGGCATTATAATTGGCACAACTTTTGCTCGGTTAGCATGAAAACTCATTTATTTCAACGCAATCAACATACTAGAGCCAGAGAAAAGCAGACAGACAGACAGACGGCCGTACGAAAGGACAGAAGGGGCATTCGGAAGGACAGATATCCAGACGGACGAAGCGAAACGAAACGAAACGGACCGAAGAGTGGAAGTTATAGCAATTAGCGGACTCGAGTGAACAGGGCCAAAAGGAATTAGGCAGCAATCCAGACACAGCTGTAGCCTGGCAACGGCACAGAGCAGTGGCACAACCGCGGGGAAAAGTGGACCAGCAAATGGCAGCAACAAATGCGCTCACAATGATACTCATAAGTACGGGACGAGTGTGTGGCATGAATGGAAGGTTAGCTTACACAAGCGCAGGAGTCTAGCCATTAGCCTCCATGCCACACTAAACTGGTTGTGTTCCAGTTGCACTGGGTTCTGGTAGATTTTGTTCATGATTAACAATTGCAGTGGCTCGTCTAACAGTGCGCTTGATGTGGCTGAGTCTTGGCTTAAAAATGATTCAATGCAAATGAAGTGCAAATACTAGTATTTCGCTGGAGTTTCAGTCTGCTGCCACAACTGTTTCATTCGCCTAATCAAGTGAACTCTTTGAGAGTTTCTGGAAAAAATTACCCTAAACAGACGTGACTTCCTTGTTATTTCCATCAAGATTTATGGTTTCTTTTTCGTTGAGCCAAATTCGAGACATAAAGTACTTCTAATCTCGCTGAAACCATCATCAATTAACCTTTTAATGCTGCTCAGTAATCTATATACAAAAAAAGGGGAAAAATCATTAGCTTAATTTCCTGTTTTGCTGTTTTGCTTCATAAATTTAAACGTGCAACATGCCCCAGCTGCCGAAATCTATCATTACCGGCGCTGACCGGGTGAACGGGTTCTCAGAGCCTGCCAAATGTAGGCGATACTTTTTAACCGTGCTCATAATATATTCACAAATAAAGTTTGTGTTTATATTGATTTATTGAATTTTGTCACTTTCCAGCCGCTGACGGGGCGAACCATTCATTAAACTCATTAAGTGCCATTCATTTATTATTCCCTTTACGGGCGTTCAAACCAAAACCAAATTTCACTCGTTTTTCCTTTGTGTGTGTTTTTGGTGTACTTTTTGCTTTTTTTTGTTGTTTTCGTTGGTTTTCCGAAAAATTTAAACATTTAATTAAGTCAGCAGACAGCGAAATAATTTATACAATTTATGCGCGACACACATTTGCATAATGCAGCGCAACAAATCACAAATCAAATGTTTATTAATGCATATACGCCCGCATATTCCCCCACACACATGCACCATACCTCCCCTCCCCTCCCTAATATGCCCCAGTCCACATATCCTCTTAAAAAGGCCGCTCCGGCCAACATTATTGCAATCCATATCAATATCATTTTTGCATTTTAGACGCGCCTGAATGGTTTCGTTCTCATGAATTATGGGAAAACAACTCAATCAAAAATCGAAACAAAAGCCAAGGAAAAACCAGTGGCAAACCGGGCAAAATAGAAACAAATGAATTAGCCATATCTATGGTGGCCCTGACTGCGTCTGTGTCTGTGTGTGTGTGTGTGAGTGACGGCGTGATAACGCGTTATTACACTATAAAATCATTAATATGGCGGCTCTAATGTCGCTGATATGTAAATGTAGGACTCGCGTCTGCTGTCACGCAAAGCGCTTGTAAAAATATACATATACAGATATACTCGTACGTATGTATATGTATTTACGCTCGCATATGGACAAGGAGCGCAGAAATGTGGCATTAGCTGACAGTCTTTGGCAACGCCTACCATTTGCAGCCATTACCAAACACTTTGGCCATAAACTGACTTACACACATGGCCACACAGAGAGAGAGGGAAAGAGAGTGCGAGAGTGCGAGAGCGAGAGAGTTCCAGGACATGAGTGCCGCCAAGGCAACGGAATCTATTAGTTTGTCGAGGCTTGGCTAAAATTTCAGGAGCACTCAGGGAAAAGGCTGGCAGAGACAATTCCGTAAATTTGATATGCGCAATTTGTTAGCAAACGAGGAGAGCACAGAGACACTCAAATCGACTCTGGAGTAGAGGTATGCGGGCATAGACATAGACCTATGCACAGCTGTTGAACAGGAAAAGCTGATGTTGCCCACACGATAGCAATTGCACCGACGCGATTTCTTCAGTCGGCAGAGGATGCCCATTGACATGGGTGTTTCATATCTCATCGGTGGAAAACGTATCGTGTGGGAACAGAGACGCTACGCTACAGCGTAGCTGTGACAAAGGAGTATTTCATATAACTACCGCCCCTGGCAACCTGTTGCCGCTCACGCACTTTTATGACGCCACCAGGCAGCGGGTGGTGTTTGGTGGTTGCGTGCTTCTGCTTCGCTCCTTACAGACACCGCAAAGTCGTCACCATAAAACGTAATATGCCACATGACTCGCTGATGGAAAACGCAACCATTTCCACAGAAATGGTATAACATAGTCGTAGTATAGCTGCAGCCAGCATTGGGGCAGAAAAATGCTTCCTTCAATGCTTCCTAAGTTCTCTCCGATTAAATCTCGTGTTTCAGCCAACAATTTGCGTTTTGTTTATTCCTCTTTTGTACTGAATTTCTGATTTTCTGAAATTGCCAACAAGATATGCAAGAACTCGTTGCTTTTGTTGAACCAGGGACCCCGCGATGGGGAAACTTATAGTTTATACTTGGGCAAATCTCGGTGCAAGACAAAAGTAGTCAACTCTCGACTTGCAAAGTTTCCTCTTGGTCAGCCGATTGCATTTGGCCAGAAGCAGCAGAGGCGGCAGCAGCAGCAGAAACAACAAAAACTGCAATTGAATTTTATAACAAACAATTTTACGCTTTAAGCACACTAGAATTTGCTTTTGTTGTAGCTACCAATGAGGCAGACCAGCAGCAGCCAGCAGCCAGTGCCGTGAAGTGCTCTCCGGCTCGAATCAGGTCTCGGACTAAGCTTTCGGTCTCCGGACTTGCAGACTGCAGACGGCAGACTGCGGATTGCCTCATTGACTTTGCCTTTGGCCAAAGCAATTTTCTACTACTTTTTTTTCTTCTTCTTTTTATCGTTATTTACCATTAGCTGCCGCCCTCCTCTCCAGCACCAGTTGGATCCCTGTAACGACCACAATAAGCATTTCCTTCTTTTATTTTTTCCCCTTTTCTACCTCTTTTTTTTTTTTGGGTCGCACTGTGGGTAATCGTTGCACAAAGTTTACGGAAAAAAAAAGAACAAAATTGAAAACAAACAACAACGAATGATTGAGTTGCACAAGCACAAAACTTATCCAAATCGAATGGCTCTTAATTAAATGAACTTTTCACTCATATTCTCGGGTTTGATTATCAAAAGTCAAAGGATTCAATAGCAAACTGTGGCAATCTAATGAAGTTTGTGGGTTTTGGTAACTTTTGAGTTTGAGCAGGGGGTAATATAATTCCTATATACTGCCTTAAACAAACTGTAACATTGAATTGTTTCACAACTCATTTATTTATGGTTAAAATTATTCAAAAACATTTTGCAAATAATCTTTACAAGGTTATACCTCTTTTAGGCTAAATTATTTCTCAGTTGGGTATTATTGAGGCTCTTAACTAATTTACTTGTACATACACACTTGCTTATATGCTTGCACTTGTATCTAATTTTATCTGCCGACTTTATCACATTAGCATTTCTGCCCCTGCCCAGAGATTCATGGGAAAGTTGTTATGCCCATGGCTCAGAGTTGGTCTCAGGTCTTAGCTGCCATCTCCATTCTCAATGCCAGACTCGGCTACAGTCTCAGCCTTAATCTCATCTCCATTCCCCATGCTAGCCAGCCCAGAGCCACTCCAGGCCCAAGTGTATAATTATTCTATCTGTCGCATATGCATGAGATCAGCTATAAGACCAAGCGGCTCTACTCTCTCCCATCTTTATCATTCCTTACTCCAGCCTTTTCGGTATGTATATATTCATATGCGTATGCCCCCAAAACATCTCCACATCGCTCTTCCCCTGGCTTCCCTGCTTCATTAGCAACTTTGTGCGTATTCATTAGGCAGCAGCAAAAGGAGCAACAAGAGGCAGCTCCCTCATGCCAGCAGCAGAGGCGCACAGCTGCGACTGGTTGATAAAAGATTTATGCGAGCACTGATAACCCGACAAAACGCCCACATCCATTGCCACCACCCGCCTTGGATAAATAAACCAAACAAAAAAACAACAACAAACCAGCAAACCGAAATTTCTGTTGCAAAAAGTCTCAAGGATGGCTAAAAAAGAGAGTAATACGATAAAATTAAAGAATAGAAAAAAATACATATGCTGACGAAGCTTTGGATACTCTGACAGATGCCATGTTTCTGGGAGAGATATAAGAATGCTTTAGGGAATAGATAGAGCCATAAAATCTCGTCCATAGATATCAGGAATGCATAAACATTTCACAGTCACAGTTCACAGTCTCCCTGCCTTGCTGGGAGAATCCAAAAACTCTTGACGTTAGAGTATTTAACAAATATTAAAAAAGTGGAAAATAAAATGCAAAAAATTAAAGCACACAAAAATGGCAGCTGCTTGATTTGGCATTCAGCACCAAGAGCGACTGTGCCACGAGCGACAGCTGGGGCAGGGTGGCTCTCCAGCCATAAGGATGTCTGTCTCACAGAGGGGTGGTGGACTGTTGCACTGCCCCTGCTGCCCCTCTCGAAAACCACAACTTGTTTCAGGAAATGTTTTTTGGCAAAATGTTTGGTAACTCGACGGCTGGCGGCTCTCTCACATGTTCATAAATTAAAATGCCGCAAATCAAATTCACATAAGGCTTCAAAACACTCAAACGCCTGGGCTCAAAGCTCCACAAAGGCTGACTGACAGTCAGAGGGGGGGTGATCAGTGGTGGGTGGGGCAGGGTAGTAGGGGGGATTGTGGCACCGCCCGAGGCAATCCTTGAACATTGTCTAAACCGAAAAACCCAAAAACTGGCGCGCCGCTGCATGTTAAATTATGTTCACACTTTTGTGGGCTCCACTGGCAGAACGGGCCCCGGCTCTGGTCTCTTCCCTTCCCCGTACTCACAGCCCGCACACGGTTCCCCACTTGAGTGGCGAGTCCATATGGGTGGGCGTGTCGTGGCCAGTGGATGGGTGTATGTGTGTGTGTGTGTGTATGGGTGAGTGGTTCGGTTTGCATGTGCGGTTTTTATGCTGGCCAACCACTTAATCTCCTTTTCGGTTCCGGCGGCTCCTCGGCTCCCATTGAGGTTGGCGCCGCTGTCTTTCTTCGTTTTTCCAAGTGAAATTTATTCTATTTTAATCACTCCCCGGGGACCTGTTGTAGCCGTTAAAGTGTATTTTCTTCCATTCTCTTTACCATCTTTATAGAATTTTTAAGGGATTTCCCTTATTTAAACGAAATTGCCAACGCTCAAAAAACATTATGTTTTCCCTCAAACTGTTTCACGATTCATTTCTGGACCGACGCTGACAACTTTTGCCATTCACATAATTTGCATTGGCCTTTTGCTTAAGTCTTAATTCACTGCTGGAGTCCTAATTTTCTCCATCTCCTTCTCAATCGTGGAGCTGCATTAGCGTATCGTGTAATGCAAGGCAACATCTTTGGGGCAACACCCAATAGAACCATCCACCAGTAATATTTCTTGTGTTCCGCTTGTGCTCTCCATTTTTCACTCCTTTTTCTTCTCTCTTTTTTTTGGGGTGTTTATTGCGTATACGCAGCGTTTTCTCTCCCAGCCCCCCAAGGACGTGTGCCGCACTTAATCATTTTGATTGTCGTAAATGGCGCATTTTTAGTGCGTCGCAGCTCGTTTCAGTTGTTGTTTTTGTGTTTTTGTGTGGTTTTCGGGGCCAAAAAGGAAACTGTTTCGGCTCATTAGTGATTCATTTATTTAGTCTGGCCATTACTTAAGTTATTATTATATGATTAAGCGAGGGGGAGTACGAACAGCTCGTTTATTATGCATCAGCAAAAGTGCTGAATCGAAAAAGAACCGAGACTCAAGGCTGAGCTCGACTGTCAAGTACAGTGAACATCGATCGACTTGGACAGCTATTAGACATAATCACGAGCGATTCATACACACAGATATGGCGATATGTGCACAGAGGAAGAAATGGAGAGGGAGGGGGAGAGGGAGAGTGAGAAAGGAGCTGAAGATGAATGCATGTGGGGCTGTGTCCTTGCATGCCTAAGCAGCCTGCCAGACAGGCAACTTCCGCACGAGAAAAAAAAGAAGGAAAATCACGGCCTGTGCCCTCAGAAAAAAAGGAGACCCGTCAAGCCACTGAGATATATTGATTTTCGGTGGCTCTTTTTTTTGGGGGGGGAGGGGTTCTCTACTTGGGAAGCACATGAACAAAGACAAAAATCAAAGCCGCATGCAAAACGCTGCCTGGGGCCCCAAGTTGTTCTCCTCCATCTTCCATGCTCTCCATCAGATACACTCCTCTGCCAGAGCGTTAACGAGCAGTTTTCAGGCTCAAGGCGCAGAGCCACAGACTTTCGGTTTGAGGTGAAGAGGGGCCCATTAAATGGCTGGCCAAATACGAGTACGAGTACGAGTAGCCCCTGCAAAAACTTAAATTTAGACACACAACTTGGCCAACTGTTCGGGCCTGACCCCTCATATATCAGCGGCACTTGTTGGCCAGCTTTTTTTCCCCCCTGCAGTTTTTTCATCAGTTTGGGCCCTCTTTTTTCTGCTCTATGCAAAGGTGTTATAGTTTTGAGCTAAAGTTTGCGGTACTGCAAAAAAGTGAGCCAAAGTTTTGGGGCTGTGAACAGCTTTAGCAATTGAACGGATCAAGGCATATCCGTTTGCCAATTTGTCTGTGGGGATGTTTTAGTCAGAGCTAGAGACCATAGAAAATATATCTACAAAGTTATATATGTAGTATACCCTGTAATGCTCAAAGATATCTCGCCATAAACCAACCATATTTCACCCAATTCGTAGGCCCGTTGCATTCATCACGCCAAAAGGATATCTAAAGCTTCGGTTCGTTGGGTCGTCGTATCCTTCATTTCCTATCCTTCATTTTATGTGTTGCTGTGTTGCCAGCAGTTTGGCAATGTCGTAACGGGCAAAGCGCAGCCACAAAGCGAAAAATAACATTGCGCCGGTACTCAGGGTCCGGGCACTGTGGGCCACTACTGGGCCGCATGCCACACGTTGATGCACGTTGACTTTGACGGCTCGCTGCGCGCTGCACGGCAGTGCCACATGCAACGGGCAAGGGCAACGAGGCAACAATGTGAGCTGTATGGTTCGGCGGCGCTTTGCGGTGGGCCGTGCAAAAAAAGTGCCGAACAATTCTATTGATTGACAGTTTGGCAAAACGCACAAAACAAAGGCAAAAACATGGTTCGTGTCGCTGTAACTCTATGCTGTATGTCTATGTATGTGCTTGGCTGTATCTGTGTGTGTGGCTCCATGTATCTATTGTATCTTTGTGCATGTGTTAGAGCCAAAAAGTGTAGAGCCGCAGGCGTTACCGTTGCGGATGTGCGCTTAAAAACGTTGCAAGCGAACGTGGAAAAAAACGAGCTTCCTTTTGCCTCTGCCCCGTCGCCCTGCCACCGCCTGTACAATGATTTGTAATGCAGAAAGGTGCAACGCCTGGCCAGAGGCGTTGACTACAGAGGCCACGGGAAGCACGGTAGGAAGCTGCCACATTCAATGGTTAAACGCGGCAAAATTCTTTAAATTGGCCGTGCGTGATTCCCAGGGACCAAAACTATTTCCTGGTCGCCCGCTTGATTGATTTGCCAGCACTTTTCACCTGCCATTAATCACAATTAATTGTGTGGAGTGCGGCGCATCCTCCCCCAACTGTCAAATACATATACATATACATTTTTATGGCACAATCATTTATTTTATTATTATGAAAATTAACTTTAATTGCTTAACAAGTTGCGTCAATTGGTCGACAAATATAAGTCCAAGTGTCCTATCCTGCAGCCCGTGCTGTCCTGCTTCCCCTACTGGTGCCCCATTGGGGGCTGCCACAAATTATCTGTGCCAGCACAGACATTGCCCAGGCCCAGGGCCGGGGCTCAAACAATAACTAATGTCAGCCAAGCGCAAATTGCTTTATTAAATAAAGTTCAGCCAAAATAAGCAAGCCAGAAAAAAGAAGAAAACACACACGCACCGACACACATACACATACACATACATAAACATATTCCCGAAAAGTGTGTCCTGTTGTGAGGGTCAGTGGCTTTGGGCAGCCGTCCCCAGGCGGCCCAAAAGAATCACAGTAAATTGTACAATGTGGCCAGTGTCAGCCACGTCTAATCATTGTGCACACACTCCAGCTGAGTTTCCCAGAGATGCGAATGAGGATGTGGATGGGGATGCGGATGCGGCTGTGGAGTGGCCGGAGCAACAACCACAACAACCAGTGTCGAGTACGGACACAAAAGGGCTGTGTGTGTGTGTGTGTGTGTGTAAGGACATGGCTCTGGAGCCACAAGGACTGAAAGTATTTTTAGCTAATATCAATTTTTCATAGTTCAAAGATTTTTGCACACACAAACCCAGCCACAAAGGCTGGAGTCAGAGACAGACGGAGACAAAGAAGGTTCTGTGGCCATTGAGGCAATATGAAATTTTCTGGTTTTTCTCGATTATAAACGATCCTCTGCAGTGGGTCCTGGCCAGGGAAGAATGGAGCCGCACCCACGCACACACACACACACACACACGAACACACACACTTGTAGCATATATTTCGATATATTTTTTATATACATTTGAAATGGAAAAAGCTTTTGCCGGCAATTTGATTTGTATTTATTTTGTACGTACTCGTTTATTGCGTATACGTAGCGTTGTCCGGGCTGCAATGCAGCTCCTATATTTGGTTCCCTGTCAGACTGCAAGTGATAATTTATGGCCAATACACGGTAGCAGGGCAACCAATTCAATTTTCGCACAGCCGCCACAGTGGGGTCTGGCCTACGGCAGAAAAGGATTCCTGGAACGGGTTTCCATTAGCTCTGAACATTCAATTCACTCAGTGTGGACACAGGCATGAAAAGTCGTTTAAGGAATCACTTGCATGGGTTGCATGGGACTTCATTTTAGCTAAGTTCAGTACAGATACCTGAGTGCCCACTGTTCTCTTCACACAGGCCTGAAAAACTGTTCCTGGCTATTCCATTTCCATAGATTTTTAGCTCCTATTCTTGCTATGCAATTTCAGAGCATATTTATCGCAAATCAGGCTGCAGGCTAAACAGATATTCCAGCAGTCCTTTTGTGATCCCCGGAAAGCCATTTGTGGTGAAAGCCCCAGCAAGTTCACTGTACTCCACAGAGGTGGATGTTTTCTTGGGCATTTCAGGTTTGTTCCTGCACCATTTCTTCCATTCCAAGTGACAATTTCAATGTATGCTCATCGTAAATTCACGCCAGGCGCTATCGACACCAACACCGTTGTTGCATGGCAGCAGCAGCACTCGATGCTGCTGCCTTAGCCAGACTCTCCGTCCTGTGTGTGTCACTCTCTCTTCAGGGCAACTTGCAGCTGCATTGTTTATGTGCTCTGGCCTGGCTGAAAATCGTGTAAATTTTGTGCCCCTCCCCTCGCCCCATCTAATGGCAAATTTATTTGGTACGTAAACCGTTTCTTTTTCTTTTTTTGTTTGGTGTAGAGGTGCAGGCACAATCTGCTTTTGGCTCTGGTATTGTCTGCTCGGGCAGATTGGAGTTCTCTTCGCAGTACGAGCAGAGTCAACTTGGATTGCATGTAATTTCTGTCATGGTAAAATTGAATTTCCCAAAGAAAAGCCTCAGAGTGGGGAGGCTGTCGAGTGGCCCAAATAATGCATGGCATTGGGAGGGAGCAAGAGTACACTTCAGGATTGCAACTTCCTCCAACAGGTCGAGTTGAATGACTGACTGTCTGACTGTCTGAATGACTGACTAACTTACTGACTTATTGTCTGCCTTTCCGATTGTTTGTTTGACTGTTTTGGCAGCATTTTGGTTTACAAAATGTGTGTGTGTATGTTGGGCAAAATAGTGGCAGATGAAAATCAGATCACGTTATATCATTTCTCTGCCATTAAAACAGCTCATCTTCTAGAGAGTATGTCAATCTTCGGCTCCAAGAGCAACCTTTTCCTTATGTTTTGCAGTTTAATTGCACAAATCCATTACGCATACGCAGCGCTGGAGCATGGGAAAATTGCCAAACAAAAACAGGAAGAGCCACAGAGAGAGAGAGAGAAAGAGAGAGAGTGGGAAAGCAAGCAACAAAATTAATTTTTCTCAGCCACAAAATTGAAACCGAACAGCGTCGAAGCGCGTCGGCAAATTTACACACCATTAAGTAGTTTACAAACACACACAGCCCAGAGGAGCCCGGCGGATGACAGTGGATAGGATATGGTGGTGTAGGTGGTGTAGGTGGTGTATGGATAGAAAAGGTGTGTGCCAGGCAATAAATGCGAGAGAGCTGCCAACCCATGCTCTGCCAGAGATCCACATGGGTAGTCATTGTAATTTGATATTATGCTGCGAAATGGCGGCATGTGTTGCCTCGCACACAATGGCAATCCATTGGCAGGGATGAGGCCGCAAGGAGCTGAGGCTGTGGGAAATATAATAAAATAAAACTCAATATCCGAGCGGCAGCAAAGAGAGGAAGATAGAGCGAGGCCCTGAACTATTCAATTCGTTCATTTCATTAAGTTTCTTGTCGCACTCTCAAGCACTTGACGTTGACAACGTGGCGTATGCGCAATGTGTGTGCTGCAATGTGTGTTGGTGGGGAGGTGTGCCCGTGTTTATCAGGCCGCATAACGATGTGTCACTTGTGCGTGGTGCTCTGAATAGAACCAGAGATCCAGAGACCTACAGCTGAAGCTGAAGCTGATGCTTGTAGCTTGGAGCTTCGTGGGTGCTTGGCTGTGCTGCATATTGATATGCTAATCGAGTTGGCAACAAAAGCCCTATGTGTCCGGGCTCCAAACGTGACTCCTAGCCTCCTGCATGTGGGTGGTGGCTGGGCAGTGTTTGCCTGCCTAATGGCATAAAGACAAAAGCATGGCACACACTGACACATTCAGATGGCAAAAACGCCGAGCGTGATGTCCGTGTCTGGCTCTCTCTCTCACTCTCTCTGTCTCTGTGCTTTGGAGGTGGGCAAGCGCTATTAAGCGCATTATTTAGCTGCGGACACCACAGAGCAACACCCACCACAATCCACAATGGCGGACAACACGGAGACGGAGGCAACAACTGAACAACTGTGTAGATAAGCACTTTTGACGATGTAATGGGTCCGCTGACCACTTTGTATCCTTGTGTAACCATATGCTCGGTCCACTCCACTTCTCCACACTCTCTCCCTCTCTCTCTCACATCCAGAGGGCCCTTAAGTGCCCTAGGCAAAGCCACATAAGCGGCAACACCTAAGCAAAACACGCAAACAAAACCCCCAGTCAACGGCTAGGCCAGGCCCAAGTGGTTGTTGTCCCAGCTAATAGCGCGCGACTTTGTCCCATTGATTTGGACCAATCTACACCTGGCCTAGGCCTCCCTGCGAGCAGCATATTTGGGATGCAGGCAAGCGCCGGTTAATTGGGATATTTTGCTGCTGCTTATCGGACAGCAAACAGTTACCCTGTTCAATTATTCAATTCCCCTTTCCTCCTTCGAACCTTTCATAATTTCGCTGTATTCTTTTTTGTGGCTAGTGCACAAAGGAATAGTTCTTCCTAGCGGTTAGACCAAAGTCAAAAAATCCACTTAAAACGTTCCTGGGATTAGAGATCGCCTCGTCATAAAATTTGGGGCGCCCAAGAAAAGGAAATTTCGTTTGGCCATTCAAAGGAAAAGCGCGTATTACTCAAAAAGGAATTAACTAGCTCCCAAAAAGCTGCAAAGGCGCACATCACAAAGTATTCAGATGGGCTGGGTCCTGGGGAAGGAAGATGAGCTCCACGTTAATCCTTAAATCTGCCCAAGTGCTGCCTTCACCGACAACAACAAAAAAAACCAGCACCAGAAATAACAGATTGTAGGCGTCTTTGCGAGTACACACACACACACAGAGCGAAATTCTAGGAATGGATGCGGAAGTGGGAGTGGAGCCATGGAATTACGCACATTCTGTATATGTTGGGATGCTCCATGGCTGCGTGTACGCAATATGGCTCCACTTTCGTTTTAATATGAATGCTAATAGGCTAAGTCGGGATTTCTGGACTCTCTCTCCAACACTGGCCATCCCCTGCAGCCCCCTATGGCTCTCTATGGCTGTGAATGCCTCTCCATCTACTTGAAATGTAATTTTGCCACAATTTTTGTTCACTTTACGCACGAGCCCAGACAATGGCACGGAGACTGAATGAAAGGCACGGCAAGGGAATGGCAATGGGAATGGGAATGGGTACGGCAAACGGCAATGGCCACGGCACACTTGGCAATATGGTGCAGAAAGCGGCAACACTGGCAATACACAATAGCCCAAGCCATTTTTATCGCCTTCCATGGGCCAGGGCTTATGTTCCGCCGTTAACCAGAGAGAAGATGAAGCCGAAGAACGAGGAGCGGCCTCCGCTTTGCCATTTAATATGACTTTACTCACCACAACAACCACATAGCGAAAATAGAAGAATGAAATCTTTCTCATATTATGCAAACGTCTAAGGAGCAGGCGGTGACCTCCAATGACCCAACGGGAACGTACATATATTCGTATACTCGTACCTATTTCTTTGTATGAGACATCCCTTGTCGTTAACAAGCTTGCACTCTAATTTAGCAGATTCCTGGTCTGCTGCTGCCCTTTGTAACGGGGGCCTCTCTCTGCCGCTCCAGCAGGATGTTTATCCTGAAATTTACGCCATATTCCATGCCACTATAATTGGCTGTTTGGCTGCGTTAAGATTGTGCCTCAATTTCAGATAGGTGACATTTCGTTGCATTTTAATGAGCTCGATTCCGCCTCGCCTCGCCTCCACTCAATGCCATTCCGTCAGCAGCTTATCGACTTATAGCATCTGCGAACCTGGTAATTGTGCGCTAAATTTAATGCTGACTCCGTGTATCCCGCCCCATAAAATGCTGTCTGAAATCTGTCTAAGCAGCAGGTTTTACGAATGCATGGAATATGTATGGCCTAATCAAAGGCAATGCCAGTCAAATGTCATTTAACAGGTCGCCCGCTAGCCAAAGGGCCACAAACACTTTTGTGCAAACAAAAGCTAAAAGCAACAAAGAAAACAAAACGAAGGTTCGCATGCTCTTTGCTGATACACTCATCAGACGAGAGGCAAGCGAAAAAGTTATACTTTGGCTGCGTAATACAGGATAATATTCATGGCAATCCAGTACATTTTTCAGCCATGGGATATATTCAATTGTTCTATGATCTAACTCCCTCGCTCCCTATGCTAATGCAGCTTGAGAATATGTACATAATATTTTACATGTCAAAAAAGGCTTCCTTCTTTGCCTTGTCAAATCTTTGATCAAAATCGCAACACCTCTTCAAGGGTATAAAAACTCAAACGCCAAAAGACCGCATAAATGATGCAAAGTATTATTTTTTTTGTTGCTCTTGTTGTTGCTGCTGCTGCTCCTTCTTTTTTTCTATGTACCTGAAACAAGTTTAAACAAAAATCTCTTTTTTCGGGGTAATGAAACTGCAAGGCGCAGGCGGCTGGCGGCAAGCGGCGCGCGGAAGCAAGGACACGGCCCAAAGGGCAGGAAAGCAAAAGAAACAGAAAGGGAAAAACCAGCCGCCTGCTACACCTGCTGACAAAGACATTTACTCAAAAAGTTTTTGCCGGCGCATGGCGCAAAATAAAAGGCACAACAAGGTATGTGGCAACAACAAGAGCAACACCAAACAGCAAACAGCAACAACAACAGCAGCAGCAGCAGTAGAAGAAGGAGCAGCAAACTGGGGCACGACAAGCATTTCTGGCAAAACGCCCGCGCCCATTAAGGGAGCCCACAAAGGGCGCGTTTTTCATTACCATCGATGGTGGTGGTTGGGCTTTTGGGCTCTTTGGATGGGGGTGTAAGGGTCTTAAAAACGCCAACAAAAGTCAAGGATACTGTCAAAAACTGCTGGCGGGCATTTCCTCACTTTCCATTTCACTTGTTGTCCCCCAACCTACAACCTACAACCCCCAACCCCACACCCACACCCTCCGCTCAATCGCTTCGTCCGCTTCGACTGTTGACTGTTTCTGTCTTGTGTTTCCCCTTCCCCGCCGCTTCGCTGGCTTTTTTTTTTTATTTAATTATTTTTGTTCCTGCGGGCGAATACCCCTAACCTAACCGAAAATAAAGTCAACCGACAACGAAAACAAAAAGAGAAAGATATGGAAAGTGTTGTCGTTTTTATTTGTATTCCCTTTTCAGAGTTTTTTTTTTACTCTGACTTTGAAATGAACAACAAACGGAATCCTTCGGGTCCGCTTACGGGATATATGTATTTGTGTGTACAATAAATATATGTACATAAATGTATACATAGCACACTCAATTAGATATCGTATTTGTTTGCATAATTAAATCGAACTTAATCAGAACTATTCGTTTGGTTTGCTTTGTTTGTTTTTGGCGTGTTGGTGTGTCTGAGACAATTAGGAAATGCCACACAAGTGGAATGACAGTTGGTGGGAGGGCGACGGTGGATTGTCCCCAACAGGTTAGTGGATTGTAAATGTTAATTATGTCCGAATAATATACGGGGAAAAAGCCAACGGCAGACTACAGCTTCATTGCTCGACAATAAATTAAATTTAGAATTAATATGCTTTCCCAGCAACAAATCTGTTGGTACAATAAAATCGTTAGAAAATGTACAAAAATTCATACGTACTATGTACATATATGCACTCGTATGTAGTTGTGACAGTTTCCCTATTAGAAAATGCTTCAATAAATTCCATTGTCGATTTTATAAATCTCTTAATAACAAGAATACAATTTTCTCAGACTTTGTTGCTTTTTAATAAATCAAATTTAAAATAAATATTTGCTATAACGTATCACTTTTAAGAGAAAATCAAATGCAATTGGAGAACAATATCTAAGTGAAGAAATATTGTGTCCATAGACCATCAAGAAATGGTTTTAGTGGCAACAAAAACAATTTACAAGCGGCCGAGTATCGAGTGTAATCCTGAAGAATTAGCTAAGACAATTTAGCTTTTAGTTACAAAATCAAATCAAATGTTAAACAAAACGTTGTAGTTTAGTGAGCCAGCATAAAATCCTTTCCGAACATAGAATGCTAGTTTTCCCCTGACACAACCACAAAAAGAATTTTTTTTTATTTCATTAGAGTTGAAAACAGACAAATATTGAAGGTAATGCAATTTTCCGCTCTAAAACATAATTAACTCCTATCAAATATAGTTCCTTTTAGTTCCTTTAATACTCCGTAAATTCTTCCATATTTTTGTTGGTTATACATAACGATATATTGAAAATAATTTACTTCAATCCGCACTTGGGCATGTCGCATGGGTTCTTTTCAAATGCCAAATAAAATGTGTTTTTCTCGTTTTGATTTGCCACTGAAATTCTCAGCTCCAATCTATTCACATCTACACATGTATTTTGACTCTTGCACAGACATTTTTAATGGCCATTCAGGCTGTCATCTATTCAAATGATACGAGCATCTGCAGAACTGATAGACAGATTTCCAGCCGCCTTGCCAAGAGCCATCAAGAATTCTGTAAATAAATTCCAGCCACAAATGTCAACTCGAATGCTTCAGCTCTCAAATATTTGTGGAGTGGAGCATTTAATGCATTTTCCATGAACAACATGAATGTTTCAGCTGTCTAATGTTTAATTAATATATTTTTAATTTGGCAATGGAATCCTGTTTCAAAGTATATTTATGCAATTTATTATTTTTGAACTCATCAACACGTGGGGTGGGGTGGGGGACGGAGTGGAAACATATATGTATGTGGGTCTGTTGCAGAGCCCACACTCTCTGTATGCTGTGGCTAATGAGTCCTCGTACAGTGCTGGTCAGTGCTATAACAACAGCTTACAATTTAAGCTAATTACGTGGTGCACGTGAGGCTATGATTTAGCGTTTAGCATTGCAATTAAGCCGACAGCTGGCCAAGCTGGCCAAGAGTAGAGTGTGGCCCTGGCACTGGGCCTGAGCTTGGGCTTTGGAAGGTGCCTCTGCCTCCCCCACTAAGCTTATCATATCAGTAGCAGCACGCAATGCAAACGTCGGCCCGGTAATGGACAAAGGGCCGCAATAAAAACTGCGAACAAAACAAATGCCTCAAATAAAAGCCAATGGCCGTTGACAGGGGGCGAAGGCCAGCTAAAAAGCTAAGCAAAAATTAACAGCTACAAAGTGAAACGACCATAAGATACCCTATCAGATGTTTGACTAAATTAGTGACAGTTAATATACTCTACATTTGATAAGAAACAGAATAAGAATCAGAAAGAGAAGTGTTGGTAGTAGAAAATATTTATCCTCTCCGAAATCGATTCTCTCTGCCTGTAACAAACATCTACTTGAGTACAGTACACCCCGGTACACCTAGTATAAAACACTAACAAAAAAACTCATATACCAATCCAGGGATAAGCAACACTCTAATGCGTGCACTGCGGGCGTTAGTGGGTTAAGTTATGGCCCCATGACCGCAACGAAATGTGAAGCAGCGGTGGTGGAATACGGTTAAATAGTAGGATGGCTTGCCAGTGGGCATGGCCTGAGAGAGAAGTGCAACAATTAAATTTAATTACCAATGTCATAAATATGCCATGACATACGAAAACCACACACCATACCCTCGGCCCTGCCCTGCACTGCCTTTTCAGGCCCTACAACCGATCCAGATGCAATTGCAGCTATACTATAGCTATAGCAAAATAATCAAATAACATACTGCGTGGGGGCGCCGGGAGGCAGTTGCCAGTTGCCATTGCCAGGCCACAGGACGGAATGCCAACCAAAAAGCCAGTCGACCAACGTGTAAATTACCACTGCACAAATTAATTATTCAAATGTGCACACTCGAATGACTAAACAGACGACGCATGTGGGCCTAAATTTGTGCCAGCGAGTGTGTCAGTGTCCGTCCGTGTGTGGCTACGAACGGCATTAGCTATCCGGGAATGAAATGCCAGCTACGGCTTCCGCTCCCACACCCGGAGCCTCCTAATTAGCCGTAATAAAGCGCCTAAGCATGGATTTCGGTCAGACGCAGGCCGGCTAACCCAAATTGCAGCATAATTTGAAGCTCGAGCAGCACAAATACTCACAGTACTGTACTGCAAAATGAAGCAAAATGCAATGAAGTTCGATATATGACGGACAGCATTCCTGAGAAACAGAAGTTGTTTCTAGTTTCACAGCTTTAATCGCACTCGAAGGGTTCTTCACTCACTCACCTTCATTGTACATGCGTACATACATTTGTAAATATGTAATCAAATCTCTCAATCATGGTTTGTGATTTTAGCTTTAATGTGAGATAATTTTTAGTTATAACAATATGGGAGATTCCATTTAAAAACTCAACAAATGGGTCTCCTTCTATGTATATTTTTTAGTTTAGTTCTTCGTATGCTGTCGAGTTAAATGAAAGTTCTGTTGTTTATTCCCTTAGCCACTCCTCAAATAGTCCACCTATTAATGAACATAAAACAAGCAAAGCATGGCATAATTTTCAGCACTGCCAGCAGAATTAGCCATTAGGAAATCAAAGATTGCTCGGACCCAGTCAGGATTCCGAAGACGTTTTCATATTTTCACTATTTTCACGCTCATTATGCGCCGGGCAAAACTCTGAATGCCCTCGGACTGTGGCCCCGCTTATAGCAATTACCTTCCATGCCACCGTGCCACCGTGCCACCACGCTACCTTCACGTTGCGCCTGCCTGCTTGTGGCTCATTTTTATTTTCACTCTCGCCCTACGATTGCTGCCACATTTATTTTACTTACTTGGTTCTTCTACCAATTCTGTTCGTTCCTTCATTTTTATTTTATTTTTGGTATTTCTGCTGGCCGCAAACAAAGGAGGAGCGCGAAGAGCGTGGTACGGCGTCATAATGAGCTCAAATTTATTGGGTCATTTGGAAAAATACGAGAAAATCTACTAGGGCTCTCCTCTCTCTCTATATATATAACGTATACAACGCGTTGCGGACATTCCCTGGGTTTGTTTTGCTTTTGCCATTTGGCAAGGAATTTTTTTTTACATCACGAAAAAGCAACAGTAGTAGAAATTGAAACAGAAAACAGAAGCAGTTGCTTATTATGCCATCTAGATTCCATTCTTCTCCTTCTGCTCGTTTTTTTTTAATTAGTCAATAGTTGAAAATGTGAAACAGAGGAGAAAATTGAGCAAACACAATGGAGGGAAAACTATGAACCTTGGATGGCGTGTGATTCTTGGAAAGGAAAATGAACTGTGAACTGGGTAAGGTCAACAGAAGGAAAACTGGCTGAAGAACGGGAAGACCTTGCAAGATGAACGAGTATATCAAAGAAAAATATGTTGAAAAAATGGAGGGTGAACATCTGTATGATATTTGCGGAAGGGAATATTTTCCCCAGAGCAAACCATTTGAAGAAATCCAAAAATAGCAAAAGTAACGAAATGTCAACAGTTTTCTTGGTAATTTTTAGATGATAACCCTTTTAAGCAGCCATTCTGCAATTAATTGATATGACAGAGAAAGAGATGAAATGTCTGTCTGTGTTGCTCTCCCTCTAAGAGAGGGATTACACTAAATTCTTGACAAAGTACACGAATAGTCCAACCCCTGTCCGAAGGTGAGTACCTCCATTAATCTCTTTACAAATGAAGACTGTAATTAAATGTGGGTACATGCTGATTAATTATGGATATCATGGAGAGTGGCGAATTTAGTAATCCGAGTGGATGGCCCTGTTAGATTTGTCATTTATCAATTTCCCGAACAGTCAAAGGGAACTACCAACGAATAAGGACCAGAAATTGTATGGCAGCAGCAGGTAATAACCCAGGATCGATGCACACAAAATTGAATTAAAGCCAATTGCAGTTGGCTCCATGGCTCCATGGTGCAGACTCCCTCCCCCCCTCTCTCCCATTTTATTGTTATTATGAATTATGTTTCAGTCTGTTATTACTCGTTCTGTCGATGCCAATAGGCAAACACATATGTGGGCACAATAGGGACCTGGACATTGTCCTGGTCCTGGTTCTGGTCCTGGCCCTGGCGCTGGCTCCGTCTCTGGATGTGTGTGTTTTGTGTGGCTTGTTAGTGGGTCTGTTTCTGGGTCTCCCGCACCGCCCTGCCATGAGAACTACTATTTACATTATACCATTATTATGGAATATTTTCGTATTACGATTCCGGAACGGGGTATGTGCGTCTGCGTGTGTGTGTGTGGTCATGTTTAATTAGCCAAATTTATGTATGAATGCTTTAAACAATTACCACAATAGGACACGCCCACGCCCACGCCTGCACGCCCCTCGATGCATGAGAAATGCGTTTTGAGATGTTGAGTTTGGGGAATGTGGAGCAGGAATTTCCGAATTGCAATTGAAAGTTAATAGACTGGCCTACCCAAACATTACGTATATTGAATTGAGTTTTGGGATTGGAGAGGGTTGGGTCCAAAATGAACCGAGGACACATGGCCCCAAAGGATACTGGATGTATGCACTGGAGATCTGGTCAGCCATTAAGCGTTGTCCGCCTACGAATGCAGGCTCAATAAATATAAATGACTTTAACTATTATAGCATCTGATACATCTGATTGCTGTGGCTTTCGTGCGTCTTTAATTATTTAACCATTATGTGCGTTGGCTTATTTATTGTATGTGCGGATGGATGGGTGTGTCGATGGATGGTCGTGTGTGGTGCATGGCGGGCGGTTTGTGCATACGTTCGTATCTGTGTGTCTGTATGTCTGTGTGTCTGTGTGTTGATGCAAGCCCCCACGGGCCATGCTGGACATACTTATTTATTGATATGTCTTTCATTTTTAAGCCCCAACTGCTGGCCGCAGTATTTAAGCGGAAATTAAAGTTCTCGTTAAATAAAAGTTTTCTGTATGCGAACGTAGAGATACTTGAACACTCGCGTATATAAGATTCATGTTCGTATATGTTCATGTTCATTCCGCCTGCCGTTTAACCCCCATTTTCAGTGAGCGTGCGACCATTTTGGGGGAAATGTGGGACCGATTCTGTATTGATTGTGAAATTGGGTTTAAATTGAGGGAAATTTCCAACTGGATTTACATTTCTTTGATGCTGACCCTTATTTGATCCTCTTCGAAACTCAGTTCCACATTACCACATTTCATATGGTAATTCTTTTAAAATCATTTTTATACCTGTTTTGAATTAAGTTAAGATTTTATTTTCATTTTATTTTATTTGGTTTTTTTCTCGCTTTAAAAAGTTTTTGCATAATAAGAATCTTTAAGGAATTATTTATCAATAAAATTATATAGCCTGTGAAAACTTTTTAAATTATTTCTTAATCACTTTTAAATCGCCTTAAAGGATGAAGAGCTTCCATCCAAAAAATAAATTACGTTCAACTTGACACATTGCTTGTGGCATATTCTTAATTGAAACTTATTATATACATGCATAAGAATATAATCCCATTCAGAACAGCATAAAACCATCATCTAGCCACATAAATCATAATCGTAACACAGCGCTGAATAAAATATTCCCATATAAGAATTAACTTTGATGAAAATCCCCATTCAACAAATTATTTTTAATGAAATAATGTCCATTTCGAATTCAATCAGAATAGATTTTCCACCACATAAATGTGTATAGCTCCGCCGTTTTCGTATGCATCCATAATTTATGGAGATATCAATTGGTTAATCTGGAATGGCATATTATACGAGCGAGCGAGCTGTGGATTGTCACATTTTCAAGTGTTTCATTTGGTATCGGATTTATGCAATGTGCAATCTCTCTCTGGGTGTTTGCCGCATAATTGTTTTCTATATAAACTTAAATTTTACACAGACTGACAGTTTGTGGGAAAGGGAATTAAAGGACATGGGACATGGGACATGGTGGGAGTAGAGCATGTCAAGCAACTGATGTGCGAAAAACACATCATTCATACATATTTTTAATTAATTGCTAAAAAATACAAACAAAAAAAAGCACAGACAGTATGAGAGGGGGAGAAAAAAGTGTGCAATTCGAAGTGATTTGATTGCGAAAATCGCATGGCTTTATTTTATATTAATTATGCAGCTGAATGATTGCAGCTCGGCCATTAAAAATGCAGCAAGTACTCTCCGGCCCCGTGCAACAAAATAAAAATACAATGACTGCAATTAAATTGCGGAATACGGCTCTATACCGCGATGATTGCCTTTTATGTGGAGAGGACAAAAAAAAAATACAAATAATAAAAACACAAGCGCAAAATCATCTTCATATTCATATGTATGTAAAATTAATACCTCCTTTAGATCATATTTCATGCATTAAAGTCATCACTTTCCCAACAAAATAATCTATGGAAATTATTTAGTTTGGTTCGGAAAAAAACATAACCTATTCATATGGTCATATGATATGGTTATTCGATGAAAATTAAATTGCAAATTTTATAATTGATATTTGATATTTTAACTATGTGAATTATGGATATAGTAGAGCAAGTTAATTTTTAATAAAAAATAAAACATTTTTAAAGGAAACAATTTGCGACAAATGAGACAAATTTGTATGAGTCTACAGATAGTCCAGATAATCCAAACAAATGATAAATGTTTCCAAAGAAGATGAAATCATAATAATAGCAATAGATCTGCCAACGGCTCCTAATATTTATTTCTCTCTTTTCAAAAATCTTCTCCGTATTTAATTTAATATACTTTATGGATATTTTCCTATTCTAATAAATATTACAATAGATTTGAATATGAATAAGATGATTGTGTTGAGGAAATCCCCTTTCAACAGGTGACACGACTTACCTCTTACAGTAATCCCGTCGAGTGGTTTTTGTTTTGTTTTTTGTTTCTACGGTCGGTCTTTGACCCAACACTCTCTATGCGTATGCGTTTCTGCGTGTGTTTTTATATGTTTATGTGTGCTTAGCTTTATTTATGGCTTTTCCTGCTGCGACACGCACACACATACACATTGACACTGCGGCACTGTGGCACGGGGCACACACAGATACGAACACTGGCACTGGCACTGGTACTGGTACTGGCACACTAGTACTGGCGGTTCCGTTTGAGCGTCCTAATTTAAAATGCCGCACAATTTCCCCATAAACAAATATTTAAATATTTAATTTCTGTGCTGATTGTTTGCATTAGGTGCCGGGGATAGCAGAACGGTGGTGCTGTTCTTGCGTGCTGGTATTTTGCACTCTCTTAATTTAATTAGAAATCTTCGTCTGGGCTGTTTTTAATGTGGAGCGGCTGCTAGATGCGTGACCAGCGGTGTGTTCAATCTCACGATATTCTATGTGGCACAATTTGCACAGAGAGCGAGTACGAGAGTGGAGCCCGGAGACGGTGATAATAGCGGCATGGAATGGGTGTCGGTTGCCCGAGCGTCGCGAGAGACCCAAAATCGAATCACAAACAGAATCAACGAGGCCCGATTTTGTTTATGGAAACTATCCGTAAATCCCCTCGATTTTCGCACACCACAACACACACACACAATTTACAGTTTATCGGCGAGATATATCTCGCTGGAGAGTTATCCTGTAAATTCACTCAAATTTTATTATCTGTGTATTTTTTTTTCCCAAAAATTCCGTTCAACACTTTGTATGCGGGGCGGCCTCTAGAGAGTGTGGCTGGTATGGCATGTGGCAAGAAACACAACAACCGTTAGATTACGCGTTCGAACGAAGACTGAAGGTTGCATGATGAAGGCTGCCTCGTCGCGTTGCACGAATGACAACACGAGGGTGGGCTTCGGCAACCACTCGTTGATTCAACAGTTAGGACGAAGGGGCTCACACGAACCCACCACCCACTCCGCCCACACCCACCCCCTGATGGGAGCAATGGATATAGTCCTTTGAGCACACGAAGGACCTACGCGACTAGCCCAATGTAATTGGTATTACAGCCTCCTCTTCACCCACTGTTGTTGGTGCTGTTGCTGTTGTTGCTGCTCTTTTTGTTGGTGCAACACAAAAACGAAAAGAAAAGCCCCGCAAAGAGAAAATGTACCTTAACAAAAGAGAGAATTTTCCAGTGAAAATTATGTTAGAATTTCCCTGTGGGATATGTTAAGATTCGTACAGTCTGTTAAGAAGCGAATACATTTAAATTATCACTATTTTTTGTATTAATTGACATTAAACATTAAAAACATAAAAATATCTGATAAGTTCTGAAGGGGAAATAGTGACAATCAATTGGCACTTGAGAACATTTTTTTTATTATAAACTTATTCAAGGAAAATGCTGTGAAAAATAAATAAGAATTAAGTTTATCGAAATAAACTGATTTGACATATGTATTTTGATAATTTGCATGCTTTGGTTTGAAATGGATTTAGCTTTGAAATTGAAATTTGTACCTCATTTTCATTCAATTCATTTGAATTTAACCGCTTCTTGAAATAATTTGAAAGCGCGCCACAAATTTCCCTTAAATTTACTTACATGCCTAAAAGAGCGCAATGGAAGTTTGTGGGGAAATTTTCTCTTTTTTTGTCGGGCCCATAATAAATATATAAACCTTTGAATTTGTAAAGTTTTAATAGATATTATGCAGGACAATGAATTCAATTTAGCATTGCCCAAATATACGTTTAATCTAATAATAAATATCCCAGAAATATTTGCTGTACAACTTTAAAAAGACTTCAATTGAACTGCACAATTTCACATTGAAAAACTATAACTTTGACTTGATTCGATGCCATTAGACGGTGCGGCCAACTCCTATTGGCATTTCCATTGTTCTTTCGGCATTTCCTTCCAGCATGAGGGGCTGCCGCACACACATGTCATAAACTCGCGTAGTATGGAGTATCCATTGTGAAAATCCTTAAATTAAGAAAGGAAATCTGCTAATTGACAGCTTTGTGGTTCCGCGGGATCCATTGTTACTCCATCTACTCCTGCTCTTTTTGTTTGGTGCTCCGGGTGTCCTGTTATTTATAGTTGTTTGCTTTCCTTTCCTTCCCACTTTTGCCGCTCCCTCTCCCAATTACTGGCGTTCCCGGTTCCATTGACCACTCCGGCCATGGACATGAACTGTCGTTGTCGTTGTCGTCTGGCTCGGCTCGGCGCGGTGCGGCTCATCTTCACGCTTCAAGGCCGTCATACATACCATCGAAAATGTTTTTCTTTTTGCCAGTCTTTTCCCCGTTTACTTATGCTCTCTCCTCAAGCAACTTTATTGTTATTTTTGCTGTTTCTGTTTTTGTTTTTTGGTTTTTTTTTCTTCTCTTTTGTTGTTTTTTTTCAGTTTTCTGGCAAACTTCATGTACTGCCATCTGCAAAATGAAGCTTACCGCTCCGTCCGAGTGGGCCCTGCTACTGGTAATGCCACCGCTGATGGACCCATGCTTCTCCTGGTGCTCCTACACCGAGAAAAAATTATATTTTAAAATCATTATCATTATTTTTTTGTAATTACTTAGCTTTAAAATCATTCGTTATTTATTTAGCTTGAGTATTTCCTTGCTCCAATATGCTGTTGAAAATGCAACTTATTTTTTCCAAGTGTCCTCCTGCTCATGCTACTGGCTCTGCCCCATCTCCAGCTCCTTCTGGCTGGCCGGTGTCCAATGGCCCTGCACGGACATTTACAGGCTGCCCCAAACTATTTGCCCGGCCCCATCCCCAGCTCCAGCGCCCGTCCAGTCCTCACAATGAATATTTATGAAGATTTAAAAAACATTTTCTTCGCGTCTGTTGTTTTATGATTTGCAAGTGTGCCTTGCCTTTCGACCAGAGAGCCGGAGAGCCCCGTCAACTCAATGGCGTGCAAAGTTTTCTGCTTTTCGCTTCAGCGGCGAGTGGACAAAGCATGGATCAGGGGAGAAAGTGATTGGAACCAGCACCAAGGGAGAAAGTGGACAGCACACCCACAGGCTAAAGCATTCTAAACAGTCTCCGCTCTGTGGCTGTCCATCTCCCAATGGCCGATGCTGATGCTGACGCTGCTGCTGCTGCCACTTCTGTTGTTTTCATTTTGTAAATGATTTCATTATGTGCCACAAAACGCCCCCTCTTCGATGCTTGGGGGATGGTGGATGGAATGGGAAAGGATGGATGTTCTGTTCTGTTCTGTCCTGCTGGTGGCAGGCGCAGGGCCAACGATTTTGCGTCCGGCATGGAACACTCCGCTCCGTCGTGACAATTTATTGATAATTTAATTTGACATTTGCGGTCCTCTGATTGTCATGATTGTTTTCATTTTAATCTTGTTGTTTTCCCTGACCATTTTCTTTTTGGTCTTTGTTCTTGTTTTCCTTTATGTGCCTCCCTGTTTTTTTATTCGTTTCTTTTTTTTATATGCATTGTGTATACATTTTTCGGTGCTGCGAACCTTTGGATATTTGCATTTAGGTTTTATGCTCTTGTTTTTCAGTTTCGCCTTTCATCATCGTTATGCGGGGAGCGACCGGAATGAGGTGGAGCTGGTCGAAGAGCGTGGGGGCGGGCGCTTCTTTTGCAAATACTATCGATGGGGCGTGTTGACGGGCATTTACATGCTGTTATGGCCCTTTAAAGGATCTCTCTATTAAGCTTTTGTTTTGTGACTTTTCGCCAGCTTTGCCGATGCAAATTTGCATGCGAAAACAATGAAATTCCGTTGGGGGCCTGGGGTGGGCTGAGGCTGTCCTTTCCTTATTGAAATGTTCACTCGTCCTTGCAGGCCTCTCCATAATACACACCTTGCGGAGAAACAGGAGCTGGAGCAGCACGAGCAGCTACAAAATGTAATGTCCTTAATGGCATTGCCAAAGGAATTTTAATTAAACTATTTCCTGCTTGAACCGGCGCCCACTCAAATCCCACCCCACACACACACCCACAGCCGCTGCCGCTGCCGCTGCTGCTGCTGCTGCCTTCAGCTTACCGTTTCGGGCGTGGCCTAAGCAGCTTCAAATGTGCACAAATATTGAAATATTTATGGAACAGCCAGCCAAACACATGAGCAAAGTAAACCCTATCCAATCCGATACGAAACCCAGCAGCAGCAGCAGCAGCAGCTCCGTCCTGAGGCTCTTGCTCCTGCTCTGCCCCGTAATGCAATTTTAATTTCTTCCCGTCGCACAGCAGGCTGGCAGGCAGGCAGGCAAATGTCAGATGTAGGATGGAGGAGGTCATGTGGCAGGGCATCAGCTGTGCAGCAGTAGTAACCGCCCTCTTCTGGTGCTCCCGCACCCGCACGCCTGGTTGCTGGCTCCTCGTTTCCGCCAGCGCTCTGCCATCATTTCCGCTGCTCATTTTTTGACTGACTTCTGACAAATTTGTATAGATTTGCTTTATGTTTGTCTTGTGTTTGTCTTCTTTTGCTGATTTGATTGTCGAAATGATGAACAATTTCGATTGTCTGTGTGTGTCTTTTTTCGGGGGCAATCAGCAGAAAGGCAGGCAGGCAGGCAGGCAGTGCCGCAGCAGCGGAAGCCCTCAGATGTTGCACCTTCCACTCAGGGCTTTAAACAGTTTCTTGAATGCCAGAAGCAACATAAATTGCGGCTAGAGACATTTGGGGGAGTGTTGCGAACATTGCTCCAAGTTTTGCGCCACTAAAACTTTGCATCAATATGCAGCAGCAGTTGCCCCACACGCCCACACAGCCACCCACCCACGGGTAGCAGCTCGAAATGCAGCCATAAGGAAATTTCATTATTACCGCGCTTACACGCTAATGAAGCATGTAGAATATCAATGTGTGTAGCTGTTGCTTGTGTGTGTGTGTGTGTGATACACTCATCCACTGCTGAGGAGAACATTTTGGATATTTAGATATTAAATTCGAGAATTTGGCAAATATTATAATGAAATTGATAGAAATACAAATTTAATTCCGAGACCAATCTGAAGATTTGTTAAAGCGGAATTCAACAATTATAATTGATAGCTCTTAGCTCTTTTTTTATGCAATATTTTTGAGGTAACCTTTTGCATCAGGCCTGAGAGCAAGCCGATTTCTATAGACCCTTTCTTTGCAGCTCCCTTATATGCTGAATTTTCCTGGCTCATCTTTTCTTCATTTTCCCAAACAGTTCTCTCAGTGTAAATCTATTCTCATACATGTGTCTGTACCTATGTATATGTGAGTGAGTGTTTCTAGTTTTATTGCAAATGTGTGTAATGAATGTAAATTAGTAAAAAGTTTTCAGCCAGCGATGGGTGGGCGGAGGCAGTAGATAGGAGCCGTGAGATTGAGGGTGAGACGGAGCAAAGCTTTTGCCAAACTATCCTGCGGCTGGCAAGGATCTCTTTTATGTGTACATGCCCATGTGAGTGCGTGTCTGTGTGTAGCTGCGATGTGTGTGGCTTATGAATAGCATTCGAATTAGACAAACTGCAGGTGTGTGGATGTTAATTATGAGCGGCAGCATCCACGCAGCATGAATGGCGACGCCTGCTTGCCTGGGGGACGCCACCGGATCGACACTCCACTGCCGCTTGACGGGACTGTACCGTATCTTATGCCCGAAAAGCAATGACCGTCTAAGCCAATTAGGTGCGATATGCAAATGCGCTGCTCGTAAAAGGTGGCGCCGGCAGGAGGATATTTTGCACAGTTTTCTAACTGTTAATTATCCCTTAACTAATAACATTTAATGGCAAACACAATTCCGCACTTTGAGGCATTAGGCGGCAAACTTTAAAGTTCTTATGCGGGGGCGTGGGCGGGGGGCGGCAGCAGAGCGGCAGCGAATGGAAACCCAACAGCTGCAACTTATTAGATGCGTTGTCTGGTTTATGCAAAACCAAAGGCAACATTGGCCCCTGTCCTGGACCGAAGACCGGGTAGCCGGCTACCCGGGACCCTGGCCCTCGGACCTAGACTCAGCCTCGGACCGCACCTGCCTCCTTCCTGCTGCACAGCAATCTTCCTCCGCTGGCATTCATCGCCTTGCACCGCCCCCCAGTTCCATTTAAAATAAGCAAAAGCAAACTAACAAAATTCGTTTATCAACGCCATGCTGTCTGCAGCTCAAGGAAAGTTCAGCCAAGGTGCAAAATAATTTGTTGCAATCAGCTTAGCCTGCAAGCTGAGGATGGCCCCCAAAAGACTGTGCGAGTGGGAGCTGGGGGGGGAGGTGGCCCGAAAGCCGGGCAAGTTTTCAATTTAAGTTGAATTATTATGACCTTAATTAACACGTCGTTTCATCATCAAATGCTGCACTACATCTTATGCTTTTGTTGTAGATATTTTTGGCATGAAGGTTGGGGCTTTCCACCTGAACGTAGCAGGGATAGAAGATGGTGGGGGTAGCTGAGAGGTGGCTGGATGCGGATGCGGACGTTGAGCTGCTGATTCGATTTTCTGCAGACATGCACTTTTGCCAGAAACTGGAGGCAGCTGCAGCAGCAGCAGGAGCATCTCTAATCCCAGCGCCAAGTAACTGTTGCTCTGACTCTCGGCTTGGGCTTTGAGTGTGGGTTCAGGGTCTGGTCTGGTCTGGTCCCGCCTCCGCCTCCGCCTCGGTCCTGGTCTGGCGCCCTGCCTGGCCTGGCCTGGCCTGGCCCGTTCAGGGTTTTACTAATTTTGGTTTTAATTAAATTCAAACTATGTTGACGCTGCTGGCACTGACGATGTGGATGATGGCAATGATGCCCCTGAATGCTGATGCTGATGGTGATGCTGATGATGATGATGATGACCGGCTTCCATATTACTTATGTAGCTAAATTCTGATGCACCTTATAATTGAATGACCGAAATGTAAATTGAAAATGCCAGTAACAGCTTAACTTCGGAGTTGCAGCACTTAAAGAGGCAGCATAAATCTGGGCACAGCAACCAGAGAGAGAGAGAGAGGGGAGGGAGGGAGAGAGAGAGAGAGAAAGAGTCATCATCTGTTGTTGCTCCACTGCTGATACTCGTATTTGCCTTATGATTTCTTTTTAATTTCCCAGAGGTATTTAGGGGAAAAAATTTAATAATATCAAATATGAGGACAACGCGGAATGGTGGACGACTACAAGTGGCATGGTGTAGGGGGGGGTATGGGGCAGCACAGCGGATTCTCTAGCTGGACATGCGTGCCCCATAGCACGAGTACGAGTACACGAGTACATGGACTTGTTCATGTGTATTTGTGTGCAAACATTCAACAATGCGATCTCCCTTTCGCTCTCTACCATGTTTGCCGCTCCCTCTGTGGGGGATTCCCCGCTCTGTGTGTGTGTGTGTGTGTGTGTCTGGACTTCCGCTTGGCTAAATTTGTTTGCACTTCCTCCCATCCCCACCCCTTGCCCACACCACTCCAACTCATAATTTCATTTTGAAATGTTTGCCTAAGCGACAAAAATGTACTTATTTTTTTGCTTTCCTTTCTATGTAGTTTTGCACCCTGACATATGGCACTAAGCCCTGTGCCACATTATCATAGCTAGGCTAGAGTCCACTGAAAATGTCCGATGGGGCGTCAAACGACAATACACAGAACAGAGAACTGAAAGCTAAGTCCGGCCCATTAAACAGACTCCGAACCCTTGGCAGCACTCAGCACGTGATTTGCATACACTTAAGCAGCTGTAGCAGGTCCTGCACCATCATTTTCCATCACCCCCTCCAAGCCACACTTAATTACATACCAAATGAAAAGTTCGAAGAAGAATATAAAGAAAAACCAAAAATAGAAACAGGAACAGCACCAAAAATTAAATGTGCGTTAAATTGCCAATAAACATGGCCTGCATTTTAATGACAGCAACCAACAACGAAAGGGTTTTAGCTTAAAGCCATGAACGAAAATTCTTTATTTTACTGGCTGTTCCAGGAGTTCATAGAAAATGTGATCTTCTTTCCTGTTCATAAGAGAAAAGGCGACTTCCCTAATTCCTATCAAAAACCATCCCTTAATATTACCCCTATTCTTGGTTCTGTTTTCTCATGTATTTGTTATGGCCCGGCAACAAATATCGCCAGGCACTGCAAAAAATTTATTTTAGACTCATTAGAGTGTCCCTCTCCACGGAAATCTTTAGTAAAAGGCGAAAGATTTATTCGACAATTGAAGAGAAACCAGAGTGATCTAACACCCCGAACACGAAGCCTCTACACATCCGGGGCGCCAGAACCAGTTGGGAATTACAAGACATTGCGATTTCTTAAGATAGGCAATATATTGGGCATCTCAAGAACAAGAGCAAGTATTTTCTTTTCAGAGAAAAGAAACATTCAATGACTTTCTAATGTCGAGGATCGGACCACTGAATCGTATATCAAAACTCAATTTCACTTCTGTAACTATAAGTTTTTAGCGTCCCTCACAAAAGATTAAACAAAATCGCATCACTATATCATTGAAAGGAGGGAACAACTTTTTGTGGAATTGGTGAAGCAAAGAGGGCCTTGACATTTCGGAATAGGTTTTGTACTCCAGCCAGATATTCAGTATTCTCATTCTAGTGTCGGTCGGCAAGCCAACACAACCTAGTAAAAATTAAAATAAAATTAGAACAAAAAATTTAAGAATAGTCGAAAAATAAAAAAAGTGAACATTTTTTGAAACTTTAGCTAGTGAAAATAATATTTTGAAACTTTTAAAAGGGAAAATAATTAGTGATTTAGTGAATTAGTGAAAGTGAAATATTTAGTGAATAGTACTAGGAAAGCAGAATCAATTATTTTTCCATAATGGAAGCCGTGCGTAATCCTCGATCCCAATCGGCTAGGGCCAAATGCATTGCCATCCAAAAGTCCCAAATGATGGTAAGTATTTGGCGGGTACTTTGCTACTCTGCTACATGGGGTATTGTGCTACACAGAACGAAAAGTATAGCGAGGAGGAAAAGATTACGATCGCTGAGATGAAGCAACTCTATCTGCAGACCATCCAGCTGGATGTGGAGCTGCAGCGCGAGATCTACAACATGGAGAAAAAGTTTGAGACCAAGCACAATGAGATATTTGAAAAACGCAAGAAGATCTTGCAGTAAGTCGCTCAATCACCCAATCCCAATGTTACCCGTCTAATTTCTGGTGACTTTCCTAGGGATTTTAAGAAGAAGAACCATGGCGATTCCACGCCCAATGACAACGTGACAAACTTTTGGTTGCGTGTGCTGAAGGCCTCCTACACGGAGTTTATCAGCAAGAAAGATGAGAAGATATTGGGGGTGAGTATTCATTAAAAATTAAATTTGACATATAGGACTCTGACATTTGGGGCACAGTATAACTGACATTTAGTTCATGGACATACCCCACAGCAGGGTTGTATATATACACTGCCAGACACTTATTTATGGAATTCAGTTCTGATTACAATTCTATAAATTCAAAGGTTACCAAAGAAGTACAGCAGCTACTGCCTTTGTTCCACTTGAAATATTGTTTTACAAATTCTTCAATTACTTCCAAGAACATACGTGATAGCTGAGGCAATAGGAATCCGATTTCGCATAGCTTTAAAGAATAACATAAACATAAACATAAACATCCTCCTTCGCTTTCTGATTCAAACGAAGCGCCGACTGTCGCGACTGAAATCTTAGCCACCACAATAAGCCTCCATACAATAATTGATTTCTGAGAAACCCAAACGGTCGTCTGTGTTGTTTTAAGAAATTCAATACTCCATTGCAAATTCTCATGAGTACTCGACAGCTGTTCTTCTTTCAGTGCTTAGTGCCATTGAAATCTGCATATGCAACCATTTTTAAGTAAATTTTTCCACCACAGTATTTAAACGACATACGCACCAAGCTGTACAACGATCCAGTGGTCAAGTTTGAGGTGCAATTCCACTTTGACAAGAACGAATTCTTCACCAATGATGTGCTGGTGAAGACCTATTACCTTAACTGTGCGCCAGACATTGAGGATCCCCTATCGTACGATGGCGCCGAGATCTACAAGACTGAGGGCTGTAAAATTGACTGGAATCATCCCCAGGATCGCGTAACCAAGGGTAAGCAATGTCAACTGATTGTTCTTAGTAACTCAAATTGATAGAACCATCTACGAATGGAACAGATTCCGAGCAAACATTCTTTGATTTCTTCAATCCGCCAACTTTGCCAAAGGATGTTGATGACCCAAACTACTGTGACATTAATGTAAGATGCGTATTTCTTTTGCTCGGGTGCTCATGGCTTAAGTTTCTGTATATTTTGTACCGCTGATAGGCCGTATTGCAGAATGATTTTGAGCTGGGCTTCTATCTGAAGGAGCGCGTCATTCCCAAGGCTGTGATATTCTTCACAGGTGAAATTGCCGACTGCCAGAGCTCTAGCGATTCGGAAACGGACACTGATGACACGGAGGAGTCGGATGCCGATGAAGTGGAGGATGAAGGATCCTCCAATAGTGCCGATAGATAAGCACAAATCATACACATACCATACACATTCATACACACATGCCATACACATTCATACACGTACACATTTCAATATTTTACAATATTTTCACGCTTTTCTGACTTTCAATTTAAGGAGGGAGACCCACCATAAACACATTACACACACATGTCCTGTACCCAAGAACACACAATATTTCAAAGCTTTTACCCCAACAACAATGTCAAAGAAGATACCAAATAAGCATTACACATGATACATACATATATATGTACACACATTAAACGACACACACATGACACACTACAAAATAAACATTTCAATATACCAAAGGATTGTTCACGTGTTTTAATGCCTAACTAAATGATAGGGTTTATACATTTTATCGAGCCTGACGTATTGTACAAGAGCGTTTACTGTGTATGTAGGAGGGCTGGGGTACAGGGGGGGCGTAATACTAAAGGGGCTTGAGCTACAGCTTTTGCTTGTAGACAGCCGTAGTTGCGGTTGTGTTTTTTTTTTCAGGCTTGGCCATGTTTCCGTCGTCTCACTAAAAGTATTCAAGCCAGGACGGGCCGCCACGGGCAAAGACAATTTTACGGAATAATCGAACAACAAAATACAAAATACAGTTGGATGGGAGCGAGCGAACGAGCGGGACTGTGTATCCTAGTGGGTGGGAATTCGTCTATGCCACATCGTCGAGTTCCTGTGGTGTTGGTGGTGGTGGCGATTGCGACGGTGGTGGCTGCTCCTCGTCGGGTGCTTCATCCGGTGCATCGCTTGGTGGTGTCGGCTGCTCTGGTTCTCCTTCCGGTGGCTTAGCCTCCTCATCCACGTCCAAATGCACTGCCACTATCTCGCACTCTGGCTTCTGCTCCTTGAATTTACGCAGCCCGAGGACCGTTACGCTGGTGCCACTCACATCGATGAATACCAGGAAGGGCGAGCATTGCACCAGATGCTCCAATGTGTGGTTGGTTATGTGTTGATAGTTCCGCAGTGAGATCCGCTCGAGACGGTTGTCGGGCGAGCGGTTGATGTTGCGTATCCAGACGACGTCCGGCTGCACAGGTCTGGCGGCTCGCCCAAAACTGTAGATGGCCCGATCCGAGACATAGTATTGCGGTGGTGGGCATGGATTGGATGTCTGGCGATGGCGCAAACGGCGGGCATAGTCTCTGTCCAGTGGATCCAGCATGTTCCAGAACATTGGATGGTGGACCACCTGGTCGAAGTTGCCACGCGCCAGCGAACGCCGTCGAGCGGAGTGCATGACAAGCATTGGCTCTCTTATGTTCATGGCCTGGGGGTTCATGTAGATCACCTGATCGCGTCGTGGCAGGAAGCGGCTGTGTGCCGAATTGTTGCCCCGCCATGCCCTCAAATGGTCCGCCATCTGCTCCAGTATGGACTGCATATTCGGCTGTGGATTCTCGCCGGCGGCTTGGCCAGCGGGCACGTAGACATAGGCGCGTGGTGCCGCTCCGGCCCCAGCCCCTGCTTCGTCTGGTTCAGCGTTGTCGGCCTGGTCCGCAGCAGGTGGCAAACCCTGTCTCACGGCGGCAACACTTGGCAGGGCTATTACCACTAGGGGCGACCGCGCGGTAGCATTGGGATCGATGCCGCCGCTGTGGCCGTTGCTGCGCGGCGCTGCACTGTCCGACTTGTCGGACGAGGACGCTGACGCCGAAGACGTATCCTCATCTTCGGATTCGGAGGACAAACATACGCCCTTCCTCGAGCATGATGCACTCGATGCTGGCGCTGGTTCATCCGGTCTGTCGTCGCTGGGGTCCGAGTGGAATATGTCGTGGCATGGCCTGGGCGCATCGGACGACTCCGACTCGTTTGGGTCGTTGCCCCGTGCCATTTTGCAGGCACGCAAATGCTCCATGGCAGCGCGAGAAGTGGACGGCTCGTCGTCATTTAGCACTTGCAGAGATTCCGGCTGCGATGTGACAGCCTCGTCATTACCATTGTTCACCTTTTCAGGCGATGCCGCTTCCGGCGGCGGGTTAAGTGGGGATTCCAGCAGAAGCTCCTTAAGGTTCTCAATGGCACTGAAGCATTGCAGATCCGAGTTATTTATAGGCGTTAGACGTAGATCGAGCACCTGTTGAACGAATCGGAATAAATATTTCACATAACAGAGACCCATGTCGATTCGGCCAACGCACCTCTAGCTTCATAAAACCAAAGCGGGCCGCCATGCTGCCGTACGGCACAAATTTGCACAGCATTTGGCAGCCCTTGAGGCTGAGGCGTCGCAGCGAGGGCAGCTTTGAGAGGGCCATGATGTAGTATGGCTCGAACCAGTTGTTATCCTCGATGCTGAGATCCTGCACGAGGCAAGTGAATACATTAAGACCTGCTCAGCTATGCTGTGGCTCCACTCCACTCACCTCCAAGTTAACCAGCTGCATCTCTATCGTATGGAATATGCTCTTGCCCTGATCCCCGACCTTGACACTGCAGTCCTTGAGCTTGAGACGCTTCAGCGAGCCTGGAAACTGTGTGATGCGTATCTATATTTGGAGAATTAAATTCAGTTATAGGAAACTAGTTGTTTATTTTGTGTGCCTCTCACATATTCAAAGTCCAGGCTGACGCCCTGCAGCTCCAGCACCTTCAGCTGTGTGGCCACTTTGGGGAAAACGGTGGTCAGGGTGCAGGTGAACTGCCGGAACTCGCCCGCAACATGTTGTGACGAGGGCGGTCCGCAAATTTTAATTGTGTGGGTCTTTTCCGTGGCACGTCCCAGTATCTCCTCCAGTATGCCCAACGGCAGTGGTCCGTTGCTGAGATCGATTCCGTGCCAAAACCGGTGATCCAGCAGCAAGTTCTCCAAACGCGGCGAGCAGCTGACCAAACAAACGACAGAAGAGTATTGAAGTTGGGTCTCGCGTTCGCGACTTACTGCATGAGGGCCATGATGGAAGGCGTGTCCAGGTACTTGAAAATCTCGTATAGAATTTCATCGCAAAAGCCGAGCAGGTGGTGCTCCTGGAAGTCGTCCCCTTTTTTGCGTTGTTTTGTCTTCGGCTCGGGGCGGTAGTCTTGGTCAACGCATAGCATGGGTGCGGCATCTTTGAGAGCAATCTCGCTGACCGAGAAGCGACGCTTTTGCGCTACAACAAAAGCGCTGCCCACATCGGCGTTATCCATTGTACCCGTTTTAATGAATGCCAAATTTTCCTGCAATTTTTCTAAAATGAAACTAATAGTAGAGCAAGACCATCGATGGCTGCTATCGATACCGCGAATTGTTTTGTTCGTGGCTCGCTATCGCAGCCCTGCTTAAGATTATGGTTACTCCTGAAACATGTTATCAGCACAGCTTGGCCGCTAGAATATCTAAAGCATATTTAAATTTAATCATAATTAGTTTCCGAGGTCTTTAAAGCGATTTTCAAAGGCTTACATTACTCAAAGAACTCATCAAAAAGACCTTATCCATATAAACAAATTTGTAGGTTAGTACCCCTAATGTAACAGTCAAGACAGACTATCGATGCAATTATTTAAAGCTTGCAAAAACATCGATGCAACTGATCGACTTATAACTGATATAACGGAATTTCGGTGAGATAGCTTTTAAAAATTGAAAGAATAGTTTTCTTATAGAAGTTTTGTTCAAATGTCCCAGCCATTTGATGGTAATAAACAATCATTTTTCCTATTTCAATTACTTTACACGGCATCTACACGAGATGTAACTAACAATCGCGAATTCTACATGCATTCTACCAGAGCTGGAAATACCAGTCCTGTGAAACGGTTTGCGTACCTCGTTGCCCAGCACTGAATTTCCGACTCGTGTATTTTGTTACTTATTTAAATTGAATTAAAATGTCGCTTTTGAGGCACGTGCGGCGGCTAAATGCATTGCAAGGGCTACACCACTGCCGGCGTGAGGTTTCCAGCGCACCGGCAAAGAGCGCCACGCTCAAATACGACCAGGATCCGCAGCCGCTTTTCACCGATGCAGAGACCCAGCGCCTGCTCCGGTCCATGACGCAACTGCAGTTGGACAAGGTGTTCCGCAAGAGGACAGTAAAGGACAACAGGAGCGAGACCAAGTTCATGACCGACGAGCAGCTGGAGGCGGAGTTCCTGCTGACCATCGAGAAGGCCAAGCATCTGCTGAAAATGCCGCCCATCGTGAAGATCAAACAAGACACCGAACGCCTCATTGCCAAGGATCCGGCACTTAAAGACTTTGACACCACCAAGTACGTGTTCACGGACATCACCTTCGGCCTGCCCCACTCGGAGCGCAAGGTGGTGGTCCGGGAGACAAACGGCACCCTGGCGTACGCCTCGCTGGACACAACCAAGCGAATGAATCAGCTCTACTTCCCACTGGAGGGCCGCAAGTCCTACACCCCACGCATGTTCGCCCACGAGGAGCTGCTGCACAAGTGTCTGGAGGAGCACAAATACGAATTCGTGCTGGACAGGCTGACAGTGCAATACGAACCCTACGAGACCGAGTTCCACAATCTCTCAGCGAGAGTTTTCGAGCATTTAAACGAATCAAAGCAGTTCGATCTGTTGCGTTCCACCCGGCACTTTGGTCCCATGGCCTTCTTCTATGCCTGGCATCGGTGCATCGACGATCTCTTGTACGACATGATCCGGCGGGACTACCTGCACAATGCCGTCGAGCTAATTGCGCTGACCTATAAAATACACAAAATTCCGGTTGAATATGCGGAAACTGTGGCTAAGCTGAACGCTCTACATCCCACTCCCGACGAGAGCGCACTCTCGGAGCTGCGGGGATTCCTGCGAAGGCCCGAGGAGAAGCAGGGCATTGAGCAGGAAATAGATACGGCCATTGGTAAGACGGAGCAGGACTTTGCCGCCGACGACATCAGTTTGAAGTTCATCGAGGAATACATTGCCAGCGAGCATTCGCTGAAGAAGGTGCAGCTGGAGTTGGCCGTGCAGACCCTGAAGGAGATCAATCTGGAGAAGCTGCAGCTGTTCCAGGGCTTAAAGAAAGCGCACGGCGTGCAGGCGTCATAGGTGCTGCTTCGATTTATTGTTATTCATTTACATAAATAAATATCGTTTAGGCCAATTTCGAAGGGCTTGAAGAGTTTCCTTGTCAATCGCCTGTGATCCGCCTGGATGCAGTTGAGCCTGTGAATGCCGCACACCCACTTATTGCTGAACTTTTTCAGACAGACTGTACAGCGCTTGAGATTTCCCTTGCTTTTCATTGCCGAATGCTTGTCGAACAGAAACAGCGCCTTCGAACTGGCGCAGCCTTCCTTTTTCTTGCGATGCAGTAGAAATGAAACGGCAGACTTGAAGTACAAACGACACTGCAGGCAGCGATAGAAGGGCCGTTTTTCGTGTGTGGCGAGGTGTTTGTACAACTGTGGCTGCGTTCTGGTCACAACATTGCAGAACCTATTCGGGCACTTGAGGAAAATTGTTGGCTTCTTCGATGGACGTGAGGGGCAGATGAGATTATGGCTGCGCAGCAACTGCTCGTGATCAACGAGCTCGCCGCAAAGGCAGCACAGTACTGGCGGCCCATTGTGTATGACAATGTGACTCTTGTGCTGCTGCAGGGAACGGGCCACCTCGCCGCAGACCAGGCACTCCATCATTCCGTTCCGCATCATCGATGTGTTCTCACCCACGAATGTGATGAATTTCGATTCCTCGTCCTCCTCTCCATTCGACAATGCCCCTTCGGCCGCTGTGTCCACACACTCCTCCCAGTCGTCTGTGTCGCATTGCACGCCCACATCGCACGTCAGCTTTTCCTCCGTCTGGATGTAGCGCTCGCGGACGGGATTCTTGGTATCCGATGACTTCTGCTGGTCATTGCGGGTGCCCAGCGGCACTAACTTGGGTAGACTTGGGCGCTCAATTTTGGGCGGCTCGTCGGCATCAGCAGGCTTCGTCCGTCTCCATTTCTTCTTTATGCGCACAGGAACAATCCCATTATCCAAGGCGTAGCGTGGTGTAATCAGCTTTGTCTGTACGAAAATGTACTCTGGTAGCTCAAAGACTCGGACATTGATCGGAGTTACCTATGAAGCAATTTTCAAAATTACTGAAATCTCATATGAATTATGATTTATACCTTTGCTGGAATTGGCTGGGACGTATGCGACATTTTCGGTCAACTCCAGAATCAAAACGTCTTCACTTGAAAACGTAATTGTTGTTGGTGTATTGAAATTGCCGGCAAAAAAATTTGTTTTGTGTGAAGTGTGGATTGGTGTAGGGTTGTCAAAAATATCAATATATCGATATAAATTTAAATATGAAAAACATACGCAATAGCATATTTGAGCCCGCGGAATTCAATTTAAGCAATTATATTGTTTCGGTTATATACATTAATTTATTTTGATATTTCTTCAAAGAATAATATATCACCGAATATATTTTTAATATTTGACAACCCTAGATAAGTGTGGCCCTACTACTTTATTATTATCATAGTGTGGCATCACATCAAATTTTGGCACCTAAAAATATTAAGAAAAAAAAAACCTTTATAAAGTATGCCAAAAGTACGCAGAAGCCGCAAGCCGCCCCCAGACGGATGGGAGTTGATAGAGCCCACTCTCGAGGAGATCGAGCAGAAGATGCGAGAGGCCGAAACAGAACCACACGAGGGAAAACGCATTTCGGAGTCCCTCTGGCCCATATTCAAGATCCACCATCAGAAGACGCGCTACATCTACGACCTGTTTCACCGGCGCAAGGCCATTAGCCGGGAGCTCTATGACTACTGCCTCAAGGAGAAGATCGCCGATGGCAATCTGATAGCCAAATGGAAAAAGTCCGGCTACGAGAACCTCTGCTGCCTGCGATGCATACAGTCGCGCGACACAAACTTTGGCACCAACTGCATCTGCCGTGTGCCCAAGTCCAAGCTCGAGGAGGGACGCATTGTGGAGTGTGTGCATTGCGGGTGCCGCGGCTGCTCGGGCTAAGGGCGCAAGGACGGCCTGGGACACGGAGTCCCTGCAGCTGCTGCGAGTGCCAAATCCCAGCTCGAGGAAGGACATTCTTTTAGACATATGTATCGAAAACAATAGCCAATAGCTATACCCACAGAGCGACACAGCTCGCAGAGAGTTAAGACATTGTAATGTACAAAAATAAAGCAAATTTATAAATAAATAAAAAATTATATGCGACTTATCGATTTCAAGTCTTTGGTAATTTATCGCTTTCAAATTTATAAGTCAAAACTATTTAATTTTCTTCATTATGTTTATTAAAACGTTACAATTTAATTCTATTACACTTTTGCTTATAAACGAAAGAAACAAATCATTGTCAATTGGTACACTCATCATATTTTATACATCGTTTTCATCATATCATATTCAACCGTCCTATTAAACAACAAAACGCAAACACCAAGATTACAACTTATGGATAAGGGCGTACAAATTATGGTAAAAAAAACCTGCGAATTATATGGATTTTTGCTGACAAGTAATGGATAGTCAATATCAGTTAATGTCTCTCGTTTGGGGCCACATCTGCTTGTTGCATTTTCGTTATGTACAAAAAGAAAAAACGATCTTAAATGTAGACAGACGAAGTTTGTCATTGAATGTGCGCGAATGATGGTTGGGTTTGGGTTTGGGTTGGTTGGGAGGTTATTGCGAAAGTCAAGTCCCTTTTCATTCAAATATTTGTCAAGTTCTTATAGGTGTGGTGTGCCGATGTTGTTGCTGTGCTGCTGCTGCTGATGCTGCTCCTGTTGTTGTCCCATTTTATGGTAAATCCTAACTAACATTTCTCGGAAAGAGTAAAACACGGTTCAAGTCGATGGCTGCCCCAAGTGTTTAGTGGTCGTTTTGCGCGAACGCCTCTCTACCACTTCTTCTTGTGCTCGTCCATGGATACGCCGCCAGGGCCCAAGGAGACGATCATTAGCAGGCCACCAATAACCGAAAGTGTCTGTAATAATAATAATCATATCGAATTAATTGAGTATCGAAAACAAGCAGACTGTTGTTGTTGTTTTTACCTGGAAAAAGTCATATTTCAAGAAATCCCTGAGTGGCTTGTAGGACGGAATGGTCCACCAGGCATTGTGATACAAATTCAGAACTGAGAGCAGAGCGACCAGAATCAGGGCCGACAGCTTCGTCTTGTAGCCCAGCACCACGAGCACCATCAGAATGGAGCCGATAATGTCCTGGATCACCTGCCACACGCTCAGCTCGAACCGGATGAGGGTGATGAACATGAAGGCCAACAGAATGCGTCCCGCCAGCTGCATGAAGTTCTTGGGCTTATTGTCGCCCATCGATGGCACGCCCGCAAATAAACTGCGCCCCTCGATCCGAGCCTCGGCCAGAACCAACAGTAGAGCTCCAATCAAGGCAAAGTTACGCAGCAAGAACTGGAAGTCCCACAGAATGGAGTAGGCTATTGTCTGTGGAATCAACAAAGAAAAGGAGCAGGTTAGCAGGAGTCTTTCTTTGGAGTTCTGATTCGTTCACCTGTAGCACCACAATGAAGAAGAGCAGACCGACGGCGATGTCAACCTTGAATCTAGCCATTACCATGCCGCAGCCTCCCAGCTGTCCGAGCAGATTGACCAGCACGAAGACGGTGGCCAAGAACTTGCCACAGCCCCAGCTCATGTCCATGTACTCGCGCTGTTCGTTCCACTGGAAGTACATGCGCAGGCCATCCTCGAAGAAGGTAGCGATGAGGCAGAGCCGCGCCACCGTAGGTAGCACATTCTTGCCGCGCTTGATAACCTGGAGAGCGTGGAGAGAGAGAGAGGAATAATTGTTCTCATTTAGTGATAGCTAAAATACAGTTTGAGGAATTGATAAGTGTGCGGGTGATAAGAGATGGGAAATATACGACGCCACTCACTGAGCGGGGCTTTTACACATACACATGTATTTATGAGGGAAAATGTCGGTTTGGCAAGACAGTGACGTGTCTCTTGCCCTCTCTATCTATCTATCTATCTCTGCCGATCTCCACTATCGGCGTGCGCGCTCTGCTCGCCTAACGGGTTTTTAGGCCTATGTTACCAGCTGCCCAGCACGCTCTCGATGCGATTTGAATAAATATAAAAATACCAGGCACACACACACACACACACTACCAGGTGTCGTTGGTATGCAGCATTATTAAACCATTTTGCTTTCTCAAAGATTATTACGGAACTCTCGACCTGGCCGATGGCGTCCACGGCGTCTCACGCACTCACTCTCACCACTTTCACTTGCGAGAAGCAATTCGCACGCACACTCTCGTAGGCATCAAAGTGTTTGCGTGTGTGCGTGTTCATATGGGTGTATTTTTGTCTGGTGCAGACGCAACAATTGCGAATTGGAATAATTTTTTTGCTTGATAAGCGGGATGGGATTCTGGCTAAATCGGTACTCAGACTGAGTTAACCTTGCACACATAGTCAGGGCCAGCGATTCGACTGCACTTGGGCACTACACACTTTGCCGCGTTTGGGTGACGTTGGCAGTTTTCTCTCTCCATGCAGCTGCCCAGAGCCCCCATTTAATGTCTAGGCCACGACCAATATGTTGGATGTCAAGGGGTCTGTGAGGGCGCTTGCCGACTAGGTATGTCCCCTCTCTTGTGTTTCATTCAGAGTCCTGTTAAATAAATATTACCTGTTCCGCCACATCTTCTGTTTTCGCAATGTATTCGTTGGGTATGCTCATGTTGGCAGTTTTGGCTGCTGTGTGTCTGGAACGTTGATGCACTCGGCTTGGTCACTCGCAGCTATGGAGACACTTGATCAGTTAGTTACTGGCTGCTTTTTGTCCTTTCGAAAATGATAATGAAATTACCAAAAAATCATGAATTAAAACCAGGAACTTAAAAACACGGCACGACGAGTGTGACCGCGGATTTTTCGATCAAGTATACCCTCTGACAGTAAAAAATATACCGACTCACCCAACTCGTATTAGCGCTTAAAGTATTGATAGTTGGAACAATATGGCGGTAATTTTGAAAATGGCCTTTGTCAATAAAATATAATATTTAGTACAGTGATTTAATTGATTAAATATTCCGATCTACTTGACTTCAACGTCAAAATATCCCCAAGTGAATATTAAGTTCGTTTTTTTCCTCGGTATTTTTCGGTATATTTCCGAGAATCAGCCACACTGTATTTGGAATAGAAGCGTGCCTTGGCGTAAAAAAAATAGCTGCTAGGAAAAAAACACACGAAATGGCTTCAAAAGTAAAGAAACAAAGAATTGAGAATGAGTCTGACGATGTTGTAATCACTGACAATACTATAACCACCAAAAAACAGAAAAAAGTGAAGGCAAAAGAAACGGACGCCGGCTATGGATCCGGAGAATTTTCATTGGCCTGGAATGTGGAAGACTACAGGACGGAATATGAGAGTGAGGAGCACTGGGATTTGCGGCGCAGCTTTATGGTCGCACACAAGGAGCGCTTTGACGAGGACCGGCTGGTGTGCCTGGCACAGACATTCGTAAATATGGAATTCCTCGGCTGCAAATACCCTAGCGAAACGATGCATCTGGTGGCGGAAATGTCCAAAGAGATCGCTGAAGAGTTTAGACGGAAGCGCGACCAGCGTCTGAAGCGAACATTTGTCTCCGCATCGGATGCGGCGGAGCAGCGCGCCAAAGGTAGACGGAAGAATTAGTTCGATTTGATCAGGCAGAGAATTATTTATATTACTAGTAGTTATATGAGCCAGAGACCACGAATTCTTCCTAATGAAAAATTCCAAATAACAAATAGGGCGCAGTGGTACAACAAAGCCTGATCAACGCCAGGATGAGCAGCGGTCTGGCACGAATCCATACAGTCGAGAACGTCAGTGTTTTGGCGGCGGCAAGCCAATTGATCTCTTCGAGGGCCTACGTTTTGGCAGTCTCATACTGTACCTAGCCGGCGGACGGAGTTGTCTGCGCAATTCGTGTGCCATAAGCCATATTAAATACGAGGAGCGTCCGTGCAAAGAACCCGAGTCCACCGAAAACACCAAATATTCGGAAATTCTTGTGAATAACGAGGTGATTGCAGTTGGCCAAGGTGAAAGCCTCAAGGCGGCCAAGAGTGCAGCATTTAAACAGGCATTGTTCCTGCTACAAACACACTGCTACAGCATCAAGGTATTCCCAAAGAGACCATTGCAAGTTGGCGTCAATTGACTTACAAATTCAAAATTATTCAGCTAAACGCCACTCGACAAACCATCAAAGTCGAGAAGACTGTCAATGGTGTGAACATCAATGTGACGAAGGAGTCCGCAGATAGCCTGGGCGATCCCAAGTTGGATGAAACCAACAAAGGCTACCGCATGATGCGCCTAATGGGCTGGACGGGCGGTGGCTTGGGGCGCCAAAAGCAAGGACGCGAAGAACCCGTTGGGTAGGTACCTACTATTGAAAGCAATCTCTTTATGAACATCATCATTAAAACATTGGCTTAATTTTTAGATATTTGCTGAAAAGCAATCGCACTGGCTTGGGTGGCTGCAACAAGCCGCATGTAAATCTCGGTGACTATCGCAGAATGATTGAAACCTATGTCAAATCGGATGATATGCGAGATATGCAATTTGAGCCAACGTTCTCCAAGGAAGAGCGTGCCTCATTTCACAAGTAAGTGCCGGCGCCATCGGTGCCATAATTTGGAAAATATCCGCGTAATTGTAAGGTACTTTGTGGATTCTCTGCTCTGCTCATCTGCTAGTCTTGTATTACTCGTAAAGCCTTTTCCACCACCATTTAAAAATCAAAACAATTGATTCCCACTTTCAGGATTGCGAGCAAATACGGCTTACGCTCAGGTAGCTATGGCAATGGGGAATCTAGACGTCTTCTGATCACGAAGAAAGCTAACCACAAGACAATACTCCAGGAAGTGCTATCCCGACGCAATCCAAAATTCTGCGAGCGCTATTTTGTTCAAGTCCCTATGCAGAAGGCTCATCTCTTTCCAGGCCACGTGGCGAGCTTGGACCTGGAGGGGATGGATGATTAATAGATTAAGGAGATTTTGTTGAAGCTCAGCTCATTGTACTGCTATGATAAGGATGATTCTCTCAATCATTTAGTTTAAGTCTTAAAAATGTTACAAATATATTTCATATTTCCCCCCGACTACCACCTGTGTTTGCGTTTCGCTTGGAATGGCAGCCTCAGCCAGCTGATTGCCCTTCAAGAAGAAGAGACTGTGCATGGCCTGCAGGCTGCACTTTTCGTTGTTTGAATTATTTTTGATAAATGTGATGTGATGGGTAAATGTCCACGATGCGACTGCGAAGCAACTGGACAGAATCGCCTGGTCACCGACAGCTGTGGCCACACCAAGTGTCGCCTCTGCCTGGTGGCAGATGTGTCCGATTGCCTGGAATGCCGACTTGCCACCAACGAACAACAAGTCTCGCAGAAGAAAATCTCAAATGCCAAAACGACTGCAGACAAACGGATAACCATTACGGATCAGGGCTATCACTGTACCGTGTGCAAGAAGGATTTCCGCAGCCGCACCCAACAGTACTACCATCTTGCCTGCGGCAACGATCTGCTCAAGAAGTTCTGCTGCAAGCAATGCAACCGCGTAAGTGGCTGGCGGTTTTTTGCCTTTACAAGTATTATAATTGGATGTTCTTTTCCACCAATAGCGCTTTGCCACCCACTCGCATTTAAAGTACCATCTGAACAATCACGCCAGCCAATCAAAGTATTCCTGCAGCATTTGTGGCAAAAAGTTTAAGCAGCCAAACGTCCTGCAGCGTCACATGCGCATCCACAAAAACGAGCAGCATGCCTGTGATCACTGCCACAAGGTTTTCCGCTGTCCGAGCACACTCAAGGATCATTTGGTGGCGCACACAGATCACGGCTTTCCGTACAAATGCGAGACTTGCGCGAAGCTCTTCCAGAACAAGGCGAATCTGAAGCAGCATCGCCTCAAGCACGACCAGAACAGCTCGCGACACAAGTGCAAAGTTTGCCAGAAGTCATTCCTGCGCCAGTCCACGCTCAGGTTGCATATGAAGCGGCACTCGATGCGCGAGCGCCAGCCCTGTCCCCTGTGTGGCAAGAGCTACAACGATGCGGATGCACTGGCCCGCCATTTACGACAACACAAGACTGTCGAACGCTATCGCTGCACCCAGTGCGATGTCACAGTCAATCGTCGGGATAACATGCACCGCCACCTTCGCTCCATGCATCCAGGCGTTGCATTCGAGAGCAGCGTGGAAATCATAACTCCATCGAGTGCATTCGAGCCTGCTGCTGCTGAGGAGACCCCAGCCGAGAGTCTGCGGTACAACAGCGTCATTAAGAGCGTGGGCAATGTGGAGCCAGTTGTGCTGCCAGTGGCCCTGCCCGAAGTGCGGCTGGAACAGCAGCAGCACGACACAGTGAAACCCCTGCCAGATGCAATGCAAAAGCAAAATGTCAAGCTCTATCGTAAGATCATCTTGGACTTGGACAACGAAGAGTACTCGAATGAGTTGAGCATAGAGGAGGAGGAGGTATCCACGGGCCAAGATGCCACCGCCGCAATGCAGGAGCAACGTCAGCAGCAGCGTGGCCCGGGCCACAGTACCTCCAATTTTAGCGAAATGCACTGGCGCAAGAATTTCAAATACTCGTACGAAAACGAACACACAAATTGATCGAATTCAAATGATATTCTAATTATGAGGCTGTCTGCCACCCTTTTTGGCAGATGGCCCTTGATTTATTAGTGATTAGGAATAAGTGCTGGGAAAGATGCCCACAAAACGTCACCATCACCAGCATCTAGTTGGCCGCTCGCCATATTTCCGCGTGCTGCCGCCTAGCCTCGACGTCAATGCCAAGTTCTCAGGCTATCGGAAGACAGTCCGCAAAAGAGTCTTCGAGTATTACCAAATGTCAGTATTCAATATGTTCGACGAGCAATCGGAACTCGAGTCGCTGCGTGAGATATATTACCTAACGAATGGGGCATCGGGCAGTTGGCGCAAATTGCTTTCCCTTGGCGACTCGCTGGAGCAGCAGCTGAAGCGCAAGCTACTCTGGATATGGCCCACATCGGTGGACTTGGATAATTACAATCATTTTCTGGCCAAGCATCACATCCAGCGCATTCTGAGCATCGGCTGTGGCAGTGGTCTACTGGAATGGCTGATGGCCGCAGCTGGTGGGCAGAGAGTCAGCATGCACGGCCTGGAAGTCGATCGAAATTGGTGGCAGAGCAAGTATTCCGTGCGCAGTTTCATTCCGCTGAACTATGTGGAAGATGCAGCCAGTCCAAGCCAACTGGATGCCAGTTTCTTGAGCAATTGCTGCAACGATGCTCCACCTTGTGCGATGCTCTTTTGTTACTTTAACAATCGTCGGGCTTTTCTCGACTACCTGCGAATATATCGGGGCAAGTGGCTGATATTGATAGGGCCACAGCCAGCCCTTGGCATACATACAGATCCGAATCCCGTTCAGCCGCAACTGCCCACCGATGGGTGGATTCTGCGGGAGCGCCTCGACTGGACTGACCGAAATGTCGTGGCGTTCTATGAAAAAGTAGCATAATCTAGTTAATAGTAACTTTAATTTTAAGCAAAATAAACCACCCTACATTATCACTATACTCTAGCTCCTGTTCACTTCTATGTGGAATATACAGGCCGGTATGCTCTGTACCTCTGCGGTGACGGTGCTGTTGATGCCCAGATTGCTGAGGGCTCCGCGCACCAGGCCACAGGTGAAGGCCACAAATTTGGGCGCATGTTCCAGCTGCTTGGTGCCCGGCGAGATGCGTGTTAGGAAACGGAATGACTTGTCCTGCACCACATACATGCCGTGATTGTTTGTCCGAAGGTTGTCCACCTGTTTCTTGTAGATCAGGGTCCAGAAATCGGTGCAGATGAATTTCATGGTCTCCAGCTCATCCTTGAACCGCGCCACCTCGCGTGTAAGGCGCTCAATCAAACGATATCCCGTGGTGAAGCCAATGTACTCCAAAGTGGCCAGGTCGTTCTCCTGTGGGGCGGAACAAAGTTAATAATTGATATTTGAGGGCTGTTGATTGGTTTTTAACACACACCTTGTTGCTGTCCAGACAATAGTTGACTATCTCTGCATGCAGGCAATCAAACAGTATTTCCTCCGACATTTTAAGAACAATTTTTTCTCAGATTTGTTTGCAGTTGGATGGTGGAACAGCTGACGGCGACGTTAACATGCGAATGAAAAGGCCAACACAGTGCTGGCAGTGTTGGCTTTTTATTGGCCAACAGTTGACAACAGAGTAATAAATAATATCCATTAAATCAAATAAATTAAATATTTGATACAAGCTAGAAAGATAAAGATTTGAAATGGAGTAATTAAAAGGGATAGAGTGAGCATTAAAATAAATTCGTTTTATTTTTAGCTATAATTTAAGGCTGTAGTTTTTCAAGCCAAATTGTCATCACTGTTCGTTTTGTGGGTGGAGTGGGAGCGACAACAAAACGCCGAAAACATTAAAATGTGCCTAACGTGAATTAAAACTAACAAAAATATCAATTAAAACTTGAAAATGTTGAGCGTCGGTCTTCTCGGGCAGAGCACCGCGCTGCACAGCATGGTATGCCAGTCGATATTGGTTTTAATGTGCCTGATCTGCTACGGATGCGGGGGTCTGAGTGGGTCCGCGTTTGTTTTCGATGATACGGTGGCGATTGTGAAGAACAAGGATGTGAATGCACTGCCCACCAACTGGACGGCCATCTTCACGCATGACTTTTGGGGAGCATCGTTGCTCAGCTCCGATTCCCACAAGTCCTTCCGACCGCTGACCACGCTCATGTTCCACTGCGAATATGCCCTACTGGGCTTGACGGCGGCACACATGAAGTTCCTGAATCTCCTGCTGCACTGTGTGAATACGCTGCTGCTGTGGCGACTGGTCCGATCGCTGTATGTGGTGGAGATCAACGGCGAGCGGTGGGCCATCATATCGGCGGCTCTGTTTGCCGCCCATCCCATCCACACGGAGGCGGTGTCGGGAATTGTGGGCCGGGCCGAGCTAATGTTTGGCATGATCCATCTGCTCTGCCTGCTGCTGACGGTGGCCAATGCGGGGAAGCACAGCCCCCACAGCATTTGCCTGATACTCGCACTCACGGCGATCGGGATGCTGTTCAAGGAGTCGGCCGTGACCATACCCATGTCCTGTGTGCTGATGGACTACTTTCAGAATGGCTACTACCACCTGCCGCTCAAGGATCAGGGCAAAATATTGCGCACGCGCATCAGCTACATTGTGTACATCCTGGGCACATCGGCCCTGCTGACGGCTCGCCTCTGGTGGCAGAACTTTGAGTCGCCCCAGTTCAAGGAAGTGGACAATCCGATTGCCCACAACGACCACATCCTCACGCGGGTGCTCTCCCAGCAGTATCTGCTGGTCATGAACATCTGGCTGATGCTCTGCCCCCACTGGCTGTGCTACGACTGGGCCCTGGGCTGTGTGAAGCTGGTGACCAGCATTTGGGACCTGCGGCTGCAGGGCGTCATTGGGTTTTACTCCATCCTGCTGACGGCCCTGATTAACTTCCGCCGCCTGCCGGGCATGATGCTCGGTCTGGGTCTGATGATCATTCCATTTCTGCCCGCCTCGGGCATCATTCGCGTGGGATTTGTGATAGCCGAGAGGACGCTGTACGTGCCCTCGATTGGCTTCTGTTTGCTGTCCATCTATGGATTCCTCTATTGGTACGACTACAACATCCACAAGACCTTCTGGCGCACTCTCCTGCAGGCTCTGCTGATGCTCCTCGTTGCTGTGATGATGGTGCGGACACGTCAGCGGGCAACCGACTGGCTCAACGAGGATCGGCTGTTCAAGTCCGCGTTGGAGGTGTGCCCCGACAATGCCAAGGTGCACTACAACATCGCTCGCCTGGCCACGGACACGGGCAACAGCACGAAGGCCTTTCAGCACTATCACTATGCCATCGAACTGCATCCCGAGTATGAGGCAGCTCTGATGAATCTGGGCAATCTCTACCGGGAGCATGGGCAGCTGCAGACGGCTGAAAAGTATATTCGCATGGCCCTGCAGGTCTTTCCGGCGTTCCCCGCCGCCTGGATGAATCTGGGCATTGTCCAATCGGCCCAGAGGAAGTACGACCAGGCGAAGACCAGCTATGAGAAGGCTCTCTCCTACAGATCCAACTTTGCCGTCTGCTACTACAACATTGGGAATCTCTATTTGGAGCAGAAACTCTATGCCGAGGCGCTGCAACACTGGCAGCACGCCGTCACGCTGAATCCGCGCCAGCCAAAGGCCTGGGCCAACATCTTGACCATGCTCGACAATCGCTCGCTGTATGACGATGCTCTGCGCATCTCGGATCAGGCCCTGCGGCATTTGCCCAACGAGATGAGCATCCTCTTTATACGCGCCAATGTGTTGGGCAAACTGAAGCACTATGTCGAGGCGGAGGCACTTTATAAGCGTGTGATTCAGCTGGATCCGCACAATATGCTGTACTACTCGAATCTGGGGGTGCTCTACCATCGCTGGGACAAGGTGCAGGAGGCCATTGAGGCATATCGTACGGCGATAAGCATCAATGGCTCCAGGGCCGCGACCGCACGAGAGAATCTGTCCAAGCTGTTGAAGCGGCTGGAGCGTGAGGCACAGGTAAACGAACGGTAAAATCCCAGAAAGGGAATGCCTAAAACCTGAGCAGTAACTGCGGTTGTGTGGTTCTTTCAGTGACTACTAGTCCCAGATCCTAGAATTAAGAAAACACCCGAGATACTCATAGCTAGAGGCACTTATCCCCCCCACTTAGCTACCCCCACTCCGCATATCAATTGTACACAGTATTTATGTATATTTAGGATAATTTATTTATTGATTTCCACAAGGGTATATACAATTATTCTCTTTTAAAACACAATAATGATGGGTGGTGTGGGATGCGAGACTTACATTGGATTGGTACATAATTTAACTAACAACTAGAACTAGAACGTAAGGATCTAACCAGGAAACGCTGGTAAATGTACGCTAAGAAAACTATCTATTCAATTCCATTCAAGATTCGTGATTAAACATAATAATACCGCGAATTACACATACAGACATATGTATACATATATAAATATAAGAATAAAAATATAAAATAAAGACAAGCACCGGCCACATACGCAGATGCACAGATCATCCGTTTTGGGGCGCTGCTTTAACACAAATGGAAAAAAGCTTGGAACATTTGGCAGAGTGAGAAATGCGAGACAATGCGTAAGAGAGATTAGGAGTGTGTGTCGTGTGTTGACTATATACTACAGATACAGATGCGCAGATACAGATACATATACTATATGCGTACGATGTGTATTAATGTATAACAAAAGTCTTTGTGTTTGAGATACCAGGGGGCGGGTTGGTTCTGTTCTGTTCCTGTTCCTGTTGGGCAAACGAGCGAGAGCAAACAAATAATGAGTGAATAACACAGCTTGCACGGCAAACGTAATCATCTACAGCAGCACAAACTCTTCGCTTTCGCTATCATCCTGGTCTTGGTCAAAGTGGCCGTGATGTGGCGGCAAGAGCTGGGCACCCAGCTCCTGTGTAAGCGCTGCCACCTGCTTAATGAGCGGCTTGTACAGTGAATCGCTCATCTCGTCGCGTTCATGATCCAAGCAGCGACCGCGCGAGAATGAAAACAGCGGATAGTTCATTTCCATGGACTGTTCCGCCGCCTGGTGCGACGCCTGGTGCTGGCTGCCAGTCATCTTATCCACCGTGGCACCCGAGGCACAGCGCATGGGATGCAGATACTGCAAAAGCGGTGAAAATATTAATTATAGGACTTTGCAGATAGTGGCTAGGGAATGCCTACCAGCTGCACGCTCTCCATAAAGCTGTCAAAATCCGTTTTGGTGGCACAGTAGAAGCCAATGCAGCAGCTGGGATCCATTTTGCTGACCTTCAGCTTGCGCGCCGATTTGCAGTGGAAGGAATGCAGCGAAAAGTGCTCCTGATTGACATCCACCATCTCCTGGCAGTAGTGCGGATCCAAATGGATGAGTCTGTCCTCCTGGAAACCCACAAAGTACAGCGAATGCTTGGGCTTGCCCCCAATGATGCCCAGACAGTGTTCGGTGCTCAGCAGCAGCTTCAGGCAGTGGGCATACACTGGATTCAGTTTGTCGCTGCCCAGGCGCAGCGGTACGAGAACAATGAGAGATTTCCAGTGCTGTTGGTGTGGCTCCTGCTTGGGTGCCGCCTCCGGCTGCGGTCGCTTCGTTTGCTGCCAAGGCACATGCGGTTTGGGGGCTGGCTCTGGAATGCTGCACTGATCCTCAATGTCTTGCATATAGACTGAAAGGCAGATACGTAAATAGATACGCTTATCAAATGAATGTGACTCTATCAGGCAGGCAGGCCTCCCTTCATGAGTAATGACAATTAGTCACTCGACTGGCGGTTGGATGGATGGGTATTCCATATCATATCTATTTGTTCATGGCAACTATCGATCCAGCTTTAAGTCTGATACTCACTCGTGCAATCCTTGGCCACGTAAACGCTGATATTGTCAAAGTCTGCATTCTCCTGAGCGGCATGTTCCAAGGCGTGTCTATAATAAAGTACGAAAATATCAATGCCATAAACCTTGCCATTGTGGATCGATTTATGGCACTGCACTCACTTTAACAAGTAGGAGACGGAGGCCGGACCATACCAGTCGCCTGGCTTCTTGCCCAGCGTCTCGCCCAGGCGCACCAGTGCGTGTATGGAGAAGGGGCTGCTCTTTGAGGAGCTGTCCCCGAACCACTTGATGATCTTCTTATGCATATTATCCTCGTATGTGGAGTGCAGCTGCGAGTCCGAATCATAGCGCCAGGCTGCATACAAAATAAATGCTTTAGAATCCGTTTAGATAATGATTTCCGCTCCACTTACTGCGTCCCAAGAAGTGACAAATCAGACCCTGAGCCAGGAGCATTTGGCCGCTGCGCAGCATGCAGCCCCAGCCACAGTCCGAGGTGTAGTTGGAGCCATTCATGATGGGAAACTCCCGGCGATAGGTCATCCAAACGCGACTGTAAAAATCGCGACGAAAGCCCTCGATGCCCTCCTCCCAGGGCTGTTCTCCCACCTGATTCTCGACCGCATCCATGCCCAGCTCCTGGGGCACAACGATTTCATCGATTTGCTGCGGATTCAGTGCGGGATACAGGGACGAGGCGGTGGTCGAGGTGGCTTGTATGCTATCGAAGGCGGATGCGGCATGGTCGGGCGTCGAATCTGAGCCGCTGGGCAGCAGCAGCTCCGTGGTCGAGCTCTCCATGCTGACGGGGGGCGTGAAACGTCGATGATAGCATCGTCCTAGGAGCCACACCGGCTGCTCCTTAGAGAAGCTCGTTTGCCTAATCTTGCCGCTCCAGCCGTACTTGACGTTGTGCCACATGGCCACCAGTTTGGACTCCATGCCCTTCGTTGGCGTACGATTGGCGGCCAGGTCGGGGTCTTCGCTGTGATGGTGATGGTGCTGGTGGTGCTGCTGCTGCTGCTCCACGTGACCGCCGCAGCTGGAACTGTTGCCGCCGCTGCCGCCGCTATATAGCTGACTGAAGGCGTTCATGAAACGTGATGACGTCGATATTTTACGCTGTGGTGTCGCTGTCGCAGCACTTTCCGCTTTGAGGTTCAAATTCGCACTCGATGTACTAACGGGGGAAGGCGATGGGGCACGGGGTACGGCAAACACGGTGCGTGGAATCGTTTGTATCGGCGCTGCCTGCTCCTCCTCGATGGCGCCATCCTCCACAAGTGGCAGCGACTGCGGCCCATCCTGCGTACAGCGTCCGCCCTCAACAATGGCTCCTTCCCCCGTATCGAAGAGCATCAGTTTGTCCTCCGTCAACTTGGACAGCAGGCCGTCATAGTTCATCTGCGGCGTCGTCGTCGAAGGGGGCGATATGAAAACAAAATCAGAATTGGATGAACTACGTCGCTTTGTTCGCCGCTTCGAAAACTTAAAGAACTGGGGCATGGCAATGGCAGTGCGAGCCACTGGCTGGCCCTGGCTGAACTGATCGGCCTAGCGTCCGGGCGTGCTAATTACAAATGTTTACTCACCGTTTATTTGTTGACAGATAAAGATAAAGGTAAACTACACAACAACACACGACAATTGCTTCTTGTTTTCCTTATAAAAATTCATTCGCATATAAAAGCGATAGCAATGTACTGCGATATTGCGAGGATTGGCTGCGTTTCTGTCTGGGATCAGCGCGTAACAGGCTTCGGCTTGGTGTTGCATGGACACTCTTGATGACTGCCAGTGCACATCCAACGTCCAAATAATTTGCCAATTTTAAGTACTCATTTTCAGTTTTCCAAGGGCCTTTCTTTGCGATCCGTTGATATTCCTCGACTCTGGTATTCGGCTTAGAATTGCTAGCCAACTAGAACTCTCAGCACTGATCTAATATTTTTATCCGAACAATAAATATATTCCCAAAAGATTTGCTAATTTGAAGTTCATAATTTTCATTTGATTATTTATAAAATATGGTTTCATTTCAAAAGGGCATTAATGAACGAAAAATAATTTTAAGGTTTTACATGGTAACTACACGAAATCTACACATTATCTACATATGGTACATACCGTTATATACCAAAAATTATATAAAACAGTGCTGCCAGACTATGGTTTTTGGCTTGTCGAATTATTTCTTATAAGTTAAATTGTGTGCGAATAAAACGTTTGCTTTATGAGAAATTAAATCAATTAGATTCTAAAGATTGATCTAAGCATATTTTAAGTGATTAAATATCTGCCATATGCCCGGAACTGAGCCAAAACGTAATTGAAAGTAGCTTGCCAGTTGTGATGGCTTGAAAAAAACTCAACTGTCAGTTCTGATGTATTGGGGAGCACAGCTGTGCGGTGGAGCCTGGAGCTTTTCGCGTATTGCGCAACTCAAATTGAACTTGGGACACGGACGGGAACAGAACCAAAACACACGCAAAAATGGTAAGTAATGCAAATTTCAAAGCAAACGAAAATAAATAAAGCGAAAGTTAAACGTGCGCGCGTGCACAGCAAAATCCAATTCAAAGGTTGGTCTACACGTTCGGTCAACGCCAACTGCCGCTCATCAGTGGATCAGTGATAGCAACAAAGGTGCAACCGATGATGGTCCACCCGCAGCAGTCGGCTCGCCAGTCCTCCTCCTCCGTGCTGGCCACGGAGTCCTCCAACAAGGGCATGATCATACTGAACCGTCCCAAGGCCTTGAATGCAATCAATCTGGAGATGGTGCGCAAGATCTACAAGCATCTGAAAAAGTGCGAAAAGTCCAAGTCCCTGCTGATCATCAAAGGCACCGGCGATAAGGCCTTCTGTGCGGGTGGCGATGTGCGTGCCCTGGTCGAGGCTGGGCCCACGGACGAGTCGAAGAGCTTCTTCCGGGAGGAGTACACCACGAATGCCCTGATCGGCAACTACAAGATACCCTACATCGCCATCATCGACGGCATCACCATGGGCGGTGGCGTGGGTCTGAGTGTCCATGGAAAGTATCGTGTGGCCACAGACCGGACACTGTTCGCCATGCCCGAGACGGCCATTGGCCTGTTCCCCGATGTCGGTGGCTCCTACTTTCTGCCCCGCCTGCAGGGCAAACTCGGATTGTACCTGGGACTCACGGGCTATCGCCTGCGCGGTGCAGACGCCTTTTACGCGGGCATTGCCACCCACTATTGCGACAGCAGCAAGATACCAGAGCTGGAGACGGCGCTGCTCAACTGCCCCGATGCGGATGATGTCCCAGAGCTGCTGGAAAAGTTCCACACGCAGCCGGAGAAACCCTTTTCGCTGCAGCCAGTGCTGGAGCAGATCAACAAGAACTTTGCTGCGGATTCGGTGGAGGGCATACTCGAGAACCTGCAGAACGATGGCAGCGATTGGGCCAAGAAGACGCTGGGGGTAAGTACTCAGCCACCTGTTAATTAGATGGGAAAATCGAACCGCTCGTCCCGCTTTTAGCGCATAAATATTTAAATTACGAGTGTTCCCAGCCAATTAGCAACGACCTCACTTAAATTAGCACTTGATTAACGATCGATTTGCTATTTCTATTTTAGACCCTGTGCAAGATGTCCCCCACATCGCTGAAAGTCACGTATCGCCAGCTGGAGCTCGGCTCCCAGCTCTCGCTCACCCAGTGCCTGATTATGGAGTATCGGCTGGCCGTACGCCATCTGGAGGATCGTGCCGACTTCAAGGAGGGCGTGCGCGCTCTGCTCATCGACAAGGATCAGCAGCCCAAGTGGCAGCCGGCACAGCTGTCGGAGGTTACCGAGGAGCATGTGCAATGGTTCTTCCGCAAGCTGCCCGACACCGAGGAGCTCAAACTGTAATGTAGCCAGGTCGCCCTCGTGGTTGCCTTTGAACCTTTAACTTTTTTTTTATTGTTTTCTGAGCCTGCTAATCCGCCTGTTCTGTTTTCTTCCTTTTTTTGTGCGCCGCTCAACTTATTCCTTATGCACATTTACTTAAACGCAGTGCCTGATGCATGCATGGCATGCACACCATTCCATTGCACCTATTTGCCTGCCGTTTTTTGCAATATTTTCGTTAACCAAGTTCAGGTTTTATGCAGCCACTTTTTGGCAGCTCAACTAGATGGTTTATTCTGCAATCTCTGTTTCTTTTCTCTGTCTCATTCCAACAGCAAATAACCAACTGGAAGGGGAAATATTCGCCTGTATTTACAAAACTAACTAAACGAAACGAAACGTGAAATTTAATGCATTTAATACTATATATGATATACATATATGTTTATATACCTATACATACCTACATATTATATACAATTCGTAGTCTTAACTGAAAATGAAACACCAATTGTGCCTAAAGAACCATTAGAAATCGTTTAACAAGAATAAAGTGGAGTATATATATTCGTTTACGCCTGTCCCTCCCTTAGCTTTATGCTATCCTCCACCATGTCTGTGAGCTGCGGCAGTTGATCAATCTGCGTGGGCTGGAAATTCAATTTGGAGAGCTCCTGCCTCCAGGTGGTGACATCCACACGCAGCTGCAGACGTATCTTATCATCGTCCGACATCACAGCGGAGCTGCCAGCAGCCGCCTGCGTTGCAGAACCACCGCTCTTGACATTCCGCAGTCGTCGCAAGGATTCTTCGGTTTTCTGCACAGATGTAAGGACATCGCTCACGACATTAAAGTAGCTAAAAAAGGTGGTTATGCAAATTAATAGTTTTTCGTGGAGTTTCTTTACAACTTACGCTTTCGTGATGTGGCTGGCTACCTCTGAGAGGATCTGCTCCACCACCAGGGCTCCCAACTGGGATTCGTGTTGTGTGGCAAAGGCCTTCAGGGGGCGCAGCATCTGCTCCACATAGCCTGAGCAGCGCGAGGGAACCTCTCGATTGGTCTTGCGATACAAACGCGGCAAATCATTCACCTGGCGCACATTCTCCGTCTCGCATTCGCCGATCAACAGCTCCACCAAAGTCTTCTGTATGCTGGACAGATGCGCGCCCAGCGTATCGGCCAGGGAGCCAATGGATTGGCCCAGCACATCGCTGAACAACTTTGTGCGCTGCTGCAGGGGCACGGACTGCACAATAAGCTGCTGCAGTTCGGGCAAATAGGCATCCAATTTGCGGATGTCCGCGTGCAGGGCAATCAGCAATTGAGGGCGAGTGTAGGACTTGGCAAAGCTGCTGGCCTTCGAGACAGCAATGGCATCGGTAACCCAGCGGGAGAGCCGCAATATAATCTGTACGTTTAGTTTGTAGAATTTGGGAAACACTTCGGGCAGGTAGACGCCTTCGGCCCAGCAGCGCGTCACAGCCCCCTTGGCGGCATTGAATGGCGACAACTGGTAGGCATTGGCATTGGGCTTTGCATTCAGTGTGGAATCCTGCAGAACGGGCTCCAATTTGGCTTCGAATTGCCCAGCAATTTCCTATGGAATGAGAGGATAAATAAATCCACAAATGTACAGGCATTCAACATGAGGCATACCTGAAAGCATATTTGAAAGTACACGGGCAGATTCCAACGCGCCTCGAAGCTCTTTGTTTGCTTGTGCTGGCGATAGCTGGCTACCGCCTGCTCGCCGCTGCTGGTCAGCAGCTCCTCTATTTTGCCCAGGAAATCCCGGGTGCACTTGTATTTGATGTAAAACACTTCCGAATTACCCGGAGCGAATATGGAGTTCATGTGCATCTCCAGTCGCTGCTCCACGTCCGACCAATAGCTGTTCACCACAAAATTGAAGCCCGCCAGCTTGTCCGAGTAGAGGGTGAGGCGCAGCAAGTCGGTCATGTGCAGCGAAATAAAGTTCAGTATTTTGCTGTAGATGCCGGCCAGACCCTGGGGCGAGTTCTGCAGCTGCTGCTCGCCGATGATTCCGTTCATGTACGGCGCCACGACATCCTCGCGAAAGACGCACTCTGCCTGTGCACAGGCATTGAGGGTTATGTAGATGCGCAGGCACCGCTCCAGATGCTCCGGGGCCGAGTTTCGTGCCTGTCCCAGTGCCTCGTTGAAGAAGCGACGCAAATGGCGATGCAGTTGCTTCTCCAGTTGCTGGATTTTCGTCTGTTGCTCCGCACCGAGGTGGTTGGCACAATGTTTCTCGTGAAACTTCAGCTGTATGAGATCGAGGGCAGCGCGTTCCAGATCAACAGCCTGTGCGGGCTGATCGCCATCCAGTTTGCGGGTGATTAAGTCCTGCAGCTTGCCGGTCGTCTCATAGACCTTCTTCAGGCTCTGCAGACTTCGTTTGGCCTCACGCAACTTCCGCTTCTCCTCGAGCTGGGCCCTCAGCTCCACCACATTCTCGTCAATCAGACTGTGAATGCTCTCGATCTCGCTGCGAAACTGTTCCAGGGGCCGCTGAATCGTCTCGATGGATTGGTCAAGTCCCACCAAATTCGCACTCAGATTCACAAAGTCAGCGTAGTCCTCGTTGATTAGATCGATCATGGCTGCTCGCAGTCCTTTCAAATACAGACCCAGGTTGTCCCGCAGCTGTTCCAAGCTGGGAGCATTGCGATTCTTGTGCAGGAATTCGTCCACCGAGAAATTTTCCTACTCGAAAGAAGAGTTTAAGTAGTTTGACGAAGAGGCCCACTTCAAATGTCAATAACACACCTTCATGAACTCATTTTTGTCGAAGCAAAGTTTCTCTGCGGTGCTGCTGGCTGTGGTGGCCAGGTGAAAGGACTTTTGGGCCGGCTCAATCATATTGTTTGTCTAAAATTAAATAAATTCTAAATTTTTATTGCCACGAACATACGACCAGTGCAGCCCTGGTTCTTGGAGATGGACCGCACCCGATGGAAAATCAATCGCTTCGAGTCCATCGCTAGCATTATTTATGTGTTTTTCTTCAGAATTTTCGCCGGTTTGGTTTTCTAAATTTGTATCCTGAAAGTATGTCGAAACATGGAGGAGGTAATCAACGCAGCAGTGCTCATAAGAAGCGTCAGCCCCAGGTCGCCGTGGACGAAGACAATCCCATAGTCCAGGCGTTCCGAAATTATTCGAGTGAATTAACCATGAAACAAGACCGCCATGAGAGAATTGTGAAGCTGAGCCGCGACATTACCATCGAGTCCAAGCGCATCATATTCACCTTGCACTCAATCGATTCGCGCAAGCAAAACAAGGAGAAGATTTTGGATGAGGCCCAGCATCGTCTGCAAAAACTGATTGAGGTCAACTTTCGGGCCATTGCGTTGGAACTGCGCGACCAGGATGTGTACCAGTTCCGCAATGCCTACTCCGCTGGCCTGCAGGAGTTTATCGAGGCATACACCTACATGGAGTATCTGTCCCGCGAGGACAGCGACGAGACGCCCAAGAGTGTGTCTGACTGGAAGGCCTTGCAGTCGGTGATGCAATACGTGGAGGATCCCAGCAAAGCCAAGGACGAGGGAGCATCGGACGTAGAGACTGACGCTGCTGAAGCCGAAGAGCAGGCCAAAAAGTTTCAGTTCTTCATCGATCCCACAGAGTATGTGCTGGGATTATCCGATCTAACCGGTGAACTGATGCGGCGATGCATAAATTCTCTGGGCAGTGGCGATACGGATACCTGTATGGAGACCTGCAGCACCTTGCAGATGTTTTACACAGGGTATGCAAGGCAAAAGCCAGGCCCAAAAGAGAGAATTTAAATTTAAAACCATGTTTCATCTTTTCGCAGCTACATCAGCTTGAACTTGCAGCGTGCTCGGGAGTTGTGGCGCAAGATTACCACCATGCGACAGAGCGTCCTCAAGGCAGAAAATGTCTGCTACAATGTAAAAGTGCGTGGCGGCGAGGCAGCCGTTTGGGGCTCAAATTTCGACCAAAAACCTGCAGAGGATGTCGACGAGGGCTTCTACTAATTTAATCAATTTATTCTAAAGAGTTAACATTATTATTATCCAACGGCTAAGCGCTATAATGTACTATAACATTTTGTATGTACAGCTATCAATACATTTATTAGGCCACAGACGCAGGCCCTCCTAATCGTAAACGTCATCATTGATGCGCTGGCTATCAAACTCCAGCTCATCCTCCTCGTCTTCATCATCATCTACGTCTTGATCTGCGCCTGGCTTATATTCGAGATCATCGTCATTGTCTCCTCCAAATGGATCATCCTCATCTTCTTCGTCGCTATCGCCGGTCGTTGCCGCCTGCCGCACCTGTGTCTGGCGTTGACGCAAACGATTCCGTATGTTCTGAGCGGAATTAACTAGACTGCGCTTTAATTCCGCTGAATCTTACTTTAGTTCTGCTTCTGACTTACAATCTGGAGGATGTGCCAGCTGCTGAAAGTGCACTGGATTGCGACGGTAGCATAAGTTTCCAAAGGGACAGGGCGGTGTACCGAGCGGTGGTGTCGGAAAGTTGGGCCGCGTATAGTCTGTATCTCCCGGATGAGCTTCAGCATTCCGATGCGCTGGATTACGTCTACGAGTAAAGAAAGGAAAACTGCTTTATTTTAAATTCATTTGAAATGTTTTCGAATTGTTTACCTGTAACAGCGAATGCCGAAACGGCATGAAATGCGAGTGGTGCTGGAGGACACAACTGGTGCATCATTTGTCGATTGCGCGTTGCTGGTGGCAGGCTCCGTTTTTACCACAACCGCTGCGAGGGTGTTTCCACTATCTGCAGGTGCTACTTCTACAGGGCAGCCACTTGTACTGGCAGCTGCTGGCACTCCATCATCACCGTCCACTGGCTCGGCTTTTATCTTGACAGCGTTAGGCGCGCTGGACTCGGGCTCTGTTTTTATGGGTACAGGCATAGGCATTTCCTCATCATCGCTGGGCTCATCTTTGACTTTTGTGTCGTCCTCGGACTTTATGCGCTTCCTTGGGCTTCCTTCATTGTCAGTTTCATCGTCATCTTTGGCGCCTTCTGTGGGCAGCTTTCTTTTCGCAGTGTCCTGCTCTGTAGTTGATGGCTTGGCTTCTGCAGTTTCGTCCACAATGGCATCGATATCCGGGAGTTCATTTTGGTTGGGAGAAGTCATATTTTTAACGAATGCGAATGGTAAAATAAAGTCCAATAACAATTTTTTCAAATGATTTCACAACAACGCAGCGGACAAGTCTTGACATGTATTTGTGGTGTTTTGCAGCACTGCTGACCACTAGCGATGAGCGATTGGACCAGATGTTGCTCATTTATCGATTTCGATTGACACTAATATCGCTGATTTTGTCATATCTAATTTTATATGCGCTACGCTTGCGCGTTACGGCGTCTTTCAAAATTGTTTTTATGCAACTAAATGGCCTTAAAAACGCTCGATAATGCCAGCCAGCATTTATTAGCAGTGTGAAAATGTGATAATGCTAATGTCTGGGCATTTAACCGAGCAGTTAATCACTGGAAAAAGTGTAACAAGATTCGCCTGGCCTGCCACTTCCTCCGTGTATGTATTGTAGTTGTTGCTGCTATTTGATTACATAGCTCGAGCTCAGGAGAGCGAGCGAGAGCGCATATCTTCTGCTATTACCAAAAAGGGGCAGCAACAAACCGCATTCCAGAGAGCGGACACGACGAAACCAGCATCAATGAAAAAGGTGCGTTAAGAGACTGGAGCAGCAATGAAGATGTGTGCCACGATCTACCACTTTGTTACCGTTTTTCAGTGACCCGCAATGCATCACCACCATCCGCCATTGCCCATAACGGGCACTGCAACTGTGGCAGCAGTGGCAGCGCCAGCGACAGGCAATCCATCAGCATCGCCAGCCGTGGCATCTGGCTCGACCGCGGCGGCATCCACCTCGAACGTCCAGCAGCAGCAGCAACAGCAGCAGCGGCGGCGCAAAAAGCGTCCCAATTACAACTACAATGGAACCCGCACCGTGGAGGTGCGACGGGGCTACAATGGCTTCGGATTCACCATATCGGGACAGCAGCCATGTCGTCTGTCGTGCATCATCAGCAGCTCGCCCGCCGAACAGGCCGGCCTCCGATCCGGCGACTTCCTCATCTCGGTCAACGGCCTGAACGTCTCCAAGCTGCCGCACGAGACGGTGGTGCAGTTGATCGGCAACTCCTTTGGCAGCATACGCATGCAGATAGCCGAGAACTACTATTCGGACAGCTCGGACGAGGAGAACGCCAATGCCACGCTGCAAATGCAGCGCAGTGCCAGGGGCCAGCTGCTGGCCGCCAGTTTGCGCCACAAGCCGCGCTTCCTGCATCACAAATCGAAGATGCATCGACTGCGCAATTCGCCACAGAAGAAGCTTCCGCCGGATGCGGGAGAACCAAAGCCAAAGCCGAAGCCGGCACCGCCCACAGATCACTCAACGCTGCGGCCCGTTCTGGAGGATGCTCCGCTGGCGAATCTCGCTGGCAAATCGGCGGATGTGGCCAATGTGAGTGCCATGGTGCGGGCCGTGGGCAGTGCGGCGCTGGAGTATCGCGTGATTGTGGGCTATTTGGGCACCATCGAAATGCCCAAGCAGATCTCGCACAGCTCCAAGCTGCAGACGGTGCGCTCCTGCATACGGAAGCTGCGGCAGGAGAAGCGTCAGCCCACCATAGTGCTCATGTGCATCACCCCGGACAGCCTTACGCTGCAGAGCGCCAACGGGGGAGTGCTGGCCACCTATGCCTCGTCGCGGCTGAACTACGTGAGCTCCTCGTCGGAGAGCGAGAATCGTTTCTTTGGCCTGGTCACCAGCGCCGTCCACAACACCCAAATCGAGGAGGAGTACGAGCCAAATGCAGGCAGCGGCGGCCAGCACATCAGCATCTCGCACAGCTGCCATGTGTTTGTGATCGACACAAAGCTGATTGATCACGGGCAGCATCTGCAGCGAGCGCACGAGTTTCGGCTGCAGTGCACCAGGGATCCCATATCGAATCTGTGCCTGGAGTTCCCAAACAACTCGGAGTACGTCGTGAATCTCATCCGGAGCATGTACACCATGCGCATCTTGCCACCGGCCAGTCGCAGCCATCCGCCAGAGTATGAGGCAGCTGCCGGCGCTGCGGTCGCCGGTGCCGCCGCTCACTCCCCGCAGCCGTCGAACCACAGCGAGATTTCGACGACCACCTCCAACTCGGACTCGGGCATTGGCTTCAACAACGACTGCACCAACATTTCCGATCGCATTCTGGTCGTGGATTTCCTTGGGGCTGGAGCAGCGGCCGCAGTGCATCCGCCGGCAGCACCATCGCATCCGGCCCCAGCCCGACCGCAGGGGATTGTGGGAATGGCCGACAATCGTTTGACCGTCCGTGCCATGCCCGACCCGGCTGCGCATCAAATGTCACCCTCGGACAGCGCCTCGCTGCGTCGTCCCAATCTCTTGGCCAGCTTCAACCTCATCAAGAGCCCGGCCACAAATCTCACAGCCACGCGATCCTGTGACGATGTCCTCAATCTGTTTGTGGAAGATTCGCCGCGTGCCCTGGCTGGTGTTGCCTCCATGGATGACATATCCCTGCACTCCACAGCCCCATCGTTGGACGAGCAGCCCCACATGTTTGTGCATCCCTCGTGTGTGCCGCGCAAGCCACGCCGCTCGCTGGCCCTGGACCCCGCACCCGCAACTCCGCACAAGCTGAGTGTCCAGGTCTTTGGCCAGCCGGGCTCCCGTCACTCCCTGGGCTTCGAGGCCATTGACAACATTCAGTCGTCGGCCAGCGTGGCCTGCATCGAGCCACCGATGGACACCTGGGCCAGCCTGCAGAATCTACACAAAACCCCCAAGGATCGGCAGAGTTTGTCCGCATCCTCATCCACACAATGCCTACTAGAAGCTACCAACAGTGAACCAGATCTGGGGGTGAGTCGAGCATTTTTGATTAATTTTCTTTCGTTTATGTTATTATCACATGGGGTTCTACTTATTACAACTGTGGCCCTTTCCAATCTATGAGCGGAAATGGGATATTTAACTCCAATTGTACGACTCATTAGGGGAGTTATATGGAGACCCTTTTAAATCTTCTCCACTCTTACAAATCTGAAAACTGTTAACGCAGAATCATATGTTATGGATCTTATCCAGTTGATGCTAAAAAATCATTGCAAATGGACCTTGTGGGGTTGGTTCTATATAATACAGTTCGAGGGAACAAAAGTTTAAATATTTTCATGAATATTGTCAGAAGTTGTTGTAAGTCGTGTAAGTGGAGCTTATGAGAATGAAGAACGAAAATCCATTTAAAATGTGCCCTCTTTTTGGGCCGTTGTTCTCACCCTCGTATCTCTCTGAATCGTTCCTGTGGGGAGCACCAAAAAAATGTTTACCTGGACGCTTGCGCTTCGCTAACTGTTACCTGAGAGCTTCTTCCCCCCGCCCGAAGCTTATCGCTCCGCTCCACTCTCTGGGCCCACAAAGATAAGCGACCAGAACTCTCCCATACCCACACACACACAGATAAACACGCCCATACGAGTACTCGTATAATCAGAATCACGTCCCGCGTCCCAGAGTCGGTTGTGGCGTTAGTGCCAGAATAATATTGTATTTCCTTTGTCCGTGGTTTCATAGTGTCTGCCGGGTCTCCAGTAGTCGCAGTGACCGCTTTGCCAATGGCTGCAATGGGCAGAGCGCTCCCATTGTCCAAGACCCAATATCAATAGCCAACAATTAACAACGTTCTAGCCGGATCGGATCGGAGCTCTGGCTGTGACTTCGCTTCGATTGTTTGCTCTTATCGTACGGTGAGGGAGCAACGCGTCATAATTCGATGCGTGATAAGAGCGGAAATCGCGTACGAATGTTGTTGTTTTTTTGCTAAAAATAAATTGTGCTCCCGATGACGTCAGAGGCGCGCGTAGGTCACGACAGAGAGATAGAGTGCGAGAGAGAGGAGAATGGGACGCGGACTGGGATGGGATGGGATAGGGAATGACATGGAATGGGACGGAACGTCGAGCTTAATTCAATCTAAAGCAATTAACGGCGTCGATGTATGGTGCTGACCTTTTCGTTTCGCCTGCACGAACACACACACAAACACCTCTCTCCCTCTGCCACTCTCTCCCGCTCCGGCAGATAGCGCTTACGTGGGGTGTACTGTACAGTGTGTATATATGTGTGTGTGTGTGTGTCTGTGTCGGTTTTATTCGTAATTTTAGTTTGATTTCTGATTTGACAACACGCGATTTTTCTGCCTCATTTTCATTTTCACTTTCGCTGTGCCCCCCGCTGTGTCGTCCGGTTTACAATTTCGATGATTATTCGATTATTTATTTTATATATTTTTACAATTAAAAATAAATAAATGTACACACACCGCACGAAAAGTTGTTCCATAAAAAGTTCAGTGCAAGTTCAAGGAGCCCCCCAGAACAGAACAGTCAGCGTCATACAATAAGTGGCTTCGAAAATAAAAGTATATAAATTATAAACAAAACAAAGAAGACAAAAAAAAGGTGTACAAATTGCAAGTTCAATTGTTTAAGCAATATAAAAAACAAAAACCAAACAAAACAAAAACCAGCTCAATGCAAAAATGTCATTTCGAGAACTCGTTTGCGGCCTGTACTCGGAGGAGAATGCGGTAAGCACACATGAAACTGATATATACATAAATATATAGTATATGCAGCTCAAAAGATCTCTTAAGATCACCATCAGGTGACTGATGTCTCCACAGAAAAACTTTGTCAAGCGATTGGTTTTCATTTTACCCCTCGAAAGAGGCCTTCTTATGCCTATAGGTAGCCCCTACCGGCCAGGGGGTGACTGCAACTCCTATTTTGGGAAATACTACTAATAGAGTTCTCGGTTTCTTTTACTGCTGTGTCTCACACTTTTATCAATTTTGATTCGTATCCTACAACTCACCCGAAAACTGTTTACTTGGAAGCAACTACAAATAGAGAAGCAAATAATCACAAAAGAATGTGATGTAGGCTGGAGTAGATTCTCTGTTTGCTCGTGCTTAAGCACGTTCCTAGAACTTCTACTTTTATTATCGCCTGCCCTAGATAAAATAGAATACATAAATACATACATACCTATGTATATGACATCAATAAACTTCAGTGATGAAATTTATTTGCCTTTAAAGAATACAGTGGGATCTCCCATAACTATTCAGTTCTATTGCCTAGATCTCAGGGAGCAGAACGCCTAGATTTCAGCCTCTCAATACATATAGGCTTGAAATTCCATTCTTATGCATACAAAAAAAAAGACCGAAGTGATCTGAAAATTGCCATTGCAAAGGAATAATTGTTGACTCTTAAAAGTTATATAGAATTCATGAGTGCTGTCAGAACCTCATATTATACTTTGGCACGCAATCCCAGCGAGGGAGAGAGAGAGAGATCTGGTCTGTAGGGCCGGCTGTTCCAACAGGTTGACTCTTTGTCTGTCGGCATTTTGGCGGTAAGGTAACCTGAACGACGATACGAGCCACACTCTGTGGCACATGCCGTCACAGGTGCAAAGGAAGGAAGCAAACAACCCTCGTGCTGCCATCAAACAAGGGAATGAGAAGAAGTTGGGGAGGGTTGAGGGAGTTGCCTCAAATGAACGTTACTTTTGCTTCCTTCCCGATCTCCGCTCCAGTGGCCTCCAGTGGCGGCGTCATGGGAAATGAACCTACATTTGACTTTAGTTTTTATCAACGTGTATGTGGCAGGTTGATTCTTATTTGTAGAACAGTAAGCCACAGCGTGCAGACCGCGGCCTCTGTCTGTGACTTCGGTTACCATTACCAAAGAAACCAAAAACCGAAATAACATAACGTATTTGCCAGCTGACGCTGTGTGAATTGGGAGACCTCTAAATACCAGATATCAACCACGAATTCGAAAACATACATAGCCATAGATACTCGCATGTCAAGCAGAGTATCTGACAAATACGAGCCCACTCTAATATTTGTTTAGTCATTGTCTCAGACGAACCCTTAGCCCCAGAGTCATTCTATTTTTGATACTAGCAATTCCTTATCACCCACAAAGAAAACAATTACTATTTATTTTTTAAATTCTTGAAATTCAGCCAAGAAAAACAACTACTTGGGAATGTTTTATGGCCACAGAAGAGAAGATTGGAATGAATTCATGAATGAAATAAAATGAATTTAAGATGAAGCTGTCCAAAGTACGTCAGACATTTTTTTGTTGCTAATAATAAACACCTTGGTCTCCGCTCCAGGCACGTAACCTGCCAATTGATGATATGACCAGAGCAGTTGTCAGAAAGTTGGGCAAAAAAAAAAACCCAAAAACCAGACGAGAAACAGACAAGAAACAGAGACTGATCCAAGGGCAGGGGGATCAATATATGAGTATTTATGAGAACGAGGGGATGCTCTATGACAGGAGTATCATATTATCTTTAATAGCTTTAATGGTGGTTTATTTTAATGGGTATACATGATATTTCCCTAATATTGTGAATCTTATATATCTTATATATATTGAATAAAAACTATAAAGAATGATTAGTCGTTAGAGCAATAAGGATGTTTGTTTACTTGCTTCAAGAAGTTGCTCTCTTAATTGATTAAATGCTTTAACTTGATTTAAACCATTAAATTGTTAGATAGTAAATTATGAATTGTTTTTTTTTTAATTTAGCACACGAATTTTAATTATGCCATTTAATGAATCGATTTAGAAATTGATTTATTGCTTTGTTGAGAAGAAAAGTTGCAGCGGCTTTCTATTGGGCTTTCCTATGCTGAGTTTTAGGTTCAGAATGTTAATCAATTAGAGAACAATTAGGGGTTACTGTCTCAATAGATACTAGAGCCCCTCTTAACGTCCCTGCTTGAATGGCAAGTAAAAGTTATGTTTAAATTCAGGAATTTCACCTGGAATCATTTGGAATTCCCATTGGAATGAGGCAATAAAACAAATTTGGACTTCTGTTGCGCTCCTCTTACTTCCTATCTTTTAGTTCTACAGTTAAAATGCATGTAAAATAGTTCTGAAAATCTATAAAATTCCCTCTCCAGCAACAAACTATTGGCCATAGCTTTCGAGTGACTCATCATAGCGAATACTACTGCCAAGTGCAGGGTATATTTATCCATAAAATTGCCTGCAATTTCAGACTTAAACATTGCGCCACAACCATCGGTGGCAAGTGCATTCAGATAGAGGGGGAGCGAAACACCTGACTCTGAGTATCGGTTTCCACCCTGCTGCTGGCTCTCGTATTTTACTGCCAAGTGAATAAATGACTAATGGATGAAACAACAACCACATTATAGAACAGAGCGAAAGCAGTGGAAACCGCTTTTGTAAACCGCCCCTGTGCCAGTGACAGTGCCAAGTGGCGTTCAAAAACGCGCGCACGCGCTCTCTGTCTTTGTCTCTCGCTTGTGGGTTCTCCCTTTTGCCACTGGAGAGACAGCCGCCAGCTGCTTCTGCTGCTCAGCCGCTGTTTCAGCTGCTTCGTTGTGTGGTTGTTGTTGGCACTCACCAAGAGCCAAGTTAACAATGAGCTAAGCATTCACACCGGGGCTCACAAACTCTGAGTCAGTCGCCGAGCGCAGTTCATTTCGATCAGTTCGATCAGCAGCGAACGTACGCTGCTTAAGTCGCGAAAGTTATTAATAAACGCACATTATTTACCTTACCGGAACGACGACCCAGACCTGAATTTGTGTATGTCTAAAACATCAGGCACACACACCTCTACCCACCTCCCCCCAACAACCACGCAACACACACCACACTCCAGACCCCATCGAATCGGATCCATCAGAATCAATAGCCCCGCAAAAGAAAACAAAAACAAGTTCAATTTTTGCAGTCAATTGAACTTTTGGCGGCCTGATCCCAAAAATAGATCATACACACTGAATAACAAACACCCAAAAAAAAAAAAACAAACACGCGTTGAGTCCTGGAATTTTTTTGGTTCGTTTTATAAACTCTGTGCAAAAATTCCATTCAATTACGAACTTAACATGTTGTTATGCCGAAAAACATTCCATTCCTGAGCAATTGCCTTGATATGGCAGAAACAGCAGAGCAAAAAAAATCAAACAAATAAAATGTTCAATCTCCCCATCGACGTCATAGCTAAAATCACACGAAATTCCCCAAAGCCAAGATATTGAAAGCACTCTAGGGAGAGAGAGAGATTTCGCATAGAAATCGTAGGCAAACCGCACTCTTAATAAGCAGAGCATAAGCAGAAACACTCGAAACGTTCAGAATGTATGGAGAAAACTTCTAATGCAAACAAAACGCGCACAAAGCGCATAGTAAACGCGTGAAATGGTAGAAAACGCGAGCAAAACGTATTAAAAACGCACTCGAAACGCTAACAAACCGCTCACAAAACGACTGAATCTAAAAATACTCAAACAAAATTCGTTTGGGTCAAATATTTGCCCTATGAATCGGCGGTAATTTCCCCTTACACAAATTTGATTTATGTCCGATCGATGCGTGGGTGTGTCTGTGTGTGTGGTTTTTATAAACTTTTCAGCAGAATAAAAAAAACAAAAAAAAAGTTAAAATATCAACAACAAAAAATACCAGAAGTGCAATTAAAACGCAAAGTATCCGCCAACCACCCAGCCCAGGCTCTTGGGGAATTTTTAGCCAGAATTGATAGCCTGCCAAATCGACTGATACTCCTCTTCCCCACAGTCTTCGAGAGAATCCCACTCTTCCCGCAGCCCTGAGAGACAGCAGCTCCTCTTCCCGAGCGAACAGACAGCCAGCCCCCAGCGGGTGTGCCTTATTTATTTGCCTAGGCTGTAAAGGCGAGTGTTATTCCACTTAAAGATCGAGCAATTGGGGAGCGATTTCCACTTAAATGCCGAAAATAGTAGATCTTCAGAATTTCCAAATTTTTGCCATTCATTGGAATAGCCGCCAGATTTATTTCCACGAATCTGGCATAAAAAAGAATATGGCCACTTTGGATGGACATGGAAATGCAATTGTAATTAATGATTCGGATTCTGATTCCGATTCCCTCTCTTAATGATGTCACACTTTTGTGGCGCAATAAGTGCGGGAGAGGGAAAGAGTACACATCTATCTTTGATGTATGCCGATTCGATCGGATGAGATCTCTATAGAAGTTAGTCACAAATTAATGTGAAAATTGTTGTTGCCTGCCGCCTCATAGCACGGCATCGCACCGCATCGCTTATGACGTGATTTGAGGCAACAATGCCCGAGCTTTCAGCTCGTAAATGACGTGCGGGGAGATCAGATTGGGAAGCGAGAGACTTTTCCGAATCGCAATACTGGACTGTGTGGCTCATGCGAGTGATAAGCGCCACGACTTTGCTTCAAGTTTCTCTAGAAAGGGTACCCCGCCCCCTTTTTCTTTCTGGTCACGATTGTCGACACACTCTCCTACAGTTATTTATTGGGTCAAACCCTTTATGTTCTTAGGCTTCTATTTACACGTGAATTTCTTCTACTTTTGATACTCAAATATTGATAAGGAATGCTCGTTATTTGCTGTATTTGGAGCTCTGTTTTTCTTTATGGTTTCTCGTGACCTTATTCTATATATTGGCTGGCCGTAAACGTAATTCCTTTCGCTTCGATTCGAATTTCTTTTGTTTGGATTATGATTTTTCATTTATTTTCTTTTTCGTTTTTTTGCTATTTCTGCGGACTCGGGGGAAACCTCGTGAGCTGCACACATCCCACACATTTGATTGCGTAAACCGAGTCGCACACTCACTCGCATCTCTCGTTATGGCCACGATTAAGTGACGCACACCATTCGAGTCCGAGAAGGAAAAGGAGAAGGGAGGAGTAGGAGTAGGTGGTTCCATTAGAGAGAGAGAGAGACGCAGAGTCACAGGCCAAGTGACAATTTCCGTCACGTCAGTCCAGTCCCGTCCCGTGCCCCACCGCGGACTCTCAATCAGAGCTTGGGGTTTGCATTCTCCCTCCAGTCACTCCAACTCATTCGATATGCAGGGCACGAGTCTCGGCCAGGCCCCGAAGAAAGCAGAAAGCAATAAAACACACAGCCAGCAGATAGCTATCAAATCGAAGCTTAAAGTACCCTGGCATATCCAGCAGAATAGCCAGCAGAATGGAGTAGTCATTGCTTAAGATCTTTTGAAATTAAAGGAATACGAAAGAGCCACATAAAGGAATATTCTGATCGAGGAAACTCTAAACCCACTTAAAGATTTAATACCCTGTAATTCCATTAAGAAACCTCTGTAAGGCGATAAAAAAGAAATGGCAAATGGCAAATGCGAATAGGTGCTTACTCAACCTCGTGGCTGTCGCCATTGATGGCTTTGGCTGTGTCTCAAGTGCGCAGGCGCCCAGACCACGTCCCCACGTCCAGCCATTCCCTTCTCAACGAGATTCACTGGGAAGCACAGAGAACAGTTCTCCGATTTGCATGCCAGATGGAAATGGCTTTTCCCCCTTTCGAATTGCCACTTGTATCCATGTGTGCGAGGCCATTCGTTCGCCAAAAAAGTTTACCTTTCGATTGCCATTTGGCTAGAACAATTCAGTCGAATGCGAACCGTCAAGCAGCGCGAACGTGTGGCTAATACTTTGCGTTTTAATTGCCAGAAGGAAAGCAAGAAAACGTGTGTTTAACATTTCGCCCAATTACCCGTACCATTTAGCCCGGAGACATGAACAATCGCAGTACAAATTCCACAAGAATACCCGTAAAAACAATAAGCAGCAAAACCAGCACCGAATCAAGTGCCGGTGAATCCATAGCCAGCATGGTGGAGCGCTTTGTCCAGTCTTTGAGTCAGCTGAACGACTCGGGGACCTTCGACAGCAGCTTCGAGATCAAGCGGATCCAGCAGACACCCAAGGGACAGCATCATCATCCTCAGCACCATCGTCATCGCTGCCTCACGGAGCTGGACCGCGAGAATCTGGCGCGATTTGTGCGCGAGTTTGAGGAGCGGCAGGCGAGCAGCACCCCCAAAGCGAAGTCAAAGCCGGCCAAGAGCAGTTCCCCCTTCATTTGCCGCAAGGCGAAGGAGATCTATCACAGCGCCAGCGGCAGACGCAGTGCATCGCCACAAATAAACATCAGAGAACCCCAAGGGCAACAGCAGCAACAACAGCAGCAGAAGGAGGAGGAACAGCGGATCCTGGCAACCCGAAAATACGCCGAAGCCGAAGATCTGATGCCACCGCCCATGGCCCTGGCCCGTGTCCAGGCGGAGCGTCGCAGCTGCCGCAGTGCCGCCCGAGTGCTGCAGTTCTTCAGTTCGGCGGCCAAGAGACGCTCCTGCAGCCGCAAGCTGAGCGAACCGGAGCCCGAGAGCAGGGCCAACTCGCCCGTACTTCTGCGCGTGAGCCCCAGACATCAGCAGGAGCAGGAGCAGATGCTCGGCTGCGTGCCCCTTTCTGCAGCAACAGCAACGGGCGCCAGTGGCTCCGAGGGCGAGGAGGAGGAGGAGGATGAAGAGCACGACGATGGCATCAGTTCGGCCAGCTCCAATATCACATCCCAGTCGGGTGGCTCCAACAGTCGCAACATTTCCCCGGACTCCTCGTTCGAGATGCATGCCCCACTGCTGCCCAGGTTCAAGGTGACGCCACCGCGAGCCGTCTGCAAGGCGGGAAAGAGTGCGGCCTATGAGTTTGCACGCTTCCTGCGTGGCTCCTTCCATGCAAAAAGAGCCTCCGTGACGACGGGACTCCGTCGCTCGCTCAGCGATCCGGATGCAGTGCAGCAAATGGACTTCAGCAAGCCCCCCGTTCTGGGCGATGCCACCAATGTCATACGCGTGAGTCACTTTTAAGATCTCAATGCACACTCCAGCAGCACGTCCAGGTCCACTTCCATGAATGAATCGAATCCCAACTCATTCGGCTCGATTGTCCACCAGCTGGCGGCAATCTATTCCACTGTTTACGCTCTCACTCTTCATAATTTGTTCACTGGAAACTGTGTTTATTTACGCCCGAATCGTCGTCCATCAATTCCTCAGAATATGGGGCCACCGGCACGACTCGTCCATATGGTGGCACCTTGGCTTCCAGGGAACCCCAACCAAAGCCAATTGGCTGAAAGATTCCCCCATGATCTTTGTACTCCTAAGACTTTAATGTGTTTACCCGGCGATCACTCGGGATCGTTGGATCGTCGCTGCTGCACCTAAGATTACGCCATTTACTTATAGTTTACGAGCATTTCGCACAATAAAATTCATTTGTTTGTAAATATTGTAAATCCATCATCGATTTCTTCAAAGTGGAGGCCAAGTTCTGGACAAAATCAGGGGGAATGCTAATTGAGGAAAGAAATTTACTAAATTATGATGATCCTTTGCCTGGGATCGCAGAAATCGTTGAAGAGCTGATTTCCTTGTGAATCAAGCAACACCAAGCCGAAGGATTGAAAGAGGAATACTCCCTATAGCGATGTTTTGGGATATTTCACAATACTTTCGATTGCATACATCTTTCAACGAAATCTTTCCATGGCTTTCCGTAGCTTTGATTGCATCATTTATATGCAAATTTCACTTTGAATATCCCGTGGTTTTATAACACCTCCTGATTCATTCATATTTTGTAGGTCTGCCCACTCTAAGTACTCAGGCACATTGTTTGCCATAATGACTTTCTAATGGTTGCTATTTTGTATGGTCAGCGCGTGCCACATTTCACTTTTCAAAATTCACATATTTATACGCCCGTTTTGGGTGAGTCGTCGTGAGTGCTGCGGCCTACACGATCATCCATATCCATTCATCAATAAAGAAATTAAGTAAATATCATTCTCTACGGGGACCAAGCCCAGCCCCCATCTTCAGCGTGGTTCAGTCGTAAAAGAGTTTTTCGGGCAGTTGTAAAAATTCATTGAACAAACACAATTCAATTCTTCCGCTTGTAGCATTCAATTCAGAACACGCATATGACCCGCATTGCCATCCCATAAAATTAAGGGGGAAAAGAACAGAAGCAACAGAATGCCGGATATATTTAATTTAATGCACAGCCAGCCACACACACGCAATTGTTCAACAACAAAAATGTAAAATTCTTGTTGCATTTTGGGGGAGCGAAATGATGCGAAAACGGAGAAGCAAACCAGTGAAAAAATGTGCGTAAATTGGGGGATATATAGATTAATATCTTTCTGTTTTTTTCTCATGGAAATTATCTAAACAAAGCATAAATAACGGTGAAATTATAGACACACGCAGAAAGGAATTTTCTCTCTGGTATCTCTGGGCGAGCACCCCACCCCTGTCTCTGCCTTTGGATATCTGCAAATTACTTAATTTATCAACCAAATGCGCAGCAGAAACCAGCCAGCAACAGCAACAGCAGCAGCCCGCATTCCATTGTTCGTGGGGCATTTTCCGCCATTCCGGGCGGCATTTTAATTATTCCAATTGTCTGGCTCTTTGTTTACAGCACATTTTCGAATCGTTTAATTTATTAGCACGCGTTTTTGGCTATATTTAGCGCAATTTATTCACTCACTTGGTACGGCATTTTTCGCACAGCTACCGTTTGTCTTGTGGCGGCCGCCTCATTAAGCGTTTTCCACTGCATACTTATATGGGCACTGGAATTGCCGCCTAAACAAAACATTTGTGTTAAATTGTGAAAAAAATACACAGCGAATAAAGGTATGGGGGCCTTAGTGGCTTAATTAATTGACAAAGCAAAAGGCCATTTAATTAAAGCAAAGACAGAGGCAGCGCAGCGCAGACGCAGCAGCTGCTCCATGCGAAAAAAATGCGTCATGGGAGAGCGAGTTCGAAACTCGTAGTTCGAAATTCGAAGAGCAGCTTGATCAGCAACGGCAAGGTCTGTTAATTTAAGGTGAGGCATTGCTAAAAGGCGCTCTCTTACGATAAACAGTTTAAATTTGATTTAATTTAATTTAAATGTGTGTGTCGCTGGCTGCCAAGTTTATATGTACTTTTATTCAGATAATTAATATAAAATATTATTAATATATCTGCTCTGAGGGCAAACACAAATTGAGAGACTGAGTGGAAAAATAAGTGCCTCGAAGATCGTAAATGCCTTCCCTTCTTTTCATACACCCTGCATTCAGCCAGCTGTTGTGTACTGGCTTCTCTGTCGCGCACACACTCCCTTAATCGTTTTCCATCTTTATCACTCTCTGGTTGTCGCCGCTCTCTCTTGTATCTGTATCTGGTCGTACGGGCTAACGGCTAAAATAGCGCCTCAGATCGTTCGCATTAACTGAATCTGAGTACGACGGGAACGACGCGGTGCGATTTTCGGTGCAGCGGGCGAGAAAAAGTGTGTGAAAAAATAGTACATATGTACATCTGTACATTTGTATGTACAAACGTTGTGTGATTGGAATGAAGCCATTACTGCTCGTATTTTGAGGCCAAAGAGCAAAAGTGTACAGTGAGGACAGCTCCAGCGACTGCATCTGATCGTGGAAAAGTGGAGTGACAAAAAAAGGCACGTTTTCGCTTTCTTGCATTACCCACGCACACATACAAAAAACTTGGCCAATACCACGATACACCACACCACACCTTTTGGCAGAACCCGCTTGGAATACCAAAAAAAAAAAAAGAATCACAAACAAAAGAAGAAACTGAAATTAAAAATAAAGCATAGAGAACGCACAAAAGCCGCGAGCACATTCAACCATCGCCGGGTAGGTTCTGGCAGACCTACTACGGGTTTAACAACTCTTATGGTTAGTTTATCATTTGCATTCCTAATGGAACACCACCCCCGCCAACCCGACGAGCAGTGTTCATTTTATTTTCAATCAGCCTTTGTCACCGAGAGGCCTCTCCTCAGATAAGATTCGTTTTCATTGTTGTGCTGCACATAAATACAGTCATAGTGTATGTGAGTGTGTGAGTGCATTAATATACTCGTACGTATATGGCTTGTGTGAACATATAAGGGTTTGCTGCATGATTTATCAGTAATTTCTTTGAATTTCTGGCACACTTCGGGGAACTTCTACTACAACCCAACAACAGCAAAATCCTGTGACTGAGTCGCTTGTGAAATATATTGTACATATGCACATGTACATATGTATTTCGTGTGTCTCTCTGGACAAGACAAACATACATGTTTGATATCATATACAAGTATTATTTGCTTGCCATGAGTTCACTCTTTTATCGCCTCGAATACTCGGAACACTTCCCAAGAAACAGATATGCGTGTTATTTGCTTGGACTATCTGCCTGGGGAAATATACTCGTACCATACGATACGTGCCATGTACGTGATATTTTGAAGTGTATGTGCAGACGCCTCCAATAGGAAAGTTGTTATAGATTATGAATGATAGCGCCATTCGGGCAAAAATGTCGAACCATCCAACCACTTGTTGAACAAAGAAAGAGCCCTATCCGAAATACTTTAGAGAGTTACTTTGCACGGATTACTCGTACCTATAGATGGGAGTCTTGGGCGCTTTCTCTATAATAAAAGCAACAGAAACCCTTCATTGACTGCTACTCAATTTTCCCTCATGTCCAGTAGACCATCAAACATTTGCTCTTTGCGGTTTCTTTGCGGGTGTCTCCATCGACGACTGGCTCCAGGCTCCAATTACCAGGGCTCTGCTAATTAAGTGCCACCCCGAGAGTTGCATCCAAGCAAAGGCGACAGCTTGGCATTACACTCACACGAGTATATAGAATGTAAAGTACATGGCAGATAGAGGCAGATCAAGTTCATGTGGCCATCGACAGGGCGATTAGCCGCTTGGGTGTATATAGAGAAATTATCTTGTGGATAAATAAATATAAAAAGAGTGGTAACCTGAGACGTAAGCCATTGAAGATAATTTACTCGTGGGATTTTGTTTGTTTGTCTTGTACCGACTCTGTCCTCTCTCTGTTGTTGTCCGCCGTGGCCGCCCCTCAATGCAAACTCATAGGCGGCTGGCTCAATGACTTGCTTGGCTTGACAGCAGCAGCAGTCGACGCGGCTGAGAGCTGGAGCTGGAGCTGTAGCGGAATCTACGCCCATGAGATGATGACTCTAATAGTATGAAGAGAGGCAACAGAGTGGCCAGGGCAGGGCAGCGACCATGTAAATGTGAATGTACCCACCAGCGTCATCATAATCATCATCATCATCGCTATAGCTGTAGCAGCGCAACCATTTCAGCACCGGAAAATGTCCAAGTCAGTGTCCACTGAAGCGGAGAAATATGCCGGGCCGTGGTCTGCTCGCTCGTTGTAGGAGTGATGGGTGGGGAGGGGGCTGTTGTTGTTGTTGCACGAGGGTATTATAATTTTGACCAGATGTTTGCCAAAGCAGAAAGAAGAGAAGGAGAGGATTTACGATCCCATAAAGTATACAAATATGTACATATCTATATATGTACATTTGCTTGATCAGCATGAAGCCGTATGCCTGTCTCTAAACTTCTTTCTGTTTCTGACTGATACTCCAGATCTGGAAATAAATCCAGAAAATTTAAAATCCAATGACTTTACCCATAGCTGCCATATTCCAGGGTATACCATGCTTCGAGCTCACAAGTTAGCCTCCCCCCTGTTGCTCCCTCTGGCTCCAGCTTTTTGTGTGATTTCTTGGCGGTGGATGGGAGGCCGTAATTGTTGCTTACTCTTGCGTTTGGGCTGGCCATTGCATTCCGTTTTCGCTGTTTAAATTCATTGTTGTTGTTGTTGTTTCTGTTTTAGTTTTTGTTTTAGTTTCCTCTTCCTCGCTTCGCTTGGCTCTCCTTCGCCGCGCAATGTTTTCTTTCGATTTGTTTGGAGTCTGCGCTGCGGAGTCGACAATTTGTGAATTGGCTGCCGTTTATTTATTTTAATTATTTTCTTTGGCAAATTGCTCATTTCCTACTTACTGAATGGCTGCCCTCGCGATCTCCCCCACCCTCGCCCCATGGCTATTGTTTGGCAATCAACGCTGATTTATGTCTGGTTTCGCTGCGTTTTGCTGTTGTCGCAGCATTGCTGCCTGTCACTCAAGCGGTGAATGTACATCCATCTGTCCATCCATCTTTCCATCTATCTGTCTCATGTTTTGACAGTTGTTACTAGAGGTGGGCGCGGGCCGGGCCGGGCTTCGTGTCCCGCGGGCCTCGTCATGAAAACTGCGGGCTTCGTGCCTCAAATCGAGTTTGGCACGAAGTCGTGCGGGCTTCGTGCGTTAGATAAAAGCCCGCTAGGCCCGAAGAGGTTATATATGGTATATTTTGAAAAGGAGAGAAGGTATATTCCGGATATATCTGAGGGTCGGACGGTATATTTCGGTATATTTATAAGGATTGGACGGTATATTTTTGTATATTTCTGAGGATTCCTGCATGCTCAGCAACGAGTGAGCGCGTTTTTCCACATCAGGAAATATTTTATATGATAGAGGACCAGGCTAACAAGCGCTAATTTAGATAAACTAATATTTCTTTATAAAAACATGTAACTTATTTAGATTTAAGAAATAAAAACTAATATGTCTATATGTGTATTTTTATGCAGTTGATAATTGTTGGAAATCGGCCGGCCCGGCCGGGCCGGGCCCCTTGTTAAATATGACCAGGCCGGGCCTATTCGGGCCTAAAAATTTTATTTCGTGCTCGGGCCGGGCCGGGCCTCAAAAAAGTGGCCCGCGCCCACCTCTAGTTGTTACTGTACATAAGTGTGTGTGTGTGTGTGTTTGTCCCACTCTTGCCACTTGAGGATGTTCGAAAATTAGTGGAATTTGGCAACATTTGTGATGCCTTCATTTTTGTATTAGGCATTTCCAAACTAAGAAAACAAGTCACAAATAAAAATATACACTATATAAAATATAAACCCGTAAGGGTATCCAAAGCTGCGACTCTGAAAGCTGTATTTTTCCCTTTGGGACATTTCTGATAATTTGTGACCCCCGAAACAAAGGGGCCACTCAACAAAAAGCCCCAAATAATCTCAAGTGCTGTTTAAGTAGCCTCTAAGAGTTTTGTATATCTTTTGACCCAAATTTACATATATGATAAATATATTTCGCTCTTATCATTGAATTATTCATGTTTGTTGCGTCATAAGAAATGCTTCTCAGCGATGCGCAATTGGGAATTCTTTCGTAACCATGCCTCAGAGAAAGCTTTCAGCTAAAAGTACCTACATACATATGTATGTACATATGATATTTCGATCAATCTATTATTGTGCATGTATATGCCCTGTCATCTGTGTATTCCCCTAAATTGGTAGCCCGTGTGTCCCACGTATCTCAAAGGCCATACAAATTGGTTTCTATTAATGAATGAAAATTGCTCTTGCCCCTTTATGGATGAATGAATTGTTGTTTAGACTTAAAAACCAACCGGAAATGTTTCAAATTTTCTCTTTTATCTATGAACGAGTATGTATATACACACGAATACTCGTACGAATGTGGTGGTTTTTTTTTGTTTTTGGAGCCCCCGAGTGAGTTATGACTTCTGCGAAAACCGAGGCTGTAGCTTGGATTTGGAGAACAAACGAAAACGATGGGAATTCATTAATCTTTGGGAACGAAAAGCTATCGGTGGGAAATACAAATACAGAATACAGAATAGAGATGGAAATGGAAACGGAGATGGAGATGGCAGGAACACCCCTCTGACGTCTCTGACAAGCGATTATCGTTCGTTGCAAGTGCAGTAAATGGAATGGCAACCGCCAAAGGGGGGGCGCATCATCATCATCAGCATTTCCAGAACTGGAACTGAGACAATTGTGGGGCGGGGGCAGGGGCGAAGCAGAGTTCAGACTTCAGTTGTGAAGGGGAGGAGCTGCGGACCGTGGACTGCTGGTTGCATGCGTTGCACACTGCACAAACACAAACAAATTTATGAGCTAACTGGAAAGTTCAAAAGTTTATCGCGCTCTTCTGTCTGACCATGATAATGACGGAGGCCTGTACGCTGTACGTAGATGGAATGGAGTGGATTACTCACTCGTGTGTCTACAATTTGTAGTTTTCTTTAAATTGCCCATGAATTTGGTTGTTCTGCTCTGTTCTTCGACTTCCCCTTCCAGTTCCACTTCCTTTACTTGTAACCACTTTATTACGCCCGAAAACAACGCTTCAAATTTTCATGTATTTTCTTGTGTGTTCTTCTCCACACAGAACCGTGCTCTGCCCGCCAATGCCTCGCCCTTCCGCCGAGCCTGGGGTCAGTCTTCATTCCGTACACCGCGCTCCGACAAGGTGGCCAAGCAGCTGCAGCCCCACCAGCAGCAGCAGTCGTCGTCATCGCCGCTGGTGAGACGCACTGCCTCGATGAACGCCTCCGACAATGATATGTACATCAAGACCCTGATGCTGGACGACCTGAAGACGTCGGCGCGCAGCCAGCAGCAGCTGAGCCTGCTGCAGGTGCCCAAAATCATGACCACGCCGGCGCCACCCTCCACCATATCGGTCAGCGCGGAGTCAGCCGCCCCCGACAATCTGCCAGACAATGGCAGTCCCAGCAGCTGGGGCGGATCGTTTGAGCGAATGCTGCAGGATGCCGCCGGAATGCAGACCTTCTCCGAGTTCCTCAAGAAGGAGTTCTCGGCGGAGAACATTTACTTTTGGACCGCCTGCGAGCGCTATCGCCTGCTCGAGTCGGAGACGGAGAGGGCCGTCCAGGCGAGGGATATCTTTGGAAAACATCTGGCGAACAGCAGCAGCGATCCCGTCAACGTGGACTCCCAGGCTCGCAATATGACGGAGGAGAAGCTCGCTAGTGCCGCTCCCGACATCTTTGCGCCCGCCCAGAAGCAGATATTCAATCTGATGAAATTCGACAGCTACCAGCGCTTCATACGCTCCGATCTCTACAAGAGCTGTGTGGAGGCCGAGCAGAAGAACCTGCCCCTGCCGTACAGCGGTGCCGATCTGGACGAGCTGCTGAAGACAAATTTTCACTTAGCTGCCTCCTCAAAGGTGAGTGTTTCCGCCGGCAATTGATTGCCAGAATATTCACTTTCTCCCTTTTGGCAGCTCAAGAAGTCGGTCAGCAATGCCGAGGATCGACGCCGTAAGAGCCTACTCCCATGGCACCGCAAGACTCGGAGCAAGTCCCGCGATCGCACGGAGATCATGTCCGATCTGCAGAGCAGTGCTTTGATGCCAGCGCCGCCGCTGCCGCCACCTACTCTGCTGACCAGCGCCTCGCTGAAGATCGCCTCGGGCCAGAATTCGCTGAGTGATCTGCACAGTTCGCGCTCCTCCCTGTCGTCGTTCGATGCCGGAGCGTCGGGCGGCCAGGGAGCCAGTGCGGAGAGCGTGTGCTCGCTGTGTCGGGTGATCCTAACGGATGGAGCCACCACCATAGTGCAGACGCGTCCCGGGGAGACGGTGGGGCAGCTGGTGGAGCGGCTGCTGGAGAAGCGCAACCTCGTGTATCCCTACTACGACATTGTGTTCCAGGGCAGCACCAAGTCCATCGATCTGCAGCAGTCGTCGCAGCTGCTGGCCGGCAAGGAGGTGGTTATCGAGCGCCGCGTGGCCTTCAAGCTGGATCTGCCCGACCCGAAGGTGATATCCGTGAAGAGCAAACCCAAGAAGCAGCTGCACGAGGTGATCAGGCCCATACTGACCAAATACAACTACAAAATGGACAACGTGCAGGTGATAATGCGCGACACCCAGGCCCCGCTCGACCTCATGCAGCCGGTGACGATGGCCGATGGCCAGCGGCTGCGCATCGTTCTGCTCCAGGATTTTCAGTCAGGCGGCGGCAGTAACATGCCGCCGAAGCAGACAAAACCAATGAAGCCGCTGCCCTCGACGGCCCAGGGCCAGCTGGACGAGCTGACGAACAAGATGTTCAACGATCTGCTGCAGAGCAAGGCGGAGGCAGCGGCAGCGGCCAGTGACAGGCCCAAGCCCCAGCCCAGCGATCTGTGCTCCATGAAGTCCAACGAGGCGCCCTCGGAGTGCTCATCCTCCCTGTTCGAGCGGATGCGGCGGCAGCAGCAGCGCGACAACATTCCTGGCAGCAAGCTGCCCAAACTGAAGAAGAAGTCCACAAGCAGTCAACATTCCGAGGAGCCAACGACCAATACCCCATCCTCCTCTCTGGCGGTGGCAACGGCGGCGGCAGATCCCAAGAAGCCCATCATTGCAAAGCTGAAGGCGGGCGTGAAGCTGCAGGTGACCGAGCGAGTGGCTGAGCACCAAGGTGGGTAGCCGTAGCCCCCTGCAGTGCCCCTTGAACGAAATCCAATAGACTAAACACGATTCCATTCCGATTTCACAGATGAACTACTCGAGGGCCTGAAGCGGGCACAGCTGGCGCGGCTGGAGGATCAGCGGGGCACTGAGATCAATTTTGATCTGCCCGATTTCCTCAAGAACAAGGAGAATCTCAATGCAGCCGTCTCCAAGCTGCGCAAGGTGCGGGCCAGCCTGAGTCCCAGTCACCGGCAAGGTGCCGCCCAGTCCCACAGAGATACCGCAGCCGGCGCCACGCCTCTCCATCACACGCAGCCAGCAAGGGGTGGGGTCGGGCAGCCAGCAGCAAGTGTCGCCCATGAAGGTGGACCAGGAGCAAGAGACTGAATTGCCTGCGGAGACGCAGGATCAAATGGAATTTGCCAAAGCGCCGCCGCCGTTGCCGCCAAAGCCAAAGGTGCTGCCCATCAAGCCATCCAACTGGGGAGTGGCCGTGCCGCAGCCAGTCGGAAACTACTGCAACAAATTCTCCCCCACCAAGCAGGCCCCAACGTCGCCCTCGGCAAAGAGTTCCGCGTCCTCAGCGGCCTTTGTCAGCAAAATTCCCCTGGACATTGGACGCAAGACGCTGGAGGAGGCGGTGGCGGGCACGCGGTGCGCCTACCTGGACGAGCCCAGCAGCAGTTTTGTGTGATACTCCCTGGATTCCCACCGGGGAATGCCATGCCCCGTGAATGGAATTGGCATCGTTTTTAACTGGTCCTGAAATGCTTATGTACATATTATATCTGCACTATTTATTGATACCCGAACTGTCTCTCTCTCTGTTGAATGAATGTCCACCAACCATACCAACCATGACCATGAGCCTTCTATGTAATCTACAATAATTAGCAACCATAAGCCTTTAGCTTTAAACCTTTTGTATAAATATACAACAAACATATGCATATAAAACGTTGAAATTGGTTATTTATAGAGCTGTGATGGCGGAGCTGGATAGAGGGAACACGAGGGAGGAGTGCTCACAGGTATACCCAAGGCACACTCGTATTTGAAATACAAATTCCATAACGTGGCAAGTGTTTTGCGCTCAACGAGAAAACTGAAACAGATTTCCCATTTGCTATCCAAAGTTCATCTTTTGCGTGGCCGAATATAAAAGCCCCTTGTCCATTTGTCGAGCAATCAGTTTAGAAAATAAACCCTCAAGCGATGGTACAGCTAATGCTAAATCTTGTGATTCTGAGCCTGCTGCTGTGTCTGGCATTGGCACTCAGTCGCGAGTTGATTGAGCACCGAAGGAGTAAGTGGAAAATCGCTAGCACTTTTGATATGTAATTCAACTAGGATGATTCTCCACAGAGATTTGCATGGAACCCGATTCATATGGCAGCTGCAACGAAAAGCAGCTGCGATGGTATTACGACCCAATGACCAACGCTTGCAAGCCGTTCTACTACAGTGGCTGCGGTGGAAATTATAATCGATTCAACCGCCAAACAATATGCTGGGACTACTGCATGGACCCGGCTATCTCTTACGATATTGACTAGGGAATTCCATAAGTTCTCAATTGTTAATAACGTGGGGGATTATTGAATAAACCACATTTGCTTTGAATTCTTACCAAGTATATCCTCCATATTTGTATCTGTATAATGGCAAATGGAGGGGAGCTTTCAAACGTATATGTATCACAGTAATGTAATGTATACATATGCCTTTTGTAATCTTGCAATAAACTAACGAGCAAGTGTTTGCCATTAAAGAGGAAACTTAAACAGATTTTCCATTATGTAAACAAAGTTCTTGCTTTCGGCGACCGTGTATAAAAGCCTGGTGGCAATTTTTGGACCATTCAGTTAACCAAATAAACTGCAAAGCGATGGTAAAGCTCACACTGCATATTGTAATTGTAAGCCTGCTGCTGTGTCGGATTGGATCCGACAATCCGCCGAACAGGGCCAACCGATTGTGTAGGTAAAAACGAAATACACTTTTAATCATTTGACTATGAGAATTATTTGCAGTGATTTGCACGCAGCCTAAATCATATGGCAGCTGCAGCGAAATGCAGCTGCGATGGTATTTCGACCCAGAGAGTAACAAGTGCAGGACCTTCCGCTACAGCGGATGCGGGGGAAACAGTAACGTATTCTATTGGGAAACTGAATGCATTAAATACTGCATAAGCCCGGACTACGACTATATATAGTAGCGATTCCATAATTTGTCACTTGATGGCATTAACTGTTTTAACTTAACCATAAACATTGATAACCACCAATAATCAAGCCCTTAATAAAAAATCGCTTTGAATTTTTAAGCTTTATGCAGATGCATCAAGGAGTGGCAGTTTCTTAGTACCTTATATCATTCAAATTGATAGATTGGAACTGGGCGGTGTTTTCAAATATATATACGTACGTACATATGTATGTATGTATGTATGTATTTTGTATGTTCATATGACTTTAGTCATCCAGTAATGAACTTACCTGTAGTTTTCCAGACTGCATGCCTAAAACTAAGGCAAGTGTTAGTGTTTGCGATTAGAAAGGAAAACTGTAACAGATTTTCAGTTAGAAATTTGTAGGCTTCTTATCGGCGACCGTGTATAAAAGGCTGTTCACAGTTCGTGTGGTTAATCAGTGAACAAAATAAACCCTTAAGTGATGGCTAAGCTAATGATGAATTTCGTTATTCTGGGGCTGCTGCTGTGCCTGGAAGCAGTCCCCAGTCCGCCGAACTTTAACGACCGGTTCCGTACGTGAATTTCAAAGGAATTTTTGATAATTCAATGATGATATTTTTCCACAGATATTTGCACGGAACCCAGTGAGTTTGGCCACTGCCGCGAAAGACAGATACGATGGTATTACGACAAAACGTCCAAGTCTTGCAAGCCCTTCTACTACAGTGGATGCGGTGGAAATTATAATCGATTCTTACGCAAAAGCGGATGCTCGGACTACTGCATGGATCCGGATTACCATTGGTTTCAATAAATTATATTTTGCTAACCGTAGAAAATAATGGATGCGGGATTGTTGGATAACATATTTGGAGCATTGTATTCTTAAGCTATAACAGATGTAGCCATGTGGTATGGAGTACATATATGATCTAGACTTATACATTTGCATTTTGCAATCTTATTTAAATCGAAAACTAAAACAGATTTGCCCATTACGTAAACAAAGTTCTGGGTTTCGGCGACCGTATATAAGCGCCTGACGACTATTTGTCGGGCAATCAGTTGACAAAATAAACCCTCAAGCGATGGTCAAGCTAATGCTGAATATTTTAATTATAAGCCTGCTGCTGTGTCTGGCATCAGCCTTAGATTCAAAAGAGGTTGCCGAACGGATGAGTAAGTGGAAATTAAATAAAGGCTTAAATTACCCTGAGATATTTCTCTACAGGGATTTGCATGAAAAAAGTTCGTATGGCTACTGCCGCGGGCAGCAGACTCGATGGTTCTACGACACGGTGACCAACGATTGCAAGTCGTTCATGTACAGTGGCTGTGGTGGCACTCCTAATCGATTCACCAGTCTATCCGAATGCCTTGACTACTGCATGCACCAGGAATTACCCTATGATCGAAAATGAACTATTAATGGATAAAAACAGTTGATTAAACAATTAAAATAACGCAGATTAAATTTGAATTTTTTAAGCTATAACATTGGGAGTGGCCCGCATGTATATATGTATCTTCCACATGGACATACGCTCTTAGCCACCTGCTAGTAAACTTATTTAATATAAATATTTTCGATTACGATGCCATAACGTGACATTTAAGATTTAACTGAAACAGATTTCCCATTAGATATTCCAAGTGCACCTTTTGTGGATGCTGATATATAAATGCCTGTTGAAAATTTGTCCAGCAATCAGTTCGCAAAATAAACCCGCAAGCAATGGTCAAGCTAATGCTAAATCTTGTGATTCTATGCCTCATGCTGTGCCTGACATCAGCACTCAGTACGCAATCCATTGTCCACAGGATGAGTAAGTACAAACTAAACTTAGATTTAAATCGGACTAAGAAAATTCTTTACAGAGATTTGCTTTGAGCCTCGTTCGTATGGCAACTGCCGCAACCGTCAGGCGCGCTGGTATTACGACCAATGGTCCAAAACCTGCTGGGCGTTCTTCTACAGCGGCTGCGGTGGAAATTATAATCGATTCATTACCAAAAACGCATGCATGTCGTACTGCAGGGACCCGCAAATTCCATACGACAAGAAGTAATGATAACTACTATATAGACTATTCACATTCTTACGCTACAACAGAAGAGAAAACGTCGAGAAATCAAACAAAATAATGCAAAATGTGAGCCTGCTGGTGAAACAACAAAAAGTGAAAACAAAGCAAAATCATTTTTAAAAATTAAATGTTTCTTTAGCCTAGTCTCAGCTCAAAATCATACAACATTAACGTGCGGTCGTCTGAGCCGCCAGGCGGCCCAGAAAAAATACAATCAAATGGCCAGCGTGGGCTTTGTACTGCGCTCAGGTGGGGTGACCAGTTGCAGTGGCTCCTTTGGCTGCTCGCTGCCTGCCTCCAGTTGTTTGGCCTCATCGCCAGCACTGAGCTCTTTCGGTGGCTCCTCCTCGACATCCTCGATGAGGCGATAGGTAATGGGCGACGGCTGCTTGGATGGGAGCCAGTCGGGAATTATCTTGTCGTGCAGCCTCCACTTGCCGTACTCGTTGGAAATGTGCTTCTCAAACACCACGTACTCCAGCACATCCTTGGTGAGGATCTCGCTGCCGTGCATCAGGCGACCAAAGCGATCGTAGATGGCCAGCATTTGTTGTGTGTGGAAGCGCACCGTGACCTGGGCAAACTGGTTCTCCTTGGTGATCACCTCAGTGCATCGAGCATGCACCACGCGAGGGGGCTCCAGGGACTGCAGGAATCGCCAGTGAATGGTCTTGTCCTTGACATTGTGCATCATCTCGGGATAGCAACGCTCGCTGACATATTCACGTATCTTGTACTTCTCCTTGGCTGCCATGTGCGTGTGGGCCGCTACATAGATCTCCTGAGCCTCGGTTCCGAACTGGTCGTTGCTATAGCTCTCGTCGTACGAGCGTATTTTCCGTACGGCCATCAGACTCTTGGATTTCTTTTCCAGGAACTCTAGTTTCTGCTTGGCTCCGGTGGAGGAGATTATGGACTTCTTGCCATCGCCCTCAGGTGGGACATATGCCTCGAATATGCCGCCAGTACAACTGATGTGAAATGGACGCTCCATCCAGGGTCGGGGCGGCAGCACACCACGTTCCTTCATACGGCTGCGCATCTCCTCCTTGCTGATGTCTTCTGCCTTTTCGCGCAAATTTGGCAGCTCAATTTTCACAAACTTTTGCCTACGCAACCGCTTGAACTGCGGTGCCCAGTGCTTGGTCTGTCGATGGCGCACCTGCTGCATCTGGAGCATGTTCTGGAGCGCCGGTGCCAATATGCCCCCCAGGCCACCTGAAGTCACCGCCTGTGGCACGCTGGGCATCATCTATTTGTGAATTGTGAATAAGAAATCCGGTTAGGCTGCAAATGGGGCAATGCACAGTATCTGGCTTAGTTACCTGCACGAATTTAAGGCACGTTTTGGCCGAAACAAGCTTTTCCATTGTAAATAATTGCAATTAACTTTATTATATAAAAACACTCTTGGAAACTCTCTAGCCACAGAAATATACCGCAAATATACCAAAAATTGTATTAAAAATACTATATTATATATCGATATACCATAAATCGTGTGATGATTGAACCTACTTAACCCACTTAACCCCCTTTTTGATTTGTGTTACATTTTGTCATTATTTAATATAATATTAATTAACTTTCACAACTGATTTTTTTAATGGGGACTTCATTCGGATTCAAAACTTGAATAAAAAATAAGTAACGAAACATCATTGAACATCAGGTTTAGTTATGTTGAATATTTCTGCTTCTGGAAGGTATATCATTTGTATTACAGATTAATAACAAAAATTAGTGTTAGATTCTTACCTTAGACCTCTTGGAACGAGCATCTTTTCTCTCCCTGAAAAAGAGACTTTAATGAATGAACTTTTCTATTGGTTGGATAATTATGCAGATGTACGTACTTTGGAGTATAGTCACCTCCGTCACTGGTGCGACTCTTTGTAGGCATTAAGACTTTTGGCATATTCTTCAAGTGCTTCAGACACACCTTGGCATTCTCTATGTCCGTCTCGAGGCGTATCACTGCAAGTTAAAGCCGTTGTAGATTCGATCTGATCCGATCCGATTTAGCGCATGGACTCGACTTACCCTTTTTCAGTAGGTGTCCCTCTTTGGGATCGCAGTAGCACTTGGCCTGTTGTGGGTTTGGGGTGATGGGCTTTTGCTCGGGGCATTCGTTGGCAGTCACCTCGCGGAGCAGGGTGTTGAACAGGCAGCCGGGTAGAATATACTCGGCCGCAGCGTAGATACGCTTGTGGATGTAGGCCAGCTCGGAGAAGTTCAGTGAGGTCAGGCCACGGTGGTACAGCTTGTGGCAGATGGCGTAGAAGCGGCTGTTGGGTATGTTGCACTTGCAAAAGCAAAATCCGCACTCTTCGACGAACATGTCGAGGATTTTGCGCAGCTCCTTCTCCAACCCACAGCCATCGATCTCGCCAGCCGATAAGGTCTTAACAGTATTCCGCACAAAATCATCGAATTGTTCCTCTGCTCCCTCCAGGTCTGAACCATGGGATCCCCGCTTTTTCTGGCCCTTTCCAGGTCGTGCCTGACTGGGGCGTAGCATTTTGCTGCCACCAGGCTTAGATGTTCCCGCCTTCCCATCTTCTGCATCCAAATCGTCATCGCCGGTTTTTCCTTTGCCGTCTCCGGGTTTTCCCTTCCCCTTTCCATCAGCTCCTTGCTGTCCTAATTTTCCGGCTTCTCCAAGCGGCTTCTCATCGTCTTCTCCTTTACCTTTTCCATCGGCTCCTCCGGCTTTTCCTAGCCCAGTGTCGTCGTCTTCTCCTCCGGCTTTTCCTGGACCTTTCTTGTCTTCTCCAGGTAATCCTTTCCCCTTTCCACCGTCTCCTTCTACTTCTCCAGCTTTCTTTAGCACCATCTCGTCGTCTTCTCCGGGTAATCGTTTTCCCCCGGACTCTTCAGCTTTTCCAAGCCCGTCTTCTCCAGGCGTCTTGCCATCGGCGCGCTTTTGTGCCGCCTCCTTCGCTGCCTCCATTTTTTCAACTTCTCTCTCGATGGCGTCCGGATCCCCACCGAGTTTTCTGAGGGCACTGCCCAGAGCCTTGTTCTTCTCTTCGAGAAGATGAGTCTTTTTCTTGCAGTCCTCGAGCTGCTTGCTCAGATCATCGAAGAGCTTCTGGGCCTCACTGTCTTTGAGCTGGCTCACTTGAGTCTTGAGATTTTCGTTTTCCACGGCCACATCTCCGATTTCCCGAATGATGCCAATGCTCTCGGAGAAGCCCTGCTCCATGATCCGGGTGTCATCGTCCAGTTTCTTGACTTTCTCGTCCAGATCTCCGAGTTTCTTTCTGCTCTCTTCGGCAGCCACACAGAGGCACTCGTTCTCATCGTAAAGTTCCCCCAATTCGCCGTCCTTCTCCCTCAGCAAGTTCCTCAGGCGATTCAACTCGCGGTTGCAGTCATCCAACGAATTGATGTGAGAGCCACCCGGATAATTGTTTTTGTTCATTTGCTGGAAGCACTCCCCTTGCTTCGACATCTCGCTCATGATGTGGTCGAGAGTGGCGCCCGTGTAGATGGCCAGATTAGCGTCCACATCGCCACCGCCCACTGGACACTGCGACTTGTCTGGAATATCCATGGGGCCACAATCGCCACGCTGGTTACCGTACATCTGGTCCAGCTCACGGACGACGTTCTGCAGGTGGGTTGGGTAAGGAATAAAAATGACACAAGGCAACGGAGAGGAAAATCATTGGAGGCAGCTATCGATCTATGCAGTGTTTTTGAGGTATGGGGAGAATGGAAACGGAAAATGCAGCCAGAGAAGCTCCAGCGACCTTCCTCTCACGTTGCGCCCGACCTCTTTTTTTTGGATGGGCCTTAGCCGCATTTAACATTTAATTTGATAAAACAGATGATTTCGATCGCAGGTAGCTGGGAATTTTGGTCGTTTTGTATTCTCGGACTGGGCTATTGATGGCGCGCGCATTCGACTCCTAACACGGACAATCTCCATCATCCCCATTCTCATCCACACCCATATTAGTGCCGTCATCCGGCAGTTTGTCAAGATAGCGATAGCCACCTTGCTTAAAGAGCTTGGCCTTCGCCTAGGGAACGAGCAAGATCAGATCCGTTTAGACCCCTGGGCGTGCTCTGTACTTACCATCAGCTGCTCGTACTGGGTGCCGTAGGCGCTTAAGGCAATGTCCCGCTTGCGCAGCTCGTTGCGCAGCACATCGATCTCCATTGTCTGGCACTCGGCCTTCTGAGCGTTGGTCTGCACGGCCGCCAGCTGTTGCTTCATCTCATTGCAGCGGCACTAGAAGTGCGGAGAAGGTGTTAAAGGGTCTTACGTGGCCTTCGCGAGAGACTCACCAGGAGTAGCTCCTCGTTTCCTTTGACCTTGTCCACCTCGCCCTCGTAGAAGTTCTGCATGTCTTCCATCTCCTGCTGCATGTCGCTGATATACTGGTCGTGGTGCTTGAGGTTATCCTCCAGATCGCCCTGAACATGCTCTGCCGTCTCGGCCTGGTTCTTCAGCTTGCTGACCTTCTCGTTGAGCATCGTGAGGGCCTTGCACTTCTTGCGCAGCGCATCACGCTCCGCCAGGATCTTCTGAATGTTGCCCACGTCCTTTTCGGGCGAGAACGCGTATTTGCTGCCAGACTGATTGCCTGCAGCCTTCATGCACTCTTCCTCGGCCTGGCGCAGCAGGATCAGCTCCTTGCCCAGACTTTCAATCTTCTTTTGCAGATAGGGTATGTCGCTGCTCTTCTCGGGCTCGATCTTGATGCTCTCCAGGTTGCTGCGCTTCGACTGCTTCTCGATCAGGCGCTTCAGAGTGCCATTCTCCGCCTCGAGGATATCGTGGGCCTTGTTCATGTCGTCGATGGCCCTCATCAGTTCATTCAGCTCCTGCTCATCTTTGGGATCGATCTTCTTGGCATCGGACAGCTCCTTGACCTTCTTCCTCAGGGCCTTGCTCTTATCTGGATCGTAGCGCTGGGCCATAATACGCTTGATCTCGGCTGACTCCTGCTTGGCCGTCTTAAGTTGATCGTTCGAGTCGGCCAGCTTTTCCTTTAGTATGTTGTTCTTCACCATCAGGCTCTCCATGCGCAGAATTGTGTCATCGGCGGCATTGATTAGGCTGTCGCCCACCACCAGATTGCTCCCGTAATCATCCGCGGCGAGTGAGCGACCTGCAGCGCCTGCTTGGCCTGCGCCGCTTGGACCGGTACCATCGCTGCTACCGCGTCTGCTAGCGTTGCTCGAGGGACCGCCGGTATTGTGCCCGGTTCCCCCAAAGTTGCCTCCTTGGGCCCCATCGTTGCTTCCGCGCCTGCTAGCGTTGCTCGAGGGACCAGCAGTATTAGCTCCTTTTGGGCCAGCATTGCTTCCGCGTCTGCTAGCGTTGCTCGAAGGACCGCCAGCATTGCCTCCTGGTGCGCCATCGTTGCTTCCGCGTCTGCTTGCGTTGCTCGAAGGACCAGGTCCACCAGCATTGCCACCTTGTGCGCCAGCGTTGCTTCCGCGGCCACGTCCACGTCCACCAGCGCCAGTGTCGGCTTGCTGACCAGCTCTGCCAGTTCCATCTCTACCGCCAGATGGCCCTTGTCCCGCCGAATCAGCGCCACGACCAGCTCCACCAGCTCCACCAGCCCCACCAGCCGCTGCGGTGCAGGCAACAAGCTCAGCCACAAACCGCGACTTCTGCTTTTCGTTTGCCGACCAGGACCGATCATCGATAGTCGATGGATAGCTCTTAAGTTTTACACACGCTTCGGGGCAGTCGCGACTCGCGATGGTTTCGTTCTTGAACGGCACATGGAAGAACTCCTTTTGCGTGGAGAAAGCCATGATTTTGTGCTTGATTTGCGGTCGCGGTCACCACTTATTATTCGGTTACTATTTGCCGCGTGAATTGTTAATTGTTTAGTAAAAAGATTTGGTTTTATTTTCTGAAATAATTTACGAATGTTCGTCCGACATTTATGGAATCCCCAATTTTTCTGTTGTTCCAACGATACAATTTCAACACTACGAGAACAAGGCTTTGACTGGCCGATCCAAAATCAGTACTGGACACACGGCCTGCCATGATCGATATCAAATACAACTAGATAACATTGCCAGGGATCTAGGTATCATTCCAGACCCTGGGCCCGTCGCTCGGCCAGGGATTCGTCCACTGCGTTCATGCCGCTGAAGCCGCTCGGCTGCATCGTCATGCTGGCTGTCCCCGAGCTAATCGTTCGCAGGACGCTGGAGTAGCCGGAAAGCTCGGCCAGCGGAGCATTCACCAGAATCATCTGAATACGCGAAAGAGACAAAGAGCAACAAAGGAGTCAGTCTTGAACGAGTCTGAAAAGTGGCTGCAACTCACTTTATTCCTATCGCCCTTGGGCAGTACATCGTTGATGAGGGCTCGACGTCGGGAGAGGTCTGCCATTATGCCCGAAATCCGTTCACTGGGCGCCACAATCTGCAGTGCCATAATGGGCTCCAACAGGCGGATACCGCTCGTGCTCAGCAGCTGCAAAAACATGCCGAAAAGACTCTGTTTATTATAAGTTTGAGATTACAGGATGCGCCCCTTACTTTTTGGACGCACTGAGCTGCGGTGGCCATCACAAAGGAGTCGGCTGTGCCACGACCAATGGTGGCATTGTGCAATCGGATCTGCGTGTCAACCACTTGACCGCCCACGCGGGGTCCACGCTCCAAGCCACTGACAGAGCCTTTCCTTAGCACCTGCAGAATGCGAGGACGCAGCGTGTTGAGGTTCGGCAAGTTCTCCGGTGACTTATCTAAGCTTTGGGTACACAAACAAACGTAAGATTAGCTCTCGCTCTGGTTCGGACTGGCAGTTTCGACAAACCTGAAGAGCTCGCTTTGGTCTTTGACCACCTCCAAGGTGAGGCTAACGTTCTGCTTGCTGCCAGCAATCTCCTTTTCCACACTCAGTGTAGTGAGTGCTGGCGATTCGATGGTTTCCTTGTAGGCTATTTGCAGTGGACCCAGATCCACGTCGATCTTGTACTCGCTCAGAATGCGCGACTTGATGATGTCCATGTGGAGTTCACCCATGCCGCCCAGCACTGTCTGGCCGGTGACAGCATCGTAGCTGACGCGCAGACTGGGATCTTCGCGCTGCAGCTGCCTCAGTGCCTGCTCCATGGCCGTTTGCGAGGACACGCTGGGTGGCTCAATGGAGCAGAAGTAGACGGCATCCGGTATTTGTCGGTCAAAGCCGAACAGCTCGTCCGTGTCCAGTTCTTCCTCCTCTTCCTCCTGACGCAGTGCCCTGGCTTTGTTTCAAGCGTTTCTGGGCATTCCTCAGGGCTGTCTGGCTAGATGTCAGCAGATCTCCCGTAACTGTTGACTAGACAGAAAAGTGGTTAGCTGAGCGTTGCTCAATGTGCACCATGTGCAGCTTACCTTAAGACCCGCACATATGACCACATCGCCCGACTGCACGGCACCCACCTCACGGTATTCGTCAGCCAAGGGCTCGTACAATTTGGACACTACCTCCGCTTGGCCACCCGAGCAGATGAGACGCATGCCACGCTTTATCTCGCCGCGTAGAATGCGCACCAGAGTCAGAGGGCCACGCTGCTTGTCGTGGACAATCTTAAAGACTTTGCCAGCCACTTCGTTTCTGCAAAAATTGGGCAATTTCAGAAAATTATTTTATTCTATTTTCTGACGCTAAATCCTTACCCAAAGCAGTCGTAGATTTGGTTGCGTTCCTCAGGCGCGGGCAGATAGGTATTCACGGCATCCATCAGTCGCTGTATGCCAACGTTTTTGTAGGCAGAGCCCAGCAGCACAGGCACAACCTTCCGCTGACAGGTTGCCCGACGCAGGGCTCGTTCGATGAGCGCATTGCTGACATTGTCAAAGCTTTCCGTGCTGATTACCACGTCGGCCAGCTCGTCATCCAGTCCCGAAAGCTGATCGATCAGCTCATTGCGCTTTTCTTGAAGCTCGCGCAGATCTGCAGAGGGCTCCAGCTTCGTCTTGCTGTAGCTGCGACCCAGATCTTTCGGCTGCCATGTTAGCTGCTCCAATGTGATCACATCGTGAATGGCTGCAGGGAAAGTAGGTTTGAATGAACTCCAGCACTCGCAGAAAACTCCTAATCATACCCAAGAGTCCATCCTGGTTTTTTGTGGGATACTGTATGACACACAGGCTGCGTTTCCAGCTTCGTTTTCAAATCATTGACACACTTGTCAAAGTCTGCATCCGGACGATCCATTTTATTGACGAATGCCAGCCGCGGCAGCTTGTGCTTGTCCGCTTGCGTCCATACGGTGACGGTTTGTGCCTCAACTCCAGCCGTGCCGTCCAGAACCACGACAACACCGTCCACGGCGTACAAGGATTGCTCCACCTCCATTGTGAAATCAATGTGTCCGGGGGTGTCCAGCAGGTTGATGCTAATCAATAAGGATTTCAGTAAAACAGCTTGGGGAGAACATTGAATGCACATGCACACACCGATTACCATTCCAGGGAAAAGTCACAGCCGAGCTGCAAATCGTGATGCCGCGCTCCCGCTCTTGTGTTAGATAATCGGTCACCGTGTTGCCGCGATGCACTTCACCCAGAGACCGCGTCTTGCCAGAGTAGAACAGCATACGCTCGGTGGTTGTAGTCTTGCCTAGGGAAACAGGATATTGTTCATCAGTTTGGGTGCCGTAAGGAATTTCGAACCAAACAATCACCTGCATCAATGTGCGCCAGAATACCAATGTTCCTGATTTTGCTGCTGTAGCTGCGCCTGCTAATATGTGCGGATAGCTGGCAGAGCAGCCTGTTGCGTTGCATTCTTCCACTGTGCAATGCATATTTCAGCATTTTCATTGATTAATTAAACTAAAATTAACTAAAACCGCCAGAACAGCACAACAAAGCCGCAACAGATGTTTTGTTGTGTCTCGTTATCGGAGTCCAGCTGTTGACCAATCGAATATGTTGATTCTTCAGACTGTATTTTCTAGTATTTTTTGTTATTTTCAGCGGAGCTCGCTTTATTTTAATTAAAATTTAATAAACCCGGTCCGGAAAGGACCTTTAAAATAGTTTAAATTATGTCCACGCGCCCACGTCGCCAAGCTGCGACAAAGAAAAAGCTTATAATTGAGCTATCTGATTCCGATGAAGATGCTGCGGAATCCAAGGATACGGATGAGTACAGGCCCCAACAGGCTCGGGCCTTGGATAGTGCTGCCGCTGCCACTGCAGGCGTGTAAGTAGTAATGTGATCAATAATTCGTGACATTTGACTTATTCCCGGCCTCACACAGCGCCAAGCGAAGGCGGTGGCCTACAGCCCAGGACACTGCTGCTGACGCGCCAGCGGCCAAGAAAAAGCGCGGCAAAAAGGATGCGAACGTCGAAAATGATTGCCCCAACCAAAGCAACCCTGTGACGGACCCCATCGAACCACCCCGATCCTTAACGCAACCAGACGGCGCTGCTTCCAGCGCAACCACAGGACGAAGCTCCTTCTGGGAGCGTCGCAAGGTGTGGAACATACATGAGTTGCTGGCCGAAACGGAGAACATCCAGCCAACAGCAGCCCGCAATATTGTGCAGCTCTTTGAGAACGAAAACACCATTCCATTCATATGCCGGTACCTTCACGGACATATACAATAGATGTATGCACTCTGCTAATAGTAACTTTATATTTGTGCAGCTATCGGCGGGATCTGGTTGACCATTTGCCCCCAGATCGATTGCGTGACATTCGCAACACCTACACGGAGATCGTGGATCTGCGGAAGAGGGCCGAGAACATAGTCACGCAGCTGGAGCGCGAAAATGTGATAAATGAAGAGATTCGGGATGAGCTGATGTGCGCGAAGAACAACGAGGAACTGGAGTTTCTCTATGCTCCCTATAAACCGGCCAGCAAGGGCACCCTGGCGGAGCGTGCCAAGGCATTGGGACTTGAAGATTATGCCGATCGTCTGCTATATGGAACAGCACCGCAAGTGAAGCTCTCATCCATTGTGGATCCTAGTAATGAGGCCTTGGCCACCGAGACGCTGGTGCTGAATGGAATCTGCAACATAATTATACACAATATCAGCAAGAACACAAATGTATTGGAAGAGCTAAGGAGATTGTAAGTCTGGCTCTCATCCAATCAACCGAATGTATTGCTGCAACTTTTGTAATTTCAGGCAAAATGTACACCGCATTGTGCTGATGTGCAGCAAGACAAAGGAGTCGGCGGCCAGCAAGGCAACTAGCAGCAGTAGCAGCAGCAAAACGACTAAGAGCAGTGCCATATCCGACAGGAAGATAGACAGCTCAAAGTTCGAGAACTACTTTAATTTTCAGGGTGACATTAAGACAATTAAACCCCATCAGATGCTAGCCATCAATCGTGCTGAAAAGCACAAGTTTATATCCGTAAAAATGGATACAAGCGATTACCTCAAGAGAGATCTCTCACGCTTCATCTCCGAGCAGTACATGTCTCAGGGCTTGCAGTATCCACTGCGAAGGGAGACATTTACCCGAGCCCTGGAAGAGTGCATCACGAAGAAATGTAAGCCTTAAATAGTCCCCAGCTCTACCGGTTAACAGCATGAGATTCTTTCAGTGCAGCCGTTGATGTGTCGACAGATACGCGCCGACCTCAAGGAGAAGGCCCAGAAAGCGGCCATCGATGTGTTTGCCAAGAACCTGAAGCAGCTGCTGCTCATGTCGCCTCTCAAGGGTGAACGGATTCTGGGCATCGATCCGGGCTACATAAACGGCTGTAAGCTGGCAGTTATATCCGAGACGGCCGATGTGCTGGATACAGGCGTCATCTATCCGCATGGCGTGAGGGCCAACAAGCGAGCAGCCGAACAAAAGTTGCTGGAGCTGCTGAGCAAGCACACGTAACTATTTGGAAATCAATTTGTAAGCTTTACGTTTATCCTATTGCCCTCTGGAACAGCTGCCAAGTGATTGCCCTGGGCAACGGCACCGCATGCCGCGAAACGGAGTTTTGGCTGACTGATCTGTTCCATGCCGGTATTCTGGACAGCCGCAGCATCCGCTACAGCATCGTAAACGAGAATGGTGCCTCGGTTTACTCCTGCAGCGATGTGGCCAGCAAGGAGTTTCCCGATATGGATACGAACGAGCGGAGTGCAGTGTCCATAGCTCGACGTCTGAACGATCCTCTCAGCGAGTATGTGAAGATAGAGCCGCGCCACTTGGGCGTGGGCATGTACCAGCACGATGTGTCTGAGAAGACACTCACAGAATCCCTGAAGGACGTTGTCTCCGAATGCGTGAGCTATGTGGGCGTGGACCTCAACACTGCCAGTCTGAGTGTGCTCAAGTAGGTGGACAAACCACAACATTGCATTGAAAACTATTCTAATTTAAATATTCCCTCACCAAGGCACATTGCTGGCCTGTCGGAGAAGAAGGCAGAGAAGATCATAGAGTATCGCACGGATAAGGGGCCCTTCCAGTCCCGCAAGGATCTGCTCTCGGTGCGCACTATAGGCGAGAAGTCATTTGTACAGTGCGCTGGCTTTGTTCGCATCGAGCCGCTGAGTGTGGGCGGGCGGCTGAAGAATCCACTTGACTGCACCTGGGTCCACCCTGAAAGCTACAAAGTGGCTGAAACGTAAGTGCAATGCAGTCATAACATTTATTCAACTTTCTGTGACATTTTCACAAGTCTGGAGGTGTCACTGGACTCTGTGCTAAATTTGCTGTCACTGCGAGTGAGCTTGGCAGCGATGCCCATATTGCAGAGATAGTTGTTGGTGCGCCGCTTGACACAATCCTCACTGGAGTCACTTTTTCGGCACCACGAAGGCAAATACGGGATCAGTGGGTCCTTCTTGTTGCAGCGCTTGCAGGTGCAGTGCTCTGTTCCGGCACACAGGAAGCTCTTGAAATCACGCTTCTTCGAGAGCAACGCCAGATAATCCTCAATGGAGTACTCCTTGTTGGGATCCATAAGTTCCGCCCAGGTCCTAAACTTGACGGCTACACCAAAGAAGTATTCGTTTAGATCATCGATGGTCTGCAGCACGTGGTCCAGCTCCAGTAGGAACGGGCTGTTCAGAGTGCGATCCAGCTTGCTCAGACGCACCCCCAACTCCTTCCTGGAGTTGCGCACGCTCAAAATAGATTTCGATAGCTCGTCACTGAAAGAGAATGATGAACCACACATATACGGATTCCCGGACTACGACTCACTTGGACTGGTCAATCACATTGTAGGCCTTCTGGAATTCGCACAGCGATCGCTCGGCGGTCATTCGACTTAGGTACTCGGGGTAGATATTGGTGCAGCAACTTTCGCCGACCAGCAGTCGATAGCGCATGGCGTGATAGCGCATTGTCTCGGCCATTTTAATCTGCAAGACAATGGCTGCCGCCAGCTGTTTCTCCAGCGCCCTAAACTGTGTCTCTAGCTGAAGCATCTGCTCGTGGACGCACTGCTCCAGTCGGAAATCATAGCTGGTGTAGAGCGTCTCGCAGTGGTCGAATGTGGGCTCCAGCTGATCGAGTGGTATGGTAGCCCCCCGGCAAGGTGGCGGCAAAGGACGACGCTTGTATCGCTCCGGCGGATACTCCCAGCACGGGCCGAAGCGGGCATCCGTGGTAACAGAGAGCGGATGCTCCCAGCAGGCTTTATAAACTTTCGTTCCATAACCGCTATACGAAGGAAGCTTGCCGCAGGCTATAATCTTAACCTTTGGCGGTTTCAGTTTTGGTGGATAGTTCCAGCGCTCTTCATACAAACGCTGCAGCTCAGCGATCTTTTGTTTGGGCGGCATTACTTGAACTGAATTGAGAATTTGTATATTTGTCTTATGAATGAAATTTTGTTTTAATTTTTCAGTATCGTTCAGGAATGTGACTTGAAACTGTCGGATATAGGCAAGTTTAGCTTCATAGCACGCATCAAAGAGTTTGCCGCATCGCAAACGAAACTGGATCGCATAGCCAAGCAGCACAAACTGCCCATGGAGCGGGTGAGTCGTTCAATATTTGGACTCGAAATATTTGATACTAATTTATGGAATGCTTACAGCTGGAATTCGTGCTGGTGGCCCTGCAGCGGGAACTGCTGCAGGATTATCGAGCTGATTTGGACAAGCGGCCGCTTTTCAAGCAGGGACTGACACGAATCGAAGACCTCAGCAATTGTGATGTGGTTACCGGTGAGAATCGACCCACGCATCGCACTCGTGTACCCTCGACTTAACCTGCATCAATTTTCCTATTTTTCAGGTGCTGTTACCAATGTAACACACTTTGGTGCCTTTGTCGACATTGGTGTGGAGCGTGACGGCCTCTTGCACAAGAGCCACATGAAGAACTGCGACCTAAGCATCGGCGATCGCATTGTGGCCTCGGTGGTGAATCTGGACAAGAAGCGGCAGAAGTTTGGCCTACGCCTGGAGAACATGCTGGCTGAGACGGACACATCCTTTACCATCAAGACGGAGTGAAAGCAAACGGCAGGAGCTTAAAGTTTTTGGAAGTATTTAATGTATCATTCATATTGGGCTGCTCACATGAGCATATACATGTATACTATATATAACTCGTATATATGTATATATATGTGTATCTGTATAGTATAACGGCTTTCCTAAAGTTACTCAAAGCTTATCAGTTAGTAATAAATGTTCACATAAAAATCACCGCCTCTACAATGCGCGTTCTTGTTTCCCTTTTTTTTCGTAATATGTTCTGAAGTTCTTAGATGAGAATGCTCGTGTGTGTGGTGTGGTGTGTAGTTTTATGGTTCGAAGGGGTACGTGGATAGTACTCGTATTGCTCTAAAACTAAGTGAGTGAGTGAGTGAGTGTGAGTGTGAGTGCTGCCCTCGCAGAGCCGTTTAAAATGTTGTAACTAAATTAATATACAATATGCATACATTTAGGCGCTTGGGTTAGCGGGCGAGCGTTCGCTTCAGTTAGTTGGTATTTTCGAATTTATTGCCGTTTCATTAGAATTGTTAAAAATTATTATAAACAATGTTATACAGTTTGCATTTACATAATTACACAATACAATTTAATATACTCGTAATAATATATTCAAAAATATATATAGCCTATATATATATATATGCATGTTTTTGTTTTTGTTTAGATTTATTGTTTCCCCATCAAATATCAAATTTCATATTCTAGCTACATGGACATGTGGCGTAATCAACCGATAATTGCTCAAATAAATATTACTCATCCGCACATAATATTGGAGTAAGTGTTGTTGTGTTCCCTACACAGATCTATTAAGAGGATAATGTATCGCAAAAAGGCCAATATATGTGAAGCATATGTGTGGTGTGCTATGTACGAGTATGTATGATGATATATGTACGTAATTGCTTATGATAATGGTAGCTAATGGTGCTCCTCTGATCCTCTTATCGTTTTATTGTTACTTTTCTTCAGTTGTTTGCGTGTGGCGTGTGGTGTGTGTGTGTGAGTGTGTTGTGTGTGTGTGTGTAGCGAAATGGTTCAATAATTTATAATTTATTTTTATCATTTATAATGATAGCATAGGTAATGATGTAAGTATTGTATATCAATTCTCGTAATTATAATCTATGTGTATAAGCGATTCGCCCTCACGTTCATAGAAGGTCGTTCAGCGGAATCTTTGGCCAAACGAATCCAAATCGAAATCATCGCATTGGGTATTCCCCACCTTTGCTAAATGCCAATATCTCTGCAGAACGACCATTCAGATTACATAGTACATAAAACCATCTCATACTGTTAACAAATTCGATTACAAATTGGGTTCGTATTTGTAGTCTTTATCATCTCAATGTGATCTTCCGCTTAGCCCTAAGATCCGGCACTTGGAATCATTCGATCGATCGGTAGATTAGGAAATATGTATTGGCAGATTTTTTGTTTGTTTGTTGAGTGTTGGGTGCCGCACGGCACGGCACGGCACAGCCGGAACCCGTGAGCGTGTCTGTTCGTGTGTGTGTGTGTGATTGAGTGGGTGGGTGTGTGGTTGGAGCCTCTCTCTCTCCCGCTACCGCTCCCTGCTGCATGAGTGCTGATTATGCGAGTGAGTGTTGTGGTGTGGTGTGGCAGCGTGGCATATTCGGAGTATTCTATATTCATGGGGATTGCAACACTTCATCATCTCTGAATGAGAGAGAGATATAGAAAAACTGTTAAATGCATTGTAGATCTTCCATTGTGGGCGTGTGGCACTTACCGACTGCCAGGAGGCGGATGTGTGTGGTGTTTGTTTGTGTTGCGTGGTTGAAATGATCGAAATCAAGAGCGAAACGAAAAGTAACTAAACGAATTTCTTCTCCTTTCTGCAAGTGTAGAATGAGAACGTAAATTAACAATCAACAAACAAGGGATGTTCTGAAATGTTCGGTATACAGATGTAGAGCCAAGCTGGACACTGAAGAGTAAGCAATAAAACATTGAGATATATGTAGCCTATAGCTTGCTCACATTCAAGACAGGCTAGTAGGAGGTACAGGTCGGGGCATTTACAGAGAGAAGCATCTTCGTTGGACTGCTGTCCGCGAATCGCTAGCCTCCAGTCAAGGGCTACTACTCGTTTAAAGGCTTTTGGAATGGTAGAAATGCCGCCAGAGCACGCTACAGCAGCAGAAGACATCGAGCCATCTGTAAGATTGAAGAATTCTTCCATTTGGGTTCTGTTTTTGTGTTTTTGTTTTAACTGGCATTAATTGAACAGAACGTAACGAGTTGAGCAGGCGGGGGGTAACAACGGATGGTAACGAGAAACGAGAACGCTGTTCGTTTTAGAGACCACAAAATGTTCGGTTCGGTTAGCATGATTCTCATGGTATGGTACATCAGTGGGGGTATATGAATGTGGGTCTACAATCAATCAATCAATCAACCAGGATGACCAGCGAGTAAAGTGTCTATAGGTGTGTGTGTGTGTGTGTGTAGTGATTCCAGGGCTTCTTTTATCATACAAGCTTTTTTTTATTGACTTCGTTCTACTTAAAATTGTATCTCTATCTGCTTGATTTGATGTGTGCAAATTGCTTGTAAAATTCTTGTAATTTTTTTGTAATCTCACCATCTATGTTATGTGTATGTATGTATGTATATTTCGTATGCTTTTAGCTTAGGTATAAACGCATAAACGTCTGCTACTAATGAACCACATTTGTGTTTTGTTGTTTTAATATAATTTCTTCATTTCTTTTTTTCTAAATCTATGTATATTATTTATATAGTATGCATGTATAACGCCAAAAGTTCGGGTTTATAGCTACAAGTGCTACCAAAAAACATTAGTTCTCTATAGTTAACTATGCGCATCTTGACTTTCGAATTTCGAATTTCGGTATCGGTTTGGATAGATATCTATTTGACGAATCTTTCGAATTTTCACAGCATTTGTGGTATGTGGGTTGTGGGGTGTTGCTCTCAAAATAAATCCACATAACAACTAATTATATTAGGGAATTATGTTGATGTCCGTCCACATGGTTTTAATTGCCTAAACGCAACGCTCAAGTCTGAATTCTGTATTATTGTTGTAGTTAAAAACTATTCAAAATTAAAGCTTGTACTGGGTACACAGAAGGTCTCAGAGATGATCGTAGATGGTACATATGATGGGACCACAATGAAAGGCAAGGCAAAACTCAAAAGCGAATGCAAACAAAACACAACACGACACGAAATATACAGCCGGATATATTTACACACACACAGAGAGAGAAATTAAAGAAAGGTGAGTACAGTGCAGTAGCGCCAGCAACATAAGAAGACACCGCAGCAAACACAGTCCCAGAACAGCCTGTTCCAAACCAAATCGGACGGCACTGAGACCCGGGGATATTTGCTGGGGGGAGGTGGAACGAACAACACAAGTAACAAAACAAAACCAAACAAAACAGAATAGAATAGGGGGAAAAGCAGACAAACGGTAATGGATCGAAGCGATCGCTTTAAACCACACAAGCTGAGAAAACTCCCATTACGCGTCAGCCAATGTCCTGCTGGACATTGCCGCCGGAGGATGAGGAGCTGCTGCCGCTAGCACGTGGTTGCTGACTGTACCTGTTCGATGACTGTTGCTGCCGGGGCTGCTGCTGCTCCTTCTGCTGTTGCTCCTGAATGTTAATACTTGGCGGCGTGGTGGGCGTGCAGCTGGTGCCCACAGGGAATGTGTCGGCTTCTTCGTCAAGGATTGCCTGCGTGGGCTGCTGCGCCTGCAGCTCCAATTGCTGCTGATCGGCCAGCATTTTGGCGCTGAGAATGCTCACATAGGTGCGGTAGCGACGCAGCTGCAGGATAGACCAATTATTAGAATTTACACACACAAGATGGGGCGCTGGACGGGGCTCACTTCATATTGCAAATAGCTCTCCTTCTCCTTGTAGTTCTGCAGTGGCAAGCCCTTGCTGGGTATCGGCCCCTTCTTGTGCTCATTGAGCTCCTGCTCCAGCTGCGCCAGCTGCACCTCGTGCGACTCCAACTGCTCCTTCTGCAATGCAATAAAAAAGAAAAAACCATTCCATGAGCTATGGATCCCTTGGGTGTGTTGTATCCCCATTCAGATACTTGCCACCATTAGTTTGGTCTGCTTGCTGGGCAAGAGTGGACGCTGGAATCGCTTCTGGCTGCCCACGCCGCCCTCGAGTGGCGGCGCCGAAATGGCGGCGCACACATAGTTGATCGTCTCGACCCACGAGTGGAGCTCCTTGGAGTCGCTTGTCTGGAAGAGATACTCGGCCTGGTCGGACGTCTGCAGACGGAACACATGTTGCTTCTTGGTGTAGTCATTGGCCTTGGTGGCCAGGGCGTGATGTATGCGTATTGCATTGTGCAGATTGTCGGACATCTGTGGGATATCAAATAATTAGAAGAGTCCCCTGTCTGTCTGTGGCTGAGCCCTCTACTCACTTGACTCTTGCGAAAACCATGCTCATCCTTATGCAGATACAGCACGAGATCACGCAGCGTGCAGTAGAACATCTTCCAGGAGCGTTTGCCAAAGGGAGCTGCCAATGGGAAAGGGGGTTGGTAGGTCATGAAATTCTATTAGAAGCGTATCCAAAGGATGCTCACTCTTCTTGTAGCTGCTATCGTAGCAGCATTTGCGCATCACATAGCCCTTCTTGTACTCCACAGCGGTGGCCAGTTCGGGTGCATCCAGGAAGGGATTCTGTCCAACATTCCCCAGTGCATTGTTGCCAGTGCGCTGCTGCAGATCACCCGCATCGTCATCTCTGAAAGAAAGAATCTCATTTAATGCCTGATCCATTTAAACTGAAGCGACGGATTGTACTTACAGCGCCCATTCCAGCGGCTTCGTTTTGATGGCCTGATACAGTAGCTTGAGTACATCCTTGGGAAAGTTCTCACCATCGTTGAGATCTGCCAGATTGTCCACGAACTCCGCACAGCTCATCTTGCGGTTCATATTCTGGCCATGCAGATCCGTGTTCAGCAGCATTATGGCACAGGTCAGTGTGTGCACCGCATCCTGCGAGTTGAAGGTGCCCGGATTGCAGTCCAGAAAACGCTTCGAGAAGTGCACCAGGACCCGCTCTCGCTCCTGGGTCTCGCCGGACAGCGAGAACTGTTGCAGGAACTCGCGCAGCGACTGGTCCAGCGATTTTTTCTCAAAGTTGAAATGCTTTAGATACTCATCGGCTACAGCTCTGCTAAAGTCGTTGCTGAAACGAAATCCAAAATGAGCCAAACGGTTCGACTGTCCACTGGATCTGTGGCACTCACTTCTTGCTGAGATGCCGGGAGACGTCGCTTTTCTTGAAACCGTCGAGGGAATACAGTCTTTTAGCCAGGCGTATGGCCGAGGGCATGTCCACAGCCTTGGGCGAGTAATGATAGGAGTGCAGCGATTCCACATCGCTGCCATCATCGGAAACGGGTGGCGAGGCGTCTCGCATACCCTGCGCCCCTGCCCCCACACCCACCACCATCGTTGTATGCGGCTGCTCATCCGTCAGCGTGACCACATCGTCATCGGACCGAGCCGCACTGCCACCGCCACCGCCGCCGCCGCCGTTGTTGTCCATGCCGCGCACTTGGATGACCACCTTGTGCTCCGACTGATCTCTGTCCCTGTCCCGCTGCTGCTGCTGCTGGGCACGCAGCTGCTGTTTGAGCTGCTGGCGCTGCAGGGCGGCCCCATCCGAGACGAGTATGGTGGAGTCCGAGTCACTGGGATCGCTAAGTACCATGCCGCCTAGAATATCGCGAGAACTCAATAAGTTATCGTCGTCTTGGTAGTCGGGACTAGATATATTCGAAATGGCCTCTGAGACGCTCAAATCGTTGCCACAACCGCTAACACCACCACCACCACAAGCACCACCATTGCCAGCCCCTGGACAGGTTAGCAGACCGGGCATGCCAGTGGGCGGCTGCAGGAAGGCTTGTCCGCCTTGTTCTCGCTGCTGCTGGTCCACCGCCTGACCATTGCCAGCGAGGCCGCCAAGGGCGCCCTTTGAGCCCGACGAGGACATTACCGACGAGGACACCGATGTAGGGGAGGCCGGACTGCCTGCAGCCGAATGCTGCGGCGACGAACTAATGGAACTTGAATGTGAATTTGAATGCGATTGCTGACCGTAGAGTTGCTGCTGCTGCTGCTGTGTTGTTGCTGCTGCTGCTGTTGGATCTGCTGCAATTGATGCGGCTGCAGCGGTGCATTATAGGTCCACACAATCCGATCTCGATCCGATGCCTACGTAGGGATGGGGTGTATACAACAAAAAAATAGAGATTAGTAGTCGAAAGTGTAATTTCAGGGAATTTAATTTCAAGATTAGTTTTGGTTCGATTTCGATTTAGGCTTTAGGTTATTTTTGGTAGCTCTTGAATTTCCATTTTGCCGCTGCCCAATCTCACTCTGAGGAGAGTCCTAAACAATTGCAAAAGTGGCTTTTGTTTTGTTTGAAGCGTTCTCTGTGTGTTTCTTTTTCCTTTTTTGCTGTGTGTCCTGTGTCTGTGGTATGCGTATGCAGCAGGTGTACGACAAGTGTTTGGTGTGTATATATATGTGTGTGTGTGTGTGTGTGGATAGGTGTTTTGTTTCCTCATAGATCCACATACGCTATAGAGTATGTTTAGCAAATCTTTTAGTCTACTTTCAATCAATTTCTACATATACAAAACTGTTCCAAGCGCAGGCAAATAAATTAAAAATTGGCAACTCAAAAAAGATCACAAGGAGATCAAAATCAAAAAGAGTCAAATATCACATTAATCGGCATGCCAACTATGCAACATGGCAACCTTTTTGCATAGGATATAGTTTAATTTGTTGCTGCAGTTTCCGCCGCTGATCGTCGTCTTCTTGCTAGTTTTCGTTGCAGTCGTTTCTATCGTTACAGCTGCTGCTGCTACACTGCTTTCGCACTCGATCTCGTTCACGGTCTCGGTCTCGCTGCTATTGTTGTTCCCTATTGCTGATGTTGTTGTGGCACTGTTGTTGTTGCAGCTATTCAGCGGTTCACTCTCGATTTCACTCTCGTTCTCGTTGTTGTTCAACGCCGACGAGTTGTGGACAATGGTCGCCACCGACGAGACAGTTGTGGCCGTCGACTAGAAAGCTCACACATTCGTAGACAATAAATTGCGCATATATCAAATTTGAGATAGTTGAGAGAGAGTAAAAACATGAGAAACAAGAGAGAACGGAGAACGGAGAACAGAGAACAGAGAAAACGAAAAGAAGAAAGATACACGAAACAAGAGAGTAAGATAGACAGAGTTGTTTAGTAGTAAGTAGGAAAGATTAAAGTAACGAGTGGCAATGGAGTGAGAATTAATGTGGAACACAACAACGAGTAATGGAAGTTCGCAAATAGGAAATTTCAAATTAACGAGTGGGAATGGAATGGTACTCGGTACTTAGAGTAACGAAAGGTACTGCTGGGAGTGGGGGGTGTTGGGAATGCATATGGATTATATGAATTATAGAACAATGCAATGGTTTTACAATCAAATATATACACACATACGACAACAGCTACAGTAACCAGAGTTAACGGCAAACTGAACTCTACAAAGCACTTCAAACGGGATGGAGGTTCAACGGGTTGGCGGGGATTATACGGATTACTACATGATCGAGAGAGAGAGACGTGGAACCGTATGTGTGTTTTTTTTTTGCAGGGTGGGGGAGCTGGGGGATATCGATCTGGCGGAAAGTTCGACGTGGCACTCTAGCGACGGTATTTCATTTATGGCCTATGACCATCTATGGGCGGCTAGAGCTCTATCCAGCGATTGGAGTGGATGTAGTAGTAGAACATTGTGCGCTCGACTCGACGCCTCACCTGCGAGTCCTCGGAGTCCTGACGCGTGTCCAGCAGCGTATTGAGTGAACTATTCACATCCTCATCAATGTCGATGGGTATCACAGCCGCAATGCCCTCGCGCTGGATCTGCTGCAGATGATCCTCGGACTTGCTGGTGCGGAAGCCGGCGGCATCACATTTGCGCACCACATGCCCATTGTGATGGCGTCGCACAACGACACCACCAGCCCCGCTACTCGACTCTGGAGCCAAAGAGCTCGGCTCTGGGCTTGTGGGCACTGAATTGGCCGTCTCCTTGTCGATCAGGGGCGTCGACAGCGAAATGGGTGATGTTGGCACTGAGAAGGAGGTCTCATCCTGCGAGGTATTGGCTGCGCCCAGGCCCACGCCCATGGGCATGCCCGTGCCGCCACCCGCCTCACTCTTGACCGTTGTGGACGAGGTGGAGCCCGAGGCAGAGTAGCCGGGCATACGGGCAGCACAATCGACGGCATCTCGATTGCGCTGCTGCTGTTGTCGCGCTGCGGCACGCTGCTTGAGGGCACGCAGTCGCTGCTTCGTAGAGCCGGAGCCCAACGAATTAGTCGAGTAATCCTCATCGCCGGCATCGTTCTCCTCCTCGTCGTAGGCATCATCATCGTCATCGTCGTCCTCGACCAGGCACTGGCGATCGCTGTCATCCTCATCACCGCGTCCCATCCCGCTCTGGTACGTGTCTATGTTGGTGATGTCGTAGTGGGTCTGATCCTCCTCGCGCTCCTCCACCTCTGCTTCCACCTCCTGCTCCTGCTCTTCATCCAGCTCGTCCTCGTTCTGGTAGTACTCGTATCGTTGCTGTTGCTGCTGCTGGCGATAGCGCTGCTGCTGCTGGCGTTGCCGCTGGTTCCTGCTGTCCTCCTCTAGGACATATTCGCCCTCCTCATCCCGCTCCAGCTCCTCGCACATCAGCAGCGTGTCATTGGTGAGCGAATCCTTGCGGTTGTAGCTGTTGTTGATGCTGTCCCGTTGCTGCTGCTGGTGCTGCTGCTGCGGCTGCTGTTTGCGCTGCAGCTTCGCCTCACGCTTCACCGAATCCGAGCTGGTGTTGGTGGGCGAGTCCACCGAGGAAGAGGATGTGGGCGATGATTCGCCCGATGCTCGTGGCGCTAGGGCGCCATTCATCCGGGAATTGGGCAGACGAATCGGCGAATCCCGCAGACTATCAACCTGCAAGCGAAAATGTGGGTTTCAGTAAGAAAATCTCGTGCGACTGTCGTTCCCTTACTCACCTTCTTGGCCTGGGTCGTTAGGTGATTGCTGGGCTGTGGTGTCCTGGACAGATTCAAGATCAGATCCCCCGTCATCATGTAAGCCTCAAAGCGTGGCGCCTTCGCCGGCTGCGGTGGCGCCGAATTCGGTTCTGGCTCCCTCTCTGTGTCCGGCTCTCGTTCCGTGGAGATTCTCGGCCGGGTGACGGGACTGCCGCTGTAGCTGTTCGAGTGCTGCAACGATTGCGGTGGCAGCTGGGAGTTGTTCGCACTCCGTTACCGTTACCGTTGCCGTTCCCGTTACCGTTCGATGCCTTTGTGGGTATCTGGGAGGATCGCGGCCGCTTGTTCTGGGGCGAGTGCAGCACGGGCACGGGCTTGGGCGCTGGGCACTTTCGCGCCTGTGGAATGCGTGAGGGTCGATGCGTGGGCGAGGTGGCGTCCGAGCCCGTTGGCGATGTTGGAGCTGCACTTGTGGTGAGTGTTGATGTCGTCTGAATGGTGGTCTCGACCACCTTTATCTTTGTGGAGCTGGCCGAGGAGTTGCGGCTGTGTGTGTGGGTGGTCGTTGTGGTGGATCCACTGGCCAGCAGCGGCGAGGAGTTCTGCCGCAGCGATGGCAAGTGTGTGGGCGACTTGAAGCGCAGTCCGCTGGCCGCCGGAGAAGATCCCTTGCTGTTGTTCGGGCGATGGCTGGGCGAGGAATTGGCGCTGTGGCTGCTGTTGTAGTCGTAGATGTTGGGAGATTCAATGTCCACATAGTGTGGACCCTGTGTGTTGGCCAGCTGCTCTTTAATGCGTGCCTTGAGCTTGGGATCTATATCGTTGGATCGTGATTAAATTCATATCTATGGACATTTCTTTGGATTGCACTTACCTCGCTTCAGCTCCAAGGTCACCAACTGTTCCGACAGACGCAGGCATTTGAGAACTATCACACAAAAAGATAAAGTAAGATTCCGTGTGATGTGTCTATAAGGTCTACTCACCTTCCTTCGTTGTGTAGCGATGGACATCGGTTCCGTTGACTTTGAGGATGACATCCCCGGCTTCAACCTGCAACAAATATATGGGATGGCTGGTTAGTTCCGGCCGTAATCGAATCACTCGACAACAAAAGCGCTTATTGATTTTCTCTTTTTGGGCTTTCGGTTTTTGCACGCCGCCTGCTGTCTGGCCCATCCAGCAAGCACTATGGCTATGGCTGTGTCGACTGTCGGCACTTGTAAACTATTTTTAATTTTCTTCTCGATGGGCCTTCAACGCAACGCAAGAGTGAACAGAAACAACAACAACAAAAAACAGCAATGGCAACAAGGAAAATAGGAAAATAACATGAAATCACAACGTGGGCCTGCTCCCGTCTAGTGCTGCCGCCACCACCACCACCACCGGCAACGACATTGGCGCCTTATTTACTTGCTGACGTAGAAGCGAGCGAGCAATGGAATGAGCGTCTCCGGAGCAGAGGAGACGTCACACTCAGTGTCCGTGGCGGAATGGTACGAGTACGCGTCGTACGCTACGAGCGCTGATATGCTCCACCACATGGATTATTCAATAAACGGTGAAACCCCCTAGCGCAGAGGGTACCCAAAATACGACACGCGCCAGGCGCCATCTTCCCCGTCATGCAAAATGCATCAGCAGCAGCAGCAGCGGCAGCGGTAGCGGCAGGAACACAGCATTACTTTTATTGCATAATTAGTTTTTCCTGCTTCCCTCACTTGTGTATTATATTTATTATTAATGTTTTTTTGGGGAGTATAGCGTTGCCGCCTCTTGGGTCTCTCGAGGATTTGTTTCCACTTGGCAGCCGAGAAGGCAAAGGGGCCGCAATTAAAAACTAAAAGTCGCACTAAGTTATGCGCTGTGCTCTCCAAAGTTCGTTTACAATAAGAACGAGCGAGCGATGGGAGACGAAGGCGAAGGCGTCAGCTGAGCATGAAGCGCGAGCACGTTCAGTCTGCACGACAGAGCAAAAGTCTGCACAACCAAAAAAGCCACAGAGAGAGAGGTAGAGGGAGAGAGAGAGAGAGGAGGGAGAGAGAGAGAGAGCGCGTGAGTGCGCCCAAGAGAACTGATGCAAAGAGAGGCAGATTGCGAGTTCTTGTGGGAGGCAGAAATGCAATTCAATTAAAACTGTGTTTAATTTAATTGTTTTCAAAAAAAAAATATATATAAAAAAACTGTATTATATAACCCCATGGGGAAAGGCAGGGTGGCAAAGGGTGTGGTTTTGGGGGGTTAAGGCAATTTCTAGCGGAAAGAAAGTCTCAAATCCGTAATGCAAATTTGATGTTTTCCCTTCCACGCCATTCCCATTGGCACTAGCAGACGGGACGGGGGCTCCTGCCGCAGCACTCACAAAACATGTTTTCCGCGATAACAAGCTACGATTAATGACTTACAGCAAAGGTGAAGGCTCTCTCTTTCGCTCTTTGCTTTGCTCTTTCCCTCTCCGTCATCTTTTCATCAGATATTTCGATTTGGCAGTTTACAAACACAAACACAGTGCAGCAGGTGCACACTTCTGGCCCCTCGCCATAGTCTAGTCGTGTGCTCATGCAAAGTAGCACACACTTTTGCATTTCACTTTCACGCGCTCGTGGGGGAGAGGGCAAAGCAGTTGAACCAGGCAGAGGCCAGGCGCAAGCAGTCAAGCAGGGAGAGTCAACCAGCAGAGCAGGCAGAAACCCGGTTAAAAGTTAAATCAATCAGTTACACTCGATTGCAGCAGGCAGGTCCATCCCCTCCCCTTACCGCCCCAACCCCACCACACAACACTCTCTTCCTCTGTTCACCCTTGGAGGCAACGCTTGCAGCACAAATTGAAATTGGTTTGAATTGATTTGTTTTCCAATGACACTTTGATGAGTGTTTTTTTTGTGTGCATTCCCAACGTTATCTGCATGAGACATCTCTCGCTCGCACACCTATTGGGGGACTTACGGCACTTTGAGGGCGTTGCCAGATGCAGGAAAAGTGCACTTGCACGAGACTAGGGTTCACAGAACTGAACATTGAATTAACCCTGGGAATACATATACATTGGGAAAACAACGGCAAACATTTATTTGTTCTAGGTAAACATTAACTCAACAGTCCAGTAAATAACGGAACGGAAATCTTATCAGTTGTATCCCCTTCCTAATACCAGAATAAACGCTTGGGAATGACACGTTAACCCATTGACAACCTAATAGTTCTATCAATTTTAGCAACTTTAGCATTCTATCCTCACATTCGACTATCAATTAATGAGCACTTGAAGCAGCAATTAATGTACAATTTAATGGTCACTCCGCTTGTTATTTCGGAAGTGTTGCACAACAGATACAATATTTATGTATACATGTCCATATATAGATTTATGTTCAATGACGTTTTATTGACACATCGCTACCGACATGTTCCAATATCAATTAACAATAGCAACAACCGAACGAACGCCCACTCACTAATATAGCGGGTAAACAAGGCAATTGATTGACTCTACGAGTACGATTACGAGTACGAGTGCGAGTATTGGTGGCGACGACCTATTCAAGTACAGACCTCTGTGTGCCTGTGCACTACCTTCACCGTTATAAGTCGAGGTGGATGTCGATGTGAATGTCGTTGTTGTTGTTGTTGTTGCTGCTGCAGAGTCGTTGACAGGCTGCAGTAATAGAAAAACCCACTAACCTCCTTTGCTGCTGGGCAGAAAAATCAATGTTAGGCGCAGATAAACCCAAGCACCCAACGCCTCCATGGGCGTTGGGCAATTGACGCATACAAACTAAAAAATAAAATAAAAAACTTAAAAAATGTAGAGCCGCAGCCAGAGCTAGACTTTGGCAGGCGACAGGTGGAACGACATTGGAGTAGCTAATGGTTATGCCACTTCTGTTGCTATTTGCATTCTCGTGTCATTTTCCAACTGCGATAGACTAGGCAGTGTCCTACAAAGTGGACATTCGCTAGTGTCCTGTGTCAACCATTCATCAGGCGGCACATCCATCACATCACACCCGGTATTAGGTGTCAGAGTGTGTGCCGTTTAGTGCAGATTTTAGCGGATGATTAGATTGGTGATAGCAAAAATGACTATGGAAATAGAGTACACAATTTATTTGGTTGATTTTCTGTATGGACTACTGCATTTCCCTGGAACTGCAAGTAGAGCGAATCAAAGTCATTCGCATCATTAAAGAACCCTACGAAAAGGGGTATTACTCCTACACAATTGGAAACACATTCGTTCAACCCTCAGAATTACACATGTAATTCTAGTAATTGTCCTCCATCTCTATTGTTCCGTTGTTTGATTGATAGTCATATCATTTTGCAGCCCTGGTCGATAGCAAACACACACATGGAAACGTGGAAACAAAGCTCCCCTCTTTTCTGCACGGCTTTATTGTTGTTTTATTCAATATTCGAACGACCTTGCCGGCCTGGCTCCCCCACATTTATTGTGGATTTCCTTTCATATTTGCGCACGCCGTCGAAAAAAAAAAAACAAGAAATAAAAGAGAATCAAATTAGCATGGAATGAATGGTTTATTTCATTATCGTGCTGCTCTCTCTCCCTCTCGCTGGGCCTGCTCTGCTGATGATTGTGTAATCGCGGGAATCGGAAGTCACTGAAACGGTGATGTTATCGCTGCGATGCGTCCCCCCATTCCCCCACTAACTCTTAATAATGTCAAAAATGAAGGGGAAGGGTAGGTGTTGCTTTGTAGCGTTGCGACGGCCTGGAACCTGACCTATTGTGATACTTAATAATGTGCGAAATGCCACAGAGACTAGCGGCGATTGTTGACTGACTGTTGATTGAGTGAAACCACGGCATGCCCCCCACCGGCCACTTGACTGGAACTTGAATCGCAAATTGCTTTCGCATTAACCGCAACTTGAGAAACCTTCTTCCCTCATGTTCTCTAACATCCACTTACTCTCTGTCACTCTCTGTGGCTTATAAGAGCCAGTTGTTCTTGTCTATAATTTAAACCAAGCTTTCAATTATATTTCAATTTGTGGGAAACTCAATGAAGAAACCATGTCTCAAGTCTCTCATCTGCCATCTGCCAGTTCTTGTCTTTAATTAAATTTTCATTAGTTTTTTTCCAGCATCAAGGCAAAATATCGATTGTATAAGAAGACTTGTTTCTTGGCTACGCAAAACTGGCAATAAACCAAGATATTGCTCCCTCTTCACCCTATCTTCAAATATCACAAATAGATTAAAATTAGCACAGAACATGCGCAAAACGGCTAGGAAATTTACGATATTTACCATATTTAAAAAAAAAAAAGAGCCAGCGAAAATGTTTTGTTTTTGCCAATGTTTGCAATTTGTGCAAAACGCATAAAAATTACTGCAACAGGAACAACAAGCTGTGGAGAATGTTACTGCGACTAAACTGATACCCTCTGGATTTTTTTGGTAAATATATGGAATTTATTGGGCTGTGTGATATCGTATTCAACTATCACAATTAAAGGAAAATAAATAGAATTCTACGACTGGAGGTAAAAGATTCAATCTTGTATTTTATTGAGGAATATTTGTGGGTTAAACGTGTCCCTCATAAATACCATAATACCCACAAATACTCCCATAATAATGGGGGGGTTTACAAAATAGAGCCAGGCAGCAACAAAAACAAGAAATGTTTTCGCAAACAAGTTGGCCAACGATGCACACAAAAGTTTTTGCATGTATTGCATCGCACTCTAGGATTCTAGCGGCTTTCAGTTTTTGTTTGCTTTTTTGGACTTTTATTTTAAACAGTCGAAGCAACAGCAACAACCGGGGCCTGTGCCCAGAAGCAGGGTTTATTTTTGATATTGATTTGCATTTGCCTTGGCTGTTGCTGTTGTTGTCTGTTGCAATTTCTGTGCGCATTTTGGTTGCACTGCTGCGAATGTGGGCCACAAAAACGAAAGAGAGAACAAATTCCAAGCCGGCCGGCCGGTAGGTAGGCCACTTTGCGTCTAATTGAGGAGAGCCCCACTCTGGGAGGAGAGACGAAACAAAAGCAGCACCTCCGGTAGGCAAGGTGGGTGCTTAAGATGAGATGAGTGCTGCCACTCAATTTGCAGACAGACGTACAGACAGCAGCCAAGTGGCAACGCTGGTGGAGATGCACCGTTGCTGCTTTTGTTATGAGTTTTATACTCTTGCAGAGAGTTGTGTATTATTATTTTTTCCTCTAGTTTGTATTATTATATTTATGGATATACACGGGCCCGTAGGTACTGGAAACGTAGATCAACTGGAAAGGAATGTGTCCGTTTGCTTATAGGAAATTTTTACAGTCATTTGCTGAATGTGCCCGAACCTGCTCTAATGGATCACCCTTAATCTGCCCTGGGGGTTATTCGATCTACAAGGGTATTGGAATCTTCGGTCGGGCCCAAAACCATAGCTTCCTTTTTGGTCGTTTATCTTCGGTAATGCTTGGACGCACACACGAACGGGACGGCCAGCGAGCGAACGAGCGAGCCAGAGCGGGCACAAACAACGCCAAATATAAATGCCTTGGATTTAGCGCAAAGTTTACTGCTTCAGCAGCACTACACTACGCTTTCTACTACACTTTTTGCATGCCTGCTGAGTGCCTTATGCACTTATTGTTCTTATTATTTCTTTGATTGTTGCTGTAGTTGCTGCCTGCCTGCCTCTGCCCCAATGCTGCTGTTGCTGCTTATGCTGCTCGCTGTGCCGTGGCGTGCAACGAACCGCAGCGATGGAGCCGCACAGCGTGCACACAGGGTACACCTCAGGGTCTCTACCACCCTCTCAAGAAGTAGAAATGGTAGAGCGCGGAGAGAGAAAAGGCAAAAAAAAAAAAAAGAGAAGAAAAGCCAACTTAATAAACGCGTGCACAATTTTTCATACTGTTGTAATTCAATTAAAGCGAATTTACTCTACTTTTTTGCACTTTTGACTTCAGCTGAACCGAACGAGCAAAAGGGCAGGGAGAAAAGTACCAGGCAAAAAGAGAAATGTAAGTCAAATGCAAAAGAACTCTTGACATTTCATTTCTTTAAAAAAATTCTGCTACTGGCTGTAGACTGCTTTTGTTGTTGTTGTGATTTTCTGTGCTTTTCAGAGCTTGAAGTTTGCCGTCTATGAACTCTGATGGGACGTTTCCTTTAACGTTTCAATTGTCATTACCCACAATTTTCCAGGCGATAGACCACACCGTTCGTCGTTGTCCCAGCGTGAGATCGGTATTAGATGGAGGGGGCCATTCTAGGTTCTAGAAAATCAATAAATAGCTTGGAGACACTTTCATGTTCCATGTTTTTCCACTTCTGTTGTCTGTGTGTGCCTTGTCGGTGGCAATTAATTTGTTCCCTCCAACAGCAGGCGTAGCCGAGAGCCAACAAAAGTCGTTTGTCATTTCCAGTTAACGAGTAATTAAGCAAAACGTTAGAATTTTGCAACAGAACCAGAAGCAAACCGAACAGAGGAGACCAGACCACACCACGCCACAAAACAAGAAAAACCAAGAGAACAAAAGAAGCTCAGGGGAAATGGTTTGAGAAATAAATGCGAAAAAGTCTGGGCAGGCGAAATGGGTTTGGCCACACATTCGTTTCATTAAAAGTTTTGTTTCTGAACAAGAAAGGAAGACGAGAGGGTAGAACGAGCGGAGCACTCTCTTTCGCAATAGAAATTTAACAAGTATGGCTGAAAAGAGTCGATACACTGACTAATGACTAATGGATACCCATTGAACGGTTGGTTTTTTGTATTTATTTATTTTTCAGCATAGAAATTATTTGAGGCCCCAAATTGTCTAAGTGCAATATTCTTCTTTTACATATATTTATGTATCTCCAAGGGTATGACCCTTGTACATTTTAAGTACCAGGTGCTAAGAAAACAGCTGAAATCGAAGGAGATCTAAGACAAGGATAGCCATGAGAGGTGCATGGAGAGGGAGAGCAAACTATCTACAAAGTGCTGTTGGAACTGAAAAGATTAATGACACAACAAACACATGTGTGGACAAATTTTGAAAATAAATATATAAAAAAACCCCACAAAAGTTTTTAGATGATAATTGATCATGTGTGCTGCGCGTGGAAACCATACAGAACATTAAATACTGTGTGTTGTTTTTTAAGAAATTTTCCTTGAAATGGAAACACAAATTGCATTCCTGTATTGTAGGGATTAATCATTTGCAAATCAAAATATCTTTCAGGAATACCATACCGTAAAAGAGTGACCACATCATTTGGGATTACTTTATTTGCGCAATTAAGCGACAATTTGCCATTCACCGTGTGCCGTCTGTCACCCCCGCCACCCTAGGCAGGCACCAGACATGCCAGAAAGACGTTTGTCACTCTGGAATCTCCAGTTGGAGAAGCAACAGCAGGGAGAGCAGCCGAGTCCAAACTGCAGTCTGCGCGACAGAGAAAAAGGAAAGGCAAAAGGCAAGCAAAGAGAATGAAGGCGACAACCGATGACAGCATGGACAAACACAACAACACGAATACACACCCTCAGAGACCGCATGTGTGTCATTTGTGTGCGTGTGTGTGTATGCATTCATTGAAAAATAAAATTGTCCCGCAACCAGAATGACGGCATATAAATAAAATACACCACACCCGATGGGGTCGACCCGTTAATACCCACCAAGTAATTTGGTATGGGATTAGCTATATCTTGGATATCAGATTCTATTCAGACATATCCATTTTGATCTGCGCTTAGGGCTTTCGTATACTGTAAGTACTCGGAAGAGATCGCTTTTGATGCCCACACAGATTAATTAAGAAATTGATGACAGAGGCACGCTATCTACAATTAAGATATTCTTCCCAAATTTGAAGCACGTAGTCAAGACAGTTACAGTTATAGTGATATATAGGAGGAAATCATCTCAATTGGATAATTATTAAATACCGTATAAGGAAAAGCAGCAGCAACAGTAAAACGTACCCTGTAGTCGATCAAACAAAACAACAAAAGCGCATAGTTTCCCCCATTAAATAGAAGAGATAAAATGCATACATTGTAAGATGTGGTAAGGGGTACCCCGAGTGCTGCGCGACACTTGCTGGGCCACAGAAAAGCAAAGACAACAAGCGAGAGGAGATCGGAGATAGAAGACAAAACAAAGTAAAACCCCAACAGCAAAACAACAACAATAAAACAACAAGTTGTAAAGCGAAAGCGATAAGAAATTGAAAAAGTGCGTGCCGGTGCATATGTGTGTGTGTGTGTGTGTTTGGCTGCTGGCTGCACAAGGTATATTAAGTAGAAGGTACATATGTACATGCGATAGAGCCATCGAGTACAGGGGGCGTACTAAGAATTGGGATCTATGAGACGATGCCGAAAAACCATTATACCATAATTCGTGAGGTAACGACCTTGTCCGTCACTCTTCTGTTAAATATACCTTGCCACTGCAGTTTACTGCCTCTGCCCGCTGACAATTAGCTTCGAGGCAGCGCAACAGCAGAGCCCTTGGCTGCTTTCCTTCCCTTTCTCTGACATACCTGGGGCCATTGCTTCGTTTTTGTGGATTGCATGGAATTACTTAATAATTTAAACAATTTAAAATTCCAAGCGCGTTTTTTGCACTCTGCTGTACGTTTGTTTCTTGGGCAAAGGCACAACTTTTCAATGATGTTTCTGAAAAGCCAAAACGTGATTCGAAGAAGACAGAGAACTCTGTTTTCATGTCATCGTGTGGATTGTTACCACGTCCGATAATTATAAAGTGTACCCCGTCATTCCTTCTGTGTGTTCTGAGAGTGTGCGAGAGTTTTATTTTTAGAAGAAAATAAATGTTTTTCTTTGCATTTGCTTTTTACAGCGATGCATTTGCATTTTGTTTCGACTCGACTCCCTTTTTACATTGTTTTGCATTTCATTTGAATTAGAGTTGCCCCGCGACAAATTAATAATAATTCAAATGTGCAGCACGTAAAGTTAATTCCTAACTATTTACAGCAATATCCGTTGGGGGCGGTCATTAATCTGCAGCTGACTTTTTGGGGGGTGGAAGAAACTCCATAGATAAATTTATTCTCGGAAATTGCAGTCAGATTTGTTTACTTTTTAACGCATCAACAATTTGAGTTTAATGTTACACCCATTAGAATATTCAGATAAGACAGTTAATCTTTGTTCTTTTAGCTGATGCATGGAATGGAAAAACTTTATGAATCATTCGTAGAGTTGCGTCAAACGCTATCTAATCCACAATCAACTACGTAAGCAAGGCAAGTTGTGGTAATCATCCTTTCCATGAAATGTTTATGATCAAATTTTGTTTGAAATTGTCAAGCAATGTTGGGGATTATCACTAAAGATGCCTTCTTTTTTTAAGTGTCAGTAGACCTAATAGAAACATTATATTTTGATGGGACAACCATTGCACAATTTCCCTTAAATTTAAACGAAACAAAACAAAAATGATTAAGAATGGGGGATGAGTAAATGAGTAAATGCATGCGTCAGATTGTAATTGTACTATTTGTCATTTTGAAGTGTTCAATAGAAGTATTTCTTTTTAAAATCGAGAAATCAATAGATCAAAAATAAGGTGTGTGATCCAACTCATATCACCCACCCTTTTTAGGGTATCATTAAACACATACACAGATTCCCCGCCGACGAGATGAATTGTTTGCGTTACTTTGTTTCTCTGCGTTTACTTTTGCACCCCGCTCCAAACATTTACGATTCGATGAAATTAAACGGTAAAACAAAACCAAAAACTGATACGAGCGAACGAGAGAGGTTCTATCTTTCTAGTTTGTTGTGCGATTGTGTGTGTTGTGTGATTGGTTTTATCTGCCTGGCATCCCTATTCCTCCCCTCCAATTAAGACGAGCTTAGGGAGAGCGCAGCGATGACATCACAGAGGAAGAACCACATTTTTTGTTGCTTTGCAAATTGAAATGCTTTTCACATACGCAGACAGGCGGACAGACAGAAAGACAGATAGACAGACAGCATAAAAAAGTGGAAAATATTCTTATCAAGAGGCAGAGGGCACACAAATGGGCGCGCCGCGTCCATCATCCCATCCCAGGCCTTGGACGGCGTCAGGCGGCAGGGACACTTGGGGGCAAGACATAAAGGAAAATGTTGCAATGCCAAAAGTGAAACCAAAGGGGAGCAGGAGTAAAAGTGGGAGCTCCTGCTTGGTGGTTGATGAAGTCATTGCTTCGCTCTTTTACGGGAGAGAGTGCGCCGCCACTGGCAGGGAGGAGAGCAGGAGACTTTTGTCCCAGACAAGAATATGGCCAGTGACACACACGTATGGACTTGAGCTATGGGGAGTGGGTGGGTGTCGTGTCCTGCATGGGAGTCATTAACTTACCGATCCGCAATCGGCTGCCGGCGAATTCTCCACAATGTCGTAGATGACATGTGGCGGTCCAGTTGATCCAAGCAACGAAAACCCGAAACCGGAATGCTGTTCGCTGCGTCGCAGCACCACTTTCAATTCCTCGGTCATTGCGCCCCGTCCGCCGTCCGTCTCCGCCTTCAGCCACCAAAAAAGATGCCGCTCCCTGTGCGTGTGCTGTGATGTTGCTGCTCCTGCTGCTGTTTCAGTGTAGTGGTGCGGGTGTCGGTGTCTGGTACTCTGCTTGGTTTACACTTATGTTTATAACTTTTTTCATATATATATTTAATTTGCTGCTGGCTTAATTTTCGTTCGTTTTGGGCTTGGCTAACACGCTGCCTCTGCCGCCACTTCAGCACTTCTTTTGAGCAGAGCAGTCATTTACACACAGCACAGCACAGACACAAAACGCACTCACAACACGCACACACACTCATCACTCTCACTCACACTCACGACACAATTACAGCTACAGCTTTAAAATCGACTTCTTCGCGGATTTTGTTTATCATTTTTGTTTAATTGTTTGACTGCACTCTTGCTTGCAGCTGGGCGCAGCTGTAGCTCCTTTAAACGCAATTTGCCAACGGCCACCGCATCACGAAAACTTGTTTAATTTTTTTCTTTTTCTTCGTTTTTCTCTTCTTTTTTGTGTTAGACTTTTCGCCGCCGCCGCAGTGTTGCTGCGTATCGCTGCCACGGATCACATTGGTTCAACCGCACATTCTAGCGCGTTTGCGTGTGGCTGTTATTAGCAACATTTCCGTTTTTCTACTTTACCAGCCGTAATGCTGTTTAATTAATTCATTTCTTTCTAGAGGTGTCAAACCATCGAGGGCACTATCGATGGTATCGATATTTTGCTGCTAGTCTCTACTATCGATGGTTTTGAGACTATCATGATAGTATCGAGCTACAGTCGTTGCGCTTTTAATATGAATGACGCAACAATGAATCTTTATTCCATACATTTGATTTTGTATGGGAAAAATTTCAGCAACATGTTGCCACGCCACGAAAATGAAGGGAAAGTCTCCACAAAAACACTCTATTCTCCACTGAAAAGAGAGCACTCTCCACGAATTGAGAGCGAAAAATGTCAGTATTTTTGGTGCGCTAAATTGAGTTTGGCGGTCAAAAAAAAAAATTAATCTTAATTTTTGGAAAAATAAGATATTTCACTTGATTTGTTTTTTTTCAAAACATTCAAAGCTATCGATGGCTCAACTATCAATCGTCTTTCCCAATTAAATTCGGTCGAAATACGCGATCAGCGAAGTTGTTGTGCAGCTTGTGACCAGTGTGACCGCGGATCTACCAACAAAATATACCACCTGACCCTCGCAAATATACCACGCTTTACCTTCTCATTTTCAAAATATACCGAAGAAAAAAGGACTTGGCCCACTTAAGCCCCCTATATTTAAACATTAAAAAACATTTAATTCATTCAATGTAGATCCATCTTTAATATTAGTAACTAGCTAGGACCTGCAGCACTTTGCTTTAAAATTTTATTGAATTTTTGGAAGCTCTAGAAAGCGACATAGTATCGTTATTTTTGTGCGATTTGATTTTACGTCAAAAACTCTAGCAAATTTACAAAATATATTCCTATCTATCCATCAGAAATGCCCCGATCGTTTTAAACATAAATACGCCTGAATCTACATCTATTTGTAAATGAACAAGAAATATGTTTTATGTTTTTAATCGCAAAAACTTTTTCTAGTACCGTACCTCGTTTTCTTACCATGTATATAGTATTCGTACATTGTTTATTTATATGGGACAAGTATACAGTTTACAAGGGAAATGAATTCAATGTGTTATGCTTTTATGTGAACTAGTTAAACTGTTATTTGCATATCCAACTGGGCTTGAGCGATGTTTTCCAGCGCAGACTGAATTTTCTCAAGCAACAGCTCGCCTTTTTGAACAACTTCCTCTAGATCCAGTGCGGTCTCTTGATTTTCCATTTCTAGCCGCTTGAGACTCGAGTTTTGGAGCTCAATCGAGCTGTCTTCATTTGGCAAGGATTCAATCAATGTGTCAATATCTTTGGCGCATCGTGCAATTAGCTGTGCGAATAGCTGAGCATAGTCCTCCTGCGGTTGACTTGGGTTCGGCGTTTGAGATCCGGTGCGGTCGAAATTGGCGAATTTACTGGGATAAGAAGTCTGCTGAATGCAACCTATAGCGTTGCAATAATGCTCGGCTTGCTGAACGTACAAATGAACATATTAACAAATGGTGATGCGACAACTAAACTAAAGCGTACTTGGTTTACGGTATCCTGCAGCTGCGTTAGCCTGTCAGCCATCCTTGCATTTGTTGTTAAAGTTATTTTTGTTAGAAAAGTAAACAATAGGGATGATACACAGCGTGACCGTGACGATAACGATAAAAAATACCTTCCGGCCAAAATTAAATACCATTTAAATACCATAAATTAAAATCATTATTTTCAAATATTTTGTTTATTTAAATAAATAAAACGATACTTAACCCACTTAACACCGCTCTATTTAAAAAGTTCCCGTAAGATTCGAAAAAGAGCGCTCTCCTTACCACGAAAAACAGAAACAATTTGGAAAAACCACCACGGTCACGCTGCAATAGGGATGATAAATATATTTATATGTGTCAATATATCGATATATATTTTTTGATAATATTTTGATGATGATTCGATTTCTAGAGTTGCCAGATGAGTAGAGTTTTTTGGCGCAATTATTCAAAAAGACATTTCAATTATTTTTTGTTTATTCAAACTAATAATCTAAGAGAACCACCCATAAATATAGTTAACCTTCGGCTGGTGAAAGTTAGTTAACTATAACCACATCGCCTCTCCCAATGGTATTTTCCAATTGCAATGTCTTCATAATTCGTGCACTTAAATTAATTACATATTTTGTTTTGATGCATCTTCGTCTCCTCCACATCACTGACCATTCCAAATTATGACATCAAATTCCACTTTGGATCTGCAGACAGGGGGTGGAACTACGCACAGTAGCCCGAAGTCGATCTGCCGCATCAGCTTAAAGGCGCGTGCAATTGCGCGACTTTTAGATAAATCTCCGACACAGTTTTACGACCATCGGAGATATTCAAATTTTACAGCCCCGCCTCCCCACCCACAAGTGGCACAAAGCACTTGACTCATGCGTACCGCACACATGCGCCCTAGCCGAGCACTTCCGTTCCTGGCCGGAGTCGGATCGTCTGGATTGTTTCGGGTTTGTTTTGACAAGGGATCCATAGACTAAGACAACATAGGGCAGGGGACTGCGGGTGTCATAACCGCTCAAAACTATAAAAGAAAGGGAACGCAGAGCAGGCACGCGACGACTGGGGTGGGGGTGGTTCTGTCTTGGTCTTGTGTGTCCAGATGTTGCGGACAATTATCATATCAGCAGCACATCATTTACAGTTAAGTGAAAAAGCAGATTGAGCCGCGATCGGAAGAGAGAGAGACTGAGCGAGAGACCACTTCCTTAATAAGCTGCTCCCGTGGGTCCGAGCGCATCAGTATTACGTAGACTTTAGCCGCGGAAGGAACCAACTCGATGGATTGTGAGACCTGCTATTTTGTGGATATTAACAAGTCATGGCTCAGCCAGACCCAAGGCTATACGGACTACAGCTATGGCTACGATCAGAGCTATAATCAGGGATACACTGAAATAGAGGCCAACTGGTCCTCGTCCAACGATGCCCACGAGCTGGCGCGGCACAGGTCACCAGTCAGGCAGGAAGAGCCAGTTCGAGAGTCCAATCCCAAGGCCAGGGCAACCACATCGCAGCGCAAGGAGCGCACGGCATTCACCAAGTCGCAGCTGAAGGAGCTGGAGAGCGAATTCTGCTACTCAAACTATCTGACACGCCTGCGAAGGTACGAGATCGCTGTTGCCCTGGAGCTGACGGAGCGGCAGGTGAAGGTCTGGTTCCAGAATCGGCGCATGAAGTGCAAACGCATCAAGCTAGAGGGAGCAGGAGCCATTGCCATCGCCACTGCCACTGCCACCAAGACGCACTGCTAGTTTGTACAGGGACATATTTTAACACAACTTCTCTTACAAATGTTCGCTTACTAAGTAATTAGAGTAAAATTTAGTTTACGGCTATTTCTTCAACTTCTTGGACTTGACCTTCTGCAGGGGCTTGGCCAGCGTCTTGGCTGCGGCCAGCTGCAGCTTCTGTGTGACGGCATTTTTGGCGGCCTTCGGTGCCGGAGCGGGCTTCTTCTTTTGCACACCGCCAGTGCCAGGTTTGCGCTTCAGTTTGTCCTCCAGCCGGACAGCCGCAGAAGGGTTTTTCTTCTGCGACTTTTTGGGCGGCGGTGGGAGATCCTCCTCCTCGTCGCTATCCTCAGAGTCATCGCTCTCCCCATCCTCCAACTCAAGATCAGAGTCATCTTCGGATGCATCCACATAGTCCTCGTCATCAGAGTCCTCGTCAATGGTGGTGCCCAGCAAGTCTTCCATGCGAACCTCCTTCTCGTTTTTTCTGCTTCTTGCTGGACTTGGCAGACTCGCTTGTGGATGGTGCAGTGGCTTCCGGCGATTCCTTGGGTTTCTTGACTGGCTCCACCACCACCCCCGAGAAATCGATTCCCAAGTGCTTGTACTTATCTTGCAGCTTCTTGACTTTGCCAAGATTGGAAACAGTGCGCTTCTGGCAGGCAGCTTCGCTCCAATTGTTTTGCTTCTTAACGCTGTTCTGCGTTTGCTTGGTGATCTCCGAAACGTAGATTTCTTTGCCAGCCTAAAGATAATTGGAACAATTACAGCAACTAGTATATAGTGTGTTTCTTTCCCTTTGCTGGCCTTACCTTGTTGTGTACTTTCTTCACGGAGGTCTGGAAGTAGTTGAATTTCTGGTTTTCGGGCGGAATGTACGACGCCTTGACCACCTTCTGGAACATTAGATAGTTGTCCATGGTGTCGGCGGCCACCTTGGCCACCTCTGGATACTCGAACTCGACAAAGGCAAATCCCTTGCTGTTGCCAGAGCGTGGGGAACGGGCCAGCCGGACACGCAGCACGCGACCGAATTGCTTGAAGTACTGTCGCAATTGTTGCTCAAAGAATCCGTGCGGCAAGTGCTTGATGAACACAATGCCGCGCTCTTTGCGCTCCTTCTGGTCCTCGGGCTTGGACTTTGGCAATTTTTTCTTAATCTGAAATGGAAATGGAGGCACGTTTACAGTTAGCAGCCAGCAGGCGGCGAGGCAGCCATTGGGAATGTTGTTCCTGTTACCTGTCCGGAGACTACAGTTTTGCGCGCCTCTGGCTTTTTAGTGGGGGAAGCCTGTTTGGCTATCTGCTGTGGCTTGGGCTTCTTTACCGGCGCCATATTTAGTTCTCTTCAACAATTAAAACCAAAAATTAAACGAAAATGAACTGTTTTCCCGCACGTGGAGCAGAGTTGTATGGGGGTAACACTGATAACGATATCGCAGTCGCTATCGATAGGAGTGCGATAGCCCCTATCGTTATCTCTGTGTATGTTTTATTTTGTTGTCATTAGTTTGTTTTGCCGCCACAGAAATTAAACAAAATGGATTGGAGTGTATCCAAGTATATGTCCTTTGATCCAGACCAGGATCAGGAAGAAAGACAGAGCTACAATCATAAGGAACTCAAGACTTTCTTGGCCAACTCGACCATAAAGGATCATTTTCGAAGTGCGCATCAAATATCAGATTCAAAGCGGGTAAGGTAAACAGACTGCAACCAGAACTGATTGTTCTCAAATGCCCTTTTTGTCTCGTACAGCTGCTAAGCTACTTGAGCGCGACTTTGTCCAGCCATGCAGGGGAAGTTTTTAGTCTGGAGCAGCTGCTTGATCTCTACATCTTGGCCATAATGATGATGTCATACGACGAGGAGAATTTTATTGTCACTATGGACCGCTTCATGCTGGCGGATATTGTCTCCAATTTAGGAGATAGTTTAAAGCTAAAGCAGGTACGCTGTGCAGCAAATCCAACCCCGTGCTATATGTTTGAATTGCATTTCAGATTCACTTTATTGCCAATGGCTTGTACGACAAGTTTGGGCTAGCCGTGGGAGCCGAGAAATTTGAAAGTGTCTTTAATGTGGAGGTGGTCATTCCTCCCCTAGTGCTCTCATCTGGCCATGGCAGGCACGTTGCCATGGCCCTGCTTCTGACCATCTTGGGCAGATACACCAAAGTACCAGTAAAACTGCAAGAGACTGGTAATGTGAGTAGCCGAGTCCCAGGCATTGAAGCACGATTGTATTGTCCCCATTTGCAGGCACGTAATATATTCGAAATGGCAAAGTTGGTCAATTGGCAGGAGCTGGCGGACTCTGGGCAATATGAGGACATGTTCATACTGATGCGATCGATTTGCCTGCTCCTAAATATGCGAAAAATTCGTGAAGAGTTTATCGATGATGATCTTGAAGTGGAAATGCACAAATTCTTTCTAAAAGTGCACTGTGGATTGGGAAAATCCGACAACCAAACAGCCTTTGTCACTATGGTTAGTTTGTTGCACATTACCGCTGCCGATTAAACATTAATAAATGTATTTTGCAGGTGGAGCGATTCATTGCATTCTGCGTTGTGCGTGGAGCAAGAAAAAAGTAGGACAATTCCGGAATATAGCGTAGTATATTTATTAATTCTAGCTATCTTTTAGTGTGATGTAGTCCCTAGTGCGCTCCTTCAATGATACGAATGCTGTGAGAGAAGGTAATAAGTATTATTTTTTGTTTATCGTAGAATGCTGCAGAGCTAACCAGATGCATCCACAATAAACGAAAACAAATTTGAATAGTTAATTTCTTGCCGGATATGTAATTGCGATGGCATTGAGAAACCATCGATACTATCGATAGTGCCATCGATGGTTTTAGAATGCGTCTAGGGGGCACGTGTTGGGGTCTGGTTCCACAACATTTAA